>JAQSUU010000125.1:5524302-8286454 GCA_038087645.1 Saccharum hybrid cultivar R570
TTGGGGACACCTATAAATAGTGTTTGGTCGGCTCCAAGGCATCTCTCTTGATCACTTGACATCTTTGACATCCTTATGAGCTGAGCACTCTCCCTCCCACTTATCCTCTTGCTTGATTATGAATTCAAAATGAGATTGAGTGATTCCAAGTACATTTACTTGAGTGATTACATCTAGTGGCACTTGGGGATCGTTGTGGCTGTGGATTTCTTGTTACTCTTGGTAGTTGCTGCCACCTAGACGGCTTGGAGCAGCGGTGGAGGTCCGACACATGCTAGTGATTGTTCGTGGCCAGCTCTAGTGATCTTGTGAGGGGTATTGCACCAACCCTGGTGAAGCGCCGCAAGGTAGCTCTAGTAAACTACTCTTGTCATTGAGTTACCTCACTTATGGGTTGGTTTTTGTGGTGTCCAATGTGTGGACGAGGTTCGTGCAACACATCTTAGCCACCGAACCACCAAGTGTTGGTCGACACAACGGGGACTAGCATGCTAGCAAGCACGTGAACCTCGAGAGAAAAATCGCGTGTCTCCATTGTGATTGATTCACTGGATTTCTCTCGGTGATTGGTCTTCTTCTTATTGTGATTGGTTCGTTTCTCGACGCGGCGGTATAAAGATCACATTTCTCTTATTTACATTCCCGCAAACTAGTTGCAACAAGCTCTTTAGTGTAATTAGTTTTGAGAGCTTGTCTTACCTTTGCTAGTATAGCTTCTCACCTAGTTGAGCTCTTTAGTGTAGCTAGCTTTTGAGAGCTCGTAGTGACTTAGCCATTGATTGACTTAGAGATTATAGCAACTAGAATTGTTGGAATAGGTGGCTTGCAACACTTGTTAGAGCTAGTGCAAAAAACTTTATAGTCAATTAGTTGTCTAACAAGTTTGCCTAGTATTTTGTAGATTTTAAATTAGGTTATTCACCTCCCTTCTAACCAATTAGGACCTTTTAGTACACCGGACCTGAATCGGTATAAATCTATGTCCCGTGTGCGACCCACCTGATTCCCTATGCGTGATACACTAATCTTCATTGCCAGAGTCGATTCCTCCGACACTTCTCTCATCCAACCACTAGCTTGTTTCATTATACTACTTCACAGGATCTCTGACCACATAGAACAGGTCACCACTAGGGTATGACTTCACGTGAGTATCAAGCTCATCTCCCTTGAGGCTCCATCAATCACATTACGTGATAGTTCCTTTCTAAATTGGTATGCCAAATTCTTGACATATGGGCATAGTCCAACACTATCACTCTAGAGTTTCTTAGCTTTCTAACATACTTCAACTGCCTCTTTATTTGCCTAGTTGACTTCATGTTGTCCTTAGAATTATTTGCTTTCACGATCACTATTTGATTGTGACAGTTCATGGAAATGGCTGATATATGTTTTTCAACCACCAGCAAATATATAAGGAGTTCAAGAAGCAATTCAGCATCAACATTGACAATGTCTAATGATGTGATTTCTGTTTCCAATGTTAACTTTGTCAAGATAGTCTGCATGCAAGACTAATATGAAACGATGTCATCTCCAAGTGTAAACACATGTTCACTTGTGGCATAAATCTCATATTCAATAAGCTCCTTCATCTTCAATAGTTGAGCACTTGCATCACTTGCCCAAGTCATCTCTCCTCCATGGCTTTTATGGCTTGTTCAACCTAGTGTGTGGGTGGACTAAACACCTCTTCATCTCACTTGATGACATGAAACATATTAGTCTATCTAAGTTTGTCACTCAATTACCAAAACCAAATCGAGACTTTCAAACCCCCATGATGCTCGACGAGGTGCATGGCAAGAAGCAGGTCTTTGGCCGTCTTCCATGGTGCAATCAGGAGCATGGAGCCCGACCCCAAGATGCACCCGTGCCCATGCACTATCGCTAAGAACCTCGACCGGATCGGCTGACCCTCACGCACAAGACCATTTGGCAAGCTGCGAGTGAACCACCAACACCACACGCGATGGCCCCAAGCAAGGTGGTACGAGCAAGAGAATGGCGTCACCAACCTCGACCCCGACACACACCAAGCAGGAGCACCTGGTAGGCATCCAGGTAAGAGGGGCATGAGATATTGTCCCGTGAAGCCAAGTAGCAAAATATAAAGGTAACATATGTAAGAAGGCAATGGCACATAGGGAAAGAAAAATGAATATAAACCGATGGTATTTAAGGAACTTATATTTTTGAGTGGTATACTTCCACAATCCTAAAAAGAATGCAATCTCACTTTTCAAGAAGTCAAATGAATTGAAGTTTGACTAAAGTCATACAAAAAGTAATAGCATTTATAATATAAAATAAGTATCATTAGATTAATTATAAAGTATATTTTCATAACAAACCTATTTGGTGACATAAATATTAATATTATTCACTATAAATTTAATATGTACCTAATACTAAAGAGACAAAATTTTAGGCTATTTTTTCGTCCATCCATTTTTTGTCCACCTCTCTCTAACTACCGGACAATGCAGAGTTTCTTCCATCCGGATTTATGTATATAACCCGTACTGATACGAGTTAGAATAGCTTTTGTCTAGCGCGATACAGAGTCCTATTCCAAAATGAATTGTGTAAGAGTATGTGAGGCAAAATTTCTGCAAATATTTGATTGTTTGCTCATGTGAAGGAAAAGAGAAATTGTGTGACTCGGACTCTACAATGCAGTTGCATGCCGTGATGATCACATAAGTAAGGAGAAAAGATGGAAGGTCTAATACATGAACATGCATGCAAGACGCGTAAGCAGCTTAAGTTGATTTGGACTTTGCAGGTGCAACATGCATGCCGTGATTACTATATAGAAAGCTAAAGATGGAAAGCTTACGTAAACAGGTATGGTTCCCGGAAAGCATATGCACACGAGATTTGGCTTGCGTGCGTATTCTATTGAGACGATGTTATAACCGAGTCAGATTAGATGAGTCCATATGGGAAAGACCAGCCGCCTGCCCGTCCCCACGTTAGCCCAGCAAATAGAAATAATTTCGATTCCATACAATGCACGCTTCAATGTTCAATCAATATATGCATGTGTATATACTAGCCCTTATATATATCTAATAAATCCTATTGACAAGGCCCGCAGCCAATCGATCGATCCATCAATCATCGTGGATGGGAATCGCACCGAGCAGGTTTGCCCGTTGCCCCCGCAAGATGACGGGTTGTGCGACACGCGACGAAGACCGTGCAGCAGCGCTCCTTTGAGTTTTTCGAGTCGCTCGACCCCGGCCGAGCCTTCCGCTAGACGCGGCGGCGGCATGCGCTCGCCCGCCCGTTGTGTCGACTACGCCCACCTACAGTGCCTGGGCCAACATGGAGATGTGCGCTGGTGATTCCGCCACCGCCAGGGAGCTCTTCTAGGAGTGGCGCGCCCGGACCGAGGCGGACAACGGCGCCTGCGAGGACGACAACCGGGTGGTGTCCCTATGGACCCACTACATCCTATTCGAGATCGAATATGGTGGCGTCGTGGTTGATGTTGCTGTGGTGGCGTGCCCTCAGAACGCCGAAGTTTGCTCCGAGTGCGTCCTGGCGGAGGTTAGGTTCGGCGACAATGCCTGCTCATGCGCAGCGTTCGACCGTGCCCTCGCCGACTTCGCTGACAACAAGGAGGCCATGAGACAGTTTACACTGGAGGTGCCTACCTGCCTCTCCCACGGTGAGCGTCCCATCAACGCCGCACCGCGAGTAGCCACCAGAAGAAACGCACACGGCAGAGCCAAGGCGGAGGACGGCCGAGCATGCTCTCATTGGTGACTTGGCATCAACGCTTGCTGCGCCGTATAGATCGATGCTGCTGGTGTTCGGCGTCCACTAAGATCATCACATCCGCCAACGGCGAAAAACAAAGGCACAACATTCAAAGCCTGCCGCGCATGGTGAGCTTTCGATTTGTTTGGTGTTTGCCTCTTCACCACACGCACATGCAAGTAGATGGATGAGAGTCGGAAGCCCCTGTCGTCGGGGTTAATTTGGAACGGCAAGGAACAGGCTTGACGTGTGTGCATGCACACACGTTCTGCGTGCATACGTGTTACATGCAAGCAAGCATGCAACATGCATGTGTGGCTTCAATAAGAGTACATCCCTATGCTATGACTTTCCGTCTATCCAGCCGAGACGGTCGAACCTCTACATGTACGCATCTAGGCACGAAGTAACGAAGGCATATATAGCAAAGGCGTCCTGTACATCCGCCCTCGGCCTCTGCTTCAATGCTATCGTACGTTGTTTGACGATCAAGGCCATTCCACCGTTACGAGACCGAGTTCCCAGTGTTTCTGGGAAACTCCTGTTTCTAATTTCCTTTTCTTTTGTTATGGTGAGTGAGACGCAAATTCACCTGCGATGTACCGTATCAAACTAAGATTTCAGCCATGCACATGCATGCGACCGTGCAGCCAATCGTGCATAGCAATTAATCGGCCACGTGCATGGCCCATACAAGACTCCATGCAGCACGCGTATCGCCAGATCACCCAAAACACAATCATGCCAGTGCCACAGGATGCTGCATAATCAAACACGCAATAGTATGAAAATTAATATTTGACATATATTTACGAGTAAATGTTACCGTACTTCACAACATGAGAGAAAAAAATATATCACAATTGTGTTTTAATTTGATACAGATTTAATAGGAGTCTGTTATATTAATGCAAACATTAACCTAAATTATGGATGTCATGGTAATTAACAAAAATTATAGCTTTAAAATTTTATAGAAAAGATAAACATAAATAAATAAAAATGTAGATTTTTCCTCATTTTGTTTCCATGAACCTTTAACGGATTTTTCTTCTCGATGTAACGCACGAACATATTTGCTAGTTAAACTTACTTAAGGTAGATTGACCAAAACAATTCTTCTAGTTGTATATATTCTTTTTAGGACGGAGGGATTATAAGTTTCAACGGTATTGAAGGAATTTTATTGTATTCGTATCCTACAGGAAAAAAGAACGATTCGCGGACAAGAAAGGCCTAAAGTTGGAGCTTAAAAAAGGTCGGGGGGCTACGTTGTAATACCCAGTGGCGGACGTAGGTACAACCTGTGGGGCCACCCGGCCCCACAGGTTTTGACGAATTTAGTGTAATTTTACTGTAGCATATATGGTTTGGTCCCACAGCTTCTGCTGGCTGGCCCCACAGGTTTGGATTCCTGGATCCGCCACTGGTAATACCCCTTTTACATTACAGAAGAATCTTTTTTTTAGCAGGAGAATGGGTACAGTCGTACGGATCGTACTAACTACCAACCGCCCAACGGATCTGCTATATAACTGTTTACCTAGATGGATGGGTACGACCGTACGGATCGTACCAACCGCGCGCACTCAGCGCCCGGTGTTCTCCCATCCCATGGAGTCCGGGGAGGTGAAGGCCGAGCAGCGGCAGCAGCCCGTGACGCCGATGAAGCGCAGGAGGCCGAAGCCGGAGAAGTCAGCGCAGGCGAACGGCGGAAGCTCCAGCTCGGCCGCCGAGTCGTCCCCGCTGAGTAGAACGTCGTCGTCGTCACCTCCCAGCAACGACGCTGACGGCAAGGGTCAGCAGCAGCAGCAGCACCATCAGCAAGGCGGAGGCGGGAAGAGGCCGAGGCTCGTGTGGACTGACGAACTGCACGACTTGTTTGTGGAAGCATACGACAGCCTTGGGGATGGTATGGTAGCATACTGTCACATGCATGTTCTCGTCTTGCTAATTTAATCTTGATTCAGCAACTAGCGAAGGTCTTGACCAGGATCTATCCTGTGAAACTTTAACCAGCACTGAATTTCAAACTTTCTATTAGCTTATGATCATACATGCAAGACATTTGTGTAGATTTAGCTTGTACCTACTATCATGATCTGTTGATGAGCTCATAGATCTATTAGATGTTATTACAATCATACGTTAACGGAAAAGCTGCATGCATGCAGCCAAACTTTAAGACCATAATCGATGAAGTATTATATATTTGAAGCAAAGGGTTACAAGTATGCAAGCTATGTTTTGTCTGGATTATATATAGATGGTACAGTATATAAGCTATACTCTGTCTGGATTATATACAGAGGCTGTGCCAAGGAGAATATTGGAGAAGATGAACGAGAAGATGAACGTTCCTGAAGTTAGCAGAGAGAAAGTTGCAAGCCACCTCCAGGTGATTTATAATATATACAAAGAAGGCTCTTTTTTATTACAAACTAAACTAAAAACTGGATATTGCACCTTTTTTGCTGATATATAAGATCCGTTCACGAACTGCAGAAACATAAATTGCATCTGAGACGTCTAGCTGAAGAAGCTTCAAGTCATTCCCTTACCGAAGCACCACCGGCCTCCCACCCTCTGTGTTCCCTTCCTCCGAACACAACTCCTTTGGCAGAGGTGTCTCAGGCACAGCTAGAGCTTGTCCAGCAGGTACTCCAGGCACCGCCGCCAGATTGCTTGAGCAGAAGCAGCAGCAGCAGCATCGCAGCAAACCTTCAGATTGTACAGTCGATCCAGCAGCTCTGTGGACCTCCCATGAAGGAAGGACAAGCACAGCCTGCTCAAACGATGCAGCGAGCTCCCGCTGATTCAGGCTGTTCTCCCGTAGGCATGGAAACATCGACCGCAGGTACTGACTGATCTAATGTTTGGTTCTTCTTGCATCTTTCTGGACGGAGGTAGGATGATGTTTGAGTTGCATTCTAGACTAATTATGCCATTATTATTAATATTGTTGTTCTTTGCCATCCGTAGCAATCTTGGTTCCTGAGGCCAACACAGAGGCAGTGATACGCATGGCGCCGGCTGCCAAGGCTGGAAACGCCGCCGCGGAACCAGAAGAAGCGGCTCCTGCTCCTGGCAACATCCTTGGACAATTCTGGGCGGTAATAATTAAGCGATGAACTATTATATCTGATTAATAATCACAGTTGCTATACTAGATTATTGAGGAAATAATTGCTTGTGATGCCACGCGCGGTCATTGTTGTAGAGCCCAGATAACGAAGCTTCCACTTCTTCATGGGACATCTTCGGGCTCTCGCGCGGAAGGTAACCGAATAGCAGGGCGTCTGTGCCAACGGCGGAAGTTGTGTTAAGCAAGCGGTAATAAGAAGGCCTTCTTCATGGACAGGGAGGGCCTCGGTTTGCTAGCTAGTGTTAAGAAAGCGGTAATAAGGCCTAGCTTTTGGTTGGGCTTTTTTATGTCGTGGACTCGTGGTCGGATCTTTTATATTTTTCTATTCTTTAAGGACGTTGGTTATGTTATGTGTGGAATCCAATTATTGCCATTTCTTAGTGTTTGGAGAATTTTGTTTAAATTTTATTTAAGTTTTACCATCTGTTTCGCGTATACTATTAGGAGGAAAGGCTGTCTTCGGAGAACTTTGGTGTTTGCCTGTGCTGTGAAACAGGGCCGTGGGTGATCGAGTACCGAAAATGTTGGTGGTCAACAAGTTGCAACAGGTAGGAGCACTTGAATCTCACCAACGCCGTGTCCCAATCCCAGAGCGCAGAGCTCCATCCTGTATGTATTTCTGTGCGCCGCGCGATTGCCCCAGCTGCCGCATCGAGGAGGCTGGAGGCGAGCGGGCGGGCGGGCGACGTGGGCACCGCTGTCAGCGCTCGCGCCCGGCCCATCCCCAGCTCGGCACGACGGATGCGCTGTAGTTTCCTGTGCGGCCGCAACCCCTTCACTGTAGCAGCAGCTGCTACAGTAACCTGTGAGGAGGCCGTTTGCTGCAGCCGATGAAGTTTGGTATGGGGGGTTGTGTTTTAGTAATGTCTTATGTCTACTGGGAGCAAGGGTGTGTTCACTTCTTTCAAAATTCTAAAAATTTTGTAAGATTCTTCGTCACATCGAATCTTTAGACGCATACATGAAGCATTAAATATAAGTAAAATAAATAACTAATTACACAGTTTGGTTATAAATCACGAGATGAATCTTTAGAATCTAATTAGTTCATGATTGGACACTAATTACCAAATACAAACGAAAGAGTTACTGTGCTTCTAAAAAAAATATACACCCTCATCTAAACACACCTGGAGGCTGGATGGTTGGCCACGACATAAAAAATCCTATCTGGCAGAGAGAGAAGAAAGTGGGCGCTCCGCTCTTCGCCCGGCTAAAACACAGTTCACGAGGAAACAATGCCCGCTTCCAGCCGATGATGGGCGATAGATCAGCGCTTCCTTTCCCCATCCTGATCCGGTGTGCGCGCGCAACTGCACGCCAATTCGTGCCCGCTTCAGACTGCCCGCACTGGTACCGGCTGGAGGAAAACTTTGGCCTCTTAGATTCCAGAGTTTGCCTACCAAATTTAATATATAGAATTCATATTTTCTGTCACATTAAAATACCGGCACATATATGGACTATTAAATATAGATAAAATAAAAAACTAATTGTACAGTTTTGTGGTACTTTGCGAGACGAACATTTTAAGCTTAATTAATGGACAATTATTACCAAATAAAAATAAAATTGCTATAGTGTGACGTGACACTTACTGTGCAAAGTTTGGTTCCAAATTTTGAAATCTAAACATGGCCTTTAGAGGAAAAACGAGCTGCAGCGGTATGCTGTATATCATCCGGAACGAGCGATTCTTCGCTAAAGCCGTGTTTAGATGCCCAAAAAGAGGCAAATATTTTTGCAGAGTAACTGTCACAACGAATCTTTGAACGTATACATGGAGTATTAAATGTAGGTAAAAATAATAATTAATTGCACAGTTTGTCTATAAATGTCGAGACGAATCTTTTGAGCCTAGTTAGTCTATGGTTAGACAAATTTTGCCAAATAACAACGAAAAGTGCTACAGAAATTTTTCCCAAAAAATTTCACATCTAAACACCCCTAAATCTAGCGGCTTGTAGCACGGAGCCCAGAGGACACGCTGCGGCGCGCGCAGAGAGGAGACCGCGTTGTCCCCGGGGGACAGAAGAGAGGAGAGAGGTGGCAGCGGTGGCCCCACCTTTTTTCACGTAAAAATGCTATAACTCACAAACCAATTAATCAAATTAAAATCTGATTGCATCATTAAATTCGTGACAATAAATTCTTCGTAACAAGATGTCACATTGATATATTTAGATAAAATTTATAGATGATGACAAGTGGGGCTGCTGTTGATAGTTGGTATAGAGTATGAGATATAGAGAATGATGGATGCGGAAGAAACGTATATAGAGAAGAGAATCTTGATGATCAGACATTTTAGAGGATGAATTTAGAGTACCACGAGTGCGGATAGCCTCGAGCTGCTTCGATTCCTCACGCCAAATGGAAGGACGAAGCCCTGAATCAAAAACCTAGGTCTTGTTTAGATGTCATCTAAATTCCAAGTTTTTTCATTTTCTCCATCACATCAATTTTTAGCCGCTTGCATGAAATATTAAATGTAGTTAAAAAAATAACTAATTACACAATTTAGTTGAAAATCACGAGATGAATCTTTTGAGCCTAGTTGGTTCACGATTGGATAATATTTAACAAATAAGACGAAGTGGTACTATTCATCAGGTTCAAAGGCCCTAGCCGCCAGGCCTGCTGCTCTAGTGCCGCTGCTAGATGCCTCGCGAGTCCAAGAGAACTTCTACGCCGGAGCCTATGGAGACCTCCCGCCGGGGCCAGAAAATCCACAGCGCTAGCGAGGAAGGAATCGGGTATTTGGTTTGAGGAGTTAAAGTTTAATAAATATTGTAGCACTTTCGTTTTATTTGATAAAAAATTTCCAATCTTAGACTAATTAGGCTTAATAGATTCGTCTCGTAAATTACTCCTAATCTGTACCAACATGCATACAATTAGTCTACATTTAGTACTACATGTATTTGAGGGAACATTGATGTGATGAGAGTTAAACTTTAACGAAATGAAACAAACATTGTCCTTAGTTCACACGTTTCTAGTGGCTCGAGAGTTTTCAAGTCTCTAACATACCTCACCACTATCTGACTTTTTATTTTTTTTAGGGTTTATTTAGTTGGTAAAAATATTTGGGTTCGGTTACTATAGCATTTTCATTTTATTTGGTAATTTATGTCCAATCATAGACTAATTAGACTCAAAAAATTTATCTCGTGATTTACAATTAAACTGTGTAATTAGTTTTTTCTTTCGTCTACGTGTTTAGTACTCTATGCATGTACCGTGAGATTCGATGTGACAGATACTGTACCACTTTTTGGGTTCCCTTTTTAGGAACTAAACAGGCTGTTAATTGTTATTAGGCTATACGTTAACCGGCGATTTACCAAGACAGTTGCGGACGCCCTAGAGCGTGGGCGCGGCCTTAGTACAGTACACACTACACAGGCTAGAATGCCAGACCACCGTCGTCACACGCAGCAGTACCTGGTTTTGGCTGGCTACCTAGCTATCTATGACAATCTTAGGGCTCGTTCAGATCACCTCCAAAAATTAGAATTTTTTTCACTCTTTCTCCATCACATCAATCTTTAGACACATGCATGCAATATTAAATGTAGGTAAAAAAAATAACTAATTATACAGTTTAGTTGTAAATCACGAAACAAATCTTTTAAGCCTAGTTAGCTCATGATTGGACAATATTTGTCAAATACAAACGAAATGCTACGGTTCCAAATTTTTCTAACATCTTTAATCTAAACAAGGTTTTACCCGGGCCTAGTTTAGTTCCGGAATATTTTGCAAAATATTTCAAGATTCCTCGTCACATCGAATCTTTGGACACAAGCACGAAGCATTAAATATAGATAAAAAAAATAAAACTAATTACACAGACGAAATTCACGAGACGAATCCTTTAAGCATAATTAGGCCATGATTGGACATTAATTACCTAATAATAACGGAAGTGCTACAGTAATGCTACAATTGCATTTCGCAAAATATTTCGAGAACTAAACACACCCACGTACTGCAACAGTTATTTGTATAGTACTTGAGGAGCACCGAAACCTATGCCAAGATCAGGTCTTGGAGTACTAGACCGTATTTGTGTACTAGGGCTGTGCAATAGTGCAATACTAAATTTTGCATTGTTAATAACAAAGTATTATTGATGCTAATAACCTCCACTCCACATTTCGCTCTTCTTCATCACATTTTCACTATGGTTTGCACTTTGCACTAGTATAGCAGACAAACTAGACAGAGCCTGTTATCCGCCAGACTTGATGATCGAATTGTGAATGAAGAACACAGGAACCGAATTTTACGAAGAAGAAATGCTTGTGACGCGCAGGAAACTGACAACTTATTACAAGGCGCAGGAAACAGTTTTAAATTTAATCAAACGTATATGCAAAAGATACTAGTAGCATATGGTACCAATTCCAAAATTAATTGCATCTTTCTGGACGGAGGTAGGATGATGTTTGAGTTGCATTCTGGAATAAGTATGCCATTATTATATTATTATTATTTGTCATCCGTAGCAGTCTTGGTTCCTGAGGCCAACACAGAGGCAGTGAAGCCAGTGATACGCATGGCACAGACTACTGCAGCCAAGGCTGAAAACGCCGCGGAACCAGAACGAGCGGCTCCTGCTCCTGGCAGCATCCTTGGACAATTCTGGGCGGTAGGAATTAAGCGATGAACTATTATGTCTAACTAATTAATCACAATTGCTACTAGATTATTGAGGAAATAATTGTGATGCCACGGTCATTGTTGTAGAGCCCAGACGATAACGAAGCTTCCACTTCTTCATGGGACATCTTCGGGCTCTCGCGCGGAACGTAACCGAACAGCAGGGCGTCTGTGCCAACGGCAACGGAGGAAGTTGTGTTAAGCAAGTGGTATGGTAATAATAAGAAGGCCTTCTTCATGGACAAGGCCTCGGTTTGCTAGCTAGCTGCTTTTGGTTGGGCTTTTTTATGTCGTGGACTCGTCGTGGTCAGAACATTTTTTATAGAGTTAAATGCACTGTAGGTCCATCAACTTGCACAGCTGTGCCAGATAGGTCCATCAACTAGGAAACTAGATATATGGCCCTCCAAACTAACGAACCCGTTCACTCCAGGTCCATCTGCCAAAACCAACCCGGTTTTGCTGACGTGGCATGTCCACCATGGATTGGGCCCCACACCAAATGCACCGGCGGCCATCGAACTTGTAAGCATGTGTCATATAGGTCCATGAACTTGAAAAACGTATTTTTAGAATCCTGAACTTTTTAAGCAGTGCACCACATGTCCGCGAATGCGTCCCGCTCGGGGAACCTCTTCGCGGAGGGCAGCGTCGGCGCCGTACCGGACGTGGTCTACGCGCTCGCGCTCTGCCACGGGGACACCAACGCTACGGCCATGTACATTATAGGGATGCGGTGCAATTTCAGGTACGAAGTGTACTCTTTCTTCTCCGGAGCGCCCTCGCTACGTCTGCTAGCGGCGTCGCCACCGGCGCCATCTCCTACGCCATTTAACATGACGCCGACGGCAACCCCACTGCCACCCGGTGAGATATCAGCAACAGAGTTTCTTTGTTTGTTTTTAGCGCTGGATGCCTCCTTCAAATCAGACTCTAAAAGTCTAAAACAGGATGTTCGTCTCAAGAACACAAAAAAAAACATGCGCATGCTCAAACAACCCAAATTCTCTCCATTTGTTGCCGAGTATACCTTTTTTCTTTTTAGAAAAATTGCCCACTATACTAATTTCGCATGATTGTTGAACCGGCCAGTCCAAACAAACGACTGAAACTGTTGGTCTTTGTTTCAGTTATTTGGGAACCACAATATTTTCAACAGATTTTGGTAGCGGACACAACCGTGTACGCCGGTTTTCTTCGATGATCTTGACATCTCTGCATAAAATATATGTGGGCTCTGGGCGCACTACTTAACAAGTTCAGGGTTTCAAAAATGTGTTTTTTTAAGTTCATGGACCTATATGACACAGACTTACAAGTTCGATGGGCGCCGGTGCATTTGGCGTGGGGCCCAGTCCACGGTGGACATACCACGTCAGCAAAACCGGGCTGGTTTTGGTATATGGACCTGGAGTGAACGGGTTTGCAAGTTTGAGGGGCAAGATATCTGGTTTCCTAGTTGATGGACCTATTTGGCACAGCTGTGCAAGTTCATGGGCCTACGGTGCATTTAACTCTTTTTTATATTATTCTATATAAAGGACGTTGGTTATGTTATGTGGAGTCCAATTATTGACATTTCTTAGTAGTAGTTGGAGATTTTTTTTGTTTAATTTTTTTCATTTGTTTCACGTTTACCATTAGGAAGGCTCTGTCTTTTGAGAATTTTGGTATGTGATGCACCTGCAGGAAGAGCACATAAGGATTTTCCTGTGAAACAGGGCCGTGGCTGATCGAGTGCCGAAAATGTTAAGGTAGGAGCACTTGCCCAATCCCAGAGCAGAGCTCCATGCTGTGCGCCGCGCGATTGCCCCAGCTGGCGCATCGAGGAGGCGGGCGGGCGGCGTGGGCACCGCTGCCAGCGCTCGCGCCCGGCCCGGCCCAGCCCCTGTGTGTGTAAGGAGGAGGATCCTTCAAAAGAAAAAGGATGGATGATGATGATGAAGTTTGGTAAGGGGGTTGTATTTTAGTGATGTCTTATCGGTTATCGCTAGTACAGTACAGGCTAGAAATATTGCCAGACGACCGTCACATGTAGCAGTACCTGGTTTGGCTGCCTACCTTAGTACCTGCTAGCGAGGCAAAGGCAAGTTTTTAAGCTCATGCTTGAGAATCTATGAAAATCTTACCAGGTACTGCAACAGTTATTACTACAGTACTTCAGGAGCATCTAAACATATGCCAAGATCAGGTCTTGGGAGTACTAGACCGTATTTGTGTACGGCTGAGCAATACTAAAATTTTGACTTGTTTACAAAGTAGAGATGCTAATTAATAACCTCCACATTTTGTTGTTCTTCGATTCATCACTAGAAACATTTGGATGTGTTTAGTTGGTGAAAAGTGGGTGAAAAGTTACTGTAACATCTTTTGTTGTTATTTGACAAAATTTGTTCAACCATGGACTAATTAGGCTTAAAAGATTCGTCTCGACATTTACAGACAAACTATATAATTAGTTATTTTTTTACCTATATTTAATGCTCTATGTATGTGTCTAAAAATTTGATGTGATGGGTGGAAGAGGAAATATTTTGGATACGCATGGGAAGTGAACGGGCCCTGTGGTTGCACTTTGCGCTAGTATAGCAGACAAACCAGACACAGCTTGTTATCCGCGGTGCAAATATGCACGAGACTTTGGATCCATGCATGTTAATCCATGATCAAATTGTGAATGAAGAAAACAGGTACCGTGATTTACGAAGACGAAATGCTTGTGAGGCGTGGCGCACGAAAGTTACAACTTATTACAAGTCGAGACATAAAGAGTAAGCAAGAAGAATACATGTTCCTTCTGCCGCTCAAGCTCAAACAGCCGTCGGTAGCCGTAGCGTGGCGGCGGCAGGCGCACCACCGGCGCCGTCGCCAGCAGTGACGGCGGCGATGGGGAGAGGCCCGCCGCGCGCGAGTATGGACCTGTAGATCTCCACCAGCACCTTCTCGTCGTACTCCTTGAGCTGCACGGCCGCCCCGTGGCCGTGGGTCGCCGTGGCGCAGTAGGGCCCGCCGGCGCCGCCGTACCCGACGACGGCGGGGGAGGACGCCAGGCGCAGCATGGCGGACACGTACGCGTCGCGGAGCCGCATGAGCCACCGGCGCGGCGACAGCGCCGAGAGCACCCGCCGCCCCAGCTGGCCGCGGCGCACGCGCCACCCGCGGCGGCGGCGATGGCGCCGGCCGGAGCCATCCTCCGGGGCCTGGGCGACGCCACCGCCTCCGAGCTCCGCGGTGGGGAGTCGCGGGCGGCGCTGCGCTGCCGCGGAGTCGATGCGGTAATAGCCCCGGCGCTTCCAGTACGCCTTGATGCCGCCCTTGTAGGTGCGGTCCATGCCTTCCTTCTTGATTGATTGAGTGAGGTGGACGAAATAGCTCGCTTGCGTCAGAGAGAGCTCTGCGCCTATGGAAATGGTGCTGTACGACGCGACGGTAGCAGAATGGGGGCAGGATTTAAGGAGCATGGGATTCCTCCTCTGTCCTCTCTTTTTTTTTCCATGTGTGCAATGAAGCCCTGCAAGATTACACGTATTTTCAAGAACCACCGCAAGTTCCTCAAAAAAAAAAAAGAACCACCGCAAGTGCTTAGCTGGAGGGGAAAAAAAACCTTTTTAGCTAACAATAATTAGACAGTGCGCATTCTATTCCGTCATGAATACACGGGTACAAGTTAACAATATTTAAAGGATTCATGAATACGTACTAGTACTAGTTAACATTTATCCATTCTATTCTGTCATGAACACGTACTCCCTCCATGGAAGAAATAAACGTCGTTTCTGGCCCCTTCGATAGTTTGTGAAAAAAAAACGACGTCCTGGAGCCACAGCCGGTGATCTGGACTTGTTTGCCCCTGCCTCTTTGATTGTCGCACGCGCAGTTTCCGCGTCGTGCAGTTACTCGCCTCGATTCTCATCTGTGCCGCCCGCTCGCCGTTCACGCCATGCTACGGGCGCCATGCTACGAGCGCCAGGCCGAAAAAAATAAAAAAAACGAGCAAGCCAAAAAGCGTCATGCAGCCTGCTCCGCGCTCCAGGCTGAAAAAATCGAAATCAGCGCGCACCACGCATGGCAAAAATAGGGCCATGCAAAATAAAGAAGCATGCAGTAAAAAAAACTGTTGTGGCCGCCAAGATTTGAACCTGGATCAGACTGACACCTGGATGCACTAACCATCTGAACTAGAAAACTTTCTCGTATGTAATGTACCCGCAGCGTTATTTAATAGGGGCAGACAGAGAGAATTCTACCCTAATTAATCACTCCTTGGTATGCTAAATGCTGTCCTAAACGTCATTTTTTCCTATATGGTACTGTAACATGCATTTTACCTATTTTTAACTAACAATAATTAGACAGGGCATGTTCGAAACGCAGGAATTTTAAAGAATTCATACATGAGTTTTATATGAATCAGTACAATTTCTCATGAAAATATAGAAACAGAAGGGGAAAATCATGTGTTCAAAACAGGGCCTTAGACTGATTCTGACCAAGTTTTTTAGGCTTATTTCACTATATATCGTTGGTCAGAATACGTGATTATTGCAAGCATACATGAAAATCGTATGCACAGGCTTGCACTATTAAGCATATGTCCACATGCATATCTATTGCACGTCGTAAAAACAGTGCATACAGGCCGCGTGGTTTGGGTTTATGCATGGGACCAGGGAGTTACCCAAGCTCTTCTCTGATTCTCCCCATTCTTTCAGCGAAAGGTGGCATATAGTACTCTATAATAGTAGGTGGCATGAAATAGCATTATATATAGGTGGCACGTGCACGTGACTAAGGCCATGTTTAGTTCCTAAAATTTTTTAAGATTTTCCGTCACATCGAATGTTTGGATATATGTATGGAGCATTAAATGTAGACGAAAAAAAACTAATTACACAGTTTGGTAGAAAAAGCACGAGACGAATCTTTTGAGCCTAATTACTCCATAATTGGACACTAATTGACTAATACAAAAGTACTACAGTAGCCAAAGCCAAAAATTTTCGCAAACTAAATACTCCCTCCATCCCAAATTATAAGACGTTTGACTTTTTTGACCTCAAGTTTGACCACTCGTCTTATTCAAAAAAATTTGTGCAAACATAGTCAAATTTAAGTCATTCTTGAAGAACTTTTATTAATAAACCAAGCCACGACAAAAGAAGTGATATTTTGCATAAATTTTTGAATAAGACGAGTGGTCAAACTTAATGTCAAAAAAGTCAAACGTCTTATAATTTGGGATGGATTGAGTACACCCTAACTATCATGGCAACAAACTATAGGCCAAAACCTCCTGTCGTGCGCCTTGTCATTGATTTTGGAGGAAGTCTAGTACAGTTGAGTAACACTAAGTGTGTTCCTACTGGTACTCGGAGCAGGCTATGCGCTAACACGCGCGAATGGGGCATATGTTTTTGCCGGCCACAAGTAGAAGTAGGCGTGCACTCTCCAACACCGCGCCTCTAGGTTTCACCTGAAACTCCCCTGTAGCGATTTTGGCATACTACGCATCACATTCGATTCACAATGCTACTAGCTTCATTACTGTACTCGCTAGCAGGTGTGAATTGAGGCGAGCAGAGCACCAATGCAATTGTGGAGATCTTGAATCTTCCAAGGGGTTACGTGCGAAGACGAGTACCACTAGTGGTATTCGCATCTAAACGAAGGGAGAAACGGCGGTTGGATGTCTGCGTTCCTCTATCCCATCATTAATGGCGATCGGTGCGGTGCTGCCGTGGCCTGTGCTGGTGCGCAGGCGGCCGGTCAGCCGGTGTGGAGCGGTGGCCCTGGCACTCATCCGAGCCGGCCGGGCCGGGATGGGAGGCAGGAGGGCCGCCGCGTCCGTCCCACGTCCGTGCCCATGCGGTGGCGCGCATGCGAATGGGATGCGTGCACCTGAAACCTGATCCGCGTCCGCTGATGCACGGAGCCTCCATGACGGCCCACGCACCGGATTTAAGGGAGCGTTTGGACGAGTCCAGAACTCGCCGCACCGTGCCACAGCTTTCTTGCCGGAGTTAAGCGCGCGTTTGACTCACTGCCGAACTTGCAATACGCCCGCAGGCTTGCCATAACGGCCTAGTTAATTTTTCATGACAAAAGCTGCCACAGCTGCGGCGGATGATTTGCTCGCCGCAACTTTGGCGTAGCCACGACCAGTGGCGGATCTACAGTGGGGGCTGGGGGCTCCAGTCCCCTAATGACTTGATTTACCACTTAAAAAAATACTATAGCAAAACTTTAAATCACCATTAAATCTTTATACAAATCAACATCTCCATTGTTTTAGCCCCCTTAATTCTCATCTGGCATCCGCCACTGGCCACAACAGCGGCGTGACATGCAGCGGTAACCATTCAAACGCTCCCTAAGCGTTGGTGGGTTGGTTGGTTGGTGGCTCTGAAGAAACGACGCTTCGTCCGATCCGAGCGAGCGGCACCTGGGCAATCTCGGTTAAATACCTGGGCAATCTCGGTTAAATGATGATCGATCCTTTTGCGTTGCGTGCAACGGCAGCCAGCCATCACACCAATAAACAGCTTACGATGACCACGCGCTAGCGATTATATACACGAATTAATTAATATACTGAACCCAGGGGCAGGGCATTGTCGCTGTCTTGGATACGTATTACGTACGTGGTCATCTCAAACCTAGCTTAGCCATCCTGATGAAGCAAGGCTCGGCATTGGTGCTTCGCGTGCTGCTGGTCCATCGGTCCCGACTTCGTTCAATTCGGCGACACTTTATTATCAACAAAGTATGTTTAGCATCATTCATAAGCATGTGCGCTATGGTACTACCACGAAGACGACGTTCGCTTTCCTAAAAAGTCATAGCTAAAAATACTATATATTAATATATTATAAGAGAAAAATACTGTTTTGATTAAAAGTTCAAGTTGAAAAGTACAGCCAGCGGGGCCGAAGAGATCGCTTTGTTTTCGAGCCTAGCTCCATGCACATGCACGTCAGTGTTTTTGTGTTAATAAAGCGCCGCCGCTCTATCTCTACGTAGGGTACTATCAGTTGAGTTGATCCTGCACTGCACTCGGGTACACGTCACATCCAACGTGACACGGTACCAAAAACTATAATGATAATAACGACCGGGGCATCAGAGGTCGTTGTTGCGTTATTGAACCAGGAAAAAAGTCTATTTTTTATCCTTCAACTGTCACAAAAGTTCGTTTTTATTCATCAATTTTAAAACCGGACAAACAAGCTTAAAATTGCGCAGATTCAGACCCTCAGATGTTTTATCTGGTGGTTGATACAGTAACCACGGGTTGCTACATTAATCACACATATTTATTTCGGCTGAATCTTTGAAAAATCATAGTGAATCACAGAAAATTCATAAAATGGAAAATCCAATTTTATTGGACTCCACATGAGTAGAGCTACACAGTGAACATATAATATGGTATGCTTTAGTACAAAGTTTTTACTATGATTTTTCAACGATTGAGCAGAAATAATAAAAAAGAAAAATACAAAAACTTTGTACTAAAATATATTATATTATATATTCACTGTGTAGCTCTACTCATGTGGAGTCCAACAAAATTAGATTTTCTATATTATGAATTTTCTGTGATTTACTATGATTTTTTAAATATTCAACCGAAATAAATCTGTGAGGGGTACTGTAGCAAACACGTGGTTAAAACCGCCGGACAATACAGCCGAGGGACTAAATCTGCGCGGTTTCAAAAGTTAATGGGCTTATTTGTTCGGTTTTAAAGTTGATGGACCAAAAGTGGACTTTCGCGATAGATGGGAGACGACACAGAGCCTATGCGCTTGGCCCAGCCAGTACAGCAACCTAACCTAGCCTAGTAGCTGATGCCTGGGCCTCCTGAAAGCTAGCTGTTGGTGGTGGCCTGCTGCATGCATTGACCAAAGGAAAACAAACAAATGGGCCTCCAGATGTTTGGGCTCACAGCTCACAGGCTGATCCGACCTAGCTAGCTGCTCTTGTGTTAGTTGGGCCGTGTGAGCGTGAGTCATCTTCCTCCCTCTTGTCGGTCCGAACGCTGACGTCTCACTTTCATAGCAAGATCATTCGTGACTCGTGAGTTGTGACCAGCAGGTTCACGTCCAGGCAAAGCATGGGTTATGGATTGTTAGTTAAGTCATCTCTATTATCCGTTGAGCACAAGTCAGCATCATGGAAGAATCATTAGCAACAACTAAGTGACATGGGTCGTTGTCAAAGGAAGCATGCATATTAACAAACGGCACCAAACCATCATCAAGACAACATGGGGCGCAGCTACGACACATTCTCATTTCACAAGGCTGTCTCCAACAGGAGACTCATTAATCCAAACCTAAAATAGGTCTACAACACAATACATATAATCTCCAACAGATTACTTATATGGAAAACCCATTTTAGATGCTAGGAGAGGCATAACCCAAATCTGAGTATCCTTTCTCCTGGAGACCCATTTGCAAAAAGGGTTGTCTTTTAGGTCTTGTTATTGAAAAAGACAAAAAATAGGTATTGAATCATTTGCCTGTAGCGCTACCCAAAAGACGATGGGTCATGTATTTTGGGTTGCGGTTGTTGCAGACAGTCTAATGCATGTCGTCTCAATAGTGAATGTAATTACAAGTCGTAGCAAGATGGTTATCAGGGGCGGATCCAAGGTATTGTTCAGTATTCCCGGGAATACCCAACTATTTTGGTACACTTCTATGTATATACGTGTATATACTCATATGTATAATGTATATTGGTGTTAATTCGCTGTTTTTCGAGTAGAAACTCAGCCCACAACTACCTATTCATCGCCTCCTTTCCTTTCTAGCTGTATGCATTGGATTTAAAACTTATACCGCTATGTATTGGATTTTTTTTTGGAAGAAGGAATACCCAATTCGAAGATCCTGGCTCCGCCACTGGTTATTAGTACGTAAGTCTTGCAAGATGCATGGTCGTTACTAGTACGAAGTATAATATCTTAATCAGGAACTTGACGTACATGTCTCTGGTATGGTAAGCTATTATGGTGGATCCACCGACTCAAGTCCTAGACTTTTAGCAGGTATACGTGCCGGTATTTCTCTGGACTCAACATTATTCATTATTTAATGGTTTTAGCCTTCTAGGCAATAGGTCTATCAGTAACGAGAAAATTGTGGTGGCTCAGTCTTAAAATCTATCACTCAAAACGAACCATTTGGTTTGTAAAAAAAAACCCATATATTTGTTGAAAAGAAAACCACTACATGACTTAATTTTATAGTAATAATTATATTGCCCGTAATACATATGCATGCGCGAGGGTTCGTGGCACAGTATTTTGACACGGCCTAAAGCACGTCATGACACGAAATATGATGTATCTTGCCGCAATTCAGGAATAAAATTCAATGGACCAAGGGTCATGTTGTGTCTAGAATCTCAATATGATAGGGTACACGGCAGGGCCCGTATCTTGTGCCTGGGCCTACACGGTATAAAAATGGCTCGTGAGCAAATCTATATTTTGTTGTTTAAGTATAAAGAAGATTTTGAATCTGGGCTGGGCAGAAGGTAAGGTGTTCCAAATGGCACACCGGCCGGCTACCAACAAAGATATATCGCCTTGGGAAAGTGACGCTCTGAGTCTGTTGGTGACTGCATGCGTTGTTCACTTGGAGCGTGTTTAGTTCCCAAAATCTTTTGAACAAACCCAAAAAGGTGTGCACTGCAGTTCACCTGTAGTTTCTTGGCAAAAAGCTGACAACAAAATTTTGGGTGTGCTGTTTAGATGGCAAAAAAAATTAGGGCTGGGCACATCCATAGTAATAAATTTGCCCCCATTTAATGCTCTCATGCAACATGCAAAGACATACAACAGCATGCATGTTTCATCCATACAAATGATATATTCAACAGTATACATATCACAATCAAACAAATGATATAATCAACAATTCTTCATCCATAATTCATCAAAACAAATTGTCCTCAATGATTAACAGCTGCCACACAATAATAGTACACATGTACAGTTCATCGAACATAAAAAACTATCAATTACAGTTTACCAAACCGTAAGCAATTGTTTCACGAAACTCATTCATAAGATCGGACTCATCATCAACTTCCTCAGGTTTCGGCTGATTCTCATACGCTTCTTGCGGCACATAGCTATCATCACGGTCACACCTTTCAAAGTGTCTATCCCCTATGCCACTTTTCCTAATGAAATTATGTAGAGCACAACATGCAACTATCATTTGACTTTGTTTATGAGGTGCATAAGAAGACATCTTCTGCAAGCTGCGCCACTTCATTTTCAAAACCCCGAATGACCTTTCAATGACATTCCTAAGCCATGAATGTGCATAATTGAAGGTCTCCTCTTTACCTTGTGGTTTCGGGGCGTCTCAATACTCCTGTAGATGATACTTGGTTCCCTTGTATGGAGCTAGATAACCTAGTCGGTTATGGTACCCCGAGTCCACTAGGTAATATTTACCTATAGCGGCAACAAATATTTCAGCCACTAGCAGTTCAAGAACAATTAACATAAAATATTTCAAGAAAGGTGTGGATCTGCAGGTGGATGTGGAAATACATGGTTGTATGTTGTTGTTGCATCATTGAATACTCTCATGTCATGGACAGACCTTGACTAGCCAGCGAGAACAAATGTGAACCTCATGTCGAAGTCACAGACAGCTATGACATTTTATGTCGTCATGCCTTTGCGGCACAAGTGCTGCATAAACTTATCATTGGGCTCCACGCAAGGTACATGGGTTCCATCTAAAGCCCCTATGCAGTCCTTGAAGTAGGGATAGAACCTACGGTTTCTCAATCTAGAGCGCATTTCATTGAATTGAGGGTCCATAGGCTTAAGGATGTCAGCTGCTAGCTTCACTATACACTTCAAAACTTTGTTAAACAAGTTGGGGACAGTCCCCAATGACCTTTCAAATCTGTCCTCAGCTTGCCTAACAGATTGTGGGGCCCCTACCATCCAAAGAAACATGCCTAGTGCCTCAACCGAGGTGGACTTAGTACTAGATTTGAGGCCATATGATTCCACTAAAAGATCATGCAATTTATCAAACATATCTGGGCTTATTCTAAACATCCTATAACATGCCTTGCTATCCCCAAGCTTCCTCTATACCCAAGCCAAACCAGTCATGGCAAGTTCCCTATACTCAGCTCTATTCAAATGCTTGTCAATGTGGAGGGCATACTGGTACATACCAAACATAAATGCATCATCATCATCTTCAGCAGTCTCTAACTAAGCTAACATAAAGTCTTTGAAATCATCCCAAGAAGCTCCTCAATGCCTTCCTGCTGCTGAGCCAACATCATCCTGCGAAAACAAAGGACAAAAGCAAGTCATGAATGAAAATACAAATCCATGTCATGCATCCCACCCGTCACTGACATATGGAAGTCACTCTCGCCCATGCTTCAAGTTCACCAAACCATACATGTTCAAATCAATAGTTCACAATAATTGTTCAAACAATAGACACTTAGTTCAAATAAACGCAGTTCACACCACACCATGTCTACATTAATATCAATTAAGATTCAAAATAATATGACAAAAGGTCTATGGGTTGACCGGGGCAGCTGCTCGATGATGATCATCCTCTCTTCAGGCTCGTTGGCAAGGAAGAAGTCCATGGCACTTTTATTTTGGATGATGTTGAACAGTCCCTTGAACAATGTTAGGGTATGATGAGTTATCCCCATCTCCTTTGCAATCTGCGAGACCCTTTCTATCTTCTGGCTTAGGGGCGACCGAGCATTCTGTTGCTCTATTTTCCTTTGTTCCAACATGTTCTCGAGCAGGCTGACCCTTTGGCTGGCAAGCTCATTATGAGTTCTCATATTGTTGTCCATAGACCTCACTGCTGGGCTCTTGGAGCGCTTGCAAGGGCTGGAGGTAGTAGTGCTAGTGTTGTTGGCCCTCTTATTGCCAATGCTTAGTGGGGTCAATTGGTCATCTGGGTCATTAGTAGCCACTTCATCAGAGCTGGCAGCATCCAAGTCAATAGGACAACTCTCACCAGCAACAAATGAGGTTGACCCATCTACTGTGTTGCCAGTGAACATCCTGTCCATTTGATCAAGGTACACAGGCAGACCATTCTTGAACCTCATCAAATCAGCTTGCCCCTGCAAACCACATCATTTGTTACGTATTGGTGAACTTAGTAAGTGCTGAAAAACCAGAAAAGACAAATAGACACATTACGTAGGTGTTTGCTTTCCACCATGCATCACTGGCGTCAACAGTTCCATCTTCCCTACGGCCTAAGCCAGAGCCGTAGCGGAGCTTGTTACAAAATCGCCACTATGACCTTAGCTGCCTATGCCTACTTTGAAACTGTTCGCGGTCATGGACCAAACCAGTTGCTGCTTGGTACCTACTTATTACATCCCGCCATCCTGCCTTGCTCATGACTCCCTTCGTACAATTGCCAATGGCAATTTCATGGCACCAAATGTCACAGAAAGTTATTGTGTTTGGTTCTGTTCAATTTGCCTTATGTTTGAAAGCCTAATTGATGAATACAAACACCATGCATTATGTAAACAAAATCTAAGAAGGTTCAGTAAACACATGCAAAGAGATGCCGACAAGGCATGAAGCAAAGATCATTACACCAACCGATCTACATTGTACCCAACAGGTTTACCTTGAAATTGTCCTATTGACAGATCAGGTAAAAAACTGATATAGATTGTAAGCAACAGGTGTACCTTGAAACTGTCCTGTTCATACAAAATATGTAACTTCAAACTGACCTATTGACAGATACGGTAACAACTCATGTACATTGTAACAAGCAGGGAAAGGTTCAAACTAACCTATTGATAGTTCAGTTAACAAACTGACCAAAAATTCTAAGTACGGACAACTCCAATAAAATGAGTAAACATGATTGCATCTATCAAGGTGAGGACCATTTGTTGGTTCAACAAGTATGACAGATCAGATATGTCAGCATCAGATAAGCAAAACAAGCATGGGTCACATCATAGCTTGTAGAAAACAAAAACCAAACATGGAGGGGAGTGCCATCTGTACCGTGACGCGCCGGGGTGGGGTGTAGTCGTCTTGCTGGAGGTTGTCGTCGACAATGGCTGGGCCCTGCCCCTGTTCCCGCGCACTGCGGCCCCGGCGATAGCCAGACGCGCCTGATGCGCGTCCCCGTGGACGCGGAACTGGAGAGACGAAGGCTTCGGCTCCCGTCGCTGCTCCTTCACTGCATCCGCCGGCGATGCCCGCGTTCAACCCGCGGCTGCGCACCACGTTGGGGGAGGGCACGCGCACCAGAGGGGGAGGCATGGGGGACGTCGTTGTCGCCGCGAAGAAACCCGGCGTAGTGGTGCATCTGCTGCCATCCATCGCCGGCGTTCAGATCCAGGGAGTCGAAGGCAAGTCGGGATTCGTTGAAGCTTGTGGAACCCGCTGCGGGTTGCGCCGCGCCAGGGAAGAGGCCCGAACTCCCGCCTTGCCACTAGGGACTAGACATCGCCAGGAAGTCCCGCGTGCGGGCCTCGTTGCTGTCCCCCGCGCCGTCGTAGCCGTGGTCACCATGGGACCCGACGGCGCTGATGTTGTCACGTTGGTGGCCGTCCATCACCGAAGTGGGCAAGCAGCTCCTCTATCCGGACTCCTACGACGTAGATCTAGCGGGCTACGTCGTAGATCTTCGCAGCAGCGGTGGGAGTGGCGGGAGTGCGGGGACGGTGGAAGGAAGACTGCGGTGGCGGCATGCTAGGGTTTGACGAAGGACGAGTAGGCCTCGGTGCAGAGAGGGGTATCCGGCGGATGTGGCTCCCCTGTGATGAACAGTAAAAAGCCGAAAAATTTTGGGGCCGTTTAGTTGCCAAAACGTGAAAAGTGGCCCAATGGCCAACCTTGATTTTCTAGGGAGTGACAGGAGTATGTGAGACGACAAACGGTGCCTTTGCTTGTAAGCTTTGTGTCCTACACAAACACCAAAGATGCGGTAACGGTATGTCCACCATCATTCACCTTGGCGCGGACTGCGGAAGCGAGCGCGCACTCTCTTTTTTTTTAAAAAAAAAGAAAATACTACTCTGTTGGTTTCGCCTTGTGCGATAACGATGCTACATGACGCGGAGTTAGGACCGTCGTGGGTTCTGGAAGAAACGCACGTGTGAGATCGAACCCATGCAGTACCTGGCTCTAGGGCTTCCTTTTCCTTCTCCATCCGTGGTGCATAGATGCACAGTACGTAGTACTGGTCCTAGCGATTTTGATTTGTAGGGTAATCGATCCGTGGTGTACTTGGCCGACCAGAGAGACAAGCCACGCAAAAAGCCGGCCGTTTACCTCCACCGTCCATTGGCCAGTGGCCACCAATTAGAAAGTGGTAAAAGGAAGAGAGCGCGCGCCGACTGCAGAGCCATGCGCGCAGCGCGCGCGGCCTGTAGGCTGTATGGCTGTGTGCCTGTGTAAACATTTCCTTCACGCGACGTCACTCGCGACGGCTACCTCCGGGCCTCTGCCGGCCGCCGCGCGCGCTCCTGCCCGTTTTTAGCTTGAACAGCAGATGGCTCCACAAGCCACATGCCCAGCGGCCGCAGCTCCCAGTAAGATTCCCCCACGCCACCACCTCCACTCCACCGCATCTCGTCGATCGTGTTCTACACCACCAACCCCGGCCCACCACCAGGGCACCACCACCTGTCCGTCGTTGCCCGTCGTACGTCCACCTCGTCACCACCACCTGTCAGATCGCTGATGAGCTCCCTCGCTCCTGAGCTATCCTGCTAGTAGCAATAGCAAAAGTCATCAACCGGGATCGGAGTCGGACCCCTGCAGAAATCGCCTTTGTGTCGGCGTGGTGCCACGGCTTTTTGACCACACGGCTCTAGCTAGATAGAGTACTCTAACTCTACGTCCGCGACCGCGAGCGAGAGCATCTTTCCCAGCTGTGCGGACCGCCGATGGTCCGCGCTTGGCCGGGACAACCGCCTCGCTGCCCTGCGCGCTCGGCACTCGGCGTCGGCTCCCGCATGTGTTCCACGCCACAGGCGCCGCCGGCCAGCCCACACACAGCCGCGTGACCGCATGTGCAAAACGCCATGCCTCCAGTCCACGCATCCGCCGCAGCTGTCTGCGGCCGGGGTCAAGGACTTTGGGTCTTTGGCCATGCATGCTCGCCTAGCGCAGCGCAGTTTCGCTTATCTATCGTGCCGCCCACGCGGCGGATCCCGTCCCACGCAAGCAGGGGCCCAACTCCAAGGTCCAGGACGGCTTTTTTTTTTTGCGACGAAAGAAGAATTATATTATATGATAGCTGGGTACATCAACACATTACAAGCATTCTGGATTACAAAATAGTACCCACGCTGTGAATAGCACAACTCAAAACCTAACCTGATAAATGCTTTGCAGTATGGATGACCGCACAGGCAAACACTCGACAAATGGCATGAGAACAAATGCCCCACGAACAACGGCCAACATTCATGTAGGCGGAATTGAGGAACTTCTTCTTTCTGGTGTCTTCCTTCTTCTTCTTTCTGCCACCGAAGAGTAAGGAAGACTGATCTAAAAATTATTCTCCCTAGTCCTTCATCGTGGCCAAATCTAACCACAACAAAACAGAGAAGAGACCGGAGAAAATTATTACATGGCGGCGACATCATCTCCGCCTTGATGCCACCGTCCGAAAACAAAAGTCTCCATGTCGTCATGTCGATGAAGATGTTGACGCCGACGTTGTCGCCCTCATCTTCAACGGAGCCGCCATGGAGAAAACGATTTCACCCTTCTCCTTCACCATCAACAAAGATGAGGAGAAGGAGGAGATAAAACTCCAGTACCAAGTAATTTGGCATGGAGAGACACTAACCCTAATGACTCGATCTACTAAAAAAACTTATTAAAAACAATGGATCCCCACTCCCTTCAGCCCCGGCGAGATGCCGGAGGAGAAGGGAGAGGGACCAGCGGTGGTGGATGGCAGGAGCGGCGGCGGCGCTAGGGCAGGAGTCAAAAACGACGTAGAGGAGGCCGGTCTTCTGGCGATAGTAAGGTCCAGGACGCCTTTGGTTTGGATGGCGCCCGAGACCAGCAGCAGTCACGGACGGGGACACGTCTGGGCGTGGCTCCCTTGCCGTGCGTCTGCCTGTCTGTCTCCGGCGCCCCAGGCGGCAATGCCAGCATCTCGTTGTCACCCGTGGTTTTACAGCCCCAGGCCTTATTTAGATCGTGCGAAGTTAGAATTTTTTTAACGGTAGCACTTTCGTTTGTATTTGATAAATATTATTCAATTATGGGCTAACTAGACTCAAAAGATTCGTCTCGTGATTTACAACTAATCTGTGTAATTAGTTATTTATTTTATCAATATTTAATGCTCTATATATACGTCTAAAAATTGATATGACAAAGAGAGAGTGAAAATACTTGGAATTTGGAAGGAAAGAGAACGAAGCCCCAGATTCGCTGATGGTACGGGTTCCTGAGAGTGGAGACTGAACCCACGGTGCGCATGTTGCATTGCAGTCGTAGTACTTCATCTGAACAGTACACCTTGGCCTCGTGGTCTGTCAACTTGTCCCCGTGGATCGGATCCACTGCTCCTGGTGCAGTGCACAGGTCTGTTTGTAGGCGCTCGGATCTCCCGTAGCGGCGGCTTACATCATCCTAATCTCTTTGAACCGCGCGCAGTAAGCCTTTTCCAGTTGATGGACAAGAAATATTCGAGTTTCAGAACAAGGAAAATGGAAGTTCTTCTTTTTCTTTCCGTCCAGAAAAAATATGCAATTTTCAATTTCCGAGAAAGTCAAACGGTTTTAAATCTAACAAAATCTATGCAAAAGATATTAACATTTTACGATATCAAAGTATCGTTAGATTAATGATTGGTTTTTATAGTAAACCTAGTTGAAGAGATAAATATTCATTTTTTCCTATAAACTTGACCAAACTCAGGAAAGCTTGACTTATCTAAAACCTATTCTCTTTGGACGGAGAGTGTACTAGGTTCCAAGCAACGGATGAGACGGTGCTAGCATCATCACGCTCACAGAAACGTTAGATAAAAGTCTTTAGTCATAGCCCAAAAGAGAAACCTTCCAATGATCAATTTAGATCATTGATAAAATATACAAACAACATCACAACCATCAGCATGCATGAGACTTGAATGTCATAAGGAAGCAAAAATACGGTATCAGGTTCCTGACTATTACAAATATGCATGGGCAAAGAAGCTCAATTGGAGGGTTTCGAATGCTCTGGGTATAATGTGATTGACTATTAACTTTGGCACGCAGAAGTCATACAAAAATTTCTAGAGGCAGTTCAATTTCATGTAGGATTTTAGAAAAAAAAAACCCTTCACTCTAAAGAGCCCCTAACGAGCTAGTACACTAAGGGAATCGCCCATCAACTGAAGTAATTATTGGTTTTAGTATCTAATTGGAGGTGACAACCTTTTGAGGGTAAAAGAGTTTTATTTAGGATCGATGATGCTCAAGCCTGGTTGACTAATTGTTTGGTTAGGATCCAACATTCTACAGCATGTTCACTTGAGCTTTCAGCCGCTTATTTTCAGCCAGCCAGCAGTGGTTTTTTCTCACATAAATCAGTCAACAATACTTTCAGTCGCTTATTTTTAGCCCAAACGAACAAGCTGCTAGATATGGGTCATCTTCTTTCTCTGCTCCCCTCTGGTGGTTACCATGGTCCCTAAGGCTGGTGCTCCTCCGTCTCTGACCATACCTCCTACCATGCAACGCAACGCAAAACCACTCCAACTAAGCTCCTCAGCCCATGTAGCAAGCCCATCGGCATTATTTTCTACAATTGATGCTTGTTTTGAATCTAGTTTTTTTTGGCAGGGGTAGCTTAGAGCACACGTTGAAATTGCAAAGAACCAATCTCCACGTCAGTCGTCAGTTATGATCTAACCTTGCGTTGTCCTCAATTCTCCCACGACACTGTGTGGCTGCTGTAATCAAGTGCGGACGCAGCTTCTGCGAGCCTCGTCTGCAGGAAAGTGGCACCGTGCGGACCTGCATTGACGCGGCGCCGGCGCGTACACAAACCCAAAAAGGACGCGATCGTTTTTTGTTTATCTATTTACGCACGCAAAAAGTCCGGCGAAACTGCGAAAGCGACCAAGTGGCGGGACGAGACGACTAAGCCCTTGTTTAGTTCCCAAATTCTCCCTCCAAATTTCACTATGCAAAAAGGAGATTCCTCATCACATCAAAATACCGACAAATGCATGAAGTACTAAATGTAGATGAAATCAAAAACTAATTGCATAGTTTTATTGTACTTTGCGAGACGAACATTTTGAGTCTAATTAATCAATTTTTGGATAATTTTTTACACTACAAAACAAGAAGTGATACAGTACTCGGGGGCACTGTGCCGAATCGGGCACCCCGAGTCGGCAACTAAACAAACAAGGCCTAAACTAATCCAGGCCGCCGACCACGCCACCTTCCTGGCTTCCTTCCTCTATTGCTTCCCTTCCAAATTAAGTACCCCCATCGTTGGTGGGAAACAACACTACACACGCTCTCACTCGGTCACTCCCACTCCCGTCCCTATCACCCCGCCAGTCATGGCAGCTCTCCTCCTCCTCCTCCCGCTCCTCCTCGGCGCCGGCAATGCCGACCCGGCGCCGCCGGCCACCATCGTGCTCAAGGACGGCACCACCTGCACCCTGTGCGCGTCCTGCGACAACCCCTGCAACCCGTCCTACTACCCGCCCCCGTCCCCTCCCCCGGCGCCGGTCGCCACGCCCTGCCCGCCCACCACGCCGTCCTATCCTTCCCCATCCGGCGGAGGCGGCGGCGGCGGAGGAGGCCCCATCATCTACTCGTCCCCGCCGCCTCCTGCTGCTTCTGCCGGCGGTGGCGGCGTTGGTGGCGGAGGTTTCTACTACCCACCGCCCACCGGCGGGTCTGCTGGGTCCAGCGGCGGAGGCGGAGGCAATGGCGGCGGCGGCGGGTCGCAGCAGGGCGGTATGTACCCGACGCCGCCCCCGCCCAACCCGTTCCTGCCCTACTTCCCCTTCTACTTCTACAGCCCGCCGCCGCCGTTGCACTCATCCGGCGCGTGGGCCGTGACGACGGCCGCCTCGTCGTCCGCGGCGACGCTGCTCCTCACCAGCATGCTGCTGTTTCTGCTGTGGTAGAGACACCGTGACCCTGACTCCCTGAGGGATCTAGATCTGCAGAGTGAGTGAGTCAATGCATGCGCTGTTTCTTTTTTTTCGCTTACAGGACTAGAGGGGGGCGATCCAATGCAACTGGCGATTCAATTGTTGGCCTGGGTATTGTAGCAGTAAATTGTAATTGTAATTTGATACTATTAATTATGTTTCCTCCTCCTCTTCTTCTTTCTTTGGGATTCAGTGTCGGTCGGTATAACAGATTAATAATCATGTAGCAAAAAGACTGTACAAGGAGGCAGCATCACTTGGTATAGTATAACGCTAGCATACTCTTTCACCAGAAAGATCGAATCGAACTGTTCACGGTTCATGTCAAAGAATGGAGTTTGTTCATCAGTTTCAGTAACGAAGATCGTTTGGCCAGCTTGATCGGTGTAGGCGTGCAGCCCGCTCGCTGCTGGTTGTTCTGGGATGTTGTCGTTTGAGGTTGTTGTTGCATCAGATTCTGATTGTACTCTGATCTGCGGCGCTGCCAGCAGTACGCCGCCCGTCCTGTGAGTCTGAGGGCGTGTTTAGATGACCCGATTCGGTGGCGGCGGAATCACTGTTCTGCACCGTAGCACACTGTAGCATTTTATTTTTTAGTGTAAAAAATTATCTAAAAATTGATTAATTAGGCTCAAAATGTTCCTCTCGCAAAGAACAACAAAACTATGCAATTAGTTTTTGATTTCATCTACATTTAGTACTTCGTACATATGCCGACATTTTGATGTGACGAGAATCTTCTTTTTGCATAGTAGAATTTAGGAGGAAAATTTGGTAACTAAACAGGGCCTCAGTTAATGTGATGACGCCTGGCTGGGTGGCAACATTTTCTACCTCATCACAAGCAAAAAAATGCGCTTTCTTTATTTACTCCCACCTCTGTCTCTCTCTTGTGCAGTTTGGCCACTGGAGTTTTGGACCATGCACAGCACATAGGAGTATCTTATACTCGTCCACCGACAGTATTGTGCACGTAACTCCAGTGCCTATTTTTACTACCCCATTCGAAACAACTAGTAGGAGTATTTCCATCGTGAGGTCGGTAGATCTCTGTGGCTAAGAAATCATATGAATACGTGGTGCAGCGAAATGTCTGGTCCCACAGCCACAGCCACAGAGGAGGAAGAAAATGGAGTGGAAGACACAATAATCTGCTTGCCTACTCATTGCCAGAGAGCCTCGAGACGCGCGAGCCAGCAAGCATCCAAAGCGTGATCTCGGGCAGGAGCATTGCAAGCAATTGCAAGAGGTCCACCACCTCCATCCGTCCGTGTGCTGTGCTGTGCTGTGCATATGCAAATGCAGTGGCGGCCATGGAAATAAAATACTAGTAGCACACTGTTGTTATCCAAACGGTGTAGATCTAGGCCCTGTTTAGTTTCCAGAAAATTTTACAAAATTTTTCAGATTTTCCGTCACATTAAATCTTTAGATACATGCATGAAACATTAAATATAGATAAAAAATAAAATTAATTACACAGTTTAGACGAAATTGACGAGACGAATCTTTTAAGCCTAATTAGACCATGATTGGACATTAATTGGTAAATAACAACGAAAATCGCTACAGTATCGTTTTGCCAAAAATTTTGGAACTGAACCGGCCCCTAGAGGAACACACGCCAGACTTGGGCTGCCCATGCCCATGCACCAGCAGCCTAGCTTGCACGGTGTTCCTTCAGCTTCAGCTGTAGTACACGCAAAAAAAGAAAAAAAAACGTTGCTAGTACAGTGGCTTTTCAAGAGGTGCATACGTGTATAAGTGATGATGAGGAAAAGGTATTGGAAAGCACCTTTAGGCCTTGTTCACTTCCCCGTCCTAACTCAAAATATTTTCTCTTTCACCCATCACATCAAATCTTTTGACGCATGCATGGAGCATTAAATGCAGGTAAAAAAGATAACTAATTGCATAGTTTGTCAGTAAATGTCGGGACAAATCTTTTGAGCCTAGTTAGTCCATAATTGGACAAATTTTGCCAAATAACAACGAAAGATGCTACAGTAATTTTTTATCTATTTTTCGCGAAGTGAACACACCCTTAATTTGTTAGTTTTCTGGCTGGGAGCTCGATGGATTTCTTTGCAGTTTCAAGGTATCGAGAAAGAGATGTGAAGCAAAGAAATAGAGAAGGAAAAGGGAGGAGAAAAGGCGCTGCCAAAGTTTGCAGCATGCATGTTGCAGCACGGAGCCACGGAGAGAGAGAGGCGCGTGTGCGTGGCATAGCCGATTGGCAGGGTGGAGCTTGATTTATTATTATTCTCCTAATCTTCTACTCCCTCCGTCCTAAATTATAAGACATTTCAAGAATCTTGGAGAGACAAAGGATCTCAAGTTTGACCAAATTTATATGATAAGATAATAATATTTATGACACCAATTAAGTATCATTAGATTCTTCATTAATTATATTTTCATAGTATACATATTTGATGTTATAAATTTTTGTAATTTTATCAATAATTTTGGTTAAACTTAAGATGCTTTGACTCTCCAAGATTCTTGGAATGCCTTGTAATTTGGAATGGAGGGAGTAGGCCCGAAAAGCGCAAGATCCTGTCTGCACTTGAGAGCTGTTGATCTTCCCTGTTTCACACTACGTTTTAAGCCTTTTTTTTTCTTTTACATCAAGGGTAGTACAAGCTTCCTCGTTTACCTTGTGCTACTTGGAGACTTGATACTGAACCGTGGAGTTTTTGACAGTTAATTTGTCATGTCTGATTTTTTGGTCAGGAAGGGAAAAAAATGTTAACGGGACTCGCTATGAGCCAGTTTTAGGAGTATTTAACGTTTCATTCAGGCCCCAATGAGACGGCCTGGCCTGCCGCCTATGTGCTGTGAGGTTCATCGGCCCATGAACTCCTCTTTCAGATAGATGGGCCAGCAGCTTTGCTTTCTGCTATTAGTTACCCTGGATCTGTGCTGCAACCTTTTCACATCAATATATGCATTTCGCTTCCCCTTCTTTTTTTCTTTACATTAGAGAATCTGTAATAGTTTCAAAAAAATCAATCAGTAAATCAATAACTTTTTCAAGTATCTAAAAAAGTTGGAAGCATATTTATTGGGTTCATCCAACAATTTCCAATATATCGTTTCTAAAATATAGGGGATAATTTTACATCAGGATTCCTAGAAATCTCTCTTTCTTATATATTTGCATTAGGGACCCTATCCTACTTTTATTCTTTCTCACATCCTTCCACATTTAGATTGCCCATTCGATACGCGCACGTATATATCTGTGCGACTAGATCGAGTTTCCCAAGTGCGAAAAGATTAGGAGTTGAGACAGGGAGTTGATAGAGAGCAGTTTTTCCAGTCTTGCCAAAAATCTATATTAGGAGTGGGTTTTGGAAACTCTTGGAGATACTCTTAGAAAATGGCATTTCCCCCTAAAAATAAAATGGCATTTCGCTTCTTAAACCAGCCTGACGACGCTGATGATGGCTCCAGATACTAGATTTGATAGATTCATTTTTTATTCAAAAGAAAGTTTTGAGTTCAAAGAAAGCTCAGGGTATTTTACCCCCACTACAAAAAGAACAAAATTATGTCATATTTTGATGCTTATCTAAAGTTTAACCACTAAAATTTAGCTCTAGGAGTTCTAAATATGTAGTCTATAATGATGTCTAAACTTTAGCTAACCCACCAAAACACATTAGAGCATCTCCAAAAGTCTTTCTAAAATTGACTCCCTCAAGGCCTCAACTATTATTTGAAGAGACATTTGTATAAAAATCACTTTTTATATCTTTATACCATCTAACAACTTTTCTATATCTTGTACGCACTCTAGAGAGTCATCCTCGCTCTCCATCTTTGACTAGCGAGAAATCTGGATTAGAGGATGTCTATATTTGGAGATCCAATTAAAGAAACCGTTGGAGTGTATTTTTTCACCAAAACCTATATTCCTATATATTAGGAAGGATATGAAGAGTCTCTTGGAGATGCTCTTGATCCACTAAACCATAGAAGTGAGTTAAAATGGTCTAAAATTTCCTTTCTCTGACCAAAGGACAAATTTGCCCTGGCACCTATCTCCCTATAGTTCACCTAGGTGCATAATCCTCCGCTGCTACACATCTTCTCCATTGGTGTCGCATGCCCAATCCCCCACTACCACCGCACGCCTATCGCGCACCGCCTCTACGCCTCCTCCTCGCCCATCTCCATTGTGCCAATCCACTGTCACACCAGTCTTCCCCCACCACTTTAAACACACGGCGGACTGCAAGGTGATGCAGGCGCTCAAGGACGGTAGGTTCGGTGCCATTGAGGCACAAGACCGTGCCACGGGCTAGGCTGTCGACGATGAGAGGCGCTGCAAGAGGGTGTTGTTGCTACCCGCTTGTGCCTGCCTGCCCAGCCGGGCTCCCACCTCACGCCCCTCACACGGTTGGGCTTGCCGCCGCCAATCACACAGCAAGAGAGAATAAAGAAGATGTAGACAAGAGGAGAGATGAGAGGTCGCAGATAGGGATTTTTTTTATTTTTAGCCCAAATTTGAAACAAATTTTAAATTTAACCCGTATTTGAATTTTTTTTTAAATCTAACCCGTTTGGCCCCGCCACCATGCATGGCGGGGCAAATGCACTGAACCCCGCCATGCATGGTGGTGGGGTGCAGGTCCCACGTGGCACGCTGTAGGCCAGCGTGGAAAGGAGTAACCTGCCATGATGCATGGCGGGGTACCTCTAACCCGCCATGAATCATGGCGGGGTACAACCCCGTCCATTTAAAAGCCCGGGCACTTCTTGTTTTTGGCCATTCATCTATTCCATTTCCCGCAGCGCCCCTCTCCGCCCCAGGACCGAGCTCCCCTCCCCTCGGCGCCCCTCCCGCCTAGGGCCCCTCCCCGTCGGCTACCGGCCCATCGTCGGACCTTGTTCCGGCCACCCCTTCTCTGCGTCCATCGTTGTAGTATGTTTGGTTAATGTAGTTAGTAAAGTTATATTAGTTTTTATCGTATTGATATTGTACATTATATAAGTGATATGTGTTTTGTGTAGAAATCATTTCGTGTTATTAGATGGAGGACTCGTATCGTGAGTCGATTTGGAGGAAAAAGGGTCGTCCTAGAGAGATGTACCCCGACGTGTCTTGCAATGATGCGCCCGTTCCTCCTGAGGAACCTTTCCCTAACTGTGACTGTGGTCATCCGGCGCACGTGAGCCAGTCGAGACATCCAGATACTGTGGCTCGTTGCTTCTACACATGTTATAGTTGTAGCGTAAGTAATTGTGCCCTTTGTTTTTCTTATTGGTTTCTGATGTTGTATTCGCGATGAGATAATTCGAACTTTTTTGTAGCCGTACTTCCGGTGCTTTTTCTTCCAATGGATCGACGGTCCGGACAAGTTTGACCCAAGGATTCTCCTTTTCTACCCCGGCGTTGATCATTGCAAGCGTGAGGTGTTTACTCGCTGGGTTCCGCCCCCTCCTAACCCTCCTCCTATGACGGAGGAAGAGAAGGCCGTAGCATCGGCACGCCGGCTCGAGAATCCTCCAAAGTGCCTTTGCGGAGAGCAAGCCGTGATAAACCCACGCAATGAACAAGAGTTCATTTGTCCTCTACGACATGAGGTAAGGTTTGAGTGAACCTTGGAATGTCATGTCCTATATGTGTGTTTTACTATTTTGATTTTGTAGGAATGGGTCTATGGTCCAAAGAGCCATTGGTCGGAGCCGGAGAAGAATGAGGAGGTGCCAGACTGGAAGAAGAAGAGGAGGTCTATTGCGCCTCCTGTGATGTGCAAATGTGGTGTTGAAGCTAGCTACGGCCTTGTCCCTTCAGGCCTTGGGATTGGGCACTTCTGTGGCCACATGATCGATTATGACGAGGTTTGCTAGGACTGTTGACACTTAGTGCTAATGTTTTATTTTGTTTGCTTTGGTACGCTAACTTTGTATTCATCTATTTGTTGCAACAGAGCACTCAGAAATGCAAATGGGAATCATATGATGATGTGTATAAGTTCAAGGATGAGTATAAGACAATGGTAGCACTTCGCAAGATGAGAGGATATCCTGCAAACTACGTCACTGATTTCGTTAAGAACCATAAGGAGAAAATGCTACGACGGGCCCAAGACCTGCGTGTTCGTAACCCGAAGAGTATTGCGTGGAAGAAGTGGTACGAGCAAAAGAAGAAGGATGTAGAGGAGTACCAGGCACGGAAGGCTGAAGAGGATGCAAGGAAGGCTGTAGAGGAGGCTGCGAGAGCAGAGATGCAAGGCTTAAACGATACTATTGACTCATTATGTGCGAGTGAGTCATTGCGTTTTTGGAAACTCAATCTTTGTTTGACTGTCAATAAAGTCATTGCAAAGATCATGTTAATTGTTTGCATTTTGTACTTGCAGAGATTGGATGCACCGGCAACTGGCAAGCAGATGTGGCTCGTGCTAGGTACACGGAGAATAGGACACTAAAGCGGGACACAGGAGTTGGTGGCACCGCAAGTCGTCCGATTGTGGTTGAAGAGGAGGCCGAGCCGGAGGAAGACGACGACATCGGGAGGATAGGCGAGCTCATTCGTCTAGCCGAAGAATTGGGCTACCCTCAGGACGAGGATGCCTACGACATGGGAAGGATAGCCGAGCTACTTTGTCTTGTAGAGGAGTTAGGACCGATGCCCGAGGAGGATGTTGAATTAGAGGATGGTCAGGCAGCATACCACAACCATAAGACACCGCTGTTCGACGCATGGGGGCCAATAGACATGACCGAAGAAGAGGCCGAGTTGTACTCTCAGGCCACGGACGAGGCGGAGGCGGCTTACTACCGGCGTCAGGCCTCTCAGGCCAAGGCAGTCGAGGCCAGCAAGGGTAAGGAGGTTGTAGTGGAGGATTCAGAGTCCGAAGACGAGTTGCTTACGCAGTGGTGCACGCAATTTGATTGACATACAAGTGTCATTGTAATAATTTGCATTGTCACGTCTTCACGTCGTCATTGTTAGTGTTTGTCATTTGTAGTGGCTTAGAAACTTTGTGTGGTGTAGTTTGTCAGTGTTGTACTTTGAAACATGTCATTGTAATAATTTGCATTGTCACGTCTTCACGTCGTCGTTGTTAGTGTTTGTCATTTGTAGTGGCTTAGAAACTTTGTGTGGTGTAGTTTGTCAGTGTTGTACTTTGAAACATGTCATTGTAATAATTTTCATTATCATATCTTCATTCGTTTCATTTGTTGGTCCACTCACTAAGATTGTTGTGTGGTTTATCCGTGTAGTTTATAAATGCAGTTTCTTAGTGCAGTTCCTGCGTGCCCGCAGTTTCAGGGCCACCCCGCCATGGGTGGCCCTGAAACTACGGGCACGCAGGAACTATGCCTACATTTTGTGTCAGCTGAGCGTGACAAATGCAGACATGCCATGTTGAGTCATTTACAGCAAGTTTACGGAAGCCATGGCATGAAGAATTGCGTTTACGCCAAAGATTAAACGAGTGTTACCAACTACATTAGTCCAATCAAAATAACCAAGTAGAGTACTGCTGCTACACCTACACATAATTTAATTGTTCTAGCACTACATAACTATGATAACATGTATCCGGCGCCTGCTAAATATGACTACTCTACTAATCGCCAGGGGTGTAGGGGTCTCGCGGTCTCCGTCGCCTCCTCGGATTTGTAGGGACCACGTTGCTTCTCTAGCCAACGTCTGTGCGGTCCCGTTGCTGCCTCTCGCGCTGCCGCCTATGTCCATGATCGAACTGCTGCGTCGAGGACGGCCCCTGCAAGCAAGCAACCTGATGATCTACTCTAAATGTTGAGCTATGAACAGTAGAATTAAAGAAAAAGCAAAGCATAGGGACTTGTTGCTCGGCTGGTGTGTAGTTCTCCTGTTGTGTGTAGTCGACCCCCTATGTACCAAAAGGAGCACCGTATAGCTGTGAGGCACCCATCTCCTCGTGACCGGTGTACTCCCACTGGGGAACGTCCTCGTCGTCGTCGTCATCATCGTCACTCGTCGTGTCATACTGAAGTGCCTCATCCACATCGTCCGCAGCCGCTGGACCCTTCCCTCTGTCCTGCGGAGTATGAATAGACGAGGACGCAGCCCTGGTGTCGCTAGCAGAAGCAGCTGTGGTGGACATCGTCTGGCTCCTGGACCACGTGGGGTTGTAAGGTACGTCCAAAGTCGTGTCCGCACAGCTCAGCTTCTGAGCCAACTTTTTGCAGCCTTTTTTCATTCTCTATAGGTTTAGATGACAACAACCATTATTAAGCATGAATTTTAAAGGTAACTGAGTTGTAGTCACGAATGTTACTATCAAAAGTACCTTGACAAAGGCGCGAAGAGGGTTGGTCTTGTCGTCCCTAGTCCGAAAAGTTGCCTAGAAGCTTCCTCGGAGTAGTTCGACAACTGTTGTGCCTACAACATCACACAAGGTTAACTCGATCATTTTGATTGAATTTTAAAACCCTTACCTCGTTTGAGGATGTAAGTACAAAGTACTTACCACGTATCTATTTAGAGGGGCCCTAAGAAGTTGTGTTTGCACCCTTTGCGCATCGTCGAACGCATCGGCGATGTCATCCTCACCGGCCGCATCTGTAGGCATGTTGGTGTACGGGACCATGAGATGAGTCCTCGTACTTCGCTGCAGCCATTGTAGGTACTCCATCCATCTTGCCGAGTGGTGCTGTGGAAGTTCGTTGAGGTGGCGAGGATGCCTGTTATACCAATTAAGCAAATGTGGTTCGTGCGTCACCGCCCAATCCTTTTGCGTGGTCCGAAGCCTTCAATCGATCCTGCATTGCCATATTGCATTAGAAATGAGGCACTTAAGTAGAATAAACATATTGGCATCGTACCCATGCAGCTGAGCGTTGGTGGAGTACAGCGGTGGAATATCCTGCAACCTCCCGAACTGTCTGTAAACCCTGAAAGGGTAGTGCATCTCGACGACGTGGAAGAAGATAAGTGGCCCTTCGTAAAGCCACTCGTCCCCTTCCTCCTCGCAGCGCGGACTAAGGTAGTCCTCTAGCTCCCACCTAGACCACGGTGTCCATGTTACCTGCAAAGTAAAAAAACTTAATTTAGTATCAATCTCATTAATAGTGCTTTTAGTAGGAAATGTGGATATAACTTACGTAGTTGTGTCAATACGTCTATCGCATCCGTGTACTGCTTGTACCTCCTTTCCAGCTCACCCCTCACTACCTTAGCGTCTTTCCAGATGAAAAGGGCGGTGGGTAGAACGTCTTCATGCTGCCAAACCTGCAAGTCACACAAACACGGTGTCACTAATCTCTTTAGTCGTATGAAGATATCAAAGTAGTCAATGTACTCACAGGCAAATGCGGAGGTTTAGTAGGCCTCCCAACCGGAATCCGCTCCCAAATCCATACTTGAAGTAGGTACGAGCAGCCACCTAGGTTGGCATTGGTCGACTGGCGACGACAGGCGGTACAAAGCTGACGGTATGTCCAAGCAAGGACCGCGGTACCCCAGCTATAGGTTGTAATGTTCTCTAGTGGCTGGATAAGGATCCTCAAGAAAATTCAGCTGATGTTGTCGCCTGAGGAGTCGGGGAACAAGAAAGCGCCCAAGAAGTGCCACAACCACACCTTTGCATACACCTCGACCTCGTGATCTGGAGCACCGATCGGAGGCCCTGCACCAAAGTGCTGGGTTATCCATGACGTCAACACTCCTGAGGTCTTCCTGCAATTACAATTGAAGCATTATTCTACAAAAATAGATGTAGCTGAAATGGTTGTATTAGTGATTTCAATAGGGCGCAAATATGAACTTACTTTGTGCCTTAACTTCAGCCTCTGATGGCCTCCTACCACAGAACTGCTCCACGAAGTCTACCCAATTAGACTCGTCGACGACCCTAGTCACCGGATGACCAGCCAAACTGAGACATAATATCATCTTGACATCCTGCATCGTGATAGTCATTTCCCCACATGGTGTGTGGAAGGTGTGCGTCTCTGGTCTCCACCTGCATCATTACAAGTTTCTGGTTATAGGCAAGTTGACGGCCCAATTTTACAAAACAAAGACAATAAATGCAAAATGCAATGTTACCTATCAACAAAGGCAGTAAGAAGTGTAGGGTCTAGTGTGGGGAGTGTACTGTTGTAGACCCGAACGATCTCAAGGAAGCCTGCCCGCTGTATGTAGGTCGCGTATCGCTCGTCCCAGCTATGTATGCGGTGCGTGCGAACACGAAGCGCACGCAACGGCCTCTGCTTCTCCGACAAGGCCTGGGCCCGGTGGTCCTTGTCGTAGTCCGCCTCAATGAGGCTAAAGCGCGGATGAGGAGCCCGCGCCTCCATCTTGCAACCCTGAACCTGCCTGTTTGAAAAAACAAAGACAATATTAATAACATTAGAACAATTAATAACGTTATAAAAAACAAAGACAAGTAAATTTGAAGATTAAAATATCATAAATGCATGTTTACAATATAAACCACCTCTTGTCTCGCCCGCCTATGAAATCTAGCATTATGACCAGGATTCTTGCAAATGGAGCAAAGGTTCTACGCACGTTCTTCGTCAAAGTCCCCGCCACCATACATGTCGGCGCCGTAACCTTTCATATTGTCCATATCGCCTTTCAGTCGCTTCTTCTTCCTCCTTCCCTTCCCTACCTTCTTCAGGTCCGGATAAGGCGCGTAGTCCTCACCATAATATGGAGGCCACTACGACTCATCAAGGTATGGCTCGAAACTCTTCTCCCAAACTTTGAGGGTGTTGGCACGGAGATACAAGGGTGACATGTATGATGCAACTGTGTGGTCAAAACCTCTAAGCCAACAAGAGGTGATCATGTGTGAGTAATGGGCATGCATGATCTGAGGGACGTTGCAACTGCATTCTACTTTATCAAGATCGACACGGTACGTAGAAAACAAGCATGTCCCGTCCATAAGCCTCGGCAACCTATTGTTTGGCCAATTCCTCAGCCTCCTTCAAATATTCGTGTGCAGCCTTCCCCCATCTTCCAAGCTCCTCTTCATTCCTCAGGGCTAGGCCATACCGCTTAACAAAATACTCATTGCACTTCCTAAAAGAGAACTCAACAATACCAGACACTGGGAGAGATCGAACGCCTTTGAACACACGATTGAAAGACTCAGAGGAGTTTGTTGTCATGATGCCGTACCGGAAGCCGCCCTCATCATATGCTAATGCCCACTTGGCTTTATTTTCCATCTGCTGGTCTAACCATGCCTTGCCAGCTTGGTTGAGCATCTTCTCTAGTTCTGCCATAGTCTCGTTGAACTCGCGTTCCGTACATTTATTACAAAGCTCCTTTAACTTGTCAGACACATCCTTCTTGCGTTGACGCCGCCAGAAATTGGCGGCAAAATGCCGCATGCACCAACGGTGCACTAGGGGTGGGTGACCATCAATGTGTTCACCGGCTGCATTAAGAATTCCAATGTGATGGTCTAAAATTAGACAAATGGTGCGAGAAGGGCCAAGCACATGAACACGGAGCAGACGCATAAACCATGACCATGAATCATTGTTTTCCCCCTCCGCCAAAGCAAAAGCCATTGGCACTATCTGGTTCTCTGGGTCTACAGCAGCAGCCATCATCAATGTGCCCCTGTATTTGCCGGTGAGGAACGTGCCATCAACAAGAACAACTGGCCGACAATACTGAAATGCATGTTTGCACTGATCAAAATACCAGAACACACGGTACAGAATATGCCTCAACGGGTTCTGAAGATACAACCCTCCTGTGTATATGAACGATCTCATACCAGGGTTGAAGTGTTCCATCGCACACAAAATGCGTGGAACCCTGTTATAGGCTTCCTCCCAGCTACCCCAGCGAATTGCCAGGGCAATTTGCTTTGCCCGCCAAGCCTTTCCATATGTGACCTCATACCCAACAAATGTGACTATGGTCTCCTGCAAGAACGACACCGATACGTCGTTGTCCTTATCTACAAGACCCAATATACGACGGGCTAGGTACCGAGCCATCAACTGCGGATGGTACCTTTTACCCTCATTAGTCTGGCATCTATGCGGCTGTTCCACTGAAGTTACCTTCCACTTACCATCACTCCGCCTCTTTCGTGCATTCAACTTCCACGAGCACGGGAATCCAGCCTTACATAATATGTGGAATTTTACCTCCTTGTCAGAATGTCAAACCGTGTAAGGCCTATGATGATACACAACATAGTCCTGAAGGAACAACTTCATCTCAGACATTGTATTGAAAAGCATTCCCTTCCTCAGTATTAAATTTTTATGGTTGTACAATGATTCCTTACACATCTGCAAACCCGTGTCACAAACTGCCATATGCGACATACTTACATCGTTATAATTTGTCACACCGGTAAAGGGCAAGCCAGCCTCCCTCAGCTGTGTAAGCTGTACCGATGTATAAGAGGGTGGTGCAACGTATTGTTGTGGCTCCCTAACCCTGCTCCATCCTTCATATTCCACTCAATCATCTGGATAACCGGTGGCTAATGTGCCCTGACTCTGCATGCCATGAAGTACCTCAAGCGGTACTCCTGAGGGCATGCCACGAACTGGTGTACACATGGCAGGTGCACCTCCAGAGGGCATGGCTTCAACCGGTGCTCGCATGGCATGTGGACCTCCTTCCTCATTTCCTGAATCGTCAGAATCAGTGCTAACATCATCACCAATCATTTCCTTCTCTGCCGCCTCCTCCTCCTCCTGTTCAAACTCGTCTACATCAAAATCATTGCTTATATGACCAACTGGAGGAGAATGAACCCGCTCCTGCGTCAAATTACCATCCAAGTCCATACTCTCCATAGTTTGTTGCATCTGCACACCACAATCTTCTAGAGTACCACTGTCGAAGGACGGCTCCTCATTCTCAACATTCTCCAACACCAACTCAGCCATGTCGACATTCGAACCTTGGATGACCATATTGTATCGGGACCACTCTGCTTGGTTGCACAAGTCCATCATCACATAGTGTGCCCTATTCTTTCCAACATCGAACCTACCCTTTAGTGTGAAAGTCTCGCCAAACTTCAAACTCAAACGGTCACATAGATCGCGGAAACTAGGGGTGCCATCAAACCATTCCAATTCTTCATACATATCCTCAAATTGGCAATCCTCTCTCCTAACACTTCCTCCGTAAAAAACTCTTACACCGTAATCCATCTACAAAACGATTTGACATCCGATTATCAACTGACCAATATGGTAGCACTAATTACTACATAACTAACTAACTAACCTTACTTACCTACCACGTAACTAACTTACTTAGTATCTAAATAACTAATATTAACTAATAACATCCGAATAACTAATAATCGTTAACTAATTAACTAATAACTAAATAACTAACACGAACCCATTAACTAAAAACTAATATTAACTAACTATCAAAAATATCGTTAACTACAAATGATCGTTAACTAACTAAATAACTAATATTAATCGTTATCTAACTAAATAACTAACTAACTACAAATAATATTAACTAACTAACTAACTACAAATAATCGTTAACTAACTAAATAACTAAATAACTAACTAAATAATTCAATACCTAACTAAATAACTAATGTTAAATAACTAAATAATCGTTTAATACAAAGAATATTAAATAATTAACTAAATAAATAATAATAACTTAATAATATTTACTACAAATAAATAATAGTAACGACAAAATAAAAAAATTTACCGTAAAACGGGTTGCGGCGGCGCGACGAGGTTGGCCGGGCGACGGCGTGCCGGGGCCAGGCTGGGGTGCGACAGTCCACGGCCGGGGTGGCGGCGCGGGAATGGCGGCCGGAGACGCGGCCGAGGGCGCGGTGGCCGGGGACGCGCCGGCGGGGCCGCGGCGGCGGGGGCGCGGGGGACGGCGCGGCGGCGCGACGGCGCGGCGGCGCGGCGGCGGGGGCGCAGCGGGGAGCGGCGGCGCGCGGCCGGGGCGGGTGGGGCGTGGGGGAGGGGCTCCGGGCGACGGTGGCGGCTCCGGCGGCGGCTCCGGCGGCGGCTCGGCGTCGCTGGGGGCGCGGGCAACGGCGGCGGCGCGGCTGCAAATGCGGAGTGTCGGCCGAGCGGGCGTGGCGAGGTGCGGCTTTTATTTAGGCATACCCCGCCACGCATCATGGCGGGGTACACCCGGGTGGCATGCCACGTCCCCCACCACATGAGACCTGTACCCCGCCACCATGCATGGCGGGGTTCAGTGCATTTGCCCCGCCATGCATGGTGGCGGGGCCAAACGGGTTAGATTTAAAAAAATTCAAACGCGGGTTAAATTTAAAATTTGTTTCAAATTTGGACTAAAAATAAAAAAATTCCAGATAGGGCAATACAAGTCTTTTTTATTGAATTAGAATTAGATTTAACTTTAAAAAATTATATAAACAGTGATCTAAACAGTCTCATGGTCTAAAATTTAGTGCGGATTATGAGCACTAGGGTGACACTACTGGAATTCAGTGCTTTGCCGAGTGCCTGTGGCACTCGGCAAAGACCTTTTTGCACTCGACAAAGGCTTTGCCGAGTGCCACACTCGGCAAAGAACACACGGTAAAATTTACGTCGGCAAAGGCTCTTTGCCGAGTGTTTTTTATCGGGCACTCGGCAAAGACTTTGTCGAGTGCTGAAAAAACACTCGGCAAAGACTGAGCACTCGGCAAAGTCGCGAATCGAAAAAAATCCAAAAAAAACAGGAAAAAAAAGTTTTTAATCGGAGGAGGGCACCACCGGCTATCGCCCACCGGTCTCTTCAAACACGCATTTTTCGCGGTATTTTTTCGGCAAGGCACGGCTAACGTGGCCGACGGGATTCGAACCCGTGACCTCTCCCTCATGCGTAACCCTCTCTCCCACTGCACCACACTGTCACTTGTGTCTGTATCTCATTCTCGTTCTATACATATTATACTAAATCGAGTGTAAATTGCTTATTTGAGGCTCTAAACGAATTCAAATCAAAAAGTTGTCTATTACAAAGTTTCATAACTTTTCGAGATCTACAACTTTCATTTAGATTGTTTCTCCATCCGAGGTCGTTTACAAAAATTTGAATTTTAAATTTAAGAAATTCAAACGTACTTTTCGTTGACAAGATGATTTTAAATCAAAAAGTTTTCTACTACATAGTTTCATAACTTTTCGAGATCTACAACTTTCATTTTGATTGTTTCTCCATCCGATATCGTTTACAAAAATTTGAATTTTAAATTTGAGAAATTCAAACGTACTTTTCGTTGACAAGATGATTTTAAATCAAAAAGTTTTCTACTACATAGTTTAATAACTTTTCGAGATCTACAACTTTCGTTTTGGCCGTTTCTCCATCCGAGGTCATTTGAAAAATTCAAATTTTAATTTTTTTGAAATTCAGACGTACTTTTCACTAGCAAAATTAATTCAGATTAAAAAGTGTTCAACTATAAAGTTGTATAACTTCTCAAGATCTACAACTTTTATTTTTGTCATTTCTTCATTCAACAAAGCGATACTAACATTGTTTACAAAACTTAGAGATCTGTCTTCTAGTTTTCCTGAGACTATATACAAGAGATGTAGATTTTATAAAGAACGTTAATATCACTTTGTCAAATGAAGAAGTTATCAATACAAAAGTTGTAGATCTTGAGAAGTTATACAACTTTGTAGTTGAACACTTTTTAATTTGAAGTCATTTATGGCCTCAAAATATGCTTTTAAGATCTTCTTTGCCGAGTGTAATAAAAAAACACTCGGCAAAGACCCTCTTTGCCGAGTGTCAAAAAAAACACTCGGCAAAGACCCTCTTTGCCGAGTGTAAAAAAACACTCGGCAAAGAGGGTTTTTGCCGAGTGTCAAAAAAAAACACTCGGCAAAGGCCCTCTTTGCCGAGTGTCAAAAAAAACACTCGGCAAAGACCCTCTTTGCCGAGTGTTTTTTTTCGCCGAGTGTTTTTGTTTTAGCACTCGGCAAAGAGGGTCTTTGCCGAGTGCCCGAAAAAATTACACTTGAAAGCATCTAGGCCCCAAGGTTTGGTTTCGGTAATTAATGACAACACTTTATTACCATGACTAACGTGTGTTTTGCAGAAACATTGGTAAGTTAGGTCATGGAGGTGATAACTGCTTTGAGCACTGTGGCTTCGTGTCCCTTGATGGAAATCGTTTCGGTTTTCAAAAGAGTGACGTCAAGATTAAGGACGGTTAGTTCCGGATGACGAAGTGTTGAGACACATTCGGAATAGTCGTTAGGATCTTCGTTTTTCTCTTTTGGCCGTACTATAAAGGGGGGCATGAATGGGTAGCTTGACCTAGGCGAGTCCTATGTTTAGGTGTGGTGCACACTTGTTAAACTTGGCGCTAGGCAACCCTAGATTGGCTCAAGGTTCAGTTAGAAGCAACTTGGTTGAAGTTGCGACGCGTTTCGGGCTGTTTTCTAGGCACCGGACGCGGTCTTCGGGAACACCGGACGCGTCCGGTGTATACGTTACCGCGACTAGGTTTCGGCCTCGACCACCGGACGCGGTCCTCGCGAGGACCGGACGCGGTGGTCAACGACCGACACGTGTCACCGAGAGAAAACGCCCGTCGGACGCGACCTGGACTTGATCGGCGCGTCCGGTGCGAGTCCAGTAAGGTCCAGAGAGGACCGGACGCGTCCGGTCTTCAGGCATCGGACGCGGCCTCGCGTCCGGTGTAAGTCCAGTAAGCACCCTTGCACGTCGGACGCGTCCGGTGCTACCTGACCGGTGCGTCCGGTGTTTCGTTTTCGAAATCGCGTTTTAACCGTTACGGGGGACCGGCGCGTCCGGTGTGTTGCACCGGCGCGTCCGGTGACCCCGTGCCAGAAAGTAACGGTTCGTTTTCTCTGAGGGGTGTATAAATACAACCCCTCCACCTCTTTTAGAGGTCTCTTGCTCATTCAAACATCTGAGAAAACCCTTTAGAGTGCAAGGGAGTGCAAGAGCTCTAGTGAGGATAGAGATTTGAGAATCAAAGTTTGAGTTTCCTCACTAGTGATTCGAGAGTAGCAAGTGTGCATCCACCTCCTCATTTGGGCTCGTTGTGGTCAAGTGAGAGTTCTAGCTTGTTACTCTTGGTGATCGCCATCACCTAGACGGCGTGGTGGTGATTGGGAGTTTGGTGATCATCCGGCGGAGCTTGTGGATGACCCAACTCAAGTTGTGAGCGGTTTTGGGTGATTCGCCGCGACGGAGTGTCGAAGAATCAACCCGTAGAGAGCACTTGATCCTTGCGCGGATCAAGGGGGAGCGACACCCTTGCGCGGGTGCTCCAACGAGGACTAGTGGGGAGTGGCGACTCTCCGATACCTCGGCAAAACGTCGCCGTGTTCCTTGCCCCTTTACTTTCAAGCATTTACTTTCTCGTACATACTTTCATTGCTTGATTTACATTCCTAGAATTGCCATGCTAGACTAGGATTGGAAACTAGGGTGCAAAACTTTGTATCGGTAGACTCTCTAGGAACACTAGTAGACACTAGGGGTGAATTCCGACTTGTAGGATTTAATTCTTGCAATTAATTTTTAGAAAAGCCCAATTCACCCCCCCTCTTGGGCATCTTGATCCTTTCAATTGGTATCGGAGCCGTGTTGCTCCTATTTTAGGCTTTACCGCCTAGAGCAAGATGTCTAACGGGGAAGGAACACCTCCCACCTTTGAGGGGGATGATTTTCCATATTGGAAAATCCGCATGGAGGCGTACCTCGAAGCCATAGATGTCGGGTGTCTTAGAGCCGCAACCGAAGGGCTTCCCGCTATCAAGGATCCCGCTAACCCCACGGGTGACGAGGAGAAGTACGACCGGTGGAATGCAAAGGCCAAAAATGCACTCTACCGGGGCTTAGGCAAAGATATCTTCAATCGTGTGCGTAATGCAAAGAACGCTCATGATTTGTGGCAAAATCTTTGTGCTCTCCATGAGGGAACTAAGAGTGAGCGTGAGGAACGCTATCATATTGCCTTAAAGAAAATTAATTCTTTTGAGATGCTTCCCAAAGAAAGTGCTAATGACATGTACACTCGTTTGAATGTTCTTGTAGAGGACCTCAATGCTCTTGGGCTCACTCAAATGAGCCAATCGGATGTTGCAAGGAGGATCTTGAGTGTTCTTCCCGTTGAGAAGTATGGTCACATTGTCACCGTGCTTCATCAAAGTGATCTCTCCACCGCAACACCGACACAAGTATTGGGAAAGATCAATGCTCATGAAATGTACATGCACATCACTCCGGAAGAGGGCTCATCATCTTCCAAGAAGAAAGACTTGGCCTTCAAAGCTAGCCATGACAAGAAGAAAAAGAAGGGCCAAGCCATGATCGTGCAAGAAAGCTCAAGTGAAAGTGATATCGATGATGAATCACTTGCACTCATGGTGAGAAAGACCACCAAGATGCTAAAGAAGCTCAACAATAGTGGCATCAAGTTCGATGGCAAGAAAAAGAAATTCTTCACAAGTAGCAAGAGAAAGCCCATCTCGGAGATGGATTGCTACAATTGTGGTGAACTTGGCCACCTAGCTCATCAATGCCCTAGACCACCAAAAGACAAGTTCAAGAACAAGAACAAGGGCAAGAAAAATGATTCAAGTGATGAAGAAGATGAGAAGAAGAAGAACAAGCCATACAAGAAGAAGGATGGCAAGAAGAAGGAGTTCTACAAGAAGAAGAAAGGTGGAAAGGCATATATTGTTGGTGATTGGCTCACCGACATTGAATCATCTTGTGACTCCTCCGAAGATGAGAGCGATGATGAGAAAGAGAAGGTCGCCGCATTTGTGATGGGGCCATCATCTTCACCGACATCTTCACCACCACCTTCACCGCCTTCTTCACCATCATCGTCCACTACTCACCTATGCCTTATGGCCAAGGGTGAACTAAAGGTACAAAACCATGATAGTGATGATGATGATGATAGTGATAGTGATGATGAATATGATGCACCTTCTTATGATGAACTTGTAAAATTGCTAAACAAATACACTAAAATCATAAGAAGGACAAGAAGTGAAAATGATGATCTTCAAGAAGAAAATGAATCACTCTCATCTAAGCTTGAAAATGCACAAAAGACTAGTGGTGAGCTTAGAGATCAAAATGAAGTTATGTCTTCCACTCTCAAAGAGCTCAAAACCTCTAATAAAGAGCTTAAAGATCAACATGATAAACTTGAGAGGAAGCATGATGAGCTCATCACTAGACATAGCTCTCTAAAAGACAAGTACACCACATTAAAAATTGACTATGATAGTCTTGTGGTTGCTAATGAACTTGCTCTTGAGACTCATGATGCTACTAACAATGTTGTTAAGTGTGATATAGCTACATCATGTGATGATTTGATCATTGAAAGCATTGAGCAAGGTTCTAGTAGCAAAGGCAAGAGTGTGGTTGAGTCATGAAACCATGATGATTATGCCAAGCTCAAGTGTGAGAATGAGAAGCTTGCAAATGAGAACAAGAAGCTTAAAGGTTTGATGGCTCTTGAGAAGCAACCAACAAATGAGTCACTTATTGAAGAAAACAAGAAGCTCAAGCAAGAAAAAGAGCATCTCAAGACCGGCCTAAGCAAGTTCACAAGAGGCCAATATTTGCAAAGTGAGCTCCTCATGAACACCGTAATGAAGATGGATAGAAGTGGTATTGGATACTTGGCAAATCAAGAGAAGAAAGCAAAAGCTCAACAACAAAGCAAATCAAAGCCCAAGCCAAAGAGATGTGTTGAGTGTGGTCAAGAAGGTCATTTTGCTCATGAATGCAAAAATCCACCACCACAACCCTTGCCCAAGCATGCTAGACCCTTTGCATTCAATGCTCATTACATGCTAAGAAAAGATTCAAATGGAAAGATGAAAGTCATGTTTTTGGGTCCCCCAAACAAGAATAGGCCAAAGAATATATGGGTTGCCAAGTCACTAGTGGAGAAAGTCAAGGGCCCCTCTCAAGTTTGGGTCCCTAAACAAAAAGCTTGATCTCTTGTGTGTAGGTGAACTACAAGACCGGTGGATCTCATTGGGTTATTGATAGTGGTTGCACTCAACATATGACCGGTGATCCTCGTATGTTCACCTCCATTGAAGAGAATGGGATATGTCAAGAGAAGATCACATTTGGAGATAATTCAAAGAGCAAAGTCAAGGGTATAGGCAAGATTGCAATATCAAATGATCACTCACTCTCAAATGTGCTCTATGTTGCTTCATTGAGTTTCAACTTGTTATCCGTTGGGCAACTTTGTGACCTTGGCTTCCAATGCTTGTTCACACCAAATGAAGTTGAAGTTTCAAAGATAGATGACAAGCAAGTGATATTCAAAGGCTTTAGATACAACAATCTTTATCTTGTTGACTTCACCTCCGAAGATGCAAATTTGATGACATGTTTGTTCACCAAGACCTCACTTGGTTGGCTTTGGCATAGGAGGCTTGCACATGTTGGAATGAGCACTCTCAACAAGCTATTGAAGAAAGAACTAGTAAGAGGATTGAAGGATGTGAAGTTTGAAAAGGACAAACCTTGTAGTGCATGTCAAGCGGGCAAACAAGTTGCAAACACTCATCCAACCAAGGCTTTCATGTCAACCTCAAGAGTGCTAGAACTTCTTCATATGGATTTGTTTGGGCCTACAACATACAAGAGCTTGGGTGGTAATCTCTATTGTCTTGTGATAGTGGATGACTACTCAAGGTATACATGGACCTTCTTCCTTCATGACAAATCCGAAGTAGCAAGTTGCTTCAAGAAGTTTGCAAAGAGAGCTCAAAATGAATTCGAAGTCAAGATAAAGAAGATTAGAAGTGATAATGGGAAAGAGTTTGACAACACCAACATTGAAGCTTATTGTGATGAAATTGGAATCAAGCATGAAGTTTCTTCAACCTACACTCCTCAACAAAATGGTGTAGTTGAGAGAAAGAACCGGACTTTGATCACCCTTGCAAGAACAATGCTAGATGAGTACAACACTCCGGAGAAGTTTTGGGCCGAGGCAATCAACACCGCATGCTATGCTTCAAATCGCCTCTTCCTCCAAAAGTTTCTTGGCAAGACCCCCTATGAGTTGCTTAATGGGAAGAAGCCGGACGTCTCATTCTTCCGGGTGTTTGGTTGCAAATGCTACATCTACAAGAAGCGTCAACACCTAGGGAAGTTTCAAAGACGTTGTGATATTGGTTTTCTTGTTGGTTACTCATCAAAGTCCAAAGCATATAGAGTATTTAACCATGCCACCGGTTTGGTTGAAGAAACATATGATGTGGAATTTGATGAATCTAACGGCTCCCAAGGAGCAATTGAGAATTGTGATGATGTAGGTGATGAACCCTTGAGGGAGGCCATGAAGAACATGCCGGTGGGAGACATCAAGCCAAAAGATGATGAAGACGATGTGCAAATCATTGATCCACCATCTTCATCACGTGTGCCTCAAGATGATGACAAGAATGAGAGAGTTGAAAATGAAGATACTTATGTCTCTCATGAACAAGCCGAGGCACAAGCACAAGATGTTGATGCTCCCCATCCACCTCCTCAAGTGGTTGATAGAAGGAACTCACCTCTACTTCAAGCTCATCCACAAGAACTAATCATAGGGAGTCCTACAAAGGGAGTAATGACTCGATCTCAAAAGCTAGCTTCTTTCGTTGAACATCACTCTTTTGTCTCTTGTGTTGAACCTAAGAATGTAGAAGAAGCTCTTCAAGATCCGGATTGGGTGAATGCCATGCATGAAGAATTGAACAACTTCACCCGCAACCAAGTTTGGACACTTGAAGAGCATCCTAAAGGTGCAAGAGTCATTGGAACCAAGTGGGTGTTTCGAAACAAGCAAGATGACCAAGGCATAGTAGTGAGGAACAAGGCAAGACTAGTAGCAAAGGGGTTCTCTCAAGTTGAAGGCCTTGATTTTGGAGAGACCTTTGCACCCGTTGCAAGACTTGAAGCCATCCGTATCCTTCTTGCATATGCATCACACCATGATATGAGACTATATCAAATGGATGTGAAAAGTGCATTCTTAAATGGCTTTATTAATGAACTAGTCTATGTCAATCAACCTCCCGGGTTTGAAGACCCTAGATATCCTAATCATGTTTATAGGTTGTCTAAGGCGCTATATGGGCTCAAGCAAGCCCCTAGAGCGTGGTATGAGCGCCTCCGGGACTTCCTCATTGAGAAGGGCTTCACCATTGGGAAGGTCGACACCACACTATTCACCAAGAAGCTTAATGGGGAGATCTTCATTTGTCAAGTATATGTTGATGATATCATCTTCGGGTCAACAAATGAAGATTATTGCAAGGAATTTGGTGAATTGATGTCGAAGGAGTTCGAGATGTCAATGATTGGTGAGCTCACATTCTTCCTTGGTTTTCAAGTCAAGCAAATGAGAGAAGGGATTTTCATCTCTCAAGAAAAGTATACCAAGGATCTTCTCAAAAGATTCAAGATGGAAGAATGCAAGCCAATCAAGACCCCAATGCCATCAAATGGACATCTCGACCTAGATGAGGGAGGTAAACCGGTCGATCAAACTCTCTACCGTTCTATGATTGGTAGCTTGTTGTACCTTACCGCATCTAGGCCCGATATCATGTTTAGTGTGTGCATGTGTGCTCGCTTTCAAGCGTGCCCTAAAGAACCTCACTTAAGTGCCGTAAAAAGAATCCTAAGATATCTTAAGCACACCCCAAGTATTGGTTTATGGTATCCCAAAGGAGCTAGATTCCAACTAGTTGGCTATTCCGATTCGGATTATGCCGGTTGCAAAATTGATAGAAAAAGCACATCCGGAGGGTGCCATTTGCTTGGGAGATCACTAGTATCTTGGTCATCTAAAAAGCAAAATAGTGTGGCTTTGTCCACCGCCGAGGCGGAATACATTGCCGCGGGGGCTTGTTGTGCACAAATCTTATATATGAAACAAACCCTCCTAGACTATGGAGTTGTTCTTGAAAAGGTGCCACTTTTATGTGACAATGAAAGTGCCGTTAAAATTGCTAATAATCCGGTACAACACTCTCGCACCAAGCACATTGATATCCGCCATCACTTTCTAAGAGATCACGTTGCTAAAAATGACATATCACTAGAAGGTGTACGAAGTGAAAATCAATTAGCGGATATCTTCACTAAACCTTTGGACGAGGCTACCTTTTGTAGGCTAAGAAGTGAACTTAATGTGCTTGATTCAAGTAACTTTAAAAAATGAGCGCGTGTTGTCCCTTGCATTGCATTGTATCATATGTCATGTTTACCTTATCGCAATGCATTTAGGGCTTGGCTAACACGGTTACGATAACCCTCCTTTGGAGGAGTGAAGAAGCCTAACCGTGGATCAAACTTGACAAGCAACCTAGCTTTACTTTCTTGTATTGCATTGCATATGCATGGTTGTTTGTTTGTCGTTTCTTTTCGGTTTAGCTTTGAGCAACCTCTGTGTTCGTCCATGAATAGAGAGAGCATTTGACGCTCCTAAAGGTCCAAAAACTCTATTGCATGGCCATACGTTGCTCCTTGGGTGTTTATTGCCTATTTTTATAAAAATTATACTAGCCTAAGGCAAACTATTTTGAAAAATTTGAGGGTTTGAGTGAGGTCACTCATATCAGGTTCCAATTGGTGTTTATTTTGAGTCTCTTTGAATTGGAACTTGATTGGGAGAAGTCGCGTCGCAGTTCGGAACGAAGAATGGACAAAAACAGCGACCGGACGCTGCACCGGACGCAGTGTTGCTGCACCACCGCGTCCGGTCCCGGCGTCCACCAGTGCGTCCGGTTTTCCAGAAGACAAAGTCCAGATCTAGGCACCGGACGCTGCACCGGACGCGCCTCTGACCACCACCGCGTCCGGTCCCTGCTACCTCCACCGCGTCCGGTGCTCCGCGATGAATTCCCGAGCACTCAGCCTTCGGACTCTGACCGCGTCCGGTCTGTCCACACCGGACGCGCCCGGTGACTCCAGGCGCTTACTGGAGTGTCACCGGACGCTGCACCACCGCGTCCGGTGATTTTCACCACCGCGTCCGGTGCTACCGAATCGAGCGGATCTCGCCCTTATAAAACCGTTCCGTCTTGTCCGTTTTTGCTTCTTCCGCCCGACATCCGCCGCCGCCGTGCCCTAGTCGCCGTTCCGCCGCTCCCGCGCTTCTTCCTCGCCGCCGGCGAGCCTCCACGCGCCGCGCCTTCGCTCTCCGGCGAGCCTTGCCGCTCTCTCTCACTGCCGCGCCGCGCCCAGCTCGTTCTCTGCTCGCAAGCCCGCGCCCGCGCCACCACCGTGCGCCGCCAAATCGCCGCTGTCCACCTCGCCGCCGGTGTGCCAACCAGCTGTGGTCTCCTCCTGCACCACATCTACTCCCTCGTGCGCCCGAGCACCTCGTTCCCATCCTTCGGCCGAGTTTTGAACCTAGGGTTTACCCCTAAACCCTAGCTTAGGGTTTCTTTCAACCCTAGGGCTTGTCGAGGTAACGGCTCGTCTCGATTCCGTTTTCGATTCAAGTCCTTTCAATTCTCTCGTTAGGGCTTGCCGTTGACCATAACCTTTCATTGCTATCTAGTTTGGTCGTTTCAGTGCTCGATCGCCGATCTCGGGAGTTCTCGCGAACTAGATCATCTCGTCCCTTCACCGTCGTCTCGTCGATCCGAGGTAGCTTAGCGTCGTTTCACTTCGTATCTCACGTGCTTGCTATCTAGGGTTTCGTATCTTTAGATATATATATGCTTATTGTATATCTCTCTATTCCATACGTGCAGCGAGTCAGTCGGTGTGCCGGGTCAGATCTGTTTGCTTAATCCGAGGCCAAGCCTGCGGATACGGATTGAGGCCAAGCCTCTCGAGTGTCAGTTCATCATCTCACAGAGGTTCTCAGGCAGTCAGTCAGCATGGTGCGTTGCAAGAACGCCGGAGGAGCTCCTGGTGACGGGGACAACAGTCCTCCCCGTCGTGATGAGATTGCGCGCGGTAAGCGCATCAAGATTGCAGCCAGGAAGAAGAGGAGGACACTTTCAGATGCAGAGGTTGCTCAGGCCGTGGCAGACGCCGCAGAGCAGGCAGAGAGAGGTGGCAGACGCAGTGGGTTACACATAGGCGAGCGTCGCTTTCATCTTGAAGGTCGACAGCTCGGCACTGAGGCCACTGAGGACACCGAGGCTACAGCACCTTCAGAGCAGATGTCAGTGGATCCACCTACAGAGCAGACAGAGGCTACACAGGCTACTGAGGCTCCACAGGCCACTGAGGATACAGAGGAGCAGGCAGCTCAGTCTCCACCACGCCGTCGCTCCACACGTGCTCGTACTCAGGTGACACCTAGGCCAGAGGGCCCGCGTCGTGGTGCACGACCTCCTCCCAGGGTTAGAGGGTCACCCCCGGTTGTGCACTTAGACCTGAGGGGTGCTTCTTCACGTCAGGTGAAAAGCTTGAGGTTTGTGGAGGTCAGCCGATGGTTTCCACCTGTCAGAGATGCCAGTGCTTCAGAGGGTTTCTATACCCCACTTCAGGAGGACTTCTACAGGGCCCTAGTTGACAGTGGCATTGCTTTCAGACCTCAGAGGGTATGTCGACTAGAGGCATTGGTTGATGTTGTGGGAGAGCAGCTCCGTCCGCACCTGTTCTATCTGCCTGGCTTATCAGATCTTCTTGGACGGACAGGTGCTTACTGCGGCACATGGGTCAGGGAGTTCTATGCTTCTCTTTGGATTGATCCTGCCCATGAGTTCATACACTTTGCTTTCAGAGGCCGCGATCACAGATTGTACAGCTCCAGAGCTCGAGAGATTCTCAGACTACCAGCTTCTGACACAAGGATCCATCAGTTGTGCTATGGTCAGACTCCACCTCCCAGACGCCCTCACGGCGGTTCAGTGCCACCCACCGACCTGGTTCGACCCTGCTTTCGCGAGCCTTTTGGCGAAGGGTCACGTCGTACTCCTGCCAGCCTGACGCCACTTGCCAGAGTCTTGGATGCCATTCTCAGACGCACTCTACTTCCTAGACTTGGCTACAGAGAGGGACTGACGAGGATGCAGCTTTGGGTTGTTCACCACCTCATGACACAGCGACAGTTTGATATCTGGGATCTTATCCTGAGTGAGATGGAGGACACCATTGCTGAGGGCTTCAAGGGCAACCGTCAGCTTCCCTATGCCCACTGGATTTGTTTCATCATCAGATCAGCTATCCAGATGCCACCAGAGATCAGGGCAGAGATTGCCAACACCACTACATCATTCCCTGATTATGATATTCGACAGCTTTGGGCTTCTATCACTAGAGAGCAGGCTCCAGCACCAGGACAGCGTGAGCGCCCAGAGGTTCCTGAGACAGCAGCTGAGCAGGACGCTACAGTGGACGAGCTTGCCGAGGCAGAGCTCGCAGACCTTGACACTCAGCCTGCTGGGATACCTGAGGATGTCACTTCAGACAGCACTGATGAAGACTATCAGCCCATCCCCAGGTACCGGTCTCCTCGGTCTCACGACCACGAGGCCGGTGGATCTGGCTCAGCCTCCCGCTCAGACCCAGCCATGGTGGCTATCCTTGAGAGGTTGACCCAGGCTCAGGAGCAGCAGCAGCAGCAGATACAGCGCCAGGCACAGGATACAGCTGCAGCACTAGCACAGATTCAGGCTCGTCAGGACGAGTTTCAGAAACAGCAGCTTGAGATCCAGAGGCAGCAGGTTGAGATGCAGCGACAGAGTCAGCAGCAGTACATGGATCTCCTGCGCCATCTTATCACAGTTGGGGTTCCTCCGCCAGCTTCTGTCATGACTCAGGCTTTGCATTCCAGTGGTCCGTCGAGTCAGGGACAGCCGAGCTTTTAGTTTACATCTCCACAGCAGCAGGTTCCCCAGTCTTTTCAGTCCCCGAGCTTCACTCCTATACATACGGGGTTTACACCGTCAGACCAGCCTCGCCCGCATCTTCTGACAGACACACCTCTTGGTGATTACAGTGCCACCTACAGCGAGTTGACTGGTCAGCCGACACCCTCGCATACGACTACGTTTCACACTTCGTCAGGGTTGTCAGCTTCCGAGGCAGTCGTTCCACCAGTGACAGGGACCGGGTCTACTGAGACCATCCCTTCTTCAGTTGCCTCGACAGATCCCCCAGCTACTGGCGCACTTCAGGCTCAGGTTACTCAGACAGATCCACTTGTTGCTACACAGTCAGTGCCTGTTCCTGCTCAGACCCAGACCGCTCCACAGCCACGTGCTTCTTCAGAGGGTCAGCCAGATAGCTCAGACTCCGAGGATTCGCTTCACTTTGTGATCACTCCGCGCACCTCGGCACCCGACACGACTCCGTCTGACCCCCCGTCAGATTAGTTTAGTTTTTTGGCGCTTGATGCCAAAGGGGGAGAGAGAGTAGTTTCAGGGGGAGTTTGTTAGTGGTTTTTCGTTTTTTTTCGTGTGCTTCTTCATGCATATCTTGTTTATTTTCAGCATTGCATTCGTGTGACATTGTCGTCGAGTCGTAAACCTTAAATCTTAATGTGTTATTCGTCTCAGTAATTATTATTTGTCACCGTTTTAGCTATAGCTCTAAGGTTGTGCTTCCGTGCCTTACTCCGATTACTTATGAGCTATCCTTATGTGTACTAACGCTTTTTGTCTTATCTTATGAAGTACACTCAATTGGCTTGGGGCACATAAGCAATTCCTAACCCCTTGTGCTTATTGTATTTTGCTTATGTGAACCAAGCATGCTTGAAAACCTTCACTCTAATCCATTGAAACTTAGTGTTGTCATCAATCACCAAAAAGGGGGAGATTGAAAGCATCTAGGCCCCAAGGTTTGGTTTCGGTAATTAATGACAACACTTTATTACCATGACTAACGTGTGTTTTGCAGAAACATTGGTAAGTTAGGTCATGGAGGTGATAACTGCTTTGAGCACTGTGGCTTCGTGTCCCTTGATGGAAATCGTTTCGGTTTTCAAAAGAGTGACGTCAAGATTAAGGACGGTTAGTTCCGGATGACGAAGTGTTGAGACACATTCGGAATAGTCGTTAGGATCTTCGTTTTTCTCTTTTGGCCGTACTATAAAGGGGGGCATGAATGGGTAGCTTGACCTAGGCGAGTCCTATGTTTAGGTGTGGTGCACACTTGTTAAACTTGGCGCTAGGCAACCCTAGATTGGCTCAAGGTTCAGTTAGAAGCAACTTGGTTGAAGTTGCGACGCGTTTCGGGCTGTTTTCTAGGCACCGGACGCGGTCTTCGGGAACACCGGACGCGTCCGGTGTATACGTTACCGCGACTAGGTTTCGGCCTCGACCACCGGACGCGGTCCTCGCGAGGACCGGACGCGGTGGTCAACGACCGACACGTGTCACCGAGAGAAAACGCCCGTCGGACGCGACCTGGACTTGATCGGCGCGTCCGGTGCGAGTCCAGTAAGGTCCAGAGAGGACCGGACGCGTCCGGTCTTCAGGCATCGGACGCGGCCTCGCGTCCGGTGTAAGTCCAGTAAGCACCCTTGCACGTCGGACGCGTCCGGTGCTACCTGACCGGTGCGTCCGGTGTTTCGTTTTCGAAATCGCGTTTTAACCGTTACGGGGGACCGGCGCGTCCGGTGTGTTGCACCGGCGCGTCCGGTGACCCCGTGCCAGAAAGTAACGGTTCGTTTTCTCTGAGGGGTGTATAAATACAACCCCTCCACCTCTTTTAGAGGTCTCTTGCTCATTCAAACATCTGAGAAAACCCTTTAGAGTGCAAGGGAGTGCAAGAGCTCTAGTGAGGATAGAGATTTGAGAATCAAAGTTTGAGTTTCCTCACTAGTGATTCGAGAGTAGCAAGTGTGCATCCACCTCCTCATTTGGGCTCGTTGTGGTCAAGTGAGAGTTCTAGCTTGTTACTCTTGGTGATCGCCATCACCTAGACGGCGTGGTGGTGATTGGGAGTTTGGTGATCATCCGGCGGAGCTTGTGGATGACCCAACTCAAGTTGTGAGCGGTTTTGGGTGATTCGCCGCGACGGAGTGTCGAAGAATCAACCCGTAGAGAGCACTTGATCCTTGCGCGGATCAAGGGGGAGCGACACCCTTGCGCGGGTGCTCCAACGAGGACTAGTGGGGAGTGGCGACTCTCCGATACCTCGGCAAAACGTCGCCGTGTTCCTTGCCCCTTTACTTTCAAGCATTTACTTTCTCGTACATACTTTCATTGCTTGATTTACATTCCTAGAATTGCCATGCTAGACTAGGATTGGAAACTAGGGTGCAAAACTTTGTATCGGTAGACTCTCTAGGAACACTAGTAGACACTAGGGGTGAATTCCGACTTGTAGGATTTAATTCTTGCAATTAATTTTTAGAAAAGCCCAATTCACCCCCCTCTTGGGCATCTTGATCCTTTCAACACTCGGTAAAGTAAAAAACACTCGGCAAAGATCTGTTTTCCGGTAGTGTGATGTGCAGTTGACAAGCTAATTGGATGAATGAAATAGGCAATGATAGTTACTATGTCATTATGTGCATGGCCGCATTGGCGATTCCCTGGTCCCAAGCTGCACATCAAGAGATATCTAGAGAGTTGCGGTTGCGGCACATCTGCAGCTAGCGGTGGTACGGTACCCACTGCAGCTAGCGGAGATAAAAGATGCCTCTCATGGTTCGGCGCGCGACGGCCAAAAATATCGCCAGCCTATGAAGCAAACGTCGCCGGCACGTGGCCATCCAGTGAGTACCATGCCAATTGCCAACAATGTGCACGTACACACCCGAAAGCCCTGAAACACGATACACGAGGACAAAAGATCTGCGTCACGTCGTCGTCGCCAGTGTCCGTCCTGGTACGTTCCATCCCACACACAGTAGTGACACATTTGTATTGTTCGTGTGCACAGTGCGCGTACGTACACAAGAAATCATCGTGTGCCACGTCTTAAAGTAAAAAATGTCATCGTGATATTACCTAAAGAAAAGGTCATCATCATCATATATGTCTCCACGCTGCTTCATTTCGATTTGCTTTTACCGGATTCAAACTGAAAACTAAGAATAATGAATTAAGGAAGCTACTCATCTGCATTCGAGTTTCCGTCTCAACGCGAGCGTTTTTTTTTTCAACAATAGCTATTCTTTCCAAGACAGGTAAATGTCAAAGTGTTATATATGATAACGACTTTGCAATCCAAAGATTTAGTGATCTATCTTCGTAGAGGTATGTATATAATATATAAATATATTTATGGAGGTAACTGTGAGTTCAACGAACAATACAAAATAAATTTCCCTAAAAAACAATACAAAATAAAATCACATGCTCGAATGACAAATAGGATATACCCATGGCAATATCTAAATAAAATAAAGTGAGGGCTGCAAATATCCCATCTAAAGAACGGAAATACCCCACGATAGGTCACGTGTTTGGGAACCACATGCCCCTTCTTCCTCTTTTGCTGGCGCTATCCCTACACTTGCCCCTGCCCCCAGTTGTGCACACTGCCTAACGCGCCCCTCTTCCTCCGCCCCTCTCCCTCACGCTTCCACCACCCGCGGCCGGCGGATCCTGTCGCCTTGCCACGCCACCCACCTCCCGCTGTCGCTCTCTCGGCCCTGCCCTCCCCTTATCATAGGGAAGCCGCGAACACTCCTTCACAACGCCCCCGCCGCCAGCCTTGCCCAACTGCCGTCTCCCACTGCCTTGGCGGGCGGCGCCCTCGCTGTCGTTTCGCCCGCCAACACCGCTGTGTTACGACCATCACCCCCAACCCTATTCTACACCCGCAGGTGAGTGAATCTCCTCTCAAAACCCTAACCGTTGGGGCGCAGATGGGTCGCGCGATTTTGTGAACGCGCGACCCATCGTGTGTTTGAGTTTGCTCCATCGATGTATTAGCGAAAATGCAACAAGTTTTTGAACCCTGTAGAAAGACATAAGTCTACACTAACGACATAGCCATTATTTCTGACTTCTTGCAACTGATATTGGGAACTCCAAAGGTCCAAATATGGTGACCAAGCAATGGCATGAAAACTACACCCGAAAGCCATATGAATACAATTTCATACAACATGCAGCCTGTGAATCTTCTGTTACGTCTAAAAGAGTAATAATCATCACCACAAACCTTTTACAGATGAAAAAAATGTGATGGAAATATTTGGGAATAAAAGGCTCAAAGTAGCACAACTTTTTCCAGAACTAGGGGAAATTTTTGTGGGTGTGCACAGATATAAGCTACACAGATGGTTTACTCTTTTGCCTTTGCGCTACCGCTACGTACCAAACCGATAGAAAAGGCCCATCTCAATAATAGAGGCCCCGGTGACAAAAACTTTCGTATAACCATGGCGTTGACACCAAAGATAAGAATGGCGACATGAAAAAGAAGGCACAAAAGTGACTGATCTGGTGAAGAGCCCAATCCAAGAATAAACACAGTCAGACCTCATCTCCTGATAGCAGTGATAATCATTCATCTTTGCCGGCCTATCCGTATATAAGAAACATGTGGCCAATAATTAAAGCAGCTTATCTCACGAGAAACAAAGCTTTTAGGCCTAAAAGCTTTGTTTCTTATAAAATGCGCAAGTCCTGAACCTTTTAAATTTAACTAAGTTTGACACAACAATAGTATCACTAGATACAATTTAAATTGATAATCTTGTAAGTCATGGCCGGTTTGGAGATTACTGCAATTTCCGAAGTATCATTTATTTTCTTTTTCAGTATTACTGGCTGATTGACTATCGATCTTTGCTCCGATTATATAAAAACAACATTGCACTTGCCTTCATCTAACAGATATTAATTAACATCCAACTGGCAGAGAATCTACAAGAACTAGCTAGAGCACAGAAAACCACAAAAATTCAGTATTGTGTAAATAGCAGATAAGAATATAGATAGATGAGATACTGTCAAGGTTGCACGAACATAAATACTTTCCTTTACCTAAGAGGATTCACTAGGAATGGATATCCTCCACCTCTCAAAAGGGCTCCTCTTTTGACCAAAGGAGCCTCCATCTATCATCTTTTCATCCTTCTATCTTCTCTCTGGCCGGCTATAACTGATATTCCCATCTGCACTCCAATCAGAGAATGCCAAAATTTTAACCAAAGCCGGCTCCAAAATGGAGAATAGTGAAGAAAATGGAATCCTCAGTTGAGGATGGGAAAGCCCAATCGCATACGAAGCATCTGTTGAGGCCGAGTGCTTTGAGCTTGATTCCACTGCAAACTGATGCTAGCACTGCTTTAGTGCTATTCCAAAGTGCAAACATGAAGAAAGGAATGTAGCCAGAACTTTGGACAACAGGAAAATAAAATACAACACAATAAGAGACATGCACAGAAAAAAGACCAAACACTCTATACAGTGGTGGATGACAGATAAAAACCAAGGTGTGGCACAGTAGAATTGTCTGAGCCACTTGTAATTGTAAGCAACTGGGAAAGGCCACTCGCATGTGACTGTGACTCCATGGAAAAGAAACGGAGCTCATGCCAACCCAAGATGGAGCCATCTAGCTAGGGGACTCCCTTTTCGCTTTCCAAATTATATTCTTTGGGTGACCCACACAAATCGACCAGTAAATATTCCATCCCAAAACCACCCCCGGCCCCGCACAAACAATGCGATATAAAATGCAACGCATTGCATGGTCAGTGACTCCAACTCCAACCTGCCCTGTGCTAAGGTCTTAACAAGAGTTCATTCCCTGCTAGCTCGAACTCTTTGCAGCTTCAAGCCCGAAACCAACTCTACTAGTCAGAGCTTCAATCATGACTACAGAACTGGAGGTTTGTGGAATGTCCATAACTCAAGCTCTTGTTGCATTTTTTTTTCTTCGAATGCTAGTGAATTGAAGCTAGAATGGTTTGGATTCATGATGTCTGGTGTATCTGTATGCACAACATCAATAGTCGTGCACTGTGTCTTTGTGCCTGAATATAATGGAATTAATCTCCAAAAGGATACGTTTTTCAATGTTTTTTTTTGGGTTTGCATGGTGGCTGTACTAATCTACTTTTAGATGAAAGCTGTACTAATCTACTTGCGTAAACCTGCAGACACCACGAATAACGGAGCTTCATGTAAGGATGGACTGCAATGGCTGCGGGAACAAGCTCAGGAAGACCCTGAGTGCCATTGATGGTAAAGCCAATTTTAACCTGAAACCTAACAGTTTCTTTTGAATCCATCCACTCATCATTCAGATATCCAGCTCGGCTTGTGACGAGCGTGATATTGATATGATACTCTAACAAAAGCATTACCTTACAAGTTAATGGAATGGACTGTACAGGTGTCAGCGAAGTATACATAGATCAAGCAACCCACAAGATCACGGTGGTGGGGATGGCCGATCCTGAGAGGCTCGTCAAGGCCATCAGGAAGACCAAGAGGGTCCCCACCATCTTCTCTCACACCGACCCCGCCGCCGCAGCCGCAGCCGAGGCTCAGCCACCTCCCCCTCCCCCTCCCGAAGCCGAAGGGGAGGCCCAGGCGGCCCCACCACCTCCCGCCGACCCGCCCGCAGCCGACGCCGCTCCTCCAGCAGCAGCGGCGGCGGCAGAGGAGGCCGCACCAGCTGAGGCGCCCGCGCCGGAGAACAAGGAGGCGAAGCCGGCAGAAACCCCCGCGGCTATGGATGCCACCGTGGTACGCACAGTACATGACTACCCGTACGGGTACGGCCATGGTGGCCACCACATGCACAGTGAGCACTGGGTGAGGGCGAAGCACCCCATGGACATGCATGGCGTCAGGTACGAAGCATCACCTTACGTAGCCGAGTACGGCGGCTATGGTGGCTTTCCGGTGCAAGAAGGAAGGTACTACATCCCTGCAGAGGACTACCCAGCAAGGGGAAAAGGAGATGACAGACAGATCACTTCTATCTTCAGCGATGAGAACCCAAACGCATGCAACATAGTGTGAGATGAGACCCCATATGTTGCAATCTGCTCAAGGAATTAATTCGTTTCTGCAGAGACCTTGCATTGATGCCAAAGAAGCTTGCATGTATAGTGCAGAGACAGATCATGTAAGCTTAATTTGGTCTATGTACGAATTAATGGCCACTGTGTACTTGTAAGATTTAAGTATTGGGTTTATGTGATGTAGTGATGGAAAGGGAACAATAAGATGCTTAACGTGTACATAGTGGGAGAATGAGATGATTTCCCTGGCAATCACCACTATTTTCACTATGCATGCCCTTCATGCTTCTCTATCGTCTCAGAGAAGAATCTATAAAGCTGTGGTCCTGTGTGTATTACAAGGAAGTGGCACAGGTATTCCGTTCCGGTGTTTCCTGACCAAGCGACTTTTTGTCCTGTCTAATAACAACTAGTAGCATGACAGGCATAGGCATTTCACATCTGATTTGTATCACATAAAGTGCAGTAGAGCAGAACCATGTCAAGGAGTTTATCAGAACATAAGCCTCATTGTATGATTGATTGAAAACATATAAGTCTACTTTTATGAGTAGCAAACACTGGTGCTACTCTAATGCATTTCGCTGTGCAGAATTCCAGAATGATGTAATCTTGATGTCATTTTCGTTTTTCTTTGGAGCATAAGAACTAGTTAATCTAGCATCCAGTACATGACCTGAAGTAATGTACAGCTATAATAAGTTCACCCAAGAAAGTAGAATTCTTTGATAAACTGATAGCACAAGTTACTCCCCCTGTTCCAAATTGTAAGACGTTAGTACTTAATTCCATTTCGCCATGAAGGAATATACTATCTGGTACTTTCAAAAGAAGGGATAAGGAAAATAAGAGGTGAGAAATGCTTCAGGGGAAGTAGGTACTGACCTGGGGAGGTCGTAACTGGAATGTATGATAGAGAACAGGATAAGAGGCCAAGTGTTCACATCACTGGATCAGACAAACTCTGCACACCGTATGTTTTGTTTGCCTGTTGCCATGTCTTCCTGCAACTTAATCACACGCAAGGCCAACGGGGACTTGAACTTGGAAAGTATCATTCAACATCGATTCTTAAAGTTTGATGTGCCTTAAAAAAAAGTACTCCAGAGCAGTTCTGTTAAACTATGTGCTGAGACATATCTGAAGACTTTTTACCCTTCACCGTTGTTTGGACTAGTCTGAACTTGCAGCATGGAGCTCTTCTGAAAGATGGGCAATCGTCATCGTTTCAGGACAAAATATTAATTTGACTTTGCATCATGACATTAGATAGAAGAAGTAGCTGGCTACTTTTCTTTCTGTTTTGAAACATGAAAAGGAATTCAGCAGTCGAGAGTTTTTTTTCCCTAAGATCTAAGGACTTTCTCTACGAAGGAATACATGTCAACATAGCACCACATTACAAATTGAGAAAAATTGGAAATTACAAGTTAGATAAATTAAGTGCAAGCATGAAAAAATCAAACATCTATATACATGTCAGGCTTCTATGGGCTATCTCTGATGCATGTATACAGCTTTGTAAAGTTTCGCCATATCTGTCTCACTGAAATCTTTACAGTATACTAGAAAAGAAGCAGAGTTCAGCCGTACACAAAAGGGTGTTTTTAGTAAATCAATCATGCATTTCAATAACTCAAATTCCAAACCATGTTGACCGGTGTTCAGAAAACTCAGCAGGCACACAGGATTCATTGTCAGCTATCACAGTTAGTCAGTTACATCTATTTGTATGCTGATCTTTGTACCTCCATGTCAGCGCTAGGGTTGTTTCAGAGAAGACAAAGCAAGTGGCACATCTGAATGTAAATAAAAAACAGTAGTACAGCTTCAGCATTTACAACTATGAATTACTGGAGGATATGTAGAATCAAATTGTACAAAAAGTTGTGTCACTCTAGCATCCCATGTCCATTTGGCTAAAACCTCCACACTGCAAATTTTCTTCAGGCTGCCTCATCAGGTTATATCTGCAATTCTGCATTCTCTTCATGAAAGTTTTTTTTTCTTGCCTCTTATTTAAAGTTCATTAGCAACATATGGAAGCAGGATATTTTGGAGTCATAGTGGCAATGGCTATTCTCAAGAGTAAATGATATTTGCAATTATAAGAATTTTCTTACTCTCATGATCTCATCAGGGATAACCAACCTAGTCTTCGTACATCTAATCTCAAGTGCATGCCTGGCTGTGTCCTAATCGACTTCTGTTGAAAGATGCCCCTCAGGAAACCATGATAGATTCCAGTTGAATCTGAAATCAATTTTCCACTGCGGCAATATGCCAAAGAAACCAGAAGAAGATAGATATACCACACAGACGCGATAAGAATTAATATTATATTCTGTTAACTGAACTTTGTACATCTTGTTTTCACTACTCAGTGGATAGTTCATACTTGATATAGTAAAAATTATGTGTCAATGACAAACAAGCACAAATCACATGAGGCTTTGTATTTCCCCCCAAATGTTTTTGCACGAAATTAGCAACAACCAGACAAAAAAAACCAGTAACTTTCAAGACAAAAGAAGGAAAAAGAATCCTCAAAACAGTGTGTTGATATCATGGGCAATATCCATATTGATGACAGTTTAGTCATCTGCACAAAGTTATTGAAATTAAGGAATAAAGACAGCATCAATCATTGGACAGCATAGACCAGTGCCAACGAAGTTTGCTAAGAGTGAGAAAATGCAAATAACAGCAGTTCAGAATGAAAATAAACCTACATGGGAGGTGCCTAAAAAATATTCAGCAGAAAACAGTAGATGTTATAAGTGGAAGATAAACCCTCAGAAAAAAAAAAGTTAAATCATAGACTAATGTTGAGACTTTGCGTATCATATGGCACTTGTTATATATGAGGTTTCCTTATTGGGTACATCAAGGTACAAAAGATGAAGCTACAGGGAGAAGTAGGAAAGCTGGTGTAAGCCCAATCAATCAAATATGTCTGAACTAGAAAAGATACAGACAAATCAGACTAGTAAAACTTGACAATTTCAAATCCTGAAATGTCGAGTCCTTCTGATATTATTAAATTGGAAAAAAAAACTTCAGCAAAATCATCTAAATAAGACCAAAAGGATAAGTATCTGCAACTTCACTTGTAGCTTCTGCGACCTTATTCCTTGGCTGCTCTTTCGAATAATCTAAGTTGAACCCATGATCCATTGAAGATTTTAGAAAAAATGATGACACAAGAAAAAGCATTATCTCTGGTTCATTACAGCAATGATACTTCACAATGACAATCCCATTTAGCAGCAGAGTAACTATCCAACATCACCTTTTTCTTGTATGAAACTGGAGTTTGGTATCTGTTTGATCACATAGTTCAGTTTTTGCAACTTCTTCCCTTACGCAATGCATCACAAACCTTTGCAGCATCCGCACCATATCCAGCATTATGGACCCTTACTATGTTAGCACCATTCAAAATCCCAGCTGTCACAGCTGCAACAGTAGCAACATCTCTCTCAACTGGATTGGCACGATTGCATATTTCACCCAAAAATCTTTTCCTTGAAGGTCCCAGTAATATTGGCACATGTGAAGCACCTATACTCATTTTACCCATCTCCCTCCTAATGGATTCCAATCCCATAATTACTTCAAGGTTATGTCCAGATTTCTTGGAGAACCCAATGCCAGGATCAAGGACTAGCCTCCACAATGGAATCCCAGATAACTCTGCTTCTCTCACCTGTGTGTATAGCTCCAAAGCAACTTCCTTGCAGACATCATCATACTGTAAATTTTGTTCGCTTTGCATAGTTGATGGATCTCCCCTCATGTGCATTGCAACATATGGAACTCCCAGTTCAGCTGCAACCTTAAGAATTCTTGGATCGAGCTGTCCACCGGATACATCGTTGATCATGTGAGCTCCTCTTTTCACAGCTTCACTGGCAACTTCTGCATAGAATGTATCCACTGAGAGTAACTTGCCCTCCATCTCAGGAATTTTTATAATCTCATCCAGAACAGGAACCAACCTCTCAAGCTCCTCGTTTGGAGATAATCTCTTTGCAAAGGGCCTGGTAGATTGAGCACCAATATCAATGATATCTGCACCTTCTGAGATTAATAACTTAGCCTGAGAAATAGCAGCTTCCACTTGTTGAAACTTACCTCCATCACTAAAACTGTCTGGTGTCAGATTAAGGACCCCCATGACAAGGGTCCTCTCGCACCAATCCAACAAACGATCCCCAACAGGTAATACCCTTTTAATACTTTCTGTTCCAATTATAGATTCACCCCCAAGTTTATTCCATAATTCAAATAAACCTCCACTGCACTTTGAGAGAGAGTGCCAACTTGTTTCGATACCATCGTCACCGGATGCACCTAGAAGGTCAACAAGAGGTGCTAAAACAAATGACCTCTCATGGATGCGCTCATGTGGCACAATTAGAGTCTCACTATTAATCTGGGAGTTACCATAAAGAAGTATGTCTAGATCGATAGGTCTCGGGCCATACCTTATTCCACCAGTGCGGCCAATATCCTTCTCAATTTCCTTTAGCATTTTAAGAAGCTCATGTGGCCCGAGCCTAGTTGTGCCCCGAATGGCAGAGTTAAGAAACCGCGGCTGATCAGTCACATAAGCAGGAGCAGTCTCATAGAGACAGGCATGCCTAGTGATGGTCACGCCTGAGCTTTTCATCAGCTGCAATGCCCTGTTGAATGTACTGACTCTATCACCCACATTACTTCCCATAGCAATCACAATCTCTTGGTCAACTGAACGGCCCTCAAGTGAGCATTGCGTAAACAAACGGGCCTTGAATGGAACAACATGTCTGGAAGCTCTGGTCAAGGATCTTGGAGGATGAGTAAGATCAGACACTGTCAAAAAAACAGGAAGAGTGGTTAGACCATTAGAGGCTTAGCTGTTTTTGATTGCATGGTAGTGGATCTAAAAAGTGAAAGCTAGAACAGTACCAAAGTAGTTCTTAGCAACTGAATGCATCTTCCTAACCGACTCCTTAGCATTGAGGAGCATGGTTGAACATATGAGAAGTAAGAAAGCAACCACTTGATATCAATTGTAGTCTTAGAATCTTTCACATGAGCTTTAATCCTTCACATCTGGTAATAGGCAAAACACAGACAAATGTGAGGTCTGAACAAGCCTAACCAAAGTTAATAATAGCGAGTAAGCTGATAAATGCATCGTGCAACCACACCAGTCTTAATTTTAAACTAAAAGTAAAAACATGTATGACAAAGAAAGGAAAGATATTGCATTGTGTGCCCCACTATCAAAGCTTGGTCACCAAAGTTCCAATCATGCACCCAAAAGAGACTCTGAAAGATAAAAGTATCTGCAGTAATGGAGACGTATAGCTTTAAAGTTTGATGTTGGAACAAGCAAGAGGTTTTTTCTAATAATAACTGATGGCGGGAGAGCAAATGAGATACAACAGAAGAAATAAACGAATAAAAATACAGAAGTTCTCTAGCAAACCTCCCCAGACAGGAAGGCGCTAGAACTAGAAGCTTATGCAAGATGGCTTGTCAGCTCAAGTGTGTTGCTGCTTGAAAATGCTGGGAAAACATGAAATGCTCCACTGCCATGCCATTGTGGCTATCAGTCCAACGAGGCAACCCAAGTGCTCAAATAGCTCTCTCGTCAATCAGAAACCTCCCTCCTAGAACAAGATTAGCTAATACTCATATTGCCAGACACAGAAAATTTCTTGTCACAGTGATAAAACACATGCTGACTACCGTTCAATATGAATTCCCGATTTAAATGTATCATGCGGAGCATTCTATCTAATTGGTTGAGGAACCAACTACGCTAGGATATTACAAACAAAAAAAACCGCGCTGCCTTACCCCGAAGATCTCCCGATGCTCGGACCTTCCTCGGCCTCTCAAGTCTCGACTGGCAGCAGGCGCTGCCCCTGCCTTCGATGGAGCAGAGGCGGAGGCACGTACCGCGGCGCCGTCGGCGGAGCCCCCAAGCATCCACTCGGACGGGCGGCCGCGATGGTTGGGTGGAGGGCCCTTTGCTCGCAGGCTCGCAGCAGAGCAAGGCGGCGAACTGCCGGCGGCGGCCGTGTCCACACCGGGCCGAGTGCGGAGGAGGCGTGTTGCTGTTCTGGGCCGAACCGCCTACCTTCTTCAAGCGGTGTGTGTAGTCGGGTGGCAAATGGGTCCTTGATAGCGGGCCGCAAGTTTAGGCGCTCGCACTCCGCGCCAAGGCAAATCAAGGAACGATGGGCCTCGTTTAGTTGCCAAAATTTTTGGCAAAATGCAACTGTAGCATTTTCGTTGTTATTTGGCAATTAGTGTTCAATCATGGTCTAATTAGGCTTAAAAGATTCGTCTCGTCCATTTCGTCTAAACTGTGTAATTAGTTTTATTTTTTATCTATATTTAATGCTTCATGCATGCGTCCAAAGATTCGATGTGACGGAGAATCTACTGTTCTTTGCAAAATTTTCTGGATCTAAACTGGGCCTAGGTGTTGATGAACGGCTCTCACCAAACCATTGACAACTTGACACCGGAGATAATTCAGAACTACTTTTCAATTTTTCTCTCACAATATTTTAGCATAAGCATCAGCATAAGCGAATAGGGTGAAAAGGTCCTTATCATTCCACATCAACACACCAACCAAGACATACTCGATCCATTCTTTTTACTTGATGACAACATCTGAAACTGAAAATATTGATATGCTTTAGTTTCATGAATGAAAGCTTTGATATATATAACAAATACTGCTCCTAGGAAAACATTTCCATGTGTTTGCGACTATCAAATGTCCATCAAAATAGGACACGAAATGTTACATATCTATTTATTTTTTGTCCTTTTTATAAAATTTAAGAGAAATAATTTCCCTTATTAATTAATATTATATATGTATTCTTTTTTTATGATTATAAATTCATGACTAAAATGAAACCTTGAGGGCTTTTTCCCTGTTACAAAGTACGGATATATTAAGTCTATATCAAACTAAAATGAAACCTATTAAGTCTATATCAAACTAAAATGAAACCTATTAAGTCTATATCAAACTAAAATGAAACCTTGAGGGCTTTTTCCTCCAATTACAAAGTACGGACATAGCTGCTCATAAATATATTTAATTATAATTTTAATGTTATCCATAGGTTGGTACAATTAAATATCAAGTTCTGTGACTTTCTTTAAGATCCATAAAAAATTGTAATCCTAATTTTTGACCAAGTATGTGAAAGGATCAAGATGCCCAAGAGGGGGGTGAATTAGGCTTCTCTAAAAAATTAAATGCAAGAATTAAATCCTACAAACCGGAATTCACCCCTAGTGTCTACTTGTGTTCTAGAGAGTCTACTGATACAAAGTTGCACCCTAGTTTCCAATCCTAGTCTAGCATGGCAAGTCTAGGAATGTAAAACAAGCAATGAAAGTAAATACGAGAATGTAAATGCTTGAATGTAAAGGGGCAAGGAACACGGCGATGTTTTTCCGAGGTATCGGAGAGTCGCCACTCCCCACTAGTCCTCGTTGGAGCACCCGCGCAAGGGTGTAGCTCCCCCTTGATCCGCGCAAGGATCAAGTGCTCTCTACGGGTTGATTCTTCGACACTCCGTCGCGGTAAATCACCCAAAACCGCTCACAAGATGAGTTGGGTCATCCACAAGCTCCGCCGGATGATCACCGAACTCCCAATCACCACCAAACCGTCTAGGTGATGGCGATCACCAAGAGTAACAAACTAGAACTCTCACTTGACCACTACGAGCCCAAATGAGAAGGTGGATGCACACTTGCTATTCTCTAATCGCTAGTGAGGAACTCTCAAGCTTTGATTCTCAAATCTCTATCCTCACTAGTGCTCTTGCACTCCCTTGCACTCCAAAGGTGTTTATCAGCTGATCAAATGAGCAAGAGACCTCTAAAAGAGGTGGTGGGGATGTATTTATACACCCCATAGACAAAACGAACCGTTACCTGCTGACTCAGTAAAACACGAGCTGACCGGACGCGCCGGTTGAACTGACCGGACGCGCCGGTCGCTCGTAACGGTCGAAATCCGAAAATCAACTGAGTGACTGGACGCACCGGTCAGGGGTGACCGGACGCGTCCGATCGTGCAGGGAGCATACTGTACTCGCACCGGACGCGCGACCGCGTCCGATCGGTGATGATCGGACGCGTCCGGTCGTCTTTGGACCTTACTGGACTGTGACCGGACGCGCCGATCACACCTAGGTCGCGTCCGATCGGGTGTTTCCCTCAAGTGACACGTGTCGACTTCTGACCACCGCGTCCGGTCCTCGCGAGGACCGCGTCCGGTCGTCAGAGCTGAAACCCTAGCCGCGGAACTGTACTGACCGGACGCGTCCGGTCATGCCGAGGACCGCGTCCGGTCATGGGAAAACGACCCGAAACTCTCCGAAACGCGTCACAACTTGAACCAAGTTGCTTCCAACTGAACTTTGAGCTATTCTAGAGCTGCCTAGCGCCAAGTTTAACAAGTGTGCACCACACCTAAACATAGGACTCGCCTAGGTCAAGCTACCCGCTCATGCCCCCCTTTATAGTACGGCCAAAAGAGAAAAACGAAGATCCTAACGACTATTCCAAATGTCTCTCAACACCTCGACATCCGGAACTAACCGTCCTTAATCTTGACGTAACTCTTTTGAAAACTGAAACGATTTCCATCAAGGGGCATGAATACCATGGTGCCCAAAGCAGTTAAAACCTCCATGACCTAACTTACCAAAGTTTCTGCAAAACACACGTTAGTCATGGTAATAAAGTGTTGTCATCAATTGCCGAAACCAAACCTCGGGGCCTAGATGCTTTCAATCTCCCCCTTTTTGGTGATTGATGACAACACTAAGATATAAAAGATTTGAGTTGAGGTTTTCGAGCATGCATGGTTCACATAAGCAAAAAGCAATAAGCACAAGGAGTTAGGAATTGCTTATGTGCCCCAAGCCAAAAGAGTGTACTCATAAGATAAGACAAAGAACGTTAGTACACATACAGATATAGCTCATAAGAAATCGGAGTAAGGCACAGAAGCACAACCTTAGAGCTATAATTAAAAACGGTGACAAGTGCTAACACTGTGACTGGATAAAACATTAAGACTCAAGGTTTATCACACGACGACATGTCACACGAATGCAATGACTGAAAAGTAAACATGATGCATGAATGTAGCACACAAGAAAAAACGAAAACCCTCTCTCAAAACTCCCCCTGAAACTACTCTCTCTCCCCCTTTGGCATCAAGCGCCAAAAAACTAATCTAAGGATCTGACGGGGGGACAGACGGAGTCGTGCCGGGTGCCGAGGTGCGCGGAGTAATCACGAAGTGTAGAGAATCTTCCTCGGAATCTGAGCTATCTGGCTGACCCTCTGAAGAATCACGTGGCTGTGAAGCGGTCTGGGTCTGAGCTGTAGGAACAGGTACTGACGTAGTAGCAATAAGAGGATCCGTCTGAGTGACCTGAGCCTGTAGCGAGCCAATAGCAGGAGGATCTGTCGAGGCAACTGACGAAGGAAGAGTCTCTGTAGTACCGGTCCCTATCACTGGAGGAATAGCTGCCTCTGAAGCTGACAACCCTGAAGAAGTAGCAAAGGTAGTGTGCGAGGGCGTCGGCTGACCAGTCAACTCGCTGTAGGTAGCACTGTAATCACCGAAGGGTGTGCCTGTCAGGAGGTGAGGGCGAGGCTGGTCTAAAGGTGTAAACCCCGTGTGAATAGGCATGAAGCTCGGGGACTGGAATGACTGGGGAACCTGCTGCTGTGGAGATGTGAACTGGAAACCCGGCTGTCCCTGACTCGATGGATCACTGGATTGTAAAGCAGAAGTCAGGACAGAAGCAGGCGGAGGAACCCCAACAGTGACTAGGTGGCGCAGGAGATCCAAGTACTGCTGCTGACTAGCTGCACTCTGTCGCTGAATCTCGTACTGCTATCACTGCATTTCAACCTGCTGCCTCTGGATCTCAAGCTGCTGACGCTAAAACTCGTCCTGACGAGCCTGAATCTGTGCAAGTGCTGCAGCTGTGTCCTGAGCCTGTCGCTGTATCTGCTGTTGCTGCTGCTCCTGTGCCTGGGTCAACCTCTCAAGTATAGCCACCATGGCTGGGTCTGTGCGGGAGGCTGAACCAGAGCCACCGGCCTCGTGGTCGTGAGACCGAGGAGACCGATACCTAGGGATGGGCTGGTAGTCCTCATCAGTGCTGTCAGATGTCACATCCGTAGGAAGATCAGCAGGCTGAGCGTCAAGATCGGCAAGCTCTGCCTCTGCAAGCTCATCAACTGTGGCGTCCTGCTCAGCCGCTGTCTTAGGAACCTCAGGTCGCACATGCTGTCCTGGCACTGGGGCCTGATCTCTAGTGACTGAAGCCCAAAGCTGACGGATATCATACTCAGGGAAAGCAGTAGTAGTATCTGATATCTCAGCTCGGATCTCTGCTGGTAGCTGAATGGATGATCTAATGATGAAGCAGATCCAGTGTGCATAGGGCAGCTGTCGATTACCCTTGAAGCCCTCAGATATGGTGTCCTCCATCTCACTAAGTATGAGATCCCAAATGTCAAACTGTGTCTGTGAGAGGAGGTGGTGAACAACCAATAGCTGCATCCAAGTCAGTCCCTCTCTGTAGCCAAGTCTGGAAAGTAGAGTGCGTCTGACTATAGCATCCAGAACTCTGGCAAGTGGTGTCAAACTGGCAGGCGTGCAACGAGACCCTTCGCCAAAAGGCTCACGGAAGCAGGGTCGAATCAAGTCTGTAGGTGGCACTGCCCCGCCGTGAGGGCGTCTCGGTGGAGGAGTCTGACCAAAACACAGCTGATGTATCTTCGTGTTGGAAGGTGGGAGTCTGAGAATCTCCTGCACTCTGGTGCTGTATAGACGGTGATCGCGGCCTCGGAATGCAAAGTGAATAAAATCATGGGCAGGATCAATCCATAGTGAAGCATAAAACTCTCTGACCCATGTGCCGCAGTATGCACCTGTCCGTCCAAGAAGATCTGACAAGCCTGGCAGAAAGGACAGGTGCGGACGTAGCTGTTCTCCCACAACCTCAACTAGTGACTCAAGTCGACAGACCCTCTGTGGTCGAAAAGCAATACCGCTGTCAACTAGAGCCCTGTAGAAATCCTCCTGAAGTGGGGTATAGAAGCCTTCTGAAGCTCTGTGATCCCTCACAGGTGGAAACCACCGACTGACCTCCACGAACCTCAACCCCTGCACCTGACGTGTCGTAGCACCCCTCAAGTCAAAATGCTCGACCGGGGGTGAACCTTTAGCTCTGGGAGGAGGACGTGCTCCACGACGCTGGCCCTCTGGCCTAGGAGTCACCTGAGTACGTGCACGTGTGGAGCGGCGACGTGGTGGAGACTGAGCTGGCTGCTCCTCTGTGTCCTCTGTAGCCTCTGGAGCCTCTGTGGCCTCTGGAGCCTCTGTGGCCTCTGGAGGTGGATCAACTGACATACCCTCTGTAGCTCCAGTACCCTCAGTGGCCTCTGTGTCGAGCTGTCGACCTTCTAGATGAAAGCGACGCTCGCCTATGCGTATGCCACTGCTCCTGCCACCTCTCTCTGCCTGCTCTGCTGCATCTGCGATGGCCTGAGCAATCTCTGCCTCTGTAAGTGTCTTCTTCTTCTTTCTGGCCAAGATCTTGATACGCTTTCCACGTGCAATCTCAGACCGACGAGGAGGACTGTCGTCCCCGTCACCAGGAGCACCACCGGCGTTCTTGCAACGCACCATGCTGACAAACTGACCGAAAACCTCTGAAAGATGGTGAACTGTCACTCGAGAGGCTTGGCCTCAATCCATATCCGTAGGCTTGGCCTCGGATTCAGCAAACTGATCTCACCCTGACACACGGACAGACTCGCTGCAATGACGGAATAGAGAGATCTACTATAAGCACATATATAACTAAAAGGTACGAAACCCTAGAGATAGCAAGCATATGAGATACGACGTGAATCGAAAGGTGAAGCTACCTCGGATCGACGAGACGACGGTGACAAGAAGAGATGACTTAGATCGCGAGATTCCCCGAAATCGCCGGACGAGCTCTGATTTGCCGAAACATGATGCAATTAGGATTAAAAGAAATAATTACGGCAAACCCTAGCGAGGAGGTCAAGGTGACGCGAAACAACCTCGCGAAGAAGACGACGCGCGACAAAACCTCGACGACGAACGATCGAACGACGTTACGCGAACCCTAGGGTTAGGGTTAGGGCAACTCGACGAAGAACGATCGGAGGCGAGCGTGAGGCAGTCCACTGCCGGAGGTGAAGCTGGCAAAGGGAGCGCGGCTCACCGGCGGCAAGGTCGCGGCTCACCGGCGGCGGCGGTGCGAGCGGGCGGCGGTGGCGCGACTGCGCGACTGCGCGACGGGCAGAGGCGCGGCTGCGGGCAGGGCGGCAGCGAGCGCGCGAGCGAGGCTAGCGCGGGCAAGGAGACACGGCTGGGCTTGCCGGAGGCGAGGAAGATGGCAAGGATGCGGCGGCTCCGGCGAATCTCGCGATTTAGGGCAGGCGGCGGCGGAAGAAGCTCGGGCTGAGGAAAAAACGGCCGAGGACGAACCGGTATATGAAGGGTTTAGATCCGCTCGACGCGTGATGACCGGACGCGGTGGTCGTTATGACCAGACGCGGTGGTGCAGCGTCTGGTCACACTCCAGTAAGCTCCTGGAGTGACCGGACGCGTCCGGTGAGGACTGACCGGACGCGGTCTGAGTCCGGTCGAGGGGAGCTCGGGAAATCATCGCGAATGACCGGACGCGGTGGTGGAAGCTGGGACCGGACGCGATGGTCAACAGCGGCGCGTCCGGTGCAGCGTCCGGTCACTAGATCTGGAGTTGGTCTTCTGGATGACCGGACGCGCTGGTGGACACCGGGACCGGACGCGGTGGTGAAGCATCACTGCGTCCGGTGCAGCGTCCGGTCCAGCGTCCGGTCACTGTTCTTCGCCCTTCTTCGTTCCGAACTATGACGCGACTTCTCCCAATCAGGTTCCAATTCAAAAAGACACAAATAAACACCAATTGAAACACGATATGAGTGACCTCACTCAAACCCTCAAAATTTTTAAAATAGATTGCCTTAGGCTAGTATTATTTTTAAGAAAATAGGCAATAAATACCCAAGGAGCAACGTATGGCCATGCAATAGAGTTTTTGAACCTTTAGGAGCGTCAAAATGCTCTCTCTATCCATGGACGAACACAGAGGTTGCTCAAAGCTTAACCGAAAAGAAACGACAAGAACAACAACCATGCATATGCAATGCAATACAAGAAGGTAAATCTAGAATGCTTGTCAAGTTTGATCTACGGTTAGGCTTCTTCACTCCTCCAAAGAAGGGTTATCGTAACCGTGTTAGCCAAGCCCTAAAAGCATTGCGATAAAATAAACATGGCATATTATACAATGCAATGCAAGGGACAACACACGCTCATTTTTTAAAGTTGCTAGAATCAAGCACATTGAGTTCACTTCTTAACCTACAAAAGGTTGCATCATCCAAAGGTTTAGTGAAGATATCCGCTAATTGATTTTCACTTCTTACACCTTCTAGTGATATGTCATTTTTAGCAACGTGATCTCTTAGAAAGTGATGGCGGATATCAATGTGCTTGGTGCGAGAGTGTTGTACCGGATTGTTAGCAATTTTAATGGCACTTTCATTATCACATAAAAGTGGCACCTTTTCAAGAACAATTCCATAGTCTAGGAGGGTTTGCTTCATATATAAGATTTGTGCACAACAAGCCCCCGCGGCAATGTATTCCGCCTCGGCGGTGGACAAAGCCACACTATTTTGCTTTTTAGATGACCAAGATACTAAAGATCTTCCAAGCAAATGGCACCCTCCGGATGTGCTTTTTCTATCAATTTTGCAACCGGCATAGTCCGAATTGGAATAGCCAACTAGTTGGAATCTAGCTCCTTTGTGATACCAAAGACCAATGCTTGGGGTGAGCTTAAGATATCTTAGGATTCTTTTTACGGCACTTAAGTGAGGTTCTTTAGGGCACGCTTGAAAGCGAGCACACATGCACACACTAAACATGATATCGGGCCTAGATGCGGTAAGGTACAACAAGCTACCAATCATAGAACGGTAGAGAGTTTGATCAACCGGTTTACCTCCCTCATCTAGGTCGAGATGTCCATTTGATGGCATTGGGGTCTTGATTGGTTTGCATTCTTCCATCTTGAATCTTTTGAGAAGATCCTTGGTATACTTTTCTTGAGAGATGAAAATCCCTTCTCTCATTTGCTTTACTTGAAATCCAAGAAAGAATGTGAGCTCACCAATCATTGACATCTCGAACTCCTTCGACATCAATTCACCAAATTCCTTGCAATAATCTTTATTTGTTGATCCGAAGATGATATCATCAACATATACTTGACAAATAAAGATCTCCCCATTAAACTTCTTGGTGAATAGTGTGGTGTCGACCTTCCCAATGGTGAAGCCCTTCTCAATGAGGAAGTCCCGGAGGCGCTCATACCACGCTCTAGGGGCTTGCTTGAGCCCATATAGCGCCTTGGACAACCTATAAACATGATTAGGATATCTAGGGTCTTCAAACCCGGGAGGTTGATTAACATAGACTAGTTCATTTATAAAGCCATTTAAGAAAGCACTTTTCACATCCATTTGATATAGTTTCATATCATGATGTGATGCATATGCAAGGAGGATACGAATGGCTTCAAGTCTTGCAACGGGTGCAAAAGTCTCTCCAAAATCAAGACCTTCAACTTGAGAGAACCCCTTTGCAACTAGTCTTGCCTTGTTCCTCACCACTATGCCTTGGTTATCTTGCTTGTTTCGGAACACCCACTTGGTTCCAATGACTCTTGCACCTTTAGGATGCTCTTCAAGTGTCCATACTTGATTGCGGGTGAAGTTGTTCAATTCTTCATGCATTGCATTCACCCAATCCGGATCTTGAAGAGCTTCTTCTACATTCTTAGGTTCAACGCAAGAGACAAAAGAGTGATGTTCAACAAAAGAAGCTAGTTTTTGAGATCGAGTCATTACTCTCTTTGTGGGACTCCCTATGATGAGATCTTGTGGATGTGCTTGAAGTAGTGGTGAGTTTCTTCTATCAACCACTTGAGGAGGTGGATGGGGAGCATCAACATCTTGAGCTTGTGCCTCGGCTTGTTCATGAGAGACATAAGTGTCTTCATTTTCAACTCTCTCATTCTTGTCATCATCTTGAGGCACACGTGATGAAGATGGTGGATCAACAATTTGTACATCGTCATCATCATCTTTTAGCTTGATGTCTCCCACCGGCATGTTCTTCATGGCCTCCCTCAAGGGTTCATCACCTACATCATCACAATTCTCAATTGCTCCTTGGGAGCCGTTAGATTCATCAAATTCCACATCATATGTTTCTTCAACCAAACCGGTGGCATGGTTAAATACTCTATATGCTTTGGACTTTGATGAGTAACCAACAAGAAAACCAATATCACAACGTCTTTGAAACTTCCCTAGGTGTTGACGCTTCTTGTAGATGTAACATTTGCAACCAAACACCCGGAAGAAAGAGACGTCCGGCTTCTTCCCATTAAGCAACTCATAGGGGGTCTTGCCAAGAAACTTTTGTAGGAAGAGGCGATTTGAAGCATAGCATGCAGTGTTGATTGCCTCGGCCCACAACTTCTCCGGAGTGTTGTACTCATCTAGCATTGTTCTTGCAAGGGTGATCAATGTTCGGTTCTTTCTCTCAACTACACCATTTTGTTGAGGAGTGTAGGTTGAAGAGACCTCATGCTTGATTCCAATTTCATCACAATAAGCTTCAATGTTGGTGTTGTCAAACTCTTTGCCATTGTCACTTCTAATCTTCTTTATCTTGACTTCAAATTCATTTTGAGCTCTCTTTGCAAACTTCTTGAAGCAATTTGCCACTTTGGATTTGTCATGAAGGAAGAAAGTCCATGTATACCTTGAGTAGTCATCCACTATCACAAGACAATAGAGATTACCACCCAAGCTCTTGTATGTTGTAGGCCCAAACAAATCCATGTGTAGAAGTTCTAGCACTCTTGAAGTTGACATGAAAGCTTTGGTTGGATGAGTGTTTGCAACTTGTTTGCCCGCTTGACATGCACTACAAGGTTTGTCCTTTTCAAACTTCACATCCTTCAATCCTCTCACTAGTTCTTTCTTCAATAGCTTGTTGAGAGTGTTCATTCCAACATGAGCAAGCCTCCTATGCCAAAGCCAACCAAGTGAGGTCTTGGTGAACAAACATGTCATCAAATTTGCATCTTCGGAGGTGAAGTCAACAAGATAAAGATTGTTGTATCTAAAGCCTTTGAATATCACTTGCTTGTCATCTATCTTTGAAACTTCCACTTTATTTGGTGTGAACAAGCATTGGAAGCCAAGGTCACAAAGTTGCCCAATGGATAACAAGTTGAAACTCAATGAAGCAACATAGAGCACATTTGAGAGTGAGTGATCATGTGATATTGCAATCTTGCCTATACCCTTGACTTTGCTCTTTGAATTATCCCCAAATGTGATCTTCTCTTGACATATTCCATTCTCTTCAATGGTGGTGAACATACGAGGATCACCGGTCATATGTTGAGTGCAACCACTATCAATAACCCAATGAGATCCACCGGTCTTGTAGTTCACCTACACACAAGAGATCAAGCTTTTTGTTTAGGGACCCAAACTTGAGAGGGGCCCTTGACTTTCTCAACTAGTGACTTGGCAACCCATATTTTTTTGGCCTATTCTTATTTGGGGGACCCAAAAATATGACTTTCATCTTTCCATTTGAATCTTTTCTTAGCATATAATGAGCATTGAAGGCGAAAGGTCTAGCATGCTTGGGCAAGGGTTGTGGTGGTGGAGTTTTGCATTCATGAGCAAAGTGACCTTCTTGACCACACTCAACACATCTCTTTGGCTTAGGCTTTGACTTGCTTTGTTGTTGTTGAGCTTTTGCTTTCTTCTCTTGATTTGCCAAGTACCCAATACCACCTCTATCCATCTTCATTACGGTGTTCATGAGGAGCTCACTTTGCAAATGTTGGCCTCTTGTGAACTTGCTTAGGCCGGTCTTGAGATGCTCTTTTTCTTGCTTGAGCTTTTTGTTTTCTTCAATGAGTGACTCATTTGTTGGTTGCTTCTCAAGAGCCATCAAACCTTTTAGCTTCTTGTTCTCATTTGCAAGCTTCTCATTCTCACACTTAATCTTGGCATAATCATCATAGTTGCTTGACTCAACCACACTCTTGCCTTTGCTACTAGAACCTTGCTCAATGCTTTCAATGATCAAGTCATCACATGATGTAGCTATATCACACTTAACAACATAGTTAGTAGCATCATGTGTCTCAAGAGCAAGTTCATTAGCAACCACAAGACTATCATAGTCAATTTTTAATGTGGTGTATTTGTCCTTTAGAGAATTATGTCTAGTGATGAGCTCATCATGCTTCTTCTCAAGTTTATCATGTTGATCTTTAAGCTCTTTATAAGAGGTTTTGAGCTCCTTGAGAGTGGAAGACATCACTTCATTTTGAACTCTAAGCTCACCACTAGTCTTTTGAATATTTTCAAGCTTGGATGAGAGTGATTCATTTTCATTTTGAAGATCATCATTTTCATTTCTAGTCCTTCTTATGATTTTAGTGTATTTGTTTAGCAATTTTACAAGTTCATCATAAGAAGGTGAGTCATATTCATCATCACTATCACTATCATCATCATCACTATCATGGTTTTGTACCTTTCGTTCACCCTTGGCCATAAGGCATAGGTGAGTAGTGGACGATGATGGTGAAGGAGGCGGTGAAGGTGGTGATGAAGATGTCGGTGAAGATGATGGCCCCATCACAAATGCGGCAACCTTCTCTTTCTCATCATCGCTCTCATCTTCGGAGGACTCACAAGATGATTCAATGTCGGTGAGCCAATCACCAACAATGTATGCCTTTCCTCCCTTCTTCTTCTTGTGGAACTCCTTCTTCTTGCCATCCTTCTTCTTGTATGGCTTGTTCTTCTTCTTCTCTTCTTCTTCATCACTTGAATCATTTTTCTTGCCCTTGTTCTTGTTCTTATACTTGTCTTTTGGTGGTCTAGGGCATTGATGAGCTAGGTGGCCAAGTTCACCACAATTGTAGCAATCCATCTCCGAGATTGGCTTTCTCTTGCTACTTGTGAAGAATTTCTTCTTCTTGCCATCGAACTTGATGCCACTCTTGTTGAGCTTCTTTAGCATCTTGGTGGTCTTTCTCACCATGAGTGCAAGTGATTCATCATCAACATCACTTTCACTTGAGCTTTCTTGCACCATCATGGCTTGGCCCTTCTTCTTCTTGTCATGACTAGCTTTGAAGGCCAAGTCTTTCTTCTTAGAAGATGATGAGCCCTCTTCCGGAGTGATATGCATGTACATCTCATGAGCATTGATTTTCCCTAATACTTGAGTCGGTGTTGTGGTGGAAAGATCACTTTGGTGAAGCACCGTGACAATGTGACCATACTTCTCAACGGGAAGCACACTCAAGATCTTCCTTGCAACATCCGATTGGCTCATTTTGGTGAGCCCAAGAGTATTGAGGTCCTCTACAAGAACATTCAAGCGAGTGTACATGTCATTAGCACTTTCTTTGGGAAGCATCTCAAAAGAATTAATTTTCTTTAAAGCTATGTGATAGCGTTCCTCACGCTCACTCTTAGTTCCCTCATGGAGAGCACAAAGATTTTCCCACAATTCATGAGCGTTCTTTGCATTACGCACACGATTGAAGATATCTTTGCCTAAGCCCCGGTAGAGTGCATTTTTGGCCTTTGCATTCCACCGGTCGTACTTCTCCTCGTCACCACTTAGGTTAGCGGGATCCCTTATGGGGGGAAGCCCTTCGGTTGCGGCTCTAAGACACCCAACATCTATGGCTTCGAGGTACGCCTCCATACGAATTTTCCAATATGGAAAATCGTCTCCCTCAAAAGTGGGAGGTGGTCCTTCCCCATTAGACATCTTGCTCTAGGCGGTAAAGCCTAAAAATAGAGCAACACGGCTCCGATACCAATTGAAAGGATCAAGATGCCCAAGAGGGGGGGGTGAATTAGGCTTCTCTAAAAAATTAAATGCAAGAATTAAATCCTACAAGCCGGAATTCACCCCTAGTGTCTACTTGTGTTCCTAGAGAGTCTACCGATACAAAGTTGCACCCTAGTTTCCAATCCTAGTCTAGCATGGCAAGTCTAGGAATGTAAAACAAGCAATGAAAGTAAATACGAGAATGTAAATGCTTGAATGTAAAGGGGCAAGGAACACGGCGATGTTTTTCCGAGGTATCGGAGAGTCGCCACTCCCCACTAGTCCTCGTTGGAGCACCCGCGCAAGGGTGTAGCTCCCCCTTGATCCGCGCAAGGATCAAGTGCTCTCTACGGGTTGATTCTTCGACACTCCGTCGCGGTGAATCACCCAAAACCGCTCACAAGATGAGTTGGGTCATCCACAAGCTCCGTCGGATGATCACCGAACTCCCAATCACCACCAAACCGTCTAGGTGATGGCGATCACCAAGAGTAACAAGCTAGAACTCTCACTTGACCACTACGAGCCCAAATGAGAAGGTGGATGCACACTTGCTACTCTCTAATCGCTAGTGAGGAACTCTCAAGCTTTGATTCTCAAATCTCTATCCTCACTAGTGCTCTTGCACTCCCTTGCACTCCAAAGGTGTTTATCGGCTGATCAAATGAGCAAGAAACCTCTAAAAGAGGTGGTGGGGATGTATTTATACACCCCACAGATAAAACGAACCGTTACCTGCTGACTCAGCAAAACACGAGCTGACCGGACGCGCCGGTTGAACTGACCGGACGCGCCGGTCGCTCGTAACGGTCGAAATCCAAAAATCAACTGAGTGACCGGACGCACCGGTCAGGGGTGACCGGACGCGTCCAATCGTGCAGGGAGCATACTGTACTCGCACCGGACGCGCGACCGCGTCCGATCGGTGATGACCGGACGCGTCCGGTCGTCTTTGGACCTTACTGGACTGTGACCGGACGCGCCGATCACACCTAGGTCGCGTCCGATCAGGTGTTTCCCTCAAGTGACACGTGTCGACTTCTGACCACCGCGTCCGGTCCTCACGAGGACCGCGTCCGGTCGTCAGAGCTGAAACCCTAGCCGCGGAACTGTACTGACCGGACGCGTCCGGTCATGCCGAGGACCGCGTCCGGTCATGGGAAAACGACCCGAAACTCTCCGAAACGCGTCACAACTTGAACCAAGTTGCTTCCAACTGAACTTTGAGCTATTCTAGAGCTGCCTAGCGCCAAGTTTAACAAGTGTGCACCACACCTAAACATAGGACTCGCCTAGGTCAAGCTACCCGCTCATGCCCCCCTTTATAGTACGGCCAAAAGAGAAAAACGAAGATCCTAACGACTATTCCAAATGTCTCTCAACACCTCGACATCCGGAACTAACCGTCCTTAATCTTGACGTAACTCTTTTGAAAACCGAAACGATTTCCATCAAGGGGCATGAATACCATGGTGCCCAAAGCAGTTAAAACCTCCATGACCTAACTTACCAAAGTTTCTGCAAAACACACGTTAGTCATGGTAATAAAGCGTTGTCATCAATTGCCGAAACCAAACCTCGGGGCATAGATGCTTTCAGTATGTAGGGAGTTATTTTTGTCAATGTGTGAAGACCACATATGATTATATTGGGAGAGTTGTCGATGTTTTGTACTCTTGACATTTAAAATTTTGTGTGCACACCAGACACATAAATTATACAAGTTGCTCTATCGTCTCCCCTAGGTGAGGCTCCCCATCCCTCCTTATAGAGCCAAAGGGATGGGATTTGCAAGGGAAAGAAGCTGATGACAATGTTGTTACTCTTGGTGTGATCTCTAATTGATTGAACGAGGCCAGAGTCGAAGGATACCACATGGGTAGGGAAGCTCCTGACCGAGGATCCAAGTAAAATACTTGCCACCAACCATAGGAGTGCAAAAATTAAACGAAAAGACAAAACTTGACGCAAACAGTTGATAAGCTATAGTGGGCTCACGCCTGGAATGATAATGGGACAAAAATAGTGTCATTCATGCCTAGCACCATTCCATCACTATTCCATCGAATCAGACGTGGGTCACGTACTCACGCTGCACCATCTAACCCTATGTGGGCGACACCGCAATCACTGTCACCTCAGATCTAATCACTACAGTAATCGAGTCGGACCGTACGACGCAAGGAGAAGGACGTCAGCACCACATGCATGCTACTCGCCCTTTAGAACCCTATCCCCTTGGGTATATGCAGGGGATGGGGTGTGTGTGGACACAAGACATAGCATGACACAAGATATCACAACACACACACACGATATTGCTCTTGTAACATACATTTAGACCCTGCTCAAACTTTGAACACTTAATACACACCAATTCGAGCACCACCGACTAATGGATATAAGACACCTTACTTGAACCATTATGAACCTCCATGTTTTATGTGCTATCCCATCGGATCCTTGTGCATGATATTAGAAACTACTCAACTAGTAGTTGTCGATACAAAACCACCGACACGTAGTCTTCTAAAAAAAATCTATTCATATTTATATAATGATCTGAAACATCTGTTTTGCATTGCTTTAAGCAATCAAAATATTGTTTTGCTTACCAATAACTATCAAATTGTTGCGTGGCAGGGAGGTTGGGAAAGGATGCCTTCACTTCAGTCTCATGTACAAGGTGTTTGGAATTACTCCTTCCATAAAATCCAACTCCGCTCCCAAATAAGCTAAATCACTCCAGCTATAGAAAGAAATGTGAATTTAGAGTGGAGGCAACCTCCAACTTCTATAAACAACACATAACATATAGTGACAAATATTTGGTCCATTAGAAATATATATTTAGTAAGCGCTTTCTGTGATTATTGACCACGTAAGATGGCTTAGTTTTTACCCCCATACTCATCACGCAAGACCACTTTCCAGTATTTTTCTTTTTCAAACATGGTATGGACACAAACAATCTGATACACGAACATTCACTTGTAGTTTGCTGTCGAATAAATTCTTTTTTACTATCTTAATATAAGAGCCTATGAGTGACTTATAGAAAACAAAAACTTAGCAAAAACTACAAGTCGTTCATATACAAAGGCGAAAGCAATGTTTTATTGATTAGTGGAGCATACAAAGCGGATCCCACGTAAGCAAAAGCTGCTGAAAAATATTCGTCCAAAAACGAAGCATATCCGAATTTAGCGTAGACGCTAGCAACGGAGTATTGGATGGAGTTAGCCGTACCCCAGTCACAGTGATTAGGACAACCAAAATCGATCTAATCGGTTAGCCTTAACTGGGAAAGCTCAACAAATCGGCTCATGGTTGCAGACGCGAGCGAGCGAGATATTTGCATTTCAGTCCCTGCGAAGAGAAAACCGTCGTGTCCTTCCTGTAGAGGCCCCTCGCCGCGCCGCCCGCGTCGGGATCCCGCCGCCGCCGTCGTCGGGCGACCATGGGGACGGCGACGATGGCGACGGCGGTGGGTGGCGCCATGCTGCTCTACTTCGTGCTGAGCCGGCGGCTGGCGGGCGAGGACGTCTCCGTCGGCGGCGGCGGAGGGGGAGGGGGAGGAGTCGGTTCCGGGAAGCGGCGGAGGGGGCGCAGCGCGGCGCGCCGCCCGGTGCAGCCGCCGGCGACGTGGATCGAGGCGGTGGGCACGCTCGCGGAAACGCTGCGGTTCACCTACTCGGAGACGCTCGGCAAGTGGCCCATCGGGGACCTCGCCTTCGGAATCAAGTATCTCATGCGCCGACAGGTGAGAGAACAGAGAACCGTTCCTCCTCGCTATTCCACCATCGGGTTGCCTGCCGCTTGGATTGGATCCAAGTGAAATGGCTCGGTTTCGTTTCGAATTTGGCTCTCAAGGCTTGCGTTTTGGATCTGAAATGCGAGTTCCTTTGCTCGAATTGTGTTTCCCGATAGCATTCTGCACTGCTGGTAGTGGTAGGAATGGATTTGGGCTACAAGCTTGTAGTGGTTGATACTAAGTATATAGATGAGCGCAAAGCGGGTGGGTTCTAGTGCTGATAGCCTTTCATGCCGCGAAAAAATTGCTACTACGAAGGTATCAAGCTGGTGGGTTTTGTGTGTTATGCAGTTGCACCTGCAAAGTTAAGGTTGCATTACTGTGTATTGCTGGTAAATTTTAGTTTACAGATACTTCGGTTGACAGAGTTATACCTTTTCAATCTTCAAGTTGTGCTTGTTGTGAGTAAACATGCCTCTTAAGATGAAGTTTCTGATCCGAATAGCATACTTAATCGTGAGAGAACTGTTAATATGCATCTCTGTGAGATAAGATGGTTGTGATTAAACTTATTATGGCTTAACTTTTTCAACTGAGGGATTCAGAGCTAAGTACTACCTTAAGTTATTAAAGGATACCAAAACTTAGGTATTGTTCCTTTTCTCATGTTGGGTGATGAATCCTGATTCTTGAGTAACCTAATGTTCACTGTAACCTGGTGTTACTTGTCAGGGCAATTTACATGTTGCCAGTGTATATGCTGGAAGCGAGTGCATTGAACTGAAAGGACCTGAAATCATGGAAGAGCTGATTGTTCTACGGCGGTTGATTGATCTGTGCTTTCTTTTCTCTAAGAAACCGTTTCCAGTGTTCCGGGAATTAGCTGGATTTTCACAGGAGGATGTTCTTATTGAGGAACCAAAGGCGGGGGTGAGTAAGTATTGATAGCTTTTTAGTGTTCACTCCATTTCTTAAGGCATGGTCCTTGGTAGTGATAATATGAATCTAGGTGATTATGTGTTTTTCTTTTTTGGTTCCCAACATTTTGTCTTACTTTAACAGATTTTGAAGCCTGCTCATACAATTCTACGTGATGAGTGCACCAAATCCTTCCTTGTTTTGATTCGAGGGACTCATAGCATGAAAGATACTCTGACTGCTGCTACTGGGGCTGTGGTGCCATTTCACCTCTCACTTTTGGATGAAGGCGGTGTGAGCAAATTAGTGTTAGGCTATGCGCACTGTGGGATGGTTGCCGCAGCCCACTGGATTGCAAGAGGTGTAACACCATGCCTCCGTGAAGCACTCAGACAATGCCCAGAGTACCAAATCAAGGTGCATATTCATTTTATGGTTCAAACTCGCCATGCCTGATCTTATTCGTTAAGTTTTGGTGTGGTGAAATTGCTGCATCATTTTGTCTCAATAATACCCCTTGACTTGTCATTTGAAGAGCTAATTTTGTTCTGTTAGATTGTTGGCCATTCATTGGGTGGTGGTACTGCTGCATTGCTAACCTACATCCTTAGAGAACACAAAGAGTTTTCTTCAACAACTTGTGTTGCATTCGCACCAGGTATGTCAACTGTTATCATGTCGAGTGTCCATAATATATTGGGTTAGGATCTAATAACAGCTGATTTTTTGTTGTCAGCTTCTTGCATGACATGGGAATTAGCAGAATCAGGCAAGCATTTTGTGACTACGATTGTCAATGGAGCTGATCTGGTTCCCACTGTATCGACTGCATCTATTGATGATCTCCGTTCTGAGGTAGCTCCATTTCTCCACGCAGATTTGTTGCTTTAAATAATGTTTCATCTCTGGGGAGAAATGTGATTCTTATTTACACTTCCTTTGAATGCACCTTATACAACAGTGAATATGACACCATGGTTGTTTCCATTTAAAATTTAAAGCAAGAACTTTCACTCTCTTCCTCACTCCTTATGTCTTATCCATCATCCAGGTAACGGCTTCATCATGGTTAAATGATTTGAGGGATCAAATACAACAGACACGTTTCCTAAATGTCGTTTACCGGTCAGCCACTGCTTTAGGAACTCGCCTGCAGTCTTTTTCTGGTGCGAGAGAGAGGGTTGCAGGTGCTGGAGCATTTCTACGTCCTGTTTCAAACAAAACCCAGGTACATATGTGACCAGGAGCTGTATAGTTTAGATAAATTAAGGTTGCTTTGCAATATAGCACGTGGTATTTTATTGGTAGCAATGGTGTGGTTCTATAGTGATGCCTGCACCCTTAACTAAAAGTTTTCTTTTGTTAGATTAAACGTTCTCTACTTTATGACCTTATTTTGGACATGGTTGTTTCATAAACTGAATAAAGTCTTGATGCTGAATGATATTATTCAAATATTCAGTGCATGAAAGATGTGCACAGCATGATACCTTTGTGTCTAGTTGTTCTTCAGAAAACTTATCTACCACAACCAAAGAATTATTGAAGCCTTAACAAATATTCCAATGCAGGTTGTGATGAAACAAGCACAGAATGTTGCACAGGCTGTTGCTAGAAGTCGGTCTGCATTTTCCTCTTGGTCATGCATGGGTGCACGTCGTCGAGGTGTAGGTGTAGTTACTGCAAGTTCTAAGGATGATATGAGAGCAGAAACCCATGTAACAGCGACAGTTGAGTCAAAGTCCTTCGTTGTAGAACAATGTGGCACCAAGACCATAGAAGAACTGCAGTATACTGCAGCTAGTGTTTCTGTTGATGATACAGCAGATGAAGAAGAGGCTCTTTTGAGTGAGCATGAAACCTCTCGGGAGAATGCCGAAGAAGAAATAACAGAGGGTGTGTTGTGGTATGAGTTCGAGAAGGACTTGGATCGACAGGCTGAAGTGGAGGCACGAACTCGAGAGGAAGAGGCAGCTGCAGCCAAGGAAATAATGGAAGAGGAAAGTGCTGTGCTAAAAGGTGTAGAGGACAGGAAGTCCTTCACATCAGATAGCTTGGAGAGGCAGCAATTCTACCCACCTGGTAGAATCATGCACATGGTTGCAATGCCTCCCACAGATGCTGACCCAGATGATCCAGTTGCTGCTGAGTGCTCTGTTGGAATATATGAGACCCCTAGAGATCTTTACAGCAAGATTCGACTCTCAAATACCATGATCAATGATCACTACATGCCAATGTACAAGAAAATGATGGAAATATTGATTGAGAAGTTCGCGAAGGATGAGGACAGTTATTGTACAGGTTCTACTGTAGAATAACATGAAGGCATGAATCACCTATATATACATCATATAACTGTACAATACTGCGTGTTAGCTGTCATTAGCCTCTGACATTGCAATATACAAGAGGTGATGTCCTCCTGACCCGTGAAAAAGGATTTTAGTTAGGGTCATGTGAGTGTGTGATGTGTAAATGTAAAAGAAACCAGAATCAGCAATTTAATACCTTTTCCAGTCACATCTGCTTGTACTTTACAAACATGTGATACTTGGATCTTGAAATCTAAATATTTAAAATTTCAGGTGCTTAGAAATAACAGCGTTTTTTGACATTGTTTATGTAGACCAATGGCTACGGGGAACTAATAAAAAGATGAGTTGCGACGGCGCACTGGTGCTTGCTTAGCTTGCCATACAATTGTCTTATTTGACATGGCAAGAAATTTCTTAAGCACTGTTTGATTATTGCAGGGCGTCTGCATCTGTTGTTATGCTGTATAACTTGGGTATTTTAGTATATGTACTCGTACTCCCTCCATTCTAAATTATAAGTTATTCTAACTTTCTTAGATAGTCAAAACATCTTAAGTTTAACTAAATTTATAGAGAAAATTATAAATATTTATAACATCAACTAGGTATACTATAAAAATATTATTAATAAAGAATTTAATGATATTTATTTAGCATCATAAATATTATAATTTTATTATAGAAATTTCGTAAGACTTGAGATGCTAAAGAAGTTGGAATGACATAATTTAGGACATTTATTTAGCATCATAAATGTTATTATTTTATTATAGAAATTTCGTCAAACTTGAGATGCTAAGAATGTTGGAACGAGACGCTAAGGCTCTGTTTGGAATGCGGAAAATTTTTTATGTTTCCTCGTAAAAATGAACTGATTCCTATGAAATTCCTACGTAATTCCTGCGTTCCAAACGTACCCTAAGAAAGTTGGAATAACATAATTTAGGAGGTACGGAGGAAGTAGATGCTAATTGGAAGACTGCATAAATAGGTGTTCAGGTCAATTTAAAGTTTGTTAAAGAGGGGATACCCTGAGAGCACGTATTGTATAGTTTAATATATTTTTTGTGCACATACATAAAATATAAATATAAAATAAAGGAAAAGCTAATAAAAAATGGTAAAGACTTTGTTACAGGCGTGCGTGCGGTTGCCAATGCGCACACACGCTCCATCTACTGCACATCCGTCCCCACTAAAGAGCCACCCCCATCGTCTCCATCTCCATTTCCCCCTCTTCTCTGTACACGCACAAGCGCTCGCCCCCGTCGCGGTCATCCCCCAGCCCGACGGGCTCCGCCTCGCCGGCGACCGCCCCTCCGCCAGTGGCACCGACCCTTACCCTACCCGTGCTCCCCTCACCTACCTCTCCTCCCCCCTCCCCAGCCAGATCTAGCTGCGTTGGCCACCGTGCCAACAACCCTAGCCGCGACGAGCTCCACCAACCCGCCACTGCCACAGTCGCTGGCCGTCTCTCTGGCGCCGGCGGCCACCCCTCCCCCGCCCGCCTCCCCCTTTCCTATCCATCCTCCCCCTCGCGACCCATGTTCCTCTCTTCCATACGGAGGTCCTTTCCATGACTCCGTCCCGTTGGGGACGCTGACGGCCTTCGACGACTACTTCCGCAGTACGGATCCGGACCATGGTGACCGGATCAGTGGCCAGGAGGCTGTCACCTTCAAGGGATCCGGCATGCTCATAGGTGACCCTCAGATCTCGTCTCCCATCCCATCCCTAGGGCCGTTGCCGCTCCTGCCCTGGTGATCTGCGCAGTTGTAAGGTCCTAGATGGCTAGAGGGGGGGTGAATAGCCTATAAAAAATTCTACAAGCACCACTAAGCAAACTTGTTAGAATAACAAACGGCGTAAAGCGAGTTTTGCTTAGCCAAAGGTTATGATGCAAGCGTCCTATCCACAAGTCTAGTAGATTATGATCTCTAGTTCACACAAGTGCTAAGTCACTAACTTACACTAGTGAGCAAGCTAACAACTACTAGAAAAGGCTACCACTAGAGCTACACAAGATAATCTGGTAAAAGTAAATGCGAGAGAAAGGATTGTGAATCTTATACCGACGGTGGAGTGAAGATGTTGCCAATCACCAAGATGATATACAATCAATTAATATTGACAACAACACAATATGTAGACCAATCACCGGAAGACAAGAGACACAATATTTTTGTTCACCCGGTGTTCACTTGTGCACCGACAAGCTACGTCACCGGTTGTGTCGACCAACACTTAGATGGTTCCTCGGTGTGACCCTCAAGTCACTTGCCCCTCAAGGCACGCCCCGCAAGGCACCGCAAGACTCCACTCTCAAGTGAGGTAACTCAATGACACGCGCAATCCAATAGAGTTGCTTTTGGCGTCCCGCCGAGGAAAGCACAAGAACCTCTTACAAACAACCGGAGGTGGCCAAGAACAATCACCTTCTCTTGCCAACGCCTCCTACAATCTCCAAGCCGGCTAGGAGCGGTACTCTCCAAGAGTAACAAGAAATCCACCGGCTAAACCACCCACAAGTGCCACTAGATGCCCTCAAGCTATGCAATGCACTTTGGGATCACTCAATCTCACTTTTGATTTGCAATCAAGCAAGAGAGATGAGTGGGAGGAGTAGCTCTAGCTCAAAGGATGCACAAGAGTGTTAGAAATTCCAAGCCGCCTCCCCAAGGGCCGGCCAACGAGTATTTATAAGCACCCCAAACAAATAGAGTCGTTGCCACTCCACTGACCGTTTTTTTCGGGACGACCGGACGCGCCGGTCGAAACTGACCGGACGCGCTCAACCGCGTCTGGTCGCCCTGCGACGTCCACGTGTCCCTCAAATTTCAAATGCGACCGTTAGATCCTCCAACGGTCACTACGCCAACGGTCAAACCCTATGACCGGATGCGCTTCTCATAACGACCGGACGCGCCGGTCCCGATGACCGGACGCGCCTGTCGAACGACCGGACGCGTCGATCGCACTGACCCACGCGCCCGCGACGCAACGACCGGACGCGCTCCTTGCGACGACCGGACGCGACAGTGCCAGCGTCCGGTCGGAGTCCAGTAAGCTCCTTCAACGATCGGACGCGTCCGATCATGTGTGACCGGACACGCCTCGCGTCCGATCATCCTCGTGAACCGCAGTTCCTTCTAGGCACTTGACCGGACGCGCCGGTCCCGCGAGTGACCGGACGCGCCGGTTGCAAACCCTAGCCTGCGCGCCCGATACCGCGCTGTACTGACCGGACGAGAGAGGAACCCAAACCCCTCTCTACCCGCAAACCACAGCGCGACCAACGCCACCTTTGCAAATGTGCCAACACCATCAAGTGTACATCTCCATGTGCTTGTGTGTTAGCTTTTTCTCAATCATTTTCAAAGGTTTTCCAGTTAGCTCACTAGGCCCTACATGCAATGCACTTCATGAATTCACCTAGTGGCACCCGTGCATCGAATAACCGATAAGACTTCCCCTCTTAATAGTTCGGCTATCGATCCTAAACCACTCACACCCTCTATGGTGTCTTTGAGTGTAAAACAAAATGGCCCTATGGTTATACCTTTGCCTTGAGCCTATTTTGTTTCTCCAAATGATATGATCCACTTCATATCATCACATGACCGTCTCGATCCATCGACCTTGACTTCACTTGCTCTTCACCGTTGCATCGGTCCGTCGGCGCTAAGTCTTGCTCAAGCTTCACCATCGCATGGTCCTTCGCTTCGAAGCCTCGACTTGCCCTTCACCTTCACAACCGGTCCATCGAGCCAAGCCTCATCTTGGTCTTCACCACCTTGGTCATATGAGTCAATGTCATGTCTCATATGCAATGACCACCTTTATCTAAATCATCCACTTAGATACAAAGGTTAGTCCTAGGTTTCATCAATTAGCCAAAACCAAACTAGGGACTTTCAATCTTCCCCTTTTTGGTAATTGATGACAACCCTCACAAAGATGATTTTGATAATAAAAGTTTTAAACTTGTCATACTTGTCCAATCATTTTGCTCATAAGTAAAGTTTGGACAATTATCACAAGCTCGGTTTTGGTAGCATTAGCTCCCCCTACATATGTGCATAGAGTTTGGATTGAAAGCTTTGCATATATGCATGGATAGAAATGTTGGGAGAGTAATTCTACCAAAATGATGCTATGGTGTAAGAAATGGACCTTTGAAGCGTGATACCAATCGGAGTTGCCTTTTACACCATCCTTAGCATCATGAAGTAACTAGACATCCATCAAAACTCAAGAACCCCGTGAGATCAACATTATATGTAAAGGTTCTTGGACCACTTGTAAAGCTAACCACTTGTAAAGCTTTAGGCAAGTCTAGATACCACATGTAAACTATTCCTATGCATGCTAGTAGATCATTTCATCATCCAATTTCTATACTAGCATTGCACCACACAAGCATGTATATTGAATTTAAATACATGTGCAATGAGCAAGTCATATGAGAATGCACAAACAAATGAAACAACTTTGTTTATGAGCTTGCTCCCCCTACTTGTGTGCATCAACAAATTTTATTTACCCCTTTATCAAGTTGAATCATCTTTTTCTCATCATAAATTTTATTTACCCCTTTATCAAGTTGAATCATCTTTTTTTTTCTCCCCCTTTGTCAACAACTTACCTAAAAAGGGATCAAATTGTGGAGAGAAGGAAAAGTGTTTGATGGAGTAGATTGAAATTAATTCGATACCACATGTAAGGTTAAAAAATTTATCAAATTTGGTTTAACCTAGAATACTTGCCAAAGATATTTAATTCGATTTGAACCAAAGACAAGCTTCTTCACTCCTCAAAATAAGGGTTATCTTGCCTATGTTGAATTAAACACTTATAGCAAATCTTCTAGATTCAACACTAGGTTTACAAGCTCACAAACATGTCATATGCCACCACTAGATCAAAATAAGCATAGAAGCAATAGTGGTAACATATATCCATCAAATTCATTTGATTTATCATGAATGCTTATGCGTACCACTTATTATGTCTACATGCTCTATCAAGTCCTTAGCATAGGATGAAAGACATGTCAATCAATTTTACCTTGCAATGTCGAAGGAGAGGCATGTCAATAAGTGGGTGGGGTGCATTCAACTCATGTTTGAGAAATCAAGAATGTTCAATTCATTCCTTAGCTTGCAAAACCTCTTTTCATCAAGTGGCTTAGTGAGAATATCGGCAAGTTGATCATCGGTGCCAACACTTTCAATGGCAATATCTCCCTTTTGTTGATGACCTCTAATGAAATGATGTCTTATGTCAATATACTTTGTTCTTCCATGTTGAACCGGGTTTTGTATCATCTTGATTGCACTCTCATTATCACATAGCAACGGCACATTCTTGAAGTTGAGGCCATAATCCTTCAAAGTTGATTTCATCCATAGCAATTGTGCACAACAACTCCCCGCACTCACATATTCGGCTTCGGCGGTAGAGATTGCCACACTATTTTGTTTCTTTGAGGACCATGACACAAGTGATCTTCCAAGTAATTGACATGTGCCACTTGTGCTTTTCCTATTGATCTTGCAACCCCCATAGTCGGAGTCCGAATATCCAATCAATTCAAACTTTGACCCCTTGGGATACCATAGTCCAACATTTCTTGTTTGCTTCAAGTACCTCAATATTCTTTTTGCCGCCGTGAGATGACTTTCTCTAGGTGAGGCTTGATATCTAGCACACATGCAAACACTAAACATGACATCCGGCCTTGATGCGGTGACATAGAGTAGACTTCCAATCAAAGACCGATATTCCTTTTGATTCACCATTTTGCCATCAAGATCACTATCCAAATTGCCATTTGTGCCCATTGGAGTTGAAATTGGCTTTACATCTTGCATTCCAAACTTCTTCAACATGTCCCTTATGTATTTCCCTTGACTCACAAATGTTCCATTCTTCAATTGCTTGACTTGGAGACTAAGAAAGTAGCTAATTTCACCAATCATAGACATTTCAAACTCTTTGGCCATCATAGCACCAAATTCTTCACAATAAGCTTGATCGGTTGATCCAAAGATGATGTCATCAACATATATTTGCACTATGAATAGATCATTTCCAATCTTCTTAGTGAATAGAGTAGTATCAACCTTGCCCATTTTGAATCCCTTAGAGAGAAGGAAATCCCTTAGCCTCTCATACCATGCTCTAGGTGCTTGCTTTAAACCATATAAAGCCTTCTTCAACTTATAGACATGGTTGGGTTTCTTGTCATCTTCAAATCCAGACGGTTGCTCAACAAATACTAACTCATTGATGATCCCATTGAGAAATGCACTTTTGACATCCATTTGATATAGTTTGATGTTGTGTGCACAAGCATAAGCCAATAGAATCCTTATTGCCTCCAATCTTGCCACGGGAGCATATGTCTCATCATAGTCAAGACCTTCAACTTGAGTGTAACCTTGAGCAACTAGTCTTGCTTTGTTTCTCACTACAATGCCATCTTGATCTTGCTTGTTTTTAAACACCCACTTGGCTCCAATCACATTGTAGTCATTTGGCCTTTCTATCAATTCCCAAACATCATTTCTTGTGAAATTGTTTAGTTCTTCTTGCATAGCCATAATCCAATCGGCATCCCTCAAAGCTTCTTCTATCTTCTTTGGTTCTATGGTTGACACAAATGATGCATGCTCACAAAACATAGTCAATCTTGATCTTGTTTGCACACCACTTCTAATATCACCAATAATACTATTAATGGGGTGATCTCTTGAAACATGTTGTGGTTGGAGTACTTGCACTTGATTGCTTGAGCTTGGTTGATCACTTGATGTATCTCGATGAGAAGAACTAGCACCATGATTTTGCACTTGAGAGTCACTAACTAGCTTGTTTGGTGAATTGAGCACTTGATCTTTATCATCATCTTGAATATCAATTGCTTGCTTTGCTCTAATGTCCCCAATGTCCATGTTCTTCATTGCTTCCACCAATTGAGTTCCACCAACATCATCTAGATTCTCTTCTTCATCTTGTGACCCATTGGTTTCATCAAATTGCACATCATGGACTTCTTCTAGAATGCCACTTGAATTGTTCCAAACTCTATAAGCTTTGCTTGTAGTTGAATAACCAAGTAGGAACCCCTCATCACATCTTTTGTCAAACTTCCCCAATCTAGTGCCCTTCTTCAAGATATAGCATTTGCAACCAAACACCCTAAAGTAAGAAATATTGGGCTTTCTTCCATGAAGTAACTCATATGGGGTCTTCTCTAGCAATGGATGACAATATAGTCTATTGATGTAGTAGCAAGCGGTATTGATTGCTTCATCCCAAAATGATTGACTCACATTGTACTCATGAAGCATTGATCTAGCCATATCAAACAATGTTCTATTCTTCCTCTCAACTAGGCCATTTGATTGTGGAGTGTACTTGGCCGAGAATTGATGTCCAATACCATAATGATCACAAAGTTCTTCAATTCTTGTATTCTTGAACTCACTTCCATTGTCACTTCTCACTTTCTTGATTCTAATCTCAAACTCATTGTGAACTCTAGTGAGAAATGTCTTGAAGGTGTCAAACACTTCACTTTTGTCACTAAGAAAGAATACCCATGTGAATCTTGTGAAGTCATCCACTATGACAAAGCCATACTTGTTGCCGCCTATGCTTGTATATGTTGTTGGTCCAAATAGATCCATGTGCATCAACTCAAATGCTTTGCATGTGCTCATTGTACTCTTCTTTGGATGTGAGCTTCCAACTTGCTTCCCGGCTTGACATGCACTACAAAGCTTATTCTTCTCAAATTCAACATCTTTCAAACCATTGACAAGATTGTGAGTTGTAAGCTTCTTCAATTGTTTCATGCCAACATGACCAAGCCTTCTATGCCAAAACCAACCCATGCTTGATTTGGAGACTAAGCAAGTTGTCAAAGAAGTTTCTCTAGTATTGAAGTCAACTAGGTAGAGATTCTCATATCTAAAGCCCTTGAATGCCACATTTGAACCATCCACACTAATAACTTCCACATCATCAACCCCAAAGATGCATTTGTAGCCTAGATCACATATTTGTGCCACGGATAGAAGATTGAAATCCAAACTTTCAACTAGCAACACATTAGAGATACTCATATCATTTGATATTGCAATCTTGCCCAAGCCAATAACCTTGCCTTTCTTGTTATTGCCAAATATGATAGAATCAACACCACTATCATTGTCATTGAATGAATCAAACATTCTTGATGTACCGGTCATGTGTTGAGTGCACCCACTATCAATAATCCAATGCCTTCCTCCGGCTTTGTAATTGACCTACAAGCAAATCAATGAAGCTTAGGTACCCATTTTTGCTTGGGTCCTTGTAGGTTAGTAACTAAGCTCTTTGGTACCCAAATAGCCTTCTTCTTTGGGCCCACAATTGGTGTACCAATAAACTTAGCTTGCACACCCTTCACACCCTTGGTAAGCACATAGCAAGAATCAAAAGGTATAGCATTAACAAGGTTCTTGCTTTGGTTCCTTTTATTGCAATTATGCTCTAGGTGCCCAACTTGCTTGCATCTATTGCAAAACCGACCATTGCCCTTCACAAAGCTAGGCTTTGGAGTTGCAAAGGCCTACTTGCCTTTCTTGGGGGTGTAGCCCAATCCCTCTTTGTTAAGAGAGAACCTTTGGCTACCCAAGCACTTAAGCAAGCGGGCCTCACCACCATAGGCCTTGCCTAGGGCGTGAGTGAGCTCATCCACCTCTCTCTTGAGAGTCTCATTCTCAACCATTAGTGAGGCATCACAAGTGAAACCATCACTAGTAGTAGAGGTAGAGTTGGTGGTGGTGGATGAAGAGCTACAAGAAGGATTAGCATTTGACATGATGATAGGTTCATTAAAGGATTCATCAATTATATCACATGTAACACATATATCACATGATACAATAACCTCCTTCTTTTCTTGTTGCTCAAGTAGCAATGAGTGAGCCTTTTCAAGCTTGAAATGAGCCTTACCAAGATCCTCATGGTCTTCCACTAGACTCTCATGAGTGGTCTTAAGCTCACTAAGAACTTTCTCAAGTATTGCTACTTTCATTGAAAGCTTCTTACACTCCTTGTTCTTGGCAATAGCTATGTCTCTAGTTTGTTGCATCAAGTCATATAGTTGTTCTTTAGTTGGTTCATCATCATTTTCATTATCATTATCACTATCATGAGCATATTCCATTTCACTTTCATCATCACTCTCATCATATAATACCTTAGCTTCTTTAGCCATGAAGCATGAAGAGGATGAATCAAATAGTGATGGCTTCTTGTTGATAGCAATGGAAGAAAAAGCCTTGTTGGATGATTCTTCTTCTTCTTCCTCATCATCACTTTCCCAAGTGATCACATAGGCACCATTTTTGCCTTTCTTGAATGTCATCTTGGCCTCTCTCTTCTTCTTCTCAAACTTGCCCCTCTTGTTGTTCTTCTTCTTGTCATAGGGACATTCGGCTTGAAGATGTTCGGAGCTATCACAATTGAAGCACTTCCTTTGTTGCTCATTGCTCTTGAAATTGTCATTTCTCTTTTTGAAGCCTCTTCTTTTGATAAACATTTTGCCAATGTTTTTGACAACTAGAGCAAGTGCCTCATCATCAACTTCCAATTCTTCATCTTCTTCACTGTCATCTTTTTCTTGAATTGAAGCTTTGCCCTTTGAGGAGGTGGCCTTAAATGCCACGGTCTTCTTCTTCTTTTCATCCTCCTTCTCATCAACATCTTGATCATACTTGTCAAAGGTCAATACCTCTCCAAGCAAATCATTGGGCTTCATTGTTTTAAGCCCATCTCTTTGTAGCATCATGATCAACATCTTGAATCTTTTAGGTAAGCTCAATAAGAACTTGTGGCAAAAATCTTGATCTTGAGTTTTGTGTCCTAAGCTCTTGAGATCATTGACTATCACTTGCAATCTATGAAATATTTCAATGATTGTTTCATCATCCTTTTTCTTGAAGTTCTCAAACTCACTCTTGAGCCCATATAGCTTGGCACTCTTTACAACCTTAGTGCCCTCATATGTTTCACTTAACCTTATCCACACTTCATTTGCCAATTCCAAATCCTTGATGCCCTCAAATACTTTTGTGTCAATATTATTGTAAAGTGTATTGAGAGCCATTCTATTGCATGTTTTATTTGCTCTATCTTCATTGGTGAGATGATCGGGATCAATGATAGCAAAATCATTCTCGGTGACTTGCAATACTCTCTCATGAATAGAACCAAGGTATATTGTCATTTTTCTCTTCCAATGAGCAAAAGAACTAACACCATCAAAGAACGGTGGCTTGCCCCCAACATGATTGAACACAATTTGAGCCATTTTTCACACCGAAGGATGTTAAGCCTTGATTTAAACGGTGACCACGGCTCCGATACCACTTGTAAGGTCCTAGATGGCTAGAGGGGGGGTGAATAGCCTATAAAAAATTCTACAAGCACCACTAAGCAAACTTGTTAGAATAACAAACGGCGTAAAGCGAGTTTTGCTTAGCCAAAGGTTGTGATGCAAGCGTCCTATCCACAAGTCTAGTAGATTATGATCTCTAGTTCACACAAGTGCTAAGTCACTAACTTACACTAGTGAGCAAGCTAACAACTACTAGAAAAGGCTACCACTAGAGCTACACAAGATAATCTGGTAAAAGTAAATGCGAGAGAAAGGATTGTGAATCTTATACCGACGGTGGAGTGAAGATGTTGCCAATCACCAAGATGATATACAATCAATTAATATTGACAACAACACAATATGTAGACCAATCACCGGAAGACAAGAGACACAATATTTTTGTTCACCCGATGTTCACTTGTGCACCGACAAGCTACGTCACCGGTTGTGTCGACCAACACTTAGATGGTTCCTCGGTGTGACCCTCAAGTCACTTGCCCCTCAAGGCACGCCCCGCAAGGCACCGCAAGACTCCACTCTCAAGTGAGGTAACTCAATGACACGCGCAATCCAATAGAGTTGCTTTTGGCGTCCCGCCGAGGAAAGCACAAGAACCTCTTACAAACAACCGGAGGTGGCCAAGAACAATCACCTTCTCTTACCAACGCCTCCTACAATCTCCAAGCCGGTTAGGAGCGGTACTCTCCAAGAGTAACAAGAAATCCACCGGCTAAACCACCCACAAGTGCCACTAGATGCCCTCAAGCTATGCAATGCACTTTGGGATCACTCAATCTCACTTTTGATTTGCAATCAAGCAAGAGAGATGAGTGGGAGGAGTAGCTCTAGCTCAAAGGATGCACAAGAGTGTTAGAAATGCCAAGCCGCCTCCCCAAGGGCCGGCCAACGAGTATTTATAAGCACCCCAAACAAATAGAGTCGTTGCCACTCCACTGACCGTTTTTTTCGGGACGACCGGACGCGCCGGTCGAAACTGACCGGACGCGCTCAACCGTGTCTGGTCGCCCTGCGACGTCCACGTGTCCCTCAAATTTCAAATGCGACCGTTAGATCCTCCAACGGTCACTGCGCCAACGGTCAAACCCTATGACCGGACGCGCTTCTCATAACGACCGGACGCGCCGGTCCCGATGACCGGACGCGCCTGTCGAACGACCGGACGCGCCGATCGCACTGACCCACGCGCCCGCGACGCAACGACCGGACGCGCTCCTTGCGACGACCGGACGCGACAGTGCCAGCGTCCGGTCGGAGTCTAGTAAGCTCCTTCAACGATCGGACGCGTCCGATCATGTGTGACCGGACGCGCCTCGCGTCCGATCATCCTCGTGAACCGCAGTTCCTTCTGGGCACTTGACCGGACGCGCCGGTCCCGCGAGTGACCGGACGCGCCGGTTGCAAACCCTAGCCCGCGCGCCCGATACCGCGCTGTACTGACCGGACGCGTCCGGTCACACCGTGACCGCGTCCGGTGCAGTGTCCGGTCACCTCAGTGACCCCGTTCGCCTCCGTTTCTTTTCCGACTTTCGGCGTAGTGGAAAATAGGCATTTCATTTCCCCGAAATCGCCTGAATCCCGTGCTCACACGCTCGGCGGGAGGGAGAGAGGAACCCAAACCCCTCTCTACCCGCAAACCACAGCGCGACCAACGCCACCTTTGCAAATGTGCCAACACCATCAAGTGTACATCTCCATGTGCTTGTGTGTTAGCTTTTTCTCAATCATTTTCAAAGGTTTTCCAGTTAGCTCACTAGGCCCTACATGCAATGCACTTCATGAATTCACCTAGTGGCACCCGTGCATCGAATAACCGATAAGACTTCCCCTCTTAATAGTTCGGCTATCGATCCTAAACCACTCACACCCTCTATGGTGTCTTTGAGTGTAAAACAAAATGGCCCTATGGTTATACCTTTGCCTTGAGCCCATTTTGTTTCTCCAAATGATATGATCCACTTCATATCATCACATGACCGTCTCGATCCATCGACCTTGACTTCACTTGCTCTTCACCGTTGCATCGGTCCGTCGGTGCTAAGTCTTGCTCAAGCTTCACCATCGCATGGTCCTTCGCTTCGAAGCCTCGACTTGCCCTTCACCTTCACAACCGGTCCATCGAGCCAAGCCTCATCTTGGTCTTCACCACCTTGGTCATATGAGTCAATGTCATGTCTCATATGCAATGACCACCTTTATCTAAATCATCCACTTAGATACAAAGGTTAGTCCTAGGTTTCATCAATTAGCCAAAACCAAACTAGGGACTTTCAGCAGTCCAGACACCCCCATGTGGTTTGAACCACTAAGGGTGCCTGATCAATGTAGGCTAGTTTGCTTGGTCTGAATCCCGAGCTCCCATGGGGTACAGTGAGCCGAGATCTGGAGCCTGCATTGCTCGTTATGGTTTGGATGTCGCTGTGTTCTAGTCATTTCCACCATCGTCTGGCCCGAGCGGATCAACTTTTTAGTTGTTTTCAGTGGGTGCTCATGCTTAGATGCATGCTGCTAGTCCTGCCTTGATCCATGTTGTGCTCTGTATTTTTAGCAGATTGATATAACATCCATGTTGTAGAATGAACGATTTGATTTTAATTGGGAATGCTTTTGGATTAGCATAGATGTGGAATTTGTAATGTGTAAAATTTGACTAGGGTTTCGTAAAATGTGACTAGGGATCCAGCTTATCAGGCTAATTGAAAAACACCAAAAACACTTAGTCTACTAGATGTTGATTGAATGTAGTAGGTGATGCTAGAACACTAGTGGACTTTTTTGGTGATGCTATAACACTAGTGGAGCATGCTCGTGTTGAGTCAGGTACTTTCCTAGGTTTTGCAATAGGCTCGCCAGACACCACCTCTGGCTGCGTGGTGCTCCTCACCGTGTTGCTATCCTGGGCCCTCCTTCGAGGAGGGCCACTTAGGCACTTATCGATCTCGCTTTACTGACCTCGCGCACCTAAATGTGAACTATGTACCACCATTTCTGCTTGAGCCAGCTATCGACCACCATTTCTGGTAACTTGACCATTACTGCTTAATCGAATACACTGTTTTGCCTAATTTAGAACCATACTATTGCTTGATGCTTAACACTGTTTTGCCTAACAGATTGTTAACACTAGATTTCTTTGAGGTATTTTTAGTAAATTGTGCGGGGTCTAGCTCATATCTTGATAATTTTGTGTTTGATTCCCTTGTTGTTCTCTACAGCACCAAATAGCTCCGTAAAACTGTATGTACATGTTCTCATCACCTGGTTCTAAATTTTTTGCATTGACATGTTGTTTTGTTTGCACAAAATATTTTATTGTACTTAGTTTTGAACACCAATGTTGTATCTGAATCACCTCAAATGTGTTCACTGAAATGAGCTAGACAGATTGTTTAGATGTTGCTGAAAGCTACATCTTTAAGTTTATATTGCCTTCTATATATATTTATTAGTCAACATAGCTAAGGTTGATTGTTGTTTTCTGTGGCAACTGACATGTTACAGCCTAAAAGTAGTTTGACTTGTGCATGTCCTGTTCAGACAAAGCAGGTTTTAGTGGCTAAGAAATGGAACTGATCTGACCTACCGCCCTCTGCTACAACTAACATGCTAAGCTAATACCTTTCACAGTAGAAATATAATCTGGCTTCTAATTGTTCTCTACCCTTAGGCCATGTTTGGATTCGTAGAGCTAATAGTTAGTTGCTAATAATTAGCAGAGTTGTGTTTTTTTTGCAAATAAACTAGGGGTGGAGCCGTGCGTTGCAAATGAACATAGATACTCTACTTGCTTTTTCATGATACATAAATTGCCTATTTAAGAAAATATTGTTGCTTAATTAGTGACACTTAAATTGCCTAAGAAAATACAATCCACTACAACATTGCTTTAGAAAATGCATCTTGTTGTGCTTTCTTGGATCCTTATTTTCATTGTTGATTGGTTACTCAAATCCTTATCGGCATATAGCCTTAGCTAAGCCACTATTGACCAACATAAGCAGCATGTTGGCATTGCATAGCTTAGCTCTTTTTCTTCAGGTTTGAGCATTAGCTTGCCATGTTTTCCATAGCTTCTTTGTAGCTACTTGATGTTTGTATTGATTTTGTCTATCCTTTTTCCTGACCTACTAGCTCTTTTGAGTGATTGGTAATTTTGCAAAAACATCGGCTGTCCAACAAAAGTTCTGGACTTCAGGTAATGTTTCTCTCTACAATTTTTAGTTTACCAGCAGCAGTTCACTGGACCGAATTATGTGCTTATGTGATCATTCCATGCTCTCAGCTAAGATTTAATCATTTTTATTCACTAGCTAGCTGCTGTAGCTAAGCCTGCAGTTTATTTTGTTGCAGTCATTGTTTTGAATTTCATGATATAGTCATGTACCTTTTAAGCAATCATGATTTGCATGTATTATGCATCTATAATAGTAATGATACAATGGAAATTTGAAATGGCAAGAGTTGGTCAGTGACTACTATGATTTTTTCTTCCTCCATTAGCTCTATTTTTCTTCCATTATTTTTTCTACTATAAATTTGTACTGAAGCAATTCTTCTTTTAATACCAAGTATTTTTTTATTTTCTATTAGCAATTTTCTTAATTTGGTAAGGCAGTTTTGTTGGTGCCATAGATTTTACATGTTGACCTGTACAATACACCTTGATTGGTAGGAGTATTAGTAATAAGAGACAATATACTAAACATATTTTTAGGCAAGCTAAGCTACATGCATATATGCGATAAGTTCTAGCTAGGCCGCAACACCTTGCAATCATAATGCTTAGACTGTTAGACACAAACATGCATATAAAGGTACTCCTAGTAGTTAAATATGTGTATGAGGTGCAGCTTGCTTTTTCACTAAGAAGCATAGCAGCAACATACATTAGTGTTGAAAGCCACATTGGCAGTGCCTAGTATCACTACTGCAACTTTTTGTTTTGTTTTGCTGTTGCCTTTTTCTCTGTTTCCTGGCATCTAACAATAGCTTGCCCAAAAATACAATACATGAACACTGAATTTTAATATTTTAGGAACCAATTAGTTCATATATATGGTCAGCTGCTGGCCTAGTTTCTTCTATTATTCTTGTACTGTAAATCTGTACAGAAGCAATTCTTCTTTTAGCACCAAGTAATTTTTCATGTTTCTATTAGCAATTTTCTTAATTTTGGTAAGGCAGTTTTGCTGCTGTTTTTCAGAGACTTTTATGCAGCAGGATGACCTAGCTAGGACAGAGGTCACACATGTATTATGGCCTTCAAAAATCCATCTAAACCATCGTCACATGGTAAGTTCGTATCTTCACATCTATTTTAGGTTTTGTCATGTATGATTTTTTCTTCCTTGATGACATGCATTGATAATAATCAACCCAATATAGGTGGTTCCCTGTGCTTTAGATGCTTGGAGATGGAAAATCTGCAGCACAAGTAGGACACTACTTTTTGCTTGTCCTGAACCTACAAAACAAAGGTTTGAGGTGTTAGAACTGAATCATGTCGGGTCAGGTAAAATATAAGTAGTAGGGACATGTAGGATCATATCTACTTATGCAGTAAGCAGTAAGAACTGTAGTACTATTTTTTGTGCACTGAATTACTTATGCAAAACAACTACCTCCAAAACAATCCCCACACGCGCGCACGGCCGCTGCTTTCCTTCCACCTACCCATGACAGAAAGTGTAGTACTTTATTTATTTCTAATTTTAGAGTGCGCATGCATTAAGGCTAATGCACGTGCGTGCAATAGCAGCTTCCTAAAAAAATTAGCTCAACCCTAGCAAACAAAAGCTTTGTCGAATGTTGGCCAGCAGTTAACCAATATTAATGGAAAATAATAAATATAAAATAAATAAATAAATCCTTCGAGAAAGCTAAAATTCTCCTTTGACTAAGCTATGTTCAGCTGTGGTGTAGGCCCCGTTTCCCAGGGGGTAGCAGGGCCTTCCAAAAATTGGCGCGCGAGCCCGCCCTAAAGTAGGGGCGGGACATCGCGCGCACCTTTGGCAACGTGTTCAGTTCGGGTGTCGGCACGGCACGTCAGTCTCTATACGATCATCAACGGGCCGCCTTTCACCCCCTGACAGGGTCGGGTAAGATTTCCGTCCCCGCTCTCGCGCCGCTCTTATAGCGCCCACGCAACGGCCACGACGGTTCAACTCGCGGTGTGGTACTAAAAGCGACATCCAACGCGCGAACGCCTCCGACCGACGACGTTCCTCTTCTTCCGTTGGCTAGCTGGGCAGCCCAAGCGAAACGAGCCCAACGAACGATCTTTGTTTGGCCCAATAGCACACGATCGACCTGGAGTCACAGTCCTTATTCCGCAAAGGCCGTCATTTAAATATAATATAATTTATAAAATGTATAAGAACATAGCGCTATCTGCTTTCTTCCGTATATTTTTCTAAGAAATTTGATCAAATCTAAAGAAGCTTAATTAAGATAAATCCCATTGTAAACTAAATTTGGATCAGAGGAAGTATATTCTAATGGCTTTAATTGATTGATAAGCTATTTGCTTTCTTCCTTATATACATTCTAATAGCTTTGCAATTGATAACACATACAGTAACACTAACACACCCTCCGTTCCAAATTACATGTCACAAAAAAAATTCTTGTTGCAAGTCAAATTTTTGAACTTTAACTGAACTTTTAGCAAAAATATATGTTAGTGAATTTAACGAAACTAGTTTGATTTGATGATGAAGACTTATTAGTGTATTTTTCTATAACCTTATTTGCATTTAGAGGAGTTCGACTTAATACAAATCTAAGTAATCTATAATTTGGGAAAAGAAAAAGGAGTGCTACTAATTCACCTCAGCATGTACATTTACTTGCCTATACAACGGTCATTGGATGAAGCACGATACCAAATGTGCCATCGCAGAAACTGACAAAGTACATACATCCACAATAATAAACAGAGAGCAAACTGCAACAAAATCTGCCACTCCATGTACAAGGCAGCAACTTCAACGTTAAGTCTTTATAAGTGCCTTTTATTTTGCATCAAGAAAGAACGAATCTAATAGTGTAACATCTCTTGCCCGAATTAACTCTGATAAACGAACTGTACAGATCTTGGCCATGTACAAATATTGGCCACCATATCCTATACTCGAAACTGGCAAGGATATGGTTGTTCCTTTGTTTTCTTTTTCCTATTCGTCCAGACACAAGATACTATCTAGGCATCTACAACTATAATAACCCTATAACATGTACAAGTATCCTATATGGGCGGACTTTCGCCAAAGGCGAGGGGAAAAAACTAATGAAAAACTTGTGGAGATGTATAATACTCGCTTTCACTGAAGAAAGGTCTCAAGTCCTCTTGGCACATGAACTCCAAAGGGAAGCAAACAATATGACCCCGAACAGCCTGCAACCGCTCCATTGGATTGACACATGCCAGGTCTGTATCCTGTTGAGTTTCTGGATTCTCTAGGGCAACACCCAAGTCGATGGTTGTGTGGCCAATTTTCTCCTTCCGATGAGCAAAACTTTGACGAAATTGGTACCTGCAAGAGTTTGGTATCGCTTCAGAGACCAGCGAGCACAATATTTCGACTGAAATGGATGAAAACTTGAAGACGGGTCCTGCATTCCGCACCTAGAATGGATGTGATCGTTGGGAACACATGAAAATACTTGTTGGTAGATCATTGTATTCTCCTGCCATGTATCAGTTTGTTAAGTTGAGGGGGGGGGGGGGGGGGGAGAGGGAAATAAGTATTAGTGCTCATTATGTACCATTCTTATGATAAAAAAAATGCAATGGAAAATCATTAGTTAGTGAAATCACGACATCCATAGACAGGTGCAGTGACATTTAGTCATACTCAAATGGTTTCCTGGTTTAGCGGTTAGTTCAAAACAAACAGTTCAGTCTCTAACTTGAATAGCTTAAAAGAAATAAAGGGCAAAGATAAAGTATCTCCGCTACACTCACCTTAGCAGTGGCCATCCAAATGTTTTTGTATGCTGAATCATCCATAGGATCCATAATGCAACTAACCTGAAAGTGAAGATACACATTAAGTGGGATCAAACTCACAAAGAGCCCTAAACTGTATATGTATCATGCAACTATTCTACTTCTGTCAAAAGCATATGTAAAATCTTCAGGACTACTTTATAAAGGGTTGCCATGAAACAGATTCAAAGAGTTGGGTGTTAGATAGTTCAATTGCATGTGTTCAGATGGGAAGAGGGTGAAACGTTTTTGCTGTGGTTGGCTTTATTCTAGATACCCTGCGTCTCACTCACTCTATATAGTGTGCAGAAACCTATAGTGATGGTTCTTCTTCAAGTGTCTCTGTCCAACTCATTTACTCTGTTTGCACTTGTGTACATGACGTAGAAAGGCTATAAGGCATCTTAGCTCAATCCATGCAGTAGACCTGTTCATCTGTGGTTTTTGCTGGTTTGTTAACCTAGCCTGTCACATGCTGTTTAGAATGGGACGTTCCAGTTTACAAAGTTTGCAGGTTGAGCTGGGCCAGTTTCACTGGCCCACGGTTTAGATGATATGAACCGTTATTTTCCTAGTTGTCTTCCTCGCCACAACTATCAACATCCAGTCTGCATTCACTTGTTCGTCCAAGGATTCTCATCGACAAATGCAATTTACAGCAGAGGCATCCAACCTTGGACAAGGAGCTTGGCAACCTGCGCATGCTTGGCAGCCCACAACTTGCCATCTCCTGAAGCTCGTCACCTTCTCCTCCTGAAGGTGAGCGACCCAGTGCAGCATCAGCGGCACCGACTTTCATTCAGTGCCAGGTACGCTGGCGGTAGTGCTATGTAGCGATCCGACCAGCTCGTTCTCTTCTTCAACAGCATTGCGCCGTGTGGACCAGACATCCCAACCGACATGCCATGCAGGTGACTGACGGCATTGGCATCAGCATCGCAGGCGCCTGCGGTGGCAAATTAAAGACAATGACTGCAGCGGCAGCAGCAATGCAGCTGGGCCGCCCATCTTCCTTGAGACATGGATGTTAAGCCGGAGAAGCTGTCAACGTATAGGAGACGGCTCGATGGAGCCGATGTGCAAGGGGTGACACAGAGGTGAGCGTCCACACGCGCGGAGTGGCCCTGGTCACCAACTCTCCTGTCCGCGTCCTAGGTCTAGAGGTAGCTAGTCCGCTGAGAGGCGAGAGATGCTACTCGAACAGAACCTGACAATGGAAAGGAAGGAGGCTGCATCTTTGCCGTAACTGTATGCCAGCGGTCCAATGCAACTGGCATGCTGAGGATTCGTCAGCTTGACTTCATGAGCAGCTAAAACCAACAGTGACGAACGCAAGGCCAGTGAACATGAAAGCTGCCTCCGCTCAATATACGCGGTGAATCTGATGGGTCAAACGGTTTGCAGGGCTAAACCAGTACAACCCAGCCTGTTTCTTCGACACATGGTTCGAACCCGGACACCAGTAAAAACTCCCCAATCACCTTTGACTGGTCAGGTCCAGCTCGGGTCAACGGGTTAGCTGGTTTGCTTCAAAACCGTGAACATGGCTACCATGCAGTACCAATATGAAATATTAGGACACACGGATTTGAGGTGGTGTTAGTTGGAATGGTTTGACATGGGCCTTAAATTGAAAACTGATCAGGTCAGATTTACCGAGGAATTGGATTCAAATACCGATAGAGCAGGTTGTTAGATTACCTGTCTGACTGGGTGTCACAATAGGAAGCCAAAAGACAATGAAGGTGAAGCTACTAGGTTGGCAATTAATATCCCATGGTTTAGATAGCATACAATCGGTTGAGGGATAGGGTTGGGGTGGCACCAATTGAGGAGAAATTGATTCAACATCGGTTGAGATGGTTTGGACATGTCCAACGGAGGCCTCCTGAGGCGCCGGTGCATAATGGAGTTCTAAAGCGGCCCGATAATGTAAAGAGCGGTAGAGGTCGACCTAAACTAACTTGGGACGAGTCCGTTAAGAGAGATCTTAAGGAGTGGAATATCTCCAAGGATTTAGCTATGGACAGGAGCGCTTGGAGATTGGCAATCAACGTGCCTGAACCGTGACATCTTTTTGTCTTGTGCCATTTATGTCCCTTTATGTGTCTCCTTGTTTCTCGTCTCTTTTGGGTTTCATCTCTAGCCTACCCCAACTTGCTTGGGACAAAAGGCTATGTTGTTGTTGTGTTGTTGTTGTTAGATAGCATACAATCAACTTTGAGAAAAAAAAACAAACAAAGAAACAAGAGAACTTAGACTATAAATCCTTCTTTCCTCACAATGCTTCTATACTTATTGCAACTCTCAATTCAAAGTTTCAATTGGTAGTTAAAGCATAATGAAATATATAGCCCAAACCTCTCCTGGAAGAAGACCAATGTGTTCTGCCCATAGAGAAAGTCGTAGGCTGAGGGAGAACTTTCCAGCTTCCCAAGGTCTTCCATCCATTATAGAACTGACAACCTCTTTATCTTCAATAACTATACCAATCTGAAAGAATAGCAAGACTCCATTATAGTGTAAATAACAGGGGCTGGAGAAGATTGCCTAAGTAATCCTGGTAATCATGCCTTGATCTTCACTAATTGCAGTTTGGTCATGAACTAAAACACTCTTCACCTTCAATAGCAAACTTTCCAATACAAGAGTTTTTTTTTAATACAGAAGAGGAAAAAGAAATAGAGAAGATATATACAGGGAAGGGAAAATAATTTACATCCCAGTTTAGCCTAATTGCATAACTTTAGGAGTATCCCTCCATTAGGGAAGGATATTTCTAAGTTAATCAAGCTGCTTGAATTCAGCAGTTATTGCCTGCATGGAGTCAAAGCATATATACTGTACAACCTTTCATCTATTTGGCCTGCTAATTACTTATAAGTGTAGCATGTATTTGTTAAAAAAAGAGCACCATGCAAATATACAAGTCATACCTCGGAATCCCTAGATCCAAGCAAGCTTCTATCATTTATGTTAGCTGAGCCAATTAATGCCATGCGGTCATCAATAATCATCAATTTACTGTGCACATATATCTGCAACATGCAGGTTGTTAGGAAAAGAATTAAAGGAAAGCACAGAGACTAACCATTGCCTAAAGGCATGACCTATTGAGTGTAACAGAACCTTTTAAACCCCACCCCCCCACCACAGAAAAAAAAAACTTACCTGATTAGTGACCAAAGGACCCCCATCACCTAATCTGCCATGTGCTCTAAGCCCATAAAATGAGATGTAATCATGCGCCTTCGAGCCAACCACATCATACAGATTCTTAAGAATTGAATTAGGTCCTCTACAAATAGTTCGGTACTGCCAATGCATAATTGCCCTCACAGACGCAGCTCCACCATCATCAATGCCACCCTGAAACAAAATATGTAACTATACAGCCACCCTGAAACACCAAACCATGTGTAATCGATACAAAAGGACGCTACCTGAAAACCAGGTAAAAGTGGTATGACAATAATAACCCGGAAGCGCCTTTTCTCCTTTTCTGCTCTAAGTATACGCCTATATAGTGCTTCTAATACACGATTCTTAATTGTGTCATCTCCTGAAAGACCTGATATGAAAAACTGATTCTGCAAACGACAGCAGAAAGAATGTATGTTACAAGGGATATCAGTCTATTTGTAATTATGTGCATATAGAACCATCAAGTCTATTGATTCTCAATCATATGAATGTGAACAACTCTGAATAAAGTGTTACGTTGAAACTTAAATCTTATGGCTTAAAACTGCAGAACTAAAAAAACACACCTCGATGTAAACAAAATGTTCTGCCTTTTCAATGAGAGAAAAATAGGCATTGTGGATGCTTCCTTCGATTTCAGTTGTTCCTGCTGACCATGGGCCAACACTTCTAACAACCTAAATAACAGAAAGCTTTTAATTGGTTAGATATTAGTGTACAGTATGATTTTCGTTATTACTTGGTATACAAGCAATCTAAGAGGACAATAATATCATCTCTGATTCATTTCAATCCACTTGGAGACTAGGACAACAGATTAATGCAACCTGGTTTTAACAAATGCTGCATGTGATAATTTGAGACAAGGGTTTTCAAGTGCCACCTAAGAACAGCTCATGCCTATGGATACTCCTTTTTTTATTGGTGTGGAATAACTATGGATATTTCAACAGCTTTGGCAAGCGAGAAGTGCAAATGAAACTTCAAGATGCTATTTCCATTATTCAAAACTTAGAATCTGTTAGCTTCCATGAAACTTCAAAGATTATGCACCATTGGCTATTTGAACAAAAAAAAAATATCTTTTTGCATGACCAAAACCATATGTAATAGTCTAATAGAACACACACACATGGTTGCCACAAACAAATCAAGCCAGTGCGAGATTTTCCATCAGTATGTTATGGAATTCATGGTAAGATTGTACCGTGAGAAAAAAAAGCAACAAACACAGGCAAAAATGTCCAAGCAGGCATGTCTATCTGTTGGTAAAACAAACAAGTTATAATGTTGCATTCGGCATAAATCTTGACAAACATAACATTTTCTTCTAACTAGGAACTTCTTATGCTATATCTATTCTCTGAGAAAGTATTAAAGTTCCCTTGAACAACCATGGTCACGATTACTTGTGTAACAATGAATAGCACTAAGCTGCAAGGGGCACGCACAACACAAAGTTTGGGGCGGCTGAATCTATAAACCAACATATACCATTAAGTACAAATAAAGTATCAGGATATTAATATCAGTTTAATTGTCACTGCATGATAACCTGACAACGACATGCTGCTCGGGGACCAACTTCTCCAACGTCAAGCGCAGAGGCAACTTGATCTCCTCGTTCTTGTGTCTCCCACCACTCCTTATCTATGTGTTGCATATTTGGATTTGAGGTGCCATAGTGTTTAGACACTGAAACCTCAGGGGAACCGACATTGTCCACAAATCCTTTCATCTGTAAATCTTGTAAAGAAAGATCTTGTTTGGCCTTTCGGTTCGACAGTGCCTGCTGGTTCCAATTGGTTTTATTTGCATGGTCTGAAAGACCATTGGTGATATTCATGCCATTCAGTCCAAAATCTCCACTTGCGAATGCATGGTGATCAGGTTCATGCGGCAAAAGCAACGGAATGTCCTGACATGATGCTGGTGTTGTCAAGGAGTTTAACCTATTAAATTTAACATTCTTATCATGGCCCTGTTTATTCTCCGTTTCCCCGTTTGTTTCCTTGCTTGTACCCATGTAATGAGGAATTACCATGTGATGATGAGGCATTAATAATGGAATTGCTTGCTCATTCGGTGCTTTATTCCTCTGCAATAGGTGAGATTGTTAAGTTCAGAACTGATACAGATGAAAATACTCCTCAAGCCAACTGACCTTTGCATAGTTCCATCTCTGAACAAAATGCCTTGCTACATCTCTACATGCTGGACCATAAAGTGCACACTGAACATCATGCCAAGGCATGCGAGGATATTTAGTGCGATCAAGCTCATCTTTCATTGTGTCCTCCCAAGAATTTGGCTCAGATTCCCTTACAAACAGCAATAGTAAGCACACAAGCTAAATAATTAATATATAAATTATGCATGCATGGAACCTAATAAAAAATCTGAATAACAAAAATACCTAGGATTATAGTAATCCTTTCCAGGCCATGTTGATGGAGGAAAATCCGCAACTTTATGCTCAGGGGAGTCATAACGACCAAAGCACAAATCAAGACCTCCAACATAGCATACTTGATTATCAACAACAACAATTTTTTCATGGTGAGACCTTCAAGCCACAGAAAAGAGTGAATTATGAGAATTTAATTAATTACAGCTAACATAAAATAAACAAGTATAAAACTCCCATTGTACCATAGATATATGCCAGTCGAGAAATGATCTGGGTAGCGCAGAACTTTAACATTCTCATGAATGTTAAGTAGCCTCCGTTTACTGTACATGCTGTTGATTTTCAATGCAAGAGAAACTTCCTTGTACAAAAGAATGTAAATCTGCAAAACAAAATAGCATTTCTTAGGTACTGAGACTGATAATTAGTATAACTAATTACTATGATCATTAAATAAAAAACTAGTGGTGTTTGCCCCGTGCTTCTGCTCTTCGGAAGCTCATCCTGAGGTCGCTTGCTCCAAAAGCCTTTAGGGTCTGATTGGTTACTTGTATTGAAATTGCATTGCATTAGAACTTATGTAGCATATCCTTAGCCTGAATAAGGCTACGCATTTCGTTCTTGTTTGGTTTGTCTAGATAGGAGGGTGTAGCCTGTTATGCATGCGTTTGGTTGTCTGTGCCAGCTCTTGAACTGCATAGAGGAATACATTTTTATGTGTTTGGTTGTCTGCATATAATAACTAATATGCCTACCCCTTCATCCAAATAGGTAAACTTACCCTTCGTCTTTTTCACGCCCTCAGCCATCTCTCACTTTTCTTCCCTGAGACTCCTTGGTCCTACAGTAGCACACCACTATTAGTCCATCAGCTCTAGCTGCGAGCAGTAGCCACACCACTGTTGGTTGCGGAAAGGGAAAGGGAAAGCGAGGGAGAGAGGTGCCAGTGAGCGCCGGCGAGAGAAGGCCGCAGGCGTGCAGGACGACAACAGAGGCACCGGCATGCGCCTCCTCGAGCTGGGCTAGGATGGCAAGGTAGTCATGCAGGGCCTCGGCGGCTCCGGAAGCCGCGGCGACACGACCCATGGCGCGCGCAGTCGATCTGGATCCTAGCAGCGGCAAGCTCGGCCCGCAACACACAAATCAGGCGCACTGTGGCCTCCAGCACCGTCAACGCCGCCTGATCTCCTCGCCCAGCGCCGCCTGGTTCTCCTTGCTGACAGGCCAACAAGTAGGAATTGTCCAGTGTGCGTTGCACAGCCACGACGATGCGGCCCTCGCTGCTGTGATCCATCCCGATGGCCAGCAGGAACCTCCACTCTCGTCGTCACTAAACATGAACACGATGGGAGCAAGAAGAGCGGAGATGGACTAGGAGAGAAAATGGGAAAGAGGGAGGTGAGCACAGCCTGACCCTCCAGCCCATCTGCATTGGACGCTGCAGAGTGCAGAGCGGATGCAGGAAACGGGCCACGACCTGCACAGCGCGTGCACACCTGGGCTGCATAGCTGGATACGCTGAGTTTTGAGCGAATAGTGGGATGCAAGCCTAGGGTGCTTTGAGGATAGTGCTATGCTGCATAAAGCTTTGTACAGGCAACCAAACAAGCTCAATTTGCATTACTGGAGCCTGGAGAAAGGGTTGTGCAATCAACCAATCAGACCCTTAGTGGCCTAGTGTGGAAGTTGGTTTTGGTCGAGCTTTATTCTTTTCTTTTCTTGCAGTATGTAGTGCGAGTTGGTTGTGTTGGGAAGGTTTTTTCTAGCCATCCCGTTTTTTGTAAAGTATTTTCCCCCTTTTTTTCCTCTCTTAATGAAATGACACACAGCTCTCCTGCGTTGTTCGAGGAAAAAAAATAAAAAACTAGTTCCAATGTGTTATTCACAAAAAATGATTCATGATAAGCATTAAGCAAACTGTGTTCAGTTTCTACTTGATCAATGAAATATTTGAATGCTGAGAATTATGCTCTTGCAGTCTTGCTTATGACCACTTCTGCATTGCAAAACATTTGGGAGCATATGGGAACACTAGACAAAGGAATCCGATTAAATGGCAGGCTAGAAGTACAGAAATATCTACACAGTTAAACCTAAGCATTGCAATATACAGAAGATATGCTCAGGACCCGTTTGCTTCAGCTTTTTGCTGGCCAGAAACCAGAAGCTGAAACAATCAGCCCAGCTGCTGAGCTGGATTTTGAAAAGCTGGAAAGTTAGCTTCTGAGGAAATAAACTAAAAGCTGAAAAGCATGCTGAGAGTGTTTCTGGCTTTTCGTTGCTGAGAAGCTAAAAATTTATTACAAAAGTCAATAGCAAAAAGCCAAAGCCAGAAGCCAAAAAGTCAGAAAGCCAGCTTTTGAGCAAGTCCAAAAGCTGCAGCTCAAACAAACAGGTCTTCAATCACGGTGCACTAGGTTCATGTCTAGAACAACCATTGTGTGATTAGCTCCTTTTTTTCTCGAACACAGACGAGTGTTGTGCATCATTATATTAAAGAAGAAAAATGGTTCTTAGATGATTATATTCTTTGCTCTGTTACTGGACTACTGGCTAAGTAGTGCATTCTTGTCTTACTAATACAAAGCTTCAGTTATTGACAGAATAAAAGAAGAGAGAATGCAAACACATGCCGTACAGTAGATTGTAGACAGGTTTATTTATCATGTGATACAACTAACCCTCAAATGTTGACTTGTTTGGATCTTGGCCATAGACAAATGTTTGAATTGATTTAAGACCTTTACCACCAAAAATCTTGTTGAATTAGGTTAAGATAAATAAAACTTAAATAAAAAAGTGACTTCTTCCAAATCTCAAGATAATGAGTTCCCACTAAGTTTTTTCCTCAATACTTTAGAAACAGGATAACCTTAAAAATCATTTGTAGCCGAATAATGTTTTCATAAAATATAATCATAGACGAATAACAACTAAAAGCCCGCATTTTGGCCTAGTTTATAAGGGAAACCAGGCCTAAAAACCTTACATAGGCACAGATTAAAACACAGAAAATACCCACAACACCAGAACATCAAAAGCCCGCATTATCAAAACTCAACTAGAATGCATATTTGTAAAATCCAACATAATCATCCAAAGGGGGGGAAAAAAAGGAAAAACAGTCAAATAATATCTTCGTTAAACCTAACTGATTCACATCTTAAAGTCCACTACTAACCCTTACAAATAAATGCAATTTTGTAAAAAACAGTTAATAAAGCTCTTATAGATTAGATGGAGCACATACTGGAACCAAGGTTCTAACAGTTTTGCTGATTAAAAATAATAATTAAATACCTGTACACCTTGTTTCGCCCTTGATTCCAGAAGAATATCAAGCCTAGAGGATCCATGAAAGTGAAAGGGGCGTCGAATATACAATTCTGGGCACAGCCACCAGTCAGTTATAAATATCTGCACCCAACATTTACTTATCTTCATGATATGGAGATGGCTTCAACTTGTAGCAGGAATATTTTCACTTCTTGAAGTGCACTAACCTCTGATTTGGCTTCCTCAATGGAAGAAGCAATAGCATCAAATGCAGCATGACCGTCTATGAACCATTGTACCACGCTACCATCTTCAGTCAAGCCCCGAGGTGGTGCGAATGAACCAAAGCGGTGAGGGTGACACCAGCCCTCTGGGGGTCGTCGAGCAGCATTTATTGCAGTAACCCAATCTTTTACCTTAGCTGAACTTCTTGTTCTCAATTTTATTGTCCGCCCCCCAGAAGATACCTTCCACAAGCGCAGTATTTAGAAAATTTGAACAAAACACCGATGTCACTTCTACTGCATTACCAAATTGCTTGCCCAGCAAAATCAAGTCCAGTAAGAACAGTAATTTTTATCTTTTTTATTTGAGCTACACAAATCCATTGTCAATTTTTTTTTCTTATGACACAAAAACGAGGCGAGTTATTTGCATCATGGCCTTTCGCTATAAGTCAAATAGGGACCATATGTAGATAAAACATGGATGGGAGGAAAATGGAACATGAGGAACAAATGGAGAGCACACAGAAGAAATGCAAGAAACAACTGGTTATCAAGCTAGTTTCTCAACAAGTAGACACAAGCCTACAACTGTACATAAAGATTCAAGTCCATGAAGTGAGTTCAGCATCATTCAAAGTACCAAAGCAGCTCTGAAACTGGTTAAATTAAAACTATAGAGAAGGTTTCTCACAAGAAAACACAAGTTTGCCAGTTGTATACATAGTTTATTATCATACAGATCAAGCACATGGGCGCAATATAGCCTCCTGGTATAGGCCAAGGGAGTTAAATCTCAGTTTCTAAGCACGGGAATTACATGAACTGTAGTCACTGTCAACAGTGCTTGAGGGCAGGCATGTTTCAATCATGAGGAAGGAGAAAACATAATAACTTGATTTGAAGTAAATAATCAAGGTCCTTAATAGTTGATTGATAGCATATATTATATAAACAACCCTAAACCCAAGGATGACTGGAATCTGCCAGGTGAATTTGTCATGACAGCTCATAAAAAGTAAATAAAAAAACTGCCGTATACGGCAAGATTTTCATACTAGATAAAATGCAAAACTCTTCTTAAACAGTGTATGACTTCAACAATACTGGACTACTGCATTTGTTGTGGTGCTTCACAAAATGCTCCACGCATAGAAGTAGAATACAACTATGTGAGGGGAGTGCGCGTGTTCTGTAAGGGTTATTTCCCTTTCTTTCTTCTTACACAGCCTCCCTGTGTGTTTGAGAGAAAAAGAACAGAACATTGTGCTAGTTACACCTTGTCTCTTTGAGTGGCTTAAGACTTATTAATAATCTCTCTACTTTAGAAAACAAATGATCGAGGTTTTAAAGGCAGCATAAATAAAAATGTCTCAAAAGACCCAAGGTGTCAATACCCTTAAGTTCATTTATAAGCTGGACAAGCCACCTCCTACCTGAAAGTCATCCCCACGAGAGAATTGGCACTTCTCATGTAAGCAACTAAAACCAACTAGCAATATTTTGTTTTGATTTGACTTGAACCCAAAATTGGCAAAAAAAAAAAATGTTATGCTAAAGAACCCATTTAGTCTACTTGTTTGGTAGGAGTGATAACATATAAGTCCACTGGAGAGACACTAACAACATTAGTTGTTTGATTGGAGTGATATGTCAAGCTGCTAGACCAAGCAATTCATAAACGGACCTCAAATCCAAAATGCAATGGATTACGTTCCTTTATCTCCTTTGCTAGAGTGGTTTGGCCTTCATCTCTATCAGTGTAAGGTGACACGTCAAAAATAATTATGTCCAAAAGCTTAGGATGAAATGGATCTTGGAGTAAAGCCAAGAATCCTGGCTTCAGTACAGCCCAAACCTATCAAGAAGCAATAGATTTAACGGTTCATATACAAGTCAGCATCATGTTAGTAAAACAAAATAAAATCATAAAAAATTGCTTAGTACCTTTTGCCAGCTACTACTGCAAAAGCTAAAACAGCATGATGAACAGTATCTCTCTTTACTGTCCATCTCAATTTCAATTTTTGGCAAGTGCCTTGCTGTAACATAATCTTCCTTTAGCTTGGGCCCATACTCTGGCAGAAATGATAACAGTGAAACTTCCAAAAATTTGCAAACCTGCATTTTAACAGATGTTACAGTCTAAAAGAAATGAGAAACAGAATGATCCACTCTAATGGACACGTGCACAATACTTTGGTTATATTTACAAATTTTAATCAAAACTAACATGATTTTTTTTACTGGAAGCGGGCTTTTGTTAGTTGTTACCTCCCTTGAGTTGACAATATCCAAGTTTCCCAAGAAATGGTTCAAGTATTCTTGCATGGCAGCCTTTGCACGATCAGAGATTGATTGCTGACGACCAAGGGCAGGCCGAATAACAGGTAAAACAGCACTTGAAGGAACATTTCTGCAGCCAAAGTTTAAGTATGTTTATTACTACATGCACATGGATATGTGGGAAGCCAACTGCTTCAAGTGCATCAAAATTGTTTACAAGATTTCGTTGCTGAAGTTCCATTTTTCTTTTAGTTCAACAAGGAACATTGTTAATAAGCCACCACTTTACCTATTTTTGACAGAGTGTTCATCATGCTGTGAAGGAACATGCACATCATCGCCTTCATCATCATCATGTACAACTGGCATATGCTCCCCGATCCCCAAATTTTGAAGCCATTCTTTGACCTTTAATTAAACAAAGGAGATTAGTTCAGTTCTTCATGACTGAAAATGAAGCTTCCACACAAAATAATCGTATCATGCCGAGTAGAGTTGACAGTCAAAGAAAGGGATATAATCAGGTCAGCAAAATCACTCATTTAGAAGGCATACTTGCATTGCGCTGCTATATTAGCAGATAGAACCCCAAACAGTTCTCAAAGTAAAATGCATGTGCTGGCTCAAGCAAGTGAAAATGACAGAAAACATAGTGAAATGCAAAACGTAATGAGAAGCAACTCCTAGATGGTTATAAACTAAACAATTTTGTCAAGAAAAAAGGTGCACTATATGGCATATATTTGCAATGTGCTGTAACCAATGCATTTAGCGGTTAACCAGAAAGAATAAGTATATTCAAGCACAGCTCTAAATAATCGTAAAAATTTGTAACCAACCTGTTCCTGTTTCTCATGAAATTCTTCAATAAATGCACGTCTCTTCAATGCAAAATGTAGATATAGCACTTGTGAAGCCTTCTTATAGAGAAGCCACCTAAACTGAGAGAAGAACTAGTGAACATTATTTAGTGGATTTCAGAGTTCATATTTTGGGGAATTGCATAGGCTAAAATGCAATAAATGAACGTTAACAAAGCAACCCCAAATATTCCAGTGGAATCAGGTTTTCACATTATTCATCAACAAGAAAATCAATGTGCCATGCTATGCTACATCAACTGATGCAAGCTGTACTATTTATTTTTGTCTTGATGCCAACCGCACAAGGGAACATATCACTTCAATCTTTTTCCTTGGTTGATTGGCTCAGAAAGCAGCACCCCAGTTCGCATTCTGTTCTCTGTGTCCACCCAACTACTTCACCCAGTCATCTAGTAACATCAGTACATCACACTGAATGTCTCATACAGTTGCCACCAAATTGCAGTCTAATATTCCCAACCCCCCCCCCCCCCCCCCCCGCCTGAAAGCAAAAGAGAGAAAACGAAAACTACCTGAATTCCATGTAAGCATATGTTTCGCAGTGCACACACAAAGCACCAAATATAAGAAATGTTTAATGGCAGTTGATTTTATTGAAAACTATGGGTTACCCTTTTCTCTAAAAGAAGTTTAATGATAGTGAGCCATACAAAGTCCTAATCTCCTATGTTAGCTATTATTAAATGGTATACAATGATCACCTCAACCACTTGTACCCCACCAAAAGATGATGGACTTTTGAAGGAGTAGCAAGAAGCTCAAATTGCTAAAGGACACCAGCACGGCGAAATGTAGCCAGCAACGCAAAGAGTTCACCAGCTTTTTGCATGGAATGGAAAATCCCAGACGGAACTCATGCAATCATTGAGTCACGCACTGACAATATTGCAACCCAAAGCACATAAGAGGTACCATTTTCCTCCACAATAAGCCCAATAAGTTTTTGTGAAAAAAGGAATAGGAATTCAACAAAAGCTACCTTTATTATATATAAATAAAGTATACACAAGTACTTAAGTCACTTCCATATTCGCATCCACATCAAAGCAGCACGCCCGAATTGAACCACAAGCCACTCACAGAACCCGAATCGAACGAACAGCTCAGTTCCCGGCACCTCAAGGGATAATCGAAGCTTCTGAGATCACCTAGAAAAAATGTAGTCGGAGCCCATCGGGGAAACAAATCACCCAGACGCCCAATTCACGCAGCAATTATAAACCGCCAAATGCCAGGCACTACTGCGCTGCCCGCCCAACTAGAGGAGCTAGCAAGGCCAGACGAATCCGGAGGTGGGGAGAGGCGGCGCCCGGGGACGGACCTGCTTGTGGTGGACCTCGATGGTGTAGGAGAGCAGCATGGGCGTGATGTCCCCGGCGTCGGGGCGCGAGACCCCGACGATCCTGGCCCGCGGCAGCTCGTCGAACACCCGCGCCGACTCCGGCAGGCGGAACGACGCCGACGACGCGGCGGCCAACCCCTCCGGCTCGGGCGGCTCCGGCGGCATCCTGACGTACCTGTGGCCACCGTGCTCCTGCTCCTGCTCCTCCTCGCCGGTCATAGATTCCTCGCGGGGTTTATATGGATGGTTTGGCTTGGTTTGGAAAGTGCGGGCGAGACACGAAGCGGAAGCGGAAGGGGAGGAGCGGTTCGAGGAACGAAGGAAAGGGGCGGTGAGACGGTAGGTGTCACGACCGGACTGCCGCGCCGTGGAAGGAAGGGGAGACGAGCAGAGGGAAATTCACCTTTTTACCATTATTACGAGTGGCGCTCATCTAATTGTCGTCACTTACAACTTTACAGGATGAGATAAGTTTTTTTTTAGTTTTAGGCCGCGTTCACTTGCCATGCATACCCAAAATATTTTCTCTTTTACTCGTCACATCGAATCTTTAGACGCATGCATGAAACATTAAATGTAGGTAAAAAAATAACTAATTGCATAGTTTGTCTGTAAAGTTCGAAACGAATCTTTTGAGTCTAATTAATCCATGGTTCGACAAATTTTACCAAATAACAACGAAAAGTGCTACAGTAACTTTCACTCAAATTTTCTCAACTAAACACAGCCTTAGATTTACCATATTTGCGCACATGGCATGCCACGCCAGCCAAACACGGTGGCGCCTAGTCAGCATGGACACGTGAAATGGCCTTGCTACTGCCTTGCTCCTCTCTCCCTCTCCGACAGCTGGGTCCCGCAACTCCTGTCACTGCTTAGGTGGGCCCTACTCGTCAACTTCATCTCCTACCTCCAGCCATACATGAATATTCACTCCAGGAGGAAGGAGAGGATGGAGGTGGCAGGGTCTCAGGCTTGCGCGGTTTCCCTCCTACTCCATCACCCCGACAAGATCCGTATCTGTCTCCAGCACGGGCTCTCGAGGAGCTGGGCGTGCGGCGACCCCCGGCACGGGACTCCGGCGGTGAGGAGGTAGAAGAGCACCGGATGGCGCGGGAGGCGGCCCCGAATCGAGGCTCTCGAGGTGGCGCTGGGGTTTTAGCAGTGGGAGCGGGAGGGGGAGGGGTAGGGGTAGGGGAGGAGGCGGTGACGAAGGTGGTGGCCATGGCGGGGAGTCGCTGCGCCGCCGCCGAGGCCGAGCTCGCCCGCGGCCAGGGTCACTTGCACCGTCGAGCTTGCCCGCGGCGGGGGCCGCGCGCATGCCCACCCTTCCCGTAGCTCCCGTCGTTGCAGACGCCGACCTCGCCGTTGCAAAGGCCGCGCCCCCAAGTACTTCGGCGACGCGGAGGGAGGCAGAGGTAGGGGCGGAAAATGGTGGCGAGGGTGCGGCTGGTGTGGCAGCGGCGCCAGGCAAAGGAATGAGGAGCTGGTGGGTGGCGGCGCCATTGGAGGAGTGAAAGAGGAGCGCCCGCGAGCGAAGCAGAACAGAGAAAGTCGTATATGGCTGGAGGTAAGAGACGAAGCTGACGAGTGGGCCCGTCTGGCAGTGAGATGAGTTGCAGGACCCAGCTGTCGGAGAGGGAGAGAGAGGAGCAGGGCAGGGGTAGCAAGGACATTTCACGTGCCCATGCTGACTAGGCGCCAATGTGTTGAGCTAGCGTGGCATGCACATACGCAAATGTGGTAAATCTAAAACTAAAACTTCTCTCATATGGTAAAGTTGTGTCACCCTAAGAGTGACAATCGGATGAGCGCCACTCGTAATAATGGTAAAAATGTAAATTTCCCACAAGCATATGAATGTGCTGCCTGCCAAATTTGGAGTGATTTTGGCTTTTCCTCGCCAATTTTTTGGTTGAATTTTTATTTCTGATGATCTTATTTTGGGTGTGTTTAGATGTGTAAAAAGGTGTAAAAAGGTGTAAAAAAAGTACTGTAGCACGTTTTGGCTTTATTTGCCAAAAAGTGTCCAAACGTTGACTAATTAGGTTCAAAACGTTCGTCTCGCAAAGTAGAACCAAGTTGTACAATTAGTTTTTTATTTCATCTACATTTAGTACTCCATGCATATATCGCAAGTTTGATGTGACGGGGAATCTTTTTTCTGCACAGTGTTTTTTCCTGGAACTAAACACAGCCTTTGATGGTTAATAGGATGAAGAGTCCGGTACTCTAGACTGACAGATGGACGTGTCGTGGTGTGACGTGACAAGTTCCATGAGCCATGCGTTGCCCAACGTTCGTGTGAATGCACCTCCAACTTCCTCCGTTCTAAAATAGATCTCCATCTCACGTCTCGAAAAATCAACAGATCTCAATTTTACCTAGATTAAATAATATTAATATTTGTATCTTTCAATAGATTTACTATAAGAATATATAATATGATTAATCTAATGATAATTATCTAATATCCTAAATATTAGTATTTTATATATTTAGTCAGAGTTAGAATTATTTAACTCCTTGATGAAATACGAGATGGGAAATTATTTTGAGACAGAGAGAGACCGGGAGTATATCTCATTAACATAAATGACAATATCATGGGGCGCCAATTTGATTATAGTTTATAATAAAATGTATGGTGATATTGAAAAGCAAACGATTGAATTTTATTATTTCTTCTTGACATTCAGGCCTGATCGGTTGTAATTATAGTTTGTTTGGTTGCTGTCCTAACAAATGAATATCTATCGGATAACAAATTTTGACCACACGACGTTCAAAATCAGTGATCTAAATTGCTATTCTCTGGGTTTCATAAAAAATGTCATTATTCCCCTAAAAAAGAGTGTCATTATCACTTCTCGAAAAATCAAATATCCTTATTTTTACCAAATATATAATAAAATATTAATATTTATGGTATATAATTTACTCATTAGATCGATGGTTGAATATATTTTATAATAAACTTATTTGGTGACACAAATAATGATAATATATATTTTCTACAAACCTAGTTGTACTTGAAAAAGTCCAAACACAAACATAAATAGACAGTTTGGCACACCCTATAACTGTAGCATACGTAGGTCACAGGTGACAAGCAAAACTGTAAAAGTTCAAGAGTGGAACTCCAAGGGTCCTATGGTGGCCAAACGCTAAGTTATGTTATTTAATTTAGCAGTGATAACAGTGTCGCGGGTAAATGCGCAAAAAATCCTAGCGGCAAAACGTTGAAATCGCCGCTATTTGGAACATTCTTACATATGATGTCATGGAGCAGTGTGTGGCAGAACCGCCTGAATTAACACACTTTTAGAGGCGCTGTCTTCCACTAGACACTAAGCACCCCAAAAGTGAGCCAAGTCAAGCAGTTCTGTCGAGCACACCCAACGGGAGAACTCGAAACGTTCCACAATTTTACACCCGGGATCCAATAATGAGTACAAGCTTATAATACTTAATCCATTTCATACAACAAAGAGTCTCAGAAATTCTTTATTACAGTACCAAAGTTCAGAGTGCGATAAATTAAACAGCGGAATAAAACAACATCTAGCGGAGCGGTATAAGGATCCGTCTGTGCCCACCAGAAGAATCCTCCACACAACAGTTAGCTTCTCAAGCAGCACCTGCAACAAGGGTAAATAAACCCTGAGTACACAATGTACTCGCAAGACTTACCCGACTGGGAATATATTTCCCGACTCTCAAGGATTATGATAGGCTTTATGGCTTGTGGGTTCTTGTTTGCGGAAAGCAATACTAAGGGTGAGTCCTTATTTAATTAAATTATTAACAGCCATGTTAAATTCATTATCCAACCTACTATGTAAGCACCTGTTCTATCATCAAGCAAGGGTTGAGCAATCAGAATCATTTTTCCATCTTTCATATGCCAGTTCTTACTACGGTGCCAGAGTGCAGTCAAGCCGTACCGTCACGTAGAAACGGCGATTCGCGAATCAATGTGCCCAGCTGGGTACCCCGAAAAAACACACGCCTCGCTTGTACCCCAGGCACAAGCAAGACCAACCCGTTCCCCTCCTGTCACAGGTTTCCAGGTCCCCGTCCAAACTTGGACTCCTAGCTCCCGTACTTGAGGCCCGGCCTCAATACGGTGCTAAGACCTCCACCTATCCCCGCCTCCAATCAGTCGGTCCGGAAAGAGCCGGAGCCCATGACAAGAGAGTAACAAGTCTTCCTAGCCCCCATCCGCTAGTATATGCTCGGGATAATAAATCTGTGACTTGACCGGGGATCCAGTGCAACGAACGGTCCTTAATCGACACGGACAGGGAAAAAGTGCAACCAAGCTATGCCCCGTGGCCGCGGGACATAACCTGTTACACCCACCAATACCCATACCATATCCCTGCCCGGTCACCATTTCCTTTTCCATCATTTCATCATTAGTGTAATAATAATAATAACCACCTATTGTGAGTAACGACAGGTTACTCACGCTACCGATAAACCTAAGCAAAGCAGCTACACGATCCTGTACTAGTAAGGCTCATGGGTAAATATAGATATATGCATGTGGGTATCATAAAACTCCTGCAACATAAATGAACAACATATATATAATGATTTGCAAAATAAGGGTTATGCACCGGGGCTTGCCTTGGGCAGGCGCGGTGTCAGCAAAGTCAGTGACGGGTGGCTCTGGAACTTCCTCCTGCACGAGGATCTCCTCGTACTCTTCGATGACTTCGTCGTACTCCTGCTCGCCGAATGTCACGATCTCCAGTGGCTCGTCCTCTATATGCATGCAGTGATGATGATGCAATAATTAATATATAGGCAACCGCAACTCTTAAAATAAGAATACATCTACCAAGCTACAAGCTAACTCTAATGACTAATACGCAAAGTTACCTATTATTCCCACTAAACAAGTATGAAACATTTCATGTATTATCTTAGCAACTAAAGGCATCCTTATTGTTAAAATCAATTTACTATATATATAATAAAACCAGGAGCGCTAGTTACCAAGCATCATAAAAATTTATTCTCTAAACAACCATAATAAGCATTTCAAAATAATAAAGTAACCCTAAAGGTATCACTGAACTATACGAACTAATTACACTAACAGATAGATCATGAATTTAGGAATCTAACAAAATTTATTTCACAATCAATAAATAAATTCAAAAGAGCTCTAGAGATGAAGAAAATGGTATTATTGGAGGAGGCTCATCACGCAATTGAACTTGTTGACTTGCACATGACTGTGGGTCTAGAATTACTAGATGAGACCACGGGTCAAGAAAATAATAAAGAAGAAGAATGAAGGAATTCTTACAGGCTAGCTACCTCAGAATTGAATGAAGTGCCACCTACGGTGATCGATGTGCGGAGGCAATGCAAGAGGAGAGACACCAGGGAGCTTAGCAAATGCTTGCCCTGCGTGGAGTGGAGCAGAGCCATATATAGCACTGATCGTGGGTGGTCATGACAAGCTAAGTAGTCTGGAAGCACGAAACGAGTTGGCAGGGTTGTCCTCTGGCTCCGTGCCGTGTGCGGTGGTGAGGTCTTGGTCATGAGAGAATTAATTCAAGGATTGAACTTTGAGTGGTCTTGGACTTACGAGCATGTCAGGACTAGGGTGGGCTTTGGGCTGAACGTGCTCAGCGGTGGGGTGCTGGTTCATTTATGCAGGTCAAGGAATTAATTGAGGAGGAGATCACAGGTCAAGGAAACATTAGAGAATAAGAAGATCAATTGTAAACTAGCTACCTCAGCTGATGATAGCTCGGAGAGAAATCGATAGACGCAGCTCTCTCGGGCAAGAACAGAAGAACTTGATTTGAGAGGAAGAAACAAGTGAGCAGCGGAGCGAAATAGCTCGGCGTATCCTTTTAAAGACAGAAGACGCAGGAATAGAGAAGCGAAGACATGACAACGACGCGTCATAAGGTTAGTAGCTAAACTAGCTTGCTTAAAGGTAATAAAGCGCCGCGGGAACGACGTGCTGCATGGACAAACAACATTTTCCACTGGCTAGGTGATTTTTCCACGGATGAACAGTAACTTCTGCGTGTGAACAGTGATTTCCACGCGTGAACAGTGCTTCCTGCACTGCTACAGTATCGACGTATGGAAAATCTACGCTTCTGCAGTCTGTCGTGTTGAAAAAACTTCACTGCTGCATTGCTACGTGAGAAAAGTTTGCTCTGGTACCGTTCTGACATGTTGAAACTCCCTGCTGCTATAGGCTGGCGTGAGAAAAGAGTACGTGCACCGCGTTTGCAGAGCAGTGAGCGAGCGGCATGCTCGCCGGCCGAACTTGTGAGTGAGATTAATGCGTAGCGTGTGCGACACACTATGGCAGTGGTAGCGCGTCGTGCACTGATGATTTTTTTTTTGGTGATTAGCAAGCGAAGTAAAGGCGGGATAATTAGAACAACGAGAGATGACAGTGGCGCGTCGCGAGATTGATAGAGATAAAAATCTTACCAAGTGGTATGCTAATAATTAGCGAATGACAATAATTTGTCATTTGACTTTGTGGCTATGGAGCTCTCACGTGAAGATACATGACGTGCTTGAAGGGCTACTTGGACTTTATGAAAAATATTTAGTGACTTGTTGACGCGGTAACACCGAGGGTGTTACACTCTACCCCCCTAAATGAAAATCTCGACCCGAGATTTCATGTGCCTAGTGTGAGAAAAGAGGTTGAAATAAATTTTTAATCTCGATAATTACATTGATGAGCCAGGAATGAGATGAGGATAATGCTTTAAAATATAGCTCTCAAGTTCCCAAGTTGCCTCATCCTCCGAGTGATTCTGCCATTGGACTTTGTAAAATTTCACCACATTGTTTCTCGTCACCCTTTCTTTTTCATCCAAAATCTTGACGGGATGCTCAATATAGGAAAGATCAGGTTGGAGAGGGAGTCCTTCGATCTCCACTGCCTCATCAGGAACTCGCAAACACTTTTTCAACTGAGACACATGAAAAACATCATGGACGGCTGACAATATATCTGGGAGCTGGATGCGGTAAGCAACAGTACCACGCCGTTCCAAAACCTTGTAAGGCCCAACATAGCGAGGAGCTAATTTTCCACGGACACCAAACCTATGCACACCTTTCATGGGAGACACTTTAAGATACACATAATCACCAACTTCAAATTGCAAAGGCCTTCTTCTCTTATCCGCATAGGTTTTCTGGCGGTTCTGAGCCGCCTTCAAATGACTCCGAATAATTCCGACTTTCTCTCTTGCTTCATGGATAAAGTCAGGCCCGAAGTAACCACGGTCTCCTACTTCAACCCAGTTGAGCGGTGTCCTACACTTCTTGCCATACAAAGCCTCAAAAGGTGCCATTCGAATGCTTTCTTGATAGCTATTGTTGTAAGAAAACTCAGCCAATCTCAAGCACTCATCCCACTTCTCTGGGAAAGAAATGACACAAGCTCTCAACATATCTTCCAGCACTTGATTGACTCTTTCTGTCTGGCCGTCGGTCTGCGGATGATAAGCTGAACTTCTGAGAAGACTAGTTCCAAGGCATTTTTGGAGTTGAGTCCAAAAGCGGGACATAAAGACCGATCCACGATCAGAAACAATAGTGAGAGGGACTCCATGGAGAGTTACAATGCGGTCAAAATACAACTTAGCATATTGCATGGCTGTATACCTTCCATCCACAGGAAGAAAATGGGCAGACTTTGTAAGACGATCCACAATAACCCAAATAGAATCATGCCCTTTTACTGTGCGAGGCAATCCTGTAATAAAATCCATAGAAATATCCTCCCATTTCCACACTGGGATTGGCAAAGGCTGTAGGAAACCAGGCGTACGCATATGGTCTGCCTTCACCCTTCCACAAATATCACATTCTGCAATATACTTAGTGATATCCTGCTTCATATTTGACCACCAATACAAGTGGCGCAAATCATGGTACATCTTGTTACTTCCCGGATGAATGGATAGCCTGGAACTATGGGCTTCCTCCAAAATCTTTCTTCTAAGCTCATCACTTCCGGGAACCACCAACCGATTCTTGTATCTCACCACACCTTGTTCATCAATGCTGAAATGAGGACCACGTCCTTCAGCAATCAACTTCTTGATATGAGGAATCTCCAAAACATCCTGCCTTTGCTCAATGATAATTTGCTCCAATAAATCTGAGACTAGAGCAATGTGAGCTAAAACTGCAGAGTGAGAGAGAGGTAAGGACTCTTCATCTTTCTGATGTGACTTCCGACTCAACGCATCAGCCACCACATTGGCTTTTCCAGGATGATAATGGACTTCTAGATTATAATCCTTGATTAACTCAAGCCATCTCCTTTGCCTCATATTTAACTCGGGTTGAGTGAAAATATACTTGAGGCTCTTGTGATCCGTATAAATATGCACCTTGTTTCCCAATAGATAATGCCTCCAAATCTTTAGAGCGTGCACCACTGCAGCCAGCTCTAAATCATGGGTGGGATAATTCACTTCATGCTTCTTTAGTTGACGAGAAGCATAAGCTATCACCCGTCCCTCTTGCATAAGCACACAACCAAGACCTGTCTTGGATGCATCACAATACACATCAAATGGCTTGTCAATATCCGGTTGGGCAAGAATAGGGGCAGAGGTAAGAAATTTCTTCAAAGCTTGGAAGGCTTCCTCACAGGCTGGACTCCACACAAACTTGGAGTCTTTCTGAAGCAACTTGGTCATAGGCTGAGCTATCTTGGAGAAATCAGGAATGAAGCGTCGATAATAACCGGCAAGACCAAGAAACTGACGGATCTGATGTACCGATTTTGGAGAATTCCAACTAAGCACATCATGCACCTTGCTAGGATCTACCGATACACCTTCAGGGGTCAGAACATGTCCCAAAAACTGCACCCTATCCAACCAAAACTCACATTTGCTGAACTTGGCATACAGCTTGTGCTCCCGCAGTCGGTTCAGGACTGTGCGAAGGTGTTGTGCATGTTCTTCTTCATTCTTGGAATATATCAAAATATCATCAATGAACACCACTACAAACTTATCTAACTCCGGCATAAAGACTGAGTTCATGAGGTACATGAAGAATGCAGGAGCATTGGTGAGACCAAAAGACATGACTAGGTACTCATAAAGCCCATACCTAGTAGAGAAAGCTGTCTTTGGTATATCTTGGGGCCGAATTTTTATTTGGTGATACCCAGAACGAAGATCAATTTTGGAAAACACTCTAGCACCAGCCAACTGATCAAACAAAGCATCAATGCGAGGCAAAGGGTACTTATTCTTGATGGTTACCGCATTGAGAGGGCGATAATCCACACACATCCGCAGAGTGTCGTCCTTCTTCTTCACAAAAATAGCTGGACAACCCCATGGAGAAGAACTAGGACGGATAAACCCCTTCTTCAGCAATTCCTCTAATTGCTTCTTCATTTCTGCTAGTTCTGGTGGAGCCATGCGGTAAGGACGCCGTGAAATAGGAGCAGTGCTAGGCTCTAACTCTATGATAAACTCCACATCTCTATCTGGTGGTAACCCAGGTAAATCTTCAGGGAAGACATCAGGAAACTCACAGACCACAGGAATAGAGGCAAGATCAGGAGAAGCTTCAACATTAGCGGCGACTGGTGAAGCAGAATTTAGAGAGATACGGAGAGACATCCTATCCTCAGAAGAAGGAAGTCGTAACTCAACAACTCTCCTCTTAAGGTCCAAGACTACCCCATAAACCTTCAACCAATTCATGCCCAGGATTGCATCAATGCCTTGTCCAGGTAGCAACATGAACTGGAGACGGTAAGTGTGAGTGGCCAGCACTAAGCTGACTGTGTCCGTCCGGGTATTTATGCACATCTGCGCACCCGGAGTGCTAATTTTATAGGCAAAAGGAATAGCCATAAGAGATATATTGTGTCTTTCTGCAAACCCCATGCTCATGAATGAATGTGATGCTCCAGAATCAAATAACACAAATGCTGGGTGGGAGTCAATGGTAAACATACCAGCCATCACAGGCTCATTCTGTAGGATCTCCTCAGCCTCGGTGTAGTTAACCTGTCCTGAGCGACTCACTGGCACCTTCTTCTTAATAATCGTCCTCTTGATCAAGCGAGAGCTGGCGGACGGCTGGGAAGACTGAGCAGCCCGGTTCTCGGGACACTCCCGAGCAAAGTGGCCCTCCTTGCCACACTTGAAACAAGCAGTAGACTTGATCATCTGCCCCTGACGAGGTGGAAACTGCGATCCCTGGGGCTGCTGCACCTGCTGAGTAGGCGCACGGTACTGAGTCGGCGGTGTTTGCCGAGTCTGCTGAGGCTGCCGAGATGGCTGTCCACCTGGGGGATGGTAGGACATCCTCTTGACAACTTGCATCTTCTGTGACTGCGGGTGACTAGAAGACCCAGAGATTCCCCGCTTGCGCTTCCACTCAGCCTGAGTGTCACGCTGCAGTCCTTCCATAGCAATGGCAGCATTCATCAGAGTACCAAAGGTCTGATAGTTCCCAGTATAAAGCTCTTTCTGCAAAATACAAGAGAGGCCACGATAGAAGCGGTCCCTCTTCTTCTCATCTGTGTCAACATGAGTCCCAGCATACTGTGCCAGATGGTTGAATTTATTGGCATACTCCATCACAGACATGCTCCCCTGTTTCAGGTCTAAGAACTCCGAGAGCTTCCTGTTCAGAACACCCGCAGGAATGTAGTACTCTCGGAAGGCAGTGGTGAACTCCTGCCAAGTCACAGGATGACCCACCGGCTGCATGGCATTGAAAGTATCCCACCATGCGCTAGCAGATCCCAAAAGCTGTTGTGCGGCAAAGTGCACCTTCTGCTCATCGGTCACCGTGAGCAGCAGAAACTTCTGCTCCAGCACACGAAGCCAATGCTCCGCGTCTAGAGGCTCTGCAGTCGGCGTGAACGTGGGCGGGTTGGTCTTCAAGAAGTCCTGATAAGAACAGGGCCTCTCAAGACCGCGGGCACCACCCCCGTTCCCGCCGTTGCCACCGTGGCCTCCACGGACGAAGCCACCAAGAGCTTGTGCCATCATCTCCAAGGCACGGGCTGTCTCCTGACGTGAAGCTAACATCTCTGCCATCATCTCCGCAGGAGTCATCGGAGGTGGTGGTGGTGGTGGCGGGGAAGGAGGACCCAAGAGTGGGGCCTCACGGCTCTGTCCATTGGCATTGTTGTTGCCATTGTCGCGACCACTTTCACCATGACCTTCACCAAGGCCACGGCCCGCACCGGCACTGGTGCTCCCACGACCAGACCCAGTGCCCACACGACGGGACCTCAGATCCATCTGCGACCAGATAGTAGCCAACCATTAGGGAACCTCCAGACTAGGAACAAGAGACTTAGAGAAATGACAAGGCTTTTACTAAGGATTGAAGCATTTCTTTTTATTTATTACCCTATCATCTTAACTATCCAAAATTATACGTGAAGGGGGTTTAGCTTAACAGAGTTTCTTCTTATAATGCATGCATCGGCCTATGCGTTCACTCAAGCCGGAATATAGCGGCACTCGTTTGAATTTTTGGCACATCGTACACTCCTTTCCGAACACTAGCGCTTTCTTACGTAGCGTAAGTTAGCGTACCTGCAGAAAATGGTTAGATAAAACCAGTGCCACTATCCTAGATAGACCATATTGTTAGGGCTTATACTTATTTACGCAGATTTTACCGCATCCTACTTTTCGCAAAGCTTTTGTTGGTCAAAGTTTTAAGTTTTTTAAAAGGTGATTAAGCTCGTGAACTCATTATTAGCTCTGGTACCAACTGTGGCAGAACCGCCTGAATTAACACACTTTTAGAGGCGCTGTCTTCCACTAGACACTAAGCACCCCAAAAGTGAGCCAAGTCAAGCAGTTCTGTCGAGCACACCCAACGGGAGAACTCGAAACGTTCCACAATTTTACACCCGGGATCCAATAATGAGTACAAGCTTATAATACTTAATCCATTTCATACAACAAAGAGTCTCAGAAATTCTTTATTACAGTACCAAAGTTCAGAGTGCGATAAATTAAACAGCGGAATAAAACAACATCTAGCGGAGCGGTATAAGGATCCGTCTGTGCCCACCAGAAGAATCCTCCACACAACAGTTAGCTTCTCAAGCAGCACCTGCAACAAGGGTAAATAAACCCTGAGTACACAATGTACTCGCAAGACTTACCCGACTGGGAATATATTTCCCGACTCTCAAGGATTATGATAGGCTTTATGGCTTGTGGGTTCTTGTTTGCGGAAAGCAATACTAAGGGTGAGTCCTTATTTAATTAAATTATTAACAGCCATGTTAAATTCATTATCCAACCTACTATGTAAGCACCTGTTCTATCATCAAGCAAGGGTTGAGCAATCAGAATCATTTTTCCATCTTTCATATGCCAGTTCTTACTACGGTGCCAGAGTGCAGTCAAGCCGTACCGTCACGTAGAAACGGCGATTCGCGAATCAATGTGCCCAGCTGGGTACCCCGAAAAAACACACGCCTCGCTTGTACCCCAGGCACAAGCAAGACCAACCCGTTCCCCTCCTGTCACAGGTTTCCAGGTCCCCGTCCAAACTTGGACTCCTAGCTCCCGTACTTGAGGCCCGGCCTCAATACGGTGCTAAGACCTCCACCTATCCCCGCCTCCAATCAGTCGGTCCGGAAAGAGCCGGAGCCCATGACAAGAGAGTAACAAGTCTTCCTAGCCCCCATCCGCTAGTATATGCTCGGGATAATAAATCTGTGACTTGACCGGGGATCCAGTGCAACGAACGGTCCTTAATCGACACGGACAGGGAAAAAGTGCAACCAAGCTATGCCCCGTGGCCGCGGGACATAACCTGTTACACCCACCAATACCCATACCATATCCCTGCCCGGTCACCATTTCCTTTTCCATCATTTCATCATTAGTGTAATAATAATAATAACCACCTATTGTGAGTAACGACAGGTTACTCACGCTACCGATAAACCTAAGCAAAGCAGCTACACGATCCTGTACTAGTAAGGCTCATGGGTAAATATAGATATATGCATGTGGGTATCATAAAACTCCTGCAACATAAATGAACAACATATATATAATGATTTGCAAAATAAGGGTTATGCACCGGGGCTTGCCTTGGGCAGGCGCGGTGTCAGCAAAGTCAGTGACGGGTGGCTCTGGAACTTCCTCCTGCACGAGGATCTCCTCGTACTCTTCGATGACTTCGTCGTACTCCTGCTCGCCGAATGTCACGATCTCCAGTGGCTCGTCCTCTATATGCATGCAGTGATGATGATGCAATAATTAATATATAGGCAACCGCAACTCTTAAAATAAGAATACATCTACCAAGCTACAAGCTAACTCTAATGACTAATACGCAAAGTTACCTATTATTCCCACTAAACAAGTATGAAACATTTCATGTATTATCTTAGCAACTAAAGGCATCCTTATTGTTAAAATCAATTTACTATATATATAATAAAACCAGGAGCGCTAGTTACCAAGCATCATAAAAATTTATTCTCTAAACAACCATAATAAGCATTTCAAAATAATAAAGTAACCCTAAAGGTATCACTGAACTATACGAACTAATTACACTAACAGATAGATCATGAATTTAGGAATCTAACAAAATTTATTTCACAATCAATAAATAAATTCAAAAGAGCTCTAGAGATGAAGAAAATGGTATTATTGGAGGAGGCTCATCACGCAATTGAACTTGTTGACTTGCACATGACTGTGGGTCTAGAATTACTAGATGAGACCACGGGTCAAGAAAATAATAAAGAAGAAGAATGAAGGAATTCTTACAGGCTAGCTACCTCAGAATTGAATGAAGTGCCACCTACGGTGATCGATGTGCGGAGGCAATGCAAGAGGAGAGACACCAGGGAGCTTAGCAAATGCTTGCCCTGCGTGGAGTGGAGCAGAGCCATATATAGCACTGATCGTGGGTGGTCATGACAAGCTAAGTAGTCTGGAAGCACGAAACGAGTTGGCAGGGTTGTCCTCTGGCTCCGTGCCGTGTGCGGTGGTGAGGTCTTGGTCATGAGAGAATTAATTCAAGGATTGAACTTTGAGTGGTCTTGGACTTACGAGCATGTCAGGACTAGGGTGGGCTTTGGGCTGAACGTGCTCAGCGGTGGGGTGCTGGTTCATTTATGCAGGTCAAGGAATTAATTGAGGAGGAGATCACAGGTCAAGGAAACATTAGAGAATAAGAAGATCAATTGTAAACTAGCTACCTCAGCTGATGATAGCTCGGAGAGAAATCGATAGACGCAGCTCTCTCGGGCAAGAACAGAAGAACTTGATTTGAGAGGAAGAAACAAGTGAGCAGCGGAGCGAAATAGCTCGGCGTATCCTTTTAAAGACAGAAGACGCAGGAATAGAGAAGCGAAGACATGACAACGACGCGTCATAAGGTTAGTAGCTAAACTAGCTTGCTTAAAGGTAATAAAGCGCCGCGGGAACGACGTGCTGCATGGACAAACAACATTTTCCACTGGCTAGGTGATTTTTCCACGGATGAACAGTAACTTCTGCGTGTGAACAGTGATTTCCACGCGTGAACAGTGCTTCCTGCACTGCTACAGTATCGACGTATGGAAAATCTACGCTTCTGCAGTCTGTCGTGTTGAAAAAACTTCACTGCTGCATTGCTACGTGAGAAAAGTTTGCTCTGGTACCGTTCTGACATGTTGAAACTCCCTGCTGCTATAGGCTGGCGTGAGAAAAGAGTACGTGCACCGCGTTTGCAGAGCAGTGAGCGAGCGGCATGCTCGCCGGCCGAACTTGTGAGTGAGATTAATGCGTAGCGTGTGCGACACACTATGGCAGTGGTAGCGCGTCGTGCACTGATGATTTTTTTTTTTGGTGATTAGCAAGCGAAGTAAAGGCGGGATAATTAGAACAACGAGAGATGACAGTGGCGCGTCGCGAGATTGATAGAGATAAAAATCTTACCAAGTGGTATGCTAATAATTAGCGAATGACAATAATTTGTCATTTGACTTTGTGGCTATGGAGCTCTCACGTGAAGATACATGACGTGCTTGAAGGGCTACTTGGACTTTATGAAAAATATTTAGTGACTTGTTGACGCGGTAACACCGAGGGTGTTACACAGTGAACGGATTGTGACAACCTTTTATATACTCTTGGAGCATGATTTTTCTGAGTGGCAACTTTTTTATGCATTACCTCTTCAAAAGTAATGTAATTCTAAAATATTTTAAATTTAACTTAAATCAAACTATTTTAAACTACAATGTAATTTTGCAGTGCTATAGCTGACACTTGAAAAGATGTTCGTTCGAGAAAACGGCGGGCAAAAGTCGAGAAACTTGATCCCTTTTTTTTTTTACAAAAATCGTCCTGCTACTTCTCTAAATGGAGAGGTTCCAAATCGAAGTCTAACAACGGCTAGCTCGGGCCAGTCGTGGAACTAGTTGGTTTAGTCCCAAGGTAAACGACATAATTGGCCACGCCTGTCAGGGTTATTATATTTGAGTACAATCAGAATAATGCAAATGCGAAACAGGAATTTCGAATGCCATTCGTCTTTGTTTAGTGGGTTTATATTATTATTATTATCAGACCGAAAGTGACTTTTTCAGCTTCCTGAGCAAGGAGAGGCAAGTTCAATTAAGTGCACGATTACTGTCATACATCGATGACATGGACAGATGGTATTTTGTGGGATCACACCAGAGGAGTGCACGAATATGCGGAGTTCGGTGCGGAAGCCGGGAGATCATTTCTTGCAAGATACCACGAGCTGACGCAAGTTGCGGGCCCGCGCTCCGCCAAATGATTGGGCGACCGTGGCGGCGCTCCTGCCGTTTGATTGGGGGATCACGCGTGGGAGAACCAGACATACGAGGGCACAACACCAACGAAGGCTAACACTACCACCGGTTTCAGTGTAAATAAAGTGATTTAGATGGATTAGAAAATATTGAGATTACTATTCACACAATGCAAACTATTACTACTCGTGGTTTGTAAATAAACTTTTTTCTTTCATCACACCTCACCTTTATTTTCTCTCTCTTCTTCTTTTTTTTAGCATGGATCACCTTCTCTCTCCTTAAACTATGACAAGTATAGAGCACGTACTTTTTTTTATCTGATCCTATATGACACTTGGAGCTACTAATGAAAAAGCAGAGGAAGCCCTGACCTGCATGTGAATTGTCTCTCCACTCCTGTTATACACTCCGTATTTTAGACAACAAACATTTCGGTGTCATCTTGAAACATTGAAGCAAATTGGCGCGGAGCATCGGCATAATGAAGCCATAAAGGAGTGGAAGTTTTACCTACAAATTGGCACGGATCATCAGCATATAAAGGAGTGGAAAGAGACCAACGTCCGGGGAGCCTTAACACAAAATGATTTCCCGTGATTTTTTTGTGGAAATGGTTTCTTCCTTGTGTGAAATTATTTTGAAACTAGGGAATATCCTATCGAATGGTGAAACACATAGCAATCATTAATTACTCTAGAGTAGACACTTTCCGAAGTGCATGCTATATTGTTATTGTTGACGTTAATTCGAGCCACAAACCGGTAGATGCTAGATCGGTTCGAGGCTGCACACAGCCTAGCATGCAGTGGAGGGAGGTTCTAACGGAGAGGCTGGCCATTAGATCGATAGAGCCGATTCAACTTTCGTTCTTATAGCAGGGAGGTTGGAAGGGATAGTAATAAGGGCTAAAAAGTGGGTAGATTGATAAAAGATCAATTGTGTAGTTTAATATGTACATCAATCGACTATATACCCCAAGCAGGGGTGATCTTATCTCAATAGAAATATGGTACAATTTCATGTCGTTTCGTGAAGTTTTCTTTGGATTAGGCCAAAATTGGCAAGTGCCGACTCTAAAACCGGCCTGAGCCCAATTTAAGTGTCAACGACAATTCTCCTAGTAAAAGTGAGAACATTGCGTACAAATTTATTTATATGAAAACTAAGCTCATACTGTAAGTTGGTATATTCATAGTTCTCTCTTGTTTATCCTATGTAGAGAGACGTGGAGGTGTGGTGGCTACGAGGCATTTGGGTGAGATTTTGTTGGCTTCTAGCTTAGACTCTGTTTAGATGTGCTTTATGTGACCGTGCAGTGTGGTAGTCGAGTCATGGTGGGAGAGCCGCAGTACAACAAATCAGATTTTTCCATTCATTCTTGTAGTAGATGAGTCTTGCACGACGAAAAGAGTTATTGATACCGCGAGACATTTGGCAGGATTTTTTTTCGAATCGCAGCCGAGAATCCAATTTTAATTCGTTCCAAACAGACCTTAGAGAGAAGCTAGAAGCCGTTTTTTTATACTGCACAGTGAAATCATTTAAATATGGTTTCTCTGACTTTTTCTTTTGGCTTTTTGGATGAAACCGATTGCAACAAAACCCTGTCAAAAACACTAACGACGTTTGATCAGATCTAATTCCAACTAGCAACACGCCAAAGTATGTCGCTGCTGTGGAACGTGGAAATAATCAGGGCCTAAGGCTCAGGCCAGTGAGAGAATACCAGCCCAGCAACGCCCCCAAGCTTTTTCATTAAAGAAAATCAAAACCTTAACCTCACGATAAAAAGTGGTAGCATACCCACAGTTAGCAAACGTGTAACATGGAAACAACAAAAGCTACATCTACAGCTTACAGACGCACAGCTGGAAGACGGAAATGGGCTCGAGGGTAAATAATTAAACTCTCTGCAAACCAACGTGTTTGCATACCCCTCATAATCAGAGCAGACTGGCAGTGCCAAAGCTGGACTGCCACCGCACTTGGCCCTTGCGCGACGGGGAACTGGAGGATAATAATGGGGTTGCTAGCGCCCGGACGTCCGGCTCCAGGGGCGTGTCCGGACGCTGCCTCATCCCATGAGCGCCACTGCCTGTCCTGCTCCGCACGTCCCGCCCCGCCGCCCACGGAGAAAAAAAAATTGCGACCCCCGCCTCACCCCGCACGGAGAAGACCGCCCCGCACGCTGCCCCACCCCATGAGCGCCACCGCCTGTCCCGCCCCACACGCCCCGCCCCGCCGCCCACGGAGAAAAAAAAATTGCGACCCCCGCCTCACCCCGCACGGAGAAGACCGCCCGCACCGCCCCCACCTCCCCCGCGCACGGATCTGTCCTGCCCCCAACCTCGCCGACCCTAGCACCTCCACCCCCCGCCACCAGCTCACCATCATAGTCCACCCCCCGAACTGCAAACAAGGGAGAAAAAAAGCTATTGCAACATCGAAGGACGTCTGATGAAACAAACAAAAAAACTGTTGAAAACAAAACGAAAAAAGCTATTGAAACATCGGAAAGACACCTAATGAAACACAAATAGAAAATGGTGAAACAAACCAAAAAAAATGTTGAAACATTGAAAAACATCTAATGTAATAAAGAAAAAAAACTACTGCAATAAGGAGAAGACAGCTATCAGGGGAAAAGAAAGCTATTGCAACAAAGGAGAAAAAGTTACTGCAACAGGGATAAGAAGCTACTGCAACAAAGGAGAAGAAACTACTGTAACAGGGAGAAAGAAGCTACTGCAACAAAAGGAGAAGAAGCTACTGCAACAAGGAGAAAAAAGTTGTTGCAACAACAAGAAGAAGAAGCTAATGCAACAAAGGAGAAGAAGCTACTACAACATCAGAGAATCATGATTCACATCATCTGTTGCCATATAGCTTAGATCTGACTCGCCACAAGGAGAAGAAGCTGCTGCAACAAAGGAGAAGAAGCTACTTCAACATCAGAGAATCGTTCTTCACATCATCTGTTGCATGTAGCTTAGATCTGCCTCGCCACAAAAACGTAGCCGCCATCAAAACCATAGATCCAGGGGGGCGAGGAGGAGGAGGAGGAAGAGGAGGAGGAAGGGGAGGAAGAGGAGGGACCAGATCGAAATCCAGAGGGGGGAGGCGGGGGAAAGGGGCGCCTCAGATCCAGATCCTTCCCCACCTACCTCGTCGGAGCCCATGGAGGTCGCGGTGCGCGAGGATGAGAGCACCAGGGAGGGAGTGGAGGTCGGCGGGCTCACGGGATGCTGCCGCTGTCGCCCCCACTCCGGTGGCGAGGAGGCCGAACATGTCGCAGCGGGGGAAGGCGCGGGGGAGCAGGGAGTGGAGGAAGGAAGGAAGGGGAGAGGGGAGGGAGGAGGGCGGGCTCGCCGCCGGCACAGCACAAAGGCGCGCGTGGGGAGGAGCGCGCGGGCGCGGCGCTGAACGAGCACGCGGGCGGAGCGGAGCAACCGAGAAAAGAAGGGGGTGGATAAGGCGGGGAGGAGGCGAGCGAGTGAAGAGGCGAGTGAGTGGGGAGAAGGCGTCCGGACGCGTCGGACGTCTTCACTGTATCATTACCGATAATATATTCATCAATTATCGTTTATGGACATTGACAAATCCCGCGGACATGCATGGTTTCAGCACTCAGCAGTAACAGCGTCCGAGAGTCAAACCTCATCCCATGCGAATTTGACTCACAGCTCTGGTGCTCACTCTAGAGAGGTGCTATTGAAACTTTATACTCCCTTTGTTCCTTTATGTGTCGTTATTGAAAACGCGCATGTCAAACTTTCTTAATTTTAACTGAATTTATATAAAATATTAGTAATATCTTCAAATAAGTTTATTATAAAAATAGATTTAATAATCTATCAAATGATACTAATTATGTATCATAAATATTAATATTTTCTTGTATATATTTGATCAAAGTTGAATATGTTTAGACTTCTTAGGAAATACGAACGACAGATAAAAAAAAGACAAAGGGAGTACATTATTATTACTGCTACATAGCACAAGTCTAACGGAAGATCAGATGGCAATAAAAGATCATGTGTCACTGCAAGATGCTTGTGATTTTGTGAACCACATCACGTTCGGTTGTCGTATCGTTACTTAGACAAGCCTCACGATCCCACCGGCGCTCGGTGTGCTTGACAGGTTTTGCAATAACACGCGCAATTCCTTGACGACAATGCTCATGCTGGGCCGGGAGTCCGCCTAGGATTGCAAACATCGGGACGCAATCGCTGCCATCTGCTTGCCAAAATAAAAATATGTTGCCTTAACGACAATATAATTATTTGTTCTTCACAGATTGCTAGTATATGTCTCTTGCAATGATATGCTCCTGTTTTGCTAACCATCATTTTCTGAGTAATGGTGCTTTAAAAGCACGTTATCCTCTTTTCCATCATACTAAGAATATACTACAGAAATATTGCCAATACTATACTCACAAATATCGCAAGTTCCTCACTGGGACAGCCTTAGCTGGTGCGACAACGCCACGCCCTATGTTTTCTAGTTGTGGGTTGTGGCACGAAAAGCAGCATTTGTGGGGAGACAAAATCAACTAAACACCCTAGATTTCAAAGCACCCACAATACAAGTAATGCTGAATGATGGGGCTATAACCTGTATGCTCAACTTACACATGATTCTGCCCAAAAGGAGACTGTTCTTTTTTTTTCTTCAGGGTTGTTTGGCAGGGGTTACGAACTCCAATTTATTTTTCTGATTTTCTTTTTTCTGATTTCCTTCCATAGATGAAAGGTAATATGTACAATCATTTGGCTGGTCTAGTGGATTCTGCTTCCTCAAAGAGTGCATGTGGGAGAGTAAGGGAGGTGATTCAGGAGAGAAACTGGAGCTAGAATCCTTGCCGAACTAGGCTAAATTGTGACACAAACTCTCTTTGTAACTCCAAATGTGATTTTACTTGATATGTTTTAATCTTAAATAAATGTAGAAGAAATAAGATTTTAACTGAAAGTATTAGTAAAAGAAGAGGAGCAGAAAAAGTAAACCTCTGTCCATTATTAAGGAAGGAAGAACTATAAGGCTCAAGGTGAAGTTAACCATTGCATCGACCTAAAATTGGTTTGTAGAATAAGGTAGAATTCAGGATCAATTATACTCCCTCCGTTCCAAATTATAAGTTTCTTTAACTTTTTTGATACATCTATTTTGCTATGCATCTAGATATAATAATATGTCTAGATATATAACAAAATGAATGAACTAATAAAATCAATGTGACTTATAATTTGGAATGGAGCGAGTATTACCTTAGCGGCATCCTTAGGAGGGTATTCGCCTCCAAGTTTTGGATCCACGCATTGGTGCACCTTTCCTTTTCTAAGTCTTCGTGTAGCCTACAAAGCACATATCAATTCAGATTCAGTGAACAATTACTTTTTTTGAATTTGATTCAGTGAACAATTATTGCCACATATGGTCAAGTATGCATGAGAGCAAATCTACATACCCATGACATGAGGTGCTGATCACGTGGTCTTGTACGATCAAATGCCTTGCGACCAGTTAAAAGCTCCAACAGAACAATCCCAAAACTATATCGCTCTTGTTGCTAAACTCTCCAGTCACTATGTACCTGTGTAGAGCCAAGAAGGACACTGTTAGCAGGAGAGAATATGGCTCCTAAAGCCTGGTGGAAGAATCCGAAAGCACTGAAATATATGGTATTTTGGTCGCATACTCAGGTGCGCAGTAACAGGAAAGGGCAGTGGAAGCATGATAACGGTATTCTATACGAGGGTCAATCGTGGCATCAGGGTCTGATTCAAATACACCAACATCTCTAATTATCTTTGCGACTTCGTTGTCGAAGAGAAGTATGTCGCTTGACTTGATGACTGTAGGAGTGATGCAAGGCTCTGCCTTCTCATGGATGAACTCAAGCGCTTCCGCAGAACTTAAGGCAATATTTACTCGCTGTGCCCATGAAAGAGCTCGCTCTGATTGGGCTCCTACAACACCCTTTTTGCCTGTGATAAGGAATAGGAAAAATTTGAACTTCACTTGCAAATCTTCATATCTTTTTTACAAATGGAAAAAAAATCTTGCAGCTGCTGGCAAATACGACAACATTAATTTGCTGGCCCTTGAGTCTAAAGAAGGCCTCCTAATTGTTATTGAAGGCAAGAGTAAAATATGATTCCTCTAAGAAATGAAAGGGTCTCATGTAAAAAACGTTTGCTGAGATAAGGAACCCTAAACTTTAGAAACAACATCAGTTAAATAAAGCATGAATAGCACATAGCATCTCTCATGAAATATTAAATATAATTTTATCACGACATAACTGCATGGTTCAACTAACCTAATTGATATAGCATCACCACATACCTAATGACAGTCGGACAAATAAAAAAATTAACAGACAGTTTCTTTCTTTCTTTTTTGAAATGGGACAGTTGCTTTCATCAAGCATACCAGAATGATACCAAGAAACAAAAACAAGACTATCTCAAACTAAAGGTTTCATTTTCATCACCATGAAGATTATCATGCAAGGAGCCCCTTGATGAGTACTCATAAACAAGAGCACGCATGTTCCCCTCGATACAGTAGCTAAGAAGTTGAACAGCATTGTTGTGCTCCAATCTCGAGATGGACTGTACCTGCAACAAGAGATGAAATTGGAACACGATCCCTTTCTGCAAATCTGAACTAGAAGTACCATATGGAGGGTGTTTGAACAGGCAGGGTAGGCAGACATGACCTGCGAAAGGAATTATTTACCCAACTCCTTAACTGCAAAATTGGGACAATAGAGCATCTTCACCGCAGATTTCCGGTTTTCATTCAGCTCTCCAAGGAAAACTCGAGCATGTGAGCCCTTTCCTATTAAAGTATCGCTACTGAAGTCCTTGGTTATTTTCTTTAGTTCATCTAGGGAAATGGCATGTACTTGTGGAGGCTGCTTTTTCATGGTGGGGTCGATAGGTGCGAACACAAGGTTGACAAGTATCCTTGTGTGTTCGTTTTGTGATAAGTGATTGTCAATGTGATCCACGAAGTAGGTTGAGTGGTAACTAACCCTACCATGACGAAAGCTATGTGTGCGACATGTCTCTTGGCTTGTGTTGTGCAGGTGTGGAGCACGGAGGCGTAGCCGACGGCGAGGTGAAGGTCAAGGAGGACGTGCCGTACCGATGGACCGGAGGGGTGAAGGACGGACGTGAGGCTTGGACCGAGGGACCCGGAGGCCAGGTGGCTAGCCGCGGTGGCTGACACTTGGGACATCGACAAACGCGAGAAGACATGTGAGTGACCGTGTTGACCGTGGAGGTGACACACGTCAGACGGCGGGGGACGCGTATGGAGTACGCTACTCGCGGAGCGGTTTGATGGTTTGGGCCTCAAAACCATCTGAGGCGGGTTTACGGGTTTGGGCCTCAAAACCCGGGCGGAGGTTCCGAGGAGGAACGGTCGGCACGTGGTGGCATCAGGGAGTTCGCGTCGAGGCGAAGCTACCGGTGAGGAGGTGCGGTGGCCGTCAGATCAATATGAAGACCGGGTTGGACCTCTACGCCCTTGGGCTTATTGGTTTAGCTCTTATGTATCCAAGGGCATTTAGGGGAATATAAAACAGCCCCTTGCCTTCTCACCTCTCTCCCACTCTCATTTTCCCCCTTTCTTTCTAGGGTTAGGTTTTCTAGTACACATGAGAGAGGTCACATGAACTGAGATTTTCGTGGTGTATTTTATTGAGATTTGGTGTGAGAATGGAGGCCCAAATCCTCGTCTTGCCCTCCGGGTTCCTATTTTGAAGCAGTGATTTTCGTTCGTAATTTTTTCCATTTTTGTTCATGGGTTTGATCTCGATTTGCTGGAGTTTGGGTTTATCCCGGGCTATGATTTTTTGAGAATGAGTTCGTGTTAGGTTGAATTGCATCTGTGTCAAGTTTGTGAGCGAATTGTTTTGATTTGATGGAGATCCATCCGATTTTATGGTCGCCCCTTTTCTGGTTCATGCGTTCGTCTGTTCTGTTTCTGTCTCTGTGAGTCGGGCTCCTAGCGTTGTGCGCTCACCCGTGAGACCCCAGTGGCCCATCCGTCTCCCACAGAAGCAGTCCACCGTCGAGCGCCCCTCGCCGGCGCGAGCAGACCCACGCTGTTGCCTCTTGCTCTCTTTCTGCTCGCTGCTTCTCGGTTCGTGTGCGTCGGAGTGCAGCACCTCTGTTCGTTCTTCTTGCACAGCCGAGTATCACCGGGTTCATCCGGCGTAGGCACCGGCCGGTCACAGGCAACCCAGGTGGCCAGTCCACCAGCAGCGCCTAGCGCTCCTGCGCTGAAGTCGAGCACAGCCCAAGGCCGAGCGTTTGCTTTTTCGTTTGTGTGCCGAGCGTTGCTGCCTTTCTCTTTCTGCTCTTTGCATACGTGAGCTCCAGGCCGCAAGCTGTTGCCTCTGCTTTGCCCTTGCTGAATCAAACTCTGCCCAGCTACAGTGCTGTTCCTATTTCAGGTACTCATGAGATCCAGTAGTAGCCGGAGCTGCTTGCAGATAGTTTTTTTTTTGAGAGAGTTGCTGCTCGTTTCTGTCCAGCACTTGCTAGTGCAGTTTCTCTGTTGCAGTTCGTAAGTTTTGTTCAGGTTCTGTCCTGCATGTAGTGTTTGCCTGATCGTGCTTTGCTTCTTCATTTCTTGTGTTGTCGGTCACCTACAGGAAGCAATCACTACATGATTATATAGTTAATTTTAGTCATGCGCAAGTGAACGTGTATGCTTCTAATATTGTCAGCTTGTAGCTTCAGTGTGGGTTCAGTGAATTTTTGCAGGAGAATTATCACAGCAGAGCTGCAGCAGCGCTTGCATTTGCCCTTTACAGATCGTCTACAGTTTGCAGGTTTTTCAGGCAGCGAGCAGAGACCGGTGCCGTGCATCCAGCACTTGAGCTCTGTCCAGCGCCTAACAGAAGCCAGCAGCTTCTCTGTTATGTGATAGGCGATTTTTTTCGTGCTCGCTATTTCATCTGTCATTTGTGCGTTTGAGATCCTTTTTTATTTCCGTAAGTTGCGTTGGTCTTCTACCATTGCGAGGAACTTTTCTAAGTGCTTTGTCATTGTTTGGTTTGAGTAATTTAGTTTTGGGAACTCGCTTGTATTTGGATGTGATTTGGGACAGCGGCCAAAAATATTTCAACAGAAAATTTACGGCTCCCATTCACCCCCTCTAGTCGCCGTTTTTGGTCCTTCAATAGGGATTTGGGAAGGTGGCTGGATAGGTAAGTAGTTGCCACCTGCATCAATGAAAATTGTTATAAAAAAATACTAAACCACTATGGGACCTTAGACCCACAGTGAATCTGGAGCCACTTAACCAACTCAGCCAAAGACCCTTTTGCTCAATGAAAATTGTGACTACTGATAAAGCATCTAATACACTACTGCCACCAGTCACAAATGTACATGTGAGGAACTTTTTGAAACTTATTACTGATAAAATATAAATAAATTTTTTCCCAGAAACTATTTTATGTTATTATAATCTGTTTTGGTTTTATAAACATTATTATAATTGAAATACTCTGTCAAAATTATAATTTATAGACTGTGAACCTGTCTAAAACATTATATTTAGTGGAGGGAGTAGTAAGTACCAAAAGGTATATACAATTTCCTCCAAATTTTTTTTGTTAACACAAGCTATAAATTAGCTATCTTTCATTACCTGGAGACCAAAGGGGTGCTGAAGGCCCAGCCCTTGCTCCCCTCCTATGGAGCTGCAGATATTTTCTACACCACCTTAGTCTATCTGCCACTTCAACCATTTCTGGGCGCTGTTTGTCTTCCAATCTCAAGCATTCGACTGCTAGCTTTGCAATATTATCAAGCACCTTCATGTTCTTTTTTCCATCCACAATTTCCTCATCAAACATTTGTCTTATCTTTTTCCCTATTTTAAGGGACTCGCAGAAATTTTGAATAAGGTAAAGATTGCCGTCGTCTGCCACTTTCTTTCTGGTGATCATTTCCACCAAAACAACCCCAAAGCTATATATGTCACTCTTCGATGTAAGAATCCCAGTCTGAATGTACAGAGGATCCAGGTAACCTATAGAACCAATGATATTTTTGGTTTGCTGGGCCCCATCAGAAGAAATCAATCTTGCTATTCCAAAATCTGATATCTTGGGGGTGAAAGGTTTTCATCGAGTAGTATACTGTCAGGTTTGATGTCCCCATGAAGAACAGGGCTATACATTGAATGCATGTATGACACTACTTGAGCCAACTCAATGGCAATGTTCAAACGTTTGTCCAAAGGGAAGGAAACATGGCCATTAGCAGTACTGCAGTGAAGTGATGGATCCAGCGAATATTTTGGTGTGGAATGTTCGTGGTTTGAACTCTGTCGCGCGCCAAGACTCTGTCCGTGTCCTTGTTGAAACCACTAAAGCTGATATAGTGTGCCTCCAAGAGACAAAAATGGAGATGATTGGTCAGAGGTTGCTCCTCTCCATGCTGGGATCTAGTTTCTCAAACTACATCTATCTACCGTCTGTTGGAGCTAGTGGGGGTATTTTGATGTGCTGGAAAGATAGAATTGGAGCAGCTCTAGCTACACGGATGGATGCTTTCTCTGTTTCGGTACAGTTTGCTTCGGTTGATGGAACATCATGGTGGATGACATGCGTGTATGGACCACAAAGCACAGCTGACAAGCTGCTTTTTCTCCAAGAACTACGAGATATCAGATCCCAATGCAGGGGTCCGTGGATGGTTGCTGGAGACTTTAACCTCATTTATCGGGAACAAGATAAGAACAACTCCAGCATCAATAGGGCCATGATGGGCAGGTTCAGAAGATGTTTAGATGACACAGCGCTCAAAGAGATCTCCCTAATTGGTCGAAAGTTCACTTGGTCCAATGAGCAAGAGTCCCCCACCTTGGTAAAATTGGATCGAGTGTTTTGCTCTTCGGATTGGGAGGAAAAATTCCCTCGATGCTTGCTGCAAAGTGCTGCAACTGAAGACTCGGATCATTGTCCTCTGTTACTGGGTTTGAGTGATCTTCGCCTTGGTAAGAGGAGATTTCATTTTGAAGCATTCTGGCCATCCATTGAGGGTTTCTCAGAGGAAGTGGCTGCAGCTTGGGGATCAGTACAAGCAACGCCCTGTCCGATAGACTCTCGCTCTCAAATTCAGGGCCCTCACTCGCGCCCTTCAAAACTGGAGTCAAAGGAAAGTTGGACACATTAAGTCACAGCTTCTTTTAGCCAAAGAAATTGTCCACCAACTTGAGATTGCACAAGACTCTCGACAGCTATCCAGCGACGAAGCCAATCTGCGTTGTATGCTAAAAAAGCATGGCCTTGCCTTATCATCGCTGCTACGTACTATCGCAAGATCATGATCTCGTATTGACTGGCTAAGAGATGGAGACGCCAACACGGCCCTCTTCCACCTCCATGCCCGGCACCGGAAGAGAAAGAATTTCATTCCTAAGCTGGTGGCAAATGACAATATCCTCACAAGACAGGAAGACAAGGGTCCGGAACAGTTAGATGCCTTCTTTACTGAAGAAGATGTGTGGGAAACAATCAAAGATATGCCTTCCGACAGAGCCCCTGGTCCGGACGGTTTTACCGGCCGTTTCTACAAGAGTTGTTGGCCCATCATCAAATCAGATATTATGGCAGCTCTAATTGCAGTTCAGTGTGCCAATATTTAGAACTTGTGGATGCTAAACTCAGCATTCCTTTAATACCTATATAAATATATGAATTTACAGCTAAAAAATATCAATTTTCACCTATTTTTTATTCAAATATTATGATTTTGGTTATAAATAGTGTAAAATATTTAAAAAGTTATTGAATCATATAATTACATATATTTTAGCACACTAAAAAAATATGATCATATTTGTTTGGCCCCCTAGTCAGAATCGCTGGTTCCGTCTCTGACCATGCTCAATTTAGCCAGCAAACCATCCATACTATATGAGCATTTAGCTTCCCCAAACTTACCACCGCACGGGCCGCTACTAGTATGCCTTTATAAACCGCACCGAAGGCCCCTTTCCCTAGCAAAGTGCTATACCCATTGGTAATGAGCTCTATCTCCTTTTCCGTCAAAGATCTCAGATTGTAGTTATTGTTCAGTCTTTGAAGAACCACATGTCCATTAAATTGAAGGAAATCTCTGAGACTGTTCCCTTGGTAGTCCATGTCTGGAATTGGAAAGCGGTGAGTGGATGCTATAGCCTATATAAAAGTATCAAGTAATGTTAAGTCTAGTGTAACATGATGGAGGATGTTAATGCATTATCAATATTATATTACTCTCTGTCATCATGGTTTTTGAATATTTTGTGCCGCTGATTAAGACAATGGCGTTTGGGTGGGGTGGAGTGGGGGGACCTTTTTTTTTCTATAAAAGCAAAAAATGCTTGAGCAAGAACATGTGCTACACGGACAATAAAAAGATCATGTTGTGCTTATTAGATGTAAAATTGTATTGTATTATAACACAAGTCGTTTCCAGTCTATATATTTGAAAGGTCACCCGAACCAAAGGTACAAAATGTTATCCCAATCCATTATCACCGCTTGTTTACAGTACTTGCTGAACCAGGAATATATAAGATGGCCGTGTCCCTCCTTTTTTTTTAAAAAAAATCCGGTTACCCAGCTTTAATTTATCATAAGGAGTCAGCAAACAATTTTTACATGCGCGAGAGGCGCGACCATCCACAGCCTAGACTGTGGAGGTTTTAGGAGTTTATGGTTCTATTACATAATGGGGTGGTGTTAGACCGTGTCCCTCCTGGTCCGAGGTGATGCTGCTACCAGACAATGTGATGCTGCTACCAGAGCTTGTGCCTAATCGTTAATTTTTCAGTGATCCTTCCATACCGCGCAACGTCGCATGTTTGTATGCAGTGCTAGTTGCTAGTCACCCTGGGCACCAAATACCGAAAACCGAGAACCGAACCGAAATTACCGAGAACCGAACCGAAAAAAATCAAAACCGAAAAATTTGGTTCCTGTTCTGTACCTATTTCTAAGGAACCAAATTTACCGACATAAATTCGGTTATGTACCTAGATAAACCGAAGTACCGAGGTGTACCGAACAGGAAATCTTTCCTGCAGTAAACTCCCAAGTACGTCTAACTAGCCAGTGGCTGTGGTTTTTCATCCGTTCTAATTTCGGCCGGACAAGCTAGTAGTACGACGACGGCCCAGTGCTTGTAGCCCAGCAGCAGCCCACCTAACTTATCCTCACACTTTAGCCTCACAGAAACGAAACCCTAAGCACTCAGCTTCCCAGCAGTCGCACACTCGCACGCAGGCGCGCAGCCGCCCCCGCGCCGCGCCTTCCGCCTTCGCCCATCGCGCGATCGCGCCTCGGCGGCTAGCCGGCTCGGCCTCGCCCTCGCGCTCACCCTGGCACCCACGCGGCAGCGCCGTCCCCCACGCGCCGTTCCACACGCGGCCGCGCCGTCGTCGTCGTCCCCCACGCGCCATCCCCCACGCGGCCGCGCCGTCGTCGTCGTCCCCACGCGCCGTCCCCCACGCGGCTGCTGCCTGCTGGTGATGATGGGAAGAAGGATGCTGCTGCTGGCCTGCTGCTGATGGAGAGAAAGAGGAGGTCATCGATCTAGATGGTGAGGAGTGGAAGAAGAGGAAGGAGAAGGATGCTGCTGCTGTATTCTGTTCGGTAATTTCGGTAAATACCGGAACCGAACTGAATTTACCGTTACCGAATTTTATCGGTACTGAGTTTTCGTAGGAACCGATCGGTACCGATTTGTTAAGGAACCGAATTTGTGCAGAAACCGAAGAACTGAACCGATCGGTTCGTTACCGAACGCCCAGGTGAGTTGCTAGATGCCTCAGAAAACAGTGCTACTGTTGATGGACCGACAACAGCGAGACTGCTGCTTTCGAAGACCAGCCCAAGAAGCTCTGGTGGCCCAGGAAGCCCAGTACTTGTTACACCGGCAGGGAATGGAGTCCCTACTGAGCGCTTGCAGAGGCGGAGCCTCCGTAGTCTGTAATGCTTAAAAGTACATCGCTGAGAGAGACAGGACACATTATTAATATACTCTCTCCGTTCTAAATTATAAATTATTTTAACTTTCTTATAGAGTTAAAGCATGACATGTTTGACCAAAATTATAGAAACATCAAATACGCATACTATAAAAGTTTAATTAATGAAGAATCTAACTATACTTATTTAGTATCATAAATGTTATTATTATTTTATTATATAAATTTAGTTAAACTTGAGATGCTATGATTTATAATTTGGGATGTCGGGAGTAACAGAACTCTGTTTTTTCCCTTAAAAAAACAGAATTCTGTTTTTTTTTTCTAAACTAAGCTGTCCTCCGAACGCCGATTTCTGCTTCTCTCGTTCTTTGTTCTCCACTCCTCTAGTTCTTCCCCTACCCATTACTATTACTAACAAGCACCATCGCTGAAGCCGGCTATGCGCGAGGCACCACCTCCACCAGTGACAGGCGGACATGGCACCGCCGCGAAGTCACTAATCACTAGCTACAGCTCTGGTGGGGAGATCTACTAGAGACCTCTAGGTGCTCCATCGACAAGCCCTTTTGATCAGGTGGATCCGATGGGTTCAGAAACGCCAGCGGCGCGGGAGCGATGCCATCCATGCTTAACATGCGCAAAGCAAAATCACCATTTTATCAGTGCATACTCTCCCTCCGGTATGTATACATACATCGTCTCCAAAGAGCGTGTGTGGATACATGTAGCCCGAAGGATCGTTCGCTGACCGCTCACAAGCTCATAAAAATTCAGAGAATCCACCCCATTTTGCTCAAATATAATGTTGACGCCTTGAAGCAAGTCGGCAATTCTGAGACAAAACGAACCAACTACATCCATTCCAGTCCTATAGTAAAAATCAAATACGAGCTCGGAATTGCCAAGTAGTGCTAGCCTACTAGATACGTACCGCGGGCGCCGGTGGTGGTCGTACGCCGAGGAACTTGAACACTTGAGCAGCCGCCCAGTTAGCCAAGCCGACGCGCACTCCCTCGACGTCGCTCATTCAAGCGGCGCGATTGTTGTATAGCGCAGGTCGATATGAGCTAGGAGATGACTCGTGAGTCAACTGTAATCATTTCCTTGAGAAAAAAGGGGTTTCGAAAGTCCTCCCTCTGTTTTTTACTCTACCGCTACAAGTTCATATGGGCAAACAAACACTTCTACGAAGCTGCTGGGGATCCACTTGTCACTTGTGCCTACATGTTCCTCTCCGCCTAAATAGTTTCTTTTTTTTAATCAACGCTCAAATAGTTCAGCACTCGCTTATTGCCAAAAATATGACAATTGAAAAATAGGTGTTATATAGTTTCGTTGTTAAAAAACAACAATTATCATCGCATTTGCAATTTCGCTCAAGCCAATCTAGCCCATGAATGATCATGTCAAAAGAAGAAAGGGGCAGTACCTTAAGATCAGACTGGAACTCATATATAATCAAAGAGATCAACAAGATTCTGGTAAACGAGGCCGACACTATTTTCCAATACTAGTGAGAATAAATCACCAAAATTACAGTATGCCCTAACAAAAGCCATACTAGCTACAGCTGGTTCATTTCAATTTGGCTGAATTCATTAGTGCCTGGCTGCCTGCAGCTTCAGCTCCATTTTGCCTTGGCAAAGGCGATACTCCCTGCTCAGGAAGGCAAGCCCGGAGTTCCCATGTCTTCAGACTGAAAGAAATTTGCTCGACCTTTCCCACATTCAGCACGAATCCCCATTTCCTTCAGTCTTCATATTCAGAGTCTAGCAGCTTGCTGGCGGTGAAGGGACAGACTCGACCAAGGAAGACAACTACCAAGACAACTACCGTAGTTACACAACAAGACAACCAGGAATCAGAACATAATGCGATTCAATTATCACCACTTGAAGAAGACTGAACATTGCTTCAGCACTAACTGCGGTTGCACACCAGATAATCCCATCTCACATACAAATTACTAGACTAGACATGTTGCGTTATTCGCTCCAAGATGGCCTGAAGATGTACCACGGCCATCCACTGTTCATTTCAGAGACACAAGTAATACTTACGAAGGAACTGAAAGTGATACAGAAGATGTCAACAAAAATCTTCTGTTACACAACAGGTAGCCAGGATGGATCACTGAAGCTCCATGCCACAAGAAATTTGACCAAATCGCATCACATGCAGATGTAACTGTTGGAGAAGAGACATGCGTCACGGTCACAGTCACACTCAAAAGCTTCAATGACACCAGAGTTAGCTTGGAGTGCTCTGCAGTAAGGAGCACATATCGTTAACGATCATGCTCATGCTGGGCCAGGAGTCCGCGCTGTGTTGCACACAGTGGGATGCAATTGTAGTCATCTGCTTGCCAAAATAGAAATTCGTTGGTTTATGTATATATAGAAGAAAGAGCTGTTAGCTCTGAAGAATCCTTATTAAAAAAAACTGAAGAAACTATTGCCAATATGCTTCATCTTAAATTTAGACTAAACAGATAGAGTTGAAGTATCTTTAATGGCACACAAATATTGTGCATATGATCATCTTTTGTGAGAGGAGAAAGACGAAGGTGAAGTGAAACGGTGAAACCCAAACTATCCACCAAAAATGGCTTGCTGAGAAAGAATATAATATTGGTCAATAATTTTACCCTTGCGGCAGCCTTGGGAGGGTATTTTCCTCCAAGCCTTAGATCCACACCTTGTTGCACCATGTCTTCACTAAGCCCTGGCATAGGCTGCATATGAAACCATAACTCCATAAGTAGTTCAGCTTCTGCATCATCTTCTAGAGAGACTATGCCTCTGGTTGCACATTTACGTACCCGTATCATGAGGCTATTCTGGGAATACCATGATATGCGACCGGTTAAAAGCTCCAACAGCACAACCCCAAAGCTAAATACATCGCTACCTTGGAATGGACTAGCCATCAAAATGAGTGACATAGAGGAGAGTTTATTCAGGTGCTGCACGACAATCACGCTAGGTAACGGGGAAAGGGCAAGATTTTGGAAAGACAACTGACTAAATGGGAAGGCACCTATGGAGATTTCCCCAGCGTGTTTCAGGCTTGTTCGGCACAAGAACCATTCTGTCGCCTTAGCACTGCAGGGACGACGGTGGATGCGGGGACTTCAACGAATCCAAACAGAAGACCGACTCCGTCAGTTCATTGAACTCTGGAGCCAGCTACAAGGGATCCAACTACAGGAAAACGAGGACACCATCTCCTGGCGATTTGAACCTTCAGGACAATATTCAGCAAGGTCAGCGTATAATGTGCAGTTTATCGGGGCCTTCCCAGATCAAAATTGGAGCAAGATATGGAAACTTAAAGTAGAGCCAAAGTGCCGCTTCTTTGTTTGGCTGCTGCTCCAGTCCAAATTACCAACAGCAGATCGAATCATCAAAAGAGGAGGACAGGCAGATCCAATATGCAAATTGTGTCATCGCAGACAGGAAAAACTCATTTGCACATGATGGCCACATGCAGTTATGCCAAAACCATATGGAGGCAGGTGGAGCTCTCACATAATGAGCAAGGTTTGTCAGTCACCAGGAGGAACATCAAAGAGTGGTGGAGGCAAATCACCAAAACACAAGGGCAAGTAGACCATGAGCAACGAGCAAGGTTGATAACATACACTGCTTGGAATCTGTGGAAGGAAAGATGCAGGCGAGTCTTCGACAACAAGGCGTGCACCACGAGGAAATCATTCAACAGATTGCCAATGATGTACATATGCTGCAGATGGCGCAAGAAGAGTATTGATAGCTAGTTACTATATTATGCAGTTTTCTTTTTACTTTTTCATCAACCATTTGTAAATATCCAAGCTTTGCTTCCTACTGAATGAAAAGGCAGTGCACCTGCCAATTATGTTAAAAAAAATACATCGCTCTCCCTGGTAAATTCACACCTAGTAGAACCAAGGACAGAGTAATAAGTATGAGAGTACATGCCATCCTGAGACTCAATCCCAAGCAAGGAATAACACGATCCAAAATAAGATCATCTAAGTAACCGGGGTGGTTTTTGGACACACGAAGGTCTCCAATTTTTGCAACATCATTATCAAAGAGGAGAATGTTGCTGGACTTGATGTCACCATGAATGATGCAAGGCTCTGTCTTATGATGGAGGAACTCAATCCCCAGTGCAGCGCTTAAGGCAATCTTCACACGTTGGTCCCATGACAGAACTGGTCCTTGTCGGGTTCCCATGACAGAATTTGTTCCTTTGATCACGAACCACAAGAATATCAGATTTGCTGCAGAACCCATATTGCCTCTAAACACTAAATTAGAATATTAAAAGCAATGGAGAAATGGGACCAACATAGTCTATGTCTATCCCATCTAAGATTGAATAGAAGTAGTTGACATGTGTTTGGCAATTGCAAAAACTGTGCCCAAAATTTGCTTTTCCTGAGCCTAAATTTTGGTGGTCCACAGATGATGACAGCAAAGACATTTCAATGAAATTGAGTCCTAAACCACAAAAAAGAACAGTAATAAATGTACGGCAAAACAACCATCCGATTGCACAGGTCACCATGTAACATCTCAACATATATCTGATGCCTCTATTCATGAAACATACTTGAATGCATGAAGTGAAGCAGAAGGAAGAAAAAAGAAAGAGGATCCGTAAATAGAGTATTCATTATCATCATCGTACAAGGAGCCCCTAGGGCAGCACATGTCAATCTTCATGAATATGTAATATTAAATTAGCACAAGCAACTGCATGGATCAAGAAATAAGTTGATATAACATCTCAATGTTTTTCATGCCATTCTGCATTTCTGTTCACGAACAATGGCAGCTAGCTGCTTATCATGAAGCATACCAGAATTATAATCGCTCTCCAGAGTTTCTTGCAACATATTATCCAAAAGTATTATGCCAAAACATTTAAAAAGGGACAGCTATATTCAAAGAGCATTTCATTTATGGTTTGTTTGTTATGCCCAGACTCTTAAGATTAAAGTGCCTAGGCTTGATCATTACGCATGGAACTCTATTGCTAATTACCAATTGGTCCTCTTGCAGTGAATACTTAATAAGTACAGAGACATCTCTCCCAACTAGCCCTGCTAATGTATTTCAATCCAATGGAAAAAATAAAATGTTACAACAGAAATAAAGCAAAACAATAGAGGACACCTGACTGTAGAAAGTGAAAGGGGGAAGTTCTAACCATATTTTCCGAAGGAACTTGTCATGCCCGGTTTTTCAAAGAAGACCAAGCTTATCATATGTGTGTTCAGGAAGTCCACACATACAACAACAGAATAAAAATATTAAAATAATGTTTATATAAAGCGGGAAACATAATATATTAACACTTACAACTATCAGAGTGTCGCAGAACGGTCACTAATCTTTTCTTCAGGCTCCAACGTCACAGGGACAGCTGACTGGGGGCTCCGTATGCCAAGCACTTCTTATAGACTTCTAGAAACTCCACTACACCTTTATTCTTCTTCTAAGCAGCACCTTACTACACACTGGAGTGTGGGAAAATAGCAAGAGTAAGTTCATGTCGAACTCAACAAATATAACATGGGGTTCATGAGGCTCAAAAGGATAGACACTGGTTTACTGCATTTAGCTTTTAATTATCACAGTTTTATCATATGAGTAGCATCAGGTTTTCATTTATCCCACAATAAACATATGATCAATGTAAAGATGAATGATGAACAACAAAAACACATTTATAGTCATTAGTGATCATCTATTCCGTAAGGGTCCAAGGCCACTCGTGACCATGAGCACGACTGTTATAACAGTTTTACACTCTGTAGAGGTTGTACACTTTCACTGTGAGTCGTGATTACCCATATGCCCGGGGCGGCCAATCCCCAAAACACTCCCAAGGTGAGCAGACAGGGTTCACTATGAAGCCTTTCAAAGGTTCGTCTAACAAGTTAGGGCCGCTAGGTTTCATCAGTCAGTCTGTGTGATACAACCACGCAGAGATCCACAGTCTGCTTTTCCCCATTTACGCCACAAGGGTAACATCTAACAAGCTAGAAAAAGTCCTCATACTTGACTAAAGCCAGAGCCATATAGCCCTCACAGTTGTACTGTAAATCCCGGATGTTCGCTTATAGATAAGTCCTTAAGGAGAGAAACTAGAGCACCATAAAAACAACCCAATATGCTTTAGCCCTCTTGAGCCATATTGCTTTAAAACATCTTTTAAACATTTATTGCATATACCCTTAGTCAAGTTACAGATCATGGTTATTTATCCTGAGCACTACCATAAATACTGCCCAATGCAATATTCCATCGATGTTAAGGTACAAGATACAAAAGTTAGGATATCCTTAGGGTAACAAGGTAGACACATGCACATGAATTAAGTATATTAAAGGTGAATAGAAAACAAAGATGATCCCATGCTATACTTGTCTTAACTTGCTTTTCCCCCAAAGCAATACGCTCAAAAACCTTTAGTATCCAACTTCCAATCATCTGCTTCCAATTCTCAGCTTCTAGTCTTCAGAGAACAGCTTCTTAATCACCACATAAACCTCACCTACTGGACTTGATCAATAAATCACCACACACGCATCGAACAATCATACACGAAGCAAACAATGAATAATAATTAGAACAGTACACCAAACAAGTGAAACAACAAGTAAAAAGATTTTAAAGATGTTCTATACGTTCCTACGAACACACAGACGTGAAAAACACGCTAATCGGAGCTACGGTGAAAGAGAAATAATTACCGAAAGATTTACTTTATAAGAGTGAAGTCTATATGCTTGGTTTATTTTGTTTACAAAACCATGTGAAATATATTAATTTAGTCAATTTACATTGTAATTGAAAAGTCGATTAAAGCTACTAGTCATATTTTATTTACAAACATTAAATACTATTTAAGCCAATTAAACTTTATTTGTGAAGGGATAGTAATTATTTGAAAACATCTAACGAATTTATTTAGGACTCGTATTTAATCTAATCACGTTATAATTTAGAAACACATTAACGTTGGAATAAATTATGTTAATAACATTTATAAAATAACAAAGTATAAAACCTATATTGCTCTTAATTGGAAAACTAATTGCATATAGATTAATATTTTATTTGAACGTATAAATTAAAACAGGCTAAACAATAATATTATCGAGAGTTTTTATATTATAAAGGAAACAACTACGAGCTTGTTTTAGATTAGCTAAGAAAAACTATATGAGCGATATTGATTTAGATTAATCACAACATATTTAGTTTTAAAAGTCGAGTTAAAGCTAATTATGTATTATTTGTAAATTTTATCACATAACAATTAAACTTTACCTTCGCAAAGGAATTAAGCATGTGACTGCATCTACTCGTACTTATCACATATGTATCCTGTTCAGCTAATCAAATTATATTATAGAAACACTTTTAAGTTAACAATTAATCAAATTAACTTTTAGGTATAAATTATCAAGGTGAAGCACCTATATTGCTTTTAATTCTAAACTAGTGTGCAAATATACTAATCAATTTAATATTTAGCTATATATGGAAAAACATATCAAATGAAAAACATTGCCCCTAACATATAGTTTACGTCAGCACGAACCAAACGCAACTTAAATGGTGCAAAACAGAATTAGAACTTAAATTGCTTTTAATTAAAAGTTATTGAATAATCCTTAATCAAATTAATATTTAACTTATAAATTTCCAAGATATGAGACATGTTAAATATCATTGCTAACACGTAACACACACTGTGATGAAACTCGCGCAATCAAATCGAAATCAAAAACCTAAATCGACTTTAATTAATCAGCGATTAGTTAATTATAGGCACAATTAATATTTTAATAAAATAAATTCATAAATATGTGATATGAAAACTAATAACTCTACTACATAGATCTCAATGACATGAAACTGAACTGAAACGGAATTAAAATGAATAAACTGTGATTATTTAACGACCGGTGGCGAAATCGTAAATGCCCCATCTTCAACCTTGGATCGTTATCACCAACAGAACGTATAGAACAGTGATGGCCATAGGAGGCTGCTGTTGCTCGCGGAGGGGAAAGTCAAGGACGGCCTTGGCCGCGGGGCCTGCTGGCTGACCGGTGGCGGCGCAGCGCCGGGCTCGGCAGCGCGGCGGCGATGGCGACAGCGAGAGAAGGATGAGAAAAATCTAATTTACTACACCAGAGATTTCTCAAACTAGGGGCTCCTATTACGGTAGTTTTGGTGTGCTTTGCCTAAGGGGTAGCTACGTATATATAGGGAGGAAAACTCTCCACCTCTATGTCAACTAGCGATATGGTGCTGATTGACGTTGCACCATCCATCTCCGCTAATAGACCTAAGTAATTATTTAAGCCCATTAGTAAATAAATGTACGGGCCTTTCAGATTTATTAAGATTATTGCACATGGGCTTTGAGCGTTGGGGAAAATGAGAAATTTATTATTTTCGGAATTAATTATTTTCATGGATAAAATAATTTCAGAAAAGTACAGAATTATTATTTAAGTCGTGAAAAATACTCCGAGAGCTCCGAAAATTCGGGGAAATTTTTCAAAGACATTATGGAATATGAGGAACCGAAATAAAGTATTTGAAGCTCAAGATAAGATATTTTAGAGCATCTAAAAATTAGACTATGCTCATAGACAAGTGGAAACAAGCTAAAAAAAAGTCAGAAAAATTCCCGAGAAATTTGTAGAGGTTGATTGACAGACGAGGAATTGAAAGGAGTGATTTAGGTTACAAAGAAAATATTTTGAGAGGCTCCAAATGAAAACTTGAGCTGAGAAACAAGAAATTTGATTGCAGAAAACGATAAAGGCTGGCTAGAGAAGGAAGATCGTCCTACTAAATGCATTTTAAAGATTTTATTTACTCTCAACACACAAAAGAACAATAAGCAAACATCACATCAAAATCATATGCACCGGTATGTATACACTCAATGTTGCTAAACCCTATGATAAATTTTATTTTAGTGAAAAATATTATTTTTCTATGTTTTCATGAGCACTAGAATATAAAATTAAATTACTTTACATCTATTTTGAAAAGAGCAAATTTTAGGGTGTTACAATTCTACCCCCTTAAGATGAATCTCGTCCTCGAGATTCGGAAGATGGTGATAAAATAGATATTGATACTCTGCCTTTATTTGATCCTCAACTTCCCAAGTTACATCTTCCTCTCTTCGATTGCTCTACTACACTTTACACGCTTTAAGTACTATTTGCCTAAAAGTCATTGGACAGTTTCTAAGATCCTGGCTGGCTAATCTGCTTAAGCATTATCATATCTCTTATTGAGCTCCTCCAAAGCCGTTTGTTCCTCTACTCTGACTTCTGTAAACTCATGGTCCACTTTTCTATCCTCAGTGTACCTATCTTCTAATTGGTCATTCTCGTCTTCCTCAGGTAAGAGTCAACCACCTTGATACTCAATTCTTTTCCCTAACGGTGTTGTTAAGAGCATTGTGCACCGAGTACCATGAATCACTCCTTTGTGCGCACAGAGACATCCATTACCAAGAACCACGCGAATTTTAAGTGACTCCAACACAATGAGAGTTGCGGTGAAGTCTTCCTTGTTTATGACAAGACTGACATTTGGGCATATCTGATCTACCTGCATTTCTCCCACTAGGGTACGAACTAGCAAAGGCCTCCTCGTTGGACACTTCACCATCTTGCACGTCTCTACTATGTCGGCGAAAATGAAAGAATGCGAAGCACTAGGGTCAAACAGAGCAAAAACTTATACTATGCTTACTTGAATATAACCACCCACCACTTTGGTAACTCCATGAATTTTATCCATATCCACATTACTCAGTCTTCCATTGACATAGTTTCGCTGCGCTTTGCTTCCTTGAGCAGGCTTCTTATGGGCTTTCCTTTTTCGCTTTCGGCGTTGTGGATTCTGACTCAGTTCACTCCCAACTTGCTCTTCAACATTGTTGTTTTGATAGTGCTCAGCTTTATCGTACCCATAACATCCTTCAAGGGCAGAAACATCAGCATTTTCCCACATATCAGTGTGAGACGTCATATGGGGTTCCTGAGTCCTGGGATACTACACTTCCTGTCATCAAGTGACCAACATCAGCAACACGAGCAAGTATAGATGATCATAATCATGAGCTATCTAAAGGAACAACTCTCGTCTCCGTGGATCCAAAATTATCAACCTTGTACATATGATATTTTTGCTTGAGAGTGACAACTCAATCATAGAAACTAACTAATAATTTCAAATAGAGAATTAAAACTTAATAAACCTTCTTTATATTGGCTACCCCCTTAAAATAAGGGACACCAAATAAGGTAGCTTGAACCTTTTTCTAGATGAGCTAACTAGTATCCATACGTTCTAATATCCTAATGATTCTTTTGTGCATAGGTAGAAACAAGAAATCTGAAGTTTCTCACGAGCAAAAAATTAGCAACACGGTAAAACTGCTACAACTCTCGTTTTGTAATTCTAATGAAGTTCCACCTTATACTGTTGGAAAGCATATGAAATTTCCTGCAACTTTCTTATAGAACACTTTTTCAAATTCCCAGGATCGAAACCCGGCTCTGATACCACTCTGTCATGCCGGGTTTTCCAAAGAAGACCAAGCTTGTCATATATGTGTCCAGGAAGTCCACACATACAACAACAGAATAAAAATATCAAAATAATGTTTATATAAAGCGGAAAACATAATATATTAACACTTACAACTATCAGAGTGTTGCGGAACGGTCACTAATCTTTTCTTCAGGCTCTAATGTCATAGGGACAACTGACTGGGGGCTCCTGTGGCAGAACCGCCTGAATTAACACACTTTTAGAGGCGCTGTCTTCCACTAGACACTAAGCACCCCAAAAGTGAGCCAAGTCAAGCAGTTCTGTCGAGCACACCCAACGGGAGAACTCGAAACGTTCCACAATTTTACACCCGGGATCCAATAATGAGTACAAGCTTATAATACTTAATCCATTTCATACAACAAAGAGTCTCAGAAATTCTTTATTACAGTACCAAAGTTCAGAGTGCGATAAATTAAACAGCGGAATAAAACAACATCTAGCGGAGCGGTATAAGGATCCGTCTGTGCCCACCAGAAGAATCCTCCACACAACAGTTAGCTTCTCAAGCAGCACCTGCAACAAGGGTAAATAAACCCTGAGTACACAATGTACTCGCAAGACTTACCCGACTGGGAATATATTTCCCGACTCTCAAGGATTATGATAGGCTTTATGGCTTGTGGGTTCTTGTTTGTGGAAAGCAATACTAAGGGTGAGTCCTTATTTAATTAAATTATTAACAGCCATGTTAAATTCATTATCCAACCTACTATGTAAGCACCTGTTCTATCATCAAGCAAGGGTTGAGCAATCAGAATCATTTTTCCATCTTTCATATGCCAGTTCTTACTACGGTGCCAGAGTGCAGTCAAGCCGTACCGTCACGTAGAAACGGCGATTCGCGAATCAATGTGCCCAGCTGGGTACCCCGAAAAAACACACGCCTCGCTTGTACCCCAGGCACAAGCAAGACCAACCCGTTCCCCTCCTGTCACAGGTTTCCAGGTCCCCGTCCAAACTTGGACTCCTAGCTCCCGTACTTGAGGCCCGGCCTCAATACGGTGCTAAGACCTCCACCTATCCCCGCCTCCAATCAGTCGGTCCGGAAAGAGCCGGAGCCCATGACAAGAGAGTAACAAGTCTTCCTAGCCCCCATCCGCTAGTATATGCTCGGGATAATAAATCTGTGACTTGACCGGGGATCCAGTGCAACGAACGGTCCTTAATCGACACGGACAGGGAAAAAGTGCAACCAAGCTATGCCCCGTGGCCGCGGGACATAACCTGTTACACCCACCAATACCCATACCATATCCCTGCCCGGTCACCATTTCCTTTTCCATCATTTCATCATTAGTGTAATAATAATAATAACCACCTATTGTGAGTAACGACAGGTTACTCACGCTACCGATAAACCTAAGCAAAGCAGCTACACGATCCTGTACTAGTAAGGCTCATGGGTAAATATAGATATATGCATGTGGGTATCATAAAACTCCTGCAACATAAATGAACAACATATATATAATGATTTGCAAAATAAGGGTTATGCACCGGGGCTTGCCTTGGGCAGGCGCGGTGTCAGCAAAGTCAGTGACGGGTGGCTCTGGAACTTCCTCCTGCACGAGGATCTCCTCGTACTCTTCGATGACTTCGTCGTACTCCTGCTCGCCGAATGTCACGATCTCCAGTGGCTCGTCCTCTATATGCATGCAGTGATGATGATGCAATAATTAATATATAGGCAACCGCAACTCTTAAAATAAGAATACATCTACCAAGCTACAAGCTAACTCTAATGACTAATACGCAAAGTTACCTATTATTCCCACTAAACAAGTATGAAACATTTCATGTATTATCTTAGCAACTAAAGGCATCCTTATTGTTAAAATCAATTTACTATATATATAATAAAACCAGGAGCGCTAGTTACCAAGCATCATAAAAATTTATTCTCTAAACAACCATAATAAGCATTTCAAAATAATAAAGTAACCCTAAAGGTATCACTGAACTATACGAACTAATTACACTAACAGATAGATCATGAATTTAGGAATCTAACAAAATTTATTTCATGATAAATGCATAAATTCAAAAGAGCTCTAGAGATGAAGAAAATGGTATTATTGGAGGAGGCTCATCACGCAATTGAACTTGTTGACTTGCACATGACTGTGGGTCTAGAATTACTAGATGAGACCACGGGTCAAGAAAATAATAAAGAAGAAGAATGAAGGAATTCTTACAGGCTAGCTACCTCAGAATTGAATGAAGTGCCACCTACGGTGATCGATGTGCGGAGGCAATGCAAGAGGAGAGACACCAGGGAGCTTAGCAAATGCTTGCCCTGCGTGGAGTGGAGCAGAGCCATATATAGCACTGATCGTGGGTGGTCATGACAAGCTAAGTAGTCTGGAAGCACGAAACGAGTTGGCAGGGTTGTCCTCTGGCTCCGTGCCGTGTGCGGTGGTGAGGTCTTGGTCATGAGAGAATTAATTCAAGGATTGAACTTTGAGTGGTCTTGGACTTACGAGCATGTCAGGACTAGGGTGGGCTTTGGGCTGAACGTGCTCAGCGGTGGGGTGCTGGTTCATTTATGCAGGTCAAGGAATTAATTGAGGAGGAGATCACAGGTCAAGGAAACATTAGAGAATAAGAAGATCAATTGTAAACTAGCTACCTCAGCTGATGATAGCTCGGAGAGAAATCGATAGACGCAGCTCTCTCGGGCAAGAACAGAAGAACTTGATTTGAGAGGAAGAAACAAGTGAGCAGCGGAGCGAAATAGCTCGGCGTATCCTTTTAAAGACAGAAGACGCAGGAATAGAGAAGCGAAGACATGACAACGACGCGTCATAAGGTTAGTAGCTAAACTAGCTTGCTTAAAGGTAATAAAGCGCCGCGGGAACGACGTGCTGCATGGACAAACAACATTTTCCACTGGCTAGGTGATTTTTCCACGGATGAACAGTAACTTCTGCGTGTGAACAGTGATTTCCACGCGTGAACAGTGCTTCCTGCACTGCTACAGTATCGACGTATGGAAAATCTACGCTTCTGCAGTCTGTCGTGTTGAAAAAACTTCACTGCTGCATTGCTACGTGAGAAAAGTTTGCTCTGGTACCGTTCTGACATGTTGAAACTCCCTGCTGCTATAGGCTGGCGTGAGAAAAGAGTACGTGCACCGCGTTTGCAGAGCAGTGAGCGAGCGGCATGCTCGCCGGCCGAACTTGTGAGTGAGATTAATGCGTAGCGTGTGCGACACACTATGGCAGTGGTAGCGCGTCGTGCACTGATGATTTTTTTTTTTGGTGATTAGCAAGCGAAGTAAAGGCGGGATAATTAGAACAACGAGAGATGACAGTGGCGCGTCGCGAGATTGATAGAGATAAAAATCTTACCAAGTGGTATGCTAATAATTAGCGAATGACAATAATTTGTCATTTGACTTTGTGGCTATGGAGCTCTCACGTGAAGATACATGACGTGCTTGAAGGGCTACTTGGACTTTATGAAAAATATTTAGTGACTTGTTGACGCGGTAACACCGAGGGTGTTACACTCTACCCCCCTAAATGAAAATCTCGACCCGAGATTTCATGTGCCTAGTGTGAGAAAAGAGGTTGAAATAAATTTTTAATCTCGATAATTACATTGATGAGCCAGGAATGAGATGAGGATAATGCTTTAAAATATAGCTCTCAAGTTCCCAAGTTGCCTCATCCTCCGAGTGATTCTGCCATTGGACTTTGTAAAATTTCACCACATTGTTTCTCTTCACCCTTTCTTTTTCATCCAAAATCTTGACGGGATGCTCAATATAGGAAAGATCAGGTTGGAGAGGGAGTCCTTCGATCTCCACTGCCTCATCAGGAACTCGCAAACACTTTTTCAACTGAGACACATGAAAAACATCATGGACGGCTGACAATATATCTGGGAGCTGGATGCGGTAAGCAACAGTACCACGCCGTTCCAAAACCTTGTAAGGCCCAACATAGCGAGGAGCTAATTTTCCACGGACACCAAACCTATGCACACCTTTCATGGGAGACACTTTAAGATACACATAATCACCAACTTCAAATTGCAAAGGCCTTCTTCTCTTATCCGCATAGGTTTTCTGGCGGTTCTGAGCCGCCTTCAAATGACTCCGAATAATTCCGACTTTCTCTCTTGCTTCATGGATAAAGTCAGGCCCGAAGTAACCACGGTCTCCTACTTCAACCCAGTTGAGCGGTGTCCTACACTTCTTGCCATACAAAGCCTCAAAAGGTGCCATTCGAATGCTTTCTTGATAGCTATTGTTGTAAGAAAACTCAGCCAATCTCAAGCACTCATCCCACTTCTCTGGGAAAGAAATGACACAAGCTCTCAACATATCTTCCAGCACTTGATTGACTCTTTCTGTCTGGCCGTCGGTCTGCGGATGATAAGCTGAACTTCTGAGAAGACTAGTTCCAAGGCATTTTTGGAGTTGAGTCCAAAAGCGGGACATAAAGACCGATCCACGATCAGAAACAATAGTGAGAGGGACTCCATGGAGAGTTACAATGCGGTCAAAATACAACTTAGCATATTGCATGGCTGTATACCTTCCATCCACAGGAAGAAAATGGGCAGACTTTGTAAGACGATCCACAATAACCCAAATAGAATCATGCCCTTTTACTGTGCGAGGCAATCCTGTAATAAAATCCATAGAAATATCCTCCCATTTCCACACTGGGATTGGCAAAGGCTGTAGGAAACCAGGCGTACGCATATGGTCTGCCTTCACCCTTCCACAAATATCACATTCTGCAATATACTTAGTGATATCCTGCTTCATATTTGACCACCAATACAAGTGGCGCAAATCATGGTACATCTTGTTACTTCCCGGATGAATGGATAGCCTGGAACTATGGGCTTCCTCCAAAATCTTTCTTCTAAGCTCATCACTTCCGGGAACCACCAACCGATTCTTGTATCTCACCACACCTTGTTCATCAATGCTGAAATGAGGACCACGTCCTTCAGCAATCAACTTCTTGATATGAGGAATCTCCAAAACATCCTGCCTTTGCTCAATGATAATTTGCTCCAATAAATCTGAGACTAGAGCAATGTGAGCTAAAACTGCAGAGTGAGAGAGAGGTAAGGACTCTTCATCTTTCTGATGTGACTTCCGACTCAACGCATCAGCCACCACATTGGCTTTTCCAGGATGATAATGGACTTCTAGATTATAATCCTTGATTAACTCAAGCCATCTCCTTTGCCTCATATTTAACTCGGGTTGAGTGAAAATATACTTGAGGCTCTTGTGATCCGTATAAATATGCACCTTGTTTCCCAATAGATAATGCCTCCAAATCTTTAGAGCGTGCACCACTGCAGCCAGCTCTAAATCATGGGTGGGATAATTCACTTCATGCTTCTTCAGTTGACGAGAAGCATAAGCTATCACCCGTCCCTCTTGCATAAGCACACAACCAAGACCTGTCTTGGATGCATCACAATACACATCAAATGGCTTGTCAATATCCGGTTGGGCAAGAATAGGGGCAGAGGTAAGAAATTTCTTCAAAGCTTGGAAGGCTTCCTCACAGGCTGGACTCCACACAAACTTGGAGTCTTTCTGAAGCAACTTGGTCATAGGCTGAGCTATCTTGGAGAAATCAGGAATGAAGCGTCGATAATAACCGGCAAGACCAAGAAACTGACGGATCTGATGTACCGATTTTGGAGAATTCCAACTAAGCACATCATGCACCTTGCTAGGATCTACCGATACACCTTCAGGGGTCAGAACATGTCCCAAAAACTGCACCCTATCCAACCAAAACTCACATTTGCTGAACTTGGCATACAGCTTGTGCTCCCGCAGTCGGTTCAGGACTGTGCGAAGGTGTTGTGCATGTTCTTCTTCATTCTTGGAATATATCAAAATATCATCAATGAACACCACTACAAACTTATCTAACTCCGGCATAAAGACTGAGTTCATGAGGTACATGAAGAATGCAGGAGCATTGGTGAGACCAAAAGACATGACTAGGTACTCATAAAGCCCATACCTAGTAGAGAAAGCTGTCTTTGGTATATCTTGGGGCCGAATTTTTATTTGGTGATACCCAGAACGAAGATCAATTTTGGAAAACACTCTAGCACCAGCCAACTGATCAAACAAAGCATCAATGCGAGGCAAAGGGTACTTATTCTTGATGGTTACCGCATTGAGAGGGCGATAATCCACACACATCCGCAGAGTGTCGTCCTTCTTCTTCACAAAAATAGCTGGACAACCCCATGGAGAAGAACTAGGACGGATAAACCCCTTCTTCAGCAATTCCTCTAATTGCTTCTTCATTTCTGCTAGTTCTGGTGGAGCCATGCGGTAAGGACGCCGTGAAATAGGAGCAGTGCTAGGCTCTAACTCTATGATAAACTCCACATCTCTATCTGGTGGTAACCCAGGTAAATCTTCAGGGAAGACATCAGGAAACTCACAGACCACAGGAATAGAGGCAAGATCAGGAGAAGCTTCAACATTAGCGGCGACTGGTGAAGCAGAATTTAGAGAGATACGGAGAGACATCCTATCCTCAGAAGAAGGAAGTCGTAACTCAACAACTCTCCTCTTAAGGTCCAAGACTACCCCATAAACCTTCAACCAATTCATGCCCAGGATTGCATCAATGCCTTGTCCAGGTAGCAACATGAACTGGAGACGGTAAGTGTGAGTGGCCAGCACTAAGCTGACTGTGTCCGTCCGGGTATTTATGCACATCTGCGCACCCGGAGTGCTAATTTTATAGGCAAAAGGAATAGCCATAAGAGATATATTGTGTCTTTCTGCAAACCCCATGCTCATGAATGAATGTGATGCTCCAGAATCAAATAACACAAATGCTGGGTGGGAGTCAATGGTAAACATACCAGCCATCACAGGCTCATTCTGTAGGATCTCCTCAGCCTCGGTGTAGTTAACCTGTCCTGAGCGACTCACTGGCACCTTCTTCTTAATAATCGTCCTCTTGATCAAGCGAGAGCTGGCGGACGGCTGGGAAGACTGAGCAGCCCGGTTCTCGGGACACTCCCGAGCAAAGTGGCCCTCCTTGCCACACTTGAAACAAGCAGTAGACTTGATCATCTGCCCCTGACGAGGTGGAAACTGCGATCCCTGGGGCTGCTGCACCTGCTGAGTAGGCGCACGGTACTGAGTCGGCGGTGTTTGCCGAGTCTGCTGAGGCTGCCGAGATGGCTGTCCACCTGGGGGATGGTAGGACATCCTCTTGACAACTTGCATCTTCTGTGACTGCGGGTGACTAGAAGACCCAGAGATTCCCCGCTTGCGCTTCCACTCAGCCTGAGTGTCACGCTGCAGTCCTTCCATAGCAATGGCAGCATTCATCAGAGTACCAAAGGTCTGATAGTTCCCAGTATAAAGCTCTTTCTGCAAAATACAAGAGAGGCCACGATAGAAGCGGTCCCTCTTCTTCTCATCTGTGTCAACATGAGTCCCAGCATACTGTGCCAGATGGTTGAATTTATTGGCATACTCCATCACAGACATGCTCCCCTGTTTCAGGTCTAAGAACTCCGAGAGCTTCCTGTTCAGAACACCCGCAGGAATGTAGTACTCTCGGAAGGCAGTGGTGAACTCCTGCCAAGTCACAGGATGACCCACCGGCTGCATGGCATTGAAAGTATCCCACCATGCGCTAGCAGATCCCAAAAGCTGTTGTGCGGCAAAGTGCACCTTCTGCTCATCGGTCACCGTGAGCAGCAGAAACTTCTGCTCCAGCACACGAAGCCAATGCTCCGCGTCTAGAGGCTCTGCAGTCGGCGTGAACGTGGGCGGGTTGGTCTTCAAGAAGTCCTGATAAGAACAGGGCCTCTCAAGACCGCGGGCACCACCCCCGTTCCCGCCGTTGCCACCGTGGCCTCCACGGACGAAGCCACCAAGAGCTTGTGCCATCATCTCCAAGGCACGGGCTGTCTCCTGACGTGAAGCTAACATCTCTGCCATCATCTCCGCAGGAGTCATCGGAGGTGGTGGTGGTGGTGGCGGGGAAGGAGGACCCAAGAGTGGGGCCTCACGGCTCTGTCCATTGGCATTGTTGTTGCCATTGTCGCGACCACTTTCACCATGACCTTCACCAAGGCCACGGCCCGCACCGGCACTGGTGCTCCCACGACCAGACCCAGTGCCCACACGACGGGACCTCAGATCCATCTGCGACCAGATAGTAGCCAACCATTAGGGAACCTCCAGACTAGGAACAAGAGACTTAGAGAAATGACAAGGCTTTTACTAAGGATTGAAGCATTTCTTTTTATTTATTACCCTATCATCTTAACTATCCAAAATTATACGTGAAGGGGGTTTAGCTTAACAGAGTTTCTTCTTATAATGCATGCATCGGCCTATGCGTTCACTCAAGCCGGAATATAGCGGCACTCGTTTGAATTTTTGGCACATCGTACACTCCTTTCCGAACACTAGCGCTTTCTTACGTAGCGTAAGTTAGCGTACCTGCAGAAAATGGTTAGATAAAACCAGTGCCACTATCCTAGATAGACCATATTGTTAGGGCTTATACTTATTTACGCAGATTTTACCGCATCCTACTTTTCGCAAAGCTTTTGTTGGTCAAAGTTTTAAGTTTTTTAAAAGGTGATTAAGCTCGTGAACTCATTATTAGCTCTGGTACCAACTGTGGCAGAACCGCCTGAATTAACACACTTTTAGAGGCGCTGTCTTCCACTAGACACTAAGCACCCCAAAAGTGAGCCAAGTCAAGCAGTTCTGTCGAGCACACCCAACGGGAGAACTCGAAACGTTCCACAATTTTACACCCGGGATCCAATAATGAGTACAAGCTTATAATACTTAATCCATTTCATACAACAAAGAGTCTCAGAAATTCTTTATTACAGTACCAAAGTTCAGAGTGCGATAAATTAAACAGCGGAATAAAACAACATCTAGCGGAGCGGTATAAGGATCCGTCTGTGCCCACCAGAAGAATCCTCCACACAACAGTTAGCTTCTCAAGCAGCACCTGCAACAAGGGTAAATAAACCCTGAGTACACAATGTACTCGCAAGACTTACCCGACTGGGAATATATTTCCCGACTCTCAAGGATTATGATAGGCTTTATGGCTTGTGGGTTCTTGTTTGCGGAAAGCAATACTAAGGGTGAGTCCTTATTTAATTAAATTATTAACAGCCATGTTAAATTCATTATCCAACCTACTATGTAAGCACCTGTTCTATCATCAAGCAAGGGTTGAGCAATCAGAATCATTTTTCCATCTTTCATATGCCAGTTCTTACTACGGTGCCAGAGTGCAGTCAAGCCGTACCGTCACGTAGAAACGGCGATTCGCGAATCAATGTGCCCAGCTGGGTACCCCGAAAAAACACACGCCTCGCTTGTACCCCAGGCACAAGCAAGACCAACCCGTTCCCCTCCTGTCACAGGTTTCCAGGTCCCCGTCCAAACTTGGACTCCTAGCTCCCGTACTTGAGGCCCGGCCTCAATACGGTGCTAAGACCTCCACCTATCCCCGCCTCCAATCAGTCGGTCCGGAAAGAGCCGGAGCCCATGACAAGAGAGTAACAAGTCTTCCTAGCCCCCATCCGCTAGTATATGCTCGGGATAATAAATCTGTGACTTGACCGGGGATCCAGTGCAACGAACGGTCCTTAATCGACACGGACAGGGAAAAAGTGCAACCAAGCTATGCCCCGTGGCCGCGGGACATAACCTGTTACACCCACCAATACCCATACCATATCCCTGCCCGGTCACCATTTCCTTTTCCATCATTTCATCATTAGTGTAATAATAATAATAACCACCTATTGTGAGTAACGACAGGTTACTCACGCTACCGATAAACCTAAGCAAAGCAGCTACACGATCCTGTACTAGTAAGGCTCATGGGTAAATATAGATATATGCATGTGGGTATCATAAAACTCCTGCAACATAAATGAACAACATATATATAATGATTTGCAAAATAAGGGTTATGCACCGGGGCTTGCCTTGGGCAGGCGCGGTGTCAGCAAAGTCAGTGACGGGTGGCTCTGGAACTTCCTCCTGCACGAGGATCTCCTCGTACTCTTCGATGACTTCGTCGTACTCCTGCTCGCCGAATGTCACGATCTCCAGTGGCTCGTCCTCTATATGCATGCAGTGATGATGATGCAATAATTAATATATAGGCAACCGCAACTCTTAAAATAAGAATACATCTACCAAGCTACAAGCTAACTCTAATGACTAATACGCAAAGTTACCTATTATTCCCACTAAACAAGTATGAAACATTTCATGTATTATCTTAGCAACTAAAGGCATCCTTATTGTTAAAATCAATTTACTATATATATAATAAAACCAGGAGCGCTAGTTACCAAGCATCATAAAAATTTATTCTCTAAACAACCATAATAAGCATTTCAAAATAATAAAGTAACCCTAAAGGTATCACTGAACTATACGAACTAATTACACTAACAGATAGATCATGAATTTAGGAATCTAACAAAATTTATTTCATGATAAATGCATAAATTCAAAAGAGCTCTAGAGATGAAGAAAATGGTATTATTGGAGGAGGCTCATCACGCAATTGAACTTGTTGACTTGCACATGACTGTGGGTCTAGAATTACTAGATGAGACCACGGGTCAAGAAAATAATAAAGAAGAAGAATGAAGGAATTCTTACAGGCTAGCTACCTCAGAATTGAATGAAGTGCCACCTACGGTGATCGATGTGCGGAGGCAATGCAAGAGGAGAGACACCAGGGAGCTTAGCAAATGCTTGCCCTGCGTGGAGTGGAGCAGAGCCATATATAGCACTGATCGTGGGTGGTCATGACAAGCTAAGTAGTCTGGAAGCACGAAACGAGTTGGCAGGGTTGTCCTCTGGCTCCGTGCCGTGTGCGGTGGTGAGGTCTTGGTCATGAGAGAATTAATTCAAGGATTGAACTTTGAGTGGTCTTGGACTTACGAGCATGTCAGGACTAGGGTGGGCTTTGGGCTGAACGTGCTCAGCGGTGGGGTGCTGGTTCATTTATGCAGGTCAAGGAATTAATTGAGGAGGAGATCACAGGTCAAGGAAACATTAGAGAATAAGAAGATCAATTGTAAACTAGCTACCTCAGCTGATGATAGCTCGGAGAGAAATCGATAGACGCAGCTCTCTCGGGCAAGAACAGAAGAACTTGATTTGAGAGGAAGAAACAAGTGAGCAGCGGAGCGAAATAGCTCGGCGTATCCTTTTAAAGACAGAAGACGCAGGAATAGAGAAGCGAAGACATGACAACGACGCGTCATAAGGTTAGTAGCTAAACTAGCTTGCTTAAAGGTAATAAAGCGCCGCGGGAACGACGTGCTGCATGGACAAACAACATTTTCCACTGGCTAGGTGATTTTTCCACGGATGAACAGTAACTTCTGCGTGTGAACAGTGATTTCCACGCGTGAACAGTGCTTCCTGCACTGCTACAGTATCGACGTATGGAAAATCTACGCTTCTGCAGTCTGTCGTGTTGAAAAAACTTCACTGCTGCATTGCTACGTGAGAAAAGTTTGCTCTGGTACCGTTCTGACATGTTGAAACTCCCTGCTGCTATAGGCTGGCGTGAGAAAAGAGTACGTGCACCGCGTTTGCAGAGCAGTGAGCGAGCGGCATGCTCGCCGGCCGAACTTGTGAGTGAGATTAATGCGTAGCGTGTGCGACACACTATGGCAGTGGTAGCGCGTCGTGCACTGATGATTTTTTTTTTTGGTGATTAGCAAGCGAAGTAAAGGCGGGATAATTAGAACAACGAGAGATGACAGTGGCGCGTCGCGAGATTGATAGAGATAAAAATCTTACCAAGTGGTATGCTAATAATTAGCGAATGACAATAATTTGTCATTTGACTTTGTGGCTATGGAGCTCTCACGTGAAGATACATGACGTGCTTGAAGGGCTACTTGGACTTTATGAAAAATATTTAGTGACTTGTTGACGCGGTAACACCGAGGGTGTTACAGCTCCGTATGCCAAGCACTTCTTATAGACTTCTAGAAACTCCACTACACCTTTATTCTTCTTCTAAGCAGCACCTTACTACACACTGGAGTGTGGGAAAATAGCAAGAGTGAGCCCATGTCGAACTCAACAAATATAACATGGGGTTCATGAGGCTCAAAAGGATAGACACTGGTTTACTGCATTTAGCTTTTAATTATCACAGTTTTATCATATGAGTAGTATCAGGTTTTCATTTATCCCACAATAAACATATGATCAATGTAAAGATGAATGATGAACAGCAAAAACACATTTATAGTCATTAGTGATCATCTATTCCGTAAGGGTCCAAGGCCACTCGTGACCGTGAGCACGACTGTTATAACAGTTTTACACTCTACAGATGTTGTACACTTTCACTGCGAGTCGTGATTACCCATATGCCCGGGGCGGCCAATCCCCAAAACACTCCCAAGGTGAGCAGACAGGGTTCACTATGAAGCCTTTCAAAGGTTCGTCTAACAAGTTAGGGCCGCTAGGTTTCATCAGTCAGTCTGTGTGATACAACCACGCAGAGATCCACAGTCTGCTTTTCCCTATTTACGCCACAAGGGTAACATCTAACAAGCTAGAAAAAGTCCTCATACTTGACTAAAGTCAGAGCCATATAGCCCTCACAGTTGTACTGTAAATCCCGGATGTTCGCTTATAGATAAGTCCTTACGGAGAGAAACTAGAGTACCATAAAAACAACCCAATATGCTTTAGCCCTCTTGAGCCATGTTGCTTTAAAACATCTTTTAAACGTTTATTGCATATACCCTTAGTCAAGTTACAGATCATGGTTATTTATCTTGAGCACTAACATAAATACTACCCAATGCAATGTTCCACCGGTGTCAAGATACAAGATACAAAAGCTAGAATATCCTTAGGATAACAAGGTAGACACATGCACATGAATTAAGTATATTAAAGGTGAATAGGAAACAAGGATGATCCCATGCTATACTTGTCTTAACTTGCTTTTCCCCCCAAAGCAATAGCTCAAAAACCTTTAGTATCCAACTTCCAATCCTCTGCTTCTAATTCTCAGCTTCTAGTCTTTAGAGAACAGCTTCTTAATCACCACATAAATCTCACCTACTGGACTTGATCAATAAATCACCACACACGCATCGAGCAATCATACACGAAGTAAACAATGAATAATAATTAGAACAGTACACCAAACAAGTGAAACAACAAGTAAAAAGATTTTAAAGATGTTCTATACGTTCCTACGAACACACAGACGTGGAAAACACGCTAATCGGAGCTATGGTGAACGAGAAATAATTACCAAAAGATTTACTTTATAAGAGTGAAGTCTCTATGCTTGGTTTATTTTGTTTACAAAACCATGTGAAATATATTAATTTAGTCAATTTACATTGTAATTGAAAAGTCGATTAAAGCTACTAGTTATATTTTATTTACAAACATTAAATACTATTTAAGCCAATTAAACTTTATTTGTGAAGGGATAGTAATGGATTGAAAACATCTAACGAATTTATTTAGGACTCGTATTTAAACTAATCACGTTATAATTTAGAAACACATTAACGTTGGAATAAATTATGTTAATAACATTTATAAAATAGCAAAGTATAAAACCTATATTGCTCTTAATTTGAAAACTAATTGCATATAGATTAATATTTTATTTGAACGCATAAATTAAAACATGCTAAACAATAATACTATCGAGAGTTTTTATATTATAAAGGAAACAACTACGAGATTGATTTAGATTAGCTAAGAAAAACTATATGAGCGATATTAATTTAGATTAATCACAACATATTTAGTTTTAAAAGTCGAGTTAAAGCTAATCATGTATTATTTATAAATGTTATCACATAACAATTAAACTTTACCTTCGCAGAGGAATTAAGCATGTGACTGCATCTACTCGTACTTATCAAATATGTATCATGTTTAGCTAATCAAATTATATTCTAGAAACACTTTTAAGTTAACAATTAATCATATTAACTTTTAGGTATAAATTATCAAGGTTAAGCACCTATATTGCTTTTAATTCCAAACTAGTGTGCAAATATACTAATCAATTTAATATTTAGCTATATATGGAAAAACATATCACATGAAAAACATTGCCCCTAACATATAGTTCACGTCAGCACGAACCAAACACAACTTAAATGGTGCAAAACAGAATTAGAACTTAAATTGCTTTTAATTAAAAGTTATTGAATAATCCTTAATCAAATTAATATTTAACTTATAAATTTCCAAGATATGAGACATGTTAAATATCATTGCTAACACGTAACACACACTATGATGAAACTCGTGCAATCGAATCGAAATCAAAAACCTAAATCGACTTTAATTAATCAGCGATTAGTTAATTATAGGCACAATTAATATTTTAATAAAATAAATTCATAAATATGTGATATGAAAACTAATAACTCTACTACATAGATCTCAATGACATGAAACTAACGCAACTATAACGAACTAAAACAGAATTAAAATGAATAAACTATGATTATTTAATGACTGGTGGCGAAATCGTAAATGCCCCATCTTCAACCTTGGATCGTTATCACCAATAGAACGTATAGAACAGCGATGGCTATAGAAGGCTGCTATTGCTCGCGGAGGGGAAAGTCGAGGACGGCCTTGGCCGCAGGGCCTGCTGGCTGACCGGCGGCGGCGCAGCGCCGGGCTAGGTAGCGCGGCGGCGACGGCGATGACAAGAGAAGGATGAGAAAAATCTAATTTACTACACCAGAGATTTTCCAAGCTAGGGGCTTCTCTTACGGTAGTTTTGGTGTGCTTTTCCCAAAGGGTAGCTACGTATATATAGGGAGGAAAACTCTCCACCTCTATGTCAACTAGCGATATGGTGCTAATTGATGTTGCACCATCCATCTCCGCTAATAAGCCTAGGTAATCATTTAAGCCCATTAGTAAATAAATGTATAGGCCTTTGAGATTTATTAAGATTATTGCACATGGGCTTTGAGCGTTGGGAAAAATGAGAGATTTATTATTTTCGGAATTAATTATTTTCATGGATAAAATAATTTCAGAAAAGTCCAGAATTATTATTTAAGCCGTGAAAATACTCCGAGAGCTCCGAAAATTCAGAAAAAAATTTCAAAGACATTATGGAACATGAGGAACCGAAATAAAGTATTTGGAGCTCAAGATAAGATATTTTGGAGCATCTAAAAATTAGACTATGCTCACAGACAAGTGGAAACAAGCTACAGAAAAAGTCGGAAAAATTCCCGATAAGTTTGTAGAGGTTGATTGACAGACGAGGAATTGAAAGGAGTGATTTGGGTTACAAAGAAAATGTTTTGAGAGGCTCCAAATAAAAACTTGAGCTGAGAAACAAGGAATTTGATTGTAGAAAATGATAAAGGCTTGCTAGAGAAGAAAGATCGTCCTACTAAATGCATTTTAAAGATTTTATTCACTCTCAACACACAAAGGAACAACAAGCAAACATCACATCAAAATAATATGCACCGGCATGTATACACTCAATGTTGCTAAACTATATGATAAATTTTATTTTAGTAAAAAATATTATTTTTCTATGTTTTCTTGAGCACTAGAATACAAAATTAAATTACTTTGCATCTATTTTGAAAAGAGCAAATTTTAGGGTGTTACAGAACTGTAGAGATAGGCCATATACACAGTTTCACTCATTATCAACACAGCACACGAAAGACGAATGCTATGAGAGCAGAAAACTAATCTGGGAGTGTGTTGTAGAAATATATATAGGACTGTTGCTGTTAAAATATTTTGTGAGGTAAAAACATAGCAACTCTCATGCACTGCTAACTGTGGTGGAAATACACAAGTTGATTACAGGAATCGCCTCAATATGATAAATAGGTCCACAAGAAAGATTTATCACTGGCAGTGCAGGGTTTCTTCACAAACTATTTATAATAAAATAAAATGCAAAGACTTCAGTTTTAGTATTACTTTGCAAACTGATTCCTGCTGCCGAGCTAACTAGGACTGCACATAAGATTAGTTTACCTGTTAACAAAAAGAGAACACTTCTCTAGAAAATTTCCTCATTCAAAGCATACCACACAGCATGGCAAAAAAATTAGAGCACAGGACATAACAGTCACTCTAACAAATTGACATCTAACATAAAGATGATCAGCACAGTTGAAAACTGAATTCACCTTTTTTTGTCAACACTCAACTCTTGGCTTCATTGAGAAAACGATACTTTTCAGGCAGAGACTTTGCATGGTGCTGATATTCACCCCTCGAGAAAAGTGATATAAGCACAGAAGTGGTGGAAGCCTCAAGTGAGAAATTCTTCTCATCAAGTTTGGAGAGGTAAGCCCCAGCCCTGCTTACGTCACCTCTCTGCAACAGCCACCTAACTAGAGCATTTAACATACGTGAGTCTGGAGCAGTACCATTCTTTTAATTCCATTGCTGAAAACAGGCCATCAAACTCCTCTAGCGACCCTTCTTCTATGAGATTTTCTGCAATTAAGTGGTAGGTCACAACATTCGGAACCAGACCATTAGCAAAGATAGTAGCAAACAAATCCATGGCATCTTCCTTTCTTCCACCTTTGAGCAAAGCACCAATCATGACGTTCATAGTAAAATGTCAACTTGAAGATCCTTAGAACACAGGCTCTAAAACATTTTGAATGCTTCATCAACACAATTATTTTTGCAAAGCCCATTTAGAATTATGTTGTATGTGTAAATGTCGCACTTTGTTCTGTTGTTGATCATATTGAGATAGAGTTCCTTTGCTTCAGAAAATCTCCCGGTCTGAAACAAACCATGCAATATAGTACTATAAATCACAACTCCAAGTGTAAGTCCCTTCATTAACATTTCTCGGAAAAGGCTATATGCATCATCTATCCTTCGAACTTTGCGGTAGCCATGAAGCAAAGTATTATAAGTAACTTCATCAGGTAACAGGCCAGTTGAGACCATACCATCGAATACCTTCTTAGCTTCATCCATCCTTCCAGCTAAGCAGTAACCACATATTAACGGATTATATGAGAAAGCATCTGGCCTTACGCCTACATGTTCCATCAAGTCAATGAGCCTGCGGCCTTCCACAACCCGTCCTACATTGCATAAGTTATAAATTAATGTGTTGAAGAACACTGCGTTAAGACGGATTCCTTGATCCAACACTTCAAAAAATAGTTCCTCAGCCTTATCCCATTTGTCAACGGTGCACAGTCCATAAATTAGGGAGCTAAAAACAATAATGCTAGGAGTCACTCCTTCATTGATCATCTGATTGAACTTAAGGACAGCATCATCCACTCTGCCTAACTTGCATAGTACATCTATTAGTGATCCATAGCTTACTACATCAGGACTCAACCCTTGCTGCCTCACTTTGTTAAAAATATCCATTGCCTTATCTATCATACCACATTTAGCATATGCAGAGAACACTGTGTTGAAGATGTGATGATCAGGTGAAATACCATTTCCTACCATCAAATCTAGGAAACTATGCATTTCAGAGAGAGCACCTTTGGTAGCATATCGATGAAGTAGAACACCATAGATAGTTACATTAGGTTTTATTCCCTTCCTAATCATAGAATCAAAAAAAAAAATAGCTTCTCTGCATCTTCCATTCTTGCATAGATAGTTCAGCAGCAAATCATAGGTAAAATTATCTGGCTCAAGACCACGTGCAGACATTTCTTTGAGCATTTGAACCACCTCTTTCTAGTGTCCTATAGAGAGGTATCCATGGATCAGACAGTTATATGTGTCATTGTCTGGTTTAACACCTTTATCAATCATCTGCTGAAAGACACCCTCAGCCCTATCAACCGCTTGAGCTTTGCATAGGCCATCAATTATTGTGGTGTATGTCACAACATTAGGTGGAATCCCCCGATCCATCATTTCAAGAAATAGGTTGTAGGCTTTGTCCACTTGACCCTCAGTAAAGAAACCGTTGATGACAGTTTTGTATGACACAACATCTGGTGGGCAACTTTTACCTTGATCATTAGCCATCATACGCAGCAACTCAAGTGCCTCCTCAGCTCTTGTTTCATTGCAGAAACCCTTAAGAAGTATGCTGTATGAAACCACATCCGGCATGCAGCCAAGCTCAGACATTCGTTGGATCAAAATGTCCATGGCCTCACTCACCCTCTTTCTATCACAGAGACCTTTCAGTAGTTGATTGATGACCATGCGATCCACCCGCCAGCCCGTCTTAAGGATGAGGCCAAAGGTCGCGAAGCCATGCTCTAGGCAGCCCATGTGGCAGAAGCAGCCGATGAGGATGCTATAGGCAGCGGCAGATTTACAGGGGGGCTGGGTGGGCTCTAGCCCCCCTAATAACTGGATTTACTACTAAAAACAATGTAGCAAAAACCTCAAATCACCATTAAATCTTCATGCAAATCAACATCTTCATTGTTTTAGCCTCCCCTTGATTCTCATCCTGCATCCGCCACTGGCTGTAGGTGCAAAGGTCAGGAGCCACCTTGATGGAGCAGTCAAGTATCATCCGGTTGAAGAGGGAGACTGAAAGGATCAAGATGCCCAAGAGGGGGGGTGAATTGGGCTTTTCTAAAAATTAATTGCAAGAATTAAATCCTACAAGCCAAACTTCACCCCTAGTGCCTACTTGTGTTCCTTGTGATTCTACCGATAAAAGTTTTGCACCCTAAGTTCCAATCCTAGTCTAGCAAGGCAATTCTAGGAAAGTAAACAAGCAATGAAAGTAATATAAGAAAGTAAATGCTTGAAAGTAGGGGATAGGAACACGGCGATGTTTTACCGAGGTATCGGAGAGTCGCCACTCCCCACTAGTCCTCGTTGGAGCACCCGCGCAAGGGTGTAGCTCCCCCTTGATCCGCGCAAGGATCAAGTGCTCTCTACAGGTTGATTCTTCGACACTCCGTCGCGGCGAATCACCCAAAACCGCTCACAACTTGAGTTGGGTCACCCACAATCTCGTCGGATGATCACCAAACTCCCAATCACCACCGAACCGTCTAGGTGATGGTGATCACCAAGAGTAACAAGCTAGAACTCTCACTTGACCACAACAAGCCTAATAAGAAGATGGATGCACACTTGCTTGACTCTTGTCACTAGAGAGGATTCTCAAACTTTGATTCGCAAATCACTATCCTCACTAGGGCTCTTGCACTCCCTTGCACTTCAAAGATGTTTTTTAGCTAAACAAATGAGCAAGAGACCTCTAAAAGAGGTGAAGGGGGTGTATTTATAGACCCCTCAAACAAAACCAACCGTTACATTTCGAAACAGCCAGACGCGTACTGACCGGACGCGCCTGTCGATATGACCGGACGCGCTGGTCAGGTGTAACGGTCGAATAACGGAAACCTGTGCTGAGTGACCGGACGCGCGATCTGTGATGACCGGACGCGCCGATCAAAGATGATCGGACGCGTCCGATCATGCAAGAGCTCTCTAGAAAACTGACCTGACGCATCACCGCGTCCGATCATAGGTGATCGAACGCGTTAGGTCACTATGGGACCTTACTGGAACATGACCGGACGCACGACCACGTCCGATCATAGGTGACCGGACGCGTCAGGTCTCCACGGGACCTTACTGGAACATGACCGGACGCGCCGATCATTTTCACAGTCACGTCCGATTACGCTGTTTACCCTCTGGAACACGTGTCAGCCTGACCACCGCGTCCGGTCCTCTCAAGGACCGTGTCCGGTCAGTCAGCTGAAAAACGCAGTGAAGATTTAGTACTGACCGGACGCGTCCGGTCATGACCAGGACCGCGTCCGGTCATAGGTAAACGGTTCAAACGTCTTCTAAACGCGATGCAACTTGAACCAAGTTGCTTCTAACTGAACTCTGAGCTTTTCTCGAGCTACCTAGTGCTAAGTTTAACAAGTGTGCACCACACCTAAACACAAGACTCACCTAGGTCAAGCTACTCGCTCATGCCCCTCTTTATAGTACGGTCAAAGGAAGAGACAAAGATCCTAACGACTATTCCAGATGTATCTCAACACCTTGACATCCGGAACTAACCGTCCTTAATCTTATCGTTGATCCTTTGAAAACTAAAATAATTTCCATCAAGGGACATGAATACCATATTTGCCCAAAGCAGTTATCATCTCCATGACCTAACTTACCAACGTTTCTGCAAAACACACGTTAGTCATGGTAATTATGTGTTGTCATTAATTGTTGAAACCAACATCGGGGCCTAAATGCTTTCAATCTCCCCCTTTTTTGGTGATTGATGACAACACTTAGATTCAGAAGATATGAGTTGAGGTTTTCGATCATGCTTGGCTCACATAAGCACAAAGCTGTAAGCACAAGGGGTTAGTCAATGCTTATGTGTTCCAAGCCAATTGAGTGTACTCATAAGATAAATCATGAAGAGTTAGTACACATAAAACATAGCTCATATGAAATCGGAGTAAGGCACGGAAGCACAACCTCATGAGCTATAAACAAACAAGTGACATGATTTAAAACTGTGATTAGATAAACCATAGAGACTCAAGGTATCTCATAAGACCACATGTCACACGAATGCAATTACTGTAAAATAAACATGATGCATGAGTGTAGCACACAAGAAAAGAACGAAAACCCTCTAACAAAAGCTCTCCCCCTGAATCTACTCTCTCTCCCCCTTTGGCATCAACCGCCAAAAACTAATATAAGGATCTGACGGGGGAACAGACGGAGTCGAGTCGGGTGCTGAGGAGCGCGTAGTAATCACGAACTAAGAAGTGTCTCCCTCGGACTCGGAGCTATCAGGCTGACCCTCTGAAGAAGCATGCGGCTATGAAGCGGTCTGGGTCTGATCAGCAAGAACAGGTACTGCCGAAGTAGCAACAAGTGGAGCAGTCTCTGTGACCTGAGCCTGAAGAGAGCCAAAAGCTAAGGGATATGTCGAGGCAACGGACGAAGGAACTGTCTCTATAGTGCATGTCCCTGTCACTGGAAGAAAAGCTGCCTCTGAAGCTGACACCCCTGATGAAGTAGCAAATGTGGTGTGCGAGGGCGTCGGCTGACCAGTCAACTCGCTATATGTGGCACTCAGATCAATGAAAGGTGTGCTGGTCAACATGTGAGGGCGAGGCTGGTCTGAAGGAGTAAACCTCGTCTGAATGGGTGTGTAGCTCGGGGACTGGAACGACTAAGGAACCTGCAGCTGTGGAGAGGTGAACTAAAAGCTCGGCTGATCCTGACTTGAAGGTCCACTGAAAGGTAAAGCTGAAGTCAGGATAGATGCAGGTGGAAGAACCCCAACTGTGACTAGGTGACGCAGGAGATCCAAGTACTGCTGCTGGCTAGCTGCACTCTGTCGCTGCATCTCATACTGCTGACGCTGCATCTCGACTTGTTGGCGCTATATCTCAAGCTGCTGTCTCTGGAACTCGTCCTGTCGAGCCTGTATCTGTGCAAACGTAGCAGCTGTATCCTGAGCCTGTCTCTGCAGCTGAAGCTCCTGTCGCTCCTGTGCCTGGGTCAGCCTCTCAAGAATAGCCACCATGGCTAGGTCTGAGCGGGAGGCTGAACCAGAGCCACCGGCCTCGTGGTCGTGAGGCCGAGGAGACCGATACCTGGGGATGGGCTGATAATCCTCGTCAGTGCTGTCGAAAGCCTCATCCTTAGCTATATCAGCGGGCTGAGCGTCTAGATCTGCAAGTTCTGCCTCAGCAAGACCCTATACGGTCGCATCCTGCTCAGCCGCTGTCTCAGGCACCTCAGGTCTCTCTCTCTATCCTGGCACAGGGACCTGCTCTCTCGTAACTGAAGCCCATAACTGACGAATATCATACTCAGGAAAAACAGTAGTAGTTTCAGTTATCTCAGCACTAATCTCTGAAGGCAGCTCAAGTGCAGATCTGATGATGAAGTAAATCTAATGAGCATAGGGCAGCTGACGGTGTCCCTTGAAGCCTTCTGCCAGGGTGTCCTCCATCTCACTGACCATAAGATCCCAAATGTCAAAAGGTGTCTGTGAGAGAAGGTGGTGAACTACCCATAGCTGCATTCTGGTCAGTCCCTCTCTGTAACCAAGCCTGGGAAGAAGAGTACGCCTGACAATAGCATCCAGGACTCGGGCAAGTGGTGTCAAACTGGCAGGTGTACGACGAGACCCTTCGCCAAAAGGCTTACGGAAGCAGGGTCGGATCAGATCTGTAGGTGGCACAGTACCGCCATGAGGGTGTCTAGGTGGAGCTGTCTGACCAAAACAGAGCTGGTGAATCTTCGTGTCTGAAGCTGGGATTCTGAGAATCTCCCGCACTCTTGTGCTATACAGTCTGCAGTCGCGGCCTCTGAATGCAAAGTGTATAAACTCATGGGCTGGATCAATCCATAATGAAGCATAGAACGCCCTAACCCAAGTGCCGCAGTATGCACCCGTCCGTCCAAGAAAATCTGACAAGCCTGGTAGATAGGACAGGTGCGGACGAAGCTGCTCACCCACTACCTCAACAAGTGACTCAATGCGACAGACCCTCTGTGGTCGAAAAGCAATGCCACTGTCAACAAGAGCTCTGTAAAATCCTCCTGTAGAGGAGTATAAAAACCTTTTGAAGCTCTAGAGTCCCTCTGAGGTGGGAACCACCGGCTGACCTCAACAAATCTCAAACTTTGCACCTGACGTGCAGTAGCACCTCTCAAGTCAAAGTGCTCGACTGGGGGTGAACCTCTAACTCTGGGAGGTGGATGTCCTCCATGACGCTGGCCCTCTGGCTACTCCTCTGTCCCCTCTGGAGCATCTGCAGGTGGATCAACTGACATTGTAACAGAACCGTCCAAATTATAAGAGCACAAGTACAAAAACAATCACCGAAATGATCAAATTCTCGCACTTGAGCCCATATAACTCTGGTAGTCCAATAAAATCACGAGGGATTTCAAACCAACCAACATACAAACCAAGATCGTAGTGATTCAACATAACAAGTCACATGTTACAACCATTTCACAAGTAATTCAACATACATCGGAGTTCAACATAGTTATTACAACTTACATTGAAAAATAGCGGAAGCAAAGTAATTTGAAACTAACATTAATCTTATTTCAAATACATGCCAGTACCACGGTCGACTTCCAACAAAAGCATTAGAGATAAGGTAAATAAGAAGGTTCATGCCCATGATCACACTCTGCCACAAGGCAGGAGCCAACCAACTCTTGCAGCCGCCATGATACATCACAACCTGCAACAAGTGGGGATAAAACCCTGAGTACAAGAAGGTACTCATCTAGACTTACCCGTCAGAAACCAGAAATAAGGTGACACCAAGGATCATGCAAGGCTGATATAAAGTGGGCTGGCTTGACAACATTTTGCATAAAAGCTTAATATAGATGATCAATCATTAATGCTTAAGCATCAAGTTAATTATCATTAACCTATCATCTATATTAGAACCTGTACTAGAGCACTCACTTTATTAGGAGCAAACAATATTAACCATAGCAGGTATAAATTGAGGCCACCTTTTCATCGTGATCCAATTAACCATCCGTTCAATTTAATGGAATCTACGTTGCCGCTGCTCAAGTCAAGTGCTCACTAACCGGGAGCGATGGCGATTCGAATCGAATTCCTATCCAGCTGGAGGGGTATTTCTAACACTCACCGCGCAGGCCCCTGCCAGGGTCGCACAAGCCACCTTTTTATATGATTCAGGAATCGCGGGTCCGAATGATGTCGCGACCCCAAGGGCGACACTCTGCCAGGTGATAGGGACTCTAACCCCCCCTTGGTCTCACGCCAATGTCCCCAAGCACATCCTTTCTCTCCTCCAAGAAGCAACCTACCATTCGATTCCCGACCTGAATCACATTACTCGGCTTCGCGGTCGGAACGACTTATCCGGCCAACTAAGTGTTAGACTGCGTTCAACATGACTCAAGGATGTACAGCGAATCGGTCCTTAAACGACTCAGACGGGGATAGATTCACACCCAAGACCTCCATGCCTTGTTGCTTCACTATCGTCATCCCGCCCGGTCTCATTTCATTTTATTAACACATGGTTCCATTCCACGATAGCAAATATAGCCAACCGTGCCATATATGAATATCCCTATATCTCGCAGGTGACAGGAAATCACCTGACTTCTACCGCTTAAAGCAGGGCTAAGCATCTACTCGATCCTAGTCTATGTAGGATTCAAGGATTCATATATCTGGACAAGGAATGATATAATGCAGCAAGAGTTTCCAACCAACTCCTATCACTTAATGCAACAATACTTATAACATATATAGAATTAATTGCTTTGAAGATAGGAGGCTTATAATGCTCCGGGGCTTGCCTGGGATCCGACTCAAGTTAGTGTTGGTCAGATGAAACTCGCTGAGTACTTCCATCTTCGGGATAGTTCCACCAACCACCGTCTTCGGGTTTGGCTCCAACACCACATCTTTTACGCGTTTTAGCTAGCGTACCTAAATGAAATGCAAGATGCAAGTACATGAATACAAGGAAATGCAATAGATGATGCATCGCACGTTAATCAAGGCAAGTATAAGGTTATAGTAAAGACACGTAAGCACATCACATTACTTAAGTAACCTTACACAAACAAACATGCTAAAATAGCAAAGAAAGCAATACCAAGCATGACATAAGATTTACAAAGTCTCAGATGTACTAGCTTAATCACCAAAGACATGAATCACACTTAGCAATACGCAAGCAAAGTAACCAAGCAATCATGTATTTTCAACAATTCTGGACATACATGCAGTAGCTGAGTAAATCAATCATATCTGAAGTTATACAAATCCAAATGACTTGCAAGAAGACATTATGGAAAGCTTATGCAATTATCTATATTTCATTTATAATCATCACAGCATGATTCCAAAGTTCAACATGTCGAATTTACACAATTACAGAAACTGGTCTAACAAGACAGAGAGCAAGCAATTCTGTAACCCAACTTTAAACAGCTATAACTCAAAAACTACTTGGCCAATTACCACCAAATTTTAATAGAAGCTAGATACATAAATTATCTACAACTTTTGTATAAATAAGTTTTACCACAAAGCACATTATCATGAAGAACTTTGCTAAGTTCTCAGATCTGTCCAGAAACCTCATTTGCAAGAAATAATTATTAACTTATGTTGCAAACATATAATTGGACAAAATCAACTTTACCAACATTTCACACCTGACTAATAAACACCAGAAAACTTAGTGTCCATTTCTAAATAAATTCTTTTAATGCCTTTTCTTAATTTATTTAGATAATTAGGTGGAATTATGAACACATATCCAAGGTGCCCAATAAATTCTACCAAAATTACAGTGGCCTACACATGCTCCCAAAAGTCTACTGTCCAAATTTGAAACCATTTGGACATGTATATCAACCTCTATGAAAAAGACAAATGACCAATACAATAAATCATGTGAGAGCAAGTTAAACCTAAAACTCAATATTTTCTGTGAACACATGGCCATAGTATGAATCAACATCATAGATAAACATCACAATAAGGTGATGGAACAACATTTTCTATTTTACCAATTATATATTATTTATAAGCTAGTTATCAAGACATAAACAAGTTAACTCAATAACTTGAGCATACAGTAAGCAATGACCATGAAATTTATACCACAGTACATTCATAGCATGGAAAGAGTACCATAAAAATTTCACATTATTTGGAGCAACACAACTCAAGATATAAAAATGACAAGCAATATAATGTAAATTTCCTTATTATCAAGGTCAAACCAAAATCTTAAGAAAACAGTGAACAACTAGGGTGTTTAATATTTTTCCTAGCAAGTACAAGTCATTACAAAATTAACAAAACAAGAATCACTATTTTTTGATGTCTAAAACTCCAGATCTTGCTCTGGTTAGGTTTGAAGGCATTTCTAGAGCTCTTTTTCAACTTAAATAAACACATTGAAAAACATCTATAAACATATAGAATTTTATGACTCTACTTCATAGATTTCTTCACCAGGTTTCCAAAAAGTCCCCATTTACTATTTTTGGACTTTGCTATCATGAGATATAGATTTTTAAAGATTAATATGAAATTGGAATTCAAAATCGGAATTAAAACAACCCGAACATAAATCGCTAGGCGCACCCGGTTTCCCACCCCAGATCTGTCATTACATAACCGACATGCGGGACCCACTGCTCAGCCGGGCCCGCTCGTCATACACTCGTAGAGACACAGGGGGGAAAAGGAAATTGGCCTTCTTCGTCTACCTCCGATGCCAAGCAGGGGAGGCAGCCGGTGGTTGCCGATGTCGGCCGGAGAGGACCGGCAGTGGCGGAGGATGGTGGCTCGAGCTCCAGCTCGTCCACCTGCACCCATGGGCGGTGGAAGCGCGACCGGAGGTGTACCGTGGCCTTCTGACCACGTGAACAGATGGAGCAGCGGCGTCCGCGCCGGCGGCGAGGTGCTCCGGTGACCGGGAGCCTGGGCAAGCGCGCGCGCGGGGCGGAGCAGAGTAATGGACGTCGAGCTCTGGGCCGGCTAGCTGGGGGCGCGCCTGGTTGGGGAGGGGCAGTGGCGCTGCTAGCCTAGGCCCATGCGTGGCCGAGGGTGAGGCTGGCCTGGCCAATGGCCGGCTGTGGCGGCCCGACCACGGCTGTTGGCGGCGACGCGGTCATAGCCCTACGCTGGAGGCACTCCGACGACTTGCAGCACCCGTGGGTGAGCGCGGAGGTTGCGCGAGGCGGGCTGCAGAGCTGGGGAAGACACTCGACGGAGGAGGAGCAGCGATGGCAGGAGCTCCGCTCGGCCGCCAATGGCGACCCGCTCGGGTGCTCGCTGTGCGAGAGCAGCAGGGAGACAGAGGGGAGTGTGGAGTGGAGGGTGCTGGTCCTGGACTTAAGCACGGCAAGGTGGCAGCGAGTGCACGGCAGGTGGCAGCGAGTGCAGCGCAGGCGAGCCACGCGGCGCGAACAGCCAGCAAGGTGACGACACTGTTCAGAAATTTCAAAATTCCAATTCCACCTCAAACATACCACTGACACCCATATTTCGTGCCTCCGTAACTTCTAAACCACGACGAGTTAGCAAAAACTCTATTAATAAAAGTTGTAGATCTACATACCAGCTCCAACTTTTATTAAAGGAGTTTGGCCAGATTCGAAATGTTTTGCAAACTAAAATTAGCCAAATATGGGTACATTGAAACTGAAATCAGCTCCAACACTTAGCCAAATTTGCGAAGTCCAAAAACAGCAGCGGATTGCAACTTTGAGCCTCTGTTGGACTTATTTCCATGCTGAACTAGGGTATGATCCAAAAACAAAGTTTGTTCTACACATCATGAACTACAACTTTTATTTAGGGTGCAACTCCATGCAAGCACTGTAAGTGATTGGTCAACACAGGTCAAAGTAGCATCACGGTAAAGCTTAAATCTAATTTTTAGACTGATTGATGCATTTTCTCGACCTCAGCTCAACATGAATCCTTCATGACTTTTGTTGTAGAGTTAATCTAGAGTCATTTGGGCAAAGTTGCAAGGTTTGGTTGATGATCTATAATTCCATTCACTTAATGGAGCAATTCCAACACTTAGCAAAGTCATTGAAACAAAGACATAACTTATCATTTTATGTGACTTTTTGATTCCAAACTTCACGAAACTTTTCCAATCGCCCATGTGGGTGGAAATTGATATGAGGAACATGAAAGAAGCACATCCAACATTACTCAAGCATACTTTTTGGAAAGGGCAACATGTAAGCAATGGTGCATGGTCCAAGTTTAAGTGGTGGCTTATTTTTGTAGATTTGATCTGTCACCACTTAACATGTCATGGTTGAGCTCAACTGGTAATAAACACCTGGGGTGTTACAGACATAGTATCTGCATCTATTGGCACTTCTGTGCCCTCAGTGGTCTCAGTAGTCTCTGTACCAAGGTGTCGTACTTCAAGATGAAAACGACTGTCGCCAATGCGTATACCACTGCTCCTGCCACCTCTCTCAGCTGCATCAGCTGCATCTGCCACTGCCTGAGCTATCTCTGCATCAGTAAGAGTCTTCTTCTTCTTTCTGGCTATAATCTTGATGCGCTTTCCACGCGCAACCTTAGACATACGAGGAGGGTTGTTGTCCCCATCACTGGGAGCACCACCAGCATTCTTGCAATGAACCATGTTGTCACACTGTTGGAAAACCTCTGAAAGATGATGTACTGACACTCGAGAGGCTTGGCCTCAATCTATATCCGTAGGCTTGGCCTCGGATTCAATAGCTGAACAGTAGTCACCCCGACACACCGACAAACTCGCTGAAAAGACGGAATAGATGGATCTACTATAAGCAACATATATGATCTAAAAGGTACGAAACCCTAGAGATAGCAAGCATATAAGATAGGATGTGAAACAAAACGCGATGGCTACCTCGGATCGATGAGAAATTGGTGATGAGATGAGATGACCTAGGTCGCGAGATTTCCCGAAGCACCGGACGAGCGCTGATTTGCCGAAACAGAGGTCAATTAGGACAATGATAATGAAATTTCGGCAAACCCTAACATGAAGATCAAGGATGAGCGCAACCACCTCGGAGTGAAGACGTTCGCGCGAAGAAAATTTCAACGACGAATGAAGGAGACGCCGCAGCGAACCCTAGGGTTAGGGCGACGTGCGATGGCCGAAAACCGAGGATGGTCGCGAGGGTAGGGGCTGGCCGGAGGTGGTGCTGGTGGAGGAGAGCGTGGCTCGCGGGCGGCAGCAGCTCACGGCGGCGGCGGTGGCGGCGCGGCAGAGGCGGTGGCGGTGCGGGTGAAAGGTCCTTGTTTGGTTTTGGTAATTGAGTGACAACTTAGGTGGACTAATATGTGGTTATGTGAGATACACAGGAGATTAGTCCACATGTGATGGTGTCATGAAGGAGCTCATTACATATGAGACATGACATGGAGTCATGTGACCAAGGTGGAGAAGATCAAGATGAGGCTTGGCTTGATGGACTGGTTGCTAGGGTGAAGGGCAAGTTGTGTGATGGCTTGGCGCCAAAGGACCGAGGCAACGGTGAAGAGCAAGTGAGGTCAAGATCGATGAACCAATACGGTCACGTGATGATATGAAGTGGATCATATCATTTGGTGATTGGTTGGTGCATGTGTTGCATCAACGTCGGAGGAGATGGAGTGGAATGCGCAAGGCAAAGGTATAACCTAGGGCATTTCCATTTCACCGGTCATAGGTGTGTAGAGAAGTTGATGACCGGATTTAGGATAGATGGCCGTACTATCAAGAGGGGCAAACTTGTTTGCATATCGGTCATCTAGTGCCACTCGTGTGATCTAACTATGCATCGTTGCTAGGATCGAGTGGCGTGGCAAGTTGAGTGGTTAACTCCTTCGGTAAAATGATTATGAAAATGCTAACACACGTGCACAAGGTGGTGATCACTTGTTGGTGTTGGCACATTTACGAAGGTGATGAAGTTTGAGCGGTAGAGAGGGTTTGGGTTCCTCTCTCCCTCCCGCCGAGCTTGCGAGCGCGGGATTCAGGCATTTTTGGGAACTTGAAATGCCTATTTTCCACTACGCCGGAAGTCGGAAAAGAAACAGAGGCGAACGGAGGTCACAGAGGTGACCGGACGCTGCACCGGACGCGGTCATTGCATGACCGGACGCGTCTGGTCAGTGTTCAGTGTCTGCGCGTTTTTCAGTTCGATGATCGGACGCGAGGCGCGTCCGGTCACTAACGATCGGACACGTCCGGTCGTTCAGGGAGCTTACTGGACTTTAACCGGACGCTGGCACTGTCGCGTCCGGTCATATTTCTTCAGCGCGTCTGGTCGTTGTTTCGTTAAGCGCTGCTCAGGCGACCAGCGCGTCCGGTCCTTCACGGGACCAGCGCGTCCGGTCGTTCCCGGCGCGTCCGGTCAGTTGGACCAGCGTGTCCGGTCGTTGCTTCGCAGTTAGCCGTTGGGCGACCGGCGCGTCCGGTCAGTGCTTCGTGACTTAGCCGTTGTGCGACCAGCGCGTCCAGTCAGTTTGAACGGCGCGTCCGGTCGTTTGACGGGAGCGTCCGGTCGTTGGCAGCGGCGCGTCCGGTCGCTGGTTTGACCGTTGGGGGTCAGTGACCGTTGGAGAATCGGACGCGGCTGAGCGCGTCCGGTCAGTTATGACCGGCGCGTCCGGTCGTCCCGAAAAAGACCCAGTGAAGGGGTAACGGCTCTATTTGACCGTGGGGTTATAAATAGATGCCTTGGCCGGCCATGGCTGGTAGCTGAGCACACTATAGTCTTTGTGACTTGTGCGGTAGTGCTTGGGAGCCATCTAACTCACTCATGCTTGATAGTGTTCATCGGATCGAGTGAGAGAGCGATTCTAGTGCGTTGCTTTGAGAGATTGCATCGTGTGGCACTAGGTGATCGTGTTGCAAGCCGGTGGTGCTTGTTACTCTTGGAGGTTGCCACCTCCTAGACGGCTTGGTGGCTTGTGGCTCCGTCGAAGCTCGCAAGAAGATTGTGCGAGGCTCCGGAGAAGCTTTGTGAGGGGGATTGTGCTCACCCCGCGGGGATCGCGAAGAGCAACTCTAGTTGAGCGTGTCATTGAGCTACCACACTTTATGGTGGGTTCTTGCGGTGCCTTTTGAGAGGCTCGGTGTGTGACCGATTAGCCGCCGAACCACGAAGTGTTGGTCGACACAACAGGGACGTAGCTTGGTGGCAACCAAGTGAACCTCGGGAGAAAATCACCGTGTCAACATTGTCTACTCTTCTCGGTGGTTTGCTTTCGTGCAACACAAGCTTGTATTTACTTTCATAATACTTGTGCTTGTGTAGTTGCTCTTGTTCTAGTTGTGCTTGTGTAGCTAGCTAGATATCTTCTTGCTTAGTTTGTGTAGCTAAGTGTTTTGCGCTCTCTAATTTGGCATTAGTTGCCTTGTTATTGAGCTTTGCTAGCGAGCTTAGGCTTTGTGCTTTTGCTTCACTAGTTGTGTAGGAGCTCCCTCGCTTGGCAAAGTACTAGTGCATAGGTTTATGTGACCTTGCTCTAGAATTGATTAGGTGAGCTCTTGGTAAGCTTAGCACCTTAGTTGCTTAATTAGGATCTTTGCAAGGTGCTAGAGAACTTAGATAGAGGGGTGTAATCTTGGCTAGACCGATAAGTTTAATTCCGTATTTGTTTTGGTTAGCCAACACGTTTAAGTTTTAGAAAGGACTATTCACCCCCCTCTAGTCCGCCATCTCAACCCTTCAAGTGGTATCGGAGCCAGGTCTCTCATTTGTGGTCTTCACCGACCCGAGAGGATGGCGGCTTATGGGCTAGATGATTGTGTGGAACACATTTTTGATGGCACTCACTATGCACGGTGGAAAAATCACATGCTTGATCATTTTCGTGCTCTTGGCCCTAAGTTTTGGTGGATCATAGTTGTTGGCTTTTCTCATGACTTGGATGGGTGTGGTAACCGTACCCAAGCTCAAAAGGATTGTCGAACACTTGATGCACAAGCTAAGTTTTATCTAATCAAAGCTTTAAATGATGAGATTTTTGACAAGGTAAGGGGTCTCTCAAGTGCACATAGCATGTGGACGGCGCTCAAGCATCACTATTGTGACTCCTCAATTTGGGATGATGGAAAATTCAAGAAGGATGATCACATAGTGATGGAGGTACATGAGGATGTTGAGCATGACCACAACGAGGTGGTTGTGGAGGATTGCTCCACCTCAATGTCAAGTGATGATGATGATGATCATTCCACAAGATCACTTGACAAGAATGATGATAATGCCACAAGTGATACAAGTGATGATTCTACTTCATGCACACTTGATGGTGAAGATGATGGCTATGAGAGTGATGCTTCAACAAGCTCTTCAACATCATCACATGGTAACACTAAGATACATGTTGGTGGTTTTGTTGTGGATTGTGATGATCCAAATTTAGAGCTTTTATATAAACTCTCAAGAGCCTTGAAAAGGGAAATGGAAAGAGTAAGTAAATTGGAAAATGATAACTCTTTTCTAAAAACCACATGTGAACAACAAAAGCATCTACTTTATGTTACTAATTGTTCACATGAGGAGCTAAAATTGGCTCATGAGGAACTTAGTGTTGCTCATGATAATTTGGCACAAGAACATGCTTTACTCACTAAGAAGCCTTCTAATAAAGAAACCAAATCTAGTGAGAGCTCATCATTTGGGTCAAATGATCAATCACATATTACTAACCCTTGTGATGTAGCCAAGAAGCATGTATCCACATCTTGTGATGATTTATTATATATGCCATGTTCTTCACAATTAGATGCTTGTTCTACTTCTATGTCTTGTGAGACTAACCTTTTGAAGGAGAACAATGAGCTCAAAAGTGAAATGAAGAATTTGAGCAACAAGTTAGAGAGGTGCTACAACTCTAAAATCACCATTGAGCATATCATGACCAATCAAAGAAGATATGGTGGTAAGAGTGGTATTGGCTACAACAAGAGCAAGGGCAAGATTATGAAGAAGCAAGATGCAAAGAAGCTATCCCAACTCATGTGCTACTGATGCCATGAAGTGGAACATATTGCCAAGTGTTGCCCTACCAAGAAGTCTCAAGTTGAGCCAAAAAACAAAGCCCCAAGCTAAAGTCAAGATCAATCACGAAGATGTTAGTGACTTGATGATAAAGAAGAAGAAAACAAGAAGGGGTGGAAGAGCAAGACATCCAATGCAAATTCAAGATGTCAAGATGATGAGCAAGAATCAAGATGAGAAGAAAATACATGCTCACATCAAGTGCTTCAAATGTGGAGATAAGGGACACTTCGCCTCGGGGTGTCCTACCAAGCTTGAGAAGAAGGCTCAAGCAACTCGTGAGAGGCAAGGCAATGAGAAGCAACATATGAGCAAGGAAGAAAAGGCTCAATCTAAGAGAAGTTGCTACTCATGCCGGAAAAGGGGACACATGGCACATTCATGTCCCCTAGGTGAGAATTCTAAGCCTAGTTCAATTGACGATACTAATATGCTTAGAAAGGATGGCAATGGTACCTCATTGGTTGGAATTGCAAAACATCCCGCTAACCATACTAAGGCTTTGCCTAAGTATGTTGCTCCTAATTTGAGAGGACCCAAACTAGTTTGGGTACCATCAAAGAGTGGATGATTGTTTATAGGTACCATCGGCATTGGAGGCTTGATTCAAATGATTTCATTTTGTTCATCATATATTGAGTCAAGTTATGAAGCTCAATGCATATCCAATCCTAATGCCAAGTCAAAATGAGTGAAGTCCAAAGTACTACAACATACAAGTGCAATAATCAAAGTTGTGGTGATTTGGAATCATATTTGATGGCTTGCAAATATTCAAGTTGAAAGCTTGCTATGAATAATCATGAGCTAACCAAGGTATATCTCTTGTTGATTATTTCATTTGGGTGCATATGAGTTGATTGAATTGGATATATATGCAATGTTGCTTGCTATGAGATGTTTGAATGGATTAAAAGCTTAGTAATCAAGTTTGGATTGGTTTGTGTTGAATAAATTCATGAGATGATATTTAGTAAGTGGATTGAATGGATATATGTCTTGTGAAAGTATTCAAACAAGTTAGTTTCAAGTTTGATTCATATTTGATGAAGAATAGCTCATGTATTGAAATCTGTCCTACATTAAAAATCTGAGCTAGCAGTGATCTTAGCCATATTTGAGTGATCAAATCTATTTGGATTGGCTTGAAATTTGGTATACATGCTCTACACTTATGAAAGAAGACGCTGTAGAAATTTCATGAGAAGTGGATAAGAGATGCTTCGGTTTTGGAGTGCATCTTGTCAGCTATAGTGCAGCAGTTTTCAGCATGTAGCAGTGGTGGAAGATTTGAAACCTAGTAGCAATCTAAAAGTCAAAAGAAGTTCAAATTTTTACAGTTGCTATATGACTTAGTGAATCACATCTCCACCAAATTTTATGGCATTTGGATCTGTACATTGGGAGATATGAATTATTCTTTGAAGGGTACAGAATCTGCCAGAAAAGTGAAAATCATTGGATTAATCTAGAGTCACTTTTAATTGAAAGGTCCTCAAGTTGGAAACATGCTTACAAGTGGTTGAGGTACCTAAGTTTGGTTTTGGATTGATCTAGAAGCATGAAAAGCAATGAGTACAAGACTTTTGTATTGTGAAATATACTTGGTATACTTATTTGGTACTCAATTTGAAGATCAAGATCAAACTTAAGATGAAGGTGAAGTTTAAGTTCTAGTGATGATTGGAGATCATTTGGTAGAAGGAAAAGGACTTAAACAAGTAGAAAGAGTTGGACTCAAATGTAGATTCAAGGATTATTCATCAAGATTGAGTTCATCATTTGGATCAATCAAACTATATCATTTCAAGTGAGTATCAAGAGTGGTTCTTTGGAGAAAGGTCACTTCTCCCTAGTGAGGGGCTTGCCGCCGTGTGTAGGTGAAACCAAGTTTGGGACTTGGAAGGCTAACATGGAAGTGGTGATCCGAGGAACTTGTGATGCTTAGTTGAAGCAATCAAAAGGATTGATCTAAAGAGCAAGCAACACCCAAAAGAGAGCTAGTCATATATTTCAAGTGGTATTCTAAGTAGTTCTCTCATGCAAGCATTGATCAAAAAGATGAAGCAAGCCAACCACAACTCAAGCGATAGTGCACTTGATCATAAGTGGTTTTCATTTCATATGGGTGAAGAATGGATTTATCTATGATGATTGGTCTTCACCAAGCTTATAAATTGGACTTCACATTGCTATTGGAGTAATAAATTAGAATCTATGTGACTATCCCTCACTCCAACATAGCAAAGGTATCATTGTAATGTGCATGATCATTTCATCCCTTACTAGTATGCGATTAGTGCATATAGTACATGCTACTAGGATCATGCATAACAAATGAAAATTTTAAATTCATAGCCTACCATTATTGCTTGATTGATTAATTGATCTAGTGGTATGGATATGAGTTTGTTCTTGAGCTAGTAAACCTAAGTACTTGATCTAGTTTGGATTGCTAACAAGTGACAAGTACAACATTGGCAAGATAACCCTTAGTATGAGGTGTGAAGAAGCTTGTCATTGGATCAAACCGGACTTGGAATCTTAGGAAAATCAACATAGTTCAAGTCATACAAGAAGCTCATGACAATGATAAGAGTACAAGCACAAGACAATAATGAAAATAGATATCTAGTTTGTTTCAAGTGGTATCTAGACTCAAATTGATCTTCCAAGTGGTATTCACTAGTGGTGTCTAGATCATCAACTTACAAGTGATATCTTACAAATGGTACTCATGAAGATAGTGAATGTTCAAGAAATGAATATTATTGTCAAATCCTTCAAAGTGGATCCATACTAGAAAATTCTTTCAAATGGTATCACATTTCTACTCATGGTATCTTCACGTGGTATCATTCATGCAAGACAATGGTTTCACAAGTGATCCTCAACTTTAAGTGATCAAATCAAGTAATGCTACCCTCATCTTCAAGTGGTATCTCAAGTGAATGACACATGCTATGACATAGGGGGAGGAGCCCCACCAATTGGTATCAAGGTCAAAGATCCTATGTGGAATCTCAAGAGCAACCATAAAGTTTGTCATTCCAACATATGTGGTAATGTCCATCAAAAATGCAATATTCAAGTCTCAACCATCTACCCCAATACAAGCCTTTGTATCAATTGAGAAGAAAACCTTTTATGAAAATTGATGACAAAGGGGGAGAAGTTGGACAAAGATATGAAAGCTTTTTGAGCTTTGGGGAGAGATTGGAAAGATTGGACATGAACATGGACAAAGAGGGAGTAACATTGAAGAATGTAAGGGGATCAAACATTCTTGGACAAAGAAAGCACACAAGTAGGGGGAGCAAGCTCATGAACTTTGATTGATTACATTTGATATGTGCATAATTCATGTGCTTGCTTGCATTGCATAAGTTCTTAAATTCAATATGCATGCTTGTGTGGTGTATGCTAGTTATAGAACTTGAATGATGATTTGATAACCAGCATGTATAGGATGTTAGCTAGACTTGTGATTATCATGCAAAAACTAGAACCATGCTTATAATGTTGATCTCATGGGGTTTCTAGTGTTTTTGATGTCTAGCTACTCATGATGCTAAGGATGATGGCAAACTTGTGATTTTCAAATGGTATCAAGCTACTAATTGGTAGCGAGCTACAAAGGTTTATTCTATACACCTTAGCATCACTTAGTAGTGCTAACCCTCCCACAAATTTCATATTTATGCATATGTGCAAGCTTGAAACCAAACCATTTGAGCACATATGTAGGGGGAGTTATCACTACCAAGTCGGATTTTATGGTGCTTATTCAAATCTTGACATAGAGCTTAAATGTTGGATAAGTAACATTAAATCCAAAACAAGTTAGCAATTTACACTTATGTGAAGTGCTAGCTTGAAAAAGCATAATTTCCATATCTTTGTAGAGTTGTCATCAATTACCAAAAAGGGGGAGATTGAAAGGTCCTTGTTTGGTTTTGGTAATTGAGTGACAACTTAGGTGGACTAATATGTGGTTATGTGAGATACACAGGAGATTAGTCCACATGTGATGGTGTCATGAAGGAGCTCATTACATATGAGACATGACATGGAGTCATGTGACAAAGGTGGAGAAGATCAAGATGAGGCTTGGCTTGATGGACTGGTTGCTAGGGTGAAGGGCAAGTTGTGTGATGGCTTGGCGCCGAAGGACCGAGGCAACGGTGAAGAGCAAGTGAGGTCAAGATCGATGAACCAATACGGTCACGTGATGATATGAAGTGGATCATATCATTTGGTGATTGGTTGGTGCATGTGTTGCATCAACATCGGAGGAGATGGAGTGGAATGCGCAAGGCAAAGGTATAACCTAGGGCATTTCCATTTCACCGGTCATAGGTGTGTAGAGAAGTTGATGACCGGATTTAGGATAGATAGCCGTACTATCAAGAGGGGCAAACTTATTTGCATATCGGTCATCTAGTGCCACTCGTGTGATCTAACTATGCATCGTTGCTAGGATCGAGTGGCGTGGCAAGTTGAGTGGTTAACTCCTTCGGTAAAATGATTATGAAAATGCTAACACACGTGCACAAGGTGGTGATCACTTGTTGGTGTTGGCACATTTACGAAGGTGATGAAGTTTGAGCGGTAGAGAGGGTTTGGGTTCCTCTCTCCCTCCCGCCGAGCTTGCGAGCGCGGGATTCAGGCGTTTTTGGGAACTTGAAATGCCTATTTTCCACTACGCCGGAAGTCGGAAAAGAAACGGAGGCGAACGGAGGTCACAGAGGTGACCGGACGCTGCACCGGACGCGGTCATTGCATGACCGGACGCGTCCGGTCAATGTTCAGTGTCTGCGCGTTTTTCAGTTCGATGATCGGACGTGAGGCGCGTCCGGTCACTGACGATCGGACGCGTCCGGTCGTTCAGGGAGCTTACTGGACTTTAACCGGACGCTGGCACTGTCGTGTCCGGTCATATTTCTTCAGCGCGTCCGGTCGTTGTTTCGTTAAGCGCTGCTCAGGCGACCAGCGCGTCCGGTCCTTCACGGGACCAGCGCGTCCGGTCGTTCCCGGCGCGTCCGGTCAGTTGGACCAGCGTGTCCGGTCGTTGCTTCGCAGTTAGCCGTTGGGCGACCGGCGCGTCCGGTCAGTGCTTCGTGACTTAGCCGTTGTGCGACCAGCGCGTCCAGTCAGTTTGAACAGCGCGTCCGGTCGTTTGACGGGCGCGTCCGGTCGTTGGCAGCGGCGCGTCCGGTCGCTGGTTTGACCGTTGGGGGTCAGTGACCGTTGGAGAATCGGACGCGGCTGAGCGCGTCCGGTCAGTTACGACCGGCGCGTCCGGTCGTCCCGAAAAAGACCCAGTGAAGGGGTAACGGCTCTATTTGACCGTGGGGTTATAAATAGATGCCTTGGCCGGCCATGGCCGGTAGCTAAGCACACTATAGTCTTTGTGACTTGTGTGGTAGTGCTTGGGAGCCATCTAACTCACTCATGCTTGATAGTGTTCATCGGATCGAGTGAGAGAGCGATTCTAGTGCGTTGCTTTGAGAGACTGCATCGTGTGGCACTAGGTGATCGTGTTGCAAGCCGGTGGTGCTTGTTACTCTTGGAGGTTGCCACCTCCTAGACGGCTTGGTGGCTTGTGGCTCCATCGAAGCTCGCAAGAAGATTGTGCGAGGCTCCGGAGAAGCTTTGTGAGGGGGATTGTGCTCACCCCGTGGGGATCGCGAAGAGCAACTCTAGTTGAGCGTGTCATTGAGCTACCACACTTTATGGTGGGTTCTTGCGGTGCCTTTTGAGAGGCTCGGTGTGTGACCGATTAGCCGCCGAACCACGAAGTGTTGGTCGACACAACGGGGACGTAGCTTGGTGGCAACCAAGTGAACCTCGGGAGAAAATCACCGTGTCAACATTATCTACTCTTCTCGGTGGTTTGCTTTCGTGCAACACAAGCTTGTATTTACTTTCATAATACTTGTGCTTGTGTAGTTGCTCTTGTTCTAGTTGTGCTTGTGTAGCTAGCTAGATATCTTCTTGCTTAGTTTGTGTAGCTAAGTGTTTTGCGCTCTCTAATTTGGCATTAGTTGCCTTGTTATTGAGCTTTGCTAGCGAGCTTAGGCTTTGTGCTTTTGCTTCACTAGTTGTGTAGGAGCTCCCTCGCTTGGCAAAGTACTAGTGCATAGGTTTGTGTGACCTTGCTCTAGAATTGATTAGGTGAGCTCTTGGTAAGCTTATCACCTTAGTTGCTTAATTAGGATCTTTGCAAGGTGCTAGAGAACTTAGATAGAGGGGTGTAATCTTGGCTAGACCGATAAGTTTAATTCCGCATTTGTTTTGGTTAGCCAACACGTTTAAGTTTTAGAAAGGACTATTCACCCCCCTCTAGTCCGCCATCTCGACCCTTCAGCGGGCGCGGCAGAGGTGGCGCATCGCGGTGAAGCTGCGGGCCGAGCGATGGTCTTGCCGGTCACCGAAGAGGAAGGAGACGCAGGGCGCGGCAGTGGTCTCCGGTGAGCGGCTGAGGCGAGCTTTCCGGCGAGCTAGGGCAAGGAGGCGGCGGATTCGCGAGGAAGAAACGGCGTGGATGAGGAAAAAGGGAAGAACGCGAAAGGTTATATGAAGGATTAGATCCGCTCGTCACGCGATGACCGGACGCGGTGGTCGATATGATCGGACGCGGAGAGGCAGCGTCCAGTCATATTCTTGTAAGCTCCTGGAATGACCGGACGCGGTGGTCAACAGGGGCGCGTCCGGTGCAGCGTCCGGTCACTGGATCAGGATATGGTCTTCAGGATGACCGGACGCGCTGGTGGTCGCCGGGACCGGACGCGGTGGTGAAGCATCACTGCGTCCGGTGCAGCGTCCGGTCACTGATTTTCGCCCTTCTTCATTCCGATCTTCGACGCGACTTCTCCCATTCAAGTTCCAATTCAAAGAGACACAAATAAACACTAATTGGAACATGATATGAGTGACCTCACTCAAACCCTCAAGTTTCTCAAAATAGTTTGCCTTAGGCTAATATTTTTTTAGGAAAATAGGCAACAAACACTCGAGGAGCAACGTATGGCCATGCAATAGAGTTTTTGAACCCTTGGGAGCGTCAAAATGCTCTCTCTATCCATGGACGAACACAGAGGTTGCTCAAAGCTTAACCGAAAAGAAATGACAAAGCAACAAACATGCATATGCAATGCAAAACAAGTAAGAAAAGCTAGGTTGCTTGTCAAGTTTGATCCACGGTTTGGCTTTTTCACTCCTCCAAAGGAGGGTTATCGTAACCGTGTTAGCCAAGCCCTAGATGCATTGCGGGTAATTAAATATGACATATAATACAATGCAACGCAAAGGACAACACAAGCTCATTTTTTAAAGTTACTAGAGTCAAGCACATTGAGTTCACTTCTCAACCTACAAAAGGTAGCTTCATCTAAAGGTTTAGTGAAGATATCCGCTAATTGATTTTCACTTCTTACACCTTCCAGTGATATGTCATTTTTAGCAACGTGATCTCTTAGAAAGTGGTGGCGGATATCAATGTGCTTGGTGCGAGAGTGTTGTACCGGATTATTAGCAATTTTAACCGCACTCTCATTGTCACACAAAAGCGGCACCTTTTCAAGGACAACTCTATAGTCTAGGAGGGTTTGTTTCATGTATAAGATTTGTGCACAACAAGCCCCCGCGGCAATGTATTCCGCCTCGGCGGTGGACAAAGCCACACTATTTTGCTTTTTAGATGACCATGATACTAAGGATCTCCCAAGCAAATGGCATCCTCCGTATGTGCTTTTTCTATTACTTTTGCAACCGGCATAATCCGAATCAGAGTAGCCAACTAGTTGGAATCTAGCTCCTTTGGGGTACCATAGTCCGATGCTTGGAGTATACTTAAGATATCTTAGGATTCTTTTTACGGCACTTAGGTGAGGTTCTTTAGGGCACGCTTGAAAGCGGGCGCACATGCACACACTAAACATGATGTCGGGCCTAGATGCGGTAAGGTATAACAAGCTACTAATCATTGAACGGTAAAGAGTTTGATCGATTGGTTTACCTCCCTCATCTAGGTCGAGATGTCCATTAGTTGGCATTGGGGTCTTGATTGACTTGCATTCTTCCATCTTGAATCTTTTGAGAAGATCCTTGGTATACTTTTCTTGAGAGATAAAGATCCCTTCTCTCATTTGCTTGACTTAAAACCCAAGGAAGAATGTTAGCTCACCAATCATTGACATCTCGAACTCTTTTGACATCAATTCACCAAATTCTTTGCAATAGTCTTTATTTGTTGACCCGAAGATGATATCATCAACATACACTTGACAAATGAAGATCTCTTCTTTGAATTTCTTGGTGAATAGTGTGGTGTCAACCTTCCCAATAGTGAAGCCCTTCTCTATGAGGAAGTCCCGGAGGCGCTCATACCACGCTCTAGGGGCTTGCTTGAGCCCATATAGCGCCTTGGACAACCTATAAACATGATTGGGATATCTAGGGTCTTCAAACCCGAGAGGTTGTTCAACATAGACTAGTTCATTTATGAAGCCATTTAAGAATGCACTTTTCACATCCATTTGATATAGTTTCATATCATGATGTGATGCATATGCAAGAAGGATACGGATGGCTTCAAGTCTTGCAACGGGTGCAAAAGTCTCTCAAAAATCAAGACCTTCAACTTGAGAGAACCCTTTTGCTACTAGTCTTGCCTTGTTTCTTACCACTACCCCTTGATCATCTTGCTTGTTGCGGAACACCCACTTGGTTCCAATGACTCTTGCACCTTTTGGATGCTCTTCAAGTGTCCACACTTGATTGCGGGCGAAGTTGTTCAATTCTTCATGCATGGCATTCACCCAATCCGGATCTTGAAGAGCTTCTTCTACATTCTTAGGTTCAAGACAAGAGACAAAAGAGTGATGTTCAACAAAAGAATTAAATTTTTGAGATCGAGTCATTACACCCTTTGTAGGACTCCCTATGATGAGATCTTGTGGATGTGCTTGAAGTAGGGGTGAGTTTCTTCGATCAACCATTTGAGGAGTGGGATGAGGAGCATTAACATCTTGTGCTTGTGCCTTGGCTTGATGATGAGAGACATGGGTGTCTTCATTTTCAACTCTCTCATTCTTGTCATCATCTTGAGGCACATATGATGAAGATGGTGGATTGACAATTTGTACATCGTCTTCATCATCTTTAGGCTTGATGTCACCCACCGGCATGTTCTTCATGGCCTCCCTCAATGGTTCATCACCTACATCATCACAATTCTCAATTGCTCCTTGGGAGCCGTTAGATTCATCAAATTCCACATCATATGTTTCTTCAACCAAACCGGTGGCATGGTTAAATACTCTATATGCTTTGGACTTTGATGAGTAGCCAACAAGAAAACCAATATCACAACGTCTTTAGAACTTCCCTAGGTGTTGACGCTTCTTGTAGATGTAGCATTTGCAACCAAACACCCGGAAGAATGAGACGTACGGCTTCTTCCCATTTAGCAACTCATAAGGGGTCTTGCAAAGGAACTTTTGTAGGAAGAGGCGATTTGAAGCATAGCATGCGGTGTTGATTGCCTCGGCCCACAATTTCTCCGGTGTGTTGTACTCATCTAGCATTGTTCTTGCAAGAGTGATCAAGGTCCGGTTCTTTCTCTCAACTACACCATTTTGTTGAGGAGTGTAGGTTGATGACACTTCATGCTTGATTCCAATTTCATCACAATAAGCTTCAATGTTGGTGTTCTCAAACTCTTTTCCATTATCACTTCTAATCTTCTTTATCTTGACTTCAAATTCATTTTGAGCTCTCTTTGCAAACTTCTTGAAGCAACTTGCCACTTTAGATTTGTCATGAAGGAAGAAGTTCCAAGTGTATCTTGAGAAGTCATCCACAATCACAAGACAATAAAGATTTCCACCCAAACTCTTGTAAGTTGTGGGACCAAACAAATCCATGTGTAGAAGTTCTAGTACTCTTGATGTTGACATGTAGGCTTTGGTTGGATGAGTGTTTGCATCTTGTTTGCCGGCTTGACATGCACTACAAGGTTTGTCCTTTTCAAATTTTACATCCTTTAAACCTCTCACTAATTCTTTCTTCAATAGCTTGTTGAGAGTGTTCATTCCAACATGAGCAAGCCTCCTATGCCAAAGCCATCTAAGTGTGGTCTTGGTGAACAAACATGTCATCAAGTTTGCATCTTCGGAGGTGAAGTCAACAAGATAAAGATTGTTGTATCTAAAGCCCTTGAAAATTACTTGCTTATCATCTATCTTGGTAACAACCACTTCATTCGGACCAAACAAGCATTGGTAGCCAAGATCACAAAGTTGCCCAACGGATAATAGGTTGAAACTCAATGAAGCAACATAGAGCACATTTGATAGAGAATGATCATTTGATATTGCAACCTTGCCTATACCCTTGACTTTGCTCTTTGAATTATCCCCAAATGTGATCTTATCTTGACATACCCCATCTTCTTCAAGTGAGGTGAACATACGAGGATCACCGGTCATATGTTGTGTGCAACCACTATCAATCACCCAATGAGATCCACCGGTCTTGTAGTTCACCTACACACAAGAGATCAAGCCTTATGTTTAGGGACCAAACTTGAGAGGGACCCTTAACTTTTTCAACTAGTGACTTGGCAACCCAAATTTTCTTTGGCCTAATCTTGTTAGGAGGACCCAAGAACATGACTTTCATCTTTCCACTAGAGTCCTTTCTAAGCATGTAGTGAGCATTGAAAGCAAAGGGTCTAGCATGCTTGGGCAAGGGTTGTGGTGGTGGAGTTTTGCACTCATGAGCAAAATGGCCTTCTTGTCCACACTCAACACATCTCTTTGGCTTAGGCTTTGTCTTGCTTTGTTGTTGTTTGGCCTTTACCTTCTTTTCTTGATTTGCCAAATAGCCAATGCCACTCCTATCCAACTTCATGACGGTGTTCATGAGTAGCTCACTTTGCAAGTGTTGGCCTCTTGTGAACTTGCTTAGGCCGGTCTTGAGATGCTCTTTCTCTTGCTTGAGCTTCTTATTTTCTTCAATGAGTGACTCATTTGAAGCTTGCTTCTCTAACTTCTTGTTCTCAACTTTAAGCATCTCATTTTCACTCTTGAGCTTGACATACTCATCATAGTCATTTGCCTCAACCACACTCTTGCCTTTGCCGCTAGAGCCTTGCTCAAAGTTCTCAACAATCAAGTCATCACATGATGTAGCTATATCAATCTTAACAATTTGGTTAGTAGCATCATGTGTCTCAAGAGCAAGCTCGTTAGCAACAATAAGAGTATCATAATTAATTTTCAAGGTGGTGTACTCTTCCTTTAGCAAGTTTAATCTAGTGATGAGTTCACCATGCTTCTTCTCAATTTTATCATGTTTATCTCTAAGCTCCTTGTTAGAAGTTTTAAGCTCTTTGAGAGAAGAAGACATAGTTTCATTTTGATCTATGAGCTCATCCCTAGTATTATGTGCACTTTCAAGCTTAGATGAGAGTGATTCATTTTCATGTTGAAGCTCATAATTTTCATTTCTAGTCCTCCTTATGATTTTAGAATATTTATTTAACAATTTTACTAGTTCATCATAAGAGGGAGCATCATATTCATCATCACGATCACTATCATCATCATCATCACTATCACTATTTTGTACCTTTCGATCACCCTTTGCCATAAGGCAAAGATGAGTAGTAGAAGATGATGGTGAAGATGGCGGTGAAGGTGGTGATGAAGATGTCGGTGAAGATGATGATGGCCCAATCACAAGTGCGGCGATCTTTTCTTTGTCACTGTCACTTTCATCGCCGGAGGACTCACATGATGATTCAATGTCGGTGAGCTAATCACCAACAATATAGGCCTTGCCTCCCTTCTTCTTCTTGTAGAATTCTCTTTTCTTGCCATCTTTCTTCTTGTATGGCTTGTTCTTTCTTTTGTCATCTTCTTCATCACTTGAATCATCTTTCTTGCCCTTGTACTTGCTCTTGTACTTGTCTTTTGGAGGCTTTGGGCATTGATGAGCTAGATGGCCAAGTTTTCCACAATTGAAGCAATCCATTTCGGAGATTGGCTTCCTTTTGCTACTTGTGAAGAATTTCTTCTTCTTGCCATCGAACTTGATGCCACTCTTGTTGAGCTTCTTTAGCATCTTGGTGGTCTTCCTTACCATGAGTGCAAGTGATTCATCATCAATGTCACTTTCACTAGAGCTTTCTTGCACAATCATGGCTTGGGCCTTCTTCTTTTTCTTTTCATGACTAGCTTTGAAGGCCAAGTCTTTCTTCTTGGAAGATGATGAGCCCTCTTCTGGAGTGATGTGCATGTACATCTCATGTGCGTTGATCTTCCCCAATACTTGAGTTGGTGTTGCGGTGGAGAGATCACTTTGGTGAAGTACGGTGACAATGTGTCCATACTTCTCAACGGGAAGAACACTTAAGATCCTCCTTGCAACATCCGATTGACTCATTTTAGTGAGTCCAAGAGCATTTAGATCTTCTACAAGAACATTCAAACGAGTGTACATGTCGTTAGCACTTTCTTTAGGAAGCATCTCAAAAGAATTAATTTTCTTTAAAGCAATATGATAGCGTTCCTCACGCTCACTCTTAGTTCCCTCATGGAGAGCACAAAGATTTTCCCACAATTCGTGAGCGTTTTTGGCATTTCGCACATGATTGAAAATATCTATGCCTAGTGCCCGGTAGATTGTATTTTTTGCTTTTGCATTCCACCGGTCATATTTCTCCTCGTCACCACTTGGGTTAGCGGGATCCCTTATGGGAGGAAGCCCTTCGGTTGCGGCTCTAAGGCACCCAACATCTATGGCTTCGAGGTACACGTCCATACGAATTTTCCAATATGGAAAATCGTCTCCCTCAAAAGTGGGAGGTGGTCCTTCCCCATTAGACATCTTGCTCTAGGCGGTAAAGCCTAAATTAAGAGCAACACGGCTCCGATACCAATTGAAAGGATCAAGATGCCCAAGAGAGGGGGTGAATTGGGCTTTTCTAAAAATTAATTGCAAGAATTAAATCCTACAAGCCAAACTTCACCCCTAGTGCCTACTTGTGTTCCTTGTGATTCTACCAATAAAAGTTTTGCACCATAAGTTCCAATCCTAGTCTAGCAAGGCAATTCTAGGAAAGTAAACAAGCAATGAAAGTAATACAAGAAAGTAAATGCTTGAAAGTAGGGGATAGGAACACGGCGATATTTTGCCGAGGTATCGGAGAGTCGCCACTCCCCACTAGTCCTCGTTGGAGCACCCGTGCAAGGGTGTAGCCCCCCTTGATCCGCGTAAGGATCAAGTGCTCTCTACGGGTTGATTCTTCGACACTCCGTCGCGGCGAATCACCCAAAACCGCTCACAACTTGAGTTGGGTCACCCACAATCTCGTCGGATGATCACCAAACTCCCAATCACACCAAACCGTCTAGGTGATGGCGATCACCAAGAGTAACAAACTAGAACTCTCACTTGACCACAACAAGCCTAATGAGAAGATGGATGCACACTTGCTTGACTCTTGTCACTAGAGAGGATTCTCAAACTTTGATTCGCAAATTACTATCCTTACTAGGGCTCTTTCACTCCCTTGCACTTCAAAGATGTTTCTCAGCTAAACAAATGAGCAAGAGACCTCTAAAAGAGGTGGAGGGGGTGTATTTATAGACCCCTCAAACAAAACCAACCGTTACCTTTCGAAACAGCCAGACGCGTACTGACCAGACGCGCCTGTCGATATGACCGGACATGCCAGTCAGGTGTAACGGTCGAATAACGGAAACCTGTGCTGAGTGACCGGACACGCGATCTGTGATGACTGGACGCGCCGGTCTGAGATGACCGGACGCGCCGATCAAGGATGATCGGACGCGTTCGATCATGCAAGAGCTCTCTGGAAAACTGACCTGACGCATCACCGCGTCCGATCATAGGTGACCGGACACGTCAGGTCACCACGGGACCTTACTAGAACATGACCGGATGCACGACCGCGATCGATCATAGGTGACCGGACACGTCAGGTCTCCACGGGGCCTTACTGGAACATGACCGGACGCGCCGATCATTTTCACAATCGCGTCCGATTAGGCTGTTTACCCTCTGGAACACGTGTCAGCCTGACCACCGCGTCTGGTCCTCTCAAGGACCACGTCTAGTCAGTCAGCTGAAAAACGCAGTGAAGATTTAGTACTGACCGGACACGTCCGGTCATGACCAGGACCGCGTCCGATCATAGGTAAACGGTTCAAACATCTTCTAAACGCGATGCAACTTGAACCAAGTTGCTTCTAACTGAACTCTGAGCTTTTCTCGAGCTACCTAGTGCTAAGTTTGACAAGTGTGCACCACATCTAAACACAAGACTCGCCTAGGTCAAGCTACTCGCTCATGCCCCTCTTTATAGTACGGTCAAAGGAAGAGACAAAGATCCTAACGACTATTCCAGATGTATCTCAACACCTTGGCATCTGGAACTAACCGTCCTTAATCTGATCGTTGATCCTTTGAAAACCGAAACGATTTCCATCAAGGGACATGAATACCATATTTGCCCAAAGCAGTTATCATCTCCATGACCTAACTTACCAACGTTTCTGCAAAACACACGTTAGTCATGATAATTATGTGTTGTCATTAATTGCCGAAACCAACACCGGGGCCTAGATGCTTTCAGGAGACGACGGGCTCTGACTCTAAGGTGGAGGAGCGCCGGCCCGAGGCACGAGAGACAGCGGTGAGGGGCTGGTTGAAGGCGGTAACCGAGGCGGGCCTGGCGTTCAGAAGCAATTCGTCGAACAGATTGAGCGCGTCGTCGAGGCCGAGGTGCCCCGAGCGGGCGCGACTGGCTATGACGCGCTCCAGTTCCAAGCATCCGCGGTGTGCGTCGCTCACAAGGCGAGACATGCCGACGAGGCACGCGCACGGAGTACCAGGGATGGCCCTGCGTCGGCCTTCGGGTCTGTGAAGCAGAGTGTGGACCGGTGGGGCCGTAACGCAAGTCGCGCCATGGAGTGCACGAGGGTGGGAACTGGAATGGTGGCCGGCGGGGGTAGAGGCGGAGGCGTGTGCGCGCGGGTTGGTTTGGCGATGGTGCGGTGCCCTGGGAGTCTGGGACCTGAGCGGCTGTGCACTCGCCCTTGAGCCCAAGACTGAATGAGTCTTGTACTGTTTTTTCTTTTCTTCTTTTCTTCTCCCTTCATTCACATGCTTGGGAAGTCAGCACCGGAAGTCTGTCCATCCATGGGCCATGGCGTCTGTCTATCGACTGACTCCGTTGCTGCGCCGGCAGCCAGGGCTTCAAGAATGGCATCCCGCACAGTGACAAACGGCGCGGGCGCAGGAGATGCATGGAAGATGCTAACAGCGATTGCTGCAGTTTACAATTCAGTAATCAAACTTGTTAACTGATCACTTTTGCCATCTCGACTTTTACTTCACTTGCTGCTGCTATTTAATCACTAGCTCACTAGCAAATCATCAAGCTTAAAATTGATCAAAGGTATATATATCAAATCTTGCCGCTCGAATCTGAAATGGTGATCGGTTGATGCATCTCGTTTTACCCACCACATTCAGTTCTTTTTTTTTGAGAGCGTGTCGACACATGTTTCATTAAGCAGAAGCGGAGTATCAAAGGTTACAATGAATTCACAAGTAATCCATGGATTACCAGCGAATCCTACAAATACAAACGAACAACGAGAAAATAAGAGGGACCTCCACCTCACAACCCCAACCAACTGAATCTAATATAACATGAGCCAACACTATGACAGGCAGCAGGATAGTGTAACCGCAAAAGCGATGACCACGACGGCCAAGCAACCATCGGAACCAAGGCGGCAAAGCATCCGCCAGAACTACGGCCATTGACGCGGCAAAACATCCGCGGATGGGGCCATCACGCTCACAATAGTAAAGCATTTGCATGGGAGGGGGCTTTAGCGACTACATGGCGGCAAAGCATTTGCCAGAAACGACGACCATCGACGCGACTAAGCATCCACGGATGGGGCCAACACGTTCTCAGTAGCAAAGCATCTACATGAGAGGGGGTCTAAGCGACATCGGTGGCAAAGCGTCCGCTCGAACAACGACTGCAGCTACACTAACCACCAACATGACGAACCAAAGTGAAGATCAATATGAAGCACGATCAGGCACATCACAGCGAACAAACTGAACACAGTGAAAAGAGTACTATTGAGCACATTCAGGGCTTGTTTGGTTAGAGTTGTTAAAGTTTAATAAACACTATAGCACTTTCGTCTTATTTGACAAAAAAATTCTAATTTTGGACTAATTAGGCTTAATAGATTTGTCTCGTAAATTACTCCTAATTTGTGCCGACATGCATGCAATTAGTCTAAATTTAGTACTCCATACATTTACCGCAACATTGATATGATAGGAGTTAAACTTTAACGTGTGGAAACCAAACATGGCCTCAGTTCCTTCAGTAGTAACTGCGGTTGTACAGCAGATAATCCCATCTCTACAAGTTACTAGTACTACACATGTTGCGTTATTCGTTCCAAGATGGCCTGGAGATGTACCGCAGCCATCCATGGTTCATTTCAGTTTTCAGAGACACAAGTAATACATACCAAGGAACTGAAAGTGATACAGAAGATGGCAACAAAAATCTTCTGTTGCACAACAGGAAGCTAAGATGGATCACTGAAGCTCCATGCCACAGGAAATTTGACGAAATCGCATCACATGCAGATGTAACTGTTGGAGAAGAGGCATACGCCACACTCCAAAAGCTTCAACGACACCAAAGGTAGCTTGAATTGGCGTGCTTTGCAGTAAGGAGCACAGATCGTTAACGATCATACTCATGCTAGGCCGGGAGTCCGCCCTGTATTGCACGCAGCGGGACGCAATTGCAGCCATCTGCTAGCCAAAATAGAAATTCATTGGTTTATGTATATATGCAGTCCTGTTGCAAGTTGCAACCAAGCTAAATTTTCTCTCTTAACATGAAGAATCAACAAATACTGCAACGTTAGGTAAGTGTCAAAATATGGAAGGCACGAGTTAGATTGTGGCACTTGTATGGACACTATTTTTCATCGGAGAGAACACAACTTGATATTCAACTTAATAGCCGGAAATTCCTCCTAAGTCACCAACACCCAAGGCTATGAACTGCAAAGCCTTGATTTGTTAAACCCAAATAGACCACAAGGAAAAAGCAACCAGTGTGAAGTGTTTGCCTCTTCTCTCCCTATAAGACTCAGAATAATTCTGGTTCAACAACTAAATCAGCTTCTCTGGGAGCAGGACTTCTTCAGAAATAAGGCTCAAGATCTAAAACCCTAAGCATAGCTTGGCGAAACAGGCCTTAATACCAATTTCAGTTGTACCTCAATTACTAAGTCATACAATTAATTATTGTAGATAACTTTAAACCTTTACTCAGTTGTCCATAAAAAATTCAATCAAGAGTCTGTTTGGTCCAAAAAGCTGTTGCCTGTACACTATGAAGAAGCCAGTAACGAAAAAGTTGAACACACAATATCAATTTTAGCATAGAAGTAGAGACAACAATGAGAAAGATAGGTGTAGAACCAGCTATTACTATAATTGTATGATTTATATGTATGTGCAATAACATGTATCCACCTTTGCTTTTACACAAAAAAAACCCTCACCCTAATAAGTCAATAATGTAAGACTGAAGTTACTAATGGATCTCATAGGCATATCCCGGCTTAGCCCTTCTGTTGGAGTATATGTCTAAGGCCCATGTGGCTAGGCCCATGAGGCCCATGTATGTTACTCTATATAGCTACCCTTCTAGGGTTAGCCAAATCAATCTAGTCCATTCATTCCAACATGGTATCAAGAGCCATGTTTTCTTTCCCCCTTCTCCCTCCCTCCCTCCCGCCGCCAGCAGCCGCCAGGTGACCGCCAGGCGCCGCCGCCCACGCCGGCTGGCCGCCATGGCTGATACCCCTCCTCTCTCCCACCCCCTCTCCTTCCCTCCCCTCTCCCACTCCACCTCCTAGGCTCAGATCACCGCTGCTCCGCCTCTAGAGCCGCTGGCCGTCGCGGGAGCGGGCGCGGGCACTGCGCCGCCTCCCCTGGGCGCCGCCGCCGTCACAGGTGCGGGCCACGCCCCGCTTACCCTGGCGCCGCTACCTACCTAGGGAAGGACGACTGCTGCCATGGCGCCGCCTCCCCTAGCCCTGCCGCCTGCCCAGGTGCGGGCTGCGGCTGCCCTAGCGCCGCCGGCCGCCGCTGCCACCTCTAGCACGGCCGCGGGTCACGCCTGGGCCACGCCGGCGGCCCCCTGGCGCGTCTCTAGCGGCCTCGCCGCCAGGCAACCGTCGCGCCTGGCCTTCGCCCTCGCTTCTGATGGGCTTCCCACCTCTGTTGCCTTCCCGGTCGTCCCGCCAGATGTCGCCAACGCCGTCAGCCTAGACTTTCCGGGGGACGCTGCCGCCGCTGTGGCCGCTGCTCCTGCTGAGCCGGCCTGGGGGGAACGGCCATGGTCTGTGGAACCCTCCCCGCTCTGTCTTCGGCCGTCCTCTCTGGCCCGCGGCCCGTCTCTGCCCTCACCGTCGCGCTGATTTCCGCCCGTGCCGCGGCCGCCGCCGGTCTGGAGCGTGTCCGTGCGGCTGCACTTCTGTGGCAGCGGGAGCGGGACGCCGCCGACACTCTGGCTCACCAGATCGCCGAGGCTGAGCAGCTACTCACCAATGATGGGGGGGCCACCTCCTCTGGATCGACGGGACACCTCACCTCCACCACTACGGCTCTCCGTCATGACCCGGCCGATCCCCTCGTCTCGTAGCTTCACTACCAAGCCGGTGGTGTCTAGAACATCTGGCTCCTCGTCCCGATCGTTCTCAACCCTGAGTCACCCTCGTACGCTCGTTGGAGGGATCTGGTGGTCCTCACTCTTCGCCGCTATGCCCTCGACGACCACGTCCTCGATGACCCTACGCCCATGGTCCAGACTCTGTTGTGGCAGCGCCTGGACAACATCGTGCTTTCCTGGATCCTCGGCACGATCTCCGTTGACCTCCAAGACCTTGTCCGCACCACCACCTCTGCTCGCCAGGCCTGGCTGGCACTCGAGGGCTAGTTTCTAGGCAATGCTGAGGCCCGAGCTCTGTGACTCGACGTGAGCTTCCGCACTTTCGTCCAGGGGGACCTTGCCGTTGGCGAGTTCTGCCAGAAGATGAAGACCATGGAAGACTCCCTCGGTGACCTGGGCTGGCCCGTGGAGGATCGCATCCTTGTTCTCAACATCCTCCGCGGGCTCAGTGACCGCTACACCCACCTCCGGACGTGGATCACCCGGCAAAAGCCCTTCCCCACCTTCCTACAGGTTCGTGACGACCTCGTCATGGAGGAGCTCACTCAGGGCCTCTAGCCCGGGTCCACCGCCACCTAGGGGTCCTCGTCTTCCTCGACGGCCCTGGCTGCTACTCTGTCACGTCCATCTGCTCTACCACTGTCATCCCTTCTTGGTCCTCCTCCCTCCGGGCCCAGCGGAGGTGGGGGCGCCGTGGCAGTCGTCGCCGACGTGGTGGGGGCGGTGGCCATCGTGGGGGAGGCCGTGCTGGTGGCCCACAAGGGGGGCACCATGGCCCTCTTTCCACAACCCATGGTCAGGGTGCATTTCTATGTGGCCCTACCACGCTCTAGGGGTGAGACTCACCCACCGGTGGCCATGTTTACTGGTGCTCCACCTCCTGGCGTCTCCACTACACCATCGTGGGCTACTTCCCCCGGCACCCCGCCCGGGCCTGCCGGCTGGGACCAGGCGGTCTTGGCGCGGTCGTTCAGCACCATGGGCTTGACACCTCCTGTCGGACCTGAGTGGATTGCCGACTCAGGTGCCACCTACCACACCACCCCTAACCCTGGTATACTTTCTTTTGTCCATTCTCCTTCTACTTCTCTCCCCTCATCAATTATGGTCGCAAATGGTTTGTGTCTTCCTGTCACCTCTGTGGGTACCGTCGGTACCCATGGGTCCTTTCGTCTTCCCGATGTTCTTGTTGCACCCTCTATGGTTCACAACCTTCTTTCTATTCGTCGTTTTACAGCTGACAACTCGTGTTCTATGGAGTTTGACTCTTCTGGTCTTACTGTGAAGGATTTGGCTACCCGACGTCCTCTGCTCCGATGTGACAGTACGGGGCCCCTTTACACCCTCCGCTTTTCGGTGTCTGCCTCGCCATCTTCGCTTTTGTCAGCTGCCTTCACCACCACCTCTTCTACTACTTGGCACCAGCGTCTCGGCCATCCTGGACGTGATGCCCTGATATAGCTTAGTCATAGCTCAGACATTCGTTGTACTCGAGCTCATGATGAGCATTTATGTCATGCATGCCAAATGGGCCGTCATGTTCGTCTTCCTTTTTCTAGGTCTTCTTCACATGCGGCTTGCATTTTTTATCTTGTACATTGCGACCTATGGACGTCTCCTGTACTCAGCATTTCTGGCTATAAGTACTATCTGGTGGTGGTTGATGATTTTTCTCACTACTCGTGGACTTTTCCCTTACGTGCCAAGTCTGAGACATTCCCCGCACTTCACCATTTCTTCGCTTAGGTTTCCACTCAGTTCGGCCTCACCATCAAGGCCGTCCAATGTGACAATGGCCGTGAGTTCGATAACTCCACATCCCGGGCCTTCTTCCTCTATCGCGGTGTCCAGTTGCGCATGTCTTGCCCGTACACCTCCTCTCAGAACGGCAAGGCAGAGCGCATGATTCGCACTACCAATGACATCATGCGTACCCTCCTTCTCCAGGCTTCACTCCCCGCTCGTTTCTGGGCAGAGAGCCTGCACACCTCCACCTATCTCCTTAACCGCCTTCCTTCCGCTGCTTGCCCGGCTCCTACGCCGCACCACGCTCTTTTCGGTACCCCTCTGAGGTATGACCACCTTCGAGTCTTCGGGTGTGCGTGTTACCCCAACACCACGGCCACTGCTCCGCATAAGTTGGCTCCCCGATCCACTCTCTGTGTCTTCCTTGGGTACTCCCCTGATCACAAGGGGTACCGCTGCTACGACCTCACCTCTCGTCGAGTCCTCATCTCACGCCATGTGGTGTTTGATGAGTCTGTCTTCCCCTTCTCCACCACCACCACTCCTTCCACCTCCGGCCTTGACCTCTCCTCTTTACCCACTGATGCGGTGGTCGAGCCACCTTTGCCTTTGTTTCCTGCAGGTTCTACGGCCACGTGCCCCGGCTCGCCATCGGCCGGTGCCTCACCCGACCCTGCTCCTCGTTCGAGCCAGGACGGGGACCCTTCCGGGCCAGCCGCTATCACTCCGACTGACGAGGGTCCCCGGCCGTCACCTCTGGCTCCGACTGCGCGCTTCGCTCGGCCGATCCTCGTGTACCAGCGCTGGGCCCGGCATGCGCCGGCACCTTCGCCACCACCGGTGGCCCCTCCTTCACCGGCGTCACCAACGGAGATATCTTCCTCTCCGCTAGGGACACCGGGCCGTCGCCGCAGCCCCAACCTGCTCGCGTCGAGCAACCGGTGTATCACCCGCCGCTTCTTCACCGCCACCCGCGTCATGTTCATCCTATGGTGACACGACACGCGGCTAGGACCCTACAGCCACGGGCTCTTGCGGCGATGCCCGTGGACTCGCAGGTCTCTCCGGTACCCTCTTCCATCCATGAGGCCTTGGTGGACCCTCACTGGCGCCACGCGATGGAAGAGGAGTACGCGGCTCTCCTCGCCAACCGAACGTGGGACCTGGTGCCACGGCCACCAGGCTCCAACGTCATCACCGGCAAGTGGATCTGGACGTACAAGCGCTGGGCTGATGGCACTCTCGAGAGGTACAAGGCGTGTTGGGTTCTCAGGGGTTTCACTCAGCGGCCTGGTGTTGACTATGATGAGACTTTCAGTCCAGTGGTGAAGCCAGCTACAGTCCGCACGGTGCTCTCCCTCGCACTCACTCGCTCTTGGCCCGTGCATCAGTTGGATGTCAAGAATGCCTTCCTGCATGGTCTTCTCATTGAGACAGTTTACTGCAGTCAGCCGGCTAGGTTTGTTGACTCCTCATGTCCTGACATGGTCTGCAGGCTCAACAGATCTCTATACGGCCTCAAGCAGGCACCCAGGGTATGGAACCATCGCTTCGCTGCCTTTCTGTGATCACTGGGGTTTGTGGAGGCCAAGTCCGATACGTCACTGTTCATCTTCCACCATGGGGCTGAGACTGCGTATCTACTGCTCTATGTTGATGACATTGTCCTCACCGCCTCCAGTGAGTCACTCCTTCGACGCATCATCACCTCTCTACAGTAGGAATTTGCTATGAAGGATCTGGGTGTGCTCCACCACTTCCTTAGGGTCACTGTTGCGCCTCATCCTGCTGGACTTCTTCTTCACCAGAGGCAGTACACTCTTGACATCCTTGAGCGAGCTGGGATGACCGATTGCAACCCCTGTTCCACTCCAGTTGACATGCAAGGCAAGCTGTCTGAGGCCGAGGGGAACCGGGTGTCTGATCCCACCGCGTACCGGAGTCTCGTTGGTGCTCTCTAGTACCTCAGCTTCACTCGGTCGGACATCACTTATGCGGTTCAGCAGCTGTGCCTTCATATGCAGATCCGCGGAAGCCTCACCTCACTGCCCTCAAGCGCCTCCTCCGCTACCTCCGAGGCACTGTGGGCTACGACCTGCTCCTTTATCGGCGGTCCTCCTCCACCGAGATGGTTGTCTACACTGACGCTGACTGGGCAGGATGTTCAGACACTCGGCGCTCCACCTCCGGCTATGCTGTCTTCTTGGGCGGCAACCTGGTGTCCTGGTCATCCAAGCGTCAGCAGGTTGCCTCCCGCTCTAGTGCTGAGGCGGAGTACCGCGCCGTGGCCAATGGCGTGGCCGAGGCCTCTTGGCTCCGCCAGCTCCTGGCCGAGCTCCGTAACCCTCTTCTCCGAAGCACGCTGGTCTACTGCGACAACGTCAGTGCCGTCTACCTCTCCACCAACCCTGTGCAGCACCAGCGAACCAAGCATGTAGAGATTGACCTTCACTTCGTCCGTGATCGGGTTGCCATCGGTGAGGTGCGAGTCCTATATGTACCTACGACGTCCCAGTTTGCAGACATCTTCACCAAGGGCCTCCCTTCGTCGACCTTCTCCATCTTTCGCTCCAGCCTCAACATCACCAGTGGCTAGTTGAGTCTGTGGGGGGCTCGTATGTATTTTCTTTTCCTGGTGTACAGTCTGACTCCGCTGTGTCGGTAGCTCAGACTGCGGAGGGGTGTTGGAGTATATGTCTAAGGTCCATGTGGCTAGGCCCATGAGGCCCATGTATGCTACTCTATATAGCTACCCTTCTAGGGTTAGCCAAATCAATCTAGTCCATTCATTCCAACACCTTCTTATACAGGTAAAGGTGACGGGCCTGTGGCCCAGTGGCTAGCTCCCATCGGTGGGAAACAGCCGGCGGGGTTCGAACCCCCGCACCGCACCTGGCCTCCGTGAGACGGCGCCTAGATGGCGTACTTCTAAAAAAAAGGTGAAATTATTCCAAAGTAAGTTTTACATATAAAATTTGAAATGGTCTTATCTCGTAAGGAGACATACCCTATTTTATGTTCAACAAAGGCGACCATATGTTTTTTCTGAAATGTTATAAAGAAGAAAGAGCTGTTTAACTCTGAAGAATCCTTATAAAAAAATCTGAAGAAACTTTTGCCAATATGTTTCATCTTAAATTTAGACTAAACAGATAGACTCGAAGTATCTTTAAAGGCACACAAAAATTGTGCATATATCTTTTGTGAGAGAGGAAAAAAGCAACATTGCAGAATGTGAAGTGAAACCCCAACTATCCACCAAAAATGGCTTGCTGAGAAAGAATATAATATTGGTCAATAATTTTACCCTTGCGGCAGCCTTGGGAGGGTATTTTCCTCCAAGCCTTGGATCCACACGTTGTTGCACCATGTCTTCACTAAGTCCTGGCATAGGCTGCATATCAAACCATAAGTAGTTCAGCTTCTGCATCATCTTCCAGAGAGATTATGCCTCTAGCTGGTTGCACATTTACGTACCCGTATCATGAGGCTCTTCTGGGAATACCCTGATATGCGCCCGGTTAAAAGCTCCAACAGCACAACCCCAAAGCTAAATACATCGCTCTCCCTGGTAAACTCTCCAGTTGCTTCATACCTAATAGAAAGTATGAGAGTACATCAGTACATGCCGTCTCTGAGACTCAGATCCCAAGCATAGTGGAAGAATATGAAAGCACTATAATACTAGGTTACATACTCGGGTGCATCATAACCATTACGGGAAGGAACAACACAATCCAAAATAAGATCATCTAAGTAACCGGGGCGGTTTTTGGACACACGAAGGTCTCCAATCTTTGCAACATCGTTATCAAAGAGGAGAATGTTGCTGGACTTGATGTCACCATGAATGATGCAAGGCTCTGCCTTATGATGGAGGAACTCAATCCCCAGTGCAGCACTTAAGGCAATCTTCACACGTTGGGCCCATGACAGAACTGGTCCTTGTCGGGTTCCCATGACAGCATTTGTTCCTTTGATCATGAACCACAAGAATATCAGATTCGCTGAAGAACCCATATTGCCTCTAAACACTAAAATTAGAATATTAAAACCAATGGAGAAATTAAATGTGATCAACATAGTCTATGTCTATCCCATCTATGATTGAACATAAGTAATTGACATGTGTTTGGCAGTGGCAAAAACTGTGCCCAAAATTTGCTGTTTTCCTGAGCCTAAAAATTGGTTGTCCACAGATGATGACAGCAAAGACATTTCAATGAAATTGAGTCCTAAACCACAAAAAGAACAGTAATTAATCTACAGCAAAACAACCATCCGATTGCACAGGTCACCATATAACATCTCAACATATATCTGATGCCTCTGTTCATGAAGCATACTTGAATGCATGAAGTGAAGCAGAAGGAAGAAAAAAGAAAGAGGATCCATAAATAGAGTATTCATTATTATCATCGTACAAGGAGCCCCTAGGCAGCACATGTCAATCTTCATGAATATGTAATATTAAAATAGCACAAGCAACTGCATGGATCAAGAAATAAGTTGATATAACATCTAAATGTTTTTCATGCTATTCTGCATTTCTGTTCACGAACAATGGCAGCTAGCTGCTTATCATGAAGCATACCAGAATGCACCAAGCAATAAACTTAAGAGACATAGAAATAAAGGTTTCGTTGTTCGTCACCTTGAAGAATATCATGCAAGGAGCCCCTTGATGAATACTCATAAATAAGAGCACGGACGTTCCCATCAACACAGTAGCCAAGAATTTGGACAACATTATCATGGTTCAGTCTTGAAACGGCCTGAACCTGTAACAGAAGAGGAATATAGGATTTTCTCAGACATGAAGGGCTTGTTTGTATGCCCATGTATTTACCTTAATCCATATATGTTGGGGTGGTTTGGTATGGAATTGTATGGAATTCCAAAATTCCACACCAAACCACCCCAACACACATGGATTGAGGATTTTGAGGTGGATACATGGGCATCCCAACAAAGCCAAAAGAGGAATATAGAAGCTCTTCTTGCGACAGAAGTGCTAGCAGAATGTTGATTAAAAGGCAAGGTAGGCAGCCACCACCTGAAGTATGAACTCTTCATCAGGCTCAGAAAAAAACCCGTCAAGGTTCTTCACTACAGGATTCTGGCCGAGCTTCTTCACCGCAGATTTTCGGCCATCTTTCAGCTCTCCAAGGAAAACTTTAGCATGTGATCCCTCTCCTATTAGAGTATCATCACTGAAGTTCCTAGTTATTTCCCTTAATCCAGCCAGGGTAATATTCAATACTGGAGTAGGTGCATTTTTTATACTGGGGTCAACAGGAATAGGGGCACTTAGCTGCGCAGGTAAGTAGACACCTGCATTAAAGAAAATTGGATTTACTATAAAAAAAATCTAATATACTTCAGTAGAAATGATTTTGTGTTAACACTTTGCAGCATATGCTAGGTGTACCATGGGCCAGATGACTAGCTGTACGTATTACTTTTACATTTATATTTTAGTCCTATATTAAGTAAAAACATATTATTTGTACATTTCATCACCTGGAGACCCCAGCTGTACTGAGGACCCGGTCATTTCTCCTCTTCTCCGCGGTTGCAGATCTTTTCTACATTTCCTTAGTCTATCTGCTACTTCAACCATTTCTGGACGCAACCTGTTCTCCAATCTCAAGCATTCAGCTGCTAGCTTTGCAATATCTTCAAGCACCTTTATGTTCTTTTTTCCATCCACAATTTCATCATCAAACATTCTTCTTACCGCTTTCCCTCTTCTGAGGGAGTTGGTGAAATTTTGAATTAGGTTAATATCCCCATGCACCACTTTCTTTCTGGTGATAATCTCCACCATTGTTTTCAGGTCGGCTGGTCGAACCTGGTCGCCCTGGGGTCGACCGGACGATTAATCGTGATTAGTCGTCGACCAGGTCGATTAATCAAACCCTGGTCGACCTGGTCGTCCACCTAATCGTCCACCTTATCAGGACATATATACTTATATATATAGACCTATATATACTATATAGTATACACAATAAAGAAAGCATCAGCACTGCATTAGTGTTTAGCTAGTGACTTACTTGTGGGAGTTGTTTTCTTCTCTTTTCTACACTGTCCAGAGGTCCAAATTCCTGTCCCAAACTCCATTTCTTCGCTGAATTGTTGCTGCAAGCCTACAGGACCAAAGAAGACCATAATTAGCAAGTAGCAACACTAATGCAGTCTTGATCTTGACACACCTTAACAGCAGCGCTGCTGCACTAGCAAATAGCTACAAATTAGCAGACCATAGCAGCCATACAGCCAGCTGCCAGCATATTACAAAACCAAGTTCAAGTTCAGTACAGAATAGATAAGCTAAAGTGTTCAAGTGTTCAATAGTAAATACAAAGTAGGCAAACTAGCCAATAGCCATCTAATGGTTCTATTCTAGCAACAAATCATTATTCAAATGGAATTCTCCATCTCCATCTCCATCTCCATCTCCAATAGCCATCTAATGGTTCTAATTAAGCAACAAATCAATACAAAGTAGGCCCAACAAGAAGTTCCCAAACTGGTCGTACAAAAATAGTCTAAATAATTCTTAAAATGAAATATACGAAAACTGAACTGTTTCACTCAGGGTAAAATCGTCATTTCATCCCCCACTTAACACCATTAATGACTAATTCTGACAGACGGGCTGGCCACGTAAGGAAAGAAAGTTTTACTCGCAAAAAAAAGTAAGGAAAGAAAGTTAGATTTCGGGCCAAATCAAAGAAAGGAAGCTGGGCTCTTTCTAGTTTCTACGATCAACAAGGAATTTTCTCTTTAATAAAACGCGTGCATCCGAAGTAACTGACATATCGAAGTCAGGCAATAAAATCTGTAGTTTAAGCATATCCTGCGAAACCATATGTCAATTTTCAGTAATCGTTATTACTAGAAGAGATTTTTTGTTAAGCCCAAAACACGCAAGTCATGAGTGAGAAAGTGACAGTGTAGCACACGGGGCAAATACAAGAGCATTTCAGCTTACTAAGGCATCGTTCGTTTCCGGCTGATCCAATCCTAGGCTTGAATCAATCTAGGCCTGGAACTAGTGGATCCACTTGTGTCACTCATTCCAGGCCTGGGTTCGTTCCCAAGGGTAGAGGTGCGAATTAGATCCGGGCCGTGCTGTGCGAGGGGGAATCCAAGCCAGGCTCGTTTTGGTTCCAGGCCAGGTTGAAACGAACGCACATTTAAACTCATGCCTAGGTTGAAAACAGGTCTCTCCAATCCAGCCAGAACGACCCCTGAAACAGGCCAATCCGATGGAAACCAACGAGGCCTAAAGCAGTAGGGTTGTCCTCCATCGCCGCCTCGTCCGAGGTAAAGATGGCTTTGCAGCCATCAGAGCTTCGGCGAAGCGCGAACGAGTCGACCTCGCTGGCTCGCTCTTGTGGAAAATTTTTCTAGGTCCGCCCCTGTGCCTGTGGATTGGTGAAGGGTGCCGTCGATTCGAAGCGCCATCGCCGCCAAGCCCCCCCACATGATTCAGGGCCGCAGCATCTGAAGCTCCCTGATTTCCGCAGTCTATCGCAGGGAGACGAGACGAGACGAGACTTGCGGAATCCTAACCAAGAAGTGGGAAGAGGAGGCCAGAACCCAGATGGCAGCGGGCAACGATCCTGTGGCGGGGCCGCGCCTCAACGTGCTGAGGTGGAGGGTGGCGGCCGCCGGAGCCGGAGCCGGACAGGGCCGTCCGGCCGTGCCTCAGCGCGTGGGCAACGAAACTAATATAAGACAAAATCTTCATCAAAAAGTAAAAAGCAAACATTTCGTACGCGGTCCCATTGATTTAATGTGCTTCCAGTCCAAATGCTGCTCACCCAAACGATGAGGGCAGGGGCATCCACGGGGTTGTCTTTGAACCAAATTTCACGACAATTCGGCAGAAAAGGAAACAACTCGATCGAAAAGGATGCTCAGTTGCTAGAAGAAACCAGCGACAACGATGAGTTCATGTGAACCCCAAGTCCCCGATTCTGGAGCAAAGACGACATACCGAGTTCAGGCAGCCAGTGGTTTACCTGCCTGTAGTCCTGCAGGCTGCGTGCTCTTCGGCAACTGCGCCCGCTGCCTCGCTTGACGCTTGCAAACCAAAAAATCCCAGCCTACGCGCACAATGCCGTCCGTCAATGTTGTTCATCCATTGGCGTGACGACTCAACTCGTTAGTCTCCGGTCCTCCTTCAAAGAAAGTAGGCTAATGTTGTCGGAAAAAAAAAGTAGGCTAAGCACCAATTGGACATGCATATTCGTATGCAATGTACGGTCGCTGTGGCGAAAAGAGTTAGGCGCTATGGAACTAGTAAGGTTCTGGGTGTGGAGACGTTGAAACTGGTTGCCAAAAAAACTAAGGGCCCGTTTAGTTGCCCAAAATTTTAGGCCGAACCTAAGAATTTTTGGGTTTTCGCTTTTTGGAACTAAACGGGTCTAAAAATTTTTAGGCTGCAACTGTTGACCCAAAATCGGCCTGCAACGTGACGTTGGGCTGCGTATCCCGTCCACTCCCGCAGCCGATGCCTCATCAATTCACCGCGGCGCTCTCCTTCACTCTCGTCCACAACCGCACCCGACCAACCCTAGACGTGCCGCTCTCGTCCTCTTCCTCCCTCCACTGCCGCAGTCCATCCCACGGCCGGCGGTCTCCCCCCATCCCATCGCCGCCGCGCAGATCCACGAGCTCCCGCGCTAGATCCACGGCGTCGGAGTCCGGATCGAGAAGCACCTTCGCGCGTTCAGTGATGGAAGGCGACGACAGCGACAACAATGGCGCCGGCTACAATGGCCACCACGGCTTGGACGGCGCCGGCCATGGCAACGACCCGCCAACCAAGGACTTCCTCGCGTTGGCTAATCACTGGTCCGATGGTGGCGGTAGCGGCCTCTTCCCCGACACGACGCAACCTTTCTCCGGTTCAAGCTCCTTCAACCACTCCCGGCTGGGGTTTGAGTCGCTGGACCTCAACGCCGGTGAGGATTGGAGTCAGGTGGAGGCCTACGCGGGCTACATTCGGGGGGAGAATGAGGTCCCCCCCCCATGGCACCCCCTCCCGTCCGTGTTCGCAACCTCGGGTTGGACGCTGCAATTGCCGACGAAGGATGAAGAGCAAGCACGTGCGGCACAACAGTTCAAGGAGGCTTCGTCCCTCCTCCAACTTGTCGATGGGGAGGGTCCTCAGGCGCGTCTGGCCGTCGCAGGGGCCGCAGTGCACGTGTACGAGGGCCCGTGCCAGCCATTGAAGATGACAACTTCAATCCAGACTTCAACAGCCAAGGCCTACGAGTCCCAGTACAAATGGCAGTCCCTTTCTTCTTGCTCTATTGTTTAGTTCCAGTACATCTGCATGCGTAGGTTGGTATATGTATAGTTGATGGTGCTATGTGTGTGCTGTGAGATATGGTGTCATGAAATTGGCCTCGGCAGTTGTGAGTTTTAGTGTTCACTGTGAATTTGTCTGTTGAAGTTTGATTTGGTTTCGGTCTAAGGTTAGTTATATGATTTCAAGTCTTTGTTACATATGAATATACCATTTTCTGAACTTTGGATAATGTCTATGATGTAATGATTGTACACAAGGCCAGCAGCCATAGTGTCCTCTAGTTGGAATGTAATGTTAGAATAGTTTAATAAGCTCTTTGAAAATACTAAATATGTACAGTTGGATTCGCTATGTATGGTCATTTTTACTGTACAAAAATTTAATTTCGAAGTTCAACTAGTTTGATTTGAACTAGACTAGAATTGTACTACATCTACATGTACATGCATAGGTAAACCATTTTCTGTCCTTGCCTTCTTGCTCTATTGTTTACTTGTACTACATCTACATGTGTAGGGTGTTATATGTATAGTTCAGGGTCCTCTCTGTGTGCTGTGGGGACGTACAAATTTAAGCTACATCAGTTGTACATAGTGTAGGGTGATTAACCTAGCTTGCATTTTTTTCATAATTCCTGCTGTTGTTATGCATCGTTTAGGCTATCAAACACAAGGCAACTTAGACTGTACCGAACACTCTTACTTTCTGTGAGATATGGTGTCATGAAATTGTCATTGGCAATTGTATCAAGGGAGTAATGAACAAGACTGGTTGGAGGGACCTCCTATGGAGGTACCAAGCAGCAACAGGTTTGGTCCATGACAGGGAGCAGATGGCTGGTAGGTTAAGGCAGCTAAAGCACCAATGGGCATTCTATAACAAGCTCTGCTACGGTTTTGGCTTAGGCTTTAAGGAAGATGGAACAGTGGATGCCAGTGATGAATGGTGGAAACAAAATACCAAAGTAAATGATGTTTCTGTCTCATCAAGGTTTCAACACTTAGTAAGTGAAACAATACATAACAAATGATTTTATTTTGCAGGGGCAATCTGATTTGATGAAGTTCAAGAAAGGTTTGCCCGAGTACTTAGATCTAATGGACAAAATGTTTACTGGAAACACAGTTGATGGTTCCACCTCCTTTGTTGCTGGTGAGAGCGATACTATTGACTTGGATGGTGCTAGTTCAGATGAAGCGGCTGCAGCATAGCAAGCTAACTTGCTCACCCCACTTAGCGTTGGCAACAAGCGGTCCAGCAACACTAGCACCACTACCTCCAGCCGAAGCAAGAGATCCAAGAGCCCAACAGTGAGGTCCCTGGACAACACCATAAGGACGCACAATGAAATTGCCAACCGTAGGCTCTGCTTGTTGGAGAACATGATGGACATCAAGAAGCAGAAGATAGAAAGGGTCACCCAGCTAGCAAGAGAGATGGGTATAGGTGCACAGACCCCAACATTGTTTAGGGGCCTCCACAACATCATCCTCAATGAAAGTGAAATGGGCTTCTTCCTTGTTTGTGGCCCTGAAGAAAGGATGATGATCATCGAGCAAGCTGCCCTGGTTGACCCATAGACCATCTTATCTTATTTCCTCTATGAATTGTAGTTCATGTAGTAATGGTGTCCTTCGAACAATGTCAGTCATGTCGTATGTCATTTGAACTAAGTGTCAAGTGTCTGAATGTGTGTTTAAACTATGTTTGTGTTGACGATGGTTATCTACCATAATAAAGGGTTAAAATAAATATATAAAGGGCTAATAAATGATCATCAACATAGGTTTAGGGTGTCAACTAACGAAATTCCACGAGTTTTGGTGAATCTATATTTTGCAGGGGGTTATCAGAATAATTCAGGAATTGATATCTTCCACGAGAAGGAACCCACGTCAATCGGCCTAATCTCCACGTCACGAATACGCAAGAGGCTTCTAGAGGACACCAGAGGACTCCACAAGGAGGGCCACCACGAGGCGCCGCCAGGTGGGGCCGACCGGTCCCTGACCGCCGCCCCTCGGCTCCTTTCTTTGCAAGCTACTTCAACCGCCTCCAAGGATGCATCCTAACCCCACGTGAAGGTCGGTTTGATCCAAGGGCCACGGTTCCATGCTCTGGGCTATATAAACGAGGCCCCAGACCCCCCTCCGGGGGGAATTCATTCAATCCATCATCATAATCACCTTTAAGAGAAAAGCTAGGGTTTGGGGAAGAGAGGTGTCCCTCAAATCGATGTCCTCTCAACTCCCAAGTTAGACTGTCTCCAACATCCCTCACCCAAATCAGAGACCCATTCGTTCATTTGGGTCGCGCTCGCCGCTCGCGTGGAGACCCAAAACTCAGCATTCTCCAACAGCCGACGCAAATACGCACTCTCCTCACTCTCTCTCTCCCGTGCCCCCTCCCTCTCTCCCGGATCCGGCCGGCGGCGGCATCCATCCCTCCTGGATCCGGCAGCGCGGGTGAGTAGGAGCTCGGATCCGGCGGCCACACCCCGCTCCCCGCCTCGCCCCGGTGGCCGCGCCCCGCTCCCCACGGGCCCACCTCGCCGTCGTCCCGCTCCCCGTGGACCTGCTTCGCTCCAACGGCTCCACCGGCCCGCCTTGCTCCACCGGTCGCGCCCCGCTCCCTGCGAACCCGCCTCGCTCCACCGACGGTGCTCCGTCCGCTCCCCGCGGGCCCGCCTCACCGAGCCGGCCACGCCCCGCCTGGAAGCGCCGGCTGCGGACCCGCCTCGCTCCACCGGCTGCGCTCCGTCGCGGACCCGCCTCGTCGTTGTTGTCCGCGCCAGAGACTGCGTCGTGGGGAGAGAGATGACGCATTCTTGCCTACCGCCTCGCCGAGCACGCAAAATGGGCGTTGTCTTTGCATCCTCTGTTGGACCGCGATTTTGATACCCAAAACACTATCCGCGCCCTATTTTACGTTTGGGTTGCTCTTTGCCTACGCTGTTGGAGATAGCCTTAGAATAGATCTAGTCTTCTAGATAGTAGAGAGATGGAGAGCGAGAGAGGAGTTCGGAGGAGGTGCTGGCATGTCGGTGCCTCTTCAACAACTTGTACTTCGGCAGGATCGAGCTCTATGTGGGCTTTCTCTTGAGATGGCTCAGGCTCTGGCAATCAACTTCTGATTCAAGTAAGATTTATGTTTATATTATTCTTATGGTTTGTAAGTCTCTTTTGAGCGCTTTAATCTAGTCGACTAGGTTAGAGTATAATTCGTAGTGTAAGCGTGGCGCTTAGACTAGAATTACTCGTAGATGCACCCTATATTCCGGATCGGTGGTAGATCACGAAGGTGACAGCTTCATTGAGTCCTCTGTAGTCCACCTCCTGTCTGTAGGCCTAGCAGGATATATAATTACGTGGTAGATTCGTACTCTGTTTGCGGTCTTCCATAGTAATTCTCCGATTGAATAGTAGAAGATATGGACTGCCCAAGTTAGAAGTAGAAAACCCTAATCGAGTTATCCTCTCTATACTCCTACTATCGACCCCATACTAGATTGATCCTCTCTTACGTTTTAGTCTTATTTTTACTTTAGTTGTTCCCACCTTATTTATATTTCCAACTCATTCACCTTTTCTGGTTAAGTTAGAACACGTAGTTAACTTACACGTTTCCCTATGGATACGATATTTAAAACCCTCCAGGTGAAAGCTACAACGGTATCCGTGCGCTTGTGGATCTTTTCCGTTCGCGTTAATAAATACCAACAAGCTTTCTGGCGCCGTTGCCGGAGAAACGGTTGCTGAATTGACTACGAACCTAGCCTAACCTTTTTCAAAAACATAAATAAATAAATAAATATATATACATAAAATAAAAAAACCCTCTTTTCTTATCTTTACCCTTTTGTTTTTTAAAAAGAAAAAAAATCTTTTCTCATACCTTCTTTCTTTTTATCCTTCACCTCATCCCTTCTATTCTTTTTTCCTTTCATCTTTTGTTAGCATGGATAATAACACTCCTATCTATCAATATGCCTATCACAGCATCTGGTTTTGAGATAAGCCCGGATTTCATAGAATTTGTTCAGAAAAAACCCTTCATGGGGGAAATTGAGGAAAACTCATATTCACAACTATGAGAGTTTAAGCGGATCTGTGACCTCATTCGCATAAAGGGCATGTCCGATGAGACCATCCAATAGAAGTTATTTCCATTCTCTTTAACGGGAAAAGCTAAACATTGGTATAAACTCAATGTAGAACATGCGCAAGGAGATTGGAAGACATTATGCAATGAATTTCTATCAAAATTCTTTCCCATCTCCAAAGTGAATGACCTACGGAGAGAGGTTCTAACTTTTAGACAACTAGAAGAAGAATCTCTTGCCGAATCATGGGATCGCTTTATTGACCTTACCCTCATTGGCCCGGACCTTGCTATTCCAGACCCAATACTTTTTTTAATATTTTTACGAAGGTCTTAGCAAGGATTCTAGGGAATTTCTTGATTTATTCTCTAGAGGAGCTTTTCTTCATTTGCTTACAAGTGAAGCAAGGGTCATGCTTGAAAAAATTACTAGTCAAGCCACTCGCTGGACTAAAATTCATTTTAAGCCCCCCAAGAAAAAGGAGTTCTCTCCTGAACAAAAAGAGGAAGTTTTGATAGCTAAGTCACAACCACTTTAATCCCGAGGTTCAGCTGTCAATCCTAAGACATCAATACCCCCAATGTAATGATGATAGCTTAGACTTCCAGTTTTGTAAGATGCTAGTAGATCAATATAAAAATAGAATGGCATCCAGAAAAAAGTGTTCTCAACTACCTTTCCCCCATAGAGCACATTGGAAGAAATGCAAGGATGGCATGTCTAGCGATGCCATAGAAGGAGAGCCAAGCAATTTTGGAAATTATTCTATCTTATCCCCTTCTATGCCCACATCAGATGACTTACCTCAACCCATTTTTCAATCCATCCTTGACCCCGATGATCCCTCGTATGCTCTCCCTCCTAAGTCTCATGATGATCCTAGAAATCCATTAAGACAACCAAACCATAAGACTCATAATGACCACATGGATGATGAAGAGATGCTACGACATTGGCAGGAATGTGTAGAATGGATGGACAAGGAAGAAGCCTTAATAGAATCTAATCTTGACTCAAACTCAAATGGTGAGTTTTTAACTCCCTTTGACTTTGAGGACGATACTTATCCATCTATGGAGAAAGCCCTAGATGAGGCCAATTCAAGAGTCACCAATCCAAGTGAAATTCTAAACATTCAGATTGGAGACAAAGATGACATCAATGAGCATGGAATCTATTTCATAACCACCTTATTAAATCCATGTTTATATGAGACATCTCCCAATTCAATTGGTCTCTTCAACCTCCCCACATTCGAGATCTCCAACCCCCTCACTCTTTCTGTTTATAAAAATTTTAAAAGGGTGGTTGTAGATGCATATGTTTATCATAAATATTGTAGATCTCGTTGTGCTCTTAAGGTTGGTGTTGGAGGGGAACCTACTTCACCAAAACACATTTTGAAGGTTTCCCAAGGACAAGCTTAGTGTCCTAAAATAAGCACTTTTTAGATCCTAACACGAGTATTCACCTTTCTGCTACGCTGCCCTTGTGAAACGAGCATAGAGATATAATTGTAAAAATATTTCTTCAGGTACTCTTGTCACTAACCTTTCTAGGTCTAGAGCAAAAAGATCAAAGGAATAACAAACACAAGGGAAACACAGCTCACACATCATGAAGAGATCCATGGAACAAGAAGATGAGTGCCACGAAATAAGATCTATAATCAAAGCACTCACTTCATGAAAGAAGGTGAACAAATCTCCACCAAGCCCCTTCAAGACAAAGACCATCATGGAGAAATTCTCAAGACAATGAGGGGAGCACAAGGACCGACAAGAATGTCAAGATCAGAAGAACAAAAAGATGGTGAAGACAAGCCATTCATGAGCAGAGCCAGCTGGGCAAGAGAAGCTTCCACAGGGTGGTTCAGTACCATCACTCTTCAATGACAAAGGTAACATCTTGAGGTACATAATCACTATTCAAAAAGCTTTTCTCGATCCTAGTATGCACATAAATGAAGAACCAAACATGTTTAAGTTACAACTTCACTTGATCTAACCTGATCAACTTAACATGTTTAGTTCTTTAATCTTTGTTCTTAGCTTCACTCTCTTGATCTCACTGTCTTAACCAAATGAGCTAAAAATATTGCATATTCACACTCATGCTCATCTTCTGATCTTATGACCCATAACTTTAACTTTATCTTGTTCACCATGCCTAAGGTTAGAGAAGAACGAATAAAACTTTTGGTTCTGTTGGTGTTTTTCCACCAACAAAGCCCATGCACTTGATCTCTACCTTGTCTTTATGAGCAGGACATACTTTGAACAAAATATGGATGAGTATGTCAACTCTCCCAAATTCTACAAAGTGAAGGTCCTGAATCTATAAGAACATGCACACTGAGCAAGATGCTATCAACTTCCATAATTAATGCTTCATTTCAAACGACTGCTAGACGAACAAAGAACATGGGTAACACCATATCAAGAGGTGCAGTTATCAAGGTCTCCACCTCTGAGACTAGATGATTCACCTAAGGAATGAACATGGTGAGAAGTCATGTTCAGAGGACTTAAAACAATGAACCCTCGTCGGGAGGTAAAATCGGTAGTTATCCATATTTATCTTTTTTGCATAATCATTTTCATTTAGCATATTTACTTTTCTGCATTAACATTGCATTATATATATATATATTATTTGCTGCATCATAAATCCTAAAGCCCCATGTGGATAATTTTGTGGTGTGTAAAAACCCATAGGAATAATCACCGTGGTGGCATAAAAATAAAAATAAATATGCATGCATTCATCCTATTGCATTTTCTTTTGCATCATAGAAAATATAAAAAATACAAAAATATTGAGAAAGAAATCCCACTGAAACTCTGCCTAGAAGAAAAGCTTTGGACAACTGAGGCTTAAGTGGCCAAACCACTAACGCTTAACATGTTCTACAAGTTTTGTTGTCTATTTGAGTTTCACAGGATTTGAAGGACCAAAAAGAGCTGACAAGCAAGTGGATGTTCTATCCATTGTTGGAGCACTGTCTCATCAGTCATCAACATCAATCAATTTCTGACAGAAGACGTACATCTCCACTGCCAGTCTGCTACATTGCAAAATCGAACGACTACGTTAACATTTAGCTTGGGGAAAGGCACCCCCGTGTATTCCAGGTAAGTATCCTTACCCCCTTAAAGTTTTCTTTTTATAAATAAACTCAATAAGAAAGAAAGAAAATATAGTGAGCACATGAAGGTTCACACTTATATAATTATGGTCAGGAGACATACTTTTTAATATTTATGGATTTTTATTGTGTCTACTTTATCTAGTCGAGTATTTGTTTTATATTGTGCTATTTTGTAATAATGTGTTTTAGTTAGAGTGTGTCAAGTTTGCTTGAATCAGTTTGTGAATAGAGAGCACTCAGAATAATCTCTGTTATGGAATTGATGAGTAGTTGCTCTGCCGTAATTCCTTTCAAGTGCCTAGTTTTCAACCTCAAACTCTCCCGAGTTTTGGAAATGATTGTTTTGACCTAGGATTTACTCTGAACCTAAAACTTGTGGGTTGCAAATGATGGATCTAAATCTAGGTAGTTGAGGAGTATGATATGAGAAAGTCTGAGCTGCTATTTATCTTGCTCCTACTGATGCTAGAGTTCTGGAGAATTTTATCTTTTGAAATCTTAAAATACCATGATGAGTACTTGTATGACAAAGCTTAAAATTTCTACCACAGCCATACATAGGATAGAAAACTCCATTCATATTTTTTACTACTTATACTTGCATTGAGCATTGTCGAGCTCTGTTGACCCTTAGAGGCTTGTCATACTTTTAAAATCAAGATCACGTACACTCCACTCAAATATGCTGCTTCTACTCTAGAAGTACGCAACAACATGCCTTTAGATCCACCAAATATATTTTTCTCCTACACTAGGAGAGAACACCACTCACATGTCTTATATGATTTTTTTTTCACCTATCCATACATTTCATAAGCCCCAATTATTGTTGCTCCAGGTTATTATTATCTCTCAATCTTTCATTATAAACAAGAATGTTCTGGGCTTATATATTTATAAAAAAAAGAAGAAAGAGAAATATATAGAGAGTAAAACATGGACAAGTGTCCTACCAAAACAATGGGTACTTAGATGCCCGTCTCTCTAAAAAAAACTATAGCCTAAAATATCTCTTAGTCTAAGTTCTTCAATTATTCAAAGAGAGATCAAAATCCCTTTTAAAGGAGCAAAAGTAGAATTAGATCCACTATCACCTTCATCATAAATAAACCACTCCTTGATCCATACACATACACTTCTTGATTTGATCGTATACCTCGTTTCTCTGGATCCACTGTTTGACTTTACAAAATATGCTTTGCAAGTATGTACACGCTATCTCCATACCTATAAGCTCTAGATAAAGCATTAGATGTAGGATGAGAGAAGGCAAATCTCACTTTGCCTTGGAGAGGATCCAGAAATACCACATATATTGAGAGATTTAAGAGAGTCATACAAAAAGATACTCTGAGTTTTATTTTAAAAATCTTGCAAAACTCCAGAATAATAGTTGAATGAAGAGCTTGAGACATAGTGCTTGATTTGATTGTTCTACTTTTCGACTGCTCAAGACCCAAGTGAAGGCTAATAAGCTCCATAGTTAAAGGTAATATGGGTAAGTCTGAAGGTGAAAGGTCTTGATGGCTAGAGGGGGGTGAATAGCCTTTTAAAAATTTCTACAAAGTCACGCTAAACAAGTTTATCAATATAACAAATAGCGAGATGCGAGTTTTGCTTAGCCTACAGGGTGTTTGCAAGCCACCTAACCAATTCACAATTCTAGTATTTGCACTCAACCGCACAAGTCAAACCGAGAAGGTAACTACAACTACAACTAGCAAGCTACACAAAAGAGCTACTAAAGCAAAGCTAACTAGCTAGCAAAGATAACCAAGAAAGTAATGCGGAGTTGAGTTGGGAGAGTTTCACCGAGGGGCGAAGTATTGAGCCAACCAATATGATCAACAATGAATACCAAGATAACCAAACACCGGGATCAATCAATCACAATATGAAAGTGATGACACGAAGATTTATCCCGAGGTTCACGTGCTTGCCGGCACGCTAGTCCCCGTTGTGTCCCTCCTCACCACGTGGTTCGGTGGCTAATCGGTCTCACACCGAGCCTCTCAAAAGGCGCCACAAGAACCTACCAAATGGCAAAAGGTTGCAATGACACGAGCAATTCACTAACGTTGCCTTTGGCGCTTCACCGAGGTAGGCACAAACCCCTCACAATCACCGGAGGTGGCCAAGAACAATCACCAACTCTTGCCAACGCCTCCAAGCTGTCTAGGTGGCGACAACCACCAAGAGAAACAAGAATCCCACAGCAAATCAACCACCAAGTGTCAACTAGATGTAATCTCACAATGCAAATGCACTTGGATCACTCAATCTCACTTTGAATATGCAAAGAAGCAAGAGAGATGAGTGGGAGGGGAGTTGCTTAGCTCAAAGTGCTCACAAGTATGTCAAAAGTTCAAGAGAGAGAGCCTTGAGCCGGCCAACGAGTATTTATAGACGTACCCCTTCGAATATAGCCATTAGAAACTTAAACAGCCGAAGTCGTGCTGATCGGACGCGCTGGTCTAACTGACCGGACGCGCCAGTCGCACAATGGCTAGCTGCAAAGCAACGACCGGACGCGCTTGACGCGTAGACTGGACGCGCTGGGATCGACCGAACGTGCTGGTCCCGTAACTGACCAGACGCGCTGGTCAAGCCTGAGTAGCGCACAACGAAATAGTGACCGGACGCACTGTAGAACTGACCGGACGCCACAGTGCCAGCGTCCGGTTAGAGTCCAGTAAGCTCCCTGAACGACCGGACGCGTCCGGTCGATAGTGACCGGACGCGCTGTGCGTCCGATCATCAAACTGAAACACGCACAGACGCTGAACGCTGACCGGACGTGTCCGGTCAACCAGAGACCGCGTCCGGTCCAGCGTCTGGTCACCTCTGTGACCTCCGTTTGTCTCCGTTTCTTTTTCGACTTCCGGCGTAGTGGAAAATAGTCGTTTCAACTCCTTGAAAATACCTGAATCCCGTCTCGCAAGCTCGGCGGGAGGGAGAGAGGACCCCAAACCCTCTCTACTGCTCAGACTCCACCGCCTTCGCAAACGTGCTAACACCACCAAGTGATCTCGTCATGTGTGAGTGTGTTAGCATTTTCATAATCATTTTTTGAGGCGATATTAGTTCTATCCAAATGCATATGATTATGAAATGCATACCTAGAGGCACTTAGGAGTTCAATAGCCGCGTCATTCCCCTCTTTATAGTACGGCTATCTATCCTATAATGTAACCACACCCACTAGATGTCTTGGTTACTAAAACACAACCCTTAAGCATATACCTTTGCCTTGATCACATAGGGTTGCGTCCAAATCCAAGTGTGGCCATCATGATCATCATGTCCATCTTGCCACTAACCTTGGAATGTACTAATCCTCATATGCTACATACAACTTAGACATAGGATTAGTACTTAGGCATTGTCACTAATTACCAACACCAAACATAGGACTTTCAGAAGGTTAGAGTGGTTAGACCTAATCCGGAGGAAAATTCTTGTTTGAACGCATGTGTACTTTTGAGGCGTGAAAGCATTATAGCAACTCCTGATCCATTATGAATATTTGCTAAGGGACTAGCAAAAGGTAAGCTTGGGGGAGTTGTTGACGATGGTTATCTACCATAATAAAGGGTTAAAATAAATATATAAAGGGCTAATAAATTATCACCAACATAGGTTTAGGGTGTCAACTAATGAAATTCCACGAGTTTTGGTGAATCTATATTTTGCAGGGGGTTATCAGAATAATTTAGGAATTGATATCTTCCATGAGAAGGAACCCACGTCAATCGGCCTAATCTCCACGTCACGAATACGCAAGAGGCTTCTAGAGGACACCAGAGGACTCCACGAGGAGGGCCACCACGAGGCGCCACCAGGTGGGGCCGACCAGCCTCAACCCTAGGCCGACTGGCCCCTGGCCGCCGCCCCTCGGCTCCTTCCTTTGTAAGCTACTTCAACCGCCTCCAAGGATGCATCCTAACCCCACGTGAAGGTCGGTTTGATCCAAGGGCCACAGTTCCATGCTCTGGGCTATATAAACGAGGCCCCAGACCCCCCTCTGGGGGGAATTCATTCAATCCATCATCATAATCACCTTTAAGAGAAAAGCTAGGGTTTGGGGAAGAGAGGTGTCCCTCAAATCGATGTCCTCTCAACTCCCAAGTTAGAATAGATCTAGTCTTCTAGATAGTAGAGAGATGGAGAGCGAGGGAGGAGTTCGGAGGAGGTGCTGGCATGTCGGTGCCTCTTCAACAACTTGTACTTCGGTAGGATCGAGCTCTACGTGGGCTTGCTCCTGAGATGGCTCTAGCTCTGGCAATCAACTTCTGATTCAAGTAAGATTCATGTTTATATTATTCTTCTGGTTTGCAAGTCTCTTTTGAGTGCTTTAATCTAGTCGACTAGGTTAGAGTATAATTCGTAGTGTAAGCGTGGCGCTTAGACTAGGATTACTCGTAGATGCACCCTATATTTCGGATCGGTGGTAGATCACGAAGGTGACAGCTTCGTTGAGTCCTCTGTAGTCCACCTCCTGTCTGTAGGCCTAGCAGGATATATAATTACGTGGTAGATTCGTACTCTGTTTGCGGTCTTCCATAGTAATTCCCTAGTTGAATAGTAAAAGATGTGGACTGCCCAAGTTAGAAGTAGAAAACCCTGATCGAGTTATCCTCTCTGTACTCCTACTATCGACCCCATACTAGATTGATCCCCTCTTACGTTTTAGTCTTGTTTTCACTTTAGTTGTTCCCACCTTATTTATATTTCTAACTCATTTACCTTTTCTGGTTAAGTTAGAACACGTAGTTAACTTACACGTTTCCTTGTGAATACGATATTTAAAACCCTCCGGGTGAAAGTTACAACGGTATCCGTGCGCTTGCGGATCTTTTCTATTCGCGTTAATAAATACCAATAGTTTGTGATGTTTGTTATGTGAACAACTTAAATGTAGTAAGGCTTGGCGAACTTCAGCTATGGTGACCATTTGAACTATGTGATGCATGTGTGAGAGTGACGGGCATATGTAAGTGTGTGAGAGTGACTGGCATATGTCAGTAAAGGTAGTGATGCATGACATTGATTTGTATTGTGCCTCATGACTGATTTACTGTCTGTTTGTTTTGGCAGGCTGGTGTGGTATCAACAGCAAGCAGACATTATGTGCACCCTAGGAATGATGATGTCCAAGACATAATCTTGGATGAGTTGGAGAATGCAGAAGATGATGATGCTTTTTTCTATGGTATGTACCAGTATGCACTGCACATTGACAAGCATTTAAATAGGGCTGAATATAGACAGCCTGCCATGACTGGTTTGGAATGGGTACAGAGCAAGCTAGGGGATAGCAAGGCCTGCTATACCATGTTTAGAATGAGTCCAACTATGTTCCATAGTCTGCATGATCTTTTAGTCCAATCATATGGCCTGAACTCTAGTTATAAGTCCACCTCGGTTGAGGTTCTAGGGATGTTTCTTTGGATGGTTGGGGCCCCACAATGTGTTAGGCAAGCTGAGGATAGATTTGAGAGGTCACTGGGGACTGTCTCCAGCTTGTTTAATAAAGTGTTAAAGTGCATGGTCAAGCTTGCTGCTGATATTATTAAGCCTGTCGACCCACATTTCAGCACAATGCATCCTAGACTGAGAAACTCTAGGTTCTATCCCTACTTCAAGGACTGCATAGGGGCTATATATGGGACTCATATACCTTGTGTGGTGCCCAGTGATAAGTTTGTGCAGCACTTGTGCCGCAAGGGCATGACTACACAAAATGTCATGGCGATCTGTGACTTTGACATGAGATTTACATTTGTGCTTGCTGGCTGGCCTGGGTCTGTACATGACATGCGAGTATTCAATGATGGAACAACAACATACAGCCATATCTTTCCACATCCACCTACAGGTACACAGCTATTTGTTCCTACATTTGGTTCATTGTTGTTGAAATACTAAACTAAAAAATATTTCTGTGTGCTGTAGGGAAATATTACCTTGTGAACTCTGGGTATCCTAACCGGCTAGGTTACCTTGCTCCGTACAAGGGAACGAAGTACCATATGCAGGAGTATCGAGACGGCCCAGAACCAGAAGGTAAAGAGGAGACCTTCAATTATGCACATTCATGTCTTAGGAATTTCATTGAAAGGTCATTTGGAGTTTTGAAAATGAAGTGGCGCATCTTGCAGCACATCCCTTCTTATGCACCTCATAAACAAAGCAAAATCATAATTGCTTGTTGTGCTCTACATAATTTTATTAGGACAAGTGGCATACGGGATGCACACTTTGCAAGGTGTGACCGTGATGTTAACTATGTGCCGCGCCAAGCGTCTGAGAATCAGCCTGACCCCGAGGAGGTTGATGATGAGTCTGATCTGATAAATGACTTTCGTGATACGCTTACTTATGCTTTGCTAAACCGTTCTTGACAGATGTGTGTGTGTGTGAGGACATGTATGTGCACTATAAATGTGCGGTTCCTGTTGCGGCTGTTGTGAATGGTTGAGGTCGGTTTGTGCCTGTACAGTGCATGAATAATTTTTGTGCATGTTGATTGTATGTGGATGAATATTGCTTGCAAATAGGTTTAATACAAGTTATTTGTGAGTGTCGTATGATGGACAGAGGGCATGCACGTGTGCATGTGCATGGCAGTAGCAACAACATGCATGTGCATGGCAGTAGCAACAACATTGCATGTGTTGCATGTGCATGCAGTTTGCATGCAAACCATTCAAAGGTGCTGATTTGCCAAAAATTTTGGCAACTAAACAGCCAAACCAAAAAATTTTGGCTGTCAACTTTTTAGAGCAACTCCAACAGTTTGCTAAATGGGCTTGCCATCCTTAAATATTTGGCAAAACATAAAAATTTGGTCTCCAACAGTTTGCTAAATCACGTTGTCATCTCTATCAAGTTGCTATCGAGCACCTCCGCACGCGTATATTTCCGCGCGCGGATACGACTCCCCATCGCCCTCCCGCACGTGTCCGACGTTCCCGCGCTACCTGAGATTATTTTACATGATTGCGACTACCTGCTGCTACCTGAGATTGAACGTGAACGATGCTATTGTATGAGTCCCTGCTGCTCCCTGAGATTGAACAGTGCAAATCAAGCATAAACTGACACTTGTGAAAAAAAGACTTCAATGCTTCGGTGAAAACAAATAACCGAGTACACTTGAGTATTTCATTGTTGCACTGGATGAAATATAAATGTGTAGCTAATACATGAAACAAACAAATTCTAAACGCCTATAAGTAAGATTCAGATAGTGTATGAGTATATATCTGGATGATGGTTCCACAGGTGTTCGATGAGGTCTTCTTTCAACTGCAGATGTGTTTCCTTGTCTCCGATCTCCAATGCGCATCAATAAATTCATCGAGCGTACGAGTAGGCTGGCCATGAGCAGGTTCGACATTGTCACCACCGTAATCAAAACGCTCGTTCAGGTCGACCACGAATCCTTCATCTTCCACGATCATGTTGTGCATGATAACACAAACCCTCATGATTAGTGCTAATGTCTCAATGTCCCAAATACGAGCTGGTCCCCAAACAATGGGAGGTGATGCTTACCCGGTGGGATAAGGAGATGGGCACCTGCTTTGTGGAGGAGATGGCTTGCCGGAGTACCAGCTGCGATGGAGATCGCGCACGATGGAGGGAGGGATGGCAGGGTCGCCTCTGACGCACGTGAGAAGTCACGCGGCGGCGCCCTCACGCAGAGAAGACGCGCGGATGACAGGAAGAAGGAACGATCGGTAGTTGGATTAGGTAGGATGTGGGCCTGTTTTTTTTAATTTGGCAAGTTAAAATGACAAACTATTGGAGATGGACTATTATTTCACTTGGCATATATTTTAGGGAGTTGTCAAATCACAAAATTTGGCAAGCGATTTTTACCAAACTGTTGGAGATGCTCTTAGACAACTGTAGCTACTTTTTGAGTTTTGCCTTTTGCCAAAATTTTTGGCCAACTAAACATGGCCTAAGATAAAGCACATTTTCAACCTCTAACTTACATCGTACTTCGATTTTCAACCTTGAACTATGAGACCGAGTAGCACACACTCTCCAACTATCAAAACTGAACAAAATTTACTACTCTGACGGGTCTCATAAGTGAATTTTCTATTTTCTAATAATAAAAAATCTGATTTAATCTCTAGAAATTCATAATTAATTTACTTTAAATCATAAAAAATATGAAACTACTTCCATTTTTCCTCTAAAATATCATCTATCTGATTTTGCTATAATTAGAGTTATTCGAATCCTACTTATTTTGAATAAATAATGAGTGCAACTACGAGAGTAATAAGAATAGAAATAAACTAATTCTAGATACCTATATATAGATAATAAACAAGTAGAGAACATTTTCAAAAAAAAAGTAGTATTAATTTCATATTTTTCTGATTTAAAATAAATTATGTATGAATTTTTAGATAGTAAATTTGAGGGTGTCTGTTACACGCTTCTGTAGCTTAAGAATACCAGTTAAAACCGTCATGAGGACCAAATTTGTTCGATTTTGATAATTTGAGGGTGTCTGTTACACACTTTTGTAGCTTAAGATTGAAAATCAGCCTCCCAAGTTCGATGGTGAAAAATGTATTTTACCCCCAAAAAAACTACAATGCCTTTTTATTTCTCGCGTTGCGTGCACAATGTCAAGGGGTTTTGGCTTTTTTTTTTGTTTATACTCTCTCAATTTCAAATTATAAGTCATTCCAACTTTCTTGAGAGTCAAAGCATCCCAAGTTTAACCAAAGTTATAGAGAGAATTATAAAGATTCATGACATCAAATGGATATACTATAAAAATATAATCAATGAAAAATATATTAATACTTATTTGATATTATAAATGGGACGTTATTATTTAATATTATAAAATTTGTTATTTTATTATTTGATATTATAAATGTTATATAATTAAGTGTTGCTTTCAAGTTAACACTTGGGTTTGGTTTGTTTGAGCACAAGACTTGTCAAACTACTCAACATTGCATCCCTCTTGATGATACGACATACGATATTCAAGACATGAAATAAAATCAATTAAAAACGTCTTAGTTTGCACGAGTCTTCATATGCTGTTTCTCCATAATAAATATTCACAAGGGTTGCAACCAGTTTTGTTTCAATCTTTGACCAAGTCCTGCTGGAGTATATGACTTGAACCATTTTAGCACATATAGGTTCAATTCATGGCTTCAGGTCATTTCAATTCTTAAATCAACAACGATTTGTCACATTGTATGACTCCTCATGAATAATCATGATTTGATTGGTGCCTCAAATCAACACAAGTACTTGCTTCTTCACCTTGGTCATGGTCCCTCTGCAGTCGCTTCCCCTTCATCTTTGCTTAGTCTCTCAAAGCCACTTCCTTGCTACCTTCACCTTATCTAGCCATCCTCAAGTCAAGACTTGTCTCATATGAACATTAAGCATTTGTTTAATAATTTCATTTCTTCAATAACATGTTTCTTCTTGAATATTTTCTTTTATTTCAACCCTCAGATCAATCAAGCTTCTATATTGTCTTTGCTTGAAATACTATGACCTTGACCAACTTCCTCTTATGAATACCATCCATATGATCAAGTAATCGATCATCGCAATTCCCTTTCATTCACACATTTTGACATATAAAATATCCATGCTGAGTGATTTTCCAACTCTTTATCTCATACAACCAAACCGATATTGAGAGCATATTACACCCATTACATCTGGTCTCTTTGCAATTTAATCTTTTCTTATCCTTTCTTCACACTTGATTATTTTATAGTTCAATGTTGATTAATACCAATGAACTACCAATTTTTATTTGGCTCTGTCGAATTCAAGTAACCATGCAATAAATTGTACGTCTCAGTTCAACACACATGTATTTGTTTGCTACTAAGCCCACTAGTTTTTAAAATCGCTAAATAAATTATTTTAGTTTTTGAATAAGCTGCCGCTAAATAGCCTTTTGGGACCATCTTCCTTCCCTATCAGCGCCATTTTTATGACGTGCCGGTCCCGATCCGTGCAGGCCTGGCGGTCCCGGATTGGATCGAGCAGAACTCATGCTGCTCGCGCCGGGAGCCGACACAGCCAAGAAGTCACAGTCCAGCGCCACTGCCGGCTGCCGGGTGCCGTGGCTGGCGTCGCGACGACGGGCGCCTCGCTTCCGCGAAGCTTCGCGGGTCGATCGGCGAGGGCCGACCACGCACCCACGCGCTGCCTCTCGCCGTCTGGCCCCCGGCCCCCAGGAAATTTCGCCCAGGTGACCGACCAGGTCCAAGTCGCGGCAAGCGACACCTTGCAAGTGGGGTAGCTAAAGAGTAAAGACAGCGACTTCCGCTGTGATTTGTGAAGAGGAGAGGAGACGAGCGCGCAGTAACACTAAGGGAGTAGCTGAAAAGTTACTGTAGCATCTTTCGTTGTTATTTGACAAAATTTATTCAATTATGGACTAACTAGGCTCAAAAGATTCGTCCCGACATTTACAGATAAAATATGCAATTAGTTATCTTTTTTACCTACGTTTAATGCTCCATGCATGCGTCGAAAGATTTGATGTGATGTGTGTAAGAGGAAATATTTTGGGTTGGGAGGGGGAAGTGAACGCGGCCTAACACCTGGTTGGTTGATGCTAGTAGTCAACTCTACTCTTGACCCTGCGTCTGGACCCGCGCGGCGGACGCGTCACGGCCGTCCCACGGCATACGGGCGGTCAGCCAGTCAGCCCGGGGAACGGAGACAGACTGCTGCCTCTCCGTTCTCCAGCGCAGGGTTAAAAAAACCGGTCGGTTTACCGCGGTAACCGCCCTAACCGGGCCGGTCCGGTTCCGGTCCGGTCCGGTTAGGTATTCCCCAAATTTAAATTTAAAATTTTAAAAAAATTGCTGAAAAATTCCTAAAAATAGTTCATGATTTATAGAAGCCAATGGTGTAAAAATTTTTCAAATTTGAGTTCGTTTAGTATTTATTTATACGAATAGAAGTTTGAAAAAAAAAGAAGAAAAAAAACCGGTCCCGGCCCGTTCAGGCCCATTAGGCCGCCACGGGCACAAAACGAGCCAGGAGCTCGCGGGGGGGGTTTCAACGCGCCGAGGCTCCTTTCCTCTCCCGTCCGCCCCCCGTCCGACCCTCACCCGCGCCGACCGGCCGCCGCCGCCGGCTTACCGCCCCCACGCCTCGGTTTACCGACCGGTCAGCCCGGCTTACCGAGCCCGCGACGCTCGGTCAGTTAACCGGACGGATCTAGCGGTTAACCGGTCGGTTAGCCCGGTAAACCGACCGGATCCGCGGCTAACCGCGCAGGTAAGTTTTTTTTGTTTTTTTATTTAGAGTAGTTTTAGGATTTAGGTAGAATTTGTGTTAGGATTTAGGATAGTTTTTTGGTTAGGTTTTAGGTAGGATTTATTTTAGGATGTTTTTTTAGGATTTAGAATTAGAGGTAGGATTTGTGGTAGGATGTATATTTTAGGTATATATTGTGTGACTTTGTGTATATATTGTGACTTTGTGTAAGTGAGGTATAGATTTTAGGTATATATTGTGGAGGATTTGTGGCAGGATTTAGGATACATTTTATTTAGGTGTGACTTTGTGTTGTCCGTTTATGCAGGTAGAGTAGACAATGTCAGGCAGAAACAGAGACGTTGTATGGGAGCATGGTGAAAATCTTGCTCCTGGATGGAGATGCAATTATTGTCATGTGACGAGAGCAGGCGGTGGTTGCACTAGATTTAAACAACATTTGGCTGGGTACGGGGCGGACACCTTGCATTGCGCCCGTGTGCCACCAGATGTGCGTGCGTACTTTCGGCGAGATCTTGACAGAGCTAAGAAGACGACTGCTGACCGGGCTCGACAAAGGTTGGCACAAGAAAAAGCTGCAGCGGAGGGAAACCATCCCCTCGGTGATGATGAATATGAGGCTCAGATGAAGGAAGCACTAAACCAGTCGAGAGCAGAATATGACTACGAGCAAAGGGTGCAACAGAGAGGAGGTAATTACCACCGTGGAGGGGGTAGTGGTGGTGGTGGTTCGCAAGGTGGGAATCCTATTGACAGGTTGTTTAGAAGAGCAGGATCACGGAGGGAGACTCCAGTGGAGGTGGAGGACTATCATGTGGCAGCGGGTGGGAGGAGAGGAATGCAGCAACAAAGGATTGACCAGCAACAACAGCAGCATGGACAGGTCAAACTTGGCAAGATTACAAGGCTGACCTGCTTAGACAGCAAGGTATCTCTCTTATGTCCACCGCCGAATATGAAATGTCGTGCCAACAAGGGGTCTTTCCATACATCCTACGTAGTTGACCATGCGAGCGGAAACTATATCTTTGTTTGTGTAAGCGACTATATATTGTATTTGTATGCGACTATATATTGTTGTTTTAGTGACTATATATTTAAGCGAATATGTATTTGTATGCGACTATATATTGTTGCTTTAGTGACTTATGTTATTTTTTACCACATTGTGTGGTCTTTTTACATTAATTTGTGCAAAGGAAGTACCAAAATTTCTTTTTATTCATGAAAAAAAAACGGTTTGGAGCGGTAAACCGGTCAAACCGGCCGGTTACCGCTCCAAACCGGCCGGTTTACCGGACTCGAACCGAACCGAAGCGGGTTTGAATTTGATTTTGAATTCGGCCGGTTACCGACCGGTTACCGGTAAACCGGGCCGGTTTACCGCTACCGGAGGCCGGCGGTTACCGGAAACCGGTCGGTAAAAAAAACCCTGCTCCAGCGTGCCCCAGACGTCCAGCCAATGGTAAAAACCCAAGGCTACCCTTCCATCTCCGTCCCAATTTTCCAACATTAACAAGGGTATTTCAGTCATGAAATCACGTATAAGTAACTGCGCTCACCGAACTCACCACGCTGCGGACACCCAAATCTCCCGCGAAACCACAGCTCACTCAGTTCGGCGAGCGCTCAACCATCAGACATGGGCGCCGGCGACGGCAACGTCACGGGCCCCAAGACGAACGAGATCCCGTGCAACGGGAGTCCCAGCCATGCGGCGCTGGACGGCTTTGGCCCGTTGCCCAAGCCCCCGCACGGCGTCCCCGACCCACCGCAGCAGGTGTCCGACCCGGCGAGCTACGCCACCGCTGGCAAGATCCTGCTCGCCGTGTCGGGGGCGTTCGCGGGCGTGCTCCTGGCGCTCGTCGCGCTGCACCTCTACAACAGCACCCGCCGCCGGCGCCTCGGCCTAGGCGGCGGCCAGCGGCGGCTGCTCCGGAGCCTAGCCATCGCCGGTGGCGGCGACGAGGATCGCCGCGATGGCGACGGCGCGGGAGCGCCTTCCCCGCGCGGCCTCGACTCCGCGGTCCTCGCCGCGATACCGGTGGCAGTGGTCGACGCGGGCGCGGGGACCGGCAACGGCGGGGACTGCGCGGTCTGCCTCGCGGAGCTCGAGGCCGGGGAGAAGGCCCGCGCGCTGCCGCGGTGCGGCCACCGCTTCCACGTCGAGTGTATCGACGCCTGGTTCCGCGGGAACGCCACGTGCCCGCTCTGCCGCGCCGACGTCGTCGTGGCGCCGCCGGGCGCTGCCGCGCCGTCCGCGCCACCCGAGGGCGGGGCGCAGCCGGAGGTGCGCATAGACCGGCCAATGGCTCCACGGCGGCGCCGGTGATGGGGAGGCTGCATAGCAGCAGGGATCTTGAGAAGGCGAGGCGGGTCTTCGCTTCCACCCGATTCTCTTCCTTCTGACAGGCCCCATCGGCTACCACAGAACCTCGGAAGCTTCCTCTGATTTTCGCACATGGACCTGCTTACCTCGATTGTTTCCGAGCGTATGCCATTCCACTGTACATAGATTTGTTGGTGATGCCAGCTATTTTTGCCATGATTTGTAGTAGTACGATTTTTGCGGATGGACTCGTGGACATATATATCTTTCTCGATCTTGACTCTTGAGTGAGCCGTGGGGACTACTTGATTCATGACACTGAAAACGACGATCCATCCGTATGTATCGACCAAAACTATCTGCGATTTTTATAGAACTGAGACCGGAGGAGAAGAAAAATCTAAAAACTAGTATAGAAATCGCAGTGGACTTTTCGATGATATATACTATAAGTCAACCATGAATAAAAGCAAGGTCAAATTATAAGAGCTAAATCATATAATAGTTGTTTTATATTTATTTACAAAACGTTTTTTTATTATTACATATTTTTATTCTTTTTTCTATTCCTACTCAATATTTTTCTATTTAGACCCACCACTGCTATGCTTGCTATAGTGAAATTAGCTAATGTATCTCCATTTATAATTTTTTTTATGTAGATTATCCAAACACATTTGAGGAAGTGTTGCTCAAATTTGCTTTAGAACATGCACATTTTATGTTGTCTTAACCTCTGCTGGAAAAAATTGGTGAGTTCGATTAGAACCGAGCCCGGACCGAAATAACTAAAAAAACAAAATGCTAGTCCATAGAATTTCTCAAAAACCAATTGGTTCTATTTTCTAGAAACCAAATTTCTTTGAGATCCAAGAAACAAAATCCAAGAACCGAATGTGCAACCTTATCCTAGGCGGGTTGGACTACAACGGAGGACAGCCCAGGAGCCAGTGGAGAGGAGGGCTCGCAAAACCCATGTGGGTCTGTGGGTACAGCCCAAGGAGGCTGCCCCAGCAATGTTGCCCGTCAAGCGGACTGTGTGACCCATGGATTGAAGCCGATCCATGATCCTATGGAGAGCCGGCGTGTGCTTGGTTGCTGCAGGTGGCCTCAGAGTGGCGCATTCGGGCGGTTGCGCCCGCCACCAAAGCGTTGATTCTAGTTGTAGCGATCGTTAGCGTGGTCTGGGGAAGAAGTCGCGCCATTCTTTATTAAACCCCTCCAAGTCTTATGAAACCAGTTTGTAAGCATTTTTGTCTTATGAAGACCAAATAGATTTATTTGAATGTTGAACTTTGGTGTTGAAAGTTAGGGATGTCATGCTCATATTTTCTTTTGGTCGAGAGTTGGATTTGATGAGTTTGTGATTTCCAATTAAATCAATTGAAGTAAAAGGTGCAATTTGATCAGATGAACCAGAAGTTTAGAGGCAAATGCCCATTGCGGCACGTAAGCCCTGTTTAGATTCAGTTATTTTTCAGGAACTTTTTTCATAAGTCATCTTCTGTTTTACATACTACTCGTATTAGGAGCTTTTTGTGAAAGCCAACTTTCGGTGTTTGGCACACTTGCTTATCCTGTCCCTATGACGACCATGCCAACAGCCACCACCGTCATCTCCTCCTTCCTCTATCATCGAAGCCTCACCGCGTGAACCACCGAGGTCTCTTAGCCCGAGCTGTTGGCAGAGGTGCGCCAAGGAGGTGAGCTCACCGGATCCTTCCTGCACGCGCCCCTGCCCCCTCTAGAGGCATGCTCAATGGTAGTTTTCGGTTGCGAGCTCGCCTCGGCGGGGTGGAATAGGTGGTCGCGGACGATGATCTGGTCGACGAAGCGGATGGCGCTCCAGACCTATAGTCATGGATGGCAATCGAGGGCGAGATCCAGTTGGCACGAGGTGGCTGCAGACGAGCTTCGATCAGCGAGCGGGCAGTGGCAATGCTACGGTCGTGGGGAAGGCTTCATTGGAGAAGCCGAACGACATCAGGAGTGGCTGTGGCAACGCTCAGGAACTCAGGACAAACAAGATGTGCCTACAAGTGAGAAAATTGGTTTCCTTCTTAGAAAAATCTCACTCATAGTCCATTTCTGATAAGCCCATCTGAAAAAAAACACGAGAAGCCATATGTTTGAGAGCACGGGTAGCTTAAAACTAGCCAGCATTACAATAAAGGCTTATTTGGTTGCTTGTAAAGTTAGGCTTTTCAGTGCTGTTGCTGCCATCGCAGCTCGGATGCCTCGCTCTCACACAACCGCTGTAGAAACAAACTACTCCACTAGCTAAACTTTAGCTGACTAAATTTAGCTATGGTATATTCAAACAGCCACGCTAAAATATCATCTAGAGGGTTTCTAGCTAATGAGAACCCCATTATCTCATTAGTTGTTCCAACCCAACTAAAATCAACTAAAAGTGCTCAATGACCAAATTCACCTCGTTTCTTTTCTGCATCCATGTGCTCGGGCCTGTTCTCCACCGCGAGATATTTATTCCACCAGCCTCCTCCCACGAGCGGGCCATGCTAGCCGGCGCCACCGCTCCCCACCGTCTTGGAGCTTTCTCCCCCACCCTGCCTCACCTCACTCCCCAGGTCGGCAGCCACCACCGCGCCCTACTAATGGCAACCAGATCTTGCCGCCCGCCGTGCCCGCCTCCGCATCCACGCCCATGCCGATGGAGATGAAGCGCCGCCACCTCCTGCACATCCTCTTCCTCCATGCACTCGCGCTCCTATCCCTCGCCTTCCACCGCCACCTCTCTCTCCCCCTAGGCTCACCCCGGCTCACCGACGGGGACCAGATCCTGGGCGAGGCGGGCACTCTGCTAGCCAACGCATCGGTGTCGACCTTCTCAAGTATGGCAACCACCACCTCCTCCTCTATCTATGCGTCCCCTATCGCAGCAACTCTACCTTGGCGCCGCGGAAGCGGACCATGTCCCGGCTCCATGTCCCATTCCATGACCTTCCCAACGACGACGACCACCTCACTACCTTCCGCGGCTTCCTCCTCACGTGCCACCTCAACCGACACCATGGGGACGTCACGGGCACCATGGCCGACCTTCTAAAAGCCCAAGTTTGGTTTTGGTAATTAATGACACCAAGTTGCTAATGCCATTGTGTCAAGTGAATTGAGTTAGGCATAGCAACACATGTAATAAAGGAGCAAGGAGCATGATGGTGATGACCATAAGATCACAAGTGCATGAAGATAAAGATGATGGTGAACATGTACATAGGTGATAGACAAGGAATGAGATGATCAAGGCAAAGGTATAATCATGTGATTCTCTTTTGCCAGTCTAAAGATAAGTAGAGAAGTGATTGACCGGGTTTAGGATTGATAGCCGACTATTAAGAGGGGCAATCATGGTCATCTCATGAATCAAGTGCTACTAGGTCCATATTCTTGAGCATATGCATTTAGGATCTAGTGAGATGCTAACTCCTTGAAAAATATTTGAGAAAATGCTAACACACGAGCACAAGGTGGTGAACACTTGGTGGTGTTAGCACATTTGCGAAGGAGGTGGAGTTTGAGGGGTAGAGAAGGGTTTGGGTTCCTCAAGCTCGACGAGATTCGGCATTTTTGTGGAAGTGAAACGCCTATTTTCCACTGGGTCGGAGGCAAAGAAACAGAGGCGAAAGGAAGTCACTAGGGTGATCGAACGCTGAACCAGATGCAGAACCGGACGCTAGATCGGACGCGGCTGGCGAAGTGCGAGGGTTTGTGATCGAAGCGTCCAATCACTCGCGGGACCGGTGCGTTCGGTCACGCACCTAGGAGAGCAGCACGAAGGGAAGGTTTGATTGGACGCGGTGGCGCATCCGATCGACAAAATCACTCTCTGGACCCTTTCTGTACTCAAACCGGACGCCGCATGTAACGCGTCCGGTCTGTACTTTGGTGCGTCCGGTCACTCCCTCTCTGAGAAGATAATGTTTCGTAACCATTGGAGATCGAACGAACGAAATTTAAAATGGGACACATGGCGAGCATCGATGAAGTCACGCAGGTGTGACCAGACGTTATGGCCATGTTCGGTCGATCAGACTTGCACGTCCGGTTAGCGCGCGCGGAGCAGTTTCTTGAGCCTAATGGCTCTATCTTTAAGGGCTGGCTATAAATACTTGTTTGGCCGGCCTTGGGACCTCCCTCCTGACTTTTTGAATACTTGAGACATACTTTGATCTAGAGAACATCCTCTCCACTCATCTCCTTGCTTGATTATGCATCCTAGTAAGACTGAGTGAGATTCAAGTGCATTGCTTTGAGAGTTACATCTGGTGGCACTTGATCCATTGAGTTGGCTGCAGATTGCTTGCTACTCTTAGGTGTTTCCTGATGCCCTAGACGGTTTGGAGCAGTGGTGGTATTGAGCTTGTGATTGGAGATTGTTTCGAGCCTCATCGGTGGATTTGTGAGGGGTTCTTGAGCCTTCCCCGCAGGAGATCGCACTTGGCTACTCTAGTGGATTGCTCATGTCTTGGAGGATCCCCATCTTGTGTTGGATATGCAGCACCCGCTGAGGGTTTGGCTTTGGAATGCCAATTAGCTCGTGATTCATCAAGTGGGTGTATCGCCACAACGAGAACTAGCTTGCCGGGAAGCAAGTGAACCTCGGTAAAAAATCTTATGTCATCTCTTATCGAGGATTTTCTTGTAACTGTGATTGATTCATTGCTATATATCTACTCTTCAACGTTGGTATAAGAATCTTTCACTTGCTCATCTCCTTTGTGCTCTATCCCTTGTTTATCTTGTGTAGCTTCTTTATCACCTAGGAGTAATTAGCATAGTGACTTAGCTTTGTTATTGTGGATTAGAGATCATAACCTTTATAACTACTAGAATTGTTTAGGTGACTTGCATAGTGTAGTTGAGCTAGTGCTAGAGAAGCTTCGCTATTTGTTTTACTAATATTTTGATTTAGTAAAGTTTGTAGATTTTTGAAAAGGCTATTAACCCACCCTCTAGCCATTTTGGACCTTACACCTTTCCTCCCTCCTCCTCGGTAGGCGCCGACGTGCTTTGACCTGCTCCAGCGTCGGGAACAGTGGCATCCTCCTCAGCGCAATGGAGATGGAGGGAGGAAGAAAAGGCACCATGATCAATAAACAGCAATTAGCTACAGGATCCAAACGACCCCAGCTAAACTTTAACTAGCTAAACTTAGGACGTGGATATCGTGCAACCCATCGCGCAGAAGGTGTATTGTGCAACCCCCAAAACATACGCGAGGGAGCATCTGTGCAACACAGCATGTTGGATCAGACCCCACTCCCTTCCCATGCTCTCTTTTCACTGCCCACGCATGCATGCTGACATAAGCAAAAAACCAAAACATTTTTTTCAAATTGCTATAACTCTTGAATGGTGTATCCGTTTTCAATTCCATCTAAAGTTGCTACTCCAAAAATATATTAAAGTTTTTTACATAGTACACACATTGATTGTTATCATGGAAATATAATGTTAAATAATATTTACATAAAGGTACTACCCCAAAAGAGAGTAGCGGACCAAAACAAGACAAGCTACAAACTGGAGGGGCCAATTATAAAAACAAGTATTGTGCAAGCTACAAACTAGTGGGCAAGTTATTATACAACACATTACAAAAAGCCAGCAAACATGACTTGCTATCAACTTGGGACATTTATTATAAAAGTCAGGAAACATGACTCGCTGCCAATGAAACTGAAATTAACAAACAAAATTGAGCTGAAATTGATAAACAAACATCGAAAAGTAAAGTTGACAAAATGAAAAAGATGAAAACTATCACTAAAACTGAAAATACAAAAAAAATAAAATTGACAAATAGGAAATCAAAAGTAAAGTAGACAAAAACAAAAAAACAAGCATTGTGTAAGCCGCAAACTAGAGGGTAAGTTATTATATGAAACGTCCTTCATTTCCACGAAGGGAAATCCACATAAATGAATTGTAAAATGATGAAACAATCTATCAATTTACCCAAATCTCAGTGATACACAAAGTCATACATGATTATCAGAGTACATTAGAAAGTTTTACATAAATTATTCTGTTCACCACACAGGGCGGAACACAAACACACTCAGCATCCTGAACAACATCTGATGAAGACAGCAGCGGAAAACGATCTCCTCGAACCAACTTGAGTGCAGAACGAACCCTCTACTCCTCCCCGTCGTCATCGTAGTCGTAGTCGTACTCGGGCTCAGAGCGTGCCAAAAATCTATCAGTACACTGGGTACTAGCCACGCATCGCCCACCTTATGCTTGCATTGCTTTGTGAAAAGTGGAATGCATTGAGAGAAGTAGAAAGAGACTTATTTTGGCTATGGGTTCCCTATGCAAGTAGTCAATGTTTTAGTAATATTAGTTTTACCAAATTTTAACCCACCTCATTCTCACATTTTCCCCATCCCTTCACATACATCACATCTCATCTCACTCTCTCTAGGCGATGAGATCGACTCCCGCTCAGATCTCGCCTCAATGACCAAAGCCAGAAACCAACATGAAACCCGAGGAAAGGTAGAAAGGACTCCTCTCTCTAATCAAGTGAAGTGTAGGTCATGGGAATGTCCATATCCGCGGACGCGTCTATACGTATAGATTGATCAACTCTGTAGAGCATGTACACCTGGTAATCCACAAGATCTCCATCATTGACGATCTGGATCATCTAGGCTGATTCCGACTGCCTCCCAACCAGTACAGTACCACCCTACCACTTAGCCCTGGGCCACCTCGAAGTCCACCAAAACACTAAGACTGTGAGACGTAGTACCGGGCCCCCAAGGTCACTACACTGTCTTAGGAGGGTGTGGGTCTCCATGCCCGTACCTCCCTACACTATCACCTTCTAACCTAGTAGTAGTGGTACTACCCTAGTCATTCAGGTAATCGTCCCCGCCCATCGGGAGCGAGTGGTGTGCACGAAGGTCCCATAGTTCCGGTTCTCAAGACATACCAGTCCTTAGGGGGACCGGACAGGATATCTTCTCAAAGGGGATCACTAGCTCCCCGTGCCACAACAGCACCTCCACCAGGGATAACCAACACCCTGGTTCACCTCTCACATATACCTGCCACAGGTAACTCTCGTAAGGGATGCCCTAGTCGCACTCCTCCAGCAAGACTTGCCCCAAAGACTCATCATAGGATCATGTCCAATTGACTCAACCCTTACCACACACCCAAGACACACGCTAAGATCTCCCTAGTTCATTACTCAGTTTACCAAGTCCTCGGCACTACATGCCTTATACATATACGCCTCTCACTCACCGGCATCACATCACAGATATAATGCGAATAAGATTAAACGCAGTAATATGTAACATGTGAGCATCTAGCCTATCAGCAGGGTGTGCAGGAGTAAGGTTGCAACAAGGTATAAGGCTCAAAGTATAACTACCATGCAACCTAACATTATATTATTACATAAAGTTAAAGCACTAGCATCTCTAGTTATAGCATGCGTAATAGGAGCTATGAGGTTGGGTGGGGCGTGGCACCTGGCAGGTCGTCATCCAAGTCCTCATTGTAGTCGGGGTCATACTCCTCAGTCGGTAGGTCCTCTGGCTCTATTAATCGTAACATGTGGTCATGTGAGCGACTCCTATAGAGGTGCACAAAGAAGCAACAGAAATTCAAAAGATCCAAATACACTCAAACAAAGCCTAAGATGTAGATAAGGATGGCAGCGGATCGGGTTCGAGGTGGATATCCGTGGGTTTCGGGTTCTGCGGGTTCAGGTTTGGGGATGATTTCTCACCCATGGTTTTCGGGTTCGGTTTCGGGTTTGGTATCGGGTTCGGTTTCGGGTTTGGTTTTCCACCCACGGATATCCAATGGATATCCAAAATAAATCATTTGGAATTAAAACTCATGTTTTATAATATGCTAATAATAACTTATTTACTTAGATTATTAAATCTATTCAAAATTGACTCATGAAAATATTAATTATTGGTTGCCTCTTATTCATACATGTGAATATGTGTATATTTATCCGCGGGTTTCAGGTATCCATTCGGGTTTCGGGTATTCGTTCGGGTTTCGAGTATCCGCGGGTTTAGTTTTGGTGATGGATTTCCATCCGAATTGGTGTTCGGTTCAGGTTCGGGTTTCAACTTCGGGTTTTGGTTTTGGGTGCACGGAGACTCCACCCGATCTGAACCCGACTCATTGCCATCCTTAGATGTAGAGCTCATTTTTAGAAAAATTTGGACACTGGTTTGGTATTTTTCTGAGTTAAAATGAATTAGTTATGAATTTTCAAAGATTAAATAAATTTCTAGAAAAAGAAAAAGACAGATTTAATAAGGGCGTGACATGTGTCAGCAGCTGGTTGCCAGAGGTGCATGTGAGGCTGATAGGTGGGTCCCGTTGACTGGTCAATGGTCAACTTTGACTGGGCCTCAACTAGGCTTTGACGGGTCGGGCTAGGGTTGGATATGGGCCGGGTTGGGCCGAGCCGGGACCAACACGTGGCAGCTTCCTGTGAAGCCACGTCATCAAGTGGATTCCAATCTGGGCTCAGCTCCTGCGGGCGCGGCTTACAGTGGACGTGTGAGTGCGGTGCATGGGAGACCACACGGTTCACGATGGACCGAGTCCATCCTCCTTTCTTCTCTCACGGTCCATGTGCACCAAGTGCACGGATTAGCGCAGCAGGCCGCCCCTCCCTTTACTTTCCCCATGGTGGTGCTCCCGTCAGCAATGAGAGGCTCGTCTCGGCGCCACAGTGATCCAATGACGGCTCCTACGGGTCCTACAGCTCCACGTGGTCGTAGGGGACTCAACGGCGGGGTCTAAGCGGCAAGTTGGGATCTCCAGAGAGAGTCTCCACGGCGGTGGCGGCTCAGCTACACCGTCGAGCGGTGGCGAGGTGACAACGTTCCTCTCCCATCTTCTACACGGCTGGGTTCATGATGCTGGGGCGAACCCTGACATACCCGCGGCTTTGGCTGTGGTGGTTGGTGTCGACGGGAAACTCCTCGCCATGGCGGCGCTCTGGGTGCGGTGATCCTAGCAGGGCGGAAGTAGTCTAGTGCTCCAAGACCCCCTTTCTTCCTTCTCTTGTGCGTTGAACTCCTCCTACGGCGAAACATTTTACCCCCACCTTCTATCTTCTACCAGCTCAGGTCAAAAGAAACGACCATGCCATGGCCGTGCTCTGGCCATGGTGGGCGTGCTCAGAGCGGCATTGAAAGGATCAAGATGCCCAAGAGGGAGGGTGAATTGGGCTTTTCTAAAAATTAATTGCAAGAATTAAATCCTACAAGCCAAACTTCACCCCTAGTGCCTACTTGTGTTCCTTGTGTTTCTACCGATAAAAGTTATGCACCATATGTTCCAATCCTAGACTAGCAAGGCAATTCTAGGAAAGTAATCAAGCAATGAAAGTAATGCAAGAAAGTAAATGCTTAAAAGTAAGGGATAGGAACACGGTGATGTTTTGCCGAGGTATCAGAGAGTCGCCACTCCCCACTAGTCCTCGTTGGAGCACCCGCACAAGGGTGTAGCTCCCCCTTGATCCGCGCAAGGATCAAGTGCTCTCTACGGGTTGATTCTTCGACACTCCGTCACGGTGAATCACCCAAAACCGCTCACAACTTGAGTTGGGCCACCCACAATCTCGTCGGATGATCACCGAACTCCCAATCACCACCAAACCGTCTAGGTGATGGCGATCACCAAGAGTAACAAGCTAGAACTCTCACTTGACCACAACAAGTCTAATGAGAAGATGGATGCACACTTGCTAGACTCTTGTCACTAGAGAGGATTCTCAAACTTTGATTCGCAAATCTCAATCCTCACTATGGCTCTTGCACTCCCTTGCACTTCAAAGGTATTTCTCAGCTAAACAAATGAGCAAGAGACCTTTAAAAGAGGTGGAGGGGTTGTATTTATAGACCCCTCAGACAAATCCAACCGTTACCTTTCGAAACAGCCAGACGCGCACTGATCGGACGCGCCTGTCGATATGACCGGACGCGCCGGTCAGTTGTAATAGTTGAAAACGGAAACCTGTACTGAGAGATCGGACGCGCCGATCTGTGCTGACCGGACGCGCCGGTCTGAGATGACCGGACGCGTAATTTGACCTGACGCAACACCGCGTCCGATCATAGGTGACCGGATGCGTCAGGTCACCACGGGACCTTACTGGAACAAGACCGGACGCACGATCGCGTTCGTTCATAGGTGACCGAACGCGTCAGGTCTCCGCTGGACCTTACTAGAACAAGACCGGACGCACCGGTCTTTTTCACAGTCGCGTCCGATCTTTGTTGTTTACCCTCTGGAACACGTGTCAGCCTGACCACCGCGTCTGGTCCTCTCAAGGACCACGTCCGGTCAGTCAGCCGAAAACGCAGTTAAGTCTTTGTACTGACCGGACGCGTCCGGTCATGACCAGGACCGCGTCCGGTCATAGGTAAACGGCTCAAACGTCTTCTAAACGCAATGCAACTTGAACCAAGTCGCTTCTAACTGTACTCTGAGCTTTTCTCGAGCTATCTAGTGCTAAGTTTGACAAGTGTGCACCACACCTAAATATAAGACTCACCTAGGTCAAGCTACTCGCTCATGCCCCTCTTCATAGTACGGTCAAAGAAAGAAACAAAGATCCTAACGACTATTCCAGATGTATCTCAACACCTTGACATCGGGAACTAACCGTGCTTAATCTTATCGTTGATCCTTTGAAAACCGAAACGATTTCCATCAAGGGACATGACTGCCATATTGCTCAAAGCAGTTATCATCTCCATGACCTAACTTACCGATGTTTCTACAAAACACACGTTAGTCATGGTAATTATGTGTTGTCATTAATTGCCGAAACCAACACCGGGGCCTAGATGCTTTCAATCTCCCTCTTTTTGGTGATTGATGACAACACTTAGATTTAAAAGATATGAGTTGAGGTTTTTGATCATGCTTGGTTCACATAAGCATAAAGTTGTAAGCACAAGGGGTTAGTCAATGCTTATGTGTTCCAAGCCAACTAAGTGTACTCATAGGATAAAACATGAAGAGTTAGTACACATAAAACAAAGCTCATATGAAATCGGAGTAAGGCACGGAAGCACAACCTTATGAGCTAAAAAACAAACAAGTGACATGTTTTAAAGCTGTGATTAGATAAACCATATAGACTTAAGATATCTCATAAGATCACATGTCACACGAATGCAATTACTGTAAAGTAAACATGATTTATGAGAGTAGCACACAAGAAAAGAACGAAAAACCCTCTAACAAAAGCTCCCCTTGAATCTACTCTCTCTCCCCCTTTGGCATCAAACGCCAAAAGCTAATCTAAGGATCTGACGGGGGAACAGACGGAGTCGAGTCGGGTGCCGAGGAGCGCGGAGTAATCACAAACTGAGAGATGTCTCCCTCGGACTCGGAGCTATCTGGCTGACCCTCTAAAGAAGCACGCGGCTGTGAAGCGGTCTGGGTCTGATCAACAGGAACAGGTGCTGCCGAAGTAGCGATAAGTGAAGCAGTCTCTGTGACCTGAGCCTGAAGTGAGCAAAAAGCTGGGGGATCTGTCGAGGCAACGGACGACGGAACAGTCTCTGTAGTGCCTGTCCCTGTCACTGGAAGGAAAACTGCCTCTGAACCTGACAACCTTGAAGAAGTAGCAAATGTGGTGTGCGAGGGTGTTGGCTGACCAGTCAACTCGCTATATGTGGCACTCAGATCAATGAACGGTGTGCCGGTCAACATGTGAGGGCGAGGCTGGTCTGAAGGAGTAAACCCCGTCTGAATGGGCGTGTAGCTCGGGGAATGGAATGACTGAGGAACCTGCAGCTGTGGAGATGTGAACTAAAAGCTCGGCTCATCCTGACTTGAAGGTCCACTGAATGGTAAGGCTGAAGTCAGGATAGATGCAGGTGGAGGAGCCCCAACTGTGACTAGGTGACGCAGAAGCTCCAAGTACTGCTGCTGGCTAGCTGCACTCTGTCGCTGCATCTCATACTGCTGACGCTGCATCTCAACCTGTTGGCACTGTATCTCAAGCTGCTGTTTTTGGAACTCATCCTGTCGAGCTTGTATCTGTGCAAACGTAGCAGCTGTGTCCTAAGCCTGTCTCTATAGCTGAAGCTCCTGTCGCTCCTGTGCCTGGGTCAGCCTCTCAAGTATAGCCACCATGGCTGGGTCTGAGCGGGAGGCTGAACCAGAGCCACCGGCCTCGTGGTCGTGAGGCCGAGGAGACCGATACCTAGGGATGGGCTGATAGTCCTCATCAGTACTGTCAGAGGCCTCATCCTCAGCTATATCAGCGGGCTGAGCATCTAGATCTGCAAGTTCTACCTCAGCAAGACCCTGTATGGTCATATCCTGCTCAGCCGCTGTCTCGGGCACCTTAGGTCTCTCTCTCTGTCCTGGTGCAGGGGCCTGCTCTCTAGTAACTGAAGCCCATAGCTGACGAATATCATACTTAGGAAAAGCAGTAGTGGTTTCAGTTATCTCAGCACTTATTTCTGAAGGCAGCTCAAGTGCAGATCTGATGATGAAACAAATCCAATGAGCATAGGGCAGCTGACGGTGTCCCTTGAAGCCTTCTGCCAGGGTGTCCTCCATCTCACTGACCATAAGATCCCAAATGTCAAAAGGTGTCTGTGAAAGAAGGTGGTGAACTACCCAAAGCTGCATCCTGGTGAGTCCCTCTCTGTAACCAAGTCTAGGAAGAATAGTGCGTCTAACAATAGCATCCAAGACTCGGGCAATCGGTGTCAAACTGGCAGGTGTGCGACGAGACCCTTCGCCAAAAGGCTCACGAAAACAGGGTCGGATCAGGTCTGTAGGTGGCACAGAACCGCCATGAGGGCGTCTAGGTGGAGCTGTCTAACCAAAGCAGAGCTGGTGAATCTTCGTGTCTGAAGCTGGGAGTCTGAGAATCTCCCGTACTCTGGAGCTGTACAGTCTGCGGTCGCGGCCTCTGAATGCAAAGTGTATGAACTCATGGGATGGATCAATCCATAATGAAGCATAGAACTCCCTAACCCAAGTGCCGCAGTATGCACCTATCCGTCCAAGAAAATCTGATAGGCCTGGTAGATAGGACAGGTGCGGACGTAGCTGCTCACCCACTACCTCAATAAGTGACTCAATGCGATAGACCCTCTGTGGTCGAAAAGCAATGCCACTGTCAACAAGAGCTCTGTAAAAGTCCTCCTGGAGAGGAGTATAGAATCCCTCTGAAGCTCTGGAGTCCCTCTAAGGTGGGAACCACCGGCTGACCACAACAAATCTCAAACTTTGCACCTATCGTGCAGTAGCACCTCTCAAGTCAAAGTGCTCAACTGGGGGTGTACCTCTAACTCTCGGAGGTGGACGTCCTCCACGATGCTGGCCCTCTGGCCTGGGAGTCACCTGAGTCCGTGTGCATGTGGAGCGGCGATGTGATGGAGTCTGAGCTGGTTGTTCTGCTGTCCCCTCTGAAGGTGCTGTAGGTGGATCAACTGACATAGTATCTGCATCCATTTGCACTTCTATGCCCTCAGTGGTCTCAGTGGTCTCTGTACCAAGCTGCCGTCCTTCAAGATGAAAACGACTGTCTCCAATGCGTATACCACTGCTCCTGCCACCCCTTTCTACTGCATCTGCTGCTTCTGCCACTGCCTGAGCTATCTCTGCATCAGTGAGAGTCTTCTTCTTTTTTCTGGCCATGATCTTTATGCGCTTTCCACGCGCAACCTCAGACAGACGAGGAGGACTGTCGTCCCCGTCACTAGGAGCACCACCGGCATTCTTGCAACGAACCATACTGTCACACTATTGGAAACCCTCTGAAAGATGATGTACTGACACTCGAGAGGCTTGGCCTCAATCCATATCCGCAGGCTTGGCCTCAGATTCAATCAACAGAACAGCAGTTACCCCAACACACCGACAAACTCGCTGAAAAGACGGAATAGATGGATCTACTATAAGCAACATATATGATCTAAAGGTACGAAACCCTAGAGATAGCAAGCATATAAGATAAGACGTGAAATGAAACACGATGGCTACCTCAGATCGATGAGAAAGTGGTGATGAGATGAGATGACCTAGGTCGCGAGACTTCCCGACGCACCGGACGAGCGCTAATTCGCCGAAATAGAAGTCGATTAGGGTTAGCGAAGACAAAATTTCGACAAACCCTAATACGAAGATCAAGGAAGTGTGAAGCAACCTCGAGCGAAGACGTCGCGTGAGGGATGTTTCGACGACGAACAAAAGAGACACTGCAGAACGAACCCTAGGGTTAGGGCGACGCGCGATGGCCGAAGATCGAGGATGAATGCAATGGCAGGGACTGGTCGGAGGTTGTGCACGGTCTCTGGCAGCAGCGGCGGCGGCTCACGGCGGTGGCGGTGGCGGCGTGAATGGCGGCTGCACGGGCGTGGTGGCGGAGACGGCGCGTGCGCGAGAGGAGAGCAGCTGCAGGGCCGGGCGGTGGCGCAGGCGCGGCAGAGAGCTTCGGCGAGCGGTGGCGCGGCGGAGCTCCGGCGTGCGGCGGCGCGGCACGTTAGGGCACGGAGGCGGCGGTTGCGAGTTGTACGGGCAAAGAAAAAGAAGGAACACGAAAGATTATATGAGGGGTTAGATCCGCTCGATACGCGATGACCGGACGCGGTGGTCGATATGACCGGACACGGAGAGGCAGCATCCGGTCACATTCCAGTAAGCTCCTGGAATGACCGGACGCGTCCGATTATTTGCGATCGGACGCTGACTGCGTCCGGTTTTGATTTGCCCGGAAAACTGAGACGGATGACCGGACGCGGTGGTGGTTACCGGGACCGGACGCGGTGGTCAACAGGGCCACGTCCGGTGCAGCGTCCGATCACTAGATCAGGAGACGGTCTTCAGGATGACCGGACGCGCTGGTGGTCACCGGGACCGGACGCGCTGGTGAAGCAACACAGCGTCCGGTGCAGCGTCCGGTCACTGTTTTTCACCCTTTTTCATACCGAACTTAGACGCGACTTCTCCCAATCAAGTTCCAATTCAAAGAGACACAGATAAACACCAATTAGAACAAGATATGAGTGACCTCACTCAAACTCCCAAGTTTCTCAAAATAGTTTTCCTTAGGCTAATATTATTTTTAGGAAAATAGGCAACAAACACCCGAGGAGCAACGTATGGCCATGCAATAGAGCTTTTGAACCCTTGGGAGCGTCAAAATGCTCTCTCTACCCATGGACGAACACAGAGGTTGCTCAAAACTTAACCGAAAAAGGAACGACAAAACAACAACCATGCATATGCAATGCAAAACAAGTAAGTAAAGCTAGGTTGCTTGTCAAGTTTGATTCACGGTTAGGCTTCTTCACTCCTCCAAAGGAGGGTTATCGTAACCATGTTAGTCAAGCCCTAGATGCATTGCGGGTAATTAAACATGACATATAATACAAATGCAATGCAAGGGACAACACAAGCTCATCTTTTAAAGTTACTAGAATCAAGCACATTTAGTTCACTTCTCAATCTACAAAAAGTAGCCTCATCCAAAGGTTTAGTGAAGATATCTGTTAATTGATTCTCACTTCTTACACCTTCTAGTGATATGTCATTTTTAGCAACGTGATCTCTTAGAAAGTGGTGGCGGATATCAATGTGCTTGGTGCGAGAGTGTTGTACCGGATTATTAGCAATTTAACCGCACTTTCATTGTCACATAAAAGCGGCACCTTTTTAAGAACAACTCCATAGTCTAGAAGGGTTTGTTTCATGTATAGGATTTATGCACAACATGCCCCCGCGGCAATGTATTCCGCCTCGGCGGTGGACAAAGCCACACTATTTTGCTTTTTCGATGACCATGATACTAAGGATCTCCCAAGCAAATGGCACCCTCCGGATGTGCTTTTTCTATCAATTTTGCAACCGGCATAATCCGAATCGGAGTAGCCAACTAGTTGGAATCTAGCTCCTTTGGGGTACCATAGTCCGATGTTTGGAGTATACTTAAGATATCTTAGGATTCTTTTTACGGCACTTAAGTGAGGTTCTTTAGGGCACGCTTGAAAACGGGCACACATGCACACACTAAACATGATGTCGGGCCTAGATGCGGTAAGGTATAATAAGCTACCAATCATAGAACGGTAAAGAGTTTGATCGATTGGTTTACCTCCCTCATCTAGGTCGAGATGTCCATTAGTTGGCATTGGGGTCTTGATTGGCTTGCATTCTTCCATCTTGAATCTTTTGAGAAGATCATTGGTATACTTCTCTTGAGAGATAAAGATCCCTTCTCTCATTTGCTTGACTTGAAACCCAAGGAAGAATGTTAGCTCACCAATCATTGACATCTCAAACTCTTTTGACATCAATTCACCAAATTCTTTGCAATAGTCTTCATTTGTTGACCCGAAGATGATATCATCAACATATACTTGACAAATGAAGATCTCTTATTTGAATTTCTTGGTGAATAGTGTGGTGTCAACCTTCCCAATGGTGAAGCCCTTCTCAATGAGGAAGTCCCGAAGGCGCTCATACCACGCTCTAGGGGCTTGCTTGAGCCCATATAGCGCCTTGGACAACCTATAAATATGATTAGGATATCTAGGGTCTTCAAACCTGGGAGGTTGTTCAACAAAGACTAGTTCATTTATAAAGCCATTTAAGAATGCACTTTTCACATCCATTTGATATAGTTTCATATCATGATGTGATGCATATGCAAGTAGGATACGGATGGCTTCAAGTCTTGCAACGGGTGCAAAAGTCTCTCCAAAATCAAGACCTTCAACTTGAGAGAACCCTTTTGCCACTAGTCTTGCCTTGTTTCTTACCACTACCCCTTGATCATCTTGCTTATTGCGGAACACCCACTTGGTTCCAATGACTCTTGCACCTTTTGGATGCTCTTCAAGTGTCCATACTTGATTTCGGGCGAAGTTGTTCAATTCTTCATGCATGGCATTCACCCAATCCGGATCTTGAAGAGCTTCTTCTACATTCTTAGGTTCAAGACAGGAGACAAAAGAGTGATGTTCAACAAAAGAATTAAATTTTTGAGATCGAGTCATTACACCCTTTGTAGGACTCCCTATGATGAGATCTTGTGGATGTGCTTGAAGTAGAGGTGAGTTTCTTCGATCAACCATTTGAGGGGTGGGATGAGGAGCATCAACGTCTTGTGCTTGTGCCTTGGCTTGATGATGAGAGACATGGGTGTCTTTATTTTCAACTCTCTCATTCTTGTCATCATCTTGAGGCACATATGATGATGATGGTGGATTGACAATTTGTACATCGTCTTCATCATCTTTAGGCTTGATGTCACCTACCGGCATGTTCTTCATGGCCTCTCTCAATGGTTCATCACCTACATCATCACAATTCTCAATTGCTCTTTGGGAGCCATTAGACTCATCAAATTCCACATCATATGTTTCTTCAACCAAACCGGTGGCGTGGTTAAATACTCTATATGCTTTGGACTTTGATGAGTAGCCAACAAGAAAACCAATATCACAATGTCTTTGGAACTTCCCTAGGTGTTGACGCTTCTTGTAGATGTAGCATTTGCAACCAAACACCCGGAAGAATGAGACGTTCGGCTTCTTCCCATTTAGCAACTCATAAGGAGTCTTGCAAAGGAACGTTTGTAGGAAGAGGCGATTTGAAGCATAGCATGCGGTGTTGATTGCCTCGGCCCACAATTTTTTCGGTGTATTGTACTCATCTAGCATTGTTCTTGCAAGAGTGATCAAGGTCCGGTTCTTCCTCTCAACTACACCATTTTGTTGAGGAGTGTAGGTTGATGACAATTCATGCTTGATTCCAATTTCATCACAATAGGCTTCAATGTTGGTGTTGTCAAACTCTTTTCCATTGTCACTTCTAATCTTCTTTATCTTGACTTCAAATTCATTTTGAGCTCTCTTTGCAAACTTCTTGAAGCAACTTGCCACTTTGGATTTGTCATGAAGAAAGAAAGTCCAAGTATATCTTGAGAAGTCATCCACAATCACAAGACAATAAAGATTTCCACCCAAACTCTTGTAAGTTGTAGGACCAAACAAATCCATGTGAAGGAGTTCTAGCACTCTTGATGTTGACATGTAGGCTTTGGTTGGATGAGTGTTTGCAACTTGTTTGCCGGCTTGACATGCACTACAAGGTTTGTCCTTTTCAAACTTTACATCCTTTAAGCCTCTTACTAGTTCTTTCTTCAATAGCTTGTTGAGAGTGTTCATTCCAACATGAGCAAGCCTCCTATGCCAAAGCCATCCAAGTGTGGTCTTGGTGAACAAACATGTCATCAAGTTTGCATCTTCGGAGGTGAAGTCAACAAGATAAAGATTGTTGTATCTAAAACCCTTGAAAATCACTTGCTTGTCATCTATCTTGGTAACAACCACTTCATTTGGACCAAACAAGCATTGGTAGCCAAGATCACAAAGTTGCCCAACGGATAGTAAATTGAAACTCAATGAAGCAACATAGAGCACATTGGAGAGAGAATGATCATTTGATATTGCAACCTTGCCTATACCCTTGACTTTGCTCTTGGAATTATCCCCAAATGTGATCTTGTCTTGGCATACCCCATCCTCTTCAAGTGAGGTGAACATACGAGGATCACCGGTCATGTGTTGTGTGCAACCACTATCAATCACCCAATGAGATCCACCGGTCTTGTAGTTCACCTACACACAAGAGATCAAGCCTTTTGTTTAGGGACCCAAACTTGAGAGGGACCCTTAACTTTTTCAACTAGTGACTTGGCAACCCAAATTTTCTTTGGCCTATTCTTGTTAGGAGGACCCAAGAACATAACTTTCATCTTTCCACTAGAGTCCTTTCTAAGCATGTAGTGAGCATTGAAAGCAAAGGGTCTAGCATGCTTGGGCAAGGGTTGTGGTGGTGGAGTTTTGCACTCATGAGCAAAATGACCTTCTTGTCCACACTTAACACATCTCTTTGGCTTGGGCTTTGACTTGCTTTGTTGTTGTTGAGTTTTGACCTTCTTCTCTTGATTTGCCAAATAGCCAATGCCACTCCTATCCAACTTCATGACGATGTTCATGAGTAGCTCACTTTGCAAATGTTGGCCACTTGTGAACTTGCTTAGGCCGGTCTTGAGATGCTCTTTCTCTTGCTTGAGCTTCTTGTTTTCTTCAATAAGTGACTCATTTGAAGCTTGCTTTTCAAGAACCAACAACTTCTTGTTCTCAACTTTAAGCATCTCATTTTCACTCTTGAGCTTGACATACTCATCATAGTCATTGGCCTCAACCACACTCTTGCCTTTGCCGCTAGAGCCTTGCTCAAGGTTCTCAATAATCAAATCATCACATGATGTAGCTATATCAATCTTAACAATTTGGTTAGTAGCATCATGTGTCTTAAGAGCAAGCTCATTAGCAACAATAAGAGTATCATAGTTGATTTTCAATGTAGTATATTCTTCTTTTAGAGAGTTGAGTCTAGTCATGAGTTCACCATGCTTCTTCTCAATTTTATCATGTTTATCTCTAAGCTCCTTGTTAGAGGTTTTGAGCTCCTTGAGAGAAGAAGACATAGTTTCATTTTGATCTATGAGCTCATCCCTAGTCTCATGTGCACTTTCAAGCTTAGATGAGAGTGTTTCATTTTCATGTTGAAGCTCATCATTTTCATTTCTAGTCCTCCTTATGATTTTAGAATATTTGTTTAACAATTTTACTAATTCATCATAAGAAGGTGCATCATATTCATCATCACTATCACTATCATCACTATCACTATTTTGTACCTTTCGATCACCTTTAGCCATGAGACATAGGTGGGAAGTGGATGATGACGGTGAGGATGGCGGTGAAGATGGTGATGAAGACGTTGATGACGATGGTGATGGCCCAACCACAAGTGCGGCGATCTTCTCTTTTTCATCATCACTTTCATCGCCGGAGGACTCACATGATGATTCAATGTCGGTGAGCCAATCACCAATAATATAAGCCTTGCCTCCCTTCTTCTTGTAGAACTCTCTTTTCTTGCCATCTTTCTTCTTGTATGGTTTGTTCTTTCTTTTATCATCTTCTTCTTCACTTGAATCATCTTTCTTGCCCTTGTACTTATTCTTGTTTTTGTCTTTTGGAGGCTTTGGGCATTGATGAGCTAGATGGCCAAGTTCTCCATAATTGAAGCAATCCATTTTGGAGATTGGCTTCCTTTTGGTACTAGTGAAGAATTTTTTCTTCTTGCCATCGAACTTGATGTCACTCTTGTTGAGCTTCTTTAGCATCTTGGTGGTTCTTCTCACCATGAGTGCAAGTGATTCATCATCAATATCACTCTCACTTGTGTTCTCTTGCACTATCATGGCTTGGCCCTTCTTATTTTTATTTTTATAGCTAGCTTTGAAAGCCAAGTCCTTCTTCTTGGAAGATGATAAACCCTCTTCCGGAGTGATGTGCATGTACATCTCATGTGCATTGATCTTTCCCAATACTTGAGTCGGTGTTGCGGCGGAGATATCACTTTGGTGAAGTACGGTGACAATATGTCCATACTTCTCAACGGGGAGAACACTAAAGATCCTCCTTGCAACATCCGATTGACTCATTTTAGTGAGTCCAAGAGCATTAAGATCTTCTACAAGAACATTCAAGCGAGTGTACATTTCATTAGCACTTTCTTTAGGAAGCATCTCAAAAGAATTAATTTTCTTTAAAGCAATATGATAGCGTTCCTCACGCTCACTCTTAGTTCCCTCATGGAGAGCACAAAGATTCTCCCACAATTCATGAGCGTTTTTGGCATTACGCACACGATTGAAGATATCTTTGCCTAGTGTCCGGTAGATTGCATTTTTTGCTTTTGCATTCCACCGGTCGTATTTCTCCTCGTCACCACTTGGGTTAGCGGGATCCCTTATGGGGGGAAGCCCTTCGGTTGCGGCTCTAAGGCACCCAACATCTATGGCTTCGAGGTACGCCTCCATACGAATTTTCCAATATGGAAAATCGTCTCCCTCAAAGGTGGGAGGTGGTCCTTCCCCATTAGACATCTTGCTCTAGGCGGTAAAGCCTAAATTTAGAGCAACACGGCTCCGATACCAATTGAAAGGATCAAGATGCCCAAGAGGGGGGTGAATTGGGCTTTTCTAAAAATTAATTGCAAGAATTAAATCCTACAAGCCAAACTTCACCCCTAGTGCCTACTTGTGTTTCTTGTGTTTCTACCGATAAAAGTTATGCACCCTAAGTTCCAATCCTAGACTAGCAAGGCAATTCTAGGAAAGTAATCAAGCAATGAAAGTAATGCAAGAAAGTAAATGCTTGAAAGTAAGGGATAGGAACACGGCGATGTTTTCCCGAGGTATCGGAGAGTCGCCACTCCCCACTAGTCCTCGTTGGAGCACCCGCGCAAGGGTGTAGCTCCTCCTTGATCCGCGCAAGGATCAAGTGCTCTCTACGGGTTGATTCTTCGACACTCCGTCGTGGCGAATCACCCAAAACCGCTCACAACTTGAGTTGGGTCACCCACAATCTCGTCGGATGATCACCGAACTCCTAATCACCACCAAACCGTCTAGGTGATGGCGATCACCAAGAGTAACAAGCTAGAACTCTCACTTGACCACAACAAGTCTAATGAGAAGATGGATGCACACTTGCTAGACTCTTGTCACTAGAGAGGATTCTCAAACTTTGATTCGCAAATCTCAATCCTCACTATGGCTCTTGCACTCCCTTGCACTTCAAAGGTATTTCTCAGCTAAACAAATGAGCAAGAGACCTCTAAAAGAGGTGGAGGGGTTGTATTTATAGACCCCTTAGACAAATCCAACCATTACCTTTCGAAACAGCCAGACGCGCACTGACCGGACGCGCCTGTCAATATGACCGGACGCGTCGGTCAGTTGTAACGGTCGAAAACAGAAACCTATACTGAGAGACCGGACGCGCCGATCTGTGCTGACCGAACGCGCCGGTCTGAGATGACCGGACGCGCCGATCAGGGATGATCGGACGCGTCCGATCATGCAAGAGCTCTCTAGAAATTTGACCTGACGCAACACCGCGTCCGATCATAGGTGACCGGACACGTCAGGTCACCATGGGACCTTACTGGAACAAGACCGGACGCACGACCGTGTCCGTTCACAGGTGACCGGACGCGTCAGGTCTCCGCTGGACCTTACTGGGGCATGACCGGACGCACCGGTCTTTTTCACAGTCGCGTCCGATCTTTGCTGTTCACAGTCAGTCGAAAACGCAGTTAAGTCTTTGTACTGACCGGACGCGTCTGGTCATGACCAGGACCGCGTCCGGTCATGACCAGGACCGCGTCCGGTCATAGGTAAACGGCTCAAACGTCTTCTAAACGCAATGCAACTTGAACCAAGTCGCTTCTAACTGTACTCTGAGCTTTTCTCGAGCTACCTAGTGCTAAGTTTGACAAGTGTGCACCACACCTAAACATAAGACTCACCTAGGTCAAGCTACTCGCTCATGCCCCTCTTCATAGTACGGTCAAAGGAAGAAACAAAGATCCTAATGACTATTCTAGATGTATCTCAACACCTTGACATCCGGAACTAACCGTCCTTAATCTTATTGTTGATCCTTTGAAAACCAAAATGATTTCCATCAAGGGACATGACTGCCATATTGCTCAAAGCAGTTATCATCTCCATGACCTAACTTACCGATGTTTCTGCAAAACACACGTTAGTCATGGTAATTATGTGTTGTCATTAATTGCCGAAACCAACACCGGGGCCTAGATGCTTTCAGGCATCATAGCGTCGGCGTTCTTGAGCCAGTATGGCTCGTTGAGGCCGTGCTGCGCTTGGGCATGTGCGTGTGGGTGCTTGCAAGTATAAACGAGGCTCAGGACCTCACCTTGACTGCCACTGGTACAGAGATGTCGCGGTGGCGCCTTGGTTCATGGCAGCGGCGAGCATGGCACCTGCACACAACGAGAATGGTGGTGCTACAGACTCACCCGGTGTGGCGGTGGAGAGAGGATGGCGGTGTGAGCAATTCGACGCAGTGATGAGGCGGTGCCGTGCAGGGAGAACAACAACGCCGACGTGGTTGTATGGGCGGTGCTCTAGGCTCTGACGGCTCCTCCTCGGCAGTCTCATCCTCCTCTTCCCCTTCTCCTAGCTTCTCCTCCTTTCTCTCGGTCGCGGTGTGAAACGGTGGCCACCAGGGTGGCGGCGAGGCATGGGGAAGGCACTACGGCTGTGGCACCTGGCTTTTATAGCCCAGCTCTGGGCATGACGTGCGGTGGATGGTGGATGCAGCTAACGCGGACACGTGGGGGCGATCAACGCCATCCAACTAGGGTTTTAGGAAGGCTAGCGGGTGGCGAGTGGATTGGCTTCGCCAATTTTGGAATCACGGGCGGTTAGGAGGCGGTACGATGGTGTTAGGCGGAGGAGCGGGCCACGGCGATGTCACACGGCCACGCTGCTTGCTGGGGAAGGTAGGGCACGCAGCTGGGGTGGGTTGGGCACTGTGGTTTCGTAGGCATGGTGTGCATCCAGGTGTTGAGGCGTAACCAACTCGGCTTGGACGGCTGGCAGTGGAGATTCTTTCCTCTGCTTTTTTTCCCTTCGAGCGTGAAAAAGAGACGGGCGGCGAGGGGAAGGTGATGACACCTGGGTCCTAGCGGGCAGTGACCGAAAGGAAGAGGTGGTGGCTTCTGTCGCGACGCGAGAAAGGAGTTAGGCCTCCTGCTGGGCCGGCTTGGCATTACCGCACGGGCGAAGGGGACCCGACCCAAGCTGGCCTGTTGGGCTGGCGAGGTGGGCCAGCATCAGGCGCGAGCAGGCGCATGCGGGTGGCCGGCTGGTTCGGTGCTAGGCCAAAAGGAGGCTTTTCCTTTTCAGTTTATTTCTCTTAGCTTATCTATTTTATTTCTTCACTACTCCAGCTAAGCCATTGCTCCTAAGTGCATGTACATGAGTTGCCATCATGAGCATGCCCTAGTGGGGTCCACTAGTGGTCATCTAGGGTTCCAAGCCACCATGGCACGGGTTGGCAACAACACACCCACGTACCTTGAATTAAGTAAGTTAATTAAATGTTGTTGCTTTTTATTAATCAATACAAAAGAACATAAGAAGCAACTCATGCATATTTACTTAAATGCACGGATGTAAACATCTATAATGGGTACTACTTCTGCAACTAGGGTAGTTTTTCTACATGACACCTCACCAAACATTGGTTACTTTTAAAAAAAATTGTAGTTGTGAATTTTGGTTTGTGGAAATTTCTGGGTTGTTACATTATACAACAATTTACAAAAAGCCAAGAAACATGTCTTGCTATCAACTAGGGCATTTATTACAAAAGTCAGGAAACATGACTCGTTGCCAATTAAAACTGAAACTAACAAACAAAAAATTGAGCTGAAATTGATAAATAGACACTGAAAACTAAAGCAGACAAAATGAAAAAGATGAAATTAACACTAAAACTGAAAATACGAAAAACTGAAATTAATAGGAAAGGAAAACTAAAGTAGATAAAATTAAAAAAATTGCGTAAGTTGCTAACTAGGGGGCAAGTTATTATATAACACATTACAAAAAAGGCAGGAAACATCCTACCAACTGGGGGCATTTATTATAAAAGCTAGGAAACATGACTCGCTGGCAATTGAAATCGAAATTAACAAACAAAAAATTGAACTGAAATTGATAAATAGACACTAAAAAGTAAAGTAGACAAAATGAAAAAAATGAAAAATAACACTATAGCTGAAAATACAGAAAAAATGAAATTGACAAATAGGAAATGAAAACTAAAGTAGATAAAACTAATAAAACTTCACTGAAACTAAAAATAAAAAATTGAAATTGACAACTATGGTAGAACCTCCTAAATTATGTGGCCCACATGCACATGTCATTGTCCCAAAGACCTCTGATAGTTATGCATGTGTTCCATATAACTTAAAAAGTCTGTTGGATGTCCTCGGGAAACCCGAATCATCCACATTTTACAACTCACACAGGATCAACAAAGGAGTAACTACAATATTACAGCATTTGCTACAAAACTTTAAATCAGAGTGCGGAAGAATTTAAAACAGTATTTTACATATAAAAAACAAGTTATTTTTACAACTTAACTTTAATTGCGGAAGTCGAGTAGAACTACAGAAGACAACTTAGGTACAACATCTAAATCAGGAGAGAACAACCAGATCACGTCGAGCCCACCAACATGACCTAATTAGTAGCACCAGTCAGCACCTGCAACAGGGGTTAACAAACCCTGAGTACATGAGGGTACTCCGCAAGACTTACCCGACGAAAGGAAAAGACTCCAAGGATATGCTGGTTTAAGGGAAGTAGTGGAGCTAGAAAAAGAGAGTTTTGCAGAAAAGTTTTACTATAAGTGGATCCTTACTTTCAATATTTTAGTCCAAGCTTTAACATCAATTTTAGTGAAACTCATTGTAGTTCAATGTTGCACCTGATCTATCTCAATCACTTGCATTAAGCATCACATCTCATTTCCATCTCTTCATTTCCTTTCCATGGTCACCATGTTCCATTGTTAACTACGATGTAGGTCAGGTGATCGAGTCTCCATAACCGAGGAACAACGATGATTCGAATCGATTATACCCAGCTAGGGGTCCCTAATCACACGACATATGTAGGACTCAAACCTACATATATCAACCTTCACCCGGATCCTCCAAAATGTGATCGGGTCCAGCGCCACCCGAGAGTACAGTACACCTCCAATCCTGCCCTTGGCCACGAGGGTACACACTACTCTCGCCATCTCTCCACTCCCAGTGCGCGGTTGGCCGTTCACATGATAGAATTACCGAGGTCTTAGGCTTACCGGAGCATATGATTAGTTGCAAAGTCTCGAAACATAGCCAGACCTACAACGATACGGTCCTTAACCAACACAGGCGGAGCACTACATCAACTCATTTCACGATGCAAGCCACCCGCCCGGTCTCCGCTTAATATTACCATATTTATATTCATATGCTCTCATGACCCGTCATTAGGTCAGGAGAAGCAAAGGTAAACCTGTTTCTCGCGAACGATGAAACCACCATTCGACTTCTACCAAAATCTAAGCATTACTAAGCATAAGAGATCGACATACACATACTAGTAGGATATCATCGAGATATAAATGGAGATCAAGGTAATCATGCAACAACGGTATCGACCAACTTCTACTAACTTAATGTACATTACACTAGACTTAAGGTGTAATAAAGCATTTATAAAACAGAAGAGTAGTTGTATGTTCGGGGCTTGCCTTTGTTGCAGCGGTGGTTAGTTCTCGTAGAAGTCAAGTTTGACACCAACACCACGGGTGGATCACCTTCTCCGAAGCTTGATCGACACGATCCAAAACACTCTCGTATAAACTACACGTATATAAATGATGCATGCTTTAGTATGATGGATGCATGACATGATGGATGAAAGTACATTGGTGAAAACATAACAAGATAAATTAACTTGAGTACAACTTTTCTTCACGGTACAATTGCAAGTAATTATCATAAAAGCATTTTTAGTCGTTCTTCTAACAAGCCAAAGGTTCACTTATCATATATGCTTACCAACTAAAGCTTCATCATGAAAAGACATGTATAAACAATATACAAGGAAATGTAAAACTTTTACTTTTTACCCAAGAGGTTGCATCTAAAATAGCAATCAAGATTATACTCATTCATACATGAACTAATGAAGTGCTTAAGTAAACTTAAAAGCATTTCTAGTTTTTATTATCTCAAGTTGATCATAAGCATCACAATGAAACAGTCAAATGACCAAGGAACAGTGTTGTTTTAGGTTTCCAAGGTCCTCAATCAATTCCAAAATCCACCCAAGTCATTTCATGATCTATGCTGATCATATTGATAATTATTAACTAATAAATAAAGCATATAATTAAGGATATAACTAAACATCATCAAATTAATCCCAAACTTTTTTGGGAAGGTTGATTACAGCATAAAACAGTGGTAAAACAAATTTCATAACTTTTTTATAATTAATTTAGCCTACAAAAATCATGAAACATGCATTTATTAATTAAAAGAGGTATTTTTTTCTCATGCCAAAACTATCCATTTTCTAAATTTAATATTTTTCCTAGATATACATCATCATCATGAAGCTACACAAAAAAAAATTATGACTTTAGGAGCTCTAATTATTTTGTTATGAAATAAACAAATTTCAGCACTTAAAAGCATTTTCTGGAAATGGAAAAACCATTTTTTCTCTGCTGACTCACTGACAGGGCGACCCCACGGGTCAGTCCGAGCTGAACACGGCGTCACCGGCCGTTGACCGGCAATTTCTCGCCGGCGGTGAGCTCTCCGACGAAGCGGCTTGCTCCTAAGGCTTCATCTCGACCTCACGCATCGATTGGTGGTGCTGGTTTGTGCTCTAGCGGACAGTGGCGAGCTCGTCGTCGGCCATGGTGACACGGCAGAGCGGCAAAACGGCAGACGCAACGAACGGCGAGGTTAGCGGCGCCGGCGAAGATCCCTACAGCATCAACGAGCCCTGAATAACACTCTTATCTATCTGGTTGGTCGAATTTCGGCTTTCGACGAGCTCGGCCACGCACGCAGCGGCACGGCGGAGCAGAGCTCGCCAGCGCACGTGAGGTCCGGCGACCTCGGCACGGTAGCTACCAAACGGAAGGCACGGGAAGCTTCAGCAGATCACCACGACTTGGATGCGCTAGCTGATTGGAGTTGGAAGCCCACGAACTGTGCTCGTCCACGGCGGCGGCGATGGTGTCAGCGTGAACCGGCGGCGGCGGCGCGTTCCAGCGCGTCTGGAGGCCTACAGCTAAAACCACGGAGCCGAGAACCAACACGGTGTCAAGGCGAGCTCGAAACCATGGACGATTGAACGGATTACTCACTGGAGTGAGCTGGCCACGGCGAAGCGGATCATGGCGGCGCTCTGGCCGTGCGCGAGGAAGACGACGTCGCACGGCCAACTCCGGTGCGGCGAGGATGTGCGAGCTGGTTCAGGAAATGCGCAACGGCGAGGCGAATACAGCTGCGCGGTCAATTTTGGCAGCAGGCGAACGGAGAAGACGAATTCGACGGCAAGATGGAGCTCGGCCGGCGGTGACAGAAAAAAAAAAGAGAAAAAAAAATGACCGGCGCTGGAGCTTTTATAGAGCGAGGTAGACGAACTCGAGCTTGCCAGCTTCTACGCGGTGGTTGGCCGCACGCGTTGGCCGGAGAACGTACGGGAACGTCCACGGCAACGATGACCAGTGAGAGAAAAGAGGAGAAAGAGAAACAGAACACGTCGGTTACTGTAGCACCAATATCACCTCATTCTTCATTTTTTTCTTTTTCAAAATTACTCACAATTTCATATGGAAACTTCAAAAACTTGCAACATGAAAGTTGTTCAAAAATAATAAGAGCTACAACTTTTCTTTTGGGGTCATCTCCAAATCCCAAATATTTTTGAAACTAGGGTTTTTAAATTTAAAATTTGAATGTAGAGTTAATAATTAATTCATTTTCAAATTTGATTTTTATTTAGTGGACAATTTCTATTCAAACCACTCAATCCTTTGTACCATTTCAAATCATAAGTTTTATTTATGAGATTCGTTTTGATATTTCCTCCAAGTTTGAATTTTAAAAACTTGAATTCAAATGATCATTTTTAACATTAACATTATTTCATGTAACTTATAAATCATCACATATGCAACATATGTAACATAACATTTGCAACATTTGAAACACCACATATGCAACATAGACATGATATAAATGAAACATGAAATGCATTTATGCCACAATGCTTGATGATAATGCATGATCATTACTTAATCAAGTTTTAATTAATATAGTAACACCAAATATGCACATGTGAAAGCTATAACTGAAACATGGTAAGCTTTTATGTCATAAAGCTTAGTAATTATGCTTGATGATGCTCATGATCAAGTTTTTAATTGCTTCTTAACATATGGGATGTGACAACAACCACAAAATATCACTGAAATTGAAAAATAAAAAAATGAAAACTAAATTAGACAAAATAAAAAAACGAAAGGAACCTCCCAGCCGTTCGGAAAGGGTCTATTGGGCTCCCGCGGCCTGGTGTCGCGCCCACGCAGCCTGGTGTCGCGCCCACGCGCTGAGCGCGACCAGTCGCGAGTTTTTCTTTGCGCTAAACTTATATTAACTAAAGTTTAGGTGGGGTGGATCCAAATTAACATGGCCTTAAACAGTTACAAATCGGCCCGCAATCTCCTCTTCCCCTTCCATGCCTAATTGCCTGATACTATGACAGCCAATTTACACCTGATATGCCAAGGAGGCCCGGTGTCCGGGAGCATTTATCTCTCCGGAGACAATTGGTCGCCACGCACTCGCCGCTATCTTCATGACTGCGTCTGTCTCGCTCTCGCTGCTCCATTCCTGTTCTTCCGCTCCCTCTCCCCACCTTTATCGTCGAATTCTTGTTGTCGCTTATCACAGTCCTTGTTCGCGACCACTTTCCTCTGCCTGACACTCTGAGTTCTGTAATCCATCGGCCACATCACCAGCTCACCACTTGCGAATCGCCATGCCAGGACAGAGCTCGAGCTCATATGGTGACACTGGCCCTGGCACGGACAAGGCATCCAGCACCACCCCCAGCAGCATCCGGTGGGCACCGCATGGCCGCGGCATGACGGCCTGCCTCATCGTCGTCAACGTCGTGCTCGTCGCCCTCGTCTACCTCTACTTCTGGAGGGTGTTCTCCCGCAAAAGCAGCGCCGCGTCCCCCTCAGCCTCTAACCCCATGGACCACGACGATGACGCGTCGTCCACCGCCTCGACGCCGCCGTCCTCGCCTCCAACGTCCCAGGACCAGCAAGACCGCCTCGTGGCGTCGCTGCCGACGTTCGTCGCGCGCTCCGGGTCCGGCGCCGGCGCCGAGTGTGCGGTGTGCATCGCGGAGCTGCGGGACGGCGACGAAGGGCGCGCGCTGCCGCGGTGTGGGCACCGGTTCCACGCGGCGTGCGTCGACGCTTGGCTGCGGCGGCGGCACACCACCTGCCCGCTCTGCCGGGCCAGCGTCGTCGTCGCCGGTGAGGAGGCGGGGCCCAAGGGCAGTGGCGTAACTGACACGACGACGGCTGCGGCTCTCGAGGATATGGACGCACCGGTCTAGTCATTACTGATTGATTGCATCAGTGTTGTTTATTTGTGTGGGAAGCGAAGAAATTTGGACGTCACGTAGCGGTCTTTGGGTCAACGGAATTGTAGTAAGGAAGCATTATCTTGTTTGGATGACTCCAAACCAGGGAACTGGTTATGCAAGCTTGATTGGTACTCCCTCCGTCCCAAAATATTTGTCGTTTTTATTTTCCGAGAAACAATTTTGATAAAATATATATTAAAAAATACCAATATTTATGTTATAAAACTAGTATTATTGAAAAGATCTTTAAATCTAGTTTTTTAATAATTTTTTTAAAGATACAAATGTTGCATGTATTTTCTACGAATCGAGTTAAACTTGTGGCACGGAAACCCCAAACGACACATAATTTGGGACAGAGGGAGTAAGTTTTTAATTCATCCTATCATAGACATAAGTGTTTAATTTTGTCACGAGTTAAAAAAAGAAAACCAACTTTATCTTGTAATATCGTTAAAAATATGCTATCTTATATTTAAAAAATTCAGTATATATTTTTACTCCCTCGGTCCTTATTTAATTGTCGGTACGAGAAGCGTAGTGGTCAAATTTTCTTACGTTTAACAAGGTTTATAGAAAATATTAGAAACATTTGTATCTCCAAATAAGTTTATTATAAAATAGATTTAATGATCTATCTAATAATATTAATTATGTTTTATAAATATTAGTATTTTTTGTATATATTTAATTAAAGTCGAATAAGTTTGACTTCTCGAGAAGCGTAACGACAGTAAAAAAAGATGGAGAGAGTATGCTCCAAGAAGATAGCTTTAGCTTTGATCTTTTTTATACTAGTTTTATCTTTGATCTAATCTAACATCTATATCTTTGACCATTAGTATTTTTTAATTCTCATAGTACGCCCAGCAATTGCTAGCACGCACAAGGAGTTGCAAACAACCCACAATACAGCAAGAACGCAATGGGATCAACGAAACCGATCTAGAGACTGGTTAGGCTGATTTTGAGCTCATTCTTTGCGTTGAAAACTCCCAAACACCTCCCGGGAAGACGTGACGAACAACAAGGTAGAGAGATGAGAGGGTAAAAGGGGTTTGTAAATGTGTTTTTGACGATTGACCGTTAGATCCTTCAGTCGGTCAAGATCCTCTCATATATACAGAGGATGTGGTCTTATCTCAATAATAAATATCTCCAAGTTTCCTATACAAAATCCCGTTCCAAAAAATCAAATTGAAGAGAGTCCAACTCGGACTTGTACAGAGAAACCGCTGTAGCCAGTCCCAAACCGGCTGGGATGGTTTCTGCGGGCTCAAGCAGGAGCCAAGCGACAGCCACCAGCCGGCCGCCTGGCCGGTCCTCCAAAGCGCAGCAGCCAACCGAGGGGGCCAGCAGGGGCGCGAGCGGACCAGCCAGCCAAATCTGGGTCTGTGTGGCATGGACTCGGTGAGTATAGTGTGCTACACCAAATCTGCTACGCATCTTGGTCCAGAGCCCCTTAGCCTATCCTGTTTATTTGCCACATGACCAAGGAATAATCAATAATTACACACACAAAAAAATTGAGCGTGGCATGTGGAGGAAAAAAACACGGATCTTACTGATGAAGTGGTGTTGAGAGTAAATTGAAGCGAAATATTTTGTTTAGAGGGTAAGTGGACAAAGTGGACTTACTTGGAGTAGTAAAATAGGTATATTTCTCTTCAACCAACTCAAGTTAATTATATAGGAAAACAAGGTTCTTTAGCAAAGATTACTGTGGCCTAAGTTGATTGCATGGAAGCATGAGGGTCAAATAACCAAAACATATGGTTTTTGGAATAGGGATCTAGATTCTCGTAGAAATGTTTCGGATTTAGCTTATCTCTGGTAATGTTTCCTTTTTTATGTTGAATTATAATCACTTCATGCGTCCATTCGACTGGTAGACTGGATTTAGATTCCCAAAGAATTTATTTTCTCTAAAAGGTCATATAATATATATGAAAATATGCTAAAAATTTAGAATATTTATTTGGGTAAGGATCAATTTAAATATAACTATAACTTATTTTTAACTTTTTGCACTTAAAAAGAACAACCAAGAAAAATACGATCACTAGTTCACATAAAAGACAATAAACAATAATTAGTTGAAACCACTCTGAGACCGTTTCACATGCATAGACAAGAAGATGAAAATCTCTGTCCAAAAGATTCACCACACCTTGTTATCGACAAGAACAATAGATGTGTTTAGTAGGGATTCAAATTCTCTTAGTCTTATAAGCATTTTAGATCCAGATTTTCTCTTGCAACGTTTCTCTACTGAAATAGAATCACTTGCAAGAATCAGTGAAACCATTTGGTTATTTGATTCAGAATCTCCTTGAAATGAACTAGAAACACCTATTTGAGTGATTTCATTCCTAATTTAAAATAGAACAATGGAGCCGTTCAGCTGTGCTGATAAGCCGACTTAAAATACTGTTGGCTGATTTGTTGTGAGAGAAAAATATTGTTCCGGCTAAAAAAACAAGCTGAAAAAGACGGATTATAAGCCGAACGAACAGGGCCAATGTTTCTGGATGTTTCATGGAGAATCACTTCACTGGATAAAGTGTTTGATAGGGATTCTAGATATTCAGTTAAGAATCCAAAACGTTTGTAGCACCCCAAACGCATGTTAAATCCATGAAAATATGAGCGCCCATATCAAATCTAAAACTTGAACTTGTATGGACATGTTCTACCAAAAGGAATACGATAACATCTTGGGTTCTTAATTTTTTATTCATACATACACTAAGACCTTGTTTGAATGCATCTTTTGTTGTTATTTGGTAAAATTTATTTAATCATGGACTAACTAGGCTCAAAAGATTCGTCCCGACATTTACAGACAAACTATGTAATTAGTTATTTTTTTATCTACATTTAATGCTCTATGCATGTGTCGAAAGATTTGATGTGATAAGTGGAAGAGGAAATATTTTGGGTTGAGATGGGAAGTGAACGCAGCCTTCGTCTTCTGCCTTTGTCTCTCTGGCGCGCTGTCTCCACTCTCCCCCGGCTCTCCAGTCTCCAGCAGGCAGCACCATTACGGAAAAAGCCGACAACCGGACGGAAAGGGTGGAGCGGGGAGGAAAACTCGCGCAAGATCCCGCCTTTTCCGTTGGGGGTCTGACGGCCCCGCTCCCCCACCGGGAAGCCAGGCGGCCGCAAAGCACAGGCCGTAGGCGGCGGTTGCTGAAACCTATATCACGCCAAGCGCCTGCGTAGTCAAGGGCTACCCGCGCCTTGCCCCTCCCATGGAACAGCGGGAGGAGCGCGACCAGGAGCGGCCCTCCATTATTCCTCCTCCCAAGGTGGGTTCCTTTCTCTTCTTTGGACTTGTGTTTTGTGATCTGATGTGGTCTTGATTGATGCTCTGAGTTAGTCACTGTCGTAGACCTGTTGGCAAATCTGAACCTTTACCTGCTTCGGGACATGGTTGCGAAATGCAGCTGCTTTGTGCTGGCCAGGTTAGATTTAGGTTTGATATTGGTTCTTGATCCGGCTTGGTGTATCCGTGAGTCTTCCCTTGCCATTTAGTCTCATCTTGGCTATCAAGTGCGCCTTTCCCCCAAATGCAGTGAGGCTTGATGCGGGTTTATTTGGAGGGCCATTTGATCATGAATGGAGAAAAGCAGTTTGTTCTCGTCTTGTTATTTTGATTTTTGCACAATGCATTATGCTTGACACAATGACGCCTCCTGATCCAAACTAGATCAGCGTTCTGCTTCAATTCGAGTTTATACATGCTAATTTCTCCAAAGGTAGGTCATGTGCCAAATCTTGGAACTTTCTTCCTTGTAAGACCAGGGAAGTAACACATGGATGTGCCTTTTTCACTCCAGTTCGAGGTGAGCATATTAGGGATGCAAGTAGATTGCCCTAGACTGAGTGATTGACCTAGACTGAGTGATTGACCCATACATGAGTAGTTCATTTAGTTTACAAACAAGTGTTCCTAATGAGTAATGATCTACTTCCCCGTTTCAATTTATAGGTCACTTTGGCTTTTCTAGATACACAACTTTTTATTATGTATCTAGACTAGACATAGAAAAGCCAAAACAACCTATATTTGGGACAGAGGGTGTACCAACTAAGTGAACACTGAACTCGTGACTAACTGCAATGGGTTTTGAATTGACCCAACCACTTGCATCCACGGAGCATAAGCTGGTAAATGGAAGTGTTAGTCTCGTGTTATTGTTAGTTCTGTGGGCTTGTACTTCTGTTTGCTAGAACTTGGTGATATAGACAATCTTGGTGCACAAAATTCCATCTGTTCATCTTCAGGAAAAAAAACTGCTTTAGATCTCTCTCTTTTTTTCTCTCTCAATTTTTTCATCAATCAAAATATGCCATTAGAGTATTCTGAAATGTCTTGAAGCAGAAATACATAAATGTAATATAAATTTTTACATTTCTTACAGGAAAACGAGGATAGAGATCTGAACCTATCTTCTCGTGTAAGTGTTGTTTCCCCAATGTTTATTTGTAATTTTAAATTTGATACTTTATCTTACTGAGTAAAACCAAACAAATCTGCTTGTGTTTAGGTGGTTTCTTTATTATTTGGTGGTGATATATCGTCACCAGCACAAACATTTGAGAAATGGCTCTCATTAGTACGTAAGAGGAGTGGGGCTTTCCGGCCATCTGGGTTCCCACATCGGGGTTCAAGGATTGAAGTCATGCCAAGTGGGAGCTTCTCACTATTTGGTAGCGGGGACTTAAGGTTTGCTTTGTGGAATCCATCGGCATCCTATTATCCTTTAAAGATCACTTCATACCACTTAGTTGATTATCTGTAATTGCAAAATTAAGTTCTCATACCTTACAAACCTTATGGTGAAAATGTTGAATTATATTCCATCTTACTTCAAATGAAAAATGGAATGCTATGTGTTCCTGGAGAAAAAGTGAGTGCCCAAGAACAAGATTGAACCCTCTTTTACATTTCTCTTGTTAACTGAATTACCAGGAATATATCTGAAATGTTGAAATCTGTGCCAACACATAGATTTCCCTATTGTCTTTTCTCTTGATGAAGGAGTAGGTTGGATTGTATGTCTGTAATGTGTTTATACCTCCCTCCTATTCTCCTCCGTTAAGATGCTCATCTGGACATAGACCAAACTTGAGGGGAGTAATTTGGAATTTTTCCTATAATAGTTATTATAATTAGAACCCAAAATGTCTTCTTTGTTGCCAAGATGATAGATTAGATCTGTAATTATGATTAGGTGTAACTGTTATTATATGATGTGTAGATCTTGATTCTGGAATTGTCTCAAACAAAGAGATGGCTCTAGATAGTAGAATGATGGCAACATTATCAACAAGCCAAGGAATAACATTTTGCATATAATGAATTTGGCCGGCTCTAGATAGTAGAATGATGGCAACATTATCAACAAGCCAAGGAATAACATTTTGCATATAATGAATTTGGCCCAATATAACTTCTACACTTAATTTGATTCTAATGGTTTTTTAGAATATGGAGCATGGATCTTAAGGGAATTTCACTTGCAAGATGAACTTGTATGAGTTGTAAATTGTGAAAATATATCGGTTTTAAGCATAAGCTTTCTGAGCTAATGTTGTTATTGTCTTTTTGCTGTGCCCACTGTAGTGAACACTTGATTAGAGAAGAACCAACAGGAAAAGATCCATTGGCCTGCAATCATTCTCCTGAAATAAGCTTGTGGGAGAGACTTGGGAACTCTTCTGCACTGGACATTGAGTCATCTGAATTTTCATGGGACGTGTTGTTGTCTCTGCATCATACAGAACATAGTAGTAGTTCAGAACAAACTGAAGACGAAATGAATAAAGCTCTTGAGGTTTGTCACAACCTGTTATCATGCCAATTTCAACATCCTGTGTAGTGGCCATTATAGTGAGAAAGACTATTTGCTTCTGTTTACCACATCTGAGACAAGTTGGCATAACAAACATATTATATTCTCCATCCACTTTCAGGGGAATATTTTAGTAGGGAATGGAAAGCACTCCAATGTAGACTTTATAAATTGATAAAAACTCAATATCATATTAAAAGCACTTTGAAATACAAACACAATTGATACTAGTTTTGTACACTAAGTCTGCATGTAATTTGATATCCATCGTTCAAAACTTGCTGTGTCTGACTTTCTCAAATTGAAATACACTTAACAAAAGTGGACAGAGGAAGTATTAAACATTCAAGCTCATATTCTTCTACTGCCGTTTCACTTGTGAGTATCATCTATATTGATGCATGCGATTAACATGCTGATTTCCATACCCTGTTGTTTATAGGTGACTGTGAACTCTGGTGGCGTAGTGTTCTTTGCTCTATTTAGTTCTCCAGGTAACTGTGGAGTTACAGAAGCGGCAGCTGTTATAAAATTCTCATCATCAAAGATGGCAACACAGGCAGAACGTTTGGGTTATGAGTTTGCAAGATTGCTCGGAGTCCATACACCACAAGTATTTCCAAACCCCCAATTAATATTGTACAACTTGATTATGTATGGAGCAATGATTTCTTATACAGCTTTTGTAACAAATGCAGGCTAGAGTAGTATATAATTCTAGTTCAGAGTGGCTGGCGATTAGGTATGCTGCAGAAAATGCTCGAACAGCAGCAGTTTCAAATAACGATGAGGTTGGTGAGATGACTTGCTCAGAGTTGTTAGAAGCTCTTGAGCTAAGCCGCTGCCTTCTTTTAATGAGGTAGTGTTGCAGTGTTACCTTATTAGTACAACCATGTTAGCTATACACATTGTCTCTATCTGACCTGTATATTGGAGTTGAAATTTGCATTTTGGCTTGGCAGTTATATTCATGGCTCCCCACTGCTTGAAAGTTCAAAGGCTTTCAATTCACGAGAAGCTGCTTGTGTTACTGCTTCATCACTGGGAAGGGTTTTGATGCTTGATCTGATACTGCGGAATGAGGACAGACTCCCATGCCGTCAGCTTGGTTGGCGTGGTAATCCTGCAAACCTGATGATTTCAGATAAATCATCCTTACCCAGTTTGGACAGATTGGATGATTTCAAGAGCTCTACAGATAGTTCCAACCAACTGGTTACAAAAATTTTGCATAGAGAGAAGCGGTCACACTCTTTGAATGGAAAATTTGATTCACCAGGGTTGGATCCCATGTCACCAAAACTAGAATCATTGATAAATGAAAAGGAGAATGCTGAAAGAATAAATGGCAATTTTCGCATTGTAGCAATTGATTCTGGTGTGCCCCGCCGCCCCCCTGTGGGGCGACGTGTCAAAGATCATGAGAGGTATCCCAAAGTAGTGGAGCTCATTTTGAATAGCTCAGACTATTCAGCAAGTATCCTATATGAAATTTCTGGTGGTAAGCTTGGACATTCACGACCTGATGAGGTTACTTCCAGTGATTCTTGTTGCTCCCTTTCTGATGAAGACAATGCTGCAGTGATTCATGAATTTCGAGGATCATTTCGTGCAGCTCTTAGGGACCTGGAGGGGTTCCATCTATTTCTTCTCCAACTTTACCAAAAACTGGATGGTGTTTTGCGAGTTTTCTTGTCCATAATTACTAAAACCTCTGAAGAATCTGACAATAATGATGCTGCCCTTTCCGATTTTCCTTCACCTGGAGTCAGCTATAGCACTCCTTGCCCTCCTAGTAAGCAACTGAACAATGAGCTTCATAGTGATTCTGAAATGCTGAAATCTGCAACGAAGTCGTCTTCTGCGGGATCCCGTGGAAGCTCAGATTCAGTTTCTCCTCTGTCCAGGGACAGTTGGAACAACAAGTACTTCAAGGGAAGTGCAGAGGCTCCCCGTAGTTTAAGAATGACAATGAAACTTCGTGATTTTTACAAAAACCCGAAGGTAAGAATCTCCTGAGTGAAAGTGAGAATTCGTTTTTTTTAAAGGAAAAACATCCTTACATCATATCTGCTGTGATTGTTGCTCTAATTTATTTTGTTCAGTGAAAGTATTTTCTTATATAATTTAGTCATTCACTGTAAGTAGTATCTGCTTTATTTCGATCGATGTAATTGTATTTTTTTTTGGGTGGTGGTGGTGGTGGGGGGGGGGGGGGTGTTCATTTCTAGCCTAACCCCAACTGGTTTTGTTGTTTTCGTTTGGAATAGCCTACCTTTCTTTTTAATGGTACAGTCACAGCCAGTGTGATTGCAACAAGCTTTACCGAGCCTTGTATTGAAAACTCAAGTTACCCTGTTCAGCGAGCTTCTTTCTGAGTTTGGCTTGTTTTTGTTGTTGATGTCGATTACGATTTACGAACCTCAATTGAAAATAATATTGATGCTGCAGGTTGATCCTGAATTGCTCAAAGAGATCGAGCAGTGGAATGAAGCACTTAAGAACGATGTGATCAAATTTTGCCAAGAGAACAATTTTCATTCTGGTTTCTTTGATGGAACTGAAAACAACATGGTAGCTGATGCCTATGAATTGAAGGTGAGTCTCAGGACATACCTAAACTTTGAACTCCATTTTAAGGAATTAGTGAGCTTGATAATACATCACCTGCAGGTGCGTCTTGAACACATCATTGAAAGGATAGCCTTGATTTCTGATGCTGCAAACACAGAACGACCTTCTCTTGTTGTCAACAACTTGTTCATAGGTGGGGCTCTGGCTGCAAGGTCTAAGTACACCCTACAGCATTTGGGCATTACCCATGTACTCTGTTTGTGTTCGAACGAGATTGGTCAATCCGATTCCCAATTTCCTGATCTTTTTGAATACAAGAACTTTTCAGTAAGAGCATCAATCTCTGTGGTTTAGGATTCCCATTTGTGATGCCTTTTACATGATTCATAGTCACATATTTAAATTGAAAAATGTTTTGTTTTACAGATCAGCGATGATGATGATGCAAACATCAGTGATCTTTTTGAGGAAGCATCAGACTTTATTGATCATGTGGATCATGTTGGGGGCAAGGTTCTAGTTCATTGCTTTGAAGGGAAGAGTCGGAGTGCCACAGTCGTACTTGCCTATTTGATGCTTAGAGAGTAAGAGTCTTAACTTCTGCCACTTGCGACTGAATTGCATGTTAATGGCTGCACAAGAATTTTGTTGGAGCTTTGCTATTGACATGATAGAGCTGTACTTTTCAGGGGTTTCACTCTCGCAAAAGCCTGGAACTTACTGAAGAAAGTACACCGTCGAGCACAGCCAAACGATGGCTTCGCCAAGGCTCTCCTGGCCCTTGATAAAAGGCTGCATGGTAAGGTATCTATGGACTGGCAGCACAAGCGTCCAGAAATGAAGGTGTGCCCAATCTGCAGCAAGAATGTTGGTCTAAGTACGAGTTCGCTCAAGCTGCACCTGCAGAAGGCACACAAGCGGCTGTCTGCAGGCAGTGTTGACAGCGCCATGACCATGGAAATCCAAAAATCGATCGAGTCACTCCGGATCAGCCAAGGAGGAAGCCTGAGCCCGTCTCAGAAGCTGACCAAGGTGTTCACCAATGAGCTGAGCTTCTGATCTGTTTTCCTGTACTATAGCTGAGGCAATGTACTTGGCTCACACTGTCGGAACTTGTACTATCAGACTGAACTTCAGTGACTATAGGTTTAGTTCACACGCCTGTATGATTAGCACAAGAATGTTCATGTATGAAGAATGTTCTTCTAATGGGATGTACTCCTCTCAATCTTTGTACAGAGTTATTAATTGTATGGGTATTTTCCCCGTGTTCATTCCTGTTGTTTGGTCTTTCAAGGTGGCACCTAAGGTACATTTTTTTCCTCTCTGGTTCCTTTCACAAAACAAGGTCCTGAGTCCTGACCCATATAAAAACAAAGGAAGGGAGGTTGGTCCTGTTCGCTTTGCTGAAAAGATAGGCTGAAAAGTATTGTTCGCTGATTTGCTGTGAGAGAAAAACACTGTTACCCCACTGAAAAAATACGGCTGATTTGCTGTGAGAGGAAAACACTGTTACCTCACTGAAAAAATACGGCTGATAAGCTAAGCGAATAGGAGTAAGTGCATCCCTACTATTATTTTTTAAATGCTCTGTTGTGAATCAGTATAAAGTACTCCGTCCATGAAAGAATGCAACTATGGTATGCATGCTCGTTTTAATGGTTCAAGTTTGATCAAGTTTATAGTAAATAGTATTCACATTTATGTCTTTAAATTAGTTTATTATAAAAGTATATTTCATAATGAATCTAATGATATCTATGTTATATCATAAATGTTATTATTTTTGTATAAATTTGGTTAAATTTGAAAGCATTTGGTTTCTTGAAATGCGAGGATTGCATTATTTTGTGGACGGAGGGAGTATGACTTAGCGATAAGAATTATGTTATTCACAATATTCTTAGTACTGCTGCTCTATGGGGGCTTTTGGAAGCTAAGAAATGTTTTGTTTTCAGAAAGCAGTGTGGAAAAATTTTGAGTAGCTGCTAGTTTTTATCAAGAACTTGAATCTGGCGTAGCTACTCCTTTTGCGTCCAGCGGCCCAGGCCCGACTACTCATCCAGTGATCCAGGCATCCAAATCCAAGAAGGCAATGACGCCCCCTCTTGCAAAACCGGCCCATTCCTGTTCAAATTCCATGAATGCCAGGCGGGGCCCACCAAACTAACCCTAAATCCCGCCCCCGCCATCCGGAGCCAAATTCAGAAGGACCCCGTCCTTTCTTCATCGCGAAGGACCTTGCTCTCTTAATGACACATACACATCTCAACAATCTCAAAGCACACACATCCTCTATACTACTTTTCATGAATTTTCTATTCTCAATTTCTCATCTAACGGCACGTTGAAAACACCGTTAAGGCTTTATATCCTTCTACTGGAAGCCACCAACAGCTCCTTCTATTGGAAGGCACCGTCAGTTGTGTCGCTCCTCCTCCAGACTTGAGTCTGTGCAGCGCTCCTTGCGTAGGAAGCCATCCATACATGGCGATGGAGGCGAGCGTCGGCCACATGTTACACGTAGCTGCGATGGATCGAAGCCAAGCAGATGCTGCCGCGACACCCGGCGCATGTTTGGGATCAAGTTCTTTCTGTTAACTCTATGGATCATCTAGGTGTAGATCAGTGGGTGATTTCTATTTCATTTGGGATAATGAATATCATGGTGCACGAATCAGAGGGAAAGGGAGATGGAGATGGAGAGAAACGATGTTACCAATTATCCTGGTTGGAGAAACTTGCTTGGTGTCGGTGACGAGGAGGCAGTGGCGGCACCGGTGTGTCTTCCCGTCGCTGGCAGTGCCACTCTGATCGGTAGAGTTGGACGGTGGGGTGTACTGTGGCGTCGAACCTCTCAACCCTAGCCACTGGCTCCCACCTCCTATTTACGGCACTAGGCGACGGGGGCCCACCAGCCGTGCTTGGGCTGGACGCCTCCCGATCAGGGCGCGAGTCTAGGCCCAAGTGACCGTTGGGCTATCTTGGTGGGAGATCAACCTAACATTCTCCCCCTTGATCTCACCTTATACTTTAAACTTTAGTCTTTACTTCACACTTATTTCTTTTACCATTCCATCACAGATTAGTGTATAGAGCATGCCTCATCGTCACGGCCAGTCGCCGATAGATTTAACAGCTACAATGCACATCTCTGATATGAAACAAATTCTTTAACTTTGGACCCTTTATTGTCTGGAAATCATAGGCTATACCATAAAATCCATGTCGACTGTGTGTTCTCTGAACACACTGGGCGGTAAGCCTTTGGTAACGGATCCGCAAGCACTTTCTTGTTACTTATATGTTCAATACATTTTAGTATGATTCCGGACTTTCTCCTTTACAACGTATAACTTTAATGTCAATATGTTTGGCAGCACACTTGACCCGTTGTCTTAGGAGCAAACTACTTAAATGGTTATTGATGTTGACAACCATTATCAATTCTGGGTATAAGTTCATTTAACCATTTCGCCTGTCCTACGGCCTCATATCATGTTATACTGTAACTTTACATCACTGATGACACTAGAACTATTTCTTTGGAGCTTTTTCACAATAAAACTCCAACTACGAGTGTTAGCTACTATGTGGGTTTCACTAAACATCTCGCCAAATTAACATTTGTATCCACAACTATTTGAAACTACTTGTTCTTTCTTTCTTAGCATGAGGCCGATATTCTTAACTTCACTCTAGTGATCTATATCTGGACTGTACTTTTGCCAAAATAACCCGGATACGTGAACTGTGTTAGGGTAATGTCTTATCTTTGTACTCATTAAGCTTTCAACAACTGAAGCATATAAGACGTCCATCTATAACAATCTCACATTGCTTTTTGAAACACTAAAGCTCTTAAAAGCTATTACCCTTGACCATGGGAACAGGCGTAGGTTTATCCACATAGGTACATTATTTCTTTAGAAACTTTTCTTAGCATGCCGATGCAATAGTCCTGATACCTTTTTTCTGTCTCGATGAATTTCAATTCTTATAACGAGATACATTTCACCTAGAACTATCTTATTGAACCTTTAGTACAAGAGCTTCTTCTCATGTAGTAGATTGACATCACTACTAACAAGTAAGATGTCATCCATATATACATGATTAGGAAATGAATTTCCTATTCTATAACTTTGTACAAACGTAATTGTCCTCTCATTCTCTTTAACCCAAAATTTCTAATTGACTCTTCAACTTTAAATGCCACTGTCTAGAGATTTGCTCTATTCCATAAAAGATTTCTACAGGTGCCATCCCTTACGTTCTTTTCTTTCTATGACAAAACCTCTGGGTTGTGCCACGTAATCATTTTCATACAAATCCCATTGAAAAATACAATCTTTACTTTCATCTGATGTAACTCAGATCATGATGTGCCACTAATACTTATTGTAATCTATTCATTCACTTCGCACAAAATCTTTTGATTCAAGTCGCGCTCTACATCTTTATATATTTCCTTTGGAGTCATATTTTGTCTTATAGACCCATCACAACCTACTGTTTTGGCTTCTTAGGAATTTATTCTAGATTCCAAAATATTATTGGTATTATCGATTTCATTTCATCTTCTTTTGCTTCTTGACACTTGGACGAGTGAATGTCTCTCATGGCTTCTTCAAATTAGGTGGGATTACCCTCCATTTGAATTTTACTAATATAGACTTTATAGTCATTAGAAATATATGATTTTCTTATTCTTTGAGACTTTCTGGGGCCTCAGCTACTCGCATTTCTTGACCTTTATTGCTAAAAGACAATTGATTCTACAATGTCCTGTGTAATAAGATCCTTATTTACATTATTCATTCTTCTTGCGGAGTTAGGTACTTTTGTAACATGCTCCCCCAGATTGTCCGATCTTCAAACTTTCTCATTTTGGGTTTAATCTGCTAAAACTTATATAGTGCGTTTAGCACCGTCTTAATAACTCTGAACTGTAAAAGGTCTAGAAATTATTTAGCTATTTCTTTACTTTATGGGTATCGTTATTATGACGGTCTTACTTCCCCGACGATCATATTTATCTTTTATAGATCACTCTTGCCTTCAATGCATACTATGCATCGCATTATCTGAAGTATGAGGAAGTATCTTTCTTAATTGTCTTTCTTAATTGATCTCACATTTCTCCCCCTCAAAATGTGGTATGAACTTTTCTACCACAATTTCAAAAACTATTTAGAACTCTTGTGAATGAGGAAACTTTGATTACTTACTTAATTCGTATGGAATTCATATGGGAGTACTTTGTCCTCATTTCACTTCAAGAACTCAACAGAGTCTTTTATCATTAATACTTTCGCAAGTCACGCTTGCATGTCATTCTTATATTGAGGTTCATCTGTAACTTATTTTTGTTCTTAAACTCATACTAGGATAGCATAAGAGCTACCCTAAAATTTTCTCCCTATGCGGGATACACTAAAAGCACATGAGTCATCACAACTTTCTCCTGCCATACAGGATAAGTACTATGCCAACTTTACCCCGCCATGTGGGTATTTTCTCAAGCTTTTCCCGCCATGCGAGTACTTTCATAATTTTTTTCTCGCTATGCGAGATAATTTCCTTGAAGAGACATAAATCCTAGGATTGACTCATACTCAACCATCAAATTTAGGAATAAATTCGAATACTCTTTAACACACATGCTTAATCCGACGTTGGTCAAATTAAACATGCATGTCACTTATTATATTTCATATCATGACGATTAAGACTAAAAATGTATTACTTATTATATCTCTTATCATGGTGATAAAAACTAAAACTAAATTCTTCTTCATAAGGAGTACATAAAAGACATCTCTTAAACTAAACTCTTATTGTTTTTTTCTTGGATCAATATCATAAAATTCTTTTCTTTTGAAGCCATTCTTTAAAAAGCACAGTCTCTCATGCAATGGTCTTCTTTCTTTATCATCTTCTGAGTCATAAGTGCCCAGCTCATTTCCTTTTCACCCTTCAAGAATAAAGGCATGAAGTTCTTTGTCTGAAAACATTAATCGACGATCAACAATAATGAGCATGAAAATAACCCTACGTTGGTCTGGTTAAAGACATGCACATTAAACTTTTAAACCTTTCTTTCATATTCTAAATCACCGTTGGGCAGAAATAGAATAGAACATCATTCTTCTACATTAATTCCACATCACCGTTGAGTAGAAATGAAATTAACCTATGAAAAACTCAATTATCTTATGACTACTCTTCAAAACTAAATTCTCCTGTTAGTTCAAACTTAATTAGAAGATAATCATTATCATTGCGGCAGAAACATGAAAATACATTATATTCTGCTCGCTCTGGAGCATCTCTTGCTTCTTATCTATTCTCTGAAAATTAGTCACTTTGATGCAAAATTTATCAGAGATTTAAACTTTAAACATAAAACTCATAGAATTATAATATTATTATCATCAACGTTGGTCAGAAAATAACAATATCATAATTCTCTTTAAACTTAAACTCATAAATAAACTTATAATATTGTTATCATCAACGTTGGTAAGAAAATAACAATATTATAATTTATCTTAACTATAAAACGACTATTCCTCCGTTTTTTGTCCCAACTTTAACCGGAGGATAAACTTTGCTTCATTCATTGAATAACTATATCTGCTCTTCAAATTAAATCATCCCGTTGGTTCGGATTTAATAAGAAGATAATAAACATTTAACTTTGTAGCGGAAAACATGAAATTACTAATTTATCTATTTTTTCAGAAGCTTTTCTGTATTCATCTGCTCTCTGAAAATTCAGCACGTTGGTGCAAAATTTTTCCAGAGATGTAAACCTTCAAAATCTATCAAAATTCATTCAAATTTGCTTCTGAAAATGAATAATACAAATTCATTAGTGGAACTGTTCATTTGGCCTGGCCTGGAAATTTTTTGACCGCGTCCCAAAGCACAGCAGCAGCACGCAGTCCGCGCATGGCCCATCACGCGAGCACGCGCTCGTCACTGCCCGCGGCAGCCCAGTAACGCGGCCCAGTGCCAACGTCCGCGCGGCCCAGTTGAGGATTTTGGCCCGCGACCTGCTTCGTACGCGGCCCTTCCCGCGTAGCGATGAAAACGGACGGAAACGGACGGAAAAACCCTATTTCTACTTCCGTTTCTATATTTTTTTGGCGGAAACGGAATCGGGTTCGGAAAATACGGGTTCGGAAACGAAATCGGAATATGCGGACATACGGAAACGAACAAATACGGACGGAGAGCCGGAAAATTAAATTAAGATCACATAATATAATATTCTCAAAGTATACATATATAAAGTCATGTAATAATATATACAAAGTTTAATATTCATTTACATGCTATATACGTGAACATAACATGCATATTTGGTGATTCGTAGTTATATTAACATAACATAAGGACATGTAATTGTTGAACATGTTGAGCATAGATTGAAAACGGGATAAAAAATATTAAAACGGGATTACTCGGAAACGGACGAAAAACACCATTTTCTACTTCCGCAAATACGAAAACAGGATCTCGCAAATACGGAAACGGACGGAAAAATATAGAAAACGGAATGGGACGGTACGGGAAAAATTCCGTCCGTTTTCATCCCTATTCCCGCGCCCAGGCCGCAACCTGGGCCTGGGCTGGTAATTCGCCGCGCTGCCTCCTCCCGCCTAGGCCGAAAGTAGCCCGTACGCTCCTGGCCGCTGATCTGGAGGCCTTTCGATCCGACGGCTCCGCGCGCGTTTCGAGAGAACAAAATCTCCATGTCGACCGCTTCCCCCTAAACCCTAGGTCCATTCTCTCCTCCCCGGTTTCTTTCTTCACCGCTGTAGCTGAGGGGAGAGGCGGCGGCGGCCGCTGCTGGTGAGGAAAGCGCCGCCGGAGCAAGTCCAACTGCCCTTCCTTTCTCTTCCCTTCCTCCCAGTCTCTCCCCCGTTGTGCAGCACTGAAACCTAGAGCGGCGGCCGCGCGAGGCAGCCAGAGTTGGGGATGGAGGTGGCGCTGCCGTGAAGCTCCTCGCCGGCGCGTGTGTTCACTCAGGGCTGAGCACGCTGCCGTCGAGTAGCCTTGCGATGGTGCCCTGTCATCCGCGCACAAGGCGTGGTCTCTGGGCCGACTCTGTTTCTGTCCGCGCGCCACACCATGAAGATGGCCGGCGGCAACATCTCTCCGGTGAGGAAGACAGGTAGCGGTCCTCCCTCCCCGGCAACTGATCCGTTCATCATCTTTTCTTTTGATTTTCTGTTCTTCTCTTCCCCAGTCATTGGGCTAGGGCTAGGGTTTTGGTTGAAAACTGATTTCTCTTTTCATTTCTCTTTCGATTTGATTCCTACCCGATCTACACGCTAGTAACCGACTTTGATACCATTGTTAACTCTATGGATCATCTAGGTGTAGATCAGTGGGTGATTTCTATTCCATTTGGGATAATGAATATCATGGTGCACGAATCATAGGGAAAGGGAGATGGAGATGGAGAGAAACGATGTTACCAATCATCCTGGTTGGAGGAACTCGCTTGGTGTCGGTGACGAGGAGGCAGTGGCGGCACCGGTGGGTCTTTCCGTCGCTGGCAGTGGCACTCTGATCGGTAGAGTTGGACGGTGGGGTGTACTGTGGCGTCGAACCTCTCAACCCTAGCCACTGGCTCCCACCTCCTATTTATGGCACTGGGCGACGGGGGCCACCAGCCGTGCTTGGGCTGGATGTCCTCGATCAGGGCGCGAGTCAAGACCCAAGTGGCTGTTGGGCCATCTTGGTGGGAGATCAACCTAACACTTTCTTCCCTACGTCTTCCATGCTCGAGGAGCTAAGGCCAATGGCAGAAGGTGTCGCCGTTAGATTTGTCGCAACCAGCTGCCCATGGTGATATGAGCATAAGTTTTTATCGCAGTGTTCAGGTTGGCAATGGAGATTCCAACTCCGATGCTGAGAAAACTGAAGAAATTGCAGGGTTTCAGGTGAGTGAGGAACACCTTTCTATTTAATAAAATAAATTATACTGTGCATATGTGACATATCTAGCTCTCAAGAGCTTCTTCACCTTCCTGCTCGCCGAGAGTTGACATGTTTGCCTTCTGACCATATGTTGCAGCCGACTGCTCATGGTGATGTGGGCGAAAGCTCTTGTACCAACTTTGAGGATGTTGATGGATATTTTGATTCCCAGAACAAGAAATCCGAAGAAACTTTTGTAACAGGTTTGGAGGTCAGTGAGATATTGCTATAATGATGAATTAATTCATACGTAGTTTTCTATGAAAGCTCTCAGCAGAAGTAATTGATATGGGATATACGCCTTTGGTGTATGTAGGTTAATGACCAAACTCTCTCAGCTGAACTTGTGCCAAAGGTTGGCATGACCTTTAATTCAGAGGAAGACGTATACAAGTTTTATAATGCATATGCTGGAAAAGTCGGGTTTAGTATCAAGAAGTGCCACACTAAACATCACCCTATTCGCTTATGCTAAAATTTGGCTTATGCTGATACTTATACTGATTTGTTATGAAAGAAGAACACTGTTCGTTGGCTGAAAAGTAGTTAAAGCAAACAGGGTTATAGAGCAGATGGTACATTATCTTCGAAGTACTTTGTTTGCAGTAATGAAGGTCACAAGAAAACTAATCCAATATATAAACCAAAGAAAGAGCGTGCTTCAACAAGGACATGCTGTAATGCTCGTGTCCAATTCTATGTGTCACTAGAAGGGATTTGGACAATGCAGAGAGTCATACTCGCTCATAATCATAGCTTTGTAAGCCCTAACACAGTTGATTAAGGACAACCTTCACAAAGCTCAATCCAGAATTAAGCATCAAGCGGACAAACACAGAAAAGAGAGAGAATATGATGTTGGCATGATGGTCTACCTCAAACTGCAGCCATACCGCCATCCTTCTCTGAAACTCCATTCCAACTTCCAAGTACTATGGCCCATTCAGAATACTAGAACGAATTGGAAAAGTTGCTTACAAACTGTTGCTTCCGGAAGGCTGTCAACTGCATCCCGTGTTTCATGTGAGCCAGCTCAAGAAACACCTTGGCATTGTCAGGATACCAAGGGCGTGTAAAGTTTTGAAGGTACTGTAGCACATGTGTAACTATAGCAATTAGTGTCCAGTTATGGACTAATTAGGCTTAAAAGATTCGTCTTGCAAAATATATGCAAACTGTACAATTAGTTATTTTTTTATCTATATTTAATGCTTCATATATATCTCTAAACATTCGATGGGATTGGGTGTAAAATTTTTGGGTGAGAAAAATACCCCCAAGTAATCAGTCGTCAGGGGCTACCTACCTACTTGCTGTTTCTCTCCAGAACCGTCAATCGGCCATCCAAGGGACATCAACAAATGTCATCAAATTAGTGCCTAAGCACGCTTACCTTGTAATTGCATTAGCACTAAACAGGGTTCAAAATTTCGGCGAAATTTCGGCCGAATTTCACGAAATTCGGTAATTTCGGTGGTGGCCGAAAGAAAACTCCGAAATTTTGCAATACTCTAATACATGTGATGTATAACTTTAGACTTATATTTTTCTATTGATTATATTGTATATTCTTCTATTTAATAGATGTGTAGTCATAAATCATACTAATATTTATTTAGATCTAAACTTTTTTAGAAATAACATACTTTATGTCCTAATCTCTAAAATAATTTTGGTGAAATTTCGACCGAATTTCGTGAAATTCAGTAATTTCAGTGATGACCGAAATTTTTGCAATAACAAAATTAAAATCCTTGGCACTAAACTTACTTTTGGTCTGTAACTTATTCCCCACCGAGCCGTGTACTTTAGGCTGGGGAGAGCTGCTATCTGAGACATCACGAATATGATTGAACATTTGAACCCTCTTCTTAGCAGTTGTTGTAGAGGCCGCCGTCGCCATGAGCCCATGACGAGCTAGGGGACCATGTACTGCTATTTCCATTATTTCCAATAGAATTTCAGCTGCTGCCGTGAGATTCTGGGTTCTGAATTCGTGTGTTCCTGCTTTTCTTTGAATTGTTCTTCACTCCTCACACAACGGCTCAGCCCGACACGGACCTGCTGTTGCTGTTACACGGACATGGTGGAGTTCCAATTGGAGACAGGCCGAGCTCGCCCGCGCGCCTTCCGCGGTTGCCGGGGATGAGCTCGCCGGCCGCCGGCGTGGCGCCCATGGGGACCGGGGCCGAGCTCGCAAGTTCGCGGCGCACGGCGCGCGCGAGCCACCGCGCTTCAGGCCGCTGCCGCTGCCGCTGCCGCGCGCACATCATCTGCTGGCGCTGCGCACGCGTATCAGGGCGACGCCGCAACTGCCACCACCGCGGACCACGCACGCGCATCAGGGCGAGCTGTCGCTGCCGTCGCGCATCAGACTGCCTCGCCGCCGCAGCGAAGAGACACCGCGTGCGCCGTCTTCCTTAGGGCCGACGGGGAGCCGCTCGACGGAGCCGCGTGCAGCCTCGACCGCGCGCGTGCTCCGGCGAATGAGCCCGCGCCGGCGCCACCGCTTTTCCCGCAGCCGTGCGCTGGCCGAGGCCTCGAGCGCACGAGCAGCCCTCGGCTCTCGGCCGCCGTCGCGTGAATCACGAAAGAGAAAGGAGAAGATCGCGTGAATCTCCGGCCCTCTCTCTCTCGCCTTTCCCCTGCTGGTGGACGAGATCTGAAACGGAGGGAGGGAGCAAGGTAACGGCGTCGGTAACGGAGACGGGAGTATACGGTCGAAGCTTTGCATTGTGATTGTTATACAGGCCACGTGTAAGCAACGGATGGAGGTCTTTTAGATAGGGGGAAGACCAGGTCTCTCAGAATTTGCCTCAACGGCCATCTCCCCTCCGCTCCGGCCGCTCCACGCCGCCACCGCTCTCCTCCTCGCGGCGCAAACCGCACCTCCACAGGAAACCCCAAGAGCTTTTTACTTGTGTGCCATTATAAAAGTTCGAAATGACCTGTGTACCATTGAAAAAACGAAAAGTTGTTCAGTGCCCATGCTAGAAATTTTCTTTCCCTACGTGCCATTTCGGTCACATTGCCGTCTGATTCTAACAGAGCTGGATGCCAAATTACTTTTTTGCCCATCACTCTTTCTAGTCAAGCCGCATTGGTTCTTCTATTCGATACTCTTTCACTTGCTGTTCATTCTCCACTTCAAGCCAAGAGCCAAACCCTAGAGGAGAGAAGGAGGAAGCAGCGGGTGGGCGTGAAGGCTGGTGGCGTGCGCGCGGAGGTGAACTAGGGAGGCGGGGGGGGGGGGGGGGCGAGCGACGAGGCCGAGCGCACCGTCGTGCGGCGTCGCGCGGGTCGCGGTGGCCGGACGTGGCTTCGTCGGGCAGGGGCGGGGCGCTTCCCTGGCCGGATTCGCGTGCGCGCGGGGGGCACTCGCCAGCGAGCGGTCGGGCGCGGCAGAGGCCGCGGGGCCCGCGTGAGGGGGCACTTGCCAGCGAGCGGTCGGGCGCGGCAGAGGCCTCGGGTCCCACGCGCGGGGGGCGCTCACTAGCGAGCGGACGGGCGTGGAAGAGGTCGTGGGGCCCACGCGCGGGGAGGCTGCAGGCGCTGCTGGGGAGGTTCCAGGCATCGACTCGAGGAGGTTGCAGGCGCTGATGGCGGACGGGCGACCAGATGGGTGAGTTTCTCCTTTCCTTCAATTGCATTACATCAGTGCCATGTTTGGTGTGGTTGGGATTTAATAAAACTCTGTAGATGTTGTTCATCTCATTTGTAGGGATGAAATCCAGAACAGTTTCAATCTAAAAAATCAGGATAATTAGTCCAAATATGCAAGGACCATGGTATGCCATTAGCAAAGTTGTTGATTCAGAACTGTGGACAAGAAGTCAGTACTCTACATTGTCAAAAGTTGACTATGTCACCAATAATTTAGTAGAAAGCTTCAACAATTGGATAAAAGCTAATAAGAGGATGCATCTAGATGACTTGATGGATACTATAAGGCAGAAGCTTCTAATCAAGTGGAACTAGAGGAAAAAATTACATACAGAATGGAAGGAAAATTTTTGCCACACATCATAAGTAAGCTAAAGGAGCAAAGTAGGAACCTTGACATTGATGGTGTGACTAGCTCACTTGATGGCATTGCAGAGGTTATGGCAAGGGGAGGTTATACTTACAGGTTTGTTGTGAACCTACAGGAAAGAACATGCTCATGTAGAGCATGGGAAGTTTCTGGATTACCATGTAAGCATGCAATTGCCTACATCACCTCTATACTCGGAGAGAAGATAGAAGATCACGTGGACAACTACTACTTTGTACAGAGCTTCAGGGATGCATATGATGGTACAATCCCTTCTATACGATACAAATCCATGTGGCCCAAAAAAAGCATGGTTTCTTCATGCATCGTCCATTGTTGAAATCAACGGCTGATAGGAGAAGGCAAAATAGATACAAGGGAGCAGCAGAGGGTGGCAGTAAAGGAGCCCAGGGTATGCATTAGTGTCCGTTCTGTCAGCAATATGGACATCATTGGTACACTTGTAAGGATGGTGACCCAACAGACATAGCAACAATGATTGCTGAAAGGTAACATATAACCTAAACTGTCCATGCATTGTGCCTTACATGTTTACATTGTTGCTAACATATTTGTCCATGCAGAGGTCCACCTAAAAAGAAGAAAAAGAAGATAGAACTAGCTACTACTAAGACCAGCATTGTGCCTGCAGCACCTGCACAAAAGGATGGTCTTTCCAATTTTACCTACTGTTGTGGATCTATCAAAGAAAAGGAAGAACAAATCATCCTCATCAACTCGTGCGAAGAAACAAAAGAGTACTTTCAATACTTCAACTGCTGAGGCTAGTGACCCCTCCATGAGGTAAGCTAATTTCCTATAATTGTCTTTTCACCACTTTAATTGGTAATCTATCTGTTTTGTACTCATGTCTCTTTTTTTCAGAGGATCTGGAACAGGATCAAATCAGCTAGATCCTTTGGCGATTACATACCCTTCAGGATCAAATGAGCAGCACACAGCTGACAAGAGCGCAAGTCAGCACTAGCACAAGAAGAAGAGGGCCATTCCAAAAAATCCGAGTCCAAACAAGGCTAGTCCAGCCATGTCAACCCGCAGCAAGGTCCCTACTTTCCCTTCTAGTCCGGCCATGGGAACTAGAAGCAAGAAAAAACTTGATCTGAAATGAGTTTGCAACTCTGTGGCATGCTTTTGTAGTACTTGAGGTCTGCATGACCAAACAATGTTTAAACTAGTAACGAGGTCACTGTGACCATCTTTTGTGTGTAAACTAGAGTCTGTAATCAGGCTGACTATGTATGTGGATGAAAAATTTAGACCTCGTTTATATCTTATTGTATTCTGGCGTACGTCGAATTTTTATTTATTGGAATTATTGCAATTGTCAAATTTATATTTATTGATTCTCATATTGGTTGTCGCAATTGTCGGATTAATATTTATTTGAATTTTTATGTGCACACACAAGTTGTCATAGTGGTACAGAGGAAAAGCTAAGTTTTTTTACAACACACCAGTGGCATCAAAGGAAAGTGGAAAAATTTTGTTGCATACCACAACTGAGGGTAAAACTGTCATTTCCGCTGGCCGTTAGCTGCTGTTACCGGTAAAATGGACGGAAGTGGCACGTAGGGGACGAAAAATTCTCGTAAGGGTACTGAACAACTTTTCGTTTTTTCAATGGTACACAGATCATTTCGAACTTTTATAATGGTACAAGTAAAAAGCTCAAACCCCAAGCGGCGGCCGTCCCTTCCGCTACTCTGCCTCCCTATGCTCTCCGATTCTAGCGGATTCCATGGCCAGAGACGACGGCAGCGCGATGGTGCCGGCGCCGGCGCCTGCGCCCGTGGCCACTCCGGGCCAGGTCTACCTGCCCGCGTGGCGCCGCGCGTACGACCGCCTCGTGAAGATGCTGCGCCAGGCGTACGCGCAGGTGAAAGCCCAAGTTTGGTTTTGGTAATTGAGTGACAACTTAGGAGGACTAATTGTGTTTATGTGAGATACACAGAGAATTAGTCCACAGATGATTGTGTCATGAAGGAGCTCATTGCATATGAGACATGACATGGAGTTATGTGGCTAAGGTGGCAAAGATCAAGATGAGGCTTGACTCGACGGACCGGTTGCAAGTGTGAAGGGCAAGTCGGAGGCTTTGGAGCGATGAACCGTGAGGCGGTGAAGCTTGAGCAAGACTTGGCGCCGATGGACCGACGCAACGGTGAAGAGCAAGTGAGGTCAAGATCGATGGACCAAGGTCACATGATGATATGAAGTGGATCATATCATTTGGTGATTGATTGGTGCATGTGTTGCATCAACATCAATGGAGATGGAATGGAATGCGCAAGGCAAAGGTATAACCTAGGGCATTTCCATTTCACCGGTCATAGGTGTGTAGAGAAGTTTATGACCGGGTTTAGGATAGATGGCCGTACTATCAAGAGGGGCAAACTTGTTTGCATATCGGTCATCTAGTGCCACTCGTGTGATCTAACTATGCATCGTTGCTAGGATCGAGTGGCGTGGCAAGATTGAGTGGTTAACTCCTTCGGTAAAATGATTGTGAAATGCTAACACACATGCACATGGTAGTGTACACTTGGTGGTGTTAGCACATTTGCGAAGGCGGTGGAGTTTAAGCGGTAGAGAGGGGTTTGGGTTCCTCTCTCCCTCCCGCCGAGCTTGCGAGGCGGGATTCGGCGCTTTTTGGAGAAGTGAAATGCCTATTTTACACTACGCCGAAAGTCGGGAAAGAAACGGAGGCGAGCGGAGGTCACTGTGTGCACCGGACGCTGCACCGGACGCTGCACCGGACGCTGCACCGGACGCGGTCACGGTTTCACCAGCGCGTCCGGTCAGTTCATCGCGGCGCGAGCGCTAGGGTTTGGTACCGGACGCGGGTCTGGCCTGACCAGCGCGTCCGGTCAGTTCAACTGGGCGTAAAAGAAAAGCGAGCGACCGGCGCGTCCGGTCCTTCACGGGACCGGAGCGTCCGGTCATGCGTCCAGTAACACAGAGCAAAGTGGAGTGACCGTCGGACGCGCGGCGCGTCCGGTCATGTACGATCGGACGCGTCCGGTCTCAACGGGAGCGTACTGGAACGCGACCGGACGCTGGCACTGTCGCGTCCGGTCACTCGGTTGAGCGCGTCCGGTCAGGGCAACGGCTAGATCTGACACGCACTGTTCACGGTTGTCGTGTAGTGACCGGACGCGTCCGGTCACCCTGACCGGAGCGTCCGGTCAACGCGTGTTCTGCCCAGTGAAGGGGTAACGGCTCTATTTGACCATGGGATTATAAATAGATGCCTTGGCCGGCTGTGGCCGGCAGCTGAGCACACTTTGGCCTTGGTGGCTTATGTGGTAGTGCTTGGAAGTCCTCTAACTCACTCATGCTTGATAGTGTTCATCGGATCGAGTGAGAGAGCGATTCTAGTGCGTTGCATCGAGAGGATTGCATCGAGTGGCACTAGGTGTTCGTGTTGCAAGCCGGTGGTGCTTGTTACTCTTGGAGGTTGCCACCTCCTAGACGGCTTGGTGGCTTGCGACTCCGTTGAAGCACGCGTGGAGATTGTGCGTGGCTCCGGAGGAGAACTTGTGAGGGGGATTGTGCTCACCCCGCGGGGATCGCGAAGAGCAACTCTAGTAAAGCTCGTGGCTTGGAGGATCCCCATCTTGAGAGTGGATGTGCGGCACCCGCTGAGGGTTTGACTCTTGATAGTCAATTAGCTCGTGATCCATCAAGTGGGTGTATCGCCACAACGGGGACTAGCTTGGTGGCAACCAAGTGAACCTCGGTGAAAAACCGCCGTGTCAACATTGTGTACATCTTCTCGGTGGTTTGCTTTCGATTCACAAGCTTGTATTTACATTCATATACTTGTGCTTGTGTAGTTGCTCTTGTAACTAGTTTGCTTGTGTAGTTAGCTAGTTACCTTCTTGCTTGTGTAGCATAGAAGTAGCTCCCGTTGCGTGGCTAATTTGGTTTGAGTAACCTTGTTAGTCATATTGCTTAGTTTGTGTAGCTAAGTAATTTGTGCTCTCTAGTTTGGCATTAGTTGCCTTGCTATTGAGCATTGCTAGTGAGCATAGGTGGCTTCGTGCTTTTGCTTACTAGAATTGTGTAGGAGCTCCCCGGCTTTGCTAAAGTACTAGTGCATAGGTTTGTGTGACCTTGCTCTAGAATTGTTTAGGAGAGCTCTTGCTAAGGAAAGCACCTTAGTTACATAATTAGGATCTTTGTGAGGTGCTTGTGAACTTAGATAGAGGGGTGTAGTCTTGGCTAGACCGATAGTTTTAATTCCGCATTTGTTTCGGTTTGCCGACGCGATTAATTTTAGAAAGGACTATTCACCCCCCCCTCTAGTCCGCCATCTCGACCCAACAAGTGGTATCAGAGCCCGGTCTCTCATTTGTGGTCTTCACCGACCCGAGAGGATGGCGGAATATGGACTAGATGTTGATTGTCCTCACATGTTTGATGGCACACACTTTGCACGGTGGAAAAATTGGATGATATGCAATTTTAAGTTTATTTGCCCTCAAATGTGGTGGATGGTAGATGTAGGCTTTTCTCATGTGTTGGATGAAGATAATCTAACTCAAGCACAAGAGAAATGCCTAGATCTTGACATCCAAGCTACTAACATCATGTATAGATCTTTGGATGATAGCATCTTTGGTAAGATCATGGACCTCAAATCCGCTCATGAGATATGGGCCTATCTCAATGAAAAGTATGGAACTATCACCGATGATGACGATGATGTCAAGCCCAAGGAGGTTGCACATGATGATGTTGAGCATGACCACAACATGATGTTTGTGGAGGATTGCTCCACCTCATGGTCAAGTGATGATGATGATCGATCTACCACAAGTTCACTTGACAAGGATGGTAATGATGCATCAAGTGTTGCAAGTGATGTTTCTACCCCAAGCACACTTGATGGTGACAACGTTGATTCATGCTCGGGCCTTGATGATGCTACTACAAGCCCATCCACTACATCACATTGCTTCATGTCACTAGGTGACACAAAGGTATCAAATGATAATGTGATTGATCATGTTGATTCATATGATGAGCTTGTTAGTAGACTTGCTAGCATGAACATGTCTTTAGAAAATGAGGAAGCTAAAACAATGAAATTAGAAAATGAAAACTCTTTTCTAAAGAACTCATGTGAAGAACATAAGAGCTTACTTGATGATCTTAAATCTTCACATGAGAAGCTAATGTTGACTCATGAGAAAGTACTTGCATCTCATGAGGAATTGTTAGAAAAACATGCTTCTCTCATTAAGATGTTTTTAAAGAAAATTAAAAATAATGAGAGCTCATCGCATGAATCAAATGATCAATTGCAAAATGTGACTAACCCATGTGATGTAGGGAGAAAGCATGTATCCACCTCTTGTGATGACTTATTAGATATGCCATGTTCTTCACATATATATGCTTGTTCTACTTCTATGTCTTGTGAGACTAACCTTTTGAAGGAGAACAATGAGCTCAAAAATGAAGTGAAGAATTTGAGCAACAAGTTAGAGAGGTGCTACAACTCAAAAGTCATCTTTGAGCACATGTTGAACAACAAAAGAAGCTACGGTGACATGAGCGGCATTGGCTTCAACAAGAGCAATATCAAAGGCAAAAGATGGGGGAAGAGAAGATATGAAAGAGAGATGAAGAAACAAGAACAAGAGAAGCTCTCTCATTTTATGTGCTTTGAATGCCATGAAATGGGACATCTTGCAAATGGTTGCCCAAATGAAGAAAAGCTCAAGTTGAAGAAAGAAGAAGAAAGGCTCAAGCATGTCAAGTGCTTCAAGTGTCGCACTTGGGGTCATCTCACCTCAACGTGCCCAACCAAGAAACTAGTGAAGCAACAAAAAGAGCCTCAACCAAAGCCACAAGTTGAGCAAGAAACCACACCCCAATCTCAAGTCAAGATCAACCACAAGGATGATGATGGTGACTTGATGAAGAAGAAGAAAACAAGAAGGGGTGGAAGAGGAAGGCATCTAATGCAAATTCAAGATACCAAGATGATGAGCAAGAATAAAATTGAGAAAAGAAATTTGGCTCACATCAAGTGCTTCAAGTGTGAAGATATGGGACACTATGCCTCGGGGTGTCCTACCAAGCTTGAGAAGAAGGCTCAAGCAACTCATGAGAGGCAAGGCAATGAAGAGCATCACATGAGCAAGAAAGAAAAGGCTCAACCAAAGAGAAGATGCTATTCATGCCGGGAAAGGGGACACATGGCTCATTCATGTCCCCTAGGTAATAATTCTAAGCCTAGTTCAATTAATAATACTAACATGCTTAGAAAGAATAGCAATGGTACCTCATTGGTTGGAATTGCAAAACATCCCGCTACCCATACTAAGGATTTGCCTAAGTATGTTGCTCCTAACTTGAGAGGACCCAAACTTGTTTGGGTACCATCAAAAAGTGGATGATTGTTTGTAGGTACCATCGGCATTGGAGACTTGATTCAATTGGTTTCATTTTGTTCATCATATATTGAGTCAAGTTATGAAACTCAATGCATATCCAATCCCAATGTCAAGTCAAAATAAGTGAAGTCCAAGTGCTACAACATACAAGTGCAACATTCAAAATTGTGGTGATTTATTGGATATATTTGATGGCTTGCAAATATTCAAGTTGAAAGCTTGCTATTGGATGATCATGAGCTAACCTAGGTATATCTCTAGTTGATCATTTTATTTGGGTGCATATGAGTTGATTGAATTGGATATATATATATATGCAATGTTGCTTGCTATGAGATGATTGAATGGATTAAATGCCTAACAATCAAATTTGGATTGATTTGTGTTGGATAAATTCATGAGATGACATTTAGTAAGTGGATTGAATGGATATATGTCTTATGAAAATGTTCAAATAAGTTAGTTTCAAGATTGATTCATTTTGGTGAAGTATAGCTCAATGTATTGAAATCTGTCCATTATTGAAAATCTGAGCTAGCTGAGATCAAGTCTGAGTTTGAGTGACTAAATCATATTGGATTGGCTTGAAATTTGGTATGCATACTCTATACTTATGATATGAGATGCTGTATAAATTTCATGATAATTGGATGATAAATTCTATGATTTTAGAGCACATCTTGTCAGCTATAGTGCAGCAGTTTTCAGCATATAGCAGTGGTGGAAGATTTGAAATCTGGTAGCAATCTAGATGTCAAATGAATCTCAAATTTTTTTACAGCTGCTAGATGACTTAGTGAATCACATCTCCACCAAATTTTATGGCATTTGGATCTGTACATTGGGAGATATGAATTATTCCTTGAAGGGTACAGAATCTGCCAGAAAAGTGACAATTATTGGATTGATCTAGAGTCACTTTAAGTGAAAGGTCCTCAAGTTGGAAACATATTTATAAGTGTTTGAGGAACCTAAGTTTGGTTTTGAATTGATCTAGAAGCATGACAAGAAATGAGTACAAGGACTTTGATTGTGGAATATACCTAATGTATAAATTTGGTACTCAAATTTGAAAATGAAACTCAAGATAAAGATGAGGTTCAAGTTCTAGTAATGATTGGAGATCATTTAGTAGAAAGAAAAGGACTTAAAGAATAATTCAAGATTACTCATCAAGTTAAGTCCATAGATCAATCAATCAAAGGCAATTCAAGTAAGTGTCAAGGATGGTTCTTTGGAGAGAGGTCACTTCTCCCTGCTGAGGGGGCTTGCCGCCCATGGGTGGGTAAACCGAGCACCGGCTTGGAAGGCTAACATGGAAGTGATGAATTCAAGGGACATTTGAGATGCTTAATTGAAGCAATCAATAGGGTTGATCAAGAAAAGCAAGCAACACCCAAAAGAGAGCTAGTCATAATTATAAAATTGGTATCATAAGTACTTCTCTCATGCAAGCATTGATCAAAGAGAAAAAGCAAGCCAACCACAACAAGAGATAATGCACTTGATTATTAGTGGTTCTCATTTCATATGGGTGAAGAATAGATTTCACTATTGATAATTGGTCTTCACCAAGCTATTCAATTGGACTTCACATTGCTATCAGAGTAATGAATTGGAATCTATGTGACTATCCTCTACTCCAAGATAGCAAAGGTATTATTGTTTTGTGCATGATCATTTCATCCTTTACTAGTATGTGATTAGTGCATATAGTACATGCTTACTAGGTTCATGCACAACAAATGAAATATTTAAATTCATAGCCTACCACTAATGCTTGAATTGTTTAAATGATCTAGTGGTATGTGTATGAATTTGTTCATGAGCTAGTGAACCCAAGTACTTGATACAGTTTGGATTGCTAACAAGTGACAAGTACAACATTGGCAAGATAACCCTTAGTATGAGGAGTGAAGAAGCTTGTCATTGGATCAAACCGGACTTAGAATCTTAGGCAAATCAACTTAGTTCAAGTCATACTAGAAGCTCATGACAATAATATGGGTACAAGCACAAGACAACAATGCAAATGGATATCTAGGGTGTTTCAAATGGTATCTAGACTCAAAATATTTCTTCAATTGGTATTTACAAGTGGTGTCTAGATCATGATCTACAAGTGATATCCTACAAGTGGTACTCATAAAGATAGCAAATGTTCAAAAAAAGATCATATTGATTGGTATCACACACTTATTCGTGGTATTTCTACACATGATATCATTTATACAAGACAGTGGTTCCACAAGTGATCCTCAACTTTAAGTGATCATCAAATGAAGAAAGTTCCCTCACACACAAGAGCTCAAGATTATCAAGTGAATGACCCATGCTATGACATAGGGGGAGGAGCCCCACCTAATGGTATCAAGGTCAAAGATCCTAAGTGGTATCTCAAGAGCAACATACAAGTAATGTCATTCCAAACATGTGAGGTGATGTCCATCAACAACGCAATATTCAAGTCTCAACCATCTACCCCAATGCAAGCCTTTGTATTAATGAGAAATACACCCTTTATGGAAATTGATGACAAAGGGGGAGAAGTTGGAACAAAGATATGTCAATGCACCAAGAGAAAGGTTTGGGAATGAGTTTGGACATGGAAATAGACAAAGAGGGAGCAACAATGAAGAAAAGAGAAGGATCAAAATTCTTGGACAAGAGAAGCACACAAGTAGGGGGAGCAAGCTCATGAACATTGATTGGTTGCATTTGACTTGTGCATATTCATGTGCTTGCTAGCATTGCATAAGTTTTTATATTTTAACATGCATGCTTGTGTGGTGTTTGCTAGTTGTATAACTTGAATGATGATATGATAACTAGCATGCATAGGATGGTAGCTAGACTTGTGTTTATCATGAAAAACAAGAACCTTACTTATAATGTTGATCTCACGGGGTTTCTAGTGTTTTTTATGTCTAGCTACTCATGATGCTAAGGATGATGGCAAACTTGTGATTTTCAAATGATATCGAGCTATCAAATGGTATCGAACTACAAAGGTTTATTCTATACACCTTAGCATCACTTAGTAGTGCTAACCCTCCCACAAATTTCATATCTATGCATATGTGCAAGCTTGAAACCAAACCATTTGAGCACATATGTAGGGAGAATTATCACTACCAAGTCGGATTTTATGGTGCTTATCCAAATCCTAACATAGAGCTTAAATGTTGGATAAGTGGCATAAAGTCCAAAAGAACTTAATTTCCATATCTTTGTAGAGTTGTCATCAATTACCAAAAAGGGGGAGATTGAAAGCCCAAGTTTGGTTTTGGTAATTGAGTGACAACTTAGGAGGACTAATTGTGTTTATGTGAGATACACAGAGAATTAGTCCACAGATGATTGTGTCATGAAGGAGCTCATTGCATATGAGACATGACATGGAGTCATGTGGCTAAGGTGGCAAAGATCAAGATGAGGCTTGACTCGACGGACCGGTTGCAAGTGTGAAGGGCAAGTCGGAGGCTTTGGAGCGATGAACCGTGAGGCGGTGAAGCTTGAGCAAGACTTGGCGCCGATGGACCGACGCAACGGTGAAGAGCAAGTGAGGTCAAGATCGATGGACCAAGGTCACATGATGATATGAAGTGGATCATATCATTTGGTGATTGATTGGTGCATGTGTTGCATCAACATCAATGGAGATGGAATGGAATGCGCAAGGCAAAGGTATAACCTAGGGCATTTCCATTTCACCGGTCATAGGTGTGTAGAGAAGTTTATGACCGGGTTTAGGATAGATGGCCGTACTATCAAGAGGGGCAAACTTGTTTGCATATCGGTCATCTAGTGCCACTCGTGTGATCTAACTATGCATCGTTGCTAGGATCGAGTGGCGTGGCAAGATTGAGTGGTTAACTCCTTCGGTAAAATGATTGTGAAATGCTAACACACATGCACATGGTAGTGTACACTTGGTGGTGTTAGCACATTTGCGAAGGCGGTGGAGTTTAAGCGGTAGAGAGGGGTTTGGGTTCCTCTCTCCCTCCCGCCGAGCTTGCGAGGCGGGATTCGGCGCTTTTTGGAGAAGTGAAATGCCTATTTTACACTACGCCGAAAGTCGGGAAAGAAACGGAGGCGAGCGGAGGTCACTGTGTGCACCGGACGCTGCACCGGACGCTGCACCGGACGCGGTCACGGTTTCACCAGCGCGTCCGGTCAGTTCATCGCGGCGCGAGCGCTAGGGTTTGGTACCGGACGCGGGTCTGGCCTGACCAGCGCGTCCGGTCAGTTCAACTGGGCGTAAAAGAAAAGCGAGCGACCGGCGCGTCCGGTCCTTCACGGGACCGGAGCGTCCGGTCATGCGTCCAGTAACACAGAGCAAAGCGGAGTGACCGTCGGACGCGCGGCGCGTCCGGTCATGTACGATCGGACGCGTCCGGTCTCAACGGGAGCGTACTGGAACGCGACCGGACGCTGGCACTGTCGCGTCCGGTCACTCGGTTGAGCGCGTCCGGTCAGGGCAATGGCTAGATCTGACACGCACTGTTCACGGTTGTCGTGTAGTGACCGGACGCGTCCGGTCACCCTGACCGGAGCGTCCGGTCAACGCGTGTTCTGCCCAGTGAAGGGGTAACGGCTCTATTTGACCATGGGATTATAAATAGATGCCTTGGCCGGCTGTGGCCGGCAGCTGAGCACACTTTGGCCTTGGTGGCTTATGTGGTAGTGCTTGGAAGTCCTCTAACTCACTCATGCTTGATAGTGTTCATCGGATCGAGTGAGAGAGCGATTCTAGTGCGTTGCATCGAGAGGATTGCATCGAGTGGCACTAGGTGTTCGTGTTGCAAGCCGGTGGTGCTTGTTACTCTTGGAGGTTGCCACCTCCTAGACGGCTTGGTGGCTTGCGACTCCGTTGAAGCACGCGTGGAGATTGTGCGTGGCTCCGGAGGAGAACTTGTGAGGGGGATTGTGCTCACCCCGCGGGGATCGCGAAGAGCAACTCTAGTAAAGCTCGTGGCTTGGAGGATCCCCATCTTGAGAGTGGATGTGCGGCACCCGCTGAGGGTTTGACTCTTGATAGTCAATTAGCTCGTGATCCATCAAGTGGGTGTATCGCCACAACGGGGACTAGCTTGGTGGCAACCAAGTGAACCTCGGTGAAAAACCGCCGTGTCAACATTGTGTACATCTTCTCGGTGGTTTGCTTTCGATTCACAAGCTTGTATTTACATTCATATACTTGTGCTTGTGTAGTTGCTCTTGTAACTAGTTTGCTTGTGTAGTTAGCTAGTTACCTTCTTGCTTGTGTAGCATAGAAGTAGCTCCCGTTGCGTGGCTAATTTGGTTTGAGTAACCTTGTTAGTCATATTGCTTAGTTTGTGTAGCTAAGTAATTTGCGCTCTCTAGTTTGGCATTAGTTGCCTTGCTATTGAGCATTGCTAGTGAGCATAGGTGGCTTCGTGCTTTTGCTTACTAGAATTGTGTAGGAGCTCCCCGGCTTTGCTAAAGTACTAGTGCATAGGTTTGTGTGACCTTGCTCTAGAATTGTTTAGGAGAGCTCTTGCTAAGGAAAGCACCTTAGTTACATAATTAGGATCTTTGTGAGGTGCTTGTGAACTTAGATAGAGGGGTGTAGTCTTGGCTAGACCGATAGTTTTAATTCCGCATTTGTTTCGGTTTGCCGACGCGATTAATTTTAGAAAGGACTATTCACCCCCCCTCTAGTCCGCCATCTCGACCCAACAGCAGGCCGATGAGCTCTCCGTCGAGCGCGAGCACCTCATAACCGAGCTCCAGCTCCTGTAGAGCGGCCTCCGCGAGCGCGAGGAGATCTCCCAGGCCCGCCTCCAGCAGGTACGAACGATTCGGGTTCCGGACTCCCGGTCTACGGGTTGTTTCTGTTGGAAGTGATCTACCTCCATTAGGCCCAACGACCTTTTGGGCCTTGTTCTCGCGCCCTGATCGGGGGCGCCCAACCCGATATGGTTGGTGGGCCCCCGTCGCATAGCGCTATAAAAGGAAGGTGGGGGCCGGGGCTCGCAGTACGAGGTTAACCGCGCAGCCAGTTCCCCACCGACATTCCTAACCCTAATCCCGATCGTGAGAGGGGCGCTGCCAACGACGGGAAGCACCACCGATCCCATGGCGCCGGCGAACGACCCCAACACCGGCGCTTCCTCCGGATCGGCTACTCCTGCTCCCAGCGACGGTTTGCGCATTCCACTGTTATCCTTTCCTCTTACTAGCAGTCGTGGTAGTAGTTGTTTTAGGCCTCGTATACCTACTGCAAATCGAGATCTTGCTATTCCTACTGTGATTCGTACCCGATCTAACGAACCAATGAACAACGAATTTTAACATTGGTATCAGAGCTAAAAGAGATGAATTTGAAGGAAGATGATTTCCTGATTCATTTGATTTTTGCTTCCCTGCCAAAAGAATATGATACTTTCATTGTGAACTATAATATGCAGCCTAAAAGATGGGGCATAGAAAGACTTATCTCAATGTGTGCTCAAGAAGAGGAGAGGATAAAATCCTCACAGAATGAGTCCGCTCATTTTGTGAAGGATAATAAAAGAAAGAACTTTAATAGCAAGAATTCTAAACCACAGGGGAAACCCAAGTGGAACAAGGCATCTTCCTCAAACTCACAGGGAAAGAAACCCCAGGAACCTGAAAATCAGCAGAGCAACTCTTATGGTGGAGCTGAAAAGGATCAATGCAAACACTGCTTTAAGAAGGGACACTACAAGAGAGATTGTCCTGACTTCCTAAAATCTCTACTGAAAAGAGGTGATGAATTTATTACATTTGTAGATGAATCCCTGTATTTATGTTATGCCAAATCCACTTGGTGGGTTGATTCAGGAGCAACTACTCATGTTGCAAATTCCTTACAGGGGTTAAGTGGGACGAGAACCTTGCAAAGAGGAGAAAGAACGATTAAAGTTGCAAATGGAGTGCAAGCCAATGTTGAAGCTATTGGAGATTTATCTTTAGAATTGAATAATAGCTTTGTACTTAGACTTAAAGAAGTACTTTATGTTCTCTCTTTGCGAAGAAATTTGATAAGTGTTTCAAAACTTGATGATGACAGAATTGATTGCCATTTTGGTGATGGCAAATGTAAGATACTCGTTAACAATAAATGTGTTGGTCTTGCCTTCCGACAAGACAAGCTTTATTTGTTATCTCTTGATAAAAATGCGAACAATGTATGCGATGAGAATATGAATGATTCCCCATCTGCGAATGTAACTAAGAAGCGGAAGCGAATTGATGATGCCTCTTCGAAATTATAGCACTGTCGCTTGGGCTATATTTCGAGGGGGAGAATGGAACGACTAATCAAAGAATCAATTCTTCCGCACTTAGAATTTTCAGATTTAGAACAATGCGTTGATTGCATTAAAGAAAAGTATGTCAAGAAAATTAAGAAAAATGCCAAACGAAGCACAGGAACTTTAGAAATAATCCACACTGATATATGTGGTCCATTTCCTGTGGAAAGCGTGGATGGTTATGATTCGTTTATAACATTCACAGACGACTACTCTCGTTATGGCTATATTTATCCAATTAAAGAAAGATCGGAAGCATTGGATAAATTCAAAATATTTAAAGCTGAGGTTGAAAATCAGCATGATAAGAAAATAAAGATAGTACGATCAGACCAAGGTGGAGAGTACTATGGGCGACATACCCTATATGGTCAAATTCCTGGACCGTTTGCAAAGTTTCTATAGGAAAATGGCATAGTCGTTCAGTACTCCACACCGGGGGAGCCTCAGCAAAATGGAGTGGCTGAAAGACATAACCGTACCTTAATGGATATGGTAAGAAGCATGATAAGTTACTCCACATTACCGATTAGTTTATGGATGGATGCACTGAAAACCGCCATTCACATACTTAATCGAGTACCAAGCAAATCGGTGCCTAAAACACCGTATGAATTATGGACAGGAAGGGAACCCTCACTTAACCATTTGCGTGTGTGGGGCTGTCCAGCTGAGGCAAAAGTGTTTAACCCAAACATAGGAAAGTTAGACTCTAAGACAGTCAGCTGCCATTTCATTGGCTATCCAGAAAGATCAAAAGGATATCGGTTTTATTGTCCTGATAGACATACGAAAATTATAGAAACAAGACACGCTGTGTTCTTGGAGTATAACATGATCAGGGGGAGCATGGTAGCATGAGAAATAAGCCTACAGGAGAAACGGGTACATGTACCCACTCCAATGGTTGAAGAACCATTCTTTACGCTACCTGTTGCTGTTGAGCCCACAGTGCAGGACACTATGGAGCCAACACCTGTTGCAAGTTCTCCCGTGGCGATAATAAATGAACATGAGGAACCTGTCCTTGAGGAGGCTGTCCTTGAGGAACCCATAGAACTAAATGTCGCACATGAGGAAGAACAACAACAACCCAATGTGGAACAAGTGCCAGAGGCCCCTAGAAGGTCTCAAAGAATAAGAAGGTCAGCTATTTCTAATGACTATGAAGTTTATGAAATAGAAGAATTTCAGATGGAGGATGATCCCACCTCATTTGAAGAAGCCATGAGAAGCGACCACTCATCAAAGTGGCTTAAGGCCATGGAAGATGAAATGAAATCAATGAGTACCAATAAAGTTTGGGACTTGGAAATTATTCCTAAGGGAGCCAAAACAGTAGGTTGTAAATGGATCTACAAAACAAAATATGACTCCCAAGGGAATATAGAAAGGTTTAAAGCGCGACTTGTGGCGAAAGGCTTTACGCAAAGAGAAGGGATTGATTACAATGAGACATTTTCTCCAGTCTCATGTAAAGATTCCTTCAGAATTATAATGGCACTTGTGGCCCACTATGATTTGGAATTACATCAAATGGATGTAAGAACGGCGTTCCTTAACGTGGATTTGAAAGAAAATGTTTATATGGCACAACCGAAAGGTTTTGTTGTAAAAGAAAAAGAAAATATGGGATGCCGCCTAAAGAAATCAATCTACGGATTGAAACAAGCCTCAAGACAGTGGTATTTGAAATTTGATAGAACGATAAAAGGTTTTGGGTTTAAGGAAAATATTGAGGACAATTGCGTTTACGCAAAATTCAAGAATGGAAAGTATATATTCCTGATTTTGTATGTGGATGATATTCTGCTTGCTAGCAGTGATGTCAATCTACTAATGGAAATGAAGAAATTCTTGTCCTCAAACTTCGATATGAAAGATCTCGATGAGGCCTCATTCGTTTTGGGAATAGAGATTCACCGAGATAGAAGAAAGGGGGTACTAGGATTGTCGCAAAAGGCATACATAGAAAAGGTTTTGAAGAAATTTAGTATGCATGCATGCAGTTCTTCACCTGCTCCTATTGTCAAGGGCGAAAGATTTGGGGAACATTAATGTCCCAAGAACGAATATGAGATTAATCGAATGAAAGCGGTACCGTATGCTTCAGCAGTTGGAAGTTTACAATATGCTCAAGTGTGTACACGCCCTGACTTGGCTTTTGTCACCGGGTTACTTGGCAGATATCAAAAGAATCCAGGAATAGAATATTGGAAATTGGTGAAGAAAGTCCTATGTTATTTGCAGGGTACGAAAGGCCTCATGCTAACGTATAGAAGATCTGATTCCCTGAAGATAGAGGGGTATTCAGATTCCGATTATGCGGGAGAAGAAAGAAAATCCACGTCAGGATATATATTTACTCTCGCAGGAGGGGCTATATCGTGGAAAAGCTCTAAACAAACCGTGACTACATCCTCGACAATGTATGCCGAGTTTGTAGCATGCTATGAGGCAACGGGGCAGGTGAATTGGCTAAAGAAATTCATACCCGGATTGAAAGTGATTGATAATATCAATGAACCACTGAGGTTGTATTGTGATAACAACCCAGCGGTACAGTATGCTCACAACAATAGGTCAAGTGGTGCTGCCAAATACATTCACATAAAGTACTATGTTGTGAAAGATAAAGTTTGGGATCATATTATAAATCTTGAGCATATAAGTACAGAGAAAATGCTCGCGGATCCGCTCACTAAGGGCTTACCACCCAACGTGTTCAGAGAACACGTAGCCGGCATGGGTTTAAGGGAAAGCCTATGATTCCCGAACATACGAAGGGCCCAGAAGAAACTTCATTCCAAAACAGAGAAATGTGTTGTAGCTGTTAGTCTAACGGCACTAATTGCTGTGACGATGAAACAGTTCAATACACTAATCTGCAATGGAATAAGATAGAAACAAGAAAACTATGAATCGAAAGATTGAGTATGAAATTAAAGAACAAAGAAAGTGATGAGAGATCAAGGGGGAGAATGTTGGAAGTGATCTCCCTCCATTAGGCCCAACGGCCTTTTGGGCCTTGTTCTCGCGCCCTGATCGGGGGCGCCCAACCCGATATGGTTGGTGGGCCCCCGTCGCACAGCGCTATAAAAGGAAGGTGGGGGCCGGGGCTCGCAGTACGAGGTTAACCGCGCAGCCAGTTCCCCACCGACATTCCTAACCCTAATCCCGATCGTGAGAGGGGCGCTGCCAGCGACGGGAAGCACCACCGATCCCATGGCGCCGGCGAACGACCCCAACACCGGCGCTTCCTCCGGATCGGCTACTCCTGCTCCCAGCGACGGTTTGCGCATTCCACTGTTATCCTTTCCTCTTACTAGCAGTCGTGGTAGTAGTTGTTTTAGGCCTCGTATACCTACTGCAAATCGAGATCTTGCTATTCCTACTGTGATTCATACCCGATCTAACGAACCAATGAACAACGAATTTTAACAGTTTCTCTTTGCGATTGGATTCGGGGAAGGCCAGCTCTCCGCCGCCGCTGACGTGCGCTAGGTTTTTTTTCCCTTTGCGCCATCTCTACTTCCAGATCTGTAAGCACGAGGAGCTCCGCAAGAGAGTCGTTGAGGCTGAGACGGCGGCGCGTCTCGGCGGCAAGGAGCTTCAGATTCACTGCTACCAGAAGCTCGCAGGTAAGGAAGGAGAGGAACCAAGTTCCTTGGCCCCAGCTTCGATGTCACACCCGGTTTTCTAAAGAACAAAACCAGGCTAATCATATGTGTGCCCAGGAAGTCCACACATATGTCAGAATGAAAAAGTATCAGAAACAATGTTATTATATAACGTATACATAGCTATATTAACACTTACATCAGAGTATCGCGGAACGGTGACTAAACTTTGGGCTCCATTCTTCTCAGGGACGGCTGACTGGGGGTAACATATGCCTAGCACTTCTACTAGTCTTCTGGAAACTCTACTACACCTTTGTCCTTTTTCCGAGTAGCATCTTACTACACACTGGAGTGTTGGGGAAATAGCAAGAGTGAGTCCATGTCGAACTCAACAAATATAACACAGGGTTCATGAGGCTCAAAAAGGCTAGACACTGTTTAACTGCGTTTAGCTTTTAATCATCATATAATTAGCAATTGAGTAGCATCAAGGTATTCCAATTCCCATTAATGAACCAATGATCAATTGTAATAAGGATAATGAATAATATTAATATGAGCATAATAATAATCAACAGTAATTAAAACATGATATAGCAATGGTGATCATCTATCTGTAAATGTTCCAAGGCCGCTCGTATCCGTGAGCACGGCTAGTATACCAGTTTTTAACTCTGCGCAGAGGTGTACACTTTCACTGTAAGTCATAACTTCCAAATGCATGGGTTCGCGACTCCCCAAAACACCAGAAATCATATAAAGCCACTTAAAGGTTCGTCTAACAAGTTAGGGCCATTAGATTCACTCGGCAGGCAGATGTAGAACCCCCCTTCCCTGTGGCACAACAACCGCAACCTATACACACTAGGCCAGGGGCTCGCACTACACCCAAAGTGGCAAGCCATTCTTACGCCATTTAAGGTAACCACTAACAAGCTAGAAAAGGTCCTTCAAGCAACTAAAGCCAGAGCCATATAGCCCTCACATTTGTACTGTATGTCCCGGATGATCATGTACAGATAAGTCCTTATGGAGAGAAACCAGAGCAATAATATAACCCCTTGCTCTAGCCCCCTTTTCAACAGTAATGAAATCATCATTAAAGGTTAATTGTTTAATCCATTAATCAAATTACAAGATCATTGTTCATAATTAAGCACTAGCAATAACTACCCAAATGCATAACCCATAGGTGACAAGGAAACAAGATATCAATAGCTGAGTTATAATCTCTATAGTTGTCAAGGAAGACACATGCATATGTATGATAATTTCAGTGAATAGGACAACAAGGATAGTCCCATGTTATACTTGCCTTAATCAAAACTCTCCGAGTGATACTGCTGATCTGGCTCAAAGTAATACTCCTGATCGTCCAGATACTGCTCACCTTCTATACTCGATCATCAATCAACAACACACATGCATCCAATCAAACATACACGAAGCAAACAAAGAGATACAATTAGAACAGTACATCAACAGTAACAAAACAGTAATAAAAGTTTATAAAACTCTTCTACACGTTTCTACGATCACACAGACGCAAAGATCACCAAATTCGGAGTTAAAACGTATAAGTTATGAATTTTCTAAGATTTCCTATAGATAAATAATTATTTTAATATAAACTCGAAAATTAAACTTTCCAAACCTACTGTACAACTATACTAACATGTAGAGCTCGCAAATACGAACCTAACGCAACTTGAACGGGTCAAATCGGAGTTAAAACGTGGAAGATATGGCCTAATCAAGATGGTATGTGTATACGTATTTCTATCGTATTTCGGGATTTGTTTTTATAAAGGAAAACGGCAACAAAACATCCATGACGTCATGTGATAGTCATCAGGATGTCATCAGGCTAGCAAATTGATGGGAGCTTGCATTGTGCTTGCACCTACGTAGACCTAACAGCTTGCATGGCACTATGGCTCGATGAAATAAATAAATAATGAATGGATCAACTATTCACTTATTGCAAGGTCAAAAGCAAATTGAAGTTGTCACTTGCCGGATTCTTATCAAATAAACACAACAATTGCTGCAACTACAAGTCCTGGCCAATGGATACGTATGCTGATTACAGGGAAAACGTGAACGTGAAGGATGGATATGTTGTTGGTGCGCGTACCGTACGTGGCGTTCCAGGCATGCATGGCGTTCGGTGGCTGGTTTGGGTACAGGTTTATGGCCGGCTTGGCTTGCAAGCTAGCGCCATCACGGAAACTCGCGCAGCACGACGCTGGGGTTTTGGTCGAGTGCAGGACTGGGCTTCAAGGTTTCAGCGAGATCAATCTGGCTATGGTGGCAAAACGTGACAACGACGCACGGACAAAGCAGAGAGGAGATAGGGCACGAGAGTATACCGATGGTTTCCTTACCCTTGTGCGATGCTCGGAGCGAGGGGTCGTTGCGGCGTGGAAGAGACAGCAGCAGCAGAGGTGCACGGCGGCTTCCTGTGTTGATCGGCAACGACGTGAGCAAAACAGAGAACAAGCAGCCTCGACGTCTTCGGCGGACGACGACGTACGGCTCGACGGAGCAGGTTTCAGCTTGACGGGGAAATCGGCAGCGGATCGCGAACACCGGTGGGGCTTCAGATGGCGTGCACGACTGCGGCGGCGGCTTGCAGCTCAGCGAGATCGGTCAAGTGCGGCGGCGGCGGCGGCGATGATTGTTAGGGCTTGAACGGTGGCATGAAGCAGCATCTTATCGTGATGAGTATTGTCAGGCCGGACAGCGACGTCCGGCGGCCGGGCCAAACTTGGAGCAGAAAGTGGTGACGGTCGAGTGCCTCATATGGTCTTCCCCTCACGTGATGGAGATCGATCAGCGGCAGACAGAACAGAGCTTCGGTGGCCCTTCACACACCTCTGCATCTGCGAGCTTCTCGGCTGCAGATCGATGTCGTTGGAGACTTGGCCAGAGATAACTTGCAACGGTGGTCATCGCCTCGTCGATGCTTCATCACATGACACGGTGCTCCAGGGTTGGTCCAACGTCAGTGACGAGATCAGGATGACGGCTTTCGAGGGTTGCACCCTGACAACAGAGGTGTAGATCGATCCTTTATTGGGTGGCGGCTCACGAAAGGCCGAGGGCAGGACGTGATGCTGAAAACGATCGACTCCCAGATGAATATGGCGACGTAAATATATACCCAAGGCTTGGACCAGACACTGGCACGTATTGCATGCACATATACATATATATGTATATTTAAGATACGGCGAGAGATAGAGGGAGCTACGAGCGACGGCTCGCGATAAGAGTTGTACTTTTGAAACCAGGGCGTCAAGGGCTACGCCGGCATATGTATAGTTGTAGGGTTTGGAAACTTTTCAGAATTTCTTAATTTCGGGATTATTTTAATTCCGCGAATAAAATAATTCCAGAAATTCTAGAATTACCTTTTTGGCCGCGAAAAATAGTCCGGAGCTCAGAAAAATCACGGGAAAAATCCTGGAGACTCTTGGAGAGATAAGGAACTCAACTAAATGAGTTTGAGCTCATGAAAAGATTGATGAAGAGATCAAGGAAAAAGATTAAGCTCACGGAAACTAAAATTTTAAATCCAGAAAATACCAAAAAGTTTTCCGATGAGAAGTAAACGTCGTCCTATGATATTTTGAAAATAATAACACTACCAACACCAAAGACAAGCATCAAACAAACACCACATTATCAAATTAATATGAAAAAGTTTAAAACCACAATTTTCTATATTTAAATTAGCAACGACTTAACTTATCTAATAAATTTATTTAAATATTGAAATTATTTATTTTATTTAGTATTTTTCATGCACAATCCAAAATAGGAAATTTTGGGTGTGACAAATCTACCCCACTTAACAGGAATCTCGTCCCGAGATTTGGAGAGACTTCGGAGAAAGATAAAGTTGATTTTGCAAATCTTCACCCTTCTCTGATCAACTCTTATCCAATGATGATGTCACAAACTCAAACCAACTTTGTAAATGTCTCCTTTAGACCCTTACGATTCTTGTAGATGGTTCTAACAGATTATCACTCTGAGAAAAGATACCTGCGCTTGATAGTGACTTTGCAATCATGTAGATAGCTGATGCTTCCAGGTGACGAAATATAACGTATAAATCCTCCATCTTGTATCGTTTTTAGTTTGGCAAACCCCCTTAAGAAGAGATCAATTGGAGAACATCAATGGATAGATTGCATTTGTTTCTGAGTGATGACTACCATCATGTCCTTCTACCATCTCAAAGAGACTCATGAGCATATGCAAGAACAAGTAATTTGCACTTCCTCGCGAGTAGAAAAATGGTAGAGCAGAAATACAGTTATAACTCGAGTTCTGTGAATCCTATGATATTGTAGCTTATATCGTTGAAAAGCTTATAAAATTTACTACAACTTTATTATAGAACACTTCTCCAGATTTTGCAGTTAAGGTAGTTGAAAACTGTTCACAACAGAAACTATTTCAGGTTGCTGACAGCACAGATGCGTCGCCTTGTGATTTTTATAACTCCAAAACCATAATAGCTATCAGGGTGGTTCTTACGGTCAGAGAAAAATATTGAAGTCTACTATTGTCCAGAATTTATCCATGATTTTTGGGCATCCAAAAATAGAGGTACAAGCTAAGGAAGACAGACTGCTCTAAAAAGACAGGATAAGATACAAATGAGATTCAGAGAGATTAGAGAGATAGATAACACTAATCTTTAAATCTTCATGCTTCTTTGATTTATGTTGATGAGATATAAGACATGGATCGAGGATAGCCAAAAGATGACAAGAAAGATAAAGTTTGATCTTCAGTTCTTCGTACCTCGTCGCTTGAGATTGATGATGGGAACGGACACTACCCTACTTAACAAAGATTTTGTTCCACCTGACAATGTCATTGAAGGCAACACTTTCTTTAAGACTTGCTGCTAATGATAAGTCCTTCACTTAAAACTTACTAAACATACTTGATATGGGGGTGATGTCATATAAGTTTTCATTAAACTAACTATAGTCTTCCAACATCTCCTTCCTATGTCATCCATGCTAACTTGTATAGAGTATGTTAAATTGAATGTTGAACTCTCAACTGATGATAGCTTGAAGTGAAGATCAGTCCTGACGAATACCCGAGCTTCTTGTAAACGATCCAACAAAGCACTGATCCCAAGCAAATAACACTAGCACATGAGTAGACTTCCAATCATAGAGATAACTCTTCTTCCAAGTGAAGCACTAGGACATACGAAACCTTCATCTCACAACACTCACAACTTTGCTATCCCCCTTAAGAAAAAGAAACTAGGGGACACCAAAGTAACTCACATCCCTTTTATACTAGATAACCATAATAATCTCTAATGTAAGATTCCCAGGCAAATCAATGAGATTCAAAGATATCCAATGATATATTCACTTATACAAGATAAGGAAGTAATGCAGAAAATTTCTGGGCGAATTCCAATTTTAGCAGTTCAGTAAATCTGGCATAACTCGAGCTACAAAGATCCAAATAAAGTGATCTTTACATGGTTGGAAAGCTTATGAAATTATCTACAACTTTTATTAATAACACTTTTCCAGGTTCTGTCATTAAATTAATCAAAAACAGAGCTTAGCCAAAACTGTTCCAGAATTCCAGACTGTACAGTAACCTCAACTTAGAACAGGTATATCTCTTAGCTCAAAATAGGTAAAAAGGTAAATCCTGTGGGTTTGGAAAGATACAGAAGTCTAGTTATTCCCAATAAAATTTCATAAATTTCTCATGTCCATATCTTGAGATATAACAGAAACATTGCAGACTGCTATAGAAATCAGCATGCGGAGTATTACGTAAAACCTACCCCACTTAGCATAGATCAAGCTACTCCTCAAGACTTATACCTTCCGGGCCACTTTCAAAACACGAGAACAAGAACAACACATAAGCAACACATCAAGCACAACAAGCACACATCACATCATCGGTACTACACGTGCTTCTTCAACAATGGTGGTCATCCTATGGGAAAAGTATGGATGATGAAATGCCATCGAATCTTTGAACCAGGTAAGATCAGAAAACTTTTAGTAAAAGCAACATAAAACAAAATCCAAGGGAGTAAGAAATAATAGCTCAAAGGAAGCTATCAAGGAAAGGATACAACAGGACAAGGAAGAGAAAATAGTCAAAATCAATGAGTCAAGGGACGATAAAATAGTTTTATCATAAAATAAGTTTTAGAATACGTCCAATGCTACTTGGCATACGTCCTACAGTCAACACCGCTCTGATACCACTCTGTCACACCTGGTTTTCTAAAGAACAAAACCAGGCTAATCATATGTGTGCCCAGGAAGTCCACACATATGTCAGAATGAAAAAGTATCAGAAACAATGTTATTATATAACGTATACATAGCTATATTAACACTTACATCAGAGTATCGCGGAACGGTGACTAAACTTTGGGCTCCATTCTTCTCAGGGACGGCTGACTGGGGGTAACATATGCCTAGCACTTCTACTAGTCTTCTGGAAACTCTACTACACCTTTGTCCTTTTTCCGAGTAGCATCTTACTACACACTGGAGTGTTGGGGAAATAGCAAGAGTGAGTCCATGTCGAACTCAACAAATATAACACAGGGTTCATGAGGCTCAAAAAGGCTAGACACTGTTTAACTGCGTTTAGCTTTTAATCATCATATAATTAGCAATTGAGTAGCATCAAGGTATTCCAATTCCCATTAATGAACCAATGATCAATTGTAATAAGGATAATGAATAATATTAATATGAGCATAATAATAATCAACTGTAATTAAAACATGATATATCAATGGTGATCATCTATCTGTAAATGTTCCAAGGCCGCTCGTATCCGTGAGCACGGCTAGTATACCAGTTTTTAACTCTGCGCAGAGGTGTACACTTTCACTGTAAGTCATAACTTCCAAATGCATGGGTTCGCGACTCCCCAAAACACCAGAAATCATATAAAGCCACTTAAAGGTTCGTCTAACAAGTTAGGGCCATTAGATTCACTCGGCAGGCAGATGTAGAACCCCCCTTCCCTGTGGCACAACAACCGCAGCCTATACACACTAGGCCAGGGGCTCGCACTACACCCAAAGTGGCAAGCCATTCTTACGCCATTTAAGGTAACCACTAACAAGCTAGAAAAGGTCCTTCAAGCAACTAAAGCCAGAGCCATATAGCCCTCACAGTTGTACTGTATGTCCCGGATGATCATGTACAGATAAGTCCTTATGGAGAGAAACCAGAGCAATAATATAACCCCTTGCTCTAGCCCCCTTTTCAACAGTAATGAAATCATCATTAAAGGTTAATTGTTTAATCCATTAATCAAATTACAAGATCATTGTTCATAATTAAGCACTAGCAATAACTACCCAAATGCATAACCCATAGGTGACAAGGAAACAAGATATCAATAGCTGAGTTATAATCTCTATAGTTGTCAAGGAAGACACATGCATATGTATGATAATTTCAGTGAATAGGACAACAAGGATAGTCCCATGTTATACTTGCCTTAATCAAAACTCTCCGAGTGATACTGCTGATCTGGCTCAAAGTAATACTCCTGATCGTCCAGATACTGCTCACCTTCTATACTCGATCATCAATCAACAACACACATGCATCCAATCAAACATACACGAAGCAAACAAAGAGATACAATTAGAACAGTACATCAACAGTAACAAAACAGTAATAAAAGTTTATAAAACTCTTCTACACGTTTCTACGATCACACAGACGCAAAGATCACCAAATTCGGAGTTAAAACGTATAAGTTATGAATTTTCTAAGATTTCCTATAGATAAATAATTATTTTAATATAAACTCGAAAATTAAACTTTCCAAACCTACTGTACAACTATACTAACATGTAGAGCTCGCAAATACGAACCTAACGCAACTTGAACGGGTCAAATCGGAGTTAAAACGTGGAAGATATGGCCTAATCAAGATTGTATGTGTATACGTATTTCTATCGTATTTCGGGATTTGTTTTTATAAAGGAAAACGGCAACAAAACATCCATGACGTCATGTGATAGTCATCAGGATGTCATCAGGCTAGCAAATTGATGGGAGCTTGCATTGTGCTTGCACCTACGTAGACCTAACAGCTTGCATGGCACTATGGCTCGATGAAATAAATAAATAATGAATGGATCAACTATTCACTTATTGCAAGGTCAAAAGCAAATTGAAGTTGTCACTTGCCGGATTCTTATCAAATAAACACAACAATTGCTGCAACTACAAGTCCTGGCCAATGGATACGTATGCTGATTACAGGGAAAACGTGAACGTGAAGGATGGATATGTTGTTGGTGCGCGTACCGTACGTGGCGTTCCAGGCATGCATGGCGTTCGGTGGCTGGTTTGGGTACAGGTTTATGGCCGGCTTGGCTTGCAAGCTAGCGCCATCACGGAGACTCGCGCAGCACGACGCTGGGGTTTTGGTCAAGTGCAGGACTGGGCTTCAAGGTTTCAGCGAGATCAATCTGGCTATGGTGGCAAAACGTGACAACGACGCACGGACAAAGCAGAGAGGAGATAGGGCACGAGAGTATACCGATGGTTTCCTTACCCTTGTGCGATGCTCGGAGCGAGGGGTCGTTGCGGCGTGGAAGAGACAGCAGCAGCAGAGGTGCACGGCGGCTTCCTGTGTTGATCGGCAACGACGTGAGCAAAACAGAGAACAAGCAGCCTCGACGTCTTCGGCGGACGACGATGTACGGCTCGACGGAGCAGGTTTCAGCTTGACGGGGAAATCGGCAGCGGATCGCGAACACCGGTGGGGCTTCAGATGGCGTGCACGACTGCGGCGGCGGCTTGCAGCTCAGCGAGATCGGTCAAGTGCGGCGGCGGCGGCGGCGGCGGCGATGATTGTTAGGGCTTGAACGGTGGCATGAAGCAGCATCTTATCGTGATGAGTATTGTCAGGCCGGACAGCGACGTCCGGCGGCCGGGCCAAACTTGGAGCAGAAAGTGGTGGCGGTCGAGTGCCTCATATGGTCTTCCCCTCACGTGATGGAGATCGGACAGAACAGAGCTTCGGTGGCCCTTCACACACCTCTGCATCTGCGAGCTTCTCGGCTGCAGATCGATGTCGTTGGAGACTTGGCCAGAGATAACTTGCAACGGTGGTCATCGCCTCGTCGATGCTTCATCACATGACACGGTGCTCCAGGGTTGGTCCAACGTCAGTGACGAGATCAGGATGACGGCTTTCGAGGGTTGCACCCTGGCAACAGAGGTGTAGATCGATCCTTTATTGGGTGGCGGCTCACGAAAGGCCGAGGGCAGGACGTGATGCTGAAAACGATCGACTCCCAGATGAATATGGCGACGTAAATATATACCCAAGGCTTGGACCAGACACTGGCACGTATTGCATGCACATATACATATATATGTATATTTAAGATACGGCGAGAGATAGAGGGAGCTACGAGCGACGGCTCGCGATAAGAGTTGTACTTCTGAAACCAGGGCGTCAAGGGCTACGCCGGCATATGTATAGTTGTAGGGTTTGGAAACTTTTCAGAATTTCTTAATTTCGGGATTATTTTAATTCCGCGAATAAAATAATTCCAGAAATTCTAGAATTACCTTTTTGGCCGCGAAAAATAGTCCGGAGCTCAGAAAAATCACGGGAAAAATCCTGGAGACTCTTGGAGAGATAAGGAACTCAACTAGATGAGTTTGAGCTCATGAAAAGATTGATGAAGAGATCAAGGAAAAAGATTAAGCTCACGGAAACTAAAATTTTAAATCCAGAAAATACCAAAAAGTTTTCCGATGAGAAGTAAACGTCGTCCTATGATATTTTGAAAATAATAACACTCACCAACACCAAAGACAAGCATCAAACAAACACCACATTATCAAATTAATATGAAAAAGTTTAAAACCACAATTTTCTATATTTAAATTAGCAACGACTTAACTTATCTAATAAATTTATTTAAATATTGAAATTATTTATTTTATTTAGTATTTTTCATGCACAATCCAAAATAGGAAATTTTGGGTGTGACATTCGACTACTAGAACAACAACAACATAGCCTTTTGTCCCAAGCAAGTTGGGGCGGCCCCAGCTTCGACTGTTCCTCTTTTTTTTCATCGTTATCTTGATACTGGTGTGCGTTTAAAATACTCGATTCTCACGTTGTTAGTGAAACCAAACATTACCTTCGCTTTGTGGGTTCCAGTTCATATTCGTTCTTTATGATAGGAGCTCTTTTGTAGTGATAGTTCGTTCCTTTCTGTGCTTGATTTCACTCTCTCGATTACTGAAGTTAGTTTGTCCTCTTTAGGTATATAGTACATATCTGTGCCAATTTCATTATGCTTTCTAGGGCCCTTCGTGGGCACCTGCCCTTCTGAGCCTACTTTTGCTGCTACTATAAGAATAAGAGTGAAGAAGCTTCATCTCTATTTGTTTCTGCTGTGCATTGTGTAGCTTAGAGTTGTCTCTTAACTTCTTAAGATTGCGTTGGTGTAAAACAGTCACCACACTAGAAGTTGACACCTTGTATGGTAGCTACATCTCCACGTTGCAGTTTGAGATTCCAACTGTTGTTGACTATGCCATGTGCATTATTTTATTTACTTTTGGTACAGCAGCCTAGACTTGCACAACAAAATAGTTTCTTTATCAATAACTTGAATGTCAGTTATTTTTCCCACCTAATGGGCTTTACAGCTGTGTCGATCCAGTTGGATTTGTGCAGCATTTTCCATATGGTTTACAGCTGTTTAAAAGACAAAGTATATGTTTGGCACCTTGTATATTCAGTTGTTCACTGCATCTCCATGTGTTGCATTTTGAGATTCCAACTTATTATTTTGGAAGTTTAAGTCAAACCTTCCCTTGTGTGCTCAAACCAGAACTTGCTGAGGATGATTTGGAGGACTTCAAAAGTTGTATTTCAAATTTGTCTGCTGAAAATACTGAGCTGAAGGTAATTACAAATACACGAGTTTAGTTTGCCTGGACCATTGTGGATTTCTTATTGTCCATCTCGCCGATTTTTTATCTTCTCTCATAATGCCAGGAAAAACTGAAGAAGTTTGAAAGTCAGGTGGAGATTTGTACTGACAATTCAGATCACCAGAAAAGTGGGAAAGATATTAGGGAAGAGATACGGAAACTAAAGAAAGCTTACAAGATCCTGAGATCAGAGAAGGACAAGGAAATTTCAGCATTTGTGTGTAACCAGCTTAAGACAATGGAAGAAGATTACAGTGGGACCATTAAGAGCAAGAACATAGAGGTAAAGCAAGCACAAAAGCTTCAGCAGAATGTAGATGAGCTGCAAGTGGCAGCCCAAAAGAAGGATGATGAAATCGTTACACTACAAGTTGAGGTGACAAATGCCAAAGAGAGGATGTCAATTCTTGAGGATGAGCTGCAAAAAATGCGCTCCTTGGTCAAGGATAGAGATCTTAAAACTGATAAAAATGAAGATGATCAATCAGACACTAGTAAGATGTTGAAGAAGGATATTAATAAGGCAAACAGAAAATCTAAGTCTACAAGAACTTCCCAGGTCACACCTGATATATCAAGAACTTCCCAGGTGACACCTGATAGGCGAGAAGTGAAGACTACAAGAACACGTGCGTCTGAGACTAATCAAAGGCGCAAGTGTAGCTCCTTCAAGTCCTCCCTGTCGTGAGTAAGTAAGATGTCGAAGAAGGATATTAAAAAGGCAAACAGAAAATCTAAGTCTACATGAACTTCCCAGGTCACGCCTGATATATCAAGAACTTCCCAGGTCACACCTGATAGGCGAGAAGCGAAGACTACAAGAACACGTGTGTCTGAGACTAATCAGAAGCGCAAGTGTAGCTCCTTCAAGTCCTCCCTGTCGTGTGTAAGTAAGATGTCAAAGAAGGATATTAATAAGGCAAACAGAAAATCTAAGTCTACAAGAACTTCCCAGGTCACACCTGATATATCAAGAACTTCCTAGGTCACACCTGATAGGCGAGAAGCGAAGACTACAAGAACTCATGCGTCTGAGACTATTCAGAAATGCAAGCGTAGCTCCTTCAAGTCCTCCCTGTCGTGAGTAAGTATTCCGTTTACTGGTATATAGTAGGCTCGTATTGCACCGCCAACACAAGATCTATGACTATCAATTAGCAACACTTTTCATTTGTTATTCATGTATGGTCAATGACAATGTTGTTTTATTAAGTGAACTTCATCTGTTTTTCTAATGTGCATAAACAAATAGACTAATTGTTTTAGCTGACCTAGAGTTCATCTAAAAGACTCTGGTAGGCTGTATGTATGAGTTGTGTCTTGCTGTAAATATGGATTGGTAATAATTTGAGAAATTAGGTTTGGTTTGTATGATTTCAAAAATATATGTATCCTTCAGAAGCGTCCTTTCTGGAAGTGCTAAAATGAACTGGAGTGTGGAACTGTGGATTAATCAACCTGTTCTACAATTATAGCCTGCAAATAGTAAATATGAACCTCTGTGTGCTCTTAAGTCTTAACTTAATCTCCTAATTCTTGGCAGGCTTCATGAGTTGCGTCTTTCTGTAAATATGAACAAAGAATAAGGTTGATGAAATTTAGTTGATTGTTAAATGATTTGTAAGTGCTCATAATGGGACCACATTCACTTGCAAGAGATTAGTAAGAACCTAGCAGGATACGTTTCTTCGTTCTTGATTTATAGCTTTAACTTGCAAACATGCTGGCAGCCTTATTGCTGATATGGTTATATATTTACAGAAACATAGTGTGATGGGTAAAATATTATATTTTATATGATTTCTACAATGTCCTAATTCTTGGTAGGCCGCATGAGTTGCGTCCTGCTGTAAATATGGACAAACAATGAAGTTGATGAAATTTAGGTGAGCGCCATGTGAGTCGTAGGTGCTCATAAAGGACCATCAAACATTTTGGGTCAGTAGAAGCATGGTGCATGGATACAATAGAATATGTTAGTTGTGCTTCATCATCCGTACTAATTAGTTTGTTAGCAATCTTGTTTGGGTGCATAGACAATGCTGCATAACAATGACGTGTGATCCTCTAATATTTTTTTATCAACAAATTTTAATGCCTAATCCGTGGTGTTCTGCATGAATTGCATTCAATCTAAATGTGCACAGATAACAAACTGATGGAAATGTGTATTGTTCTCTTAGTTTTGATCCTTATTGCAATGTCCTAATTCTTGGTGGTCCGCATGAGTTGCAGCCTGCTGTATATATGGACAAACAATAAATGTGATGGAATTTAGGTGAGCATCATGTGAGTCGTAGATGCTCATAAAGGACCATCGCACATACACTAGAAGTAAGGATATGGTAGAACATGAGGGTTGGGTCTCACCACCTATAAAGGACCATCGCACATACACTAGAAGTAAGGATATGGTAGAACATGAGGGTTGGGTCTCACCACCTAAGCTGTTTGGTAGATTATGCTCATGTAAAATATTATAGTAACAGAAAGCACATCTACTGATACTATTTCCTTGAAATTTTCAATGCCCTATTTTTTTTGTTCACCTGGATCAAGCACATGTTGCTGTAAACTTGGACAGAAATAAGTTGATCGAAACTAGGTAGTGTTCTCTTAATTCTGATTGGTGATGAAGGATCTGCGAAATAGTTTGTTGGTAGTTTTCTGATTTATATTGCTTTGCATTGAACTGAACTAGAGTTAGTATTTTAGATCTATTATGAACATGTGCAGTCCCTTGCTCAATGATCTTTGTGCTCTTTAACAAAGAGCTCTTCCATCCATTCCAAATTATAAGACGTTTGGCTTTTCTAGAAGTATAGCTTTTGCTATGCCGCTTAAATATAGACAATGTATAGACACATAGTAAAAATAATGTATCTAAAAAAGTCAAAACATCTTATAATTTGGAGCAGAATATACTCCCTCGATTCCAAATTATAAGACGTTTTAACGTTTCTAGATACGTAGCTTTTGCTATGCACTTAGATCACTTAGATATACACTATGTCTAGATAAATAGTAAAAGCAATGTATCTAGAAAAGCGTCTTGTTGGACCTGCACTTTTGTCTTTTGTTTTTTACCTTCTATTCATGTAGCCCTGGCATACATGTGCACTGGCTTTCTCATGTATTCCTTTATAACTAGTTGTGCTGAGAATATGTCGTTACCACATGCAGGGTAACCAGAGATTTTACACAAGGCTTCTGCAAGTTAAAGCTGATGTGTCACCTGTGCTCCTCCCGCCAAATTTCACTGTTCCAAGGCTAAAGACCCCAACTCCTCCCTAAAAGGATGAAACCACTAGCTGTTGTAGTCTGATGTGCTGACAATTGAAGTTGTCCCGACACGCCCTGCTGACAGTAGGTGTGGCTAAGCCTATCAGTTGCTGCTGCAGGTTTGACTTAATTGCAAAGCAGCATTGTATAGTCGATTAACTGTGTTTGTAACATATTTCTCGATCCAGAAATCAATGGAGTCACTCTAGATCAGCCGAAAGCAGAAGCCTGAGCCTGTCTCATTAGTGCTAAAGTTAGGGTTTTATTCATTAGGGCTAACCCTAGAAGGGTAGCTATATAGGTTCCATACATGAGCCACATGAGCCTTAGCCTCATGGGTCGTCCCCAGGATCCAGGAGAGGACGATGTTGTCGAGACGGAGCCACGACGGGGTCTGGATGGCGACCGAGGCGTCGACGAGGACGTGGTCGTCGAGGGCGTAGCGGCGAAGGGTGAGAAGCACCAGATCCCGCCAGCGGGCGTAGGAGGGTGACTCCGGCTCGAGGACGACCGGGACGAGGAGGCGAATGTTCTGGACCCCCCGGTCTGGTAGTGAAGCTGGGCCACGAGCGGATCGGCCGGGTCGTGCCACAGGACGGCGGTGTGGGAGAGACGGCGACCCGGTGAGGCAGAGGAGGCCCCAGCACCCGGCGAAGCAGGAGGGGCGAGAAGTGGCTCCGCCTCGGCGATCTGGCGGTCCAGAGCGTCGGCCGCATCGCGCTCGCGCGCCCAGATGGCGGCGGCCGCACGTACCCGAGACTGCCCCTCCGCGGCGGCAGCCGGGGCGGCGACGAGTGCGGCGGCGAGGACGGAGTCCGGGCGAGAACCATCAACCGCAGCGCGGGACACCATGGGGCCATAGCCGCCGGGCAGCAGGGGGCGCCGACCGTCATCAGTGGTGACGTCTTGGGCGCCGGGGAGGGGCTGCTGCTCCGGGCGGGCCGGCTGATGGGTGGCCGGCGGATGGCGGGCTTGCTGGAGCAGCTGCTGCTCGGCCGGCTGGAGCGGCTGGAGCGGCTGCTGCTCAGGCGGCTAGAGCGGCTGGGCTGGGTGGAGTCCCGGGCGGGGATCCAGGGAGGCGGGGTGGGGAAGGGAGCCGCCCACCCCAGGGTCGGTCCCAGCCGGGTGCAGGGAGCCGCCAGGCGGGGCGTCATGGCCGGCGGCCAGCGCCTGCGCCACCGGCGACCGGACAACAGGGTGGGAACCAGAGGCGACAAGGGTAGGAGCAGGTGCGGCCAGGATTTGGGCCCAGGTAGAAGAAGAGAGGAGGGGAAAGTGGCTGGAGAGGGAAGGGTGAGGGGAGGGGCGCCGGCCATGGCCGACGGCGGCCAGCAGGGGCGGCGCACCCTGTGGCGGCTGGAGAGGGAAGGAGTAACCTAGGCTGCTGATACCATGCTAAAGTTAGGGTTTTATTCATTAGGGCTAACCCTAGAAGGGTAGCTATATAGGTTTCATACATGGGCCACATGGGCCTTAGCCTCCTGGGTCTAAACACATACTCCAACAATTAGCTGACCAAGGTGTTCACCAATGAGCTGAGCTTCTGATCTGTTTTTCCTGTACTATTGCTGAGGCAGTGTACTTGGCTCACACAGTCGCAACTTGTACTATCAGACTGAACTTTAGTGACTGTAGGTTTAGTTCACACGCCTGTATGATTAGCACACGAATGTTCAGGTATGAAGGGCGTGATACCAAAGAATAAGACTACGCTCTTGTATCTGTAGTCTGCAATCTGCGGTTTCCTTCTAATGGGGTGTACTCCTCTCAATCTTTGTACAGAGTTATTAATTTCGTGGGTATTTTCCCAGTGTACATTTCTGTTGTTTGGTCTTTGAAGGTACCGGTATTTTTGTCTGTGGTTTCTTCAATAAAACAAGGTCCTAGGTCCTGAGTCCTGACTAGGGTTAATATAAGCAAAAGAAGGCAAGTTGATGCAAGTTGTCTTTTCTGTAGTGAGAAGTCAGTGCATAACCCGCAATGTTTTTAATGTTCTGCAGTGAATTAATAACCAGCAATGTTTTTAATGTTATGCTGTGAATTAATAATACGAAAGGAGGTTTTGCTGCTAAAGATTGCTGGGTTTAGGGGCGAAGCTACATTGAAAGTAGGGGTGTAAAAAAAGTAAAAAAAAATGATTTTGTCTAAATTTTTACCATATATGCGTAAGAATACTCCCTCCTACTTTGCTCTACCTTCACCACAAAGCTGACTAATTTTGTGTCCAGCAAATGAGCAAACAAGCAAGAGTTCTCTTGTGGAAGAAAAGAAGTGGTGAGAAGGTTAGTTGGCCATTGCTACGGGGAGGCTGGGTTTTGGGATGTGCTTAAACAAAGCTTCTTCAGGCCGGAGTTTGGATGAATGTGAAGAGGGATGCTGACGGTGGGCCAAGAACCAAACCTGGAAGAAGTGATCAAGACTGGCGGCTGGTTGGACCTCAAGATGATCAGGAAGACAGGCTCAAGGGCAAGAACCATAAGTGATGCTCTGAAGTTGTGAACATCAATAGCAGACCCTAAAGTTGCGAAGTAGCAGATCACTGCTATTGTTCTTTACAACTGATGTGAAATACAGTGGTAAGAATGTGTGAATCAGGTCGAGGCACTTGTTTTGTTTATTACCCCTATAGACTCGCACTGCCTAGTGCCTCGCTCGTTAAAAAGATCAATATCAGAGGCATAAATCAACATGCTTTAGATAGTTTCATTCCTGGTTATCCAGTCTACCGGTGCTAGCAGCCCTTTAAGCAACAAGAGCTAGATCCTATTCAAAGCTTTCTCTGAGGTCGACACCAGAACGGCAGAACTAGAAGAACACCTCATTCCGCCGTGTAGGCACAGGTAGATGACAAGTCAGCACTCAGCAGTATCTGTCTTCCTCATTCAAGCAGCCACAACCACGAAACCAACACGACGAACCTACTGGTCCTTAATTTAGCCAAGACATCAGCTTCCTCACTACCTTAATTTAGCCAAGTCGAGCAACATAATACGGAAATCACTTAGGCCCCCCAAAAATGGTTGAGGCAGCAACGGAAAGGACAAGAGAGAGCGGGCCAAATATGGCTTCGGAAACGTCCTACGCCGCCGTCGGCGTCATCCTCTCCGTCTTCGTCGTCGCCGCGGCGTCCGCAGACCCCACGGCGGCACCTACGGCCGCGCCGTCGAGAAAGTACTCGCTCGAGGAGGCGTGCAAGCAGACCGCGGGGCACCAGGACTTGTGCGTGGCGACGCTGTCCGCGGACCCGTCGTCCAAGACGGCCGACACTGCGGGGCTGGCCCGGTTGGCCATCCAGGCGGCGCAGCGGAACGCGTCGGAGACGGCGACCTACCTCTCCAGCATCTACGACGACGACAGCCTCGAGAACAAGACGGCGCAGCTGCAGCAGTGCCTCGAGGACTGCGGCGAGAGGTCAGTGCGTCGTGTCTGTCTGTGCCTGCCTTCCTCGAGTGCTATATGTGCGTAGCTGATGACAAGCACGTCCGGCCGAGTGCATGCAGGTACGAGTCGGCGGTGGAGCAGCTGTCGGACGCGACGTCGGCGGTGGACACGGGGGCGTACAGCGAGTCGGAGGCGCTGGTGGTGGCGAGCCAGGCGGAGGTGAAGCTGTGCCAGCGGGGGTGCCAGGGCGTGCCGGACCACCGCAACGTCCTCACGGCGCGCAACCGCGATGTCGACCAGCTCTGCAGCATCGCCCTCACCATCACCAAGCTCATCGGCGGACCGCCATCGTGATACAGGACGTGATCAACATATATATATTGATGGATTACTCAGCTCTCGATCATGGCATCAGCTAGTTTGTTGTACAACCATGTCGCGCCCTGTGGCTTTCAACTTCCATTGTAAGCATGTTCGCAAAAAAAAAAAACTTCCATTGTAAGCAGATCGGGTACACGGTGGTTAATCAGATTAAATTACCTGAAAGTTTTTGATCCATATATTCTGTCAGCAAAATTCTTGTACCATAGTGGTGACATAATGGAATGCATATATATATAGACGATATAGACCCATACTATAAGGCATCCTTGGCTTTGCTGAAATAGTGGTTACTTCAGAACGATTTGGAGCGATCTTTTTTTAAAAAAAAAACAGACGATTTTTTCGGAAACCCTCACCGCATATGATTTTGGTCATCGAGGGTGTGTGTAAAAATCGTTAGATCATCAATCATTAAGATAACCTTTCAGACGTGGATGATTATCACAAGAAAATTCTCATCATATCAGATTCGGGTTCTTGAAAATTGTCACTTCTCCAAACCCAGAAGGGGATTCTAGGATTATACTTTTGAGCCTCTTCTAGGTAATCTATACCATACTATATTCTCATAAGATGATACACGCTAGCTAAAGATCCATCGGGTGTGTCATAACACATTGGAACCAGGGCTGGACAAAAAGCTCGTTAAGCTGCCTCGGTGGCTCGGTACAAAAGTGTTCCGATTAGACTCATTTATCTTTTAAAATAAAAATGACTTGATTTGGAACGACTTTCAACTTCGGATCGGCTCGTTAGGCTCATCGTGAAGTTGGGTCTTAAACAATGCAGGAAATAATGATGAATAAGATTATACCAATTTCTAAAAAAGCTCGAAAAAAACTATGGTTGGCTCGATATCCAGCTCTAATTGGAACCATAAATAGTTGTGACCATAAATATGACATCTATCAAATGTGATATATGAAATTTATGACGAAGGTGGAGTCTTAGAGTATTTCGATGGGTCCATATAGGCCTGAGTCAGACATAAAATAGTAGCTTCGATTTACATTATCCGTATGACACCTTATATGTATCAAAGTCGATGTCAAAATAAAAAAAGATGTACAATCCAATTTCTCGATTTACTAGAAACCCAAAAAATGCATATGGTACCCAAATAGAGATAGGAAAGACCCATCGCAGGTACTCTCACATCTAAAAATATAAGGGCTCCGAAGTTCAAAATTTATCACAAAATACAAGTTATTCTGGGTCCTTAACCCCCCTCTCTCCTCTATCTTTTTTTGGCAGAAAATATTGAGATGCTTTTTAAACTTGTGGCTACCCAAAACAGACAACCAACAACTAAGAAAAATAACAATTGTACTCCTTCCTGTAACACCTCTGGGTGTTAAGCATGCATTCACATCCTAAATCATGAGCATTTGCATTTCATGCATGATCATCATCACATGCAAATTAAGTTAGAATTTATTTAAACAGTGATAATCATGTTTGAGCTCTGAGTTTGGTAAAAATCCTAGGTAAAAGTGGTAAAAATTTGTGGAGCTATAACTTTAAATAACTTAGAAATAATTAACATGATTTTTGGAGCAAGTTTTGTATTCAAAATCTTCCCAAATTTTGCTTCTAAAAATATTTCAGAAAATTGAGTTTTCATTTAAAAATTTGATTTTAAATCCCTAATTCAAAAACTGTTTAGAATTTTGAAAAGTGCCCTAAATGAAAGTTGTAGAGAATAAAATTTTGAACAACTTTTGTTTTGGGGGCAATTTGTGAAAATATCTTTTTCATCTTCAAAATGTGAATTTGAATCAAATAATAAAATCTGGAAAGGTATTTAGAAAATAAAAATGAATTTCTTACCTTAACGGGCCGCCGTCTCCCTTCCGGCCCAGCGACCAAAGCCAGCCCACGGCTGCGTCCGCGCCTGCCTCCGCCCCCCCGCGCGCGCACGCGTGACGTCGTGGCGCCGCGGCAGACGTCGGCCGCCGCGTGGCCGTACATCGCCGACCCGCGCGCCACGCGCCCTCCCGGTGGCCACGCGTTCTCCTCCGCGCCCGCCTACTCCCTCCGCGCGCTCCCCCGCCTTCCCTCGCGCTCCATTTCCCTCCTCTCCTCCTTCCGAGCCGCCGCGAGAGCTCCACCGCCATCCGCCACCGCCTGCCACCGCTCGCCGGCATCTCCAGCCGTCGGTGGGTCGCCTTCGCCTGCGCTTCGCGCCTACTGAACCTCACTAAGTCGATTGCCTCACCTTCCGTCCCTCGCGGTGACCGGATTTCGTCCACCGCCATACGCCGTCCGCCCGAGCTCACCGGCGACCACTGCTTCCATTTCCAGGGTGCTTTCCCGCCTCCATTTCTTCCACCTTCGCCTCCGCCTTGCCATAGGGAATCACCGAGAGCCGCTCGCCTCACCGGGAACCTCGCCATCGGCAAGAACGCCGGCGGCGGAGCTCCTCCCCTGCTCTCGGGTCACTGACCCGTGGGGCTGCAGGGTCAGCCGCAGCGGCGTGGCCCCTTCGCCTCGGCCGAGCTGGGCCAGTGAGGCCCTGGGCCGACGCCCTGCCGGGCCGCCTCCCCTTTCCTTCGCTCGGGCCACGAAGGCCGAGTGTGGCCGTGGGCCAGCTGATTCCCGCGGGCCGGCCCAGTAGCAATAGAAGGATTCGTTTTCAAATTTTTCTTTACTTTTTGAAAATGGAAATGGTTTGGAAAATATTTGACTACTCAAATTTGCTCTAAATCTGTTCAAATAAATTTTTCTTGGTTCCTTATTGAAAGCATCTAGACCTCGGTGTTGGTTTTGGCAATTGATGACAACGCTTAATTACCATGACTAACGTGTGTTTTGCAGAAACGTTGGTAAGTTAGGTCATGGAGATGATAACTGCTTTGAGCAATATGGTATTCATGCCCCTTGATGGAAATCGTTTCGGTTTTCAAAGAATCAACGATAAGATTAAGGACGGTTAGTTCCGGATGTCAAGGTGTTGAGATACATCTGGAATAGTCGTTAGGATCTTTGTTTCTTCCTTTGACCGTACTATAAAGAGGGGCATGAGCGAGTAGCTTGACCTAGGTGAGTCTTGTGTTTAGGTGTGGTGCACACTTGTCAAACTTAGCACTAGGTAGCTCGAGAAAAGCTCAGAGTTCAGTTGGAAGCAACTTGGTTCAAGTTGCGTTGCGTTTAGAAGACGTTTGAGCCGTTTACCTATGACCAGACGCGGTCCTGGTCATGACCGAACGCGTCCGGTCAGTACTAACACTTCACTGCGGTTTCAACTGATCGACCGGACGCGGTCCTTGAGAGGACCGGACACGGTGGTCAGTCTGACACGTGTTCCAGAGGGTAAACAGCGTAATCGGACGCGACTGTGAAATGATCGGCGCGTCCGGTCATGTTCCAGTAAGGTCCCGTGATGACCTGACGCGTCCGGTCACCTATGATCAGACGCGGTCATGCGTCAGGTCAGTTTTCCAGTAAGCTCTTGCATGATCGGACGCGTCTGATCATCCCTGATCGGCGCATCTGGTCATCTTAGACCGGCGCGTCCGGTCATCACAGATCGGCGCATCCGGTCACTCAGCATAGCTTTCGGTTTTTGACCGTTACACCTGACCGGCGCGTCCGGTCATGTCGACAGGCGCGTCCGGTCAGTGCGCATTTTGCTGATTCGAAAGGTAACGGTTGGATTTGTTTGAGGGGTGTATAAATACATCCCCTCCACCTCTTTTAGAGGTCTCTTGCTCATTTGTTCAGCTAAGAAACACCTTTGAAGTGCAAGGGAGTGCAAGAGCCCTAGTGAGGATAGAGATTTGCGAATCAAAGTTCAAGAATCCTCTCTAGTGACAAGAGTGTAGCAAGTGTGCATCCATCTTCTCATTAGGCTTGTTGTGGTCAAGTGAGAGTTCTAGCTTGTTACTCTTGGTGATCGCCATCACCTAGACGGTTTGGTGGTGATTGGGAGTTTGGTGATCATCCGACGAGATTGTGGGTGACCCAACTCAAGTTGTGAGCGGTTTTGGGTGATTCGCCGCGACGGAGTGTCGAAGAATCAACCCGTAGAGAGCACTTGATCCTTGCGCGGATCAAGGGGGAGCTACACCCTTGCGCGGGTGCTCCAACAGGACTAGTGGGGAGTGGCGACTCTCCGATACCTCGGCAAAACATCACCATGTTCCTAACCCTTACTTTCAAGCATTTACTTTCGTGCATTACTTTCATTGCTTGTTTACTTTCCTAGAATTGCCATGCTAGTCTAGGATTGGAACTTAGGGTGCAAAACTTTTATCGGTAGAATCACAAGGAACACTAGTAGACACTAGGGGTAAAGTTTGGCTTGTAGGATTTAATTCTTGCAATTAATTTTTAGAAAAGCCCAATTCACCCTCCCTCTTGGGCATCTTGATCCTTTTATTTGGTATCGGAGCCGTGTTGCTCTTAATTTAGGCTTCACCGCCTAGAGCAAGATGTCTAATAGGGAAGGACCACCTCTCACTTTTGAGGGAGACGATTTTCCATATTGGAAAATTCGTATGGAGGCGTACCTCGAAGCCATAGATGTTGGGTGTCTTAGAGCCGCAACCGAAGGGCTTCCTCCTATAAGGGATCCCGCTAACCCAAGTGGTGACAAGGAGAAGTACGACCGGTGGAATGCAAAGGCAAAAAATGCACTCTACCGGGGCTTAGGCAAAGATATCTTCAATCGTGTGCGCAATGCCAAAAACGCTCATGAATTGTGGGAAAATCTTTGTGCTCTCCATGAGGGAACTAAGAGTGAGCGTGAGGAACGCTATCATATTGCCTTAAAGAAAATTAATTCTTTTGAGATGCTTCCCAAAGAAAGTGCTAATGAGATGTACACTCGTTTGAATGTTCTTGTAGAAGATCTCAATGCTCTTAGACTCACTCAAATGAGTCAATCAGATGTTGCAAGGAGGATCTTGAGTGTTCTTCCCGTTGAGAAGTATGGACACATTGTCACCGTACTTCACCAAAGTGATCTCTCCGCCGCAACACCGACACAAGTATTGGGAAAGATCAACACACATGAGATGTACATGCACATCACTCCAGAAGAGGGCTCATCATCTTCCAAGAAGAAAGACTTGGCCTTCAAAGCTAGCCATGAAAAGAAAAAGAAGAAGGGCCAAGCCATGATAGTGCAAGAAAGCTCAAGTGAAAGTGACATTGATGATGAATCACTTGCACTCATGGTGAGGAAGACCACCAAGATGCTAAAGAAGCTCAACAAGAGTGGCATCAAGTTCGATGGCAAGAAGAAGAAATTCTTCATAAGTAGCAAAAGGAAGCCAATCTCCGAAATGGATTGCTTCAATTGTGGAGAACTTGGCCACCTAGCTCACCAATGCCCGAAGCCTCCAAAAGACAAGTACAAGAATAAGTACAAGGGCAAGAAAGATGACTTAAGTGATGAAGAAGATGAGAATAGAAAGAACAAGACATACAAAAAGAAAGATGGCAAGAAAAGAGAGTTCTACAAGAAGAAGGGAGGCAAGGCTTATATTGTTGGTGATTGGCTCACCGACATTGAATCATCATGTGAGTCCTCCGACGATGAAAGTGATAATGAAAAAGAGAAGATCGCCGCATTTGTGATTGAGCCATCATCATCTTCACCGACATCTTCATCACCACCTTCACCGCCACCTTCACCATCATCTTTTGCTACTCATCTACGCCTTATGGCTAAGGATGATCGAAAGGTACAAAATAGTGATAGTGATGATGATGATAGTGATAGTGATGATGAATATGATGCACCTTCTTATGATGAACTTGTAAAATTGTTGAACAAATACTCTAAAATCATAAGAAGAACTAGAAATAAAAATGATGAGCTTCAACATGAAAATGAATCACTCTCATCTAAGCTTGAAAGTGCACATAAGACTAGGGATGAGCTCATAGATCAAAATGAAACTATGTCTTCTTCTCTCAAGGAGCTCAAAACTTCTAACAAGGAGCTTAGAGATAAACATGATAAAATTGAGAAGAAGCATGGTGAACTCATCACTAGGCTAAACTTGCTAAAAGATGAATACACCGCCTTGAAAATCAATTATGATACTCTTATTGTTGCGAATGAACTTGCTCTTGAGACACATGATGCCACTAACCAAATTGTTAAGATTGATATAGCTACATCATGTGATGATTTGATTGTTGAGAACTTTAAGCAAGGCTCTAGCGGCAAAGGCAAGAGTGTGGTTGAGGCAAATGATTATGATGAGTATGTCAAGCTCAAGAGTGAGAATGAGATGCTTAAAGTTGAGAACAAGAAGTTGATGGCTCTTGAAAAGCAAGCTTCAAATGAGTCACTTATTGAAGAAAACAAGAAGCTCAAGCAAGAGAAAGAGCATCTCAAGACCGGCCTAAGCAAGTTCACAAGAGGCCAACATTTGCAAAGTGAGCTACTCATGAACACCGTCATGAAGTTGGATAGGAGTGGCATTGGTTATTTGGCAAATCAAGAGAAGAAGGTCAAGGCTCAACAACTTCAAAGCAAGTCAAAGCCCAAACCAAAGAGATGTGTTGAATGTGGACAAGAAGGCCATTTTGCTCATGAGTACAAAACTCCACCACCACAACCCTTGCCCAAGCATGCTAGACCCTTTGCCTTCAATGCTCATTACATGCTTAGAAAGGACTCATGTGGAAAGATGAAAGTCATGTTCTTGGGTCCCCCTAACAAGAATAGGCCTAAGAAAATATGGGTTGCCAAGTCACTAGTTGAGAAAGTTAAGGGTCCCTCTCAAGTTTGGGTCCCTAAACAAAAGGCTTGATCTCTTGTGTGTAGGTGAACTATAAGACCGGTGGATCTCATTGGGTGATTGATAGTGGTTGCACACAACATATGACCGGTGATCCTCGTATGTTCACCTCACTTGAAGAGGAAGGGGTATGTCAAGACAAGATCACATTTGGGGACAATTCCAAAAGCAAAGTCAAGGGTATAGGCAAGGTTGCAATATCAAATGATCATTCTCTCTCAAATGTGCTCTATGTTGCTTCATTAAGTTTCAACTTACTATCCGTTGGGCAACTTTGTGATCTTGGCTACCAATGCTTGTTTAGTCCAAATAAAGTGGTCGTTACAAAGATAGATGACAAGCAAGTGATTTTCAAGGGTTTTAGATACAATAATCTCTATCTAGTTGACTTCACCTCCGAAGATGCAAACTTGATGATATGTTTGTTCACCAAGACTACACTTGGATGGCTTTGGCATAGGAGGCTTGCTCATGTTGGAATGAACACTCTCAACAAGCTATTGAAGAAAGAATTAGTGAGAGGTTTGAAGGATGTAAAGTTTGAGAAGGACAAACCTTGTAGTGCATGTCAAGCCGGCAAACAAGTTGCAAACACTCATCCAACCAAAGCCTACATGTCAACATCAAGAGTACTAGAACTTCTACACATGGATTTGTTTGGCCCTACAACTTACAAGAGTTTGGGTGGAAATCTCTATTGCCTAGTAATTGTGGATCATTACTCAAGATACACTTGGACTTTCTTTCTTCATGACAAATCCGAAGTGGCAAATTGCTTCAAGAAGTTTGCAAAGAGGGCTCAAAATGAATTTGAAGTCAAGATAAAGAAAATTAGAAGTGATAATGGCAAAGAGTTTGACAACACCAACATTGAAGCTTATTGTGATGAAATTGGAATCAAGCATGAAGTTTCATCAACCTACACTCCTCAACAAAATGGTGTAGTTGAGAGAAAGAACCGGACCTTGATCACTCTTGCAAGAACAATGCTAGATGAGTACAATACACCGGAGAAATTGTGGGCCGAGACAATCAACACCGCATGCTATGCCTCAAATCGCCTCTTCCTACAAAAGTTCCTTTGCAAGACCCCTTATGAGTTGCTAAATGGGAAGAAGCCGGACGTCTCATTCTTCCGGGTGTTTGGTTGTAAATGCTATATCTACAAGAAGCGTCAACACCTAGGGAAGTTCCAAAGACGTTGTGATATTGGTTTTCTTGTTGGCTACTCATCAAAGTCCAAAGCATATAGAGTATTTAACCATGCCACCGGTTTGGTTGAAGAAACATATGATGTGGAATTTGATGAATCTAACGGCTCCCAAGGAGCAATTGAGAATTGTGATGATGTAGGTGATGAACCATTGAGGGAGGCCATGAAGAACATGCCGGTGGGAGACATCAAGCCTAAAGATGATGAAGACGATGTACAAATTGTAAATCCACCATCTTCATCATATGTGCCTCAAGATGATGACAAGAATGAGAGAGTTGAAAATGAAGACACCCATGTCTCTCATCATCAAGCCGAGGCACAAGCACAAGATGTTGATGCTCCCCATCCTACTCCTCAAATGACTGATCGAAGAAACTCACCTCTACTTCAAGCACATCCATAAGATCTCATCATAGGGAGTCCTACGAAGGGTGTAATGACTCAATCTCAAAAGTTTAATTCTTTTGTTGAACATCACTCTTTTGTCTCTTGTCTTGAACCTAAGAATGTAGAAGAAGCTCTTCAGGATCCGGATTGAGTGAATTCCATGCATGAAGAATTGAACAACTTCGCCCGCAATCAAGTATGGACACTTGAAGAGCATCCAAAAGGTGCAAGAGTCATTGGAACCAAGTGGGTATTCCGCAACAAGCAAGATGATCAAGGGGTAGTAGTAAGAAACAAGGCAAGACTAGTAGCAAAAGGGTTCTCTCAAGTTGAAGGTCTTGATTTTGGAGAGACTTTTGCACCCGTTGCAAGACTTGAAGCCATCCGTATCCTTCTTGCATATGCATCACATCATGATATGAAACTATATCAAATAGATGTGAAGAGTGCATTCTTAAATGGCTTCATAAATGAACTAGTCTATGTTGAACAACCTCCTGGGTTTGAAGACCCTAGATATCCTAATCATGTTTATAGGTTGTCCAAGGCGCTATATGGGCTCAAGCAAGCCCCTAGAGCGTGGTATGAGCACCTCCGGGACTTCCTCATTGAGAAGGGCTTCACTATTGGGAAGGTTGACACCACACTATTCACCAAGAAATTTAATGAAGAGATCTTCATTTGTCAAGTCTATGTTGATGATATCATCTTCGGGTCAACAAATGAAGACTATTGCAAAGAATTTGGTGAATTGATGTCAAAAGAGTTCGAGATGTCAATGATTGGTGAGCTAACATTCTTCCTTGGGTTTCAAGTCAAGCAAATGAGAGAAGGGATTTTTATCTCTCAAGAAAAGTATACCAAGGATCTTCTCAAAAGATTCAAGATGGAAGAATGCAAGCCAATCAAGACCCTAATGCCAACTAATGGACATCTCGACCTAGATGAGGGAGGTAAATCAATCGATCAAACTCTTTATCGTTCTATGATTGGTAGCTTGTTGTACCTTACCGCATCTAGGCCCGACATCATGTTTAGTGTGTGCATGTGTGCCCGCTTTCAAGCGTGCCCTAAAGAACCTCACCTAAGTGCCGAAAAAAGAATCCTAAGATATCTTAAGTATACCCCAAGCATTGGACTTTGGTACCCCAAAGGAGCTAGATTCCAACTAGTTGGCTACTCCGATTCGGATTATGCCGGTTGCAAAATTGATAGAAAAAGCACATCCAGAGGATGCCATTTGCTTGGGAGATCCTTAGTATCTTGGTCATCTAAAAAGCAAAATAGTGTGGCTTTGTCCACCGCCGAGGCGGAATACATTACCGTGGGGGCTTGTTGTGTACAAATCTTATACATGAAACAAACCCTCCTAGACTATGGAGTTGTTCTTGAAAAGGTGCCGCTTTTGTGTGACAATGAAAGTGCGGTTAAAATTGCAAATAATCCGGTACAACACTCTCGCACCAAGCACATTGATATCTGCCACCACTTTCTAAGAGATCATGTTGCTAAAAATGATATATCACTAGAAGGTGTAAGAAGTGAAAATCAATTAGCAGATATATTCACTAAACCTTTAGATGAGGCTACTTTTTGTAGATTGAGAAGTGAACTAAATGTGCTTGATTCTAGTAACTTTAAAAGATGAGCTTGTGTTGTCCCTTGCATTGCATCGTACTTTATGCCATGTTTATTTTCCCGCAATGCATCTAGGACTTGTCTAACACGGTTACGATAACCCTCCTTTGGAGGAGTGAAAAAGTCTAACCTTGGATCAAACTTGACAAGCAACCTAGCCTTCCCTTCTTGTTTTGCATTGCATATGCATGGTTGTTGCTTTGTCGCTTCTTTTCGGTTTAGCTTTGAGTAACCTCTGTGTTCGTCCATGAATAGAGAGAGCATTTGAAGCTTCCAAGGGTTCATAAACTCTATTGCATGGCCATACGTTGCTCCTCGGATGTTTATTGAATATTTTCTTAAAAATAATACTAGCCTAAGGCAAAATATTTTGAAAATTTTGAGGGTTTGAGTGAGGTCACTCATATCAGGTTCCAATTGGTGTTTATTTGAGTCTCTTTGAATTGGAACTTGATTGGGAGAAGTCACGTCGAAAAACGGTTTGAAAAAGAACTTTTTACAGCGACCGGACGCTGGACCGGACGCTGCATCGGACACGGTTCTGCTTCACCACCGCGTCCGGTCTTGGCGTCCACCAGCGCGTCCGGTCATTCCTGAAGTTTTTCTTCGAAACCTCTAACCGGACGCTGCACCGGACGCGCCCCTGTCGACCACCGCGTCCGGTCCCGGTATCCACCACCGCGTCTGGTCATCCGTTCCAAATTTTCGGGCTATGTCAAACCGGACGCTGTCAGCGTCCGATCGTGGATAATTGGACGCGTCCGGTCATTCCAGGAGCTTACTGGAATGTGACTGGACGCTGTCTCCACCGCGTCCGGTCATTCGACCACCGCGTCTGGTCATCACGCATAAAGCGGATCTCACCCTTTTAACCGTACGTTTAGATCTAGTTTCTCCGCCCGCTGACCTCCCTCGCCATTGCCAAACCCGCTGACCTTGCTCGCGCCCTCGTCCGCGCCACCACCACCGCAGCCCTCCTACCGCAGCACCGAGCCACCGCCGCAGCCCTCCTGCCGCAGCACCGAGCCGCCGCCGCAGCCACGCCCTGCGCCCACGCCTCCGCCGCCGCAGCCGCCGTGCCGTAGCACCGAGCAGCACTGCCGCAGCCAGAGACTTCCCCAGTGCCCTAGCTGTTCATCGAAAATCCTTTTGCCGTGCACGCTCTTCAAAGCCCTTGCAAAGACCCCTAACCCTAACCCTAGATCACAAGTTTCACCAAAAACCCTAACCCTAGGTCGCTAGGTTTTCATCTTCGAATCCTCGCGATCGTCTCCGTCTCCGCAAGGTGACATCTTCTCCTTGGATTAGGGTTTACCGTCGATTTTCCGGTGAATTACTAATTCAATTGTCGTTCGATCATCGATTGTATTCCAGGGTTTTGGTCGCCGTCTTCGGGTAACCTTAATACGTCGAGATCGTCTTCCGGTCATCGGATCATCGCTCGTCAAGGTAGCTATCGCGGTCATCTCATATCTTACCTCACCTGCTTGCTCTTACTAGGATCTCACTTATCTTTTAGATATATATGTTGCTTATAGTAGATCCATCTATTCTATCGTTTTAGTTTGTCCTATCAGTGCTGAGTGGTTCAGGTGATCAGTTGTGAATCCGAGGCCAAGCCTACGGATACGGATTGAGGCCAAGCCTCACAAGGTTCAGTACATCATCTATTTTTTCAGTTTGTGTCAGTACATCCTCTTGTCAGTATGGTTCGATGCAAGAACGCTGGTGGGGCACCCAGTGACGGGGATGACAGTCCCCCCAGGAGGACAGAGTTAGCTCGCGGGAAGCGAGTTAAGATTGCTGCCAAGAAAAGGAAGAGAACTCTTATAGAGGCAGAGATAGCTCAGGTAGTGGCAGATGCAGCTGATGCAGCAGAAAGGGGTGGCAGGAGCAGCGGTATTCACATTGGCGAGAGTCGCTTTCATCTTGAAGGTCGACAACTTGGTACAGAGGCCACAGAGGAGACAGTAGAGGCTCTAGAGGAGACAGTGGATGCCCCTGTAGAGCAGCCTACAGAGGATCCATAGGAGACTGAGGAGTAGACAACACAGACTCCACCACGTCGTTGCTCATGACGTACGCGTGCTCAGGTCACTCCCAGGCCAGAGGGACAACGTCATGGAGGCCGTCCACCTCCTAGGGCTAGAGGTCACCCCCAGTTGAGCACTTTGACCTCAGGGGTGCTACAGCCAGACAGGTCTAGGCCCTCAGGTTTGTTGAGGTCACTCGGTGGTTCCCACCCCAGCGGGACCCCTGGGCGTCAGAGGGCTTCTACACACCTCTGCACGAGGATTTCTATAGGGTCTATGTCGATAGTGGGATAGCTTTCAGACCATAGAGAGTCTGTCAACTAGAGGCACTAGTTGAGGTGGTTGGTGAGCAGCTTCATCCACATCTATCTTTTCTGCCAGGACTCTCAGATCTACTTGGACGGACTGGAGCATACTGTGGAACCTGGGTCAGAGAGTTTTACTCGTCACTATGGATTGACCCTACACATCAGTTCATCCACTTTGCCTTCAGAGGTCGTGACCGCAGGTTATACAGCACCAGGGTACGGGAGATTCTCAGACTCCCTGCTTTAGAGACCAAGATCCATCAGTTGTGCTTCGGACAGACTGCTCCTCCGAGACGCCCTCACGACAGGACAGTGCCTCCTACTGATCTGATTCGACCCTGCTTCCGTGAGCCTTTTGGCGAAGGGTCTCGACGCACGCCAGCCAGCTTGACACCCATAGCGAGAGTACTGGATGCCATAGTGAGGAGGACAGTTCTTCCTAGACTTGGATACAGAGAGGGTCTCACTCGCATGCAGCTATGGGTGATACATCACCTCATCTCATAGACCCCGTTCGACCTTTGGGATCTGATGCTTTGTGAGATGGAGGATACCTTGGCAGAGGGGTTCAAGGGACACAGGCAGCTCCCATATGCACACTAGATCTGCTTCATCATCAGGACTGCCTGTGAGTTGCCTGCATAGATTAGAGCTGAAATCTCTCATACTACCACAGCATTCCCAGAATATGACATCCGCCAGTTGTGGGCATCAGTGACTAGAGAGCAGACACCTGGACCAGGACAGAGACAGAGGCCAGAGGTACCAGAGACAGCCGCTGAGCAGGACGAGACCGTTGAGGGTCTTGCTGAGGCAGAGCTTGCAGACTTAGATTCTCAGCCGGCTGATCAAGCCGAGAATGTGGCCACTGATAGTACAGATGAAGACTACCAGCCCATCCCCCGGTATCGCTCTCCTCGACCTCACGATCACGAGGCCGGTGGCTCTGGCTCAGCCTCCCGCTCAGATCCAGCCATGGTGGCCATTCTTGAGAGGTTGACCTAGGCCTAGGAGCAACAGGAGATACAGATGCAGCGATAGGCACAGGACTCAGCTGCATCATTTGCACAGATTCAGGCTCGCCAGGATGAGCTTCAGAGGCAGCAGCTCGAGTTTCAGCGTCAGCAGTTCGAGATGCAGAGGCAGCAGGTAGCCACTCAGCAGCAGTATTTAGAGCTCCTGCGCCACCTTGTCACTGTGGGAGTTCCGCCACCGCCGTCTGTTCTGACTCTAGCCTTACAGTCCAGTGGACTTCAGAGTCAGGGGCAGCCGAGTTTTCAGTATACCTCCCCTCAGCAGCAGATACCTCAGACTTTTCAGTCTCTGAGCTACACGCCTATTCAGACAGGTTTTACTCCACCAGCTCAGCCGGGACCACATCTCCTCTCAGGCCCGGCATTCCCTGATTTCAGTGCTACATATAGTGAGCTGACTGGACAGCCGACACCGTCCTATTCGACTTTTGTGACTACCTCAGACATGTCGGCTTTAGAGACTGTTGCATTTCTAGTGACAGGGGCTGCTACCACTGACACTCTGCCTTCCTCAGTCGCATCTACAGATCCTCCCACTCTATGGGTCTTTTAGGCTCAGGCGACAGTGACCGATCCGATAGTTGCTTCTACACCTTCAGTCACTGCACCTCATCTATAGACCCAGACTACTTCACTGCCACGTTCAGCTTTAGAGGGTCAGCCTGACAGTTCAGAGTCTGAGGAGGATGCTACGCAGTTTGTGATCACTCCGCGCTCCTCGGCACCAGACACGACAACTTCTGTTCCCCCGTCAGATCCCTAGATTAGTTTTTGGCGGTTGATGCCAAAGGGGGAGAGAAAGCATAGATTCAGGGGGAGTGGTGTTAGAGGGTTTCGTTTTTTGTGTGTGCTACTTTCATGCATCATGTTTACTTTTCTCGCCCTGCATTGTGTGACTATGAGTTTGTGAGAATATGTTTTGTTTTATGTCACTAAATGATGTTTAGCTCCTAAGGTTGTGCTTCCGTGCTTTACTCCGATTTCATATGAGCTATATTTTTATGTGTACTAACTCTTCATGTTTTATCTTATAAGTACACTCAGTTGGCTTGGAACACATAAGCATTGACTAACCCCTTTGCTGACAGCTTTATGCTTACGTGAACCAAGCATGATCGAAAACCTCAACTCATATCTTCTGAATCTAAGTGTTGTCATCAATCATCAAAAAGGGGGAGATTGAAAGCATCTAGGCCCTGGTGTTGGTTTCGGCAATTGATGACAACGCTTAATTACCATGACTAACGTGTGTTTTGCAGAAACGTTGGTAAGTTAGGTCATGGAGATGATAACTGCTTTGAGCAATATGGTATTCATGTCCCTTGATGGAAATCGTTTTGGTTTTCAAAGGATCAACGATAAGATTAAGGACGGTTAGTTCCGGATGTCAAGGTGTTGAGATACATCTGGAATAGTCGTTAGGATATTTGTTTCTTCCTTTGACCGTACTATAAAGAGGGGCATGAGCGAGTAGCTTGACCTAGGTGAGTCTTGTGTTTAGGTGTGGTGCACACTTGTCAAACTTAGCACTAGGTAGCTCGAGAAAAGCTCAGAGTTCAGTTGGAAGCAACTTGGTTCAAGTTGTGTCGCGTTTAGAAGACGTTTGAGCCGTTTACCTATGACTGGACGTGGTCCTGGTCATGACCGGACGCGTCCGGTCAGTACTAACACTTCACTGCGGTTTCAACTGATCGACCGGACGCGGTCCTTGAGAGGACCGGACGCGGTGGTCAGTCTGACACGTGTTCCAGAGGGTAAACAGCGTAATCGGACGCGACTGTGAAATGATCGGCGCGTCCTGTCATGTTCCAGTAAGGTCCCGTGGTGACCTGACGCGTCCGGTCACCTATGATCGGACGCGGTCATGCGTCAGGTCAGTTTTCCAGTAAGCTCTTGCATGATCAGACGCGTCCGATCATGCATGATCGGCGCGTCCGGTCATCTCAGACCAGCGCGTCCGGTCATCACAGATCGGCGCGTCCGGTCACTCAGCATAGCTTTCAGTTTTCGACCATTACACCTGATCGGCGCGTCCGGTCATGTCGACAGGCGCGTCCGGTCAGTGCGCGTTTTGCTGATTCGAAAGGTAACGGTTGGATTTTTTTGAGGGGTGTATAAATACATCGCCTCCACCTCTTTTAGAGGTCTCTTGCTCATTTGTTCAGCTGAGAAACACCTTTGAAGTGCAAGGGAGTGCAAGAGCCCTAGTGAGGATAGAGATTTGCGAATCAAAGTTCGAGAATCCTCTCTAGTGACAAGAGTGTAGCAAGTGTGCATCCATCTTCTCATTAGGCTTGTTGTGGTCAAGTGAGAGTTCTAGCTTGTTACTCTTGGTGATCGCCATCACCTAGACGGTTTGGTGGTGATTGGGAGTTTGGTGATCATTCGACGAGATTGTGGATGACCCAACTCAAGTTGTGAGCGGTTTTGGGTGATTCGCCGCGACGAAGTGTCGAAGAATCAACCCGTAGAGAGCACTTGATCCTTGCGCGGATCAAGGGGGAGCTACACCCTTGCGCGGGTGCACCAACGAGGACTAGTGGGGAGTGGCGACTCTCCGATACCTCGGCAAAATATCGCCGTGTTCCTAACCCTTACTTTCAAGCATTTACTTTCGTGCATTACTTTTATTGCTTGTTTACTTTCCTAGAATTGCCATGCTAGTCTAGGATTAGAACTTAGGGTGCAAAAACTTTTATCGGTAGAATCACAAGGAACACTAGTATGCACTAGTGGTGAAGTTTGGCTTGTAGGATTTAATTCTTACAATTAATTTTTAGTAAAGCCCAATTCACCCCCCTCTTAGGCATCTTGATCCTTTCACTTATCATCAGATATATTTGAGAAAAATATTGCATGTCAAGATTTAAATACTTTTCTGTAGAGTTTGTATTTAATCACTAAAACTGCTATTTTCTTGTTAAATATGTAGTAAATCACGGAAAGCTCAGAAAAATATGGTTCCACTTTCTATAATTTTCTTTTGTGATGTACTTTCTAGGAAAAATATATACCATTCATGTTCTGTGGAAAAATCTTGAGTTGTAGTACAAGTGTTTAATATTGCTAATAATTGTTATTTTTGCTAGAGAGAAAAATATGAATAAAACATGCATGTAATAATTTTTCTATAGGTATTGTTTATTGTGTAGAATGTAGGAAAAATGTTAAATTTGTTGTTTGATACTTTTCATAGTATAAAGTATTTTTATGCTCATTTTTAGGTCCTAGCTTGTTATTTTTGTGTAGACAGTTCTATTAATCCAAATGCAATAAAATTTTTGTGGTATGCTAGATTTGATGATAGAAAGTTATTGTAATTTTTTCAGATTTTTCTATGCTACTAAAATAGGTGTTGCTGTTCAAACCTAGTTGCAATTAGGGTTTTATTTAACCTTGTTAATGCATGACTAGTGAATAGGATTTTGCTTTGGTGTATCTTTGAAGCATTTAATAAAATGTGCTGACTTAGCATGGTAGTAGTAGAAGGGAATGCAGTAGATGACATGTGCTTGTAGTCTGTATTCTTGGATGATGTTGACTACCTTGTAGAAGAAATGTATTCCTACTTTATGAAATAAAGTGAACCTATTTATCTACATTTCATGCATCATGACCATTACATATCATTTCCACAATGCATCTAGGCATAAGCACTTATACGGTTGCATCATACAGGATCGCAGGAAGTAACGTCGGTAGCAGTTTTTGAGGAGCCAGAAGAGCAGCCCAAGGAGCAGGAAGTGCCCGAAGCCGACGAGGAGGTCGGTGAGGATCTTCCAGAGTGCCCAGACCACCGTCCGAGCTCTTTCGAGAGAGGCAAGCCCCGGAGCATTTCTCTCCCCCGGTTTGTAAATATTTTATGAATACTTTACTTTAACTGCTGCATTATGTTTAGGAGTTGTTTGCAACCATTGCTGCATTATACCTTGTTTACTCTGTTCTACCCTATCCTTGTCACCTTATTATTCGCAGTCAAATAACTGCTTAGCTTGCTTAGACCGGTAGAAGTCGGGTGATTTCCTGTCACCTGCGAGCTATAGGTGGTTACCTGGATCTGCTTGAGAAAAGATGTCATCGGAAAATAACTAAGTGTTAATGTGAAGTTGAGACCGGACGGAAACTTGCAGGGTTTCGAACTGTAGTGTTTTCCGTCTGTGTCGATTAAGGACCGACTGTTGTTGGGCCTCGAGTCATGTTGAACGCATGCCTTACATTTAGCTGACCGAATAATGTACTTTTCGACCGCGAAGCTGGGAGATTATTCGGGCCGAGTGGATTGCCCGCAATGCACTGTACCGGAACAGTAGTGGCAGGATACGGGGGCGCGATGATAAGGCCAAAGAGCAGTCGGGCGGCCCCCGGGTACATGTGGTTCCTAGCAAGCTCGCGACTTTACCTGAATGGTTGACTCGGTGACCAACACCTCACTTTAGCGGGTGAGTGAGGTTTGTGTGAGGAATAAATTACTAGCTGGTTAATAATCGATTCGAATCGCCATCGTTCACTGGATAGTGAGCACTTGACTTGAACTACTTCATCGTAGTAATATTGATGGAACACTTGGGCAGTTATATGAAATATGACATGATGAAAGTTGTTAATGATCATTGGTTATCATTACCTGTTTAGTTACATGTTACTCTAGTACAGGTGCAAATGTAGTTGACAGGTTAATAAAGATTTAACTTGATGCAAAGCTTTTGGAAAGATTCTCTAAATACTAAAAATGTATTTTTGCAAATGAGTCAGCTACCCCACCAGAAAGTCTGTCATGATTTCTTGGTGTCTTTTATTTTGGTTCTGTCGGGTAAGCCTAGCTGAGTACCTTCTCGTACTCAGGGCTTTGTTCCCACTTGTTGCAGATGGGCAGATGTATTACGGCTACTGTATCAACTGCATTTATCCTGCAATGGGAGAAGCTTAGGACCATGGGCAATGGTCATTCACTACATCTCGTCTGATGCTTTTGTCGGAAGATGATCCTAAACTGGCACTGTAATTCGAACTCTGTGTGAGTGTGTGATTTGAACTAAATGCTTCCGCTACTTTCATTCGAAACTGGTTTGTAATAACTATATTTAAACTCCGATATATTTGTGACGCGAACTTTTATGTAACTTGTGATGGTGACCGCTGAACTTATTACGATCTTGGCTGGTATGTAAGTTGGTTTGAAATCCGTAGTGATTTCACGGACTACCGGGTTATACGGGCTTAAGTTTGCTAAATCGTCTGCTCGGTGGATGATTTTCTTACTTAATCTCGTATAATTGGTCGGTTTTGTTACATTCCTCCATCCTAATTGGTGAAAGGTAAGGTGGTGTTTTATCAAGCTCCTTATTTTATCTGAAAATCACTTAATAAATACTTTATACTTTAGGACGGAGGCACTACTATTGTGAACCATTTTTCCTAGCCTTTACTTTTTTTCATTTGTTTTATGATATGGAACATCTCCAAAAGCTAGTAATTAGTATAAACATTGTGAATGAAATATTTTCAATAAAATTCACTGATAGACCACCTCGTCTAGAACAGATTAGTTTTTGCCACATGGTTCCTTTTTAGATTCTCTAATGCCTACCATTATTTGACATTTTTCAGTTCTCTAATTGCCATTGTCGTCATATAACTAAGAAATTGTTGTTATGTTTGTATCGAGATGACAATTTTGCCCCTCTCAACAAATTTTTGCTCTGCCATCATTAATAATGAACGCATTCAACCTCTGTATTTATGCAGGTTTCATCTCATCCTTTTTATTGTAAAAAGTTCTTAAAACACATTTAGTATTCAATTTAAATGTTTTAAATGTTTTAATTTTTTTTTTACTTTTTTCATTTTTTCTAGAGCTAAATCTATTTTTCAAAGTTTCTAGAGATATTTTCATGAGTTGTAAATATTTTACTTGAGTTTTTCGTGTCCTAATCTATCTCTAGGATTTTCTCATAATTTTTAGAATCTTAGAGACATTCTTCATAGTTTAAAAAACATTGTCATGTATTTACAAATCTTTTATAAAAAGGATGAAACTACCCTCAAAACAATTGTTAGTTTACCGGCTAGGGAGGTGATATAAATGGTTTCAAAATTAATGAAGTAAGATTCGGGTTTTAGATTTCAAGGGAAAAAAATTAGACCACTGGTATAGCTAATGGAGGTATAAAGGCCCTTACCGATTCTTGCTTAGAAGGCTTGTGGGCCACAATTGTAGATGTGAAGTGGCTTGAAAGTAAGCAGGGCACAATAACATGGACTCCTAGTACACATCGGCACACTCGAATTGGTTGGCCTACAATGCAAGGCCATCTTTAGCTCATTGTGTTCTTGGGCACAGGTTTTCTTTATCCGCCGATATATCCTATTTATGTGCAATATAGAAAATAACTACTTTTATTAGTATTATATATAAAATTATTTAAATTTAATTAGAATCTTATTTGGATTTGTCCGATTTTTCTAATTTATCCTGATTATCTTCGACCTCCGTGAATTTTATTTATGGATAAGGCACCACCAATATTATTTATAATTTTGGATTATATTTTTTCTAATGTATTTCTAGATTATATCTGGTGTGTCGCGGTGGAATTCACCTGGTGAGTTTTCACTTTGGGTCTCTATAGAACACTCAAGTGTTCTGAGGCCTTAGAACACTCGATTTTTGTTCATGTCTTCTTCCTCCTCCCGACGCTCCGCCAACGTGGAGCTCCGGCGAGAGCCTATCCAACTGCGGCATCCTCCTTCTTCCCCTCTCCCCCTGTCGCCGTTATGGCCATGGGCGCCCCGTCCCAATCTGGCCCGGCCGCCTCCTACGCCGCTGGAGCCCTAACCGCTGCCCTCTCGCCATCCCTACCACCTGGCGCCTTGCCTCCCCAAGCCCCTTCTAAGCCCGATGATGGGGAAGAAGAGGGGGAGAGTCCGGAGACGGAGAAAAATGAGAGGGAGAAGAAGTGTTGAAAGGCAGAGGAACGTGTTCTAGCATTTCTCTTTCACTTTTCAGTGTCCATGGCCCCCACACGTGAGCACGTCCGTAGCCAGAGCACCGGCTAGGTGCCTCGTATGTCATATCAGGCCCTGCCTGATGGTGGCCCCACATGTCAGCGGAATGTGGAGCGAGCGCAGCCGACCTTGGCTGGGCAGTCCAGTCCACCGCCTACAAATGCCCCGCGCCCCCGCCACGCCCAAACGTAACCGTCCCAACGAACTGCTGCGCTGCTCTTCCCTCTCCCTCCTCTCTCCCACGCATCAACGGCAAGAAGCGAAGAAACTCCACGCGCTCTCCGCCCCACCACCGCAGCGCGGAGGAGGCCGCCGGCGATGGACCTCTTCCCCGACGGGACGCACGTGCGGCTGCAGAGCCGCGAGCTCGGCACGTACCTCTACGCCGACGAGGACGGGGTCGGCGTCTCCCTGAGCCAGCGCCGCGCGTCGCTGAACGCGGCGTGGCAGGTGCACCGGATCGTGCACGAGGGGGTCGCCTACGTCCTCCTCCACGGCGCCGCCTACGGCCGGTACCTCGCGGTCTCGCCCGACGCGGCGCCGCGGCGCGGCCACCGCGGCCGACGCGTCGTCCAGACCGACCGCGACTATTTCGACCCGCGCGCCGTCATGTGGAGGGTCATCAGGGCGTGGGACGGCGGCGACCCCGACGACGTCATCGTGCGCCACGATTTGCACCGCAACCTCCGCGCCAACGGCAGGTACCGCCGCTGGCACACAGGCGTCACCGTCGATGACACCTTCGCCCCGAGGAGCACGATGATGCGTTGGACGGTCCAGGCCATCCCCCCGAGAGCGGCGCCGCCGGAAATTCGACTTCCAGTTGCAACTCCGGTGAGCTCGCAGTCCCCATTCCTCGCATTGATTTGGGCTGAGAAGGGTTCTTGGAACCTCTAATTTTCGATTTGTGAAACTTGGTACTTGGAGCGCCAGCCCAGAATGCTTTCTGTCTGCGTCCATTTTTGCAACAACCGCTAAATGTGATTATTGCCTTCTCTTCATCTCTTGGGATCAACTTATGCAACGACCGCCACTTCTTTCGCTATGCTTGATCCAAGAAACTAATTAAAATCGATTAGGATTGCTCTATCTGTCGTTCGTTGATCCGTTTCAGATCAAAGTGTCCTGTGAGCATGAGATTCATGATGGCGTGAGAAATTCAGTTCATGTTGCCGCCTGCCACATCACCGTTGCAGTTCTTTACTAGTATCTGATGATGTATGTTTGAATCATGATGCTGAGCTGTTTTTCTTTTTCATGCATAGTTCGTTTTTGCTAGTCCGCACTTAACAATGTTTGTCTTTCTCTGAAGTCTGAAAATCTCTCTCCCAGTCCCATGAAGATGTGTAATGTGTCCTCAGATTTGTTCATTCGTTTGCCTGGCTAGTGATGTCCAGTTGCTGCAGTTTCCTAAACACCAGTGTTTTTCATTGCAAAAAGAATGTAGGAACCCGGCGCGGCCTGTTCCGCCGGCGTACCGTGCCCGCCAGCGAGCCTCAGTGGATGATCTGGTACGTGCTGGCGGACGACGACGGGAACGTCGACGAGCACAACTGGGACAACTTCATGTTCTCCGGCCGGTCGGTGTTCAGCCTGATGGCCCGGGTGGCGTTCCTTGAGGGCCATAGGGATGCCAACCACTTCGTGTTGTGCGTGAAGGCCGGCCACGACGCGCGGCGAACCCCTCTGGTCATCGACCTGCTGCCTTCTCAAGTGCAGCCCATGAATATCGTCGCCCTCACCAAAGGTTCACCAGGTGAGAACTAACTTTGTAGTTTCGCTTTCCCCAGGTGAGAACATTGCAAATGGTCCATGCGGTAAAGTTGGTATTCGCAATAGATCATACCTTGCATACTTTGCAACTGGATTGTAACTCACAGTAGTTCTGAATTTTCTATGCACAGCCATCAGTAAAAATATCTCCATACTGAATGACAACAAGAAAGAAACATACTGATGACAACAGAAAATGTAACTTGCACACTGTGTCCATAGCTCACATGCTCAAACTACTTCTGCAATTTTGTTTCTTTTATAGTTTCTGTATGTACTATCCTCAATTGCAGACTTGTGAATGAGAAAATGGCTTACTTGTTTGGATACAACTAGTAGGAAACATGGTACAGATGATCATAAGCAATTGAATGGAAACAATCTCAGATCTGATCTTTATTTCAGAAAATTCATTAGCTCCAGTGATATTATCTTTAGTTCAGAAAATCTGTTGGAACCGAGACTGGGCTCGGCTTCCGGTCCGGCCCAGCTCGCTGTACGCGCGAGCTGGCGCCTCCACGGGCCCAGGTCCACGGAGCACACACATGAAGGTCTGGGCCTAACTCAACCCAAAAACTAGCCTGATAGGTGAGGACTGCCACGCCTTATATGTTGTGCTCCCCCACCTTCGATTACCGATGTGGGACTAACCCCAACAAAATCTAGTTGTTAGCCAATACGGAGTAGAGCTGATCTTGTAACTGATTGCCTGCCTCCTTTTTCATTTCGTTTCTTTCTTTTTTTTGGTTGACAAAAGTGAAAGTGTTAAAATACTACCCATAACATGGTTCCTAACTATAACTGGTGTTTTGCTTGTTTCTTTGGTAATTCAGGTGCTGCAGCGCTAGTGTACCCAGATGTTGATGCAGAAGCACCAAATGCTGATGCAGAAGCACCTTAGAGGACAACGAGGGTAGAACTTCTGAAATCAGAAGGCCCAGTACTCCGGATAAAAAGAAAATTGAAATCAGTTTATTTTCTTTTGTTCAGAAAGCCCAGCAACTCTTCTGAATTTGGTCGTTGGATTTGACGTCTTCTGCTGACTGGAAGCGGTTTGAGTTGGCCTTTCAGTTTCAGAACTTACAAACCGCTGAAATCATTACGTGGAAATATGGTGAACGATTTTGCAAAGAAACATTGCTTGTGCTGCTGCTTTGATCTGTACCTTGCTCCTCGAGTCCTGCTACCTAAAAAACAGAGCCCATGTTTGTTGGAAATATAATTTAGACTTCACTGAGAATCATGGTTAAACCGCATTTATGTGCTGGACCTCTCCACACACATATATTCATTTTGGAAATGAATGGAACTTTCTGTTTTCGGATCTCCGTAACAGTCTGCAAGCTTGCCGGATTTGCAGTGCAATCAGTGGGACGCTCGGCACTGCCCAGATTGGGCACGGTGGCTCGGCTCTTCTATCGCAGCGGCTACGTGTAACGCGATCAACAGGCTCACAGCACCAGCTATCTGTACTTTTTCTACTTTCTGTTCTGCTGTTGTCAGATTTCTGTCAGTTGTAAGCTCCTGCTGCAATTTCTAGTTTTTGTTTTAAGAAAGGGCGATTGGATTCTATGTTAGCTTCGTCTTGACAGATGGATGAACTATTACTCATTATCCACGAACTAACTAAAATTCGCAAGACGTCAACTCTCCCTAGTCCCTGCGCAGAAGCACCATCCATGTCATCAAATAATCTCCACAACTTCGGTCCTATTTGGATCCCATAACTAACAGTTAAAAATATTAGTTGAAGACCTATTTAGATCCTCAGCTAATGTCTTACCTACTGCCTTAGAGCATCTCCAATAATTTGGCAAATTTTGTTTCCCAAATCTTGTTGTTTGCCAACTCCCAAAATAATATGGGGAGAAAAAAAGATCTCATCTCTAACAGTTTGACAAATTTTGTTTCAAAAAACCCGCTAACGAAACGAAAAGGCCCGGTAAGCGAACGAAGAGCCCCGTTAAGCAAATGAAGAGCCCCGCTAAGCACGAGAAAACTACGATGCGCGGCCGGTGCCGCGCGCGCATATATGCGCGCAATCGACCGAGATTTACCAACTTGCCAAAAATGCCAAACCCATATACCAAACTATCGGTAGAGTTTGGCATATAGGTTTGCATCCTATTAGTTCATTCCTTCTTGAGCATCTCTAACAGTTTGGCAAATTTCGTTTTCCAAATCTTGTTGTTTACCAACTCCTAAAATAATATGGGGAGAAAAAAAAGATCTCATCTCCAACAGTTTGGCAAATTTCGTTTCCAAAAACCCAAAATTTTGGGCCCACAGCGTGTCCTTTTCCTCGTCGGCGTCTTCGTCTTCTTCCTCCGTCATCGACATCTTAATTCTTCTACCATATACATGCATGCATACATGTCCAGGTTTCACGGTTGCTTGATTAGTCTGTCTACTCGACGAGTATATGCATCATCATCAGCCTGCTATGCTGGAGGCCGCTGCTGCGGGCCGGTGCCACTACCTGCTGCGAAGCCGAGCGCTAGCCTACTGTGCTGGAGGCCGCGAGCCCAAGGGCCAGCCGCCGCCTCGCCCTGCCGCGGCCGCTCGCCCTCTGCAACCACGCGCTGCCCGCTGCTTGCTATGATGCCATGAACGAAGAGCCCCACTAACGAAAAGAAGAGTTCCGTTAAGCAATGAATAACCCGTGAGGAGAAAGACCGATACCAAGCACGGAACCCGCGCGTATATTTGTGCGCTAGACAGGGAGATATGCAAGTTAGAAAAGATGAGGAATTAGGATGCCAAACTGTTGGAGAGAGTTTTTCCTCATTTTACCAAAAAATTATGGATGGGAAAGACGTTTGCCAAACTGATGGAGATGCTCAATTGTAGCATCTCCAACCGTTTGGTAAATTTTATTTCCCAAATCCGTTGTTTGCCAACTCCCAAAATAATATGGAGAGGAAAAAAAAGATCTCATCTCAAACAGTTTGGTAAATTTTGTTTCCAAAAACCCAAAACTCGCTAACGAAATGAAAAGACCCGCTAAGCGAACGAAGAGCCCCGTTAAGCGAACGAAGAGCCCTGCTAAGCATGAGGAAACTACGATGCGCGACCGGTGCCGCGCGCGCATATATGCGCGCAATCGACTGCGATTTGCCAACTTACCAAAGATGCCAAACCCAGATACCAAACTATTGAAGAAGTATTTTTCTTATTTTGCCAAAAATTTTAGGATGCCAAACCTATATGTCAAACTCTTGGAGATGCTCTGATCAATTTATGCTAATCCCGTCATACAGTTCCAGAATAGACATAGGGAGACACCTTTTGGTCTGACAGGCAACCGCCCATTGGGCTTGTATATATACATGTACTGTTTATAGCATCTCCAACAGCTTGGCAAATTTTGTTTCTCAAATCTTGTTATTTGCCAACTCCCAAAATAATATGTGGAGGAAAAAAAGATCTCATCTTCAACAGTTTGGCAAATTTTGTTTTCAAAAACCCGCTAATGAAACGAAAAGACCCGCTAAGCGAACGAAGAGCCCCGTTAAGCGAACGAAGAGCCCCACTAAACACGAGAAAACTACCATGCGCGGCCGGTGCCCCACAGGCATATATGCCCGCAATAGACCAAGATTTGCCAACTTACCAAAGATGCTAAAGCCAGATAACAAACTATTGGAGAAGTATTTTTCTCATTTTATCAAAAATTTTAGGATGCTAAACCTATATGCCAAACTCTTAAGATGCTTTGGGTGGATTCAATCGGGACCTCATTTTATGATACAAAACAAATCATGTCCATTTTTTTCTAACCGTATAGGTCTAGGATCCAGCAGATCGGTAAGATTGTAAGAACTATTTATATGTGCTGGAAACCATGACAAAATATATATGGTGGAAACCACCTGCTAGGCGAAAACATAGAAACCAATTCATAAAGGATGTATTTCGGTCGTTCAAAAAAATTGAAACTTGGCAAATCTGTAGTGCATATAAATATGGACTCACATGAAAAGGTTGGAATTCACACTCATATTTGAAAAATTCATACAAAAATGACAAATTTTATGTTCATGTGTGTTGGAGTATGTGTTTAGGCCCATGAGGCTAAGGCCCATGTGGCCCATGTATGGAACCTATATAGCTACCCTTCTAGGGTTAGCCCTAATGATTGAGTATCACTTTCCAACATGGTATCCAGCCTAGGTTAGCCTCTCTCCCTTTTCCCCTCTACCCAGCCGCCGCCAGGCTCCTCTGCTGGCCGCCGCCCCTGCCAGGCTGTGCCGCCGCCGGCCACTGGGGCGCCGCCGCCGGCTCCTCCCACCATGGATGGCCGCCCCCACCTCCTCCCTCCCTCTACTCCTTTTTCCCACCCCTTTCTCCTCCTTCCTGGGCGCAGGTGCTCTCTGGAGCTGCCCCTACCGCCGGCGCGCCGCCCATGGCTGCTCCAGCCGCCGCCGGCCAACCCAGCCGCGCCCTTCCTCCTCCCGGAGCGCCGCTGCTAGGGGGCTTTCCTGCCTCTTCTGACAACATCCTCCCCACCTCTGCCGCCCGATTTCCCCACCCTGTTGCTCCTACTGCTCGATCCACCCACCCGACCCTTCCTGGCGTTTCTACCGCCCTGGGGGCCGCCGCTGCCGATCCTCGCACGGCGGGCGCCCTGGGGGCCGTGGCCCTCTCCTCTGCCCCGGGCGCGGATGGGGAGACTGTCGAGGGCGTTGTGGTTGCGGCCCTTCCTTCTTCATCGGCGGCTCTTCCTTCCTCCTCGGCTTCACTGCCCGCGCGGTGGAGTCCTGCCGCACCATCCTGCTGCAACTCCTGGCGCTCCACTTCCATCGCCATCCGGTGTCACCGCTGCCGCTCTCGGCCTCGCTCCAGGGCCGGACTCCGCACTCGCTGCGGCCCTCGTCGCTGCCCGGGCCGCCGCGGCGGAAGGGCAGGCCCGGGTGCGCGCGGCTGCCCTCGTGTGGGAGCGCGAGCGCGACGCGGCCGACGCCCTAGCCCGTCAAATCGCCGAGGCGGAGCAGCTCCTCAACTCTCCCGTGGGCCCGGACGCCGGAGCCACCTCTGCCTTGCTGGGGCGCCGTGTGTCACACACTGCCGTTCTCTGGCACGACCCGGCCGACCCGCTCGTGGCTCAGCTGCACTACCAGGCGGGGGGGGGGGGGGGGTTCAGAACATTCGTCTTCTCGTCCCGGTCGTCCTCGAGCCAGAGTTGCCCTCCTACGCCCGGTGGCGGGATCTGGTGCTTCTCACCCTTCGCCGCTATGCCCTCGACGACCATGTCCTCGTCGAGGCCTCGGCCTCCGTCCAGACACTGTCGTGGTTCCGTCTCGACAGCATCGTCCTCTCCTGGATCCTGGGGATGATCTCTCTGGACCTCCATGACCTCGTCCGCACCGCCCCTGACGCGCGCCGGGCGTGGCTCGCTCTTGAGGGCCAGTTCCTGGGCAACGCCGAGGCCCGGGCTCTGCGTCTGGACGCGAGCTTCCGCACCTTCGTCCAGGGAGACCTCTCTGTCGGCGAGTTCTGCCGTCAGATGAAGGGCATGGCTGACTCTCTAGGGGACCTTGGGTGGCTCGTGGAGGATCGCATCTTGGTCCTCAACGTCCTCCGGGGGCTCAGCGACCGCTTCGCCCACCTCCGGACGTGGATCACCCGCCAGCGGCCTTTCCCCACCTTCCTGGAGGTCCGTGACGATCTTGTCATGGAGGAGCTCACACAGGGCCCCCAGCCGGGTGTCGCTGCCTCACCAGGGGCCTCGTCGGTGGCTCTGGCTGCTACTCCGCCGCGTCCTACTACACCGCGGCCGTCCACTCCACCGCCGTCGTCTCTCTTGGGCCCTCCTCCCTTCGGGCCGAGCGGAGGTGGGGGGTCATGGCTCTCGTCGTCGCCGTGGAGGGGGCCGCGGGGGTGGCCGGGGCGGTCACCACCAGGCTCCGGCACTGGCCGGACCACACGGGGGGGCACCATGGCCTTCGTTCCAGAACCCGTGGTCTGGTCGCATCTCCATGTGGCCCTACCACGTCCCTGGAGCCGACACTCGCCCACCAGTGGCCATGCTCACCGGAGCTCCTCCTGCTGGTCCTCCACTCGGTGCCATCCCTGCTACACCGTGGGTTCCACCCTCCGGGACTCCACAGGGGGTCACCGGCTGGGATCAGGCGGCCCTGGCTCGCTCGTTTAGCACCATGGGCCTGACACCTCCGGTCGGACCCGAGTGGATCGCTGATTCGGGGGCCACCTACCACACTACTCCTGACCCCGGTATACTTTCGTCGATTCACTCTCCCTCTTCTTCTCTTCCTTCGTCCATTATGGTCACAAATGGTTCTTGTATTCCAGTCTCATCTGTGGGTACCGCTGGTGCTTATGGCTCCTTTCGTCTTCCTGATGTTCTTGTTGCTCCTTCTATGGTTCATAATCTTCTTTCTATTCGACGTTTTACAGCTGACAATTCTTGTTCTGTGGAATTTGACTCTTCTGGTCTTACTGTAAAGGATTTGGCTTCTCGGCGTCCACTGCTCTGATGTGACAGCACCGGGCCCCTTTACACCCTTCGCTTTCCGGCGGCTCCTTCGTCTTCTTCGCCGCCCGTTTTGTCAGCTGCCTTCGTCGCTTCCTCTTCCTCTACTACTTGGCACCGGCACCTCGGCCATCCTGGACGTGATGCCCTGATACAGCTCAGTCGTAGCTCCGGTCTTCCATGTACTTGAGCTCATGATGAGCAACTGTGTCATGCGTGCCAATTGGGCCGACATGTTCGTCTTCCTTTTTCTAGCTCTACTTCCCATGCGGCCCGTATTTTTGATCTTGTACATTGCGACCTATGGACATCTCCTATTTTGAGTATTTCTGGTTATAAGTACTATCTTGTGGTTGTTGATGATTTTTCGCATTATTCGTGGACTTTTCCTCTCCGTGCGAAGTCTGACACGTTCACCACGCTCCTCCACTTCTTTACTTGGGTGTCCACATAGTTCGGCCTCACCATCAAGGCCGTCCAGTGTGACAATGGTCGCGAGTTTGATAACTCCACCGCCCGAGATTTCTTCCTCTCTCACGGTGTTCAGCTCCGCATGTCTTGTTCATACACCTCTTCGCAGAATGGCAAGGCTGAGCGGATGATTCGCACCACCAACGACACCGTGCGTACCCTCCTGTTTCAGGCCTCTCTTCCCGCTCGCTTCTGGGCTGAGGGCCTGCACACCTCCACCTACCTTCTTAACCGCCTTCCTTCTGCGGCCTGCCCCGCTGCCACTCCTCACCACGCCCTCTTCGGTACCCCACCTCGGTACGATCACCTCCGCGTGTTTGGGTGTGCGTGTTACCCCAACACCGCTGCCACCTCTTCCCACAAGCTGGACCCTCGCTCCACGCTCTGTGTCTTCCTCGGGTACTCCCCGGATCACAAGGGGTACCGGTGCTTTGACCTTACCTCCCGACGGGTTCTCATCTCTCGCCATGTGGTGTTCGATGAGTCTGTCTTTCCCTTTTCCAGCACTACCACCCCTCCGGTACCTGACCCACCCTCTCTGTTTCCCATTGACTCGGTGGTCCAGTCACCTTTTTCGTGGTCTCCTGCAGGTACCGCTTGGCCGGCCCCCGGTCCCGGATCACCAGCGAGTCCAGGCCCGTCGTCCTCGGGCGTGGCCCCGTCCTCTCCGGTTGGTGCAGACCCGGGGCCTTCGTCCCCCGCGTCTGCCCCGGGGGGGTCGTGTCGGTCGCCGATGCCGGATCCCATCCCGGCACCTGCCTCGGCACCTCCGTCAAGGTTCACCGCGCCGGTACGGGTGTACCAGCGCCGGCCGCGGCCGCCGCCGCTCGCGCTCCCTTCTCCACCGGGGACACCGACACCACCGCCACAGTCCCCGCCGACTCGTGGTGCCCCGCCGGTCTACCACCTGCCGCTGCTTCACCGACACCAGCGGCATGTTCACCCGATGGTGACACGACACGCGGCTGGCACACTGCCGCCTCGTGCCCTCGAGGCTTCGACCAGCGACGCGGTGGTCTCTCCGATACCCTCTTCTGTCCGCGACGCCCTGTTGGACCCTCACTGGCGCCGCGCGATGGAAGAGGAGTACGCCGCGCTACTCGCCAACCAGACGTGGGAGTTGGTGCCCCGGTCGCCAGGCTCCAACGTCGTCACCGGCAAGTGGATTTGGACCCACAAGCGCCGGGCCGACGGCTCTCTTGAGCGCTACAAGGCTCGGTGGGTCCTCCGGGGTTTCACCCAGTGCCCTGGCGTCGACTACGATGAGACCTTCAGCCCGGTGGTCAAGCCGGCCACCGTCCGTATCATGTTATCACTGGCGCTTGCTCGGTCTTGGCCCGTCCACCAGCTGGATGTCAAGAACGCCTTCCTCCACGGTCTTCTTACCGAGACGGTGTACTGTAGTCAGCCGGCGGGGTTCGTCGACACCACCCGTCCTGACATGGTCTGCCGGCTCAACAGGTCCCTCTACGGCCTCAAGCAGGCACCTCGGGCGTGGAACCACCGGTTCGCCGTTTTCTTGCTGACCCTGGGGTTCATGGAGGCCAAGTCTGATACGTCCCTGTTCATCTACCACCATGGAGCTGACACTGCATACTTGCTGCTCTATGTTGATGATATTGTTCTCACCGCCTCCAGTGAGCCACTTCTCCGCCAGATCATCACCGCTCTCCAGCAGGAGTTCGCGATGAAGGATCTGGGTGAGCTCCACCACTTCCTCGGTGTCACTGTAGAGCACCGCCCTACCGGGCTCCTACTTCACCAGCGACAGTACACTCGGGACATCCTGGAGTGGGCTAGGATGACTGACTGCAACCCCTGCTCCACTCCGGTCGACACTCAGGGCAAGCTGTCTGAGGCTGAGGGACCACTGGTGGCCGATCCCACTGCGTACAGGAGTCTCGCCGGGGCCCTTCAGTACCTCACCTTCACCCGGCCAGACATCACCTATGCAGTTCAGCAGGTCTGCCTCCATATGCATGACCCCCAGGAGCCTCACCTCACGGCTCTCAAGCGCCTCCTCCGCTACCTCCGGGGCACGCTCGACTACGGCCTTCTCCTCCACCGGGCCTCCTCCACCGACCTCACCGTTTACACCGACGCTGACTGGGCCGGGTGCCCGGACACTCGCCGCTCCACCTCCGGCTACGCCGTCTTCCTGGGCGGCAACCTGGTGTCTTGGTCGTCCAAGCGCCAGCCGGTGGTCTCCCGGTCCAGCGCCGAGGCGGAGTACCGCGCCGTTGCTAACGGCATGGCGGAAGCCGCCTGGCTCAGGCAGCTGCTTGCGGAGTTGCACACTCCGTCCTCCCGGAGCACACTGATCTACTGTGATAACGTTAGTGCGGTCTACCTCTCCACCAACCCCATCCAGCACCAGCGGACGAAGCATGTGGAGATCGACCTCCACTTTGTCCGTGATCGGGTGGCCCTGGGCGAGGTGCGGGTCCTTCATGTTCCGACGACCTCCCAGTTCGCGGACATCTTCACCAAAGGCCTCCCGTCCTCGACCTTCGCCGAGTTTCGCTCCAGCCTCAACATCACCGGTGGCTAGTTGCGTCTGTGGGGGGTTGTGTGTGTTCTTTCTTGTTCAGCCTTGAACTCCGCTGCGCCGTTAGTTCAGACTGCGAGGGGTGTTGGAGTATGTGTTTAGGCCCATGAGGCTAAGGCCCATGTGGCCCATGTATGGAACCTATATAGCTACCCTTCTAGGGTTAGCCCTAATGATTGAGTATCACTTTCCAACAATGTGCACTAAAAGACAATATTTGTCATTTTCGTAGTTTGAGTTTGCATCACAACTTTTTCGTGTGAGCCCTCGAATAATGCGATATCTCACACCAGGAAAATCCTTAACCCTTCCTCATCGTTTTAAATGAAGTTTTACCTATGTCTACTGTTAACAAGCCTTCTATTATCTATTTTCTTTCTAGTTAATACGTGTATATTTGTGTGCATGTGCCAAGTTCTTTTTTTAAAACGGGCGAAATACGTTTTTTGAATTGATTCCCATGTTTTCACCTAGTAGGTGCTTTCCACCACATATTTTGCCACTACATCAACAGCCTCTTGAAGTTGTTCCCTCTTAACTCATGATAGAGCAGTTTCCAAGACTACAAGCATAAGCTTCCCAGACAGTCGACAATAATGGTACAAATCTTTTTTGCAGCATGTTATAGCTGAGTCCAACAAGATCTTGTCATCTGAGTTAGTATCCCTCTCCACAACAATGTTTCAAGAAATCTTTTGAAAGGAAGAGGATCCCATTAGCATCGGCGACATCATGATCTTCAATTTCTTCAGAAAGGATGTTATCCAGAGTTCCAGACTGAGCTAGAAACAATACGAACAATTAGCACTATCCAAGACAAAGCATGCAAAAAAATGTAATCCAGAAGGTAGACATTGCAGTATGTCAGGTGCTGTGATGTTCAATGAATAAATTCAAGCTGTAGCCATCTACATGTAAATCTTTGGCCTAAAATGCAAATAAATTCAGGATATGCGACATTCAAGTGCTAAAATTTCTGCGTTACAAAAGGGAGAACAGCATGGTTATCTGACATGAGGTGCAGGTTCTTAACCAGGAAAGGAAAAGATGGAAACAAATTCAACAGGCAGAGTCGCAGAGAAGTCATAGTTAAGCACTTCAATGAAAGAAGAATGCCAGCAAGAAAAAAATTTTTGTAATTACCTGAACGAGTTGCACGAGCTAGGGACTAGTAGACTGAAGAGCTGCTCCATACAAGTTAGGGCCTATTTGGATACCCCAACCTAAAGTTTAGTCACCTCACCTAAAGTTTAGTCCACAGGTATCCAAACATGTGAACTAAAAGTGGACTAAACTTTAGTTTCTACTGCAACATGCCATTTGTCCATTAGTTGGCAAATGTGGACTAAAGTGGACTAAAAGGTGTCCATGAGTCTATGTATAGTTTTTTTTTAGTTCACTTTTAGTCCATGTATCCAAACATCACTTGACTAAAACTGATCTACATAAACTTTAGCTCAACTAAATTTTAGTCCATCTAAACTTTGGTTTTAGATCATCCAAACAAGCCCTTAGTTATTCTATCCTCCAACTCAGACCACGCTCCACCATAACTGGAGCTTTTGCCCATCCCTTTCTGAGAAGCTCTGCTATGACAACCATGTAAGCAGTCAATTTCAGCAATTTATTGAATGTATTCATATTCCAGATCCGGAACCAAACTGAAACCAATATGCATAATATAAGTTGAGCGTTTGCATGTGTTATTCTGGAATCAATTGAACATGTTTGATCCAAAAACAGGAACTTGAGTATGATGTTGCTATCTCAAAACATACAATTGATTACATAATCCTGCTCTGCAAAGAGCTAACCGTTACCAGTTTGCATATCATATGTTGCAACTCTGCAAAAAAGATTTGTACCATTATTGTACTGGCGGACTGGCCATAAAACTACATTAAATCCTGACCAACTAAATTATATGATACTGACTGTAACTGAATGCTACTACTGGCCTTACCATTCCACAAATGATTCGACACGTTTATTAAATGGCTCAGGTTGCAACTCTAGCTAATGTCCCTGGCTATCATATGTTGAAATAATACTAAACAAAGATGTGCCATCCATTAATACTTACAGCTTACTGTACTCATCCTCCTCCAGTCCATGACCAAGATATGGCATTCATACACATAGCGACTTTACAACTATTTCAAACAACTAGACTTTACAACTGTTTCAAACAAGTATGGATAAGCATCACCAGCATGTTTTTACCATGCACACAAATACACAATACATGAAGACAGCATGACACCCCTAACTCCAGACAATAGCCACAGGGAATGTGTTCCAATCAATTTAGGTGTCATATCTGTAATGTGTCAGCTCCTTTCATGATTGCAACAGTAATAACTGTTTTTTTGCTTTGGTCCTGCATCAAGCTGCTTGAGTCATTGCTAAGTTCCCATCTGAGCTTCTTTCATGCCAAACCACAGTAATGATGACTGCAATAAATAAATCCCTAAGTACTCTAGCCACCTTCTGTGTGCCACTCTGGAAGAATAATCTGGTTGCCCACTTTATAAAAGCTACAGTCCTATAACTTTTACCAACTGGGTTCCCTCTGGATCACTATTCATCTCTTGGTTGACATGCTATGCAAATGGGACCAGTGGAAGAATTAAACATCTTATCGACAGCAACAACCAGGAGCAATGCCCATGTCATCGAAGAAATACAAGGGCCGTTCAGCTTTAAAGGGAAAAGATTAAACTAGTGAAAGCATCAGCAAGGAATTAGCTACTGCATGATAGAGCTCGAATTTTGAGGCATCCCACCTCAACTTAATGGATATTGGTAGGAAATCAACAGTCGAAGCTTGAAGAAGTCTGACACATGCATTGAAGTTTCACGAAATGGTCATGTTATTTATTAGTGGATCTCAATCTCATGGCTATGGTTACTCGTTAAAAATCAGAAAATCTACACATACTTTAGTACCTAACATTAGTGACATGCAGTAAGTCCACATTTTATAAAAAAATGAACTCACCCATTCGACCAGACTTTCATCTCCCAATGGCTGAGAAGCATCAACAGGTTTTCTTCCTGTAATAAGCTCCAAAAGAACTACCCCAAAAGAATACACATCAGACTTGCTGTTAACTTGCCTGACAATGCATAATCTAGAGCCAAATACCTGGAGAGGATAAATCATGTAAGTTCTAAACTAGACTAGATATTGGGCATAGATTAGCCAGGATAAATTATGTAAGTTCTAAACTAGACTAGATATTGGGCATAGATTAGCCAATAAACTCTGAAAATTGCAAGATGGTGCGGATTTGCTTCATTACTTAGTACTTACCCAAATGTCTCCATTACACGTGTGGTGACATGTGTATTGGAAGCAGCCGCTAATCTTGTAAGTCCAAAATCAGAAACCTGGATAGTTTCAATAGAGTATATCGCTGAAGAATAATTTAGTAAGAATATTACAATCTTCATGGAGGTAACCAATCCCCCAGGCTGCTCCAGTTGCAATCTTAACCCTTGTCCGCCAATCCAGTGCTGCTTCGCTTACTGCAGTTTTGAGTGGTCAAGTAAATGATCATATAAGCGATGAACAATTAGAGTATTCTCATGAAGCTGGCATTAAATAAACGTTAGAAAATAATATAACTGGAGAAAACTGTTCTCATCATGGAGGTGGTAATAAAGTGTGTTGTTGGGAACAAAATCATAAACAAGCATTCGCTGGCCATCTGCAATGCAATAGCCTACTAGCGAAACCAAGTGCCTGTGATGTAATTCTGCTGATAGTATCGACCTCAGCCTTGAACGCACACACACCTTGCCCATTCCCAATCTTCAGCTTCTTGACGGTGACTGGGCGACCATCTGGCAAAATGCCCGTGAATACACACCCAAATACACCTTCTCCCATGCTTGCAATGATGAATAACTATGTTGAAAACTCAGGAACACATCAGGGAAGTTATAATGACATCATACCAGAAACAGAGACTAAATCAGAAAATATATTCTGAGTATACAGAAGATCAAGATTATCATAGATACTGGAACTGACATATCGACTCCATGATGAAGCGACATACATGATACATGGTATGTAAGAGAAAGGTGGGAACGAGTGATGGCATATACATTCCTACATTATTAACTTTGAGATGTTATTGGAGCTAATCATGGTAATAACTAACACTGGGGCATGGTCTGTAGGTTTTATTGAAGGGAGTGAAAACACTCTGGTACCTACTGTGGCCTCCTCCTTGTTCTTCTTATGGTTGGGGACTCCGAAGGCCTTGACCGCCTACTTGACCCAGGCTCGCCCACTATAACAGCTGTGGTGCTAGAAGTTGACAGCTGTTCGACAGACGACGACTGCTGAGGAGCTGCAAGAACCATCTGTGCAGCATTGTCGCCATTAGAATGTGGCAACTGGATTTGATTGCTGCTCTCAGAGGTAACATTGCCCATATTCTGCGCTGCAACATGTATGGAAGGTGATGCATTATTATCCTGCCTTTGCTGCCTCCGAGCCCTAGCCCTTTGCCGGCCTGCAGGAACCACATTCATTTCGATCCCTGTTGGGCTTGGGAGGCCTCTAACTATACTATGGTTTTGTATCAACTGCCTCACCAATGCATTTCCTCTTGTGTCTGCCATTTGCAGCTGTTGCCTCAGGCTCTCCCTTCTGTTTGCTCGTGGCCTGGGTGGCAAGTCAGGGTTGGTGGAATCCGCTTCTTCACCGCCTCTTCCATATATCGGAGTGACATTCACTTCTAGCACCTCACCCTTGCATACAGGGCACTCAGAGTGGGGTGAATGTGCATGAAGCCACTGGTACAAGCATGGCCAACAGAAGAGGTGACCGCAGGGTGTAACCACAGGCTCTTTAGCTGGGTCAAGACAGATATTACACTCAAAGCTAGAGTTGCAGTCACAGGACCCATCCTTCTTAGCAGCACCATTTCCACACACCTTGTCGCCATCTAGCTTTTGCCGCCTTGCTGCTTCTAAAGAGTTATGAGTGCGCTGGATTGCCCAGACAAGCCTATCCGCATCTGTACTAGCTGCCCCATGACTGCGGTTCACTGATGCTGGCCTCACGATGCTGTGCTGCTGACTAATCTGTATCACCCTCTGAAAACGAAGCTCAGGAGTCCCGGCCTCAATTGCAGCAGCCCCTTGACCGGACCGCCGAAGTATACTTGTGTTCACCATCTCCATTCCACCAGCAGCCACCCGACTAGGGCGCACAAACCTTACTACAGGAAGATCATCCTCTTCCAACCCAGTGGCAGCTACCAGAAGCTGAGACCTAGAGACATTGGCACCATCGACTGGCCCTGGTTCAGGAGCATCAGTGTCCTCTTCACCATCGGTACTGTTGCCGTCGAGCCAGGAATAAACTATAGGATCAAGCATTGGTTGCTCCTCCGGGGTGGAAAGCGCATTGGATGGCGAATAGGCCGCCGCCGCCGGGGCGAGCGATTCCTCAGGCTCGCCCGTTCTTGGGGCTTCTGGCGCAGCACCAGTCGAGTTGGGCATCAACGTCGAGGAAATCATCGCTGTGTCCAGCCAGACTGGAGGCCGCGGCAATGGAGGGAGGCCGAGATACAGGTTTAGATCCATGCGCCTCCTGGTCCCGCTGCCCTCCGGAGCCTCCTCGCCCGCCATGCTCGCGCAGCCGCAGCACCAGCTTGCTCTCCGCAGATTAATCAGACGGAATACACCCTCCTACACCTGCAAGACCCCATGGGAGGAGACACCAATCCAAAAGCAGCAAGAGCAAGCCTCCTGCCGCCGGAATTGCAGAATCAGCCGAGAACCGTATGGATCTGCGTCGGATCAAAAGGGCCAACAAAATCGAACCCTTCAGGACGAACCTATATAGGCATCATGGCCTTTCGCGGCGCCGGGCGCGACCCACCAGGATCTTGATGGAAGACCGGGGTTTTCTCAGGCTCCTCAACGCCGTCTGCGCGTGGCGTTCGCCACGGAGGCCCGCTCCCTCCTCTCCGCGCTCACGGCCGGAGGCGGCGCTGGGTCAGGGCAGCGGGCACTGGGGCTGTAGGCGGTGCGGCGGCGCCGCTGGGGCTGGGCGGGCGCTCCAGCCGGCCCTGCTGAAAAACGAGAGGAGACTCGATAGAAGACTCAGCGGGCGCTCCAGCGGGCGAGGCGGGGCGGGGATGGTGGACGTGAGAGCAGGGGCAAAACGGGAACTCAGGTCATTTTTACCCCAGGAAGGATTAAAAGAACATCGAGGGATAATTAACCAATTGTCACTATTTTAGGGAGAGTGGCAACAGATTTGCCACCCACGTGAGAGAAGTGGATGTGAGAGGGATTAATTGACCATAGTTAAAAGTGGCAAATAGTTAAATGTCCCCAAAATTGGAAGGCGATACGACAAAATCCACTTGTCATTGACAGCAAATATAATTTACTCGCGATAATAGCGGTGGGAAATTGCTAGAGAAATATTGAATCGTAAGTGAAATTATACTACTTATATTTATTAGTATGATTGAATAAATATTATAATACTGGACGAATTTTAGCATTCTGATATGAATTAATAAATGATGTGGTTTACTAATATAAAGAACTTGAAGGAAGACATAATGGTACGTGTTAGTTGGATGTGTTAGTGGATGCTGACCTGGACATTTTGCAAGACGAGATGGTTGATGGGATGTTCCAGTGGATGCTGATGTGGACACTTTACACGGCAAAATAAATTGCTAGTGGGGTTTATCTTTACAAGAGATATAGATATAAATTAAATGAATCATGTGGAGGTAGGGATATGGAAAGTAGGGGATTTATGTTTGGGGGAAAATTCAAATCATTGAGTCATAGTGAATGAATATAATGCAGGCCGACCTAGTAAATCCTCTGCTATATCTTCTACCACGTCTTATCCTATATTGTTGTGAGCTCTAGGACTCGTATAACTTATGTGCAAGACGCAAGATGCGTGTTGTTTCATTATGGGCATGATTGGTTTAGAGAAGCCGGCCTGACTTGGCTAGTGGCATGGAATAGTTGGGTGCATGGCTGCCAGAGCCTGGCCGCCCGCATGCAAGATGCCTCGTCGAGCTAGACTGCCAGGAATGCAGATGGATTCCGTTTCTCTCAGGCCTAGCTCGTGTGGGCGCAAGCATGCGCATGTTGTGGCGCAGCTGTGAGAGAGCAGGTGTAGTAGCAGACAACAAAACAATTGTGTGTACTCGTTCAGTCAACCAAAGAGTATGGACTTGGATGCACCTAACCTGTCCTAGCTCAGCGTGCCTGGCTGATACGAGCCAGGATCACCATTTCTCTAAACCAATCACGCTGTTCCATCCTTTACCGTCTCTCTCGACCTATATCCTCCACGATGCTCAAGCTCGTATTGCTGCATCATGCATCATGTCGATCTATCACCACAGCTGCTTGTCGTTGACGATGATTTCGTCAATAATTTGGATAGTCAAAAACATCACAAAAGTGCGTCGCAAAAAAAAAACATCACAAAAGTGTCACATGTGAAAGGAGATAAGCCAATTGATAAGGACATAACACCGTGAGCTCGTTCCTGTATTTACATAATGATAAAAGTGAATAGGTTGCTACCCATATTGGTATTTAAAATTTGATTAGGAACAACAATGATGATGATCATGATAGAGAATGGATATGCCATAAACAAGACCAATCTCAAAGTGCAAGTCCATCAAAGTCGAACTTTTAGTTCGTTGATGACCCGATAGTACTTCATTGGGAAGACCATAACTCGTTCATCAGGAATGAGTTTGAGGTCCATGACCACTTTACGAAAATATTATTTTATAAGCTTTCCAATGGATCTAGTTTGAACTCAAGATCACATTGACAAGGCCTCCAAACCATCATGATAAGTTGCCGTTGTTTCTGCCGAAAGCTGTGTCATCATCATGGGCTTGATATTCATTCCTGGGACCCTGGCTCAAATTTGAACACGCTCTAAAGAGATGGAGAATACACCAAGGAAGCCCTTGGACGTTCGCCTCCTTGGCCACCACCTTGGGAGGCCAGCATGGATGTCCAAATCAAGTTGGAGGCTCAATCAATGTCAAGTTTGAGTCAATCTCGGACTCCAAGAGTAGCCTATAGTAAAATAGACACCCAGGTCGCATACAGAGTCAGTTTTCGACGATCCATATATGGATGGGAATATAATTTGATAATCTAACTAATGACTCTGGTCTCACATCAAAATTCCTTTGGAATTAACGAGGATCACCAAAACAAGTTGACATTCAGCTGTTACGGCGCTGCATCGCTGTCTTTTGGGCCGTTGGGTCTTGTAACGTGTTGGGACACCTTATAGACGTGAATAGGGGTTATTAAATGCCCCATAGGCTATATAATCAGTAGTTGTCGTCCATGTTAGGATTTGGGTTTTGCTTTAGATCAATCTGCCTTTGAACAGTCGTCGTTATCTGTTTGTGAAACCCTAAATTCAAGTGCTTAATCATACACCCGCAATTGTCACCATACTTAAGTTGCATTTTATATTTGTTCTTGCTTGTGTTCTTCGATTCGCAGTAAGGATTAGCCTTTTCGATGAGGTCAATCAAATTGTGACACAGTTGATAACCAGAGGAGACATGGTGCTAAGGTTACAGGGTTCGAGTCTTTGTGATCTGAAGCCAAAGCGATGTGTTGCTCTCTACCAAATTGATAGTTATCTTGGACCTGACGGAAGATCGGGAACCTCGTTCCCATCACCAATCATGAGTGATTTGGTTCAAATAACTTTATTCCACGTGTATATGTCATCTATTTTGAATATAGGGACAAAATGGAAAAAAAATAACTTGATGGGCTATGCTTATGAAGGGTGCGTGCAAAAGATGGGCCTGATTGGTCCTAGAAGCCTGGTCAGCCGACATGTCAATTTTGGCCAATTGAGTTCAAGTTTGGTGTGGAGAGAGGAAACACACTCTGAAGTATCCCCTAGCCATTGGATACAAAGTGTATTTTATTTGGACAGTGGATGATGTCTTTCCATAGATTGAAGGGTTGAAAGATCCTAATGGCTAAAGGGGTGAATAGCCTATTAAAAATTTCTACAACAATACTAAGCCAAGAGGTTAGATAATTAAGTGGCGAAGTGAGTATTGCGCTAGCCTACTAAAAATACAAGCCACCTATCCATAATTCTCGTTACTATGATCACTATATCACACAAAGGCTATGTCACTGCTCTCTAAGTTAGTGATCTCTCAAAGACTAACTAAAGAGCCTCACTAACTAAACTACTCAACAAATAAGTTAGCTCTCAAAACTAGTTACACTAAAGAGCTTAGTTACACTAGAATGTAAATTCAAGAGAAGTAGTGAGGGTTTTACCACCGTGGCAAGTGACAATCAAATAATCACAATGAAAATCTCAGAGAAAAGATGACACAATAATTTTTCTCGGAGATTCACTTTCTTGCCGGCAAGCTACATCCCCGTTGTAGCGATTCACCCACTCGGAGGTTCACGCGCTAATAGGAATCACACGCCTAACCCGCAATCGGGTACTGCACAACTAACATAAAATGAGGATCCACAAGCTACGAGCAATCCACTGAAGTACCTTTTGGTTCTCCGCCGGGGAAAGGTCAAGAACCCCCTCATAATCACCATGATTGGAGTCGGGGACGAGCACCTTTCTCCGCTCGATGATCCTCGCTGCACCAAGCCATCTAGGTGGCGGCAACCACTAAGAGTAACAAACGAATCCCACAGCGAAACACAATCACCAAGTGCCTCTAGATGCAATCACTCAAAACAATGCACTTGGATGCTCTCCAATCTCACCAAGCAAGATGAGTTAGAGAGGATTGGCTAGGCTCATAAGGGTGTATTCTCAATAGAAATGGCCAAGAGAGTGAGCCCAAGCTGGCCAAACCGTTTTTACAGAGGTCCCAAACAAATAGAGCCGTTAAGGTCACAGGGGGCTCACTGCGCGATGACCGGACGCGTTGATCGGGGCAACTGGATGCACCCAAGCCAGTGTCCGGTCCACTGGATGCAACCACGTGTCCCCTGTGTTTGACCTCCACCGCGTGATCCCAACGGTCAATTTCTCCTGCGCTCGCGCTTAAGCAACGACCGGATGCACCAACCCGATGACCGGATGTGCCCGAGCCGCGTCAGGTCGTGCGTGCGCCTGCGCCCCCGAGCCATTGACCTGACGCGTCGTGGAATGACCGGACACACCCGCGAGCAGAGTCAAGTCACTTCCAGTAAGCATCCAGAGCCGCTTTTTTGCGACCGGACGCATTAGTTTGACCATGACCTGACTTAGGCAGAGTCCGGTCCTAACTCGAGCCATGCGCCAGTGCCACGTCAGTGAGACCGGATGCACCCCCTGCGCGTGCGATTGTCTCCAACCGCCAGCGTCCGGTCACAGACCGAGGGCGCGCCCTTCTCTGCGCACCACTGACTGGATGCAAGGTCGAGTCCGGTCACTACCTATGGGGGTATAGACCCGATACCCTCATGGCCACACATGGGCCGTGCTGTCGGAGGTGGCCCAGCCTACAAGATGATGACTTGCGGTCGACTACAGAGTTTAGCATGCATCACAAGGCTACAAGAATATATTATACCAAATAGGATACTTTACTTGTAACCATGTCCCTTTAAAGTATATAAGGAGGCGCAGGGGTACCCTAGTCGACAAATCAATACCTGACCAGATCTCATACTCAATCAATATAAAATAACAGAATACAAGATATAGGGTTTTACGTCACGGGCCTGAACCGGTATAAATCTTGTGTCTTGTGTCTCTGTTACCATCCGGTTCCTGATTACGCGCACCTCTACCAATTAATCTACAATCGTGGGTATACCTTTCGGTGGACCGCCGACCATATTTCGTCGACAGTGGTGCACCAGGTAGGGGACGTGCGTGCTGATCCATGGCGAGCTAGATGGTGTATCTCAAGATCAACATCATCTGTGGCGACTTGGTAGATCGCGACGACCAGCGAGCATCGGCGCATCTCGCTGTGCCCCCACGATGTGTCCTCACGACGATAATCTGCGGCGGGTTCCTTCGTCGACGTGCGACTACAACTTGAAGCCTGAGGCAAATTCGCCGTGGCGCATGCTGATCCATGCAGTCAAGCGACAAATCGACAACCCTGGAGCTCCTCGTGAAGTCTTCGGCGGCACCGCTGTCTCCTGATGTCCTGAGGCGGCGGCACATCAGATCGGTCTAGCACGGCTTCAGAGTCGGTCCTACTACTTCCGTTCGACGCAATCAATAGACGGTCCACGAATCAATCTACACAGAGGAGAAATCCATCTATAGAGCACACAATGCGAGATGAGTCCGTACGGCCGTACACAAGCTACCTATGGACATGCATCAACGTCCGGAGGCAAGAAGATGTCAAACAAGCTAATTATGTATGCATGCGCTCGTGTGTACACGGATCAGCAGCGCATACATATACACGTATGTCATCCAAGAGAGATTCTCCGTCAAGCTGATCAGGCGACGGCTTCGCTCGACCTGACAAAAGCTAAGTCAATCTTTAATATTCAATCTATAATATTCTATGATATACTGTGTATATGGATGTCTACGTTATCTTTTAGATCAATCTGCTCTTTGATTCCCATATATCTAGTACTCAATCTGATCTAACTACACGAGGCGGAGTTCTGATCTACACGTCTTGATGGGGTAGTGGCGGATCTAGGATTTTTTCAAAGGGTATGCTAAACGAAAAAAATCACATGTATTTCAAATAAATCCCTTCATCAACCTTGTAAATATAATTATAAAATTTACAACTCAATTCGATATATAAGCAATAAAAAATGGCAAGTATTTAGATTAAGTTGTAAATTTGCATAAACTACCATACAAATATATATAACTCACTAATATGTGGACAGCGAACACCAGATAAGGTTCTTTTACAAAGAATCAAAGATTATTCATGCAAGTGCAACATGCAAATGAGAAATCTCTTCACATTATTTGACTTGGACGGCAGGGTCCCACGGCTCCGCGTGAGGCGCGAGGCCGCTGCAACCGCTGATCGGCGTACTGCGCTTGGCCTTGGGGGCCGAGGCCTAGCGTATCGGCGTCTAGTAGTCGTCCACTCGTCAAACGTAGGTGACCAACGCATGCACGAGCAGATGCATCCACATCTATAATATACTAGATGACTTTCGTTTTACATATGCTCCTACTACACACGGCCGGTGGATCGCCGGTGGATCGCAGGGTATGCCGCGGCATATACGGCATACCCTGTAGATCCGCCACTGTGATGGGGTGGTACCGGACGGCGGCACGTACGTGCTTGCACGGCCGATCGTCGAGAGTCGCTGGACACGAGTCCATCACGATCCAGTCAGAATAGGATGCTGCAGTTGAAGCTGTTCCACGTCGCCGAGATTCGAGCAAGCAATCAAGTTGACACATACATGACAACGCTTCCAGTTGTATACGGAACAAAGCTAAGTCATATTTTTATATACGGAGTATATATGTATTCTTGGATCTCTCCATATTCGTTGGCAGGAATTCATCCCTTCATGGCAATTACCGTCTCGTCCGCGTGCCGTCCCTCGCCCTCGACTATGACTACAACTTCGCCAAGCTCCCAAGCGAGCCTCCGAGCCGTCAAGCGAGCCACATCCATCTGCTCAGCCACGACAACGACTCGTCTCCAACAACCAGCTAAGTATTATTTTTTTAAATAAATATTCCTTCGATCCCCATATATATATCTTTAAAGTTTTCTCCCTGAGGGTGCGCTCAACGTCAATTTTTTTTCATACATACAATCTTAAAGATGTATATGTTTTACAACGGTTAGCCGACCGATTATGTCTCCTACTTGAGTTTCTCAGAGCCGGCGCTGTCTCCGACTTCTCCCCACATGTGCATGAGATCTGTTCTCTACGTTCCGGGTGGTCAGCAGTAGCTCTCTGGCGAGACCAGTGCTCTCACGCATGCCTAGGCTCCGTGCCTCACACTCTGGGATCGCCGGTCATACCAGTGCTGACGAATCTCTAGGACCGACTAACTACTCGCGCTGATCTAAATGACTAAAAACTGAGTTTTTCGCGTAACGAATTATACTGAGTATAATGCATAACCAATAAACACTGAGTGTTTACTTCACGTACTACTGAAGATCAAATATTTTATTGTGTACATCATGTACTACCTATTCTCTATATTTATTTTTCAGGAGCAAGGTTTGATTGTCGAGCTTACACTCGGGGACTAGATTACTTGGGAAGGATAAGAAGATCATCGCCTGGATTGTCACACCACCTCGCAGACGGACTTTACCATCAACCAACTAGTCGGAGCGTTCGGCGTTCACTCACTCTGCCGCCGACCAGTTGGTTGGACTGCTCGTTGTTTGCTCTATCGCCGAACAGTTGGTTGGACTGCTCGGTGTTCGCTCTACTGCCGACCAGTTGGTTGGACTGCTCGGTGCTCGCCGACCAGTCATTCCGACCAGTTGGTTGGATTGCTCGACGCTCACCGACCAGTTGGTTAGACTACTCAGTGCGCGTCGACCGGTCATTCCGACCAGTTGGTTGAACTGCTCAGTGCTCGCTGACCAGCCATTCCGACCAGTTGCTTGGGCTTCATCGTCAGCTTCACTGGGGGGCTCGCCAGCTGAGCTGGGGATTCCCTTAGTGGTTGGATTTTGCTACGTCTTCGCTTTGCTTTGATTAAGCTGGTGTGCTATCAAGTTGCTCTATGCTGCTCTGATCAGGATGCTGATCTTGGGTAGCGTGTCGGAGGTCTTAATAAGTATATTTCAGACTTATTTTCTTTGACCCTGCTACAAGATTTTTTCTTTATCTTCTAGTAGGCTCGGGGACTACGTGTGTACACGTCCTCTTGCAACGCCTGTACTGATTTTTCTTCACTACAGTATGAAGCCAGCCGAGCTAGGGACTCTACGTCAGCTGAGCTATCACTTGATCTACAGCCGAGCTGTGGACTTTTTTCTTAACCCTGACACCACGTGACAGAGTCACCTACTGTCAGGCTCGAGGACTAAGTGACTACACTTTATCTGGCGGTGAGTGTAGTGCTTTCTTGTACCCTCCTTATGGACTAAGTCATGGGTGATAATCAAACGGAGTCTAGGTGGCTACACTTCATCTGAGATAGAGAATTTTTAAATTTTATCTTGAACCCTTTACATCCTTCTGGCAAGTCTTACTTGGTTAAGTCTAAGGTCTACGAACCAGTTGAACTGGACGGCAATAATTATCTTCGCTCTGCTCACTGGTTGAACTGGTCGGCGTTAATTATCTCCGCTCGGATTACTAGTTAAACTGGTTGGCTTTGTGTTAAACTGCTCGGACTTGATCAAGACGGCGTCACCAAGCGGATACAAGGTGCTTGGGGACTAGCTGTGGGGGTATAGACCCGTATACCCTCGTAACCGCACATGGGCCGTGCTATCGGAGGTGGCCCAGCCCACAAGATGATGACTTGCGGTCAACTACAGAGTTTAGCATGCACCACAAGGCTACAAGAATATATTATACCAAATATGATACTTTACTTGTAACCCTGTCCCTTTAGAGTATATAAGGAGGGGCAGGGGTCCTCTAGTCGATGAATCAATACATGACCAGATCTCATACCCAATCAATACAAAATAATAGAACACAGGACGTAGGGTTTTACGTCACGCTGACGGCCTGAACCTGTATAAATCTTGTGTCTTGTGTCTCTGTTACCATCTGGTTCCTGATTACGCGCACCTCTACCGATCAATCTACCATCGTGGGTATACCCCTCGGTGGACTGCCGACCATATTTCGTCGACACTACCTAATACAGAGTCCGGTCCCTGCACAACTCCTCCTTTTCATCTCCAACTTCACCACCCTTACTCCCAAGCGCTAACCACCAAGTGTATCACCAATGTGCACTTGTGTTAGCATTTTCACAAAGCATTTTCAAAGGTGTTAGCACTCACTAGAATATAAATGCATATGCAATGAATTAGAACATATAGTGGCACTTTGATAACTGTATTTCACGACGAGTTTCACTCCTCTTAATAGTACGATTATCTATCCTAAATGTGATCATACTCGCTAAGTGTCTCGATCACCAAAACAAAAATGGACGTATCACATATACTTTTGCCTGGAGCCCATTTTATTTTTCTCTTTCTTCTTTTTTCAAATCCGGAGCTTGATCATCATCACATGTCCAACACCATCCCCATGGACTTCATTTACTCCATCACTTGGCTTGGACCAACCTATCTTAATTTCACACTTAGAGCATATGGTTAGTCCAAATGGATTTCATCAATTAAACAAAACCAAACTAGAGCTTTCAAGGGCCCACAACTCACGTCCAGAAGATCTCCAAGTAGCCCCACTACTTTTTATACACCCACTAGAAGAAAGCCTTCCCACCTAGTCAGTAGTCTTGTCTTTTCCCTGAGTTCTCTTTAGTGACACAGTGATATGTCAAGCCATGTTGTGAAAATGGGTGGAGTTGGTAAGAATTTAAGAAATTTTCTCTTGGATAAATTTATACTCCTCTTTCTAGAAAAGAAATAATTTTAGTAACCAAGTTAAAATATATATTTATGTATATATACAAGCAACAATATTTATGATATTAAATAAGAGCATCTCTATGAGTATTGTAAAGCAACTTTCTATTTTAATTTTTAGCAAAAAGGAAGAAGCCTCTTCTAGCAGTTTGATAAAAAAAACTCCTTAAAAATAAAAGGTTGCCAAAATATCATTTCCAACTCATAAGTGTCGACAGTCGAGAGGAACTCTGTATCAGTTCCCCATCTAATGTTTTTCTCACGAGATCGAAGTAAATTGGATGGAAACTATTAAAAGAGGTTTGGTTGGTTAGAAGTAGTTCGAGGTCCTAATGTAAAATCATTTAGAAAACTACTACAAATAACTATTGGAGAGGAAAATAAATTAAAGTTGCTACTTACTCCTAGGGTGTCTGATTAGGAAATAAAATAAGGGTACATGCGTATTTTATGTTCTCTCTTAATTTGTATTAAAATTCCTAGAATGCACTATGTTACAAGACAGAGGGAATATTTTGTTAACTCTCTAAACTTATTGATTTAGCAAATTAATTATAGAAAACACCTAGAGTTAAGTGTTAGTATTAGATTTCTCACTTGAATGCCAATGGGCTTGGTGATGCGTTCAAAGATAAAACTAATGCATCTAGCCAAGATAAAGCTAAGGCTTTGATTTTCGTTCACCACCACCTCCATGAAGGTTTAAAGGCTGAATACCTTATTGATAAGGATCCCCTTGTTCTTTGGAACAAACTAAAAGAAAGATTTGATCATCAGAAAACAGTGATCCTCCCGACAGCTCATTATGAGCGGTTGCACCTAAGGTTGCAAGACTATAAAAGTATTTCTGAATACAATTCAGTCTTGTTTAGAATCACATCATTGTTACTATTATATGGAGAAAAAGTAACAGATGAAGAGATGCTAAAGAAAACATTCTCTACATTTCGTGTAACAAATGTGCTGCTTCAGCAGCAATACCGTGAGAAAGGATTCAAGAAATATTCTGAACTTATTTCTTGTTTGCTTGTGCTGAAAAAACAATGAGCTTTTGATGAAAAACCATGATACACGTCCAAGTGGTTCAAATTCATTCCCTAAAGTAAATGCAGCAAGATATGATAATCAAAATAGTGGGAGTGGACACAGACGTGGTCGTGGTCGCGGACGCGGGCGTGGTCGTGGATATGGACATCATCGTGGTAGAGGAAATTATGGTGTTCAATTAACACGAGAAATTCCCACAAGAGGCAAGAAAGGGGAGATAAAGATAAAGGCGAAATAGATGAAACAAAAAATGCATGTCATCATTGGGGTGGAAGATCATATTGGGCACGCAACTGTCGCACACCAAAATATCTTGTTAATCTCTATCAAGAATCACTCAAGAAGAAAAACAAAAAGATGGAGACGAACTTTGCAAGTGGTAGTGGTGATAATATTTTTGATTATAATATATTAAGTATGACAAATATTGGAGAATATGACCGCAACACCGCAACTCATCTTGATGTTTCTGATTTCTTCATCCAAGAATAAATGATCTTATCATTAATTCTTCTTCATGCACGAATAAGTACGATGTAATAGTAGTATTATTGAAGCATGTTTTATCTTATAAAGTAATGAATAAATTCGTATTATATTTGTATTTAATTAGTATTTATTTTCATATGTTTCACTACATAATAAATTATAGATAGTAATGTTTATTTTATTTTGAAGAGAATGGATGGACCATTGCCTCAAGAGCTTGCAAATGAAGAAAATATATGTATTATAGATAGTGGAACAACAAATACTATCTTGAAGAGTAAAATGCATTTCTCCTATCTTACATTGCAAGCTGCAGTTGTTCATACTATATACTATATCTGGAAATGCTAAATTGATAGAGGGCTCAAGAAGAGCCACAATAATGTTACCTTGTGGGACAAAGGTAGACATAAACAAAGCATTTTATTCCCCCAAAGTCTCAAAGAAATTTGTTGAGTTTTAAAGATATACGCCAAAATGGCGATCATATAGAGACAACATGTGAGGGTAATGTGGCGTACCTCAACATTACAAAGATATCATCGGGGGAAAATTATGTGTTGGAGAAATTACCATAATTACCTTTTGATTTATACTATACAAGTCTCAAAGAGAATGAATCATATATAGCAGTGGAACAGAAGTTCACCAACCATAGCAATTTTATTATTAGGCATAACCGGCTAGGCCATCCTGGATCTATAATGATTCAAAAAATTATTTATAGTTCATGTGGGTATAAACTGAAGAACAAAAAGATTCTTTAATTGAATTATTTCCCATGCATCGCATGCTCTCAAGGGAAACTGATTGTGCGCCCATCACTAACTAAAATTGGACATGAGTCCATCACTTTTCTAGAGCGCGTACAAGGAGATACATGTGGACCAATTCATCCACCAAGTGGACCATTTAGATATTTTATGGTTTTAATTGATGCATCAGCTAGATGGTCACACGTCTCCTTACTATCAACCCGCAACGTAGCGTTTGCACGGCTGTTGGCTCAAATAAGAGCTCAGTTTTCGGATAATCCGATCAAAACTATACGCTTGGATAATGCCGGTGAATTTACATCAAATAGTTGCAATGGATATTGCATGTCGATTGGAATAAGTGTTGAACATCCAGTCGCACATGTTTATACACAGAATGGTCTTGCAGAATCATTTATTAAACGTCTTCAATTAATAGCGAGATCGTTACTTATGAAGTCAAAACTTCCAATGTCTGCATGGGGACATGTTATTTTGCATGCAGCAACATTAATTTGCATCAGGCCAACAATTTACCATAGCTTCCCCTCTGTAGTTGGTTTTTGGCAAAGAGCCAGATATTTTCCATCTAAGAATTTTTGGTTGTGCGGTGTATGTCCCAGTTGCTCCACCAAAATGCACAAAGATGAAACCTCAAAGAAGGTTGGGAATATATATGGGTATGAATCCCCATCTATAATAAATCATCTTAAACCATCAATGGAAGACATTTACATCAAAATTTTGATGAATCAAATTTCCTAACAACAGGGAAGAAAATAAATAGCTGAATAGAGAAAAGGTTGGAATGAATTATCTTTATCTCATTTTGATCCTCGTACAAAACAATGTGAGCAAGAAGTTCAAAGGATAATTCATCTATAAAGCTTAGCAAATAATTTGTCAGATGCTTTTACAAACTTAAAAAGAGTGACTAAGTCGTTCCAGCTGCTAATTGTAACACCCCCGGTGTTACACGCTAATTAAAACTTGATCATGTTAATTATTAGGCATAATTAACAAGCTTAGTGACATAAATGTTTTTCGTGTTTTAGTTAAAGTACTCAGGTGTTGTATATGTTGTGTTAAAAGGTTACACGAAATGATAAAGTTTACCTTCGTTGGAATTGTTTTGTGAGTTAATTCAATATGCGTGATGCCAACCAACCTTGATTGCGTGCCTAAACACCTCTAAATAACCTTGGGAACAAAAGTTGTTTAGGGTTTGTCTTGGAAAAATGTGAAGAAAATGATTAAAAATATTAAAAACCCTAATCGGCAATTAATTGCTGATTGCTTTTTGAGAACGAAATAAATAATGGTTTTGTTAATGAACTTTAAATTATGTTTTTATAAAAAGTTTAGTGTAAGTTGTGCGCTTTGTGATGGAGTGCTTGTTCGTACCTAGTTTGATTGTTTGGTAGATTAATTAGTGCTTCAAAGTTTAAATAAAATATTGCTTCCTGGATGATTTAGACAGTTTCTAAGTGCTTAGTGTTTGGTAGATTAATATGGAGATGATGAGGCTTATGCCGGATGAAGAAAAATATTCTGATTGCTTACCACATGCTTGAAAATAGTTCAGATGCTTACCTAGAATGGTTAAGTAATGAACTTGATGTGACTGCTAAAACTTAGAATATAAAGATACACTATTAGTAATGCTTTTCTGCAAAAACAATTAAATAGCTAGCCAAATAGCCCCCTGTATATCCTTAAGAGTCGGGAGATTACTCCCAACTAGTCGGGTAAGTCTTACAGAGTACACTGTGTACTCAGGGTTTTATTCCCTCTGTTGCTGGTGGTAGGTGGATGTTGGAGCTGACTGTTGTTTGTGGATACCTCCTGGTGGACTCAGCGAGGAAATCCTTCCGCTACAACCATAGTAGTTTTATTCTCACATATTCCTACTTCTGCTTCAATATTCAAAACTGTCTACTTCTGATGTGTTGTATAAAATAACCTATTTTCCGTTGCTTATAGAAAATCTACTTTGTAATGATTTTTATGTAATCTTGTGACGTATGAAATGGTTAAGAATATTGTAAGCTTTATTCACTTATTTATGATCCTCATGAAAATGTGGATTTTCGAGTTTTCCTATTGGGTGTACTCGACAGACTACCAGGTTTGACTTGGTCTCTGGTGTACTTAGTGTCAAATGGCTGACAAGTACACTTGGGATTAGGTTAAATTAGGTGGTTCTGCCAGCTCCTAAAAAAATTAATGTCCAAGAGGGACAACTATCTACTGCTAATGAGTCAAAGGCTACTATAAAACATGGTAGACCATTGAGTTCCAAAGATAAAAATCCTCAAAAATGGAAGGGTGCAGAAATTAAGATGGTCAAATCGAGGAAATATTAATTTAGAAAAAATCTCCTCAAGGAAATAAAGACATGACTCAAGATGGGACAAAGGTACCTAATTCTTCAGAAGATGATATCTTATTAAACTATGTTATGTTGGGAAAAATTTGGAACCATGAAAAAGTCATCATCAATAATGCATTCGCATATAATCAAGCACTAAAAGTTATGGATAAAAATGAGGATCAAGAACCTCACTCAGCCGAGAAATGCAAAGAAAGAAAATATTGGCCAAAATGGAATGACACAATTCAAGCAGAATGGAATTCTCTCACAAAATGAGAAATTTTTGGGGCTGTAACCCGTATACCAATGGTGTCAAACCCGTTGGCTGTAAAGGGGTATTTGTTAGAAAACGAAATAAGAAAAAAGAAATCACAAGATATAAGGCACGATTGGTTACCTAAGGATTCTCCCAAAGACCTGGAATTGATTATGAAGAAACATACTCTTCCGTGATGGATGCAACAACTTTTAAATACCTTATAAATCTAGCAAGGAAAGAGAATCTTGACTTGCGTCTAATAGATGTTGTTACAGCATATTTATATGGTTCACTACCAGAAGGATTTAAACTAACAGGATCAGGTTCTCGAGAACAATATTCAATTAAATTGAACAAATCTCTATATGGATTGAAACAATCTGGGAGAAAGTGGTACAATCGTCTTAGTGAGTATTTAATAAAAGAAGGGTATAAGAATGACTCTATTTTCCATGTATATTCATAAAAAGATCTGGATCTAAGTTTATGATCATACCTGTATATGTTGATGATTTAAACTTAATTGGTACTCCTCAAGGAATCACTGAGGCGAAAGATTTGTTTGAAGAAAGAATTTAAAATGAAGGATGTGGGGAAAACAAAGTTTTGCCTTAGTTTACAAATAGAACATCTTAAAGATGGAGTTCTTTTGTATCAAGCGACTTACACAGAGAAAATATTAAGGCAATTTTACATGGATAAAGCACACCCATTGAGTACGCCAATGGTTGTTAGATCGCTTGGTGTAACCAAAGATCCTTTTCGACCTCCGGAATGCAATAGTGAAATTCTTGGTCCTGAGGTGCCGTATCTAAGTGTTATAGGAGCACTAATGTATCTATCTACTCATACATGACCTGATATTGTATTTGCTATTAATTTATTAGTAAGATATAGCTCCTGTCCTACTAGAAGATATTGGAATGAGATAAAACACATACTCCCTCCATCCCCAATGTTTGTCTTCACGATTTACGTGCCGATAACTTTGACTCGATTTATAAGAAATGCGTGCAACATTTCTATCTCTAAATAAATTTATTAAAAAAATAGATTCAAATATCTATCAATGATATTGATTATGTATCATAAATATTAATATTTTTTAATATGTATTTAGTCAAAGTTGTTTCTCAGGAAGTGAAAACGATAGACATTTAGGGACGGAGCGAGTACTTCGTTATTTACAAGGTATGAAGGATAAGGGTCTATATTTTTCTAACAAATGCATGGAGGGATTAGTTGTTGCAGATGCAATATATCTATCTGATCTACACAATGGTCGTTCACAAACAGGATATGTATTTATGTGTGGTGGTGCATTATTTCATGGCATTCAATGAAGCAAACTATAGCAGCAACTTCATCTAATCATGCAGAAATTTTAGCTATCTATGAAGCTAACAGAGAATGTGTCTGGTTGAGAAATATGCCACACCATATTCGCAAGGTATGCAATTTACTTTTAGAAAAGAAAGCGCCAACGGTTATACATGAAGACAATGCGGCTTGCATAACTCAATTGAAGAATGGGTACATAAAAAGAGATAGAGTGAAACATATCTCGCCAAAGTTTTTCTTCACTCGTGATCTTCAAAAGGATGGTATTATAATAGTCCAACAAATTCTTTCAAGTGAGAATCTAGCTGACTTGTTCACAAAGACACTCACTCCTTCAGTATTCAAGAAACTAGCACATGGTATTGGATTGCGATGATTGAAAGACATCGAGTGATGTTGTTTCCTTTCCCATGTTTTTTTTCTACTGGATTTTTCCTTGGCAAGATTTTTAACAGGGCATGCAATTCACTTGCTAATGGACATCCAAGGAGAAGTGTTATGAAATATTAATGTCGATGTCCATAACCCCTATACCATCAAAGCTACAACCTTCTACTTCAATGGTGTAACTCTCCTAGCATCAATTCTTATAACTTCATCTCACATGTATAGCTATGTATAGGACTTATGTATTGAAAAGAATAGAGGAGAAAAGAGAACAGCTCATTTGCTTCCTCTCTAAATTTATTCTCCACATTATTACATACATATTCTTAATAGTCAAATTAGCTATAATGTAACACAATTGTATTTTTTTTTCTGGAGGTAGTATTTTTTTAGAGTTACACAGCATGTATGGCTATGTATAGGAGGGAAAGAATACAGGAGAAAAGAGAACAGCTCATTTCCTTCCTCTCTAAATTTATTCTCCACATTCTTACATACATATTCTTAATAGTCAAACTAGTTATTATATAACATAATTGTATTTTTCCCCAAGGTAGTATTTTTTTAGAGTTACACAGTACAACCACAATACGTACGCACACTCACTCCTATGAATACACGTACACAAACCCTACCCCTATGAGCACCTCCGAAGGACTGAGCCGGCAGATCTCGAGATTTACATAGTACAACGCAGACGCCCACAAGACGCACGCACGCTCACTCCTATGAACATACGTACACAGACCCTACCCCCATGAGCACCTCCGAACGACTAAGCCGGCAGATCTCGAGATTCACAAAATCACCACCGGTGCCTCTGTAAGGTCCAAATGGCTAGAGGGGGGTGAATGGCTTATTTAAAATTTCTACGAGCTTTCCTAAACAAGTTAGTAAATAAGATGGCGAAGCTAATTCTAGCACTAGCTCAACTACTTTTAAGCAAGCCACAAATACAATTCTAGTGCAAGGCTATGATCTCTAGTTCACACCAACAACGCTAAGTCTCTAAACTAATTACCCCTAAGTGATAAGCTATTCTACTCAAGCTAAACAAGGCAAAGAACAATAAGTAAAGGAGAGAGCTTGAAAAGATATACCAACGTTGATGAGAAGAGATATGTCAAATGTACCGATCAATCAACGTGATCACATACACAAATGAAATCCTCGGCAATAAGATGACACAAGATTTATTACCGAGGTTCACTTGCTTCCCGACAAGCTACTTCTCGTTGTGGCGATGCACCCACTTGACGGATCGTGAGCTAATCAACTATCAAGAGTTGAACCCTCAGCGGGTGCCACACATCCACTCACAAGATGGGGATCCTCCAAGCCACGAGCTCCACTAGAGTAGCTAATTCGTGAACTCCCGCGGGGAAGGCTCAAGAACCCCTCATAATCGCTTGGTGAGGCTCGAAACAATCTTTAATCACGAGCTCAACACCACCGCTGCTCCAAGCCGTCTAGGGTGTTGGGAAACACCCAAGAGTAACAAGCAATCCGCAGCAAACTCAAGAATCAAGTGCGACTAGATACAACTCTCAATGCAATGCACTTGAATCTCACTCAATCTCTCTAGAGTATGCAACCAAGCAAGGAGATGAGTGGAAGGGAAGTTCTATAGCTCAAAGTGTGCCTCAATATCTCAAATGTGCAAGAGAGAACCCCAAGGGCCGACCACCTCTTATTTATAGCGAATAGAAAAGCCACTAGCCGTTATACCCTTCACTGGGCAAATTTCGGGGGCGACAGACGCTGCACAGTAGCGTCTGTCGCCAAGCCAACAGACGCTACAGGCGCGTCCGTCACTCTGTGCGATGCCATGTGTCCAGCTCATTCGAAAACTAACGGTCATGAACAGTAGCGACAGACGTGTCTGACGCCGGTCAACAGACGCGCTCGTACGCCCGACAGACGCGGTCCAGTGACGATGTTTTCGCCCGAGTTCGTCAGACGCGTTTGCCACAAGGCCGACAGACGTGGCCTCGAGCGTCTGTCGCTCACGCTTGCGCGCGCTCGCGCAGTTCCATAGCGTCAGATGCTGGAACAGTGCGTGAGGCCACGTCTGTTGCCTTCACGACAGCGCGTCTGTCGCGCCCGTGCGCACAGGCCGAGCTAGGGTAGCCCGACAGATGCTGACGTCAGCGTCTGTTGCTCTCGGCTTGCGCATCTGTCGCGTGTATCTCGGCGTCACTTCGTCGTTTTCTCATTCCGCTTGATCGCCCTTGTCACTTCTGAGCTACTCTCCATATGTGTATCACTAAAGCACATGTTTTAGCTCATGAAACACTTCCGTGCTTTCACCACTTTTTCAACCTCCGGCGCAATGGAAAATAGACATTTTATTTCCCTAAAAACGCCTGAATCCTGCGCTCTCAAGCTCGGCGGGAGGGAGAGCGAACGCCAAACCCCTCACTACTCCTCAAACACCATCACCTTCGCAAGTGTGCCAACACCATCATGTGTAAAACACCATATGCATATGTGTTAGCATTTTCACAATCATTTTTCAAGGTGTTACGTTAGCTCTCTACTAGATCCTAATGCATATGCTCAAGATAATGACCCAGTAGCACTTGATTCACGAGCTAACCGTGATTGCCCCTCTTGATAGTCGGCTATCAATCCTAAACCTGGTCAATCACTTCTCTACTCATCTTAGACTGGCAAAAGCAAACCCTATGATTATACCTTTGCCTTGATCACTTTGTTCCATGTCCATCTCCTTATGCTTGATCACCATGACCATCATTTCATGTCCATGCACCATCTCTTTGTGATCTTATGGCCACCACTCCATGCCTCATACACCTTCATCACTTGTGTTGCTTATGCCTAACTTAAACCACTTAACACATGACATTAGCAACTTGGTGTCATTAATTACCAAAACCAAACTTGGGTTTTCAGCCTCACTGTCGATGGGGACATCGCCTACCACTAAAAGCATAGCCCCGATAAATCCTAAAATAAATACAAAAAAATATGAGCACCTGTGCCAAATTGAAACTCGGTGCCAATAAATATTCCGCCTTCCGAAGCGTCCATTTCTGATCCGACGACACCGAGACCGAGAAGCCTTCACAGCTCATGCTGCTGCTCCGGGAGCTGCTCCGGCGCTGGCGACCGCCGCTCCCCGTCCCCACCGCATGATTCTTCACCTGCTCCGGAAGCAACACCACCGCGCCTCCTCCGCGGCCTCCTGGTGCAGAAGGGCCCCGCAATGAGCCAGGGCAGGAGGACTCGCTGGCGCGGCGGGTGGAGCGGGCGGCGTCAGTCGGCGAGGCCATGCGGGGCTGGATGGCCGACGGCCGCGCCGTGCACCGCGGCCACGTATTCCACGTGGTCAACTGCCTCTGATGACACCGCCTACACTGCACCGCCTTGCAGGTGCCCCTTTTCCCCCACTTCGCCTCTGCCCGTTCATCACATTCCTTGCCCTATCTTTAGTTAGGCCTGGTTTAGTTCCCAAAATTTTTTGCCTCCACCCATTACATCGAATGTTTGGACACATGCATGGAGTACTAAACGTAGACGGAAAAAAACTAATTGCACAGTTCTCGGGGAAATCACGAGACGAATCTTTTAAGCCTAATTAGTTTATGAAAAACCTTAAGTGCTACAGTAACTAACATGTGCTAATGATGGATTAATTAGTATCATTAGATTCGTCTCGTAGTTTCCTGACGGGTTCTGTAATTTGTTTTTTTACTAATATCCAAAAACCCCTTCCGACATCCTCCGACACATCTGATGTGACACCCAAAATTTTTCATTTTATGAACTAAACACGCCCTTAGATCCCCTCCGCCTCCTCACATGAGAGCTTTCCTTGGTGATTGACGCGAGTTGAGCTGAGCAGTGACATGAAATTTCCAGGTTTCTTTGCGCTCCCTTCTATTAGTGCTCTTGTGTTCTGCTGATTTATGTAGTTGTTCACAAATGCGGTGGAAAGCTTATTTGAATGGTACTAGTTCACTTCCACCTTCTAGTTAGCCATCACCGTGGAACTAGCTTTTCTTTATTTGTGCTTGGACAATGTACAAGTAGTGGTAACTAAATTAGACATAGGATCTCCCTACCTTCTAGTATTTGCTCAGGATGTCCGTGCCTTTGCTTTTCATTGAGACACCTTACAGTTCCCATCTTTGACTCTCCAAATAGGCCGATATCTCTAACGATGATTTGATTAATCCCACTGATGATCTTGAATTACGTAGCATTGAAGTAATTCTTACGGTCATCTAGGACATGTGGAATCCTGTCATCTAGGGCATGTGGAATCCTCTTGGAAGGTGCGTCGTGCAGGCACGGTGCTAGGTCCAGTTTCGTCGTTGCTTCTAGTGAATCGTATAGTGTGACATTAGTACAAAGGGCGCGCCCTCGCACACCGTTGGTAAATATAGTCCCCGTTCGCTTGTCTTTTAATCCGTATTTTTCAGTTTGTTTTTTTAGTAGGAACAATATTTTTCTCTCACAACGAATCAGCAAACAATATTTTCAGCTATGGCTTTTCAGCGAAGCAAACGGGCTCATAGATCGAGGATATATGTTAGGATTACGGATCCTACCAGGAACGAAACAGAGGTTGTAGGGATGGGAGAGAGAAGGCCACGGCCTGTAGCCTCGGCGGCGGCGCTCAAGCACTGTGGTGCTGGTCGTGCGCGTGAGCAAGAGGCAGGGGCGGCTAGGGTTTCTCCCAGCTCCCTGAGGAAGCCGGAAACAATATTATGTTTATGCTTAATTCTCCAAAGTAGTCTTACAAAGCATTTATATGTCCTCTAATAATAATAGAAATAACCCCCTAATAATTATAGTAATTCCGATAAAGAAAACTAAATGGTGACGACTTGGGCCTTGTGGCCTTCTCCTGCACGGGCGTGGCCAAGCCACTGGAGGCCTTGTGCCTGGTGTACTAGACGCCCGTCATAACATATCTCCCCGTCTGCGAAAACAGCTCGTCCTCGAGCTGGAAGTCGGGGTAAGCATCCTAGAACTCATCGAGGCGCTCCCAAGTGGCATCATCTTCTGCCAAGCCGCGCCACTGGATCAGCACGCGCCAGACACCACGGCGATGCTGCGCCTGCAGCGCACGTTCAGGAGCAGGAAGAACGCGGCCATCCTGCGTCGGAGGTAGAGCACCCGAAGCCGCGGGCGGTTCGCCGCGGTGCTGCTTCAACAGACTGACATGGAACACATCATGGAGGTGAGCACCACCCGGCAGTTGGAGACGATAAGCGACGCTCCCAATGCGCTCGAGCACGCGGAAGGGCCCTGCCCAACGCGGCCCCAGTTTGTGTTTGGCGCGGGGGTCCAGAGACTGCACCGTGCGATGGAGGGGGCGCAGCCAAACCCACGAGCCGACGTCGAACTCCACATCCTGGTGGTTGGCGTCGTAGTACTTTTTGGAGAGCTGCTGGGCTTGAATGAGGCGCTGATGAACCTCAGCGAGGATATCGTCACGGTTGCAGAGAAGGGCGTCCACAGCCTCCGTACATGCTGTCCCCGGCCGGTATGGCAGGATGGGCGGCAGGGGACGGCCGTACACGACCTCGAATGGCGTCGTGCGAAGGGCGGTGTGGAAGGAGGTATTGTAACAATACTCTGCCCATGACAGCCAATCGACCCAAGCACGAGGGCGGTCACCTGTAACACAACGCAAATACATTGTGATTACCTTATTTACCACCTCTGACTGGTTATCTGTCTGGGGGTGGAACGCTGTGCTCATGCGGAGCTTCACGCCCACCATCTTGAAGAGGTCGCGCCACACGTGTCCGGTGAACACAGGGTCCCAATCACTGACAATGGATGCCGGAAACCCGTGAAGCCGAACAATGCCGTCGAAGAAGGCACGGGCGACGGACGCTGCGGTGTAGGGGTGGCCGAGCGCGATAAAGTGCGCGTACTTGGAGAAGCAATCGACGACGGTGAGGATGACCGACTTGCCGCCGACCTTGGGCAGCCCCTCGATAAAGTTCATGGAGATGTCAGCCCACACCTGGGATGGCATGTCCAGGGGCTGCAGCAAGCCCGCCGGCTGTAGGGCTTCGGTTTTGTTGCGTTGATAGGTAGCACATGAGCGCACCCAATCATGCACCAAGGTGTGGTCGCCTGGGATATAAAAATCTGAACGAAGGCGATGCAGCATCTTTTGGATGCCTTCGTGACCAGCACCATGGGCAAGCTGAATTGCCTGATGCCGGAGGTCGCCAAAATCGGGGACGAAGATGTGGGAACCATGTAGCAGTAGCCCCGCGTCCTCGAGCCAGGGGGCAGCAAGCTCACCCGCACAGAAGCGCTCCTGCAACAGCAAGGCGTCGAGGACAGTGGCCGTGGCACGGCGCATGTCATCGAGGTAGGTGAAGGACGGCCCAGAGAGAGTCGCTGCTGCTGCTGCTGCGGCTGCAGTACCGCCCTCCTAAGGGGCGGCCTCAGCGTCGCGGCGGGAGAGGGCATCCGCCACGGTGTTGAGGTGACCGGGGTGGTACTCCACGGCGAAGTCGAAGCCGAAGAGCTTGCTAACCCATTGATGTTGTGGCACCGTCGACAAGTGTTGGTCCAGGAGATACTTGAGACTGTAATGGTCAGTACGAACTAGAAAGTGATGGCCCCACAAGTATGGCCGCCAATGGCGAATGGCCAGGACCAACCCGATGAGCTCCTACTCATAAGCAGCGAGCTTGAGGTGGCGGGCTGCGAACGACCGACTGAAGAAGGCGAGAGGTCCGGCGCCCTGGTGAAGGACGACACAGAACCCCGCACTCGAGGTGTCGCTGTCCACGGTGAACGTCCGATCGAAGTCTTGTGTCTGAAGGACCGGCCCGGTAGTGAGGGCGCCCTTGAGGGCCTGGAAGGCCGAGTCGGCGTCGTCGTCCCATGCGAACGCATCGTGTCGCAGGAGGCGGGTGAGGGGCGCCGCGATGATGCCGAAGTCCCGGATGAACTTCTGGTAGTAGCCGGCTAGCCCTAGGAAGCCCCGCAGGGCTCGAGCAGACCGCGGAGTGGGCCATGAGGCAACCACCACGATCTTGTCAGCGTCCATGGCGACACCTCCAGTGGAGATCACATGGCCAAGATAGGCCACCGAGGATGCCCCAAACGAACACTTGGAACGCTTGAGGTGCAGATGGTGGGCGCGGAGGGCATTGAGGACGACGCCGATATGCTGCAGGTGTTCGGCCCAGGATGTGCTGTAAATCAAAATGTTGTCGAAAAACACCAGGACGAACCTGCGGAGGTACGGGCGGAGAACATCATTCATGAGCGCCTGGAATGTGGCCAGAGTGTTGGAGAGGCCAAAGGGCATGACCAAGAACTTGTAGTGCCCCTGGTGAGTGCGGAACGCCATCTTGCTGATGTCGTCCGGGTGCATCCGCACTTGGTGGTAGCCGGAGCGCAGGTCTAGCTTTGTAAAGAAGCGGGCGCCATGAAGCTCGTCAAGGAGCTCGTCCACCACCGGGATAGGGAATTTGTTCTTGGAGGTCTTGGCGTTGAGGGCACGGTAGTCAATGCAGAACCTCCAGGAGTTGTCCGCCTTGCGGACCAAGAGGACCGAGGCGGAGAAGGGCAACGTGCTGGGGCGTATGATCCCCTGTGCGAGCATCTTCACACACTGCCGCTCTAGCTCATCCTTCTGCAACTGCGGGTAGCGGTAGGGGCGCATGGCAATAGGGGCCATGCCCGGCAGGAGGTGGATCCTATGGTCGTAGGGTTGGACCGGTGGAAGGCCGCGTGGCTCGTCGAAGACGCCGCCAAACTGTTGGAGGAGCCAGTCAAGGAGCGGTTGCTCTAGGGACATGCAGACGGCCCGGACCGCAGGCTCCCGAATGTCGTCACAGGGGGAGCCTAGTCCTTTCCACAGAAGGTGGTGGCCACCGCAAGTGAATGCCATACAGAGGTCCTCGAAGTCCCACAGGATGGGTCCGAGGGTTCGGAGGAATTCAACACCAAGGATGAGGTCGAACTCGCCCAGACTAATGCTGAAGCAGCTGATGGAGAACTCCTTGGTACCAATGGCAAGGGAGACGTCGCGAGCAACCCCTTGGCACTGAACATAGTCGATGTTGGCCACCAACACCCGCAGCGTGGGGTGCAGGGTGGTGACTAGCTAAAGCCGATGCATAAGATCGGCGTTGATGAAGTTTGTCGTGGAGCCGGAGTCAAAAAGCGCCACCACGCGGTGGACGTGTACTGTCACCGGTAACAGCATGGCGTTCTTCACGCGCACACCAGCTAGCGCGTGGAGGGAGACCTTGGGCGAGGGAGAGGGCAGCGACCACCTCCTGCACCTCCAGGAACACGGCCGCAGCATCGGCCTCCACCGGCACCTCGTCATCGAGGAAGTCATCGGTCTCGAGGTAGAAGAGGCCTTGACATATGTGGTCGCGCACATAGGGCTCATCACAGTTGAAGCACAGCCCTTGGCGGCGGTGTTCCTGCAGTTCCACCAGCGACAAACAGCAGAATCACGGCTGTCTAGCCACTACTAGGGTAGATGCTGGCAGGGCGGGGGCTCCTCCCCCACCCACGGTGGTGTTGGCCACCGGCCGAGGGGCCACGGGCATCCCAAGGCGCACCAGAGGCCAAACGCTGCGCTGCTGTTGCGGCGCGGGCATGAAGGCTGCCGCGTGTTGGGTGAAAAGTTCAAGTCGAAGGACATAATTCACACAATCATCAGAAATATTCCATACAAGATAAAGTTGCATGCAAAGTTGTATTCATTTCATTCCTTGTACCATACATGTCAGAGGGGGTATTTATAGGGCCCTAGTCTTCATATTTTACATAAAATGACTATTTTACCCCTGACCTAAATGCTTACAACCCTTCATCTGTGTAAGGGCGAAGTAGTCATTTCTTCCTGATTCAGTCTTCTTTTTTTACGTTTGATCTTCTTTCCTTCAATGAACTTGTTCTCTTCAGATCATTTCTTGCTCTCTGTCCACTTCTCTGTCCAGCGAAGTCGAGTTCTTGATGACGAAGTTGATAGTCGAAGTTGAATTCTTGACGACGAAGTCGATAGGCGAAGTTGAATTCTTGACGACGAAGTTGATAAGCGAAGTCGAATTCTTGACGACAAAGTTGATAGGCGAAGTCGAATTCTTGACGACGAAGTCGATAGGCAAAGTCAAGTTCTTGACGACAAAGTTGATAGTCGAAGTTCAATTCTTGACGACGAAGTCGAAATACATCCTTCTCTATACTTTTCCCTGTAAGTGAATTTCATTATGATACTTTTATATTTTTCATACTACAAAGTTTGGGCTTGAGTTTTTTAGACGAAGTTAATTCCCCCAACAGTATCCCCTCGTGAATGAAGGCCTACTCCAAAGGTCTGAAATTCGTGAATTTTGAATTTTTAAAGCGAAGTCACAAAAAACACCGTTCCGAACTTTGGAGTTGGCCGTTTATGACCGTTATGCTATGAACAGTGTTTTTTAATGGTTATTTTCCAAAGCCACCTATATACACTATGGTGTGTTCCCCTCTTTTGGGTACATGATCGAAGACGGGGAGGTGCTGTTGAATTTTTAGTTGTCGCGAAGTCGATTTTCTTCGAAGCCACTTTATACCTTCGTTTCTTTTTTTGTTGCGAAGGTAGTTTTTCTAAGGTTGATTTTTTTAGTTTTGCTATGTTTTGTACTTTTGTATGCTTATTTTATTTATATATTTATATATTTTTGTATTTAGATGTCTGATAGAGAGAAGAATGCTTCTGAAAATTCGCCAGCTGAATCTGAGCAATCTGTTTCTGATGAGGATTTATCTAATGTTTCTGCATCGGAGTCGGAACTTGTTGGTGATGATACGAAGTCTCTGAACTTTGGCAAATTCTTGTTTGATGAGTCTAAATTGCAGTGGATGGTTAAAAATAGAATGCTTGAAAAAGCTGATGTTAGGTTACCTCCGCAAAATGAGACAGTTCCTAGGCCATAACCTGATAAATGTGTTGTGTTTCGTGATCATTTTGCGGCTGGTCTTTGTATGCCATGTCAAGATTTTGTTGAAGAAATTCTGAAAGCTTATAACATTGAGATGCATCATTTGACTCCAAATGGTATGGCAAAATCGCTCTTTTTATTTGGGCAGTGAAATCTCAGAGAGAAAATCTGGATATTGGAGCTTTTTGTTCTATTCATGAGATGCATACTTAATTTTAGAGTAAAATGGTTGATGGAAAAAGTGTCATCAAATATTTTGGATGTTGTAGTTTTAAGCAAGTTCGCAGTGCTAAACAGATAGCTCCTGCTTCAAAAAATAAGTGGGTTGAAAATTGGTATTGCTATTGGTTTTACCATAAAGTTCCTTTGGTCGAGGAGAAGAATCAACCTAACAGAGTTGTTAAAAGATATCCTTTGGCTGCAAGGATGCACAAGAACAGTTTTGACTGTAAACCTGAATTTCAAAGTTTGAGATGTTCTAAATCTTGTGAGAAGTTTTATAAGCTTGCTGCAAGTATGCAAAGTGCCCGAAATTTTTGCGAAGAGTATATTGCTGCTCGGATTTGGCCTTTGAAGAAAGGTTGGGGCTTTGTTCGATTTCATGAAAAGGTAGTCAGGGGAAAAACTTATACCTTTCTAGATAATGAAGTTTTTCGTCCAAAGAAGTATACTGAAGACAAAGAATTTGTTTCTGCTGTTGAAATTAAAGCTGTTGAGATTCTTAGGAAATTTTTGAAGAAAGAGAAAGATCTGATGAATAAAATTTTTGGCTCGGATTATAAGAGATTGAATAGAGTTTTTGATATTACTCAAATAGAATATGGTGAAAGGTCAGCTCCGGCCTATGCTAGAAGTGCGAAGCCTAGTATTGATAATGTTACTAGAAAAAAGAGAGTTGGGGCTCCGCTTACTAAAAAAGGTTCAAAGAAGAAAACGAAGACTGCTGGATTTTCTGATTCTGATATGTCAGAAAATTTTGTTGATAAAGCTTTAAAGAAAATGTCTTGTGATGATGAGGTGGGAATGTTTAGTTTAGTTTTTTATTCTAGTGGGTTGACTCCTCATATGTTGTCTCCACTTGATGACTATTTTCAGAATTTGATGGCCAATATTTTCCATGGTGGTGTTGCTGAAGATATTTTGACTTCGTCATAACTAAATGTTGGCGAAGATACTTTTCCTGATCCTGTTAATCCGTCTGCTTTTCTGGTGACTTTGGTTGCCACTGTTGTTGGGTCACAAGAATAAGGTGAGGTGTTGGCTTCGCAGGAAACTGCTGGGCCATCCTCTCAAAGGTTTTCTGTTGAAACTTCTAGGGATGCTGTGATTTCGTCTGGTGGAGGTGTTAACTTGGGTGGTGAAGTTATAGAAAATGTATCCCAAGCTATGTTAGAAAATGTTGTGGGAGTAGAGCAAGATGCTGCAGTTGATGCTTCTGAAGTTGCTGTGCCTGGTGCGAAGTTACAAAAAATTAAGGGTACTATAACTTTTGCCCTTGATTTTGATGAATCTGATGATGAAGTCCATGACGAGGAGGCTGAAAATAATCGTGCTTCTCGTCTTTCTGAGTCTACTATTAATGTGAATACTGGTGAGAGAGTGTCTTTTGAGTTGGAAAAGGGTGTTTCTACAGGTGATTTTTATTTTTATTACTTCGTGTATTTTTGTTTTATCTTTTAATTAATTTAATTAATTTTTTTTTGTCTTCGCAGAGAATTTTTTCTGATTCTTCTTCCCAAAGGGAGACGACTGTTGATGTTGAAAAGAGGAAAAAAGTTGCCCAGGAACCTGCGACTCCGCCTGAAGTTTTGGAAACTGTTTCTAATGGTGTAAATCTTAAAGCTTATAAACGTTGTATGGAATACTGCCAGGCTCAAGGTGTGAACTTAGATACTTTCAAATTTGTTGAGATTGGTTTGGACAAACTTCGTATTATGCCGAAGAAACCAGAATTAAAGTTGTCAAAGTGCATTGATGATGCCTTCGCAGTTCCTGATACGGAGGCCGAACTTGTTGAAAAATCTTCGCTTGAGTTGGCAGATGCTAGTGTTTCCATGATTTACAAGGTTCGATCATTTTGACTGTTATCTTTATTGCGTAAATTTTATTTAGATTTGTTATTTTAATTTGTAATATATTTTTTACTTTGTATGCAGAATGCACTTTTGTAAAGGAGTTTGTGCAAATCGATTGAGGATGATGCAAAAAATGCAGCACTTCATGAAAAAGTTTGGTTGAAGAGATTAATTCTTTGAAATCTCAACTTGCTGCTAAGGAGAAAGAGAGGATAGAAACAATTGAAGCTCTTCATAATATGGAGTCTAGATGTATTTCTGTCGGAGCTAAACTTGAAGCGAAGATTGAAGATTGCGATAATTTGAAGAAAGATCTTAAAAAAGTTTTGAGAAAAAAAGAATTATCTTGATAAAAAAATCTCTTGAAAAGGATCAAAATTTTCATAATAAGTGCAATCGCTTGTGTGAACTTTGCAAAAATTGCTATGATAATTTTGGTGCGAAGCCAGAAGATCCTTGTTGGGAGCTTGGAGAATTCGATCTGTTCTTCGCTTGGCTTTGCCGCCAATATGAAGATCTGCCCACTGTTTTACAGACTTCTGCTGATTTGAGTTACATGTATTCAAGTCGTGCAATTTTTCATTTGATGAAGGAGGCTAATGATCTTTTGTATGAGAAACTGTATGACCAAAGTTACAGGTTTCCGTCAGTGGAATCTCTTAACCAAGTTTCTTCTCGTACTCAAATGCTTTGCAAGAAGTATTTTCATGAATACTGGAATCAAGGTGGAAGGGAGCATGCCTTTATGGAAGCTAAGCAAAAGATGGAAAAAAGTATGTTATGTATATTTGATTTTGATTCGTTGTTTTTCCTTGTGTTTTTTCTTATCTGTTGTTTTATTTGCTTTGTTGTAGCAGCTTGAAAGGATACTTGCTTCTGATGTGGTGGCTGAGAGGAGGCAAGAAAGACTTGAACAAGAGAGGACGAGGGATGATGATACTCATGATCATATACTTTAGTTTTTCGTAGTTTAGATTTTAGATTCGAGGGGTGAGGATTTGAAAACTTTTATCGTTTTTGTAAATGTTAAACTTTGGACCAGATGAAGTTGTGGTTATGCCCTTGTTAATGTGTAAAGGTAACTTTGTTGCTGAGTCTACCTTATGGTTGGATTATGCTACTGAAGAGGCAAAATCTTTTGATGTGTTTGTGATTTTGATTCGTTGTTTTTCCTTGTGTTTTTTCTTATCTGTTGTTTTATTTGCTTTGTTGTAGCAGCTTGAAAGGAGACTTGCTTCTGATGTGGTGGCTGAGAGGAGGCAAGAAAGACTTGAACAAGAGAGGGCGAGGGATGATGATACTCGTGATCATGTACTTTAGTTTGTCGTAGTTTAGATTTTAGATTCGAGGGGTGAGGTTTTGAAAACTTTTAACGTTTTTGTAAATGTTAAACTTTGGACCGGATGAAGTTGTGGTTATGCCCTTGTTAATGTGTAAAGGTAACTTTGTTGCTGAGTCTACCTTATGGATGGAGTATGCTACTGAAGAGGCAAAATCTTTTGATGTGTTTGTGAAACGTAAGCGAACATAATTTTTGTTGTTTGTGGTTTTTTTTTATATTTTCCTGATGGGATGTGCTTGCTTCTAGAATTTGAAACTAAATTCTCTATTGCTGAAAATGAGAGATGTTTGCCTCGTGTTGTTGATTGTAGTAAATTTTCTTAGATATTTGTGCTTATGTTGTGATGTGGAGACATATGTAAAGCAAATTTTAATGACATTTTCTTTGTGTGTTTTCGGTCTTCGTGTTCAAGTGCTTCACCGAGCTATATTTCTGAAGACTATCTTAGTTCAGAGGTGGATCATATTTTAGATAGAGTTGTTGAAGATTTGATGGATGAAGCAGCAGCTATTGTTGCTTCAGAAAATATTTGATATGTATATTTGTTGACATAATAAAGTATTTTTTATGTGTGTATTTGTATAGACATTTTTCTGCGATATGATTTATTATGTGAAATGAACGATGTCCCCTTACTTTTTAGCGAAGGCGAAGCGCAAATTTTTTTATATATTTTTTTAAGCGAAGGCAACGTATAGACTTCGTATTTTGTGAAGTCAAATTTTCACCTTAGTAAATTTGAAAACATCGTCCCCTTACTTTTATAAGTGAAGGCAGCGTGTTGACTTCGTATTTTGTGAAGTCAAATTTCACCTTAGTGAATTTGAAAACACCGTTCCCTCACTTTTTAAGCGAAGGCAACGCATAGACTTCGTATTTTGTGAAGTCAAATTTCACCTTAGTAAATTTGAAAACACCGTCCCCTTACTTTTTAAGCGAAGGCAATGAGTTGACTTCGTATTTTGTAAAGTCAAATTTTACCTTAATGAATTTGAAAACACCGTCCCCTCACTTTTTAAGCGAAGGCAACACATAGGCTTCGTATTTTGTGAAGTCAATTTTCACCATAGTGAGTTTGAGAATGTTATTCGTTCTTTTTGGTGAATGTAATTTGTAGACTTTATTTTTGAAGTCAAAATTCATCTTTGTGAATTTGAAAATATTATTCGCTCTTTTTGGCGAAGATAACATGCAGACTTCATTTTTGAAGTCAAAATTCACATTAGTGAATTTGAAAATATTATTCGCTCTTTTTGGCGAAGATAATATGCAGACTTTATTTTTTGAAGTCAAAATTCACTTTAGTGAATTTGAAAATATTATTCGTTCTTTTTGGCGAAGATAATATGCAAACTTCATTTTTGAAGTCAAAATTCACCTTAGTGAATTTGAAAATATTATTCGCTCTTTCTGGCGAAGATAATATGCAGACTTCATTTTTGAAGTCAAAATTCACCTTAGTGAATTTGAAAATATTATTCGCTCTTTCTGGCGAAGATAACATGTAGACTTTATTTTTTAAAGTCAAAATTCACCTTAGTGAATTTGAAAATATTATTCGCTCTTTTTGACGAAGATAACATGCAGACTTCATTTTTGAAGTCAAAATTCACCTTAGTGAATTTGAAAATATTATTCGCTCTTTTTGGCAAAGATAATATACAGACTTCATTTTTGAAGTCAAAATTCACCTTTGTGAATTTGAAAATATTATTCACTCTTTTTGGCAAAGATAACATGCAAACTTCATTTTTGAAGTCAAAATTCACCTTAGTGAATTTGAAAATATTATTCGCTCTTTTTGACGAAGATAATATGCAGACTTCATTTTTGAAGTCAAAATTCACCTTAGTGATTTTGAAAATATTATTCGCTCTTTTGGGCGAAGATAACATGCAGACTTTATTTTTTGAAGTCAAAATTCACCTTAGTGAATTATGTGTATATATTTATATATTTTACGATTCTTTTGATAGGTTAGCATCATTTTTTGCTAGTTTCGAATAATGATGCTACCTACTTTGGGTGTTTTGCCGATGCCTGAGTATATATGAAGTATACTCTTCGGCCTTTGATAAGATTATTTTTAGGGGAACTAGTTTTCTCATTTATATTTTGATGAGAATTTACAATGGAGACTGCCTCGTTAAAAAACCACTCACCCTGCGAAGGGTTCCCCTTGAGTGGAAAAAAAGTGCATCTCGTTTACATTTGAATTAAAATTTTTCAGAATGTAAAAGCTAATCTATTTTGTACAAAGATGAAAATAAATTCTAGGGGTAGTATCTTCGTAGGTCTTGAATATTGAATGTGTGATCAATTTCCTTCTCACTCATGTCTGCTAGGTGAAATGCTCCTGACTTGTTGGTTCTTATGATGAGGAATGATCCTTCTCATTTTTGTTGAAACTTTTCGACTGTGTTTTCATTTCTTTTTCTTTTCAAGACAAAGTCTCCTAGTGATAATTGTCTTGGTTTGACTTTCTTATTGTACCAACTTTCTGTTTCCTTTTGATATTTCTCAAGATTCTGGATCGCCTTCATTCTTTCTTCCTCTAGTAAATTTTTGCTTGTTATTTGTTGGTCTTCATCTATTATTTCAATATTTGTTCTTGGCCCTTGAAATTGTATCTCTTCAGGCGTCATCGCTTCTTCTCCATAAAGCAATTTGAAAGGAGAGAAATTTGTTGATCTTGAAATTGTGGTGTTGTGTACCCAAACAACTTTAGGTAACTCATCCACTCATTTGCCTTTCGGCAGCCCCACAAGGCATTTTGATATTCCTATGCATATAATTCCATTTGCTCGTTCGACTGCACCGTTTGACTGTGGGTGCGTTACTGATGCAAAACATAATTGAATTCCCAAGCTTTCACAATACTATCTGAAATTTTGGCTGTCAAATTGAGTTCCATTATCTACTGTTATGTGCCTTGGAACTCCAAAGCGACAAATGATATTTTGCCAAAGAAATTTCTTCATTGTGAAGGATGACATGTTTGTCACGGGTTTAGCTTCGATCCACTTAGTGAAATATTCCACTGCTACTACTGCATATTGAAGGTTTCCTTGTGTTGTAGGTAGCTTTCCAATGATGTCAATTCCCCATCTTTCCAATGGCCAAGTTGGTTCTATTGTTTGTAAATTTGTTGCTGGAGCCATTGCTTTGTTTGCAGACATTTGGCAATTATGACAAGATTTAACAATTTCTTTGCTGTTATTTTGGGCTGATGGCCAATAAAATCCCTGACGGAATGCTTTTTCTGCCATTATTCTTGCTCCAAGATGTGTGCCGCAAATTCCTTCGTGTATTTTTGATAGTAGCTTTTTCTCCTCTTCTGCTGATATACATTTGAGTAATGGTGCACATATTCCTTGTTTGTATAGCTGATTGTTGATGATCTTGTAATTTCTTATTCTTTGCTTCATTCTTATGTTGTTGACTTCGTTTTCAGGCTTATAGTGCCCACGAAGGTAAGCCATAATTGGGGCTCTCCAGTCTTCACTTTGTATTATATGGACTTCTCTGGGTGTAGCTTACACTGCTTTGATGGATGCTTGTTTCAAGATTTGATAGAAAACATCTTGATGGAGGCTTGTATTTTGTGCTGTAGCTTTTGCTAGTTCGTCTGCATCTGAATTGTCATTTCTTGAGATGTTTTTGACTGTGAAACCTTCAAAATGTTTCTCTTGATCTCTAAGAAATTGCAAGTATTTTTCTAATTCTGGATCTCTTGCTTTGTAGTCTTTTTCATTGTGTCCTGCTACAATTTGCGAGTCTATTTTGATTACTAATCTTTGGATTTCCATTACTTTTGCTTTGTGAAGTCCCACTAAAACGGCTTCGTATTCTGCTATGTTGTTTGTACATTGAAATTCTAGTCTTGCAGCATATTTCATCTTTATGTCTGAAGGCGAGGTGATTATTGCAGCTGCTCCAGCCCCTGTGAAGCCCCACGCGCCATCGTAATATATTGTCCATTCTGGTTGCTTCTTGTCTTCGCTTGAACTTTGGGAGGATGTCCAATCTGCTATGAAGTCTACTAGGACTTGAGATTTTATTGATGTTCTCTTTTCAAAGTCTATAAAATGCTGAGATAATTCTGCTACCCATTTTCCCACTCTTCCTGTTGTTCTGCAACTTTGTAATACTTCTTTCAGAGGGTAATTTGTGAGAACTCTGATTTTATGGGCCTAAAAGTAGTGCTTCAACTTTCTTGATGCTGTTAAAACTGTGTATGCGATTTTCTCAAGCTCAGAATAGTATATTTTTTATCCAGATAATGCTTCTGAAACATAGTAGACTGGTACTTGATATTTAGAATGATTTGTTTCTTGTTCTTGGACTAGTACTGCACTTACTGTTGTTTCTGTGGCTGAGACATATAATAGCAAATCTGCTCCTGGTGTTGGTGAGATCAATATGTTTGGCTGTAGTAGATATTTTTTTATCTCTTCAAATGCATGTTGTTGCGAAGGTCCCCATACGAAGTCTCTTTTGGATCCTTTGAGTGCCTGAAATATTGGTAGGCTTTGTTCTGCTGATTTTGAGATGAATATGTTTAAAGCTGCAAGTCTTTCAGTCAATTTTTGAACATCTTTTATGTTTTTAGGAATTCTCATGTTCAAAATTGCTTGAACTTTGTCTGGGTTTGGGTCTATCCCTTTGCTGATACAATGCAGCCTAAGATTTTTTCTTTATGTACTCTGAAGGTATCTTTTTCGGGATTTAGTTTCAAATTTCCTTTTCTCAAATTTGATAATGTTTCTTGGAGGTCTTGAATATGATCTTGTCTTTTATTACTCTTGACAACTATGTCGTCGACATAAGCTAGCAAGTTTTTGCTAATCTGACTTTTGAGCACTGTTGAAGTCATCCTGACAAATGTTGTGCCTGCATTGCGAAGCTTCTCTGCCATTCTTACACAGCAGTATGTTCCAAATGATGTGATGAAACTTGTAAATTCTTCATCTTCTTTTCTCATCCAGATTTGATGATATCCTGATAAACAATCTAGAAAACTTAGCATTTCACTTCCAGCTGCTTGATCAACTAGTGTGTCGATTCTTGGTAGTGGAAAATTATCTTTTGGGTATGCTTTGTTGAGATCTATAAAATCGATACACATTCGCCATTTTCCTTTCTTTTTCTTGACCATGACGATATTTGCTAGCCAAGTTGTGAATTGGACTTCTCTTATAACTTTAGCATCTAGTAACCTTTGGACTTCGGCTTTTGCAGCTTGTATTCTGTCTTCAGCTAATTTTCTCAGTTTCTGCTTTTTGGGCCTAAAATTTGGATTGATATCGAGTTTGTACTCAATTATATCTCTACTGACTCCTCCTAAATCATTGGATGTCCATGCGAAGACATCTTTGTTGCTTTGAAGAAATTCTATGAGTCTGTTTTTTTCTTCTTGAGAAAGTCCTGTCCCTATGATTACTTGTTTGTCTGAGACTAATGAGTTAAGGGGTACTTTCTTTGTTTCTTCGACTGCTTGAGCTTTTGCTTGTGGCTTCGCATTTTCTGTTTCTTCTTTCTCTTCTTCCTTGATTGTACGAACATTTTTCTGACCAGGAGTGTATTCTTTTTCAATATTTCTTGCTTCGTCTTGATCTCCATGGACTGTGATAACTCCATTTATTGCAGGCATCTTCATACATAAGTAAGAGTAGCTTATTACTGCTTCAAATGCATTCAAAGTTTCCCTTCTAAAAAGTGCATTATAAGGATAATGGATGTCCACCACATCAAATGCAATTTGTTCTGTTCTTGCATTATTTACTGTTCCAAATGATACAAGAAGAATTATTCTTCCTATTGAGTGAATTGGCTTCCCACCGAAGCCGTAGAGTGGGTGCTCAGCTCTTTCTAAAAGTTTGCGATCAATTTTCATGGCATTATTTGTTGCTGTGAATATAATGTCTGCAGAACTTCCACCATCAACTAGAATTTTTGAGACAGCCCATCCATCAATATTTGCTTCAACTACCATTGCATCCATGTATGGATAGTCTTTCAGTTGCAAATCTTTTTCTGAGAATGTGATTGGTAGATGAGACCATCTTGTCTTTTTGTATGGGCCTTTTGTTGAGATAGAGTTTACTCTTCGAAAGTAATTCTTCTTTTGATTGTTGTTTTCATGATCAATACTATTTCCTCTGATGATTGTCATGATTCTTCCTTTGCTTGCCATTGAAGTTGATGGAGAGTTGTCTTGTTTGTTGTTCCCTTGTGGATTGCTGTTTACCGCAGAGGATTTGGGTTGTATTTGAAAATTTATTTGTTGTTAATTTTTCTTCCATTGATTTGGGTCGTACATTGCTATTGGTCCATAGCTATATGATGGTGATGGGCCTGGAATCATTGCTTGAGAGTGTCCAAACTGAATTGGGTAATAAGAGTTTTGTTGGCCTTGAATCATATGGTTGACAACTTTTGATTGACTTGAGATTTTGTTTTCTTGTATTTCTTCGATGCTTTTCTTTACTTTTGGACATATTTTTGATGTGTGTCCAGCTCCTTTGCCATGAATAATGCAATATATGTCTTCTGGTCTTAGGGGTGTTCTTCCTCTTCCTCGTCCTCCTCTTCCTCTTGAATTGAAGCCACCTCTTTTGAATGTCTTTTGGTTATGCTGACTGTTGTATTGATTTTGAGGTGGAAAATTGCTTTTAGTAGTTGAATTATTGTTTTCAACTTGATTGACTTGGGTGAAGTGTCTTCGCTCATAGTTGTTTGGCTTTGGGGGATGAAAATTGCTGCTTTTGTTTTGATTTCTGAAGCTGTTTTCTTCCTCAATTCTTTTTCTGTAATCTTCATCGGACTTGCAGTATTTTTGGATTTCTTCGTAAAGCTGAGCTAGCGAAGTTGGCTTTTCTCGAGTAAGATGTGCTGCACATTGTCCTGCCCGAAGTTCCTTGATTGCTGCAATTATGACAACTTCGTCTGGGATATTTATGATTTGAGATTTGATTTGAATGAATCTCTTGTAATATTGACTTAGAGGTTCTTTGGGCTGTTGCTTGCAGTTGAATAAATCCATGTCTGTAAGACTAGTTGGTTGGAATCCTTGAAAGTCAACAAGTAGATTTGTCTTTAATTGTTCCCATGAATGTATGGATCTTGCTTTTAGGGATGAATACCAGTGTTGTGCTAGACCTTTGACTGCCATGATAAGTGACTTTGCAAGTGTGGTTTCGTCCCCACCTCCGGCAATTACTGCGGCTTCAAAACTCATTAAGAATTGCCTTGGGTCTGATTCACCATCAAATGTTGGTATCATGTTGAATTTATACCCTATAGGCCATTGAACTAGCTGCAAATTTGTTGATAGTGGGGAGCTTGTATCAATTGATATGAATGATTTTTGGTTAATTCTCTCTTGAGAGATTCTTGTTGCCGGATGCGATTCTTCTTGATTTATAACTTCATGATTTGCATTTTGCAGTTGCTCGTTTAAATTGCGGAGGGTAGCTTCGGCCTCTTCTATTCTTTGTTTGAGTGTCTTTTCTCGTGCTCTTGCGCGACATTCTTCAAGTTCTTTTTGTCTTCTTAAAACTTGTTCTTCAAGTTCTTTGAGTCTTTGTTCTTCAGCTTCGTCCGTTCTTGAAGAGTTTGCACCTTGGGAAACTTCTTTTGTAAGACCTCTGTCTTCGCCGAGTGGTTGTTCGTCTTCGGCTTCTTCGTTGATGGTCTTCTTGTTTGGTCTTGCCATTTTATTTCTTGTGGTCGCGAGGATCTTTTGATGCACGCACAAACGGTGGGCGCCAGATGTTGGGTGAAAAGTTCAAGTCGAAGGACACAATTCACACAATCATCAGAAATATTCCATACAAGACAAAGTTGCATGCAAAGTTGTATTCATTTCATTCCTTGTACCATACATGTTAGAGGGGTATTTATAGGGCCCTAGTCTTCGTATTTTACATAAAATGGCTATTTTACCCCTGACCTAAATGCTTACAACCCTTCATCTGTGTAAGGGCGAAGTAGTCATTTCTTCCTGATTTAGTCTTCTTTTTTACGTTTGATCTTCTTTCCTTCAATGAACTTGTTCTCTTCAGATCATTTCTTGCTCTCCGTCCACTTCTCTGTCCAGCAAAGTCGAGTTCTTGACGACGAAGTCGATAGTCGAAGTCGAATTCTTGACGACGAAGTTGATAGGCGAAGTTGAATTCTTGACGACGAAGTTGATAAGCGAAGTCAAATTCTTGACGACGAAGTTGATAGGCGAAGTCGAATTCTTGACGACGAAGTCGATAGGCGAAGTCGAGTTCTTGACAACGAAGTTGATAGTCGAAGTTGAATTCTTGACGACGAAGTCGAAATACATCCTTCTCTATACTTTTCCCTGTAAGTGAATTTCATTAGGATACTTTTATATTTTTCATACTACAAAGTTTAGGCTTGATTTTTTTGGACGAAGTTAATTCCCCCAACACCGCGCGACGCTCGTACGCTCGAGCGTAGTACATGGCAGACTCAAGGTCGGGCGGGTGGCGCATCTTGACGTCGACCTTGATGTGCTCAGGGAGGCCACCCATGAACAGTTCCGCCTTCTGGCGAGGATTGAGGTCGCGGGCATGGCAGAGCACGACATTATAGCACTCTGAGTACTCCTGGACCGATGACTGGAAAGGTAGCCGGGCGAGCTCGGCCAGCCGCGTGCCTTGCGTTGGGGGGCCAAAACGGAGCTGGCACAGGTCGCAGAAGCATTCCCAGGTCGGTATGCCTTCATCCTGTTCCAGCACATAGTACCAAGTTTGAGCAGCGCCGCGAAGATGGTACAAAGCTAGCCATGTGTACCGTTGGAAGCATGGGCGCCGTTGGAAGCAGCGGCAGACAAGTCCTCGGCGGATAGGGCGCCACTGGAGTACCTGCCCCCACCGTAGATGGGGGTACCATCCGGCCCTCCATAGGAGATGCCACTGGTCGGGGGCGGCTGGTGCACCCCGGAGGATGCCGCAACCGCGGCCGTCGACGGTGTAGGGGTAGTGGACATCGTGTAGATGGGCGGAGTCGTCGAGCCCATTGCCCACGACGGGATGGGAGACGGCAAGGCTGGCCACCGCAGCAAGTGGAGGGGCACCCCCATCCCACTGGTCAGGGGCATGCCGTAGGGGAAGATCGCCTGCTGCTGCGATGGCTGTGGAGGTGGTGGTGGTGCCGGCTGTTGTGGAGGGGGGAAGATCGCCTGCTGCTGCGACGGCTGTGGAGGTGGTGGTGGTGCCAGCTGTTGTGGAGGGATGAGGGCAGCCAGGGTCGCCTGCATGGCCGCCAGGCCGCGGGCAATCTCAGCCACGTCGCCGGCCAAAGATTCCAACATCAGGGGCGCTCCCGAGGATGCGGACGACAACCCCGACGCGGCCGACTGTGCTGGCGTCGATGGCACGGGTAGGGAGGCGGAGGTGGACGGCGGATGCGTGGATGGAGGACTTGACATCGCTGATACCAGGCTGTTAGGATTACGGATCCTACCGGGAATGGAACGGAGGTTGTAGGGATGGGAGAGAGAAGGCCGCGGCCTGTTGCCTCGGCGGCGACGCTCAGGCGCCGTGGTGCTGGTCGTGCGCGCGAGCAAGAGGCAGGGGCAGCGAGGGTGGCGGCTAGCGTTTCTCCCGGCTCCCTGAGGAAGCCGGAAACAATATTATATTTCTGCTTAATTCTCCAAAGTAGTCTTATAGAGTATTTATATGTCCTCTAATAATAATAGAAATAACCCCCTAATAATTATAGTAATTCCGATAAAGAAAACTAAATGGTGACCACTTGGGCCTTATGGCCTTCTCCTGCGCGGACGTGGCTTAGCCACTGGAGGCCTTGCGCCTGGTGTACTGGACGCCCGTCATAACAAAATATGTTTTATCTATGGACTGCAAAGTAGTTTAGAGTAATATACAAATTTATACGTACATACATATAGCAGTGCCAAAGGTTACAGACATATAGCATTGTAAAAGGTTACAGACATTTAGCAGTGCAAAAGGTAATGAGAATTTCTTATGCCAATGCATTAAAGTTGCTGTCCCAAGTACAGTGCGACCAGTTTGCAAATGATCCTCTCGCGCCACCATCATTTTTACTGCAAAGGGAGAAACAAGACATCTTAGTGCAACACAATTGCACGACTAATCAACTGTCATGCTAGGGCCTTGAGAAACATGGTTACCTGATGTGGCGGGACCTGTTGTGGTCACTGTTGTTGGTAATTTCCATACCCTGGATATGCTGTGTAGGCGTACACGGCAGGAGCTTGAGGGGGCCGAGCATAACGATATGGATCGTATCCTTGGGGACACCCATAATGGCCACTACTCCATTGGTTCTGCTCTCCCAGGGTGGAATAAAAATCCAACAAAGGGAATGTGGGCACGCGATTTAGAGGAAAAAAAATACATGCTCTTCTGCAGGGGTACGACCCCATGAGAGCCTTGTGCTCTGATCCTCTAGCTGGCATCCATTTAGCACCCTTATGGGCTCCTCAGCTGATGCCCTGAAGAAATAGTTTTTTTTAAGCAAGATAAAATCCATATAGTTGTATCTGTTTGAGAAAGTTGTAGAAGTATTTTTCATTATAAATTTGAAATCCTTTGTCATATGTTTCCAATTTCCAAAACACACTCCTCAGTTAATGGTGGAATTACTATAACCAATTGGGTCCTAATTGTGGCACTAAAATATTAACACAAAAAGGTTTCAACATGGAACTGTACACTCGAGACAACCTGATTAACCAGCATTGACTGGTGTATATACTGATCTGCACAATACACAAAAGAAGACACTCTTTATACCTGCTAGAATATTGGACAAATCCACAAACGCTACGTACAGGTATTTTGACATAGAGAAGCTCTCCCTATGGACTGAAGGTTTGCTTCAGAAGCTCGTCAGTCACACCCGAGTCAAGACCACCAACAAATACCTGCAAATAATGAAGCAGGTCTAGAAAATAAGCATCCGTCATGCAGCTTGGAAACGACTAAATTATCTACAGATTCACACAGTAGTATTGTTTGGATCGTTATCAGAAGTAGTTCCTTGGGTATGCTGGTAAAAAGCTTTAGAAGAATGGAAAGAGTAAGTTGCTTCACATTTTGGCTGAAGTCACATATTCAAAAGTTAGTCATGAATATGCAGAGTTATATGGAGAGAGAGTGAGAGGAAGAGGAAGACGAGAGAGACTGCGGACGCGTGGGGAGAGGAAGATATTATTTTCACAGCACGGGAGGGAACGTGTGGCTGTGGCTTACCGGGCAACATGGCTGGCCAGTGGCCATGGGAGGGAATTCGGGACGACGTGGATAGGCTGGCTGATTTTGTGGCGACGTGGACGGGTTGTCCTGCAGGGGAGAAGCTCCGCTTTGTAGGGGGAGATGTCTTTGGGGGCTTTTCGAACTTATGCCCAAAACACCTCATTGTCAGTATAAGAAACGGTGGTTCTAGCACAAACTAGTAATGTGTGTCTGCGTGTCGGAGATCCGGATGCTGTGCAAGAAGAACACAAGCGATTTATACTGGTTCGGACCGAAGAAATACCCTACGTCCAATGGGAGATGTGAGTTCTGTATTATCTTGCACCGAAGTGCTTGTAGTAGGGGTTACAAGCGGATGAGAGAGGAAGGAGCTCCCAGGTCTCAAGGTGTGAATGGGGAGTGCGTGTATGACTCTGCTGGAGGCCTCGCAAGGTCTAGGAGAGTTATCTGTTCGTGCGTCTGTCTTGTTTCATTTTGTTTTTTTGCGTTGTTCTTCTTCCCTTGGAACAGTCACTGCATGCTCCTTTTATAATCTCTAGGAGGTGCAGGGTTACAAAATGTTGGTACGGGGTGTGATCCTTATTGGAGAAGGAGCCCAGAGACCTCGGGAGAGTCTTATCCGGTGGCGACATGGTCTGCACTGTAGGGGCATGGCATTGGTACTTCTGGTACTGTTGCTACATGTCCAGGCATGTGTGCTACTGTTGAGGGAGTGGTTTCTGTCCTTTAGTGTTGCAGTGATGCGCCCTGTCATACCTGGTCCTGTGGCTGGCGTGGCGTGCTCGTCCTTGTAGTTTGACTTGGCATAGAGGGCCGAGGCCTCGAAGGCACGAATTACAGTGAGACCTCATCCTGATCATGAGAATAGTGGCCTAGAGTAACGTTTCGTACGTCGCGCACGCATGAATCGTGCGTATAGTGCCGGTATGGGTGACATAGTGGTCAGCAGTTCTTCCCCATGCCTGTGATGGGCGACAGCGTAGTGATTTGACCCCGGTCATTCCTGGCCTGTCCGGTTGGGTAGGTGCTAGAACATGGGTGACGTCGTAGGATGGTCTCGAGCGCGCCAATGAGGGAGCGACGTCAGAGGCCGGTCTTGGGCGAGGCGGAGATGGATAATGTCGTCTTCTGGGGCTCGGACGAGGCGGTGATGTTGTGGTGGGTTGGCCTGTGTCTGAGACCGCAGAGGGGAGGCCTTGGGCGAGTCGGAGGTGTTCCAAGACCCCTCTGCATGAGGCCTCGGATGGAGCGGGAAGATGGGCTGGTTTGCTCACACGTCTTGCTAGAGGCCCAGCAAGGGAGAATTTAGCTCGTAGGTCTCTCTAGTTGATTTTTTCCCTTAGTCGAGGTAGATTAATATTTAGTTTGTTTTTTGGGGGAGCCGGGTGGTTTTTCACCTCAATTTGGGTACCCCTAATTGTGGTACCCGATAGTAGCCCCCGAGACTGTAGAGGAGTAGGGATACTCCTCCAGAGGCTGTCCGTCGGGTTTGCTCTTTGCCACGCTTTAGCCAAGTCATTGCCGGGGCCTCGGCTTGTTTTTGTATTGATTTTTTTTCGAGGGGTGCGCGCAAGCACACCCACCGGGTGTAGCCCCCGAGACCTTGGAAGGATAGGATATGATTCTAAGGTCTTGTCTTTATGTGGAGTGTAAATCTAAGGCCTTGGCCTTAGTGCAAGGATAGACCCCGAGCCTCTGCCCATGGCGTGAGGTCGGTTAAGGGCGCCTCATCTTTTTTCATGTCTTTCATGTATCTCCTTTGTCGAGAGGAGGGGAGGAATATGCCATGTTATGGCAGGCCAATGGTAGCATTTTTGGCAAGCATTCCAACGAGTAAGTCCGGGTGGAGGTCCGAATCCTGTTTGCTTAGGGTCGGCTAGTGATCTTTAAGACACATTTCATGTCGCCCAAGGGCTGTTTAGTGGACCTCAGACCTGTTGGATGGGCTTTGAGGGCTCGGTGCCTCCCTCCGATGGGATCCCACTGTCCAACACCTATGGGGTCCTGGACATGGTTTGGGGTGGTGCACCGAGAGTGATTGCTTGGGTTTGGCCGCAGAGGGGCTCAGAGTTGAGTAAGAGTGCATGGGGCCGAGGGCGATTTTGGTCTTTTGCTATACTGGTATGGTAGGACTAGCCCCCGAGCCCTATGCCTTATGACAGTTTTTGGGGGGTCTCGGAGAGCTAGTCCCTTTGGCTATCCCCCTGGTGGGGTTAGCTGCTAGGCCCGTTTATTTTGCAATGGCTTTGTCTGTTGATGTCCTGCGGCCTCTGCCTTTGGGCCTCTTGGTTTTGATTAGAAGTTGGTGGGCCATGCTAGTCATTACCATGTTATTTTTGACATGAGTTGTAGTTGAGTGCGGGGGAGGCCCTTCTGGGTTAAACCTAATTTGGAGAATGCCTTTCTCTTGTGTGGCCCATCGTCAGCCCGAGAGCCCGTGGTCTTGGGAGTTAAATGAGTGCGTTGCAGTGAGTGGGAACATCGAGATTTAATCGAGGGAAGTGGAGGGGGCGTTTCCATTACTCGGTTTTAGCGAGAAGTGGGAATGTCGGCTCGAGTCCCGAGATTGTATTGATGGTCCTATGTAGCCACGCAACCGAACGGTTGTTCAGATCCTATTTATACCCAGCTTAGCACTTGTTCTTCCCACACCTATCACCACTTTTCACTCTCCACTTCCACTATCTCATAGCATAATCCCACGATCTCGATGGCGCGCGGTGACTCTCTACAGCGGTCCGAGGAGGTGGACGGTCCCCCGACGGCATAGCGTCGTCAGACAGGCGACCGGGCTTTCACCGTAAGCGGACGCCAGCTGCGTACTAGCGGCATCTCAATGGGGAGCCTTTGCCCTTGCCATGTCCTCCCTAGGGCTCAGGCTGGCCCGTCGGGGCCGAGGGTGGAGCGAGCGGAGGAGCAGGCGCTCGTCCGTGCGGTGGCAGCGGACATTGAGGGGAGGACGAATGTCCTCCTCCGTTAGCTAGATAACGCCGACCATCGTGGCGTTGGTGAGTTCTCTTCCCTTCTGTTTTCTTCCTTCTTCATTTATATCTCTTCTCTAATCATGAATGTCAGAGGTGATCATGGAGCTGGAGGGTCTCCGCACCGCGGTAGACGCCTTCCTAAACTACCTAGGGGTCACCCCGGGTATTAGGGAGGACCGGCTCTGGGCTACGCATCATCACGTTACCGTTGCCATCGAGAGCGGCGTCCATCGTAGCACCGGGGTTTCCCTGGCTATGGCGGAACTGTCGGTCGGAGCCAACCTTACCGAGGTCGATGGTTTCCCCGTGGAGGAGCTGTTGCACCTCCACGAGGATCTGGTGGCGCGCTACGGCCCGGCCAAGGAGGCGGTGGCCGCCCTCGTCCTCACCCAGCAGATCCTCACAGAGCTCTCCCACGATGCTGTCCCTTAGGGCTTTTTTATTTATTTTGTTAGATTTATCAACTTGCGACGCATGGCGTCTTTTATTTTGTTTGTATGATGAACTGTGCTAAAGTGGTGGTTTTAAACTCCTTTGTCATTCATTCTGTGAAATCCATTTGTTAAGTGAGGGAAGCCACCAGAGCACCGCTGGTGCCGTGCGTGGTGGAGTCCCCTAGGGGAGGTACGTGCCCCGAGGCGCAGTTAGGGACTTAACGTCGACATGACCCCTACCGCTTCGTGGCTCGAGGTGGGGTCCGCAACCCCTGAGATTAGCATGCAGATGGGACGTCCATCGGCCAGACTTTTTTGCCCCTATGGCGTCTTCTAGGCTCCAGATGATTTGTCCCCATACCTTAGGTCTTGGCGGGACTCGGTAGGCCGTGCCTATGAAACTGGACTTCCAAAAATCAAGACCCGTGGGTCTGATCTGGTCAGGAGGCCCAATGCATTCCCCTCTCGCATTTTTTCTCAAAGAAGGAGGGGTTGGACAGCGGCACATCATCCCTCTCGAGTAGGGCCATTTTTCGTGGTGTCCGTTTGAGTTGCTAGCGGGTATTTCATTTCGAGTGAGGTCCTGAATACCGTTCACTGAGGATTCGACGTAGGTATCTAGTGACTGACCTCATACCCTCGACGACCAATTCAAGGTAACCAGAGTTGTTTCGGCACGACCTCGGCGGCGTGTTGCCTTTCTCCGATGAAAAACCCTTAAATCAGTGTTCGTGAAGGCTCGAACATGGTTCGAGGAGTCCCGTACGGTGCTTCGAGGCACCTAGGTGTTGGCCTCTATTGTGCCACTCCCCGTATACCATCCCTCACACTGTTGGGTCGGAGCGGCTGTTGAAACCCTTTTGCAGGGCCAGCCTATGAACTCCGGGGCCGGGTTCGGACCGTGTGCAGATGATGCGGCATGACAAATGTATGATGCATGTATGAGGCATGTACGATGCATGCACGTGATGCACTTTTACATACGGTATTACAAGGGAGTTAAAAAATAGTTTATAGAGACTTTTAAGAATAATTTAAAGGCGGTATTTAACAATGGAGATAACGGTTGGGACCTGGTTGTCCCTTTCATGGCCATGAGAGCTCGTAGTCGTCGAAGCGATCGATGAAGTCATCATTGCACGGCTCATCGTTGAGGAGATAGTCGCTGATGCATAAAAAGTGTTGCATCTTCTGAAGCTTGGCGAAGCCGGTGCTGCCTTGGTAGTCGTCGCCGTAGTCGTTGTTGTAGTTGGAGTCGCAGAAGTCAGAGTTGGAGCTCATCTCCGTTGATGCCAGGGTGTCGGCGATGGCGTGCCTGAGCTGTTGTGGCAGATCCTCCGGCACCTCACCTGCCTTGGGGCTGAGATGGTAAGCATTAGTTGATGGCTTGCGAACCTTTTTGTCACGGTAGGACTGAGCAGCTCGTGGTAGATCAGGCAGGCTAAACTCGTCGGGCCATGTGTTCTTCAACTCATCGGATCGGTGCCGTAGGTCGACCATGGGCTCGGGGAAGTTGGCAGGCTTGTCGGTTGGTGAGACGAGGTCGAGGTTGTCACCTTCCCCAGCGATGATGAACTCGAGACTCCCGAACCAGATGTGGGAGCCTGAGGTGAGGCTGGCGTTGCCTCTAGCCGCCGAGGACATGCTCGTCTAGTGGGGATGAGACGATTAGCCATCCAGAACCCTGCAGAATTGGTTAGTTATGACGCGCAAACGCCCCCTACCTGGCGCGCTAACTGTTGGTGTAAGAAACGACGGTTCTAGCACCAACTAGTAATGTGTGTCTGCACATCAAGGATCTGAATGGTGTGCAAGAATAACACTGGCGATTTATACTGGTTCGGGCCAAAGAAATACCCTACGTCCAATGGGGGAGGTGAGTTCTGTATTATCTTGCACCGAAGTGCTTGTAGTAGGCGTTACAAGCGGATGAGAGATGGAGGATGTAACACCTCAGGTGTTTAGCTCCATAATTGCATTGCATTTGCATGAGCATAAGCATGCATCATTTCATGTTATTTTATGTGGTTGCAACTAATGTGGTTGTTTTTAGAATTTTGTTTGGCTCACATCATGTGACACTAGGTAGTTGGTGTAACAAAAGGGGAGAGTAGCTAATTATATCTCACAACACCTTAGTTATACTTAGGGTCACTAATGGAGCAAGGTTCATATTGACCAAAATCACCAAAATACCCTCCAAGGTGTAGTTGACCAGCATTTAGCCCTAGGATGCTCTAGTTTGACCAATTAAAAAGTCTAGCTTAGAGACCTTGCATGGAGGAGCACCCTTAAGCAAAGTTGTAGGGAATTTTATGGGGAACAAAAGTCTCAATATGACCATCTCATGAAACTGGCCAGAACATGCTCAAAAATGGCCCACAAGTCAGCTAGAGGGGCTGTCTCAACACTTAGAAATTTTGCTAAGTCCCAAAAGTGCCCTCCAGTTTTACTGTGGACTACTTTAGAAGCTTGTAGTTTGCAAACCAGGCCAAACCAGCTTCCACTCATGTTGACAAACTTGTAGCCCTCATGTAGCTCTACAATATTGTCAACATCACCATCACCTAGTTCTAAATGGTTTAGGAGATATGGTGCCTGGAAAAATGGGTTTCAGTCGGTTAGTTAACTGAAACTCGGTTTCAGTTTCTGGGTACCTCACTTCAGGGCCCTGTATATCACTAACCAAGCCAAACCAGTCCCCGATCTCTCTTACCAACTTGTAGTCCTTGCATAGGGCTACGACTTTGCTAATTGGAGATTTCACTAATTCGAGCTCGTTTACGAGTTAATCAACGTCAAACATTCGCTGTCAGACCACCACGTCGGGCTCCATTCAGTCGGACAGACAGCTACGCTGTCGTGGCGGCCGTGCAGAGCAAAGGGGGCCGCGTGGCGCTCGCACCCTACCATCGCCTCCACGTCGCAAGCACACGTGCGGGCGTGAAGTCGGAGCCGACACCTCAACCCCCACCACTCGCACTCACCATTCCCTCCCTCTCTGCTTCCTCCTCCGCACGCGGGCGGTGATCGGAGAAGCGAAACAGCGACCACGTTCGAGCCATTCTCCCAAACCGCAGCTCCATTGGCCAAACCGTCTAGACCACCGCACCATCGTGAGCCCCTCCACCTCCTCGTCCTCACCGAACCATCTCTGTCGCTTCAGGTGAGCTACACTGCGAAGGCGGCTCCACCGGGCCGCCATGTCCGCCGCCGTCGAGCTCGCACGTGGCCATGCCATTCGGGCCCCTCCCTATCCTATCTCCTCTATGCTGTAGGTACAGTTAGGTATGCTGAAGCTCGTAGGGTAGGCAAATTGAGCCGAGATGCCGGCGACTCGTCGGAGTTGGTCGAGCCGCGGCCGCACGCCGCCATGACCGCTGCCATCCTCTATGGCCGTCATAATCATAGCAGTTGAGGGTACCCCTAGGTGCGCGAGGTTGAGGTGAACGCGCTGGTACCGTAGCTTCGCCGGAGCTGCCGGCGGCGGCGAGCTATCGCCGTCGCCTTTCTTTTCCCCTCTGTTTCCCTCGCTGACCGGTGGGATCCCCTGGTCAGGCGCGCGCGTGCGCGGGCGGGAGGCCGGCCGCGGGCCGTGCAGTGGAAGCGGGCTGTACCGCGTGGATTGGGCCGCGTCAGTTCTCCCAGGCCGGCCCGGTAGCAGGGTTTTGATTTTAGTTTTTGTTTTCCTTTTTATATTTGCCACAGATTTTTAAGTAAGATTTGAGAAAATATAGATCTAGGGTTTTACTTGCCCAAAAATTATGAGATAAATTTTGTTATGATCTACATGATGTGTAGTATTTTCGAAAAATATGAATTGGTTATGTGATGTTTAGTTTCTGGGAGATTTAAATAGGTTTTTGAAATGTGTTTTAGATTGCATGCAAACTTGTTTAGGTCATATCTTGAGTTTCAGTGTTCCAAAAATTATGAAATTTGGTGGATAGGCTAATTTATACCTATGTTAGCTCTGGTAAAGATTTGGGCATTAGTGCTTAAATATTTTTCAAGTTATAATGCTATCATGTTGTTTTAGGAATTGCTTGAAGGAATTTTAGTAATTTTTCTACATGTGCATTGTTCTTATAAATTTTTGGAGAATATCTTGGTACCCTAAAGTATCCAAGAAAATTAGGAAATCTGTTGTTTGACACTTTTTAATATGCTTTGTTAATTATACAAAAATCAGCCTTTTGGGCTTGTGAATTTTGTTTGGGGAGTTTCTGTAAATAATTTTAGTTCAAATTTTTACAGTGGTCTCTTTTTGGTTCATAGAGTCTCCTATAATTTTTGTAGAATTTTAGGAGCAGTTTACATATATGTTTAAAATCCCACTTAATTAATTAAGTAAATTAAGAAATGAGTACAATAAATATTCTAGGTGGGCACACCTTACTTTCTGGTGTTTTTGTGACCTATGTGAACTTGTGGTAACATTAGTTTGGCCTTAAGGGATGTTTGTCACATAAATAAATATTTAATCTTTGCAATTCTAGGTTTTCTGGACAGCTGGCAGTATTTCTAGGTTTGACCTTTGATAAAGGTGGTTGCTGGAAAACTTGTAAATACCAAAGTTGTAGTAAGCTTGATAAACTAGCTTGTGTCAAAATTTGGGAGCATTTGGCTTAGTAGCTTAGGAGTTATTGCTGTTTAAAGTGACAGTCCAGAGTTTGCTACTCTCTGTTTGGAGAGGACAGATTCTGGAACTTTGGAATTTCGACTAGGTAAACTTTGGAATTAAGTGTTGTGGTCTGAAAATATTTTGTAGAGTATTTTATAAGATTTCCAGATTGTCTTGTATCATGTCTTTAGGATTTGGGAATCTCCAGTTATGATAAAAACACGTAGCTGCTGTCCAGAAATTGTTGTCATGATAATTGATGATTTATTGTTGGTAACCTAAGTAATGTTGTTCTTATGATTTTTAGGTGTTAGGGCCTTAACTGAAGCGGAACAATTGTACATTAGGTTGAGTAGATTAGGTAAGTACTTCTCCACCGGAGAAGAGATTTGCACGTAATGGTGAAGTGACTTGATTAGAGTACTTTTATTGCTGAAATGCATTTCATTCCGAGCATGTTGCACCCATTATGCATCCATGATATTTATTGTGCACTCATGCAATATGTGTTTCGGAGGGGTAACACTCCTCGAGTTCGAGCCAGTGATACCGGAGGAAGTCCAGGACCAGCCAGAGGAGCCAGCGGAACTAGTCGGCGGAGAAGTTCCCGCAGAAGACCTGCCTGAGTGTCCCGACCACCGGCCCTCGACCTTTCTGAAAGGCAAGCCCCGGTGCATGCTGAACCCATCATTTTATAAATCTATCTTGAGTACTTTTAATTGTTTAATGCATTAAGTTGTAGGAGTTGTATGAAAACAATTGTTGCATTATACCTGTCCTTGTCCAGATATCGTACTTAAACCCTAATTTAGGTTTAGGCACGTATCAATGCTTAGCCCTGCTTAGTACGGTAGAAGTCGGATGATTTCCGGTCATCCGCGAGATGTAGGAAGGAGTCACGAGTGGCTTTATGGCTATCGTGGATGGAACCATGCTTTAAAATGAAATTGAGACCGGGCGGGAGTTCGATAGTACAGCCGCAAGACACTTCACGTCTTGGGTGTCGAGCTATGCCCGTCTGAGTCGTTTAAGGACCGATTCGCTGTACGTCCTTGAGTCATGTTGAACGCAGTCTAACACTTAGTTGGCCGGATAAGTCGTTCCGACCGCGAAGCCGAGTAATTTGATTCAGGCCGGGAATCGAATGGTAGGTTGCTTCTTGGAGGAGAGAAAGGATGTGCTTGGGGACATTGGCGTGAGACCAAGGGGGGTTAGAGTCCCTATCACCTGGCAGAGTGTCGCCCTTGGGGTCGCGACATCATTCGGACCCGCGATTCCTGAATCATATGAAAAGGTGGCTTGTGCGACCCTGGCAGGGGCCTGCGCGGTGAGTGTTAGAAATACCCCTCCAGCTGGATAGGAATTCGATTCGAATCGCCGTCGCTCCCGGTTAGTGAGCACTTGACTTGAGCAGCGGCAACGTAGATCTCATTAAATGAACAGGTAGTTAAGGGAATGATACAATGTTGCCACAATTCATACCTGCTCTGGATATAATGATGATAATTGTTTGATTATAATCAAGTGCATGCTTAGTACAGGTGCTAAGATAGATGACAGGTAAATGCTAAAAAGAACTGCTAGTACAGGTTATAAGAGTTTCAATTACTTATGCCTTTATGCAAAATATGATGTCAGCTAGCCTCTTGTGTAAGCCTTGCATAATCCTTGGTGTCATCTTATTTCTGGTTTTTGACGGGTAAGTCTAGCTGAGTACATTCCAGTACTCAGGGTTTATTCCCTCCTGTTGTAGATGATATGCTCTATCAAGGCTTCTGCAAAACTTGTCTCCACCCTGCGGGTGACGAAGACTAGATCACTAGGGCGTGATCATCTGTTATGTACTTTTCTTAATGCTTTTGCGGGATGTTGATCACTAAGACTGGCAGTAGTATTTGAACTAATGCTTGTGTTATGTTTCCGCTACTTTATAAACTTGGTTTGTAATAATTGCGACTCCGTGTGTGTAAACTTATTTCGGAACTACTTGTGAAATGTAACGTATGATGTTGTATGTTGAATGATGCGATCTTGGTTGTAAGCAAGTTGGTTTGAAATCCTTCGTGGTTTCTATTGACTACCGAGATTATATGGGCTCAAGTTCGAAAATTTGAGCGCTTCGGTGCTTGTTTTTGTACTTGTGCTCTTATAATTTGGTCGGTTCTGTTATAGAGGAGCTCCCAGGTCTCAAGGTGTGAATGGGGAGTGCGTGTGTGACTCTGCTGGAGGCCTCACAAAGTCTAGGAGAGTTATCTGTTCGTGCATCTGTCTTGTTTCGTTTCGTTTTTTTGCGTTGTTCTTCTTCCCTTGGAACGGTCCCTGCATGCTTCTTTTATTGTCTCAAGGAGTTGCAGGGTTACAAAATATTGGTATGGGGTGCGATCCTTGTTGGAGAATGAGCCTAGAGGCCTCCGGAGACCCTTATCCGGTGGCGACGTGGTCTGCACTGTAGGGGCATGGCGTTGGTACTTCTGGCACTGTTGCTACATGTACAGACATGTGCGCTACTGTTGAGGGAGTGGTTTCTGTTTTTTGGTGTTGCAACGATGCACCCTGTCATACCTGGTCCTGTAGCTGGCGTGGCGTGCTCGTCCTTGTAGTTTGACTTGGCATAGAGGGCCGAGGCCTCGGAGGCAGTAATTACGGTGCGACCTCATCCCAATCGTAGGAATAGTGGCCTAGAGTGACATTTCGTACGCCGCAGGCACGAATCGTGCATATAGTGCCTGTATGGGTGGCATAGTGGTCAGCAGTTCTTCCCCATGCCTGTGATGGGCGACGGCGTAGTGATTTGACCCCGGTCATTCCTGGCCTGTCCGGTTGGGCAGGTGCTAGAACATGGGTGACGTCGCAGGGGGGTGTCGAGCGCGCCAATGAGGGAGCAACGTCAGAGGCCGGTCTCGGGCGAGGCGGAGATGGATAATGTCGTCTTCTGAGGCTCGGACGAGGCGGTAATGTTGTCGTGGGTTGGCCTGTGTCCGAGACCCTAGAGGGGTGGCCTCGGATGAGTCGGAGGTGTTCCGAGACCCCTCTGCGTGAGGTCTCGGATGGAGCGGGGAGATGGGCTGGTTTGCTCACACGTCTTGCTGGAGACCCAGCAAGGAAGAATTTAGCCCGTAGGTCTCTTTAGTTGATTTTTTCTCTTAGTCGGGGTAGATTAATATTTAGTTTGCTTTTTTAGGGGAGCCGGATGGTTTTTCACCTCAATTTGGGTACCCCTAATTGTGGTACCCGACGCTCATTGTGTTGTGTTTTTTTATTGATTTTGCAACATAATCCAAAAGGAACACATGATATGGATTAGCGCCAAGTGGTCAGAAATCTTAGAGCGCCTGCCGTGTATAGATGCGGGGTTGTCTTTTTGGGTAGGTGCTACAGTGATGTGATGTCTTCTAATATTTAGTTTCCAATACCTAGAACCGGGTCTAGATCCATAAGGTAGTGTTTAGTTGGTATTTGGTAAAATTTATCCAATCATGGATTAACTAGGCTCAAAAGATTCGTCTCGACATTTACAGATAAACTGTGCAATTAATTATTTTTTTACCTACATTTAATGTTTCATGCATGCGTCTAAAGATTCGATGTGACAGGGAATCTTGTAAAATTTTTGGAAGTTTAAAGGGATCTAAACACGGCCTAACTTGGCCCACTGTTCATTACCATCTGCCGATCCCCTCTCTTTCCTCGGCCTAACTTCCGACGCGCAAGAGAGAGAAAAGAATGGGAGCGGGTTTGTTGGAGCATCTGCAATAGTTTAGAAAAATGACTTGCTATCCTTGTTTTATTGAGAAAAGAAAAAAAAATCTTGTTCCAACAGTTTGCTATATGACTTGCTAAATTATTCTAACTTGAGAACGGAGGGAACCGCGCGCGGATATATCCGCGGTCGAAGTCACTTGCTATCCGGCGTAGCTTTTCCTTTTGCCGCCGCCGCCACTTCTCCCGCGCACGAAGTGAAAGTTCCCTGCCTCCCTCCCGCGCGCGACCGTGAGGATAAAACCTCCCGGCAAATGATTGGGTGGCCTGTTCCTCTGATCGTCAAGTGATGTGACCGGCAAATCTCTACTGATTGCTGTGCAAAATCCGTTCAGCTAGAGACACCTTGGCCGTGTTTAGTTGCCCCGAATTTATGTAGCACACTGTAGCATTTTATTTTTATTTAGTAAAAATTGTCCAAACATTGACTAATTAGGCTCAAAACGTTCGTCTCGCAAAGTACAACAAAACTATGCAATTAGTTTTTGATTTCATCTACATTTAGTACTCCATGCATATGCCGGCATTTTGATATGATGGAGAATCTTATTTTTCATAGTGAAATTTAGAGAAATATTTGGGATCTAAACAAGGCCCTTGCATCGCACCTGATGGTCATCATTGAATTGAGTCGTTGCTGCCACTGTTGGCCGGCAAAAAGCTGAACACGCAAAGTCATCAGCTCGAATAAAAAAAATCACCGTACAGGGCCATGATTCAAGATGGCAACGGGGAATTCCCCGTCGGGTTTCAAGCCCCCATCCCCGTCCCCGCGGATGAGAAATTTCCCCGTCCCCGCCCCCGTGAAGGACATCGGGGATTGTTTCTTCCCCATCCCCGTCCCCGCGCGGGGAATTAATCCCCGCGGGGCTCCCCGTCCTCGTATGGCTGAGTATACCAGCATCATGTGAACAACCAACAAGAAATCATCCTTATTACAAAAATCAACCAACAAATCAATCCGAACTGGCGCACAAGTACAAGACTAATAAACAATAGGAATACTAATCTAGGCGTCGAGCACACTTTGAGCTCAAGGGAACAGGGGAGAAAGAGAAAAACAATTGCCGTGGAGAAGGCATCTCAGATTCCCAGCACTAGATCTGACATGCAGGACTTCGGAGCTCGTGTGCCTCATTACAGCAGCAGCGGCGTTGCCCCTTTGTGGCGATTAGCGAGCACCAACTTGCCGGAGATGCTGGGCCCGCAGCCAATACAGCATGGAGACGCGCGGCGAAGCTTGCGAGGAGCGGCGGCGGAGTCACGCACGCTGGCAAGCACCGGCGAAGTGCCGCACGCTGGCCACCACCAAACTCGCCGCCAAACTCACCTCTACTAGTAGTGGCGGCTGTGACCTGTGCTGCTGCGTGAGAGGAGAGGGATGAGGGAGAGAATGAAAGATTAGGGTTTGGTTTGGCAATTTATACTGGCTATACACTGGGCCTTTGTTGGGCTTCAACAGACGAAGGCTTAGTTCAGAGTAAGCCACGCTTCGCGGGGCGGGTACGCGGGGAACGGGGACGGAGGGTGGTGAACCATCCCCGTCCCCGCGAAACCCGACGGGGATAAAATTTCTCCCATATAAATCTCCGTGGAGATTAAATCGCTATCATCCCCGTCCCCTAATAGGGGAATTCCCCGCGGGGAATCGGGGATCAGGGGCCCGTTGACATCTTTAGCCATGATGAACCGGCGGAGGATGAGATGGCCACTGTTGGCGTCGTCTGGTAGGAGATGGCCGGCGGAGGATGAGATGAGGGACGGCGACGGCAGGCCAGGCGAAACGTCGAGCGGAGCGGCCAGGCGAAGCGTCGAGCGGAGCGGCCACGCGCGGCAAGGGGCACGGCCAAAATTAGCTGGTCTGTTACTCTAGTGGGCCTATTTTTCTAATTTACCAAGCCTAATTTACTAAACTATTGGAGACAACAAATTTTCACTTGTCAAAAGTTTTTGCAACTTGCTAAGGGGCTGTTTAGTTGGCAAAATTTTTGGCGAAATGACACTGTAGCAGTTTCGTTGTTATTTGGCAAATATTGTCCAATCATGGTATAATTAGGCTTAAAAGATTTGTCTCGTCCATTTCGTCTAAACTGTGTAATTAGTTTTATTTTTTATCTATATTTAATGTTTCATGCATGCGTTTAAAGATTCGATGTGACAGGAAATCTGAAAAATTTGACAAAATTTTTGGCATCTAAACGGTGCCTAAATCTTTACTTTTACCGAGCCAAATTTTCCTAACCATTGGAGATGCTCTTAAGAGCGGCTTCTTCGTAGAATCAAGTACGCAGTGTATAGGAGTCAGTTCTATCATCGCATTTATTAGATCGAACCGGCAAAGGAACGCCCACCGCAGACGCCCTTATGAAATCGTGGCATGAAATGCTTAAAAGTGACTTAAAAAGGTTGCAATAAATAACGCCAATACACCTCCGTGCTTAGCTTTTCCTTGTCCTCAGTGGCGGAACTAGGGGGCTAGCAGCCCCCCACCCAACACAGTAAATTTTTTGTTGATACTTATAAATATTTCAACTATACAGCTATAAAAAAATTATTTCACCCATTTTTAATGATAATCTTGTGTATTTTTTGCTATGGATACTAAATACATGTACAAAAGTATTGAAAAGCTGTTGGGACATATAAGTTGTATATATTTATCACATTTACGAGGTGTCCTCGTATTGCCCGGCCTCCTTTAATCACAAGTCCTGGTTCCGCCGCTGCTTGTCCTTGAGCAATATAATCATTCGCTTCAATAGAGATCAACATCAAAACCATAGTCATAGCAGTAATCAACATATACATAAACAAGACCATAGTGCTCTTAAAGATTAAAATTAAAGTTCAAGTAGTAAGTACCAATTATAATGATCAGTAAATAGCAATAGACTAAAGATTAGAACCGACTGCAACCATACAAGTCAATCAATCAATCCATACTCCTAGATCATATCACTCGACGTACCTTAGAAATAAATAAGTTTATAAAAAAACGGCTAAATTCATATATGACTGCCGTATCTACCAAACTTTTTCTTTTGCGTAAGAGAGCCCAATAAATTTAGCTTAGGATGTCTCCAACAGGAGACCTAGACCCAAAATGGGTCTCCAAGAGAATACCTATAGCTTCCGATAGAGTACCTATATGGAAGACGCATTTTATATGTTAGGAGAGGTATAACCCAAATTTGAGTCTTATATTTTGGGTAACGTAGCCTAGGCTGTCTTCAACAGGAGACCTAGACCCAAAATAGGTCTTTAACAGAATACATATAGTCTACAATAGAGTACCTATATAGAAGACTCATTTTAGGTGTTAGGAGAGGTATAACCCAAATTTGAGTCTTGTATTTTAGGTAACGGTTGTTAGAGACAGGCTTATAACCCAGCAATGTCATTCGCGGACTATATCTGCAGACAAGGTATACAATAACTTGTCTTTTCATGATTTAAAGCATTATTTTTTCATTATGTTACACCAAATCGGTGAGGAGTAGAACCCATCTCACACAATGCTCCTAGCTTGGTCTTGGGCGGAGGTTGCTGCAGGCCATGTAGTTTTTGGGAGCCGTGCAAGTGACGGGTCGATAATTTGGTAAAGTCTTGTCCTTACAAAACTACTGTTTAGTTTTTTTTTAATCCGTCGCCGTAGACATAGATAAAAATTTATGGTCTCGCTGCAACGCTGGAGGCATATATCTAGTAGGGGGGAAAAATCCCAGATATCAAAGTTATTTTGGTATCATATATGTTCATGCGGAGCACGTAAGAGCTGTAGTAAGGGCACGTACAACAGGGCTATATACCCCCGGCTGTATGCCGCACATTTCATTAAAAAAAACCCCCTGTTCGTGAGGCGCCGACCTGACCCCGGCGTCTCGCGAGTCGACGGACACGGCTCGTGGCCCAAAGAAGTCGCCGTCTCCTAGCGTCGCGTTGTACGGTGGAGTCGCCGAGGAGTCGCCGAGGGGAGGATCCAGTGCAGGCGCGCGCGAAGAGAAAGTGAGGGCGCGCGGGAATGGATTTCGCGCGCCAAATCCACCACAGCTCTCCATATAATCTTCATTCTTTCCCACTGCCTTCAACACGAGAGAGATGGAGAACCCTAGCTCAGGCATGGCGGCGGCGGCAAGAGTGGCGGCAGGGCGGAAGGGCAAGGTCGGCAGGGGGCAAGCCTTTTCCTCCATTGGTCGTGGACCGAGCAGGGCAGCGGGCCTCTTCCCCGTTGGAGGCAGATCCACCTCGGTGGGCAGTCTCCTCCCCTTTGGTCGCGGATCCAGCCGGGCGGCTGGCCTCGTCCCTTTTGGTCGCGGTTCCAATCCGGCGGCACCTCTCAGCAGCAATGGCGAAGCAGCATTGTCCTCATCCATGGCTGCATCCGGTGCGGCCGAATCCCCCCCTATCAGGGCATGTACAACGGATAGACAGGGGGTCGTCTGTAAGTATCTTGAATCTACCGTACAGACAGATATAAAGACAAGTCATACAACCCATAGTCTATCTCATCGTCTGCAAGCTATTTAATGCATTGCATGTAGCTAAGATCAACTACAAATAAATTTGTGTATACCACTGTGTGGCTATTTGATAGAAAATGTGTCAAGCATAAATAAGAGCAATGATTACACTATTTTTTAAAAACCATCAATATATTATCTTTCAAAAGCTCCAAACGGAGACCGGACTCAACAACGTTTGCATGCACGAGAAGTATAGACCGTGTGCATATGGAGCACCTCTGTTTACATTAAAAAAATATCAATGAAGGTCTACCATAGTGGAGCACCTCAGTTGGCATTCAGAAAACGAAAAGGGGCCCTTCTGTACACATTCAGAAAAATCCCATGACATTTAGATAGCAGTGCAAATAACTAGCTCAGAAAAATCCCATGACATTCAGATAGCAGTGCAAATAACTAATTCAGAAAAATCCCATGATAAGCTAACTGAACATAGGCTACATGTTTTTAACTAAATTTGATAACTGAATTTAACGGATTAAGCATAAGGCGCAGAGCAAAGATGCAACTTAAGACAGGTTTTCTGCAACTCCATAAATCAGAATGACACCTCCATACATCAGCAGCTACATGACAGCACCTTTAGTAGATCAACATGACATCACCTTTCATTATCTCAGATCAGAGATACAAACATGCCCTGCACAGTTAGAAAATAGCAGCATCAGTTAAACATGACAGCTCCTAAAGACTTCTTAGATTATACTGCACAAGAATTAAAAGGCATACCAAACTAGATAATTTCATGAAAAAGCATCTTCCTCAAACACTTCATGGCAGCAACTCGCTCAACCTTTTCGTCATCGGTCATTGAACTTGTATCTTGTGAGATGAGGTTATTATATGCGTCCATCATCTTCGATTCTTTCTCAAGCTTCTTCCCTTCCATCTCAAGCTTCTTCCCTTCCATCTCAAGCCTTTTTCCCTCCATCTCAAGTTTCTTGGACTCTCTGTTCTCCTGTGCTGTTAGATGGGCAAGCCTTGTGGTCTCAATCTTATCAGAAGATAGCTTTTGCTGCAGCTCTAGCAGTTTCAAACGGTTTGCATTGACTTCTTCTTGATACTTGCTCAATTTATCAAGCTTTTCTACATTAATTGCATATTCCTTTGATTTTCCAGCATCACTCATTGTCGCAGAATTCCCTTTTGCAGCAAGAGTGGCCTTTTTAGCTACCTTTTGTCCAATTGGTCGCTTTGGCATCTCATTTTCACTTTCAACATTTTGCACGTCTTCTTCGTGGTGATATGACTTCCTTTTACGAGTGTTCTTTAGCTCGTCATTGTATGTTTTCCACTTCGGCATTTTACGACAGATTTTCCAAACATTCTTAATCGTGAAGGGTCCAATCTTGTGATCCAAATAGAACTCTTCGGCTGCATCCATCCACATCTGGTCGTTGTAGCCACTTGTAAACACCGTGCGAGCATTCAAATAATCACCTTCAAAGAGGTCACACCACCTATTAATCTTGTGCCATCTATCCTTCGCTTGCTTTGCTTTCCTTTGCCTTTGCGGTGGGGTGCCCTTGTTGTATGCCTTGATAACATCACCCCAATATGTTTCGCCCTTCCTATCGGCTCCGGTGACTGAGTCTGTTGAATTTTCAATCCAAGCAGCCATCAATCTTTCATCTTCATCTGGTGTCCACATAATCCGCTTCTCAGTCCTAACCATTCCATTCTCGTCATTGACAAAAACAGGTTCCTGCTCTGATATGATCTCCACATCTGAGGGAGAACTACCTCCATTGGTTTCAGAAATAGATACATTGCCTCAGATGTGGAGATCATATGGCTAAAATGCCGAAGTGGAAAACATACAATGACGAGCTAAAGAACACTCGTAAAAGGAAGTCATATCACCACGAAGAAGACGTGCAAAATGTTGAAAGTGAAAATGAGATGCCAAAGCGACCAATTGGACAAAAGGTAGCTAAAAAGGCCACTCTTGCTGCAAAAGGGAATTCTGCGACAATGAGTGATGCTGGAAAATCAAAGGAATATGCAATTAATGTAGAAAAGCTTGATAAATTGAGCAAGTATCAAGAAGAAGTCAATGCAAACCGTTTGAAACTGCTAGAGCTGCAGCAAAAGCTATCTTCTGATAAGATTGAGACCACAAGGCTTGCCCATCTAACAGCACAGGAGAACAGAGAGTCCAAGAAACTTGAGATGGAGGGGAAAAGGCTTGAGATGGAAGGGAAGAAGCTTGAGATGGAAGGGAAGAAGCTTGAGAAAGAATCGAAGATGATGGACGCATATAATAACCTCATCTCACAAGATACAAGTTCAATGACCTGGCAATGTATCTATTTCTGAAACCAATGGAGGTAGTTCTCCCTCAGATGTGGAGATCATATCAGAGCAGGAACCTGTTTTTGTCAATGACGAGAATGGAATGGTTAGGACTGAGAAGCGGATTATGTGGACACCAGATGAAGATGAAAGATTGATGGCTGCTTGGATTGAAAATTCAACAGACTCAGTCACCGGAGCCGATAGGAAGGGCGAAACATATTGGGGTGATGTTATCAAGGCATACAACAAGGGCACCCCACCGCAAAGGCAAAGGAAAGCAAAGCAAGCGAAGGATAGATGGCACAAGATTAATAGGTGGTGTGACCTCTTTGAAGGTGATTATTTGAAGGCTCGCACGGTGTTTACAAGTGGCTACAACGACCAGATGTGGATGGATGCAGCCGAAGAGTTCTATTTGGATCACAAGATTGGACCCTTCACGATTAAGAATGTTTGGAAAATCTGTCGTAAAATGCCGAAGTGGAAAACATACAATGACGAGCTAAAGAACACTCGTAAAAGGAAGTCATATCACCACGAAGAAGACGTGCAAAATGTTGAAAGTGAAAATGAGATGCCAAAGCGACCAATTGGACAAAAGGCAGCTAAAAATGCCGCTCTTGCTGCAAAAGGGAATTCTGCGACAATGAGTGATGCTGGAAAATCAAAGTAATCTGCAATTAATGTAGAAAAGCTTGATAAATTGAGCAAGTATCAAGAAGAAGTCAATGCAAACCGTTTGAAACTGCTAGAGCTGCAGCAAAAGCTATCTTCTGATAAGATTGAGACCACAAGGCTTGTCCATCTAACAGCACAGGAGAACAGAGAGTCCAAGAAACTTGAGATGGAGGGGAAAAGGCTTGAGATGGAAGGGAAGAAGAAGCTTGAGATGGAAGGGAAGAAGCTTGAGAAAGAATCGAAGATGATGGACGCATATAATAACCTCATCTCACAAGATACAAGTTCAATGACCGATGACGAAAAGGTTGAGCGAGTTGCTGCCATGAAGTGTTTGAGGAAGATGCTTTTTCGTGAAATTATCTAGTTTGGTATGCCTTTTAATTCTTGTACAGTATAATCTAAGAAGTCTTTAGGAGCTGTCATGTTTAACTGATGCTGCTATTTTGTGCAGGGCATGTTTGTATCTCTGATCTGAGATAATGAAAGGTGATGTCATGTTGATCTACTAAAGGTGCTGTCATGTAGCTGCTGATGTATGGAGGTGTCATTCTGATTTATGGAGTTGCAGAAAACCTGTCTTAAGTTGCATCTTTGCCCTGCGCCTTATGCTTAATCCGTTAAATTCAGTTATCAAATTTAGTTAAAAACATGTAGCCTATGTTCAGTTAGCTTATCATGGGATTTTTCTGAATTAGTTATTTGCACTGCTATCTGAATGTCATGGGATTTTTCTGAATGTGTACAGAAGGGCCCCTTTTCGTTTTCTGAATGCCAACTGAGGTGCTCCACTATGGTAGACCTTCATTGATATTTTTTTAATGTAAACAGAGGTGCTCCATATGCACACGGTCTTTACTTCTCGTGCATGCAAACGTTGAGTCCGGTCGGAGCTTTTGGAAGATAATATATTGATGGTTTTTAAAAAATAGTGTAATCATTGCTCTTATTTATGCTTGACACATTTTCTATCAAACAGCCACACAATGGTATACACAAATTTATTTGTAGTTGATCTTAGCTACATGCAATGCATTAAATAGCTTGCAGACGATGAGATAGACTATGGGTTATATGACTTGTCTTTATATCTGTCTGTACGGTAGATTCAAGATACTTACAGACGACCCCCTGTCTATCCGTTGTACATGCCCTAAGTGTCAGAGACTTCGCTGAAGAAAAAAAATCCCAGACGTCATCGTTTGGTTTGGCATCATCATAAATATGATATACTCCCTCCGTATAAGAAAGAATGCAATTCTAGCACAGTGTCATGGTTTTGTATCTTAAGTTCAATCAATTATAGATAAAAAAGTATCAATATTTATGATATCAAATAAATATCATTAGAGTAATTACGAAATGTATTTTTATAATAAATTATTTTAGAGCTGTAAATGTGAATAATATTTGCTAGAAATTTAGTTAAATGTGAACTACTTTTGCTGGGACGCAACACGTAGTTGCATTCTTTTTTTTTTTGAAAGGAGGTAGTATGTTTCACGTGGAGCGCGTAAGAGCTCTTGTCAGTATCAGAGACTCAGACTCATAGTGCCATTTACTGCACGGAAACGGCACCTAATTTCTTCAGTTTCCTTTGACGCCTTGACGGGATAGTGACTCAACTCAGTCAAGTCACCGCGGAACATGAAAAATCATCTTGGCCCTCCAGGAGGGGCAGGGATCCCTAGTCGCCGTTGACATTCTAGATTATGGGCTTAGCCTAGGGTTCTCTCATTAATACAAACCAACAGAATACATGACATAAGGTTTTACGTCACATTGACAGTCTGAACCTGTATAAATCTTGTGTCTTATATCTTTGTTACCATTTAGTTGTTGATCATGCGCACATCTACCGATCAATCTACCATTGTGGGCATACTCCTCGGTAGACTGCTAACGATATTTTGTGGACAGTAAGCCCAATAAATTTAACTTATAGCCAAGCAATATCATTCGACGACTACATCTATAGACAAGGTATACAATAACCTATCTTTTTCAGGATTTAAAGTATTTTTTTATTATGTTACACCCAATCGGTGAGAGGAATAGAACCCATCTCACACAATGCTCCTAGCCTGGTCTTAGGCGGAGGTCGCGACAGGCCATCTAGTTTTTGGGAACCATTGTAAAACTACTTTTATTTTTTTTTAATCCACCGCAACGCAGATAATAATTTCTGGTCTCGATGCAACGCATGATGCATATATCTAGTAGGGAAAAAGATCCCAGATATGAAAGTTCTTTTGGTCATGTGGAGCACATAAGAGCCGTAGTCAGACCAAACGCACTGGAACGGTAAAAGTTCCGGTAAAGTGACACCGAGGATGATATAACCTGAATTTCAGGTGCAGCGGGATCCGGTATCATGTGCGTCATGTGCTCCCGTGCGCTATTTCTAGCGGGATGGCGGACACACGGTACCGGCTGGTGGCCCCACCACGCGAGAGACTGCAGCGACAGCGCGCGCATGCGCTTGCATGGGTAAAGAGAATCATTGGTGGGCTCCACTTTTTCAACGAATTAAAAAAATGTGATAACTCACAAACTAAAAAACTAAATTAAATTCTGATTACGTTCAATAAATCCTTCAAAACAAGATCTTATATGGATATATTTAGATAAAATTTGTAGAGGATGATAAGTGGGGGCCGCTGTTAGTAGTTGAAATAGAGTATGAGATATAGAGGATGATGGGTGCGGAAGAAACATGTATAGAGAAGAAAATCTTGATGATTAGGATGTATAGAGGATGAAAATAGAAGTTCATCGGTGCGGGTAGTCTCAGCGAAGGGAAAAAAATCCCAGACGTCATCATCATCATAAATATGATATATGTTTCATGTGGAGCGCGTAAGAGCTGTTGTCAGTCTCAGAGACTTAGACTCAGTGGCATTTACTGCACGGAAACGGCATCTAATTTCTTCAGTTGACTTTGACGGGAGAGTGACTCAACTCAGTCAAGTCACCGCGGAACATGAAAAATCATCCTATCTACCGTAAGCAATTGCCAACATATACCAAGCAACAACCATCTTATCCTGCTGTGCGGGCTACAGCACTTGCCAAAAGATCAGAGACCAAAATCACACGCGCACTGCCCGCTGCGCAGTGCGCACCCAAGGAGGCATGGCACCACGCTCGGTGAGCCTGCTGCTCCTGCTGACGCTTGTGGTGGCCGCCGCAGGAGCCGACGACGAGGCCGCGCTGATTGCCTTTAAGGCCGCGGCGATCGCTGGCGGCAGCAATGGCGACACCCTCGCGTCGTGGAACAGTAGCAGCGCCGGCGGATTCTGCGGCTGGGTGGGGGTGACGTGCGGGGGCAGGCACCGCCGAGTTGTGGCGCTGAGCTTGCCCTTGCACGGGGGGCTGAGTGGATCCCTCTCGCCTGCCGTTGGGAACCTGTCGTTCCTCAGGACTCTGGACCTCAGCTCCAACGCATTCAGCGGGGGCATCCCCGACAACCTCGGACGCCTCCGCCGCCTCCGAGCCCTCGACCTGAGCAACAACAGCTTCTCAGGCAAGATCCCCACCAACCTGAGTTCCTGTACCAACCTAGTGCTTATGCGCCTCCGCTTCAACCAGCTCGACGGGTTCGTCCCCTACGAGCTCGGTGAGAAATTAGTGAATCTCACAGTGCTCAGCCTAACGAACAACAGCCTCACCGGCACCATCCCGGCGTCACTGGCCAACCTGTCGTCGCTTAGCATCCTGTCTCTTGCGTTCAACCAGCTCCACGGCACTATTCCTCCTGGCCTCGGCGGCATCCAGGCCCTCCAGCACCTCGACCTCAACAACAACAACCTCTCTGGCGAACTCCCACATTCCTTGTACAACTTATCCTCACTGGAATGGTTTCAGATCCAGGAAAACATGCTCCACGGCAGAATTCCTGATGTCATAGGCAGCAAGCTCCACAGCATACAGATGCTTGCTTTTTTTGCTAACCAGTTCACCGGATCCATCCCTGTTTCACTCTCCAACCTCACTACTCTGCAGATACTTGACCTCTCAGAAAATAGGATCCGTGGATATGTGCCTAGTGAAATTGGAAGATTGAGAGCTCTACAAAGCCTATTATTGTACAGAAACCTGCTACAAGCAGACGACAAGGAGGGCTGGGAATTCATCACATCCCTGTCAAACTGCACCCAACTCGCGGAATTTGAAATCGGCAATGCCGCTTTGACTGGGCAGCTGCCAAGTGCAATAGTGAATCTATCTAGCCTACGAATCCTCAACTTCGACGGATCTGGGATCTCAGGAAGCATACCATCAGCCATCAGCAATCTTCTCAACCTTGAGTTCCTGGGTCTGTCACGTACTTTCGTCTCAGGAGTGATTCCAGAGAGCATTGGCAGGCTGGGAAACTTGGGTATAGTATATTTGTTCAATACTTACTTGGCGGGCATCATACCTTTATCTATTGGAAATCTCACACGGTTAAATAAGCTTATTGCGCATCGTTGCAAATTGGGGGGACCAATTCCAGCAAGCATAGGGAATATTACGAATCTAGTTTATCTTGATATATCGAACAACTTCCTTAACGGTTCAATTCCCAATGAGATTGTCAAACTGACATCCCTTTCTTTCTTAAATTTATCATACAATTCACTATCGGGACACCTTCCTTCGGAAATTGGTAGTTTGGGAAACCTTGGAGTACTAGCTCTATCTAGAAACCAATTGTCTGGTGAGATACCTGGTAGTATTGGGGGATGCACTGTGCTGCTATACCTTGGATTGGATGATAACTCATTCGATGGAAGCATACCTCAAACTCTGAGTAACTTAAAAGGGCTAACTGCACTCAATTTATCCATGAACAAATTATCTGGTGCCATCCCAAGTAACATTGGAACTATCCGAGATCTTGAAGTGTTGTGTCTGGCACACAACAACTTATCAGGGCCAATCCCTCCACTTCTACAGAATTTGACAGCATTGTCGGAATTGGATCTGTCATTCAACAATCTGCAAGGGGAGGTGCCAAAGGAGGGTATCTTCCGATATTTCACTAACTTTTCAATCATTGGAAACAGTGAGCTTTGTGGTGGATTACCTCAACTTCATTTAGTTCCATGCCAGACAAGTCCCATGAAAAAGAACAGAAAAGGGCAGCTGAAGCATCTTAAAATAGCTCTAGCAACAATTGGTGCACTTTTGACATTAGCTTTCTTTATTGCACTCCAGCTTATCAAGAACAAGCTTAAACGAAATCGTAACCAACCCTTATCACCAATAGTTGAGGAACAATATGAAAGAGTTTCTTACCATGCATTAGCAAATGGAACAAATGGATTTTCAGAAGCCAATTTGCTTGGTAAAGGAAGCTTTGGGGCGGTCTACAAATGCACTTTACAGCCTGAGGAAACAATTACGGCAGTGAAAGTTTTTAACCTTCAACAATCTGGATCCACTAAAAGTTTTGTGGCTGAATGCGAGGCGTTGAGAAGGGTACGTCACCGTTGTCTCATTAAGATCATCACGTGCTGCTCAAGCATGAATCACCAAGGTCGAGAATTTAAGGCACTAGTTTTCGAGTTCATGCCAAATGGTAGCTTAGATGGTTGGCTTCATCCGAATTCTAACATTCTCACTGTGAGAAATACTCTAAGCCTAGAACAAAGGCTAGACATTGCTGTGGATATCATGGATGCTTTGGACTATCTTCATAACCACTGTCAGCCACCAATCGCTCATTGTGATCTCAAGCCAAGCAACATCCTTCTTGCTGAAGACATGAGGGCCCGAGTTGGAGACTTTGGCATATCACGAATCCTTCCAGAAAATGCAAGTAAAATCCTGCAAAATTCAAATAGCACAATTGGAATAAAAGGCTCCATTGGTTATGTTGCTCCAGGTAACTGAAATTCTTTTGGCGTCTCCTTGTAACATGCTCCACACCACATATGAAATTTATGATCACTGATCATGTATGTTTGCTGATTTCTTCTTAGAGTATGGCGAAGGCTCTGCAGTCTCAACTATTGGTGATGTGTATAGTCTCGGTATATTATTGCTTGAGATGTTTACTGGAAGGAGCCCCACAGATGACATGTTCGGAGACATGGTAGATCTACATAGGTACGCCGAGCATGCGCTCAGCAAAAGCATCTTGGATATTGTTGATTCGACAATCTGGCTGCATATAGAGTTAACAGATAGCAATATAAGGAGCAGAATTAAGGATTGCTTGGTTTCTGTCATCAAGCTTGCTATATCATGCTCAAAGCTACGTCCAGGGGATCGAACAGCAATGAGCGATGCAGCAGCAGAGATGCACACCATCAGAGATTCATACCACAAGTTTTCCTGCTAGCTTGTCATCGAACGATTGAATAATTGTTGTTTGCAAGCGCAATGCTTGCCGGTGGAGGTAGACGACCATGATCTGTTGTAGATGTATCTGAAATAAATGAAGCCATAATATGCTCAGATTTGTTTTTCTTCCTATATAAGAGTGGCACTTGGAAAAAATTCACCTAAAGCGTGGATATATCCGTGCTTGCAAGATGGGCGTATTAGTATGCCAATCTAAGGTGAAAGGATGTGGGAAAGAATAAATAGTAGAAAAAAAGGTCCTGATGCAAATGTACCAGAGAGAAAGAATATATAAAAGTAGTTATAATAATTTAGAAAAAGTATATGATTCCTGATGTAAAATTGTCTTCTATATTTTCAGGAGCCAATTATTGGAAACGGTTAGAGATGGTCTTATATATTTCTCTCAATATTTTTTGGCAAGTTGGAAAACTCTATGATTTTGGAAAGAAAATTTTGGGAAGTCTTGGAGATGCGCTTAGCTAATTTTAGCTATAAACCCCACCTCCCTCTCGGAAACGATGTTTATCATGTTGGGGTCGTTCCCGTTGTTTCTTCACCTCCGTCCCAGATCCCCAAAAGGCTAAAGGAAACGATGTTTATCACGTTGGGGCTGTTCCTGTCATTTCCTCAACTCTATCCCCACCTACCTCCCGGATCCCCAAAAGGCACAAGGAAACAATAATGTTTATTGCATTGGGGCTGTTCCCGTCATTTCCTCAACTCTATCCCCACCTTCCTCATGGATCCCCAAAAGGCCGAAGGAAATGATGTTTATCGCGTTGGGGCCATTCCCGTCATTTCCTCCACACTATCCCCGCCTCCCCTCTCGGATCCCTACGTGGACTCCCTTCCCCCAACTCTCGCTGCCGCTTTTCTTGCGCGCCCCCACTCGTTTCCCTCCCGCACGCACTTGCCACCAGCTCAATTCCTCCCGCGCGCGCGCCCTGCTCGCTGCCCGCGCGTGCTGCTCGGTCCCGTACAAAGTATCACAAAATCCTCCTACTCCGGCACTCCCATCTTCCTGCGTGGACGACCAGCTTCAATCCTTTTCCTTGTCAACGCTACAGATTGAATCAGGTTTGCCCCCATAACCTAGCAGCCTCTGGTTCTGGTGCCGTTTGATCCTGCACGAAGTTAACCCCGATCTGTCACAGTATGAATGGTTTGCGGAGACCAAAGGCAAGTCGAGGATCTATTGCTGAAGCCCTAGGTGCTCATGACCCTATTCGTCAAGCTCCTCTTGCTCGTAACCCCATTTTTGAATCCACAGGTGGTCCTCAACCTATTGCTGCAGGCGTCAGTGCTCCACTCATGCATGGTCTGTCTCCTGGTAGAAGAAATAGGTATGCCCCTTCTTTGCACTCATCATTAGATTTTTTAGAAAAAACAATCATCAGTTCCTTATGAGTTTAGATATTTCAGTACTTGCTTGGGACACTTATGAGATTAGATAATGTTCAGATATAACTAGCAATGTCTGAGTAGATAATTTTCATAAATTTATGAGATTAGATAATGTTCAGAAATTTATGAGATAATGTTCGTCTCCTGGTAGATAATTGTCTTTTGGCATCAACAGCTTGTATCCTCTTGGCAGGTTCACGAACTTTCTGCAGCAGAATTCATTTTTGAACAATCAAAGTGCTAGCCAATTGCCAGAGAACTCCCATTTTGTTGGTGCTACAATTAGTCAACATACAGTGTCACCAACTGGAAATATTTCAATGCATGCTAATGTTCTTGGTTCAGCGGAAAAAGAACCAATTGACATCGATGGCGATGAGACTCCCATCCTATTAGGTCTGAAGTTCGATTGAATTGGATACGTAAAGAAGATGAAAGATTAAATCGTAACCGAAAGGAAGTGGTCTGCATATGTGAAAAAACTGCTGAAGGAGAAGGATAATAGTGCAAATCCATCAAGTGTGTGAATATTGAAGATGATGCATCACAGCGTCCTATAAGTCATAAGAAAGCAAAAGCAGAAAGAAATGGTAAAAGGAAGACATCATATGGTACATCAGATGCTAGAATTCATGATCGTTCTACTTATAAGCAACTTTAGTTAGACTTGATTGAACACATTTGGCATAAGTTTAGGAATTCCAATTAGGTACTTAAATTATTTTGTTGAATAAACTGTTATGAATGGTTTCATTGTGGTCTGTACAAATGTTCATTTGTTTTACTGAAAACTCTTTGTTTAACTCTTTTCATTGTAGATGATTGCTTCTGGAGTTCTCTGTGGCATCTGCGGGGGTACATTGCATCATTGAAGTACAAGCACTGCGAGAGATGGACGGATGATGGCTATTCTATCTAATTTTACATATACTAGTATAGTGCCCGTGCGTTGCCACGGTTTTATTTAAGGGATGCACTTAAAAATACAAGTGTGAACCATCCATCTCTTGATATCTACCAAGAAAAGACACTTCCGTAATTAATTCTTACTAAATAAAGGATCAGGTAATCAGATTGCTAAGCTCATCATTAAATTCAAGATATATCAGGCAATATGATCTCATCATTAAATGGCCAATAACAAGACAGAATACAACAAAATTGCGTAGCACGGTCAGGTTCAGCTCCTTCATCGGCTGCCAAAATGCAAAGCGTTTGCCACTAAACGTCAGCTCAAAATACAAAGCATTTGTCACACGGCCACACGGGGTGTTTCGCCTCTTCTCGGCATCTCAACAATTCATTTCGGAGTGAGGTCCTCCTACAAAAGAACTACTATTAGGTCACTTGAGCAGAGCTACTATTAGCCATTGAGGCCTGCTGCTAAAAGAGAAGAGCTACTGAAAGTCATACACAGGTAAAATAGGTGAAAAACAAATGACCATTATTTGCTTGCATGCAAGTGCAAATGTAGATCCCCTGCTAGAAAAGAAAAGAACAGAAATAAACGTATATTTGGATAGTTACATGCATGTACAAGAGATCAATTTCAGAGTAGAGAGGTCACCATGTCAACAAGATGAGGCATTTTATAGAGTATAGTAATTCGAATCCGATTGTTTCAAGCCCAAATATTTTTTAGCTCAAAAAATCTCAAGCAGGCTCCAACACTCCTATGCTGGCAAACAGGAGTCAAATGGAAAGCATGCAAGGTGAGCTCCTGCCTTACTTTCAGGAAAAAGGACAGCATCAGAATTTTTAATGTGTGTAATCTTATGAGGCAGTTCCCTCATAGGCCATGGAAATTATACTGCTGGTAATTCTGTTCCTCAATTTTATTATGTTAGCTAGACTGACAAAAGCAATGTCAGGAAACAACCCACACTGAGAAAACCAATAGAAAAAGATGGATCAAACCTCAAACAAAGCCAGATCAGTTCCTGAGAAGTTTGAAAGTAGAGAAGTTGTGCAGCACCAAGCTAACTTAACTCAATTCATTGCTTTTTACATAGTAATTATTATCCAGATTTTTTTAGAACAAAATGGCACCTCCTCACACCTCTAATATTTGTTGAGTTCTTGAAAATATTTTCAACCCGCAGGCATTTAGAACAGAGAACTTAAAAATGAATTCTGATGCAAGTAGACTTACTGGTCTGGTGTGCGGCCGTGGCATCGTGCGGCGTTCCAAAATATACACAGGCTGTGGAGAGATTATTATTAGCCTTAATTCTTATAAATATAAAACAAATCAAATAGCAAAGCACCTAAAAATTATCTAAAAAAAGCAACAGAAGATCTAAATTGACAACAAAATATTACTCAATCAGCCATTTAGCCCTACGGATTATATACAGATCAAAGGGTTTAGAAGCAAAGAAAAATAGAAAACAACAAAAGCATATGTACCAGTACATGTACGCTGTACGGAGAGGCAAAAGGCAAAGCAAGAAACTGAGCAGTGGCAAGCACGCTGGGAGCGGGCCTAACTGCTGGCTGGTGGCTGCAGTCCTTCCCCAGAGTGTGGAGTCAGACACTCACCAGTCACAAACGCGGAGTCGCAGAGTGAGATCGAGAGCGCCTGGTGGTACACCCACAGTGCGTGAGGTCCTGATGGCAGCCGGCCTCCTGCTTGCCCGCGTCCTGGATATAAGGCTCATTTGTTTATTAGGTGAGACATTTCATCAAACGACATGTGGGTGAGTAAACGCAAATGGTGCCCACCATATCTGATATCTTAGAACCTACTAAACCCAAAGCAACCCATCCGTTCTCATCTACACCAGTGAATTAGTACTAAAATGAGAAGGCCAAGATTCAGCTCACACTAAAATATATGCTTATTGCAGCTGCTGGCAAAAATGATTAATCATTTTACAGAACCAATAACGTCGATGAACAGAAATAAAAAAAAACTTGGTTCAGAAAAAAAAAAATAATGACCTTCAGCTATTCTATCTATTCAGCTGCACTTTACAGAGTTAGCAATGTGGTGTGTTTATCTGCTACAGGCATGAGCTTCAGCTATTCTATCTATTCAGCCGCACTTTACAGAGTTAGAAATGCAAGTTCAGTGCACAAATTCTAGAAGAAAAAACAGTGAGGAGCAGATGCAAAGCAAGGGCACTCTGCCCAGTTGTACCATCCCAAATAAATAAGCAGGGATATCGTCGCTTGCCGCTGCCTACTCCCAGATCCCGGAGAGTCAAACCAAAGACGCACTATCGAACTGAGGACCCTCGTTGTCGCGGACGGGCTGTTAGTACCTCCGATCCCGCCTGAGCTGTTGCCGTGGTCAAAGGATTCGGTTAGTTCGTCTATTCGCCATCCGAAACCAGGGGACAAGTAATTAATAATTAATAATTACCTAAATTATGTAACACCGGTGGTCCATCGCTCCATCGTGCTCTCCTTCATCGTGGGCCCACATGTGCACAGGGAAAGAAAAACAGAAAAAAAAACAAAGAAAGTGAAAAAAGGCTGGGGACACAAGCGAAGCAGTTCAGCGCCTGAAACTAAGCAAGAAACTAAAGGAGCTCCGAAAATCTGCAGACCCCACTAACAGAAATGAAACAAGACTGAGAGGGTAAACAACGTTTCTGCAGCCCCCGAAAGACACCAATTGACTTCTACAGTTTCAACCAAGAAAGAAAGCCTGAGATCCTGAACTTCCAAAACTTAGGATCCTTGCTAAAGGCGTTTTAAAATGAACTATCAGTACCCTGCCCAAAGTAATCCTGGAAAAAACTTCAGCATGACGACCAGACATGCAGTGGTGTGATACATTGAGTGAATAAAGTTACCTAATAAACATTCCACTAAATTGCTCGGGTGGTTATACCAATCCATCGGTGATCCAAATTCTGCATTTGACAAATTCGTTACCTTAGTTACCATCAAATGAAATGCTGAATGAAAGGAGGAAAGCACCAAGGACAGGCATATTACAAAGACCGGAGCATAACCATATTGGTATGGATTTGCTGTAGCAGGGACAAAAACATTTTTTTTTCCATACATTAGTTCAGGACTCATTCCCATCTCCATGCAATTCACACTTTTTGAATAAGCACCTTGTTCTACTCCAATGTTCAGAGTCTGCTGGAATTAAAAGTGATAGGGATGTTATTGACAATTCAATTGAGCAAACATATCTATTCTTGTTTAATACAGTTACATAGCAGCAATCAACAATATTTGAGAAAACATTTAGAGGACCCTCACTGACTGACATAACATCACCATCACCATCTCAGTATTTAGAATGGTTAACTGAAGAATGATTTAGCCGTCAAATTTCAACTTAGGAAAATGTCAATGAGCCTCTAGTCACTACTTGTCGTTTGATACAGCTGCATAAATTTAGTAATTTTGGCATGTAAAATTCACCTGAACTATTGCAGAAAAAAAAGAAGGTGAAATAATACTGGATACTGTATTAAAAAACGAGCCATCTAAAATTACAGAAACAAAGAGCATACCTCCATAAGTAAATTTTATTGCATTAAAAAGACGAAAACTGAATGCTATGTCAGAGCAAGATGATATGTGGCACTCTGCCTCTGTGGGCTGGGAGAATACTGAAACACTGAAACCTGTAAGGCTTGAACAATGAAGGTGTCTACATATAGTAAACAATCAATAAAGGAAAGGTAAACGTGGCTCTGATAAAATACAGAGGTGTCACATAGATAATTGCTGCTGTCATTGCACAATCTGTTATCTGTTACAGCTAGTAGTTTACTGAGCATGAGAAAAGCATGGATAATCACCCTTTTTAAGAGCTGTGATAGTTTGGCAAACTAATAGGTGAATAACAGAGCAGGGAATATTCTAGGCACAATGCTTCATACCAGAAAGAAGCTTTCTACATACAGGGGAATCACTAAAAAGCTTGAGGTGTACTTAACTACTTATTCACAGGATGAACCTCTCAGTTCCGTTGAGGGGTGCGCAAGCACATGTCCTTGCGCACCCCTCTCAGTTCCGTTGAGAGGTGTCACTAAAAGACAAAGGATGAACCTCTCAGTTCCGTTGAGGGGTGCGCAAGGACATGTAAAGGGACGGGTGAACTCAGGGTCACCTACGCCATCACCGACAATGAAAGGGAAGGGTAAAAAACTGTAAATACAGATTTAATAATCATGAGGGCACGCATGAACTGTAATTAGTGAGAAAGAAAGTAACATATGCCCTAATCCAGTTTGCTCCTTAAATCTACTTCAATTAAGTCTACCGGATTCTCAAACCTACCTACTCAATAACTAATGTATGCAGCTAAATCGAACTCCCAGATCCAGTTGATGCAATTATCTGTAAAATTGGTTTGCATACTATCTATGACAAACAGCCATAACAATGATGAAGATAAACAGACAGTTTTTACAACAACTCTGTATTGTAAAGAATATTTTCCCTCTAATAATAATCTAACAAACATAATCGAAAGAGAGTTCTCGCACCTGATTATTTCCAACGATGTCGCAATACAGAGCACATCTCTTTTTGACCTTTTGTAGCTCTCATTGGTTGAAATCAGAGTATGCAATGAATATTAGTATCGAATGTGTAGCTACAGAGTAAGGAGCCTGAAACTGAATGTATCAAAAATCTCCGAAAGCCCTCCATACTCTGTTCAACCAAAATGCAATGAATATTAGTACCGAATGCGTAGCTACACATGGTAGGCCTGCATACTCTGCTCATACAAATAACTCCCAACGCAAATTTCCTAAGATGCACTCTATCGAACAAATGGCAGGCACCAGGCTTGACAAAGAATTTTTCCCAATCGGCAGAGGAATAATTTAGCTAACAGTTGGGTCATGGGAGGATAAAATCATGGAAGGATGTGAACTTACAGATCAGGGGAAAACAGTCATGTTGCTGGCAGAATACGACATGGGAGTTGAGGTTATGTCATCAATGGTGTCTCTGTCACCGTGCTCAAGTGCTTTGCTGCATGTCACTACATAGAAATAACAATATGCATTGTAAACATTCACAAGACGGTGCCAATCACCATCAGGTCCTGCCACCGCTTCAACGCGATTAGGCCATTTTTTTTGGAAGAATCGCGAGGAGATTTGGAGTCCTAAATGTTTGCAACTCACCTGGCAATGACCTGCTCCGCCCACCACACGCCCTGCCGCATCCTCGCATGGAGCCACGGGCGGGCTAGACTGGACGGCGAGTCGTCGCGGTGCGTTGCAGGTCCCGGCCCCGTCCCCCCGCCCCCACGGGAGACCCGACGCGACGGTGGCCGATCTTGGTGAAGCTCGGACGCCGGCGATTGGAGGCGCTCGCGTCCGGCCGTGGCTGGTGGAAGAAGGGCAGGCGCAGTCCGCGCAGCGCCCGGCCCTGGCGGCGCTCCTGGCGGCCGTCCCTTGCGGTGCTCCACGCGGCGGCCGGCCCTGGCGGCGCTCCTGTTGTCCTCCGCCCTGGGAGCTGAAGAGGCCTGGCCTTGGGAGAAGCACTATGAACGTCGGGTGAGCTGAAGAGGCAGCGTCGGGGAGTGCGCGGGACAGGAGATGGAGGGTGAGGCCTCACGCTTCGTGCCTAGGTGAATGCGGGGCGGCGGACGGAGGGTCAGGCGGTCAGGCCAGTCTCAGCGGGGATTTCATGGCCCTGTTATCAATGTATCCACATTTTAGAAACCGTGCAGAAGAGTTTCATCCCCATGAAACTCTCTCTACTCCCATGAAACTCTTATCATCTCTCTCTTCATCAATACGGTGCCACATCAGTCTATTTAATGCCCATGAAACTCTGATGAAACCCCACTGAGACTGGCCTAAGGCCTCGCGCTTCGCTCCTGGGTGGTGGATGCGGGACGGGTTTAGGATGAGTGATGAGGTCGGATCCCGGCGATCTCGTCGGTTGGATGTGAGTGAGCAAGAGAAATGATAGATTAGAGTGAATCTCGTCCCTTTATTTGAAAGGTTAGTTGGATTTTAGGTGTATTTGTTTGGGTGTACTTAGAAGAGATTAGGAGAGATAATGACTGTGGTAGATAGTTTGCTGTGTGGCTATAGGGAAGTTTTTTTAGGTGCATTATATTTTACATATACTATGCATTCTCATTACCCAGAGAGAGAGACATGATGGATACCTATCTAGTTTAATATTTATACTTTGTAATGCTTATGGCTTATTTTGTTACCTATTATAGAGTTTATTATCAACGTGTTTGGTATTATTTATATAGTGTTTATTATTAACGTATACATTTGCTGTGCTGTGCGAATGTTTCAGAGATGGACTGTATACGAGTTCTCTGTGTACAAACTGCTATAGAACTCATGGGTTGAGAAGAGTACTAGTTTATAAGGGATATTAATTGCGCTCTCTTTCCCTTGAAAACTGTCCATAGAAACCATAGGTTGGGAGTGCCCTGACCTATTAATTTAAGGCTTGTTTGGATGTCCATGTATTATCTTAATCCACATGTGTTGAAGTAGAAATTAAATTAAGTTTTATTTTCAATTCACTCCAACACACGTAGGCTGAGGTAGATATATGTCCATCCAAATAAGGTCTTAGCTGGGCTCGTGTAATTAAATTCAACCAGATCTGGTACAGCATGCGAACCTAATCATGCATGGTGTTACGTTGTTGCAGCACACTTATTATTCTGTTATAATTATATACGCACCTTAATTTTTCTGTAGACCTACCTATCTACCTCTTGCAACTAATACAATACTCAGTATAACATATCCACTAAGATCGACTTTGCACCGTCTTGCCCGATAATTAGCTAGCGCGAGCAGATAACGAGTATCCATCCATGACCATGCATCATCAGTTGAGTAGTCCGCTGGTGAACGGCACGCCGGTTTGGGGCAGCCAGAAGTCCCCGAGCACCATGTTGCCGACGGTGAAGTTGGCGGCGTCCGCGGTGCCGTTGAGCACGTGGAAGCCCGGCCAGGCCACCCTCCTGCTGGTGTCCGCGCCGGGGCCGGAGTTGTTGTACTCGGCGTAGAAGAGCGTGCTGAGCGCGTAGTCGCCGTCCCACGGCATCCACCCGGTGGGGTCCACCAGCGCGTCCACCTCCGACTGCATGATCACCGTGCGGGAGTAGAGCTTCCATGGCCGGCCCAGGTAGGTGGCCACGGGGAACGCCGCGTTGGCGGCGAGGTCGGGCGCGGCGGCGAACGTGCAGCCCTGGAGCGTGGTGCCCGTGTTCTGGTTCGGGTCCGTGCGCCCCTGCGCCGTCACCGTGTTGCTCTGCCCCTGCATCGGCAGCCGGGAGTAGAGGTTGCAGTCCTGGAACACCACGGCCGCGTTGCCGAACACGTAGTCCACGGTGCCGTAGATGTCGCAGCCGCGGTAGAACTGACGGAGGGAGTGCGTGTACAGCGTGTCCTGGTACGCCTCGAAGCTGCACTCGTAGAACGTCGACAGGTCCGCGCCGGAACGCAGCGCCACCGCCTGGTGCTTCGCCGGACCGGCCGTGTTCCGGAACGTCATGTTCACCGCCACGAACCCTGTCCCAACAACAGCTGCATGCATTCCGAAATTCCGAGGCGTAAGGTAAACCTCAACTGAAGAGTCAATATATTCGCTTTTTTGACTATGATACGAAAAATACTAAAATAGTTTTCTTGGCACCGAGTCACCGACCGACGCGCCAAACCAAATGAAGACACTAGTCACTAGCAAATCATCAACTAACAAAAGTCCACGCTCACCGAACGTTGCGGAGTTGAAGGTCGTCCAGCCGTCGACGACGCTCCGGTTGCCGGTGACCACCGACTGGCCGATGCCGTCGCCGATCATCATGACGTACTTCTTGTTCTTTTATAATGTGGATCCGAGGGTTCCATGGTCATTTTGAGAAGTTGGCAGGTCAAACGTGGGTTGACTTGCGAGGTCCAAGTGGCTGTTCACGGAGTCCGGGGGTCCCTAGCTAGTGAGGAAAGCGCGTCTGCGCCATGACGGTGGCGACGACAAACCGGCGGCATATGTCCAACTCCCGACCTGTACTTCGAGCTTGCATTGCATGAGGGAGGTCACATTTGTCTGGGTTGTGTTGGTCGGGTTCAAATACACTAGTTGCTCTCTCTCTCTCTCTCTCTCTCTCTCTCTCTCTCTCTAATACCAAAACAACAGAACGGGCAATACATATATGGCAATCACGTAGTTACTACCGATATCATTTTAGTTAGGTTGATGAGCATTTGGATTTAGCTTCATGAATGCAATTTGAATTACACCTTTAAGGAGACTGAGTTTCATTTTTTCTTCTTCTTTCGTAGTGACAAAACATGTCGTCCAATTAATTATAGAGGTCGAAACTATATAATTCATGATAAAGCTTTATTTTATCTAATAAGAGAGGAAAAGTACAGAGACGACATGGGTATGGTACGAACAACATGGAGACATTTAATTTCAAAATTTATTATGTATGGAGTGAAAAGATCAAAATAGAGATGTGCCATAGATTTCATAAAATACTTATTTAGATAACGTGATAATTAAATGGCCAGTGAGATCTTTTTACTATATATAGTTACATACACTGTTGCACGTTCGGCCTTTAGTCCCGGGCCTAAATGTCTTACCCCGCTATTTAAAACATTGCCTCTAGACACGCGGGGACATATCGGGATGTACCAATACGGTACGATAAGTCTTTGCTTCGACACGATCACAGCCCATGGCAATGTCGTGCAATACCAGCCCAAGCATGACATTCGGAATATCTTTATGTGTTTTCTTTGTCTGCTCATGATATAAAAAGAATATATTGTATATTATTTTTATGAAATTTTTTTAATTATTTTATAATCCTTTCAAGAATAAGATAAGAAGTAGCAAATAAATACTAGAAAATTATATTGCGGTTTGTTGATGTGTTTACATGTCATTTACGTGTCTTGTGCCGTCCAATGTGCCAAGATCTTAGGCACGACCTTCATGTTGTTGTAAATTTTTCATATTGTGATGTGCTTTGGACAATGCCACGATCCAAAATGCCATGGCCCAATTTGCAGATCTAGCTATAACTAACTAGCTAATTTTAGCTATAAACTACTATTAGTTAGCTAACTATTAACTGTGAATAGATCCAAACTCTACCTAAAACACTTGCATTTTGCGTATATACTATATATACATACTCATCACCACCGTCAAAGCACAAATCTTAACATAAATTTAAGACATATAAAATCATGTCCTATGAATTGATCACTTAGGTAAGATTCAGCTTTTCAATGTAAGGAGTAAGGAGTACTAATCGACGCAAAACTAAATTCATTTTTGAAAAAAAGAGGACTGGCATGCTATAGGCAAACAAATTTATGTGCGGGTGCACATATGTGGGCGGCTACCCGGCGACGACTAGGAACGTGGATCGTGACTCAACGGCAGAACGCGGGCCGGGGGAGAAGGAAGAGAAGCCCACAAAAAGGGATTGTTCCCGTCTCTGCGACAGGAGGTTTCATTCCCCATCTACAGTGCAGGGAGGCAAATCCACAGGCGATTCGAGGAACTGGCGTCGATCTCGATCTCTCCTCTCTTCTGGTGGCCTCTCCGGCACCGTGGGAGGTGGAGGGATCAAGGGATCGACGCCCGGTGAAGCTTTTATACTAGCTAGTATAGTTCTAGGTACGCTTGGTTTGTCTTCCAAGGCATCGATGTCGTATGGTATCTTTTGTCCCTTGCTCGGCTTCTCCGAAGGCAACGACGAGCTCGACGCTGTTTTCGGCGAGGATTTGGTGAGGTTCTACTCCCTTCGGGATCACTCCAGCGACGGCGTCAGTGCAGATGCCTTAACTGAAGAGGTTTCCGTGAGGTATGTTTATCACCTACTCAAGAGATTGGGTTGGTGTGCTTCTTCCCTCTTCATGGGTTCTTCATTGTTCGACGATTGGGATCCGTCATTGAGGCGACAGGCGACGGATTCCGGTCTCTGCGACGAGCTTACGGCCGATGGTTGTTTGCTAGTGCATTCATTAGGGATGGAAACGGGGTAGATTCGGATCGAGTGGAGTCTCTGTGCACCCAAACCCGAAACCCGAAACTGCACCGAACGCCGATTCAGGCGATAATCCGTCCCTAAAACCAAACCCGTAGATACCCGAAACTCAAATTGATACCTGAAACCTGATTTGTATGGCAACATAGCAAGAGTAATAAGGACTTGTTATAAATATATGCATGATATACATACACATATTCACATGTATAAATAAGAGGTAACAAAGAATAAATATTTTCTTGAGTCAACTTAGAATAAATTTAATAATCTAAGTAAATAAGTTATTATTAGCATATTATAAAACACGCGTTTTTATTCCAAATAATTTATTTAGGATATCCATTGGATATCCACGGGTGGAAAACCAAACCCGATTGGTTTCGGGGGCTCCGAACCTGAAAAACGTGGGTGAGAAATCATCCCCGAACCCAAACCTGTAAGACCCCGCAGATATCCGACACGAAACCGTCCCGTTGTCAACCTTAGCATTCATTGATAAAAGGTGCATGCCTTGTCTGGGCTCGTGCCGCTAATGGCCCTTTTAAATCTTGTTGATGCTTCATTCGCGCCAGAATCGACTTCAAGCTTCTTCTTTGGTGGTTTCCCTATCAGCGACCATGGGGACTGCTGACACTACAAGAGATTGGGTCTTCTATGACAATTTTCATATGACAAAGCACTTTTTAGTTATAGAAATGATGTGTTTATGACAATTTTTCATTGGATGACAAGCGATTGTGATTTAGTCATAAACAATCATCACCATGTGTACTACCCAATTTTTGTGACAATACCTCATGACGAAAATGATTGAATGTAACCGTCATTAATTAAAAAATGTATTTTTTTTAAAAAAAAAATCCACCTTGGCACGGCCATGTCATAGCTGGACTGGTGGGACCCACGTGTCTGTTAAATGTGTCCTAGCTGGACCGGTGGGACCCAAGTGTCAGTTAAATATTAACTGCAAAACATAAAGAAAAAATGTGCCTTCGCACAGGGAGGAAAAACGTATTTTTAAAAAAAAAATCCACCTTGGCACGGTCATTGGTAGGACCCACGTGTCAGTTAAATATTAATTGTAAAACATGGAAAAAAAATGTGCACTTCCACTCACGGAGGAGGGATCGAACCCAACCCCTCAGGTTCCTAAGTCAGGGACAAACCAGTGGGCTATGAATGTGTCGTTGCCTATACTCGGATTCTATTTTATTTGTACAGTTTCGATCGCTCAGAGATATAGCCAACAATCCTTGCATCCACTGCGCAAGTCTTCCTCGATCGTCGTTCAAGCAAAGCAGGAGCAGGGGACGCCGCCAGCAGGAGCCCAACGCAGAAATCTGATTTTTTTTAGTTAAATGCACCATAGGCCCCTGAACTTGTAAGCGTGTGTCATATAGGCCCCTGAACTTTGAAAATGCATTTCTGGCCCCCTAAACTTGTTAAGTGGTACACCGTAGGTCTCTAAACTTTGAAAATGCATTTCTGACCCCTAAACTTATCAAATGATACACCGTAGGTCCCTGAACAATAGCATGCACGGCTGTGGACCGGTGGCACGCCATGGATGACGCTGCGCCAGAGCCATACTTCCCCTCCTTGGAGGTGGCTGACGTGTTCAACAACAACCTCGCTGGTGCCCTCCCGCCGTTCGGCAGGTCGCAAGCCAGGCTGCGGTATCTGCACCTTGGCGGGAACGTCTTCACCGGCAGCATACCCGGCCCGACGCATACGGTGACATGGAGGGGCTCGAGTACGTGGGGCTCAACGGCAACGAGCTTTCCGGCCGTGTCCTGCCTTCACTCTCAAGGCTCAAGAGACTCAGGCAGATGTATGTTGGGAACTACAACTCGTTCGACGGTGGCATCCCGATGGAGTTCGGCGAGCTCGAGGCCCTCGTCGAACTTGACATGGCCAGCTGCAATCTCACAGGTCCTCTCCCTCCAGAACTAGGCTGTCTCACTCAGCTCGAAACACTCTACCTCAGCGCCAACGAACTGTCCGGTGAAATCCCTGTCGAACTCGGCAACCTCAAAAACCTAACGAGCCTGAACATCTCCAGAAACAAGCTTACTGGATAGATACCGGCGAGCTTCGCCGGCTTAACCAAACTGGAAGTGCTAAGTTTATTTGAGAACAATCTCCAAGGTGTGATTCCGGAGCTTCTTGGGGAGTTGGCAGAGTTAAAATACCTCTACATCGGATCGAACAACCTTTCCGGGAAGCTCCCGGCAAACCTGGGCAAGAACGGCAGGCTGCTGAAGCTGGATGTCTATGACAACCAGCTCACCGGCACTATACCGCCCCACCTCTGTGTCGGAAGGCGGCTTCAGTCTCTTGTTCTGGAGTGGAACAAGCTTTCTGGGCCAATCCCTGAAGACCTCGGCAACTGCAAGATGCTTACCGAGGTTGGGCTAGACGACAACTTCTTCAATGGTTCTATTCCCGCCGGGCTCTTTGGCCTTCCCAGGATCAACTGGCTGGATTTGAGCTATAACTTGCTCTCTGGTGAGCTCCCGGTGATGAACCCCAGTGAGAGTTTGAACTATTTGTCAGTGGCATCGAACAACCTATCTGGCCTTGTGCCACCGGAGATTGGCTATTTCAAGAATCTGTCCTGGCTCAGCCTAAGTGCCAACGCACTCACCGGTGACATTCCCAGAGAGCTCAGCCAATGTGACTCGCTAACCATGCTCGATCTCAGTGGCAACCAGTTTACCGGAGAGATACGGAGATGGAAAATTTGAAGGTCCTCCGAAGTTTGAATATGTCTAGGAATAGCATTTCTGGTGAACTTCCGATGGAAATTCTCCGTATGCCTAGCCTCACCATGCTCGATGTGTCCTATAACTGGCAGTGTGTCACTGTCGCAACACGGGCTGCTCGAAGTTTATTCAAACAAAATAGATTTTGAAGGCAACCCTGGTCTTTGTGTGGAGCACGTCACTGCCGCTTCGTGCCCCGTATTGCTGCAGCGTTCACGCCGTTTCAAGACGAGAACGCTGCTGTGGCTCGTCCCAACCGCCAGCGCCATGGTGGTGACTGTGTGCCTCGGACTAAGATGAGCGTTCAGGACGTGGCGGGAGACGGCGAATCGGCTACGGCCTACGGCGTGGAAGATGACACGGTTCGAGAACATGGACCTGGAAATGGATGACATGTTCGGGTGCCTCAGGGAGGATAACGCCATCGGCAGAGGAGGTGCCGGTACCGTGTACCGCTGCGTGACGCGAGGCCCAGCGGCCGCGACCACGGCTTCCGGGCCGAGGTGACCACGTTCGGCGGCATCCGGCACCGCAACGTCGTGCGGCTGCTCGGCTTCACGTCCAGCGCGGAGGCCAACCTGCTCCTGTACGAGTACATGCCGATGGGGTCGCTGGGCACGGTCCTGCACGGCGACAGCGGCGGGCTCCTCCTGAGCTGGGGCATGCATGACACAAGCTTACAAGTTCAGGGGTCTATGTTGCATTTTATTCTTTTTTTTTCTAAAAAAAGTAGTGGCACATGGGGATAGAACGCTGGACCTCAAGGTCACTAGTCAAGTGCCCAAACCACTAGACCAACAAGGTCCTAGGTCTAGCAACTGAAGATAATATTCATTTCTATAAAGAAAGCGTGCAGGTAATATTCATTTCATTTGTATATCGGTTTGCTCATGTCTATTGAGCTGGCTGATGTATGTATATGAGCTGGCTGATATATTTATATGGGCTGTAATGTTCTCGGAAGAACTAGGATCATGAAACATTTGGAGCACCTAATGTTGTATGAAGCATTGTGTTTGGAGGAAATCGCACGTTTAAAATTGTGATTTTATGTAATTGGTGATGTGATTTATTATTTGTGATGAATATTTAAATGGGCTTAGCTGATAATACGAATGCTCAACCTCTAGAGAAAAAAAGAATGGGCCAAAAAGATTCATAAGAAATTGGGCCAAAAGGGCCAGCCACAACGTGTGGGCCAAACTAGTTTTAGCCCAATTAATTAGTGAGGAAAGCAGCCCAGCATACATGGGCCAATCGGGCCAAATTCATTTTTATGACAAATATTTTCGTTATACTACCTGTGCCACGTCATACGCCATGTCATGTGCCCCGTCAGCATATGGACACTTGTCATCATCCCATCTAATATATTATGACAAATATAGTGACAAATACCATAGTCATAACTTGGTGACAAACGTGCAATGGTCACTAAGATTAGTGACAATTGGATCTGTTAGTCACAGAAGGGGTTTTATGACCCACCTTCTATGATCACTACCATATAGTCACAGAAGGGGTACAATGACAAGAAAATTGTTGTAATTGTCACAATCAGTTAGTCATAGAAGGTCTAACCTCTTTAGTGTGAACAACGGCTCCAATGGGCGATGACGGAGAGGAAAGGGATGACTACCCAAGGACTTCAATGTAATTTTATTTTCTTTCAGGGGTACCCTTACAAGGGGCTGGATGTAAAGTTACTCTTATATAAATAATAAAATCCAACTCTTTATCTCAAAAAAGCTGCCACACATAAATTTGATAGAAGGGCAACGTAAGACCAACGGCAGTGCTAGCGCCCGAACTCCGTCTCCCCCCCCTCGCACATGCATCCTGTGCCTGCCTACGCAGGGCCCACACCGCCCAACTGCACATGGGGAGTCCTACGCTCGTGCGCCCTCCGCTTCTCACGCGCATGTACGCGGCCAGAACTGCAGTACAGCAGGTGGCTATGCCAGCATCTAGAAGAGTGGGGAAGGGGCGGTGGATGCCCAGCCGACGCCGGGAGGAGGAGGAAGAGGAGGAGACACCGAGGCGAAGGAGGCAGCAGAAAAGCGAGGGCAGAGATACAACAACCGATCTATTTTTGAAACATCCGGATGCAACGCTTGCAACATTTGTCCAAAGGCAGATGAAACATATGAAACATGCATATGAAGCATTAGCTGCAACACTATATCTACTTTGAAAACATGCGTATGAAACACTTGCAACATACTTACGAATCAATTGAAACACTCAAACACATGTAGATAAAACACTTGCAAAAAACACCTGAAAACACTTCATATGTGTGAAAACATATGCAACATCCAGATGAAAGACTTGCAAAACATACGTCTAGAAAACGAGATGAAACATTTGGAACATATACTTAAAATATACGTGTATAGCCATTGTAACATGTGCAACATTCCGATCTACTTTTGCAACATCAAAATGAAACATTTGTAACATCCAGATGAAACATCTGACACACTTGAAACATACTCTTGCAAAATAGGCTTTGCTTCGACGAATGGAGGCACGCCGGTGTGGAGGCACGCGGGCGCGGCGTCACATGAATCTCGTCCCCCTCGCCACACTTTGCCTCGTCGCTTTTGCCCATGCTGCTCACTCCCGCCTGCAACGCGCGCTTCGCCCTCGACAGTTGCTCCCTCCCGTCGTGCGCCCGATCCACGCGGATTCGACACCCATGTCACGCAGCCCGCCCGTCGCGTGGCCTGCCCGCTGCGGCCACCCTCGCCGCGCCCCATCCTGCGTGTTTGCCTCTGCTCTCCCCATCTCTCGCTCTCTATCTTGCATTCGCTGACAGCAGAGTGCATCCCTAACCTCTTCCCTAACCCCCAACGTCGTCAGGATGCCTTATCGCCATCGCCCCTACTAATGGCCACTAGGCGCACGTGCCGGGGCACCTCGGGTCATCCCCGGTTGAGCCTAGAGCACCCATGAGCGTGGCCAGACGTTGGTGGTGGTCACGCGCCGCTACTCGCCGCCGGCTCACCCTAACAGCCGGAATCGCCTGGCCCAAGCCTCCCCTCCCCTATGTTGCAAATGCATGTTTCAAGTGTTTCAAACGTTTTAGAGTTATGTTGCAATTGTTTTATATGGATATTGCAAATGCATGTTCCAAGTATTTCGTCTCCATCAGACGTATGTTGCATTCAAGTGTTTTCATGTCGCAAGTGTTTCATATTTTAGAGATATGTTCAGAGAGTCATGGGGGCACCGCCCAGACGCTAGGGGATGGGGAACGGTGCACCAGGGGGCCTGTGGGTGGGGCGCGCTGATGAGGACATCGTCAAGATGGAGTCGAGGACGACTCCAATTCAAGAGGGGGAGGATGATGAGGACATCGCCATGCTGGACACATTGACGTTATGGTCTTTCCCAAGTTGCAATTTGTTTCCAACTCAGCTGTCACATCACCCTCGGATTCAGCAGACACGTCGTCACTGTTTTGGTCATAACTTTTTCATACGACATCAAAACGGGGCGTTCTTGATGCGTTGGAAAGGGGACGATGACGCCGTCGTTTTGGATCTGGTCCCAGCTCCAGAAGGTCCGTGGATCATTCCGTGTGACCACGTCAAGGTGTTGCGTCACCTATTTAGGCCAACTTGGTCATGTATCGTGTCGGGCCTTAAGCCCAAGTTGTGGGCGCCCAACCCTTGGCCGTTCCCAACCCTAGGTCGAGTCTTAGACTATAAACACAGCCGCCGCCGCTGTTAGACAATTGGGTTTTGTTTAGAGTTTAGTTTTCCATCGAGAAACTGAATCGTTCATTGTAACTGTGGTGATAAATCCTTTTACAGTGATCCAGGGCCCCTGTTCTTGATCTCCTCCACTGTGTCGATTAGTCCTTTGGAACCGAGTTCTTGAACCCTCTATTGAAATTCGCATCATTCATATTTGCAATTTCAGATTGCGTGTTTTTACATTCTTGCTTGTGTTCTTCGATTCGCTCGCAGGAAAAGCCTTCTTGGCGAGGTCAATCAAGTTGTGCTTGGTTGATAACCAACGGAGCAGTGGTGTAACGGTTGCAGGGTTCGAATCGTGTCTGATTTGAAGCCGGATCGCCAACGTCGAGATCTCCACAAATCGAACTTACCGGTTACCTCTCGGAAGATCGGGCCAGCGCGCTGGGGCCAGGAGATGGAGTGCGCAGTGCGGCGGGGGCTACGGACGGGGCGGGCTGGGGGGCCAGCACGCACCGCGCTTGTGGGAAGGCTAGGGTGAGTCGCTTGTATCGGACGGGCTCCTGTGGAACGTATAGTACGGGTGGCGCGGAGCTGCATCCAGACGCGCTGCTGGGGCGGACGTCCGCCCTAAGACCAATGCGCAATGGCTAACCCATTCAGCTCGGGTCGTGTATATTCAATCAGATCTGGTACTACAGCATGCGAACCTAAACTTGACTATGGATCATGCATGGTGTTACGTTGTTGCACCACACCTATTATTTCTGTTAATTATACGCAACTTATTTTTTTTCTGTATGCCCCTACCTATCTACCTCTTGTAAGTTGTAACGAATACAATACTCTATATAGCAGTATAACATATCCACTAAGATCGACTTTTGCACCGACTTGCCCAATAATTAGCTAGTACGAGCAGATAACGATTGTCCATCATCAGTTGAGTAGTCCGCTGGTGAACGGCACGCCGGTTTGGGGCAGCCAGAAGTCCCCGAGCACCATGTTGCCGACGGTGAAGTTGGCGGCGTCCGCGGTGCCGTTGAGCACGTGGAAGCCCGGCCAGGCCACCCTCCTGCTGGTGTCCGCGCCGGGGCCGGAGTTGTTGTACTCGGCGTAGAAGAGCGTGCTGAGCGCGTAGTCGCCGTCCCACGGCATCCACCCGGTGGGGTCCACCAGCGCGTCCACCTCCGACTGCATGATCACCGTGCGGGAGTAGAGCTTCCATGGCCGGCCCAGGTAGGTGGCCACGGGGAACGCCGCGTTGGCGGCGAGGTCGGGCGCGGCGGCGAACGTGCAGCCCTGGAGCGTGGTGCCCGTGTTCTGGTTCGGGTCCGTGCGCCCCTGCGCCGTCACCGTGTTGCTCTGCCCCTGCATCGGCAGCCGGGAGTAGAGGTTGCAGTCCTGGAACACCACGGCCGCGTTGCCGAACACGTAGTCCACGGTGCCGTAGATGTCGCAGCCGCGGTAGAACTGACGGAGGGAGTGCGTGTACAGCGTGTCCTGGTACGCCTCGAAGCTGCACTCGTAGAACGTCGACAGGTCCGCGCCGGAACGCAGCGCCACCGCCTGGTGCTTCGCCGGACCGGCCGTGTTCCGGAACGTCATGTTCACCGCCACGAACCCTGTCCCAACAACAGCTGCATGCATTCCGAAATTCCGAGGCGTAAGGAAGGTAAACCTCAACTTATACATGAGTCAATATATTCGCTTTTTGACCGACGCGCCAAACCAAATTAAAAGTTGACTCTCACCGAACGTTGCGGAGTTGAAGGTCGTCCAGCCGTCGACGACGCTCCGGTTGCCGGTGACCACCGACTGGCCGATGCCGTCGCCGATCATCATGACGTACTTCTTGTTCTTGGGCACCACCACATTCTCCTGGTACACGCCCGCGGGCACGCGTATGACGAAGTAGCCGGTGCTCCCGCCAAGGTTGGTCGGCGCCGCCGCCACGGCCGCGCCGATGGTCGTGTAGTTACCCGCGCCGCTCGGGTCCACCGTTACCTCTCCGACCACCGAGACCGCGGCCGCGACGCCCTCGAGCGCCATCCTGCGGACCATCTCGTCGTCGGTGGCGTCGAACAGCCCCCTCCCGTGGCCGCCGCCGTGGCGAGGCGGCTTATTGGACTTGGACGAACGCACCCATGCCCTGGTGAAGAGCGACAGCGAGACGCTGTACAGCTTGGTGCTGTTGACCATGGGCACGGCGAGCCCGTTGCGCACGGACCACGCGGAGGCGGCCACCTGCAGGCCGTCGGCGCACGTCTGCTGGTTGGTCAGGATCGCCGACAGCAGCGTCTGCACGTCCTCGGCCTGCGGGTCCAGGAGCGTGCTGTTGCCCGACGTGTTGAGCGTGGCGCCGGCGGACGACAGGAAGTCGATGTTGAGTCCCGAGAGGAGCTGGCAGTCCTGCAGCGCGGCGACGGCGCCGGGGGAGAGGCCGCCGCGGGCGAGGTACCGGTTCACGAGGCCCAGGAACTTGTTGGCGTTGGCGAGGGACTTGGCCACGGAGAAGCGCCCGTAGGTGTAGAGGTTGCTGGTGCCGTTCGACGGGAGCACGGTCCGGCAGAAGCTGGGGTCCGTCGTCTCGTTGCACGCCGTGGACGGCGTCACCGGCGTGGCCGCCGTGTCGGAGCGGACCACGGCGACTAACAGGGACAGGGACAGCAGCGCCAGGATGGCGGAGAGCGCGGTGGTGGTGCGGAAGGCCGCTGCTGCCATGTTTGGTTAGTGTGAATGAAGCCGGAGTACTTCTTGTCAAGTGATCGAGTGTGTTGATGTACTCGAGCTTGAGAAGATGGTGAGACAACCATGGATCGGATCAAGGTGTCCTTTTATAATGTGGATCCGAGGGTTCCATGGTCATTTTGAGAAGTTGGCGAGTCAAACGTGGGTTGACTTGCGAGGTCCAAGTGGCTGTTCACGGAGTCCGGGGGTCCCTAGCTAGTGAGGAAAGCGCGTCTGCGCCATGACGGTGGCGACGACAAACCGGCGGCATATGTCCAACTCCCGACCTGTACTTCGAGCTTGCATTGCATGAGGGAGGTCACATTTGTCTGGGTTGGGTTGGTCGGGTTCAAATACACTAGTTGCTCTCTCTCTCTCTCTCTCTCTCTCTCTCTCTCTCTCTCTCTCTAATACCAAAACAACAGAACGGGCAATACATATATGGCAATCACGTAGTTACTACCGATATCATTTTAGTTAGGTTGATGAGCATTTGGATTTAGCTTCATGAATGCAATTTGAATTACACCTTTAAGGAGACTGAGTTTCATTTTTTCTTCTTCTTTCGTAGTGACAAAACATGTCGTCCAATTAATTATAGAGGTCGAAACTATATAATTCATGATAAAGCTTTATTTTATCTAATAAGAGAGGAAAAGTACAGAGACGACATGGGTATGATACGAACAACATGGAGACATTTAATTTCAAAATTTATTATGTATGGAGTGAAAAGATCAAAATAGAGATGTGCCATAGATTTCATAAAATACTTATTTACATAACGTGATAATTAAATGGCCAGTGAGATCTTTTTACTATATATAGTTACATACACTGCTGCACGTTCGGCCTTTAGTCCCGGGCCTAAAGGGCCTCTAGTCCCAGTTCCAGAGCCGGGACTAAAAAATCGGGGTACACATAACCGGGACTAAAGCCCGTCCTCGGGTGAAAAAAAATAAATAAAATTCTAGAGGCCTCTCCTATGGTGCGTGAGAATCGAACTCAGGACCTCTCACCTCGCGCGTAGATTCCTTACCAACTCAACTGAACACAACATGTGACAAAGTCCTTTGCGCTCTTCCTTTTGATTTGACTCATGGGGGACCTTTAGTTCCGGGTCGGAGACCTTTAGTCCCGGTTCGTAACACCAACCGGGACTAAAAGTTGGAGGACATTTAGTCCCAATTCGTAATACCAACCGGGACTAAAAGATGACTTTTAGTCCTAGTTGGTGTTACGAACCGGGACTAAAAGTGGTCCGGCCGTTGGGCAGGGTACCAACCGGGACTAAAGTCGTTTTTTGTCCCGGACATAAATTTCACCGGGACTAATACCCATTTTGGATATCGACGAAAGGTCTGTTCTCTAGTAGTGATACTTTCTCCGTCCATAGAAGAATGCAAATATGGGATCAATGCAAGTCAAACTAGTTTAAATTTAATTGAATTTATAATAAATATTATTAGCATTTACGTGTCCAATAAATTTACTATAAAAATGTATTCATAATTAATCTAATAATGGTACTTATTTTGTATCATGAATGTTAGTACTTTTTTATTTAAATTTAGTCAAAGTTCAAACTGTTTGACTCATCGAAAAATAAGAATTGTATTTTTTTGGTGAATGGAGGGAGTATATACGAGTTAGAAAATTGGCATGACTTAGGTAGAATACACCAAGCTGTGCACCGTGTGTCACTGATATGGAGCGAGGCTAAGGTTAACCGAATTGCATGGATGTGATTTTGATTATGCAAGGTTAAGTGCGCACGCAAGCGTCAAGCATTAACCCACCCATGCAGGGCTCAAAAGGATGCATGATTAACCCATGCATGGGTGATCGAGATGGGTGGCCATTTTTAGTGCGTTAGTGATGGCGGAGCCATGGAAACCTGTAGAACGCTTAAAACATGTTGGGATTTCATCTTCCTGCCTGAGTCAAAAACCACTGAAATCCCATTTGCTATAACTAGCCTAGCCTGCAACCAGAGACGAAACCAGCAATTTTGATTAAGGAGGGCCGGACAAGTGTGATCGTATTTTTAGTGTGATAAAATATACATAATTATATGTTTCAACAAATTTTCAAAAAAATCTACCCAATTTCTAACCAAAATCATCATATTTTAATAAAAAATAGGTGAAATTAATATTTTTGTGCTATAAATATAAATATTTATATAGGTATTTAAATGAGTTTGCTGTGCTGGGGCCACGGCCCCCGGTTCCGCCACTGCCTGCAACTAACAAGCTCGGCAACTTGTTAATTCGCGAGGTGCGCTCCGGCGGCTGCCCTGTATATACATAGCTCATGGCGCCACAAGATCTACGTGCGGACGGTGGATGTGACAGCCACGAGAGTTCAGCAACATTAATCGAAGTTTCTGTGTGGTGTGCAGTGTTCCACACAGTTAGGCAACCACTAAGCAGTGGTTGACTCCTAGTGGATTTAGTAGATTACGTGCTTTGTGTGTTCGGTCGGTGGCTAATATATATATATAAACAACGCTCGTCGTCATATATAGAATGATCATGAGAGTTCTGTTTTTATATAGCTAGAAACTACACATCAGTAGTACGAGTGGCATTGTAAGGGTTTTTTCTTTTTGATGGGGGCGGGTGTGTGCAAATTTGGGATAGACTGTAGCGCCATTTCGTGGTGCTCAGTTTCATGTAAGCTGTGGGCGTAAGGCTTACTAAGTTAGTCCTTTCAATGGATGCTACTAGAAGCAAGATGATGACCATATCTTTGGTTAATTTAGTTTCCTTTTTTTTATATGATTTGGTTTCAACGGTTGTGCATGGATGAGTCTTTTCTTGCCTTCCGGCCTTCCGGGCTTCCGTAATCAAATCAAAGAATCAAATGACTTTAGCATAGAGTTAATATAATTTTTTGGTTGAATAATAATATGGTTAATATTGGACTACACAACTTTTGCTACATGCTAATACAAGTAATTATTCGCACGAATGCAATGTGATCCACTCCGGTGGTCAAACACCACGAGTGAAGACAATATTGAAGGTACTAGAAGATCAAAAGAAGATCCAAGACATCATCAACAGATAGACATTATCAAAGAAGCTTAAGACCCCGTTTAGCACGTTGAAGATTAAAGCAATTAATAAGAGATTTAGGACTTTATTAGTGCTAGATTAGGCCCTTTAGTCCATCTTAATAAGTGTTTATCTTAGAGTGAGGTGAAGATAAAACCTCTTGTATCATTGGTGTTTGAGCGCACCTTAAGAACCTCTGGTAAATTTCACTGCAAAAACCAGCTAGCAACTACTCTGTCTCCAAGCATCAAGTGAAACCTTCTCTTCATACTACTACTCCTCCATCCTCAAAAAGTACAATTCTAGATTTGAATCAAGTAAAAAAAACAAATTTAACTAACTTTATCGAAAACACAAAGTAGTATAATATTTATGCCTCCAAATAAATTTACTATAAAAATATTATATAATTAATCTAATTATATCATAAATGTTTGTATTTTTTTTTATAAATCTAGTCAAATTTAAAATTGTTTGATTACTAAGAAATGAGAATGGTACTTTTTTTGTACATAGGGAGTACTATTTTGGTGCATAGGTTTACGCGAAACTGGAGAGGTGTTGCAAGGGCTGGCAAACTGGCTTTCAAGGGGATCTCCGATCTCCAAACGCCACTCAAGTTGCAGTTGCATGTCCCTGCTGGAATGTCTCTGGTCTACTACTAATCAATTACAACTGCTCTGTCTATAAAAATCCAGTGGACATTTGGGGCGTCGGAATTCAGAAACAAGTGGAGAAACGGGCCACAGTTTGTGCGTGATCTGGATTTTTATAAAAGCATGGGGCCGGCATTGACAGCCGAAGCGGCCACACGCGACGTGCAGTTGTGCATGCTGCCTGTCCGGACAGCAAAGCAAGCGACTGACGCGGCAAGAGTTCGGCAGATCCGAGAATGTCATCCACGTTCTGCAACAGCTGGGATGCATCGATGCATGGCACGGTCGGTACGCGCGACGGTGCTGGCCGAAGACGCCGACGACGTCTGACCGGATCGATGGGGCGGGCTTACACAGTGTGCCTTGTAATTGCTAGGGAATGAGAGATTGAGAGGAGTCTGCGCCGCGCGTTCCACGCGCGCCACCGGTTAGTCTGGATCTGGTACCGGCGCACTGCACTACACACTCGTCGTCTTGGAGTTGTTGGGTCCTGCTTGTCGTTTTCCAGCCTCCGCTAGGGTAGGCAATGTGTGGTATGTAGCCCGTAGCCGTCCGTAGGGAGGCCATGACTGACGGACTCACACCTAGCCAACACTTGCTTCTTGGACCTCTCGAAATTGTTAAAATGGTCTCATGGACCTTAGAACAAGGTCTCCAGCCGAAGTCGCCCGGCCAGGCCCATGGCAGCTAACCAGGCGTGCGAACTGCTGATCAGTGATCACCCACCGTCTTCTCCGACCGACTGGCCCGAGTACCTGACATGACATGCAATGGCCAGCGGCCCGCAGCCGCGGATGGCGGTGACCCGGAGAGCCGAGGTCGTGCGTGGCCCGCCCGACACGAACCAGCAGCAGGCGCAGACGCGCGGGAATCTGCCGTGCCCGTGCCTGCTGTGTCGTGGAGTGGAGATGGGGCGTCGTCGTCCACTCGTCCTACCACCTCGCACCCGTTGCGGACTGCGGTCCTGCCCCGGCCCGTGGGGCGCGCAGACGCAGCGAGCTGGACGCCTGGACGGACCTCTCGATGACCTTGGGGTGCGGGCGCGGTGCGTGGATAGTGCCCCCCAAACCGAAACGGGCCGAGCTCGTTTGGCAGCATGCCCTGTTACAGTCGTCGGTGGATCGTACTACTGGGTGAGATGATGATTGATGAGGTCCTTGTCTCGTAGTAACTGTATCGTGCACGGTAATGGTATACCCCCAGATGAGTTGGCGTCAATGCGTCATCATAATGGGCTCAGGCTAAGCAATGCGGAGTTGCTGCGTCGACGACCGGCCGGGCACGGCACAGGTGAAGGATCCGATCCGGCGGCCCCGGGCGGCGCCCGACAACGGCGTTACTCGGGGGTACCAGCCTACCAGGGGAATCCAGAGAGGAATTTGACTATTCTGGGGCCGTGTGCAATTCATGCACAAATTAGACCATGTTCGCTTTAACTTATCAGCCATGTATTTCTCTCTCACGCCAAATCAAACCGGCTTATAGGAGGCGGAAACCATACGTCAAATAGCTTCTAAGTCGTCGACCCAATAACCTGCTAGTCAGATCGGATGGGCCTGGCCTGCACGAGCCAGGCTTTGCTGCTCGAACTTACTAGCAAACTACTATAGTGTGGACAGGCTTCTTGAGATCACGGTGGCCGACGTGAGTCTCCTCTAAAGCGGCAAGGAGAGTATAACAATAAAGCCCTCTTCTTCCTTGCTTGCTCCATGGCTGTGTGGGCTGCATGATGCCGCTCCCATCCATTTTGAGCCAAGCAGAAGCATGGTGAGCAACACCGTTAACAACAGCGGCATCAAGGTCAACTACATCGACAAGGTCAACATCAAAGGCAGTAGGGGGAGAATTGGTGGCGGGCCACCGAGTCACGAGCGGTCGGTCGGTCACGGCATCTGCGCCGACAAGGAGCTGTTCTTACCGTCCGATTGGGGAGTGGCGCACGCACGAGGGTGCGCCATGATGCAGAGCGTGGAGCCGGTTTGCGCGGCGGGCGCAGAGCGGCGGGGCGACTACAAGGCTACCTTCTTCGTCCGCGGTGGGGCCAGCATTGGGGCCGTCACGGGCGTCACAGGCGGCGGTGGTGACGTCGCTGCGCTCAACTTCCCTGGCCATGCAGCGGCCGCGCAGGTGGGGAGTCTGGAGCCAGCGTCACAGCTTCGGATCTGTTGTCGCCGACTCCTTCGTCAGTGCTCCTATGCTATGTGGTAGGGCCCGCTGCTGTGCAGTGGGCCCCGCCTCTGCAACTATTGGAGTTTGGTTGACCACAAAAAATCGTTGATGCAGGTCCTTAGAATTGACCCTGATGGTTGTGGAACCATTTTTCTTGAGTCCGATGAAACCTACTCTTATCTACGGCTCAAGATTGTTTATCCTCGAAGACACAGGCCGATCAGACAATCGAGGGAGCGTTGGCTGTATTATCGGAGTGCAAGAACGAGGACCCTCGACGTTTTTGTCGCGGCCACTTCTCTTGGGCCCTGTGCCACTGACAAAAATATCACCTATGTCTACAGATGCAGTTCACCGGTTTCTTTTACAATAGCTTGCTCTATATTCTGGGAAAGCTTTTCTCAAACTATTGTATCGTGCTTTAACTTTATATATTATTTGATGCACTTGTAAAAAAAGTCAAAACAGTAATGTTTTAGTGTCGAATCTTAGGAACTGATAAATTTAACCAGCAAACTGATTTTAAATAGTTTGTATTTATTTTTTTCCTTAAATTTTTTTACAATAACTTTGGGTTATATTGAATTTGATACTCCATGTAATCTAAGTAGTTTAGAGGAGAAATTTGTGTGTACTTAAAATATACTTTGGACTAAATACATATTAAAAACCTACAATGATGCAATGCAAAATGAAAACATGTTTATGGGGTGTTTAGTTCCCACCCAAAAAAAATTTACCCCATCACATCGAATGTTTTGGACATATGTATGGAGTACTAAATGTAGATGAAAAAAACTAATTGCACAGGTTGGTTGGAAAACCACGAGACAAATCTTTTAAGCCTAATTAGTCCATGATTAGCCTTAAGTGCAACAGTAACACATGTACTAATGATGGCTTAATTAGGCTTAATAAATTCATCTCGTGGTTTCCAGGCGAGTTATGTAAATAGTTTTTTAATTAGTATCCGAAAACCCCTTCCGACATCCCATAAAACATCCGATGTGACACCCAAAAACTTTTCACCTCCCAACTAAACACCTCCTTAGAGTACGTAACTGGTAATAAATTTATCATAACTGAATAGAGATTATAGAGTACTCCCCTAGTTCCTAAATAAATCATTTTGTAGAGTTATCTTAAACTAATATTTATGTTTGACCGGATTAAAGAAAAGATAACAAATATTTATGACACCAAATGAAAAGATTATGAAAGTATGTTTTATGGGATATCTAATGATACTAATTTAGTATCTTAAATTTGGCACTCTTTACTATGATTCCAGTTAAACAGTAAAAAGTTTAACTTAAGACAATTCTAAAAATTATTTTATTCAAAGACAAAAAGGAGTATCTAAAAGTATATTAGTTAAAAAATAAATAAATATAGACACAGTATAATAAATACTCAATTTTCCCAGTAAACTTCTAATGTTCATGTACCGTAAGATTAATAGATTATACAGATGCTCGAAGCATTGCCTGATGGGCTAGTTTATTTTAAATTAAAGACCGATAATTCTTTCACATTTGTATCCCATATAAAACGAAATCTCAGTCACAGGATCCATGTAGGGGGTAGGGACCATAGTTTGAAATTCTTGTGTTTCAATCGCTATTTTTGGCGACTGCTTCGGATCTCGGTTCCAACACCGACACGATATAGCAAAGCAACGACCCATGAACCCACTTCCGTCTTCACTGTCCACTCTGCACTCTGCACTCTGCAGCTCCCTCCGCAGCTCCACTGCACGCGAGAGCAAGCCGCCATAGACAAGGACACAATGCCACCCATACCCAAGAGAGCCGAGCATCTCCTTGTCGTCCTAATTGTCGCATTCGCTGCCGCCGCCACCAGCAGCGCCGCCTCCGACGACGCCGGCACCGTCCCCTTCTACCCTTCCGCGGAGGCCGCCGCCGCCGCGCACTGCGACGGCACGCTCTACCCGGAGCTCTGCCTGTCCACACTCGCGGACATCCCGGACCTGCACAAGAAGCCCCTCCCGGACGTCATCTGCGCGGCCGTGAACCGCACCGAGGACGTCGTGACCGCCACCTCCACCAACTGCTCAACCTACCTACAGGATAGGTCCCTCTCGGCGCGGGACCGCCTCGCCATCAACGACTGCCTGGAGCTGCTATCCACCACCATGGACGAGCTCCGCGCCACCACCGCCGACCTCGAGTCCCCCGCCGGCAGGGGCTCCGGCGGCAACGGCTCCGCGGCCGCCCCGTCCGTGGGCGCCAGGCGCGCGACGATGGACCACGTGATGACGGTGCTCTCCGCGGCCATCACCAACCAGTACACCTGCCTCGACGGCTTCGCGTACCAGAACGGCGGGCGGGTGCGGCACTACATCAAGCCGACCTTCCACCACGTCTCCCGCATGGTGAGCAACTCGCTCGCCATGGCCAAGAAGCTGCCCGGCGCCAGCCCCTCCGCGCCAGCATCGTCGACGGAGACCGCGGCGGCGGCGCGGCAGCCATTCATGGGGTACGGGCAGATGGTGAAGGGGTTCCCGCGGTGGGTGCGCCCCGGCGACCGGCGGCTGCTGCAGGCCCCGGCGACGGCCATCGCCGCGGACGCGGTGGTGGCCAAGGACGGGAGCGGGGGCTACACGACGGTGTCGGCGGCCGTGGCGGCGGCGCCGACCAACTCGAAGAAGCGGTACGTGATCTACATCAAGGCCGGGGCGTACATGGAGAACGTGGAGGTCGGGAAGAAGCACGTGAACCTGATGTTCGTCGGCGACGGCATCGGCAAGACCGTCATCAAGGCCAGCCGCAACGTCGTGGACGGCTACACCACCTTCCGCTCAGCCACGGTCGGTAAGTACAACTCTAGCTACTTAAGTATATGCTTTAGAATGATTGATTACATTCTAATTGCTCCCAATCCCATCGCATCGTGCATTAATCGATCCAATCCGATACTGGTAGTGTTCCAAATTCAATTCAATCGTGCAGACAGACCAGTTCGTCATTGCACTGCGAACAGTTTGTAGTACTAGTGGACAGCACCCACTCACTACTCATTAGCTGGTAGTTAAAACTGTAGCTCGAAATCAACAGTGGCTGTGTTTAGTTAAAAAAAAAACACTGTGCAGAAAAAAGATTCCCCGTCACATCAAACTTGCGATATATGCATGGAGTACTAAATGTAGATGAAATAAAAAACTAATTGTACAACTTGGTTCTACTTTGCGAGACGAACGTTTTGAACCTAATTAGTCAACGTTTGGACACTATTTGCCAAATAAAGCCAAAACGTGCTACAGTACTTTTTTTACACCTTTTTACACCTTTTTACACATCTAAACACACCCAGTGAGTGAAATATGTTCGGCTGTTCCCGGATAAAACAACATACTTACGGCATGTTTGGTCAGAGGTGTTAAAGTTTAACCAACATTATAGTTCTTTTGTCTTATTTGATAAAAAAAATTTTAATTTTAGACTAATTAGGCTTAATAGATTCGTCTCGTAAATTACTCCTAATCTGTGCCGACATGTATACAATTAGTCTACATTTAGTACACTATGCATTTGCTATAACATTGATGTGATGAGAGTTAAACTTTAACGTTTATGAACCAAACAGGGCCTTAGTGACTCTACAGTTGAAAAGAAAATGAGTAGGTGGCTCCTACTATGTTGCAGTAGAAATTAACGCGTGCATGCTCCGACAATGTATTTAGACTACCCGCATGGGTACTCTAAAGGGATACTCTAAAGCTTTAGAGTATGAATATACAGTAAAAACTATTGCACTGGGTACTCTGAAACGATACTCTATCTTTTCTCTCAGGCCCAGTTTAGATGCAAAAAATTTTGCAAAAGAACAGTAGATTCCCGTCACATCGAATCTTTGGACGCATGCATGAAGCATTAAATATAGATAAAAAATAAAACTAATTACATAGTTTAGACGAAATGGACGAGACGAATTTTTTAAGCCTAATTAGACCATGATTAGACACTAATTGCCAAATAACAACGAAAGTGCTACAGTTGCATTTTGCTAAAAATTTTGCCAACTAAACAAGGCCTCACTCTATATTTAGAGTGGTACAATGTTTACTCTATAGTGAGTAGTGGCGGCCCCACTAGCTAAACAAAGAAAAAAATGCTATAACTCACAAATCAAAAATTCAAATTAAATTTCGATTGCACCATTAAATTCGTCTAAATAAATCCTTCAAAACTAGATCACACATTGATATATTTAGATAAAGTGACAAGTGGGTTCGACAGTGATTTGAGTGGATAGAGGATGATATAGAGGATGGATGGGTGCGGGAGAATTGAGTATAGAGGAGAGAATCTTACTGACTAGGACGTATAGAGGATGAAATTTGCGCACCATGAGTGCGGATAGCCTTAGACGGGGAGTAGAATTGGCCGGTGTCCAAACTCCAAACCATGGGGCATACTAGGCCTTGTTTAGTTGCCAAAAATTTTGGCAAAATACAACTGTAGCGGGGAATCTATATTTAATGCTTTATGCATGCGTCTAAAGATTCGATGTGACGAAGAATCTACTGTTCTTTTGTAAAATTTTCTGGATCTAAACTGGGCCCTAGTACGATGCAATTTGCGCACCATGGCATTCATGCAGATGCAATCCTGGCAGATGGATGCATGTGATGATATCGCCATAATGCCATTGCTATCCACCAGATCAGCTATAAGTACACTGAAATGCTTTGGTTGATCCTGTGTGAATTTACTCACGCCAACTAGATAGATAACCTAGAATCTTCACGCGCGTACCATTTGGGGAGAGGAGTTCAGTAATTACTACGTAGTACAGTATTTGGCTAGTGTATGATTTAGGATAACTGTAACCCTGTGTCTTGATTTATCTTGGAACGAAAGTACGGAAAGAATTTTGAAAAAGCGTAGAACAACTGCATAAGTTGATTTATCTTGATCGAGTTGAAGAGAGTCTAAAAGTATGGGAGGAAGCAAGCATACATATCTTAGCTGCTAAGTACGTATATAGTACCTCTGTCGGCATGGTATTTCCCGGGATGTCTTGTAGTAGCTAAAAAAAAAACTCGTGCCACGAGTGGCAGGACCGCAGGAACCACATGCTCTATCAGAGCCAGCTTTTTCTCGCTGGTCTCTGTAGCTAAATAATACCCCCATCTATTTGGCTGCCTCTTTGACACTGCGATTTTCATAATACTCCTACGTACTAGGAGCACGTACGATGCATAGCGCGTGTACTAGATTCGCTTGCCGACTATACTGTGCGCGTAAGAAAGCATGCACGCACGAGCAATCGAGCATGGCATGGCATGCAAAGAGGGAGAAGGCAAGTGCCAAGTGCTGCGCACGACACGCGCACGCAGATCCTGATCCTCCATGCACGCGGCGTGCGATCCAGGTCACTCGCCCGGCATGTCATGTCGATGTCGATCTCTCTGTCGCGCGCGGGGCGGGCGGCGCTGCGGACCAAGTCGTCCGTGATCCGGGGTGCATGGTGCCGCCTCCGTATCCATCGGTGTCGGTGTGACGCGCCAGCATTCCAGTGCGTGCATATGCTGGCGGCCGTCTGACCGTCTGTGAATGCCTGCCTGGCTATCTGACCCCAAAAATAAAAATCGCCAGTTCATTCGCTCAGAGTCTGCAGGGACCCAATAAACCAAGCCCCATGCGCCCATGGCATGTGTCGTCGGTGGACCGGGTGAGTGCCGGTGCCACCACCAGCGGCGGTGGACTACTTCGTCGGGTAATCCCGTGTCGCGTGCTTGCATGCATGGCGTTGATCATCGACTGCTGGGTAATCCTAATCCACAAAGTTATTATGCGAGAAAATGGTGAGTGCATTTACGTAATCCACCCACTGCAAGCAAGAGAGCTCCGAAATTGCAAGGCTCCTCCCAAAGGTACGGTGAAGTTCTCCGCGTGGATTGCATTGCATGAAAATTGACAAGAGGCATGCTGGGCGGCACAAAGAAGGAAACGTCACGGCTTGCAGGACGACAATGATTGCACTTTATGGAGCCGGGAAGTAGAATCAATTGATCATCTCTTGATTTGGCTGCTCCAGAGGTTTACTCGTAGACGTTTAGTGGACGGTTCTCTTTAATTTCTTTGGAATTTCAGGATCGATCTCCACACCGCTGCGTTCTGAACTTCTGGTAATATATTTGTCTTGTAGTGGATTCAAGCGAGGAAGAGAGTTACGTTCGCAGACACTTTAATTAGGAAGGCTATTGATACTCTCCCTGAAACTCCCCCAGCTCTTGGTTAATGGGATTGTGATTATTTCCTCTCTTAATAAAAATACGTGTTTCGGTTAGAACAAAAACAAAACGCATTGGACTCGCGTGTATGCTTGCTTGCAAAAAAACGAAGTAGTGGTTGGCAGCATCACTGGCAGTGGATAATAATGGCATAAATGCTGGTGTGGTACTGGTTGGTAGGGACGTATAATCAAAATTAAACCGTGTACTGTATAGTAGCTCATGCATGGCGGGGAGCCAGGCCAGGGGATGGTCGCCGGTCGCCCGGTACGTCGGATACAGATCGAGTTGGCTCCTCAGATCCTACTCCACGCTCCATGCGGGACACACAACAGATCAGAAATCTAGCTAGCTGACCAAGATCACATCCTTCTTCCGGACCAACCGGTACCAGCATTTGTACTATGTGTGCTGCACGCTAGCTTTGTGGATACGCACAAGAGAAGGGACAGCACCGGTTATATAGATACATATATAGTACGATAGTGGTGCAGTTGCTAACTAGTAATGTAAAACTACTCACGTACATAACAGTAGAAGAAATGGAGAAGAGATATCATATTCTAGATGAAACATTGATGAGTCCAACGCATATGCATGAGCAGGGTAAAACACTGCTACCATATACTATGGGGCTGTTTAGTTGGCAAAATTTTTGGCGAAACGCTACTGTAGCAGTTTCGTTGTTATTTGGTAAATATTGTCCAATCATGGTCTAATTAGGCTTAAAAGATTTGTCTCGTCCATTTCGTCTAAACTGTGTAATTAGTTTTATTTTTTATCTATATTTAATGCTTCATGCATGTGTTCAAAGATTCGATGTGACGGGGAATCTGAAAAATTTGGCAAAATTTTTGGCCCCGTTCACTTCCCAAAATATTTCCTCTGTCACTCGTCACATCAAATCTTTGGACGCATGCATGGAGCATTAAATGTAGGTAAAAAAATAACTAATTGTATAGTTTGTCTGTAAAGGTCGAGATAAATCTTTTGAGCCTAATTAATTCATGGTTGGATAAATTTTGCCAAATAATAATGAAAGTGCTACAGGAATATTTCCCCCAAATATTTCGGATCTAAACACAGCCTATGGCCTTGTTCACTTCACATGCTAACCCAAAATATTTCTTCTTCCACCTATCACATCGAATCTTTCGACACATGCATAGAGTATTAAATATATGTAAAAAAGATAACTAATTACATAGTTTGTCTGTAAATGTCGGGACGAATCTTTTGAGCATAGTTAGTCCATAATTGGATAAATTTTGTCAAATAAAACGAAAGATGTTACAGTAACTTTTCACCTACTTTTCGCGAAGTGAACACACCCTATATAGACAAACACTAAAATTTACAAGATCCTACTTGGATGGTGGCCTTCAAGCGTTTAACTATATAATACTATATGTGTCAAATTTACAAGATCCTACTTGGGCCCTGTTTAGATGTCAAAATTTTCCCCAAATTCTACTATGCAAAAAGAAGATTCTCTGTCACATCAAAATGCCGGCACATGTATGGAGTACTAAATGTAGATGAAATCAAAAACTAATTGTACAGTTTTGTTGTTCTTTACGAGACGAACATTTTGAGCCTAATTAATCAATTTTTTGATAATTTTTTTGTACAAAAAACAAAATGCTACAGTACGCAACAGTAATTCGGCCGCCACCAAATCGGCCGAACTAAACAAGGCCTTGGATGGTGGCCTTCAAGCGTTTAACTATATAATACTATATGTGTAATAGCATACTGTACTAGAATGACAGATACTAGGCTGCATGCGCAAACAAAAAGAATGGCACCCGTGACCTAGCCCCTGTTTGGTTATACGAGGTTAAAGTTTAATTCTCATCATATCAATGTTCACTCAAATGTATAGAGTATTAAATATAGACTAATTACATGTATGTCGGCACAGATTAGGAGTAATTTACGAGACGAATCTATTAAGTCTAATTAGTTCAAAATTGAAATTTTTTTATCAAATAAAACGAAAGTGTTATAGTGTTTTTAAACTTTAACACCCCCACCAAACACGCCTTATATTCGTTTATTCCTTGCGAAAACAGCATCTGTGCGCAGGTACAGTTTACCACAGAACCATGCATGACCATGCCATGAGAGTCGTTAGTATACGAAACATAGCATGTGCGCACCACTACAACGTACTGTTCCGGCGGACGTATACAGTTGTACAAATATACACATGCCCTATATATTGTCTACTCCTAGTAGAGCACAGAATACTAGAACTACGGTACTGGCAGTACACAGTACAGTACAGTAGGCTGTTTGTAGCCGTACGTACGGGCTCGGCATTCTTCTCTGCTGCTAAAATTACCATGTGCGAAGAAGTCGGTGGTGCCTAGGGATGAAAACGGATCGGATACGGACGGATATCACTGATATCGTATTTGTTTTCATATTTATGTCCGGATTCAGATTCGAATACGGATAGTATAAAAAATGCCGGATAGGATACGAATGGATATCGACATCATAAATATGTGATTTAAATATTCGAATATGAATACGGTATCGGATGTTAAATATCCGGACTCGGATATGGACGGATTAAAACCCCTCTAAACAGATTTGGTCTCGAATACGATCGGAAAATATTCGTACCATTTTCATCGCTAGTGCTTAGTTATCAGTTATCATGTCACTCGTGGCATATTACTAGCTCACCTCGTACTATAGGACAGCAGCGTGGTATCCGTATCGGACTAATAGCCACTTTTACTTGTCTTATAATCCGTATTTTTTATCTTGTTTCTTCAGCTAGAATAATATATATTTTTTTTCATAACAAATCAGTAAACAGTATTTTCAGTCATGACTTTTCAGCGAAGTGAACGGGCTCTAGGATGGCCCTGCGCCCCTGTCGCAGCTGCATGCGCCGCAGACGTAGGCCGTGTTTGGTTCCCGGGACTAAAATTTAACATGTGTCACATCGAATGTTATATGGGGTTAACCATGAGATGTTCGCATACTAATAAAAAAACATATTATATATTCCGTGAGTAATCCGCGAGACAAATTTATTAAGTCTAATTAATTCACCATTAGCATATTGTTGCTATAGCAATTAGTATTAATCATAGACTAATTAAGCTTAAAAATCATCTCGCAAATTAGTCTCATTCTATATTTTTAGTTTTATAAATAATCTATATTTAGGCAGTGTTTAGATCCCTCAAACTTCCAAAAAATTTTACAAGATTTTCTGTCACATCGAATCTTTAGACGCATGCATGGAGTATTAAATGTAGGTAAAAAAATAACTAATTGCACAGTTTGTCTGTAAATGTCGAAACGAATCTTTTGAGCCTAGTTTGTCCATGATTAGATAAATTTTACCAAATAACAACGAAAAGTGCTACAGAAACTTTACACCAACTTTTACACCGTCTCAACACTACCTTACCTTGTGCGCACCACGCGCCTGCCTTGTGCGCGTCCGCATCCGCAAGACAAGACATGCCGGCATGTGGGCGCACCGCGCACAGGTTTCCATGCAGCGCTAGTCGACCCGTCCCTTTCGCCTTGCTGGCCTGGGCTGCCGCCGATTGCTGAATGCGATTGAAAACCACTCCGATCCATCTCATTAGGGCTGAATAAGTGCGTGTTTTAGTCAGCTAAATCAGTTGTAATTGTAACTCCTAAAGTTTAGTTACCTTCGGTTTGGTTTGGTGGTTTGGTAAACTAAAAGAGGCTTTTTAGTCTCTTTTTTTAAGGGGTTTGGCTTCAAAGTGACTAAAATGGGAGGCCACCTGACTAAAAGGTGAGTTTTAGTCTCATTTAGCAACACTTGAGTGATTAATTGGCTAATGCACTTTTTAGTCCTATTTAGGCCTTGTTTAGATCCCAAATTCTCCCCCAAATTTCACTATGCAAAAAGGAGATTCCTCATCACATCAAAATACCGGCAAATGCATGAAGTACTAAATGTAGATGAAATCAAAAACTAATTGCACAGTTTTGTTGTACTTTACGAGACAAATATTTTGAGTCTAATTAATCAATTTTTGGATAATTTTTTGCACTAAAAAACAAAAGTTGCTACAGTGTTCCGACAGAAACACTATAGCAACAGTTGCCGAATCCGGCCCCCAAATTGGGGATCTAAACACGGCCTTAGTCATATTTAGGTAAAAGTGATTAAATGAGACTAGATTTAGAAGATAATGAGTGAACCAAACACCCCTCTAACAACGGATCAAATTGCATACTAATTCTTAATAACCAAAAACAAAAGCTAGGTTCTGCGTGGTATTGTATCTGCGTGCCACTATATTAAACCTAGGTTAACAATCCGGGGGTATAATTAATGTTATGGGATATATGTGTTCCATTGTGAGGGTTTCTTCTTTTAAACATAATTAGTATCTCTCCTGTGGCTGCAGGTTGCTTAAAAATCTAAAATAATCAAGCTTGTAAACATATATGTAAGGCCCGTTTGGATTCTTGGAAATGAATTCATTTTAATACTCATAATTTGGACTCATATTAATTAAGCTAATATGGTTGTATATGGATTACATTTGTATATTATTGTCGGTTATACAAGAGAGATACTTATGTGTTGCATTTCTACCGTAGGGGAGCGAGTTAAAGAGTGTGTTATAAGTTGCAAAATAGAAACATAGAATGGTGATCTATATAATCAATTTCCATCTCTCACCATATGAATTTGAGATAGGCTTTTATGTGAACTTTAGAAAGTGATGGAATGTCAAATTCCAAGCCAAATAGCCTAATTTATTAAGTGATTTCAATTGCTCCAAAATGAACCCTTCATTTTGGAGGAATTGAAATCTACTTAATGGATTACATTTTGAAGGAATTAAAATCTACTTAATGGATTAGGCTATTTGGCTTGGAATTTGACATTCTATAACATTCTCAAGCTCACAAATAAGCCTATCTCAAATTCATATGGTGGAAGATGGAAATGGATTCTATAGATTATCATGCTATAATTCTACTCTCTAACTTATAGCACACTTCTCAACTCACTTCCCTGCAGTAGAAATACAACATATAAGTATGTCTCTTATATGTCTAACAATAAATATACAAATATATTCTATATATAACTATATTAGCTTAAATAATCTATGTCTAAATTGTAATTCTTATAATAAATTCAATTCGAAGGATCCAAACGAGCCCTAAGAGATTTGTTCTAAAAAATCATTGCAAAATTTCATAAATTTGAGAGAATATAATAATGAAATTTTTTTTGAAAATATACAACGAAGTCCAGGCAAAATTAAATGTAACATGTATGTATTTTTTAAGAGACAGAGTACTACTTTCACGGTCAATCTTTTAGTGGGATGTCTTCGGTGCGGAAAGCAAACACAGGCCAAGGTCCGCTAGATTTCTTCGATGGGCCAAGGCAACGAAAACTAAAGAAATTGATGAATTGGCCCGGTCCTCTTTCTATGGAAATAGTTGGGCCAGTCGCCGATGCTGCCCATAGGCATTGCCTGCTGACGACTTGTTTGTTGTGGGATGGCGCTGCCTGCAGCTGTGGTGGGCAACAACTTCTTGGCCCGCGACCTGACGATCGAGAACTCGGCCGGCCCGTCGAAGCACCAGGCGGTGGCGCTCCGCGTGGGCGCGGACCTGTCGGCGTTCTACCGCTGCAGCTTCGTGGGGTACCAGGACACGCTGTACGTGCACTCCCTCCGGCAGTTCTTCCGCGACTGCGACGTCTACGGCACCATCGACTTCGTCTTCGGCAACGCCGCCGTCGTGCTGCAGGGCTGCAGCCTGTACGCGCGCAAGCCGCTGCCCAACCAGAGCAACATCTTCACGGCGCAGGGGCGGGAGGACCCCAACCAGAACACGGGCATCTCCGTCCACCGGTGCAAGGTGGCGGCGGCGGCGGACCTCGACTCCTCCGCCACCAAGACCTACCTGGGCCGGCCCTGGAAGCAGTACTCCCGCACGGTGTACCTGCAGTCGGAGCTGGACTCGCTCGTCGACCCGGCCGGCTGGCTCGAGTGGAACGGCAACTTCGCGCTCGACACGCTCTACTACGGCGAGTACATGAACACGGGGCCCGGCGCCGGGACGTCCGGCCGGGTCAAGTGGAAGGGGTACCGTGTGATCACCAGCGCGACCGAGGCCAGCGCGTTCACCGTCGGCTCCTTCATCGACGGCGACGTATGGCTCGCCGGCACGTCCATCCCCTTCACCACCGGCTTGTGAGCGCGCAAGGTGGGGTTCACGGCAAGGGATATCAATAAAATTAAATTGGCAGCGGAAGTAATTCGTTCATTTCATCAGAGCCAAAAAAAATGGCGCCGATCCGGTCGTGTTGCTGTCGTTGATTCTTTTGTGTTGGGACCCAGGCCAATTATATATTAAATCGTTCCATATACTATGTAAACGTGCATATCATGTCATGAATCGGTATACTATTACTAGGATTAAGTCTATTTTTGGCCTTTCAACTCTTGTCTTTATCTAATTTTAAGCCTTAACTACAAAACCGTCAACTTTAGCGCCTCAGCTATCAACACTGTTTAATTTTAATCCCATAGCCATGTCAAAACCACTTAAAACAGTCTTGATCGTTAAAATTGAATGGTTTGACACGCTAAAGTGAGATAAAGACAAGAGTTAGGGGTCAAAATGGACTTAATCAAGTACTTTGATTTTTTAGATATTTATAAAATAAATAAATATTAAATTTACTTATAGATAAATATCTCTATGTACTAAAATTGTCTACACTTTATTGGATTTTTATCATAAAAAGTTTCAAAATTATCAAAAAAAAAACTTTAGTACCAACAATTATCATAAAAATAATATCTTTCATCGAGAACTGTAACTTTGATTTGGGTTATTTCTCATCCTAGTTCATTCGAACAAATTAGAAAATTCTAAATTTTAAAATATCAGAACTTGTAATAGAATTTTGGACCGTAAATGAGTCAAATGAAAAACTCATCAACTATAATGTTGTATATCTCATAGAGATCTACAAGTTTGGTTTTGGTCATTTCTCCAACCGAATTCGATCAAATAATTCAATTCAAAAAAATTAAATTTGAAAAATATGAGAACTTGAAACAAAATTTTGGGATCGTAAATGATTTCAATGGAAAACAATCGTCAACTCAAAAGTTGTATACCTCAACGAGTATCTGCAACTAAAGTTTTGATCATTTCTTCGTTCGAGTTCATTCAAACCATTCAGAAATTTTGAATTTTAAAATATGAAAACCTCAAACACGTAGATAATATTTTTAATAAATTCCGATTCACAATTAGAACAAAAAATCCAATATACAAAAATCCAAAAAGTGTAGATAAGTATTTTAATACATAAAAATTTATCAATAAGTAAATTTAAAAATATAAAATTTCCATAAATATTAGACAAAACTAAAGTACTTGATTAAGTTTATTTTTGGCCCCTCAACTCTTGCCTTTGTCTAACTTTACCACCTTAACTATCTAATCATTTTAATACATAAAAAATTTTGAATAAGTAAATTCAAAAATATAAAATTTCCATAAATATTAGAAAAAACTAAAGTACTTGATTAAGTTTATTTTTGGCCCCTCAACTCTTGCCTTTGTCTAACTTTACCACCTCAACTATTAAATCGTTCAATTTTCACCCCAAGGCGGTTTTGAGTGGTTTTGAGATGGTTCTAGGGTCAAAATTAAACGGATTTGATAGTTGATTGAGTTGCCGAAGCTAGACGGTTTTATGGATGGGAGTGAAACTAGACAAAGGCAAGCGTTTTTTTAGAATTATACAGTACAACGCCGGCGCTCATGAAGCACACACATTTACCCCTATGAACACAGGCACACAAACCATCTTCCTATGAGCATCTCTGAAGACTGGGCCAACAAAGGAATCCTTGATATCACCGCAGACGCCTCACTGTCAAGGTGAATGTTGTATACCATTGAAAACTTTAATGCCGTTAAATCATGAAATATTCGCTCAAGTCGAACCCAGGACTGAAGTGCTACTAAAGCTCTTGTAACCACTAGTCTACAGACAAAGGCAAGAGTTGAGGGGCAAAAAAAAAAAGACTTAATCATATTATTACTAATATATTGATACGGGTGTTAATAACGTACTCCCTCCGTCTCTAAATGTATGTCGTTTTCGCTTCCTAAGAAATAACTTTGACTAAATATATATTAAAAATATTAATATTTCTGATAATAATTAGTATTATTGGATAGATTTTTTAATCTAGTTTTTTTAATAAATTTATTTGAAGATAGAAATGTTGCACGTATTTTCTATAAATCAAGTCAAAGTTATCGGCACGTAAATCATGGCGACAAACAGGGAGTACAGTACTTATTTGTAGATCTCTACGTTCATGCATGGCGTCAAATTTGGTGAGTGTGCAGCCCGACTTTTGGTAGGGAGGCACGTGACGATGGATGGTTCTGTACTTCTTTATTACAAGTACAGTTGAATCGGAGTATGCAACGCATGAACGCAGTGCAAGCCTGCACTACAATGTTGTGTTGTCCATCCCTAGTGGCAAGTGCAGTCACGGGGGCATTGCCGAGCATGTAGTAGGCCTTCGGTGGATCATTCACACTGTTGTCGGCTTATCGCGTTGTCACGTTGCCACATGTCCAGGTCGTTCTTGTAGCACAGGCTTTTCGTGACGCTTTTGCATATGGCATGGTTCTGTCTAGCCATCGATCGATCGAGGGCGAGACACACACGAATGAAGTCAATGAGCATGAAGTCCGGCGGTGCTTTTATGTTACACTTTGATTTCGTAAGCCTGCCTTGCGCGTGCGCCGAACCACGGATGAGAACGTACGGGAGAATAATATTGCGCGGCTTGTGTTCAGCCGATGATCACGCACGGCACGGCCGTCGCGTCTCGCGGTTGGAGTGGAGCGGAGGGCTCCGAGATGAACGGAGAATAAAATCACGGCGACCCAAGGCATTGTTTAGTTGCCCGGATTCGGCGCCGCACAATTTACTGTTTGGCCCCATAGCGCACTATAGTATTTTGTTTGTATTTAGTAATAATTGTTTAATCATTGGCTATTTAGGCTTAAAACATTCGTCTCGCAAAGTACAACCAAACCGTGCAATTAGTTTTTAATTTCGTCTATATTTAGTACTTCATTCATGTACCATAAATTTGATGTGATAGGAAATCTTCTTTTTATATAGTACCAAATTCATGATTCTAGGCTAACTAAACATGACCCAAGTTGGTCGTGCGCTGCGCGCCCATACGGCCATACCCAACTGCTGACGTGCCGTACATGCGCCATCCTCTGCTCCCGCGTCATCCTCAGAAAGCCGTGAACAGGGGACTGGCCGTGGAACATGTTCTGCGGCTCTCCCTCTCCCATGTCCTCCCGTGCGTGTCTGAAGACGGTGCGCCGGGTCGAACGAATGCAATGCAACGCGGATGCGACTGAGCACCCGTGTCTGGAACTTGCAATTTCCCTCTTTTAACCATGCTCGTGTTAAAGAGGCCGCAGTTATGAACAATGAGGCCGTCTTTTTTTCCCCTCTTTTTTCGAAAGATTTTCTTAAATACGCCCCTGATGAAAAGATTTCAGAAAATAGACACAGGGCTTGACGCCATCAACACTGGCGCCAAGATAACACAGCTTGATGCCGTTAACGTTGACGCCAAGCCTCTGGCCGACGACGCCGAGTTGCCGTTGACGTGGTAGCACCTTGGCGCCGTCACCATTGGCGCCAAGCTTGGCGCCATCGTCATTGGCGCCAAGCCTGGCGCCACAGACCTGTTACCATGTATATTATTTTTTATCCTAAGTATTTCTAGGTTGTTCTAAGTGATCGAACAGAAAGTCACGGTAAAAACTCTAGAGTTAGTCACATTTTTCAATATCCGAGTCATGATAAAAATTTAAATTTGTAAATGTCCAAGTCATGTTAAAAAAGCTATTTTCCATATGTCTACCACATAGTAGTTGGTATTCTAACATATTCAAGCCGTAGCAAAAATCCAGATTTATTTGGCTGAGTCTTTAAGTTTACTATGAGATGGGGATGGAAATATGGCTAAGTCTGGATTTTTACTGTGATTTGGACATTAATAAATTTAAAATTTTACCATGATTTGGATATTGAAAAGGGGTTTCATGTTTTGGACTTGAATATTTAAAATTTTACCATGACTTGGACCCTAATTTTACTATAAGATGAAATTTTAAGTCGTGCTAAAAAGGGCTTCATGTTAAGTCATGGAATTAGGGTCCAAGTCATGGTAGAATTTTAAATATCCAAATTCAAGACTTAGCCAAATTCCAAATTATTCATGTTTTGGATTTGGGTCCAAGTCATGGTAAAATTTTATAGTAAAATTAACATGAAGCCCTAATTCCATAACTTAATATGAAGCCCTTTTTACCATGACTTAAAATTCCATCTTATATTAAAATTAGGGTCCAAGTTATGATAAAATTTTAAATATCCAAGTCCAAAACATGAAGCCCCTTTTCAATATCCAACTCATGGTAAAATTTTAAATTTGTCAATGTCCAAATCATAGTAAAAATTCAGACTTAGCCAAATTCTAGCATATTCAAGTCATAGTAAAATTCAAGACTTAGTCAATTTCTAGGTTGGCCATCATATGGTAAATATCAAGACTTTGCCAAAATTTTGTATGTCTATCTCATAGAAAAATTAGGGTCCAAGTCATATTAATTTAGAGCTTTGTATGTCCATCTCATGGTAAAAATATGTAGTCAGGATTTTTGCTGCGGCCTGAATATGTTAGAATACGAACTACCATGCGATAGCATCAAATTTATCAATGTCATGATAAAATTTCAGACTTTACAAATTCCAACATGTCCCATCTCATGGTAAATTTATAAACTTAACAAATTTGCATATGTCCATCTCATGATAAAATTCCAAACATAAGAAATTCCAACAGCTCGACGCCAAGATCCATGGCACCAGTCTTAGCGCCAATGACGATGGCGCCAAGCTTGGTGCCAATGGTGACGGCGCCAAGGTGTTGCCACGTCAGCGCCAGCTCGGCGTCGTTGGCCAAGTGGCATGGGGGCTTGGCGCCAACGTCAACGGCGCCAAGCTGTGTTACCTTGGCGCCAGCGTGGATAACGTCAAGTCCTGGGTCCATTTCCTGAAATCTTTTCGTCGAGAGCGTATTTGAGAAAATCTTTCAAAAAAAGGCTAAAAAATAAAAAAGACGGACAATGAGTCGGTTTGGTATGACTCTGCTTCATTGGTGACTAGTTTTTTTCCCCTTCAGCTCGAGGAGAAACTTCATTGATGTATCTGAACTTGTCTTAAAAATATTTGATAAAACATCTTTCATGTACATAGAAATGATAAAATGTTCATAATACTCTTATTATCATTTTTTATTTTCTTTTATTTTTCTCCCATATTTAATTTCTCTTGCCTTGTTTATTCTTGTTGTTCGGATAGGTTATTTTATCTCCAGATTTCGACGCCTTCGCCCCTTTCTTCCCCATCTTCGACCCTGCCTCCGCGTCACAGCGCCCACGTGCCTCAAACCCGCCACCACGCCACAACTACACATGCACAGAGGAGGCCATGCGGGGGCCTTCCATGGTGCGTCGGGTGGGCACGACCATGGCAAGGGGTGGTTGTCGCCGCAAGACGACGACAGGGCCCGGTGAGGGTGGTCGCGACACACCGAGTGGCGTCATCAACAACGATAGGGCAAGGTTGGCACATCCATGGTGGCAGGACCGCGGCGCACCTTCGAGCAGCCTGATGGGGGCAAAGAACTGGCCATGGCTGTGTGGTCGTCGCGCGCCTCCGAGCAACCGGGTGAGAGCGACCAGGGGTAGTTCGGGGAGGGCCCACTCGCCTGGACAGAAGAGCGAGGGGAAGCGACTATTTTCAACTCGTGCTCTCTCGTGACTTCTCTCGGTGCATTCCTCGAAGAAGCGGAGCAACGAGTTCGCATTAGGTTGTTGCTCACGCGGAGCCACTCCCAGAGCGCTACCAAACACCCCTTATGTATGCAAGCAAAAATAGTTTGCCCAATTACACCAGGAGCAGGTTTGCAAGCCAAAAGAGCCAGCGTTGGCAATAACGGACTGATTCAAGCGACTCGACCTAGAACAAAGAAACATAGCAAGGAGAGCACTTCGTTTTTCAAATGATTTTATTTCGGACCTGTTTGGTAGGGCTTCTCTCTGGCTCCGGCTCTAGCTCCTCCAGAGGAGCTCTGCCAAACGTTTTTCTGGAGGAGCTGTTTTTCAGTAAAAAAAACAGAGTCAGAGCTGTTTTGGAGAAGCCACAAATTGTAGTTTCTCAAAAAAAAAAAAGCTCCAGCTCTTAGGAGGAGCCATGCCAAACACCCCCGTATATCTCTCCGATAGACACGTTAACGTTTCAGGCATAATTTTCAATGACTCTGGCTTCTCAGTGTAGTGCCGAGAAGCTGAAGCCGGCAAAGCCAAAAATGATGACGGCTCCTAATTCATTTTAAAATGAGATATGGTGCACATAGGCCCTCCACAGTGTGGAGTGAAGCCTAGGCCATGTTTAGTTTGTAAATTTTTTCAACCCGGTAAATAGTACCATTTTCGTCTTATTTAGTAAATATTGTCCAATCGTGGACCAACTAGGCTCAAAAGATTCATCTCGTGATTTCTAACTAAACTGTGTAATTAATTATTTTTTTTCCTACATTTAATACTCCATGCAAACGGCTAAAAATTGATGTGACGGAGAGAATGAAAAAATTCTAACTTTTAGGTGCATCTACAAGTCCCTAAAACATATTGGGCCCCACCAAGACGAAATACGCACCGGTGCTCAGATGGTTGCAGTGTGCGGCATCACTTCATATAGCCATGGCCCCCACCAGATGCCCCAAACCGTGATGAATGAAACCACAGGAAAACAAAAAAGTCTGACAACTCTAGTACCTTCACTCCAAAATGCAAAAAGTTTTTAAGATTCCCCGTCACATGAGAATTAAATGTAGGTAAAAAAAATAACTAATTACACATTTTATTTGTAAATATCGAGACGAATCTTTTGAGCCTAGTTAATCTATGATTGGACAAAGTTTGTTAAATACAAACGAAAAGTGCTACAGTGCTCTTCCAAAAAAATTGAAAACTAAACATGGCCCTGACATAATTTCTCTCTCTTGTCTTTGGAGCACCGGTGCTTCTACATGCTCCGCTCCGATTTTCCCTGGCACTACTCTAAAATGGCACCACATGCTCCAGCGTGCTGAGTGATGCCCAAATACTCTCTCTTTCTCTTAGCATCACTCAAGGACAACACTGCGGAAGGCAGAGCACTCCAATTTCTTTTCCTCCCCTGTCACCAACCAGTCGATTGCTAAGACTACCCGCAGTGGGTACTCTAAAACGATACTCTAAAGCTTTAGAGTATGAATATAGAGTAAAAACTGCTGTACTGGGAACTATAAAACGATACTCTATCCTTTCTCTCACTCTATATTTAGAGTGGTACTGTGTTTACTCTATACTCAATAGTGGTGGGCCTCACTAGCTAAACAAAGGAAAAAATGCTATAACTCACAAACCAAAAATCCAAATTAAATTTCGATTGCACCATTAAATTCGTCTCAATAAATCCTTCAAAACTAGATCACTCATGGATATATTTAGATAAAGTGACAAGTGGGTCCCACAGTGGATAGAGTGGATAGAGGATGATATATAGGATGGATGGGTGCGGGAGAATTGAGTATAGATGAGAGAATCTTGCTGACTAGAACGTATAGAGGATGAATATAGAGGCCCATGAGTGCGGGTAGTCTAAGGAGCACCTTCCCCTACCTTCCGCGAGGTTAGGACATTAGGATAGTGTATGAGTTTTAAAGATTGGGTGTTTCCTAGGATATATGTCACACTTAGTCGCTTAGAGAATGTTTAGTGATGGTAGTCTTGCCCAACAATACCGGGGGGTGTAGGCTTGCCCGACTATTGTGATGTATGCGTTCATATAGTATTGTGAAGATGTTTTATGATGTATTCTAAAATTTTAGAAGTAGTTGCTTTCGTTTAGTATAATTTTAGAAGTACTTTGAACTCTACTTTGTCTTGTCTATTTGCTTTTTGAAATAGGTGGAAATAATCAGTTGTTTTATAGCTGTTTTAAAGGAGATAGCGAGAGGGGGTTTCAACCAAATAGCTTACAGTTTTACCACGACACATAGCTTCCAACAGATTTTTCACAACTCAAAACACATTTTCCACAACTCACAATTTAATCAAATAGATCCTAAAGAAATACACATATCCCTATATCTCTTATCAAGTTGATCCCTGCTACAGGTCTACTTCCACGTCATCCCCCACTAACTATCCACATCATCTTCACTAATATCCACGTCATATCACTAACTTCTAAACATCTTAATGCAAAGCCATCCGTATCCTCTTCACTTAATTTTATTCTAAATTTTTTTAATCCACGCAGCAGCGCGTGAGATATCTACTAGTTTACTAGAATTGGAATTTTCCAAACAAAGCTGATTTATGGACAGATAGTAGGGGGCGTCGGGGCATGGCAAGCTGGGCCGGGCTGAGCCTCTTTACCAGGCCCGACAAACACAACAAGGCCTACCTTTTGTTCTTGCGCCCGAGGTCCCTGAGCAACGAAAGAGCGGGCATCTTGTGCAAGCCCAATTGCTCAAATCAAAAAGCGGAAAAGTACACCTCTTGTGGCTTAATGGCCGGCGGTGATGGCTGCACGGTTCCCTCGTCTGCACAGTCATTGCTGCGGCGGGTCAATCTCCTTGAGCTAACCGTCTATACTCCCTCTTCCCATTTTGAGCTCTGCTTCCGTTAACAAAATCAATTTGCCGTTTTGAGAAACCAAAACCTGACCGTGCTTGATTTCTTGGCAATGGCAATTCCTCCTCGGAAGCCACCACAATGCACACGAGACATCACGCATTTGCAGGGAACCAGGGAAGCATCTATCTTAGGCCCCGATTACTTCACATCCAAACCCAAAATATTTCCTCTTCCACCAATCACATCAAATCTTTGAACGTATATATGGAGCATTAAATGTCTCATTAAATGTAGGTAAAAAAAATAACTAATTGCATAGTTTATATGTAAAATGTCGAGACGAATCTTTTGAGCCTAGTTAGTCCATGGTTGGACAAATTTTATCAAATAACAACGAAAGATGCTACAGTAACTTTTTACACACTTTTCTCCAACTAAACACACCCTTATCTCACCATTTTTTATCCGTTTTCATGCGCCGAAATGGGCTTAGACCCTTTTTGGTTCATTAATGTTAAAGTTTAACTCTCATCACATTAATGTTGCGACAAATGCATGGATTACTAAATGTAGACTAATTGCATGTATGTCGGCACATATTAGGAGTAATTTACGAGACGAATCTATTAAGCCTAATTAGTCAAAAATTTAAAACTTTTTATCAAATAAGACGAAAGTGCTACAGTGTTTATTAAATTGTAACATCTCTAACCAAACATGCCCTTAAAAAACCAAATCTGTTGTGTTCTGCCACTGACGATATGGATACCATTTCCATGACCCCGGGTGTGTTTAGTTCTCCTGAAAAGGGTGAAAAATATACTGTAGCACGTTTTAGCTTTATTTGGTAAATAGTGTCCAACCGTTGACTAATTAGGTTCAAAACGTTCGTCTCGCAAAGTACAACAAAGCTGTATAATTAGTTTTTTATTTCATCTACATTTAATACTCTATACATGTATCGCAAGTTTGATGTAACGGGGAATTTTTTTTTTACATAGTGTTTTTTTTTTTTTGAGGAACTAAACACAGCCGACGAAGCGGCTGACCCCTGTCACCCACGCCACGCTCGCCCACTGGCGCATGCCAGCCAGTCGCCATGCCCATGTCCATGTCCATGTGAAGGAGCTCAGGCGTCTCTCCGGGCACGCGGCCATGGCAGATTGGCAGGAGAAAAGTAATGGCCGTTCTGAAACCGAAAAAGGAAACGACAATAAAATATAGGGCGAAAAACAGTCGCGCGCCTTTAAAAGCAGCGCCCGAGTGGCCACTGGTGCCAAGCGAGGAGGCAGGGAGAGCCAGTGGGTAGCCGAGGAGCCAGTGACAGTGAGCGGCGACGTTCCAGTGTGTCCGTCCAGTAGGCGAGCGAGGAGAGGAGGTCCAGTGGCCGGCCAGTCCATGGCTCGTCTCCGCTGCCTCTTGGTCGCCTTCGTCCTCCTCGCGGCCGCCCTCCGCCTGCCAGGCGACGCCATTGCCTCCCGCGGGCACCACGGCCCCGCCGCGCACGACTACAGGGACGCGCTCGCCAAGTCCATCCTCTTCTTCGAGGGCCAGCGGTCGGGCAAGCTGCCGCCGTCGCAGCGCATGTCCTGGCGCAGGAACTCGGGCCTCTCCGACGGCTCCGCCGCCAAGGCAAGTAGTGACCGGCCGCCTCTCTGCTTTCATTCAGTCCTGCATTGTGCTAGCTGTTTGTTGACGGCCGGCGTTGTTCTTGTTGACCGTGTGGCGGCGGGCAGGTTGACCTGGTGGGCGGGTACCACGACGCCGGCGACAACGTCAAGTTCGGGTTCCCGATGGCGTTCAGCATGACGATGCTGGCGTGGAGCGTGGTGGAGTTCGGCGGGCTCATGAAGTCGGAGCTGCCGCACGCCAGGGACGCCGTCCGCTGGGGCGCCGACTACCTGCTCAAGGCCACGGCGCACCCGGACACCATCTACGTCCAGGCAAGTGGTGGTCTTGCCTTCTTGTTCCTGTTCCTGTTCCTCATGGAGCGAGTCATGGTCACACAGAAACGTGTCACACCATCTACGTCCAGGCAAGTAGTAGTAGTACACTAGTACAAGCACGGCACGAAAGGCTGCTTCCTTTTCCACAAGCAGCCTCTGTGGTAGTACTTGCACGGTTCACACCATCACCATTCATCATGTGGGCCAAAGCAAGCAGTGTGGACTGCTGCTGGTGTTGCGCCCATTGGCGGCAGAACAGCGGCACCCCAAGCTAATCTGAGGGTTTGAAGTCGTTAAAGTTTAACTCCCATCACATCAATAGTCCTTTAAATGCATGGAGTACTAAATGTAGATTAATTACAGGTATGTCGGCACAGATTAAGAGTAATTTACGAGATGAATCTATTAACCCTAATTAATCCCAAATTGAAAACTTTTTGTCAAATAAGACGAAAGTGCTACAGTGTTTGTTAACCAAACACCCCTGATTCTGATCGACTCCCCTCACTCTCTCTCTCTCTTCTCTGGTCGTCACATTGATTCACAGGTTGGTGACGCGACCAAGGACCACGCGTGCTGGGAGCGTCCGGAGGACATGGACACCCCGAGAACGGTGTACAAGGTGGACCCGCGCACCCCGGGCTCCGACGTCGCCGCCGAGACTGCCGCCGCGCTCGCCGCCGCGTCCCTCGTGTTCCGCAAGTCCGACCCGGCCTACGCCAGCCGCCTGGTGGCCAGGGCCAAGCGGGTGTTCGAGTTCGCGGACAAGCACCGGGGCTCCTACAGCACCGGCCTCGCGGCGGACGTGTGCCCGTACTACTGCTCCTACTCCGGGTACCAGGACGAGCTTCTCTGGGGCGCGGCGTGGCTGCACCGCGCCACCCGGAGCCCCTCGTACCTGAGCTACATCCAGACGAACGGGCAGGTGCTGGGCGCGGACGAGTCGGACAACACGTTCGGGTGGGACAACAAGCACGCGGGGGCTCGCGTGCTCATCGCCAAGTCGTTCCTAGTGCAGCGCCTGGGCGCGCTCCACGAGTACAAGGCGCACGCCGACGGGTTCGTCTGCTCCATGGTGCCCGGCACGCCCACGGACGCGACGCAGTACACCCGGGGCGGGCTGCTGTTCCGGCTCAGCGACAGCAACATGCAGTACGTGACCTCCAGCGCCTTCCTCCTGCTCACCTACGCCAAGTACCTGGCGTTCGCCAAGGGCACGGTGCGCGGCGGCGGCGTGGCGGTGACGCCGCAGCGGCTGCGCGCCATCGCGCGCCGGCAGGTGGACTACCTGCTGGGGAGCAACCCGATGGGGATGTCCTACATGGTGGGCTACGGCGCCCGGTACCCGCGCCGCATCCACCACCGCGCCTCGTCGCTGCCGTCCGTGGCGGCGCACCCGGGCAGGATCGGGTGCTCGCAGGGGTTCACGGCGCTGTACGCGGGCGGCGCCAACCCGAACGTGCTCGTCGGCGCCGTCGTCGGGGGACCCGACATGCAGGACAGGTTCCCCGACGCGCGGAACGACCACGAGCACTCGGAGCCGGCCACCTACATCAACGCGCCGCTCGTCGGCGCGCTCGCCTACCTCGCGCACTCCTACGGCCAGCTCTAGCTTGTTAGCTGCCTGCCTTTGGGTGGCTTGGCTTAGCAGTTAGCATGCATCATTGGTGAGAGGTATGAGTAGTGTTATTGTTGCCGTGTCGATTGATTGTTCGGTGATTAGAGCACCGCGATTGTATTTGATGACCCCAGTGCAAGCCAAAACCAAGGGCGCTTCGCTTGTGGGTCTTAATATATTGCCACTGGTACTAGTAGGCGTGATTGTTACGTGACGCCGCTGCTGGCGCACGGTTGTAAGCAGGGAGACAAACTGTGCTCCACCAAGTGTACTGCTACTATGGTTGCAGCTCGCAACTCTATGCACGTATTGTTGAATTGCACCAAGTCTAGTAAACCTATCCGCCATTGTTGCATGAATACTTGCTCCCTGTTGAGAACTGAGTACAGTATGACGTCACGCCATGTCGTTTTTGTCAGACACTGTGGAGTGCATACGTAGGCCGTGTTTAGTTCGGCCGATTTGGTTGCGGCCGAATTATTGTTGTGCACTGTAGCATTTTGTTTTTTAGTGCAAAAAATTATCTAAAAATTAATTAATTAGGCTCAAAATGTTCATCTCGTAAAGAACAACAAAACTGTATAATTAGTTTTTGATTTCATCTGCATTTAGTACTTCATACATGTACCGGCATTTTGATGTGATGGAGAATCTTCTTTTTGCATAGTAAAATTTGGAGGAAAATTTGGCATCTAAACAGGGCGGTAGTGTTTCTGACCGGTCAGTGACACGCGCTGACACACAAGAATCACTGATCGAAGGGCTTAAAGCCGCGCGTCCTCGTTAACCAACGACACGACTCAACCCGAGTGAGGGCGTGAACAGTAACGCTGCCGTCATCGTAGGAGCTCGTTGTCCTTGTCGCACAGGCGCACACCACACATGATGGACCAATGCGGCGGTGCCCCATTGTCCTCCTTGAGTTCGTTAGGCTTGGGGTTAGGGCTACGTACACACGCACACGACACGAGTCCTCAATCAAACCAGTTCGTTAGGCCAGTTTCATGGCAACGCGGGTGAACGCCGAGGCTGGTTGGTAAGCGCCCTCGGGCCTCGCGTGACCCACATGGCTGTGGCTCACGGTGCTCAAGTCTAACGAACTCCCCAACTGCCAAGAGACATAAATGAGCTCACTCCATCAAAGGAATCCGAGATGATGCCTACTAGGCGGTACCTGCAATTCCCAAGGCTTTTTTTCCTTCCCTTTTTCATATTTTCCCCAAAGAGAAGAGAGTTATTATACTCAGTAACGAAAACATATGAGTTTCAACAAGATTTAGTTAACCCTTGAAAACTACAAACATAAACTTTTAAATTATTTAGGGCACATCCACCTACAATAATAAAGACATTCTTTGTTGTTGTGTGTGTCCATGGTGGTGATGTATCGGGATTAGGGTCTCGTCGTCTCAAGCCCTCATCTAGATCGTGCAATAGTAGATTGCAAGAATGGACACGGTGGTGGCACTAGGGAGGCAAACCAAAGCTCAAGGAATATGCAAAAGGCTAAGATCTAGATAGGCGTATCGCACCTAAGATGAAGGGGCGTGAGGAAGACAAAGGTGATATAGCAGAAATGTGGTTCTCACTCCATTCCTTTCCCCTTTAAATGGCCAAGCGATATTAGGTTGCGATGGTTTGACATACTTTAGCATTTGTTTGATCTAGGTTCCTGAGGGTTGACCACCCACTGGGTCCATAATCATTTGAGTACAATTGGAGTGAAGATGGCCACTAGCTGAGTTTCTGATCCACTCGGGACTAAGGTGCTATAATATGGGTTTAGGTTTTGGCATGAATTACAAGGGTTCTCCTTCAAAGGGACAATAGCTAACCGTGATCCACTTGGGAAATAGATTCCACTTGGGCATTCAACCAAAATAAATGGTAAGCCCACTAGCCCAATGACTATCGGTGGAACTACTGGATACCACTCAGAATAACCCGTTATTAGCTCACCAACCGTGGTATTTCCGCCCTTCGAATAAATATCACTCATCTATCTTTCTTCAATTTTAGGTATTTCACGAGTCCTTCATGACCTCCCTACAATCAAAGAATAAAACACGCTTAGGTGGGTCAAACTTGGAAGATTAGATCAAGGGAAAAGGCCAAAGGACTCGACTCTGGTTGAGATATTGTCAACATTTGTTGTAGCTCAATAGTGAAGCACTCCAGGGCTATTGATGATGGTCTAGGGGTATCACCATAGAGGACAAAGCTACCCTCTTGGACATAGGGTGGTTGCGGACGCTACTTGGAGTCTTATTTCTACCTAGGGAGCCTTCACTAAATTAATATGCAAGGCACAAATATGCATGTAGCCTGATTTATTGTGATTCAGTTGTAATCAACTTGGAAACAAATCTATAAGTCAATATTAGGATAGGATATCTATGTATTCCTACCCTAAGCTATATAAGGCGGGATAGGTAGCCCTTAATCAGTACACAATCATACCTAGCAACACCTCTAACACTCTTGACACATACAACGCACAAAAGCAATACAAATCCACATACACTAAACGTGGGGCATCCTTTGCCTAAACTAGTATAAACACTTTGTCTTGTATGAAAACCATCTAGATGTGCTACATTTAACAATGCCCCCGTAATCACAACTAGTGATAAAATTGTTGAGAAGTTTTATATGTAAATTTGAGGGCATATTAATTTGAGTTTATTGTTAATAATGATATGCAGACTTAAGGGGTTCCCCAATTATCTATTACAAAGGCAAATATAAGTAATTTAGTGCAAATGTAAGTAATTATCTGTCATCGAACTGAAGTAAACCTAAGTACTCCCTCTGTCCCTAAATATCTGTCGTTTGCGCTTCCCAAGAAACAACTTTGACTAAATATATATTAAAAATATTAATATTTATAGTATATAATTAGTATCATTGAAAAAAATATTTGAATATATTTTTTTAATAAATTTATTTGGAGATACAATTGTTGCACGTATTTTCTATAAATCGAGTCAAATTTGTGGCACGCACATCGACAGCGACATATATAAAGGGATAATACTCCTTCCGTCCACGAAAACATGTCATTCTAACACAGTGTCACGTTTTAGTTTCTTAAGTTTGTCCAATTGCATACTCCCTCCGTCCGGTAAAAAGTGCAATTGTAGGACTGGAGGGAGTTACCAAGACATCTTGGTAAATGACCAAAATACCCCTATAAAGTTAATCTGCATTCACTGCACCAGGTTCACTGCACCAGGTTCACAGATATTGCGCAGGATCAGGCGTTTGAGAATTACAGCTGAGAGTACAGGTTATTCACTGCACCAAGTCTCATGCGTGAGGGGCAGGAGTCTGGCTGTTGCCAGTTCGTGTAGGTCCCACACCTAGGCCTGGTGTATTCTGGTAGTAGGCTACTTTCGCGTTTTTTTTTGAAAAATTTTGAACTCTTCGATTGCGTTTTTTACCGGACAGAGGGAGTATAAAAAATATCAATATTTATGATATCAAATAAATATCATTAGATTAATTACGAAATGTATTTTCATAATAAATTAATTTAGAGCCCTAAAGATGAATACTATTCATTAGAAATATTTTTAAATATGAACTATTTTTTCTAGCACTTGCGTGTTTTCCTTTGGACAGAGGGAGTAAAACGTATCCTAAAGATCCTGTCAGCTGCACGGTCAGTCCTGGCCGGCTACTCTTCATCCGCATAGGAGAACGAGATGCGTGCAGTAGTCAGTACGGCATTGGATAAATAACTTACCCGAAGCCTGTCCATCCTCCCAAAATCAAAACGGGGTAAAATTTGAAGAATAATGTTCGTGGTGCGTCCATCCTTCCCGCCAAAATTTGAGGATTGTGCGCGCATGACAGGCAGCATATGAGAGTGGTCAGCGGTGTGTTTGACCCGACGGAGCACGTTGGTTGCCTCGTAACTCGGCGCAGGCGGGCCTTGTTGCCGGCGCGTGGCGTGCATGTGCATACTGTACCACACGAGAGCAGCTGCAGTGCAGCTGGCCGCCCACCCGCCTGTGAGCTTGTCCCATACTCATTTTAACATGTATAGGGTGTGTTTAGTTCGCGAATTTTTTTTTGGCTCCGGAACTGTAGCAATTTCGTTTGTATTTGTCAATTAGTGTCTAATCATGAACTAATTAGGGTCAAAAGATTCGTCTCATGGTTTTCGATCAAGCTGTGTAATTAGTTTTTTTCATCTACATTTAATGCTCCATGCATGTATCCAAACATTCGATCTGACGGGAAATCTTGAGAATTTTTAGTAACTAAACATGACCATAACATGTGGAAAATAAAATGTGAACACAGGAACCTGCCTTGCAAGCTGTTGCACAGAAAATGGATTTATAGGACTGGAGACAACGGATTGGATTTGGATTGGCTCGCCCACTCAAATCATCATCAGAATGCGCTTGATGGATGGATCCCCGCCCCGTATTTCTAGTATTCACACTGCATGCCGCAGCTACAATAGTACTACGTAATGGACAAGATTCGTGTTACCAGGAAGCAAATGCCAAGGCGCATCAGCAAGCATTTGGCAGTCACGACGCAAGGCAAAAACATCTTGTAGGGTGTCGCTAGACCGACCTGTTCCATTGGGCCGTCGTACCGTACTATCTGTTCATGCTGCGAAAGCCACATGCGGCGTTGTAGTTGGCTGGGTGGTCGTCAGGCTCGGTAGGCTGGTGCAGCAACAGCCAACAGGGCGAGCTGCATGCGGCGGCCGGCAGAGGCAGGGCGCGTCCTACATGCGGTCCGGCCTCTGCCTGCCTGTGACTCGCACAGGGCAAAGCTGCGGCGGCCCTTTCACAGAAACGGCCACGCCGCACCAGTTGGCCGCAGAACATGCGACGAGAGGTAGCCTAGTAGGACTAGCGGCAGCCAAGCAGAGAAGCGAGCGGCACTATAGTATGACTGTATGAAAAGGTTCGGGCAGCGATCGCTGGTGTTCTTCCTTGCTCCTCTTGTAGGGTGTGTTTAGTTCCGCGAAAATATGTAAAAAAGTACTGTAACACGTTTTGGTTTTATTTGGTAAATAGTGTCCAATCGTTGACTAATTAGGTTCAAAACGTTCGTCTCGCAAAGTATAACCAAGCTGTACAATTAGTTTTTGATTTCATCTACATTTAGTACTCCATACATGTATCACAAGTTTGATGTGACAGGGAATCTTTTGTTTGCACAGTGTTTTTTTTCGGAACTGAACACAGCCGTACTCCTCACTCCTCAGTCCTCTGCCCTCCACGGCACGTCCTGTGTCCATTATTGTGATTTGTTAACGTCTGATAAGTTGGTAACATGGCTTTGGGTCTGGTTTAGTTCTTGGGTGAAAAGTTTTTGGGTGTCATATCAGATGTTTCATGAGATGTCGATGAGGTGTTCGGATACTAATAAAAAAACTAATTACATAACTCACCTGGAAACCGCGAGACAAATTTATTAAGCATAATTAATCCATCATTAGCACATGTATTACGGTAGCAATTATGGCTAATCATGGTCTAATTAGGCTTAAAAAATTCGTCTCCCGGTTTCCATATGCAATTGGTTTTTTAATCTACACTTAATGCTTCACTTTTTTAAGACTAATTAGTCCATGAAAAATCTTAAGTGCTACAATTACCAACATATGCTAATGATAGATTAATTAGTATCATTAGATTCGTCTCGCAGTTTCCTGACAGGTTCTGTAATTTACTTTTTTTTATTAGTATGCGAAAACTCCTCCCTACGTTCTTCCGACGTATGATGTAAAGAGTTTTTTTTCGCGAACTAAACGCAGCGTGATTATGAATGGCGTGGATTGATGGATCTACCTCTGTACATGTTTGACTACCACACGTTAGCCACTGGCAGCATGGCAGCATGAGCTGGGCCGAGCTCGAGCAAGCAATAAAGGACACATGTACTACTAGACACTGGAGTAGTACTACTTACGTCACGATGGCAGCTGGGAATTTTTTTTATTTTTAGCCCAAATTTGAAACAAATTTTAAATTTAACTCGTCTTTCAAAAAAATTTTAAATCTAACCCGTTTGGCCCCGCCACCATGCATGGCGGGGCAAATGCACTGAACCCCGCCATGCATGGTGGCGGGGTACAGATCCGACGTGGCAGGGGTGGCAGACCACCTCGCCAGCGTGGCAGGGGTGTACCCCGCCATGATCCATGGCGGGGTTGCCCTAACCCGCCATGATGCATGGCGGGGTACACCCCCGGCCATATAAAAGCCCGGGCACTTCTTGTTTTTGGTCATTCACCCATTCCATTTCCCGCAGCGCTCTAGAACTGAGCTCCCTCACCCATTCCATTTCTCCGGCGTCCCTCCGTCGTCCCCGTCAGGTATCGGCCCATCGTCGCTCCTTGTTCCGGCCACCCCTTCTTTGTGTGTATCGTTTTGTGTTGAAATCGTTTCGTTTTTTTAGATGGAGGACTCGTATCGTGAGTCGATTTGGAGGAAAAAGGGTCGTCCTAGAGAGATGTACCCCGACGTGTCTTGTAAGGATGCGCCCGTTCCTCCCGAGGAACCTATACCTAACTGTGATTGTGGTCATCCGGCACACGTGGGCCAGTCGAGGCATCCCGATACTGCGGCTCGTTGCTTCTACACATGTTATAGTTGTAGCGTAAGTAATTGTTCCCTTTGTTGTTCTTATTGGTTGCTGATGTTGTATTCGCGATGAGATAATTGAAACTTTTGTATAGCCCTACTTCCGGTGCTTTTTTTTTTCCAATGGATCGATGGCCCGGACAAGTTTGATCCAAGGATTCTCCTTTTCTACCCCGGCATTGATCATTGCAAGCGTGAGGTGTTTACTCGCTGGGTTCCGCCCCCTCCAAACCCTCCTCCTATGACGGACGAAGAGAAGGCCGTAGCATCGGCACGGCGGCTCGAGGATCCTCCAAAGTGTCTTTGCGGAGAGCAAGCCGTGATAAACCCACGCAATGAACAAGAGTTCATTTGTCCTCTACGACATATCAGTGCCGTTCTTGCAAGAGACCATAGTCACATTTGTTGGGTATGAGGTCACGTATGGAAAGGCTTGGCGGGCAAAGCAAATTGCCCTGGCAATTCGTTGGGGTAGCTGGGAGGAAGCCTATAACAGGGTTCCACGCATTTTGCGTGCGATGGAACACTTCAACCCTGGCATGAGATCGTTCATATACACAGGAGGGTTCTATCTTCAGAACCCGTTGAGGCATATTCTGTACCGTGTGTTCTGGTATTTCGATCAGTGCAAACATGCATTTCAGTATTGTAGGCCAGTTGTTCTTGTTGATGGCACGTTCCTCACCGGCAAATACAGGGGCACATTGATGATGTCCCGTACACGAACATGCCTGCAGATGCGGCCGATGAGGATGACATCGCCGATGCGTTCGACGATGCGCAAAGGAGGCAAACACAACTTCTTAGGGCGCCTCTCAATAGATACGTGGTAAGTACTTTGCACTTATATTCTAAAACGAGGTAAGGGGTTTAAATTTCAATTGAAATGATCGAGTTAACGTTGTGTGATGTTGTAGGCACAACAGTTGTCGAACTACTCCGAGGAAGCTTCCAGGCAACTTTTTCGGACTAGGGACGACAAGACGAACCCTCTTCGCGCCTTCGTCAAGGTACTTTTGATAGTAACATTCGTGACTACAACTCAGTTACTTTTAAAATTCACGCTTAATAATGCTTGTTGTCATCTTAATCTGTAGAGAATGAAAAAAGGCTGCAAAAAGTTGGCTCAAAAGCTGAGCTGTGCGGATACGACTTTGGACATACCGTACAACCCCACGTGGTCCAGGAGCCACACGATGTCGACCACAGCTGCTTCTGCTAGCGACACCAGAGCTGCGTCCTCGTCTATTCGTACTCCGCAGGATAGAGGGAAGGGTCCAGCGGCTGCGGACGATGTGGATGAGGCACTTCAGTACGACACGACGAGTGGCGACGACGACGACGACGACGACGACGAAGAGGACGTTCCACAGTGGGGTTACACCGGTCACGAGGAGATGGGTGCCTCACAGCTCTACGGTGCTCCTTTTGCTACACAGGGGTTCGACTACACACAGCAGGAGAACTACACACCAGCCGAGCAACAGGTTCGTATGCTTTGCTTTCTCTTTAATTTTATTGTTCTTAGATCAACATTTATAGTAGCTCATCAGGTTGCTTGCTTGCAGGGACCAACTCCTGCGTGCCGCTTTACTGTCCTATTCTCCGTGTACCTAGCACGAGCCATATCTGCTTCCCAGCCGCCGGTGCATCCAATCCCTGCAAGTACAAAATGCAAACAATTAACAGGATCTTTGCAATGACTTTATTGACAGTAAAACAAAGAAGTTTGACTTTCCAAAAACGCAATGACTCACTCGCACATAATGAGTCAATAGTATCGTTCAAGCCTTGCATCTCTGCTCTCGCAGCCTCCTCTGCAGCCCTCCTTGCATCCTCTTCAGCCTTCCGTGCCTGGTACTCCTCTACATCCTTCTTCTTTTGCTCGTACCACTTCTTCCACGCAATACTCTCCGGGTTACGAACACGTAGCTCTTGGGCCCGTCGTAGCATTTTCTTCTTGTGGCTCTTAACGAAATCTGTGACGTAGCTTGCAGGATATCCTCTGCTATTGCGAACTGCTACCATTGTCTTATACTCATTCTTGAAATTATACACATCATAATATGATTCCCACTTGCATTTCTGAGTGCTCTGTCGCAACAAATAGATGAATACAAAGTTAGCGTACCAGAGTTAACAAAATAAACCATTACCGCCAACTGTCAACAGTCCTAGCAAACCTCGTCATAATCGATCATGTGGCCACAGAAGTGCCCAATACCAAGGCCTGAAGGGACAAGGCCGTAGCTAGCTTCAACACCACATTTGCACATCACAGGAGGGGCAATAGACCTCCTCTTCTTCTTCCAGTCTGGCACCTCCACATTCTTCTCCGCCTCCGGCCAATGGCTCTTTGGACCATAGATCCATTCCTTGAAACGGCACTTTGGCATATCATGATCCTACAAAATCAAAACAGTAAAACACACATATAGAACGTGACATTCCAAGGTACACTCAAACCTTACCTCATGTCGTAGAGGACAAATGAACTCTTGTTTATTGCGTGGGTTTATCACGGCTTGCTCTCCGCAAAGACACTTTGGAGGATCCTCGAGCCGCCGTGCCGATGCTACGGCCTTCTCTTCGTCCGTCATAGGAGGAGGGTTTGGAGGGGGCGGAACCCAGCGAGTAAACACCTCACGCTTGCAATGATCAATGCCGGGGTAGAAAAGGAGAATCCTTGGATCAAACTTGTCCGGGCCATCGATCCATTGGAAAAAAAAGCACCGGAAGTAGGGCTATACAAAAGTTTCAATTATCTCATCGCGAATACAACATCAGCAACCAATAAGAACAACAAAGGGAACAATTACTTACGCTACAACTATAACATGTGTAGAAGCAACGAGCCGCAGTATCGGGATGCCTCGACTGGCCCACGTGTGCCGGATGACCACAATCACAGTTAGGTATAGGTTCCTCGGGAGGAACGGGCGCATCCTTACAAGACACGTCGGGGTACATCTCTCTAGGACGACCCTTTTTCCTCCAAATCGACTCACGATACGAGTCCTCCATCTAAAAAAACGAAACGATTTCAACACAAAACGATACACACAAAGAAGGGGTGGCCGGAACAAGGAGCGACGATGGGCCGATACCTGACGGGGACGACGGAGGGACGCCGGAGAAATGGAATGGGTGAGGGAGCTCAGTTCTAGAGCGCTGCGGGAAATGGAATGGGTGAATGACCAAAAACAAGAAGTGCCCGGGCTTTTATATGGCCGGGGGTGTACCCCGCCATGCATCATGGCGGGTTAGGGCAACCCCGCCATGGATCATGGCGGGGTACACCCCTGCCACGCTGGCGAGGTGGTCTGCCACCCCTGCCACGTCGGATCTGTACCCCGCCACCATGCATGGCGGGGTTCAGTGCATTTGCCCCGCCATGCATGGTGGCGGGGCCAAACGGGTTAGATTTAAAATTTTTTTGAAAGACGAGTTAAATTTAAAATTTGTTTCAAATTTGGGCTAAAAATAAAAAAAAATTCGCAGCTGGCGCTATGCTTCGGGTGTGTTTAGTTAGGTGAAAAATTACTGTAGCATATTTTGTTGTTATTTGGTAAAATTTGTCTAATTATGGACTAACTAGGCTTAAAAGATTCGTCCCGACATTTACAGACAAACTATGTAATTAGTTATCTTTTTTACCTATATTTAATGCTCCATACATGCATCGAAAGATTTGATGTGATGGGTGAAAGAGAAAATATTTTGGGTTAAGATGGAAAGTGAACAAGGCCTACGTCCAAATGTATGCTTTATTATATTTAGTCGTGTACCTCTGTTCATTTCAGTAGTCCTGAGTCCTCGTTTACTACTGACAATGGGTTCAGGGTTCAGGCCGAGCTATCAATACAGGTAGTACTACCCCTAGCGGTACCCCTTCGAGGCCAGTCCTGGGCACGACGTTTGTTTGGCCTACTGATCCTGATCACGTGCTTGGTTACGGCTCCCTCCGTTCCTTTTTACTGTACATGTCATCCGGAAACGTGTCTGTGAGTGAAGTACTCATTTCATCACCGTGAGATGTACGGTGCCCGGCAAATTGGCAATGGCTGTGTTTAGTTCAAAAAAAAAAAACACTGTGCAGAAAAAAGATTCCCCGTCACATCAAACTTGCGATATATGTATGGAGTACTAAATGTAGATGAAATAAAAAACTAATTGTACAACTTGGTTCTACTTTGCGAGACGAACGTTTTGAACCTAATTAGTCAACGTTTGGACACTATTTGCCAAATAAAGCCAAAACGTGCTACAGTACTTTTTTTACACCTTTTTACACCTTTTTACGCATCTAATCACACCCAATATCCAGTAACAGTACACTTCAGTCTCGAGTCATGTGACGTGTTTTCCTAGCCCAGGCTGCCATATCATATCGCCACTAGTACGATCCGGTGTGTATGGGCTCAAGCGATTGGCTCAGAGTCTATCCTTTTGAGGAACATGTGCTACTACTGCATGGTGCTTGATGCCAGCAGCCAGCAGTGCAGCTCAGCGCTACCTACGCCCACCACCCATTCTCTGACGAGTGACGAGCGAGGTGAGGGTGTGAGCTCACGGTCACGGGCAACTCTGTGTGACGACGCTGAACGGCGGGACCCGACAAGCACTCGATCGCGGTCTCGAAGACAACACAGCAGGTCAGCAGCAATGGCAATGGCCTGCGATCGACTGCGAGACGCAACGTGGCCGTGCAGGTGTTCTCTGAGCATCTCGCTCCGACTCCACAGCAAACGTTCAGCACAGCTGGAGCTGGGGGGCGCTCTCCTCGGGCCCGGCAGCAGGGAGTCGGATTAATCAGCGCCGAGTACGTCAGACTGACTGCAGTCTTCATCTCTATATTCATTCTCTAAAAAAAAATTCATCTTAGTCATCGAGATTCTCTCCTCTATATTACTTTCTTCCGTACCCATCCATCCTCTATATCAATAAGACCCACACATCATACTCTACTTTTATTTTTCTCCCCCACCCGGCCTCTCTCTCCTCCCTTCTCCCTCCCCACCCACTCTCGCTCCCTCCGCCGGCGGCCTCCCTCCCTCCTCGCGCTCGTGCTTGTGGCCAGAAGAGCTCGCGGTGGAGGACCCGCTCACCCCCATGCCCGCGGCTGGCGGCGCCCACGACGGAGCTCCCGCTTGTGCCATTGCCAGTGGTGGGCTCGGCCTCGCTCGGTGGCCTGCTAGCGCGCAGCGGACCAGTGGAGCGACGCGCGGCAGAGCAGCGCTCGCCCGCGACGGAGCCCGCGGCGGCGGACCAGCGGCCTCCTCCGTTGCTCCCTTCTCTCCCCACCAGGTCTCTCTTCTCTCTGCTCGGCGCGGCGGCGAGCGGGCGAGCTCGGCGAGCGGCGGGCGGGCGCGCGAGCGGCCGGCGAGGGAGCAGCGGGTGGGCGCACGAGCGAGCGGCCTCCCTGCTCCGGCGTTGAGGCGCGCGAACGGCGGGCCCCACGCCTGTAGCGGAGGTTCGCTACATCCGCCAAATTTGGCATTCAGGAGAGCGTCCGGTACTTTAGCGTACCGTTTACAGGGCACCGCTGCAGGACTTCGGTCTGGTAAAAACATTTGGAGGAGGCTAGTCTCACTACTGGACTACTGCGCCACGGGGGTGGGACACCAGACATTGGCACAAAGACATTCTGCCCCAACAGCGCAACCATGTAGTACTCCGTATTACATTGACGTGATTCTTTTAAGAGCAAGTATAGTGACTTTATTACGAGGTGAGAGAGAGAGGAGAGGAGAGGAAAGAGAAGAAAGATGGTTTGTAAGCCAACTGAATCATTAGAACAAAAAAAACTTTTTAAGAAAAAGTGGTGGATCATAGCTAAGCTAACTACTATATACTATACGTGTCCATAGTCCATTCAGCCAACTATATTTGTAAAAGATATATATTATTAGACTTGCTCTAATTGATCTCTACTAGGATAGCAAACAAAAACCCTCCAATTATTTGACATCTAGCAAAAGAGTTAGCAAAATGCCAGGGCCACACGATTTCTATTACAATGACAGTTTTTCGAGTGTTTCTGTAGGTACGGCGTGTTTCACCATTTACAACTAAACTAGCAAGGAGACCCATGAGCACTGCATGGCTGCTACATCTTTCGATTTTTATGCAACTTAGTTTAGAGTGTTTTTAGCGTTTGTTGCAACAAGAAATAGTTGTTCCACCATGAGCGCCCCTACATCTATGTTTCTTGGTTAGTTAACGTCATGACCTCTAGCTATACAAATCAAATATGGGCCCATCCAAGCCTTATATATACAATAACTCATCTATTGTTGTACAATTCTGCTGAAAAAAATCTATTGTTGTACAATTCACTTACACATATTGCTATGCATATATATTAATGGCTCCGTCAGGCGTCATCGTTCCTTTTCATCGTCGGATATCAGTTTTACCATTAGCTTTACATATAATGCCTTGCCACGTTTTGTGTCTTGTATTGTGAAATTTCTTCTATATTTATTTTAAGCTCTTCTTTTTTATATAAAAAAGATATCACCACCTTTGGCCTCTTCTTATTTCAAGACAATTTGAATCACAACCTTTGGTCTCTTCTTGTTTCAAGCACTATGCCAAAACAGCACAAAAGAGACACCTTAATCAGTGACCTGGAGTTGAAACTCGTCACTAATATAACATTAGTGACGCGGACAAATGGTACGCGTCGCTCGTTAGGTGTTGCCTATGGCCAAAGAAAAAAAAAGCGTCACTATTGATAGCTTATCGGTGACTCTTCCCGACTAGACGCGTCACTAATATCGGGGCTCCTTGTCAGCGACGCGTTTCAAGAAAACACGTCACCTCGGACCCGAAAAAATATTAAAATTAGTTAAGTCCGCACTCAAGTCCGGAGCCGAATCCCCCCGGCCCTCCCCTGTCCGTTCCCCCCCTCTCTCTCCTGAGTCTCACGGTCTCGTCTCCCCCGTCCCGTCTCTCTCTCTCATCCCCTCGATCCCCTTTGCATCCTCCGCCTCCACCACCTCTCCCCCTGCCCCAACCAAGACGACTTCATACACGGAGGTTGGATCCAACGACGAGGCAGCCCGGGCAGGGAGCCGGCGCTTGGCATAGCCCTCGACAGATTTGGCGAGGTGGTGGCTTGGTCGGGTGGAGGCCATGCCCGACGGCGGATCCGGGTGGTGCGACGCCCCTGTCCCCGGTGGCCTAGCTGCCTCCCTAGATCGACCACGTGGTGCGGCGCCCTATCCCCGGTGTCCTCCTCCCCAGATCACCGTGCGGGTAGCACCCCGTCCCCTGCGGCCGCGCCTCCCCAAATCAGTCAACCGGCGTGGCGTGAACCCCCACTTTGGCAAGGCACAACCATAGCCCTCTCTCCCACTCGGCCGAGGCTGCAGAGCAAGGCGGCCAGGAAGGTCGTTTTGGTCGGTGAGGTTCCTCTCCTGTCTTGTTGACTTGGGGAATCGAGAGAGCAGCGGATCTAGTTTTTGTGCGACAGCGACAAACTCAGGCAACATTGATTCCCCAATGCAATAAAAAAGGTATTGTTTAGGTATTCTCTACAAGAAATTCAGAGGTCCTATGAACCTGCAAGTTTCAGATGTGAAATTGTTATGTCCTGTTATCGATTGGTTTGAAGCTAGGTACCTGTAGGGTTAGTTAGACAACCTAGGTAGAATCAATGTATGTTATGAACATAATAATTACTATGTTAGAGGCTAGAAGGATTTAATCTAAACTATAGTATATTTATTTCACTTACAGTCTAAGGGTGGTTTGCATTGCTATGAATATCTGTTATTTCAAGTCAAATACCTATTGTTTAGACCCTGAACCAATTCTATTCATTGAACCCTTCCACTCAATTTCATGTGTAAACATCTTAATTGGGTTTAACAACAATCATTCTTGGTATATAGCTCTACCAATTTGTTTTAAGGTTTCAAGTCTAACTCTCAATTGTCTAGGAGATAAAAGGTCCTAAATTTTGGTAATTTTGATCCCTAACTCAGAGTTCAGATTTTTTTTTCAGCAGTGCCTATTCTATGATCATTTTTCTGCTGATTTAGTGTATAACTAACTCAATTGGCCTCAAGGAAATAGGTTACTGGATCATAGATTTTTTTTATTCTAAAATAATTCATGACTACTTTTCTAGGTGTGAGCTGCTATCGAAGTTAAGGCATCAGTCATCATTTGCTTCACCTATTGTACAGGGCTACAAGGTGATCTTACTTATTTAGTTATTTTACAAATGTTCTTGTTTCCACTTCTACAGCTCTCTTCACTTAACTCATGTAGTCATGCGTTTTAGGCATTAGAGATAATTGCAGCTCCTACATTTTTTAGGCATAAGTTAGGCGCAACTAAATCAGAGTTCTCCTTTCTTTGAGTCTAGAATAAAGATGGCTTCACTGTACCAGGTAGGTGTTTTTTAACTGAAATCTAGAAGATGGGAGCAACAATGTAAGGTTTAATCTAGGAGTTAAGATGGCTTAACGTTAGCTGCCTCGCTGAGTTCCCCCTTCGAGTTGACATCACCTGCAATCCGGGAATGGGGCATTACATCTTTGGTGGAAAGATGTCGCTTTCCCGGTTGCGTGAGTTAAGTTGTGGTTTGTGTAGTCTTATTTGGTCGATCTGTTAATTTTCTTGCTATGGGATTAGCGTGTATTTCCGATGTACTCTTATGGGTCATGTCTTGTTTGCTCATGGCAATGTTGGTTTGTCAACTTTTGTGTGCAGAGATTGACACCAGGATTCCTTTCTTTGGGAGGAACATCATAGGACCAGAGGCACCAACATCCCTGTCTTCAGGTGGTGTTGATTAGACTTAGTTTTGATTTGATGATTTTCCTGTTGCCCTTTATAGTTCATGGTTGGGTTGATTTCAGGCGGCGTCGCCTCTGTTTTTCTTTGTCTAAAAGCTGCAAGTGCTTGTTTTGGGTATCCTTTCTGATCAGTGCAAGAGGGAAATAGCACGTTTAGATTGTTAGCAAGTTGCAAAGAATATATATAAATATAGGATAATCATGTTCTGCAAAAGACAGGTGAAAGAAGGAAAATAGTTATGCCTAAAACATGAAATAGGTTGTTGTGATGTATAGCCCACAATTGAACCTGTGCTTTCCTGAAATTTCATAGAATTTCCACTGGCCTTAGATATTCCAGTTTTCCTTTCCATGTTTTGTCAATACCTTTGAATTCATACCTTTCATCATGAAAGTTGGGAATATTTCAAAGCATGTCCATCTAAGTCATTAGCAAGAAATGGATATGCAGTTTGCTCCAAGAAAGTGTACTATGTAGGGATTGATGTTATATGTCTGTTAGCTATTTTTTCCTTGCATAGTGTCACCTTTTATTCAGTGCTATATAATTATAATTTACAATACCACTGTGACCAACAAGTAACATACTTACATTCCTCACTGATGGTTGATATGTTGCTGCAAGGTTGATAGCAGAAGATCGCTATCAAGGTTAGACAACTATAACACCTTAGTTATTATGCTCTCTGTAACATTTGGCTTCAATAGGGTGCTCTCATTTGAAACATAGCTATCTTTAGTGTTAGTTTTACTAGGTTATAGGTATATTTGATACAATGACTCAAGCAGCATAGGCTGTACTATTTTGTACATGCTCTAGAATTCTTATGTCCTCTGTAAGGTTGGTACATAAATATCAGGATAACCAAGCTTGGAGTTTTCTTTTTTTTTATTCCAAAATTATCTTCTCTTTTGTACTACCTGTCTAGAAGTTATGCGTCCTAGAAAGCTCAAAACAATAGGCTAAAGTTCCATTATTCAGCTTGGATCATTTAAACTCATCCTCATTTGTTGAATCATTGTATATATATGGACGATTATTAAGGACTGTGATGACACATATAGCTGTGTCCTTGTATGGATATATTTTTATGTAGCTGTGTATTTTTCAACTCAAGGGATCTGTCCTAGATTTAATCTATGCACCATTTTTCTAATTGAAAGAACTGTCCTTTCTGCGTCCTTCAGTACCCAGACAAAAGTGCTATGAATCAATACACCAGACAAGGAGGAGGAAAACCCAAACTGTGATGGTAGTCTTTCTAACTGATAATGAGCTACTATGGTGATTCTCCACGGGAAATGGTGATTATCTCATTTCTGAGGAAATATTTAAATAGTAGTATATAAAAGTTTAACATCTTCTACACAATGTTACAGGTTGAGTCTGCTTTGGAATTTGCTAGGATATGTCAGAAGTTGGACTTCCACAACTTTGTATTTTCGATGAAAGCTAAGCATATCACCTGCTTGTGGTAGAAATGTATAACCAAATGGGATTATCCCTCGCAATTGGGTGTTACTGAAGCTAGAGAGGGTGAAGATGGAAGGATGAAGTCTGCTATTGGCATTGGGACACTGCTAATGGTAATTGCTTCACTACTTATTTATGTTGTATGAAATTAAATCTCTTTCAAATGGTTAATCTGGAAACGACATAAACGATATGGAAATGATAGCCTTTTCTTAGGATGAACTAATGAAGAATACTTGCTTCTTTTGGAGCTTGAGGATGAATATTTTTAAAGTAAAATTTGTCATTCAGTTCCATAGCATGATATGTTATGATTCCATATTAACAAAAATCCTACAATCAAATAGCTGACTAGAAAAAAGTATGTGTTTAAGATTATTAGCGGGATTGCATTTGTGTATGGTTGATTTTACACATTTTGCATTTGTGTATGGTTGCAGACTTCAGGTAGGAGCATTACAGTGACGCAAGCTGAGGTGGGCAGCAGCAGAACTCCACTCATTTTGTAAGGTATGTTGCTTTGCTACAAACAACGGTACTTTTAAAATGCAGATTTTATTTCTTTATCTAGTTATATATGTTAACTTTTTCTGTAGGCTTTTAGTTATCAATCGAATTTATAATGCAGTGTGCATCTTTCCTTTAGTTAAATTGAAGTGATTTACGGTGCAAGTTGCCTTTTCTCTTTAGTTAGTTAGAACTTACAAATACTAATTCATAATGATGATGTGTTAAAGCATAGTACTAATTCCTGTAGTTGATTTTTTGTAACAGATTCAACTTTTTGTAACAGTGGCATATCATGTTTTGGTATTGTAATCGAATTATTATTTCTATTGCAACTCAGTGCTAGTTAATGATTAAAACACTTGCTGTTAGGGAACTTATTTTGCTAGAAAGAAATTCTACATTGCTGTAGGCTATAAAGAACAAGTGACAAGTAGCTTAATCCATCTTGGACACCTCTCCGATCATTTTAGAATCCAGTTTAGCCATAAAGAACAAGTAACCAGAAATTTAATATTAGAATGCATATGTGTTTGTGATCATTTTAACTTAATGTATCATTTTTTCTAATGCAGGTTGTCATCGAGTACCATAAGAAAAAAAGTAAGTTTAATAGAGGTGCCTTTGGAGACTTGCATGTCTTCTGTTTTGTTTAGCTAAAGCAGGTTGCCTCATGAAATTAGTTCAGTCATTTCTTATGTACTGTTATCCTTATACTATGTATTATCTGCTTATGTACTGTTAGGAGTCTTCTAGATAACAACTCCTTGAGTAGATGTTTTGTAGTATAAATTGTATCTGAAGTTTGTAAAGAATTTCATTGCTTCATAAGTTGTATCTAAAGTTTTTAATAAAGAATTTGATTGATGAAGCAGATGAAATATGGCTGATGTATATAGGACCCAGGTGGTCTTTTTTTCTGAATTGTTATCAGTGACGCGTCTTGGCTATACACGTCACTGATGAGACCCACATCAGTGACGCGCCTTGACTACACGCGTCGCTTGGAACTCACATCAGTGACGCGTTTTTGGCTACACGCGTCGCTGGTAACTTACATCAGTGACGCGGTTTTGCTGGACACGTCGCTGATAACTGAAATCAGTGACGCACATTTACGCGTCACTAATGTGTTCACATCACAGACGCAACAAGAGTGACGCGTGTTTTCCGCGTCACTAATTACTGTTCAGACGCGTCACTAATCTGATTTTCTGGCATAGTGAAGACAAATATTCAATCACTTAGCTAAATATAAAGAAGTTATTTTTAATAATGGCATGTATTGGTAATAGACAAATAATAGATACTAGGGTACTTGTTGGTTAATTTTTGTGTAAATACTAAATAGCAGTGGGTGATCTATCATCATGTAGAGGGGTACTTTAGTTTTTATGTTTTTTTATTAATAAGTTGAATTCTAGGCCTTAATAATTAACATGGAGATTGTTTTGTTGCCCATATACTAAGATAATAAACTAATATATGTCTATTTAAAATAAAATGCTGCTACTAGCTATAGGTACCCTATTAGTCCATGAACCTATGTTTCTGTATAGGCTAATAATATATAACATATACTTCCTCAACTAAGAATAAACTGAAGCCGGTGAGACCCTATGCGACTACTCATTCATTCACCGCTCATCACTGTTTATCCACTATTTACAGTTGTGAAGACTGAATAGTAGAGGAAAGGAAACAACTGAATAGTTGTGAAGACTGAACAGTGCATGACAGGAACGGAAATAGCATAAATCATGACTTCCAAAGTTTCCATTGTCGGTGAACCAAGTGTAGCTCATCCAGTTGTGTTTCTTGTGGTGAAACCTGGTGACTTCGTTAATCTCGAGTTTTTCTAGCTCAATCTCAATGTTGCAGGTATGAGTGCCACGACTGGCTATCATTTGCAAAAAAAGTGTCACCGAAATAGCATATAGTCATCGTTAATTTTGTACGGAGTACTGTACTATTTGTTTGTGCCGATGGAAAAGAGAATTCAGAGATGAGTTAATTGAATAGTTATTTATCCCAGACACAAATTGACTTGTTTATCGCACTTTTTTAGCAGAAACTTGTTTATCGCACTTGGTAGGGCCTCCTATAACTATTTTTTTTTTGAGAAACCAGGTATATATTTCATAAATATTTCTAAAGGTTTATAACCCAACGCTTACAACGACACCCTCTAAAGAAAAGAAAATTACATTCAGGTCCTTGCAAGCTTCTCCCGTTCATCCTCATCGCCGGCGGCCGGAACAGTCGCGTTGAAGCCGACCACCCTCCCGACGAAGATTCTTCAAAGGTTTTAAACGGCACCAAAAGCAGCATACCAGCAACACCAACATGCTTTTTACCCGCTGAACGCACAGGCCTAACAAGATGGCCAGCAGCCATTGCATCGCCGGACAACAGGGAGCCTGGCGCCTCAACCACCGACATCCCCAGCACGCCAGCCAACAAACCACCCCAGAGGGGAAGAAAACCACCAGAAAAAGGTGGGAGCAAAAGACCAACCCGATTTCACAAGTTGGTAGACATACCTCCCAAGGAATCCACCGGAGAATCCAGCAACGGTGCCGGTGCCAACGAAAACGAGGAAGGAACACTTTATTCTCCATGGATCGTCACAGAAGGAAGGAGCTCCAGTTTCTCCGGAAGCGCCACCGGATCCGCCGCAGCCGCCCCTTTCGACGCCGGTCAAGGGGAGCAAAAGATCCAGCAACCATCTCACAACATAAACTCCGGAGAAGAGCTCAACGTCGAAGCCACCGCCAACACCTTCACCAGATTTACATCGGAGAGATAACATCACCGGAGGCAGCACCGAACTCCCCCAGGAAACCTAAAAACTACTACCTAGGTAAGCTATATAGTAGTACTATACAAATATGCCGCCGATCCGACCAGGCGCCTTCCTCTTCCGACACCGACGAGCGCGCCGGAGATGAGGCAGCGGCCGAATCAGCGGAGGAACAGAAATCGCCTACGGAGTCGCTGCTGTGAACTATAGCGAGGGGAAAGAACTCTCCAGAGGAGTCTCGCAGCAGTGGCCAGTCTTTCTCCTAGTCCAATCTCGATTCCTATGACTAAAATAGAAGTCCCAAATTTTTTAAAGAAAATCACAGGCCCATATGTATAAAGAAGGCCCAAACTTTTAGATTAAGAGGCCCATGTATGACGATGTGCTTCATTTACCATTCATGCAGGCCGTTCCTAGCCCAGTGCGGCAGTGCCCTTGTGGCCTTGTCATACCGGTAATGCTCCTGCCCCTCAAAAAAATACCGGTAAAGCTCCTTGCCTGACGTCCGGAGGGACAGACGCCTCACTCTGCTCACTCCTGCACCTAAAAAAAATCTTATTCCTCGCTTCCTCCTCTCTATCCTTATCCCTTCCACGCTCGCGCCCTGCCCCACCTCGACGCATGGCCATGGCTGCCTCCCTAGCCAGCGATAGCGCCCGCACCCACCCCGACGTGTGCCCTCCCCCACCCCAGCGTCCTTCTCCCTCACCCCGGTAGCACCCCTCCTCCCACCCAGGCGTCCTCACCCACTAGGAGAGCCCAACGCCCGCGAATCTGGTGGCCCTCTCCCCCACCCCGGAAAGATCCATACAGCATGAGCGAGATCCATGGTAGTGGCGTGGCGGTGTTGCAAGGGAGTCGGTAGCTCTCCCCCACCCTAGCACGGCGCCCTCTCTCACCCCGGCAACCGATCTCTCCCCGCCTTGGCCCCCATGGTGCTCCCCGCCCCCATCCCCGACCGTCACCGTTGAGCCAAGCCCGGTGCCGTTAGCGCTGGTGGTGGTGGTGCTCATGAGCGCCACCGCTGCTAGTGTTGAGTGGTGCTCGCACGCAACCGCTCGCCGCCGGTTTCCACCCGTCGACCGGAATCGACCGGCCTAGGCCTCTCTCCCCCTATGTTGCAAATGTACGTTTTAATTATTTTAGACGTTTCTGAGGCATGTTGCAATTATTTTATATGGATGTTGCAAAAGTAGATCGGAGGATGTTACACATGTTGTATATGTTACAAGTTTTTAAAGGCATGCTGCAAGCATTTTGATTTAGATGTTGCAAATGTTTTTTTGATCGAAGTCAGCAGGGGAAACCCTAACCTATTTTTTGTTTTTTTTATTCTAGACCTGTTTAAATTCGCTTCCACGGGGAGTCGAACCCAGGCCTGCTGGATGCTACCTAGGTGCTCTAACCACTAGGTTGGAGACCCTTTGGCGATGTTGCATATGTTTTCACACATATGTTGCAACAGTATGTTCTAAAATATTTCATCTGTTCAGTCTTCTGTTGCAACAAGTGTTTTCATGTTGTAAGGTGTAAGTGTTCTATCTAGATGTTGCATATGTTTTCACACATACTCCCTCCGTCCCTAAATATCTGTCACTTTACGCTTCCCGAGAAACAACTTTAATTAAATATATATTAAAAATATTAATATTTATGGTATATAATTAGTATCATTGGAAAGATCTTTGAATCTAGTTTTTTAATAAATTTATTTGGAGATACAAATGTTACACGTATTTTATACAAATCGAGTCAAACTTGTGGGCAAAAAAACCGGAAACAACATTTAATTGGGGACAGAGGGAGTATGTTGCAAGTGTATGTTCCAAATATTTCACCTATTTTATACGTATGTTGCAAGTATTTTATATGGATGTTGCATATGTTGCAAGCGTATGTTGTAAATGTTTCATCTATTTCGGACGTATGTTGCAGCAAACCCTTTACGTTGCAAGTGTTTCATCAGCCAGCGCGGCTAGGGGGCGCAAGCAGAGGTGGTCCCCTCGGGCGCAGCAGTTCCCGTGCGCGCGCAGGAAGCCAAGCGGGCACGACAGCAAGCGCGGAGCATAAAGACGTATCCATGGGTGTGGTAGAAGGCGTGGAGCATGAGGCTGCATCCATGCTCGGCTGCTCTCTCTCTCTCCTTATTCCAACTTGATGCGGCCGGTCAACAACAACATCACGCGCCAACAATAGCATGCGGGCAGTAGGAGTGCATGGCCAGACGTGCCCTGTCGCTGCTGCTCTTGATGGCAGTGGGCGCAATAATTTTGCCCACAAGCGTGCACGGTCAAATCGGGACCCAGCGGCAGAGGCATGGTGAAAGGAGCACTCGCAGACGCATCAATCTAGCAAATTATAATAGTAGGCAGCAGGCGCGGGACAACGTCCATGGAGGCTGAGGCAGCAGGCGCAAGGCGTCCAGGCAGTGTTTAGTGTTTAGATCCCTTCAAACTTCTAAAAATTTTACAAGATTCCCCGTCACATCGAATCTTTAGACGTATGCATGGAGTATTAAATATAGGTAAAAAAAATAACTAATTACACAGTTTGTCTGTAAATGTCGAGACGAATCTTTTGAGCCTAGTTAGTCCATAATTGGATAAATTTTACCAAATAACAACGAAAAGTGCTACAGGAATTTTACACCAACTTTTACACCATCTAAACACTACCCCAGATGCCCTGCTGACGCCCTGGGCGCTAGACATTCCGTTGTCATATCGCCCGGCTAAGTAGCAGGCCGTATTCATCATCTTAAAATGGCGTTTAGACGCAGCAGGAAGCAGCTACTATTGTCATCCGAACGACCGAACTGTTCTACAAATACAGATCGAACTCGTTTTGCACTATAGGAAGTATTTGCCGTGTTCAAATTAGATCACTTCCAATATGCGTTCTCCTGATACAGGTAGTCATATATATCTGAATAATATCTGATCATCAATGTACTTTGTCCATGGGCGAAAACTACTTTGAATGAAAGTCGCACGGCTGGCACCAGAATCTTTGCCATCGAACTGTCATTGCTGAATAGAAACAGACTTGCACTTGTTGCAATTGCGATCACAAGATAAGGGCACCGGATATTACGGTGCTGGCAAAAAAAAAAAAAGAAAAAAAGAAAAAAAAGGTTCGGACAAACAGAAGCAGGGAGCTGCTAACACATAAAGGTCCGGTGAGGCCCAAACGCTTAAAATGAAGGATCCCGTGCGGCCAAAACGGCAAAACGCTAACAGAGTGCAGCTTCTCGAGCACGACACCGATAGAGACTGAAAAAGGGTATAATCAAATTCAGACAACCTGTGATTTTAACCAAGGTCTCATAGCAAGACGTGCTATCAAACTTAGCCATACACGCCCCAAAAGATTGAGTTTTAAAACACCAATTTTAGCAAACTGGGAAAACGTAGAGGAGGAATTTTGGGAAAAACCCATTGGTTTAAGGTGCTCGTGAGGGATTTGAACATATTGAAGATGGAGCTACCTCTTCACATGTATTAGCACTGATTTCCTAAAAAAAAGCCTAACCAAAATCACAGGGAAAAAACTAAGAATGAAGTTCCACGAAAATAGCCTGAAATAGAAAAACGGGAAGTAGATCAAGATGAACTCAAACTTTTTGAAATAAACTAGATTAATAACGAACCATGAATTTATCTATACAAGATAGATCTAGCCTCCCCCATCATCCTCCTACTAAGAAACCGAAAAACTAGAGCAAGTGGTGATTAACTCTCTACCCAAGCCTCTCTCCTTTAAGAGCTTCGCTAAATCTAGAGCAATTTTTTTTTAACGAGTCAGTAGGGGAGTCCCCTACCTTTTTTTTTGCTTTTCTATTAAAAGAAAGAATAAATCTAGATCAAATTAAACTAGGGTCGCAAAAGGATACCCCTAACAACATCCAGATCTAACAAATATAGTGCCATGACCGATTACTAAACCATTCATATACTAGCTAATAGTGGATACACATCCCCGAGGGTTAAAGCCGTCTAAATCTTTCCTTGCGCATCTGATGGTCTCAGGCGCAACATCTTCACAACTTTACTTCGCCTCAACGCAAGCTTCATGATGTCGCCACTCATCGGTTTTAAGGTTCAACCTGGCAAACCCGACACCCACGGTTTTGAGGCAAAAACGCTAAACCCATTGGAGTCATGTAACTGCTACATCTTGTCCACGATGTCGACGCCAACGCGTGTCCTGCTTGTCCTTGAATGGCTGATCACCAAGTGCTTGTGTGCCCACCTTGACTTGGTTCAATCGTCGTCTCCATCACTATCCTCACATGTACATTTTCTTATAGGCGTGCCCAAGTGCTAGCCGTCTACGGTTCATTCTCTGGCCATCTGTCTCTCGGTCCAAGCCTTCGCATCTGCCCTTTACCACTCTCGGTCCACCATGCACGAACTCTCACTTGACCTTCTTCATTGCCGTCGACCGTCATGACACGTTCAACACCTGCACATTGACAAGGTAAGAGACATGTTGCACACACTAACTCACGCATCGGTTATTCCCACTTAACCAAAACACTGATTGTTTTCTTGATATCACTCATCACTCACAATATAGGCACACAACAACCATGTGTTCTCAAGAAGACCATAAACTAGTGATTAATTATAGTGTGCCAACTATAGAAATAAGATGAATTCAATCCTTTGCTTTCCATGGTGCACGTTTTACTGTGTTAGGATTTGTTCTGTTCAATATTGATGTGAACTCTTTTATTTCCTTACCGTTTTGTAGTCTTATGGACTGATGCCTCTTTGTTTAAAGGGTTTGAATCCTTGAACTTTCCATTTTCTAAAAATAGTACCCTAGTTCGTCTTGAATGGACTATCACTACGTAATCTTGTCATAGGAGTATGTGTTAGTGAGTTCACACTAAGGCAGGATGTCATTTTTTATTACAGGATTGGCCACATCAAGTCTGCAGGCCACACCAAAATGCAGATCAATCAAATTATAAAATATCCCGTCGAATCTACCATGCATAATTCGCACCCTTGCCATTTGGATTATCTATATACACATGCTGCAGTAAGAATTTTGGACGTTAAAGCACATCAAATCGGACGGATGGGAGAAGGCGCAAGACGTCCGGATGTCGTCCTTGCCATTTGGATTATATATACTAGTGGCAGGGGGCGCGCCATCGTGCGCAAATGTGGGCACAAATTCGATGACACAGAAATAGTAGCGTGTCGTAGCATAATTATACAGATATTATACATGGAGATAATTGTATAGTAGTTGGCAGCAATCTAGAAGCACATGTTTTGGGTCTACGTACATATATACAAAGAAAGATCTGGTTTGCTAAACCACGGAGTATGGCAGGTATAGCAAACCATTACAGTTCATCGGGCCGAAATATAATACAAGGCTAGGAGCAAGTAGATGGAGCAGCGTCTAGTGGGGCTTGTAGTAACTATGCAAAATCATTTGAGAGCACTGGGCACAGATATTATACAAGGTTAGTAGCAACTTGATTGGAGCCTCTCTTACATCTGGAGGTAGTTGTAGAAACGATAAGTCGGATGTGTTGTTGCGGTCCGATTCCCAGCCATGATTGTTGTCGTCCGAGGTGTCCATTGAAGAATTGTTGGAAGTGTCTGCACAGATGTAAACATGTTTTATGTTTGTGAGATTGACGAGGCACCTTAGAATTTGAGTTTGATATATTTTTCATAATGTGTGTATTTATTGACCTTTGCAGAATTAGGAATTGTAAATCCGTATATAAACCAAGAAGGTAATCTAATTATCAGAAATGTAAAACAGTATGAAGATACAGAGACATCTGACGAGAAAATGCCAAACTCATAAAAAGCACAGATAGCGAGTGCTTGAATTCATTGACCAATATGTGAGCATATTTCTTTTATTTAGGCTGGAACGTAAGGATTTATGATGAATATGAAGCCATTAGCCATATAGAAGTTGAAATGCACAGGGGATAGTGACTGAGACAACTGGAAACTATATTGTTATACTTTTCTTACTTTCTTCATGTTCCACAGGTGGTAATAAGCACACAAAAATTCATTCAATCCTATTGAGGTATAACTTGAACTTTGCAAGTAGGATGGAATTTGATACCGCAAAACTTCATTTAAAAGGAGTCAACTAAAAATGTCAATTTAACATGTACCACTTATGCTCTGACAACCAAAAAAAACAATGGATACAAATGAGAGGTGACTTGGTCCATTGGTGTGGATGAGAGCTCTGAGCATACCTGATTTCTGTTCTCAGAGAACAAAGAAGCAGCATTGTTATGAGCTGCTTGGCGGCAGAGGGCAGCTGGTCCGTAAGTGCTATTGGTCCCACCAACATTTTTTTAATTAGAACATGCTCATGCAACTAACAGACAATATTTTTAAGTTATGACCATGGAAGAAATTACCTATGAGATGGGAAATTTGTGACAACAGTTGGATCCTTCCAACTTTCACATAGCTTCTTGTGAGTGTGTGCACAAAGTTGGTACTATGCTTTTGTTGGCTTTGGGGAAATAATCTTGTCAATCTTCAGTAATTATAAGCAGATAAAAGTGTAGGGAGGGAGACACTGATCCTAGTAACTATATTAGGCTGTAAAATAGACATCAAGAACATGGAAAGATATACGAGGAACCTTATATTTTGTGAACTGACTGTGACACTGCAGGTCATAGCAGAAGCGAATATGCGGTGGAAATTTTCTGTCAGCAGTTGGATCCTTCCAACTTTCGCATAACCTCTTTTGACTTTCTGCAAAAAATTGGAGCTATGCTTATGTTAGCATTGGGATAATAATCATATCATCATTCAGTAATTTGAGATGGTAGAGTTAAAAGCAACAAGAGACGCAAAAAAAAGAGAGTCGGGCCAACTTGCAGTCGCTGGTTACCGGATCATGGTGATGGAGAGGGTAACAGGGAGGCAAACGACGTGCCGTTGCGATCGTTCTCCAGTACTTGTTGCAAGCATTTTATGTGGTGCAAAAACAGGGAGTTATCTGGAGTTCTGGACAAGATCCTGAATTTTGGGATGTCTGCATGTAAGCAAAAAAAATTGAGTTCAGATGATAAAATATACAAACAATTGTGAGTGGGCAAATGGAGACCAAGAAACAAGAGAACTTGATGACTAAACTATAAAATGTTCAAAGTTTGAAACTAAGGTTTTCATGCTTCGATATCTAACCATGTAGAGTTTGAGCATTTATGCATGTAGGTCTAGTCATTAGCAGCATTCGGAGGCCTCAAATCAGATTGCTCAAATGTGGTAATTTTTTTTTGACAGTCTGTTCTATTATTGCCATATTACGTGAAACATTCAGAATTCAGAGTATGGATATCGAAGGAATGGACGATGCACCAACCTGAAGACCAAATCTCGCAAAATCAGCAGCCTTACTGAACTTGCAATAATGGCATGGTCAGCAGGTAATGAAAGAAGCACAAGAAGTGAACGTTTGAATCTAAAGATTTCGCACTGGAGATCTCAGCATCTTGTATGTCCAGGGAAATGGCTTGTCTGCAAAGAGTACCAAATCAACTATATTAGTAAGAAGGGGAAGAAATGGAGACCTGACTTATTGTCCAAGTGGACTTTAGGTATTTATATTGCGCGTGGCTTCTCCGCTCTCTATTTTTTGTTTGCACAACTAAAGAAATATGTTTCCTTAAACATCAAATTTTTCCCATGCTATAAAACTATAAAACTAGTATATGGAACAAAACAAACTGAACTTTGATTCTTCTTTTTTTGCGCAAGAAATGTACTTTGCTTATATAATTGTAGCGACCCTAGATTTAATGTGAAGAATGCACCAATCAATATAGCAGCACAAGACCGGCAAAAGGCTGTGTATACTGACTATTGCATTTTTTTTGGGAAACACGGCAATGGTTCTATTAGAAATTAATTAAATATTTGCATTGACAACAACAAAACTTAGAAAAGATATTCATCAGTTGGGATCTTGCTGGTTTTGAGGAGCACCTATATTTGGTATGGATCCTAAACTCGCACTGCCTATGGCGTGAAGATGTTGCCAGAAAATGTCACAACACTCAAGCATTTGTCAGTGCCGAGCACAGGTTCAGTGTGGAAAACGGTCAGCCGTGCAATTAATTCCTGAGTTAAAATGAAGTGAAATACAAGAAAGAGGAAAATGGTATGCAACAACAAACAAGGAGACAAATGAGTAAAATGAAACCATCTGTACAGGAAGACATCTGCCCAGAAAAGGTGAAATCACTTAGAAAAATAAAATCACAGCACAAATAGGCAATTTCAATTGTCGAATATACATATTTTCATTTTCAATTTAATTGAGTCCATTCTCAAATACTATCTGCAAGGTATATTTCATCCCTAAGCACAACCTGGTGTCGCAGGCATCAAAAACAAATAGCTACATCAGTTCATTCCACATGTGCCTATAAAGCTGCTAAAGTACCAAGTGGGGATATGTAAGCACCTAAACATATGCAAATGCTATGCTCAAGTAAATATGTCCTGAGGAAGGTCATCGTGGATTGGTAACAAAGAAAATGTAGTCCATCAGTGTAGATAGAGATAAAAAACGGCATGACTTTAAGTTTAAAACAGGAAACTATTGGAAAGAGCACACGGACATGTGCACTAACTAATAGCAGCCACAAGTCACACAAGCAAAAAAAAAGACATAAAAAAGCACTGACCTTGTTGCTCTTTCAAATAATGTTATTTTTTTAATTTGTCAGCATGAAGGCTTGGCACCAGAGTCCTAATCCAAGTATATTTTTGGCATTCACAAAAATATACCACATCTCCTTATGTATTTAGTTTGTAGATGGAGTGAGGTTAGGATGGTAGTAAAGATTCAGAATGTAGATTGCAGTTAATTCCAAATCTTCATAAAATTGAAGGCAGAGCCTATCTGTTAGTTGTGTAGGGGAGCATATGTGGAGGTACTTGTCATCAATGGAGCAGTGCTAGTCCTACACCAACAATATGAAGTGGTGCAACAATTTTATTTCCAAAAGAAAAAGAGAAAAAGTAATCAGATTGTAAAGAACTATTTTTTTATGTACAAGTACCACTGAACCTTATTCAGTAACTTACCTGCTCAGTTGCATCGACACAGTTTTCTCTGACTTGTTAAACATGAACCTAACAAAAAAGAATGCTAATGTCAACATGTTTAACAAATGGAACCTAACACAAAAGCCTGATAATGCATTTTTTTACGCTTGATGAAATGGAAACACAAAACAACATTATTTTTTTTTACAATCCACAATCACTCAACATGCTATACAATTATTTATTGCAAAAAAAAGGTAGGAACCCACTAATCATCGACCTTGAATAACATGTACCATGACTTTAGCCTAACCAATGTGCAGTACATAGCCATAAAATTGCACTGCCAGGGAAAAAGAAAGAGCATAGCAACCTCTTATTCTTAAAGAAGACAAATGACACCAAACTTTCATAAATGACCATCAAGGATGGCTTAGCAAATGAGATGAAGCATGTGCTCGAAGATCATCACACAAATCTATGAGAAACCTTGCACAACCTACACTCCTCTGAAAAATGGACCCTACAAGATGGAGCAATTCAGTGCTATTTGAAAATGTGTCCACTGAACAGTTCATAGCAATGCATCCATCTCTGAACATTTCATACCAATGCATCGATCTAAATTGTTTCAACATACGAGCATGTATCTTTTCTAGAGGCTAAAAGCTAAGGACCTATGATGTACATGGAGCCACTAATCATTACGTCAAAAAGCAAAGCATGTACCAATAAGGAAAAAATAGGAAAATTACATCCATGCTCATATATCTTGCTGTGCTCGCCTTTCGTTGTCATTAGAGAACTATCAAATTGAAGGTAAAAGCTGTACCTTCCTAGGCAGGACAAATTGAAAAATGGACTGAATCAAGTATCAAGCTCACTGAAAAATAGGTTTGCTTTTCGAAATCCCAACTACAACACTAATCATCTCTTATCTTTCCATGCTGCACGGCCAAAATTCTGGTGGACATGAATATATATGGAAAATCTTGATAAAGGGAAAGAAAACAATAACGACAGGGTCCTAAAAATTAGGGTTTGGGAATCAGTGACCAGTGGAGCCCCCATCAGCTAGGTTTTCATACTGCGTGGCTGCTGCCGTTCGCTGTGGCGAGCTTGGCCGGCGACGCCGAAGAGGCAGCTAGGGTTTCTTACCAGTGGGAGGAGGCAGCGCTGGGGGAAGCCGTGCCGGCGGACACCGGCGTGCGCGGGGTCATGGCACTCCGTGGCGACGGCCAACATCAGGGCCCACGCGCGGTGCTGCGCCGCAGGCTAGGGAGTCGTCGCCCCGGCAGCGCATCGCCGCTATCCGGCGTCGCTGGGGCTGGCTGGCACACCACCACGTCGGAAGAGAGGGAGAGTGCGGGGGGAGGGAGGAAGGAGGGAGGAGGGCGGCCTCCGCTGCCCCGAGGACCAGTGGCGGCCATCGCCCTGGTCGCTGCTGCTTCGGGAGAGAACGAGAGAGAGAGGACGAGAGAGATGCGGCTTTTTTTTTTGTTGGAGTAGAAGTGGAAGCTGAGGTATATATGTGTTTCTCTAGATTTTGATGAGAAGCGGGAGAAGCAGAGGAGAAGCGATAGAAGCAAACGAAAAGCACAGGAAGCTGATCCAGGCAGAATCAGATTCAACAAATCTGGGCCACACGATCGCAGATCGGACGGCTGGAAACATTTAGGGCGACGTGGACAGGGCTTCTATCGCAGAATCAGACGCAATTTGTAGTTTAAAAAAAAAATATACACATAATGCTTCTGAACCATCTAACGCTAGTGCCCGGATGAGCTAGATTGGTTAATCTGGGAACATAATTACGTCAATGGCTCAATGCTTTGCTCGCAAAAAAAAAAAACTTCAATGCTTTGTCTCCCCAGTTTGGGTTCCAGCTCGGGGGCACCGGCCTTGCACTTCTGGTTCCAGCTAGTCTCACCCCCCCAAGGTCACCGGCCCCTCCGCGCCCACAACTCGAAGCTGTATAAATACACCGTCGGCCGTCTCATACCACCGAACCAAATCCAGCGTCCGCAGAAAACACGCGCCCGCCGACTCCCCTAGTTTCCACTCCCCTTCGATACTATCCTCCCTCAAGCACTCAACCAAGAACCTTTCCCCTTCCAAGTTACTCGAGGAATCCATGTGCGGCGGTGCAATCATCTTCGACTACATCCCGGCGCGGCGTCGGGTGTCCGCCGCCGACTTCTGGCCTGATTCCGGAGCGGACGCCGAGGACTCCCACGCCTCGCACACCCCTGCCCCTGAGAGAGGTAAGCAGCTCTGCTTCCGTTCCGTCTTGCTCTTTTTCTTCCTTCATTTTCTCCCGGCGACAACACGCCATCCAGCGAACTGACTGACTGTTCCCGTGCAGCGCCGCTCGCGAAGAAGGCGAAGCGTGGCCGCAAGAACCAGTACCGCGGCATCCGGCAGCGGCCGTGGGGCAAGTGGGCGGCGGAGATCCGCGACCCCGTGAAGGGCGTCCGCGTCTGGCTCGGCACCTACCCCACCGCCGAGGCCGCCGCGCGCGCGTACGACCGCGCCGCCAGGCGCATCAGGGGCGCCAAAGCCAAGGTCAACTTCCCCAACGACACCTCCCCCACCGTCACCGTGCCGACTGCGGCGGCGTCGGGGGCTGCTGCTGCTGCACAGGCCCCGGCCGTTCTCCCGGCGCCCAAGGTGGAGGCGCAGACACAGGTGTCCGACGAGGTCAAGGAGCTGTCCGAGCAGCTGATGGCCTACGAGAACTACATGAACTTCCTCGGCATCCCCTACATGGAGGGCGGGAATGCAGCTGCAGGTGCCACCACCGCTGCCGCTGCCGCTGCCGCCGTCGCCGAAGAAGCGCAGGTGCCGGCGCCGGCCGGGCTGTGGAGCTTCGAGGACTGCTACTACCCGCCGTCTCTGTCGCTCTTCACTGAATAATGAACGTGGTTTACCGTGTCTGTTTTGTAAACTCTTTTGTAAAAAGATTTCCTGCTCGGTCCTAGTCGCTGTGAGCCTGTGACGACTAAGCAACGATCGAGCTCCTGTTTTGTGTTTTGTTGAACCCATCCATTGTTTCATTTCTGTGACTGTACTCTGTGTCTGTAACTCGCAAGTTGAGGCATCTAATCAAGATTTGCAGTTTAGCTTTGATCTTTGCTATTCAGCAGCTCGCTGCAGAGGAATCTCTTTCATTTTGGACGTGATTGAATTGGTTTTACAGTTACAACGCGCTGTTGAGTGTTGGTCGATGCATGATTCTCCCATCGGTGGATCATTTTATTTAATGAAATACTCGTATACGTGAAGTCGTGTTCTCGAAAAAAAAACAAAAACATTGGTCGATCGTTGGGCCTTTGTAAATAGGCTTGCCATTTTAGCTGCTCATCATTTGAAAGATTTATATTTTATTACCGTACTGTTGAATTGGATACTCACATCCGTGCCGTTGTTCCTTGCATTCCCAGAACATAAAATGCGTGCCTTCTCAGCTTCAGGAGAGAGATCCTGGCCCCCCCGGCCGGGTAGTGAAGAAAGTTTCAAGCAGAGAAACTCCGGAGCGTAGGATCAGGACTCATCTGAAGATGCCGCGTAGAGCGCGCCAGCACGGCGCCGCCGTTTCGCGGCCCATTGTTTTGTGGTCGCGTAGTTAGCGGTCGTACATGGCGCTAGAACAGGAACAGGGCCTGCACGTTTTGCTCGCGCGGTCGTTGCTTGGAGTACAGGCCAAGGCGCATCAGGCGTTTACAGTGGGCCGCCGGCGAATTCGTTGGGCAACCGCTGGTTTTGGGCCGGCGGCGCACGCCGAAACCCGAAGGGCCCCCCATCCACCCACCTACCTCCGTGTCTGCGGTTAAGACCAAGAACAAGGAAAGGCCAACTTGGCATCTTCTGCACGCAATGACGCAACGCCACTCCTCTGGAGATAGTTGAAGTCCATACAGCGATTTCCTCTGTTTTCAGATACTCCTCCTACTCTGGTACGTAATTCACACACCCATATAGTTATTACACTGTTAAAAACTTGACCACATAATAAGTTCTGAAACACTTGGTTAAATACAACAAGAAAATATATTTGATAGGCTTGATATAGTGGATAGGAGCAGTTAAATGTTTATACGGGTTTAAATAGGGATTCACCGACAAACACTTCTCAAACTAGGAATAGTAAAAGTCAACGCTGACAAGTACTCCCTCCATACCTAAAATTGTTGACGTTCTGGCCTGTTGGCCCGTTTTCACAATTGTTGTCGTTCTACGTCCGCGGCCTCAAGTTTGGACGCGAATACCCCTGGCCGACACCGCCCGTCCGCGCTCGACTTCACTCCGCGATTAATGCGTCGCCTCGATTCACGCTGGCCCGCCGCACGCTCGCCTCCATCGCCGCCCTGAGAGCACGCTCGTTGGCTCAGCACGCGCTCTCCCATAGCATGCTCGCCTGCTTCATCTCCCTCGCCGCCGGGCATAGTCTAGTGTTTAGGGTTCGCCGTCGTTTCTCGCCGCCATGGATGGCTCGCTCGCCTGCACGGTCGCCGCACTCTCACCACACGGTCGCCGCACGCTCGCCTGGACGCTCGTCGCACGCACGCGGCGCGGATCGCTCGTGTCCACGCTCGCTCGCCTGGCCAAACGAGCAGCAAAACGCGGCCAAACGAGCTAGCTAAGCAAGCAAACGAAAAAAGAACGAAAACGCGGCCAAACGAGCAGCAAAACGCGCCAACGAACGAGCTAATTCCGGCACGCATAGCGCCTGAACGCGAGCAGCGCACAGTGCCATGCAGCCAAACCGGAGCATGCAAAATCAAGCGGACGGCAAAAATTGTGGCCGCCAAGCATCGTACCCGCGACCTCGGGACCCAGGACACTTGAATAGCTGCGCTAGCCTTTTGAACTCTATTTGTTTTTGAATAGGATGCACCCGGAGCCATATTTAATAGGGGTATACAGGGAAAACTACCCCCTAATTAGTCACTCTTGGTTACCACAATCCTGTCCTAAACGTCAACTAATATGGGTATGGAGGGAGTACTCCTCCGTTTCAAATTATAAGTTGTTTTGATTTTTTTTATCCATCACTTTGACTTTTTTACACGTATATTTAAAATGGATGAACAAAAAAAGTCAAAGTATCTTATAATTTAAAATGGGGGAATAATAATTTTACTTACGGAGGGATGTACCATGTTTGTGGCCCGGATCGTATTGGACTTTATATTGTAGAAAGAAAGAACAAAAAAACACTATTAGAATTGAAATTAGGCCCTGTTTGCTTGAACTTATCAGCTCGGCTTATCAGTCATGGTACAATATTTTTTTTCTCATAACAAAACAACATCAGCCGGCTTATCAGCCACAAAAACCATCTGGCTTATCTATGGCTTGTGAACTTCCCATCCGCAACATGCACATAAGATACTTCACACCAACCCATAGATGTTTCGTTAGAAAAGTAAGTACACAAGCAGTCGTCTACATACATATACGCTCATTCATCTCTATAAAGTATAAACACATGTGCATACACTCTATTCTTGTGAGCACCTATGAAGGATTGGCTCGTCAACACAGATGTGTCACTGTCGACGACAGACACATTACTTATGGAAGAATAGTGCAGCTAAATGCTAGAAAAAATCTAAAAAATACGCACACCAATGTCCATACAAGGCAATAACTTAAACTCGAGTGGACAGGTCCCTCCACAAAAAGTTGCTCAGTTCACAAGCCATAGATTCCTTTACCATTCCCATTCATCTTATTAAACATCAATGAAAAAAATTCAAATTCAAACAAAATCAATTTTTTCTTAAAATAACTTCCATCATAAAAGTAGAATGCAATAAATCCCTCTCATTCTAAAAATTGGATTCTAAGTGGAATTTTAGAGAGGGCGATTGGGCTAACAGATTGTTTACTAGTTTATTACAACAGATTGATCCTTGCTATCGTCCAGATACGCCCGCCTTGATTTGCCTTGATCCCCATGTTGTTTGATCGCGTCATCCCTTGTGGGTCCCCTCATTGACGGCTGCTGGGCTGATAGCTTGGTGGTAGCCATATTTACGGGCGGTGCAGGTACCCCTGACTCATATCTCTGACAGTAGTCCTCGTATGACTTAATGATAAGCTAGCATGTAGCTTTAAGCCCTCGGGATGTCGTAGCCTCCCCCTGCAAGTTCTGCATACTGTGAGTACATAGTGAGCATCTTCGGGTGCCGAAGTATTGAGTAGTGCAATTAGATATTACCAAGTATTGGGGAACCAGTATGTTGCCGTTTGAGTACCAAGAGCATTTCTCGGGTAGCGAGAATCTTCTTCAAGCATCGAGTATGGCGGTGGTACACCGTACATCAAGGGATGTTGCCCCCTGCAACTATAAGTGCCTGACTCGGGTGGTACACCCCATATCAGGAAATATAGTTTCCTAGACGTAGACATCGGGACGTTGTTAACACCGCATTCGGGTGGTGTTCCTGATAACTGGAAGCGTAGCTTCTAGGACATCGTAGATGCTGTGTTAGGGTAGAAATACCGCTGTACTTGAGAAGTTGGTTCCCGACGTATTCCGATGTGTAAGTAGTGGTCACACATCATTAAGTCCTAGTCGTAAACAATAATGAGGACGGGGTGGTGCACCTCCATCGTCCACACTTCACTAAGCCCGTTAATTTTTAGGGTGGCCTATAGTAGGTCGTTTGAGCACTGAGGGTGTCACGTTTTTCTTCGAGATCTGTCAAGCGACGTGATACAAATTTTCATGAACCTCGTTAGTGCTAGAGTGAGGACGTTGTCCCAGAGCCTTGAGACCAATATAATAGTGTCCCAGTTCAGGCACCACTGTGGGCGAGTAACGAACGCGTGAGCAGCTGTCGGTAGTTGCGTGTGTTACTCTTCGAGCTGATAATGGGTAGAACGAGTGAACGTCTGCTTCACTGAAAAGATGTGGTAGGACAAAGCCAGACTAGCGGGGGCATATCATGAAACTCTTTTACCAGATTCCAGGAGCTCGTACTTTGGTTACAGCCACGGGCTAACTAGTTTTCCGATTTCCCCCAAAGGGACACATCTGCTAAAATAAGATACTTCGAGCACGTTCGGGTATTGGGAAATTTACTTGACACCGAGTGTTGAGAGGTTTTAGAGTCAGACAGGTGACCTCTAATTCTAGAGGGGCAGGGTCGATAACGAATGACTCGCTACCGTTTACACCTGCTGAAGGGGTGAGTCGGGCCGAGTACCTGATCTGAGTGTCAGACCACTCGTCTACACCGGCTCGGGTGATGGTGCATCGAATTTTGGACCTTTTGGTCCCACGACCTCTGTGGTTACGCGGATGGGTTCCTTCTCCATGAAGCTAAGGCATCAGTTTCGGTGGCTCGTCTGCCCACGCGTCATTCTTGGAAGCTGTGCCTCTCAGAGATCGTGGGGGTGTAGCTGGGCCTTAACTCTTGCTTTCACCCATGGAGACTGCTGGATTCCATCGACCATGTGCATCCTCTGCCTATAAAACAGAGGAATGGAAGAGGGGAGTTAGTACATCTACATAATAGGCTTTGCACGCTCACCTTCCTTCACTTGTCGCATCTCCTATCGTCGTCAGATATTGCCTACCGTCCATGGCTGGAGAGAAGCGCCAGCGGGAGGAGCTTGAGGAGGGATCTGCTAAGAAGGGCATGCCTCCCTTCGCTTGGGCCTTTCGTTTGGGTTTGATGGGGTTCGGGTAAGGATAGATGTTACTATTGACTTTGTTGGAGATGGATCTGATGCGTTTCTGGGTGTAGTGGTTTCTCGTCGACGCACTCAATACCATGGCCCGTCACCATACGAGAGGCCCTGTCGCCGTCACGTCCCCCGGCAATGCAGGTCGTGCTGTTGTCGACCTCGCCTTCTTCTTTTGACGATGAGGAGGCCAAAGGAGACAAGCACGACATCCATAACATGCGAGAGGAGCTGGGCAATCCCTCCAAAATAGGTGTTCAGAGGTGGAACGGGTGAAGGAGTGCCTTGCGGCAGCTGAGACCATGCTCGGTGCCACAGACGGGGAGGCAGCTGATGCCAGGGCTGCAAATGTGGCGACCCGCACTGAGCTCGTCGGTGAGTTGAACTTCTTTGCTTCTGTTGCGAAATTGCTTCTTGTCTTGACTTTGGACCTCCATGTTTTTCAGTGATTCAAGAGCAGCTAGGCACTGTCCTGGCTAAAGCGGCGGATCTTTGCTAGGCCAATGAGGAGTTCGCCAATGAACTGGTGGAGGTGACTCTTCTACGTGACGAGTCAACGAGTTGGGCGCGTGGCGGTGCTGCCATGGCGTGGATTAATAGCAAGCACTGCATGGTGTTGGAGAGGGCAGTGGAGGCCACCGTCATGTTGGTGCAACCGACGGGGTTAGACCTTCGCGAGTAGGCTCTCCATCTCCCCGCGCGAATCAGGGGGGTAACGGGACGTGGCGTTCACCAAGGGCCGCGGCGGCCCTTGCTACCGCTCACCTTTGTCTTCGGCCGAAGGTGGGCCTACGTGCGATGGAGCCTGGGTTCCTGTCATAGACAGAGGTGCCCAAAGACATCGACGTCAAATGGCTAATAGGTAATTTTGGCATCGCCGCCAATGCCATTGCGGTAGTTGTAAATGTAGAGCAAGTCATCAAGGACACTTCTCATTGAGGTCAGGTCCTGTTGGTTTGGCTTTTTGTGTATAAATATTATCTGAATAAAATTCCGCTTTTGTAGACCAATAGTTGCATGATTGTATTGTTGTAGCCCCCGAGCACTTGGGCAGGTTAGCATAACATGTCTGAGTGCTGAGACCACACTAACCAATGCGACTATTTTGGCATTGCCATGTCAGTGCAAAGCCCCCGAGCTCGAGTGTCGACTAGCTAGTATGGCTTCACTCTAGAGGGAGATGTTGGGTAGCATTTAGGACATAGCCCCCGAGCCGTTCTCTAGAAAAGTGTTTTCTTAGCTGTCTGGGGTGTGAGACCCTTTCGTGCATAGCAACCATATATGTTTCCTTTTTTTAAAAAAAGGTGGGAAAACAAGGATTAGTGCATGTTAATAACACTGGTGGAGTTTGTCCCTCCTTTGCTTGGGGTTGACCCGAGGTTTATTGCGGTTTGCACCATTGGTGCTTTAGGCCTTGGTCACAGGGTCCCCCTTGGCGGCTAAGTCATTTTTCTCTTCTTCTGGTTTTGCTTCTTCAGGCAAATCAGGTGCCTCTGGTGGCTCCGATGTAGCCGGCGACGCAAAAACCATAGAATTGGGAGGTAAAACTCTAGCTGGGGTTTCTAGCGTGAGCCAGTGCTCTGGGGATCGGGGCAAGCATCGGGGCATTCCTGAGCCCATCTCTTGTTTATCCTCATAAGCATGGTTTGACTCATCTAGGATTAGGTCCTGTTGGGCCTGTTCAACAGCCAGCCTCTCACACTCGTATGCATCTTGGAAACTACCCATGACGGTGGTGACACCGCGGGGGCCTAGCATCTTGAGCTTGAGGTAGGTGTAACTGAGGATTGCCTTGAATTGGCATAGCAGGGTCTCCCAAGGATGACATGGTAAGGACCCTCGAAGTCTACGACTTCAAAGGAGAGTGTCTCCTTGCGGTAGTGTACCTGGTCACCAAATGTGACAAATAGAGTGATCGTGCCGAGGGGCATAACCCGTCGTTCGAGGATGATCCCATGGAACGAAGAATGCGGGGGAAGCAGTTTGCTTGTCTGGATGTTTAGCTTTTTCGAACGCATCCTTATGAAGGATGTTTATGCCGCTTCCTCTGTCCATAAGGACTTTGGTCATCTTTACGCCTCCCATAACCGCACTGACCACCAAAGGAAACCGACCAGCCTTGACGACATGATAAGGGTAGTCGTCCCTATTGAAGGTGATCGGGCGCTCCGACCATCTTAAATACACAGGAACTGCAGGCGTAGTGACAAAGATGAGACACCGGGTTACCTTTTCATGACGGCTATCCTCGTAGGCCTGTGGGCCCCCGAAGATGATCATGACACCCTTGATGTTGGGGTAGCCGCCTTCATCATCCTCAATGGCGTCACCCTTCCCTTTCTTTGGGCGACCGCCCTTCGTCTTGCCCTTGCCAGCTTCAATGATCTCATGTTTGTAAGTATGGTAGTCCCTAGCCAAGTGATTCACCGGGAATTCATGGTGTTGACATGTCTGGTTCATGATTTCGTCGAATTTCGCATGGCTTCCATGGCTTTGTTTGAATTTGTCGCCTTCTTGTTTCTCATGTTGGCCACGAGCTCGCCTTGATGCTTATGATCCTTCTTGGTTAGCACGATTGGTCCACATCGTTGGTGAGTCGTGACTTATATTTGTTGTTACTAGCGTTAGAACAATCTTCGCCATCAGTGTGTTCATGGGCTAAGGCGAACATGTCGCGGAGACTGATGTTCTTCCTTCGCCCAATGTCCCAAATGAGGGGTTCGCTATTGACACCGGTGGTGAAGGCGGTGACGATGCTAGCATCGGGGATGTCCTCAAGCTTATTCTTGCGTTGTGTGAAGCACTTTATGTAATCACAGAGACTCTCGCCTGTCTTGTGTTTGCATCCTAGGAGGTCCCATGAGGTGCCAGGCTTAGTATAAGCCCCCTCAAAGTGATTATAGAATGCCTTCTCGAGGTCAGCCCATCGCTTGATCGTGCCTTCCGAAGGTTGTTTATCAAGTTTTCTGGTGGAGTCGGTGAGGTAGATCGGAAGATACTGGATCATGAAAAATGTATCCGGTGCAGATGTCGCTTTCATGGTGAGTTGGTAGTGTACTAGCCAAATCTTCGGGTCTATCTCACCGTCGTATTTTTCAATGTTGGGAGCACAAAACCTGCGGGGCGTGGGAGCCAACTGGATTTGATATCTGAACGCGGGAGGTCCTACCAAGTCACAGGGGTCGCCCTCGGTAGCGCTGGCGCCGGTGGGTTGGTTCCTAGGATTCCTCCCATCATGACGGGTATCGTCCTCACCATCAGAGCAATAGCTGCTTCCTAAATCGTCATTAGCCCCGTCGTCCTCGTGACTCCCTCCATTGGGAGAGCGCTCTCCGCCGCTGCCTCCTCGCCCGCCACCTCCCTGTCCGCCACCATTGTCACCCGGTTGCGGGGCAGGATCTTGGCGGTGTCTGTAGTTGTGGTGTGGGGATCTGTTAGATCGACACGGCGGTTGAGCCCCTGAGTTTTGGGGTGCGCGGTTACGTGTAGTAGACGCATCGCTGGGTGCTGGTATGCAGTCGACAGCAGCCACTATCAGCTCTTGAATTCTTTGGAAAACCTATCGGCCCTCTTCGGTGGATGGCTACGGCATTGCCGTCGCTTCCCTCATGGCCTCAGCCAAGTTTTGCTCGGAGTTAGAATATACCGGAGCTGCTCGTAGAATGTCGTTGGGGGCCTGACGGCCCCGAGCGGCGCTCTGCTGTTGGAGCTAGCGTCGGAGTTTTTGATTTTTCTCTGCCAACATGTCGTTGTGATTAAGTAGACGATCCCGGGCCTGCTGGCTAGTGTCGTAAGGTGCTGCATAATCAAACTCGACATGATCATGGGGGGAACGTTCAGGTGTGATATACCCGTTCCCCTCGTGATCATCCACACCGAGGTAGCAACTGCGTGTAGGCAAGATGATGTAATCATTGTCAACATCTGGGTGCCTAGCTCCACGTGGCTGGTAACAGTCGTGGAGAGAAAGGCGTGAAGCCGTTGCATTAATGAGTTCGATGGCTCCCATGTCATGGTGTCGATCGCTCTCATCGGAGAAGTCCGATTGTTCCAGGATAGGACCGCCTTAGCTGAGATTGTGGATATTGACCCCGACTAGGTTCGAGTCGAAGTCATTATTGTGGTGGTCCCCATCAGTATGACACGGGTTTTTTGGTTTCTCCGTAGGAGATCTGGAAAATAGCGTGATAGCCCAAAGGCATTGGTTCGGGCGAGTCGTCGCCGACTCGCCGCATGTATTGGCACCCCTGAGGATCGAGAATGAATCAGATCTGGTACCACATCCGTTGTCGGGACTGGATCCTCGATATTACGGAAGAAAAGGGTGGCGTTGAGTTTAGGCTCTTGGTCGGGTTCGGCGAAAAGCTAACCATGGCGGGTTAGATGGCGGGCGATGGCGAGCGGTCCTTCGTCAACAACCTTCTCTAGTCCGGCGACGAAAGCACAAATTTGGAGCGACTACTCCTCCTCCTGTTCAGTCGGCTCGGGCTCCTGCAGGCACAGGTCCCCGAACGGTCGGCGATGAAGTTGAGCTTGCCAAAGACGATCCTCATGCCCGACTGCATCTTCTCTGGTTCGTCGCTGAAGTCGAAGATGATTCCCATCTAAAACACAAATACAAATTTGAACACGAAAGGCCCCTACCTGGCGCGCCAACTGTCGGATTGTTTTGCGGCAATATCCAGTAACGTAATCGCATAGACGGAATCAGATGGTAGCACACGTGACATAGAAATTTATACTGGTTCGGGACGTGGTACACGCTAATCCCTACTCCAGTTGTGTGGCTGCTCTTGTATTCGTATGCTCAATTATATGGGTTGTTGCTTCTAGCTACGAGGTAGATGAAATTGGTGGAAGATTGGATCCCGAGCCCGAGATCCTTACCCTCCTTTATATAGGCAAGAGAGGTAGGGTTACAAAGAGGGCGATCGTGCTAACAGATTGTTTCCTAGTTTGTTACAACATATTGATCCATACTATCGTCCAGATACGTCCGCCTTGGTTTGCCTTGATCCCCACGTTGGTTGATCGTATCAGCCCTTGCGGGCCTCCTCCTTGATGGATACTGGGCCGATAACTTGGTGGTAGTCATATTTACGGGCAGTGCAGGTACCCCTAGCCCGTATCTCTAACACTAGCAGTGGAGGCAGAGGTGGGCACCATTATTAAAAGGGACACTAATGGCATAGAGTAGAGAAACGATGATAAGTGTAGTTGAAGAACATAGCCGTTGTAGCTATATCAGAGCCAATGGAACTAGATCAAAGGGTGCTTGCCAGAACAGTAGGTCCATGCGCATTAGGCGGTGAAGTATGAGTGTTGCTAGAGCAAGGAAGATGGTGTAGCCATGCGGCACCTCACGTCGAGCTATAGGCACAAAAACATGGAGAGGAAGAAGATAGGGGATGGTGAGCTGACATGTGGAGCCCAATTCAATGGAGTGGAAAATAATATATCATATCATGTATCTCTCAAATCATAGAAATTAATATTATAATTTGTATGGTGTTCTAAGGCAAAGAATCACATGTAATGGTATTGACCAAAATAAAAATACCGACCAACCTTCCGATGAAAAAAAAGATATAGCGACCAATTGTCTGTTAGGAAGTTATACCGACTGACAGTCCAGCTACATATTGATACATTTTAGCGACCATGTTCGACGCTAATTTTGGGTTATGGTATATTGGATAGTGGTCCTAGAATTTTTGAACGGATGAAGTAATATATCTCTTGCTATCGATCGATAGTGAGGTGCATTCTAGCTCAATAATGTCATTATTATTATTATTATTATTATTATTATTATTATTATTATTATTATTATTATTATTATTATTATTATTATTATTATTATTATTATTATTATTATTATTATTATTATCTGAAAAAGCTCAATGATATCATGAATTCCCTGGAAGGGCAGCGTACAAGACAGTGTTCCAGGTGTCTGGGACGCCAGCAACGCACCAGTGGGTGCAGTCACGGCCGAGGCTATCTCCATTGTACTTGGTGATGTGGCCGTCCTTCCTCAGTTCCGACATGAAGGTGATGTCGAGCAGGGGCACCGGCTTTGACATGCCACCCAGGGTCCTTCTCACGATCGCGTCTTGCGGGTTGGGCTGGCCGTGGTACGCCGCGGCGTTGTTTAGCGGCTGCGTCTCCCCAATGCACGTCTTACCCGGCGGCGCTCCCCATTCTTGGCTACTGCAGTAAGGTAGTCACGCCTTGTTAGCTCATGTCGGACTCGCAGCCTCCTCAAGTGATTGCGAATTGTGCAACCCTCTATGTATATAAATTTTCTAAAATTGAATGTAAACTCTGGAGCGGAGGGTGTAATTTTATCTGGTAAATAAACGGTCTAGTATTTGCTATAGCACGGTGTGTGTGCAGAAAATTCTTTTTCTTACTCGAGGTGATTGGGCGAGTATCCCTGGAAGAAGACTCTGGTACTGGTCTGTGCGAGGTTGGCGTCGACCCATCTAGCCCAGGTTTGCAGCGCCTTGGTGAAGGCCTGGGTCCGGTCCATGTCCTGCACGGCCGTGTTGCCGTCTTGGATGTAGTCCCAACTGCACCAAAATAATACACACACCGAGTGCGAATTCGGAGTTCAAACACAGAACCAGCTGTCCCAACGGGTCGGAATTCAGCCCCTTGGTGAATTGGGGCAAGGAGCCAAGCCAAGGAGAAACAATCGAGCGAGCTCTCACAGTCTCACCTCTTGCGCCACCACCAACGCCACGAGCCAAAGACGAGCACGTCGGCGCCGAGCCATGCGCGGCCTTCGTCCATTCCGTCGAGCTTGAGGACGGTACGCCCAGCTGTGTCGTTGGCGAGGTCGACCAGGTAATGCGACAAGAAGTACACCAAAGTCACACCGTAGTCCTGCAAGAGTCGTCTATCATTCGTCAACTGAGGAGACAATTGTCTATTTCACATGATTTTCACTTCTGAATAAATCATTCGTTTTTGTAATTTATCACAGCTGGATAGAATCCGACAACTCATATTCACCCTTATCTTCCCTTATTTATGTCCCATCTTCTCCCATCTATCTTAGGCCTAATCATGTGTCATCTAACCCGTCCAAGAAAGAAAAAAACCTAACCCATGTTTTTTTTATCATGACCCAATCCAACCTGAAAATAACCTAAGTAGAAATAGGCTGGCCTGACCTAATCTATCAATGCATCAGGTTAGGATCGAGCCAAGTATACTTCCATTTGGTCAGCACCCTGGAGCACTATTTGGAATACTATTCATGATCATCTCCTCCTCCCAGTCACCACTAACCCTCTGCCATCCAAGGTGTCTGACCTCTGGGTTCAGGGCACTCAATCCTGGGACCTTCAAATGCTCTCCACCACCTTCTCTGCCCAGGCCACTCAAGCAATCATTGCCATTCAGCCCACTGCTAGTGACAGCCAAGATATCCTTCGTTGGACACCCACAAAGGCAGTGTTTAGATTCTTCAAAATTCCAAAAATTTTACAAGATTCCCCGTCACATCAAATCTTTGGACGCATGCATGAAGCATTAAATGTAGGTAAAAAAATAACTAATTGCATAGTTTGTCTGTAAATGTCGAGACGAATCTTTTGAGCCTAATTAGTTCATGATTGGATAAATTTTACCAAATAACAACGAAAAGTGCTACAGAAACTTTACACCCACTTTACACCCATCTAAACACACCCAAAGACTGGTCTCTGCACTACTAAGAACATCTACAACCACCTATCTTTACAACAGCAGGTCAATCTACCTCTACATGGTTCCAGGAGTATTCTCCCTGGAGCCAACAATATTTTGCAGCGTGTGTGGAAAAGTAAGGACCTACCTCCTCTCATCAAAGCGTTCACCTGGAGGCTCATAAGACGTGCACTCGCCACTGCACAAAGAGCAGCCAGGTACTCTAACCATATTGATGAACATTGCTCCTACTGCGGGACGGTGGAAAATGATTTCCATTTATTCTTCCACTGTAACTTGCCTCGTGCAGTTTGGTTTACTTCTAATCCATCTATTAGAGTAGACACCTTGGCTCCTGAAGATGACGGTGTACAATATACACTCTCTACATTAATATCAGCCAACACTACTAATGAAATTTTATGCAGAATTTTAATCACTTTGTGGTATTTATGGAAAGCGAGAAACGACAATCGCTTCCACAGAAAAAACTGGACTCCTTGGCAGGTTCACCACGCAGTATTGGCGTATATTACCGTCCAACACCAGGCACTACAAGAAGCAATCACAAACACTAATGTTCCGGCCCATGATATGACTCAACGGCCAAATATGAACTGCCAGTTCACTGCTCATTCACAGGCTGCCTACCTCGACCACACTACGGAAGGTACGCACTATATGAATGCAGGCACGATGGTTCAGCAGATGGATAGATTCACATTGCAGGTGCCGGCACTCCTACCAGCAACCAGATGTTTTGTCGATGCATCGACAACACCAGATCACCCCTCTCACTCAACTAGGAAAGCTGGAATTGGCATACTTTTCGTTAATACACAGGTGCAACCAGTGCAGACTATCTACATCAAGGCGTCCATGTCGATCACTCACTCAGTCATTAGATATTAAAAATTTGCTTCATTATGTTTGGTTAAGTGATTAAATATTTGTATTGGAACAAAAAAAATTCAAAAATTGTAATTTAAACTATCTTGCAGTATAAATATAATAGAAAAATATAGAAAAAGTTCATGAGATAAGATGCAATATCGTGGCAACTACGGAGGGCGTAATCTATAGAGAGATAATGCTAAAACTTTGATATCTCACAATGACAAGGGACGTTGATGAGATCCATCAACGCAATATCGTGTCAACTAAGAAAGGCGTAATCTATATATAGAGATAACGCTGAAACTTTGGTATCTCACCATGACAAGGGACAAATAGCTCTGTATAATTTCCCAGTTAGTTACTATTCAACCTATGCACATGCATCCGATCCTACGGGGGTCGGTTTGTTGTGCAACAAAAATATGGTTTAGGTCAAACCACTAGTTTCATCATATATATATATATATATATATATATATATATATATATATATATATATATATATATATATATATATATATATATATATATATATGGAACAAAAATGTGGCTTGTTATATGGAAGTGGAACACCTCTGATGACGAGCTGACACAAACTCATTTTGAATGCTTAGTGCCATGTGCACGATCAAGCTTGTAGGGAGTGTTAGATCCCAAACTCAGGGCGACAGGTTTTCCATGTACGTACGTTGACTTTTGAAGTGCGTGGCCAGCCTAGCTGCACGCGAGTATCGAATCGATCGGCAAACAACACGGCAGCCACGCGCTCACAGCGTTGACGCAGACGCTCGCAGTAGCAGATCTAGTAATGGAACTTAGCTTCGTCCAGCTAACCACAAACAGTCCATCTCCGCACAACGTAGAGAAAAACCGAGGACAAACTGGCGGATCGGATGACAAATATCGATGCTGAATATAAGGACAGAGAAACCGATGCAACCCACTGCATGGGCCGCGCCGACGCTAGAAAAAAAAACTCAGCTTGAGAGGCTTGTCGTAGCATCGGTGCTGGAGTGAATAAAAACAACTATTTCATGGGCTGTTACAGTCTCGATCCCCATTGTAAGCCAGTCTAAGTCACACGGTAGATTTATCAAACATGGATATTTAAGTAGCTTTTTTTTTGGGGGGGGGGGGGGGGTTGTCTCCGTTTCAGGTGACTGATGGTTAAGCTCCTAATCTCACGGCTGCCCCCATCCCATGTGTCAGCTACGGTTTTGGAAGATGGCCGTACGGCGACCCGCAAAAGAAACGGTTGCTTGCTACTGCTCCATAGTTCCTTTCCGTGGCCCGAAAACGCAGCAGAAGCATGGCCACCGTGCACGTGATCGCCAGGTGTAGGTGCAGTCTCTAGTCCCAAGGGCTCGTGGGCGTGCAGCGTGCTCGGGCGCATGGCCGCCGTCGTGTTGCAATCGTGCTGTATATATTCACGCAGAAACGATACATCGACGACCTGCACTTGGTGCTGCACGGAGCCACGGTACCGCAAAGTTGTTGAGATTTTTTCCCCGTCGACTGACGGATAAGCAGGATAGCTGGCAACTGCTATTAAGCCCTTGGTTAGATGTGAAAAGTTTTTGGTGAAAACGTCACATCGAATATTTCGTGACTTTGAAAGAGGTTTTCGGATACTAATAAAAAAACTAATTACATAGCTTGCCTGAAAACCGCGAGACGAATTTATTAAGCCTAATTAATCCGTCATTAGCACATTTAGTGTCAAATCACGAACTAATTAGGCTCAAAACGTTTATCTCACGATTTCCAACCAAATTGTGCAATTAGTTTTTTTGTCTACATTTAATGCCCCATGCATACGCCGCAAGATTCATTAATGTAGTTTTTCGTAAAAAGTTTTTAATCTAAACAAGGCCTAAATAATAAAAGGGTGCGCATACTGACAAGTCAACAACGGAACAGCCCATGATGACGATCCAAGGGAATCACGGCACACGGGCATCGAAGAACGTACCTCGAAACGCACTGTGATGGAGGGGTTCTCCCCCGACGCCCACGACTGGTTGGTGCGCGCGCCGGGCGCGGCGGCGTGCAGCATACACAGCAGCGACTCGTACTGGTTCACCACCAGCGAGTCGCCCACGAACATGACCTTCTTCCCGCGCCACATGTTGAGCAGCTTCACCCCGTCGAACCTACGTAGTACACAAAGAACCAGCTGGAACTATCAACTATGTATATATGTTCGGGCGGCGGCGTGATCGAGTTCAGAACAGAAGGAACCTTGGCAAGGAGCACGGCGGGTTGGGCTGCCACCGGTACTTGAGGTACGTCGTGTCCGGGCGGCCCATGCGGCGGCAGTCGAACTCCTTGCGGACGAAGGGGCAGCTCGCCGCGTCGTACAGCGGGTACGACTCGTCCACTACCCAGCTGCCCCTGTACACGTCGCACGACGACGAGCCGCCCGCCGCCGCCGCCGCCGCCTGGGGGTGCAGCTGCTCATGCTTCCGAGGGACAATGGCGGCTTTCTTCCCGGAGGCCGTGTCGGCGCAGGCGGCTAGCGCGAGGATGGTCGCCAAGAACAAGTCCCGCCGCTTCATCATCCTCCTTCAGTTTCCCAAATAGGAGGTGAAGAGGTGGAGTTGGAATAACGGAGGGGCTGCCGGGCTTGGATTGGATCGAAGCCCGAAGGTCTTCTCTAGCTCTTCTTCTTTATATATACTGTACTAGCTGTAGTACTTGGCGTGCTGCCAACTTGGCTATGGATTCTATTACAGGTTACAGCATGTCCAAAATACTCTTTATATCTTTACATCTTTCCCAATTCGTAGGAATAGAGATTTTGATAAAAAAATATCCTCCAACAGCCACTTCAATTGGATATCAAATATAGCATCCTCTGTTCTGGATTTCTCGCTAACCAAAGATGGAGAGTAAGGGCGGCTCTCTAGACTACACACGACATATAAAAAATCTATTGAAAAATGTAAAGATATAGAAAATAATTTTTACACAAATCTCTCTTCAACGATGATTTAGATAGTAGACTTTTAAAAGATCGTTGGAGATGCTCTTATGCTAAGCATTGGACGATCCAGTGGCTAATTATCTCGCTGTGGGTAGGCAACCCAGTAGAGAAACGTCGTAGTATTTGTAGGGGCGGAATCGGTCATATTTATGTACTCAGTATATTATATGTAGCTAGCTCAAATTTGCATCATCTCATTAGAATATGACATACAAGAGGTATTCTCTACGCCTTCATCTAATAATAAATGGTCCCCCAAGTAAAAATTAGTCCCTATTTCAAATTATAAGTTAACCTAACTTTTCTAGATACATAAGTTTTACTATATATTTAGACATGGTTTATATCTAAGTGTGTATAATAAAAATAATATATAAAAAAGGACTTATAATTTATAAAAAAGAGTATTATTTTATTTCTTTGGTCCTCCCAAGTTCTCATCGTCAAGAAGCATTACTCGATGAGCCTAGAGTTTCTGCGTGTAGGAATCCGTACTTATCTTCAAGTGCGCTAGTGACTTTTTCCTCGTCCCTTCTCTATTCCATTCCACCTCCCACACGGTTGCAAACTGTAAATCGTTCTAGATTTCTAAATATATATATATCTTTCGCTGTGTATATAGATATACAATAGATCTAGATATACGGTTTTTATTATATATCTAAAAAATCAGAATGACTTGTACGAAGGAAATAAATCTGATATTAACTAGACAGCTGACATGCTAATCAGCTATTATTGGGGTGCCCCATAACTCAGAAAATCTCTTGGATGCTAGAGCATAATGAAAAAAAACAGATATATACTCGCCTCTCTCCATCAATATAAGATATATATACATATAAGATATGGGAAAAATCTTTAGGGACTATAGATTCTAACCATTAATTTTCTCACATCATCATCAATTAAAGATATATATTTCGTTACGAGAATATATTTTAAAAAATGGACTTTGACCATTAATTTTTTCACACCATCAATACAATAAAATATTTTGATATGAAAAATATATAGAAGTAGATTCTAAGCATTAATTTTCACATGCCATTATGAGGTTAATTTGTCTGTAGTCTTTTATGTCAGGGAAGTTCCATTATACTCCCTCCGTCCTAGAAATAGTGTTGTTTTAGACCGTGGGTTCTGCTTAAAGGAGGTTGCAGGCCTACGACCTTTATCTCAGTCCGCCGGATGCTTGCACCTGTCTTCCTCTTCACTTCCTGTGTGCGGCGCTGAGGCGAAGGACGCCGGCTGAAAGCTCTAGTTTGGTTTTGGTGAATTGATGAAACCCTAAGTACTAACCGTTGGCTCTAAGTGAATTTGAGATAGGTTAGTACACACCAAGTGGTGGAGCAAGATGGAGTCCATGGAGGTGATGATGGACGTGTGATGATGGTGATCATGCTCTAGACTTAGAAAAGAAGAAAGAGAAAAACAAAAAAGCTTAAGACAAAAATATAATTGATAGGAGCCTTTTGTTTTGGTGATCAAGACACTCAGTGAGTGTGATCACATTTAGGATAGATAGCCATACTATTAAGAGGGATAAAACTCGACGTGAAATGCGGTTATCAAAGTGCCACTAGATGTTCTAACTCATTGCATATGCATTTAGATTCTAGTGAGTGCTAACACCCTTGAAAATGCTTGTGAAAAGTTGCTAACACACGTGCACATGTGATTCACTTGGTGGTTGGCACATTTGAGTAAGGGTGGAGAAATTGGAGATGAAAAGGTGGAGTTGTGCAGGGAACGGACTCTGCCCTAGGCAGTGACCGGACTCTCCCCTGTGTCCGATCAGTGGCGCACAGAGAAGGGTGCGCCCTCGGCCTTCGACCGGACGTTGAGGTTGTGATGGAGTGGACGCGCAGGGGATGCGTCCAATCTTGGTGATGTGGCAGAGCGCAGCGAGAAAGGGGAGCAGTGGACGCTGGGCGCGTCCAGTCAAGAAAAATCCTTTCTGGATGCTTACAGGAAGTGATCGGACTCCACGTTGAGGAGCGTCCGGTGGTTCATTCATCGGGTCCGGTCATGGCGTGGTGTTTGTGTTGGCACCCGCGAGCGGACGTTGCCTTGGCGCGTCTAATCAGCGTTGGGTGCTGTCACAGAACTGCCCAAATTATAAGAACAAAAGTACAAAAACAATCGCCGGAGCAATTAAATTTCCGTACTTAAGCTCCTATAACTCCGGTAGTCCAATAAAATCACGAGGGATTTCAAACCAACCAACATACAAGCCAAGATCGTAGTGGTCCAACATAACATGTCATATGTTACATCCATTTCATAAGTAATTCAACATATATCGGAGTTCAGTAGAGTTATTACAACTCAAGTTCAAAAGTAGCGGAAGCAAAGTAGTTTGCAACTAATATCCCCTTAATTCAAATACATGCCATTACCAAGGTCAATTTCCAACAAAAGCATGAGAGACAAGGTAGGTCAGAAGGATCATGCCCATGATCACACTCCGCCACTACAGCAGGAGCCATCCAATTCTTGCAGTAGCCATGATACATCACAACCTACAACAAGTGGGAATAAACCCTGAGTACGAGAAGGTACTCAGCTAGACTTACCCGTCATAAACTAGAAATAATGACACCAAGGAGTATGCAAGGCTTTCTTTCAGTGGGCTAGCTTGACTCATTTGCAAAAAGCATAAGTTATCATGAATAAACTAATTTAAGTATTTTTGCATCAGCTTCATTATAACCTATTCAATCTAGGTAAGCACCTATGCTAAATCAATCACTTGATTAGCCATTAACATCAAAGGTTACCATTTCAGGTTTTAGCATTTCCAACATCATCCACATAACCATCCATGTTCCATAATCATTACTACGATGCAATAGCTCGAGTCAAGTGCTCACTAACCGGGAGCGACGACGATTCGAATCGAATTCCTATCCAGCTGGAGATTTATTCCTCACACAAACCTCACTCACCCGCTAAAGTGAGGTGTTGGTCACCGAGTCAACCATTCAGGTAAAGTCGCGAGCTTGCCAGGAACCACTTGTACCCGGGGGTCGTCCGACTGCTCTTTGGCCTTATCATCACGCCCCCGTTTCCTGCCACTACTGCTTCGGTACAGTGCGTTGCGGGCAATCCACTTGGCCCGAATAATCTCCCAGCTTCACGGTCGAAAGGTACCTTATTCGGCCAGCTAAATGTGAGGCATGCGTTCAACATGACCCGAGGGACAACAACGGACGGTCCTTAATCGACACAGGCGGAAACTACAAGCACCCCAGAACCCTGTCTGGTTGCCCAATACTTATTCCGCCCGGTCTCCAGTTATCCATCAACACTTGGTTATTTCCAGGATATCATCCATTCCTTAGCTAAAATATTCCAGTAACCACCTATAATTTCAGGTGACAGGAAATCACCGATCGCTACCAGTCTAAGCAGGGCTAAGCAATATTTTCGATCCTGAACTAAAATAGGATTTCAGGCATATTTACGGGACAAGGAAAGGATATATATGCAGCAAGTGTTTTCAATCAACTCCTATAACTTAATGTAACAATACATATATAACATATATATATATATATATATATATATATATATATATATATATATATATATATATACTCAATTGCTTTTGTAAAGTAGGAGGTTTAGAATGCTCCGGGGCTTGCCTGGGATCAAACACTAGGTTAGTGATTGACAGATGACACTCGCTTGGCGAGCATCATCCATCCCGACACTTGATTAGTCCTTCCATCTTTAGGATGGGTCCACCAAACACCGTCTTCAGGTTTGGCTTCAACAACTCATCCTTCACGTGGTGCATCTAGCGAACCTAAATGAGATGCAAGATGCATGCGTATGAATATGATGAATGGTAACACAAGATGCATCACATAATCAATTAAAGAGGGCAAGCACATTAAGCATAACACAAGTTTAACAAGATCACAAGTATCTTAACTTGACCGTCAACAAGGGTATAAGCCACACTTAGCAACACATGGAGTAAACAACCATGACTAGCATCTGACAATTTCTGGACTGCAAACAACATCTACATGTTTGGATCATAACTGGAGTTATACAAATCCAATAGCCATGCAACAAGACATTCTAGAAAGCTTATGAAATTGTCTATAATTCATCTTTAATCATCTTATCATGATTCTCAAGTTAACCAAGTCAACCATGCATAATTACAGAATCTGGTCCAGAGATTCCAGAGAACAACTATTTCTGGAACCCAACTTGAAACAATCATTACTCACAAACTATAAGGCCAAATGCCACCAAAATTTAACACAAGCTATATTAATGAGTTATTTACAACTTTGTTATAAGCATGTTTCTCATCAAACATCATTTTCATGGTGCAATTACCAAAGTCCCAGAAACTGTCAAGGAAAGCATCAATTGCAAGAATAAATATTAACTTATATTCCAAACATACATTTAGCCACAACCAATGTAACCATCATAAAGGGCATGTTAAATGGTCACCAAAAAGCATAGTGCTCATCATTAAATAATTTCTTTTAATGCATTTCTTAATTTATTTAAATAGCAAGGTGAAATAATAAACATATACCAAAAGTCCATAATAAAATCTATAAAACTTACAGTAGCTCTTACATACACCCAATAGTCTACTGTACAAATTTCAAGTCATTTGGACATGTATATCAACCACTATGAAAAAGACAAATTGTTATTGCAAGAATTCATGTGAGAGCAAGATACACTAATAACTCACTCATATGGCAACCAAAATTTATGAAATAATTACCACACATTAAACATCATATTAGTCGCATGCCACAAAAATTTCACTTCATTTGGAGCCCTAGATCTATAGTTATGAAAATGACAAATTCAACTAGCATTAAAACCTAACTACACAAACATATTTTTACAGAGAAAACTTTAAACTAAAACATGATATATTATAGATCTACTGAATAGAGAATTTCACAAGGATTCTAAAAAGTCATCATTTACTATTTTACGATTTTTCTACCATTTACTATGAATTTCCAAAGTTCCTACAAAATAATTACAAACCAGTCCTTACGGCACTATTCATATGAGTCACTAACTTCACAAAAAGGCCACTTCCTTTCTTCAAATTCCCGCGCGAAGCCCCTGGTCGCGATTTCAGCAGGGAGGGTCGTCGGGAGCTCACTGTTCCGGCGAAGGAGACCACGCCGGCGGCCGGGGAGTGACGGCAAAGGACCTAGGGCCTCGTGCGCACCCGTGGGTGTCCGCAGCTCGGCCAGAGGTGGGCCGTGGCGCCCTGGCCACACACGTCGGCGGCATGCAGCCGAGCGGTAAGGCGACAGCGTTGCTCCGGAGGCCAATAGCTCGGGCGAGCAAGCGTGTGAGATGCAACACGATGAGGTGAAGGCGGTGGTGCATGTGGATGCGGCCATGGGGGCCTAGAGCGGCGAGGACATGGGCGGCGGCGAGCTTGGCCGGCCGTCCATGGCGGGCGACGCTCTGCGTGCACGAGAGCACTAGCAGAGAGGGGAAACGAGCGAGGAGGAGAGCTGAGGCGAGGGAGGGAGGCTGGTCATCCATTATGGAGAGAGTAGAGGCGCTATAGAGGAGCTGTGACGCGCGTCGTCCATGATGGGGGCGCGGCCGGCGCATGGAAACTGCGTGGCATTCCATCGAGCACGTGGCGTGCGGTGAAACGAGCAAGGTGGGGCGCTGATTTGGGCTTCGTCCCGGCCGAATCAGACAGTGGGCTAAAAATGAAGTTTGCTCAACTCTGATTACTCTCCAACTTTTATTAAGGCCGCATGGTCATTAGAGCTCTGTAACAACGGGTAAATAAGCCTCAAAATGACAGTGTCAACATGTTGATAACGGTCACGGGAACTCGCCTTCAGAGGTCAAAACTCGATCAAACTCAGTGTAACTTTTTGCATGCTCTTCTCCATAATATCTACTCCAACTTTTGTATTTGCCTCAACTTGAGTTGCTTAACAAAAACACGAGAACGCGACGTGCCAACCGTCTTGTCCTTGTCGGTCCAAGTCCATGAGTATGATGAAACTAGCAGTTTTGGGAATTAATTTTGAAGGTCCAAATGAGCTCCAAATCCATTCAAACTTCTCTGAGCTCTTCTCCACTCTAAACACTCCAACTTTTATAAAGAGTCCAACTTCAGTTATTTAACAAAATTTTGAGAACGCAATGTGCCCACCTGTCAATGTCAATCCACAATTCCATGACTTAGAATATTTTCCAAGGCTGAAAAACAGCAGCTAATCCAATCTTTGAGCCTCTATTTGACTAGGTTAGAGACCAAACTAGCTCTTGACCATTAAACAAAGTTTCTTCTACATAAAGTGAACTACAACTCTCATTTAAGGTTCAACCTCAAAACTGATATAGAAACTGCTGTTATACTTTGATCAAAGTAGGATCACGATAAAGCTTAAATTATCCTTTTTGATCAATTGGAGCATTTTTGGGGCATTTGCTCAACACGAACCTTTTACGACTTTTGTTGTAGAGTCCATCTAGAGTCATTTGGGCAAGGTTGCAAGGTTTGGTTGATGACCTATATTTCCATCCACTTAATAATGCAATTCCAGCACTTAGTAAAGTCATTCCAACAAGCATATAACTTATCATTTCATGTGACTTTTTGATTCCAAACGTCATGAAACTTTTCCAGTGACCAATATAAATAGGTACTAAGGTGAGACATATGAAGATATTGCAATAAATCCACCCAAGCATATATCTTGAAAATGGCCTATATGCAAAGCAAGGGTGCAACATCCAAGTTTAGGTTGGGGCTCGCTTCCATAGGTTTGACCTTGACATCTTCATTACCACTTAATCTACCATGTTTGAGCTCAAACCCACTGCTTAACTGGTGGCAAACACCTCGGGTGTTACAGGTGCGTCCAGTTGTGACTTAACCGTTGGACGATTCAGTTTTGACCGTTGGGATCGGGCGGCTAACATCAAACGTGGGGACACGTGGCAGCGTTTGGTGGACCAAACGCTGGCTCGGGTGCATCTGGTCGCCCCGACCAGCGCGTCCTGTCAATGCGTAGGGAGCCCCTCCTTGACCCTAACGATTCTATTTGTTTGGAGGCTCTATAAATACGTGGTAGCCGGCTTGGGCTCACTCTCTTAGTCGTTTCTATTGAAAATACACCCTAGTGAGCCTAGCCAATCCTCTCTCACTCATCTAACTTGATTGATTCATCATTTGGTGAGATTGGAAAGCATCCAAGTGCATTGCTTTGAGTGATTGTATCTAGAGGCACTTGGTGATTGCGTTTCACTGTGGGATTCGCTTGTTACTCTTTGTGGTTGCCGCCACCTAGATGGCTTGGTGCAGCGAGGATCGTCGAGTGGAGAGTGGTGCTTGTCTCCGGCTCTGATCGTGGTGATTGTGAGGGATTCTTGACCTTTCCTCGGTGGATAGCCAAAAGGTACTCTAGTAGATTGCTCGTAGCTTGTGGATCCCCATCTTGTGTTGGTTGTGCGGCACCCGAGTGCAGGTTAGGCGTGTGATGCCTATTAGCACGTGAACCTCCAAGTGGGTGAATCGCTACAACGGAGACATAGCTTGCCGGCAAGCAAGTGAACCTCAGAGGAAAAATCATGGTGTCATCATTGTCTCCAGGATATTCATTGTGATTGATTGATTGTCTCTTGCCACGGTGGTATAATCCTCACTACCTCTCTTGTATTCACTTTCTAGTGTACAAGCTCTTTAGTGTAGCTAGTTTGAGAGCTTGTTAGTTTGGTTAGTGAGGCTCTTTAGTTAGTTTTTGAGAGCTCACTAACTTAGAGAGTAGTAACATAGCCTTTGAGTGATATAGTGTTCATAGCAACTAGAATTATGGATAGGTGGCTTGCATCTTTAGTAGGCTAGCGCAAAACTTGCTTTACGCCATTTAGTTGTCTAACCACTTGGCTTAAGTGTTATTGTAGAAATTTTTATAGGCTATTCACTCCTTCTAGCCATTTAGGACCTTTCATCAGAATCGAGGAGGAGTGGATCGGCGTTAAGGTGGATCTAACCGACACTGAAAGGGGCCCCAACCCCTCCCTTCTCCCCCATTTACCGCCTTGCCAAGATCCACGCATATCCATTGCTGAGATTGACACCTAGCTCGAGAGGCAGACTGCGTGGAGGCGATGCTACTTGGTGAGGCTACGAAGGAGCATCAAAGATCTGTCCCTTCCCTCGCACCGCTGCAGAGGAGGCTGGGACGAAGAGGGTGCGGTGTCGATGGATCTAGCCGGCTGGGATGCTGCAGCGGTGGACGAGTGATGCCTCCCTGGCAGCGTGTGTCATGGGGCAGACGGCGGTGAGCCATGGCCTCCCTTGCGGCGCTTGACGTGAAGCAGACCGGCGGCAAGCGCGGGCTTGGCTTGGCAGGAGCACCTGCACCGACGACTGCGTGCGGATCTACAATGCAAACGAGAGAGGAAAGCAGGAGAGCGATAGTATTGTAGGGGTATGATGGTCATTTTCCCTCTCTCCTTGGTTGACGTGCCCATCCCTAGAACAACCATATTTCTAGAAGGGAGGGAGTTGTTTTTTGTATCAAAAGAACATCCATTGCAATTGAGTTTTGTTTTGTTTCACAAACTATTGAAAAGGCATACTAGAATAAAAATATAAGCAATAAGCACTATGCCAAAACACACAATCACTATTGGACCATCACTGCCTGTTATTGTGGAGCTAGCCGACATTGATAAGCTTATCACTGTTAGTTCATGGTTTCAACCAACAATGATAACACAACCGGGAGTGATAGGTGGATTATTGCTTCCGGTTTATGGCTCCAAAGGGCAGTGGTAGACATGGTACTCACTACCGGTTGAAGCCTATTTTGCACAAAAAAATAGGGTCAACAAGTCTCAACAAGGGTCAACAAGACTTGACAAAAATCAACACAAAGTAAGCAGCTTATGTGGAAGGTTTGCATCATACAAGTATGTATATGGCTCTAGTAGGAATTTATTACCATTGAGGAGTATGTGACACTATGGTTTTATAATATTTTTATCAAAAAGAAATTCTCCAAGCACCGTGATTTGAACTGGTAGGATTTCTAAGCCAAAACTATATCACACTCCACAACAACTTAGTCAATATGATTTTCCTATGTGATATTTTCCCACAAGCAACAAGTATATGTAAGGAATAAAAATTATGCTTGCCAATCTTAAGGAGCTATATTCATATTCACTTTCAAAACTTTAACTTTAAGTGTGAATCTTGGTTCTTTTTATTTTGCATGTTTAAACAAGTGCAAACAAGGAGTAAGCATATGAACAAGTGAAAAAGAATCAAACTGAATTTCAGAAGTTGTGTACATACTCCTTCACCAGTTCATGATGTGCTTCAATGCTTTTGTTCATAGTGGAGTTGGCACGACCCCCACACTTTTTCAAAACTATACCTGGCTTTTATAGACAGAGAATGGTGAAAACACAAGGGACTCTTCTGGTAAGGGACACCAAAGAGTCAAAAATTTATTGAACTATTGGATGAGCCTGAGATCTAGAAGGAAATAAGAACAAGATTGAACTTTCTAGATTAGATCATTAAATTGCAAAAATTCAATCACATCAATTTTTTTCTAAGTTTTCAGGTTCAAGGAAAACTTTCAAACATTGACCATTTACCTTAAATGTGTTACCTGTATCATCTTGGAGCGTGACTGCACCATGTGATGAGATTTCAATCACTTTGAATGGCCCTTCCAATTTGCTTCAAAGTTTTCTATGACCGAAGAGCTTTACTCTTGAATTGAATAATAGAACCTTATCTCCAGGCTTGAACTCCTTGTGTTTGATTCTCTTATCATGCCATCTTTTGGTTCTCTCTTTGTAAATCTTGGAGCTATGATAAGCCTTCTCTCTCCATTATTCTAGCTCAGATATTTGCATCTGACGATTCTTGCTAGCTAGATGGAGATCAATGTTCCATTTCTTGATTGCCCAATGGGCCCTGAATTCCAATTCAACAGGCAAATGTCATGTTTTTTCATATACAAGCTGATAAGGTGACATACCTATGGGTGTTTTGTACGCCATCGATACGTGCACAGTGCATCATGAAGCTTGTACTTCCATTTCTTCCCTATCTCATCCACAGTCTTTTGTAGAATATTCTTGATTTGCTTATTTGATGTTTTAGCTTGACCGCTTGTTTGTGGATGGTATGAAGTTGCAATGTTGTGCTTGACTCCTTATTCTGCCAGGAACTGATGGAAAGTCTTGTCAATGAAATGTGGCCCTCCATCACTAATGACCAATCAAGGCATTCCAAATCATGGGAATATCACTTCATGGAACATCTTCTTGGCATGCCTGGAGTCAGCGTTTTGACATGGTAATGTTTCTACCCATTTGGACACATAGTCCACTACCACCAAAATGTATTCGGCATCTCCTGAATTTGGGAATGGTCCTATGTAATCAATCCCCCAGACATCAAACAGTTCCTCTTGGAGGTTGTTCATGAGTGGTATTACATCCCGAGCATTGATGTTTCCATGCTTCTAACATCTAGCATATCTTCTAACAAATTCCTTTATATCTTGATATATCATTGGCCAGAAGAATCCACTTTTCCAGATCTTATCATGTGTACGGAATGTTCCATAATGTCCTCCATAGGGTGATGCATGACATCTGTCTATGATTTTCATGGCTTCTTCCATTGGGACACATCTCCACAGCAATCCATTAGAACATATTCGATAGAGATATGGATCATCCCACAAGTGGCAACGAGCTTGATACTTGAGTTTTCTCTTGTCCTCCCCTGGTGGTACATAACCTGCAACCATATAATTCATAATATTCATGTACCAAGGGTCAGAGTGTGTTACCTTGAGGAGTGTCGTCCCTCATATAGTCATTAATAGGTAACTCTTGTGTTTCCTTATATTGAAGCCTTGACAAGTGATCGGCGATCGAGTTCTCTACTCCTTTCTTATCTCTTATTTCTATGTCAAATTATTGGAGTAGGAGAATCCATCGGATCAATCAAGGCTTAGCATCTTTTTTAGTGAGGAGGTACTTAAGAGCAGCATGGTCCATATAAATAATTACCTTCGCTCCCACTAAATAAGATCTAAACTTTGTCTATTGCAAAGACAACAGCTAACAACTCTTTTTCAGTGGTAGCATAATTGAGTTGTGGCCCAGACAAGGTTTTACTAGCATAGGATATAGCATAATGATTTTATCCTTTGTTTGGCCAAGAATGGCTCCAACAGCAAAGTCACTAGCATCACACATGATCTCAAAAGGTAGCTTCCAATCATGTGGTTGGATGATTGGAGCTGAAATGAGTGCCTTCTTAAGGATTTAAAAAGCTTCATGGCACTCATTGTTGAAAATAAAAGATGCATCTTTAGCTAGGAGGCTAGTCAGGGGTCTAGTTTTTGATGAAACGCCTGTAGAACCCTGCATGGCCTAGAAAGCTACGAATGCCTTTAACATTCGTGGGAGGTGAAAGTTGTTCAATGACTTCAATCTTTACTCTATCCACTTCTATCCCACGTTCGGACACCTTGTGTCCTAGCACTATACCTTCCCGAACCATAAAATAACATTTCTCCCAATTCAAGACTAAGACTTTTCTTCACACCGTTGTAAGACTTTGTCTAAATTCTCAAGACAATCATTGAATGTTTTGCCATAGACAGTGAAGTCATCCATGAACACCTCCATGATTTTCTCAATCATGTCTGAGAAAATGGACATCATGCACCGTCGTAAAGAAGCTAGAGCATTACATAATCCGAACGACATTCATCGGTATGCATAAGTTTCATACGGGCAAGTGAAAGTGGTCTTACTTTGGTCATCGGGGTGGATCGAGATTTGGTGATATCCAGAATAACCATCAAGGAAACAAAAGAAGAAATGGTTCACAATGTGTTCTAACATCTCATCAATGAATGGTAATGGGAAGTGATCCTTCTTCGTGGCCTTGTTAAGTTTTCGGTAGTTAATGCACATCCGCCACCTAGTGATAGTTCGTTGAGGAATGAGTTCATTGTTTGTATTCCTAACAACTGTCGTTCTTCCTTTCTTTGGTACAACTTGGACAAGGCTAACCCACTCATTATGAGGCACATGATAGATAATCCCAGCGTGCAAAAGCTTAAGGACCTCTTTCTTAACAACTTCTCGCATAGCATTGTTAAGCCTTGGTTGTGGTTCCCTCGATGGTGAAGAATTGGGATCGATAGGGATATGATGAGTGCAGAGAGCGGGACTGATGCCTTTGAGGTCATGGAGTGAGTAGCCTATGGCTGACTTATGTCTTTCTAGAATAGTGACAAGTTTACAGGTTTTTTCTTGGGTAAGCTTGTCGCTTATGATGACAGGAGTTTCTCGATTGTTGTTGAGAAAGACATATTTCAAGCCAGAAGAAAGAGGTTTTAGCTCAATTGAGGGTTGTGATGGCACCTCCATTTAATCTAGCTGAACTGGTAAATTCGAGGGACATGTCTGAGATGTCACAGAATGTGCCAGAGGCTTCACCTGAACTGGTAAATTTGAGGCATTCCCAAAATCTTCAAAGAGGTCTTTCTCAATTTCAATGGGGAATATAGAAGGATGAGGTTCATCATTCTCTAAAGTGTGTTGTGTTCCCATAGTGGGAGGTTCTTTAGCAACCAAATTATTAGAAGAATTCGAAGGGATTTCGGATTCGGTTGCTTGTGCCTCCTCTTGTTGGTCGGGGCTTGGCTCAACTTCTTCTTTCGGGAAACTCATCAAAAACACCAGTATAGGGGGTGTTTTCAAGGATTTTCTCTAAAATGGCTTTCTCCTCACTAATGGTTTTTGTGCGAGAACGAACCTCCTGAAGATATGTCGAGGTGGAGAGCAGCTTCCTTTCTAAGACCAAGATGGAAGTGATGTAAAAGGACATGGTTAGGCAAGGAAACATTTGGACCAGAGTTAATAAGGCTTATGAACCTAGCCCAAGCTGCTCCCAATGTCTCCTTCTCCTTCTGTTTAAAGGTAAGAACTTCTATTCGCAGAGCAGCAATTCGAGACAAAGGGAAGAAATCAAGATAAAATTTGTCTCAAAGTTCATCCCAACTTCCATTTACTCCTACGATATGAGCATACCACTATTTTGCTCTTCCCAGAAGGGAAAACAGAAATAATTTCTATTTAATGGTCTCTTGTGTCATGCCAGCAATAGTCAGGCAAGAACATAATTGCTCAAATTCCCTACGATGGGTGTAAGGATTTTCATATTCTTTGCTAGAGAAGGATTGCTCCTGAACCATGGCTATGAAAGCAGGATGAAGCTCATAGCCATCTGTAAGAATGGGGTGTGAAGATGGTGGAGGCTCCAATAATTCACCCTTTGGAGCTAAAAGTTGAATGATAGGTGTTGAATCCATGTGGTAATGGTGGTTGAAAAAGGTAAATGGATATATGAATGAACTTGGTTTGAAACTAGCACAACTACCATTTCCCAGCAACGGCGCTAGAAAGTTTGTTGGTATTTGTTAACGCACACAGAAGAACTCACAAGCACACGGATACCGATGTAGCTTTCACCCAGGAGTATTTCAGAGTATCGTATTTATCTACAGGGAACATGAAGTGTTACTAGATGAATCAAGGTCGTCTAAGGATAGAAACGTGTTTTTAGTGGGTAGAGAGGGGCTTTCTAGGCTTAAACTAGATAACTAAGGATCAGGCTTACTATACTTTACTTACTTTAGAGCAACAATACCTTTCTAACTCTCGAAAGAGGTGAGAAAAAGGTAGTCAGGGGAAGGCTGCTAAAAAGCTCTACGAAACACCAATCCTAATGTGGTGGATTACAACGGCCTGATAGAGCTGTCACCTCTGGGGCTACCACAAATAACCGGGGGATTAGGTGCAAATTCAGGTAACACTAGCCTAGACTCCACGTCTACACTAGTGATTACTACTCTAATCCAGATCTTAAGACTAGAGCACTTAATACAAGTGGAATTCCCATAAGTAGAATAAAGTAAATAACTGAATTTAATTAACTAGAGAACATGAAAGTACCAATAGAAGAACCTGGATGTAACTTATAGAAGAATCAGATTTGCCGAGGTACAAGGTCAAGGAGAATCCCGATAGGCTGGCTTCTCTTCAGATCTCTCTCCTCTCCTCTCTCCCTATTTTCTAAGACTAGATCCTAATGAGGACTAATATTCTTTTGATAGATAGCTTTGAGAGGCTAATCCTTTCATGGGACCCCTCTCAATTGATCCTAACTAGAGAATAAGAATTAGGGTTTTAGGATAGCTCTAGGGAGGGGGTACATGGCTACTTATATAGCACAGAGGATGCAACATGAGCCCTTGGAGCTAACCGACTTGAAGAACGGCATAGATGCATTCTAAGAGGTGGTGGGGAACCGACGTACGAAGGAGAGGCTGATCTATGGGTCCCACATGTCGACCGGCATGGGGGTGGGGCCGCCCGGCCCCACATGGAAGCCCCTCGGGCTCCGCTTCGGTGATTCACCTTCTGGAGTCTTTTAGAGTGTTCCCACGTAGGTTTCGTCGTGGATTTAATATCTTTTTATTCCGAGCTCTAAATATAGCAAATAATATATCCGTTTCGATAGTCTCAACAAGCTCTTCGCAATGGTGCACTCCAATTCATTATTTGGGATACTTTTATTTGGTAAAAAATTAAATATTCTTGCAAGACAAGTGAGAGCACCAAAACTCATGGAACTTGTTAGAGCCAAACCCTATAACTATAGTTTGTGATTCGTTTTATATCAATTTATGCAATAGTTGATGGTTATATTTGGTATTTAATGACCATCAACAGCCCCTAGGTGAATGCAGTACATGGCCACCTCCATGACCCATGGCGGCACGGTGCAGAGGCGGTCCGCCAAGGTCATCCCCACAGGCGCAGGAGGTGAAAGCACGCAGACGATGTTGCCTACTACTGTGTGGAGGTCCTGGTAGCTCTTGTTGCTCTCAGCCACCATCCGGGAGGAGACACGGGTGTTGTCCTCAGCTACCTGGTGAAGGCAGATCGCCTCTGTCACCTCGCCCTGCGTGGCGATTAGCTGCTCCTAGACGGCTAAAAAGGAGACAAGAAAATGCTACAACTAAAGACACGACATTGCACATAGTGAAAAAGCAAGATCATATCATGCTGAATGCCTTACTAGCGAGGCACGCCTAGGCCACAGCAGTGGCAAGCTCTGTCGCGGCCGTTTCCCGCTTTGTGGTGGCAACAGAGGCGCAGCCGATCTGCCTCTCGGCTCTCCTCATAGAGGGTGGAGGTGGCCATGTCTAGCTGCTCCACCAACTCAAGGAAATCATCTGCCCCCCATCGTCATCGGAGGAGATAGTTGGAAGCGGGGATCAGCTCTCCGGTGGTGGCGTCGTCGAGCTGCCCTCCCCGTCCCATCGCAGCATCGCACCAATGCGGGGACAAGCAGGGACAACCTCCGGTGACACTTCCATGGGGCGCTTCATTGCCTGATCTGCCATTGGATGAGATATGCAAGATGGGGTGTCAAGGCAGAGTGCTAGACGAAGAAGATAGAACAAGAAGATAGGTAAGTGTAATGTGTTTAGAAAAATGAATCGTGTACTTGCTTTCCCACCTTAGCCTGCACTTTTTATAGAAGGATGGGTGAGATAGGCTTCCATTGGAGTTCCCTTTGCATTGAGCGAGAGCAGGAGTTAAGGCGAGGCTACATCTCGCACGATCTTAGTGGAGCACGCTTCTCCCGGTGAAAGTAATGGTGATGGAACGATGTTGGAAGTTGGACGAAGAAAATTCACTCGACCATGCGGTTTGGCCCCTCTAGCGGTAACCACGCGATTTGGGGGAGACGAAGTGACTGTTGATGGTCATTAACATCAATCATAAATCTTCAATAAAACCTTCATATATACTTAATTCCATCACCAAACATAGGTCTAGGGGTTTAAACTAATAAATTCTATAAGTTTTGGTGAATCTATGTTTGCAGACGGATTTAATCAGAAAACCAGCAAGGTGGACCTATTCATTAGAGCAAATCATGTTTATCCGCAATGAAATAGATATAGGAAGACTCTAGAACCATCAAGAAGGCAATTCACTGAAGATCAAGCCAAGTGGCTGACAGGGGGCTGGCTGGTCTATGGGCCCTACCTGTCTGGCCCTCCTCACTACATCGTTTCTCCACTGCCATAAGGATCACATCTACGTCATTGTTTTAAGTCAGTTTGATTCGAGGGTCCAGAATTGATGCTACCCCTATATATAGCAGCCCCTACCCTCTCCCTAGAGCTACCCTGAAACCCTAATTAATATCTCTCATTCAGATTAACCCACACCAGGAGGATTAGGTATAGAACTCTCCAATATAGTAGATTAGTAGCTCGGGAGTGAGGGTCGAGTTGGGCTCATGCTCAAGTTTTGGATGTAGTCTTAGAGGCTTGGCAAAGCCTTGTATCTTCACTTCTACATCTTGTAAGACTTATATCAATTTGTCATATTTCTATTTACATGGCTATGCTTACTTTGAATATATATCTTGCTTAGTTAAAGGTTACCATTACTTTTATGTACGGGTTCATACAACACTTAGCCTGCTAGTTTACCGATTGGGCTAAGTAGCCGAGCCTCGTGTAAGCATGGTGCTTATATGATGCTTTGCCTATGAGTGCACCCTGTTCCCTAGCCGTGTGGTAGCAGTGGGAGGTGACAGCCCTGTCTATCCTCTGTAGTCACCCCATGTGAGCAGGTTCTTAAATTGTAGGAATGTAGTCACGTCAGTAGAGTTATCCTTTTGTAGTGCTCTACCATCTAGCAGTGTCCCGAAGTGCACAAGAGTAGAGTTAGTGTTAGCTATAGTTGGTTGTACTTTGACCTTGTAATGAGAATGTCATAGGAATCTACCTCAGCCGTTGTTCTCTCGAGTTGACTAGTTATTTATCTTTATTGACTTATCCCCTGAGTATCATTATACATAATTCCTATCATTACATATTACCCCTACTCTAGCTATACTGGTATGTTGATTAGTAGATACTCCTTGGTTATTCAATAATCTTTATTCCATTGTTTCCCTATAGTAAAATATAAATAACAATACCTAGAATACTTCCGGTAAAATGCTACAATGGTATTCTGTGCGCTTGCGGAATTCTTCATATTTTATTTGCACTTATAAATACCAACAAGCATTTTTTGGCGCTGTTGCCAGGGAAATAATTGGCGTAAAGATTTAGATTAGTAACATACCGCTAGCTTGAGTAGGAGTACCCTTGTTCTGTTATATTGTGAAATAGATAGGACAACAGATGAAGTTTCGACCTTCCGGCAAGCTTCCACAAGAAAAGACGAACAGACATTGAAGAACCCAGGGTGCCTGAACATTCAAAGATCCATCAACACTGGAACCCTGCCATCTCATAGGTTCATATATATATATATATATATATATATATATATATATATATATATATATATATATATATATATTCTTTAACCATGTGTAGATTGGAGAAAAGGTCGACGTCACAAGAATTCAAATCATATCTCAAGTGACGAATACAGACGCTGCATTACTCATAAATTCCACCATGTGAGTCATGATAAGTATGATCAAGAAAGGTGAGGTAGTCTTGCTCATGGACTATAAACTTGATGAGTAGTTATCTTTTAACAATTTGCATTCCATTGCAATTTACTTTGAACAATCTATGCATCCATCTAGTTTAGTTTAAATTTTGTCATATCAAATCCACAACATATTTGGTTACCTACATATATCCATATCATTTGCATTTAAAAAGAAAAACAATGTGAACACATGAAGGCTCATGCTTATCTTTAAAAAAATCTCACCATGATCATGCTCTTTTATCTCTATTTGAATACACCTCTTTTATGCTTTCATGCTACCTTTATTTGCCATAGTATGCTTTGGCTTGGAAGTACTCGCCATACTTCTAAAGGTTTTTTAATTAAGTGTGGTGCTTAGGTTAAAAAGTCTTCCTTAATCAAAACTAGACATGGAGTTTAGTTTGGTTATTGAACTAAAAATTGCTTGTGTAGATACTGGTTATTTTGTTGGACTAACCTCTATAGAAAATTCTCAAATTCAATTTGGGAAAGTCCCATGAACTCACCCCAGAGGTGAAGCAACGCACATGATGAACTCCAAATAACTTTGCACAAAGAAGACACAGCTCATCCTTCATGGATGGAAGATCTAAAAGAATGAATATAAGCTATGCATGTCCATGGTTTGGGTATGAACCTGTGAACCCAAACCAAACCATCACTTCAGTTGTGGAACAAAGAGAAATGGGACGAGTGCCACAAAAAGGATCTACAGTAGAAGCACTCACTCATAGGAAGTGGATGAACAAATCAACAGGCCACAAGTAACATCAAAGGCAACCTAGCATTGAGCCTTTCTAGGACTCAAGCTAGGAGGCTGATGAGAAGCAGGATACAACTCACTTAATATCAGCCAATCGGATGCTTGCTCTCACCACCTTCAAGGACACCATCTCGCGTGTCACAACAAGGACAAGAAACGAGATGCCATGGTGTACATTCTCATGCTAACAGATATCATCAATCAATGGTTCACTGCCGACTGTGTCTTGTAAGACCATGAACGACCATGGTCACACAAAAGACACCCTTAAGTCATTGGAGATGAAGCTTTCATGCAAACACCAATGAAGTTCCTTCCTTGATCATCAAGACGGCTGGCATATCGCTAACAAACAAAGAAGAATAACTCTCTGCCACACCGCTAGACAATCAAGGAGGAACGTGAGTTGCATCTCCAATGAACACCAATTCGTTAACCAAGAATCAACAAAAATCAAGAAAGGTGATGGAAGAAGTGCATGCAATTGTCCGTATCCTCATCTCTAGGATCGAAGCTTAATACAACGAAAGGTCCTGCTCAACGGACTACGAGCTCTCACCAACAAGTAAATCAGATAAGCCTCCTTCAGGTATATTTGTCACTAACAATTTCAATAAAAAGAAGGAAAGCACAATATCCAACCAAGCATTATGCAACATAAAATCACATTCATAGGAGAATTCTATCATCTAAGCTTGATTCTGCATTCTGCAAAATTCAAGTATGGGGGATGGAGTTCTTCAAAACATCTCATGTCATGTTGCTAGTTTGTCTTGGTCATCCCTACCTTTATGATGAGCTCAACTTGCTAAATCTTTGTAATGCTCCTTTGTGTCACCATACATATTCTTGTTTTTACTTGAATAAATCTCTTGAGTCTTTCAAGCTTCCTTATTCTGTTATAAGTATGCTTTGGAATATTATTCGAACAAGATTATTGAATCAAAATATACTTGTATAGAGTTTGGTTGTATATATAGACTAACCCTTACAGGAAAATATTCTAATTTTATTGCGAATGTTAGGAGATCATTTGTAGAAATAAATCAAGGTTTGAGGTATTCTTCAAAATAATCTCACACATCTTTGCCTTAACCTTGTTGAAAATTTAAAGTAGTGGTGAACAACAAGGCACGTTATTTAAAACATGGGATAATGATTTTATGCTAACTGAAATATTAAAACCAACTCTGTTATAGCATAGAGGGTGACCTTTAGGTCTATGACAACACATCCTTGCTTTGAATTATTTGTATATTCCTTCGGGTATGTGTTGTCCGCTAATCCTTCGCAGAGAAGAAACAAAAGTAGAGCAGAAGGTCCAACACAATGCCAAGATCCACAAAAGAAATAACAAAAGGATGGCATGACAAAAGAATGAGAAAGGAGTACAACATATGAGACAAGATGCTCATGAACAACTCAAGATGCGAAGTTAGTCAAGCAAGGATGGCTTCAAGTAGAAAGAAAAGAACACCACAAGTCATCTACCCTTCATCACATGGTGCCATCACACTCTAATAATGAAGCTTTTACTACTAACATTGAATAAAGATGAAGAACAAGTCAAGAAGAATGAACCTGTCAAACCAAAATCAAAATCAAAACCAAGACGGGTTTGGTAGAAGAAGGTGACACCACCATTGGAAGCACCACTAATGGAGGTGCCATCATAAGAATCCTCACCTTCAAAAGTGAAACGAGGGAGGACGCATGTCTTTCTCTGGCCGAGGGTATCATGACTCTCAGGAGGCCTTCCACCGCTTCGACAATAGGCTCACAACCATTGAAGAGACAAATACTGCCATACAAGATACGTTACACAATCATACACAATGGCAGGTAAGCATGGGACAAGAGATGGCTAGCCTCCAGCAATAATAGCAACAGCAAAATCACAATTGGGAGGCTCTGTTCCAGCACCTCCACAGTTGGCCACCTCGTTGAGCAACCACGACAACAACCAGCATGGGAGAGAAGGCATCCCTCGTGTATCTAGATAAGTATTTCTTTTCCTTTTATTATTCTTACTTTGCTTTATATATATTAGAAAAAGATGAATAACTAAAAACAAAATAAAAAGTTATCTTTATAGAAATAAATATAGTTATAATGTGTGATCTAAAAATGAAATAAAATAAAAAAAAAGTGTGTCTAGTTTGCTTTAATTTCTTTTAAGAGCTAAATAACTAAAAAGGGACACTGAAGATAATCTCTTAAAATAAAAATGATGAATAGTTGCTCTGTTGTAATTTCTTTCAAGTATCTGGTTTTCAGCCTCGAATTCTCCTGAGTTTTGGATAAGATTGTTTTAATATAAGGATTTACTCTGAACTTGAAACTCGTGGGTAACACATACTTATCTAAATTTAGGTAATTGACAGATATGATATGAGATGGTCTGAGCTACTGTTTATCTTGTTCTAAGTGACACTAAAATTCTAGAGATTTATCTTTTCAAAAAAACACAAAAAATGCTATGATGAGTTCCTGTATGACAAAGTTTGAATTTCTACCAGATCCATACATGTTATTTAGGTTAGGAAAACTTCCACTTATATGCTGCTTGTATTGCATTGAGTTTTGTCAAGCTTTATTGACCCCTATGAGAGATTTGTCATGTTTTAAAATCAAGATCACATACAATCCACCTAAAATTGCACTACTCCTACACTGGGAGTAGGCGCAAAAACATGTCATTCCATTTAGATCCACCAAAAAATATTTTACTCCTATACTAGGAGTGAACACAAAAAGATGCTTAATAGGTTTTTCCATCCACCAAATAAATGCTCTATAGCACTTGTTGCTATCTCTCAAAAGTTTTGTTGCAGAGAAGAGGCATGGGCTATGCATAAGTTATTCATAAAAAAGAGAAGAAAAAGAAAAGAATTGGCAAAAATGGACAAGTGTCTGAGATATTGAAAAACAATGGGTACTTAGATGCCCGCTTGAAAAAAAAGAGAGCGATAAATAAGATAGCCCATGTTCTCTTACAAAAAATGTTTTCAAGTTTTAAAAGAGAGATATTTTTCAAGGAGCAAAGTAGAATCAGGTTAGACACCACATATATCCACCTCATATATCCACACACATGCACATCTTAATTTGATTATATGACTCAACTCTCTTCGTGTCGGTGTTTTGTAAACTAGACTAGTATATTTATACGATTGCTGTGCTGCTCTACGAAGACGATGGTAGCATCCAAAAGACACGAGGATTTATACTGCTTTAGGCCGGAGCCCTACGTCTAGTCTCAGAGATGATCGAGTGCATGTTCCTCGCTTGAATGCTCTGAAGTTCTTACAATGGGGGTGCAAGAATGGTGAAAGAGGTTGGAGAGCTAGAGCTAGGAGATGGACTACCTGAAGGGAAGCTCCAGGAGCCCTACTACGATGTAGAATGAGTAAAATGGTAGAGGATCCCCAATATGGATGCCCTAGCTACCCTTATATAGAGTTCGGGGCTAGGACATATACAAAGAAGAAGGTTCTCCCGACCAAAGGGCCGTGAGCCTGAGGGAGGTCCTAGCTAACTTGGCTTGCAAGCTACACCATCTTGTGGAGCACGTCTGGGCATGGTTGTCATTATGGTCTTGTGGACACGTCACGGCATGGTGTGATGTGGTGCTACTGTGCTGGTCGTGGCGGCATTGTAAGCACGGTGGTGGTTTTCTAGTCGTCCTGTACGACGTGGTCTTCGTCATCGTCTCCTAGTTTTCTAAGGTGTCGTACAGGAGTTGGTAGTCGTCCCTGGGTCGTAGATCGCCTTGTTGGTTTGAGGAGCTGAGGGCCACGATCTCGATCGTTGGGGTCATGGCTCTTGCTGGGTTGGATGGCCTCTAAGTCAAGGCCTTCGTCGTGGATCCCATCCCGTGGTGGGTAGAATCATACATGCGTCCTGTCAGACCGTGTTTGGATGGTGGATCGTCGTACCGGTTGTCACCGCCATGCGATGTTGTCTTTTCTGCACAGCCTGGTGCAGGGATGGCGTCTGACCGAACTGAGGTGACCACTATCCCCTTGGTCCTTGCAGAGTCAGAGTAGTGTGCTTACCTTTGCCAGAGCAGGCACGTTTGGCTAGGCTTGACCTCTTCCTGTTCCTCCCAGGGATCGTGAAGGTGAAGAGGTCATGAGTCTTCTACTCATTATGCGGCCAAGATAGAAGGAAGGGGTCATGGCTAACCCTGGCCCTAGCATCTAGCCTGGTTCGCTTGGCTCAGCTGGGCCTTAGTCGTTCGGGCCATTGCTAGCTGATATATTGTGGGTCGCGTGGCCTGCCAACTAATCGGTGCCTTGATACACCCCGGGGTTATAATCCTGACACTTTGGATCTGTTGTTTGACTTTACAATATATACATTACAAGTATGCTCTAGCTTTCTCCCTACCTATGAACTCCACATAAGCTTTAGTGGTAGGAAGAGATAAGGCATAACATCACTATTGCCTTGGTGAGGATCCACAAATACCACATATATTGAGAGACTTGAGAGTGTCATACAATGGAATCTCTGAGTTTTATTTTGAAAACTTACAAAAACTCTAGAACAATGGTGGAACAAAGATCTTGAGACATAGTGCTTTGACTTGATCGTTCTACCTTTCTCTTTCAATTACTTAAGACCCAAGTGAAGGCTAAGAATCCTCATGGTTGAAGGTAATATGGGTAAGTTTGAAAGTCAAATCAATTTATTCTAATTCGAAGGAGAATTTTTGATTGAACGCATGTGTACTTTTGAGGCGAAAAGGCATTGTAGCAACTCCTGATCCATTACTGAGTTTGGCTTTGCTTAGGGACTAGCAAAGGTTAAGTGTGGGGAGCTTGTTGATGGTCGTTAACATCAATCATAAATCGTCAATAAAACTTGCATATATACTTAATTCCATCACCAAACATAGGTCTAGGGGTTTAAACTAATAAATTCCATAAGTTTTGGTGAATCTGTGTTTGCAGGAGGATTTAATCAGAAAATTGGCAAGGTGGACCTATTCGTCAGAGCAAATCACGTTTATCCACGACGAAACAGACATCAAAGACTCTAGAACTATCCAGAAGGCAACCCACCAAAGATCGAGCTAAGTGGCTGACAGGGGGCCGGCCAGCCTATGGGCCCCACCTGTCAGGCCCTCCTCGCTACATTGGTTCTCCACCACCTTAATGATCACATCTATGCCATTGCTTTAAGTCGGTTTGATCCTAGAGTCCAGAATTGATGCTACCCCCTATATATAGTAGCCCCTACCACCCTCCCTAGAGCTATCCTAAAACTCTAATTTATATCTCTCATTTAGATCAATCCACACTAGGAGGATTAGGTCTAGACCTCTCTAATGTAGTAGATTAGTAGATCAGGAGTGAGGGTCGAGTTGGGCTCAAGCTCAAGTTCTGGATCTAGTCTTGAAGGCTCGGTAAAGCCTTGTATCTTCACTTTTACATCTTGTAAGACTTATTATTAATTTATCATATTTCTATTTACATGGCTATCTTACTTTGAATATATATCTCGCTTAGTTAAAGGTTAGTACGGGTTCATAGAGCGCTTAGCCTGCTAGTTTACCGGTTGGGCTAAGTAGCCGAGCCTTGTGTAAGCATGGTGCTTATACGATGCTCTGCCTATGACTGCACCCTGTTCTCTGGCCGTGTGGTAGTAGCGGGAAGTGACAGCCCCGTCTATCCTCTGTAGTCCACCCCATGTGAGTAGGTCTTAAATTGTAGGACCGTAATCGTGTCTGTAGAGTTATCCTTTTGTGGTGCTCTACCGTCTAGCGGCGTCCCGAAGTGCATAAGGGTAGAGTTAGTCTTAGCTATAGTTGGTTGTACTTTGACCATGTAATAAGAATGTCATAGGAATCTACCTCACCCGTTGTTCTCCTGAGTTGACTAGTTATTTATCTTTATTGACTTATCCCCTGAGTGTCATTATACATAATTCCAATCATTACATATTACCTCTACTCTAGCTATGCTAGTATGTTGATTGATAGATACTCCTTGGTTATTCCATAATCCTTATTCTATTGTTTCCATGTGGTAAAATATAAATAATGATACCTGTAATACTCCTGGTAAAATGTTATAATGGTATTCTGTGCGCTTGCGGAATCCTTCATATTCTATTTACACTTATAAATATCAACAGTGACGAACCTTTAGCCTATTTTATTCTTATCGATTGCTTTGAATTATCTTTTGTAATGGCAAAGGTGGGTAATTTATATGCAAAATTAGGGGGTTCACATGGTTTACATACACGGTTTATGCGGTTCACACGGTTTACACCGTTGTGGCCTCTAATTAATAGTCGTAAGATAGTATGATAAGATTCTTTCATTCTAAATTTTTGTCACTTTTTCATACATGGTTTACGTGATTCACACGGTTCAGAGGATGACGATTGACTTTCCCGAGACGTTCGACATCCCCGCGCCGTGGAACCTTCAAGAATGGAGCGATCATAAATTCCCAAGAGGGTTTTTTGGAACTCACTTTGCTCCGCTCCGATCCCCCTCATCCCTAGTGCTCTGCTCTGCGTGACGTCGCTCCCCAACCCGAGGATCCGTATTTTGCCGCTGCTACGTGTGTCCTCGTTCCATGGAGAAGCTCCCGATGGATGTGGCTGTTCAGATTGCTAGCCGCATCGCTGCGGCTACAGCGGATCCCATGGAAGATCTTGACAGCCTGCGGGCAACCTGTTCGTAGATGCGTAGGGTGTGCGGCGATAGTTGTAACAGAACCGACCAAATTATAAGAGCATAAGTACAAAAACAAGCACCGAAGCGCTCAAATTTTCGAACTTGAGCCCATATAATCCCGGTAGTCAATCGAAACCACGAAGGATTTCAAACCAACTTGCTTACAACCCGGATCGCATCATTCAACATACAACATCATATGTTACATTTCACAAGTAGTTCTGAAATAAGTTTACACATACGGAGTCGCAAATATTACAAACCAAGTTTATAAAGTAGCGGAAGCAAACACACACCAGTTGTTTAACTACTGCCAGTCTTGTTGATCAACAACCCACAAAAGCATCAGGAAAGTACATAAAGATGATCACGCCCTAGTGATCTAGTCTTCGTCACCCGCAGGGTGGAGACAAGTTTTGCAGAAGCCTTGATAGAGCATATCATCTGCAACAGGAGGGAATAAACCCTGAGTACTGGAATGTACTCAGCTAGACTTACCCATCAAAAACCAGAAATAAGATGACACCAAGGATTATGCAAGGCTTTCACAAGAGGCTAGCTGACATCACATTTTTGCATAAAGGCATAAGTAATTGAGATTCTTGTAACATGTACTAGCAGTTATTTTTAGCATTTACCTGTCATCTATCTTAGCACCTGTACTAAGCATGCACTTGATTATAATCAAACAACATTATTATTATATCCATAGCAGGTATATCATTGTGGCAACATTATATCATTCACTTAACCATCTGTTCATTTAATGAGATCTACGTTGCCGCTGCTCAAGTCAAGTGCTCACTAACCGGGAGCGACGGCGATTCGAATTGAATTCCTATCCAGCTGGAGGGGTATTTCTAACACTCACCGAGTCACGCCTGGTGAGGGCTACTCAGGTCATCTTTTGTACAGTTCAGGAATCACGGGTCTGAATAATGTCGCGTCCCCAAGGGCGACACTCTGCCAGGTGATAGGGACTCTAACCCCCCCTTGGTCTCACGCCAATGTCCCCAAGCACATCCTTTCTCTCCTCCAAGATGCAACCTACCATTCGATTCCCGGCCGGAACCATACTACTCGACTTCGCGGTCGGAACGACTTATCCGGCCAACTAAGTGTTAGACTGCGTTCAACATGACTCAAGGACGTACAGCGAAGCGGTCCTTAAATGACTCAGACGGGCATAGCTCCACACCCAAGACGTGAAGTGTCTTGCGGCTGTACTATCGAACTCCCGCCCGGTCTCAATTTCATTTTTAGGCATGGTTCCATCCACGATAGCCATAAAGCCACTCTGACTCCTTCCTACATCTCGCGGATGACCGGAAATCACTTGACTTCTACCGAACTAAGCAGGGCTAAGCATTGACACGTGCCTAAACCTAATATAGGATTAAGTACGATATCTGGACAAGGACAGGTATAATGCAACAATTGTTTTCATACAACTACTACAACTTAATGCAGTAAACAATTAAAAGTACTCAAGATTAATTTATAAAACAGTAGGTTCAGCATGCACCGGAGCTTGCCTTTCAGAAAGGTCGAGGGCCGGTGGTCAGGGCACTCGGGCAAGTCTTCAGCGGCGTCTCCTTCGCCGACTGGTTCCGTTGGCTCCTTTGGCTGGTCCTGGACTTCCTCCGGAATCACTGGCTCGAACTCGAGGAGTGTTATCCCCTCTGGAACACCTATTGCATGAGTGCACAATAAATATCATGGATGCATAATGGGTGTAACATGCTCGGAATGAAACACATTTCAGCAGTAAGAGTACTCTATTCCAGTCACTTCACCATTACGTGCAAATCTCTTCTCTAGTGGAGAAGTACTTACCCAATCTACTCAACCTAAGGTATAGTTGCTCATCTTCAGTTAAGGCCCTAACACCTAACAAACACAAGAGTGACATTATTTAGGTTACCACATCCAACCCAAAATATCACAGTAAGACATTCTGGACAGCAGCTACTTGTTTCTAACATAACTGGAGATTCCCAACTCCAAAAGATATGGTCTAAGACAATCTGGAAAGCTTATGAAATGCACTACAAAATATTTTCAGACCTCAACACTTAATTCTAAAGTTTACCTAGTCGAAATTCCAAAGTTCCAGAATCTGTTCTCTCTAAACAGAGAGTAGCCAATTCTGAACTGCCACTTTAAACAGCAATAACTCTCAAACTACTAAGCTGAATGCTCCCAAATTTTGACACAAGCTAATTTACCAAGTTTACTACAACTTTGGTATTTACAAGTTTTCCAGCAAACACTTTTATCAAGGATCAAATCTAGAAATACTATCAGCTGTCCAGAAAACCTAGAATTGCAAAGGTTAAATATTTGTTTATGTGGCAAACATCCCTTAAGGCCAAACTAATGTTACCACAAGTTCCCATAGATCACAAAACACCAGAAAGTAAGGTGTGCCCACCTAGAATATTTATTTAACTTCACTTCTTAATTTACTCAATTAATTAAGTGGGATTTTAAACATATATGTAAACTACTCCTAAAATTCTACAAAAATTACGGGAGACTCTCTGACCCAAAAAGAGGCTACTGTAAAAATTTGAACCAAATTTATTCACAGGAACTTTCTACACAAAATTCACAAGCCTAAAAGGCTGATTTTTGTATAATTAACAAATCATATTGAAAAGTATCAAACAGCAGATTTAATATTTTTCTTAGACACTTTATGGTACCAAGACATTCTCCAAAAATTTATATGAACATTGCACATGTAGAAAAATTTCAAAAATTCATTTAAGTATTTCCTAAATTAAAAAGATAGCATTATAACTCGAAAAGTACTTAAGCACTACTGCCTAAATTTTTACCACAGCTAGAGCAAGTATAAATTAGCATGCTCACCAAATTTCATAATTTTTGGAATACTACAGTTCAAGTTATACATTTAACAAATTTGCATGCATTTCAAAACACATTTAAAAGATCTATTTAATTCTCCAGAAACTAAACATTACAATACCAGATTTATATTTTTCTAAAATACTACACATCATGTAGATCATAACAACATTTATCTCATGATTTTTGAGCCAGTATAAACCTAGATCTACATTTTCCAAACAACCACTAAAATCTGTGACAAAAAGAAAAAAGAAAACAAAACTGAACCCTAACAGCTACAGTGCCGGGCCGGCTCAGTTCACCAGCGCGGCCCAGCCAGCGCGCGGCCCGATCTGGCTCCCGCCCGCGCGCGGCAACCGACAGGTGGGCCCCCGCGGTCAGTGACGGAGGGCAGGGGAGCGGCGAACCGCGAGCTCCGGCGAGCTTAAGCTCGTCGGTGGGGAGCTCGCTTGGAAAAACAAACACACCCACGCGTTCCCCGTCCTACGGTGCTTCGATTCGTGCAAGCAGGAAGGCTTGGGTTGGAGTGGGAGGGGCTCGCCACCGGGAACGGCGGCCGGTGAGGGTCGGTGACGGTGCGCCGCCGCCGGTGAGGCCGCACGGTCACAACTAAACTCGGTACGAGCTTTACTGCAGCTAGGCGGAGCGGTTGAGGTAGGAAGGGAAGACGGAGAGAGGCCCGAACTACCCCGGCCACGGTGAACCTGCATGGCGGAGCTCCGGTGACCTCTCGGGAACGGGCGGAGATGACAATGTGGCTCACCTCGGGCTCAATCAAAGCCACTAGTTGGTCACAGAGGTGTAGGGCGGTAAGGCGGAGGGACGGGCGTGATCTGGTGAGCGGTGGTGCGGTGGGGAGCGCGCGCGAGCTCGCCGGAGTGGAGCGACAATGGCGGCTCGGTTTCTCTGCTTTGAAGCCGAACGAGGGAGGGAGAGGGAATGGAGGCAGCCTCGACGCGTCGTGGCGGTCTTGAAGGCGCCGTGGACTGGCCGGTGGGGCCAGGGCCGGCGTACGGTCGCCACCGCGTGTCCACGCGTCGGCGAGGCCCTGTGGCCGGTCGGCCACTCCCCCTTCTCTGACGAAACTGAAACGAGTCGATCGGTGCCGTTGGTGATCGACTGACAGGGCAACTTCGTCGACGATTTACTCTCAAACCAGCTCGTGTTAGTGAAACCTCCAATTAGCAAAGTTGTAGACCTACGTGAGCACTACAAGTTTGTAAAAGGCATCATGAGCTGGTTCGGTTTAGTTGGTGAGATATAACGCCCCAAAGTGAGGCACATGAAAGATGAACCGACTTTCAGTTATTTCCCCCGACTGAAACCTGATTTTTGAAGCACTCTAACTCATAAACCATTGGGAACCAGGCTTGGGTGATGTTGACAATGTTGTAGAGCTACATGAGGACTACAAGTTTGTCAATATGTGTGGAAACTGGTTTGGCCTGGTTTGTAAACTATAAGCTTCTAAAGTAGGCCTCAGTAAAACTGGAGGGTCAATTGAAGACTTAGAAAAATTCTAAGTGTTGAGGCAGCCCCTCTAGCTGACTTGTGGGCCATTTTTGAGTATGTTCTGGCCAGTTTCATGAAATGGTCATATTGAGACTTTTGTTCCCCATAAAATTCCCTATAACTTTGCTTAAGGGTGCTCCTCCATGCAAGGTCTCTAAGCTAGACTTTTTAATTGGTCAAACTAGAGCATCCTAGGGCTAAGTGGTGGTCAACTACACCTTGGAGGGCATTTTGGTGATTTTGGTCAACATGAACCTTGCTCCACTAGTGACCCTAAGTATAACTAAGGTGTTGTGGGATATAATTGGCTACTCTACCCTTTAGTTACACCAACTCCCTAGTGTCACATGATGTGAGTCAAACAAAACTTCAAAACAAATCACATTTGTTGCAACCACATGAATTAACATGAAATGATGCATGCTTATGCTCATGCAATGCAATGCAATTATGGAGCTAAACACCTGAGGTGTTACAATAGTGGGATGACGCATACCATTGCGGCGGGTGCTGCTGCGTGGGATCCAAAGTGGGACCTAGAACCGATTCTATGACCATGAGTACCGCACCAAGCTCATCGCCAGGCTTGCTAGCGTCGGCAACCCGGAGGCCTGCTTCTACGCTGGGATGCGCGTCGTCTTCGTGGAAGACCACATCGCGCTCATGTCATGGCTCGACATGCTTGAGTGCTCCGTCACGGCAGGCCATGATGTTGCTGCATTTGTTCTCTCCCTTGTGCTCCATAGGTCCAATAGTGGTGCCGACAACAACAACATTGCCCGGCGGTGGTTGAGGAAGGTCGAAGGTGATGAAGCTAACCCAGAGGCAAATGTGACATGGAAGAACGAGAAATGTACACGGTGCCTCCAACAGGCCATGTTCATGTTGCAGGACTTGGCTAGGCGGCTAGCGCTGGGTGAGTCTAGTCGTCTGCCTCCTCTGGCCATGCCGGTGCATCACCAAGATGGACATTAGTGCGGAGGCGGAGGCTGCGATGACCACGCAGGATGGGACGGTTGGGAGGAGTGGGCTATATTCTACGGCGAGGAGTGTAGGATCCGCAATGAGTGTGATAGGTTCTTCACAAGTATGTGGTACATTCTAGGCAAATCAATGTTGATATGTATATATCTGGATGATGGAGACTTGTATGATAAACTCTTCATTCTCCTCAATATAATGACACACAAGTACGATTCCTTTCTAAACTCATTACAGTTACCATCCTTCTCGTATGATGTGGTTCAAATTCCCTTGCACATGTTTCCAATTTCTTAATACAAGTCATTCAAGTCATATCCACTAATAAAACACGAGTGGGGAAGGCAACAATTAAGGTCCGTGACATCCACGGCCACCCACACGAGTCGCGGGTGATGGAGCAGGGAAGACAACGTGGATGATTTGATTTCCTGCACTTTGCAATCTAATACTAACGCTAAATCACCATATGAAACGGCGATGGGAGCTGCAACAATAACAATTTGCAAACACAGCAAACCAACTTGCAAATAAAGCAAGGTAAATACTTTCACCCCAGCACCATCTCAATGAGGTGCTTTATCTCATGTCTGTGTAGCCAAGGCAAATATTATGACATTTTAAAAAATGGAGTATCAAGCATCGCCATTCAACTATTAATTATTTTTAAGGCAAAAACTATATATAAACAACACAGTAACAATCGTCACAGCAACTTCATTGATAACTTTAGTTACATTCCACAGTTGTACAATAACAAAGACCTACAAAGACTACTGGGTGTACAATAACAAAGACCTGCAAGTACAGGTGCATCCCATAGTCAAGTTTGGAGATAGGCAGTGCACGCTAAGGACAAGATAGCACCTCATAAAACTTCCACTAGCATCTGCACCTCTCACGGTCGAGAGAGATAGGCATGAAGAGGAGCATTTCAGCGAGGTGCTTTACCTTCCTTGCTGCACCTCTCACGGTCGAGAGAGAGGCAAGAAGAGGAGCATCTTAGTGAGGTGCTTTACCTTCCCTGCTGCACCTCCCACGGTCAGGAGACAGGAGACAAGAAGAGGAGGCGTGGAAGAGAAGCGTCGCCGTCGTCGCTGCTGCTCCAGAGAAAGGAGAGGATCGCTAGGGCGCCGGACTGATGAATCGACGACAGTACAAGAAATACACAGGGCAGAAAGGTGGCAACTGTACATACAGACACATCACCTTCCTAGCGGCCTTGCACATTTCAGATACCAATCCAGGGATACCAAAGTGAATTCAGTACCCCTTGGTTTGCCTAAATACGCGAACCCTCTTAATCGCAAAACTTCCACTAGCACCTAGATCGAGCAGCCCCCGCTGCGCCTAGATACCGGTAGTACCCAATCTTGAAGGCCTTCTCCCAATACCGCTGCTGTCGCAGGAAGAGTTGGAGAATGAGCGCCATGGTGATGAAGAAAATATAGATGGTTGGCTCAAGATAGCTTTGTCTGTATCTATCTGTATCTAAGAAGGAAAAAGTGTGTGGATTGCCAAGAAGCACATCCAGCCCGGCTTAAATAGGCCAACCTTGAAGATGGAGAAGCCAAGAGGAGGCATAGAGTAATGGTAATGCAATTGTATTGTGGGTAGTTGGCAAATAGGGAAATAACTCACGCTGAAATTACTACCGTCGGTACACTAAACGGTCGTGTAAAGCCGATGGCCATAATGCCTATCCCAGTCGGCTCGGCTTTTCATACGACGGAGAAAATACCACTGCTGCATCTATTGTTAACCCGTCGGTGGTAGAAGTTTGAACTGCCGGTTTTCTTCTTAGGAGGCTTAGCTATCGGTCCAACCGGCGGTAGAAATATAACACCGTCGCTTATATCGCTATGGCAATGAAAGTAGCGATAGTGATAAATCAATCTGTGGTAATGGGTCTTCTCACTTTATGCACTCATATCAAGTATTTTTTTTATTATAAGTGCCCTTCGAAAAAGAGAGAAATCTTAAACAATCTCACAAGAAACCAGTATTCGAGCACCATTTTGGTGGACTCTAAAATGGTCGTCGACAACAATAGCCATTGCATCTAAATATGTTTCTAACTCGCACAACTTTGCCATTACAAAAAAATAATCCTAACTAGTATATTTAACATCTATTTCTAAATTACACGCTCCGGCATTACAAAGACGCTTACCCAAAGTATCTTTAACAGCTGCTTCTAAATAGCACACAGTCACCAGAATAAAAAACCAATGTACTCATAATATCTGCTTCTAAATTTCCAGCAGGGCCGTTACAAAAACAGAATCCAAGTACCCCAATACCTACATCTAGAATAGCCACCTGCGTCTTGCATCATTCTATATTTTTCACCTAAACATTAGTTTAGGTTACTCAGTTGCATGATGAAGTTCAGAGACAAACTATATAAGAAAAAGTACACAAATATCATGAACACAAGAGGAAAACCAAGAAAAATTGGGGAGAATTTTTATATTTTAATAATTTTTATTCAATATTTCAATAATAATCGTGTCTATTTTTTTTTGCAGATCTAACCCTTTTGGTCGCACCACTCCTGGCATGACCAAATAACGTTGTCGCGTCACATGCGTTGGCGCGGCAAGATGTGCCATGTTAGATGGCGTTTCTGACGTGGAAAACCTTATCATGCCACTCCCGTTGGCGTGACAATATTGTTTTTTTGCGCCACTGGGTGTGGCGTGACAAGACTGAAGTTTAAAAAATCATACCTCTTCAATACAACATCAGATGAAGACGATTTTTATATGAAAATTGTAGAGCTTGATGAGACCTACAACTTTCTAGTTTTGAGTTTTTTATTTGAGTATGTTAAAATGCTCAAAAAATAATATAAAATTTCAGCTTCATAATAATTGTGTCTTAGCACTTGTATTAGAAAAATAATATCTTTTTTTGTACGGTGTCAAATGAAGATACTTTTTATATCAAAGTTGTAGCTCCCAATGAGATCTAAAACTTTATAGTTTTAAGTTTTTATATTTAAGGTTGTTAAGATGCTCGAGAAAATAATATAAAGTTTCAGCAGCATATTAGTCATGCACCAGAACTTCTCGCCTCATGAAAATTATTTTTTTCTTGAACTGTATCAAATGAAGATACCTTTTATATCAAAGTTGTAGTTTTTGATGAGATCTATAAGTTTTTTGTTTTGAAGTTTTTCATCTGAGGTCGTTAAGTTTTTCGTTTTGAAGTTTTTCATTATTAGGCGAGAAGACCAGGTGTACGACTAACATGCTGCTGAAACTTTATATTATTTTCTCGAGCATTTTAACAACCTCAAATGTAAAACCTCAAAACTATAAAGTCTTAGACCTCATTGGGAGTTATAACTTTGATATAAAAAGTATCTTCATTTGACCTCACACAAAAAAATATTATTTTTCTAATGCGACAAGCACTATTACGCGATTATTATGCTGCTGAAATTTTGTATTATTTTTTGAGCATCGTAACGTCCCCAAATGAAAAAACTTAAAACTAAAAAGTTGTAGATCTCATCGAGCTCTACAATTTTCATATAAAAACCATCTTCATCCGACGTTCAAGTTTAGTCTCGTCACACCACTGACGCGACAAGGTTTTACACGTCGAAAACGTTTTCCAACGTGGCATATCTTGCAGCGCCAACGTATGTGGCGCGGCAGCGTTATTTGGTCATGCCAGCGGGACTAGCGCGACTAAAAGGGTTAGATCTAAAAAAAAATTAGACGCGATTATTATTGAAATATTTAATAAAAAAGGATTGAAAATATAAAAAATGACTCTGCACAATAATCTCATTCAGTAGAGAAATATTGTAAGGAAAGGTAGTTAATACAAGTATCGGTACACTGTATATCATAAATTAGTCACTTAATGAGTTTTATTGCCCATGTACTAATTATGCGCAAACAGGTTAACGGATTAGTTTCACTAATTGTTGTTCAAAACTTCCAATCTTTAAATAAAAATACATCTTAGATTGATAGACGGAGGTTGTATTTGCTTCCAGCAAGAATATCTTTTATAGTTGGTCAGATGAATTTCAGCAAAGAAAAACATAAGGTTTCTGAGACAGGGCAAACTCATTGGTTAGGACTTTCGAAAATAACTCTCCGCTTTATTTCCACTGCTTTCAGGAAGAGAAGCCACGTTGATTATTTATTTGAAGTACATGGATTTCATTGTGATACCGGAACGCCTCCGTTTCAGCTCATCTTTACAAGGTTTGGGGCTTTGGGCGATCTGTCGTAGTAGGTACTAGTATCTTACTGGATCATCGCATATGCAACAAGAGCAGCTCTGGCTTCTCCACGAGGCTCTTCCACTCGTTACAGAATCTTGCAACCGTGGCCCCGTCAACCACTCGGTGATCGGCTCCAACAGTAACCTGTACGCCATAGGTTGAGGGATGAAATTAGTGAAACACAGCAGTGCAGGCTTAGTTTTAGTGAAACATGTATTGTAACAGGCATACATTGATTATGGATGAAGGGTAAACGTTTTCGTCATCATCAAATCGAGGAAGTTTTTGAATCCGCCCAAGGGCAATGATGGCAACTTCAGGTAGGTTCAGAAGTGGAGAGCCAAACCTGCCACCAATGGCACCTATGTTGCTAAGTGTTATAGTGCCACCTTCAATATCTGCAGCGCTTAGCCTGTTGTGTGATGCCATCTCATGCAATCGCGCCAATTCCTTCGTGATCTGGTGCAATGACGGTCAAGATATCAGAATATTAGGCAGAAGAGGCACACAACAACCATGACTGCTGAAGGTCTCACTGGACAGTCTTCAAATTCTCTGATCTCAATACATAAGTATCATATTTACTAGGTTGCATGCACAGTTGCATAGTTATTGTGCAAATGACTAAGAGCAAGTATAGTAAAAAGCTGTTGGTGGCCTTTATGCTGAGGTGAAGGAGAGAGGGGAGGAAAGAGAACAGAAGCTGGCTTTAAGTTTACAGCCAGCTTATGCAAATGACTAACTAGCTGAATGAGGGTTATCTCAACGGAAGTATTCTTCAGAGGTTTAGCTAGAAGATTAATTATTTATCTACAAAGCTTGAGTACAATAATTTATTTTCATTTCTGCAGAAGAAAGAAATAACTTCTGAAACTATCCAAACTTACTGTAGTTCATTGTTCCAACCTTTAGGTACTAGCAACAAAATTATCATGGATTCCAGGAGAACAAAGAAGTTTCTACTAACCTCTAATATTGATAGGGACTGCACTTTCTTGATGTTTGGCACGACTAATCCATGTGCTGTAGCCATCGCCACCCCAATGTTGTGGGACCCTAGAAAATAATAAAAAAAAACTATTATTCGTCACCTTCACCACAAAATAATGCATTGGATACAGTCAAAATGGTGTCTTAGTATGGTGGAATACTGTAATATTGAAAGGAAAATCACAGAGTATCATTCATACTTGAATTTTAAATCACAGGATGTATTGTCATAAGTGCAAAAACCACGATCCTGTAAATAGAACTACTGGTCAGTCTTCTGTATTCCTACCATATGAACATGACCATTGTCATTCATGTTGAAATTGTTGCACAAAACAATTAAGTTTTGTTATTGCAAGCAGCAAACACCAGACTATATGCTATGCTACTCCCTAAACCTTCCTGCCACAATAAGTGGACTTCTTGGTGGTAGTTTGAACATGAGAAGGGCAGGGCCGGCCCTGAGGGCGGGCGGACGGGGCGGTCGCCCTGGGCCCCCAATCCCCTGGGGCCCCATCCTAGGTATATATACCGTATATTGCGTGGTTAAGAGCTTTAAGCAGCGAATAGTTTCCATCGTTGCTATTGCTAGCCTACGCTGCCTCTCGCTGCAACTGCAACAACCTGATAATTCTCAGAGAGCTATTTTTGTGAAGTCGTTTGGTTACTGCAGATAAGCGCGGTGGGCCCTGATGGCTCCAACATATAATTTTGGCTCAGTTATTATATATATATAATATTATATATATTATTCTTTATTAGAGATAGCACATTACGTTGCATTTCATGCAACTCGCTGCTAACTTGCTTTCTTCATCTTCTTCTATTAAACCAAAATTTACTTTACCGCAATTTGCTAGCTTCCTTCACTATCTTCTTGCCTCTTCAAAGAGCACATGATTATGCATGCACGCGTACAGTAAAAGCTTAACCTGCTTCTTTTATTTATTTTTTAAATATTTTATACAAAATCTAGTCAAACAGAGAAAATAAAAAAGTGAGTATGAGTAGATGAATTAATACAATCACACAGAGAGATTTATACGTAAGTTTTTTAAGAGTAATTCAAGCGCTTTAAGAGATCCAAACAATATGGTGATATGGTTGTGTTGAGAAACCAGAGTATACCATCATTATAATGACTTCACATCGAGAAACGTCAGAAAAAAAAATTTGAAGGTATTTTAATATATATGAATTGTTTCTCTGAATTTCGCTTAGCTAAGCATTTATCATTAACTATTTTATACATATAAGTGTCTAAGTCATGTGTATATAAAGGGCCCCTAAATTTTGGTTTCGCCCCGGGCCCCTAAAAACTCAGGGCCGGCCCTGAAGAAGGGTAACCATTGAGAAAAAGAAGTGTACGTGTTTACAGAGTAAAGTAGCAGTTGAATGGGTAAATAGGGAAATGTAGATAACAATTTTCTGATGGGAGATTTCTGAAGTTCTGAATCTGAGTCATCAGTTCAACTGTTTTCTGTATCCTTTTCTGAGATGAAAGAAAACAAGAATGAAACGAAAAATTCAAAGATTGCATACCTTTGAACACAACTTCGTTAGTTTCCTCGATGAAAGAGCTGTTCAACATAGGGTATTTACTGAGTGCCATAGAAAGTGATTTTATGAGGAACGGAAGGAAAGTGTGCTTGATAGTATGATCCTTGTTCTCATTTTGAAATGTGGTCTTTAGTTGTACAAGAGAATCACAGTTTATTTCCTCCAGATAATGAAAATGTGGAACTTTTGCAGCCAGGCTCATTGATTTGACCATTGATCTCTGGTATCCCCTGCATAAAGGAAAGATCAGCTTAAAATCACATATATACTGAGCAAGCATGCATATGACCTATCATTACAAAGTAGACATCTTGAAAACTTTTACAGTACCTGAGAAGGATTTTCTTATCTTCATACAAGTGCTCATGGAGTAATGATTTCCCTTCCTCCAGTAACTCAACTTGACCAATGTCCCCTTCCAAAGCTGACGATTGTTCTTTGCAAACACCCTTGCTGACAGCATAGTTCAACACATCTTCTTTCAAAACCCTACCATCTTTCCCAGTTCCAACGATTTCATTTATGTTGATCCCATACTGCTTTGCTAGATGCCTAACAGCTGGTGTAGAGAGAGTTCCACTAGGAACATTGCCTTCACTTAAGGAAACTGCAGACTCTACTCCAAGGGACTTATCAGCAGATGGAACTATATTATCTGGGGAAACAATTTGGCTGTCACCCACAATCATTTTCAGTAAAGTTTCACCAACCTAAGAAGTATAAATTGACATAGGTAAGTTGTTGGGAAAAATAAGTTAGCGGAAATACTCCCTCCAATAACAAATGCTTGTCACTTTGACCAAGATCCGGTAAAACTTTTGAAACTTTAACCACCATAGTTTTCAGTATATTTAGTTAGGAAACATAAAAATCATGTGTAGATTTTTCTTGAAAAGGGTTTTCATTATCTCATGCATTTATTAGATATAATAACTATATTCTAATGGAGAATAGTAGCCAAAGTTGCACACTGGAGATGTTGAAAAGTCAACAAGTATTTGTATTGCTCACTGGAGGGAGTTAGACAATCTGTTGATACTGCAAGAATCACCACAGAACACACTTAAAAATTGTACAACATGACATCAAGTTTATTCACATAAGTTCGAGAATTAACTTTGACAAAATCGATCTAATAACTACCTTGACTATGTCACCAGGGCCAAAGTGAATATGATGTACTTTTCCCTTGAAACGACTTGTTATCTCAATAGTTGCTTTGTCACTCTGTACTTCACAGAGTGGCTGGAATTCATCTACTTGGTCACCCTGCAAAAATGAACAACTCAGCAAATTTAACTGCAGTTACATAGAGATTGCAAGGCAGGAATTAAAAAAATCTAGATGAGTGAACAAAGAAAGCTAAAAACACAGTATATGCATGATTAATTTGTGATCGAGATCTCACTCCCAGAATAGTCTTCAAAGTTCAAATTGTTAGCAACTATAGCTTTCTAGTTTTTTGAAGAATTTTTTTCAGTCATATCCACATTTCTTTGAATACCTCTTTTTGATCACCTATGTTCAAGCAATGCTTTCATGAGCCTTTTAACACAATAGCAAAGATCCCTCTAAGAAAAAGGTAACCTTACAGTCCAATCATGTACAATCTGTGAAAAGGTACAAAACTCAGCACGCAAAAGAAAATCAGCTGGGAAGCAACCAACCCTGTACATGACAGGGGCAGCGCATAGCCTCTTATGTGAATAACATGGACTTGTGAATCTACGACGCGAATGGCTCTAATCCAAGCATCACAACGGTGTTGCGAGCCTCACTTATGATTGCTTTCTGTGGTTCTCGGCCGCAGAAAAGGGCCTCCGGATGCTTCTTGCGAGGTCTTTTGGGAGGGGTTTCAGGGCAATAGTGTGGTTGTTCTGGTCGTTTTGTTTTCAGTTCTTATTTTCAGTATGATCTAGTAGTCTTCTAGAGTGCTGTGGATCTGTGAATGTGAGTGTTGTAGGAATTTCTTCCCCTGTGTTTTCAATGAAATGATAAGCAGCTCTTCTGTGTGTTTGAGAGAGAAAAAACGTACCACCCTAGGTTCTCCACTCCCAATGGAAGCGAATTTTAGGCTGGGATTAAAGGGGCCCTCGTTAGCACACACTCTATCCAATAAACCAGCAAGCTGCATTTTTAGACCGGCTGTGTATAGGTTTCTCCATATAGAAAAGCCCGGGAGACTGGTCTCTTTTTTCTAATTCCATCGCAAAACTGTTTGACTTTCCTACAGTATTTTGGTCAGCTATTTAGGCAGCAGATACACTATTTATCAGTTATCACACCAATTGATACCGTGAGGGAAAAAGGTAAGCTGAACTGCTAGTCTGCTACTGAACCTGAATGTAGCAATTTCCTTCCCTAATAACAGGAAACAAATTGTTCAACTATGTACAGTACCCATGAACGTGCACTAAGTTGCAAAGACAACACGGGAATCTCTGTTAACAAACGAAATCGTATGATCCGTATCCCCGGAGCACAATTCAGAACGGGACAACTGAAACTGTACGCAGCCTCGCACTCACCTCGGCGACGAACCAGCGCAGCAGCTCGCACTCGGCGATGCCTTCCCCAGTCTGCGCCAGTGGCACCTCCACCAGCTCAGACGCCTCCGCCACCGGCGCCTGCGCCGCGGAGGCCTCACTTGCGAAGAACCTCCTACCGTGCCCCTGGGGCCACCGCTGCACGGTTCCAAGCCCAAGTCCAAGATCAAAACCGAAGTGAAAGTGAGGGCTGGGCTAAGGAGGTGAGGTCGGGGGGTCGCGGACTTACGGCACCGAGCAGCCGCGCGGTCGACGCTGAGGACGCGGCGGCAGCAAACCGGTACCGGGGAAGGAGGAGATGCCGCCGGAGCGGTGGCGCGGAGGTGGCCGCAGGTATCGTGCGCGGTGTGGGAGGCGGAGCCGACGGTGAGGCGTGTGGCGGTCGGCCGACGGCGGAGGCCGCGGGGCGCAGACGGGAGCGGGAGGCAAGGCGGGCCCAGGCCATGTGGGCGGCGTGGGGAGGAGAGGCTTCGTGTCGTCACTCGTCACGTCTCCCGCTGAAGCGCTGCTGGTGGGTGGTGGCGGTCTTAATCTGCGCGCGGTGGAGTTTTCGATTGGTTGGCGCGGTGGCCGGTGGCAGTTGCGTGCGCTGTGTACGACGGGAAGACGAGGAGGAAGAGGAGTGCGGGAGCGGGACACTGCAAGTGCGAGCAGCTGGAGCAGAGTGGAGTGGGGGGCTCTGCCTAGCTTATCATCAGCTGCTCGCCTGCTCCTGGTCGAACACGAGCTGAGCTGGCGGCGTCAACGTCTTGGCACTTTACTAAGGCTATCCGCACGAATTCATGGACCTCTATATTCATCCTCTATACATCCTGGTTAGCAAGATTCTCTCCTCTTGTCACACTCATTTAACGACCAAATGGAGTGTATACCCTTATGTGTGTCCAGAGATCAATCACACATAAGTTAACAAATTATAAAGGATGTATCATCACAAATGTTATTACATCACGATTAATAACACATAGTCTTTACAATAATATAGCGGAAGTAAAATATAAAAACTCTTGTGATAGCTCCAATCACAGGCACATTGACTGGTTGACAGCAAGTCTAGTAATCTTCCGAGAAGTAGAAGTAGTCACTACTCGCACCATCTGTTACCCATCCGGGATTTTTATCAAGTAAGAAAAATAAACAAGCGTAAGTACATCTCGTACTCAACAAGTGTAACATGGGGTTCATGAAGCTCAAAGGCATAACATAGGTTTATCAGCATGTAGCTTTTAATTAACATTAATTCAGTATATCAATGATATCAAAGTATTTCAATGTGAACAATAAAAATATGATCCATGTGAAATGATTAACAAATAGCAAAAACATATAATTATTAATGATCCACTATTCCATAAGGGTCCAAGGCCACTCGTGACTGTGAGCACGGCTGTTATAACAGTTTTACACTCTGCAGAGGTTGTACACTTTCACTGTGAGTCATGTTGCCCATATGCCCGAGTTAATTACTCCCAAAACACTTCCAAGGTGAGCAGACAGGGAAACACTATGAAGTCTTTCGAAGGTTCGTCTAACAAGTTAGGGCCATTAGATTTCACTCGGCAAACAGATGTAGAGCCCCCCTTCCTGATGGCACAATAACACGCAGCCTATACACATGAGGACAGAGGCCGCACTATACCCGATTCGTCAAGTCATTCTTACGCCATAAAGGAATACCTCTAACAAGCTAGAAAAGGTCATTCTATATGACTAAAGCCAGAGCCATTTTAGCCCTCACAGTTGTACTGTAAATCCCGGATTTTCGCTTACAGATAAGTCCTTAGGGAGAGTAATAAGAGCACCAAAGTAACCCCATGCTCTAGTACCCTTTAACAGTAATAAAATCATCTTTTAATGTTTATTGCATATTCCATTAATCAAATTACATGATCATAGTCCATGTTGAGCACTAGCAATACTAATCCATGCAATATAATAGGTATCAAGGAATAAGATCAATACTAAGTCATCCTTAACACGGAATATATGCATAATGATATTATTTTGCTTAATGTGAATAGGACAACAAGGATAATCCCATGCTATACTTGCCTTGCTCAAACTGGTCTTGTTCGTAGTAAAACTCTTGATCTCCAACGAATTGCTCACCGTCTATACTCGATCAACAACAGCAACAACACACATCCAGAGGCAATCATACATAAACAAACAAGACTATAATTAGAACAATACACCATCAGTAAGAAAAACAAAATAAAAAGTCTTTAAAACGAATCTACGACTCGCTAGGATCACACAGACGCGAAGATCACGAAAAACGGAGCTAAAACGACAAAGTTATGAATTTACGAAGATTTCCTATAGAAAAATAAATACTTTAATAAAAACTCGAAAATAAATTAATCCAAACTGAAAGGATCAAGATGCCCAAGAAGGGGGGTGAATTGGGCTTTTCTAAAAATTAAATGCAAGAAATAAATCCTACAAGCCGGAATTCACCCCTAGTGTCTACTTGTGTTCCTAGAGAGTCTACCGATACAAAGTTTTGCACCCTAGTTTCCAATCCTAGTCTAGCATGGCAAGTCTAGGAATGTAAACAAGCAATGAAAGTAAATACGAGAATGTAAATGCTTGAATGTAAAGGGGCAAGGAACACGGCGATGTTTTTCCGAGGTATCGGAGAGTCGCCACTCCCCACTAGTCCTCGTTGGAGCACCCGCGCAAGGGTGTAGCTCCCCCTTGATCCGCGCAAGGATCAAGTGCTCTCTACGGGTTGATTCTTTGACACTCCGTCGCGGTGAATCACCCACAACCGCTCACAAGATGAGTTGGGTCATCTACAAGCTCCGCCGGATGATCACCGAACTCCCAATCACCACCAAGCCGTCTAGGTGATGGCGATCACCAAGAGTAACAAGCTAGAACTCTCACTTGACCACTACGAGCCCAAATGAGAAAGTGGATGCACACTTGCTACTCTCTAATCGCTAGTGAGGAACTCTCAAGCTTTGATTCTCAAATCTCTATCCTCACTAGTGCTCTTGCACTCCCTTGCACTCCAAAGGTGTTTATAAGCTGATCAAATGAGCAAGAGACCTCTAAAAGAGGTGGTGGGGATGTATTTATACACCCCACAGACAAAACGAACCGTTACCCGCTGACTCAGCAAAACACGAGCTGACCGGACGCGCCGGTTGAACTGACCGGACGCGCCGGTCGCTCGTAACGGTCGAAATCCGAAAAACAACTGAGTGACCGGACGCACCGGTCAGGGGTGACCGGACGCGTCCGATCGTGTAGGGAGCATACTGTACTCGCACCGGACGCGCGACCGCGTCCGATCGGTGATGACCGGACGCGTCCGGTCGTCTCTGGACCTTACTGGACTGTGACCAGACGCGCCGATCACACCCAGGTCGCGTCCGATCGGGTGTTTCCCTCAAGTGACACGTGATGACTTCTGACCACCGCGTCCGGTCCTCGCGAGGACCGCGTCCGGTGTTCAGAGCTAAAACCCTAGCCGCGGAACTGTACTAACCGGACACGTCCGGTCATGCCGAGGACCGCGTCCGGTCATGGGAAAACGACCCGAAACTCTCCGAAACGCGTCACAACTTGAACCAAGTTGCTTCTAACAGAACTTTGAGCTATTCTAGAGCTGCCTAGCGCCAAGTTTAACAAGTGTGCACCACACCTAAACATAGGACTCGCCTAGGTCAAGCTACCCGCTCATGCCCCCCTTTATAGTACGGCCAAAAGAGAAAAACGAGGATCCTAACGAATATTCCAAATGTCTCTCAACACCTCGACATCCGGAACTAACCGTCCTTAATCTTGACGTCACTCTTTTGAAAACCGAAACGATTTTCATCAAGGGGCATGAATACCATGGTGCCCAAAGCAGTTAAAACCTCCATGACCTAACTTATCAAAGTTTCTGCAAAACACACGTTAGTCATGGTAATAAAGCGTTGTCATCAATTGCCGAAACCAAACCTCGGGGCCTAGATGCTTTCAATCTCCCCATTTTTGGTGATTGATGACAACACTAAGATATAAAAGATTTGAGTTGAGGTTTTTGAGCATGCATGGTTCACATAAGCAAAAAGCAATAAGCACAAGGGGTTAGGAATTGCTTATGTGCCCCAAGCCAAAAGAGTGTACTTCATAAGATAAGACAAAGAACGTTAGTACACAAACAGATATAGCTCATAAGAAATCGGAGTAAGGCACGGAAGCACAACCTTAGAGCTATAATTAAAAACGGTGACAAGCGTTAACACTGCGACTGGATAAAACATTAAGACTCAAGGTTTATCACACGACGACATGTCACACGAATGCAATGACTGAAAAGTAAACATGATGCATGAATGTAGCACACAGGAAAAAAATGAAAACCCTCTCTCAAAAACTCCCCCTGAAACTACTCTCTCTCCCCCTTTGGCATCAAGCGCCAAAAAACTAATCTAAGGATCTGATGGGGGGACAGACGGAGTCGTGTCGGGTGCCGAGGTGCGCGGAGTAATCACGAAGTGTAGAGAATCTCCCTCGGAATCTGAGCTATCTGGCTGACCCTCTGAAGAAGCATGTGGCTGTGTAACTGTCTGGGTCTAAACGGCAGGAATAGGTACTGTCGTAGTAGCAATAAGAGGATCCGTCTGAGTGACCTGAGCCTGTAGCGAGCCAATAGCAGGAGGATCTGTCGAGGCAACTGACGAAGGAAGAGTCTCAGTAGTACCGGTCCCTGTCACTGGAGGAATAGCTGCCTCTGAAGCTGACAACCCTGAAGAAGTAGCAAAGGTAGTGTGCGAGGGCGTCGGCTGACCAGTCAACTCGCTGTAGGTAGCACTGAAATCACCGAAGGGTGTGCCTGTCAGGAGGTGAGAGCGAGGCTGGTCTGAAGGTGTAAACCCCGTGTGAATAGGCGTGAAGCTCGGGGACTGGAATGACTGGGGAACCTGCTGCTGTGGAGATGTGAACTGGAAACCCGGCTGTCCCTGACTCGATGGATCACTGGATTGTAAAGCAGAAGTCAGGACAGAAGCAGGCGGAGGAACCCCAACAGTGACTAGGTGGTGCAGGAGATCCAAGTACTGCTGCTGACTAGCTGCACTCTGTCGCTGAATCTCGTACTGCTGTCGCTGCATTTCAACTTGCTGCCTCTGGATCTCAAGCTGCTGACGCTGAAACTCGTCCTGACGAGCCTGAATCTGTGCAAGTGCTGCAGCTGTGTCCTGAGCCTGTCGCTGTATCTGTTGTTGCTGCTGCTCCTGTGCCTAGGTCAACCTCTCAAGAATCGTCACCATGGCTGGGTCTGTGCGGGAGGCTGAACCAGAGCCACCGGCCTCGTGGTCGTGAGACCGAGGAGACCGGTACCTGGGGATGGGCTGGTAGTCCTCATCAGTGCTGTCAGATGTCACATCCTCAGGAAGATCAGCAGGCTGAGCGTCAAGATCGGCAAGCTCTGTCTCTGCAAGCTCATCAACTGTGGCGTCCTACTCAGCTGCTGTCTCAGGAACCTCAGGTCGCACACGCTGTCCGGGTACTGGGGCCTGATCTCTAGTGACTGAAGCCCAAAGCTGACGGATATCATACTCAGGGAAAGCAGTAGTCGTATCTGATATCTCAGCTCGGATCTCTGCTGGTAGCTGAATGGATGATCTAATAATGAAGCAGATCCAGTGTGCATAGGGCAGCTGACGATTACCCTTGAAGCCCTCAGCTATGGTGTCCTCCATCTCACTAAGTATGAGATCCCAAATGTCAAACTGTGTCTGTGAGAGGAGGTGGTGAACAACCCATAGCTGCATCCGAGTCAGTCCCTCTCTGTAGCCAAGTCTGGGAAGTAGAGTGCGTCTGACTATGGCATCCAGAACTCTGGCAAGTGGTGTCAAACTGGCAGGCGTGCGATGAGACCCTTCGCCAAAAGGCTCACGGAAGCAGGGTCGAACCAAGTCTGTAGGTGGCACTGCCCCGCCGTGAGGGCGTCTCGGTGGAGGAGTCTGACCAAAACACAGCTGATGTATCTTCGTGTTGGAAGCTGGGAGTCTGAGAATCTCCCGCACTCTGGTGCTATATAGACGGTGATCGCGGCCTCGGAATGCAAAGTGAATAAAATCATGGGCAGGATCAATCCATAGTGAAGCATAAAACTCTCTGACCCATGTGCCGCAGTATGCACCTGTCCGTCCAAGAAGATCTGACAAGCCTAGCAGAAAGGACAGGTGCGGACATAGCTGTTCTCCCACAACCTCAACCAGTGACTCAAGGTGACAGACCCTCTGTGGTCGGAAAGCAATACCGCTGTCAACTAGAGCCCTGTAGAAATCCTCCTGAAGTGGGGTATAGAAGCCTTCTGAAGCTCTGGGATCCCTCACAGGTGGAAACCACCGACTGACCTCCACGAACCTCAACCCCTGCACCTGACGTGCTGTAGCACCCCTCAAGTCAAAGTGCTCGACCGGGGGTGAACCTCTAGCTCTGGGTGGAGGACGTGCTCCACGACGCTGGCCCTCTGGCCTAGGAGTCACCTGAGTACGTGCACGTGTGGAGCGGCGACGTGGTGGAGACTGAGCTGGCTGCTCCTCTGTGTCCTCTGTAGCCTCTGGAGCCTCTGGAGCCTCTGGAGCCTCTGTGGCCTCTGGAGGTGGATCAACTGACATACCCTCTGTAGCTCCAGTATCCTCAGTGCCCTCAGTGGCCTCTGTGCCGAGCTGTCGACCTTCAAGATGAAAGCGACGCTCGCCTATGCGTATGCCACTGCTCCTGCCACCTCTCTCTGCCTGCTCTGCTGCATCTGCCACGGCCTGAGCAATCTCTGCCTCTGTAAGTGTCTTCTTCTTCTTTCTGGCCATGACCTTGATACGCTTCCCACGTGCAATCTCAGACCGACGAGGAGGACTGTCGTCCCCGTCACCAGGAGCACACCGGCGTTCTTGCAACGCACCATGCTGACAAACTGACCGAAAACCTCTGAAAGATGGTGAACTGTCACTCGAGAGGCTTGGCCTCAATCCTTATCCGCAGGCTTGGCCTCGGATTCAGCAAACTGATCTCACCCTGACACACGGACAGACTCGCTGCAGCGACGGAATAGAGAGATCTACTATAAGCACATATATAACTAAAAGGTACGACACCCTAGAGATAGCAAGCATATGAGATACGATGTGAATCGAAAAGGCGAAGCTACCTCGGATCGACGAGACGACGGTGACAAGAAGAGGTGACCTAGATCGCGAGATTCCCCGAAATCGCCGGACGAGCTCTGATTTGCCGAAACATGATGCAATTAGGATTAAAAGAAAGAATTACGGCAAACCCTAGCGAGGAGGTCAAGGTGACGTGAAACAACCTCGCGAAGAAGACGACACGCGACAAAACCTCGACGACGAACGATCGAACGACGTTACGCGAACCCTAGGGTTAGGGTTAGGGCAACTCGACGAAGAGCGATCGGAGGCGAGCGTGAGACAATCCACTGCCGGAGGTGAAGCTGGCAAAGGAAGAGCGGCTCACCGGCGGCAAGGTCACGTGCGGGCGGCGGTGGCGCGGTGGCGCGTGCGGGCGGCTGGCGTGGGCAGGCACGGGCAGGGCTGGCGCGCGCGCGAGCGAGGGCCGGCGCGGGGCAGGAGACTCGGCTTGCCAGAGGCGAGGAAAACGGCGATGGCGTGACAGCTCCGGCGAAACTCGCGATTTAGGTCTGGCGGCGGACGAAACTCGGGCTGAGGAAGAAACACGGCCGAGGGCAAACCGGTATATGAAGGGTCAGATCCGCTCGACGCGTGATGACCAGACGCGGTCCGGGACCGGACGCGGTGGTCAACAGAGGCGTGTCCGGTGCAGCGTCCGGTCACTAGATCTGGAGTTGGTCTTCTGGATGACCGGACGCGCTGGTGGACGCCGGGACCGGACGCGGTGGTGAAGCATCACTGCGTCCGGTGCAGCGTCCGGTCCAGCGTCCGGTCACTGTTCTTCGCCCTTCTTTGTTCCAAACTACGACGCGACTTCTCCCAATCAGGTTCCAATTCAAAAAGACACAAATAAACACCAATTGGAACATGATATGAGTGACCTCACTCAAACCCTCAAATTTTTCAAAATAGATTGCCTTAGGCTAGTATTATTTCTAAGAAAATAGGCAATAAACACCCAAGGAGCAACGTATGGCCATGCAATAGAGTTTTTGAACCTTTAGGAGCGTCAAAATGCTCTCTCTATCCATGGACGAACACAGAGGTTGCTCAAAGCTTAACCGAAAAGAAACGACAAGAACAACAACCATGCATATGCAATGCAATACAAGAAGGTAAATCTAGAATGCTTGTCAAGTTTGATCCACGGTTAGGCTTCTTCACTCCTCCAAGGAAGGGTTATCGTAACCGTGTTAGCCAAGCCCTAAAACATTGCGATAAAAAAAACATGGCATATTATACAATGCAATGCAAGGGACAACACACACTCATTTTTTAAAGTTGCTAGAATCAAGCACATTGAGTTCACTTCTTAACCTGCAAAAGTTGCCTCATCTAAAGGTTTAGTGAAGATATCCGCTAATTGATTTTCACTTCTTACACCTTCTAGTGATATGTCATTTTTAGCAACGTGATCTCTTAGAAAGTGATGGCGGATATCAATGTGCTTGGTGCGAGAGTGTTGTACCGGATTGTTAGCAATTTTAACGGCACTTTCATTATCACATAAAAGTGGCACCTTTTCAAGAACAATTCCATAGTCTAGGAGGGTTTGTTTCATATATAAGATTTGTGCACAACAAGCCCCCGCGGCAATGTATTCCGCCTCGGCGGTGGACAAAGCCACACTATTTTGCTTTTTAGATGACCAAGATACTAAAGATCTTCCAAGCAAATGGCACCCTCTGGATGTGCTTTTTCTATCAATTTTGCAACCGGCATAGTCCGAATCGGAATAGCCAACTAGTTGGAATCTAGCTCCTTTGGGATACCAAAGACCAATGCTTGGGGTGAGCTTAAGATATCTTAGGATTCTTTTTATGGCACTTAGGTGAGGTTCTTTAGGGTACGCTTGAAAGCGGGCACACATGCACACACTAAACATGATATCAGGCCTAGATGCGGTAAGGTACAACAAGCTACCAATCATAGAACGGTAGAGAGTTTGATCAACCGGTTTACCTCCCTCATCTAGGTCGAGATGTCCATTTGATGGCATTGGGGTCTTGATTGGTTTGCATTCTTCCATCTTGAATCTTTTGAGAAGATCCTTGGTATACTTTTCTTGAGAGATGAAAATCCCTTCTCTCATTTGCTTTACTTGAAATCTAAGAAAGAATGTGAGCTCACCAATCATTGACATCTCGAACTCCTTCGACATCAATTCACCAAATTCCTTGCAATAATCTTCATTTGTTAATCCGAAGATGATATCATCAACATATACTTGACAAATAAAGATCTCCCCATTAAACTTCTTGGTGAATAGTGTGGTGTCGACCTTCCCAATGGTGAAGCCCTTCTCAATGAGGAAGTCCTGGAGGCGCTCATACCACGCTCTAGGGGCTTGCTTGAGCCCGTATAACGCCTTGGACAACCTATAAACATGATTAGGATATCTAGGGTCTTCAAACCCGGGAGGTTGATTAACATAGACTAGTTCATTTATAAAGCCATTTAAGAATGCACTTTTCACATCCATTTGATATAGTTTCATATCATGATGTGATGCATATGCAAGGAGGATACGAATGGCTTCAAGTCTTGCAACGGGTGCAAAGGTCTCTCCAAAATCAAGACCTTCAACTTGAGAGAACCCCTTTGCAACTAGTCTTGCCTTGTTCCTCACCACTATGCCTTGGTCATCTTGCTTGTTTCGGAACACCCACTTGGTTCCAATGACTCTTGCACCTTTAGGATGCTCTTCAAGTGTCCATACTTGATTACGGGTGAAGTTGTTCAATTCTTCATGCATTGCATTCACCCAATCCGGATCTTGAAGAGCTTCTTCTACATTCTTAGGTTCAACACAAGAGACAAAAGAGTGATGTTCAACAAAAGAAGCTAGTTTTTGAGATCGAGTCATTACTCCCTTTGTAGGACTCCCTATGATGAGATCTTGTGGATGTGCTTGAAGTAGTGGTGAGTTTCTTCTATCAACCACTTGAGGAGGTGGATGGGGAGCATCAACATCTTAAGCTTGTGCCTCGGCTTGTTCATGAGAGACATAAGTGTCTTCATTTTCAACTTTCTCATTCTTGTCATCATCTTGAGGCACATGTGATGAAGATGGTGGATCAACAATTTGTACATCGTCATCATCATCTTTTGGCTTGATGTCTCCTACCGGCATGTTCTTCATGGCCTCCCTCAAGGGTTCATCACCTACATCATCACAATTCTCAATTGCTCCTTGGGAGCCGTTAGATTCATCAAATTCCACATCATATGTTTCTTCAACCAAACTGGTGGCATGGTTAAATACTCTATATGCTTTGGACTTTGATGAGTAACCAACAAGAAAACCAATATCACAACGTCTTTGAAACTTCCCTAGGTGTTGACGCTTCTTGTAGATGTAACATTTGCAACCAAACACCCGGAAGAAAGAGACGTCCGGCTTCTTCCCATTAAGCAACTCATAGGGGGTCTTGCCAAGAAACTTTTGTAGGAAGAGGCGATTTGAAGCATAGCATGCGGTGTTGATTGCCTCGGCCCACAACTTTTCCGGAGTGTTGTACTCATCTAGCATTGTTCTTGCAAGGGTGATCAAAGTTCGGTTCTTTCTCTCAACTACACCATTTTGTTGAGGAGTGTAGGTTGAAGAGACCTCATGCTTGATTCCAATTTCATCACAATAAGCTTCAATGTTGGTGTTGTCAAACTCTTTGCCATTGTCACTTCTAATCTTCTTTATCTTGACTTCAAATTCATTTTGAGCTCTCTTTACAAACTTCTTGAAGCAATTTGCCACTTCGGATTTGTCATGAAGGAAGAAAGTCCATGTATACCTTGAGTAGTCATCCACTATCACAAGACAATAGAGATTACCACCCAAGCTCTTGTATGTTGTAGGCCCAAACAAATCCATGTGTAGAAGTTCTATCACTCTTGAAGTTGACATGAAAGCTTTGGTTGGATGAGTGTTTGCAACTTGTTTGCCCGCTTGACATGCACTACAAGGTTTGTCCTTTTCAAACTTCACATCCTTCAATCCTCTCACTAGTTCTTTCTTCAATAGCTTGTTGAGAGTGTTCATTCCAACATGAGCAAGCCTCCTATGCCAAAGCCAACCAAGTGAGGTCTTGGTGAACAAACAAGTCATCAAATTTGCATCTTCGGAGGTGAAGTCAACAAGATAAAGATTGTTGTATCTAAAGCCTTTGAATATCACTTGCTTGTCATCTATCTTTGAAACTTCCACTTCATTTGGTGTGAACAAGCATTGGAAGCCAAGGTCACAAAGTTGCCCAACGGATAACAAGTTGAAACTCAATGAAGCAACATAGAGCACATTTGAGAGTGAGTGATCATGTGATATTGCAATCTTGCCTATACCCTTGACTTTGCTCTTTGAATTATCCCCAAATGTGATCTTCTCTTGACATATTCCATTTTCTTCAATGGTGGTGAACATACGAGGATCACCGGTCATATGTTGAGTGCAACCACTATCAATGACCCAATGAGATCCACCGGTCTTGTAGTTCACCTACACACAAGAGATCAAGCTTTTTATTTAGGGACCCAAACTTGAGAGGGGCCCTTGACTTTATCCACTAGTGACTTGGCAACCCATATTTTCTTTGGCCTATTCTTGTTTGGGGGACCCAAAAACATGACTTTTATCTTTCCATTTGAATCTTTTCTTAGCATATAATGAGCATTGAAGGCGAAGGGTCTAGCATGCTTGGGCAAGGGTTGTGGTGGTGGAGTTTTGCATTCATGAGCAAAGTGACCTTCTTGACCACACTCAACACATCTCTTTGGCTTGGGCTTTGACTTGCTTTGTTGTTGTTGAGCTTTTGCTTTCTTCTCTTGATTTGCCAAGTACCCAATACCACTTCTATCCATCTTCATTACGGTGTTCATGAGGAGCTCACTTTGCAAATGTTGGCCTCTTGTGAACTTGCTTAGGCCGGTCTTGAGATGCTCTTTTTCTTGCTTGAGCTTTTTGTTTTCTTCAATGAGTGACTCATTTGTTGGTTGCTTCTCAAGAGCCATCAAACCTTTTAGCTTCTTGTTCTCATTTGCAAGCTTCTCATTCTCACTCTTAATCTTGGCATAATCATCATGGTTGCTTGACTCAACCACACTCTTGCCTTTGCTACTAGAACCTTGCTCAATGCTTTCAATGATCAAGTCATCACATGATGTAGCTATATCACACTTAACAACATGGTTAGTAGCATCATGTGTCTCAAGAGCAAGTTCATTAGCAACCACAAGACTATCATAGTCAATTTTTAATGTGGTGTATTTGTCCTTTAGAGAATTATGTCTAGTGATGAGCTCATCATGCTTCTTCTCAAGTTTATCATGTTGATCTTTAAGCTCTTTATAAGAGGTTTTGAGCTCCTTGAGAGTGGAAGACATCACTTTATTTTGAACTCTAAGCTCACCACTAGTCTTCTAAATATTTTCAAGCTTGGATGAGAATGATTCATTTTTATTTTGAAGATCATCATTTTCACTTCTAGTCCTTCTTATGATTTTAGTGTATTTGTTTAGCAATTTTATAAGTTCATCATAAGAAGGTGAGTCATATTCATCATCACTATCACTATCATCATCATCATCACTATCATGGTTTTGTACCTTTCGTTCACCCTTGGCCATAAGGCATAGGTGAGTTGTGGACGATGATGGTGAAGGAGGCGGTGAAGGTGGTGATGAAGATGTTGGTGAAGATGATGGCCCCATCACAAATGCGGCAACCTTCTCTTTCTCATCATCGCTCTCATCTTCGGAGGACTCACAAGATGATTCAATGTCGGTGAGCCAATCACCAACAATGTATGCCTTTCCTCCCTTCTTCTTCTTGTGGAACTCCTTCTTCTTGCCATCCTTCTTCTTGTATGGCTTGTTCTTCTTCTTCTCTTCTTCTTCATCTTCATCACTTGAATCATTTTTCTTGCCCTTGTTCTTATTCTTGTACTTGTCTTTTGGTGGTCTAGGGCATTGATGAGCTAGGTGGCCAAGTTCACCACAATTGTAGCAATCCATCTCCGAGATTGGCTTTCTCTTGCTACTTATGAAGAATTTCTTCTTCTTGCCATCGAACTTGATGCCACTCTTGTTGAGCTTCTTTAGCATCTTGGTGGTCTTTCTCACCATGAGTGCAAGTGATTCATCATCAACATCACTTTCACTTGAGCTTTCTTGCACCATCATGGCTTGGCCCTTCTTCTTCTTCTTGTCATGACTAGCTTTGAAGGCCAAGTCTTTCTTCTTGGAAGATGATGAGCCCTCTTCCGGAGTGATATGCATGTACATCTCATGAGCATTGATTTTCCCTAAAACTTGAGTCGGTGTTGCGGTGGAAAGATCACTTTGGTGAAGCACGGTGACAATGTGTCCATACTTCTCAACGGGAAGCACACTCAAGATCTTCCTTGCAACATCCGATTGGCTCATTTTGGTGAGCCCAAGAGCATTGAGGTCCTCTACAAGAACATTCAAGCGAGTGTACATGTCATTAGCACTTTCTTTGGGAAGCATCTCAAAAGAATTAATTTTCTTTAAAGCTATGTGATAGCGATCCTCACGCTCACTCTTAGTTCCCTCATGGAGAGCACAAAGATTTTCCCACAATTCATGAGCGTTCTTTGCATTACGCACGCGATTGAAGATATCTTTGCCTAAGCCCCGGTAGAGTGCATTTTTGGCCTTTGCATTCCACCGGTCGTACTTCTCCTCGTCACCACTTGGGTTAGCGGGATCCCTTATGGGGGGAAGCCCTTCGGTTGCGGCTCTAAGGCACCCAACATCTATGGCTTCGAGGTACGCCTCCATACGAATTTTCCAATATGGAAAATCATCTCCCTCAAAAGTGGGAGGTGGTCCTTCCCCATTAGACATCTTGCTCTAGGCGGTAAAGCCTAAAAATAGAGCAACACGGCTCCGATACCAATTGAAAGGATCAAGATGCCCAAGAGGGGGGGGTGAATTGGGCTTTTCTAAAAATTAAATGCAAGAAATAAATCCTACAAGCCAGAATTCACCCCTAGTGTCTACTTGTGTTCCTAGAGAGTCTACCGATACAAAGTTTTGCACCCTAGTTTCTAATCCTAGTCTAGCATGGCAAGTCTAGGAATGTAAATAAGCAATGAAAGTAAATACGAGAATGTAAATGCTTGAATGTAAAGGGGCAAGGAACACGGCGATGTTTTTCCGAGGTATCGGAGAGTCGCCACTCCCCACTAGTCCTCGTTGGAGCACCCGCGCAAGGGTGTAGCTCCCCCTTGATCCGCGCAAGGATCAAGTGCTCTCTACGGGTTGATTCTTTGACACTCCGTCGCGGTGAATCACCCACAACCGCTCACAAGATGAGTTGGGTCATCCACAAGCTCCGCCGGATGATCACCGAACTCCCAATCACCACCAAGCCGTCTAGGTGATGGCGATCACCAAGAGTAACAAGCTAGAACTCTCACTTGACCACTACGAGCCCAAATGAGAAAGTGGATGCACACTTGCTACTCTCTAATCGCTAGTGAGGAACTCTCAAGCTTTGATTCTCAAATCTCTATCCTCACTAGTGCTCTTGCACTCCCTTGCACTCCAAAGGTGTTTATCAGCTGATCAAATGAGCAAGAGACCTCTAAAAGAGGTGGTGGGGATGTATTTATACACCCCACAGACAAAACGAACCGTTACCCGCTGACTCAGCAAAACACGAGCTGACCGGACACGCCGGTTGAACTGACCGGACGCGCCGGTCGCTCGTAACGGTCGAAATCCGAAAAACAACTGAGTGACCGGACGCACCGGTCAGGGGTGACCGGATGCGTCCGATCGTGCAGGGAGCATACTGTACTCGCACCGGACGCGCGACCGCGTCCGATCGATGATGACCGGATGCGTCCGGTCGTCTCTGGACCTTACTGGACTGTGACCGGACGCGCCGATCACACCCAGGTCGCGTCCGATCGGGTGTTTCCCTCAAGTGACACGTGATGACTTCTGACCACCGCGTCCGGTCCTCGCGAGGACCGCGTCCGGTGTTCAGAGCTGAAACCCTAGCCGCGGAACTGTACTGACCGGACGCGTCCGGTCATGCCGAGGACCGCGTCCGGTCATGGGAAAACGACCCGAAACTCTCCGAAACGCGTCACAACTTGAACCAAGTTGCTTCTAACAGAACTTTGAGCTATTCTAGAGCTGCCTAGCGCCAAGTTTAACAAGTGTGCACCACACCTAAACATAGGACTCGCCTAGGTCAAGCTACCCGCTCATGCCCCCCTTTATAGTACGGCCAAAAGAGAAAAACGAAGATCCTAACGACTATTCCAAATGTCTCTCAACACCTCGACATCCGGAACTAACCGTCCTTAATCTTGACGTCACTCTTTTGAAAACCGAAACGATTTTCATCAAGGGGCATGAATACCATGGTGCCCAAAGCAGTTAAAACCTCCATGACCTAACTTATCAAAGTTTCTGCAAAACACACGTTAGTCATGGTAATAAAGCGTTGTCATCAATTGCCGAAACCAAACCTCGGGGCCTAGATGCTTTCACAAACCTATTGTACAGTTCTATAGTCACGTAGAGCTCACAAATATGAATCTAACGCAATTTGAATGGATCAAATCGGAGTTAAAACGGAGATTCTACGACTAAAACAAGTTGAGTGGCAAAACTGTAAATATCAGAAAACGTATTTTTCATTTACCGAGACGAAATATGTTTTCAACCGATAAAAACGAACACGGGTTATTACGTTTTGGACTGCGGGTTCTAAACTAGAAAAGGGCAGGGACTCTTTAGCAAAAGTTACAACCGAACCGGTATCAATGAATAACATCCGTCCGATTCAAAACGGACGGCCGAGATCAAAACAGGGAAGGAGAGAGAGAGCAGCCGGCGGCGCTCCGGCCAGTTCCCGGCCGTCGGCGAGCTCTCACGGCGGCGCCATCATCGGAGAAGGCCAAAACACAACTCCGTCCACCAAACGATGAAAGGAGAACACCGGGAGATCGAGAAGCTCACGACGAACTCACCCCGTGCGAAGATAGGACCGGAGGATGACCGGAAAACGGCAGCTAGCTCGCGATGGCGGCTATGGCGGCGGTGGTGCTTGCGGTGGCGATATTTGACGGCTATAGCGACCCCAAAGAGGTGGGATGAGGGCGGAGGGATGCGAGGGCTCCGTTTTATAGCCCGAAGGCATCGGTATACAAGGAAAGGAGGAGATTCAAGGCGGATTCGGATCACCGAATCGAAGAAGGTGGTGCTCACGGTTGGAAAGAACCGGAGGAAGAAGAAAGGAAAGGGGAGGCGGTCGCTGACAGGTGGGACCGACTCGTCAGCGGCTCGGGTGCGGGACGCGGCCGCGCACGCGCGAAGTGGGTCGGCTGGCCGTGGCGTGGGCTTGGCCCAGAAACCGGAGGCGGGCGCGGGAGAAGGCGGGCCGCGCGCGGGGAGGCAGGCCGAGGCGGCGGCTGCGGCTGAGTTGGGCCGAAACCGAGATGAGCTGATTTTCCATTTTCTTTTTCTTTTTTCTAATTTTTCAAAGCCATTTTTCAAAAGATTTTCAAATCCAATTTGAATTTGACTAAAACCACTCAACACAAAATTTAAAATACAGCAGCATGAATGCTCAATCATGTTTCTAACCTTATATTTGATTTTAAATTTATAAAAATTATTATCATTCTAAATTTGCATGCTCACAAAAATATATAAAAATCACATTTCTCCTATTTTTCTTCTTTTTCAAAATTTTAGGGTGTTACACCTCTATACTCAATTCTCCCGCACTCATCCATCCTCTATATCATCCTCTATCCACTCTATCCACTGTGGGACCAACTTGTCACTTTATCTAAATATATTAATGTGTGATCTAGTTTTGAAGGATTTATTAAGATGAATTTAATGGTGCAATCAAAATTTAATTTAAATTTTTGGTTTGTGAGTTATAGTTTTTTCTTTTGTTTAGCTAGTGGGGCCGCCACTGCCCACGGTAGAGTAAGCACTCTAAATATAGAGTGAGAGAAATAATAGAGTATCGTTTTAGAGTACCCAGTACAATAGTTTTTACTCTATATTCATACTCTAAAGCTTTAGAGTAACTGCGGGTAGTCTAACCTATATATATCTACCTATCCGATCTGAAGTTTACGACATTTGATGCATCACGTATTTTCCTATTAGCAAATACTCATGGTTAGATCTGATCGGACACCGGGTTAGATCGAATTTGGATTGGACCTAAAAAAATATCTAGTCAAAATTTTTGGCCTGAGTTCAACTCAATACAAAACGGGCTCCGTCAGATCAAGCTATATATCAGATTTTTTTGTTCCTCAAAAAAATATATATCAGCTTTTTTCTTTTCAAGCGTGGAAGAATGGGAGCAATGCGACATCACAACAGAAACTCCAGCAAAAACTACAAGACATGTTTCCTGGTTGATGCGCTAGTATAGGAATACCTTTGCCTATATCCGGAGGGAGCTACAGAAGCTACGGGATTATGCTGTCGAGTTTTATACGCTGAAATGGGGGGACAGACATCAGTGACATCCTGATTTTTTTGGAGTGCTTGGTGTGTTACATAAAGATCATAGCTTTTCTTCAAGCTGGGATCGACTACTTAGTTACTTATATGAGATTTCTCCTCTATGCTTGGGTAGAGCACATATATGATCAAACTTTTCTATCTTTGGTTTATCGTCTTTGCAAAGGTCATTTTTTGAGTCCAGTGAAGCTTGCTACACACCTACGACTCAACTTTCAACCTTTAGTGCCAAAGTGCGCAAGGGAGCCTATTGGAAGTCTTGGTCACCGTTGTCCGGTGATGGTATTCACTTATGTTTCCAATGTGGCTTCATCAAAGTGCACATCCAATGCTGCTGCGCCATGGATGTGCTCTGCTTTGGGATATGAAAGGACGGAGGAAAAGAATATGACACACCTCGAGAGTTGCTAACTAACGCAAAACAGCCCTCCATCCTGTCCTCCATCCTTCGAACCAAACATAAAACATGAAGATCTTGTCGAACTAGAACCATCCCAACCTAGAAAACAAGGATAAGACCATTCTATCCGCTTCATCTCAGAACTAAACACAACCTATACAGCAGCACATATTTGCATTCACTGTCCATTTACAAAGGAAGTCTGGATGCTAGTCAAAAATTGGGTTGGAGATCACATTGTCCTCATTAATGACGGTGTGCATACTTTGAAAATCTGGTGGGAGAAGTCACTGCAGGGAGATCAGCAGAAAACCACAGCAGCCATTTTGATGTACTCGACTTAGAATATCTGAAAAGAGCGCAACCAGAGGACTTTCGAGGGGACAACGCGAACACCGGCCCAAGTACTGAGGCTGATCAAGGAAGAGCTTGGTCTCTTCAGTAAAGCTTTGAAGAAATTAGAGTTACCGCCATGAATATCCTCTTTATTATCTCCATGCTTTTTATGAGTTTGAGTGGTCTTACTAATGTAAGAACCAAATCATTGTAACTGGTTTGCTTCCGTCTTATATGATATAGCAGTGCTCCTGCTAGTTCTTCTAAAAAAATAAAAGAAAGAAATTTATCGACAACGTCTACTCACAGGGTGTTAGCAAAAAAAAATAAGTTACGAAAAACAAACTGTAAGCTCAAATTACTTGTGGCTCGTTAGCAAAAAATAATTTAGGAAAAACAAACTGTAAGATCAAATCACTTGTGGTTCGTTATAGATTTTCTCGCTTGCTTCCATTTGAAGGTAAATTGTTTTGGTGAAAGTGCAACAATTTCTGAAAAGCGCACCAACCCACTGCCATCTAAAGCGCTGAACACAGCATTCATAATCCAGCTTCTGACAGGCATTCGAACACCAAAGGATCGGAGTAAAGCTCAACTTATCTCCAGTAAATAAAGCTTCTTACTACTTCATCTTTTTAAACGATATACCAGCTGTGCAGATACAGTCATGCTGGTGATTATATATCTCAATACGATCTGCCGCGAGTTCTGAACCCCAGAGGATTCTACTCATTCGAGCCGTTCCATCTGTCGAAGGAAAAGTGGTCAGTATCATCCAAGTTGAACTCAGAACCTAAATACATTGCATTCAGCCCTTTCTTTACTCCATAATCTCAATCCAACACAAACATTTGCCGGTTAAGGCTTACTTCTTAATTCAAGAGCATAATTGCAATGTACTATTTACAACATCATCCAAGTATTCATTATTTGCAATTTGAGAAGACGGTGAGGTAGACAGGGAAACCCAAGTACCTTCCATAGGCCATCATTTAGATAGTGCATATTGTCAACGCCAATTCCTTTGTTAATGGTCCTTCTACAGAAATAATCAGATCATTGCCAACAGAAGACATGTTAGTAGCTATGATTATGTCGGATGCAATATTAAGGAAAGCTAAAATCACAAAGAAACTATCAAAAGTGAAGATCAACCACTTCAAACCATTAGAGGCAAACATTGGACACTCAAAAACAGAGTGAGGCAACGAGCATGAGTGCAAGCTTCGCGCTTGGAATATTACTTCCAGATTGAGAAGTGTCAGTATTGATCAATACTTCAGAGTGAAACTTACATGTCTTTTGCTGACATCTTTGTATATCCAATTGCCAGTGCGTGTTGTTTGCCTTCAGCCATTATAGCCTGGAAAAAACATAGTTAAACAGAGAAGATGAGAGTCACAGCAGGCATGTTCAAGGGCAGAACAAGCTTGGTAAGAAATTATCATGAACTATGGTGCATAAATCAACCATACAGATGCAATGCAGAATATTTCAATATGGACAGTTTAAAAGTTTATACCCTTCATTTGCAGAATGCAGAAGCACACTAAGGTATACCATTTTTTTTGTTGCAGACTACCTACTGAAGTAGATATTAAACATTCAGTATTGGTAACATATGAACTAGAAATTTAGCATAAGCCATTTACCACTGGTGTTTCCTCCTCAACTTCGTCATCCAAGGCACCACCAGGTGATGTCAACCCAGGACACATTATGTTTGCACCAGATAGAACAAATTTGATAGCACCTCTATCCACTTGGAACTTTTTCATGATATCAGGATCTGATCAAATGCAAGCACAGTTTTCATACCAGTTAATATTCTCCAACAAATTAATATTAACAATGACAGAGCCCAAACAGATATGTATGACAAAATAAAAAAGGATGATCCCTAAAATTTGTTTCACACATCATGCTACATCTTGTGTGCATAGAAGACATGCCAGAAAATTTGGAAGAAAATTACACTGATGAAGAAGACGCAGGGTTGGCATGTAAGGACCATCACGGATGTTGAAAAATAGAGGGACATTATTCACCACTACAAGATTCAGATGGTTTTGGCTGCAGGAATAAAGAAATAAACTGTTATCAGTGCACTTCAAAGGCCACACAAGTACTTTTGATCTATTTAATATTATTTCACCAAAAAGTACAAGTACATTTACTTATTCTTCACTTGGCAGAATAGTTAAGAAAAAAATGTCAAATACAATTTCAGGTAAGCAATATTATGTACCAAAAAAACATAGTGTATAGTTAGCAAGCATGCTGAACAAGAAAGAAAAACTACTAACCATTTAACAACAATCATAGGTGACTTCTTTGGGAGCAAGTCATCTAGCAAAGGTTCAAGGCTGGGGTACTGCAATGTAGTTAATTTTGGTAAGCTAGGCAGAAGATTATGTAATGTAACTGAAAGGAAAAGGAAATAGAGGTCCAAGCAGATTCTTTGTAATAACAAAACCTCATCAGCGATACTTTGCCGAATCTTCCGTTGTACAGAGGCCTTAACTTGATTCTGTCCAGATATATCTTCTGAAGAGAATCTGGAGGTGTAAATAACAAGATTAAAAGAGTAGTCTGTGTTAAAACTGCCAAAGATCGGCAACAAAAGATAGAAAAGCCTTGCATAGAGTATAACAACTTTGCAGTCCATGAACCATTTTGTGTCTGATAATATATACAGTCATAAGGTAATCAACAATGTTTTATATCATGATGTTAGACTATAACAAATTACGTGTATAATTTCCAGCTTAAGATCACCACTTATGGGTCAACCAATAATAATGTCATATCTACTGATTATTCTTAACTCCGCCTATGTTGACTGTAAGACTTTCTTAAGTCGTCTCAACATAGCCGGTCCTAAGCCCGGGTAAAGGAGGAGGGTGTGTTAAGGTCTGGCGAACCAACAGTAAAAAAACAGCCACTCTCATGGATTTGAGACCCACAAGAGATTCGTTGAGGCGTAACCCTCTTAGCGACGCGCTACATCGGAACCCGGGTGTGGTGTTAAATGGGCAAGGGCCGGGTCGTCATCCCCTTAGTGGCGCGTCGTATCGTGACCTGGGTACGATGAAAAATGAGCAAGGGTCGGGCCGTCGCAACCTTAGTGGCGCGCTACATCTACGCCCGGGTGTAGTGAAAAATGAGCAAGGGTCTTCGCACTTCCCTCGACGGGTGCGAAGGGTAAGGAAGCTAGCCGAGCCAACTAGGATTCGTCTAGGTAGCTGGAACGTAGGGTCCCTAACGGGTAAGCTAAGAGAGCTAGTCGATGCAGCAATTAGAAGGCGTGTAAATATTCTATGCGTTCAGGAGACTAAATGGAAGGGACAGAAGGCGAAGGAGGTGGAGGATACTGGCTTTAAACTTTGGTACACGGGGACAACATCGGGTAGGAATGGTGTAGGCATCTTGATCGATAGGAGCCTTAAGGATGGAGTCGTTGATGTTATGAGGCAAGGCGACCAGATTATCTTGGTCAAGCTGGTAGTTGGAGATTCGGCTCTGAATGTGATCAGTGCCTATGCCCCTCAGGTAGATCTTAGCGAGGGCACAAAGAGGCAGTTTTGGGAAGATCTTGATAGCATGGTTAGTACCGTGCCTATCAGCGAGAAACTCTTTGTAGGAGGAGACCTCAACGGCCATGTTGGTGCGACTAATGTAGGTTTCGAGCGGGTGCACGGGGGGTTCGGGTATGGTAGTAGGAATCAAGAGGGGGAGGATGTTTTGAACTTCGCGCTGGCCTATGACTTGTTGATAGCGAACACCCTCTTTAGGAAGAGAGAATCTCATCTAGTAACCTTTCGTAGTGGACAACACCCGAGTCAGATCGACTTTATCCTTGCAAGGAAGGAGGATAGACGTGCTTGCTTTGATTGTAAGGTGTTACCTGGGGAGTGTGTTGTCCCTCAACATAAGCTTGTGGTGGCGGACTTTCGCTTTCGGGTACGTGTCCACCGGGACAAACGGGTCAAGATTGCGAGAACGAAGTGGTGGAAGCTTAGAGGGGAAGCAGCGCAAACGTTTAAGGAGAGGATGCTAGACGATGGGCCTTGGGAAGAAGGAGAAGATGCCGACGACATGTGGCTAAAGATGGCAACATGTGTCCGGAAGGTGGCTTCGGAAGTGTTTGGCGTGAGTAGGGGAGGCAAACGGGAAGCGAAAGACACATGGTGGTGGAATGACGAGGTGCAAAGGGCTATTAGGGAGAAGAAGGAGTGTTTCAAGCGTCTCCACCATGACAAGAGTGTAGCCAACATCGAGGGCTATAAAATAGCGAAGAGGGTTGCAAAGCGAGCTGTGAGTGTAGCAAAAGGTCAGGCGTATGATGACCTTTATCAGCGGCTAGGCACGAATGAAGGGGGGGGACATTTATAGGATGGCTAGAATCCGCGAGAGGAAGACAAGGGACATCAACCAAATAAAATGCATCAAGGATGGGACAGATCGACTTCTGGTGAAGGATGAGGAGATCAAGGACAGATGGAGAGAGTACTTCGACAAGCTGTTTAATGGGGAGAATGAGGGTCCTGCCCTTGAGTTGGACGACTCATTTGACGATACCAATAAACGCTTTGTGAGGAGAATTCAGGAGACATAGATCGGAGAGGCTTTGAAGAGGATAAAGAGAGGTAAAGCGATGGGCCCTGATGGTATCCCCATTGAGATGTGGAGATACCTAGGCGCCAGAGCGATAGTATGGTTAACTAAACTTTTTAACCTTATTTTTCGGTCTAACAAGATGCCTGAAGAATAGAGGAGAAGTATATTAGTACCTATCTTCAAGAACAAGGGAGATGTTCAAAATTATACTAACTACCGTGGGATTAAGTTGATGAGCCATACGATGAAGCTCTGGGAGAGGGTTATCGAGCATCGCCTAAGGAGAGTGACACATGTGACCCAAAATCAGTTTGGGTTTATGCCTGGTAGGTCGACCATGGAGGCAATTTTCTTATTACGACAATTGATGGAGAGATATAGGGAGCAGAAGAAGGACTTGCACATGGTCTTTATTGATCTCGAGAAAGCATATGACAAAGTACCGAGAAATGTCATGTGGTGGGCCTTGGAAAAGCACAAAGTCCCAACTAAGTACGTTACCCTCATCAAGGATATGTACAGGGATGTGGTGACGTTTGTCCGAACATGTGATGGCGACACCAGTGACTTTCCAATTAAAATAGGACTGCATCAGGGGTCAGCTTTGAGCCCTTATTTATTTGCTTTGGTGATTGATGAGGTCACAAGGGACATACAAGGTGATATCCCTTGGTGTATGCTCTTTGCTGATGATATGGTGCTAGTTGACGACAGTATGGCGGGGGTTAATAGGAAGTTAGAACTATGAAGGCACACGTTAGAGTCGAAAGGGTTCAGACTTAGTAGGACTAAGACCGAGTACATGAGGTGCGATTTCAGCGTGACTAGGCACGAGGAGGGAGACGTTAGCCTCGATGGGCAAGTGGTGGCCAAGAAGGATACTTTTCGGTATTTAGGGTCGATGCTACAAAAGGATTGAGACATTGATGAAGATGTTAGGCATAGAATTTCAGCCGGCTGGCTGAAATGGCGTCAAGCTTCTAGCGTTCTCTGTGACAAAAGGATGCTTCAGAAGCTGAAAGGTAAGTTCTATAGGACGGCGATTCGTCCGGCGATGTTATACGGTGCTGAGTGTTGGCCTACAAAAAGACGACATGTCCAGCAATTGAGTGTAGCAGAGATGCGTATGTTGCGTTGGTGTTGTGGGCACACAAGGAGGGATAGAGTCCGGAATGACGATATTCGGGATAGGGTTGGGGTGGCACCAATTGAGGAGAAATTGATTCAACATCGGTTGAGATGGTTTGGACATGTCCAACGGAGGCCTCCTGAGGCGCCGGTGCGTAGTGGAGTTCTAAAGCGGGCCGATAATGTAAAGAGCGGTAGAGGTCGACCTAAACTAACTTGGGACGAGTCCGTTAAGAGAGATCTTAAGGAGTGGAATATCTCCAAGGATTTAGCTATGGACAGGAGCGCTTGGAGATTGGCAATCAACGTGCCTGAACCGTGACATCTTTTTGTCTTGTGCCATTTATGTCCCTTTACGTGTCTCCCTGTTTCTCGTCTCTTTTGGGTTTCATCTCTAGCCTACCCCAACTTGCTTGGGACAAAAGGCTATGTTGTTGTTGTTGTTGTACTGATTATTCTTGATAGAAACTTCCACCATTGAATGTCATATGCTTGCAACAATCAGAATGAACTTTAGTATAAAGCACAGGAGGCACAAGTCAGTTACTTCACTTACTCGGAATAATCATATAGTATTAATTAATGGTTCTGGTAAAATATAGAGAATCCAGAAGAAAAATGACATTACAACAGCAATTCAGTATTCTCTTGTTCCTGGTCAAACTCAAACACTAAAGGGACCACACTTCAGTTAATTTGGTACATGCACAATTTAACTGAAATCTTGTCACCAGTAATGTTATAAAACATGACATACTACAAGTATTCAAATTCATAATAAAGAGGTTAGGCTAAATGATAACTATACTAATCCTAAAAGGTGTGCAAACAAAATCTTGGCAAAAAATTTGGCTGCCAAAATTATGATAGGACCGATACATAAACAAAGCAGGCAAGGCAAGCCCTCACAGTAAAGTGAATAACTTTTGGAAATTCCAAAATGCACATCTAAAATATCGCAGACAAGATTCTCGACGAAGCATGTAATTCAGTGAAGCTATTGCACTAATAAATACACTTAAAATCATCTTGAAAAGTAAAGAACTACTTAGTTAGGGTTTGAAAAGACAAACAACTGTAGTGCAGTGTCCTTTGAAAAGTTTTGCTCCATTTATGATATTGAAACATGGCGGTATGAATCTTAAGAGATACATTGCAACCAACGCATGAACGCTTTAGCTGGCTCAAATGAGGGTACCAAGGGAAAAGAAGCCATGCACTCCAGAGGGATCTGGTGCAAGCAAGTGCAGTAAGAGCTCTCCAGAAATATAAATGTATAGTAGTCCCTCTATGCATTAAATAATTAAAGAAGTGTCATACAAGTCATTTCCCATTACTACAATACTGCTCTTAAGAAATCATGGGGATCCACCATTAGTTTTATATAGTTGTATACATAACTTGAACTGAAAATTCTTAGCTTTAGCGAACTGGCCTAACATGCCTTAGATAAAAAACACATGCGCACATATTTATCTCTATATATATACTGCTTCAACTGTACCACCCTAAATAAATTTCTGATAAATAGCAGGTAGCCAGGTACCAAGATAATTCTACAGCAGACAGGAAGCATAAACCATATTCACTAAGGTGGTGGTAGAAGCATGACCCACTCGTACACGGCACACCTCAACATCCAGAAACTCCAACCACACAACGGCAGCATCTAACCGCAACCGCACCCTAGAATCATAACGCTCTTTGTCAGCCAGTTGATGCAACATCGAGCAGCTTCAGCACATCCCAACTCATGTATCAAGAACTCCATGCCGACCACCATTGCTGTCACATCTTGCTCCCACAAAGCCCCCTACCATGTTTCAGAGAGAAACTAAGCGGCCGACCACCATTGCTGTCACATCTAGCTCCCACAAAGCCCCCGACCATGTTTCAGAGAGAAACTAAGCGGCCAAAGGGGTGGTCGTTTTCCACAGATCCCCGATCCCAGCGAAAAGAACAGAGAGAAACACAATCCCGAATTACGCACGGTGGTGCCAGAGTAATTAGCGGCGGCGAATCGCAACGGAGAACCAGATCGGTGAACGCAGCGGATGGCAACGACAGATCGAATTACTGAGCCCGGGAATCGGAAAGGGGTTACAGGGAAGAAAGATGCGGGAGGGGAGTAGGAGAGGACTCACTTCTTAAACATGGCGCACGCCGCACGGACTTGTCCCTCCCCTTGTTCGGCGTCGGACTGAAGCGGACGGGGCGGCGGCGGGCGAGAGGGAGAGGAGATATGCGGCCGATGCCGCGCTGTGCTGGAACCGGAAGAAAGACGCGCTCCGGACCTTCTTCCTCTGGGTGCCGGCTGGATTCCATTGGGCCCAAATGTGCTGAGAGCAGCCCGCTCACAATGGATCAGAATCTGTCAACCGAACGAATACCGGCCTGTCTGGATAGCATGTACGGAATGTTGTTCTGGGACTGCCGAGGCCCATGTTGATATTATGCTAGAATTTCCTTCCTCTTGAGCGGAACATTTTTCTTTTTATTAGCTAGAACAAAACAGCTGTGTTCATGGGATGATTATGCTTAAAAATATTTCTGTGATGAAACTATTTTGTGGAAAATATGGTGTTTCGGCTGAACGCTTCAGGAAAATCATGTTCTTATCTCTGCAACTAAAACATTGGTAAAGGAATCGTTCACCCTAAATAAATGTTATCCTGCTCATCCTCCTTCCTCACGAGGGCCACAAAGAGGTGCCCACCTCGAAGGCGTTGTTATCCTGCTCGAACTTCGGCACCGTACCACCCACCGGAGGCTCCACAACCGGAGATGCACTGAAACGCATCTCGTACTCTCCGCCGCCCGCCGGCGGTGGCCCGTTAAGCCTCTGAAGCGAAGTGAAGAGTTTTGGGCGGCTGCGATTCCGTGCGCAGAGGTGTCGAGGCAGGCGCTCCGCGACGTCACCCTCGGCGGCATGTGATGCGAGTGCATGCAACTGGGCATTAACATCTACGTGCCCGTCTCGACAGTGCACCTGGAGCTGGAGTTGTGGGGTGCCGACGCACGGGAGTTTGATCCAGGGTGATTCGCGGACGTGCGGCACACCAGCAGCCGCACGTGTACCTCCCTTTCGGTGTCGGCGTGTGCACCCTGCCTTGGCAGGCCTTCGTGATGGCCGAGCTCAAGGTCGCCGGCGCTTGTGCTGTCCAGGTTCCAGCTCAGCCTGTCGCCCGGCCTACATGCACTTGCCGGCGCTCAGGCTCATCATGGAGACGAAGCTCCTACTCAAGAACATGGAGCCCAGGGCCTGATGCCGCTGGTCATTCTGTGGGCGGGCTGGATGCCTGGACCTCATTCATTTCTTCCACTCTCACTGAATCGGGAATTTCGGCCCAATCGTTAACAATATGGGTCATGGACGACGGGTCACGACCATTACATTCTATAGATTGGACAAAAAATAGTAGCACAATCTGGTGATTTGTTGGTTCTTGTGCCTATTTGTTCACTGTCAAGAGGTTCTGCTCAATGTTAATTCCCAGGTCAGGTGTAGTTCATGAATCATATGTAAAGCCCTCCTCCTGGACAAGCCAGCCATCATTCCTGATACATGTTATCTTCATACTGAATCATTTGGATTTTGGAGTGAACCTTCAGTTACATTAGTGGAAAGATCTGAGTTTTTCAAATATGCTTCAGCGTGCCAATTGTTTGTGTCACTTATGCCAGTTCAGGATATGTGCAAATGCTGAGAAGAACATTTAAGTCTGCATTTCGTTTGGCTAGACTTTCTTATAAATAGTTTGGCCTTCTCCTTTGAAGTACTGTTCAACTTGAAAAGGAAGTTCATTTCAAAAAAAAATCATCTAAAAAAGCTTGAAAATAAGTGCAGAAAACTAATTTTGAGACCTGGTTCCCACAGTTTTGGAATACCAGAACCCTCAATTTTGGAATATGCTATAAGTTCTCTTGTGAACAGAATTCGAATATTTGTAGCCTAACCCTTCAATTTTGGAAATATATAGCCGATCCTAGCTGCACTGCAATTTGCATTACTAATTTAATCATTGAATATATGGTTTGCTGCATGTTTTTTTTTGGGCAGTGCTGGGATATTACCCGAGCAGCGAGGAGATATATTTCTTGCATTGCTAAAAGTGTAAATTTCTTGCTTCCGTTGCAACGCACGGACATTAACCTAGTTGAAGAAAAAATGTTCGAAAGTGTGCGGTAAGCGTGCTCTAGTCGCATACATATACTACCACATATATAACACATTCCCTTACATATCCTGCCATCAGAAATCTTGCGGTCAGCCTAAACGAAAGCTCCACCCACACTCAGATTTTGTGAAACTTGTTTCATTAGTAAAATCTTTTTTATTCCACATCTACAATATTGTAAGATCCTTACTCCCACCGGGCCACAGGAGTGGGTCGAGCTTGGGCGTGGCAACCACCAGGACGTCCGGACGGACACGCGTCCAGACGCCTGCGCAACCCGCCCCTATCCGCCTCGCCTCACCCCGCACGCGCACCGTGCCCATGTCGCTGTGCCATTAAGGATCATGGATGATAGCAAAGTAAGGAAATTGATGGTGAATATTGGTCGATTTGAAACTTGTGCAAACATTAAGAGGACTTGATCACCAAAGATGGCCGGAAAACCAGGTGCAAGGATGAACGGCCTTGAAGTGTGGGGGTCTCTAATTACGGCGCCTCCTAGAAGGGATTGACATCGAAAAATATCACCATCGAATATTCAAGGATTTGGTTTTCACCTAGAGACCACACGCAACAAGGTAGTAGGAGGTTCTTGACAACGCCTTCGAGAAGGAATATAACACATGAGGATGCCATTGTCGTCGGCATCGGGTACGATTCAGGCAAGACTTTTGTCTAGAATCCATCATGATAGCCATTTAATGCTCTATGCATGTGTCCAAACATTCGATGTGATGGGGAATCTTGAAAAATTTTGGGAACATGGCCTTAATGACTTGGTACTTACAGTCCGTCACTGATATTTTGCAGAAGAAGTCATTCTGGCAATGTATGTAAAGTGCCTCACGACAATATACACTGTAGCGCTTCCTGCTTGTGTGTGCTTGTTGTATGACCGCGGTGGTTCCTGCAGGATCTCCTTCCCTAACAAATGATCTCTCCTCCCAGCACCATGTCGTCCTTGATGAGAAGACATGTGTCTCACACAGCAATGGTGGCCACTCGGACTCCGCTGTTGAGCGGTCGAGCTCTGCGCATGGGTGAACAACAGGCGTCAAGAACACCTCGTAGTAGGGAGAGATGGCTGGATCAAACACGAGAGGTATGGTTCTTCATAGATCACGTCGTCCTCTGTAGTACCCATGCGCATGCGCGGAGGTGGTTGCCGGGGCAAGCGTGACCAGTGCCGTGTAGCAGGGTTCGCCACGGTTTGAGAAAGAATAGCAGGCCGTTGCAATGGCCGTCCACGGGGATGTTTGGACGTGGCAGGTAGCCAAGGTTGCCGGAGACCGCAGCACAGCAGCCTGGCCCACGGTAGGAGAGGAACTCGGTGCGCCCCAGCATGTTGAAACCGATCATTATGCCACCGAACGAGAGGGGGAGGAGGTCCGCGCGCATCAGCTTGTGAACGTCGACGATGGCATGCCAGGCCTTGCAGACGCAGCGGGACACGGGCACACGGCAAGGCTGCGAGGCGGCAGGCGGCGGAGCACATCCGCGAGCAGGTCCTCGGGCAGCATCTGCAGGTGGCTCTTCCGCTGCCGCTTCATGATCGGCTCGATTTGGTCCAGGAAGCAGAAGCAGGCGACGATTCTGGCCTTTTTTTTTTGGTTGTGGTTACCTCCTCCATCAGGCGGACGGGTTAGCTACTTAATTTAAAGGCGAAAAGGATGGGCCATTGTCCGACTCGGGATTTGGTTCAGGTTAGGTAGGATCGACGGACCGCTAGCCGTGGATTGCTTCTTCCCGAAACGGGTTCGGGGCAATATGTAACCATTTTCCGAATCTAAAGTATGAGGCCGCGCCGTCTAGGCGGCCTTCCAATGTGTCCACGTATCCTTTATTTTCATAGCCGTTGGATGAGGGTAGATGAATCCGTGTTGGTTTGTTCCTCGCGACTTCGTGGACCTCCTATTTAATTTTCCGCAAAACCTCTTGAATCATGCATGCGTGGGCCAGGAGCTTGATGAATGTGATGATGACTTATGCATGCATGCAGGCAACTGAAAGGCTGAGACGTGATAAATGATGTGAAGAATTGACGGGCTGTTGGATGAGGGTAGATGAATCCGTGTTGGTTTGTTCCTCGTGGCTTCCTGGACCTCCCATTTAATTTTCCGCAGAACCTCTTGAATCATGCATGCGTGGGCCAGGAGCTTGATGAATGTGATGATGACTTATGCATGCATGCATGCAACTGAAAGGCTGAGACGTGATAAATGATCTGAAGAATTGACGGTGCTTGTATGGAGTAGTATGTGTTGGATTCATACGTGCAGCTGAAAGCCTAGAGGTGATGCACGTGGTGCATTAATGCAGCGCCACCAATGGTCACTTGTCCATGCAACATTCATTTACTTTCATTTACTATGGCTGTGTTTACATACAAATTTTTTTGTAAAATGCTTCTGTAGCACTTTTCGTTGTTATTTGGCAATTAGTGTCCAATCATGAACTAATTAGACTTAAAAGATTTGTCTCGTGAATTTCGTCTAAACTGTGTAATTAGTTTTATTTTTTATCTATATTTAATGCTTTATGCATGTGTCCAAAGATTTTGTGTGATGGGGAATCTTGAAATTTTTTGCAAACTTTTTTCCATCTAAATTGGGCCTATGTGTATAGTCATTGCCATCCATGGAACCATAGGTCCAGTTAATGTGATGAGACTTGATACACATAGACGTCCGTGCGAGCTTGTTCTTTGCTCCTTGCTCTGAGCTCCACGCTAGACCCTGATTAGTCCACTTACTGATACATGCATCGGCGTGAGCCACGACAGGTGCCTGCCCCCGCCTTGGCCCTCACTTGATGTGCCAACACTTAGCAGAATTGTTTCTTTATCGATCCATAGTTATTCACTTTTTCTCTATTAGCCTTTTTCCTTCTGTGCTGCACCATACGATGTGATGTATCCTAATGTGATGAAATCTCGTAATTAAAGCTCTTTGTCATGTCCCTTTGTTAGTATTTACTCTTACTCTGTCCTTCGCGTTTGGCTCATGTATGGATGTTCAGGGTTGCATGTTTTCATGGTGCATGTGCGTCCCTATTTATAGCCTCCTAGGCCACCTTTCATCACCATCCTCGGCCATTGCACATACACCAGCACTAGGCTATTCTCTGCGTATACAATTATATGGTTGTGAAGGCCCTTGTTGCCTAGCGTTTAGTCACTGACGTATCATGGTGCGCAATTGATTATTTGCATGTGCAAATGATATATCTTTAGATGATTGGAATTTTATTAGAACATACAAACTTATTTTCGTTTCGAGTATATTTTTAAATCATTTTTTGACCTTCACGTGTGCAATACAAAGTAAACGTGAAGAAAAATATTTTTTCTTTAAAGATAGCCTTTCAGAAAGAGGCCATGAAATAATGTTAAAATTTATATTTCTTTATACCTGCTGTGGTCTTATGTACAGGTATAGGCATGGACTATGGAAAGTGCGCCTTCTACTAGCCGGGCTAGAAAGAGGCGGCATGGCAAGGGAGCGGCTGCAGCACCAGGTGCCCTTGCCTAACCTCGCGTTCCTTTTCAGGTTGTCTACCTTCATGTGATTTTATATTATAGATGGAAATAATTTTCTGCCGTAATAAACCTGTAATCGTAAGATTGTTGAGTTATACTGAAACGTTATATATGTTTCATACAAGGTACTAACAAAAATTAGTATAGTTTTCGTCAGAGTCAATTCTAGAGCTCAATCTTTATAGCGTTTCATTGATGGTTAGACGAGCAGTGATTAACATACGTGGTCAGACAAATAATAATATAATAATAATATAAAATAATAATATGCTATTGTTATTATTTATTTGTCTACTTGTGTTGGCTACCTGGCTTAGAGCCCGGCATATTATAGATGGAAATAATTTTCTGCCGTAATAAACCTGTAATCTTAAGATTGTTGAGTTATACTGGAACATTATATATGTTTCATACAAGGTACTAACAAAAATTGGTATAGTTTTCGTCAGAGTCAATTCTAGAGCTCAATCTTTATAGCATTCCATTGATGGTTAGACGAGCAGTGATTAACATACGTGGTCAGACAAATAATAATATAAAATAATAATATGCTATTGTTATTATTTATTTGTCTACTTGTGTTGGCTACCCGGCTTAGAGCCCGGCAAACAACTCGCTTCCTGTTGCGCTCTGGCTGCAACGAAATAATTTTCTGCCGTAATAAACCTGTAATCGTAAGATTGTTGAGTTATACTGAAACGTTATATATGTTTCATACAAGGTACTAACAAAAATTAGTATAGTTTTCGTCAGAGTCAATTCTGGAGCTCAATCTTTATAGAATTCGGTTAGACGAGCAGTGATTAACATACGTGGTCAGACAAATAATAATATAATAATAATAATATAAAATTATAATATGCTATTGTTATTATTTATTTGTCTACTTGTGTTGGCTACCTGGCTTAGAGCCCGGCAAACAACTCACTTCCTGTTGCGCTCTGGCTGCAACGAAATAATTTTCTGCCGTAATAAACCTGTAGTCATAAGATTGTTAAGTTATACTGAAACGTTATATATGTTTCATACAAGGTACTAACAAAAATTAGTATAGTTTTCGTCAGAGTCAATTCTAGAGCTCAATATTTATAGAATTCCATTGATGGTTAGACGAGCAGTGATTAACACAATTAATAATATAATAATAATAATATAAAATAATAATATGATATTGTTATTATTTATTTGTCTACTTGTGTTGGCTACCCGGCTTAAAGCCCGGCAAACAACTCGCTTCCTGTTGCGCTCTGGCTGCAACGAAAAGGACCGACCCCCCGGACTCCCGGTTCGGCCTACCCGAACCCGACCCAAACGCCTAGCTCGAATCCTCCTTGCCCGTGCTCGCCTTCCTCCTCCGATCTGTATTTGTCTCCCGTCAGGCCTGGCCCCGGGCTTCTAATCCTCTCGGAGTAGGCAAAGGGATCGGTCGCAGAAGCGGCATCGCCGGCGAGATTTGCCCACCGACAGCCGCGATGGCCGATATGGTCGGAGGAGGCAGCGCGCCAGGTCTGGGCCGGCGCCGTGCCGCTCCAGGTCCACCTCCATAGCACTGGCTGCCAGCGCCCCGTATAGCGAGTCCACATGGTCAGAGGAGGTCTGGTTTCCCTCTTGTTCCTGCCTGCTCCCAGTTCTTTGCCTCGCTTGACTGTTAATTAAGTGATAACTAATACCATAGCTGCTTAATTTATAGTGGTCACACCACGATAAATAATCAATTTACCGCTTGGAGTTGTATCTGTTTCTAGAGAGATTAATAAAGTAAAATGTTTTCCGTTAGTTCAAATATAAATCTGATTTTTTTTGGCACTGGATGGAATGTTAGTCGAGCTAGGTATTGACATGCATGGACAAGGTATTATTTGGAGCCCCCGGGGCCCTAAGAGTAGATAAAGAGCATTGCATACACAAATAGATTTATCTGGCTGTATAGTGCCTCATCTCTCATATTACATAAATATCGTCTTTAAGTCTCATGGATATAATGGATATTGTTTTTTGTTTTCAGCCCTACCTGTAGCTGCACTGACAATACGTGAGCGACAGACACTTCGCAGATCCATAAGGGAGGCAAAGAAGAAAGGTGCCCTGTTTGCTTCCCCTTCCTCAAAATATAGTCAGTTTTATCCAAGGGGTTCGAGTATGTACCTGTTGCTAACATGTGAGATTTATTCCTTATGTAGGACCCAGCGCTGGGCAGCAAAATACTCCAGGTCAGTGTAAGATATGTTGGGGTTAGAGGGCTGGTGTAGGCCAATACTCCAGGTGATCAGTCTGGTTACTTGTCCCTCCTGCAGTATCCTCTGCGGAACAAACTTCTTACTACGGCCCTCCTGCGCACGAGTGCTAGTACTGTGGTGCACAGTTCTGGTATCAAGAACGTGTTAAAAGGACATATCCAGGTGAAGCGGGTAGTGTTCGGTTTCATCTTTGCTGCAGGGGAGGTAAGGTCAGCTTGCCATTCCAAGAAAGCCTGCCTCCCTTCCTGGATAAACTATTGGACCCAGGGGGTGATGTTTTATCTAAGTACTTTATCAGGTCTATTCGTTCTTATAATTCGATGTTTGCTTTTACATCACTGGGAGCCAAAATTGATACAGGCATAAACAGGGCCCCCGGGCCATATGTATTCAAAATTAATGGGCAGGTTCATCATCGAATTGGGTCTTTGTTGCCAGATGAGGGTAGACCTCCCATGTACGCGCAGCTGTATATTTATGATATTGAGAACGAAGTCTAGAATCGAATATCAATTTTCGATAGAGATAGGGAATGTGATAGCGATAGCCAAGTTGACAAAACAATTGTGGAGGGCCTGGTAAGAATGTTTGATGAGTCTAACGGGCTGGTCAAATCATTTAGGATGTCTAGAGACCTTTTGTGGCATGGGCAGTGCCAATCTTTGCGTCTTAGGCTGTTGCACGATAGGTCCAGAGTCGCACCCCAGTATAGCGCGCCAACAGGGTCAGAGATAGCTGCTTTGATAGTGGGGGATTTCTCAGAGGAGAAGAAGACCCCCGACGTAATCATTCAAGATAGAGGAGGTGGGCTTAGAAGAATTAGCAACCTACATGCTAACTATATGGCCCTGCAATACCCAATTGTGTTCCCTTATGGGGAGCAGGGGTTCAAGTTAGGAATTAAATATAGCCAATCAGGAGCCTTACCCGTTAGGACTAGAGATGAGGTTACTATGCTTGAGTATTATGCTTTCCGGTTACAACAGCGTAGATGTGAGGCAACAACACTGATACATGGCGACAGGTTATTCCAACAATACATTGTTGATGCCTTTGCCTCCATAGAGGAGAACAGACTCAGGTTTATAGTAAAGAACAATAAAAACTTGCGATCTGAGGTGTACAAGGGCATTGAAGATGCACTACATAAGGGTGATGTTGATGGAAATAGCATTGGCAAAAGGTTTATTTTGCCCGCTAGCTTTACAGGGAGCAAAAGATACATGGTCCAGAACTACCAGGATGCCATGGCCATCTGTCGATTCTATGGACCTCCGGACCTGTTTATTACTTTTACATGTAATCCAAAGTGGCAGGAAATAGCTGGTGCTCTTGCGTTTGTTCCAGGTCAAGATGGCAACGGGGAATTCCCCGTCGGGGGTTCGCTCACCATCCCCGTCCCCGCGGAGGACAAAGTCCACCCATCCCCGTCCCCGTGAACACTGTCGGGGAGAGTTCTTTCCCCGTCCCCATCCCCGAGCGGGGAATTTGTCCCCGTGGGGTTCCCCGTCACCGCGTCACCGTGTTACAGAGATGAGGGAAAAAATTAATTTATGGCATCAAAACTTTGAAACATACATTAACTGTGCAAATATTTCTGGCATGTCCATTGCCAATGAACATTGCTAATTCATGTCTCACAAAACGCAAATAAAATACAAGGCATAAATACATGAAAAACTCAAATCCACGAATATCCATTGCTAAGCATCTTGCCTCTGTGTTCTGCAACTCAGTGACGAGACCTGGCATTGGCTGCAGCCTACGGGACGCAACAGGTGACTGTAGCGGTCGCTTCCAGCAAAGACATGGCGTCATCTCATCTCCACACTGAGCTTGAGCAGCCAGTTCCTGATCTGAAGCATACATCTTTACTTCTTGAGGGAGCATGGCACGGTGGCACGACGCTGCGAGCTTGCTGTAGGAAGTAGGAGCGCGATCGCAAGGATGTGCGACGGTGGGAGGAACGAGAGAGTGCGGGACTTGCAAGGATGTGCGACGGTGGGAGGAACGAGAGAGTGCGGGACTGCAGAAGGGCGGCGGCGCGGCTCATAACTCAGCTAGGCGAGCGGCGGCGAGCGAGACCTGGGGAGGTTGGAAACTTAGGTTTCGCTGCTTTTATATGCAGCGTTTACGTGGGCTATGAATTATGATGGGCCATAATGGGCCGAGCGGACATGGTTGTGCAGAGCGCAGAGCTCTCTGCGATCTGCGAAGCGGGGATCGGGGATACGGGGACAGGGGATGCACTACCATACCCGACCCCGTGAGACCCGACGGGGGCTATTTCTTCCCCGTTTAGTTCCCCGTGGGGACAAATTTGATCCCATCCCCGTCCCCTAATAGGGGAATTCTCCGCGGGGAATCGGGGATCAGGTCCCCGTTGCCATGTTTAGTTCCAGGGCAGAGGCCTGACGCTAGACCTGACATAGTTAGCCGAGTCTTCAAGCTAAAGGTGGATGAACTTGTTTCTGAGCTGAAGAAAGGGACTTATTTTGGGAAAACGCGAGCAGGTACAACCCCTTTTTTGTGCCAAGGCTGCCTCTCGACTTTGAAAAAATGATTGTTACCATGCATGTCTGGTTCTAATGATGGTGTTCGTAATTTGTTGCAGTCCTCTACACTGTTGAATTCCAGAAACGCGGTCTGCCCCACGTCCATATCTTGGTTTGGCTTCAAGGTAACACTAGAGACCCACACCCCTCTTTTATTGACTCAATCATATGTGCAGAGGTACCAGATAAACAATCGGATCTTATCGGTTATAACCTTGTTGATGAATTTATGGTGCATGGTCCTTGTGGCGAGATTAACCAAAAATGCCCATGTATGAAAAATAGCAAGTGTTCTAAATTCTTTCCAAAAGACTACCAGGCAAACACACTTGTCGGTGAGGATGGGTTTGTGCGGTATAGGCGTCGTCCCGATACTGGGCATTTTGTGGAGCGGTATGGGGTTATACTTGACAATAGGTGGGTTGTTCCATACAATTTGGCACTTTTAAAGCGATTCATGGCACACATAAATGTGGAGTGGTGCAATAAAACACACCTTATCAAGTACCTGTTTAAGTATATTACCAAAGGCCCAGATCGCGCTAGAGCGGTGATTGAATCATTTGGCACCCAAGTCCCCGATGGCAATTCACATGATGTTCCTGTTGGTACCACCAGTGTTTCCCAACCATTGGAGTCACTAGATGCCCAGAGACAGTCTGTAGATGTGGATGAGGTTAAAGAATACCTTGACTGTCGTTACTTATCCTCCCATGAAGCCGTATGGCGTATGTTTGAATTTGATATACACTATAGGACCCCTACAGTGGAGAGGTTAGCTGTGCATCTCCCTTGGATGAATACTGTCGTGTATCCAGCTAGGCAGCCATTAGCTGACATTGTAGATGACCCTCGTCACATGCGAACAACATTGACTGAGTGGTTTTCTGATAACAGGATGTTTCCATGCGCACGAGAGCTAACATACATAGAATTCCCCACGAAATGGGTTTGGGATAGGTAGGACAAGGCATGGCGTCCATGCAAGGGACCTACAAAAATCGGTAGAGAAATATACATTAACCCTAGCTGTGGTGAGCTTTACTACCTCCGTATGCTTTTGAATGTTGTCAAGGGCGCTATGTCATATGAAGATCTTAGAACGGTTAGTGGTGTCCTGTATCCTACATTCAAGGATGCCTGCCAGGCTATGGGCCTCCTTGGCGACGATAGTGAGTGGCGTGAGGCTCTAAGGGAAGCATCCGTGTGGGGTTCAGCCGCTCAGATGCGACAACTTCTTGTTACTATAATTCTTTTTTGCTCTGTTTGCGATGCAGTGTCTCTATTCCATGAGTTTTACACATATTTCACTGATGATATAGAGTATAAAATAAAGAAGCTGATGTAGTTGCCTTTCTACAAAGTTCCTGACCATCATCTAAGGAATCAGGTCCTGATTGAGCTTGATAACCTATTTGTCAAAAATGGTGCTTCAATGACGGATCATGGTTTGCCTAAACCTGACCTTAGCACTAGCAATAAGATGAAAAATAGATTACTAGCTGAGGAACTGGCTTATGACTCTGCAAATCTCCGACATATGCATGATACCCTTGCCAACCAGTTGACCTCTGAACAGCGACATATATATGATGTTGTGCTCCAGTCAGTCTACGAAAATTCAGGGCATTGTTTCTTTGTGTATGTGTATGGTGGAACTGGGAAGACCTTTCTCTGGAATGTGCTCATTTCACGTTTGCGCTCAGAAAAGCATATTGTCCTAGCTGTAGCATCTTCTGGTGTCGCCTCACTCTTGCTCCCTGGAGGTCGTACTGCGCATTCTCGTTTTAAAATTCCTATAGTTATTGATGAGTCGTCCATGTGTGATATTAAAAGGGGATCTTTTCTTGCTGACTTAATTGTGCAGAGCTCTTTGATTATATGGGATGAGGCCCCCATGACTCATCGGCATTGTTTTGAGTCCTTAGACCGTAGCATGCGTGACATCCTTGGACAAATAGACTCTTCCAGCTTTCATAGGGTGTTTAGTGGGAAAACTGTGTTACTGGGTGGAGATTTCCGCCAAGTGATGCCTGTAGTTGAGGGTGGTACTAGATTAGATACAGTTGATGAATCCATTACTAACTCCTACCTATGGAGCCATGTTAGGATCCTAAGGCTTACAATCAATATGCGTTTGCTTGGGATGGCGAGTGCTGGGTTACCAACTGAACAAATCAAATCATTCAATGATTGGGTGTTGAGCATTGGTGATGGAACTACAGAAGGTACTGCCCATAATGAGGATGATGGTTCTGCCCTTATCGAAATACCACGCGATATACTGGTTCCAAGGATTGGTTCTGCTGTTGATGACATTGTGAGATCTACTTACCCTAACCTAGAAACCTCATATTCTGACCCAGTATATCTAAGGGAACGGGCTATTGTTTCTCCAAAAAATGACACAATTGATGAAATTAATACCCATGTGCTTTCCTTAATCCCAGGCCATGAAAGGATATACCTCAGCTCAGATAGTTTGGTTGATTCGTCAAAGGAGCACGGTAACTTAGACCTGCTTTATCCTGTCGAGTTCCTAAATTCTCTGCAATTCAAAGGAATCCCTCCCCATAAGCTTATTCTAAAGATTGGTTCCCCCGTAATGCTTCTACGCAATTTAAACCAGAGTGCTGGCCTCGGTAATGGTACATGTCTTATAATAACACAGCTAGGAGATCGTGTGTTGGAAGCTCAAATAATAACTGGTTCGCATATTGGTGATAAGGTCCTCCTTCCTCGAATTTCCTTGCACGTATCCAACACTAAATGGCCATTTGTACTTAGTAGACGTCAATTCCCAGTGCGACTGTGTTATGCAATGACTATAAATAAGAGCTAGGGACAGACTTTGCATAGTGTTGGCCTATACTTGCCTCGTCCAGTATTTTCTCATGGACAGCTCTATGTTGCTATATCTCGTGTTACATCTAGAGATGGACTTAGGGTTCTAATTGATGATGACAGCGATCCAGACTCTAACCTCACTGAGAACATTGTTTATAGAGAAATCCTCCAAGCCCTATGGTATTGTTTCTTCTACTGTCATGTGTGTTCCATACTTGCTCAAATTGTTATGGCATCTTTCATGTCACCCATACACCCCTGCAATTGTTTGTTGTATTTTTCTCGTTTTTTTGTGCTTTATTTGACTCCTGCTTCCCTTCCCATGTTTGCCTGTTGCCAGATGTCGTACATCTTGCTATCCCATATTAATCCAACAAGGCACAATTGGTGCATCAAGGTTAGAGTTGCTAGGATGTGGCACTCATCCATGGAGCTTGCTCTGGTTGACGAACAGGTGACTACCTGACACGTGTGCCTATATTGTTTTACTCCATGGTTAGTATGGACCTTTGAATCTTTGTGCATCAGGGTGTTAGCATTACAGCCCGCATTGCCCAGAAGGACGTTAACAAGTTCGCCGATGCTCTAGTGGAAGGGCACTCATACATGATAAAAAAATTTCAAGTTAGCAAGCAAGCAAGCAAGTACAATGCCGTGCCCAACACACACACGATCTTTTTTACGCCATGGATTGTTGCTGAGGATGTCCCTGTGGAGCTATCCAACAATCTTCCACTCTATGTTTTTAATTTCGTGGACTTTGAGGACTTAGATCGCAGGGCAAGAGGCAAGCATGTTGTGCATGGTTTAGTAGGTATGTGTTGAGCCTCATGGTCCAGATTTCCGTAGCCTCTTTGGCAATGTAATGTTGATACCATGTTATGTTGAGGAATTTTCAACAGATGTTATTGGACAACTTACAGTCATCCATCCAGTCATACAGTCTAGTGGTCTAAATGGGATGACTGTCAGGCGTTTGGTGGACCTACGCGATTTAAGGTTGGTTTCCGTATTTGTTTATACATTTGTTGGTAATTATTATTGTTTTCCTAACCCTTCACTATGTTGTAGTGACCGGTTTTTGCAAGTAACCTTGTGGGCTGAGCATGCCACAACCTTTGAGGATGAGTTCCTTGCTGAAACTGCTGATAAAGATGAACCAGTCGTAATCGTTTTTGCTGGAATGCATGTGAGGCAATACTTGGGTGGGTGTTAGCATCGTGTTCCTCAATACTAAATATATGCCCATCATGCATCCTGATCTGCCCGTTTAAATGCTAACCTAGGTAATCCAACATGTGGGAGTGGTGATGCAACAAAATGGTACATGAACATTGACATACCTGAGGTCAATGCTTTCCGTGCTAGGTAACATGTTACACAGCCTTTTTTCTTGTTAAGTTATGCATATGCCTTTGTGGGTGTGCTCACGTGGTTTGTCCTGACCTCAGCCTACAGGGGAGAGGTTCTGAGGTCGTGCTCCTACTAGGGGATGGTGCATCTGATGCCGGTGCTATCGATGACCCAGGTTCTAATAGAAAGACTGTGTTGGAGCTCCTCTCATTGGATCCTCATGAGAATAATGTACATCCTTCCTATCAACTCATCATATTTGTGCCTATTGTTGCATGGTGTAGTTTAACCTTTATTATGTTCTAGGGCGTACGCTTTACTTGTGATGCAAGGATACGGGAAGTCGACGTTTCCAATGGGTGGTGGTACAAGGGATGTGCTACATGCAAGAGAGGGCTAAAGCCAACTTTTGATGGCTTCGAGTGTACTAACTGTGATGAGACGCAGCCAACGGTCATCCCTAGGTATCCCTTGCTCGCCATTGGTTCCCTTCCAGTATCCAGGCCTATCAGCTGATCTTAGTAATTGTCTTCCCTGCAAACACAGCTACAAGCTGAGTGTGGTGATTGATGATGGTACTGGCCGCGTCAAAATATTTCTATTCGGTGGTGTAGCAGAGCAGGTTGTCCGACGCACTGCTGCTGATCTTGTGGAAGAAAGCTCATCTAATCAGATTCTGCTTCCAGCTTCCCTTCGCAGTCTTGTTGGACGGAGCTATGTGTTCTAGGTGGTTGTCAGTGAGCAGACATTTAGAACTGGACAGCTGACTTTCTTGGCAAGGAGGGTGTTTGCGTCCCCAGCGGACGCTGATGGCCAGCGTGGTGGTCCTCGTGCTTCTATTGGTGGCTGTCCTCTAGGTCCATCGCCGAGTAAAACCTCAACCCAACCAAAGGAACCTAGTGTTGGGACAACGATTGAGACAACAAATACTACCTCAACCCAACCAAAGGAACCTAGTGTTGGGACAACGATTGAGACAACAAATACTACCTCTGCTAAAGAAAACGATGGCACCGATTCCACCTTGGCTAAAGTCCCCACCTATGTAGAAAGCGCTTCCACTCCACCTCCAGAGGCTGTTGTAGTTGCTGATGGCAAAAACTTGGCAAATGAAAAAGGGGTGCTCTCTAGTGCTCGTGAGGATACTGGGTATGCACATTTTCTCTCGATACAATTACCTATTGCTCTTGCGTGTTACTTAGTATTCCAATTAAAGATGCTACCCATTTCCATGGCATAAATGAATGAAATAATTATATATTGGGACGGAACCTGTTGATGATGTATTTGTGTGATGCAGGAGCCATCTGGGCAAAAGATCAAGATCTGCTCGGAAGGAGCTATCCTTTCCAAAATAAGAGGAGGCAAGGTATATTCTCTATCGTGTTGGTTCTCTGTGCACCTTGAACAACTAAATGATTTTTTCTTTAATTTTCCAGTGACGAGTAGGCCTGCGTCGGTGTGTTGCACCGTCAACCTACCACCGCTACGCCTCCTGTCTAGACCACACATGTGGTTACCGTGTGCCCGTGTTGGTGTCCTAATAACCAGCAATATATGCACATGGAAGAATAAATAGTGCTTGTTGCACTTATGCTTTGCTGTGACGCTGTCTGCTATCTGTGTTAGCCTTTTGTGTTCATTTAGGGACCGTGTACTCCGTACTCTAGACTCTTCTACATCAGTTCATTCAATAAGGTCCTATGTATGCCTACCTGTTCCAGTGTAGCATATGTATTAGGCCATTTGTTGTTGTCTCGCCTGGCATCGTGCCATGTTACTACTACCATGTGAGATATTGTATTCCAAGATAATTTGTATGGTCATGTTCACCGATTTGAATAGATATATATCTGCCGTTTCGTTTGCATATGGTACCCACGTCCACGTGCTTGTACTCGTGATTTGTCTATCCTTTGGTGTAGGAGCAACTTTCTGCGGTACCCAGTTGGCCAGGCTCCTCTGAAACAGCTTACCGTCATCTATATGTATAGGTGAACCGAAGCGTATAATGCACCTTGGAAATAGTTTTATTAGATTAGTTCTAAGTAGTAGATGATGTGACCTTGTATGCAAACTTGATAGCAGTAGGAAATTACATTGGCCAAGCACAGTACGTGGCACTTAGCTTGGAACCTAATGAGTTGGTTGTCTCCAAGGAACACATACACCTAATAATCAGATAATTTGTATGTGCGTCCATAGTACCTTGTTCTATCGTTCCTTATCGGCTAGATTCGTCAGCACGTACATCCCTGTTCGTCATCGTTCCTTCTTGCAGAGAATCACGTACTTTCCATCTCCGTTCCCGAGTGTCGAGGCTGCCGACGTGCTGCTCACCAGCGTGCGAGCTGTTCGCATAGTTGTATGCGAGGGTGCGCACGGTGCATATCCGTCGTGCTCTTAGAACTCGCCTCTTTTGAGCTAGCATCTGTCGTGCTCTTAGAACTCGTCTCTTTTGAGCTAGCTTATGTTCCCGGCCAGGAAAAGGTAAGGGCGCCATGCATGGACGCTGGTCGCCAAAAAACACACAACAGTTGTCTGCTGGCTCTGGAACCATGAGTGCATATGAAGGCTTAAATGCGATCAATGCATGTAGCCGGTGCCTGATGAAAGTAGCGACGACACATGCATGCATGCGGCTGAAAGGTTGATACTTTCAATACCCATAGCATGTTGAATTTTATGATTGGGCAGTTCACCTAATATCTTAAACTTTTAGGGAAATTTTGATGAAGTAACCGAACAAAAACCGAACAAAAACACTTCAATCAGCACCATCAATCAAACCAACACATAAACCGAGACAAAAACCGAACATAAACCGAACATGTGCACTTCAATCAAACTAACACATAAACCGAACAAAAACACTTGCACCGAATCAATTACGAAGGATGGCCTCCACTGAGATTACTTACAGATGAAAATCCTGACATTGGTGCTATTAACCAGCACCATCAATTTTGCACAATCCTCTGAAAATACAAAAAAAGAATAATAAATACTTTGATCAGATCAATCTCCTAGGGATTAATTATACCTCCCAAGACGATTGGCATCGTATCTGACTGAAATGGAACGATCGGCCGCCGTGGCCCATGGCCATGGTCGACTGCGTGAGCGACGTGAATCGTGCCGGCTTTGCGCTTCTAGGCTCTGGCTGAAACGAAACGTGGGGGCAGGGAAGGGTGGCGGCGGGGCAGAGAGAGACGATCTGGGCGAGTTTATTTATGGTTTTTTTAACGGAGCGATTAATAGTCCGACCCAAATTAGGGGGTCGATCGTTTTGCAAATATTAGGATACGGTTAGCAAACGACCTAAAATAGTGTTCTACGTGATGTATGCGTATACACTACTAAAGGATGCCTTGGACGTGATGACCTCTGTGGGATTATTGCACTGCCGCATGCGAGCAATTAGGGGCATGCTATATAGTTTAGACGAAAAAATGCACGCAACATCGGCTGGAACCTTTTTTAAGGTAGCCCCAACGACATGGGTGGTGTGCCATTAGGATTACATACCCATAATATACATACCCTGGGGGCCTGGGGTTCTACTTATACATTACAAATACGCGGTACAAGGAAACTAAATATAGTTGGATAGTTTTATGCCACTGGATTGCATGTACCCTCCTCCTCAGACGGTATTCATGGCTTAGTAGAATGGCACGCGTGTCGGTCTCCCTTTACGTGGGCTTTTAGGCAATGCACCCTCCTTATTGAGTGAGCATATAGATGGGGTAGCATCATCTAGGCTCTTAGGCAGTGCAGCCTCCTTGTTGAGTGAGCACATAGATGCCGTACCATTTTGCATCCTGAGTGAGCTAGAGGCTGCAACATTCTCCATCTTGAGGGAACGCTTGGGTTCCACGAGTAGCTTCTTCTGCTTTACAACTCGAGTAGCATGGTACATGTCGCACAAGGATCGGTACTTGCCGATGCCTTCCGAGTCTCCAGTAGGATCCGGGGTGCTACGTGCCTCCGTTTCTACCTGCATGCAGGAAATAAAAGACCGATCACGAGGTGTGTCACATTTTGGTGACCATGGAATGTCTTAGTCTGCATTAATAGGTAGAATGATGAATTCACCTTGCATTCGACTGAACAGAAGCAGGCCGCACCCATTAGCCACTGTTTGCACAACAGACATTCAGAGATTCTGTGCCCACGCTTGAATCCCACACGTCCATTGGTGGTCCACCTGGTCAGATGTACTACCTGAGATTGGTTGATGGAATGCTGTTGTACTCCTGTTATGTCAACCAATCCCATGATATCTTCAGTCTGTACCACTTCTTTGAATGATACTTTGCGCACCTAGGTGATGATTTATGTGGTGTTACATACAATGTTAGTAATAAATAGAAGGACATGGTTGTTTTATTAAGTGTGATAACATTTGGAAACCTGTAAAATCCGATGAGACAGATGATTTTCTCGGCAGAGGGAGCACAAAGCCTCTTGTCGTAGATCCCGACAGTCTAGACAAAAGAAGCTGCACCGACTGTGCCTGTCTACTGTTGTTGAACTATGCATGGGGCACGGGTGACCAAACTTGTTGCCAAGCAGTGCTGCCATACGCTCAGCGCTTATGCCCGTAGCAGCCATTACGGCCAACTTAATACGCTGAGCGAGCAACAGTTACACTTGCCACCTAGTGTTTTTTGATCAGTGTTATACTTTACCCTATCTGACAGTATGTGCCAATGCACGTACCCACTACTACATGCCAGGTAGCATTGTTATGGTTTAGTTCTTTGGAAATAGAAGACAAGCTCAGGTGATATGAGGATTCACTTCTTTGGATTGAAGGCAGATTCAAGTAGCATCGGTTTCAAGTATCTATGAGAAGGCACATGGGAGCAGAGGTTTTGTGAAAAGTCAGATACCCCACCTGCGCGTCGGGAAGTACCTAGGTGGTGTGTAGGTGCTGGGACACATTTCATAAGTTGCAGCCATGCATAGCTATGAGCAAGGCTCTAGTGGACGAAACGGGGCACAACTAATAATAATGGGCAACTGGAGCAATCATTACAGTGTGGCTATTTCTCACCTTGCTTTTCTTTCTAAAGACACGATCAGCAGGTTTGTGGGTTATAGTATCTACACTAGGCTGCTACTTGGGGCTGGAGAGCATGGAAGGGCAAGGTGTGGCCTGGAAGGTATATATAGGGATGGTCTATTTAAGGGACCTTTCGGTGGGTAGCCCCTATAAGTTGCTCTAACAGCCTGATCCGGTTGTGCTTATTTGGCCATGGCTGACGCTGTTTACGGCAATCTTATGCCATGATTATAGAGAATGACACCAATAATCATGCTATAGGCAGGTTCTGTGTCAAAAAACATGTTATCTGGGTTACCTACTGCTCAGCACTCGGTGCCCCGAATATTCTAATGATCCTAAATGTACATATGCCTTGAATCCGTATATGGAATGATAGACATTTACCATCTCCAATTTTGATAAATACGTACAGTCGGAAATCATATTTGAGGCAACTTTTGGAAATGTGAATCCTTAATTACCAATAAACTTCGGTATATTTGATTTCCGGTGGCAAGATGGCGTCCGTATGTTTAGCGCAAGGAGAGGATGTTGTCATTACGTTACAATCTTGTCAAAATAGCTAAAGTCTCGTTTGGTTGCTTCTGTTTTTTTAACACACATCACATCGAATGTTGTGGCACATGCATGAGTACTAAATATAGACTAATTACATGCATGTCGGCACAGATTAAAAGTAATTTACGAGACAAATCTATTAAGCCTAATTAGTCCATAATTAGACACTAATTACTAAATAAGACGAAAATGTTACAGTACATGTTAAACTTTAACAGGGCAAACCAAACACCCCTAAAACTGGTGGTTGCATGTTGTAGGCTTTGGTCTGGACACTTGTTGTCACGTTGTGGTACCAGCTGCTGCCTGGTGATGCACTTGCAATAAATTGGCGCCTGGTTGCTGCTGGCTGCTGCTTGGTAGGTGGAAAAGACAAGACCCTGCTTTGGTGCTTCCGTGTCTGCATCCCTGAGTGTACAGCATGGACCAGTGCAGCGGCGGCGTGCAGCCATGTGCACGCTAGGCTCATGCTGATGGGTACCATCTATAATTACTGCTCTATATTGTTGTGCACACAGGCACACAGCTATGGCAGCAGCAACAATGAAAGCCTCGGACCGCTCCAAATGTACAGCCAATACATGGGAGAATTGTGGTCATCCCTTATCCCTGGCCTACGTTGCACTGGTAGACACTTTTTTTTGTTTACATATGCAGACTGCATTTATTTGATTGGCTTCGTGAAACATGTTCTATCCTGTCACATTTGTACAGCCGTGCGTGTCTCATACTCTCTTGGATCAGATTAACTTGTCTCTTACTCCCTCCCTCCAATAATACATGCAACTCTGGGTTGCGTATCAGATAAAATTATTCATGTTTGATCAAGTGTTTAGTGCATAATATTCATAGCTATGACTCTAAATTAATTTATTATGAAATTATATTCCATATTTAATCTAATGATATTTATTTGATATTATAAATATTTATAGTTTTTTATCTATAATTAGTTAAACATAATATACTAAAACATGCTACTGTGCTAGAATTGTATGTTTTCTTGGACGGAGGGACTTCTACCTTCGTCCCATAGGGATTGTCCTTTTTTGACTCCCAAAAATAAATATTTCCAATTCTATCTAGGCATAGACAAGGGGTAGTACTAATATTTACGGTACCTAATAATATGGAATTAAACAAATTAGCATGCATTGCTCATAAATATAACATGTGTAGCACCATTCCACAGTCGTTCATATATCACTTCACACAATATAATACAGGGGTAAGAAGACAACAACAGATTGTCCACAATCAGTTGTTGCTCTTATGTTTGTGTGGGCCTAATTTCGAACAAGGTACCTACGCACAATCGCTAAAGTTGCGATGAGTATTACTCTCGCTATGGCTTGCTGCTATTACAGCATGCAATGAGCCGTGTGTGTAGCTCAAGTTTTACAAACACTAGCACCATGAGCCGTTGCCACAATGCCATGCTCAAGTTGTCGAGCTGCCACCTACTCCACGCGATTACCGCATGAGTTGCCGATGGTCCACTGCACGGGAGCTGCCACCTAGGCGCCCTGTGCGAAACACTTCCTATGCGTAGCGCCGGTCCGTCGCACGCGAGCTGCTGTCCGGGCACCGCGTGGGAGATGCCGCTGCGCCGCCCCACTCTAGCTGGCCTCGCGTGCTCCGTTACTGCAAACCTAGTGGTGGGCTCTGTTTCTGGTCAAGAAGCAAAAAGAGACCTACTTTGTTGCTTTGAGAGAGACAAACCACATGTCGTCGTGTGCTTTGTCACAGTTGCGTCTTACGTACATAGTTATATTGTTTTCACTCTTACATACGATTTTGTAGTTACTCTTTGGTTATTAATATAGATAATGTTACAGTCTTGTGGATGAAAATGCACATCATCTAATAGCGCCGAAGATGAAACCTTCATAGCCAAGGGTGAGGATGACATATTGTGTATCAGATGGCAAGGTGTGTCTCCACAGCAGTTGCCTGATATTTTGCATAAGCTTCAGTCATCTTCGACCTCTTGCTCTACCGAGAGTGCCCCCGTTGAAAGCTAGCCAGCCCTTGGTGCCGTGTTGTCTCGTCGTGCAAGTGTGCGACTGCAGCCGCAACAACATCGCTTGCTGACCCACGCGCTAGGCCGCCGGCCCTTCCTTGCTTGCTTGACCTAGCTATACCTACCTGCCTGTGCACCCTGCACTGCCCCGCACAGGAACCCCCGATGTGCAAATGCACTGAGCTATCTATAGCGGCGTCAGTGGACCGGCACGCGGTGCCTAGCTGGGAGAGATCACCGGGCGGCCGGTGCCTGGCTTAGTCAAACCGGTCATCTTCTTGTGAGCCCGTCGACTGACGGATAAGCAGATTATCAGGCAACTGTGCTTGAGTATTTCTCAAAAATAAAATACACAATTAACAATGGCTCAATGCAAAGTATTGAAGAAATTACAGACAATTTATTATAATATCTATCTATTTAACTGTCCATTTTCGGATTACAAGACCTTAAAGATGGTGGGTTGCCTGTAGGCTGGTGAACTGCCCTAAGCTTCCATCTTCTCCACCGGTGTTGGTTTCATCTAGCTACCTTCACCCCACTAGACACAGCCTTACCAGGCTAGCTATTTGCCTTCCCCATAGCGGGCCATCTCCCTCTCAAGTTCCGTTATTTTAGCTTTCAACCTAGCATTCTCTGTGAGTAACTTGCCTTGTCTACTTTGTAGTCGTGAACAGGTCCATTCAAGGTCGTCCCTTTCTTCAGCAACTTCCTTACATATTTTTGCGACGGCCATCACCCTCGCCTTCCATACATCCAGTTTCCTACTGCTAAAATCATTGATTTTAACAAGGCCACATTTCTCTAGCATGGTGACGGCATCAAGAGCCGACTTTCTGCTGGCTTTTCTTGCAGAAATCGATGAGGTGGCTGTGAACTCTCGTGGACCACGGTATCCCATGGAGACCCAGTTAAGAAGATCCACTTCTATGATAGCATAGAACTTCGTGTCCTCCCTCTGCTTGCATGTAATTCTTGGTTCATTAGTCCAAGCCGACGCACAATCCATGCGAGGCTCCTCAAGTAGTTGATGGTTAGCTTTGCCATGTAGATCACCTGGGATGGTAACTAAGGAATAAAATTACAGTATGTTAGGGTAAGTGGAGACGCAGAAGAATATTTCGCTCAGTTTATACAAGAAGTGAATACTAATAAGTGTTCTATCTAAATATCGAGCCAAGTGCAATTATTCCATGCACTGACCTAGCACGTACGATGTCTAATTATTTTTAGGCTTAGTGAATGAGAAGTGGGAATTGATAAACATATTTCTTGTCAGCCATACCTCGCCCCCTATGGCTTCCTTCTTGCACGTATAGGATGCCTATGATGGCATAGACTTTGTGTCCCCTTTTATAGACTCCTAGAAACTATGGCTCGCACAAACGCAGGTGAAGGAAAGGGGTACTCTAGGGATATAGGTTCACCATTTTAGGGTCCGTTTGGATTAAATTTAGCTACTAAAACTATTTTAGCTACTCTTGGGTGATAGAGGGACTAAACTATTTTAGCTCTCTTTTTAGTCAGTGTTTTAGAAAATTTAGCTACTAAAGTGACTAAAATTTAGCTGGCTAAAATTTAGCAAGGGGAACCAAACAGGTGTTTTAGCTCTCTTTTTAGTCCGTGTGTTTGAAAATTTAACTACTAAAGTGACTAAAATCTAGCTGGCTAAAATTTAGCCGGGGGAACAAAAAAGGCCCTAGTGTATGTTGTCGTTTTCCCCATCCCGTTACGCGTTTTGACCTCAAACTGATAGCCGAGCATGGGCGTCGATATTGATAGATATGGGAAGCAGTTTAAAAATGGGTTCACGTGGGTCTATTATTGCCACCCATGTTATAATTAGACTCAGACATGAATATCTACGCTTTCTCTAAAATAAATACTCTGTCGGTTCAGAAGAGACAATAATTATAACTTTCCAGTAAAATAAATGGTTTTAGATTTCGCTAGATCTATACAAAATATTACTAACATTATATTTTATGATACCAAATAGGCGTTATTACACTAACTATGGGGTGTATTTTATATAGAAAATTTATTTGTAGAGGCAATTGTTAATATTACTTGTGTTTTCTTGACCAAAATTTGTAAAAAAATTGCTTATTCTAAATCTAGAATTGAACAGGTAACGCCTACACTTGTCATTTGAATTTTGCATCAGGACCCATCTCTATCCTTATGTTCCATCATATGATGTAGATTGATTCGACCCATGAGACAGTCAGCCAGTTACCCACCTTGCCAATTGTGACGGGACAAAACATGCTTCAGAGTCTATGAAAATTAAATGCTAGCCTGCATGCTTAGCCATAGTGTATGCATGCAACTGAAAGGCTGAGACGTGATAAATGATGTGAAGAATTGACTGTGCTTGTATGGAGTAGTATGTGTTGGATTCATGCGTGCAGCTGAAAGCCTAGAGGTGCATTAATGCAGCACCACCAATGGTCAGTTGTCCATGCAACATTCATTTACTATGGCTGTGTTTACATACAAAAATTTTTGCAAAATGATTCTGTAGCACTTTTTGTTATTATTTGGCAATTAGTGTCTAATCATAAACTAATTAGACTTAAAAGATTTATCTCGTAAATTTCGTCTAAACTGTGTAATTAGTTTTATTTTTTATCTATATTTAATGCTTCATGCATATGTCCAAAGATTTGGTGTAATGGAGAATCTTGAAAATTTTTGTAAAATTTTTTGCATCTAAACTGGGCCTTGGCCCTCACTTGATATGCCAACACTTAGCTGCGTTTAGATGCAAATTTTTTTGTAAAACGGAAAATAATATCCAATTATAGTCTAATTAGGCTTAAAAGATTTGTCTAATTAGGCTTAAAAGATTTGTCTCGTCCATTTCGTCTAAACTGTGTAATTGGTTTTATTTTTTATCTATATTTAATGCTTCATGCATATTTTATTTTTTATCTATATTTAATGCTTCATGCATGTGTCAAAGATTCGATGTGATGGGGAATCTGAAAAATTTTGCAAAATTTTCAAGGAACTAAACAGGGCCTTAGCAGAATTGTTTCTTTATCGACCCATAGTTATTCACTTTTTCTCTATTGGCCTTTTTCCTTCTGTGCTGCACCATACGATGTGATGTATCCTAATGTGGTGAAATCTCGTAATTAAAGCTCTTTGTCCTGTCCCTTTGTTAGCATTTACTCTTACTATGTCCTTCGCGTTTGGCTCATGTATGGATGTTCAGGGTTGCATGTTTTTATGGTGCATGTGCGTCCCTATTTATAGCCTCTAGGCCACCTATCCATTGATGGTTAGACAAGCAATAATTAACATACGTGGTCAGACAAATAATAATATAATAATGATAATAATATAAAATAATAATATGTCAAACAAGATTTATTATGAAAAAACATTCCATCATTGGTCAAAGTTGAAATTCGTTGACTCCTCGGGAAACACGAGAATTGCATTCTTTTTGGGACCGAGGGAGCACATCGTTGTAGACGTGCGTGGTCATATCATTTTCTCCGTAGTTTATTCTTGATAGAAATATTCTTCCGTTCACAAAAATATATATAGTCTCATTTTTTTGAGAATGAAACAGTTTAAACTTTCATTGAATTATATGAAATAGCAGCAATGTTCGTAATATACAATAGGTACTATTAGATTAGTTATATTAGTTATATAATATATTTTCGTAGTATTTTATGGTAGATGTAGATGCTGGTATTATTTATTATGAACTTAGACGGACACGTAAGCTAATTATTTGATTGGCGAGGATACTGTGGTTACATTCTTGGAGCAAGTGATTTTGTCCACACCTTGCCAGGCATGACTCAATTTATATCTCTGTTTAAGTGGTCACACTACGGTCACTGTTTAAGTGGTCACATGTCTCGCCTTGCTGGATTTACACTTTATAGTGACGAGTGCCGCTACAGACACACTGCTAGTGTTATCACGTCAATATTTATTTGGTTCCTAGTCCTGGTCACATACATGCTACGTCTCCATCCAGACGCGCGCCCCAGGCGATGCGCGTGTGTGTCTACTTATACCGGCAGACCAATGCAAGACCACACATTCTAGATCAGCTACTCGCGGGCAGGCAAGGACCAACGCATAGGTAAATAAGCCTCCCAACATTTTCGCGTTCGTTCCCACCAGCAAAAGTGCACTATTTGTGCCACATGCCCACGTGTATAGGCCAAGCTAGGCATAGGTTTCTCTGCCTAGCATTCTATTCATTTTTATACTTCGAATCTCCTTAGTTCATCAGTGCTACATATATTTTTGCATAAGCATGGGAATCGGTAGCTCTGAATAAACAACTGGATACAAGTGAAATGTGGTCATGCGTTGTTTCCTTTAGATGATAGCGAGTGGAATATATATGCGTGTTTTAATCGTGTACACCTTTCCTTCAGAAATATGCTCATCATAATAATTCGTTGTTACATACGTCTGACAAATGGCAGAACGAGTATCGGTAACATGGACAGGGGGAAGAGCACGAACGGGGAGCCAATGCCGCAGGGCTCCCAGAGAGTACAGTCTAGTGATTTCGTAACCTAGGTACACTTTAATTTTAAGAGGGGTACACTTTAACATTATTAGGCACAACTAACACCGTTTCTACCCACATTTTTATTAGCTATTATTTCATGCATAGCACATGTTCTTGTTAGTGATCACCTAGCATGTAAATGGCTAAGCGTATGGTAGGTGGTAATTATTTTCATGATTTCATAGCCCATCCGTGTATGTAGCTCATCTATATATACACTTTTTATTCTTTTTAGGAACCTCTTGTAGTGGTTATCTCGCGCAAGGACATCCTGCGCCAAATCATTACCAGCATAGGCGCAACTATTCGTACTGCAGGGGTGGTAAAGATGGAGGACTGCAAAAGGATGGCCTGGCTTAGCATTGAAGTCCCATCTAAAAATGGTACAAGAGGCATGGTGCTTGAGAACTTCCGAGGTGCTCCTTGCATGACCGATTATGGGGCAGAAGAAAATGTTTGTGAACTAGCAATTCTCCACCTCATGTCACGTTTAAATATATGGGTCAAGGATATAAGTTATGATCCACTCATAGAAACAAGTAGGCAGTTACACTATTATATGTACTGGTCACAATACCTTCTCACCACATATCGAGAATTGAGTGCGGAGAAGGATGCCTTATTCAATGCCCACAAGTCTCTTTTGGAGCGTCTGGGCTCCATCTCTGTAAGATACAGTGACATCCTTCCCCTAGCGTCTAGTGCTGCAGCGACAAGCGTACAAAGTCAACCAGTTACGTGCACAGGAGCAAAAGCACCAGAGCTACGATATGGAGGGCTTGCTCGCGAGCTAACTAGCGTTTTGCAGGATAACACCATTGGTGTTAATCTGGCAAATGTTAATTGAGTGGTACGCATATCCAATTATAGTTTCATGTTACATACCTCTCCTAATTTAGCAATCCATTTACATGTATTTGTGTACCCTCTCGCAGGAATTCAGTCAAACGAGGAATCCACTCTGCACCATCCAGTTCAGTCCAGTGCGTATGGGGCCTTAGGCTACCTAATAATCTCCTTCAATTATATTTCTCACACCTATATCTATCACAAACCATGTACCACCTAGCGAATTTACCTCGTACTAGCATGCATATGGCTCCCTCTACAGGGGGACATCTTAGTCCATCTGGAATGTTGGGTCACACAGATGGCACTATATATTATGATATCCAGAATTGCCCTGCCCTATAATGTAATTTCTATGTGTTTCAAGTCTGTGCCTTCCCACCATCTAGGTTGCATAATAAATAATATTGTGTGCTTTGACCTAATATTGGCTCAGCTACTGTGTTAATATAACTACATGGATTCTGCATGTGAAATTATATACACGTATGAACGCGCACACACACAGTGTGTGTCTATATGCTCCTTATAAATATTGTGCCAGTGTGTATGGCACTATTTGATAAGTAATTTCATCTCCAGCACATGATAGATTAGCATATTTAGTCAGCTAGGTAAATCGCATCCATCTCAACTATAATTAACGGTGTATGAACATAGTCCCTAGTGTACCCGACTAGCATCGAGTGGTCAACTACACAATCAACGAGTATAAATTAGCACACAAATTGATGATGAGGATTTTTTTTATAGATGGCTACTTCCTTGCATAATTCATCGTAAAGAGGATGGAACGTTAAGGTACATACAACCATACAAAACATTACCGCTGCCCCATAGATTAATACAACGGTAGGTAAAATGCTTCCATATATACAACATAATACTACAAGTCCAGGTCTCAAGGGGGTGATTCAGGCAGCAGTCCATGCTTTGGCTACCAGAGGCCACCACCTTAATTACTTGATAATGAATTATGGGGAGGAAGTGGCAAGCATATGCATCTTAGTTTGTGTGCACTGGTACTGGCTCTGATGAACTCAAAGCATCAAATATGCAAGAAATCATTAATGGTGGTAATAGCAGGGAGACTGATGTAGTGTTCCCATATTATGTCCTCTACAATTTGGCTTGATCCATTGAGACGTGCACGCATGGCTTCTGTGGCATCTAGGGCACGAACAGGCCAACCCCAAACACCGGCAATACGGCAGATCTTTCTAGTTTGTGCTCTCGCAAGGGCTTGTGTATTCACCTTCATCTCATCTATGCAGGTAGAAAGCCCCCTATGTCCACTAAAATAATCCTTTAGTTCTCGCACGCCAATTGCCCTGGCCAACCCATTGTGGCCATCGATCTTGCCAATGGACATAGTATCATAATACTCTTTAATTTCCTCAACTAAGCCATGTTGAACCATATCATCAATACGGCAATTCAGATATTCATTGAGAACCAACTCATCAGCATGGAGCCACAAGAGGCAGCTCTTGAACCTCAAGTTTGGCCGATACCTCGCAAGTGCGAAGGGATCACCAATGGAGGGATCAAATTGTTCAGCGAGAAACCCATGGATTAGTGAGTTGAACCCACCTACCAAAACTGGCACCTGGCCACGCCTTGCAATAGACATCGAAGTTGTAGTTGCAATAGATCGAAACCAAGGTACGGATAAATCATCACTAATTGCTGAAACCATTCCGATAAGGTGATGAGGAATACCGTGTTGGTCATTTAGATTGACCTTGTTGGTTGCAATGTTGAGGCCAACATAGATTTGCATCTTGTCGGTGTTTACCACTTCGCCACCGATCGCCTTGCATACATCGATTGATAGCTTCGTCTTTCCCGTACCCGTGGCGCCTAGAATCACCACTGGTTTAATCGACAACATCTGGAGTCTATGGCAAGGGGAAAGAGTATGGGGGATGCAATCGGGGGGAGGAGGGGAAAGTGTCGCCGGTGGTGCCAATTGTTGCTCACCGTTGGTGTGTACTATATTAACGCATCTTACTACTTCTACCATTGTTTATGTGAACTTCCACATGGCAACCTTACAGAGAAATACAATGTCCTTAAGGACATGATAAGTGTTTCCACTAATTCATTTCTGGTTACATCTAGTTGCTAAGGTAGGTTACAAACACAAACTATACGTGTGCTCATTTCTCATGTGGTAATGAACCATATTTAATTCATTTTCGGTTAGAGGATAAGTATTTGGTGCATTTTTTAGTTTGTCCCTTCATGGGTGCCTTCTTTCACATTGTTTCTATATGAGGTAAATGTTGCTAGGCCATACCTTCTTATGTTTATGTTTAGATGTTGATTAGACCGGGTGTCTCCTATTGGCAATAACGACACCATCTATTGCATCATTATTGTTGTGTGAGGTGCGTATAGCGACATCCTAGGTCTTGTTTGTTTGTCAAGTGAACAAATTTTATTTTTGGTCTAGCGCTTAAATATAAACCACGCGCCCAGCTTGTAATTTTTGTAAAATTCTTGACCTCATTGGTGTCCCCTAGCCATATAATTGCACTATGTCTCCACCTTGCTACACCATTTCCATTTCTGTCATCATGTTGTATCTGTGCATCATACATAAAGGCACTCATGCCCACGAATAATGGAGAAAGCCCCTAAGGCATCTCGCAACTACTGACTGACCATACCACTACACAGCTCCACGCGCATGTGATCTAAACGCAGCCTAAGTGTTGGCATATCAAGTGAGGACCTGCCAGCCCGATGTTTGAGCTTGTCCCTGCATGGGTGTTTCGCATTGTTTCTATATGAGGTAAATGTTGCTAGGCCATGCTTTCTTATGTTTAGACGTTCATCAGACCGGGTGTCGCTTATTGGCAAAATAACGACACCATCTATTGCATCATTATTGTTGTGTGAAGTGTGTATAGGGACATCCTAGGTCTTGTTTGTTTGTCAAGTGAACAAATTTTCTTTTCAATCTAGCGCTTGAATATAAACTGCGTGCCCAACTTGTAATTTTTGGAAAATTCATGACCTCATTTGTGTCGCCTAGTAATATAATTGCAGTATGTCTCCAGCTTGCTACACCATTTCTGTTTCTATCATCATATTGTCTTTGTACATCGTACATAAAGGCACTCATGCCCGTGAATAACGGAGAAAGCCCCTAAGGCATCTGGCAACTACTGCCACTTTATCAGTCGCCATCGACCATACCACTACACAGCTCCACCCGCATGCGATACCACGGTCCCTAACATTAAAGAATACCATCGGGCTGGCAGGTCCTGCCCATGAGTAATGGATAATGTCCGTTAAGCACCCAACAGCTACTCCCATGTTGTCACATCGCCACCGCCTATGCCACTACACAACACTACCCGTGTGCGCTAACACAGTCTCTCACATTAAAGAAGGTCCTTGGACTGGTGGACATAGCTCCATCCTTCTATCTATAAGATGTGGCAATGAAGAGCCCCTCCACATCATGAGATCTCGCACGTTCTCGCACAACATCCTTTCCATCAAGAATCCCTAACATTAAAGAATACCATCGGGCTGGTAGGTCCTGCCCATGAGTAATGGATAATGTCCGTTAAGCACCCAACAGCTACTCCCATGTTATCACATCACCACCGCCTATGCCACTACACAACACTACCCGCGTGCGCTAACACAATCTCTCACATTAAAGAAGGTCCTTGGACTGGTGGACACAGCTCCATCCTTCTATCTATAAGATGTGGCAATGAAGAGCCCCTCCACATCACGAGATCTCGCACGTTCTAGCACAACATCCTTTCCATCAAGAATCATACCTCCAATTCCTCCCTTTTTCTACTTTCTTATACAAGTTGTGCTACGTTGCTTCTCGGTGCCCTTAGCAAGGTAACCAAGTCATTATCGTATCTATAGAAATCTTACCCTCTCCTAAATGTTGAAAATGACTTTCCTCATTTTCCTCGCAGATGGCAGATGAAGGGTGGACCACCAGCTATTGCCTGAACAAGGACGGCTTCCCCAAGCTCCTGTATGCCACTATGGTCAGGGTAGGTATTTTGGATCACCCAGAATATGTAGGAAGGGAGTATGAGGAGTATGGCACTAAGAGGTGTGAGGTGATCATCTATGTTGGAGCAAGTAGGGATTTCCCTGACATAAATCCTTAGGTGGTGTCCACCACAGGGTTTCGGTTTGCGGACACTTACCAAGCTGTCGCTCGCAAAGCTTTGAGGTACCTATGCCAGATTTTTGAGAAGCCAATATGTCATACACCCATGAGATTCTTCCCCCCTTTTGTAAAGAACAACCCTGTGTGGGTAGCCCGAATGAAGACCCTAGAAGGCCCTGAACTTCGTGAACGTGATCCAACTACGGTTTTTATGTCTGACTACTTGCTTTCCTTGGATAAGCAGTATGATAGGCAGGCTAAGCATTTGAGGAAGTGCATTCATAGGGCACAGGAGGCAGAGAAGCAGATTAGAGAGCTCCAGCTGCAGCTTGCGAATGCTAAGGTGCAGGTCGCTGAGGTGGAGAGCCGAGAGGCAGCAGCAATTGAAGCCTTCAAACAAGCCGAAGATCGGCACACTCAGCAACTGAAGAATATCTATCTTGTCAATAGGGCCAAGAGAAGGATTGCCACCCTCGAAGATAGAGAGTGCCCAATACTAGATGGAATCCCAATTGCAACCATGGAATAAATCCAAGGGGAAATAGTGGATACACCGCCTGCACCTCCCCCAACCGAGGCCTCCCATGGAATTCCTGAGATAGGGCCACCAAATGGAGAAGAGATTCTCCCACTCACTCAGCCACCACTAGGAGATGGTGCATGTGCTCATGCCATCCTTTCAGAGGATTCCTCAAGCTCCGAGGCATGATCTAAGTGGCCACATGGCCCCCTCAGGGAATGAGGCTAATATGGTCCGAAGCTAGACCCATAAAAGTGGTTTTAGCGATGCGCCCTTACGCCTAAGGGGAGTGAATCCTGATTCACTTGTAGTGTTTGCTCTTTCCATCTACAATGTAATCCCCACCTGAAAGCCCAAGTTTGGTTTTGGTAATTAATAACACCAAGTTGCTAATGCCATGTGTTAAGTGTTTTGAGTTAGGCACAAGCAACACATGAGATGAAGGTGTATGTGGCAAGGAGTGGTGGCCACAAGATCACAAAGAGATGGTGCATGGACATGAAATGATGATCATGGTGGAGATGCACATAAAAGGAAGGACATGATGATCAAGTGAAAGAGAAGGATCTATGAGCGCAAGGCAAAGGTATAATCATAGGGGTTTTCCTTTTGCCGGTCTAAGATGAGTAGAGAAGTGATTGACCGGGTTTAGGATACATAGCCGACTATGAAGAGGGGCAATCACGGTTAGCCCGGAAACCAAGTGCCACTAGATCAATGTCTTAAGCATATGCATTAGGATCTAGTAAAGAGCTAACATAACGCCTTGGAAAATGATTGTGAAATGCTAACACACATGCACATGGTGGTGTACACTTGGTGGTGTTAGCACATTTGCGAAGGCGGTGGAGTTCAAGCGGTAGAGAGGGGTTTGGGTTCCTCTCTCCCTCCCGCCGAGCTTGCGAGGCGGGATTCGGCGCTTTTTGGAGAAGTGAATGCCTATTTTCTATTGCGCCGGAAGTCGGAATAGAAACGGAGGCGAACGGAGGTCACTGTGGTGACCGGACGCTGCACCGGACGCGGTCACGGTATGACCGGACACGTCCGGTCAGTGTTCAGCGTCTGCGCGGTTTTTAGTTTGATGATCGGACGCGCAGCGCGTCCTGTCACTGACGACCGGACGCGTCCGGTCATCCAGGGAGCTTACTGGACTCTAACCGGACGCGGGCACTGTCGCGTCCGGTCATTGCGAGAGGCGTGTCCGGTCGTTGTTTAGTTGTGTGCTACTCAAGTTGACCAGCGCGTCCGGTCAGTTGCGGGACCAGCGTGTCTGGTCACACCCGGCGCGTCCGGTCAGTACGACCAGCGCGTCCGGTCGGTGTTTCAGAATTTAGCCGTTGCGTGACCGGCGCGTCCGGTCAGTTTGACCAGCGCGTCCGGTCAGTTTGACCAGCGCGTCCGGTCAGCACGACTTCGGCTGGTTAAAGTTCCTAATGGCTATATTCGAAGGGGTACGCTATAAATAGAGGTTGGCTGGGGTTTGTGGGCAACTCTTGCACATTTTGAGACCTAGAGACATCCTTTGAGCTAGAGAACAACCTCTCCACTCATCTCTTTGCATAGTTGCACATCTTGAGTGAGATTGAGTTATATTCAAGTGCATTGCTTGAGAGTTGCATTCTAGAGGCACTTGATCTTTGAGTTGCTGCGGATTTCTTGTTACTCTTCCGTGTTTCCCGACACGGTAGACGCCTTGGAGCAGCGGAGGTGATTGAGCTCGCAATTGGAGATTGTTGGAGCCTTCACCAAGTGTTGTAAGGGGTTCTTGATCCTTCCCCGCAGGAGTTCGTGAATTGGATACTCTAGTGGAGCTCGTGGCTTGGAGGATCCCCATCTTGTGTGCGGTTGTGCGGCGCCCACCGAGGGCTCGACTCTTGACAGTCGATTAGCTCGTGAACTGACAAGTGGGTGTATCGCCACAACAGGGAGTAGCTTGCCAGGAAGCAAGTGAACCTCGGGATAAATTCTTGTGTCATTCTCTTCCCGAGGATTTCTCTTGTATGATTGATTGATTGGCATTTCTCTTCTCTTCACGGCGGTATAATCACTCGAAGCTCTTCTCTCGTATTACTTCTTGTTTCTAGCTTGTAGTTGTTGTTGTGTTTAGTGAATAGCCTTGTACTAGACTTGTGTAGGTGGCTTGCTTAATTAGTTAGAGCTAGTGCATTTGCTTCGCCACCTTTCGTACTAACTTGTGGTTAAGTAATTCTTGTAGAAGTTTAAATTAGGCTATTCACCCCCCCTCTAGCCTATTTGGACCTTACAAGTGGTATCGGAGCCGAGGCACCGTTTATTTGAGGCTTAACAACCTACGGTGAAAAAGTAATGTCTCAATTAAGCTTGCACATCAACAACACCAAGAAGGCACCTCACTTTGATAGCACAAATTATGCATATTGGAAGGTTAAGATGACCGCACACCTAAAGTCAATCAATAGAGAAGTGTGGAAGGTTACCGAAACAAAATTTGAGGTTGCTAATCTAGAAGCACCTACACCGGTGGAAGAGAAGAAGCTCCAATGCAATGACATTGCCATTAGTGCTCTTCATGAGGCATTAGATGACAAGACATTTGAGCAAGTAAAGAACATAGAGATTGCTCATGATGCTTGGGCCAAGCTAGAAGAAACATTTGAGGGAACCGAAGGCACAAAGACCGCTAAAGCATATATCTTGCAAGAAAAATTTTCAAGCTTCAAGATGCAAGATGATGAGAGTGTACCGGAGATGTTTCATAGGTTGCAAGTCATTGTTAATGAGCTTAAGGCACTTGGTGAGGAGGTCAAGGACAATCAATTCTCTATAAAGTTCTTGAGAAGCTTGCCCAAGAGATTTGATACATTGATCACCGTGCTAGTGTAACACCCTCGGTGTTACCGCGTCAACAAGTCACTAAATATTTTTCATAAAGTCCAAGTAGCCCTTCAAGCACGTCATGTATCTTCACGTGAGAGCTCCATAGCCACAAAGTCAAATGACAAATTATTGTCATTCGCTAATTATTAGCATACCACTTGGTAAGATTTTTATCTCTATCAATCTCGCGACGCGCCACTGTCATCTCTCGTTGTTCTAATTATCCCGCCTTTACTTCGCTTGCTAATCACCAAAAAAAAAAAAATCATCAGTGCACGACGCGCTACCACTGCCATAGTGTGTCGCACACGCTACGCATTAATCTCACTCACAAGTTCGGCCGGCGAGCATGCCGCTCGCTCACTGCTCTGCAAACGCGGTGCACGTACTCTTTTCTCACGCCAGCCTATAGCAGCAGGGAGTTTCAACATGTCAGAACGGTACCAGAGCAAACTTTTCTCACGTAGCAATGCAGCAGTGAAGTTTTTTCAACACGACAGACTGCAGAAGCGTAGATTTTCCATACGTCGATACTGTAGCAGTGCAGGAAGCACTGTTCACGCGTGGAAATCACTGTTCACACGCAGAAGTTACTGTTCATCCGTGGAAAAATCACCTAGCCAGTGGAAAATGTTGTTTGTCCATGCAGCACGTCGTTCCCGCGGCGCTTTATTACCTTTAAGCAAGCTAGTTTAGCTACTAACCTTATGACGCGTCGTTGTCATGTCTTCGCTTCTCTATTCCTGCGTCTTCTGTCTTTAAAAGGATACGCCGAGCTATTTCGCTCCGCTGCTCACTTGTTTCTTCCTCTCAAATCAAGTTCTTCTGTTCTTGCCCGAGAGAGCTGCGTCTATCGATTTCTCTCCGAGCTATCATCAGCTGAGGTAGCTAGTTTACAATTGATCTTCTTATTCTCTAATGTTTCCTTGACCTGTGATCTCCTCCTCAATTAATTCCTTGACCTGCATAAATGAACCAGCACCCCACCGCTGAGCACGTTCAGCCCAAAGCCCACCCTAGTCCTGACATGCTCGTAAGTCCAAGACCACTCAAAGTTCAATCCTTGAATTAATTCTCTCATGACCAAGACCTCACCACCGCACACGGCACGGAGCCAGAGGACAACCCTGCCAACTCGTTTCGTGCTTCCAGACTACTTAGCTTGTCATGACCACCCACGATCAGTGCTATATATGGCTCTGCTCCACTCCACGCAGGGCAAGCATTTGCTAAGCTCCCTGGTGTCTCTCCTCTTGCATTGCCTCCGCACATCGATCACCGTAGGTGGCACTTCATTCAATTCTGAGGTAGCTAGCCTGTAAGAATTCCTTCATTCTTCTTCTTTATTATTTTCTTGACCCGTGGTCTCATCTAGTAATTCTAGACCCACAGTCATGTGCAAGTCAACAAGTTCAATTGCGTGATGAGCCTCCTCCAATAATACCATTTTCTTCATCTCTAGAGCTCTTTTGAATTTATTTATTGATTGTGAAATAAATTTTGTTAGATTCCTAAATTCATGATCTATCTGTTAGTGTAATTAGTTCGTATAGTTCAGTGATACCTTTAGGGTTACTTTATTATTTTGAAATGCTTATTATGGTTGTTTAGAGAATAAATTTTTATGATGCTTGGTAACTAGCGCTCCTGGTTTTATTATATATATAGTAAATTGATTTTAACAATAAGGATGCCTTTAGTTGCTAAGATAATACATGAAATGTTTCATACTTGTTTAGTGGGAATAATAGGTAACTTTGCGTATTAGTCATTAGAGTTAGCTTGTAGCTTGGTAGATGTATTCTTATTTTAAGAGTTGCGGTTGCCTATATATTAATTATTGCATCATCATCACTGCATGCATATAGAGGACGAGCCACTGGAGATCGTGACATTCGGCGAGCAGGAGTACGACGAAGTCATCGAAGAGTACGAGGAGATCCTCGTGCAGGAGGAAGTTCCAGAGCCACCCGTCACTGACTTTGCTGACACCGCGCCTGCCCAAGGCAAGCCCCGGTGCATAACCCTTATTTTGCAAATCATTATATATATGTTGTTCATTTATGTTGCAGGAGTTTTATGATACCCACATGCATATATCTATATTTACCCATGAGCCTTACTAGTACAGGATCGTGTAGCTGCTTTGCTTAGGTTTATCGGTAGCGTGAGTAACCTGTCGTTACTCACAATAGGTGGTTATTATTATTATTACACTAATGATGAAATGATGGAAAAGGAAATGGTGACCGGGCAGGGATATGGTATGGGTATTGGTGGGTGTAACAGGTTATGTCCCGCGGCCACGGGGCATAGCTTGGTTGCACTTTTTCCCTGTCCGTGTCGATTAAGGACCGTTCGTTGCACTGGATCCCCGGTCAAGTCACAGATTTATTATCCCGAGCATATACTAGCGGATGGGGGCTAGGAAGACTTGTTACTCTCTTGTCATGGGCTCCGGCTCTTTCCGGACCGACTGATTGGAGGCGGGGATAGGTGGAGGTCTTAGCACCGTATTGAGGCCGGGCCTCAAGTACGGGAGCTAGGAGTCCAAGTTTGGACGGGGACCTGGAAACCTGTGACAGGAGGGGAACGGGTTGGTCTTGCTTGTGCCTGGGGTACAAGCGAGGCGTGTGTTTTTTCGGGGTACCCAGCTGGGCACATTGATTCGCGAATCGCCGTTTCTACGTGACGGTACGGCTTGACTGCACTCTGGCACCGTAGTAAGAACTGGCATATGAAAGATGGAAAAATGATTCTGATTGCTCAACCCTTGCTTGATGATAGAACAGGTGCTTACATAGTAGGTTGGATAATGAATTTAACATGGCTGTTAATAATTTAATTAAATAAGGACTCACCCTTAGTATTGCTTTCCGCAAACAAGAACCCACAAGCCATAAAGCCTATCATAATCCTTGAGAGTCGGGAAATATATTCCCAGTCGGGTAAGTCTTGCGAGTACATTGTGTACTCAGGGTTTATTTACCCTTGTTGCAGGTGCTGCTTGAGAAGCTAACTGTTGTGTGGAGGATTCTTCTGGTGGGCACAGACGGATCCTTATACCGCTCCGCTAGATGTTGTTTTATTCCGCTGTTTAATTTATCGCACTCTGAACTTTGGTACTGTAATAAAGAATTTCTGAGACTCTTTGTTGTATGAAATGGATTAAGTATTATAAGCTTGTACTCATTATTGGATCCCGGGTGTAAAATTGTGGAACGTTTCGAGTTCTCCCGTTGGGTGTGCTCGACAGAACTGCTTGACTTGGCTCACTTTTGGGGTGCTTAGTGTCTAGTGGAAGACAGCGCCTCTAAAAGTGTGTTAATTCAGGCGGTTCTGCCACAGTTGGTACCAGAGCTAATAATGAGTTCACGAGCTTAATCACCTTTTAAAAAACTTAAAACTTTGACCAACAAAAGCTTTGCGAAAAGTAGGATGCGGTAAAATCTGCGTAAATAAGTATAAGCCCTAACAATATGGTCTATCTAGGATAGTGGCACTGGTTTTATCTAACCATTTTCTGCAGGTACGCTAACTTACGCTACGTAAGAAAGCGCTAGTGTTCGGAAAGGAGTGTACGATGTGCCAAAAATTCAAACGAGTGCCGCTATATTCCGGCTTGAGTGAACGCATAGGCCGATGCATGCATTATAAGAAGAAACTCTGTTAAGCTAAACCCCCTTCACGTATAATTTTGGATAGTTAAGATGATAGGGTAATAAATAAAAAGAAACGCTTCAATCCTTAGTAAAAGCCTTGTCATTTCTCTAAGTCTCTTGTTCCTAGTCTGGAGGTTCCCTAATGGTTGGCTACTATCTGGTCGCAGATGGATCTGAGGTCCCGTCGTGTGGGCACTGGGTCTGGTCGTGGGAGCACCAGTGCCGGTGCGGGCCGTGGCCTTGGTGAAGGTCATGGTGAAAGTGGTCGCGACAATGGCAACAACAATGCCAATGGACAGAGCCGTGAGGCCCCACTCTTGGGTCCTCCTTCCCCGCCACCACCACCACCACCTCCGATGACTCCTGCGGAGATGATGGCAGAGATGTTAGCTTCACGTCAGGAGACAGCCCGTGCCTTGGAGATGATGGCACAAGCTCTTGGTGGCTTCGTCCGTGGAGGCCACGGTGGCAACGGCGGGAACGGGGGTGGTGCCCGCGGTCTTGAGAGGCCCTGTTCTTATCAGGACTTCTTGAAGACCAACCCGCCCACGTTCACGCCGACTGCAGAGCCTCTAGACGCGGAGCATTGGCTTCGTGTGCTGGAGCAGAAGTTTCTGCTGCTCACGGTGACCGATGAGCAGAAGGTGCGCTTTGCCGCACAACAGCTTTTGGGATCTGCTAGCGCATGGTGGGATACTTTCAATGCCATGCAGCCGGTGGGTCATCCTGTGACTTGGCAGGAGTTCACCACTGCCTTCCGAGAGTACTACATTCCTGCGGGTGTTCTGAACAGGAAGCTCTCGGAGTTCTTAGACCTGAAACAGGGGAGCATGTCTGTGATGGAGTATGCCAATAAATTCAACCATCTGGCACAGTATGCTGGGACTCATGTTGACACAGATGAGAAGAAGAGGGACCGCTTCTATCGTGGCCTCTCTTGTATTTTGCAGAAAGAGCTTTATACTGGGAACTATCAGACCTTTGGTACTCTGATGAATGCTGCCATTGCTATGGAAGGACTGCAGCGTGACACTCAGGCTGAGTGGAAGCGCAAGCGGGGAATCTCTGGGTCTTCTAGTCACCCGCAGTCACAGAAGATGCAAGTTGTCAAGAGGATGTCCTACCATCCCCCAGGTGGACAGCCATCTCGGCAGCCTCAGCAGACTCGGCAAACACCGCCGACTCAGTACCGTGCGCCTACTCAGCAGGTGCAGCAGCCCCAGGGATCGCAGTTTCCACCTCGTCAGGGGCAGATGATCAAGTCTACTGCTTGTTTCAAGTGTGGCAAGGAGGGCCACTTTGCTCGGGAGTGTCCCGAGAACCGGGCTGCTCAGTCTTCCCAGCCGTCCGCCAGCTCTCGCTTGATCAAGAGGACGATTATTAAGAAGAAGGTGCCAGTGAGTCGCTCAGGACAGGTTAACTACACCGAGGCTGAGGAGATCCTACAGAATGAGCCTGTGATGGCTGGTATGTTTACCATTGACTCCCACCCAGCATTTGTGTTATTTGATTCTGGAGCATCACATTCATTCATGAGCATGGGGTTTGCAGAAAGACACAATATATCTCTTATGGCTATTCCTTTTGCCTATAAAATTAGCACTCCGGGTGCGCAGATGTGCATAAATACCCGGACGGACACAGTCAGCTTAGTGCTGGCCACTCACACTTACCGTCTCCAGTTCATGTTGCTACCTGGACAAGGCATTGATGCAATCCTGGGCATGAATTGGTTGAAGGTTTATGGGGTAGTCTTGGACCTTAAGAGGAGAGTTGTTGAGTTACGACTTCCTTCTTCTGAGGATAGGATGTCTCTCCGTATCTCTCTAAATTCTGCTTCACCAGTCGCCGCTAATGTTGAAGCTTCTCCTGATCTTGCCTCTATTCCTGTGGTCTGTGAGTTTCCTGATGTCTTCCCTGAAGATTTACCTGGGTTACCACCAGATAGAGATGTGGAGTTTATCATAGAGTTAGAGCCTAGCACTGCTCCTATTTCACGGCGTCCTTACCGCATGGCTCCACCAGAACTAGCAGAAATGAAGAAGCAATTAGAGGAATTGCTGAAGAAGGGGTTTATCCGTCCTAGTTCTTCTCCATGGGGTTGTCCAGCTATTTTTGTGAAGAAGAAGGACGACACTCTGCGGATGTGTGTGGATTATCGCCCTCTCAATGCGGTAACCATCAAGGATAAGTACCCTTTGCCTCGCATTGATGCTTTGTTTGATCAGTTGGCTGGTGCTAGAGTGTTTTCCAAAATTGATCTTCGTTCTGGGTATCACCAAATAAAAATTCGGCCCCAAGATATACCAAAGACAGCTTTCTCTACTAGGTATGGGCTTTATGAGTACCTAGTCATGTCTTTTGGTCTCACCAATGCTCCTGCATTCTTCATGTACCTCATGAACTCAGTCTTTATGCCGGAGTTAGATAAGTTTGTAGTGGTGTTCATTGATGATATTTTGATATATTCCAAGAATGAAGAAGAACATGCACAACACCTTCGCACAGTCCTGAACCGACTGCGGGAGCACAAGCTGTATGCCAAGTTCAGCAAATGTGAGTTTTGGTTGGATAGGGTGCAGTTTTTGGGACATGTTCTGACCCCTGAAGGTGTATCGGTAGATCCTAGCAAGGTGCATGATGTGCTTAGTTGGAATTCTCCAAAATCGGTACATCAGATCCGTCAGTTTCTTGGTCTTGCCGGTTATTATCGACGCTTCATTCCTGATTTCTCCAAGATAGCTCAGCCTATGACCAAGTTGCTTCAGAAAGACTCCAAGTTTGTGTGGAGTCCAGCCTGTGAGGAAGCCTTCCAAGCTTTGAAGAAATTTCTTACCTCTGCCCCTATTCTTGCCCAACCGGATATTGACAAGCCATTTGATGTGTATTGTGATGCATCCAAGACAGGTCTTGGTTGTGTGCTTATGCAAGAGGGACGGGTGATAGCTTATGCTTCTCGTCAACTGAAGAAGCATGAAGTGAATTATCCCACCCATGATTTAGAGCTGGCTGCAGTGGTGCACGCTCTAAAGATTTGGAGGCATTATCTATTGGGAAACAAGGTGCATATTTATACGGATCACAAGAGCCTCAAGTATATTTTCACTCAACCCGAGTTAAATATGAGGCAAAGGAGATGGCTTGAGTTAATCAAGGATTATAATCTAGAAGTCCATTATCATCCTGGAAAAGCCAATGTGGTGGCTGATGCGTTGAGTCGGAAGTCACATCAGAAAGATGAAGAGTCCTTACCTCTCTCTCACTCTGCAGTTTTAGCTCACATTGCTCTAGTCTCAGATTTATTGGAGCAAATTATCATTGAGCAAAGGCAGGATGTTTTGGAGATTCCTCATATCAAGAAGTTGATTGCTGAAGGACGTGGTCCTCATTTCAGCATTGATGAACAAGGTGTGGTGAGATACAAGAATCGGTTGGTGGTTCCCGGAAGTGATGAGCTTAGAAGAAAGATTTTGGAGGAAGCCCATAGTTCCAGGCTATCCATTCATCCGGGAAGTAACAAGATGTACCATGATTTGCGCCACTTGTATTGGTGGTCAAATATGAAGCAGGATATCACTAAGTATATTGCAGAATGTGATATTTGTGGAAGGGTGAAGGCAGACCATATGCGTACGCCTGGTTTCCTACAGCCTTTGCCAATCCCAGTGTGGAAATGGGAGGATATTTCTATGGATTTTATTACAGGATTGCCTCGCACAGTAAAAGGGCATGATTCTATTTGGGTTATTGTGGATCGTCTTACAAAGTCTGCCCATTTTCTTCCTGTGGATGGAAGGTATACAGCCATGCAATATGCTAAGTTGTATTTTGACCGCATTGTAACTCTCCATGGAGTCCCTCTCACTATTGTTTCTGATCGTGGATCGGTCTTTATGTCCCGCTTTTGGACTCAACTCCAAAAATGCCTTGGAACTAGTCTTCTCAGAAGTTCAGCTTATCATCCGCAGACCGACGGCCAGACAGAAAGAGTCAATCAAGTGCTGGAAGATATGTTGAGAGCTTGTGTCATTTCTTTCCCAGAGAAGTGGGATGAGTGCTTGAGATTGGCTGAGTTTTCTTACAACAATAGCTATCAAGAAAGCATTCGAATGGCACCTTTTGAGGCTTTGTATGGCAAGAAGTGTAGGACACCGCTCAACTGGGTTGAAGTAGGAGACCGTGGTTACTTCGGGCCTGACTTTATCCATGAAGCAAGAGAGAAAGTCGGAATTATTCGGAGTCATTTGAAGGCGGCTCAGAACCGCCAGAAAACCTATGCGGATAAGAGAAGAAGGCCTTTGCAATTTGAAGTTGGTGATTATGTGTATCTTAAAGTGTCTCCCATGAAAGGTGTGCATAGGTTTGGTGTCCGTGGAAAATTAGCTCCTCGCTATGTTGGGCCTTACAAGGTTTTGGAACGGCGTGGTACTGTTGCTTACCGCATCCAGCTCCCAGATATATTGTCAGCCGTCCATGATGTTTTTCATGTGTCTCAGTTGAAAAAGTGTTTGCGAGTTCCTGATGAGGCAGTGGAGATCGAAGGACTCCCTCTCCAACCTGATCTTTCCTATATTGAGCATCCCGTCAAGATTTTGGATGAAAAAGAAAGGGTGACGAGAAACAATGTGGTGAAATTTTACAAAGTCCAATGGCAGAATCACTCGGAGGATGAGGCAACTTGGGAACTTGAGAGCTATATTTTAAAGCATTATCCTCATCTCATTCCTGGCTCATCAATGTAATTATCGAGATTAAAAATTTATTTCAACCTCTTTTCTCACACTAGGCACATGAAATCTCGGGTCGAGATTTTCATTTAGGGGGGTAGAGTGTAACACCCTCGGTGTTACCGCGTCAACAAGTCACTAAATATTTTTCATAAAGTCCAAGTAGCCCTTCAAGCACGTCATGTATCTTCACGTGAGAGCTCCATAGCCACAAAGTCAAATGACAAATTATTGTCATTCGCTAATTATTAGCATACCACTTGGTAAGATTTTTATCTCTATCAATCTCGCGACGCGCCACTGTCATCTCTCGTTGTTCTAATTATCCCGCCTTTACTTCGCTTGCTAATCACCAAAAAAAAAAAAATCATCAGTGCACGACGCGCTACCACTGCCATAGTGTGTCGCACACGCTACGCATTAATCTCACTCACAAGTTCGGCCGGCGAGCATGCCGCTCGCTCACTGCTCTGCAAACGCGGTGCACGTACTCTTTTCTCACGCCAGCCTATAGCAGCAGGGAGTTTCAACATGTCAGAACGGTACCAGAGCAAACTTTTCTCACGTAGCAATGCAGCAGTGAAGTTTTTTCAACACGACAGACTGCAGAAGCGTAGATTTTCCATACGTCGATACTGTAGCAGTGCAGGAAGCACTGTTCACGCGTGGAAATCACTGTTCACACGCAGAAGTTACTGTTCATCCGTGGAAAAATCACCTAGCCAGTGGAAAATGTTGTTTGTCCATGCAGCACGTCGTTCCCGCGGCGCTTTATTACCTTTAAGCAAGCTAGTTTAGCTACTAACCTTATGACGCGTCGTTGTCATGTCTTCGCTTCTCTATTCCTGCGTCTTCTGTCTTTAAAAGGATACGCCGAGCTATTTCGCTCCGCTGCTCACTTGTTTCTTCCTCTCAAATCAAGTTCTTCTGTTCTTGCCCGAGAGAGCTGCGTCTATCGATTTCTCTCCGAGCTATCATCAGCTGAGGTAGCTAGTTTACAATTGATCTTCTTATTCTCTAATGTTTCCTTGACCTGTGATCTCCTCCTCAATTAATTCCTTGACCTGCATAAATGAACCAGCACCCCACCGCTGAGCACGTTCAGCCCAAAGCCCACCCTAGTCCTGACATGCTCGTAAGTCCAAGACCACTCAAAGTTCAATCCTTGAATTAATTCTCTCATGACCAAGACCTCACCACCGCACACGGCACGGAGCCAGAGGACAACCCTGCCAACTCGTTTCGTGCTTCCAGACTACTTAGCTTGTCATGACCACCCACGATCAGTGCTATATATGGCTCTGCTCCACTCCACGCAGGGCAAGCATTTGCTAAGCTCCCTGGTGTCTCTCCTCTTGCATTGCCTCCGCACATCGATCACCGTAGGTGGCACTTCATTCAATTCTGAGGTAGCTAGCCTGTAAGAATTCCTTCATTCTTCTTCTTTATTATTTTCTTGACCCGTGGTCTCATCTAGTAATTCTAGACCCACAGTCATGTGCAAGTCAACAAGTTCAATTGCGTGATGAGCCTCCTCCAATAATACCATTTTCTTCATCTCTAGAGCTCTTTTGAATTTATTTATTGATTGTGAAATAAATTTTGTTAGATTCCTAAATTCATGATCTATCTGTTAGTGTAATTAGTTCGTATAGTTCAGTGATACCTTTAGGGTTACTTTATTATTTTGAAATGCTTATTATGGTTGTTTAGAGAATAAATTTTTATGATGCTTGGTAACTAGCGCTCCTGGTTTTATTATATATATAGTAAATTGATTTTAACAATAAGGATGCCTTTAGTTGCTAAGATAATACATGAAATGTTTCATACTTGTTTAGTGGGAATAATAGGTAACTTTGCGTATTAGTCATTAGAGTTAGCTTGTAGCTTGGTAGATGTATTCTTATTTTAAGAGTTGCGGTTGCCTATATATTAATTATTGCATCATCATCACTGCATGCATATAGAGGACGAGCCACTGGAGATCGTGACATTCGGCGAGCAGGAGTACGACGAAGTCATCGAAGAGTACGAGGAGATCCTCGTGCAGGAGGAAGTTCCAGAGCCACCCGTCACTGACTTTGCTGACACCGCGCCTGCCCAAGGCAAGCCCCGGTGCATAACCCTTATTTTGCAAATCATTATATATATGTTGTTCATTTATGTTGCAGGAGTTTTATGATACCCACATGCATATATCTATATTTACCCATGAGCCTTACTAGTACAGGATCGTGTAGCTGCTTTGCTTAGGTTTATCGGTAGCGTGAGTAACCTGTCGTTACTCACAATAGGTGGTTATTATTATTATTACACTAATGATGAAATGATGGAAAAGGAAATGGTGACCGGGCAGGGATATGGTATGGGTATTGGTGGGTGTAACAGGTTATGTCCCGCGGCCACGGGGCATAGCTTGGTTGCACTTTTTCCCTGTCCGTGTCGATTAAGGACCGTTCGTTGCACTGGATCCCCGGTCAAGTCACAGATTTATTATCCCGAGCATATACTAGCGGATGGGGGCTAGGAAGACTTGTTACTCTCTTGTCATGGGCTCCGGCTCTTTCCGGACCGACTGATTGGAGGCGGGGATAGGTGGAGGTCTTAGCACCGTATTGAGGCCGGGCCTCAAGTACGGGAGCTAGGAGTCCAAGTTTGGACGGGGACCTGGAAACCTGTGACAGGAGGGGAACGGGTTGGTCTTGCTTGTGCCTGGGGTACAAGCGAGGCGTGTGTTTTTTCGGGGTACCCAGCTGGGCACATTGATTCGCGAATCGCCGTTTCTACGTGACGGTACGGCTTGACTGCACTCTGGCACCGTAGTAAGAACTGGCATATGAAAGATGGAAAAATGATTCTGATTGCTCAACCCTTGCTTGATGATAGAACAGGTGCTTACATAGTAGGTTGGATAATGAATTTAACATGGCTGTTAATAATTTAATTAAATAAGGACTCACCCTTAGTATTGCTTTCCGCAAACAAGAACCCACAAGCCATAAAGCCTATCATAATCCTTGAGAGTCGGGAAATATATTCCCAGTCGGGTAAGTCTTGCGAGTACATTGTGTACTCAGGGTTTATTTACCCTTGTTGCAGGTGCTGCTTGAGAAGCTAACTGTTGTGTGGAGGATTCTTCTGGTGGGCACAGACGGATCCTTATACCGCTCCGCTAGATGTTGTTTTATTCCGCTGTTTAATTTATCGCACTCTGAACTTTGGTACTGTAATAAAGAATTTCTGAGACTCTTTGTTGTATGAAATGGATTAAGTATTATAAGCTTGTACTCATTATTGGATCCCGGGTGTAAAATTGTGGAACGTTTCGAGTTCTCCCGTTGGGTGTGCTCGACAGAACTGCTTGACTTGGCTCACTTTTGGGGTGCTTAGTGTCTAGTGGAAGACAGCGCCTCTAAAAGTGTGTTAATTCAGGCGGTTCTGCCACAGCTAGTGAGGACTACATTGAAGGATTCAACTCCTCAACAAATATTTCAAGAAGTGATGACCGATGATTCATATAGAGAAGATGATGAGAAGGATGAGTTGGTCAAGAAGAAGAAGAAAGAAAATGAGAAGAAAGATGACGAAAAGAAGAAGAGTGTGGCATTCAAAGCCACCACATCCAAGGGCAAATCTAAGATTGAATCATCAAGTGATGAAGACTCAAGCTCTTGTGATAGTGATGACATTGATGAGAAGATGGCTCTCTTTGTCAAGCAATTTGGCAAATTCATGAAGAAGAAAGGCTTTCGTGCAAGAAGGAGGAAGAACTCATCCAAGAAGAATGAGCATACCATGAGATGCTTTAGATGCCATAGCAAGGACCATCTCATTGCAAAATGTCCTTATGATAGTGATGATGAAGATGCTATCAAGAAGGAGAGAAAGAAGCAAAAGAAGAAGCAAGAGAAGAAGGAGAGCTCTTATAAGAAGAAGAATGATTCTCATGTTGCTACATGGGATAGTGATGATTCCTCAAGTGATGATGAGGATGACAACAAGAGTAAAAAGAAGGGACATGCTAGCATTACCATCCAAGAGAAGGTCTCCCTCTTCGACACTCCATCGTGCTTCATGGCTAAGGCCGCTAAGGTATCATCCGATGATGAGAGTGATCATAATAATGATAGTGATAGTGATAGTGATGAAGAAGAATTCACTAAAGATGAACTAATCACTATGCTAGAAGATTGCACTCAACATTTTAAAGAATCTAGAAAGGAGTGCAAGGGCTTGCTTAAAGAAAAGAAAAACCTTATGCAAGAACTTGATGAGCTTAGGGCATCTTATGAGAGTCTAAAGGTAGACCATAAGAAGCTTCAAAAGTCTCACACTAAGCTTGAAGAAGCTCATTCCTCTCTAGTTGAAAAATGTGAAAACATACCAACTAATGTTGAGAAAGCTAAAACTTACAACATAGGCATATCATGTGACATAATTGATGCAACTTTTCATAAGCCTATTATTGTTGCTCCTACTAACCCTTCATGTATCTCATCTACATCATCCTCATCTAGTAGTGATGGTTTCACTTGTGACTCCACACTTATAGTTGAGAATGAAAATCTCAAGAAGGAGGTAAAAGAGCTCAATCACACATTAGCTAAGGCTTATGGTGGTGAGGACCGCTTGCTTATGTGCTTGGGTAGCCAAAGAGCTTCTCTCTACAAAGAGGGATTGGGCTATAACCCCAAGAAAGGCAAGGCCGCTTTTGCTCCTCACAAGACTCGTTTTGTGAAGAACAATGGTAGCTATTGCAAAAGTTGTAAGCAAGTTGGTCACATAGAGCAACAATGCATGAACAAGAAATCAAATGCTAATGTATCCTCAATTAAGTTTGATTCTTTCTATATGCTTACCAAGGGAACTAATGGTGTTCATGCTAAGTTCATTGGTACACCATGGATGGGCTCAAAGAAGAAAGCCATTTGGGTACCAAAAAGCTTGGTCACTAACCTTGGAGGACCCAAACAAGTTTAGGTACCTAAAAAGAATTGATCTTGTCTTGTAGGTCAATTACAAAGCCGGAGGAAGGCATTGGGTGCTTGATAGTGGGTGCACTCAACATATGACCGGAGACTCTTGTATGTTCAATTCAATTGATACAAGTCAAAATGGTGGTTTTGATGCTATCACTTTTGGCAACAACAAGAAAGGCAAGGTCAAGGGGCTTGGTAAAATTGCTATCTCAAATGACATGAGCATATCTAATGTGTTGCTAGTTGAGAGCTTGGATTTCAATCTTTTATCGGTGGCACAACTTTGTGATCTTGGCTTCAAGTGCATATTTGGTAGTGATGATGTTGAAGTCATAAGTGTTGATGGATCAAATTTGATATTCAAAGGATTTAGACATGGAAGCTTATACTTGGTTGACTTCAATGATAGTGAGACACAATTGACATCATGCTTGCTTAGTAAATCTAGTATGGGATGGTTATGGCATAGAAGGCTTGGTCATATTGGAATGAAACAATTGAACAAACTTTTGAGGTATGACTTAGTTAGAGGCTTGAAGGATGTCACTTTTAAGAAGGATAAACCTTGTAGTGCTTGTCAAGCCGGCAAACAAGTTGGAAATTCACATCCTAGTAAAAGTGAAATGAGCACATCAAAAGCATTTGAGCTATTGCACATGGACTTGTTTGGACCAACAACATACACTAGCATTGGTGGCAACAAGTATGGTTTTGTGATTGTGGATGACTACACTAGATACACTTGGGTGTTCTTTCTCTATGACAAGAGTGATGTTTATGATCTATTCAAGTCTTTTGTCAAGAGGTTGCAAAATGAGTTTGAGACGACCATCAAGAAGATTAGAAGTGACAATAGTAGTGAGTTCAAGAACACAAGAATTGAAGATTTGTGTGATGATTTTGGTATTGGACATCAATTCTCACCAACATACACTCCTCAATCAAATGGTGTAGTTGAAAGGAAAAAATAGAACCTTGATTGATATGGCTAGATCAATGCTTAGTGAATACAATGTTAGTCATTCATTTTGGAGTGAAGCTATCAACACGGCTTGCTATTGTAGCAACCGTCTCTATTGCCATGGGAAGCTTGAAAAGACACCATATGAGCTATTGAATGGAAGAAAGCCCAACATTGCATACTTTAGAGTGTTTGGTTGCAAATGCTATATTCTCAAGAAAGGCACTAGATTGAGCAAGTTTGAAAAGAAATGTGATGAAGGGTTCTTACTTGGTTATTCTACCACAAGCAAATCATATAGAGTTGGAATCTCACAAATGGCACCTTGGAAGAAGTTCATGATGTTGAGTTTGATGAAACCCAAGGGTCTCAAAATGAAGCTCAAAACCTTGATGATGTGAGAGGAGATCAATTGTCAAATGCAATGAAGAACATGGGCATTGGTGATATAAGGCCAATGCAAGTTGATGATGATGATATTCATGTGATCAACCAAAGTGTGCAAATTGATACAAATCAAGCAAGCTCTAGTGGTTCTCATGATGAAGCTCAAGTTCAAGGTCAAACAAGTGGAAGCCATCAACTCCCAATACTCCAACCTACTAGCATTGCAAGAGATCATCCATTGGACCAAATCATTGGTGGAATTCAAAGTGGTGTTCAAACTAGATCAAGACTAGCATCCTTTTGTGAGCACTACTCATTTGTGTCACTTGAAGAACCTAAGAAATTAGAAGATGCTTTGAAGGATTCCGATTGGGTAAATGCCATGCATGAAGAACTAAACAACTTTGCTAGAAATCAAGTTTGGAAACTTGTTGAGAGGCCAAAGAACTACAATGTGATTGGTACTAAGTGGGTCTTTAGAAACAAGCAAGATCAAGATGGTGTAGTTGTGAGAAACAAAGCAAGATTGGTAGCACAAGGTTACACACAAGTTGAGGGTCTTGACTTTGGAGAGACATATGCACCCGTTGCAAGATTGGAGGCTATTAGAATCTTATTAGCATATGCTTGTGCACACAACATCAAGCTCTATCAAATGGATGTCAAGAGTGCATTTCTCAATGGCTACATCAATGAAGAAGTTTATGTTGAGCAACCTCCCGGTTTTGAAGATGACAAGAAGCCCGACCATGTTTACAAGCTAAAGAAGGCATTGTATGGTTTAAAGCAAGCACCTAGAGCATGGTATGAGAGATTGAGGGACTTTCTTCTCTCTAAAGGGTTCAAGATGGGAAAGGTTGACACCACTCTCTTCACCAAGAAACTTGAAAATAACTTGTTTGTGTTGCAAATATATGTGGATGACATTATCTTTGGATCAACTAACCAAGACTTTTGTGAAGAGTTTGAAAATATGATGGCTAATGAGTTTGAGATGTCTATGATTGGAGAGCTTAGTTACTTCCTTAGACTTCAAATCAAGCAAATGAAGAATGGCACTTTTGTAAGTCAAGGAAAGTACATCAAGGACATGATCAAGAAGTTTGGATTGCAAGATGCTAAGCCAATGAGCACACCAATGGGCACTAATGATCAATTGGGTATTGATGATAGTGGAAACATGGTAGATCAAAAGCAATACCGGTCTATGATTGGAAGTTTGCTCTATGTCACCGCTTCTAGGCCGGATGTGATGTTTAGTATGTGCAAGTGTGCAAGATATCAAGCTTCACCTAGAGAAAGTCACTTGAAAGCAACCAAGAGGATATTGAGATATCTTAAGGGCACTCATGATGTTGGATTATGGTTTCCAAAGGGGTCTAACTTTGAGTTGATTGGATATTCGGACTCCGACTATGGTGGTTGCAAGATTGATAGAATGAGCACAAGTGGCACTTGTCAATTGCTTGGAAGGTCTCTTATTTCATGGTCATCAAGGAAACAAAATAGTGTTGCACTATCTACCGCCGAGGCCGAATATATTAGTGCCGGTAGTTGTTGTGCACAATTGCTTTGGATGAAGGCCACCTTGAATGATTTTAGAATCAAGTTCAAGTATGTGCCATTATTTTGTGACAATGAAAGTGCTATCAAGATGACTCAAAATCCGGTTCAACATTCAAGAACGAAGCACATTGACATAAGGCATCACTTCATAAGAGACCATCAACAAAAAGGTGATATTAGCATTGAGAGCATTGGCACCAAAGATCAACTAGCCGACATTTTCACAAAGCCACTTGATGAGAAGAGATTTTACAAGTTGAAGAATGAATTGAACATACTTGACTTCTCCAACTTGAAATGAGTGCACCCCCCACATTCTTATATGACATGCCTCTCCTCCGACAATGCAAGATAAAGTTATTTGGCATATCATTCATACTGTGCTAAGGACATGGTTAGAACATATAGACATATTTGCATATCAAATAGGCTCATTCATGAAAATCAAATGATTTTGATGTATATATGGTACCACTATTGCTTCTATGTTTATTTGATCTAGTGGTAGCATATGACATATTTATGGGCTTGCAAACCTAGTGTTGAATCTAGAAAATGAGCTCATGATGTGTAATTCAACATGGTCAAGATAACCCTTATACTTTATGAGGTGTGAAAAAGCTTGTCTTTGGATCAAACCGAATTACATACTCTAGGCAAGTGATCTAGGTTGAACCATAATTTGGACTCCCTCATAATTGATTGACTTATCTCTCACTAAAATTGGCACCTTTTTGGTGATTATTGACAAAGGGGGAGAGAAAAGTCACAAAGATATTGCAAAGAGCAAGAAAGATATAAAAAGGGGGAGAGAAAGCACAAAGATAGAAAAGTCACAAAGAGAAGTCACAAAGAGGGAGAAAGATATAGTAAGGATGAGAGAAATTAAATTTGAGCACATAAGTAGGGGGAGCAAGCTCATGAACTATTTGTTGCATTTGTATGTGCATTAACATGATGAATTGTTGCATTGCAAAGCTTAAATTCATATTCTTGATTGAATGGTGATTGCTAGAAATAGAATTTGAATGATGATTTGTTGAGAGTAGCTTTACAAGCGGTATCTAGACACCTTTGCTTATAATGTTGATCTCACGGGGTATTTTAGTGTTTGTGATCATTACAAGTGATGTATTTTAAGTGGTGTCTAGCTACATCGATGCTAAGGATGGTATATAAAGGCAACTCCGATTGGTATCACGCTTCAAAGGTCCATTCTATATACCTTAGCATCAATTTGATAGTAGTAACTCTCCCAAAATTCAAATCATTACATATGTGCAAAATTGAACCAAACTCATGGAAGCACATATGTAGGGGGAGCTAATACTATCGAAATTGAAAATTGATTTCATTACATATATTTGTGATGGTTGTCATCAATTACCAAAAAGGGGGAGATTGAAAGCCCAAGTTTAGTTTTGGTAATTAATGACACCAAGTTGCTAATGCCATGTGTTAAGTGTTTTGAGTTAGGCACAAGCAACACATGAGATGAAGGTGTATGTGGCAAGGAGTGGTGGCCACAAGATCACAAAGAGATGGTGCATGGACATGAAATGATGATCATGGTGGAGATGCACATAAAAGGAAGGACATGATGATCAAGTGAAAGAGAAGGATCTAAGAGCGCAAGGCAAAGGTATAATCATAGGGGTTTTCCTTTTGCCGGTCTAAGATGAGTAGAGAAGTGATTGACCGGGTTTAGGATACATAGACGACTATGAAGAGGGGCAATCACGGTTAGCCCAGAAACCAAGTGCCACTAGATCAATGTCTTAAGCATATGCATTAGGATCTAGTAAAGAGCTAACATAACGCCTTGGAAAATGATTGTGAAATGCTAACACACATGCACATGGTGGTGTACACTTGGTGGTGTTAGCACATTTGAGAAGGCGGTGGAGTTCAAGCGGTAGAGAGGGGTTTGGGTTCCTCTCTCCCTCCCGCCGAGCTTGCGAGGCGGGATTCGGCGCTTTTTGGAGAAGTGAATGCCTATTTTCTATTGCGCCGGAAGTCGGAATAGAAACGGAGGCGAACGGAGGTCACTGTGGTGACCGGACGCTGCACCGGACGCGGTCACGGTATGACCGGACACGTCCGGTCAGTGTTCAGCGTCTGCGCGGTTTTTAGTTTGATAATCGGACGTGCAGCGCGTCCGGTCACTGACGACCGGACGCGTCCGGTCACTGACGACCGGACGCGTCCGGTCATCTAGGGAGCTTACTGGACTCTAACCGGACGCGGGCACTGTCGCGTCCGGTCATTGCGAGAGGCATGTCCGGTCGTTGTTTAGTTGTGCGCTACTCAAGTTGACCAGCACGTCCGGTCAGTTGCGGGACCAGCGCGTCCGGTCACACCCGGCGCGTCCGGTCAGTACGACCAGCGCGTCCGGTCGGTGTTTCAGAATTTAGCCGTTGCGCGACCGGCGCGTCCGGTCAGTTTGACCAGCGTGTTCGGTCAGCACGACTTCGGCTGGTTAAAGTTCCTAACGACTATATTCGAAGGGGTACGCTATAAATAGAGGTTGGCTGGGGTTTGAGGGCAACTCTTGCACATTTTGAGACCTAGAGACATCCTTTGAGCTAGAGAACAACCCCTCCACTCATCTCTTTGCATAGTTGCACATCTTGAGTGAGATTGAGTTAGATTCAAGTGCATTGCTTGAGAGTTGCATTCTAGAGGCACTTGATCTTTGAGTTGCTGCGGATTTCTTGTTACTCTTCCGTGTTTCCCGACACGGTAGACGGCTTGGAGCAGCGGAGGTGATTGAGCTCACAATTGGAGATTGTTGGAGCCTTCACCAAGTGTTGTAAGGGGTTCTTGATCCTTCCCCGCAGGAGTTCGTGAATTGGATACTCTAGTGGAGCTCGTGGCTTGGAGGATCCCCATCTTGTGTGCGGTTGTGCGGCGCCCGCCGAGGGCTCGACTCTTGACAGTCGATTAGCTCACGAACCGACAAGTGGGTGTATCGCCACAACGGGGAGTAGCTTGCCGGGAAGCAAGTGAACCTCGGGATAAATTCTTGTGTCATTCTCTTTTCGAGGATTTCTCTTGTATGATTGATTGGTGGTATTTCTCTTCTCTTCACGGTGGTATAATCACTCGAAGCTCTTCTCTCGTATTACTTCTTGTTTCTAGCTTGTAGTTGTTGTTGTTGTGTTTAGTGAATAGCCTTGTACTAGACTTGTGTAGGTGGCTTGCTTAATTAGTTAGAGCTAGTGCATTTGCTTCGCCACCTTTCGTACTAACTTGTGGTTAAGTAATTCTTGTAGAAGTTTTAATTAGGCTATTCACCCCCCCTCTAGCCTATTTGGACCTTACACCACCTACTGTTGTGCTTTAAATTAGTAGTTCTAGCTAGGTTCGCTTACACGCTCGCGTGAGATGTACCCGTATTTTAGTGTTTGCCTTTTCCACCTATAATGTAATCCCCACCCAGTGTTGTGCTCTGAATTAGTATTTCTAGTGCTGAATCCTAATTCACTTCTTTGTAAACCCTCGCGTGAGGTGATGTACTTGTATTGCAGTGCTTTCTTTTTCCAAGTATGGTGTAATATAATCCTACCATGTAATCACTCCAGTAAATGTTTCTTTGAGCTAGCATGCCATTGATTTTATTAACAAATAGTAGCTTCCTTGGATGTATTTTTCCAAGATTCAATGTATCAAACAAGCCCTTCCATATAACACATAATGGAAAAGACACTTTAGCCTTTACTAACATGTTTTTCCCAAGGTTCGATATACCAAACAGATCACCCGCAGCGAAGCGCGGGCATCAGTGGCTAGTACAAATAAAAGCTTTGTCTTCGGAGGACATCCGGACGCGGCGTCCATCCGCACGCCCACGCCCGTACGCCCCACACCTATCCCCAGCACTAGAGGCAACATTCGTTGGGACGGAGCTTCCTACGTCTACGCCCGACACACGCAGCATGGAGGCCACGTCCCGTCCCGTCCGATGTGCGGCGTCCACGCCCATCTCGCTCAACGTCCCAGTCGATCCACTGCGGCATCCCGTCCCCGCACGCTCTCGTGTTCGTGGCCTCCATCTTCGCCACACCAGGGAGCCACAGCGGCTAGACCACCAAAGGTTTAGGTTTCCTCCACACATATATCTAGATCTACACTAATATAATAATCTTTATGGAGGCGGGCATTTTAGATTTCCGGAGGCAGACAAAGCAACCACCTCCATTCAAAGGTCTCCGTTAATGCGCAGATAATGAAGGCGGGCGCTTTGTCCGCCTCGGTTAATCAATAAAAAAACAAAAAAAAAAACCATTGATGAGCCCACCGAGCCCATCCATGGGCCCGGCGAGCCATTCCACGCGCTGCTGCCACCGCACTCCCTCGCCGGTGCCTACATCCTCGTCGGACAGCGCGCCGGATCCAGCCTCCTACGGCCACATCCGACCTCCGCCCGTCGGGATTCAGCCTTCGTCACTAGGATCCGACCGCACGCTGCCAGATCGGGCCGCCAGCCGCCGCACGCCGCCACATCCGCGTTGATCCGCCGCCGAAGCTTGCGGAGCCGCCCTTAAACCGCCGGAGCTCGCAGCGCCTGCCGCTAGGGCACGCGACTAACGTCGCTGGAGCTCGAGTGGCGCCTGCTGCAGGACCCCGCCGCCGGGGCCGCGACTCTCGCCACTAGAGCTCGGAGGGAGAGGGAGAGGGAGGAGGAGCGCCGGTGGAGGGAGGAGGGGCTCCACACGGAGGGAGGAGGTCTCGGAGAAAGGAGGGGCGCCGCTCGCGGTACGTCGTAGGGAGACGGAGGTCACGAGGACAAGCGGCGCTGGGTTTCAGAGGCGTGAGGAAGTGGAGTGAAAGAGAAACCTAAGTGTCTGTATTTATACTCGAAACCGCTATGGGCCTCGCCTAGGCCTGTTGGGTCTCGGCCTTTCTAGAGGCGGGCTTCTTTAGACAACCGCCTCCAGAAATAGAGCATTTTTAGAGGTGGCTGTCTTAAAACGACCGTCTCCGTATATCAATTTTAAGAGGCGGTTATTTTTTGACCGCATCTGTTAATCAATTTTAGAAGGCGCGCAAATTTGACCATCTCTGGAAATAAAAACGACCACCTCCATTAATCGTTCGGTAGTTTTAGAGGCGGTCAAATTTTGTGACCGCCTCGATTAATATATGGGCACTGTCTTGCAAAATCATTTGTGTAGTAGTGCTACTTTTGCAACATTCCGATGAAACAATTGCAACGTACGTCTGAAACAGATAAAACATTTGGATCATACACTTGCAACATAGTCATCTGCAACATCCAGATAAAACACTTGTAACATACGTCTGGAAACAGATGAAACACTTGAAACATGCTCTTAAAACATGCGTGTGTAGCCATAGTAACGTATGCAACATCCAGATCTACTTTTGCAACATCCAGACAAAACCTTGCAACATGTGTAAAGCATAAACATACTTTTGAAACATGCATGTATAGCCATAGCAGCGTATGCAAATATCTAGATGAAACACTTGAACACATACGTTTAAAACACTTGAAACATAGGCTTGCAATATGATATTTGGATTTCTTAATATATCTCCAATTATATGCACAATGTTTATCTCCTTGAATTTGTTACTTTACATCTGCAGCTTTCAGTTCAGTGAAATCAGGTCACGATGATCTACAGCTTTCAGTTCAGTGAAATCAGTCCACACATGCCTCAGCTGTCACTACCACCAGAATACCAGATTATATCGTCGTATATTCAACAATTTATACCACTGGTCTCAGAGCAAGTGGAAAACAAAACCATAGATGCTGCATAAATAGAAGGAGTTTAATAGAGGCCGCGTGCGCAAGCGGATCGCCTGCACGCCTCTTCCCGCCCCGTACTATTCCTCTTCCCTGCAGTCCCGTCTCCCCGACGCCTCCGCCCCTGCCTTCTTCTCTCCCCGACACCTCCTCTCCTGCCGCCCCTCGCCACCGGCTGCGCGAGTGACCCCACATCCAGATCCGGCAAGCCCCTGCCTCCAGCACCTCCCACCGCCCTTCCGCCGGCAGTAGGGTCTCATCGATGAGACCCTACTGTCGGTGGCGACCTCCTCCTTCCCCTCCCCTCCCCCTCCCTCCCCTCCCCCTCCCGCATGCTGCCATGGCGAACTTCAGCGAGCTCCGACGAACTCCGGCCATGGCGCCCCAGCCTCGACCTGGCCCGGCCGCCACAACCGTCGCCAGCTCCCCTAAACCGCCCGTCGACCATCCCCACCGCTTGGCCTACCTGCCTCCCCCTAGCTGGCCATTCTATAACCCACCAGATTTGGGGAAGAGGGTGGGGCGCAGCTCGCCGAAACCCTAGCGCCGACGTCTTCTTCGCCGGAGTCGGCGTAGGCGCGGTCGGGCACGGGTGAGTGGGGCGCAGCGTGTGGTGGGGTGTTGGCAATGCCTTATCTGGCGGCGGTGGCGTCGAGCGAACCCCAGTGTGCGTCTTCTCCAGCCTGGCGTCGAGCGCATCGGACGGCCACGCGGGTGTGCGCGCCGAGCCTCTAGATCCTGCACGCGCAGAGTTAAGCATTTCTGTAAATAAAAATGCTGTAGCCTGGAGCATATAGCCTCTTCCTCACTGATAGAGGAAAATGGATGAGAGTGGGCTGGAACGCTAGGTTAGCTTTGGGCCGGGATGGAAAAGAGGCTGATTGCAAGATTCCAGCCCATGAAAAATAATTAAGTTTAAATATGGTAATGTCTTTTCCTCAAAAAAAAATTAGTAATGTACTTTTGGCGGCCTAAATGGTTAATTTTACGTGATTATAAGAAAATCCAGAGTTCGTTTTAAAAAAAATCCAGAGTTCGAGTTTAGGTTCGAAGATAGAGATAAAACATTTAAGTCAAGTCGATTATTTCAGGTTATTTGCTTGCCCTAAACGCTGCTTATTTAGAAACTGACAGGACATTCTTTAACTGCTTTTACTAGAATGTACTCCGTATGATTTACTGTAGGATGTTACAGCATTTCCAACGGTATTTAGAAGCTCCTAAAAGCTTTGGTTTTGGAACCTTTTTCAAAAACCAAGTACAAAAAGCACACCACACTAGCAGTTTTTTTTTTCACGACGGTAGTTTATTTTTATTGTTCAGTAAAAAAAATGTACATGTCGTCGTCTCCGTGGATACTAAGCCGCCACAACTCGTCATCGTGGCTGGCCATACACGACATCCTAGCTCACATTCAAACCCTTAAATATATTTTATGTTCTACCTTCTAATATTCTCATATCTGAAAATAGTGGTCGCAATTCCGATGAACCTACCAGACGAGCCATGGATAGACATCTCTATCACCATAACTCACACTAGAACCTCCAATACATGATCTTCATTGGCTTCTGCATATCCTAATACTCTTAGATCTGAAAATAGTAGCAATAGATCCAATTGTGGTATACATCTAGACGATAGCAGGGGCAGCGGGCAGGGATGGCTGGAGTGCCAAGGAAAAAAACGCCGCCAAAGGCACCGACACGATAGGGAGTTTCGGTCGTCCATGTATCTTTACACGTTGGTGGCCCCTGTTTTTCTGAAGGAGCAAGATTGAGAGTAAGGATAAGGAATTGTTAGAGTGCTTGTTTTTTTTCCACATTGCCAAAAAAAACACAAGTTTGGGATCGGAATGTGTTTTACCAAACTATTGGATATGCTTTTTCCGTTAAACTAGAGGATTCCCCGCGCGTTGCCGCGGGTATGAAGGATAAATATAAATATGTTAGAATGTTAACTAATAAGAATTAGGAAATGTATACGTACGGTGTTGGTAATGCAGAAATATAATATAATATAATATAATATAATATATGTATAGATTTATTAGTATAATTATGGAGATTGTATCCACAGTGGATGATGTGTCTCGCTGACGTGGATATCACAATTCTTGTGTCAGTGAACTTTAATTGCAAATGATAGTGGACTGCTGAGGTGGACACCTTGCATGTTAAGAGAAATTGCTTGTGGCAAATGATAGTGGACTGCTAAGGTAGACGCCTTATATGTTAAGAGAAATAGGTAGTGAGATGATAGTGGACTGCTGAGGTAGACGTCTTACATGTCAAGAGAAATATGTAGTGGGGTTTTACTTTATAAGAGTTATAGATATGGACTTTTACTTTGCACTCGCTCCTTGTCAAATAATAGAAATATATACTATTATTCATCTAATAATATTTGTTATACATCATAAATATTAGTACGTTCTTTTATATATTTGGTCTAAATGATTTCTTAAAAAACGAGAATAATATATTTCTTTAGAACAAAGGTACTCCCTTCATTCTAAATTATTTGACGTTTTTGTTTTTTTAGATTTATAGATTTTTATGTGCACCTTAGATATATGTTATGTCTGTATACGTAACAAATGAAATGTCAAAACTTATAATTTTGAGATAGAGGTAGTACGTTGGAGCACTTCCTATAGCCATTATGCCTCAAAGATACAGCACCGTTATGCTCTAGGCCCAAGCGATCGATCAACGAGCGCATCAAATCCAAAAGCCGTCGAGTTAAACCAGCTGGACTGCCGCGAGATTGATTTAGTTGGCGACCCTCTGCGTGAGCAGCCTGGCGCGAAGCTCCGCCGCGTCCACCTCCTTGGCGCCACCCGCCGGGCGGTAATAGCCGGTGACGGGGTCTGGCACCCACGGGCTCTTCTCCGCCGACACCGAGGCCGCAGCCGCGGTGTTCACCTCTTTGCCCAGCATCATGCGCTTGGCCACCTTCTCCCCGGCCTTCCGCCCGCCGGTCCCCTTCACCACGGCCGCGGCCACGGAGTAGCCCCTCCTGCACCATCGCACGCATCCCCAAGACATACATACAATTCGTTCAGAATGACGTACGGCGCGGGTTCAGAGCCATCGCACAGTGCAGCTGTCTGACCTTTGTGCTAGGAGGCTGGCGCAGCTTGACGCAACTCTCTCCATGGAATCGATCAGAAGCTAGTAGTTTGAGGACGAAGAAGCGCAGCTAGCTCGATCTCTCTAGCTACTTCTGAAATCTCTTCTGACGATCTCTCTGATGCTGTGCAAATATAATTGCAATGCTGTCTGAGGACTTGTGAGCTTAGATGCTGCAGGGTGGCTTCTTTTATAGAGTGGTAGCGCGCACGCGGGAGATGATGATGGCACGAACGGGCACGGAAGGGACCAAATGATGATGGCCACGGAATCAAGCAGGAAGAAGGCTCTTGGAACATGTCCAAGGGGCACACGCCAGATGGCCACAAATCAGAAGCTAGCTGCCTTTGCTTGATACGTGTAGGTGTAGCACTGCGCAGAGAGCAAGAGCCGCACGCTTCCTTGTGTGTGACCGGCGCGCGCGGCGCCCTGCCGGCCGGTAGGTCTCGTCTCGGCTAGCATGAGGACGAAGCATCTGGATTGCCGGAGTTTGTGGGTGCCAGGGCGTGATTGGCTGATTGCGATGTTTGTTCGGCTGGGGAGGCTGAGAGGCTGTTTAGTTGGCAAAATTTTTTGGCGAAACGCTACTATAGCAGTTTCGTTGTTATTTGAAAAATATTGTCCAATCATAGTCTAATTAGGCTTAAAAGATTTGTCTCGTCCATTTTATCTAAACTGTGTAATTAGTTTTATTTTTTATCTATATTTAATGTTTCATGCATGCGTTCAAAGATTCAATGTGACGGGGAATCTGAAAATTTTGGCAAAATTTTTGGCATCTAAACGGTGCCTGAGTGGAGGCGACAAAGGCATTCTATCATTTGATTGATTTGATTTGAGAAGCGGATAGCGCCCGGCGCCCGCGCCTCCCGTCTAAAGAAGATGGTGGAGCGCGTCTGTATAGGGACATGCATGCATGTCTGGTAGGGGTGAAAACAGTATCTATATTTCCCGACCGTATTTGAGATCGAATCCGTTTAGAGAAATTTAGTTCTGTCCGAAACCGAGTCTAGATATTCAACATCCTTAACCGTATCCGTATCCGTATCCGTATTCATATTCATATCCGAATACTCAAATTGTATATTTACGATGTCGATACCCAATCGTATCCTATCCGACATATCGTATTTGAATCCGTATCTGAAGAGAAATATAAAAACAAATGTAATATCGGTGATATCCGTCTGTATCTGATCCGTTTTCATCCCTATGTCTGGAGATCAAAAGATGCAGCCTGAACTTCTATTCTCCGTGTGTGGATGTTAATTCTCTGCACGGCGCCACATGCCTATACACGGCCGACGATTATCAGCCGTGCCACCTATTGATAATGCAGATTGTGTTTCTGTCTGCGGGTAACTTCCGTTCTGATCCAAATAATATGCGGCGTTGCTAGCGCGCCTGGACGCCCTCGCCTGCTTCTTCTTCCCCGTGCTCGTCCCGCCCCCGCCCGTCCTCTTGCGCCTGCGCCCGACTGCTCCTCCACCGCCCCTCCACTGCAAGCCACCGCCCCACCGCAGCGTGGTAGGGTTCCGGAGCTCCGACGCCACAGCCGCGGCCGCGGAAATCTGGCGAGACCCTACCAAGCCCGTGGTGGCCTCCTCCTTCCCCTTCCCGCCTCCCGCCGCCACCATCTTCTCCAACTCCCCTGGCCGGACCGTTAAGGCCCCTAACCGCCCGGCCACTGTTCGCACCGCTTGGCCGGACCGCCTCCCCTGGCCTGCCCCTTAGCTGCCGGAGTTGGAGAAGAAAGAGGGGGAGAGGACGGAGAGGGAGGGCACCGCGCCACCGCCGCCGGAACCCTAGCCAAAGCAGGCGCAGAGGTGGAGGTGGCATGGGAGCGGGCACGGAGGCAGAACAGGCGCGGGAGAGGCAGCGCGCGGAGGTGTTCTGACGCTCGAGTCGTTCCATCATTACTGTTCTACATGATGTTACAAATAACACGTATGGAAATGTCTAGTTGAGAATTTGCTAATATTTTGAAGTTAAGGTTTTAGTCACCATCGTCAATCGCCTACCACCTCAGGCAGGTTAGTTGATTTCTATGGCTGAAAATCTGGAATTTCTAAGTGAAATTTGGCATATTCTGTAGGACTTTGATGATAAATATAATTCAAGTTACTATATTGTATAATATGAAGGGAGTGTATGCTATGGAAACTAGCTTCTTGTGGAAACTATGGAAACTTTAATCTAAGTCCACATGATTCTAATCCGATGGCCTCAGATGAAGGTGAGTCATTTATTCACTTAAACCCTCCCACCAAGATTCTAATCCGATGATCTCAGATGAAGCACAACCCACCTTCATCTGAGGCCATCGGATTAGAATCCTGTGGACTTGATTGAAGTTTCCATAGTTTCCACAAGAAGCTAGTTTCCATAGCATACGCTCCCTAATATGAAACCCCTGACCCCTGTATGTAAGAGTTCAATGGTTTTGTAATTAACTGGCAGTCATATGCATGTCAATAAGAATAGCACTATATTCATATCATATATATTATATTGCAAGAAAAAGTATGAGACGTATGGGTTTGCCACAAAAGCAGATCAAGCTGACCAACCAGAAACAGAATCAGAACCACACAAAGCAAGTGGGAGTTGGACACACAAGATCAAGAAGCGAGACCGAATCCGTGGCAGACAACTTGAGTTGGGGCAGGATTTATTCCTCGACGAGCCAACTTGTCCATGTGTTTTTGACCAAATCCTGAGGTGACTGATGATTTATCATCAAAGTCTAAATACTGCAGCTAATAAGTATGATGATACTAAGTCTAACCATTTCAGATTTTATTAAAAATTATATAAAAATATGAAGTCATAAACCATTTCAGCTTTTGATAAATCATCCGTCACAATCTTCTTTCCTTCTTTGCGGGTGATTAATCGAACTGGACTTTGTATACTGCGTGACGTCTACTAGTCTAGATAAAGGTCTTTTGCGCACAGCATCGCCGTCACGGACCCAAGAAAATACATGAACGAGCTAGAAGCCGTGAAACGGTGAACGCCGGCCGACAAGCATCGCATGCGTGCAGGTCACTCCATACCATGCGGATGCATACCATACGTTCGGTAGCCTACTATACATACCATGCTGATGCTGCCGAGTGCCTAGCCGTGTTATAAAGTAGCTCCGGCCGAGACAGAGCCTTTTTCTATTCATGGCTCATGGGCACCATGTTTCAAGAGAGTAGTTAGCTAGCTGCCTTTAATTGTTAGGTCAGGTCTTCATTACTATTTTTGATCATACGCATCATGTGGTGTGCCAAAACACCAGACCTTGATGTTTGTTCTAAACACTAAAAATATATGGAGGATTGTAGGAATGGAGCTTGCCAACGTAGGGATCGGTTTGGACCTCTACTCCCTGTATCCTCAAATATAAGGTTTATATTAAGTATTCAAAATTTATCCTAAATTATAAGATATTCTAGGTGAATTAACATCCCCAAAGGTCCAATCACCGTTAAGAGAAGGTTGCATATGTCATTTGCGTTACTCCATAATTTATTCTAAAATTCCTGGACCTTATATTTTAGGACGGATATATATATATATATATATATATATATATATATATATATATATATATATATATATATATATATATATATATATATATATATATATATATATATATATATATATATATATATATATATATATATAGGCTGTGTTCAGTTCTGAAATAGTTGGGCGAAATATTCCTGTAGCACTTTCGTTGTTATTTGGCAAAATTTATCCAACCATGAATTAATTAGCCTTAAAAGATTCATCTCGACCTTTACAGACAAACTGTACAATTAATTATTTTTTTACCTACATTTAATGCTCCATGCATAGGTCCAAAGAATCGATGTGACGGGTGACAGAGGAAATATTTTGAGAAGTGAACGGGGCCATATATATATGATACGTTGAAAGAGAGATGGACAAGGCCAAGCCACACACGAAAGCAAATTGGCTTGCTATCCATGCTTTATACAGAGTTGGCAGGACCGATATGGATATGCACATATATATGTTGAATTCCCGATAACAAACTTGTGTACTGCAACCTTCTCTACCTAATATTTTTCTTGTTGGCAAATACTCCCCTCGTTCCAAATTATAAACTACTTTAACATTTTTTATACATAGTTTTTTGCTATATATCTAAACATATATTATATCAGGATACATAGCAAAATCGATAAGTGACTTATAATTTAGAACGAATGAAGTATATATAATATATATTGAGAGTGACTAGTTTGCAGTAAATTTATATATGTAATCTATACGCGCGCGTACGTGTCAACGATCTTTCTTGTATGTTTGCAGTTCCTTGAAGATTAAACTCTAAAATCTTTAATCACCGCATATTGTTTATGGTAATGCTACGCGTCTTACGTCCGATACGAGCAAATCGTCGGACGCTCCCGCAGGCCCACCGTCTCGTTGCTTGTGCTTTTACCCCACTGCTCGCTCTGTCCATGAGTTTATTAAAAAAAATCACCCATCCTTATCCCTTTCGCTTCCTCATCATCTGTCGCAGCGCCTTGCGGCTGCCCCATCTGGACACGGACGCACACTCCCCTCGCTGCTGCCATGCACTCCATCCATCGCCACTCGCTCGCGCCCCGTCACGCGCGCCTCTCGCCCCCTCCTGCTGCGCCGCGCCGCTCGCTTCCTCTCGTCGTACGTGCTGGTGCTGGTGTTGCTCGCTCCGCCCGTCGCGCGCACAGCCCGCCCGATTGACCCAAGCCTGATGATGGTGGCGCTGGTGCTCACGCATGCAGCTGGTGCTAGATGCTAATGGTGCTCGCGCAACGCCACTCACCGCTGGCTCCCACCTCAGCGGCTAGAATTGATCGACACGGTTGCAAATATATGTTTCAATTGTTTCAGACGTTTCAGAGGTATGTTGCAGTTGTTTCATATTGATGTTGCACATGTTGCAAGTGTTTCAGAGATATGTTGCAAGAGTTTGTTCAAAATGTTTTATTTGTTCTCGACGTATGTTGCAAGCATTTTGATCTGGATGTTGCATATGTTTCACACATATGTTGCAGCAGTATGTTCCAAATGTTTCATCTGTTTCAGTCTTCCGTTGCAGTAAGTGTTTTCATGTTGCAAGTTGCAAGTGTTCGATCTGGATGTTGCATATATTTTCACATATATATTGCAAGTGTATGTTACCGATGTTTCATTTGTTTCAGACGTATATTGCATTCAAATATTTCATGTTGCATGTGTTTCATGCTATTCGAAAGTCAGGGGACGCGGGGGAGTGACGGTGGTACGACATGGGCACCGGGGAATGGAGCGTAGTGAGCCAGTGGCTGGCAGACATGGCGTGCGACGCCCGATGCGCTAGGGGCCGGCGGTCGGGGGCACGATAGGGCGGGGGTGCGCCTGTGGGGCGGGCGAATGGGTGGGGACGGGGTGTGCGGATTGGGGCGGGTCGAATCGAGATGGACGGGATGGATTGCGAACGAGTCGTACGAACGCGACGACATGCAAGCAGGGCGAATTAGTGGATGGAGGTAGGTTGTCAGACGCGCGCAGGAAACAGCCGTTCGACGGAATCCTATCTCAACGGACGTGCAGGCTCCCTATTATTTACCTATTGGAATTAATCAAAGGAAAGCAATTCGAATAGATCTGTGAGGACGATTCGGTCACGAACACAGTTGAAACGTGTCGAGAAAGGCATCGATTAGTTTGGCTTATGTCAGGGTATCTTGCACACAGATGCATTTTAAATCGAGCTCTGGGATTTTCAGATCTGGATGTGAAAAAATAAACACTTTATTACGCTGTATATCTTATTTATGGTACGTGTCCTTCATCACATCATCCAGGAAAATTTTGACATGGGCAAAGTCAAATCATGAATATGTCTAAGTGCTTGGGATCTGTCCTGTTCTATCTTATTGCCAAGAACTAGAACGTGAAAGTCAGACAAGATGGTTGGAGGTACAGTACAAAATTCAGTTGCATGTGACAAGGTTATTTCTCCACGGCTTATTAGCTTATGGCCCAGAAATATACAAGGTTATCCTAAATTCTGGTGGACAGAATATTTGCATCCGACAAAAGATGGCTCTAGGAAAGAATATTTTTAGGCTATTTGATACACCGGTGGTCAGGGGGACTCACCAAGTTTTCCACCTTTTGGCAAATGGCAGAACAAGGGCACCATCTAAACATAGGGACTGAACACTGAACAGAGAATAAATGGTGAACAAAGTGATAATATGGATCATGTGGTAGGTTTCTATAAGAACCTATTTGGGGACACTGACCATAGACAAATCACAAAATCTTTCTAAAAAGTAACTTCTGGAACGATAATCAAATCCTCCTAGCTAGAGGAGAGTAAAGAAGGTTTAATCAAATCTTTTAAGTAACAGGAAGTTTACAAAGACATCTTTGACATGGTATCAGATTCTCCACCTGACACAAATGGATATGGAGTCACTTTCTTCAAGAAGTTCTGAGACACCATTAAACCTGATTACATGCACATGTTCTAGGATTTTCACCAGAGATGTATTGCATTGACATCAAACGGCTAAATTTTGGAGTCATTACTTTGGTTCCCAAGATCAAGGAGGCTAATACAATTTTGGAGTCAATCTGTTTAGTCAATGTGGACTATAAGGGGTGTGTAATTGAGATCACGACCGAGGAAAGAGGCCGCTCACGTCGCTTCTCAGGGGCAATTCGGGCGGAACCCTAGCGCCGCCGCCACACACCTCATCCTCGCCACTCCTCCTCGCCACCACTCGAGCGCACCACTGGTAGCCGCACTGCCGCAAGGAAGGTGGCGGCGGGGCGCTGCTCAGCTCGTTTCATCCCTTCCCCTCCCCATCTCCCTGTCCGACAGCGAGCAGTGCGCTGCCTCTGGTGGCAGCCGGCGGGGCGGATTCCGCCCCCCCCCGGCCATGGATCTGCTATCCCCGCCGCCGAATCTGCGTGGTGCAGCAACTAGTATGTCTCCCCTCCTTCCCTCGTCGCTCCTCCTCCACCACCACTCCACCCTCTTCCTTGGCGACGTATGGCAGTGTACGGCCGAATCCGGACACTCTTGGCCGGATCCACCGCTTGCAAGCCAAGCCCAGCCAACAACGCCCCCGCCCCTTTCTCGGCGGTACTCGGCCATGGTGTCATCCGGGCAGCCTGAAGCAGCTCCGGGGCCACGCGCCCCTGGATCAAAGGTCGACTGGCCGAACCCGGTTACCCGGTTGCCGGATCTAGCTCCTCGACGGCGCCAACCCTCTTCCCACGCTTCTCTGGTGAGTTGATGTTGTGACTCTCATCTCCGTCCGTGCGAACGGGGCCACGGCACCTGTGGCAGCGCGTCGGTGCTACGGCGCAAGAGGGAGGCGGCCAGACGGCGCTCGCCTGCAACCAGTCCTTCCTTGCGTGCAATGGAACTACTGGCCAAGGCGGCCAGGCTGGGCTGCGCCGGGAAGTTGCAACGGTTGCGGCAACCGGGTCTGCGATGAGCTCCCTCGTCGCAAGCGTGCAAAGCTGGTGGATTTGACCCACGGCTTCACCAGCTCTTGGCTCGACACCTTCCGGCAACGGAAGTGGCGAAGGAGATGGGCGTACGGTGCAAGAGTGGGGCTACGAGTGCACACCTCCCATCATCACCGGCGAGTCCGAATGGCTCCGTGAGGTGTGGCGGCAACTGGCATTGCCGGTGCGTGCCTCCCATCGTTGCGAGCGAGTCTGAATGGTTCCACAAGGTGTGGCAGTGACTGGCACTGCCGGTGCGCACCTCCCATCTTTACGGGCAGGTCTGAACGGCTCCGTGAGGTGTGGCAGCAACTAGCACGACGGTGCGCACCTACCATCATCATGGGTGAGTCCGAACGACTCTGCGAAGTGTGGTGGCAGCTAGCACTGCCGATGCTCGCCTCCCATTGTCGCAACCTCGTGGGCGAGTCTGAACAGCTCCGCGAAGTGTGGCAGCGATTGGCATTACCGGTGAGCACTAGCAAAGGTTCTGAGCTCAAGCTCAAGCTCAGATTAGTCTGGCCAGCGACGAGATCTCCTTCTTGTAGGCGTCACTGAAGAACTTCTTTGTGCTGCTTCCGCATGGTACCCGACCCGTTTAACCCTTCGCGGCACACGATAGGGCGAAAGCCTTATCAAGCTTCTGTGGTGTTGTCTCTTATTGCTTGGCTGACGATGATTACGCTATGGCGTCATCCACCTTTATGGAGGCATCGTCAAAGAATTCATGTGCTTTGGTGCTGTAATTTTCTCTGGCCCTGTTTGCTTGGCTGATAAGTCATGGTTGAAAGTACTTTTTGCTGATGTATTGTGAGAGAAAAATACTGATGAATGGCTGACTGATTTGGCTGATAAGCTCAAGCGAATAGGGCGTCTCTCTTTTTTGTTGTATTTGTGGATATGCCACAATCTAGCCCTTATGCTGGGACTGTTGTATTGGTCGTTCGGTTTTCCAAAATTAACCAAACCATTAGATTTTTTTGACTCATTTCCTAAAAACGAGACAATTGGTAATAAATTAATATATCCAGGCGGAGAAGCTCTTTCCTCGTAGTTTGCGTCAAAAAAAATATGGACTATATGGGCTCTATTGTTTTTTTTTAATCGACTCTTCACCCGGCTATCCACCCGGTCTTTCATATCTCTTTGATAAAGAAGGTGATGGGTAATCAGGATCTTCAATATTTTCTTTTACCACGGAGTCACCAGCCCTCCTTCTATGTTGGAACCAGAGCTAGTGCTTAACCACCGGGTGACACGTAAAGGCAACTATGTTCTTCATCAACAACCGTCTACTCGCCTGTGCTGTAGAGCCTAGATCCGCAGCTGCTTGCGCCACCTACATAAGAGCATCTCCAATAGTTTGGTATTTTTCGTTTCTCAAATCATGGTGTTTGCCAACTCCCAAAATAATATGGGGAGAGAAAAAAGAGCTCATCTCCGAGAGTTTGGTATAATTTGCTTTCCAAAATTAAAAGTTTGTCCCACGGATCGTTTTTTTTACGGTGCCGCCGCCGTACTTTGTCGTGTCGTTGCCTCGTTCCCGGCGTCGTGCGCCTGAACGCCGGCGTACACCTCCGGATCACCTCCGATCTTCCCAGCTGGCACGGCACACGCAGAGCTAGCAGAGCAGCACGCATGCAGCAGCTACAGACAGCAGGCAATCTTCAAGCACGCTGGCAGACAAGACAGTGAGCCTGACTACACCATCACCACCATGTCGCTTCACACCATGACCCGACCATGACCATGACCACACCATGACACGCGTACTACCTCCTTCTGGATTCTCTGAATCACAACAGCGGCGCAGCAAGTCATATCACAACAGCGGCGCAGCAGGTGACCTCGCTTCCTTTCTCTGAATCACAACAACACAGCAGGTCATCACGGCACACTGGGCAGCAAGCAGAGTGAGCGGCGTGGAAGGAGTCAGATGCGCGCTCAAGACGCGCGCGCATATATGCGCGCTGGGAGGAGAGTTTTGCCAAGCTAAGAAGGACGGGGGAGCGAGGATGCCAAACTATTGGAGAATGATTTTTCTTATTTTATCTAAAAATTAAGGATGACAAACACGGATAGCAAACTGTTGGAGATGCTCTAAGGATATGTCGATTTTTATACCAAGCTATCACACCCATGGCCACCGGTGTCTTGTCTTCAATGTGAACCCTCGAGTAAGACCTCAGACACTGATACTTAGCACTACCGACACTCGGTAAATGAAGGTTTTGCTGAGTGCCAAATAAAAAATATTTGGTAAAGCCTCTGCACTCGGTAAAGAAGGCTTTGCCGAGTGCCAAATAAAAAACACTCGGCAAAGAAGTGTAAAAAAAAGCACTCGGTAAAGGCTTCTTTGCCGAGTGCCAAAGTAAAACATTCGGCAAAGTAATTTTTCAATCCACGTTTTGGTGCCCTAAACGAATTCAAATAAAAAAGTTTTCAACTACAAAGTTTCATAACTTCTCAAGATCTACAAACTTTACATTGGTCATTTCTTCATTCAACAAAGTGATAATTACGTTGTTCACAAAATCTATATGTCTCTCATGTAGTTTCATAAAACTACAAGAGAGATATATAAGATTTGTGAATAATGTTAGCACCACAATCTTGGATGGAAAAACTTTCTAAATGAAGTTTGTAGATCTCGAAAGGTTATAAAACATTGTAGTTGATCACTTTTTAATTTGAATTCATCTTGTCATGCAAAACTACGTTTGAAATTCAAAAATTTAAAATTTGAATTTTTTAAAAGACCTCAGATACAAAAACTTCCTAAATGAAGTTTGTAGATCTCAAAAAGTTATGAAACATTGTAGTTGACCACTTTTAAATTTGAATTCATCTTGTCATGCAAAACTACGTTTGAAATTCAAAATTTTAAAATTTGAATTTTTCAAAAGACTTCGGATGAAAAAACTTCCTAAATGAAGTTTGTAGATCTCGAAAAGTTATGAAACATTGTAGTTGACCACTTTTTAATTTGAATTCATCTTGTCATGCAAAACTACGTTTGAAATTCAAAAATTTAAAATTGAATTTTTTAAAAGACCTTGGATGCAAAAACTTCCTAAATGAAGTTTGTAGATCTCGAAAAGTTATGAAACATTGTAGTTGACTACTTTTAAATTTGAATTCATCTTGTCATGCAAAACTACGTTTGAAATTCAAAATTTTAAAATTTGATTTTTTTCAAAAGACTTCGGATGGAAAAACTTCCTAAATGAAGTTTGTAGATCTCGAAAATTTATGAAACATTGTAGTTGACCACTTTTTCATTTGAATTCATCTTGTCATGCAAAACTACGTTTGAAATTCAAAATTTTAAAATTCGAATTTTTCAAAAGACCTCGGATGAAAAAAAAAACTTTCTATATGAAAAATGTAGAGCTCGAAAAGTTATGAAACTTTATAGTTGACAACCTTTTGATTTGAATTCGTTTAGGGCCTCAAACAATCAATTTTCACTTGGTTTAGTATAATATTTGAGTAACCGAAACGGTATATAGACACATGTGAGTGTGTAGTGCAGGTGGTAGAGAAGGTATAACGCGAGGAAGAGGTCACGAGTTCGAATCCCGCCGACCGTGTAGCCGCGAAAAATGGGCGCTGGCCAGTGGGCCCCTCCCCCGATTAATTTTTTTGGGTTTTTTTTCGTATTTTTCATTTCGTGTCGGCAAAGGCTTTGCCGAATGTCCGATAAAACACACTCGGCAAAGACAGCTTTGCCGACAGGTTCTTAGCCGAGCGCTCTATGCCGAATGTGTATTTAGGCCTTTGCCAAGTGTAACAGGCACTCGGCAAAGCGACGAGCTCCCATAGTGTAGGGAAGGAGAAGGTCTCCTTTAGCCTAGTTTAATATAACCACTAACCAATTACGGATGCTTGACTTACAGTTAAGGGCATGTTTCAATTCATCAGCACTAAAATTTAGCAGCTAAAATTAATACAAGTGGATCCAAACATAAATGCTAATAAATCTGCTAATTATTATCTAAAGAGCTGCTAACTATGAGTTTCATTAGCAGGTTTGAAGTTGATAATAGGTGTTAATAGTTTATATCCACCTTCAACTCACTATTCAACCATATTAGCAGGTGAATCCAAATAGCCCCTGCTAAAAATTAGCTAGCTAAAATTAACAACTATTAATTATTAGCTAGCTAATTTTTAGTGCTAATGGATATAAACAGACCCTAAGAGCATCTTCAAGAGTTCCCTAAATTCCTTTCTAATCCTTGATTTTTAGCAAGATGAAAAAAAACATCTCCAATAACTCATAATCTATCCTCGTAATCTTTTAGAACTCAGAAAAAGTTACTTGTTCCGCGTAAAGTTACGCGCTTTCGAGTCGCACGTATCTTCTCTCTCCCGCGCGTGTTTATTGGCCAATCTAAAGGTGGAAGGGTGTAGAAAGAATAAAGAGCAGGAAAAAGTTCCTGATGCAAATGTACGAGAGAGAAATAATATATAAAAGTGGCTATGATAATTTAAAAATAATATAGGATTCCTAGTGTAAAATTGTCTTCTATATTTTAGGAGTGTATTATTAAAAACTCTTAGAGATGGATTTCTTTATTCCTTTCAATACCTTTTTAGAGTGGTAAATTTATGTTTTTAGGAAGAAAATATTGGTTACTCTCGGAGATGCTCTAACTCCTCTTAGAGCAGGCGCAGCGTGGGATTGGATGGTAGCAAAAGATTCTGCAGGTGTCGAACGCTGGAGCATATGGTGCTGGGAAGCACCACATTGGCTTGGGTGCTTGTTTGAGCACCTGGTGCTACAAATCGAATATTATTATTTTTTATTTATCTTCTTTATTTCTTAATGGAAAGTTGAAGAGCCTTTTATAGTTTGGGCTCTAAGCTTAGACTATAAGTTCATACTCTGGAGCAAATTTATCCATAACACTATCAGCTGATGTGTCTTGCTTAGCAATTTCTAGAAAACATAGAAAATTCGGTTGGAATGGTCCTCACCGAAACACAGTGCGGATGTGCAGCTGACACTTAGACCATGAAACATCTAATTTGCCATGCGTGCGGTTAAAATAATACGGTAACCCACGTGTTAGCCAAGCAATCCGCACCACGTGCTGGTAGGGATGGTTCTCACCTAATTTTTTTTACGCTGCAGCTGCTCTTACAAGCAGGTCCCGCGGACCATGTAACTCACACGCCACACACAAGTGGACACGCATCGTCAACTCGCCCACGAACTGTCGCTTCCCGCGCTACGCTCCCGATGCAGACGGCGTGACACCTGGGCGCCACCTGAGACGAGCGCGCTGCGGCGGCGTTTAGTGCTGCATGCCGGCGTGACGTACCTACGCAAGTCTTGGAGAAAGCGGATCCGGCCATGGACGGCCCGTGTCGATCACGTCGGCGACAGCCGACAGGAATGCAACCAGAGTGAGTTGCGAGCCGAGGGAAGACAAGGAGAAGGGAGAAAGACGGGGAGAGGCGCGAGCGCGCGTGGAAGCCGACGTCGGCTTTGTCTCTGAATCTCTGATGACCGGTCACGGTCGGTGGTGACTGCCCGCGAACTAGAGTTGGGTGGTGGCCGCGGCGCACACGAGCTGTTGCCCATGAAGGGCGAGTTGGGTGGTCGGTTTCTAAAGCTTGCGGATTTGTAGTTCCTTTTCGTGCAGCTTATCTAGCTCCCCTAATGTTCATTGAGGACCTATTCTTCTCAGATCATGCAAGACTTGCTGCGTAGGTATGCATATTAGCAAGGGCGGATCTACAGGGGGGCTGGGGGACTCCAGCGCCCCTACAGCTGGTGCATAGTGAAAATATGGGGAGGGTGAGGGAGAAGAAGAGGTGGAAGAAAGAAGAAAAATGGAGAGAAAGAGAGGAAGAAGAAGTGACCAGCCCCCCTGAGCTCCCACGAAAGTTCGGCCATTGGAGCTTAGGAAGGAGGCGCTGGACACTGGACAGAGGTTAAAGACGAAGGTTGAGCCAGCCGTAAAGTTCAGCACCCCTAGGATTTTGTCCTGGATCCGCCACTGCATATTAGCATATATCAGCAGCCGATGTATGTCAACCACCACTCGGCGCGACCTAGATAATACGGTACGTCTCATATCTCTTTGTCGTGTGTACTAGTATTTAATTAGTTGTAGACTCTTAGTCCAGGTCAACGTATAAAGCTATATATTCATATAGAAGAGATAAACATCAGTATATTACAGGATTAAAAAATCAGACATGCATGCATTCAGTTGCTTGTTTTATTAAAAAATTTGTGCAAACATAGTCAAATTTAAGTTATTCTTGAAGAACTTCTGGTAATAAAGCAAGCCACAACAAAAGAAGCGATATTTAACACAAATTTTTAAATAAGACGAGTGGTCAAACTTAGAGTAAAAAAAATCAAACGAACTATAATTTGGAACGGATTTAGTATTCGGTAAGGCTTGGACGTGTATGGGTGTAGAAGCCGGTTCTATTCCGTCTTCTTATCATATAAGATATATATATATGATAGTTTTTCAAACGCCTTATGAACAGTGCCTAGTGAACAGTCATATAGTACTTTTTTTTGGCTTTCTTTCCTTTTTTAAAATTTTTGCACGTAGATTTTTTCTCCTTTTTGCTTCGGGTTATTAACCGTAATTTTTTAAAGTTTTTCTTTTCTCCGGGTGAGCCCGCGGCAACGCGTGGACCCCCCTCTAGTTAAAAAGAAGATGGAGCACTTTGCGGACAATACTATACTATGCTGACTGCGAAGAACAGACGATACACAGCACCCTCATGCTCTAGGCCAAGGAGCCCGGCGATCAACGAGCACGTATCTTAAAGCAAGATAAGCTAGGCGTGGACAGCCAACTCATGCTCGAGCTCGACAAGGTGACTGTTTGATTAATCATCAGTTGGCCGAAGCCTCCGGCAGCAGCTTGGCGCGCAGCTCCGCCGCGTCCACCTCCTTGGCAGCGCTACCTGCTGGGCGATAGTAGCCGGTCACAGGGTCCGGCACCCACGCCCTCTTCTCCTCTGCCGCAGCAGCGGCTGCGGTGTTCACCTCCTTCTTGCCCATCACGCGCTTGGTCACCGCAGCCGCCGCCGCCTTCTTATCGTCGGCCCTCCGTGATGCGGCTCCCTTCGCCATGGCCGCGGCCACAGAGTACGCCCTCCTGCACGTACCAGCAGAATAACTCGTCAATTAATACAGACTAAAAGGAACATGGCAGAAAACAAACAAACTAAAGCTTCATCTTCATAACTAATAGCTAACCTTTGTGCTAGGAGGTTGACGCAGCTTGATGCAACTCTCTCCATGGAAGCTGGCTGGGTTGATGATCCGCAGCTCTCTCGCTTTTTATGTACCTCTCTATCTATGCTCTTTCTCTGAATCTGTTGAAAATATGTCTTCCAGCTAGCTGTTTCTGTTTCAGATGTGAGAAGAGACACTACTACAAAAACGGTTTGTAAGAGCCACAGCCATTTCACTGTAAGGGGGGTTGACGATCGAACCCCCCTTACAGTGGGCTGGCTATACAAAGAATCACGAACCGCCCCTACAAATGCCACAGTAAGAGGGGTTGGTGATCCAACCGCCCTTACAAATGGCTGCTATTTGTAAGGGCGGTTGGATCACCAACCCCCCTTACTGTGGGCATTTGTAGGGGGGTTCGTGATTGAACCGCCCCTACAGTGAGAGACCTACATGATTTCGTAGTGGAGACCCAGAACCAACTTGAGATGTGTCTACCGCCTGCTTTTTTTGATATAATGGAACATCTCATGATTCACATAGTTCATCAGATAGAGGTGTTGGGCCCTTGCTACTTGCATGAAATGTGGTCCTATGAGCGGTTCATGTCGGTCCTAAGCCGATACGTGCATAATCGAGCATACCCAGAGGGATCCATGATTGAGGGTTACAGTACCGAAGAAGTCATCGAGTGTTGTCAAGAGTACCTGAAAGTACAGAGAGGGATTGGCAATCCAGATTCTCGTTACAAGGGTAGGCTGGCTGGGAAGGGCACAAGTGGTAGAAAAATGTTCATCGATAGGGAATACGAAGAAACTAGTCGGGCGCATTGCTGTGTCTTGCAGAGCACAAAACTAATGCAACCATACGTTGACGAACACTTATCTATCATTATGGAGGAGAGGAACGGTCGTTCAAATGACTGGGTCATGAAACAGCATAGGTGACGCCTCACTGAATGGTTGAGGGATCAGAACATACCGCCTGGAGAAAGTGATGATTCTATTGCCGTTAGTCGTATGGCGGCGGGGCCATCAAGACAAGTGACGTCTTGGAATGCTTACGAAATCAATGGGTACACATTCTATACCCACACAAAGGATTGTAAAAGTGTGAACCAAAATAGTGGCGTTCGATATGAGGCGGAAGACGAACATGGGCGAAAGGTCCCGTACTTTGGCATAATTGAAGATATATGGGAGCTTGACTATGGAACTGATCTAAAGGTGGCACTATTTCGATGTCGCTGGATCAAGCAATATCATGTCAATGAGATCGGGTTGACAGTCATGGACCTCCACAATGTAGGTTACCCAGATGACCCTTGGGTGCTCGCTTCTCGTGTCGCACAAGTTTTCTACATGGCTGACCCGCTAAGTAACCGCCCCCCGAAGAAGAAGACAATGCATGTGGCTATCTCCGGAAAACAACACATTATCGGAGTTGATGGCGTGGATGATGAGGAATCTTACAATGACTACAAAGAGATGCCACTATTCATAGACTTTAGTACAAAGATCAGTGCGGTGGAAAAGAACCTACCCAAAGACATATTGCCATGGGAACGAAAAGGTGGAAAGGGGAAAGTTGTTGCGGCGGGGCCTAGCTAGTTTGTATAAGTGTGTGAGACTATATTTGTGTAAGAGTGTGTTGAGACTACATTTGTGTATGTGTGTGAGACTACATTTATGTATGTGTGTGAGACTACATTTCGGTGCTGTGTGAGAGACTACATTTATTTATGTGTTAGTTAACACTAGTCAATTTAGAGCTACACTTTCCTAACACTTTGTCAAATGAAAAAGTAATCTATATGACATTTGGAAAAGTTTTAGTAAACTCAAGTCACATGTTTTAAAATATTTTGCTACTAAATTGCTACTAAAATAAGTTTTGCTACTAAAAAAAGTTTAGTAAACTCAAGAATTTTTTTATAGCAATTTATGTATTAATAAGTCTCCTAGCATATTTATACACATAAATTGCTACTAAAATAAGTTTTTTAAAAATATAGGTAAGTGGGGTCTTATTTTGTTCATCTCATTACGTAAAATATTTTGGTGCAAACGAAATTTCAAATGATTACGTAAAAATTTGTAAGATAATGAAAACTTTTTATATTTTTTATAGGATTTTAAACTTATATAAATCTATTTTTACAAATAGATTTAGATTTACTATTTTTTTAAAAAACTATTTTTAGTGGCGGGTTAATTAGGAACCGCCCCTACAAATGAAACTACAGGGGCGGTTCCCTCTGCACCCGCCCTTACAAATCCCCTATGTATATATACGAAATGACGCCGTCTCCCTCACCAGCGGCTAAGTCCTGGGCGCCCAAATCCACCGGTGACGCCGGCAGGCTGCCCAAATCCACGGCGCCGTACGTCGCCGCCTCCCCTCCCTCAGACCTCCGCCGCCGCATCTCCTCCCTCAGACCTCCGCCGCCTCCCCTCCCTCACCCTCCCCGACCCTGCCGCCCCATCTTTCTCTGACCTCCGTCTTCGGCACCGGGCGGCTAGGGTTTCCTTCCCATTCCCGGTCGTCCGCCTCGCTCCAGAAGGGCCGTCGCATCCTTCCAGAAGGGCCGTTGCTCTCCTCCTCGGTTCCTCCGCTCTCCTCCGGAGGACCAGAAGGGCCGCCTCGCCCGCCAGGCTTCCCGCTGCCGCCCGCCGTCGCCCGCAGCTCCTCGTGCGCGCCTCGTGCAGGTATGACGGGTTCTTCCTCTCCATGCTCGCCACTAGCGTGTATCCCGACCCCTATTACCATAAAATCCTATGATTGTTCTGTATATGGAATGGAACAGCAGAGATGCATGAACAAGGTTGCCTGTGTTCTTGTTTTTCCTTCCTTTCCTGTGAGTCATGCTATTGCTCGTGACTATGATTCATGATTTAGAGATTGAGGGTTAACATGCACTGAAGCACAACTGGTTTTCTCTCTGCTAATGTGAGACTGTGAGGCTGTTCACATCGGATGGTGCTCTTGATTCTGCTCTGTGGGATGTCCGTCCCTCCCGCGATCCATACCGTTTGGTAAAAAATTGCATTATAGATGCCCATTGTTACTCTAGACTATCTCTGTACATCAAGATCACAAGTTTCCCATTAGGCTTCCTATATATACCTCATGTGTTGGAATGTTTTGAAACATGCTTGCAGAATCCATATTAGTTCATTCTATTGGGAAAAAGATTGTGCTATCGACTCTTAATCTGTATCTTAATATCTATGATCATCATGTACTGCTTGGACTTTTATGAAATGCCATCATCATGGTTGAGAACTTGGCCACTAGTTGTTATCCTTGAAAGAATTTAAGACATGCTAGGTTATTGTGTCTGTTGATTGCTTGGTTGAACTATAACAATCCTCGTATAATGAGCCTTTTTTGGGCAAAATTTACTCCATCAGATGTCCATCGGCAGCTTATTTGATCTTTAACCTCTAAATCACTTTGGGTCCTTCCGATAGCTTCCCAGAGGAATACAGATTCTTGTGTTTGCAGGTGTTGAAATTGGCAGCGTGTGCCCGACTCAATGGTTGTTTTTTAGGCATTTTTCACCAAGATTTTATCGTGCTTGCCTTTTCGAATTGCAAAGGGGCATTGTTTCTAGGGGCGCTTCCTTCAATCCAACTTGAGAACCAGAACAGAGCCATATTCCCCTTCCCTGGCGTGACCAAAATTGAAGCATGAAACAGGTCCCTATCTGTCTTGTCACAACTCACAAGGGATGTCTAGTCCAGACCAAGTTCTTTCTTTGTTTTTCCACCTGAGCCACATCTAATCTAACTTAATCTTAAAGCCATATGAAAATGATGAGTATACACTTGTACGCTTTCTGCTTATTATCTCTTTCTCTCCACCACTTGTTATGCAGGTCACTATAAGTATCATCCTTTGTTTTGCCGATGATGAAATTATCCAATTCCATACAATATTTTAGAATAAGAGCTGATGATCCATAACTTGTGAGGAACTTGGCATCATTACCGGCCAATCCTAGAGTCCCTTCTCTTCTGTTATCTGTTTTGATGCCTTGATGCTCTAAGTTCATGATCAAATGATGCTAGACAGTGAGTCTGAGGCCACTACTACTACTTGGGTTTTTTGGGATATATTGTTATGCTCCAAGTTCATGATCAAATGATGCCTAAACTGTTGCTGTTTTTGCCACCTTTCTATCCTCTATGTTTGGGAAGCAGCAGCCGCTTTTTTTGACACCTCTATGTATGATTGGTAAGCAGCTGTTGCTTTTTTTTTGTGCCAACTCTCCCCTTTCCTCTCCTGTCCGTTTTTTTGCCGATGATGAAATTGTCAAAGTCCATTCATTTTATGGAAATATGAGCTGATGATCCATAACTTGTGAGGAACTTGGCATCATTACCAGCTGCTCTTACATTATCTTCTCCTCTCTTCTCTGCTATGATGCCTTTATGCTCCAAGTTCATGATCAAATGATGATTGACATGTTTCTGAGGCCTCTACTACTTCTATTGGCGGTAAGTGTAACTTATATTGGTACACTCCATTACGTGGTTTGTCAATAATATTACTTAACATTTTAATATACGAAATATACAGGGTCCCAAGCAGAGGCCTAATAGTCTACATTGTGGATATTACGTGTGTTCTGTGATGAGTAACAGTCTTGCCTATAGGAGACACCCCGAGCTGGTAAATTTGAACCTCTTTGACCCTAGTATGGAATCTTAGCTTCTTGTTATGAAATACTAGACCTAAACTTGTTCTGTTGTAGTGGAAAGAAGAAAAAAACAAGATAAGGAGTCCATACAAGGATGACCAACTCTTAGAGCTCGTCGGCGACCTTTGCGGCTTCATCATTGACCAGATTGTCGATTACAGAGGCGACTACCATGACCCAGATTCTGACTTAGGTAGTAATATTGTCTTCCAACACCTTCGTGAGACTCACAGACTTCAACTAGGCCACTGAATGGTTTGGGCTTCTCGAACTCTTTGAACTTTTGAATTATGGCTTTATAATGGACTTGTGATGGTACTTGTGGTTTGTATGGACTAAAAGATTTTGAATTATGGCATGTAATTGTGGTTTGTATGGACTAAAGGACTTTGAATTATGGCATGTAATTGTGGTTCGTACGGATTATGGCTACTTGTGATGGTACTTGTGAATTATGACTATATAATGGCTCTTGTGGTTAGATTTGAAAATTGAATTTGAATTATATATTATATCATGTGGTCAGATTTGAATTTAAATTATTTTTTTTTTCCTGAAAAACCCACTGTAGGGGCGGTTGAATCATCAACCCCCCTTACAAATGCCATTTGTAAGGGCGGTTGGATCACGAACCCCTCTTACAAATGGCATTTGTAAGGGCGGTTGGATCACGAACCCCTCTTACAAATGCCATTTATAAGAGGGGTTCGTGATCCAACCGCCCTTACAAATGTCATTTGTAAGGGCGGTTTGCCCAACCGCCCTTACAGTGGGCTGATTTTTAAAAGCCCCCTGGTAAGAGGGGTTGGGCTACCCGCCCTTAAAAACCCCTGAGACCCGCCCTTAAAAACCCTGGCTGTAGTAGTGAGAGATGGTGCAGGGTGGCTTGTTATATAGAGCAAGCAAGCAAGAGAGGAGACGGAAGCAAGGGACCAAATGAAGATGGCCGCGGGATTAACAACGAAGGCTCTTGGAACATGTCCAAGGGGCGGGCAATGCCAGATGGATGGCCTTACAAATCTCAAAGGCTGGCTTGCCTGCCAGGTGTATTAGCTCCAGCATCCGAGAGCCCGTGCCGCACACGCTTCCCCTTCATTGTGCCTGTCGATGGCAAGCCGACCTTGCCGGCCGACTGGTTAGGTCGTCTCGGCTGGGATCTGGAATTCTGGACGGGTCTTGGTTCCCAAGAGAGTTTGTGCGCGATTGCGATGTTTGTTCGGTTCGGGTGGCCGCTGAGTGGAATGGAGACATAAGGTATATTGCTCCGTGCGTGAATTATAAGAAGGCGTCGTATTGGCGTCCCCTGTCTGAGGACCCCTCCTCTTAGTCACACTAACCCTAAGGGTGACTAAAATATATATGGAACAGCTATTTTAGTGGGTGGAACTAAACAAGGGCCACTAAACTTTAGAGGTGTCATTAAACTTTAGTGATCACTGAATTTTAGTGGGTGGAACCAAACAGGCCCTAAAGAAGATTTTACGGTGGCGTACGTCTCAATGGGACATTGAGCGGCTTCTTTTCTCCGCATGTGGATCTTCTGTGTGTGACAAAGTTTGGGGTTATTAGGGCATGTTTGGATGCCTCCTCTAAACTTTAGAGCTCACCTTAGCTCACTTTTGAGCTCTAAAGCTCTAATGTGAGGTACGCTAAATTTTAGAGCTAGCTAGCTTTCAGACCATTTATTTGGAGCTTTAGCTCTGAAGTTTAGAGAAGAAAAATCTAAAAATACCCTTAATTTGATTATTTCCTTTCATCCGGTAATTGAGGCGAGGAAAAACTGCTAGCTGTTATTTTTTTTCTCGAATACGCAAAATATTTGTGTACCATTGTATTAAAAAGAAGAGTTTATTCGTACAAAACGACGCGCATCAAATGAGCACACTAGGTGGTCTAACATTGGACCTACCCAACAGACTGCTTCATAGATCGATATTACATAAAATGGGACAACCAAAGTGTGAGCGCCGCCACAACCTACGGGTCTTCCGCGAAGAGCGTTCTAGCGGCCCTGCAGTTGGCCGCTGGGAACAACTCATCCAGAGCTTCCACCTGGCTCAACGACAAGATCCCAGTGAATACAACATCGTATGTTGCCTTGGACGCAGTAGAAACCAGTGCTGCCGGTGGTGCTATACTCATCCTTTGCATGAGGAGTACCTCGCCCCGCTTGGCGGTCGGTATGTGCGCCAGCGGCTGAGTTGCATTCCATCTGCTCTTGATTGGCCGGGGCATCGTGGTTGCCGCCATCTGCTTTGCTGGAGTGGCGAGTAGGGGCGACACTCGCTTCACCTGCACCTCCTCGACAAACCGAGCGAGACGCCGATCGGCCTCGCCTGGCGTGGGCATCGCGTCGCTGGGGTCGGACGTGGCTTGGGGCAGTCCGTCCTTTGTCGGCGTAGAAGGGTTGGGTGTGATGTGGCCACCATCCCGCGTTGACGTAGGGGTATCCGTCGCGAGCGCCACCTCATCCCAATATAAAAAAGTCGTACAGCCCATTACCTAACTAATTGGAAAATATAAAATGAGAGGGCTCTCATTTTATCTTCAGATCTTGTTTGGTTGTATTATATTTCACTTCAATCCAATGCATAGGGCCGATTGGGTGAAAGGCAGCGTCGCCCCCTTTCCTATTTAGCGTTGCAGTTAATTTTCCACTTTAACAAGGCCTCACGTGGGACTAAGGTGGAAGCACTCTTATGGAGACGAAGTAAGATAGGTGATGAGGTAATAACAAATTCATTTATTTCTACCAATCTATGGTGCTCAGCGCTATAGCACCGTGGAATTATTTGACTCTCAAAAAATTAGAATGGTTTATAATTTGGAATGGAGGGAATACTCAGCAGTACAATAAAGCCGAGACGGTACGTATCCGTGGCGGGGAGTGTGTTTATTTAGAGCTAGATTCCGTGAGGAGCTACCTTGGCCAATGGCCATGCATCCGTTGACTTGTATATTATCAAAGCTACCACGGCTCTCGCGCTTGCTTGGATCTCAAACCCTCCCTTCTTCATGACACTGCATCCAAGTTTACTTTTGGTACACTCCGATCCAGCTGGTTGCCTAATGTTGTGGCTATCCAAAAGGTTCTACGCGCCAAACGCCAACACGGATCGCTTGCATGCATGAATGAATAAAGCGGTGGAGGGCATGCAAAATATAATGCCAAACGCCGGCGACAGAGCTAGCATAGCATGCATCATGCAGGTCCACTCGGCGGCACCAAACATTCGGTAGGGGACTAGCATATATATTGCAAAACCAGATGCAACCTTTTGTTCATGCATGTGCACATCATGATTTAAGAGAGTATAGGAAAGCTGTTTTATTATAATAAATATAATGAGTTCCTTTCATTTTGGGTCCATCATATGTATGTGCGATACCAAATAAAATTACTACCTATACGTATATATACAACTAGATGCATTATTCCCCGCACATTGCTGTGGGTATCAAGATATATGAATGGATTTAGACATTAACCACTAAATAATAAGAGTACGTATATGTATGATATTGGTAATGTAGGAGCACTTATGAACTGATGATGTAATATGATGAATTACCACAATCATAAAGAATTTTATCCGACAGATCGTAGACGTGCAAAAGAAAGATATGGTTCCATGGCCGATGTGGTGCTAGGAAGGTACCAGCGGTGGCAGTAAGAGTGTGAACGGGAGGGGAATGGTGGCGATGTGGCAGTTTGGAGCAGCGCATGAATGTGGGGCATGGGAGGAGAGCACCAAGCACATGCAATGAGAGTCAACACTAGGGGGAAGAAGTGGAGGCGAAGGGCAGCGACGTGGAACATGTACTAGAGCAGCAAGCGCTTTCTTTTCCTTTTTTTCGTGGGTGGTGTTTCTCCAAGACAGAATAATGCAAGAAGTGTGGAGATGGCGGCGTGAGTAATTGTTTTGCTTTTTTGCATCTGCTACTGAATAGTGTAGGGTCAAGTGGTTCATTCAGACTTGTAATGTGTGGGGACCTATAAATTAAGAAACGGATTGCGAATAGGTGAACGGATATATGAGCAGATGGATTTGGTTGACAAATCTGATTAAACGGATTATACTAGGTGATGATGTGAATCGTTGTGGAATCAAATAGACTCTCTAGTGGGGTTGTCGCACTATCAAGAAGGATACAAATTCCCTCTCAAGTGGCTTGATTAGATTTCATATTTTGGCTTGAGTTATAGGAGTTGTCGCACTATCAAGAAGGATACAAATTAGGCTATCTAGATGGGGAATTAGTGCTCAATATGTGTTTGTTTATGCGTTTGAGAGACACCTTTGCACTCACGGACACTTAGAGAGGTGTTTTATGTCTGGGAGCACCGGTAGTACCGGTACACAACCGGAAGTACCGGTAGGCATAAATCCCGCCGGTGGCAGTGCTTAGTTCTGTGAGTTTTTGTACTAGTGGTAGTACCAGTGATGGATCGGTGGTACCGGTCTTGACCGGTGGTACCGGTGAAAGTCCGGTAGTACCGATAGGCCAAATTCCCGCAGAACTCTTCTTCGCTGTAAACTATACTAGTGGTAGTACCGGTGGTACCGGTGAAAGTCCGGTACTACCGTTAGGCTATTTTCTCGCAAATCTCCAGTAGGTTAACTGTAACGGTCGGAACCCTTGGGACCGATAGTACCGGTGGGTGCTCACCGGTAGTACCGGTACCGCTTCGAAAATAAGTGTATAAATAGCTCTCCCCTTCATTTCTAACCGTTACCCACGCCATTTACTCCCACCTACCTTCAGGCAAACAGCTCCCAAGCATTGACTCACACACTCTCTCTCTCTCTTTGCTCCTAGATCCAATCCATTGCAAGATTTAAGTAGAGAGAAGAGATTTGAGAGTGGAAAGCTTTGATTCACATCTTGAGCACTTGGTTCCCCTCCTAGTTGGCTTGGTTTGTGTTTGTTACTCTTAGGTTCTTAAAACCCTAGCCGGCTAGGCATTCTTCATGGTTTCCCGTGTTGTTCTACTTGTGAGGGCACCCCGAAGTGTTTGTATCACCCTCGTATTCTTAGTGGAAATCTTGGGCTAACCTTTGTGGTTGCTTGAGGGAGGCAAGGAGGTGGAAGAGACTCCGACCTTAGTGGTCACCTCAACAACGAGGACGTAGGAACTCCTTTGTGGGGTTACCAAACCTCGGGGTATATCATGTGTCCCGCATGCTTGTTGTTGTTGCTTGTAATTACTTGAGATGTTACTTGTTCTTCGTGTTCTTGCTCTATCCTCATCTCTCTCATAGGTTGTGGGTGTCCGATCTACGATTTGGTGAAGGAACAAGCAAAAGGGAGTTCATCATCTTCATCAACATCATCTTTGGTAGTGGGGTAAAACTCAGATCTGAAATCATAACTCGCAGATCTCTGATTTCGTATCTTCAGTAGGGCACCGGTAGTACCGGGGTTTGCGTTGGTAGTACCGGTGAGCTTTCACCGGTAGTACCGGTCCAAACCAACCGGTAGTATCGGTTGGCATTTGACTTCCACTTTTGAGTTTTGAGTTTCAGGTTTTTAGATTCACCTTTTCGCCCCCCTCTAGGTCTATTAGATCCTTTCAATTGGTATCAAAGCAGGATCCTCGTGATTAGCGCTTCACCACGTGAGGAAAAACCATGGCCACCTTTGATGATGACACCTTAAACAAGCTAGTTGAGTTACTTGCCGGGAAACTCAGTGATAAGCTTCAAGAGCAACAAAAAGAGCAAATGAACAAGATACAAGATGAGATGAACAAGTTGAAGGAAGCCGTGAGCAAGAAGATTGAAGATGTGGCAAGTGGTGGTGATGGAGATGGTGAGCTTGAAGCAATCAAGACACCTAAAGGGTTTGCTCGTGTTCCATATGAGTGCTCTTCATATAGCAAATCCAATGCATACTTGCCAACCATCAATCATGGCAAACCACCTCAATTTGTTAGAGTTAGATACACTGATTCGGCTCATAGAATGAAGATGCATCTTATTACCGTAAGATGTTGGGAGATTGTAGAAGTGGGTGTTAGAGCTTCGGAAAAAGATGGTGAGTTTACAACCGAAGACTACCTTGACATACAACAAAATGCTACAGCTGCCTCTTTGATCCTATCATGCCTCAATCAAGAAGATTACAATAAGGTCAATGGCATAGAGAGTGCAAAGCAAATTTGGGATACTTTGAGGGTATCATTTGAAGGTGACAAAAGTGTGAGAAAGGGAAATATTGAGCTACTCCAAAGCAAAATTGAGAATTTTGCAATGATTGAAGGTGAAACTACCCAAGCTATGTTTGATAGATTCATGACTTTGATCAATAAAATAAGAGCTCTTAGTGACAAGTATTGAGATGACAACTCGGCGGCTAGAAAGTTGTGTAGAGTGTATAGACAAAAGAACAATATTCTTGCTTCGGTCATCATGAAAAGAGACAACTATGACACAATGACACCACAAGAGATGCTTGCCAAGTTGAAACACCATGAGTGCTTAGAAGATGAAGCAAAGGAAGCATCAAGTCAAAAGAAGAGTATCGCTCTTAAGGCATCTCATGGTAGAAATAAGAAGAAAGATATACATGATCCATCAAGTGATGAAGAACAAGAAGATTCTGATGAGGAAGAAGCACTCTTGGTTAGAAGCTATAGAAAGTACTTGAAGAAGAAGGAAACGAAGAGAAATGGAGGCAAGCCATACAAGAAAAGGTTTTGCTATGGTTGTGGAGAAATTGGTCACTTCATTGTCGATTATCCAAAAGAGAAGAAGAAGCACAAGCACAACAAAGATGATGACAAGAAGTACAAGAACAAGAAGAGAGGTGAAGCACATCTTGGTGAAGAATGGGAATCAAACGATGAAAGTGATGATCCAAGTGACAAAGACAAGGAGAAGAAGAAGGGTGTAGCAACGATTGCTATTCAAGAGACTTCTTCCTCTTCACCCAAGCTCTTCACCGACCATACCTCACCACCATCGCTCTTCGCCGACTTATCTTCATCACCTAGGCTTTTTGGCAATCTCACCGACAACGACTACTGCACTCCAACTTGCTTTATGGGAAAGGGGGAGAAGGTACCACACAACTCTCCTACTCACTCTAGTAATGAATGTAGTAGTTGTGATGAGAATGATGATGAACCTGCAAATGACATGATAAAGAAATTTGGCAAATCGGCCGGCTCTCAAATAATAAAGCTAATTCATAAGCTAGAGAAGCGGGAAGCATGCATTGAGTCGCAAGGGGAATTGCTCCTAGCGGAAAGGGAGAAGAACCTTGGACTTGAAGCATGCCTTTCCAAGGAAAAGGAGGAGGTTGAGAAGTTAAACATAGAATTGTCTTTAGCCAAAGGTTCATATGAACGTTTGACTAAGGAACCTTCTTTACTTAATGACTCTAGCTAGTCTAAAGAATGAACATAGTTTGGTTCAAGAAAGCCTTACAAGCTTGAAAGACAAATATCATACTCTTGAACTAAACTATGACACTCTTTGGAATAGCACTTCCATCCATCCTAAGGAATCCGGTGATTCCAATGCTTCAACTAGTGAAGGATGTAAAAGATGTTATAATCATGATATAAATGCTTGTGCTACTAACCTTGTTGAGCTAGAAAAGAAAGATAAGGAGATTCAAAGATTGAACATGGTTATCAAGAATGGTTGCAAGGAGAAGCAATCAATAACCATGTACAAGTCATCAAGGCACCCCCTCATCAAGGATGGGCTTGGCTATAATAGGTATGATGGTAAAGCCAATGGAAGGAACATGATCAATAGAGTGCCTTGTGTGAAGTTCAACAAGGGTTTGGCACTAGATGATCTTATCAATAAGGTCAACAATGTTGCCACTTCTCCAAGCACACTTTCCAAGAACAAGACCAACAACAAGAAGAAGCAAGTGGATGCCCCCAAGCAACAAGCACCCATCTCACGAAGTTATGCTAGTGATTATATGTGTTGTTGGGGCAAGGATGGCAAGATTATTGTGAAGTATATTGGTGCACTCAAGAAGAGGCAAATCATGAGTGTTTGGGTGCCCAAGACTTATGTGACTAACCCCCTAGGACCTAATTCTATTTGGGTACCTAAAACCAAGGATTAATTTGTCTTTGTAGGAATACTCCTCTGGTGGAACAAGTTGGGTGCTAGATAGTCGATGCACTAGTCATATGACCGGAGAGAAGAAGATGTTCACCTCCTTTCAACCAAATCAAAATACAAGTGAACGAATTATGTTTGGTGACAATGGAAAAGGAGATGTCCTTGGTTTGGGTAAAATTGCTATCTCAAATGATAATTCTATTTCAAATGTATTACTTGTGGAAGGGTTAGGATACAATTTGTTGTCCATTTCACAACTTTGTGAGATGGGCTACAATTGTCTCTTTACCGATGTAGGTGTGGAAGTCTCTAAAAGGAAGGATTCCTCTATTGTCTTCACGGGTCGTTTAAAAGGCAAACTTTATCTAGTTGATTTCACATCTAGTAAAGTAAAGCCCGAGACTTGTTTAGTGGCAACATCTAGCATGGGTTGGCTTTGGCATCATCGACTAGCCCATGATGGGATGAGGAACTTGGCCGACCTTCAAACATCCTTGGACTAATAAATGTTTCTTTTGAGAAAGATAGAATTTGCAGTGCATGTCAAGCGGGCAAAAAAATTGGAGCTAAGCATCCCGTAAAAAATGTCATGTCAACAACGAGACCACTTGAGTTACTTCACATGGACTTATTTGGACCCAATGCTTACATAAGCATTGGAGGTAACAAATATGGTTTCATTATTATTGATGATTATTCTCGCTTCACTTGGGTGTTCTTTTTGAAAGATAAAAGTGAAACCCAAGTGATCTTCAAGAAGTTTGCAAGAAGAGCTCAAAATGAATTTGAAGTAAAGATCAAGAAAGTGAGAAGTGACAACGGGATGGAGTTTAGGAACACCAACATTGAAGAGTTCCTTGATGAAGAAGCCGCAAGAGCAATGAGTTTTCAGTTCCTTACACTTCTCAACAAAATGGAGTGGAGAGGAAGAACCGAACGCTTATAGAAGCCGCAAGAGCAATGTTGGATGAATATAAGACTCCGGACAAGTACTGGGCGGAAGCGGTCAATATGGCATGTCATGCAATCAACCGCTTGTACCTTCACAAGATCATGAAGAAGACCGCCTATGAGCTCTTTACCGGTAACAAACCTAAGGTGCATTACTTTCAAGTTTTTGGATGCAAGTGTTTCATACTTAACAAAAAATCCAAAAGCTCAAAGTTTGCACCAAAGGTTAATGAAGGTTTCTTGCTTGGTTATGGTACTAACGAACATGGCTATCGTGTTTTCAACAAGACCATCGGTCAAGTTGAAATAGCGATAGACGTGACCTTTGATGAAACTGATGGCTCTCAAAAAGAGCAAGTCAATGTTGACATTGTAGGTAAAGAAGAGCCATCTTCTCAAGTGATCAAGAAGCTTGCTACCGGTGAAGTAAAGCCCGTTGAAGAAGATGATGAATATGCACAAGTGCAAATCATTCATGATCCATTTATGCATCATGGGTGTCACACCCGGTTTTCTAAAGAACAAAACCAGACTAATCATATGTGTGCCCAGGAAGTCCACACATATGTCAGAATGAAAAAGTATCAAAACAATGTTTATATAAAGCGGGAAGCATACTATATTAACACTTACAACTATCAGAGTGTCGCGGAACAGTCACTAATCTTTTCTTCAGGCTCCAACATCACAGGGACAGCTGACTGGGGGTTCCATATGTCAAGCACTTCTGAAAAGACTTCTGGAAACTCCACTACACTTTCATCCTTCTTCTAAGCAACACCTCACTACACACTAGAGTGTGAGGAAATAGCAAAAGTGAGTCCATGTCGAACTCAACAAATATAACACGGGGTTCATGAGGCTCAAAGGCATAACATAGGTTTATCAGCATGTAGCTTTTATTTAGCATTAATTCAGTATATCAATGATATCAAAGTGTCTTAATATAAACAATAAACATATGATCCATGTGAAATGATTAATGAATAGCAAAAACATATCCATTATTAATGATCCACTATTCCATAAGGGTCCAAGGCCACTCGTGACCGTGAGCACGGCTGTTATAACAGTTTTACACTCTGCAGAGGTTGTACACTTTCACTGTGAGTCGTGTTACCCAAATGCCCGGGTTAATTACTCCCAAAACACTACCAAGGTGAGCAGGCAGGGTAAACACTATGAAGTCTTTCGAAGGTTCGTCTAACAAGTTAGGGCTATTAGATTTCACTCGGCAAACAGATGTAGAGCCCCCCTTCCTGATGGCACAATAACACGCAGCCTATACACATGAGGACAGAGGCCGCACTATACCCGATTCGTCAAGCCATTCTTACGCCATAAAGGAATACCTCTAACAAGCTAGAAAAGGTCCTTCTATATGACTAAAGCCAGAGCCATATAGCCCCCACAGTTGTACTGTAAATCCCGGATTGTCGCTTATAGATGAGTCCTTATGGAGAGCAATTAGAGCATCAAAAGTAACCCCCATGCTCTAATCCCCTTTAAACATTAATCAAAATCATCTTTTAATGTTTGTTGCATATTCCTCTAATCAATTTACATGATCATAGTCCATGTTTAAGCACTAGCCACACTACTCAATGCAATATAATAGGTACCAAGGTAAAGGATCAATCGCTAAGTCATCCTTAACAAGGAATAAATGCATAATGATTTTAATTGCATAAGGTGAATAGGACAACAAGGATTATCCCATGCTATACTTGCCTTGCTCAAACTGGTCCTGAAGATCTTGCTCGTAGTAAGGCTCTTGATCTCCAACGAATTTCTCACCGTCTAAACTCGATCAACCAATATCAACAACACACATCCAGAGGCAATCATGCATAGACAAACAAGACTATAATTAGAACAATACACCAACAGTAAGAAAATAAGATAAAAAGTCTTTAAAATGAATCTACAACTCGCTAGGACCACACAGACACGAAGATCACGAAAATCAGAGCTAAAACGACAAAGTTATGAATTTCCAAAGATTTCCTATAGAAAAATAAATACTTTAATTAAAAACTCGAAAATAAATTAATCCAAACCTACTGTACAGTTGTATAATTACATAGAACTCGCAAATATGAATCTAACGCAATTTGAATGGACCAAATCGGAGTTAAAACGAAGATTCTACAACTAAAACAATCTGAATGGCAAAACTGTAAATATCAGAAAGCGTATTTTTCATTTACCGAAACGAAATACGTTTTCAACCGATCAAAGCGTACTCTAAGCTTTACGTTTTAGGACTGCGGGTTACAATACGCAAAAGCACAGGGACTCTTTAACAAAAAGTACAGCCGAAAGGGTATCAACTATTCTCAGCCGTTGGATTTAAAATGAATGGCCTAGATCTAATCGGGGGAAGGGAGAGAGAGAACGGCCGGCGGCTACAGGAGCCCGACGGCGGCGCCATGGCCGGACTTGGCCCGAGCTCGCCGGAACTCGATGAAACGGCCTTACCGACCACCGTTCGACAAACTGGAGACACCGGAAGAAAGAGCGGCCCACGACTATCTTACCTCACACAAAAGGAAGACCGGAGGACGGGTTGAGGAGGGTGTTTGGCTCGAGATGGCGGCGGTAGAGCTTGCGCTCACGGTGGCAACACCCCCGAGGCCTACAACTGCTTCAAAACGGGCGAGATGGGATCGGCGAGGGTGCGGCTCGGCTTTTATAGCCCGTAGGCATCACCGGTTATGGAAAGGAGGGAGATTTGGAGACGGATTCGAATCACCGAATCGGGTAGAGAGAGGAAGACGGCGTTCGTCGATGGAAGGAAACGGAGGAAGAAGAAAGGAAAGGGGAGGCGGTCACTGACAGATGGGACCCACTCGTCAGCAGCTCGGGCGGAAAACGCGGCCGCTGCGGGACGCAGACGCGCGCGCGCGATGACGGGCCGACAGGCCGCGACTTGGACTCGGCCCAAGAGAAAGATGCGGGCGCGGGGAAAACAGCGGGCCGCATGCTGAGCAGGCCGAGGCGGCGGGCTGCGGCATGAGTTGGGCCAAAATCCGAATGAAGATGAATTTCTTTTTTTTCTTTTTCTAATTTTTCAAAGCCATTTTTCAAAAGATTTTGAATCCTAATTTGAATTTGAATCAAACCACTCAAACCAAAAATTCAAATACAACAGCATGAGTGCACAAACATGTTTCTACCCTTATATTTGATTTTAAGTTAATAAAAATTATTATTACTCTAAATTTGCATGCTCACAAATATATACATAAAAATCATATTTTCCTATTTTTCTTCTTTTCAAATTTTTAGGGTGTTACAATGGGTCAATAAATGCCCATGATGATTGTCCTACGTCAAGAAGTGGTCATGATTCAAGTGTTCAAGTCATTCAAAATTCACCACAAGTTGAAGATAATAACCAAGTTGATGATTAAAATAGAAGTGAAGACAACTCCACACAAGATCTCAATTTTGATCCTTCAATCTATCAAGACAAGGATGATGAAGATGAGGGTCCAATCCAAAGAAGAACTCAAGTGCCTCACCTAAGAGTACATCATACCATTCAACGAGACCATCCCATTGACAACATCTTGGGAACCATTCAAAGAGGAGTTATCACAAGATCAAGGCTTGCAAGCTTTTGTGAGCACTTCTCATTTGTGTCTCCAAAAGAGCCTAAAAAGGTTGAAGAAGCCCTTGATGATGAGGATTGGATGATAGCAATGCAAGAGGAGTTGAACAACTTCACTCGGAATGAAGTTTGGTCCTTGGTGGAAAGGCCCAAATAAAATATGATTGGAACCAAATGGGTTTTCCGCAACAAGCAAGATGAGCATGGTGTGGTCACAAGAAACAAGACACGGTTGGTAGCTCAAGGATTTACTCAAATTGAAGGCTTGAATTTTTAAGAAACTTATGCACCAGTGGCAAGGCTATAGTCAATTTGGATTTTACTTGCCTATGCCATTCATCATGACTTCAAGCTATATCAAATGGATGTGAAGAGTGCATTCCTCAATGACCCCCTCTCTGAAGTAGTATATGTAGAGCAACCACCGGATTTTAAAGATCCAAAGCACCCTGACCACGTATATAAGCTCAACAAAGCACTCTATGGGCTTAAGCAAGCCCCTAGAGCTTGATATGATTATCGTAAGGACTTCCTAATCAAACAAGGGTTTGAGATAGGCAAGGCCGATCTAAGTTTATTTACTCGCAAAGTCAATAATAATATCTTTATTTGCCAAATATATGTCGATGACATAATATTTGGTAGTACTAATGTGGCTTTTTGTGAGGAGTTTAATAGGATTATGATGAATAGGTTCGAGATGTCTATGATGGGAGAGTTGAAGTTCTTTCTTGATTTTCAAATCAAGCAACTCAAGGAAGGCACCTTTATTTGTCAAACGAAGTACACTCATGACATGTTGAAGAAGTTTGATATGGAGAAAGCCAAACCCATCAAGACACCAATGCCAACCAATGGGCATCTTGACCTCGACAAAGATGGTAAGGCCATCGATTAAAAGATATATCGTTCCATGATTGGATCCTTGCTTTACCTTTTGCATCTAGGCCTGATATTATGCTTAGTGTGTGCATGTGTGCAAGATTTCAAGGTAATCTGAAAGAATGTCACTTAGTGGCTGTTAAGAGAATTTTGAGATATTTAGTGCACACTCCTAATCTTGGCTTGTGGTATCCTAAGGGCTCCACTTTTGATTTACTTGGCTATTCTGATTCGAATTATGCCTGTTGTAGGGTAAATCGAAAGAGCACTACCGGGACTTGCCAATTTCATGGTACGTCCTTAGTGTCGTGGAGCTCTAAAAAGCAAAATAGTGTTGCCTTGTCAACTGCCGAAGCCGAGTATGTGGCGGCCAGTGCTTGCTATGCCCAACTACTTTGGATGAAGCAGACCCTTAAAGACTTTGGTTGTGAGCTAACCAAGATTCTCCTTTTGTGTGACAATGAGAGTGCCATTAAATTGGCAAACAATCCCATAAACCATTCTCGCACAAAGCACATAGACATCCGGCATCATTTCTTGAGAGACCACGAAGCCAAAGGAGATATCGCTTTGCATCATGTGAGCACCAAAAAGCAACTAGCCGATATCTTCACAAAGCCCCTAGATGAGTCAAGATTTTGTGCTTTGAGGAGTGAACTAAATATCATTGGTTCTCGTAATGTGGCTTGATGTCTTGGATATATTTTGATTGATTCTAGCTAGGTGAAAAATTCTTTAAAAATGTTGTGTGAGATTTCAAAATCTATTTTCACTTCTCAAGCATGTTCATAGCTTTGTGATGTTTTTATGAAATCTGGACCTGTTTGAGATGGTTCTAGTTCATCATACTTGTTCACCAACTCTTCCTTACCTTTTGCTGTGCTGGAACCACCGGTAGTACCGATGGGTGACCGGTAGTATCGGTCTCTGACCGGTACTACCGATCAATCACTGGTACCACCGGTAGTTCATTTTCTCACGTCATCTGTCTGCGACCGTCGACCTCACCAGTAGTACCGGTGCTCACTCATCGGTAGTACCGGTACCCCTTCGGTGCCTTGAGTATAAATAGCCACGGTTACTTTTTTCTCCCCATCTTCTTCACCGCGCCCCCGTCCCTCCCCTGGCCGCCGGCGCCACCCCTCTCTCCTCCCACTCGATCTCCCTCCTCCACCCACCACTCTTGCAAATCTTTGAGGAGAAGCTTTCCCCTATCGTGGTGAACGCGTGGAGGTGCTTGGTGGCTGCCGAAACTCCTTTCCTTGCTTGGATTCGGCCTCTTCTCTTCGACATCAAGCATGCAAAGGAAGAACCCTAAGCAGGCTGCTCGCCCCAGTGGAGGTGATGGTGGTAGCGCTTCACGACCTGTCCATGGGAGGGCTGCTGCTCGCTCTAGCGGCTGTGGAGGTGGTGGTGGTGGTGGCGATGGTGGTGGGGATGATGATGAGCCTCAGGGTGTGCCTGCTCCTATCTCGAGGATGGGATGCCCCAATCCCCTACGTCGTCATAGTGAGCAGGTTCATGGTCAGTGTTTGGCAGGTGAGAATCCATAGCTTGCTGCTAGCAGATTGAGGGTCGCTCCATCGACCCTAACATTGTGGCTCAGTCCCCTATCCAAATTGGGCTTGCAACTGCTAACCGGATGCTTCTATTTCATCAGAATGTCAATCCTCATATGTCTGGACCTCAAGATCAAGGTGGTTACTGAAAGCATCTAGGCCCCGAGGTTTGGTTTCGGCAATTGATGACAACGCTTTATTACCATGACTAACGTGTGTTTTGCAGAAACTTTGGTAAGTTAGGTCATGGAGGTTTTAACTGCTTTGGGCACCATGGTATTCATGCCCCTTGATGGAAATCGTTTCGGTTTCCAAAAGAGTGACGTCAAGATTAAGGACGGTTAGTTCCGGATGTCGAGGTGTTGAGAGACATTTGGAATAGTCGTTAGGATCTTCGTTTTTCTCTTTTGGCCGTACTATAAAGGGGGGCATGAGCGGGTAGCTTGACCTAGGCGAGTCCTATGTTTAGGTGTGGTGCACACTTGTTAAACTTGGCGCTAGGCAGCTCTAGAATAGCTCAAAGTTCAGTTGGGAGCAAGTTGTAACGCTTTTCGGAGAGTTTCGGGTCGTTTTCCCGTGACCGGACGCGGTCCTCGGCATGACTGGACGCGTCCGGTCAGTTCAGTTCCGCGGCTGGGGTTTCAGCTCTGAGCACCGGACGCGGTCCTCGCGAGGACCGGACGCGGTGGTCAGAAGTCAACACGTGTCACTTAAGGGAAACACCCGATCGGACGCGACCTGGGTGTGATCGGCGCGTCCGGTCATAGTCCAGTAAGGTCCTGAGACGACCGGACGCGTCCGGTCATCACCGATCGGACGCGGTTGCGCGTCCGGTGCGAGTACAGTAAGCTCCACGCATGATCGGACGCGTCCGGTCACCCCTGACCGGTGCGTCCGGTCATTTAGGTGTTTTTCGGTTTTTGACCGTTACGAGCGACCGGCGCGTCCGGTCAGTACGACCGGCGCGTCCGGTCAGCTCGAGTTTTGCTGAGTCAGCAGGTAACGGTTCGTTTCATCTGTGGGGTGTATAAATACATCCCCACCACCTCTTTTAGAGGTCTCTTGCTCATTTGATCAGCTGATAAACACCTTTGGAGTGCAAGGTAGTGCAAGAGCACTAGTGAGGATAGAGATTTGAGAATCAAAGCTTGAGAGTTCCTCACTAGCGATTAGAGAGTAACAAGTGTGCATCCACTTTCTCATTTAGGCTCGTAGTGGTCAAGTGAGAGTTCTAGCTTGTTACTCTTGGTGATCGCCATCACCTAGACGGCTTGGTGGTCATTGGGAGTTTGGTGTTCATCCGGCGGAGCTTGTGGATGACCCAACTCATCTTGTGAGCGGTTGTGGGTGATTCACCGCGACGGAGTGTCAAAGAATCAACCCGTAGAGAGCACTTGATCCTTGCGCGGATCAAGGGGGAGCGACACCCTTGCGCGGGTGCTCCAACGAGGACTAGTGGGGAGTGGCGACTCTCCGATACCTCGGAAAAACATCGCCGTGTTCCTTGCCCCTTTACATTCAAGCATTTACTTTCTCGTATTTACTTACATTGCTTGTTTACATTCTTAGACTTGCCATGCTAGACTAGGATTGGAAACTAGGGTGCAAAACTTTGTATCGGTAGACTCTCTAGGAACACAAGTAGACACTAGGGGTGAATTCCAGCTTGTAGGATTTATTCCTTGCATTTATTTTTTAGAAAAGCCCAATTCACCCCCCCTCTTGGGCATCTTGATCCTTTCAATTGGTATCAGAGCCGTGTTGCTCTACTTTTAGGCTTTACCGCCTAGAGCAAGATGTCTAATGGGGAAGGACCACCTCCTACTTTTGAGGGAGACGATTTTCCATATTGGAAAATTCGTATGGAGGCATACCTCGAAGCCATAGATGTTGGGTGCCTTAGAGCCGCAACCGAAGGGCTTCCCCCCATAAGGGATCCCGCTAACCCAAGTGGTGACGAGGAGAAGTACGACTGGTGGAATGCAAAGGCCAAAAATGCACTCTACCGGGGCTTAGGCAAAGATATCTTCAATCGCGTGCGTAATACAAAGAACGCTCATGAATTGTGGGAAAATCTTTGTGCTCTCCATGAGGGAACTAAGAGTGAGCGTGAGGAACGCTATCACATAGCCTTAAAGAAAATTAATTCTTTTGAGATGCTTCCCAAAGAAAGTGCTAATGACATGTACACTCGCTTGAATGTTCTTGTAGAGGACCTCAATGCTCTTGGGCTCACCAAAATGAGCCAATCGGATGTTGCAAGGAAGATCTTGAGTGTGCTTCCCGTTGAGAAGTATGGACATATTGTCACCGTGCTTCACCAAAGTGATCTTTCCACTGCAACACCAACTCAAGTTTTGGGGAAAATCAATGCTCATGAGATGTACATGCATATCACTCCGGAAGAGGGCTCATCATCTTCCAAGAAGAAAGACTTGGCCTTCAAAGCTAGTCATGACAAGAAGAAGATGAAAGGCCAAGCCATGATGGTGCAAGAAAGTTCAAGCGATAGTGATGTTGATGATGAATCACTTGCACTCATGGTGAGAAAGACCACCAAGATGTTAAAGAAGCTTAACAAGAGTGGCATCAAGTTCGATGGCAAGAAGAAGAAATTCTTCACAAGTAGCAAGAGAAAGCCAATCTCGGAGATGGATTGCTACAATTGTGGTGAACTTGGTCATCTAGCTCATCAATGCCCTAGACCACCAAAAGACAAGTACAAGAACAAGAACAAGGGCAAGAAAATTGATTCAAGTGATGAAGAAGAAGAGAAGAAGAGGAACAAGCCATACAAGAAGAAGGATGGCAAAAAGAAGGAGTTCCACAAGAAAAAGAAGGGAGGAAAGGCATACATTGTTGGTGATTGGCTCACCGACATTGAATCATCATGTGAGTCCTCCGAAGATGAGAGCAATGATGAGAAAGAGAAGATTGCCGCATTTGTGATGGGGCCATCATCTTCACCAACATCTTCATCACCACCTTCACCGCCTCCTTCACCATCATCGTCCACTACTCACCTATGCCTTATGGCCAAGGGTGAACGAAAGGTACAAAACCATGATAGTGATGATGATGACGATAGTGATAGTGATGATGAATATGACTCACCTTCTTATGATGAACTTGTAAAATTGTTAAACAAATACACTAAAATCATAAGAAGAACTAGAAGTGAAAATGATGATCTTCAAAATGAAAATGAATCACTCTCATCAAAGCTTGAAAATATTCAAAAGACTAGTGGTGAGCTTAGAGTTCAAAATGAAGTGATGTCTTCCACTCTCAAGGAACTCAAAACCTCCTATAAAGAGCTTAAAGATCAACATGATAAACTTGAGAAGAAGCATGATGAGCTCATCACTAGACACAATTCTCTAATGGACAAATACACCACATTAAAAATTGATTATGATAGTCTTGTGGTTGCTAATGAACTTGCTCTTGAGACACATGATGCTACTAACCATGTTGTTAAGTGTGATATAGCTACATCATGTGATGACTTGATCATTGAAAGCATTGAGCGAGGTTCTAGTAGCAAAGGCAAGAGTGTGGTTGAGTCAAGCAACCATGATGATTATGCCAAGATTAAGAGTGAAAATGAGAAGCTTGCAAGTGAGAACAAGAAGCTAAAAGGTTTGATGGCTCTTGAGAAGCAACCAACAAATGAGTCACTCATTGAAGAAAACAAAAAGCTCAAGCAAGAAAAAGAGCATCTCAAGACCGGCCTAAGCAAGTTCACAAGAGGCCAACATTTGCAAAGTGAGCTCCTCATGAACACCGTAATGAAGATGGATAGAAGTGGTATTGGGTACTTGGCAAATCAAGAGAAGAAAGCAAAAGCTCAACAACAACAAAGCAAGTCAAAGCCCAAGTCAAAGAGATGTGTTGAGTGTGGTCAAGAAGGTCACTTTGCTCATGAATGCAAAACTCCACCACCACAACCCTTGCCCAAGCATGCTAGACCTTTCGCTTTCAATGCTCATTATATGCTAAGAAAAGATTCAAATGGAAAGATGAAAGTCATGTTTTTGGGTCCCCCAAACAAGAATAGGCCAAAGAAAATATGGGTTGCCAAGTCACTAGTGGATAAAGTCAAGGGCCCCTCTCAAGTTTGGGTCCCTAAACAAAAAGCTTGATCTCTTGTGTGTAGGTGAACTACAAGACCGGTGGAACTCATTGGGTTATTGATAGTGGTTGCACTCAACATATGACCGGTGATCCTCGTATGTTCACCACCATTGAAGAGAATGGAATATGTCAAGAGAAGATCACATTTGGGGATAATTCAAAAAGCAAAGTCAAGGGTATAGGCAAGATTGCAATATCACATGATCACTCACTCTCAAATGTGCTTTATGTTGCTTCATTGAGTTTCAACTTGTTGTCCGTTGGGCAACTTTGTGACCTTGGCTTCCAATGCTTGTTCACACCAAATGAAGTGGAAGTTTCAAAGATAGATGACAAGCAAGTGATATTCAAAGGCTTTAGATACAATAATCTTTATCTTGTTGACTTCACCTCCGAAGATGCAAATTTGATGACATGTTTGTTCACCAATACCTCACTTGGTTGGCTTTGGCATAGGAGGCTTGCTCATGTTGGAATGAACACTCTCAACAAGCTATTGAAGAAAGAACTAGTGAGAGGATTGAAGGATGTGAAGTTTGAAAAGGACAAACCTTGTAGTGCATGTCAAGCGGGCAAACAAGTTGCAAACACTCATCCAACCAAAGCTTTCATGTCAACTTCAAGAGTGCTAGAACTTCTACACATGGATTTGTTTGGGCCTACAACATACAAGAGCTTGGGTGGTAATCTCTATTGTCTTGTGATAGTGGATGACTACTCAAGGTATACATGGACCTTCTTCCTTCATGACAAATCCGAAGTGGTAAATTGCTTCAAGAAGTTTGCAAAGAGAGCTCAAAATGAATTTGAAGTCAAAATAAAGAAGATTAGAAGTGATAATGGGAAAGAATTTGACAACACCAACATTGAAGCTTATTGTGATGGAATTGGAATCAAGCATGAGGTGTCTTCAACCTACACTCCTCAACAAAATGGTGTAGTTGAGAGAAAGAACCGAACTTTGATCACTCTTGCAAGAACAATGCTAGATGAGTACAACACTCCGGAGAAGTTGTGGGCCGAGGCAATCAACACCGCATGCTATGCTTCAAATCGCCTCTTCCTACAAAAGTTTCTTGGCAAGACCCCCTATGAGTTGCTTAATGGCAAGAAGCCGGACGTCTCTTTCTTCCGGGTGTTTGGTTGCAAATGTTACATCTACAAGAAGCGTCAACACCTAGGGAAGTTTCAAAGACGTTGTGATATTGGTTTTCTTGTTGGTTACTCATCAAAGTCCAAAGCATATAGAGTATTTAACCATGCCACCGGTTTGGTTGAAGAAACATATGATGTGGAATTTGATGAATCTAACGGCTCCCAAGGAGCAATTGAGAATTGTGATGATGTAGGTGATGAACCCTTGAGGGAGGCCATGAAGAACATGCCGGTGGGAGACATCAAGCCAAAAGATGATGATGACGATGTACAAATTGTTGATCCACCATCTTCATCACGTGTGCCTCAAGATGATGACAAGAATGAGAGAGTTGAAAATGAAGACACTTATGTCTCTCATGAACAATCTGAGGCACAAGCTCAAGATGTTGATGCTCCTCATCCACCTCCTCAAGTGGTTGATAAAAGAAATTCACCACTACTTCAAGCACATCCACAAGATCTTATCATAGGGAGTCCTACAAAGGGAGTAATGACTCGATCCTAAAAGCTAGCTTCTTTTGTTGAACATCATTCTTTTGTCTCTTGTGTTGAACCTAAGAATGTAGAAGAAGCTCTTCAAGATCCGGATTGGGTGATTGCAATGCATGAAGAATTGAACAACTTCACCCGCAATCAAGTATGGACACTAGAAGAGCATCCCAAAGGTGCAAGAGTCATTGGAACCAAGTGGGTGTTCCGAAACAAGCAAGATGACCAAGGCATAGTGGTGAGGAACAAGGCAAGACTAGTTGCAAAGGGGTTCTCTCAAGTTGAAGGTCTTGATTTTGGAGAAACCTTTGCACCCGTTGCAAGACTTGAAGCCATTCGTATCCTCCTTGCTTATGCATCACATCATGATATGAAACTATATCAAATGGATGTGAAAAGTGCATTTTTAAATGGCTTTATAAATGAACTAGTCTATGTTAATCAACCTCCCGGGTTTGAAGACCCTAGATATCCTAATCATGTTTATAGGTTGTCCAAGGCGTTATATGGGCTCAAGCAAGCCCCTAGAGCGTGGTATGAACGCCTCCGGGACTTCCTCATTGAGAAGGGCTTCACCATTGGGAAGGTCGACACCACACTATTCACCAAGAAGCTTAATGGGGAGATCTTCATTTGTCAAGTATATGTTGATGATATCATCTTCGGATCAACAAATGAAGATTATTGCAAGGAATTTGGTGAATTGATGTCAAAGGAATTCGAGATGTCAATGATTGGTGAGCTCACATTCTTCCTTGGTTTTCAAGTAAAGCAAATGAGTGAAGGGATTTTCATCTCTCAAGAAAAGTATACCAAGGATCTCCTCAAAAGATTCAAGATGGAAGAATGCAAACCAATCAAGACCCCAATGCCATCAAACGGACATCTCGACCTAGATGAGGGAGGTAAACCGGTTGATCAAACTCTCTACCGTTCTATGATTGGTAGCTTGTTATATCTTACCGCATCTAGGCCCGATATCATGTTTAGTGTGTGCATGTGTGCTCACTTTCAAGCGTGCCCTAAAGAACCTCACCTAAGTGTCGTAAAAAGAATCCTAAGATATCTTAAGCTCACCCCAAGCATTGGTCTTTGGTATCCCAAAGGAGCTAGATTCCAACTAGTTGGCTATTCCGATTCGGACTATGCCGGTTGCAAGATTGATAGAAAAAGCACATCCGGAGGGTGCCATTTGCTTGGAAGATCTTTAGTATCTTGGTCATCTAAAAAGCAAAATAGTGTGGCTTTGTCCACCGCCGAGGCGGAATACATTGCCGCGGGGGCCTGTTGTGCACAAATCCTATATATGAAACAAACCCTCCTAGACTATGGAATTGTTCTTGAAAAGGTGCCACTTTTGTGTGACAACGAAAGTGCCGTTAAAATTGCTAACAATCCGGTACAACACTCTCGCACCAAGCACATTGATATCCGCCATCACTTTCTAAGAGATCACGTTGCTAAAAATGACATATCACTAGAAGGTGTAAGAAGTGAAAATCAATTAGCGGATATCTTCACCAAACCTTTGGATGAGGCAACCTTTTGTAGGTTAAGAAGTGAACTCAATGTGCTTGATTCTAGTAACTTTAAAAAATGAGCGTGTGTTGTCCCTTGCATTGCATTGTATTATATGCCATTTTTTTATCGCTTTGTTTTTAGGGCTTGGCTAACACGGTTACGATAACCCTTCCTTGGAGGAGTGAAAAAGCCTAACCGTGGATCAAACTTGACAAGCTTTCTAGTTTTACCTTCTTGTACTGCATTGCATATGCATGGTTGTTGTTCTTGTCGTTTCTCTTCGGTTAAGTTTTGAGCAACCTCTGTGTTCGTCCATGGATAGAGAGAGCATTTTGACGCTCCTAATGGTTCAAAAAAACTCTATTGCGTGGCCATACGTTGCTCCTTGGGTGTTTATTGCCTATTTTCTTAAAAATAATACTAGCCTAAGGCAACCTATTTTAAAATTTTTTTGAGGGTTTGAGTGAGGTCTCTCATTTCGTGTTCCAATTGGTGTTTATTTGTGTCTCTTTGAATTGGAACCTGATTGGGAGAAGTCGTGTCGTAGTTGGAACAAAGAAGGACGAAGAACAGTCACCGGACGCTGCACCGGACGCTGCACCGGACGCAGTAATGCTTCACCACCGCGTCCGGTCCCGGCGTCCAGCAGCGCGTCCGGTCATCCAGAAGACCAACTCCAGATCTAGTGATCGGACGCTGCACCGGACGCGCCTCTGTTGACCACCGCGTCCGGTCCCGGTTACCACCACCGCGTCCGGTCATTCGCGATATATTCCCGAACTTCCAACGACCGGACTCAGACCGCGTCCGGTCAGTCCGCACCGGACGCGTCAGGTCACTCCAGGAGCTTACTGGAGTATGACCGGACGCTGCACCACCGCGTCCGGTCATATCGACCACCGCGTCCGGTCATCACGTGTCGTGCGGATCTAACCCCTTTATAAAACCGATTCGTCCTCGGCCGGTTTTCTCTCACCCGCACGCGCTTCCGCCGCCGCCTTGCCCTAGTCGCCGTCTCGCCGTTTCCGCCGCCCCCTCACCGTCTTCCCTGCCGCCGGCGACCTCCTGTCGTGCCCGCGCCGCACCTTTCCTCGCCCGCACGCGCTCGCCGCTCACGCGCTGCTCACAGCCGCACCCTCGCCCGACGCTGCTGCGCCGCGCGCCACCGCCGCCGGCAAGCCGTCCAGTCTCGCCGTGCACCTCGCCAGCAGTAGCCGCAGCTCCCCCGTGCCAACCCTAGCCCGTCTCTCATCCTTCGGTCGTTTTTCCTCTTCTAGGTCTTGCCCTCTCCCCTGCCTAGGTTTTTGCCCTAACCCTAGGGTTAGTCGGATGATCGTTCGTCGACGAGTTCCGTCGCGCGTCGTCTTCTTCGCGAGGTTGGTTCGCGTCACCCTATTCTCCTTGCTAGGGTTTGCCGTAACTGTTTCTTTTTCAATCCTAATTATACCTTGTTTCGGCAAATCAGAGCTCGTTCGGCGATTTCGGGAATCTCGCAATCTAGGTCACCTTACCCTGTCAGTCATCTCGACGATCCGAGGTAGCTTCACGTTTCGATTCATATCGTATCTCATATGCTTGCTATCTCTAGGATTCGTACCTTTTAGTTATATATGTGTTTATAGTAGATCTCTCTATTCCGTCTTTGCAGCGAGTCTGTTGTGTGTCAGGGTGAGATCAGTTTGCTAAATCCGAGGCCAAGCCTGCGGATACGGATTGAGGCCAAGCCTCTTGAGTGACAGTTCATCATCTTACAGAGGTTCTCAGTCACTGTGTCAGCATGGTGCGTTGCAAGAACGTCGGTGGTGCTCCTGGTGACGGGAACGACAGTCCTCCTCGTCGGTCTGAGATTGCACGTGGGAAGCATGTCAAGGTCTTGGCCAGAAAGAAGAAGAAGACACTCACAGATGCAGAGATTGCTCAGGCCGTAGCAGATGCAGCAGAGCAGGCAGAGAGAGGTGGCAGGAGCAGTGGCATACGCATAGGCGAGCGTCGCTTTCATCTTGAAGGTCGACAGCTCGGCACAGAGGCCACTGAGGGCACTGAGGATACTAGAGCTGCAGAGGATATGTCAGTTGATCCACCCACAGAGACCACAGAGGCTCCAGAGGCTACAGCAGATACAGAGGAGCAACCAGCTCAGTCTCCAGTACGTCGCCGCTCCACACGCGCCCGTACTCAGGTGTCTCCTAGGCCAGAGGGTCAGCGACGTGGAGCACGTCCTCCTCCCAGAGCTAGAGGTTCACCCCTGGTCGAGCACTTTGACTTGAGGGGTGCTTCAGCACGTCAGGTGCAGGGGTTGAGGTTCGTGGAGGTCAGTCGGTGGTTTCCACCTGTGAGGGATCCCAGAGCTTCAGAAGGATTCTATACCCCTCTTCAGGAGGATTTCTACAGAGCTCTAGTTGACAGCGGTATTGCTTTCCGACCACAGAGGGTCTGTCGACTTGAGTCACTAGTCGAGGTTGTGGGAGAGCAGCTACGTCCGCACCTGTCCTTTCTGCCAGGCTTGTCAGATCTTCTTGGACGGACAGGTGCATACTGCGGCACATGGGTCAGAGAGTTTTATGCTTCACTATGGATTGATCCTGCCCATGATTTCATTCACTTTGCATTCCGAGGCCGCGATCACCGCCTATACAGCAGCAGAGTGCGGGAGATTCTCAGACTCCCAGCTTTTGACACAAAGATACATCAGCTATGTTATGGTCAGACTCCTCCTCCGAGACGCCCTCACGGCGGGACAGTGTCACCTACAGACTTGGTTCGACCCTGCTTCCGTGAGCCTTTTGGCCAAGGGTCTCGACGCACGCCCGCTAGTTTGACACCACTGGCCAGAGTTTTGGATGCTATAGTCAGACGCACTCTACTTCCCAGACTTGGCTACAGAGAGGGACTGACTCGGATGCAGCTATGGGTTGTTCACCACCTCCTCTCACAGACACAGTTTGATATATGGGATCTCATACTTAGTGAGATGGAGGACACCATAGCTGAGGGCTTCAAGGGTAATCGTCAGCTGCCCTATGCACACTGGATCTGCTTCATTATCAGATCATCTATTCAGCTGCCAGCAGAGATCCGAGCTGAGATATCAGATACTACCACTGCTTTTCCTGAGTATGATATCCGTCAGCTTTGGACGTCAGTCACCAGAGATCAGGCCCCAGTGCCAGGACAGCGTGTGCGACCTGAGGTTCCTGAGACAGCAGCTGAGCAGGACGCCACAGTTGATGAGCTTGCAGAGGCAGAGCTTGCAGATCTTGACGCTCAGCCTGCTGATCTTCCTGAGGATGGGACATCTGACAGCACTGATGAGGACTACCAGCCCATCCCCAGGTACCGGTCTCCTCGGTCCCACGACCACGAGGCCGGTGGCTCTGGTTCAGCCTCCCGCACAAACCCAGCCATGGTGGCAATTCTTGAGAGGTTGACCCAGGCACAGGAGCAACAGCAACAGCAAATACAGCGACAGGCTCAGGACACAGCTGTAGCACTTGCACAGATTCAGGCTCGTCAGGACGAGTTTCAGCGTCAGCAGCTTGAGATCCAGAGGCAGCAAGTCGAAATGCAGCGACAGCAATATGAGATTCAGCGACAGACTGCAGCTAGTCAGCAGCAATACTTGGACCTCCTGCGCCACCTAGTCACGGTTGGGGTTCCTCCGCCTACTTCCATCCTGACTTCTACTTTACCATCTTCTGATCCATCGAGTCAGGGACAGCCGGGTTTCCAGTTCACATCTCCACAGCAGCAGGTTCCCCAGTCTTTCCAGTCCCCGAGCTTCACTCGTATTCACACGGGGTTTACACCATCAGACCAGCCTCACCCTCACCTCCTGACAGGCACATCTTTCGGTGATTTCAGTGCTACCTACAGCGAGTTGACTGGTCAGCCGACGCCCTCGCATACTACAGTTGCTACTTCTTCAGGGTTGTCAGCTTCAGAGGCAGCTATTCCTCCAGTAACAGGGACTGGTACTATAGAGACTCTACCTTCGTCAGTTGCCTCCACAGATCCTCCTGCTACTGGCTCGCTACAGGCTCAGGTCACTCAGACGGATCCTATCATTACTACTACGACAGTACCTGTTCCTGCCATTCAGACCCAGACAGTTATACAGCCACATGCTTCATCCGAGGGTCAGCCAGATAGCTCAGATTCCGAGGGCGATTCTCTACACTTCATGATTACTCCGCGCACCTCGGCACCCGACACGACTCCGTCTGTCCCCCCTTCAGATCCTTAGATTAGTTTTTTCTTTGGCGCTTGATGCCAAAGGGGGAGAGAGAATAGTTTCAGGGGGAGTTTTGAGAGTTGTTTTTTCGTTTTTTCCTGTGTGCTACATTCATGCATCATGTTTACTTTTCAGTCATTGCATTCGTGTGACATGTCGTTGTGAGATAAACCTTGAGTCTTAATGTTTCATCCTGTTAGTGTTATCTCTTGTCACCGTTGTTTATTATAGCTCTAAGGTAGTGCTTCCATGCCTTACTCCGATAAATTATGAGCTATATCCGTTTGTGTACTAACGCTTTTTGTCTTATCTTATGAGTACACTCTTTTGGCTTGGGACACATAAGCAATTCCTTTCACTTCTCAGCTTATTGCTTGTTGCTTATGTGAACCATGCATGCTCAAAAACCTCAACTCCAATCTTTCATATCTGAGTGTTGTCATCAATCACCAAAAAGGGGGAGATTCAAAGCATCTAGGCCCCGAGGTTTGGTTTCGGCAATTGATGACAACGCTTTATTACCATGACTAACGTGTGTTTTGCAGAAACTTTGGTAAGTTAGGTCATGGAGGTTTTAACTGCTTTGGGCACCATGGTATTCATGCCCCTTGATGGAAATCGTTTCGGTTTCCAAAAGAGTGACGTCAAGATTAAGGACGGTTAGTTCCGGATGTCGAGGTGTTGAGAGACATTTGGAATAGTCGTTAGGATCTTCGTTTTTCTCTTTTGGCCGTACTATAAAGGGGGGCATGAGCGGGTAGCTTGACCTAGGCGAGTCCTATGTTTAGGTGTGGTGCACACTTGTTAAACTTGGCGCTAGGCAGCCCTAGAATAGCTCAAAGTTCAGTTGGGAGCAAGTTGTAACGCTTTTCGGAGAGTTTCGGGTCGTTTTCCCGTGACCGGACGCGGTCCTCGGCATGACCGGACGCGTCCGGTCAGTTCAGTTCCGCGGCTGGGGTTTCAGCTCTGAGCACCGGACGCGGTCCTCGCGAGGACCGGACGCGGTGGTCAGAAGTCAACACGTGTCACTTAAGGGAAACACCCGATCGGACGCGACCTGGGTGTGATCGGCGCGTCCGGTCATAGTCCAGTAAGGTCCTGAGACGACCGGACGCGTCCGGTCATCACCGATCGGACGCGGTCGCGCGTCCGGTGCGAGTACAGTAAGCTCCACGCATGATCGGACGCGTCCGGTCACCCCTGACCGGTGCGTCCGGTCATTTAGGTGTTTTTCGGTTTTTGACCGTTACGAGCGACCGGCGCGTCCGGTCAGTACGACCGGCGCGTCCGGTCAGCTCGAGTTTTGCTGAGTCAGCAGGTAACGGTTCGTTTCATCTGTGGGGTGTATAAATACATCCCCACCACCTCTTTTAGAGGTCTCTTGCTCATTTGATCAGCTGATAAACACCTTTGGAGTGCAAGGTAGTGCAAGAGCACTAGTGAGGATAGAGATTTGAGAATCAAAGCTTGAGAGTTCCTCACTAGCGATTAGAGAGTAACAAGTGTGCATCCACTTTCTCATTTAGGCTCGTAGTGGTCAAGTGAGAGTTCTAGCTTGTTACTCTTGGTGATCGCCATCACCTAGACGGCTTGGTGGTGATTGGGAGTTTGGTGTTCATCCGGCGGAGCTTGTGGATGACCCAACTCATCTTGTGAGCGGTTGTGGGTGATTCACCGCGATGGAGTGTCAAAGAATCAACCCGTAGAGAGCACTTGATCCTTGCGCGGATCAAGGGGGAGCGACACCCTTGCGCGGGTGCTCCAACGAGGACTAGTGGGGAGTGGCGACTCTCCGATACCTCGGAAAAACATCGCCGTGTTCCTTGCCCCTTTACATTCAAGCATTTACTTTCTCGTATTTACTTACATTGCTTGTTTACATTCCTAGACTTGCCATGCTAGACTAGGATTGGAAACTAGGGTGCAAAACTTTGTATCGGTAGACTCTCTAGGAACACAAGTAGACACTAGGGGTGAATTCCAGCTTGTAGGATTTATTCCTTGCATTTATTTTTTAGAAAAGCCCAATTCACCCCCCCTCTTGGGCATCTTGATCCTTTCAGTTACCAACCCTCTTTTCCTGTTGATTACTCTAAGAGGGCTGGTGACCTGAGGGAGCAGCGCAGAGAAAATCCTTATCAGTTTGTCAGGAATCCCAGTGTGGATCTTCGCTTCTAGAGCCGCATGCACTCAGACTATTAATACAAGGTTCTTTTCAAGAGTGGGCAGCGTGGGTCTTCACCACCGATTAGGGATGAAAACGTTACGGATATTTTCCGACCGTATTCGAGACCGAATCCGTTTAGAGGGGTTTTAATCCGTTCGTATCCGAGTCCAGATATTTAACATCCGATATAGTATTCGTATCCGAATATTTAAATCACATATTTATGATGTCGATATCCAATTGTATCATATCCGGCATTTTTTATACTATCCGTATTCGAATCCGAATCCGGACATAAATATGAAAACAAATATGATATCAGTCATATCCGTTCGTATCCGATCTGTTTTCATCCCTACCACCGATCTTCTAGCACAAGTGGGTGCAGCGCGCCTCTCTTGATAACCTGAATAATCCTGAAATCCACCGTTTGGTTGAAGATCTTGACGCTTGGCATTTGCTTCCTCTTATGACTTTTCAGCACAATTGGAATGAGGAAATCATTTGTTAGTTCTATGCAACCTTATGGATTGACTCTCAGAACTTGGTGTTGCATTGGCTCACCAAGGCGTCCATTACAGATGTGATTATCGGACTTTTTCATGCCTTCTTGGGTTTACTTCTGAGGACAGGGCTGCCTCAAGTCTCTTTGACATCTATCCTGATTCTGTCTCTCATGATGACTTAGAGGCCGCTCAGATCTACAAGCCTGGTAAGGCTGTTGATTTCACTACCACACATTTGAAGCCTTACTTCTATGTCCTCAACAATCTGCTTCGCCTCACCTTGGACCCAAAGATTGGAGATTCCATTCATATTATGCTTGATGCTCCTAAGGTCCTTTGCCGTTTTGGTGTTGGTGGTGATCGATTTTCTATCGCTGATTTTATGTGGTGCAAGATTGAGCAGCCTGCCAATGACCCCCACAAGTCTTTGCCATATGCTCTGTTTCTCATGTATATCATTGAGCAGGTGGTGGGTCGTTCATTCCATCACAATGCAGTGCACAAGTCCTACTCCGTGCGTCATTTGGGCCCAAAGGGTATTGGTGGTACTTCCGCTCCTTCTCCCACTCATGGTCCGGCCACTCGTACTTCCTCCTGCGGTGCTTACCGTCATGGTGCCCCCACCGCTCCTCCTCACTCCTCATAGCGTCGTTGGCATGGTGGAGGTGCTATCAAGTATGCGTTGGGGAAGCTTTGGGAGGCTTTTTGTTACAAGGCCGACAAGGATGATCGCCGCATGAGGCATATTGAGCAGCACCTGCAGATTGATCCATCTGAGAGTCCTCTTCGTGAGTTTCGAGATCCCTTTGCTGAGTACAATGAGTTGTATGGTGCTCCTGCCTCTGGACTTAGTGAGGAGGCTGGCCCGTCTAATGACCCTCGTGGTAAGAAGACGGCTCCCGTCTCGCCTGGACTGGTTGACTACACGACCGACGACGACGACGACGGCAGCAGCAACAGCGACGACCACCATGACTACACGGAGCCTTATTAGTTTTTCACTACCTTGCTCGTTTCACGGTGCCTACCCTTTTTGGCATTTGATGCCAAAGGGGGAGTGTTAGGCTTATCTTTATTGTAATAGGTAGTTAATGGTCGTGTAATAATTCTAATCTTTGTGGTGAACTAAGTGTGGTGGACTAAGAACTATGTGTGTGATGATGGATGCTTGTAGGCTAAACATTTATGCTTATTTGATATATCATGATGTGATTGCCTAGATGTAATATTGTGATGATGTTTGTTCGCTTAGAATGGCTATGTTGTTTTAAGTCATTTTCTTTCTACCTTAACCATTCTTGCCATCTTTTTGTGTGATAAGATATGTCATTTGCATCACGATATCTTTCTTGTCACACACACTTAGGCACCCCATGAATTGCAAAATTTAGGGGGAGCTTCCCTTATATATGCATATTGATTATGATCAATGGTTGAGATTCAAGTTCAATGCATACACTAAGGGGGAGCCTCTCATTAAGTTTGAAATTCAAAAAGCTTCAATTCTTTTAATCTTATGTAAGCCTAAGTTGGTTGTCATCAATTACCAAAAAGGGGGAGTTTGCAAGTGCATTTGCCCCCGATGTGGGTTTTGGCTAATTAATGACAATCAAATTAGGGACTAACATGTTTATTTAAGTGAATACTGAAAGTCCTATGTTTGGTGTTGGCAATTAGCGACAATGCCTAAGTGCTAATCATATGCATAAGAATGTGTGTAGCTATGATGTGGTTAGTGCAATGACATGATGAAGCAAGGATCAAGCAATGGTGATGTGATCAAGTGCTTGCCATGATGGAGTTGGATGAAGGTGCAAAGCCAAATCATGGAGCTCAAGGCAAATGTATATAATAGGGTTTTTCATTTTTCATCCAAGACACCATAGAGGGTGTGGATGGCTTAGGATCGATAGCCATACTATAAAGAGGGGAATTTCTGGGGCTATTGATCACTTAAGTGCCACTAGATGAAGATTCATTTGCATATGCATTTAGATCTAGTGGAGAGCTAACTTAACACCTCAAACATGATTGTGAAAATGCTAACACACATGCACATAGTGTTTGTACACTTGGTGATGTTAGCACATTTGCGAAGGCGGTGGAGTTTGAGCGGTAGAGAGGGGTTTAGGTTCCTCTCTCCCTCCCGCCGAGCTTACTCGGCGGGATTCAGCGCTTTTCAGGAAATGAAACGCCTATTTTCCACTGCGCCAGAGGTGAAGAAATAGAGGCAAACGGAGGTCACAGAGGTGACCGGACGCTGGACCGGACGCGGTCTCCGATTGACCGGACGCGTCCGGTCAGTGCTCAGTGTTTGTGCGTGTCTCGGTCTTGTGATCGAACGCGGTGGCGCGTCCGGTCATGATCAACCGGACGCGTCCGGTCACACGTGGAGGCTTACTGGAAACGACCGGACGCTGGTGAAAGGATCAAGATGCCCAAGAGGGGGGGTGAATTAGGCTTCTCTAAAAATTAAATGCAAGAATTAAATCCTACAAGCCAGAATTCACCCCTAGTGCCTACTTGTATTCCTAGAGATTCTACCGGTAAAAGTTTTGCACCCTAAGTCCCAATCCTAGTCTAGCATGGCAATTCTAGGAAAGTAAACCAAGCAATGAAAGTAATACGAGAAAGTAAATGCTTGAAAGTAAGGGCAAGGAACACGGTGATGTTTTCCCGAGGTATCGGAGAGTCGCCACTCCCCACTAGTCCTCGTTGGAGCACCCGCGCAAGGGTGTAGCTCCCCCTTGATCCGCGCAAGGATCAAGTGCTCTCTATGGGCTGATTCTTCGACACTCCGTCGCGGTGAATCGCCCAAAACCGCTCACAAGATGAGTTGGGTCATCCACAAGCTCCGCCGGATGATCACCAAACTCCCAATCACCATCAAACCGTCTAGGTGATGGCGATCACCAAGAGTAACAAGCTAGAACTCTCACTTGACCACAACGAGCCTAATGAGAAGATGGAGGCACACTTGCTACTCTCTAGTCACTAGTGAGGGACTCTCAAGCTTTGATTCTCAAAACACTACCCTCACTAGAGCTCTTGCACTCCGTTGCACTCCAAAGGTGTTTCTCAGCTGAACAAATGAGCAAGAGACCTCTAAAAGAGGTGAAGGGGATGTATTTATACACCCCACAGTCAAATCTAACCGTTACCTGCCAACTCAGCAAAACACGCGATGACCGGACGCGTCGGTCGACGTGACTGGACGCGCCGGTCGATCGTAACGGTCGAAAAACTGAAACACTGGCTGAGTGACCGGACGCACCGATCAAGGATGACCGAACGTGTCCGGTCGTGCAGGGAGCTTACTGTACTTTGACCTGACGCGCGACCGTGTCCGATCAATGATGACCGGACGCGTTCGATCGTCAGAGTACCTTACTGGAACGTGACCGGACGCACCGATCACTTCCGAGTCGCGTCCGGTTAGGTGATTTCCCTTCTGTGACACGTGTCAACCTGAACACCGTGTCCGGTCCTCGCAAGGACCACGTCCGGTCAACAGCGCTGAAACACGGTAGCAGTTTAGTACTGACCGGACGCGTCCGGTCAAGCCAGACACCGCGTCCGGTCAAGGGAAAACTGCTCTAACAACTCCGAAACGCGACGCAACTTGAACCAAGTTGCTTCCAACTGAACTTTGAGCTATTTTAGAGCTACCTAGTGCTAAGTTTAACAAGTGTGCACAACACCTAAACAAAAGACTCACCTAGGTCAAGCTACTTGCTCAAGCCCCCCTTTATAGTACGGCCAAAGAAAAAAGCGAAGATCCTAACGACTATTCCGAATGTAACTCAACACCTTGACATCCGGAACCAGCCGTCCTTAATCTTGACGTCAATCCTTTGAAAACCGAAACGATTTCCATCAAGGGGCATGAATACCATAGTGCCCAAAGCAGTTATCAACCCCATGACCTAACTTACCAAAGTTTCTGCAAAACACACGTTAGTCATGGTAATAATGCGTTGTCATCAATTACCGAAACCAACTCTCGGGGCCTAGATGTTTTTAATCTCCCCCTTTTTGGTGATTGATGACAACACTTAGATTCAGAAGATAAGAGTGGAGGTTTTCGAACATGCTTGGTTCACATGAGCAAAAAGCAATAAGCACAAAGGGGTAGGAATTGCTTATGTGCCCCAAGCCAACAAGGTGTACTCATAAGATAAGACATGAAGCGTTAGTACACATAAAACATAGCTCATATGAAATCGGAGTAAGGCACGGAAGCACAACCTTATGAGCTAGAACCAAATAAGTGACATGATATAAAATAGAGACAAGATAGACACCATATGACTCAAAATACCTCATTAAGCACACATGTCACAAAATGCAAGTACAGGAATATAAACATGATGCATGAATGTAGCACACAAAGAAAAACGAAACCCCTCTATCAAAACTCCCCCTGAATCTACTCTCTCTCCCCCTTTGGCATCAACCGCCAAAAAACTAATCTAAGGATCTGACGGGGGAACAGAAGCAGTCGTGTCGGGTGTCGAGGAGCGCGGAGTGATCATGAACTAGGAAGTATCCTCCTCGGACTCTGAGCTGTCAGGCTGACCCTCTGAAGAAACACGTGGCTATGAAGCGGTCTGGGTCTGAACAACAGGAGCAGGGACTGATGAAGATGTAGCAACAATCGGAGTAGTCTCTGTCACCTGAGCCTGAAGTGAGCCAACTGCTGGGGGTCTGTAGAAGCTACGGACGAAGGCACAGTCTCTGTGGTGCTAGTCCCAGTCACTGGAGGAGCCACTGTCGCTGAAGCTGACAACCCTAAAGAAGTCACAAGAGTGGTGTGCGAGGGCGTCGGCTGACCAGTCAACTCGTTGTAGGAGGCACTCAAGTTAGCAAATGGAGTGCCTGTCAGAAGGTGAGGGCGAGGCTGGTCTGAAGGAGTGAACCCCGTCTGAATAGGCATGTAGCTCAGGGACTGGAAGGTCTGGGGAACCTGCTGCTGTGGAGAGGTGAACTGGAAGCTCGGCTGTCCCTGACTCTGAGGTCCACTAGACTGTAGTGCTGGAGTTAGGACAGATGCAGGTGGAGGAACCCCAACTGTAACCAAGTGACGCAGGAGCTCAAGGTACTACTGCTGGTTTGCTGCCTGCTGTCGCTGCATCTCAAACTGCTGTCGCTGTAGCTCAAGCTGCTGCCTCTAGAACTCATCCTGACGGGCCTGTATCTGAGCAAATGCAGCTGCTGTGTCCTGAGCCTGCCTCTGCATCTGTAGCTCCTGTCTCTCCTGTGCCTGGGTCAGCCTCTCAAGAATAGCCACCATGGTTGGGTCTGAGCGGGAGTGAAAGCCCAAGTTTGGTTTTGATAATTAATGACACCAAGTTGCTAATGCCATGTGTTAAGTGTTTTGAGTTAGGCATAAGCAACACATGTGATGAAGGTGTACGTGGCAAGGAGTGGTGGCCACAAGATCACAAAGAAATGGTGCATGGACATGAAATGACGATCATGGTAGAGATACACATAATACGATGGACATGATGTTCAAGTGGAAGAGAAGGATCTAAGAGCACAAGGCAAAGGTATAACCATAGGGTTTTCCTTTTGTCGGTCTAAGTTGAGTAGAGAAGTGATTGACCGGATTTAGGATACATAGCCGACTATCAAGAGGCGCAATCACGGTTAGCTCAGGAATCAAGTGCCACTAGATCAATGTCTTGAGCATATGCATTAGGATCCAGTTGAGAGCTAACATAACGCCTTGGAAAAATGTTTGTGAAATGCTAACACACATGCACATGGTGGTGTACACTTGGTGGTGTTAGCACATTTGCAAAGACGGTGGTGTTTGAGCGGTAGTAAGGGATTTGGGATTCAGGCGTTTTTGAGGAAATGAAATGCCTATTTTCTATTGCGCCGGAGACGAGAAAAGGTGGCGAAAGTCCAAAATGTTTATCACTGAAAATACAGTGACCGGACGCTGTGGTCAAATTGACCGGACGCGGCTGGAGCGTCCGATCAGTTCAAACCACAGACAGACGCGCGTGTGAGAAGGGTCACGGACCGGTGCGTCCGGTCATGAGTGGACCAATACTGGACTCCGATCGGACGCGGCTGGCGCGTCCGGTCACGTGCAATCGGACGCGTCCGGTCTCGATGGGAGCTTACTGGAACGCGACCGGATGCTGGCACTGTCGCGTCTGGTCAAACGTTTGAGCACGTCCGGTCATGGCAACGGCTAGTTCTGACGCGCACTATTTTCAGTTGTCTTGTAGTGACCGGACGCGTCCGGTCACCCTGACCGGAGCGTCCGGTCAGCGCGATTTCAACTGTGTCGTCCGGTAACGGCTAGCTGCGTACCCCTTCATTATAAATAGAGGGTGTCCGGGATTTGAGGGTAACTCTTGCATATTTTGAGACCTAGAGACATCCTTTGAGCTAGAGAACAACCCCTCCACTCATCTCTTTGCATAGTTGCACATCTTGAGTGAGATTGAGTGAGATTCAAGTGCATTGCTTGAGAGTTGCATTCTAGAGGCACTTGATCTTCGAGTTGCTACGGATTTCTTGTTACTCTTCCGTGTTTCCCGACACGGTAGACGACTTGGAGCAGTGGAGGTGATTGAGCTCGCAATTGGAGATTGTTAGAGCCCTCACCAAGTGTTGTAAGGGGTTCTTGATCCTTCCCCGCGGGAGTTCACAAATTGGATACTCTAGTGGAGCTCGTGGCTTGGAGGATCCCCATCTTGTGTGCGGTTGTGCGGCGCCCGCCGAGGGCTCGACTCTTGATAGTCGATTAGCTCGCGAACCGACAAGTGGGTGCATCGCCACAACGAGGAGTAGCTTGCCGGGAAGCAAGTGAACCTCGGTAAAAATCTTATGTCATCTCTTTGCCGAGGATTTCTCTTGTGGTTGATCATTGTGATTGATTCTTCGAGTGCATTACTTCTCTACATCGTTGGTATAAGAATCAAGTCACTTGCTCTTTACTTTCTTGTACTAGTCCTAGTGTAGTTTTTATCACATAGGAGTAAGTAGTTTAGTGACTTAGTATTGTTGGTGTGTATTAGAGATCATAGCCTTGCTTCTCTAGAATTGTATAGGTGGCTTGCATAGTGTAGTTGAGCTAGTGCTAGAATTAGCTTAGCCATCTTTTGTACTAACATGGTTGTTTAGTAAAGCTTGTAGATTTTTAAATAGGCTATTCACCCCCCCTCTAGCCATTTGGACCTTACAGGGAGGCTGAGCCTGAACCACCGGCCTCATGGTCGTGAGACCGAGGAGAGCGGTACCGGGGGATGGGCTGGTAGTCCTCATCAGTGCTGTCGGAGGCCTCATCCTCAACTGGATCAGCAGACTGAGCATCTAAATCAGCAAGCTCTGCCTCAGCAAGACCCTGAACGGTCGCGTCCTGCTCAGCTGCTGTCTCGGGCACCTCTGGTCTCTCCCGCTGTCCTGGCATGGGTGCCTGCTCTCTGGTAACAGAAGCCCATAGCTGATGGATATCATACTCTGGAAAAGCAGAGGTGGTGTCTGATATCTCAGCTCTAATCTCAGGAGGCAGCTCACATGCAGATCTGATGATAAAGCATATCCAATGTGCATAGGGCAGCTGATGGTGTCCCTTGAAACCCTCTGCCAAGGTATCCTCCATCCCACATAGCATAAGATCCCAGATATCAAACGGTGTCTATGAGAGAAGGTGATGCACTACCCATAACTGCATCCGGGTCAATCCCTCTCTGTACCCCAGCCTCGGAAGAAGTGTGCGTCTGACAATAGCATCCAAGACTCTGGCGAGGGGTGTCAAGCTAGCTGGTGTACGTCTGGACCCTTCACCAAAAGGCTCACGAAAGCAGGGTCGGATCATATCAGTAGGGGGCATTGTACCACCGTGAGGGCGTCTAGGTGGAGCAGTCTGACCAAAACACAGCTGGTGTATCTTCGTATCTAAAGCTGGGAGTCTGAGAATCTCATGTACCCTGGTGCTGTAGAGTCTGCGGTCACGGCCTCGGAATGCAAAGTGAATGAACTCATGTGCCGGGTCAATCCAAAGTGAAGAATAGAACTCCCTGACCCAAGTGCCGCAGTATGCTCCTGTCCATCCAAGAAAATCTGACAAGCCCGGAAGAAAAGACAGGTGCGGACGAAGCTGCTCACCAACCACCTCAACTAGAGCCTCGAGACGACAAACCCTCTGAGATCTAAAAACAATCCCACTGTCGACATACGCTCTGTAGAAGTCCTCGTGCAGAGGTGTGTAGAAGCCCTCTGACGCATGGGGGTCCCGCACAGGTGGGAACCATCGACCAACCTCAACAAACCTCAGGGCCTGCACCTGGCGTGCAGTAGCTCCCCTCAAGTCAAAGTGCTCGACTGGGGGGTGTCCTCGAGCCCTGGGAGGTGGACGTCCTCCACGACGCTGGCCCTCTAGCCTAGGAGTCACCTAAACTCGCGTACATCCTGAGCGACGATGCGGTGGAGAGTGAACTGTCTACTCCTCTGTCTCTGCTGGGTCCTCAGTGGGTGGATCAATAGGCATATCCTCTATCCCCTCGGTGGCCTCAGTACCGAGCTATCGACCTTCAAGATGAAAGCGACGCTCGCCAAAGTGAATCCCACTACTCCTGCCACCCCTCTCTGCTAGCTCTGCTACATCTGCAACTGCCTGAGCAATCTCTGCATCTGTAAGTGTCTTCTTTTTCTTCTTCACCATGGTCTTCTTGCGCTTACCACGCGCAATCTCTGTCAGTCTAGGAGGACTCTCGTCCCCGTCACTAGGTGCACCCCCAGCATTCTTGCAGCGAACCATACTGACCAACTGCTGAGAAAACCTAAAAGATGGTGAACTGACACTTAAGAGGCTTGGCATCAATCCGTATCCGCAGGCTTGGCCTCAGATTTAAATCTGATCAACTGTCACCCAACACACCGATAGACTCGCTCCGATCGGCGAGAACCCAGTGAAGGGATGAGATAACATTGATTCGCGAGAGTTCCTTGAAAGCGCCGGATGAGCGCTGATTTGCCGAGACAAGCGATAGTGAGTTAGAATTTCAATGAAAAGATTACGGCAAACCCTAAGGAGAAGATCAAGGTAACGCGAAAGAACCTCGCGGAGAAGACGTCGCGCGGAAAAACCTCGATGATGAACGGCCGAAACGAAATCGCGCGAGACCTAGGGTTAGGGCAAAATGGAGGTGGTCTCGGTGGCCGTGATGGAGGAGGAGGCTCGGTGGCCATGATGGAGGAGGAGGCTCGGCCAAGGGCTTGGCAGCGCGATGCCTAAGAGAGCTGCGGCGATGGCCCGGGTAAGGTGCAGCAACGGAGCTCAGCGGCGCGGGCGCAGGGCGGCGATGCACGGGAGGAGCGAGGCCCTAGCGCGGCAAGACGCGGTGGCGCGGGCGTGAGCGAGGTGGGCACAGTGCGGCCGTCGGTGAGCAGAGGAGCGAGCTAGGCAGGGCGCGGCACAGCGGAGGAGAGGTCACGGTGGAGGAGCACGGCGGCGCGGCGAAATGACGAGCTAGGGTTCGAGAGCGACGTAGCGTACGGTGGTTGAAGAAAAAATAGATCGAAAACAAAAGGTTATATGAGGGCTCAGATCCGCTCGCTGCGCACTGACCAGACGCGGTGGTCGCATGACCGGACGCAGTGGGGCAGCATCCGGTCAGAGTCCAGTAAGCTCCTGGAGCGACTGGACGCGTCCGGTTAGGGCTGACTGGATGCGGACAGAGTCCGGTCGAAGGTCATCCGGGAAACTCATCGCGCATGACCGGACGCGGTGGTGGATACCGGGACCGGACGCGGTGGTCAACAACGACGCATCCGGTCAAGCGTCCGGTCCTTAGGTCTAAGAGAAAGTCTTCGGAATGACCGGACACGCTGGTGGTCGCTGGGACCGGACGCGGTGGTGAAGCATCACTGTGTCCGGTTCAGCGTCCGGTCCAGCGTCCGATCACTGTTTAACGCCTTTCTTCAATCCGATCTTCGACGCGACTTCTCCCAATCAAGTTCCAATTCAAAGAGACTCAAATAAACACCAATTGGAACCTGATATGAGTGACCTCACTCAAACCCTCAAGATTTTCAAAATATTTTACCTTAGGCTTAGTATTGTTTTTAGGAAAATAAGCAATAAACACCCGAGGAGCAACGTATGGCCATGCAATAGAGTTTATGAACCCTTAGGAGCGTCAAATGCTCTCTCTATTCATGGACGAACACAGAGGTTGCTCAAAGCCAAACCGAAAAGAAACGACAAAGCAACAACCATGCATATGCAATGCAAAACAAGTAAGAAAGACTAGGTTGCTTGTCAAGTTTGATCCACAGTTAGGCTTCTTCACTCCTCCAAAGGAGGGTTATCGTAACCGTGTTAGACAAGTCCTAGATGCATTGCGGAGAATTTAAACATGACATATAATACAATGCAATGCAAGGGACAACACAAGCTTATTTTTTAAAGTTACTAGAGTCAAGCACATTAAGTTCACTTCTCAACCTACAAAAGGTAGCCTCATCCAAAGGTTTAGTGAAGATATCCGCTAATTGATTTTCACTTCTTACACCTTCTAGTGATATATCATTTTTAGCAACATGATCTCTTAGAAAGTGGTGGCGGATATCAATGTGCTTGGTGCGTGAGTGTTGTACCGGATTATTAGCAATTTTAACGGCACTTTCGTTGTCACACAAAAGTGGCACCTTTTCAAGAACAACTCCATAGTCTAGTAGGGTTTGTTTCATGTATAAGATTTGTGCACAACAAGCCACCCGCGGCAATGTATTCCGCCTCAGCGGTGGACAAAGCCACACTATTTTGCTTCTTAGATGACCATGATACTAAAGACCTCCCAAGCAAATGGCACCCTCCGGATGTGCTTTTTCTATCAATTTTGCAACCGGCATAATCCGAATCGGAATAGCCAACTAGTTGGAATCTAGCTCCTTTGGGATACCAAAGACCAATGCTTGGGGTATGCTTAAGATATCTTAAAATTCTTTTTACGGCACTTAAGTGAGGTTCTTTAGGGCACGCTTGAAAATGAGCACACATGCACACACTAAACATGATATCGGGCCTAGATGCGGTAAGGTACAACAAGCCACCAATCATAGAACGGTAGAGAGTTTGATCAACCGATTTACCTCCCTCATCTAGGTCGAGATGTCCATTAGATGGTATTGGGGTCTTGATTGGCTTACACTATTCCATCTTGAATCTCTTGAGAAGATCCTTGGTATACTTTTCTTGAGAGATGAAAATTCCTTCTCTCATTTGCTTGACTTGAAAACCAAGGAAGAATGTGAGCTCACCAATCATAGACATCTTGAACTCCTTCGACATCAATTCACCAAATTCCTTGCAATAATCTTCATTTGTTGATCCGAAGATGATATCATCAACATAGACTTGATAAATGAAGATCTCCCCATTAAGCTTCTTGGTAAATAGTGTGGTGTCGACCTTCCCAATGGTGAAACCCTTCTCAATGAGCCTATATAGCGCCTTGGACAACCTATAAACATGATTAGGATATCTAGGGGTTGATCAACATAGACTAGTTCATTTATGAAGCCATTTAAGAATGCACTTTTCACATCCATTTGATATAGTTTCATATCATGATGTGATGCATATGCAAGAAGGATACGAATGGCTTCAAGTCTTGCAACGGGTGCAAAGGCCTCTCCAAAATCAAGACCTTCAACTTGAGAGAACCCCTCTGCAACTAGTCTTACCTTGTTCCTCACCACTATGCCTTGGTCATCTTGCTTGTTGCGGAACACCCACTTGGTTCTAATGACTCTTGCACCTTTTGTATGCTCTTCAAGTGTCCAAACTTGATTGTGGGTGAAGTTGTTCAATTCTTCATGCATAGCATTCACCTAATCCGGATCTTGAAGAGCTTCTTCTACATTCTTAGGTTCAACACAAGAGACAAAAGAGTGATGTTCAACAAAAGAAGCAAGCTTTTGAGATCGAGTCATTACTCCCTTTGTAGGACTCCCTATGATGAGATCTTATGGATGTGCTTGAAGTAGAGATGAGTTTCTTCTATCAACCACTTGAGGAGAGGGTTGGGGAGCATCAACATCTTGAGCTTGTGCCTTGGCTTATTCATGAGAGACATGAGTATCTTCATTTTCAACTCTCTCATTCTTGTCATCATCTTGAGGCACATTTGATGAAGATGGTGGATCAACAATTTGTACATCGTCTTCATCATCTTTTGGCTTGATGTCTCCCACCGGCATGTTCTTCATTGCCTCCCTCAATGATTCATCATCTATATCATCACAATTCTCAATTGCTCCTTAGGAGCCATTAGATTCATCAAATTCCACATCATATGTTTCTTCAACCAAACCGGTGGCATGGTTAAATACTCTATATACTTTGGACTTTGATGAGTAGCCGACAAGAAAACCAATATCACAACGTCTTTGAAACTTCCCTAGGTGTTGGCGCTTCTTGTAGATGTAGCATTTGCAACCAAACACCCGGAAGAATGAGACGTCTGGCTTCTTCCTATTTAGCAACTCATAGGGGGTCTTGCCAAGAAACTTTTGTAGGAAGAGGCGATTTGAAGCATAGCATGCGGTGTTGATTGCCTCGGCCCACAATTTTCCGGTGTATTATACTCATCTAGCATTGTTCTTGCAAGGGTGATCAAAGTCCAATTTTTTCTTTCAACTACACCATTTTGTTGAGGAGTGTAGGTTGATGAGACTTCATGCTTGATTCTAATTTCATCACAATAAGCTTCAATGTTGGTGTTGTCAAACTCTTTCCCATTGTCACTTCTAATCTTCTTTATCTTGACTTCAAATTCATTTTGAGCTCTCTTTGCAAACTTCTTGAAGCAATTTGCCACTTTGGATTTGTCATGAAGGAAGAAAGTCCAAGTGTATCTTGAGTAGTCATCCACTATCACAAGACAATAGAGATTTCCACCCAAGCTCTTGTAAGTTATAGGACCAAACAAATCCATGTGTAGAAGTTCTAGCACTCTTGAAGTTGACATGTAAGCTTTGGTTGGATGAGTGTTTGCAACTTGCTTGCCGGCTTGACATGCACTACAAGGTTTGTCCTTTTCAAACTTTACATCCTTCAAGCCTCTCACTAACTCTTTCTTCAATAGCTTGTTGAGAGTGTTCATTCCAACATGAGCAAGCCTCCTATGCCAAAGCCACCCAAGTGAGGTCTTGGTGAACAAGCATGTCATCAAGTTTGCATCTTCGGAGGTGAAGTCAACAAGATAAAGATTGTTGTATCTAAACCCTTTGAATATCATTTGCTTGTCATCTATCTTTGAAACTACCACTTCATTTGGTGTGAACAAGCATTGGTAGCCAAGATCACAAAGTTGCCCAACGGATAGCAAGTTAAAACTCAAGGAAGCAACATAGAGCACATTTGAGAGAGAGTGATCATTTGATATTGCAATCTTGCCTATACCCTTGACTTTGCTCTTTGAATTATCTCCAAATGTGATCTTCTCTTGACATACCCCATTCTCTTTAAGTGAGGTGAACATACGAGGATCACCGGTCATATGTTGAGTGCAACCACTATCAATAACCCAATGAGATACACCGGTCTTGTAGTTCACCTACGCACAAGAGATCAAGCTTTTTGTTTAGGGACCCAAACTTGAGAGGGACCCTTGACTTTCTCTACTAGTGACTTGGCAACCCATATTTTCTTAGGCCTATTCTTGTTTGGGGGACCCAAGAACATAACTTTCATCTTTCCACTTGAATCTTTTCTAAGCATGTAATGAGCATTGAAGGCAAAGGGTCTAGCATGCTTGGGAAAGGGTTGTGGTGGTGGAGTTTTGCACTCATGAGCAAAATGGCCTTCTTGTCCACACTCAACACATCTCTTTGGCTTGGGCTTTGACTTGTTTTGTTGTTGTTGAGATTTAGCCTTCTTCTCTTGATTTGCCAAGTAACCAATGCCACTCCTATCCATCTTCATGACGGTGTTCATGAGTAGCTCACTTTGCAAATATTGGCCTCTTGTGAACTTGCTTAGGCCGGTCTTGAGATGCTCTTTCTCTTGCTTGAGCTTTTTGTTCTCTTCAATAAGTGACTCATTTGAAGTTTGCTTCTCAAGAGTCATCAACCCTTTTAGCTTCTTATTCTCATTTGCAAGCATCTCATTCTCACTCTTGATCTTGGCATAATCATCATAGTTGTTGGACTCAACCACACTCTTGCCTTTGCCACTAGAACCTTGCTCAATGCTTTCAATGATCAAGTCATCACATGATGTAGCTATATGAATCTTAACAACTTGGTTAGTGGCATCATGTGTCTCAAGAGAAAGCTCATTAGCAACAACAAGACTATCATAGTTGATTTTCAATGTAGTGTATTTGTCTTTTAGAGAGTTGTGCCTAGTGTTGAGCTCATCATGCTTCTTCTCAAGTTTATCATGTTGATCTCTAAGCTCTTTGTTAGAAGTTTTGAGCTCCTTGAGAGTAGAAGACATAATTTCATTTTGATCTTTGAGCTCATCACTAGCCTTTTGTACACTTTCAAGCTTAGATGAGAGTGAGTCATTTTCATTTTGGAGCTCATCATTTTCATTTCTAGTTCTTATGACTTTAGAGTATTTGTTCAATAATTTTACAAGTTCATCATAAGAAGGTGCATCATATTCATCATCACTATCACTATCATCATCATCATCATCATCACTATCATTATTTTGTACCTTTCGTTCACCTTTGGCCATAAGGCATAGGTGAGTAGTGGATGATGATAGTGAAGATAGCGGTGAAGGTGGTGGTGAAGATGTCGGTGAAGACGATGGCCCAATCACAAATGTAGCAACCTTCTCTTTCTCATCATCGCTCTCATCACCGGAGGACTCAAATGATGATTCAATGTCGGTGAGCCAATCACCAACAATGTAGGCTTTTCCTCCCTTCTTCTTCTTGTGGAACTCTTTTCTCTTGCCATCCTTCTTCTTATATGGCTTGTTTTTCTTCTTCTCATCTTCTTCATCACTTGAATCATTTTTTTTGCCCTTATTCTTGTTCTTGTACTTGTCTTTTGGAGGTCTAGGGCATTGATGAGCTAAGTGGCCAAGTTCACCACAATTGTAGCAATCCATCTCCAAAATGGGCTTCCTTTTGCTACTTGCGAAGAATTTCTTCTTCTTGCCATCGAACTTGATGCCACTCTTGTTGAGCTTCTTTAGCATCTTGGTGGTCTTCCTCACCATGAGTGCAAGTGATGCATCATCAATATCACTTTCACTTGAGCTTTCTTGCACCATCATGGCTTGGCCCTTCTTCTTCTTCTTGTCATGACTAGCTTTGAAGGCCAAGTCCTTCTTCTTGAAAGATGATGAGCCCTCTTCCGGAGTGATGTGCATGTACATCTCATGTGCATTGATCTTCCCCAATACTTGTGTCGGTGTTGCAGTAGAGAGATCACTTTGATGAAGCACGGTGACAATGTGACCATACTTCTCAATGGGAAGAACACTCAAGATCCTCCTTGCAACATCCGATTGGCTCATTTGTGTGAGCCCAAGAGCATTTAGGTCCTCTACAAGAACATTCAATCGAGTGTACATGTCATTAGCACTTTCTTTAGGAAGCATCTCAAAAGAATTGATTTTCTTTAAAGCAATATGATAGCGTTCCTCACGCTCACTCTTAGTTCCCTCATGGAGAGCACAAAGGTTTTCCCACAATTCATGAGCGTTCTTTGCATTACGCACACGATTGAAGATATCCTTGCCTAAGCCGCGGTAGAGTGCATTTTTAGTCTTTGCATTCCACCGGTCGTACTTCTCCTCGTCACCACTTGGGTTGGCGGGATCCTTGATAGCGGGAAGTCCTTCGGTTGCGGCTCTAAGGCACCCAACATCTATGGCTTCGAGGTACGCCTCCATTCAGATTTTCCAATATGGAAAATCATCTCCCTCAAAGATGGGAGGTGGTCCTTTCCCGTTAGACATCTTGCTCTAGGCGGTGAAGCCTAATTTAGGAGCAACTCGGCTCCGATACCAATTGAAAGGATCAAGATGCCCAAGAGGGGGGTGAATTGGGCTTCTCTAAAAATTAATTGCAAGAATTAAATCCTACAAGCCGGAATTCACCCCTAGTGCCTACTTGTGTTCCTAGAGATTCTACCGGTAAAAGTTTTGCACCCTAAGTCCTAATCCTAGTCTAGCATGGCAATTCTAGGAAAGTAAACCAAGTAATGAAAGTAATACAAGAAAGTAAATGCTTGAAAGTAAGGGCAAGGAACACGGCGATGTTTTCCCGAGGTATCAGAGAGTCGTCACTCCCTACTAATCCTCGTTGGAGCACCCGCGCAAGGGTGTAGCTCCCCCTTGATCCGCGCAAGGATCAAGTGCTCTCTACGGGCTGATTTTTTGACACTCCATTGCGGTGAATCGCCCAAAACCGCTCACAAGATGAGTTGGGTCATCCACAAGCTCCGCCGGATGATCACCAAACTCCCAATCACCACCAAACCGTCTAGGTGATGGCGATCACCAAGAGTAACAAGCTAGAACTCTCACTTGACCACAATGAGCCTAATGAGAAGATGGATGCACACTTGCTACTCTCTAGTCACTAGTGAGGGACTCTCAAGCTTTGATTCTCAAAACACTACCCTCACTAGAGCTTTTGCACTCCGTTGCACTCCAAAGGTGTTTCTCAGCTGAACAAATGAGCAAGAGACCTCTAAAAGAGGTGGAGGGGATGTATTTATACACCCCACAGTCAAATCTAACCGTTACCTGCCAACTCAGCAAAACAGGCGATGACCGGACGCGCCAGTCAACGTGACCGGACGCGCCGGTCGATCGTAACGGTCGAAAAACTGAAACACTGGCTGAGTGACCGGACGCACCGATCAAGGATGACCGGACGCATCCGGTCGTGCAGGAAGCTTACTATACTTTGACCTGACGCGCGACCGCGTCCGATCAGTGATGACCGGACGCGTCCGATCGTCAGAGTACCTTACTGGAACGTGACCGGACGCATCGATCACTTCCCAGTCACGTCCGATTAGGTGATTTCCCTTCTGTGACACGTGTCAACCTAAACACCGCGTCCGGTCCTCACAAGGACCGCGTCCGGTCAACAGCGCTGAAACACGGTAGCAGTTTAGTACTGACCGGACGCGTTCGGTCAAGCTAGACACCGCGTCCGGTCAAGGGAAAACTGCTCTAACAACTCCGAAACGCGACGCAACTTGAACCAAGTTGCTTCCAACTGAACTTTGAGCTATTTTAGAGCTACCTAGTGCTAAGTTTAACAAGTGTGCACCACACCTAAATAAAAGACTCACCTAGGTCAAGCTACTTGCTCAAGCCCCCCTTTATAGTACGGCCAAAGGAAAAAGCGAAGATCCTAACGACTATTCCGAATGTAACTCAACACCTTGACATCCGAAACTAACCGTCCTTAATCTTGACGTCAATCCTTTGAAAACCAAAACGATTTCCATCAAGGGGCATGAATACCATAGTGCCCAAAGTAGTTATCAACCCCATGACCTAACTTACCAAAGTTTCTGCAAAACACACGTTAGTCATGGTAATAATGCGTTGTCATCAATTGCCGAACCAACTCTCGGGGCCTAGATGCTTTCAGCTGGCACTGTGGCATCCGGTTCGTCTAGCGTGCGCGTCCGGTCACTGACTCGCTGGAGCGCTGCTCGGCTTGACCAGCACGTCCGGTCAGTCATAGGACCAACGTGTCCGGTCGTGCTTCGCGCATGGGTGGTGTGCGCACCTGCGCGTCCGGTCAGTTCGACCAGCGCGTTCGGTCAGCGCGACTGCAGCAGAATCAAGTGCCTAACGGCTAGTTCTTGTTGGGAACGTCTATAAATACTTGTTGGCCGGCTCTTTGGAGTCTCTCTTGACTTGTTGATCATTCTAGCACTCCTTTGAGCTGAGCACACGCCCTCCACTCTTTCTCCCTTGCTTGTTTGCCTAATCAAAGCGAGATTGAGTGATCTCAAGTGTATTTGCTTGTGAGTTTGCATCTAGTTGGTACTTGGGTGTTCATTTGCTGCGGGATTCTTGTTTCTCTTGGTGGTTGCCACCTCCTAGACAGCTTGGAGCAGCGGTGGAGGTTCGGCACATGTTGGTGATTGTTCGTGGCCGGCTCCGGTGAGCTTGTTGTGAGGGGTTGTTGTGGTTCCCCGGTGGAGCGCCGAATTCTAACTCTAGTGGATTGCTCATGTCAGAACTTCTCACCATTTGGTAGGTTCTTATGGCGCCTTTTGAGAGGCTCGGTGTATGATACCGATTAGCCACCGAACCATGTGGTGTAGGGGGACACAACGAGGACTAGCGTGCCGACAAGCACGTGAACCTCGGGATAAATTTTGTGTCTCAATTGTGTTTGATCAATTGGATTTTATCCCGGTGATTGGTTACTTTATTGGCTATCTTGGTATTCACTTTGGTTGAATCAATCATCGCCCCTCGGTATAACATTCTAAATCCCCTCTTGCACTTACTTTGTTATCTTCTTGTCTAGCTTGTTGTTGTTCTTGTTTAGTTGCTAGCTTGTGTAGTTCTAGTTGTAGTAGCTTTGTAACTTTGCTAGCTTGCGATTTGTCTTCTGGCGATTATGTGAACCAAACTACAATTGTCAATTGGATAGGTGGCTTGCAACACCCCTTAGGCTAGGCAATACTTGCATCTCATTAATTGTTGTTACTAATCAACTTGTCTAGCACTTTTTGTAGAAAGTTTTATTAGGCTATTTAGCCCCCTCTAGCCATCAAGACCTTTCAAATACGCAGGTGTTAGTCCGATGAAATAATTTGAATTATTACATTTGGTGATGATAGCACCCTCAATTCCATTGATTGGAAAGCATTCCCTCTCAAGTGGCTTGATTACATTTCATATTTTGGCTTGAGTTATAGGAGATGCCACACTATCAAGAGGGATACAAATTAGGCTATCTAGATAGGAAATTAGTGCTCAATATGTGTTTGTTTATGTGTTTGAGAGACACCTTTGCACTCACGGACACTTAGAGATGTGTTTTATGTCTAGGAGCACCAGTAGTACCGGTACACAACCGGTAGTACCGGTAGGCATAAATCCCGCGCGATGACAGTGCTTAGTTCTACGAGTTTTTGTACTAGCGGTAGTACCGGTGATGGATCGGTGGTACCGGTCTTGACCGGTGCTACCAGTGAAAGTCCGGTAGTACCAGTAGGCCAAATTCCCACATAACTCTTCTTCGCTGTAAACTATACTAGCGGTAGTACCGGTGGATGAACCGGTGGTACCGGTCTTGACTGGTGGTACCGGTGAAAGTCCGGTAGTACCGGTAGGCTATTTTCTTGCAAATCTCCAGTAGGTTGACTGTAACGGTCAGAACCCTTGGGACCAGTAGTACCGGTGGGTGCTCACCGGTAGTACCGGTACCGCTTTGAAAATAAGTGTATAAATAGCTGTCCCCTTCATTTCTAACCGTTACCCATGCCATTTACTACCACCTACCTTCAGACAAACAGCTCCCAAGCATTGACTCACCCTCTCTCTCTTCCTCTTTGCTCCTAGATCTAATCCCTTGCAAGATTTGAGTAGAGAGAAGAGATTTGAGAGTGGAAAGTTTCGATTCACATCTTGAGCACTTGGTTCCCCTCCTAGTTGGCTTGGTTTGTGTTTGTTACTCTTGGGTTCTTAGAACCCTAGCCAACTAGGCGTTCTTCGTGATTGTCCATGTTGTTCTACTTGTGAGGGCACCCCGAAGTGTTTGTATCACCCTCGTATTCTTAGTGGAAATCTCAGGCTAACCTTTGTGGTTGCTTGAGGGAGGCAAGGAGGTGGAAGAGACTCCGACCTTAGTGGTCACCTCAACAACGAGGACGTAGGAACTCCTTTGTGGGGTTACCGAACCTTGGGGTATATCGTGTCCCGCGTGCTTGTTGTTGCTGCTTGTGATTACTTGAGATATTACTTGTTCTTCGTGTTCTTCCTCTATCCTCATCTCTCTCATAGGTTGTGGGTGCCTGATCTACGATTTGGTGAAGGAACAAGCAAAAGGTAGTTCATCATCTTCATCAACATCATCTTTGGTAGTGGGGTAAAACTCAGATCTGAAATCACAACTCGCAGATCTCTGATTTCGTATCTTCAGTAGGATACCGGTAGTACCGGTGAGCTTTCACCGGTAGTATCGGTTGGCATTTGACTTCCGCTTTTGAGTTTTGAGTTTCAAGTTTTTAGATTCGCCTATTCACCCCCCTCTAGGCCTATTAGATCCTCTCACAAAGGTATGTATTACTTCTATCTCACAGGCATACAACTATGACTATGCTAATAACCAATACAATACAACTAGGTATGTTGCAATAAAGTAAAACACTAAGGCAAAGTATATAAGATAACTCAAAGTCCTACAAAGAAGGAAAGGGTACAAGAGCTTTACCATACCTCCATGAAGACTAGATCAAGAAACCCGAGACTAAGCTCAACTCACTCTAACTCCCAACTATACTATTACTACTACTATATCTTGAGAGAGTGGAGAGGTTTGCACCTTATGTTGTGTGTTACATGTGAGAGGAGCACCTCCTATGTATGGCCTAGAGAGAGTGAGGAGGTAGGCCCTTCAATCAAGTGAAGGATCATGCACACCTTTGGATCAAGCCACTGTAAATCCCGCGGCTAGAGATGTCCACAACTATGTTTCCTTGCGTGTCCAAAAGATTGAGGCTGTATGGTGCAACTTGACCGTCGACCGACCATATGGTACATCAGCCAATGCCCCATTGATGCCTAGGACCGCCATCGTCCGCCATGATTGTAGATGTGGGTTAGGCCAGGAATTGGTGTGTTGATCTCGTTCAATTGCCTTGTGGGCCCATGGATCCATGTGACACTTCATTCGACCCATTGATCCTCCACTGACTTAATCCTGATGGTGGGATGTGATTTCTATTGTGTTTCTTCACTATGGACTAAAGTTGGGGCCACTGGGCCTAGTTGACCGTCGGATGACCCCCTACTAGGCCCATTTTGCCCATCTTTTGCAAGTAGACCTCTGGAGGCGCGAGTCTTCCAAAAAGTATGGATTTTCTATTTTAGGATATTTTAAGTATATATGATGTGCGTTTTCCATCTCAAATGTGAACTCTATTGGCAGTAGAATTGGGAATTTAATTATCATCAACAGCTTCCTACACCAAATAAACTTCATGTACATGTGTAACTTGTCATTTGAATAAAATATGTTCATGCTATGCTCATTTCCTTATGTTTGCATGACCAAGTTGACGGTTTTGACTACAAAATCATACTAAAATGACCATCAATACTTGTTAACCAAATGCTTTCAAAATATGAGCCGCTATATCTGATCCCATGGAACATAACACAACCTTATTGATTAGGTGTGTGATTCCTTTTTAGAGCATCAACTTGGATTAGAGGTGGTATTTTGCCAACCAATATCATGGAATAAACTTGCGTCTCTGAGGTTTTTCCTTTTGTTGCTCATGCCTTACTCCAATTATGCCTCTTCATTACTTGTTGTTGCATGTATTCACCATTTCTAGATTAGCTAATAGGCTAGTTGATAGTACTTGTACTTGGTTATAGGGCGTGCAACTCTTTTGTGGGGGGTAAGTACAGCACTGATTATATAGCTGCACTTATTTATAGCACATTTAACGAAAAATAAGTAGAGTTCATAAATTTTTTCGGTGATGCAATTTCACTCTCCACTCTTCATTTCGTGACCACATGCATCAAGGCACCTTGGTCCCTCCTACAATGGACTTGTTCGTTGCAGCTATTGTTGTAGCTTCTATTATTGTGTTGCATAGTAGCATGTGAGAGGCAGCTGCAGCAATAGCAATAGCCACAACCACAACAACAACCACTTATAAGGGCTTCTCAATAGGCCCAATGTTGTGGAACAAACCGGCCACAATGCGTTACACTTTGTTTCATTCTCAAGATAAAACTACTATGCCATGGTGATGTTTGTTCTACTTTCAATACATAGGCAAGCACGCATAGGCATAGCAGGCTTTTATCTAGATAAAGCTTATTATTTTTTATAAACTTTTTATAGTGTTACCTATTTAGCTTATATGACGTTTTATTTAATAAGATTAAAACTCTTAAAAATTGCACTAGGAAACGAGAAAAAGGCCTACATGTGCTGTAACTGTAACTACCTGGTGCAACGGCCGCCTCCTTTTTCTTTGGAAAAATTGCAAGTTTACTGTTCCCTCAACCTTGAATAGCTATGAAACTTTATACCGAAAACCTTGAATTGCAAATAAGGTACTCACTCTGTTTTAAATTATAAGTTATTTTAAATTTTCTAAATGTATATTATTTCTACATGTATAGTAAAAGCTATTTACCTAAAAAATAAAATGATTTATAAATTCATAACCTAGAATGGAGGAAGTACTCCGTTCGTTTCTTTACCTATCGTACTGACTTTGTCCTAATTTAAAAATGTGCCTTTGAACATTGATTTCAAAAATTTATATAGGTTGTTCATGACATAAGATTTATCTTTTTAGATTCACCGTGAAAAATCATTCATAATATATGATTTATATGTTATGAAACTATAAGGATCGTTTGAAATAAACAGTTAAAGATAGTAATGTTTAATTTACGACAAAACTAATACTCCCTATAACATGTAAAAATAAACGGTGGGGTATTTAAATAAACACAACTTCCGTTTACTATTGGACATTCATACTTCATAGCCCGCTCTGGCCCTCTCTGAAGCATATTAACTTTTGGTCGGGAAAAAGATTTCAGAAAACTGAATGGCAAATACACGTAGATATAAAAGACAATGTTGCCCTGACCTTATCCACTAACTTTTCTGCTCGAAACGAAACGAAGCATTCTCTCGTCCGATTCCCCGTTGGCTGTCGCTTACTCTCCCCTCCTCTGAAACGAAGCATCAAATCAAATGCGATATATGGATTGAAGCACCTGGGTCGTGAAATGGATTGAAATACCTGGGGCTTGAGCGTGGTATATTGATTTGGAAGCAGCAGAGAAGGTGGAAGAGACCAAGCGACGTTGGGCGAGCGGCGCCGCCATGGATTCGTTGGTCCCTTCGCCGGTGACGCCGTGACGAGCATCCGCCAGGTACGCTCATCCCTCCTCTCCCCTTCCAGCCGTGCGAAAACGTGCACCCCATACCCTAATGTAAGCTACTATTTGTATTCAGATGATCAGATCTGACCCAATTGCAGGTATATGCTAGTACTAGCTAGTATGCCAACTAACTTCGTTTTTTTTCCCCGCAAAATTTCTGAAAATTCAATCAGCTATGCCACCAATTTATTTTTCGATTCGTTCACTCGGTTGTGCTCTTTCCTCCACATTGCAGATACAAGAATGAGCAACATTGTCTAAGCACCTCGTCCAGGCATCTAGGGCAAAGCAATGCTGCACCTTCACCACCACAGTGCACCTGTCTCTCCGCACCGTGCGATTTTTCCACCCACTAGTCTTGCTTGTTCTTGCATATGTAACAAGGCAAACAGCAGAACCACCGCTTCGCAATCAACCGACAATGCAAAGTTGCTCCTTCTGCGGGGGTGCTCTTCTACAAGGCGGCGAATCACCACTGTTGCCAGTGGCCAGTCAGTACCAGGATACACACCTGATGATGGTGGTCAATGCCTTGAAACAGACAACAACATCTCTTTCGCTACTGTAAAGGAGGTTGTCATGTAAGACTATATATTCCACTATGACTCTATAATAGTCGCTTTGGTTTTGAAGTGTCCCTTGTTCTTTAGACTGGTAGGCTGCAGCTATGTTGCTCTGTATCGTAATGTCTTACATTTCAAATGATATAGTGTGCCTTTTCTAACGATCAGATGAATAAACAGCAGCCTGAATTCTGTGGGTGTCAGAAGTGAGCTAATTCTTCTAGCTCTACCAGCAGTCTTGGGTCAAGCTATTGATCCAATGGCGCAACTTATGGAGACTGCATACATTGGTAGATTAGGTACCTCCTTTACTGTTATATCTTGCTTCTTTTCAAAGACTGTCAGATTGTAAGTTCATCGCTTAAGTTTATTGCCATGAGCCATCCAATGTTCTTAATTCTCAGTACTTCTGTTTCATTGGAAGTAGATTTTGTTCCTTATGTAAGATAATATGGTAGTGACACCCAACTCGGTGGCATTATTTCTAAAAAGAAAAAAATCTGGTATTTCTTTAAAGAAAAAAGAATAAAAATCTGGTAGAAACTTACTGTAACTGAAACATTAGCTAGATTACAGCATGACTGAACTCAAAGAACATTACTGTTTCCTTCTCTATTAAGAAGACTATTTGGAATGTCACAATTGTGCTGTATAATTAATCCATTTAATGCCTGTTAGTATCTATTTTGATTTTTATGGAGTGGGCATAATTCATCACTAGAATACTGCTATAGATCTCCTGCATGATAACTGCTCACTTGAAACAACAGATATTCTGGCCCTAGCTTGGCAGTTACAGGTGCACATCACATTATATGTGGAAATGCACATGAGCCTGTCCTTATTCTCTAGAAGTTTGTGCATTCTGTAAACTGCATGCAGACCTAGGCATGTTAAAGAATACCCTACACACTTGGCTGTCCTACTGGAAAAATGTTTGTACTCTTTACTTACCGCATGAAAGCATCAATTACCTCTTTTCTTTCTCACCTTTTGCATATTTTCTGAAAGGTGCATTGGAATTGGCATCTGCTGGTATTGGTATATCAATTTTTAATATTGTGTCAAAGATCTTCAATATTCCACTGTTGAGCATTGCAACCTCATTTGTGGCAGAGGATATTTCTAGGAGTGCTACCAAGCATCCTAGTTCAGGTAGCTGAATCGTCAGATAAATGCTGATTTTTTTAACCTCACATATAGTTATGTATTGTTATGTGCTTGCTTTATAATTCAGGGTTTTTATCTGACTTCTGATATCATTGTAGGCAAATTGGAGCTGGCATCTGTATCATCTGCCCTGATCTTAGCTGCTGGAATTGGTATAATGGAAGCATTAGCATTGTTCCTAGGATCAGGATTGTTTCTTAAACTAATGGGCGTGTCACCTGTATGTTTAAATTATGATTCTTATTTTCATGCTTTCACTTCGTGTTATAGGGAATAACATTTTATATTGCTTTTTCTACTACATTATTGGCAATGACTCTTGAACTGGATACAAAAATAAGTAATTTTGCCCCTGTTGCAGTTAGATATCTCATACTAGTATTTATACAGGTCTCTCCAATGCATAGACCTGCAAAACTCTTTCTTTCATTGAGAGCTCTCGGAGCGCCTGCAAATGTGATTATGTTGGCGGTCCAAGGTATCTTTCGGGGATTCAAGGATACAAAGACTCCGGTGTTTTATATAGGTAACTACCAAGAAATACTATATAAGTATATATTGCAATTGCATCACCTTTCCCCTTTTTTCTATGGGAAAATTGGTAAAGCCACCTCATATGTCACTGATTTTGAGATTTCTCCAAAAGGTGGTGTTGCGAAAGCCCACCCCTGCACTTGGCCCCACTGCAGAAAACACCCCACCGTGCCCATGCTCGGTCGATTCGACTCATGGGGTTGACTCAGCTACCTTGGCCTGTACTTTCTCCATGTTGACGAAAACAAGCGGAATCAGTTGAACGCATGCGTGGTGGGGTGGTTTTTGTTTTTACATTTGATCTGGGTAGGGGGGGTGGGCGTGGGCCTTTGCAACAAAATGCCGGGAACCAAACTGGTGTGGAGTGGCTTTTGAAATTTTCTCATTTTTATATTCGCACATGAGCACTGCGAAGTATGTTGTGATGCAAGTAACAGCGTGTTGCCATGTAGCCAAGTTGACATATTGTTTTACTGTTCTTACCTGATATTCTGAGTAGTTCTGTCTATTGTGCTGTGGAATATCTTATGATTTTCCCGGCAGTGGGGCACTGCTATTAGAGGTCTCCCTAAGGAGATGCTCCAAGACCTTAACTCTCTAATCATTGTTGTTGCCTGGGAGATATGGAAACACAGGAATGCCATTGCCTTTGAAGGTGCTAGACCAAACATTCAGACTCTCCTCCTCACAATGGCTAATGAAAGCAGCCTGTGGATTGGCTGGAGCCTCAGCCTTCCACGAGCTCCTCTTTAGGTCGCTAGACCCTGACCCTTAGGGTGGTTGCAGGTGGGCTGGTTGTGGTCGTGTTTGTGTCCCTTAGCTTGGCACATCTTTTTGTAGTCTCATGTGTGTCGGTGTGTTGGGAGGGGCTTCCTTTAGCCTCTCCCTTTTATGTATACAGTTTGTACCTTTTTCCTTCTTATAATGGAATGACATGCAGCTCTCTTGCGTTGTTTGAGAAAAAAAGAATATCTTATAATGTTCCATTCTCAGTATTGTAAATCATGTTATTCCTTTTATGCTTTAAATGTGGATGCTGTTTATTTGCAAAGTTCCATTTGAACTTTATTCTTCCATGCCAAATCCCTGTATTTCCACTTCATGATTCCTGTATCATTTTCATACACTATAGGTTTGGGCAATCTTTCCGCCGTAGCCTTTCTTCCTCTACTTATATATGGCTTTCAGCTAGGCATAACTGGTGCTGCAATTTCTACAGTTGCATCCCAGTAAGTTCCTATCAGTGGTATTATGCAGTCATAAATTTGGTACTATGCAGTCCTAAATTTGGATCACTGACAGAACTTTTGCTAGTTACAATTTGAGTTTATCTAACAACGTTTCCATTCACGATGCAGGTACATTATTACAGTTCTTCTTCTTCGGTCTCTAAGTAAAAGAGCTGTTTTGCTTCCTCCAGGAATAGATCAGTTAGAGTTTGGTGGATATCTAAAATCTGGTGAATGTCTGATGCAGCCACTCCACTAATTAATTTTATTCAGTTGTGGATTTCTGGTGCATTCTATATGAAACTTCTTCCTGACGTGTTTTTATAGGCTTTCGTAGCATCTTCTGGTATACATTGTCCGGTTTGCCAGAGTTTGGATCTTTCTTGCTTGGAGCTTTCAGCTATTTTGGTTAATTTAGAAGTTTGACCCATTGATAATTCCATTTCTGCCAGCCTGATGCATTTAATTTGGTCCAACTCGACTCTGAAAAGCAGAAAAAGGGCACTGAATGTCTATGTTCTAGGTTTCTAGCTAAAAACCACATTGTCCTTCATGAAGTCCTCATTCTCTAGCCACTTGTATATCTTCACCATCAGTCAATCAATTCGCTAACATATGGGCATTGTGTTATTTTAAATCAGTTATCTGTTTTTAGGGGGAATATTTATTGGATCTGATTCTTTTTCTTTTTGCAACTCTATTAGATCTGATTCATGCAATTAGGGAAAAAGAGAACCAGTATTTGCAGACACCATAAAGTTCGCCGTAAGTGGTAGAGGCTAATCTATAGTGTATGGGGGTGCAAAAGGCCTTAGAAGCATTTGGCCATGATTTTGTTGGTTGCTGGTTGAGGTTTTTTTTGTTTGTTTTTGGCTTTTTTTTTTCTCTTACTTTTTTGGACCTTGCCCTAATGGGCTTGTGTGAGTCTTCTTAGCTCCTCTTTTCTTCGTAATATAATGATGCACAACTCTCTTGCGCGTTTGAGAAAAAAAAGTAAGTTGTAAAAATCCATGCCTACAGTGTACAGTCCTTTGAGATCTCATGTCAACCTTCTGGGCACTAGTACACTCATGTTCTGTTTTCCTATTTTATTCTTGTTTTCCTTATTGTTTTGGTATCTTTACTGTTATCATCTATGTATGCTTGGATCTGTAGGTGGCATGCTGTTGGGAAGAACTCTTTCAATTCTGTTAACTATGACCATTGGTACATCAATGGCTGCTCGGCAAGGCCCAACAGCGATGGCCGCTCATCAGATTTGTTTGCAAGTATGGCTTGCTGTATCTTTGCTTGCAGATGCTTTAGCTGTTTCTGCCCAGGTATGTATGTTCAGTTCTAGAAGTCATCCACCCGCTAAAATTTGTTTCTCTAAACTCTGCTGGTCAACTATACTATATATGCAGAGCCTGCAAACTTCTAGAATGTACTATTATATACTGAGATTGTTCCAGCTCGATGATCTGATCATGATCTATCAGTTGTTACAGTCCAACTAACTTTTCTTCCTCTTTTAGGCGCTGATAGCAAGCTCTTATGCAATATTGGACTACAAAAGGGTTCAAAAGATAGCAATGTTTGCGTTGCAGGTGAAATGTATTTCACTTCTTTCTATTTAAAGTTTAATTTGTCCATATGGATGCACGTTTTCACTATTTTTTGTATGTTTTCTCTCTCTTCCAGATAGGAGTATTTAGTGGATTAGCTTTGGCCATTGGATTGTATGCCTCATTTGGCAATATAACTAGACTATTTACTAGTGACCCAGAGGTCCTAATGGTTGTCAAATCTTGTGCATTGGTAAATCCTCCAACATTATGTTAATTTATGTCATTTATGTCTTTTTCTAATTTTAAATTTCGTTTCAGTTTGTCTGTGCCAGTCAACCAATTAATGCCCTGGCCTTCATCTTTGACGGTCTACATTATGGTGTATCAGATTTTGACTATGTTGCTCAAGCTACTGTATGTTAACTAGTCCTCCAGCCTTTTTGTATCCTTTGTTTTTGAATTGTTTATTCATTTCTCGATTTTCTTTCTATAGATTGTGGTTGGTGTTACGTCTTCACTCGTCCTGTTATGGGCTCCGTCTGTATTTGGCCTGGCTGGAGTTTGGGCTGGTTTGACTACACTCATGGGGTTGCGTATGGCTGCAGGCATTCTGAGGTGATTGTGTTTATTATTATTATACCTTGTACCTCGCACAATGCATTTGTGATCCTGCAATTTATTTTTTTCTATTCTATTTGATAATAATAAAAATCATATTATGTTATTCTGTAATCATAGGCATGTAACTATGTCCCTTTTTTTTTCTGCGTGTGTGTGGGGTTTAACTAATTTCATAAGGTTTGATATGGCTTAGCAGTAAAATTGACAATAATAGATGTTGAAGGCTATTACTGCTGCTCATACTGAATAGATTTTCCACTTGTCATCATGACTTCATTTGTTTTTCTATGATCTTTCGGAGATCCTCTCTGTTTGTGACACTTTTCTTAGCTTTACCTAGATAGGTGAAATTTATGCCATCTGCTGTGTATCAACTGGCACCTGGTAGCATATAGAGTTTCTTCATGAACATGACGCTTTGGCTGGTAAAAAAGGCGCATTTTTGGAGTTGCTTGTTAAATAAACACCCTGACATCTATGCTTTTTTTAGCTGATGCAATGCATGCTCTGTTATGCTCTGATATTAATTAGTGAACTCACTGGGGAAAAAAACCCTCAGGTTGCTATGGAAATCGGGGCCTTGGTCATTTTTGCATGGGGAGCCATAAGATGAGGTTTATCAATTATCAGCCTGTGCAGTTTGGAGTTGTTAACTTATTGCTGGGAATTTACATCAGTGCAAATATTACCCGAGTGTCATGGACTCACTGAAGCTGTTACCTTGGCACTCCTCTGGCTCAGAACAAAATCTGGCTCCATTGCGATACTTGTCGAGAGAATAAAATCAGTCTGCTAGATGGCATGGTTTAGTGAACCATTGGCGCGACCTTTTGCCGACTCCTTTTTCTGCTAGCAGCTGTGCAGTCTCTCTAGGAGAAAAGATAAAAGGATGATGAATAGCATTATATCGATATATGTAACCCAAGATGTTTGATACTGATGTGTTTGCGTCGTTTCGTAATTCTTGATTTTGTTGCCAGATGGGCGAACGATGGGCAGTTTGGACTCTCGATCAGATAGAGCGATTGAGGTGCCCCGAATGGTACCCAGTGTAAATTATTTTAGAACCTTTTCGTTGATTATTAGGTACTACATGCATGTTCCATACTTTACATATACTGCGCGTGCGAATGTGGTGTTCATGCGTGTAACGTGTACGTGCCCGTAGCTCGCGGTCCACGGCTCCAACGAATTACCAGAATACCAGGCACACGAGTGCTCCGAACCGTAGGATTCGGTTGGCCTGGGGTCCGAACTCCGAATCGATGACTGGGTCTCGTCTAGAAGCCCGTCCGGCGTCCGCTACCAACTCCTCTCCGTGTCCCACCCCAGGAACGGAACGGAGCTGCAGCCGCGTCCCAAGTCCGGCGGGGGGTCCTGCGCCCGTTAATGCAGTGCCCTCGCTTGCCGTGCCCGTGCACCCCCCAGCTTTATTACAAAAATCAGACGCCTCTCGCGCCTGACCTCGCCTCCCACGCGAGCCTCGGTTCTTCTTCTTGGCTCACAGGAGCCTCACCAGCACCTGCAGTGCCGCCCTTCTTCTCGATCTCTTCCACCCCTTCTCGTCACGCACGCCTCGACGGGGCGCGGCGGCCGTGGAGCGGACATGGAGGTCGAATACCACGAGGTGAGGGTGAGAGGAGTCTGCTGCTCCGCGCATTGCGGTGGGCGACTGGTTGTTGGTTGATTTTCCTTCTCCTTTTTTTTTCGCCGGGCCTTCATTTCGTCCTTGCTGATCTCCGTTAATTTGGTGCGCTGCTTCGGAACGCCATGGATCGGACGGCGGACTAGCAGGAGTACGTGCGGAACTGGAGGGGCGTGCAGCTCTTCACCTGCGGCTGGCTGCCCGTCGCCACATCGCCCAAGGCGCTCGTCTTCCTCTGCCACGGTAATAATTACGTCACGCGGAGTAATGAGCTTAGGCCGCGTTCACTTACTACAGGAACCTAAAATATTTCCTCTTCCACCCATCACATCAAATCTTTAAACGCATGCATGAAACATTAAATGTAGGTAAAAAAAAACTAATTGCATAGTTTGTCTGTAAAGTTCGAGACGAATCTTTTGAGTCTAATTAATCCATGGTTGGACAAATTTTACCAAATAACAACGAAAAGTGCTACAGTAACTTTTCACCCCAACTTTTTCATCTAAACACACCCTTAGTTAGCTGTTTCTTGTTTCATCAGTTACTCCACGGTTAGCTCTGCACTAAAATACAGAAACATACACGTCGTCACTAACAGCTCTTTCAGTTACTACTCGTTCTCATTTGTGTTGGTGTTGCTTGCCTCAGGCTACGGCATGGAGTGCAGTGGCTTCATGAGAGGTACGTAGCATCTACTCCATCACTTTCTTTTCCACATTTTTCTCAGAAAAGATCAGCATATGTGTACTTTTCTCTCTGAAAAGTTCATGTTCCTTTTCTTACTTTGCATTATATTGGCAATGCTTTTTTTTATTGTTATTCGATCCCACGGTTTCACCCTCATCTACCGATGAAATTAAAATCCCCATATCCTTCTAGTATCGTTCTCATAAAATTAAAGTAGTCGTACATGCGTCGTCTTTTATTCAATTCTCTGCCTTTGTAGGCAATTGATTGATGAGCGTAGTACTCGCTAGTAGCTATTTCAGCGCTGCTATATGTAGTACTTAGATGTGTGTGTACATTGGCTCGTGCATGCAGTAAGGACCTTTTGTATTTTTGTGTTTAACGTCCTAGGTATATAGATATATATACCTTGGCCTCTGTTTGCCGCCCGGCATTCAGTAAAAGTAGTTAGTATCAGCTGAACAAATACTACCAAGGACAATATATAGTAGTTCGTTCGTATGTACTTTCTTGTAAACAAAAGTTGTACGTACTATACTATTAAACATATATACGTGTCTTGATTAGCAAACCACATCTTGCTGCCGCTATGTGTTGGGTAGTGTTCCTTAGTCGTCGCCGGGGTTCAAACAGTTGACCTGCCGACAGAAACAGCAGCAGCTGTTCTGTTAACTATGTACGTACGTACTAGCTCAAAAGCAGCAGCGTGTTACTTTAGCGTTAACAGATATGTATATATATAGTAATTTAATTAATGCGTCCCGGTTCACGGATGTTGATAACTAGGAGTACATCACATTACATTAAACTGCACGGCGAGGAGTATACATCGTGCAAGTACCCCCGCTACCCGAAAGGGAAGACCGAAGACATGAGCAGTTACTCCTCGCTAGTGCCGCTGCCTGCCTGCCTCGGCTCATCTCCTCCGCATTCAAACGCCGTCCCGGGTAGGTCGTCTCAATTCAAGGCACCTGCCTGCACCGCTCGCTGGCTCGCTGCTGCATGTACGTCCTCCGATTCTGCTTCCTGCCTAATCAATCGTGGCTGTGTTTAGTTCTTAAAAAAAGCACTATACAGAAAAAAGATTTTCCGTCACATCAAACTTGTGATACATGCATGGAGTACTAAATGTAGATGAAATTAAAAACTAATTGTACAGCTTGGTTGTACTTTGCGAGACGAACGTTTTGAACATAATTAGTCAATGGTTAGATACTATTTACCAAATAAAGCCAAAACGTGCTACAATACAATTTTTCGCCCTTTTTCAGCCGTGTCGATTTCGTTGCCTGACCAGCCCAGCCGAGCCCAGGACGTCTCTCACCAATCTCTCCACTACTGTTGCTTCTTCTGAGGTTTTGCATTTAATTTAGTTGATTCATGCATGGTTAACACTGGAGTATAACAGTGAGACGGAGACAATGCGTTGCACGTGCTCGTGTTCTGGAACGGTCATGCATTGCCTAGCTGTTCACACTTGTCAACCTCCTTAATTAATGAATTCACAGTTGGCTGGCAAAAACCTCGGATTGCCTTACTAGTTACTACAGATAAAAATAACTGACTGCAAATAATTAACATGCTGCTCGATTACTTGTACGTTTGGCATACATATCACGTCCTGAATCCTGATCGACCTGACGGATGCTTGCTTCTCGCCGGAGCTTTCGCCGGCCACTTTCCCCATCTAGCCAGTAGACGTTGTTGTTGTTGATGAGCCACCAGCCCACCAAACCTACATGCACCAAACCAACACCATTTTCTTTTCTCGCCGTACTTGTAACACGACCACCGATCAGCTGGCCGCCGTACGTCGCCGGCGAGAGGGGGCGCTTGGACGGGTGAGCTACCCCCGACCAACCACCACCGCCCAGCCCGGCCGGGTTGCCATCACCCACGCAGTAAGCGCCTGCTTCGTGTGTAGGAGTACTTGGTTCAGGCGCTATATGAGGGCTGGATGGAGTCAGATCATTTCATTATGATAGTTAGCCGTGTGGTGGACTGGTGGATGGTGGTCAGTGCTCACTAGTCACCACTCATCAGTACCTGTATTGCAAATCCCTAATTATGTACACCCAACCTAACTGAAAATTGTAAAACCATATAGAAATATTAAAGATTCTCTAAACCAAGCATGTGTGCTTGAGTTTTGTCTGTTAGTATATCTGGATTGTACGTAGAATATTTCTCCTCTTTTTATGTTTTGATGAGGTGATGATTGAAGTACATATATCATATCGCCTGCTTCGTCAACGTAACCTCATTTTCTGGATGGATTTGGTTGATACATGGAACTCAGTTGGACGGGCATAGTACTTGGTAACATCCAAGTTCTTCTGGTTTTAATAATCGTATAGCATTATATAACGAAAGGTTAGGCATTTAGACTCTTGAAGAACGAGAACTTCTAGAAGCTAGCTCATCATGATCGACGATGGCCTCATCAGAGCATCGTATAGAGCGGTGGCCACCACCACCGGCCGTCCGGCCCCAAGGCTTCGTGCAGGTCGGCTTGATGGCGCCGATCGAGCCTTAACTGCGTGGAGGTCGTTGCAGTGATGATGGATGCACACAACAGCACAGCAATGGCGGGAATGGCCGAACATGTGGAGTACTTGTAGGGTGGACAGGCCTCATTTATAGTGGATTGAAGGCGTTGTCAAGAATTTAGGCCTCCTCCACCTTCTTCCCTATTGCTATGTTAGGATGCTTGTTTTCAAGGCGCTTCCACAACTCCCATCTGCATTGCAATTTTCTGGGATTGTAAATGTTCTGTAGCTAGCAAAGCAAAGCACAGCACAAGCACAACAAGTTCAAGTTAGAGACTGTACAAATGCTTGGGGTCAGGTTGTAGTTTAGATTTAACAGATGGGAGATGGAGAACAGAACTGACCCCGCCGTAGTGTTCGTTCACTTGGCTTGTCTTATTTAGTCAGTTGATGAGTGGAAATCTTACCGACAAACTAACCTGAATAACACTCTCTATGTGAAGTAAACGGTTTATCATTATAGTTGACAAAAATTGACCTGCGTAATGTGTATTCACTCACTAATCCTCATTGTTTCTCAATAATACGAATGCGTGGACGATCATTGAATGCAGAATGCGGCGTGCGGCTGGCTGCGGCCGGCTACGGCGTGTTCGGGATGGACTACGAGGGCCACGGCAAGTCGATGGGCGCCCGGTGCTACATCCGCAGCTTCCGCCGCCTCGTCGACGACTGCAGCCATTTCTTCAAGTCCATCTGCGGTGGGTGAGCCGTGAGCTAGGCCAGGCTGCAGCATCGTTGATTACCTTCTCCATCTGCCATTCCTATTTCCTGACCAGATCGCTTTCTGAAATCTCTGACGAACCTGTTCCTATGCCTTGGTGCAGAGCTTGAGGAGTACCGGGGCAAGAGCCGGTTCCTGTACGGCGAGTCCATGGGCGGCGCGGTGGCGCTGCTGCTGCACAGGAAGGACCCCGCCTTCTGGGACGGCGCCGTCCTCGTCGCGCCGATGTGCAAGGTCAGTCAGTGGGTCCTCGTCTCAATCTTCTGCTTCGTCTGCATGATCAGTCGCATGCTTGTGCTTGCCTGAACTGAAAACTCTTGTCCGGCCTGTTGCGTTGCCGGTGAACGCAACCAAATTTGTTTGTTTGCAGATATCAGAGAAGGTGAAGCCGCACCCTGTGGTGATCACGCTCCTGACGCAGGTGGAGGACGTGATCCCCAAGTGGAAGATCGTGCCCACCAAGCAGGACGTCATCGACGCCGCCTTCAAGGACCCGGTCAAGCGTGAAAAGGTCAGTTGTCTCGTCGACGACTGCCTTGCTTTTTGACAAAATGGTCTTGTCTGAGAGAAACGCTCTTATGATGCTCCTGCCATGCCAAGCAGATCAGGAGAAACAAGCTGATCTACCAGGACAAGCCGCGTCTCAAGACTGCGCTGGAGATGCTCAGGACCAGCATGTACATAGAAGACAGCTTGTCACAGGTACCACCAGGCTTACCTGATGAGCACGTTTTTTTCAGTCTCAATGTTGCATTAGTTTGCTGAGGCTATTCAAAACTATTCGACGACGGTAAAAACCTGTCAGTCACAGCAGCTCAACTCCGGTTCTGAACTTTTTCTGAAATGTTTTTTTGGTCAGGTGAAGCTGCCGTTCTTCGTGCTGCACGGCGAGGCCGACACGGTGACGGACCCGGAGGTGAGCCGCGCCCTGTACGAGCGCGCGGCCAGCACCGACAAGACCATCAAGCTCTACCCGGGGATGTGGCACGGCCTCACCGCTGGGGAGCCCGACGAGAACGTGGAGGCCATCTTCTCCGACATCGTCTCCTGGCTCAACCAGCGCAGCCGGAGCTGGACCATGGAGGACCGCTTCAGGAAGCTGGTGCCAGCGCCGCCCAAGTTCATCGATGGTGACGACGCCATGGACGGCAAAGCGCAGACACAAGTGCGTCCTCGGCGGCGGCGCCCGGGCCTCCTCTGCGGGCTTGCCGGCCGGACGCATCACCATGCAGAAATGTGAATACATAATTACTGCCCCGGTCCCGGATCAGATGGGCTCCTGCTTCAACAATGGCAAATAAGGAAGTGATGATGTGCAAATTTGTAATATATAGGTCTTATGCTCGTCAAAGTTATGTCAGACCAATCATTCCCTTCCCTCCATTGCTGTGAACATTTGCTCGATCTTGTGTTCCATTGCAGACTGAAACTCATCATGCTCAAATACATGTAAGCTTATAACGCTATGACCTTGAGATGTTATTAGCATTCCGGATAATCCATTAACAATGCCATTACAAAAAACTAGGTTGTTACATAGTATATGGCATTACATCCAAATTAGGAAAGAACAGCAGTACAGCAGTGCCAGGATATTTTCGTACTTGGTAACAAACATTTGTATATTCCTATATATAAGAACTACGTATGCAGCCATGACCTTTTTGTCCGTGTTGTATAGAGCAACCGAAGAGCATATCACCAAAACTGTCCAGATCTTGCTCCCGCCCGCTTTTGTATCAAGTGATCATACAAACTGAACAAACGTGTCACTTTAAGAAGTTGATTGAGGACTAAGAAAGGCCACCAGCTGCCTCAGTGGATTCTCCCTGGTCCCCGAAGATACGTTTGCGGAAGTCAGTGACCATGCGGGGAAGACCCTCACGAAGGGGAACCTTGGGCTCCCAGCCAAGGAGCTCTTTTGCGCGGCTGATGTCAGGCTTGCGCTTGTGCGGATCATCTGCAGTGTTTGGACGGAACTCGATGCGCGCGTCTGGGTCGATGGTGTCCTGAACCACCTTGGCCAGCTCCAGCATGGTGAATTCTCCAGGATTACCGAGGTTGAATGGTCCAGTGTGATCCCCTTCCATGAGCTTCATCAGCCCTTCCACCTGCGGAAAATGTGACACCAGTTTAGTATACCTATAGAATCAACAAAATTGGATAGTAGAACAAATGACTAATACTCATCACCAAGCATGATTTCTGAATAACTGGATGTCTTGGCGAGAAATGACTGAAAAACGGATCTTTGGTGGATCATAAATATGCACTCCCATCTCTGATGAGCAATGAAGCATGGGATATATTTAGCATATGGATCTTTTCAAGGATGCTGGTATTTATCAACATGTTTGAGATACCAAGTTTGTAGATAGTTTCTCTGGTATGCCTAAGATACTATGCAAATAAGATTAAGCACTCATATGACGCAAATTGTATATGTCAGGGCATTTGGTATTGGCAGGTTTGTTCAAATGCCCCTTTAAGAGTGATAGAGGGACCCACCAAATCTGAGACATATTGAAAGCTCCTAGTCTGCTTGCCATCACCATAGACTGTCAAAGGCTCCTTCCTCAGCGCCTGAAAAACATAATTCATGATGAGCATCTTATTACCAAAAATACAAAGTGCATATGCATTAAGGTGTTCAAAGAGGAGGCTGCAACTGGTGGCTACCTGAGCAACGAAATTACTGACAACACGACCGTCATCAATGCACATGCGAGGACCATATGTGTTAAAGATCCGGGCAATCCTTACCTAAATAAAAAAAACAAGCTAACATATTTGTACTATAGCCCACAAAAATTAATCCGAATGCTATTGATATCAAGCATTTGGATGGCATAAAACCTCAAGGTTGGCACCACGATGGTAGTCCATGGTTAATGTTTCAGCTGTACGCTTGCCCTCATCATAGCAGCTCCTGACACCTATATCATTAAAACAGAAGTATTTTCATTAATAAAAAATGCTTTAAGAGTATATGAAATCAAACAGTACATAACAAAATACGAAAAGGCTCCCATTAGGGTATGATCAGACGTTCCTGTCAAGATCAACTATTTTTCTTAGTTCTTTTCATCCTCTTGATTCCTCTCTCATGCTCATTGGTTGCACTAGTTTGGTTAAACTAAGCTGACCTAGTGTGGTTTTATCCTATTCTTCCTTTATTAGGGAGGGATCCACATAGTGGCTGTCCTGCTTGGAACTAATTCTACCAACCAAAAGTGTCCACTTGTGCACAAGAAAGATCCAAAGCATGTACGTCAAACATTGAATCCGCAATCAACAATTCCCAGCATTTCTAATTCCAGCCAAACATCTCTTTGCCCAACAGTTCATAGGAGCAGTAGCTTCACAACCAATGAGCAAATAATAGTGCTATCTAATAATGGCACATTTAATATCGTGATCCAAAGAAAAGAAACACTTGCTAAAAGAGAAACACAAATACTGTGTTGATAATCGGGTGACCAGAATTAATGCCAGCAATGAGGATATCCCTGTACTTTCCACTAATCTCCTATGATCGACTGAATCGATCTGTTTGACGGAACTATTGCATTACAGAATTCACAAAAAATAATATTATGAAGAAGAGTTGTTACCTATAGGGTTGACATTGCCCCAATAAGTTTCCACCTGAGGGTGCTGGAGGGGATCACCATAGACCTCACTGGTGCTTGTAAGTAGGAACCTTGCCCCAATCCTCTTGGCCAATCCAAGCATGTTCAGTGTCCCAACAACATTCGTCTTGTGCCATCTCAAAAGTTAAAGTTCACAATAACATTTCAAAAAGATAGAGCAAGCACTAACATGTCAAACAGCTTTCTTCTTGGACATTCTGACTATTTGAGGATCTAGTTTGGTAGCTAGGCACTTAGGATTCACCTCCCCTAAGCACACCAGCACTAGTCGATGGAAAAAAGAAAGTCATATGACAGTGAAGTGATAGATACGCAACACTATTATGAAGAAAGGCCACAGCCTCGACCTATATTTTTTGCAGCTACAATCCAAACTTTTCAACAGCTTAACTAGGTCCAAAGTCTGCTTCCAGCTTTGACCTTAACTCCTGGTACAAGTTAGGAAAACATGAAGCAATCATGTTCATCAAAACTAGAATTAGCAGGCAACCCAATCCGAGATCACCAGATCCAAGAACCTTTCTTCAGAGCAATCCAACCATAGAATTTTGTATGCAGGAAGGAGACACTGACTTAAAAGTGTGAAAACCATATAAAAAACTGTGAACCACACATTTCCTACAAAAAAAACAACATTTCCTACGAAACAACATATGAAATTCGTTCAAATACTCTATTTCTACCAAAACTCATTCTAAAATGTATCTTTACCTTCAAAAAAAAATTAAACCCATATAATACATCAGGAACAAACAAAATTAAACCATAAAGAAAAGATAACACAAAACAACTTAGCAATGAGTTGAGTCACAGGCTCACAGCCATCAATCATTAAAATCATAACAATAAAACGAAAGTAAATTTGGATTATAGCATTCAGATTCAGATGAGCAACTGAGTGAGGATATGATGGTCTTGATGGGGTTGTACTTGTAGTGCACGGGGCTGGCTGGGCAGGCAAGGTGGTAGATCTGGTCGACCTCGAGCAGTATGGGCTCGACGACGTCGTGGCGGATCACCTCGAACCTGGGGTTCTGGAGATGGTGAGCCACGTTGCCCTTGCGCCCCGTGAAGAAGTTGTCCACCACGATCACGCTGTCGCCGCGCTCCACGAGCCGGTCCACAAGGTGGCTCCCCACGAACCCGGCGCCGCCCGTCACGAGCACCCGCAGAGCGCGCCGGCGCAGCCCCAGGGGCACCTTGCCGCCGACGGACCCGCGGAAGGACGGGTGCCCGGCAACGGCAAGGTGGTTGAATCCGACCGAAGCGGCGGGTTCGGACGGCGATGAGGTGGAGGGGGAGGAGAAGGTGAAGAGGGCGGCAGCGAAGAGCATGCCGGCGAGGGCGAAGACGGGGCGGTGCTCGGCGGCGGCGTAGCGCGCGGCGCGGGAGAGCCAGGAGAGCGGCTTGGAGGGCTTCGGGGAGTACTCCCCGCCGTTGGAGGCGGAGCCTGGCGCCGCGCTGCCGCCACGGTACGTCAGCTCCGACGCCATCTCCGGCGAAGGGCCTGGATGTAAATTTCAGTTGGGGCTTTGGACCAGATCGTGAGGTGGTAGTATGGAGGAGTCGGCACTCGGCAGTGAAGTGAAGAAATGGTTTATATCGTTGTGCGATGCGAGAGGCGAACGACCTGTTCGTTGAAAATGATATGAGACGTCGGATCGGTGATGGACGGTAGACCGGTAGATTTGCCGGTGCTGCAAGCCACCTCGTGAGTCGTCAACGTCCCCCGGCTTTCCACATCACCTTCACGAGTCACGACCTCACCTGCAACGAAACAGAGTTGCCAAATAACTGAAGTTGGATTTCAGCTAACCAAACGTCCAAACATGTTGTGCGAGAATCACGGAGGTTTTCACATTATTTATGTGAGAGTTAAGCGCCCGTAAATTAAATATTAGGTTAGACCAACTCCACTATATCGAGAGGACTCAATCCACTTATGCTACACTAACCAGTAAAAAGGAGGATCAGGGGATTATTACTTGATACTAAGGGTTAATTACGTAGCTAAAAGTTACAACTTAGCTTTAACCTATCTAAACAGGGAGCTAATAGATGAGTTAATTTTGTTAGAAGTGAATGTAAATGAACAATATTGGAAGAAGTGTCAATTCCATTGATCTCTCGGATATATATACATGTGAAGGGGTGTGTAGAAGAGACATAACTGTTTCCCAAAGGACATGCCCTTTGGAACTAAAACTAATTGTCTAATTCTATCCATTAATCCTATAATTGATGGATGAGATCACTTCGTGAAGAGACATATGTTCATCTGTAAACGTCCGTTCGTGTGTAGATGTCGTTTCACAACAAATTTGTTGCTCAAACCTTCAACTAGTTGTTAGTCAATCTTAACTGATTTAGATTAATTTTTAGTCGAACTAATAACTAGTCCTACCAATCTTAACTGATTTGGATTAATTTTTAGTCTCACTAATAACTAGCCCTAACTCGTCCAAACAAACTCTAGATAGAAAACCAAGCTCCAACATATCTATTTATTTAATTTCATTCTAAATTAGAAGAAAACGTACACCAATCACTTTTCCATCCCACATTATATGGGATCTCCACACCGACAGCCATGTTCTAAAATGTTATGTCAAGTTGGAAGTGCAATCAAGCCCTAAGTGAGTTCTGGTAATGATGGTCCTACAATTAAGGGACTGCTAGTTTTTGTTAGATGTTGACAACAAATTAATCATTGTGGGTGTATGACATGTGAAAAGAGAACCCCCACCCCTCCCCCAAATTCAAAAGGGATGGCTTGGAAGCCCAAAGGGCGAGTTTAAATTCATTTATCTTTTGAAATTGAGTTTGGGACAAGCCGTACTATAAAAGAGAGGACACCATTGGTAAGTTAGGATGAACCAAGTGCTCAGAATTCTATATAATACACAAAAACATCTAGCCTACCTTTAGCCATGAGCATACTTTCCCTATCTTCTCTGGCTGTCATGGAACCATGTGGAACCTCTACGCCGCAGATCCTCTATGTGCTATGGGCGGAGCCTCTGTGCTCTGCCTGGTCGAATGTTTTTATAGGGCATATGGATATAAATGATATCTCCCCTCTCCCCCAGCGGTCATCTTCTCCGCTCATTCTTTCCATCTAACTAGCTACTCCCTCTCCTCCATTGATGCTCCTAGCCACCTAAGTTTCAATGTTAGCGATTCATTGTGGTGTTTGGCCTTGAGAGAGGAGTGAGAAGCTAGAGAAGAGCATGCTTCATCACTCTAGAGCACTTGGTGAAGCCCTAGCCGACACGTGGTGTTTGTTACTCTTGAAGCAAGACTTCTAGCCGGCAAGATATTGCTCGTGTAGCACTCCAAGCCTTGTGAGGTGCTCTAAGAAGTTTGTATTGTCATTATTTGATTAGTGGAACCCTCAAGCCTACTACTTGGTAATGGCCTTGAGAAGAGGTAGGAGTTAAAAGAAACTCCAAGACTTTGTGGCTCTCTTAACAATGTGACTTGGGCAAAGCCTTGGTAGCGAGCTGAACCATGGGATAAATCTTGTATCTCTTGTGTATTGTGCTTGTATTACTTTCATTTGTGTTTGTGTTAAAATTCTAGGGTTTGGACTCGATTTACTTTCTCCACAAATTCTAGGTGCAACCACTGGTTTAGATAGCTCAACACAACCTCCAGGAAGGCTAGTATAAAAGTCGATTCAAGTTTCATACATTATATTTCGCTGTAACTCGATTTGTAATCTGCTACGTCGAGCCTCCACGCATCTGTTCGGAACCTCTGTGGCACAGAGGTTCCACGGAGCATCCATAGTCTGTTAATCAGTTTGAATTAATTACCTATGATTTTTAGAACTAGGCCTATTCACCCCTCTCTAGGTCTTGCTAAATCCTTTCACAAGCACACTGCACCCGCTGGCCGTCACATTGCTGCATAAGTCAAGGACGCTGCCACAAATAAAGGAGACAACCCCCTCTCCCCTATCCCTAAAGAAATATAGGAGACAAGTTTAGACAATCTGCTATAGCAGTACTCTCTTATATAATAAATTGATTTTAGGTTACTCTCTTAAACCAACTTATAGGAGATACAATATAAGATATCTGGTGGAGATGCTCTTACATATGCAGACATTATGATCTGAATCTAATGTCAAATGTAGGTTGTAGCACATTTCAGTGTTTGATTACTACCAACTCCTAATTTTAGTTGTCAAGTCTGTGAATATCAATGACAAACGTAAAAGTTTGCATTGCTCCAAAACAATCATAAGTCCAACTGAGACTGAATACTGATGTCTGGTTACTATGGCCTAAAATGATTAACCTATTTCTTTTAAAGAAAATCAAGGAGTACCATTTGACCTGACACTTGTTTTGCTGTTCAAAATTCATGATGTGTTGCTTGTCTCATGAATCTAGCTTTGTTCATGGAATCATGATCATGTACGGCATGTTCGGTTCTTGGCCCTAAGAAACCATGGCAAATTTTATCCTGCCACAGAAATTTGTTATTTACTTGGTTTAAGACCAAAATTTGTCCGGCCAACAAAAATTTGTCACTAATCAGCTTTAGTCAATAGCTAAAGTTGCTCTCCCGCAGACCAACAATTTGGTCGCCTGAAATTGCTTGTAGCTGTTAAAGTTGAGGTGTCAAGCCAGAGTTTGCCCGTCAACAGCCAAAGTTGCTCTCCCACGCAGGCTGCAGGCCAACCGTTCATCGTTATTTAGGGCCTGTGGATGAGGTGTCAACCATAAACCATTTGCATGCACGTAGATTGGAACTTTAAGATAATCGAGCTTCAAATGCTAATGTTTTTGCTTAATGTATGTACGATTTGCAATTTGTTTTCACCATGATATTCCTTAAGATTTTATCTACAAAATAAGATCCCACATGGCAATACTTCTTTGAAGGAAAAAAATGATATGTGGACCCTACATGTCATACTTATAGCTCTGACATTGTCTCATGACTGCCATCCAAACACACTTTACCACTCCAGATTTCGGCATTCGCTAAATTTCGGCTCTATCATAAGCCAAACATCATTTTTAGGACTAATATTAACTTTAGTATAGTCTAGTCCATGCTCTACAACCGTTGCATTTGTCAATCACAACGTAATGTTATTAATGTTTTTTTTTTGTGTAAGTATTGTTATTAATGTTTGGCATTACCCTCTGGTCTCAATAATTTTATTACAATATATGAATTCTATCTCGCAGGTAACCAATTTTGGGGAATTAGTTGTCATAATTACACAATCAGTGCCAGCAGCACAGTAGGGCAACCATAACAAGAGGCTTTGTACCAATCTGCTCCTTAAGATCAAATTGACATAATGTGTTCTCTAGTTAATTTCTAAATCCGATTTTGAACTCTTGGATCGCTTTATCATGCAAAAAATCTGACAGCCTTTGCTCTCTGCGGTGGAAATGAAATGCGGTTATTTGCAGCTATAAAATGTGGCGGCAACCGTGTGATCACCGTGACACTGACTTGACATGCACACTGGAAAGGATCAAAGGAAGAAACAAGGAGAATCTAATCAACTTTCTAAATTTTCGGAAAACAATACAAGTTCGACTTGTTTGTCTTCAAATATAAAAGCATCTCAAGCAACTTGTTCACCCAATTAGTTAAAGTTTATTTCAATGCGTCGAGCACGCGACATATCCAGTAGAATAATTGGGCACACAAGATCCGAGGTCACTATTATTTATTTATATTAATAATAAACTAACAGTCCTTATTACCGTTGAACCTGTTGATCTTGAAGTGGCCGAGTTCCACGCCGGCCTCCGCTGCAGTCCTCGCCTCGCCGTCGAGGGCCATCTCAGCCAGAATCCTCCCCACCGCCGGCCCCATCTTGAAGCCGTGGCCAGAGAACCCGGCCCCGACCACCACGTCCTCCCCGAACTCCCCACCCAGCCAGTCGATGACGAAGTCCTTGTCTGGCGTCATGGAGCATATGCACGACTGCCGGATGACCGGCCCGCCGGCGGAGTCCACGTGGCCCGGCATGAACTCCTGGATCCACCTAGCCACCCGGTCGGTGATCTCTCTGTCGCCGGAGGCCCAGTCGCGGTTGTCCGGGTCGCAGGGCGGCCCGCCGTCGCAGCTGATCTTGATGAGGCCCGGGAGCTCAAGCGACGGCGTGCCGTAGACGGGCGTGTCGCCGTAGCTGGAGAACGTCGGGAAGCCAGCCTTGGCCGTCAGGCCGCGCTCGTGGCCGGGCTTGATGCGCCAGTAGAGGGTCAGCGTGTGCAGCGGCTGGATGGGGATCTCGACGCCGGCAACGGACCTGAGAAGCTTGCTCGTCCACGCGCCCACCGTGACGACGCACTTGGCGCCGCGGAACACCTCGCCGGCGCTCGTCGTCACCACGACGCCTCCCTCCGGCCCCTTGCTGATGTCCACGACCTCGGCGTTGTCCCTGACCACGGCGCCCATCTTGACGGCGAGCGCCTGGAACATGGCCACCGCCTTGGTCGCGTTGAGCACGCCGCCGCCGCGCTCGCTCACAGCGGTCACCCACCCATCCGCCGGTGCCTGGAACGCGCCTCCCCACATCTGGCTTAGGTCCACCTCCTCCGCGCCGGCGCTCTTGACGGCGGCGAGGAGCGCGGCGTTGCCGCGCGGGCCCATGGAGAGGTGCGGGGCAGGGGTGAGCACGCGGTACCCGGACTCCGCCTCCGCGTCCGCCCACAGGCGGCGGGCGAGGCGCACCATGGGTGGGTACTGCGCCTTCACGTAGGCGTCGCGGATGATGCGGGAGTCGCCGTGCGAGGAGCCGAGCTGGTGCAGCAGGTCGAAGCGCTCCAGGAGCAGGGTGTGCGCCCCGCGGGACGCGGCTGCATGCGCCGCGCAGCTTCCCATGATGCCCGCGCCCACCACGATGACATCGTAGTCCAGGCGGAGGCCCGCGGCAGCGGCGGCGTCATGAGCTTCCGCGGGGGCAGTCATGGCCACGACTCCACGAAGCGGACGACACTTGACACTGGGTTTCCGTGTCCTTATGCAGATGCGGATATAGAGAGAGAGTGGATATGCAGAGGCCGAAGCTTGTTACGCTGGTCTGTGGAGCAGCAATGGTGACGGGATGAACCGATCCTTTGGCGCAGGACACGGCTCTTTTTATGATCTTATACTCCAGGTAGTGTCCTGTTTAGATAGGTATATATCTCTTTTTATGCTTTGATTTTGTTCATGTCGAAATTTCTTTCTCTTCTCCCATGCTTAAATTGGGCTTACCCACCCTAAATTTTGTAGTAAAATTAGCATCTGAGACACCTTTCATCAATAAAAAGGGAGACTTCGTTTTTTTAAAAAAAAAGGAGACTCGTACACATACTCATTGTTTCTGATTTTTAGGCTGCAGCTGTGGCTGTTTCCTATTCTAGCTACAGCGCAAAGCAATTTACTATGTGCAGCCACAGCCACAGCCATAGCTGCAATCAAAAGTAGCAGCAGCGAGCACAGCCATATGCTCATAATCATGGATGCAAAACGATCTAAAAAAATAGAAAACCAATTTTTTAGGATAAACATGCACAAAATGGCATGAACATAGGCGATTCTGTAGCCAGCATTCTCCTCGACTATTTGATGGACCAGTGTACTACAGAGTTTGAAGGAAGAAGACAAATGAGGTAAAGTTCAAGTTCCGTAACTAAATATAGATAAAAAATGGACGCTCGCCTGCCAGCCCACCTGCTCGCTTGGGCCTGCTGCTGCGTGCCCGCACCGCTCCGTGGGGACCGTCTACGCCCGCCTCGCTTCTTGCGCGCACGTGGAGACCGCCTGCGGCCGTGGGACTGCCTCCGTCTGCGTCTGCTTGCACGAAACACTTGCAATACGAAGAACTTGTTGCAATATACGTCTGAAACAGATGAAACAATTGGAAGATACGCTTGAGAAATATGTGTATAATCACTGCAACATATGCAACATCCAGATAAAACACTTGCAACATACGTCTGAAATAACTGAAACATTTGAAACATACACTTAAAGCATACGTGTATAGTCATTGCAACATGTGCAACATCCAAATCTACCTTTACAACATATAGATAAAACACATGCAATATATGTCAGGAGCAGCTAAAATACTTGCAACATACATCCGAGACACTTGAAAAACACTTGAAAACCATTACAAACATACCTAACTTCTAGATAAAACACTTGCAACATATATGTGAAACATATGCAACATCCACATAAACACACTTGCAACGTACGTCCGAAACATTTGCAAAACACCTGAAAAACACTTGAAAACCATTGCAAACATACGCAACATCTAGATAAAACACTTGTAACATATGTGTGAAACATATGCAACATCCACATGTTGGGGATTCAACTTCGCCACAAAAATACAGCCCCAAACTCTGGAGTAGAAAAGACTATAAAACTTTATAACAACATTTTGTTGCAGGAAATAAGGAAGACGAAGACATCTTTCACACCACAAGGTTAAATATAACTTCGCCAAGAAATAAAAGACCAAAAAGCAAGATTCAAGCGAAGGTGAAGATTTGACTTCGCGGTTATAAAAACTGACTTCGCTGACCAGCGAAGTCAAAAGCATAGCAGAAATAAGAAGACCAAAATTAGAGCGAAGACAAAGTTTGGCTTCGCAATATTAAAGATCAACTTCGTCAGCCAGATATGTCGAAAGAAAATAAAGCCAAAAGGAGCGAAGGCGGAAGTTCGACTTCGTCTTAAATTCTGAAGAGTTGAAGAATCAACTAAAGTTCGAATGAAGATCAGAAAAACTGGAGACTGGAAATAGAAAAACAAGTACTTAGAAAGAGGAAATTACCACTTCGCCCTCATAATCAAGAAGGGTTGTAAATATTTAGGTTGAGGGCATAATAGTCATTTTTATGTAAAATACGAAGACTTGGGCCCTATAAATACCCCCTCTGACATGTACAGTGAGAGGGAAAAAAAGGCAACTTTGTATGCAATTTTGTCTTGGATGAAATTTTTCTAATGATTGTGTGAATTGTGTCGTATGACCTGAATTTTTCACCCAACATCTGGCGCCCACCGTTTGTGCGTGCATCTAAAGATCTTCACGACCACAAAAAATAAAATGACAAGACCAAACAAGAAAACCGTCAATGAAGAAACCGAAGACGAACAACCACCCGGAGAAGACAGAGGTCTTACAAAAGAGGTCTCTCAAGGTGCAAACTCTTCAACAACGGGCGAAGCTGAATAAGAAAGACTCAAAGAACTTGAAGAACAAGTTTTACGAAGGCAAAAAGAACTTGAAGAATGTCGCGCAAGAGCACGAGAAAAGGCACTCAAACAAAGAATAGAAAAGGCCGAAGTTACCCTTCGTAATTTAAACAAGCAACCGCAAAATGCAAATCATGAAGTTATGAATCATAAAGAATTGCATCCGACAATAAGAATCTCTCAAGAGAGAAACAACCAAAAATCATTCACATCAAAGAGGTGGCTTCAACAAAAGAAGAAGAAAAGGATGAGGAGAAGCGAAAAATATATACCAAACACACTTCAAAAGTCAACTTTTGCAAACCACAATCACTTCGACCTTCGCCAGGAGTTTTTCTACTTCACAAAAGGCTGCTGCACTCTACTTGGTAATTGATGGAGAGGTGCTACTTCAGAAACTGAACTACAAAAACAACCTCATCAAAGAGAATACTATGTCTCAACTCTGAAGTAAGATATGGCTTCAGACAAAATTCCCAGTTGGCAATAGTTCATCCAAAAATGCAAAAGGGGCTAAACCCACATGCATAGTGAAGGACAATCCACGATTGATAGAAGGGCAATAAATTTGAAACTTTCAACAAACCAGTTAATCTTCGCCATAACATTTCATAGCAGCAAAGACTGTCAAGTCTGGGTATTCAGAGAAGTGAAGGATGCCACGCTAGTTTCCTCAGTTCAGAGATACTCAAAGCCATTCTCTAAAGACTAGAACAACAACATACAGAAGTCCTGCCTTTCTTTTGCACAAAGCAAAGAAGCATCATCGAACGATCGAAGGCTCCGTCAGTACGAAGTGTAACACCCCAGGTGTTGATCACCAATTAAGTAGTGGGTTTAAGCTCAAACACGATAAATTAGTGGAGATGACGATGCCAAAGTCAAACCTACGGAAATAAACCCTAATCTAAACTTGGATGATGCACCCTTCTTTGCATATAGGCCATTTTTACGATATATGCTTGGGTGTTGTTATCAAAGTATCTTCATATGTCTCACATCAAGAACTATCTATATTGATCCCTGGAAAAGTTTCATGAAGTTTGGAATCAAAAAGTCACATGAAATGATAAGTTCCATTCCTATTGGAATTTGCCCCATTCAGTTAATGTAACTATAGAACATCCACCAAACCTTGCAAACTATCCAAATGACTCTAGATGAACTCTACAACACCTTAACTACACTTAGGGCACTTAATGGAACAATGTTCATGTTGATCATTTTGCCTAAATGTGCTTCTAAGTGATGGTTGACCATGTATGGACCCTAGAACTCTTTTGGTTTGACCATTTCAAAAGTGGGACTTAGGAGCTTTGCATGACTATGCACCCTTTAACATAGTTGTAGGGAATTTAATAAGGAACAAACTTTGTTTAAGAGTCAAGTCATGAAAATGTGTGGAACATGCTCAAAAAGGGCCCACAAGTCTGAAATAGGGCTGATTTCAGCATTTAGACAATTAAAGCCCTGGTTTCAGTGTCTTCGACGTTGGCATCTCACGTTCCCCAAATTGGTTGAGCAACTCAAGTTGGTCCAAATGTAAAAGTTGGAGCTTATATGATAAGGAAGAGCATGCAAAAAGTTGGGTTTAGTTTGATCGAGTTTTGACCTCCAAAGGCGAGTTTCCGTGACCTTTGTCAATTTGTTGACATTGCCATCTTAGGGTTTGATTAGACACTAATCTGTTGCTCTAATGGTGTGGCACCCTAAATAAGAAATGTAGAGCATTATGCGGGCTGCAACTTTGCTTTTGGGTCCATGTCCAAATTCGGCCTGCAACTGGTCTAAAATCGTGTTCCACGCTGATCGCTTCGCTGCCCGCCACGTGCTCGGTAAGATGCCTCTATGGGCGGCGCGTGTCCGTGCACGTGGCGACCATGCCGCACCGCGCCCCCACTAAAACGCCGCACGTCCATGCCTTCTACCCCGCCCTGCTGCCCCCTCTCGCGTTCTGGAGAACCGAAGCCAGCCACAGGCCACTCGCTCGCCCCTTCCTCGCTGTTGCAGGTGTACGCGCGGGCACAGACGCCACCGCGTCCGACCATTCCTCCGCCGTGGCCAAGCTTCCAGCCGCCACCGTGTTCCCGCGGTTCCGCACCTCCTCATCATCATCTGTGCGTGGCATCACCTTCTCCACGTCATGCTACACCGCACGCACCTCTTCGCCAGTTGCAGCGGTCACCGGAGCGCGCCACCGCGCGACCATGACTGGTGAGCCGCCGCCGGCGCGTGTGGTTAGGCCGCCTCGGGTCATCTCCGTCCGAGCCGAGCAGCCCCGCTGGCACGTAGGGTCCCCAGGATGCCCTAGCGCCACCTCCCGCCGCTAGGAGCGCCGGCCACGGCCACCGCCGCCGGCATGGCCATGACTGGGCTGCCCGCACGCGTGGCCGGGAGTCCACGATTCTTCTCCGACCGCGATTCGACCTTCCTCGGGTGCGGGTAGGCACGCTGGTACTCGTGCCGCCCTTCGCCTTCGCCGCCGGTGACTACATCGCCGGAGACCGGCCGGTCCCCAATTTCCTCTGCTTCCGACCTACAGTGAAGCCAGGGAGGGACCTCGCGGGCATGAATTCAAGTTAACTAAGGGTCCTAAATGCAAATCCGTAGACTCATTTAAATAGTGCGGGTAGGACCTATTTGCTTAGCTTATTTAAAGATTCTTTCAGGGGCCTAACCGTGAAGTATGTGACTCATTTGAACAGTTCAAGCAGAGCTCGGGTTGGTTTAGCGAAAACCCAAGGGCCTCGAGGCAAAAGTGTTTTCCTTTTTCCTTTTTCCTTTTTCTTTTATGCAGATTTTTGGCTAAATCTTTGGAAATTAATATCTCTTGCTAGGTAAATCCAAAAATAGCAAAAGTAGACTTTTTGGAAACCTTGAGAATAGATCTATGCAGTAGAGTCATAAAATGTTACATGTCTGTAGATGTTTTCTGATGTTTTATTTAAGCTTTAAAAATGCTCCAAAAATGCTTATAAGCTTGACCAGAGCCTTATCTTGAGTTTTAGAACCCCAAAAATGGTGATTCTTATTTTGTTAATTTTGTGATGACATGTACTTGCTAGGAAAAATATCAAACACACTAGTTGTTCACTGTTTTCTTAAGGTTTTAATTTGACCTTGATAAATAAGGAAATCCACATTATATTGCTTGTCATTTTTATATCTTGAGTTGTGTTGCTCCAAATGATGTGAAATTTTTATGGTAATCTTTCCATGCTATGAATGTAATGTGGTATAAATTTAATGGTCATTGCTTATTGTATGCTCAAGTTATTGATTTAACTTGTTTATAGCTTGATAAATAGCTTATAAATAATATATAAATGATAAAATAGAAAATGTTGTTCCATTACCTTAGTATGATGTTTCTCTATCATATTGATTCATAATGTGGCCTTGTGTTCATAGAAAATATTGAGTGTTAAGTTTAACTTGCTCTCACATGTTTTATTGCTATAGCCATTTGTCTTTTTTATAGAGGTTGTTATACATGTCCAAATGGTTTCAAATTTGGATAGTAGACTTTTGGGAGCATGTGTAGGCCTCTGTAATTTTGGTAGAATTTATTATGCACTTTTGATATGTGTTCATAATTCCACCAAATTATCTATATAAATCAAGAAAATACATTAAAAGAATTTATTTAGGAATGGACACTATGTTTTATGGTGTTCATAAGTCATGTGTGACATGTTGGTAAAGTTGGTTTTGTCTAATTATATGTTTGCAATATAAGTTAATAATTATTTCTTGCAAATGAGGTTTCTGGATAGATCTGGGAACTTAGCAAAGTTCTTCAGGATAATGTGCTTTGTTGTGGAACTTATTTATACAAAAGTTGTAGATAATTTATGTATCTAGCTGCTGTTAAAATTTGGTGGCATTTGACCATGTGGTTTAGGAGTTATAGCTGTTTAAAGTTGGAGTACAGAATTACTTGCTCTCTGTCTTGTTAGATCAGTTGCTGTGTTTATGTAAATTCGACATGTTAAACTTTGGAATCATGCTGTGATGATTATAAATGAAATATAGATAATTTCATAAGCTTTCCAGAATGTCTTGTTACAAGTCAATTGGAGTTACAGAACTCCAGTTATGTTTGATTTAACCAGCTGCTGTTCTGATCTTCGAAAAATGGCAGATTCTAAATTAAGTTGTTGCTTCACCTTGCTTTGCTATGCTGATTTCTAAGAGTGATATACACCTTGTTAGTGTTAAGTGTGCTTGAGATCTTGTGTGACTTGTGTCATGATCGATATGCTGGTCATCTTCTAAGGATATGCTTAAGTGATAGTTAAGTTGATTAACTCTAGTACCCATGTGAACTTGGTGTGCTGGTATGAATGTTGTGTTATTGCATTTCTATGTATTCATACACTTGCTTCTTGCATCTTATTTAGGTACGCTAGATGCACCACGTGAAGGACGTGTTGTGGAGCCAAACTCGAAGATGGATTTGGTGGATCCATCCCGAAGGGAAATGCTCGCCAAGCGAGTTCTTCTGACATACTCTAACTTGAGTCGGATCCCAGGCAAGCCCCGGAGCATTATAAGCCTCCTATCTTTAAAGCAATTAATTCTATATATGTTATAAGTATTGTTGCATTAAGTGATAGGAGTTGGTTGGAAACTCTTGCTGCATTATACCATTCCTTGTCCAGATATACGAATCCTTGAATCCTACATAGACTAGGATCGAGTAGATGCTTAGCCCTGCTTTAAGCGGTAGAAGTCAGGTGATTTTCTGTCACCTGCGAGATATAGGGATATTCATATATGGCACGGTTGGCTATATTTACTATCGTGGAATGGAACCATGTGTTAATAAAATGAAATGAGACCGGGCGGGATGACGATAGTGAAGCAACAAGGCATGGAGGTCTTGGGTGTGAATCTATCCCCGTCTGAGTCGTTTAAGGACCGATTCGCTGTACGTCCTTGAGTCATGTTGAACGCAGTCTAACACTTAGTTGGCCGGATAAGTCGTTTCAACCGCGAAGCCGAGTAATGTGATTCAGGCCGGGAATCGAATGGTAGGTTGCTTCTTGGAGGAGAGAAAGGATGTGCTTGGGGACATTGGCGTGGGACCAAGGGGGGGTTAGAGTCCCTATCACCTGGCAGAGTGTCGCCCTTGGGGCCGCGACATCATTCAGACCCGCGATTCCTGAATCATATGAAAAGGTGGCTTGTGCGACCCTGGCAGGGCTTGCGCGGTGAGTGTTAGAAATACCCCTCCAGCTGGATAGGAATTCGATTCGAATCGCCGTCGCTCCCGGTTAGTGAGCACTTGACTTGAGCAGCGGCAACGTAGATTCCATTAAATTGAACGGATGGTTAATTGGATAACGATGGAAAGGTTTCCTAAATTTATACCTGCTATGGTTAATATTGTTTGCTCCTAATAAAGTGAGTGCTCTAGTACAGGTTCTAATATAGATGATAGGTTAATGATAATTAACTTGATGCTTAAGCATTAATGATTGATCATCTATATTAAGCTTTTATGCAAAATGTTGTCAAGCTAGCCCCACTTTATATCAGCCTTGCATGATCCTTGGTGTCACCTTATTTCTGGTTTCTGACGGGTAAGTCTAGCTGAGTACTTTGTCGTACTCAGGGTTTTATCCCCATTTGTTGCAGGTTATGATGTATCATGGCGACTGCAAGAGTTGGTTGGCTCCTGCCTTAGTGGCGGAGTGTGATCATGGGCATGATCCTTCTTATTTACCTTATCTCTAATGCTTTTGTTGGAAGTCGACCGTGGTACTGGCATGTATTTGAAATCAGAGAAATGTTAGTTTCAAATTACTTTGCTTCCGCTACTTTTCAAGTTAATTTGTAATAACTATGTTGAACTCCGATGTAAATTGATTTACTTGTAAAATAGTTGTAACATGTGACTTGTTATGTTGAATCACTACGATCTTGGCTTGTATGTTGGTTGGTTTGAAATCCCTCGTGATTTTATTGGACTACCGGAGTTATATGGGCTCAAGTGCGAGAATTTGATCACTTCGGTGATTGTTTTTGTACTTGTGCTCTTATAATTTGGACGGTTCTGTTACAGCTGGTATCGGAGCAAGATTCAACATTAAACATGTCGTATGTGTATTTAAAACAAATGTTTTATTTTATAAAATCAGTTTTATCAACTTATAGCTATATATAGGTTTGTGAAATCTGAATTCTAAACCTAAGTATGCCAGTGGTCAATTTCCTTATGTCCATATAAGGATTATTAGGTGGCTTATATAAGTACTAACTTGGGGGTTTTTAATTTTGCATCTACGCCCAGGCCAAGGTATGTATGTGTGATAACTCTCCCACACTATGCTACCCAGTGTGTAAGATTTGAGGTAGCCTTCATATATGAAATAGCCATATATGTTGCTAGTTTACTTTTATGCAACGTCGCACCTACGCTCAGGTAAGTGTGAGTTGTGAGAGCATGACCGTCCAACCCTCGGTCTAGGGGAGAGCTAGTTTTGGTTACTGGATTATTTACATGTTACACACATGTATATCTGAAGGTACTTAATTGTGGGTGATCGAATGATTCGGGTAGTTTTGGTGCTACATGTATATATACGGGGGTATATGTACATGGGAGTACTTAGAATTTTACTTCTCTGCTTTCATTGTGTGCTATATTGGGGAAATTGTTGGGCTGCAATGAAACTTTTCTGCAGGTACGCTAACCACGAATGCGTAAGTCGAATGTAGCTATCGACTAGCTATATATCGAGAGAGTGCGTGTTATGCCACCGACATAGAACGTGATTGCCACCTTAGGTTGGCAATCTTATGAGGACGAATAGGACGAAGCATGCATCTTCATGATTGTTACTTTATGCATGGCTATACTCTTCTCACCCTTGTTCTATAGTGTGTAACTTGTGATCAATGTGTTACACTATCTTTCTTGAGTGAAGTAAAACAAAAATGCCTTGTTCCATGTTGCTTGAGAAAAATGTGTGCTTAGCCTTACTAGAAATAAGTGTGGTTACATGCTTGAACTTAGAGATATCCTCTAGCTTAGCCAAGTGGTGGATATGTTGTTCACCCAAGCGTTTGCCAATGCTTTAGACCTCACTTAAATAATTATGGATTCTCATGAATGAATTAAATTCATGTTGGTCTAAGGTAACAAAATTTAGAGCTACTAGAATAACATGTTTGTGTGCTCTCTTGTTAAGTAGAACAAAGGCAAGCTTTGTTTTGCTTATTGAACGTTGGCTGCTAGAACGGTTTCTGTTGCAGTGATGCTTTCGTGGTTATAATGGTGTTTTCTATAGTTATAGATAATGCCAAAGTTGTATCCAACTTACTTTTCTATCTTGTCCTAAAATTTTATGACCCTAGGTCTTATGGTTTGGGAGTTATAAGTTTTAGAAGTTTGTTGTCAGAATCTGCTCATGTTCAGAACAGATCTGAATGTTTGCTTTATTTGACCTATGTGCTTATGGAATCATGTCTTGGAAATATTAGAGGAAGTATAGTACTTTTTCTAAGCTTTCCAAAATGCTAAAGATCACTACTTTTGATGGTATAAATCTCTAGTTATGAGCTTGCAAAATAGAATGACAGAATCTGTCCAAATTGGGACAGAGATGTCTTCTTTGTCTTGTTTGGCCTTGTTGGCTATAAAATCATCTTAATATGATAGTAAGAAAGTTATAGACAACTTAATAAGCTTTACATAAAGTTAAGGCTTAGCCTTGTTGGGTCCCTAGAACTCCAGTTATGCATTTTTGAAGTTCTTGTCAGTTTTCTGTCCATATTGGTACAGATCTGAAACATTAGCATTTTTGGTCATGTTAATCTATGAATTTGATTTTGGTATGAATAACTAAAGTGTAGCCATCTTCCTAAGCTTCCTAGAAAGTCTAGGATCACCTTTGTGAGATGTCTACAACCTCAGTTATGATAGAAACAAGTAACTACTGTGCTGCTGTCCAGATTCTGGGCACATGCTAAGTTGGCCTCTTTAACTAACGTTTGTTTGGACTAAACTTGTAGTTAGTTCATGCTTGAGATAAATGCTTATTTTGGGTGAGCTTTTTGCTTGGTAATAGTTGCTTGAGTCATTTGTTTAAGCTTCTTCATGTGTTGCTTGAATTTATGATGCATGGATGTATGTTTGTTACTTTGGGTAAAGCCGTAGTTGTCACCTCGTTGTCCTCGGTGAGCATACGAGTGTCGCATAAGCTTTATCCTAGAACAATGTTCACGTTACGTAATTATTTGGTTGTTGTCTTTAATTAGGTTCTCTCTCTTAGGAGCCTGAGCCTATAGACGTGGTGGTTATCCTTTGAATGTTTGTATCCATGTCTTTGCTTAACCGAAAGCCCAAAGTTGAGTTCTCCTATATGTTTGTATAAGCCATGGATGTTTTTCCAACCCTTTTTGTGAAGACCCTTGTCGACTGACCAACCAAGTTAACTTTCATCAATGCTAGGCGTGAGTGGAATCAAGTAAAAATCTCGTGCTTAGTCGCATTCGGCAGTAGAGCTATGTTCTCTTGTGCTATGTTTTGATCTTCGAATCACCTCCTGGTTAATTCCAAACCTGGTGACTACCTTTGCTTGCTATCCCTCCCTTGTATAATGCTTGTTTTTACCACCCAAATTGTTTCACTTGAAATTTCACCTTGGTGGTGTGATCGGTAATGGTGTTATGAGTAGCAACTAACGGTGCCGCGACGAAACCGAGAGCCTCCTGTGGGCGGCCGACACAAGGTTGTGCTGCTCGGCACGCGTTGGTATCGTGGTTTCTAGTCATGATCCATTGCGGAACAACATCAACGTGTTATTCTCATGTGAACTTTTTCTTGGTTATCTCTCCATATTGTATCATAAGATCCATATCTTAGACCAAAAGTAGTAGAGCTTTCTCCTGAAGTTGCTAAGAGGATAACCTTTGAAGAACAGGTCACCGACATAAACATTAATGGACTACAAGAGGTGGTAGACAAGTGACTTTGCTTAGTTGTCCCTATATTGACGGCCACCATCTAGTAAGCAAGTATCTCGTCTCTATTGGATAAAAAGGACACACAACACTTAATGTTGGACAAGTTATCTGTGGGATGAGAATCGATTGTCACATTATGCATATGACCGGAGCTATCCAAGTCACATCTTAGGTGCATAATGACCATACAACCGAAATCAACCATCTTTAGAATAACTTCGTATTTACTAACTTCGATGGCAACCATCTGTTCTGCATCAACCACAATTGTTGTGGTCAAGAGTGATGATTTAGAACTTTTTAGTGTCGAGAGACAACTGATTAGTTATCGATAGGAGGGTCAATCTCTAGCTAGGTAACGACTCTTTGGTAGCTACGAAGGCTATGTCTTAAAAAGCAATAACCAACAAGAAGTTAATCAACTAGCCAACAACTTGAGTGATACTCTATCTTCCAGAGTCATTGCGATCAAGTCAATTCCATCTTGGACAATCACACAGATAGTGCAAAGGGTTCTATCAGCTAAAGTAAAGAATTAGAGAAAGTATGCCCTAGTTCTGATCTGTATCCTTGTGTCCATAGGTGCCACAAACGGTTTGCCCATAACTAGGAAAGAAATTTGAGAAGTGTTAAACAACAGATTTCCTATCTTAGAGCTGCTGTTTGATCCCAAAGAGGTTGGCCTGACAAAGTTGTTATGCTGCAAGTCAACTCAACTTATAGTACAACTAAGTCACCAAGGAAAATTTTACTCAATCGCTTGGTAGTAGACTACTCCCCACAGTTTAGTGAATAATTACAACTTTTGTTGTCCTTAAGGCCGCGTTACATCTTTCTTTGGGAATTATTTTCCAATGATGACATACTTTGGTACCTTATACATGTTTTTACCAAGAGGTTGCATCTGATTCAACCCAGATAACTGTTGTCTTGGATAGAAGAATCTTCTTAGGTAACATTTGATAGAAATACGAAGCCGACAGAGTCAGCCATCACATTCACTAACCCCTTGACAAACTCAGATAATACAGTGTTGTCGTCAGAGAAAGAGAACTGCACACATGGGACCACAAGTAGTTTTCCTTTAGTTGGTGTCTGAATGTTGGAACATTTACGACCAACATAGACCCTGTCTATTGATTAGTCGGTATCCTATGGCCTCAGAGAATGTTGTCGTCTATGATCTCACCCTTTTGGAAGGTTGTACTCAAGCCAGTTGGTAGAGAACTGCTTTTCAAAAACCATGTGAACATAGAGCCATTTCAACGAGTATACTTCTGGATATTTTGGTCTAGTGTCAAGTTCAGATGGCCTATGTTGTGCTCATTAGAGAGTCAGATACTTGTGAGTGGTTCACTCATGGACCAAATGACCTCTATACACTGAGAATGCAGTGCGTGCTATCTTGGATTCCTCCCAAAGTAACAATGCTTCATGGAAGTCAATGAAGGAAATTCTTCAGACAAATTTTACCATTAAGAGCAAGTATCAGAAAGTGCCTTTGACCAAATTGTTCACCGATGTTGAAGCTTTGTAGCTGAATGCTATAGCAAATGTTATGAACTAGATAACGTGTCTCTCTTCCTTAAAAGGTCTTCCATTCCGAATCTCGGGATGCGATTCTTTTAAGGGGGGAGGGCTGTAACACCCCAGGTGTTGATCACCAATTAAGTAGTGGGTTTAAGCTCAAACACGATAAATTAGTGGAGATGACGACGCCAAAGTCAAACCTACGGAAATAAACCCTAATCTAAACTTGGATGATGCACCCTTCTTTGCATATAGGCCATTTTTACGATATATGCTTGGGTGTTGTTATCAAAGTATCTTCACATGTCTCACATCAAGAACTATCTATATTGATCCCTGGAAAAGTTTCATGAAGTTTGGAATCAAAAAGTCACATGAAATGATAAGTTCCATTCCTATTGGAATTTGCCCCATTCAGTTAATGTAACTATAGAACATCCACCAAACCTTGCAAACTATCCAAATGACTCTAGATGAACTCTACAACACCTTAACTACACTTAGGGCACTTAATGGAACAATGTTCATGTTGATCATTTTGCCTAAATGTGCTTCTAAGTGATGGTTGACCATGTATGGACCCTAGAACTCTTTTGGTTTGACCATTTCAAAAGTGGGACTTAGGAGCTTTGCATGACTACGCACCCTTTAACATAGTTGTAGGGAATTTAATAAGGAACAAACTTTGTTTAAGAGTCAAGTCATGAAAATATGTGGAACATGCTCAAAAAGGGCCCACAAGTCTGAAATAGGGCTGATTTCAGCACTTAGACAATTAAAGCCCTGGTTTCAGTGTCTTCGACGTTGGCATCTCACGTTCCCCAAATTGGTTGAGCAACTCAAGTTGGTCCAAATGTAAAAGTTGAAGCTTATATGATAAGGAAGAGCATGCAAAAAGTTGGGTTTAGTTTGAACGAGTTTTGACCTCCAAAGGCGAGTTTCCGTGACCTTTGTCAATTTGCTGACATTGCCATCTTGGGGTTTGATTAGACACTAATCTGTTGCTCTAATGGCGTGGCACCCTAAATAATAAATGTAGAGCATTATGTGGGCTGCAACTTTGCTTTTGGGTCCATGTCCAAATTCGGCCTGCAACCGGTCTAAAATCGTGTTCCACGCTGATCGCTTCGCTGCCCGCCACATGCTCGGTAAGATGCCTCTATGGGCGGCGCGTGTCCGTGCGCGTGGCGACCATGCCGCATCGTGCCCCCACCAAACCGCCGCGCATCCATGCCTTCTACCCTGCCCTGCTGCCCCCTCTTGCGTTCTGGAGAACCGAAGCCAGCCACAGGCCACTCGCTCGCCCCTTCCTCGCTGTTGCAGGCGTACACGCGGGCACAGACGCCACCGCGTCCGACCATTCCTCCGCCATGGCCGAGCTTCCAGCCGCCGCTGCGTTCTTGCGGTTCTGCACCTCCTCGTCATCATCTGTGCGCGGCATCACCTTCTCCATGTCACGCTACACCGCACGCACCTCTTCGCCAGTTGCAGCGGTCACCGGAGCGCGCCACCGCGCGGCCATAACTGGTGAGCCGCCGCCGGCGCGTGTGGTTAGGCCGCCTCGGGTCATCTCCGTCTGAGCCGAGCAGCCCTGCTGGCACGTAGGGTCCCCAGGATGCCATAGCGCCACCTCCCGCCGCCAGGAGCGCCGGCCACGGCCACCGCCGCCGGCATGGCCATGACTGGGCTGCCCGCACGCGTGGCCGGGAGTCCACGATTCTTCTCCGACCGCGATTCGACCTTCCTCGGGTGTGGGTAGGCACGCTGGTACTCGTGCTGCCCTTCGCCTTCGCCGCCGGTGACTACATCGCTGGAGACCGGCCGGTCCCCAATTTCCCCTGCTTCCGACCTACGGTGAAGCCAGGGAGGGACCTCGCGGGCATGAATTCAAGTTAACTAAGTGTCGGTACCAACAGTACGGGGGTACCCACACCTATCGCCAAAACACTAACGTAACCGAAACCACACTGAAGGATAGCCCGCTCGACGGGGGCCTCGACCGCGCCCCGGCTCCGACTCGTACGAGGCCCGCTCGACGGGGCGCCTCGACCGCGCCCCGTCTCCGACTCGTACGAGGCCCACTCGACGGGGCGCCTCGACCGCGCCCCGGCTCCGACTCGTACGAGGCCCGCTCGACGGGGCGCCTCGACCGCACCCCGGCTCCGACTCGTACGAGGCCCGCTCGACGGGGCACCTCGACCGCGCCCCGGCTCCGACTCGTACGAGGCCCGTTCGACGGGGCGCCTCGACCGCACCCCGGCTCCTCGACACCTTTTCTTTACCTACCCAGGACAAAAGCCATAGCATTCAATGCGGTTACCTACTACCACCGACCGGCATGGCTACGGCATGGGTCAACGCGGGAACAATACCCCCGTCAAGTCTCACTGTTTTACCGCCCATCCCGTGATGGGAGGTGAAAGCCGTCACTGTATCCACCTTACCGCGCACTATTCACCATCAATCACCCTCGAGGGAGGATAAGACAAGGTCCGTCCCCCGCGATACCAGGGATTCGGCCTTATCCATCCGACCTCGACCCGGCCTCGACCCGGCCCCGACGCTCGACTTAGCTCGAAGGACGGTATGGCGTGGCGCTCTGGGTCATTTCACCCTCTTGTCCCGCACCATGCCAGGGTACCCAGGGATGGCCGGCCATCCCGAAGCCACGTCGCTACAGTCAACTCAACAGGAATCGACGAAGCATCGCCTCAAGGCTCCCCTCGACTTGGCCTCCTCTCGCCCTATAAAAGGACAGGCCAGGGCGACGAATAGAGGGGGGGAGGCATCACGGAAAAAACGAAAAGCAACCATCTTTCTCCTATTTCTCTTTGAGACTTGGGCTCGACACCCTCTCTCGCCTGCTTGTAACCCCTACATGAGCACCTCGGTGCAAGGAAATACAAACCTCTCCTCCCCGCTGGACGTAGGGCCTTCTTTAGCCCGAACCAGGATAAACCCCCGTGTGTTCTCCTTGCATCACCATCCAGGAAAGAGTCACGCAGCATTTACTCGTTGGTTTAGGACCCCCCTCGGTCCGAACGCCGACAGTTGGCGCGCCAGGTAGGGGAGCGCTGCGTGCAAACGTCGCTTTCTCGCCGTTCTTCCTGGATGGCTAACCCCGAACGCCCGATCCCGTTGGGTACGGTGATCTGGTTTGGGAGTTTGGAGTTCATGTCGCTCGGCTCTGGCTATGACATGGTCCTACTCCCACCTAGGCACCCAACCGACGAAGATTACGAGCTCTCCCAGCCCGGGGGAGCAGTCAACCGGCACCGTCGCTCTAGGCGGTCGCGGGCCGCCCGGCGACGGCGAGCCCGGTACAACCACCGTCTCCACCTGACGGAGGGCGATGGGATCCCCCGGTCCGGTACCCCCCAGACAGGCGCCAGCCTAGATCTCCTTTTGGAAGGTTTGGGAAGGACGAGCCTGACCGAGGGTGGTGTGCCGACGAGGAATCCCGCCGCTCCCCCGTCCGGTGAGACACCACTGTCCGTAGCATCTATTTCGCCACGGGCAGCGACGTCCCCGTCACCATTCCCGTTTGGACTAGACTCGGTCGCCCGGGTGTATGCATCCTCCGTGAGCACTCGCATGAGCGCTTATGAGGAACTCCCCGGGCACCATCTACGCTCCACTCTGGACCTCGTTGCGTCCACGTCGGCTTCTGATTATCGGGACTCTACGGAGACACCGGAAACAGAACCTCGTGTGACCGCTTCTCCACATCACCACCTCGGTGATGGTTGGCAACGGCCACACATTCCCCCGTTGTATTACTACTTTGGCGCACCTGACCCCGACTCGGCTGACGACACCTATGATCCGACTCGCGAGTCCTTCAACATCGACGTTGAAAGCACCTTGGAATCAGAGGACGAAGAGCCGGTCGAAGAAAGGCACACGCCCCCTCATGTCGGGCTTCCTGCCGAGCGAAACGAGCCTCAGTTCCTTGCGGATCAAGGAGCGCAGCTCGAACAGATTCGCGAGTTGCAGGACCAGCTTGACGAGGAACGCGAAAACCTGGATCTTCTCCAGCAAACCCTCGAGCGTGAGCGTGCGGAACACGCATTTGGCGGGAGAGCTCGTGAGAGGGCTCGCGACGTCAATCGTCGCATCGACGAGGACCGGGCGGTCGACCCCCCGGTTTTCGCTCGACCCAGCCAGAATGTTGTCGCCGCCGCCATGCTCCTACGCAACATGCCCGAGCCATCAAACCCTGACGCCCGTCGGGCTCGAGATGAAATCCGAGGACTCCTCGAGACTGCCGCCATGCAGCAGGCCGAGAGTTCTGCCTCGAGGCGGCGTGAAGCAGCCTCGGAGCGGACCCTCGAGCCTTCCCGGCAGGAGAGGGAAGCCTCGGTTCATCCCGAGCCTGCCCGGCGAAACCGGGTAGCACCTGCCCCTGAGCCCATCACCAACGACCCCGAGCCTCGAGACACCCGTGGCAACATCGTCGAGCGTCGCACACGCAAACACGGTGACGGTGTGGCTCGAGGCTACCACGTCCACAGGGGCGGACGCTACGACAGCTCGGAAGATCGTAGCCCTTCACCCGAACCCCCGGGTCCCCGGGTGTTCAGTAAGGCTATCCGTGCGACGGTGCCCCCGGCTCGGTTCCGTCCCCCCACGACTCTCACCAAGTATAACGGCGAGACCAAACCCGAACTTTGGCTCGCCGATTTCCGCTTGGCGTGTCAGTTGGGCGGGGCCACCGACGACCGGGTCATCATTCGACAACTCCCCCTGTTCCTCTCCGACACCGCCCGAGCCTGGCTCGAGGATCTCCCGCCTTGGCAGATCCACGACTGGGACGATCTCGTGAGGGTGTTCGAGGGAAATTTCAAAGGGACCTACGTGCGCCCCGGCAACTCGTGGGACCTCCGGAGCTGTAAGCAGAAACCAGATGAGTCCCTCCGGGACTACATCCGGTGCTTCTCCCGGCAGCGTACCGAGCTCCCCAACATCACCGACTCTGACGTGATTATGGCTTTCCTCTCCGGTACCACCTGTAAGGAGTTGGTCCGGGAGTTGGGCCGTAACACCCCACTCACTGCCAACGGATTGATGGACATCGTCACCAACTTCGCCGCCGGCGAGGAGGCGGTTGGTGCAATCTTTGGCGGTGAGCCGGCAAGGGGGGAGCAGAAGGTCGACGACCCCGCGAGTTCCACCCGAGGCCCCAAGAGAAACAACCGCAAGAAGAAGAAAGGCCAGCAGGACAAGGACGGGGAATTTCCTGAGATCCGCGACTGCTACATGATCTACGGAGGCCCCTCGACCTGCCTCTCTGCGCGCCAGCGCAAGCGAGAGCGGCGCGATGTCTTCTCCGTACAATCGGCAGTACCCCGTTTCCTTGAATGGTCTGCGGTGGCCATCACTTTCGACCGTGATGACCACCCAGACTACGTCCCCAACCCAGGGGTCTATCCACTCGTCGTTGACCCCGTCATCGCCAACACACGCCTCACCAAGGTCCTCATGGACGGCGGAAGCAGCCTCAACATCATCTACTCTCAGACCCTCGACCTCTTGGGGGTCGACAGAGCGCGCCTCCAGCCTAGCGTCGGGGGCTTCCACGGAGTCGTGCCGGGAAAACGGGCGGAACCCCTCGGGCGGGTCGATCTGCCTGTTTGCTTTGGCACACCGGCCAACTTCCGAAAGGAAACTCTCACTTTCGAAGTGGTCAGATTCCGTGGAACGTACCACGCTATCCTGGGACGCCCATGCTACGCCAAGTTCATGGCGATCCCAAACTACACCTACCTCAAGCTCAAAATGCCTGGCCCAAACGGTGTCATCACTGTAGGGCCCTCGTTTGAACATGCCTACGAGTGCGACGTCGAGTGCGTCGAGCACGGCGAGGCTATTTTGGGGTCAGCGATCTTGGCCGCAGACCTCGACGGTCTAGCCAATGCGATCCCCGACCCAAAACGCCATGCCGGCAGCTTCGAGCCCGCCGAAGACGTCAAGCTCGTATCCCTCGACCCCGCTGATCCCAAGGGGAGGACGCTGAACGTCAGCGCCACCCTCGATCCTAAATAGGAAGCAGTGCTCGTCGACTTTCTCCGCGCGAACGTCGACATCTTTGCGTGGAGTCCCTCGGATATGCCGGGCATACCCAGGGAAGTCGCCGAGCACGCCTTGGAGATCCGGGCCGGATCCAAACCGGTAAAGCAACGCCTGCGCCGCTTCGACGAGGAGAAGCGCAGGATCATCGGCGAGGAGATACACAAACTGTTGGAGGCCGGGTTCATCAAGGAGGTTCATCATCCCGAGTGGCTAGCTAATCCTGTCTTAGTTAGAAAAAAGAGTGGGAAATGGAGGATATGCGTAGACTATACTGGTTTAAATAAAGCATGTCCGAAAGTTCCCTTCCCTTTGCCACGCATTGATCAAATCGTTGATTCCACCGCGGGATGTGAAACTCTCTCATTCTTAGATGCATATTCCGGCTACCACCAGATCAAAATGAAGGAGTCCGACCAGCTCGCGACTTCATTCATCACCCCATTCGGCATGTATTGCTACGTTACGATGCCCTTCGGTCTCCGAAACGCAGGGGCAACGTACCAGCGATGCATGCAACATGTTTTCGGGGAGCACATTGGGTCGACCGTCGAGGCTTACGTCGATGACATCATGGTCAAAACCCAACATGCCGGCGATCTGGTCAGCGACCTCGACGTTGCATTCAAGTGCCTCAGGGCAAAAAACATTAAACTCAATCCAGAGAAATGTGTCTTCGGCGTCCCACGAGGTATGCTTTTAGGGTTTATTGTATCTAAACGTGGCATCGAGGCCAACCCTGAAAAAATCTCTGCAATCACCAAGATGGGCCCCATCCGAGATCTGAAGGGCGTACAGAGGGTCACAGGTTGTTTGGTGGCACTCAGCCGTTTCATTTCGCGCCTCGGCGAAAAAGCACTCCCTCTGTACCGTCTCTTGAAGAAATCGGACCATTTTTCCTGGAACCTCGAGGCCGAGGAGGCTCTCACAAAACTGAAAGCCACCCTCTCTAACTCATCGATTCTCATCCCTCCGACCCCGGGGGAACCACTCCTACTCTATGTCGCCGCAACGACACAAGTAGTCAGTGCCGCCCTGGTTGTCGAACGGGCCGAGGAGGCACACACCTTGCTCGTCCAAAGGCCGGTCTACTTCGTCAGCGAGGTGCTCTCAGAGACAAAGTGTTGATACCCACAGATCTAGAAACTGCTGTATGCTGTCATCTTAACACGGCGCAAGCTCCGACACTACTTCGAGGGTCACCCGGTTACTGTGGTTTCTTCTTTCCCCTTGGGAGAGATAGCCCAGAACCGGGAAGCCTCGGGAAGGGTCGCCAAATGGGCGGTCGAGCTCATGGGCGAGGCATTGTCCTATGCGCCGCGAAAAGCTATCAAGTCACAGGTATTAGCAGATTTTCTGGCCGAGTGGACTGACACACAACTCCCACCTCCACAGCTCCAGGCGGAGCTGTGGACCATGTACTTCGATGGGTCGTTGATGAAAACGGGAGCAGGCGCGGGCTTGCTCTTCGTCTCACCCCTCGGGGTTCACATGCGCTACGTCGTCCGGCTTCATTTCCCTGTGTCTAACAACGTCGCCGAATACGAGGCACTCGTCACGGGGTTGAGAATCGCCATCGAGCTCGGGGTCCGACACCTCGACGTCCGAGGCGACTCTCAACTCGTGATCGATCAGGTCATGAAGAGCTCGAGCTGCCGTGACCCCAAGATGGAGGCCTACTGCCAAGAAGTACGGCGCCTCGAGGACAAGTTTCACGGCCTCGAGCTCAACCACATCGCACGCAGGTATAATGAGGCCGCTGACGAACTGGCAAAAATCGCGTCCGGTCGAGCCACGGTTCCACCGGACGTCTTCGCGAAAGACCTTCAGCACCCATCCGTCGACCTCAGGCCGGTCGGGGGGGTCAACGGGGCGTCGATCGACCTTCCACCTGAGGCAAAAGCCCCCTCGACCGGGGCTGAAGCCATGCAGGTGGAAGACTCGACGCCACCGTCTGACCTCGAGCCTGATTGGCGCGTCCCATACCTCGACTACCTCATCCAGGGGACCTCCCCTCGGATAGGACTGAGGCTCGACGGATCGCACGCCGGGCCAAAACTTTTGTGATCATGGGCGACAGCAGGGAGCTCTACCGTCGTAGCCCTACCGGTATCCTCCAACGTTGCATCACAAAAGAGCAAGGCAGAAATCTGCTCGGCGATCTTCACTCGGGGGCTTGCGGTCACCACGCTGCGCCTCGAACCCTCGTCGGAAACGCCTTTCGACAAGGATTCTATTGGCCGACCGCGGTCTCCGACGCTGTCAAGCTAGTACGCTCCTGCGAGGGTTGTCAGTACTATGCGAGACAGACTCATCTTCCGGCCCATGCCCTACAAACTATCCCCGTCACATGGCCATTCGCCGTTTGGGGGCTCGACGTTGTCGGACCACTGAAAAGAACGACCGGCGGCTTCACCCACTTGCTCGTCGCGATCGACAAATTCTCCAAGTGGATCGAGGCCCGCCCTATCACCAGCATCAGGTCCGAACAAGCTGTACTTTTCTTCACTAACATTGTTCATCGCTTCGGGGTCCCCAACTGTATCATCACAGACAATGGCACCCAGTTCACTGGCAAAAAGTTTTTGGATTTCTGCGACAACCACCACATCCGTGTGCTCTGGTCGGCCGTGGCTCATCTAAAAACAAACGGGCAAGTGGAACGTGCCAACGGCATGGTTCTACAAGGCCTGAAGCCCAGAATCTTTAGTAAACTAAACAAACATGGAAAAAAATGGGCTGCCGAGCTACCCTCGGTCCTGTGGAGCCTAAAACAACACCGAGTCGAGCCACAGGGTTCACTCCGTTCTTCTTAGTCTACGAGTCTGAGGCTATGCTACCAACCGATATAGAATACGGGTCCCCGAGGTTGAAGGCATACAACGAAGGACACAACGACGCCACCAGACAGGACGCCCTCGACCAGCTCGAGGAAGCCCGAGATGTGGCCCTGTTGCATTCTGCCAGGTACCAGCAGGGTCTCCGACGCTACCACGACAGATACGTCCGCAAGCGTGACCTCAACGTTGGTGACTTGGTGCTACGGCGGAACCAGAACACCAAGGGACAGCACAAGCTTACACCACCATGGGAAGGCCCGTACATCGTCGCAGAAGTACTAAAGCCGGGCACCTACAAGCTATCCAACGAGAAGGGCGAAATCCTCACCAACGCTTGGAATATTGAACAGCTACGTCGCTTCTTTCCTTAAAAAGCCTCGAGGCTCTGTATTTCCTTTTTCGTCAATAAAGAATACAGCGATGTTCAATTTTTTTGTTTCGTGATGAGGAAGGATCGACCCTGCACTCCCAGGGTCGACCCTCCCTCGGGGGCTGCAAGGGGGGAACCCCCGGTCCCCGAAAAACCGAAAAAACTTATGCTCTTTTTTAAAAATTTAAGAACCGTTTCTTAGATCGACTTCGCTGAAAGAGCACCCTAAGGTTCGAAAGGGCTCTCGAGCCTGGAGCATCACCTACGCCTCCGAGGCTACGGTACCTCCACTCGACCCTTGCGCCTTTTAGAGGTACACCTTCACGCTAGGAAGATCTAAACAACGGCTCCTAAAATTAAAAAAGAACATACCCCCTGTCGCTTAGATCAGACTCTCACACGATTTACTAGGCCGCAACATCACCCCGAAGCTCGAGGGTAGTCGAGCCGCGAGATCACTTACGCCCCCGGGCTACGGTACCTCCACTCGCTCCCTTACGCCGAAGGATGCAGCTGCGCGCTAATTAAATCACACGAGAACGCGATCCGAGCGATAAAGGGAAGAAAAGCTCGAGTAAAACTAAATCAACCACGAACCGGTTTATGTTTCGAGTCTTTTAGGCCCCCGCGGCCACCACGATCAAAATTCGAAATACTAACTTATTACATGGGCCTTCATGCCCAGATTTGGCTCACAGGCCTTCGTCGTCAGCAGGCGGAACCACCTCGGCTTCAAAAAGCGAGGCCAGGCGGCTCCCGGGTTCCTCGGCGGCCTCGATCAGCTCCACGCACGCATCTTCGTTCTCCTCGTCTGTCCGATCGGGGTCTGTGATGAAACCCTCGGCCACGAGCCTCATGTCAAACACAAACCCCAAACGAACGACGGCCAGCGCCCTCTTCACGCCATGATGGAGGCCGTTCCGTATCTTCTCCCGGGCAAGGCGGCCCAGCGCCACCATCCGTCGGACGAAGGAGTTCCCCGGAACATCCTCCCCGGTGTTGGCGTCGGGCTCGACCCCTAGGCCATCACACACGGTGGTGATTGCGCCCTGGAGAAGTTGGCTCCTCCGGACCTCGGCTTCGAAGAGGCTCTGGAAGGAGTTGGCACATGATTGAGCCTCTCGGTTCTCTCTCTCCAGCTCTGAAACACGACAAACAGATTAGTACCCAACGCGGGGCCTTCAACGTCGTGACTGTAACAACCACACTTACCCTCGATGTGGGTCTGCAGGCCCACGACCTCGTCACAGAGCCCCCCCGCAGGTTCGCTCGAGCCCTAGGAAGGCGCTGTCCTTGTCATGGATAGCGGCCTTTAGCGCCTCGATCTCCTGCCGAGCAGACTCGAGAGCTGCGTCCTTCTCTTGGGAGGCTCCCCGCAGCGTCGTGATCTCGGCGTGGAAGGCGTCGCGCTGAAGACTGACCTAGGAAACATCCTCCTCGAGCTCCTTCACCCGCGCAGACAAGGGCTCGAGGTCCCTGCGCGCCTGGGCAGCCTCCTCCCGAGCCTTGTCCAGGCTTGTGCGCATCACGGCCTCGGCCGCCCATGCCTGCATCGCCTCTTCTTTCAATGTGGCGTATGCGACGCGCAGTTCAGCCATCTCGGCGTTCCGATCGGATAGCCGTTTCTGGGCCTCCTCGACCAGAACCCGTTGCTGAGATAGCGCGCCCCACACGCCACTCTCGTCCTGGATGAAGAGCGACTTGCGGCGGGAGTACTCCTTCAGCTCATGAACGCGATTCTAAAAGGTCACAAATCCGAGGAAAAAACACATCAAGAAAGCCGACGGGTCGATCGTACCTCGGTGGCATCCCCCATACTCCGCACGGCACCGGACGCCACTCGGAGCAACCGGTCGAGGTGCTGGCGGACGCCCTCGAGGTACTCCCATCGGTGCACCTCATCTTTGTCGCTCAAGACAAAGATGGGCTCGGCGTCGGGGTTCGTAGCGTCCCTGAACTCAAGGGACGGCCCCCCCACTTCGGCAGCTCCGTCTCGGCCCGCGCTATCGCCAGCGCGGCGATGTCGGGCCACGACGAGGATGACCCGGCCGGGGCATCTCCCGGTCCCGCGGAAGGACCGGCCTCGCCCGCGGTATCCACCTCTCCAACGGCCGTCGCGACACCGGCCTGGTCCGCGACCTCACCCCCCTCGACCCCCATCGTTTGTTTTCCCTTGTCCAGGCAGACGTTGTCGAGGGGAGCGTGAGGGCGGGCACTGACGACCGCCGGCGCCTCTGGAGCCGGCGCCTCGACCGACGACGGCTCCGGTACCAGCGCCTCGACCGTCGGCACCGCCGGAGCCGGCGCCTCTTCTTCTGGTGCTCCGGATAGGGGCTCGACCGCCCCGACCTCCACCATGCCCGCTGGCTTTGCCAACGGGCCTTATCGCGGCTGCGACCCCTTCGCCAGGACCGTCTCTTGCCCTGACACCGACGCGACCTCCTCCCTGGTCACGTCAGCACCCGCCCGTTCCGCGTCGCGGACGGGTGCCTCGCCCGTCGCGACCGCAACGGCAGCCTCGGCCGTCCCCGACGACCTGGGCCCCGCCTCGACCACGTCAAGAGCCGCCGCCGTTGCCGGTTCGGCCCCCTCGACGGCAGGCTCCGGACCGACAACCGCCGCGGCATCGGCTGACCCTGGCTGATGTCGCAGGCGCCCTTTCGCGGCCTCGACCTAGCGGACCCAGGCCGCGTCATGCTCCGCCGTCCGGTTGAGGACAACGGCGCTGGCTCGCAGCGACTTCATAGGGGTAGGCCCCATTGGCTCCGCCTTCCGCTTCAGCCTGCGAAGTGAGAAGAAATTGTCGGCCAACGGACTTTGGGAAAGGCAGGACGACCAAGTTGAGATACTTACCCGGAAATCGGCACCAAGTACCTCGACCCCGCGCGGCTCGAGCCTCCCGGGACGGCCGCTGGTGGCCTCGCGGCGGCCTCACCAGCAGGCCGAGAGCTCCTGGGAGCCCCGGCCGATGCACCGCCCTGCGCCCTTTGTGCTTCCGAGGCCAGCTGGCCTCGGGTCCTTACTCCCGCCGGCGCCGCCGCCGATGACGACGCCGGTACCGCCGTCTCCGCCCCTGCCGGAGCTTGCGAGGCCCCGGCTGGTGCGGACGTCCCCGTCGACCCCTCTCGCCGGGTCCGGGGTAAAATGGCCCCTCCCCTCGAGGGGCCCGCTTCCTTCTCCACCTTCTTCCCCTCGACCTCCTCGACCACAACGACCGAGGAGGACCCCCCCTGATGGGCTCCAGTAGGGGGCGAATGTCGGGAAGGTCGCCCAGCCCGGTCGCAACCTCATACCGCGACAGGGCATCATCGTCTTCGTCGCTGCTGCCGTCGTCCTCCCCCGAGACTGTCTCGGAAGGCGACGGCGACAGGGGCACCCCGTCGATGGTCTGCTGGCGCCGGCGCTTCTTCAACGCCTCCGCCTCTTTGGCCTTGCGGGCCGCCCGCTTCTTGGCCGTCTCTTTGGCCTGCTTCTTCTGGGAGGCATGCAGGCGTCGAGCCTCCCGGGCGGGCCGGTCCTCCAGGACTGGTGGGCGCGTTTCCCGCAACGCCGACAAATCCTACACGCCGGCCTCGACCACATCAGCAAAATCCACAGAAAAACAAGAATAGCAATACCTTAGCCCCGGGACACGTACCACGGATTCGCACCCTTCGGTAGGCCTCATGGGAACCTGATTGGCCTCCTCCGCCTTGAAGTTCCCGACCATCCGGCGAGCCCGCCAGAGGACCTCCTCGAGGGTGAGAGATTCGTGGGACATCCGGGTACCCTCCAAGTTCGCCTCTGGAGTCATCTGGTCCAGGCGGAGACGACGCTGGCTCAACGGCATCACTCTGCGGCGATGGAAGCCTGCAGCCACCACCGCAGCCGTCAGGCCCCGAAGGCGAAGCTGCTGCAGCGCCGCCAGCAGCGGATCCAAGCGCGTCTTCTCGGCCTCGGGCACTCCGTACGACCAATGCTCTTCTCGAGCAGTCAGCACGCGGCCGGTGTACCTCGGCAACCGATTTTCATCATTGCGGAGGTAGAACCAACCCTCGTGCCACCCACTGTTCGAGGAGATGAGGCGGGCCGGGATGTATAGATCCGTCCGACCCGATCTCACCTGTAGCACGCAGCTCCCAACTCGGGCCGCGCACAGGATGCCTTTCTCCCTCGCCCTCTTGGCGAAGAGCTCGGCCTTGAAAAGGTGAAGCCACAGGTTCCACTGCGGCTCCACCCCGAGGTAGCCCTCGCAGACCGCCGCGAAGATGGCGGCCTGCGTGACGGCGTTGGGGGAAAGGTGATGAAGCTCCACCCGGTAGTAGTGGAGGAGCGCGCGCATGAAGACCGACGCCGGCACGCCAAACCCCCGCTCATGAAAGCTGACGAAGCTCACCACGTACCCTTCAGGGGGCGCTGGCTCCTGATGGGCGGGGGGCGGCGCCACCCACTCCGGCTGCGCCAAGTTCGTCCTCGGCCGCAGCAGCCCGTCCTCGACCAACTCCTCCAACCTCCTCTCCGTCACCGAGGAGGCGGCCCAGTCGTCGGTGGGGAGGATCTGGCTCTTTCCTGCCATCGATGTCGTCGGGAGGGGATGGAAGGAAAGGATGCGGTGGCTGCGGCAAGACGGGCGGAGAACGCGATGGGGCAGGGGATGTCTAAGGCAAAGGATTGCAGGGATGCAAGTAACCAGTGGGGAACGAAGACCCCAGGGCCCTAGCTTTATATGCCCGGACGGAAGCCCAACGGCCGCGCGAAAAGTAAGGAGCGGTTTTTCGCGATAAACACGCTCACCTAACCGTTTCCTTATATCTCGCAGGAACTGAGCACATGGCCGCTCCCCACGTCGTAACCGTACGCCGATACCGCGCCGATCTCGTCTCCCGAAAAAACGCGCCCGGCCAACGAAATATCTCCAGGTATGTCTTAAATGGGTGCGAAACCCGCAATAAGTCTCGAGGGAGCGAAAGCTGGCCCTCGAACGGGGTTCGACAGCTGCCCTCGAGCAACAGAGTTAGGGACGACCCAGGGTGCGCCCGTACATGGCCAAGGGCTCGAGCCACGCTCTCGAGGCACCCCAGGACGTATTCGAGGCCGAAGGAGAAGGTTGTGGTAGGAATCCCTCCGGGGGAGGCATCGAGCCCTCGAATCCTGTCGAAGGGAATCGAGATCCACACGACCACTTCTTGGCATTTTTGAGGGCGCCTCCGGGCCACTAGCCGACCCCTAACGAACGGGGCACGGGTTCTCACTCGAATTCTCCCGTTAGCAGCTCACCGGAGATCGTCGGAACTCGGGCCCAAACGAGGCTAGTACGACGTTCTCCACCCCTCCTCCTTTTTTCGAAAAAGGAGCGTGAGGGTCGCGAAAGACGACCGGGACTCTGATCGACCTCGTGCGTGCGAGGCTCGGGGTCCCGACCGCAAAAATGGGTGCGAAGCCCGCAATAAGTCTCGAGGGAGCGAAAGCTGGCCCTCGAACGGGGTTCGATAGCTGCCCTCGAGCAACAGAGTTAGGGACGACCCGGGGTGCGCCCGTACATGGCCAAGGGCTCGAGCCACGCTCTCGAGGCACCCAGGACGTATTCGAGGCCGAAGGAGAAGGTTGTGGTAGGAATCCCTCCGGGGGAGGCATCGAGCCCTCGAATCCTGTCGAAGGGAATCGAGATCCACACGACCACTTCTTGGCATTTTTGAGGGCGCCTCCAGGCCACTAGCCGACCCCTAACGAACGGGGCACGGGTTCTCACTCGAATTCTCCTGTTAGCAGCTCACCGGAGATTGTTGGAACTCTGGCCCAAACGAGGGTAGTACGACGTTCTCCACCCCTCCTCCTTTTTTCGAAAAAGGAGCGTGAGGGTCGCGAAAGACGACCGGGACTCTGATCGACCTCGTGCGTGCGAGGCTCGGGGTCCCGACCGCAAAAATGGGTGCGAAGCCCGCAATAAGTCTCGAGGGAGCGAAAGCTGGCCCTCGAACGGGGTTCGACAGCTGCCCTCGAGCAACAGAGTTAGGGACGACCCGGGGTGCGCCCGTACATGGCCAAGGGCTCGAGCCACGCTCTCGAGGCACCCCAGGACGTATTCGAGGCCGAAGGAGAAGGTTGTGGTAGGAATCCCTCCAGGGGAGGCATCGAGCCCTCGAATCCTGTCGAAGGGAATCGAGATCCACACGACCACTTCTTGGCATTTTTGAGGGCGCCTCCGGGCCACTAGCCGACCCCTAACGAACGGGGCACGGGTTCTCACTCGAATTCTCCCGTTAGCAGCTCACCGGAGATCGTCAAAACTCGGGCCCAAACGAGGGTAGTACGACGTTCTCCACCCCTCCTCCTTTTTTCGAAAAAGGAGCGTGAGGGTCGCGAAAGACGACCGGGACTCGTACGAGGCCCGCTCGACGGGGCGCCTCGACCGTGCCCCGTCTCCGACTCATATGAGGCCCGCTCGACGGGGTGCCTCGACCGCGCCCCGGCTCCGACTCGTACGAGGCCCGCTCGACGGGGCGCCTCGACCGCACCCCGGCTCCGACTCGTATGAGGCCCGCTCGACGGGGCACCTCGACCGCGCCCCGGCTCCGACTCGTACGAGGCCCGTTCGACGGGGCGCCTCGACCGCACCCCGGCTCCTCGACACCTTTTCTTTACCTACCCAGGACAAAAGCCATAGCATTCAATGCGGTTACCTACTACCACCGACCGGCATGGCTACGGCATGGGTCAACGCGGGAACAATACCCCCGTCAAGTCTCACTGTTTTACCGCCCATCCCGTGATGGGAGGTGAAAGCCGTCACTGTATCCACCTTACCGCGCACTATTCACCATCAATCACCCTCGAGGGAGGATAAGACAAGGTCCGTCCCCCGTGATACTAGGGATTCGGCCTTATCCATCCGACCTCGACCCGGCCTCGACCCGGCCCCGACGCTCGACTTAGCTCGAAGGACGGTATGGCGTGGCGCTCTGGGTCATTTCACCCTCTTGTCCCGCACTATGCCAGGGTACCCAGGGACGGCCGGCCATCCCGAAGCCACGTCGCTACAGTCAACTCAACAGGAATCGACGAAGCATCGCCTCAAGGCTCCCCTCGACTTGGCCTCCTCTCGCCCTATAAAAGGACAGGCCAGGGCGACGAATAGAGGGGGGGAGGCATCACGGAAAAAACGAAAAGCAACCATCTTTCTCCTATTTCTCTTTGAGACTTGGGCTCGACACCCTCTCTCGCCTGCTTGTAACCCCTACACGAGCACCTCGGTGCAAGGAAATACAAACCTCTCCCCCCCGCTGGACGTAGGGCCTTCTTTTGCCCGAACCAGGATAAACCCCCGTGTGTTCTCCTTGCATCACCATCCAGGAAAGAGTCACGCAGCATTTACTCGTTGGTTTAGGACCCCCCTCGGTCCGAACGCCGACACTAAGGGTCCTAAATGCAAATCCGTAGACTCATTTGAATAGTGCAGGTAGGACCTATTTGCTTAGCTTATTTAAAGATTCTTTCAGGGGCCTAACCGTGAAGTATGTGACTCATTTGAACAGTTCGAGCAGAGCTCGGGTTGGTTTAGCGAAAACCCAAGGGCCTCGAGGCAAAAGTGTTTTCCTTTTTTCTTTTTCCTTTTTCTTTTATGCAGATTTTTGGCTAAATCTTTGGAAATTAATATCTCTTGCTAGGTAAATCCAAAAATAGCAAAAGTAGACTTTTTGGAAACCTTGAGAATAGATCTATGCAGTAGAGTCATAAAATGTTACATGTTTGTAGATGTTTTCTGATGTTTTATTTAAGCTTTAAAAATGCTCCAAAAATGCTTATAAGCTTGACCAGAGCCTTATCTTGAGTTTTAGAACCCCAAAAATGGTGATTCTTGTTTTGTTAATTTTGTGATGACATGTACTTGCTAGGAAAAATATCAAACACACTATTTGTTCACTGTTTTCTTAAGGTTTTAATTTGACCTTGATAAATAAGGAAATCCACATTATATTGCGTGTCATTTTTATATCTTGAGTTGTGTTGCTCCAAATGATGTGAAATTTTTATGGTAGTCTTTCCATGCTATGAATGTAATGTGGTATAAATTTCATGGTCATTGCTTATTGTATGCTCAAGTTATTGATTTAACTTGTTTATAGCTTGATAAATAGCTTATAAATAATATATAAATGATAAAATAGAAAATGTTGTTCCATTACCTTAGTATGATGTTTCTCTATCATATTGATTCATAATGTGGCCTTGTGTTCATAGAAAATATTGAGTGTTAAGTTTAACTTGCTCTCACATGTTTTATTGCTATAGTCATTTGTCTTTTTCATAGAGGTTGTTATATATGTCCAAATGGTTTCAAATTTGGATAGTAGACTTTTGGGAGCATGTGTAGGCCTCTGTAATTTTGGTAGAATTTATTATGCACTTTTGATATGTGTTCATAATTCCACCAAATTATCTAAATAAATCAAGAAAATGCATTAAAATAATTTATTTAGGAATGCACACTATGTTTTCTGGTGTTCATTAGTCATGTGTGACATGTTGGTAAAGTTGGTTTTGTCTAATTATATGTTTGCAACATAAGTTAATAATTATTTCTTGCAAATGAGGTTTCTGAACAGATCTGGGAACTTAGCAAAGTTCTTCAGGATAATGTGCTTTGTTGTGAAACTTATTTATACAAAAGTTGTAGATAATTTATGTATCTAGTTGCTGTTAAAATTTGGTGGCATTTGACCATGTGGTTTAGGAGTTATAGCTGTTTAAAGTTGGAGTACAGAATTACTTGCTCTCTGTCTTGTTAGATCAGTTGCTGTGTTTATATAAATTTGACATATTAAACTTTGGAATCATGCTGTGATGATTATAAATGAAATATAGATAATTTCATAAGATTTCCAGAATGTCTTGTTACAAGTCAATTGGAGTTACAGAACTCCAGTTATGTTTGATTTAACCAGCTGCTGTTCTGATCTTCGAAAAATGGCAGATTCTAAATTAAGTTGTTGCTTCACCTTGCTTTGCTATGCTGATTTCTAAGAGTGATATACACCTTTGTTAGTGTTAAGTGTGCTTGAGATCTTGTGTGACTTGTGTCATGATCGATATGCTGGTCATCTTCTAAGGATATGCTTAAGTGATAGTTAAGTTGATTAACTCTAGTGCCCATGTGAACTTGGTGTGCTGGTATGAATGTTGTGTTATTGCATTTCTATGTATTCATACACTTGCATCTTGCATCTCATTTAGGTACGCTAGATGCACCACGTGAAGGACGTATTGTGGAGCCAAACCCGAAGATGGAGTTGGTGGATCCATCCCGAAGGGAAATGCTCGCCAAGCGAGTTCTTCTGACATACTCTAACTTGAGTCGGATCCCAGGCAAGCCCCGGAGCATTATAAGCCTCCTATCTTCAAAGCAATTAATTCTATATATGTTATAAGTATTGTTGCATTAAGTGATAGGAGTTGGTTGGAAACTCTTGCTGCATTATACCATTCCTTGTCCAGATATACGAATCTTTGAATCCTACATAGACTAGGATCGAGTAGATGCTTAGCCCTGCTTTAAGCGGTAGAAGTCAGGTGATTTCCTGTCACCTGCGAGATATTGAGATATTCATATATGGCACGGTTGGCTATATTTGCTATCGTGGAATGGAACCATGTGTTAATAAAATGAAATGAGACCGGGCGGGATGACGATAGTGAAGCAACAAAGCATAGAGGTCTTGGGTGTGAATCTATCCCCGTCTGAGTCGTTTAAGGACCGATTCGCTGTACGTCCTTGAGTCATGTTGAGCGCAGTCTAACACTTAGTTGGCCGGATAAGTCGTTCCGACCGCGAAGCCGAGTAATGTGATTCAGGCCAGGAATCGAATGGTAGGTTGCTTTTTGGAGGAGAGAAAGGATGTGCTTGGGGACATTGGCGTGAGACCAAGGGGGGTTAGAGTCCCTATCACCTAGCAGAGTGTCGCCCTTGGGGTCGCGACATCATTCGGACCCGCGATTCCTGAATCATATGAAAAGGTGGCTTGTGTGACCCTGGCAGGGGCCTGCGCGGTGAGTGTTAGAAATACCCCTCCAGCTGGATAGGAATTCGATTCGAATCGCCGTCACTCCCGGTTAGTGAGCACTTGACTTGAGCAGCGGCAACGTAGATTCCATTAAATTGAACGGATGGTTAATTGGATAACGATGGAAAGGTTGCCTAAATTTATACCTGCTATGGTTAATATTGTTTGCTCCTAATAAAGTGAGTGCTCTAGTACAGGTTCTAATATAGATGATAGGTTAATGATAATTAACTTGATGCTTAAGTATTAATGATTGATCATCTATATTAAGCTTTTATGCAAAATGTTGTCAAGCTAGCCCCACTTTATATCAGCCTTGCATGATCCTTGGTGTCACCTTATTTCTGGTTTCTGACGGGTAAGTCTAGCTGAGTACTTTGTCGTACTCAGGGTTTTATCCCCACTTGTTGCAGGTTATGATGTATCATGGCGACTGCAAGAGTTGGTTGGCTCCTGCCTTAGTGGCGGAGTGTGATCATGGGCATGATCCTTCTTATTTACCTTATCTCTAATGCTTTTGTTGGAAGTCGACCGTGGTACTGGCATGTATTTGAAATCAGAGAAATGTTAGTTTCAAATTACTTTGCTTCCGCTACTTTTCAAGTTAATTTGTAATAACTATGTTGAACTCCGATGTAAATTGATTTACTTGTAAAATGATTGTAACATGTGACTTGTTATGTTGAATCACAACGATCTTGGCTTGTATGTTGGTTGGTTTGAAATCCCTCGTGATTTTATTGGACTACCGGAGTTATATGGGCTCAAGTGCGAGAATTTGATCACTTCGGTGATTGTTTTTGTACTTGTGCTCTTATAATTTGGACGGTTCTGTTACACGAAGACTGCAATAAATTATCTTCAAAATTCAAAAAAAAGAAGAGACAACAAAAACCTGTCAGCATGAAGCCAATACCACAAGAAGTGAGACCATGTCTTCAGATTGTCACTAATAATCAACAATCGCTTGTCGGTACGAGGGAGTCTTCGTCCCGGAAGAGTGCTCAGAACGAATGCACAACACCAAATCGCAAATGAATGACAGGCACCTGTTCTTGTTCCCGCTAAGGGGCTTCGACCAGCGTCATGTCCCAAAAGGCCTTCCCAAACACCAAGCTTACCCTTTTGCAAGACTAAATGCATGTAACAAAAAGCATATCGACATCACTTGGATCTTCGTCCAACAACAAGCTTGTGCAAAATGAAAGCAAAGCTACCACTTGCGAAGTTTAGGCCGCTACGATGATTTGGCTAGGACAAAATAGGGTGCCAGGCTAACTGAGAGAAGCATGGCCCAAGGAAACAATTTAGGTGCACTCCAACCAAATTTGCACCTACTACTCAGTTCGGATTCAGCAACTCACTTTACATTTACATTATTATTGTTTTAACATATTTCAGTTGTATATAAACCTTTAAAACCTCACTGGTTCATGCAAGTACAGAACCGTTGCTAGACTTTGTGAGATCATTAAAAAAAATTCAAAAGTGCATGAAGACATTAAATTTTCTATTTAAAATCTTTTCTTATGAGCGTATGAGCATTTTGTCATAAAAAATTCTCGTGTGAGAATTTGACCCTGTCAAGTTCCATCAAATTGCAATAACGTATTGTTGCTATAATAGTTTGAGACCCATTTATTTCTATCACATGCACGCTGGACTCACTTTTTATACACTATTGACTTTAATTACAAAGATCTTTTAAGCTTGTAAGTTTTACCAATTTTGCGAAATCATTACATTCCTAAGTAGACATCGCCTGTTCTATTTTTCAAAAAAACATGGCGCTCTCACCTTCAGAAAATATTCTTATCTGGGCATTATTCAAAATTCATGTCTATTTACAAAGCTCTAAGGAGCAAAAATCTGTAACAAGCAGAAAATAAAGCTCTAAGGAGCAAAGATCTGCAAGAAGCAGAAAACAAAGCTCTAAGGAGCAAAGATCTGCTTGCTCTGCAAGAAGCAGAAAACAAAGCTCTAAGGAGCAAAGATCTGCAAGAAGCAGAAAACAAAGCTCTAAGGAGCAAAGATCTGCAACAAGTAGAAAATAAAGCTCTAAGGAGCAAAGATCTGCAACAAGTAGAAAACAAAGCTCTAAGAAGCAAAGATCTGCAAGAAGCAGAAACTAAAGCTCTAAGGAGCAAAAATCTGCAACAAGCAAAAAAAAAGCTCTAAGAACCAAAGATCTGCAATAAGCAGAAACCAAAGCTCTCAGGAGCAAAAATCTGCAACAAACAGAAATTAAAGCTCTAAGGAGCAAAGATCTGCAATAAGCAACAAAAAAAGCTCTAAACAACAAAAGAATTGCAAATCTGCAACAAGCAACCTAAGGGGCTGCTCAACCACTATACACCTAAGAACATCCAAAGTCTTCACCATTCTTTAGATCCAAGGTCGAATTCTGATGGAAAAAAACTTTTTGCGAAACCATACAAAATTCATTAGAAAACACTCTGAAGTTGGAAAGCAAAAATCTAGGGTCAATTCAGCAGGCTGTTTTATTGCCTTGTTCGCATGGCTGAAAAAGCCATTGCTAAACTACTGTTCGCTGGTTTGTTGTAAAAAAACACAACATTGATAAGCTCAAGTTAACAGAGCCTTAGACTTCGGGCGTTGATGAAAACTCAAAATAAAATAAAAATAAAAAATAGATTTGATGAAACCTCAAACTCATCCAAACCATACATAGAGGGGAAAACTTGAGTTAATACCAAACACGAAGAATTCCTTCGTTGCCTCAAGCTCAGCGAAATCTTCTTAGGGGCTTCATCTAGACAAAGGATTCTTTATCAAATCAACAAAACAAATCCTTCTTCCTTCTCTTAAAAATACCACAAGAAAGTCTTTAGAACTTCTTCGAGGGGCTCACATAAATGACACACACAAATTTATAATGGATTTCCAAGCAATCAGAATGTTTTCAATTCGGTAAAATTTTTTTGCATAATGAACAATCAGCAAAGCAGTCTCCATTGTAAATTCTCATCAAAGTATAAATGAGAAAACTAGTTCCCCTAAAAAAATAATCTTATCAACGATCGAAGAGTATACTTTAAATATACTCATGTATCGGCAAAACACATAAAGTAGGTAGCATCATTATTTGAACAAGCAAAAAACAATGCTAACCTATCAAAAGAATCATAAAATATATTCACTAAGGTGAATTTTTACTTCAAAAAATGAAGTCTGCATGTTATCTTCGTCTAAAAGAGCGAATGAATTTCGACTTCAAAAATGAAGTCTGCATGTTAACTTCGCCAAAAAAGAGCGAATAAAGATGAATTTTGACTTCAAAAATGAAGTCTGCATGTTAACTTCGCCAGAAAGAGCGAATAATATTTCAAATTCACTAAGGTGATTTTTGACTTCAAAAAAGAAGTCTGCATGTTATCTTCGCCAGAAAGAGCGAATAATATTTTATATTCACTAAGTTGAATTTAGACTTCAAAAATGAAGTCTGCATGTTACCTTCGCCAAAAAGAGCGAACAATATTTCATATTCACTAAGGTGAATTTTGACTTCAAAAATGAAGTCTGCATGTTATCTTCGTCAGAAAGAGCGAATACTATTTTAAATTCACTAAGGTGAATTTTGACTTCAAAAATGAAGTCTGCATGTTATCTTCGCCAGAAAGAGCGAATATTATTTCAAATTCACTAAGGTGAATTTTGACTTCAAAAATGAAGTCTGCATGTTATCTTCGCCAGAAAGAGCGAATATTATTTCCAATTCACTAAGGTGAATTTTAACTTCAAAAATAAAGTCTGCATGTTATCTTCGCCAGAAAGAGCGAATATTATTTTAAATTCACTAAGGTGAATTTTGACTTTAAAAATAAAGTCTGCATGTTATCTTCGCCAGAAAGAGCGAATAATATTTTCAAATTCACTAAGGTGAATTTTGACTTTAAAAATGAAGTCAGGTAAATTTTGACTTCATCACTAAGTGAAATTTGATTTCAGAAAATACGAAGTCAATTCATCGCCTTCGCTTAAAAAGTAAGGGAATGGTGTTTTCAAATTTACCTAAGTGAAATTTGATTTCAGAAAATATGAAGTCAATTCATCGTCTTCGCATAAAAAGTAAGGGGACGGTGTTTTCAAATTTACCTAAGTGAAATTTGATTTCAGAAAATACGAAGTCAATTCATCGCCTTCGCTTAAAAAGTAAGGGGACGGTGTTTTCAAATTTACCTAAGTGAAATTTGATTTCAGAAAATACGAAGTCAATTCATCGCCTTCGCTTAAAAAGTAAGGGGACAGTGTTTTCAAATTTACCTAAGTGAAATTTGATTTCAGAAAATACGAAGTCAATTCATCGCCTTCGCTTAAAAAGTAAGGAGACGGTGTTTTCAAATTTACCTAAGTGAAATTTGATTTCAGAAAATACGAAGTCAATTCATCGCCTTCGCTTAAAAAGTAAGGGGACAGTGTTTTCAAATTTACCTAAGTGAAATTTGATTTCAGAAAATACGAAGTCAATTCATCGCCTTCGCTTAAAAAGTAAGGAGACGGTGTTTTCAAATTTACCTAAGTGAAATTTAATTTCAGAAAATACGAAATCAATTCATTGCCTTCGCTTAAAAAGTAAGGGGACAGTGTTTTCAAATTTACCTAAGTAAAATTTGATTTCAGAAAATACGAAGTCCATTCGTCGCCTTTGCTAAAAAGTAAGGGGACGACATTTTCAAATTCACAAAGGTGAAATTTGACTATAGAAAACAAAGTCTACGTGTCGCCTTCGCTAAAAAGTAAGAGGACGGCGTTTTCAAATTCACCAAAATGAAATTTGACTTTAAAAAACGAAGTCTATGCGTCACCTTCGCTAAAAAGTAAGGGAACGGCGTTTTCAAATTCATAAGATAAAATTTGACTTAAAAAAACGAAGTCTACGTGTCGCCTTCGCTAAAAAGTAAGGGGACGACGTTTTCAAATTCACAAAGATAAAATTTGACTACGCGTCGCCTACGCTAAAAAGTTAAGGGATCATCGTTTTCAAATTCATTAAGGAGAATTATAATTTCTAAGCAGAATCTACTAGACAATTCTGAGACATTCTTATTTCCACCATGAAAGCAAAACAATTTATTACATAAAAAAGATCACAACAAAAGTTACAATCACTCGCTTTCCGAAACAACAAAAAATGCAGCTTCACTAATCAACTCTTCAACAACCCTATCTAACACAACCGTAGAAATTCTTCAGAGAAACAACTTGGCGAAGCACTCGAACATGATGACTGGAAAATACAGAACGCCACAATTACTTCACATATTATTTCTACAAAAAAAAACTAGTGCCACAATAACCAACCTGAGAAACTCTGCTGAAGTCAACAATTCGTGGCAAAAAACATTTCTTGTTCCTAGTAATAAAATTTTTACATTCAAAATCTAAAAGCAACACTTCATCAGCAAATAAACTACAACGACCAAAAGACAAAATTTCAGAACATAATCCTCAATCTTCGCTTCAAGCTTGGCTTCAACAGAAATACACCAAGACTCCATATTATGAAGAGCTTCAGCTGTCTCTACCCTTTCTTTCTCTTTAGAAGCAAGTTGAGATTTCAAAGATTTAATCTCTTTAACAAGACTTTTCTCGTGAAGCTGCATTCTTCGCATCATCTTCAATTGATTTACGCAAGCTCCTTTGCAAAAGAACATTTTACAAAAACAAAAAATTTTCATACACGAAATCAAACATATATCACAAATCAACATAAAAGTTTAACTAAATTTAAATAACAAAATCAAAGAAAACTTTTTCGAACCTTGTAAATCATAGAAACACTGGCGTTTGCCAACTCAAGCGAAGATTTACCAACAAGTTCAGCCTCCGCATCAGGAACTGCGAAGGCATCATCAATGCACTTTGACAACTTTAATTCTGGCTTCTTCGGCATAATACGAAGTTTATCCAAACCAATCCCAACAAATTTGAAAGTGTCTAAATTCACACCTTAAGCCTGGTAGAATTTCATACAGTGTTTGTAAGCAGCAGGATCAACTCCATCAGGAATGGTTTCTAAAATTTCAGCTGGGGTAGAAGGTTTCTGGGCAACTTCCTTCATCTTTCCAACATCCACAGTTGTCTCTCTACGAGACGAAGAATCTGAAAAAAAATTTCTCTGTACAAAATCAAACCACAAGTCATTTAAAGAACCAAAAAAAACTACAAAAAATATATATACATATATGTACACACCAATTACCTGTAGTAACTCCCTTTTCAAGATGACACACAATTTTTTCACCTGTGTTTACATCGATAATGGATTCAGAAAGACGAGAAGAACGAGCATTCTCGGCTTCTTCATCAAAAACATCATCATCAGATTCATCAAAATCAAAATTAACAGTAGTGGTACCCTTAGCCTTGACAACCCTAACTTTTGGAGCTCCAGCCTTCACAGGTTCACCTCCCAAAGCAATATCTCCTTCTGCCACAACTTTAGGAGGTGACACAACTCCTAAAATCCTTGAGGGTGTTTCAACTGCAAACCTCTGAGAAGATGGCCCTGCAGTCTCCTGCGAAGTCAAAATAGCAATCTCACCTTCCTCTTGTGAATCTAAAACAACATCTTTAGCAACGGCAGCACCAATAGGAACTTGAACGCCAGCAACCGGGGAGGATAAAACATCTTCGCCAAAATTAATCTGAGACGAAGACAAAATAGCTTCGCCCAAATTAACATCAGAATGAACATTGGTCTCCAAATTCTGAAAACAATCACCAAGCGGAGTCAACATTAACGGAGTCATCCCACTAGAATTAAAAACTAAATTAATCATCCTCACCTCTTCATCACGAGCTAACTGGCTAAGAGTTTCTGAACACATTTCTTCACCATCTCCTTCATGTTTTTTAAAACCAGAAGACGTAGCAATCTTCTTCTTCTTGGCAATTTTCTTGCTAAGTTGACCACCAGCTCTTTTATTCTTCGTCACATTTTCAATACTCGGTTTTAACGTACGAGTATAAGCAGGTGGAGGTCTTTCACCATACTTAATCTGTGCAATATCAAAAATTCTATTTAACCGTTTATAATCTTTTCCTAAGATCTTGTCCATCAAATCTTTCTCCTTCTTCAGAAATTTACTAAGAATCTCAACTGTTTTAATTTCTACAGCAGACACGAATTGTGCATCTTCAGAATATTTCTTCGGGCGAAATGATTCGTTATCTGGGAAAATATAACTTTTCCCTCTCACCGTTCTTTCATGAAAACGAATAAAATTCCAACCTTTCTTTAACGGCCAAATCCGAGCTGCGATGTATTCTTCGCAGAGATCACGAGCACTTTGCATACTAGCAGCAATTTTGTAAACTTTCTCACAAGTTCTTGAACTCTTCGAGCTAGAAAACTCTGGTTTACAAACAAAGGCATTCTTACTCATCTTCGTAGCTAAGGGATATTTTTTCACAATCCTTCTAGAGTCATCCATTTCTTCGACAAGAGAAACTGAATGGTAAAACCAATAACGATACCAATTTTCAGCCCACTTGTTCTTTGAAGCTGGAGAAATCTGTTTGGCACCTCGAGCAGGCTTGAAACTGCAGCAACCAAAATACTTCATAATACTTCTGCCATCAACATTCTTATTCTTGAATTGTGTATGCATTTCATGAAGAGAGCAAAAAGCACCAATATCCAAGTCCCCTCTCTGAGACTTCACTGTCCAAATAAAAAGTGCAATCTTCGCTATCCCATTTGGAGTTAGATGATGAATTTCAATATTATATGCCTTCAGAATCTCTTCAATGAAATCTTGACATGGCATACGAAGACCAGCTGCAAACTGATCTCGAAAAACAACACACTCATAATCTTTAGGCCTAGGAATCATTTCATCATCAAAGGGCAACCTGACATCAGCTTTTTCTAGCATCCGATTTTTAACCAACCAGTCCAACTCATCTTCATCCATCAAAGTGTTACCAAAATTTAAAGATTTTGTGTCGTCACCGATCAGTTCAGATTCTGATGCAGAAACATCAAACAAATCTTCTACAGAGTCAGATTGATTAGAACCCAACGGAGAATTTTCAGAGGCAATTTTATCTAGATCAGACATCTACGACAAAATAATAATAATATATATAAAATAAATGATAACAATAAACAAAAAGTCAAATAGCAAGAAATCGAAAATAAGTAAAAACAATTACCTTCAAAACAACCTTCACAAAAACAAATCTGACTTCGCAACAAATCCAACTTCGCAGCAAAGATCGACTTCGCGTCAAAGAATCAAACAACAGTACCTCCTCATCTTCGATAAAACAGGAAAACAGGAGGAGTCACCGCAGTATATATAGGCGGCTTCGAGTCAAACGAAACAGCTTTGGTCAAACTTGACCGTTACAAATTTAGAAAATAAAATATCCTTTAAAATTACGGACATAAACGACCAACTCTAAAGTTTGGGACAATGTTTTGTGTCTTCGTTTGAAATTCAAACTTCGTGGAATTTAGACCTTTGGAGCAGGCCTTCGTCCGCGAGGGGCTGCTGTTGGGGATTCAACTTCGCCACAAAAATACAGCCCCAAACTCTGGAGTAGAAAAGACTATGAAACTTTATAACAACATTTTGTTGCAGGAAATAAGGAAGGCGAAGACATCTTTCACACCATAAGGTTAAATATAACTTCGCCAAGAAATAAAAGACCAAAAAGCAAGATTCAAGCGAAGGTGAAGATTTGACTTCGCGGTTATGAAAACTGACTTCGCTGACCGGCGAAGTCAAAAGCAGAGCAGAAATAAGAAGACCAAAATCAGAGCGAAGACAAAGTTTGGCTTCGCAATATTAAAGATCAACTTCGTCAGCCAGAGATGTCGAAAGAAAATAAAGCCAAGAGGAGCGAAGGCGGAAGTTCGACTTCGTCTTAAATTCTGAAGAGTTGAAAAATCAACTAAAGTTCGAATGAAGATCAGGAAAACTGGAGACTGGAAATAGAAGAACAAGTACTTAGAAAGAGAAAATTACCACTTCGCCCTCATAATCAAGAAGGGTTGTAAATATTTAGATTGAGGGCATAATAGTCATTTTTATATAAAATACGAAGACTTGGGCCCTATAAATTCCCCCTCTGACATGTACAGTGAGAGGGAAAAAAAGGCAACTTTGTATGCAATTTTGTCTTGGATGAAATTTTTCTAATGATTGTGTGAATTGTGTCGTATGACCTGAACTTTTCACGCAACACCACATAAACACACTTGCAACATACGTCTGAAAAATAGATGAAACATTAGGAACAGACGCTTGCAACATACATGTACAACCATTGTAACATATGCAACATATGTATGAAACACTTGAAATATACATTTGAAACAACTCAAACACTTGAAACATAGGCTTGGAATATGTCTGAAAACGCATGAAACACTTAAACCCAACGTCGCCGGTGGTCATGGCCTACCTAGTGAAGAACTGCGGTAGCCAGCAAGCTCGGGCCAGGAGGACGTCAAGAACAACAGCCCAGCGTACACCTCCGCTGCAGGACTTTCCTTCCTGCTGTGGTGTCTTCCGCTGGCCGCAGGACACGATGTCTCGGCCGGTGATGATCTCCGCCCGGTGACGCCGCGGCTGTGACGGACGAGGTGGAGTGGAGCGCGGCAAGTAAGGGACGCGGCGCGGCCAGCGATGGGGTACGACACGGTAGGGAGAAGCGCACAGCATGGCGAGGAATGGTCGCACGGTGGGAAAAGGGGGCCGCAACGGGACGGAGTGGGGCCGGCGGATGGAGTCTAAAGAAGAGGCATAGCAGGAGACGGTGTCGGTCGAGGCTGAGAAATCAGTGGATAAGAATTAACGTAGAGAATAACTAGTTAAGATGAGCCTAGAATCCATCCGATATTTTTTGGGAGCGTAGAACACTCAGGTTGGAGCGTTTCCAATACTTATATAGCCAATTTCACGACAAATTTGGAGCTGTTTATACTAGAATTATAATAAGGAATTGTACATTTATTTAAAAGTTGTTACGGCATACACTACTTAAAATCCATGGTCCAATCATTCAATAAAAAAACTTTGGTCCAACTTTTTTTTTAAAAAAAAGATCTATGGTCCGGAGCAGACATGTGTAGATGCGTGGATCCATTGCGATTTCAAACTGCAATTACAGCACCAGGAACGAACCAGAGCCAACCCTGGCCCCTGGAGCAATGGTGCGCCGCTCAGAATTCACATGGCCAAAGAACATGCATGGTATCCACTAAAAAAAACATGCATGGTAAACTAAAACCGTAAAAGGGGCATCAGATCAGAGTGTCCTTGTGTTTCTGACGAGTGAAATACTCACCACCAATCGTTACAGAACGTTAGCAAGCTCAGCCTGACAAGGTACATTAGCAACGTTTTAATATGGTTCATCTCAAAAAAAAATCATTGTTTACCAGTCCTTCTACCAAAGACTGAGATCAGATAGGCTGTTTTGCTGGAGAGATCAACCATATCAAAGCGCCTCTTGAAAAAGAGCGGGAGTCCAGGCAAATTACGCGGTGAAGGCTTAGAGATGCAGAACGAGCCAAGTTGCAATTACATGGCATAGTTTTCTCCTCCTTTTTCTCCTATATTCGATGGATGCCGCGCAACAAGACAATTGTTAATTTGGCACCCGAGAAGACAAGCGCACGAGCAACCAACCAACGACCATGAGAGTCGGAATTCTTTTTACTGAAGCAGGCGAGGCATCATGTATTGGATTGGATGGCGAATTGGCCCACCAACTTGTGCGGCTAGAGAGACGTTGCAGATCAGCCAATGCCGCTGTTCTGTAGGAGTATTTTGCATTTGAGATTGACTCGACGACGGCATTATTAGATAAGAATATATGGGCTAATTATGGGTGTATAGCAAAGTTGGATTTATAAAGAAAGACAATATATATAGGTATAAAGAGCAACCACTATTGTTCTTGTACGTCTTGCTTGGAATTTATAAAGAAAGACAATACGGAGTATATCGGTACAAAGAGCAACCACCGTTATCAGAAATTGCCCATTAGGGAATGCTTTGTTGATAAGCTTAGCCGTTCCAGGCAAAAGGAAGGGTGATCATATTCCGCTTTTCTTGAGCGAAAGAGATTGATTGCTACTGATCCTAAGTCCTTTATTTCTCAGTTTGCAGACGGACGCTAAGTGACGAAACGAAGGCTGGCTGTTTGGAAAGTTCCGTTACATGAATCGCTCTCGATTGGCCGTGCCGAGTGGGCGATTGGCGACCATTGCAGCACTGCAAATATCGAATATCTGAAACCGAAAGTGATGCACATGCATCATGTAGAGTAGTTGTAGTCATGTTGACGATTGTGAATTAGCGATGTTCATTCATGTTCTCGAGAAGTTTGTATCGTGTCTGACAATCTTTCTTGCCTGATTGAACGATGCCACTTCGTATACGAATCACATTGATTGAGATTTGAGAATACGACTGGACTGACTATGAGAAACAGTTGCTCTTCACTCCTGTTTTACCGCATGCTCTGGTCCACGGACTCGTTGTAGCGGTAGGCGAGTCGGTCAGACACTATTGTTTATTTGTTTTACGGACTTGCCAGGGGCGCTAGCGTCCAGATGTTGTCGAGCGTATAGCGCATCAGGCTTGAATGAGTGCACTAGCAGGAGGCCTGCGCCGCCCACGCCGTCCCGGACGCCGTCCGCGCCGCCCGCTGTTTTCCACGCGTATACCATGTGCAACGTTCTTTCTATGGTTGAAACATTCAGATGTAATAGTTGCAACATACAAAAGAAGGCAAATAAACCATTTGATACAAATGTCTGAAACACTTGTGGAAACGCCTCAAAAACATTTGAAACCATTACACATATATGCAACATTCAGATGAAATACTCGCAAACATATGTATGAAATACCTGAAAACACTTAAAACATATGTTTGCAACATGTATATGTAACATTCAGGTAAAAGACTTGCAACATTCATCTAAAATAGATAAAACATTTGAAACATACACTTGAAATATACGGGTATAGCCATTACAACATGTGTAACATCCCAGTCTATTTTTACAACATTGATATACAACACTTGCAACATACATCTGAAACACTTGAAACATACTATTGCAACATGCACTTTTAGCATAGCATCTACTCGCTGCTTGGACGAATGGAGGCTCGTCGATGCGGAGCTCGACGCCGGCGCAAAGCTCGATGCCACGGAGTGGCACGGAGGACACTGGTGTAGAGCTCATCGGTGGCACGAACCTCGGCAGGGGCAGGGACAGGCGGATGGAGCGTGGACCTCACCTGGTCAGATAAAATGCATGTTGCATGACTTTGCTTTATACAAAGCAAAATAAGAAACAAAGTATTTGTATTGGGATTTCCAGCTTACATTACCGCTGTACCTGGCTTTTCAAGCGCAAAACAGACGTGCACTACCACCATTTGGGAATTTCTAATTTATTCTATGATGTCATGATGTTTCTATGAATTGATTTTTGTTTCTTTGTCAGCTTCCTGCCACACACGTTACAGTTTGTTGGATCCTGCATGCACTTTGCTATGAGCTTGAATTGGCCTGGTTGTCTGAAAAATGGAATTACATATCCCCATAATTGGTACCATGGAACATATATGGTAGATCCGTTCAGAGGTGAATATTGCATGATGTTGCCAATAGCATTGGTGATTGGTTCTAACTTCTAAGGCATTACCCATTCTCTCCACCACAATTTTTCACTGAAAAGATCTTGAGGAAAGTACTGGTACTCATGGTCGAGTACTGATTCCAGCATTGAAGTCATGCTGTTGCAAAGTTGTCGCTTCCCTTCCCCTATTCACTTGGCTGTAAAACCATGGCTGAAAGTACTGTTCGCTGGTTTGTTGTGAGAGAAAAACACTGTTCGTTGGTTGAAAAAAGTATGGCTTATAAGACAAGCGAATAGGACAATTGTAATGCAGTAAAGGCGTAAAGCATGTGTTTAAGCAAAATTGCCTCTCCCTTCTCTATGTAGTACAGTACTGTACAGTGGCACATGTACTCGTGGTCGTGGCAGAGCTTGCCGACTCACTCAAGCACGCAGACTCCCGTGGCATATGGCAGCAGCAGCAGCACACACGGATTTAGAAACTTGTAACTTGTTCATCATAAAGTTATTTCAATTCATACCAATACATTAAAATTCAGAAGAAAATCACACGGACATACAGTAGGACACAACACATGACCATATCCATGAACGACCTTACTAATCCATGGCATTTCCCATGGGGTCACCCTCGAACCGGTTGATCCTGAAGTGGCCGAGCTCCACGCCGGCCTCCGCCGCAGTCCTCGCCTCGCTGTCCAAAGCCATCTCTGCGAGGATCGCCTTGAAGAAAGGAGCGGAGCGGCTCTTAAGAGTGCGGCCGGAGGCGTCACGTCATTTCGAGCTATTCGCATGGGCGAATAGTCTTTGGTGACTCATACCTTGTTCACTTCCCCCTCCAAACCCAAAATATTTTCTCTTCCACCCATCATATCAAATCTTTCGACGCATGCATGGAGCATTAAATGTAGGTAAAAAAGATAACTAATTGCATAGTTTGTCTGTAAATGTCGGGACGAATCTTTTAAGCCTAGTTAGTTCATAATTGGACAAATTTTGCCAAATAACAACGAAATATGCTACAGTAACTTTTCAGCTACTTTTCGCGAAGTGAACACACCAACAGTGGTTGGTTTTGCAGGTTTCGTCAGAGCTGTGGCCAGCTGTCTTCGTGGCGCTGACAGCTTCCGTTCGCTGGGACCCGCGTTGTCGGCTAGGGGACGACATGAGGCGAGGCCGGTCGGGACCCCCGGGGCGGCGTTACCTAAGGCAGGCGTCGACTCCGAACGGCGAGCAAGCCCATGGTTTTGGAGAATATTCTCCGAATGTGTAGCAGTTGGAGGGACATTCTTGTCCAGATGAAAGTCTACGAGCATGTATAAATAGCCTCTATCGGGAGAGTGTAAAAGAGAGAGGAATAAGATCAATAAAATTGTCTATTCTCGTTTTGCATACACCTTCCTCTCGATTCCTTTCACATCTGAGTTCGCTCGCGCGACGATCCGGTGTTCAAGGGTTTGGGCCTTGAACAACAGGAGGCATGCAGCAGCTAAGCAGCCTTACAGAGGAAACAACGAAAAAAGTTACATCCTGGCGTGAGTGAAGGATGTGCAACGTTTTGAGCTTACTATATATGCATTATTTTTGTAACTTGACGGCTTCTAGAATCATTTGCTACAGCATCCAGCTCAGCGCTCCTAAGGTGAAAGGGCGAGGATCTGGATAGTGCTACAAGGTGTGCAATTGTTAGGAGCAGACGAATTCACATATATACATTCCTGATGCCACCGAAAACAGTCCAGACTCGAGAGGCATACACACAAGACTCAAATTCACCGCCATTAACCGGGCAATGTTATAAATCAGTACTCATAAAACAAGTCGCCAGTGCAGTGCTGCATAAAACAGATTTTGATTGAGCTATCTGTTCATGGGTAAATCACTGAGATTGAAGGATAGAGAAAAATCAACTATTAGCATTGCCTTGGATCGGACCCCGTGCGAAGTATCCGGCCTCAAAGTTCTGGACTTTCGGCCAGTCCCAAGACCCCCGTGGGATGTATGTTCCTGCTGCAGTTGGAGTCCGTCAATCCGCGGCCGCGCCCAGCTGCCGTGATAACTTGATGAGCATGTACGGAGACTAGGAGGAGGGCTGCGCGGTGTAGTACGTCGGGCCGCTGGCTGCCGCTGTAATGGCGGGGTCTTTGATGATGACGGCGGTGAACCAGCGCGTGGAGGATGATGGGGGTGGGCGAAGCCGATTCATCAGAGCTGGGCCGGAACACATAAAGAGGCACGATGGCAGGTGGACAGAGGGGTTGGCTGGGCCTGGGGAGGGCACACCCGTCATATACATACAATACAATATACCTAACGAGGAATGAATCCTGCTCTCTCAGTCACTTCGGCATTGTAGCTGACGCTGTTCATGTGGGCCCAGTACTGTTCACATGGGTCCCACATACAACTGTTTGTGTGGTTCTAGTCACTGTTCAGTGGGTCCTACATATACTGTTCACTTTTTTTTAACTCCTCTTTAAACCGACGCAACGTAGCGCGTCCCCGGGTGCTAATCGTCTATCACCCGCGTTGGGCTGGGGCGTTTGGCTGAACAGGGTCGGAGGGGCGCATGCCGAAACTGGGTGTTACGATTCCTCGTGGGTATATATATATATATATTCTCTCACAACTAAAAAGACTAAAGAGTGGACACTATTTTGGTGTGACAAAATTTTGCCTCACATTCGTCCTGCCGGCCCGTGCGATCCCACGTCCACGAAGGAAAGATGTCGGTCCTGTGCGATCCGTTCTACCGCGTTGTTGCCTTATTGGCCTCAAATGCCCGTGAGAAACGCATAGGCCGTCCGCTTGGAACAACACCTTACCGAACTAACGGAGTCAATCACGGCAAAATAGGAAGTATTAGAAAACTATTGTGCTATCCATGTACGGATTGCATGTTTGCATGCAACACTGACGATTGTGGCATCAGCGGCACCGGCATACATGGCAACGAGCCTCCGGTTACGACGCTAATTAACCCAGCCCAACACTACTAACAAAAACATACCGTGAATGTGCGCGCTCCTCCATCGAGCACCAGAACACGCTACTCCGATCGTGTTCAAGGCAGACGCTGACGTCCGCCTCATGATGTGGAGCAAGGATGACGAGCGGGCTCGCCTGCGCCTGGGACGGCGTCACCTGCGACGCGCGCACCTGTTGTGCCTCCGCGCTCTCCCTCGTCGGGCCAAGATGACATGATCGCTCAAGCCTCACGGCGGGCGGCGTGTGGACAAGGGCGGCGCGGCGGGGGTGGGGCTAGACGACGACGTGCTGGGGCCGATCGTGTTCAAGGTCGACATGTTGGATCCTGACGGCCGCCTCGCGATGAGCGGCCCTGCGCTTGGGACGGCGTCACCTGTGACGCCCGCACCTACGTCTCCGCGCTCTCCCTCGCCGGGTTGATCGCGCTCCACGTCCAGCGGCTCCTCGCATACTCCTCATCATCGTCGTCGGAACATCCATGCCGTTCGCTGGCATAGGGCGCGGTAGCCCAGGGCACTGTAACACCCTAGGTGTTAAGCATGCATTAGCATTTGCAAATCATTAGCATAATCATCATTATGCATTCATAAGCATCACATGAAATATAGACTTGAAACAGGTTTTCGAAACATGCATGTTGCGATGTTTTGTTTCAGTAGCTTTAATGTTATGTTGATGCTTGTCATGTCTTGTATGTGCTTGTTTTAGTAAATAAACAACATAAAAATGCTTAGTAAATAATTTAGAGCAAGTTTGGTATTCAAAATTTCCTCAAATTTTGCTTTTTTTAAAAAATAACATAGAAAAATAGGATTTTGATTTAAATGAACTTTAAATCTCTATTTCAAAATATAGTTGGAATTTTAAAATGCGCCTTAAAGCAATGTTGTAGAGAATGAAATTCTGCATAACTTTTGTTTTTGGGTCACTCGGTGAGAATGCCTCTAAATTGTTTAAAATGAGAGTTTTTGTGCTATTTATTTTGAAAAGAAAAAGAAAAGAAATTTATTTTCCTTATTGGGCCTCCCCACCCTTTTCGGCCCACGACCGATGCAGTCCAGCCTGCCCCGCGCTCCCTCGCCCTGTGCCCACGCCTGATCGGAAGCAGAGCTTCACCGCCGCGTGGCCGTACCCGGCGACACCCTCCGTCGGGTGGCGTCCGGTGGCCCCCGCGCGTGCGCCTGCCTTCAAACCGAGCCGAGCGCCCCCCTTCGCCATTTCGTACGCTCCACTTCACCCTCCTCCTCCTTTCCGCCAGCGCAAGCAGCGGCAGCAGTGCCGCAGTGCCATCACCGGTGTCGCGCTCCACCACCGCCACACCTCTCCACGATTCAGCTAGCACACAGCTCCGCCCTGCCTCCCTCTTCACCGTCGACCCATTTGTGCCACCATTCGCGTCAAGGTAGAGCCAGATTAGTCGCTCCTCCTTGCCGGCCGCTGCAGTCAGGCTTGCCAGAGTTCGCCTCGAGCGCGGACAGCTCGCTTTCTTCCATCTCCTTCTTCTTGCTCTTGTGCTTTCGCTCCGCTAGGGCTCGATGATGGCTTGCATGTCGCTCTCCCGCTCCGTATTCACTGGAGCCAGCCTGGCGCTGACGAGCCACGCCACCGCCTCCGCCATGGCCGCCTCCGAGCTTGCTCCGCTCCGCCATTTGCTCTGCTAGCTACCTCTTTGAGCTCGCACGAGTGTGGAGAGTCGATTGGTGGTGACCTCTTCGCCGGCGATCTCGTCGACGGTGAGATTTTTCTGGTCAACCACTCCCCCTGCTCGGGTTCGACTGACTGGTGGGCCCCGTTGACCCCTGGGCCCCGCCTGTCTATCCCTCTGTGCGGATCTGTGGTGAAGGAGTGGGGTGCACGTAGCAATGAGGCCGGGTGGATTTTTTATTTGTAAAAGAAATGATTTTCTAGAAATTTTGTTTAATGCTTCCAAAATTCATATCTCAAGTTTTATTGCTACAAATTGGATGAAATAAATTTTGTTAGGTTTATTAGGAATAGATCTACCATGTAAAATTATTGCATGGCAAATTTGTGATAATTTTCTGTGTAGCTTTGTTTAATCCTTGTAAATGCTATTATCTTAGAAAATGCATAATAAATAGAATATGCATTAGAAAAATATGATTCCAAATTTGTTTATCTATTTTTGATATATACTTTCTGTGTAAAATGTTCTGTAGAAAAATATAGCTATCTATTTTTGGTGAATTTAATTGTTTTTCTTGTAAAATTGCTATAGCCAAAAATATGAATAAAACATGTATGTGAAAAATTTTGTGCAATGTTTGTAGACTATGTAGATCGTGGGAAAAATACTAAATATGTTGTTTGATACTTTTCATAGTACAAAGTATTTTCATGTTCATTTATCCACCATAGCTTGTCATTTTTGTGTAGCCTGTTTTACTTATCCAAATACCATGAAAATTTTATGATAGGCTACTTATGATGTGACTATACTACTATAATTTTTCTAGATTTTTCTATGCATTAGAAATACGTGTTGCTATTGTAACCTTAGTTTAAAGTGAAATAAAATAACATTCTTTATGTATGATTAGTTTAATTGTGTAGCTTTGGTTTATCTTTAAATCATCAAATAACTTGCTGATGTGACTTGACATGTTAGGATAGTTGTGGTGATGAAGTGTAGTAGCACTTGTGTTATGGCTTTATGGTAGTTAACGGTAGCTAACGGAGGTTAGTAATAGAAGAGAATGCAGTAGATGACATGTACTTGTGGTAAATGTTCTTGGATAATGTTGACTATCTAGTAGACGAATTTACATTTATCCTATCGAATAAAGCTAAGCATGTTCATCTACATTGTAGGAAATCACGATCATCATATGTCATCTCATCTGATGCACCACATGTATAATCACTTATACCAATGCATCATACAGGATCGCAGGAGGAATCAGTAGCAGCCGAGCCGGAAGCAGTCGAGGAAGTCCCGCAGGAAGAGCCCGCACAGGAGGTGCAGGCCGAAGAGGACGTCGTTGAAGAACTGCAATAGTGTCTAGACCACCGTCCGAGTTCGTTCGAGCGAGGCAAGCCCCAGAGCATTCTAAGTCTTTTACTTTATAAAAGCAATTTTTTATATATGAGTTTTATATATTATTGCATTAAGTTATAGGAGTTGAGTGAAACCGTTGCTGCATCTATTACTATCATTGCCTACCTTATTATGTTCTTACCCTGTTAGGTTTAGAATCGAATAACTGCTTAGCCCTGCTTAGACCGGTAACGATCGGTGATTTCCTATCACCTGAAAATATAAGTGGTTATTGAAATATTTTAGCTATGGAATGGATGATATCCTGAAAATAACCATGTGTTGATGGATAATTGGAGATCGGACAGAATAGTTAGAGGCAACCAGACAGGGTTCTGGGGTGCTCGTAGTTTTCTGTCTATGTCGGTTAAGGACCGATCGTTGTTCGTCCCTCTTATCATGTTGAACGCATGCCTCATATTTAGCTGGCCGAATAACGTACCTTTTGACCGCGAAGCTAGTGATACTATTTGGGCTGAGATAAACTCGGATTGACAGACTGGTGCTGAAGGGGGTATGACGGGGGCACGAAGAGTGAGCCCAAGGGCAGGCTAGATCATGATTCTTGGTAGTCGGGAGACCCCTGGGTATTGCGGCCCATGATTGTTAACCCACGATGTTTACATAGAAAGTGTCATAGGTGATCTATAGCTTACTTGATCGGTGAGTGTAGTTTGTGTGAGGAATAAATCACCAACTAGTTATGAATCAATTCGAATCGCCATTGCTCCTGGATAGTGAGCACTTGACTCGAGTTACGGTATCGTAGTAATGATGATGGAACACTGATGGTTATATGGATAATGTTGAAAATGCTAAATCTAAGTTGGTAACTAGATGTTATTGGTTAATCAAGTGATTGCTATAGCATAGATGCTTATCTAGATTAATAGGTTATAATAAAGATGATGCAAAATACTTAAATGATTTGTTATGTTAATATATTGCTCTTCCGCAAATGAGTCAGCTAGTCCACTAAAAGAAAGTCTTGCATACTCTTTGGTGTCATTTTATTTTAGTTTAAGACGGGTAAGTCTAGCTGAGCACTTTCTCGTACTCAGGGTGTTGTTTCCATTGTTATTGCAGATGGTCAGATGTACTACGGTTATTGCATCAACTGCCTGTACCTTACGATGGGCGACAACTAGGACCAAGGACATGGTCACTCCGTATGTCTTATCTGATGCTTTTGTTGGACATGACTATCTCCTAGCATTGTATCTGAACTAAACGTGTGTATGGTTTTAAAACTAATTGCTTCCGCTATTTTAGTATGAACTTGGTTTGTAATAACCTTTATGTTTTAAACTTCGATGTATTCCATGCTGTTGCAAACTTTATGTAATATGTGACTATGACTGCTAAACTTGTACGATCTTGGTTTGTATGTTAGTTGGTTTGAAATCCATCGTGGTTTCACGGACTACCAGATTATACGGGCTTAAGTTTGCTAAATTATCTGCTTTGGCGGGTGATTTTCTTACTTAATTTCGTATAATTGGTCGGTTTTGTTACATGCACCCTCAAACGCATCATCGACTTCCCATTTGGCACCTCGCCGGCAAATGTGTCGTCGGCGTCCTCTTTGGCACCTCGCCGGCAAGCACGTCATCAGCGTCCTCTTGCCACCTCCTCCCACGGCTCCGTCAACGTATTCAACTCCTACGCTGGTGAACCTCCCAACCCCGCGCTCTTGTTTCTCTGTCCATCACTAGGGTTTGCGTCGCTCAAGGTGCACGACACGAATCAATCTGCTCTCCCCAGTCCTACTGATCTGTAGATCGATTCGTACGCGGGCTCGGTCCACTCCGGCGGCTGCCCCACTGTCGCCCTTGCATCGCTTGCAGTAAAATGAATTAAAATCATATTAATATAAAATTGGTCCGCTCCGGTGGCCGGCGTTGATGGTCGCTTAAAATGAATTAGGCAAATACATATTTTGATTTAGCACAAGTCTCTCGAGTAAAACCACTGTGCATAGCACATAGATAGCCTACATAGGATGCCGGTAAGCTATCCATTTGAAGAGGGTAAAAAGATACTCTTCAAAGTCCCTGTGCCGGTAAGATATTCATTTGAAGACCGACACAATCACACAAATGAGTTAAGATTTGGCATACACAATACAAACATACCCATCACAGTTGGTACTAAATAGTTAAGGCCAATTCTTATGTATACACGAAAATAAACGTGTCCAACTAACGATGGGGAAATGGTAAGTTGCATCATAAATATGAAAAACAACCATGCATAAACAAGACATGAAAAATTTCCATCGGCTGTGCTTGAGCATCGTATTTTAGAATTCATGAGCATCGCGTGAAACTCTATTGTAGGAATGATAGTTCTCCCTACAAAGAGGAAAAGTATTATTCCAATATTTCTAATACAAAAGATTAATACCAGTAGGAAACAACATTAATTTAAAAGCGGCGACACAAGAGACAATACGATTTCATGTTATCTCCATTTACTATGGGGCTGTTTGGTTTCTCGCATGCCCCAGCCTGCACCGCACCGGCCGAGACAGGCCCTCACTAGCCAGGCTACCGTCATGCAAACGCCCACCGTTTGGTTGCCTGCGCGCATGCAGCATGGCCGAGCAGGGAAGGTGATTGGTTGCCTGCATGAACGAGCTGACCTTGCACCGCTGCTCTCTACTCTCATGCAGCGCGTGCGCTCGCGCCGGCCTGGCTCGGCAGAAACGCCCGATGCCTGCGTTTCCAGCGGGCCTGGCTGGGAGGAGCATCTTGCATCGCGGGGGCCTGGCTCGACTGCCGGTGCGGGCTACCAAACACGCAGAAACTGCATGCGGAGAGCCTGGCCAGAGTGGAGCCAGGCAACCAAACAACCCCTATGTGCAAGAAACCATGGAATTGAAGAACAGGGATGAGTAACCTGGTGAGGAGGCAAATTATGATATGGAGATGTTAGACTAAAGGGTTCCGTAGGTGATGATATAGGTACAACCAATATGGAGCACAAAGAGTGCAGTGATCGGAACGATCAGGCACACTATGAGGTGAAGCTCGTGCTAGACAGGTACAACAAGGATTTTTTTCAGCTCCTTGCATTTGGAGGTTACAATCGTAAAGAATTGTACTACATGTGGCACCCTTGTTTTTTGCGATATACAGTGCTCAGGTAGCCGACCGTAGTGACACAAGCCATATGCAGAGTATAAGGCGGACAAGAGCATGATGAAAGACACTGCAAAGGACGAAGGGAAGGATGCAATGAGCTTACAGTTGAAGGATGGTATTGCTAAGACATTAATGTGACAAAGGTTGATGTTCATAAGCCAGCTCAAATAGATTCTCCAGATGCGGATCCATCAAAAGAAAAAGAATTGTTACTTAATGAATTGATAGAGGGTTTGATTCATAACAAACCTAAAAAATCATCGTTGACTCACATTGTGCCAGAAGGTACTGTAGTTTTCATCCATTACGTTATTCATTTGTTATCTATTTTTTTAATAATAATTAATACGTGCAATAGTATTAATTAATCCTACTATAAGATTAATCCTACAAGTATGTTGTCTTTTCAGATTATGTTTGTACTGAAAGTGATAGAGCCATAATTGTATCTGTCAAAAAAAATTTCCTTCTTCACCTAGGAAGGAGCAGCTTGTGCTCATCGATGATGTTCCAGTGTTGAGAAAGCACATGGAATGTCTTTTTCAACCATATGAATTCTTGTGTGACATGGTAATAGATGCAAGTCATAATACTCAATGAAACATAGGCAACTTCAATGTCCTCCTCCTTTTTTTATTGGCTCAATGTATGCAGATCGTAGATGCTTATATTAAGCTGTTGAAGGTCTACGACAGTTTGATAAAAGAGGCCAGGAGGTACCGTCTATCTTGAAAGTGCGTGCATAGCTGCAACCATGAAGCGGGATGGAAAAAAGATAAGACCATTGAAGCCAATTATCGTGGCACTTCCTAGCATCCAGCGAGATGGTATAGAGATGGGACGGAACTTAATCATAAATTTAATGACGTACTAAAGAAATTGATATCGGAGATTTCTTTCTGCCGATATAAAATATTATATTAACTGTATCACGAAAATGTCTATACAGTAGAGTTTGAGAGCCTGCGACGGCACGCTCTCCGTAGCTAGGTTAATTTTATGAACTTTGCTTTTTAGATTAAATGTCATTTTAACATCAATATTTAATTTAATAGTATTAATATCTTATCGTACGATCCGTATGTTTTTAGTATAAAAAATTAGCTGTCGTGTAGCAACGCATCAACTAGCATAGATAAAAGAACAGGGATAGGCAGGTAGGTTAACCGCGCGCCGTCTTGTTTGTTTCTATCCAATAACTTGTTACCTAGGAGTACACACGTACGGCAGCATGGGAAAGGAGGCGGCGGCGAGGCCAAGCAAGAAGGCGGGAGAGGAGGCGGCGGCGACGCCAACCAAGAAGGCGCGCAGGGCCGCCGCTTCTGGTCTGACGGCGTTCGCGCTCCGCCTGGCGAAGCGTCTCGCTGACGACACTGATGATGAGGGCGCCGGCGTCGTCGACGGCGGCGGCCAAAACGTCGTCTTCTCGCCGGTGTCCATCTACGCGGCGCTAGCCCTGATGTCGGCCGGCGCACGTGGTACCACCCTGGACGAGGTGCTGACCGTGCTCGGCGCGGCGTCGCGCGATGAGATCGCCGAGTTCGTCCGTGGCGTGGTGGAGCGCGCACTTGCGGACCGTTCCGAGTCCGGTGCGCCGCTTGTCGCGTTCGCGTGCGCGCTCTGGCACGAGAGGACGCTGGCTCTGAAGCCAGCTTACAGCGCAGCCGCCGTTGAATCCTACAAGGCCGAGACGCACGCCGCCGATTTCGAGAAGAAGGTTCAGTTCAGTTCCCTGATCTTTCTATCAATTACATAACAACAGCAAGAATTAATTAGATCTGTAGATTGCTTCAGCTAATGCGTCCAGTCCGTGGTAAGCCGTAAGCTAATCGATCTATGCATATAATAATGCATGCAGGCGGAGGAGGCAAGAGAGGAAATCAACACATGGGTTTCCAAAGCCACGAAGGATCTCATCACCTCAATCCTTCCTCCAGATTCTGTAAACTCTGACACCGGCCTAGTGCTCGCCAACGCCATCTACTTCAAGGGCAGGTGGTCCATGCCCTTCGCCAAGAAGGACACCGAGACCAGGCGCTTCCAGCGGCTCGACGGCAGCCACGTGCGCACGCCCTTCATGCGCGGCCGTCAGGATCAGGCGGTGGCGGAGTACGACGGGTTCAAGGTGCTCAAGCTAGCCTACCATCCATACCGTCTACCCCACTGGGAAGACAGATATGGGAGCGGCCATAATCGTCATGCTAAGCAGCAAGACGGGCAGGGCTCCAGGTTCTCGATGTGCGTCTTCCTCCCGGACGCCCACGACGGCTTGCCGAGCCTCGTGGACAAGATGGCCTCCTGCCCCAGCTTCCTATGGGACCACATGCCGAGTGAACGCGTCAAGGTTGGACAGTTGTGGTTGCCCAAGTTCAAGCTCTCTTTCTCCAGCAGAATCAATGGCGTTCTCAAGGCGATGGGGATCAAGGCCGCCTTCAAGGAAGACGTTGCCGACCTGTCAGACATGCTGAAGGGTGGGAGTAGGACTGACCTGGTGTTGGAGCATGTTTTCCACAAGGCGGTCATCGAGGTGAACGAGGACGGCACAGAAGCAGCGGCCTCTTCTGCTTGCGTGATGAGATTGATCTGTTATAGGCGCCCTGTCAATTTTGTCGCCGACCATCCGTTTGCGTTCTTTGTGGTCGAGGAGGTGTCTGGTGTCGTCGTCTTCATGGGACACGTTCTCGACCCCATGAAATCAGAGAGTTTTGTGGTACAAGTAGAACGGTAGAAGCCGCTCGATGTGGAGGAGTTGCTCCACGAAGAATAAAAGCTCAATGTATTTTTGTGCTACCTAAGTGCTAATCTTAAGTTCAACGATGTTTTATGATAAATTGAAAACCAATAGGAATTGTCCGGCTTCCAAGATTGCGATGTTTTACTTTGCAGACAACATATATATCCAGCATTGAACGTCTTCTGGAACAAAAAACAAGTCCTTTAATTTCATTGCTCGGTTATTGATCTGAGAAGTTTCTATCTTTTGTTATATCATAGATTGTTTCTCTCACCTGAAAATTTTAAGTTGCTAGTTTTTATTTGTCATTATGATGGTGACAATATTCTATCATTGTCATCCTTCTGGGAACTGCTCCTTGCATTGAGGAGCTGGAGGTGGATGTAAGTATCTTCTTCTGCGCCGTGCTCTGCTTTTAGTGATTGCATAATTTAGTTACTTCAGTTGCTTATGCCCTTCTTTGATCTTGATTCTTAACTATGTCCTCAGTAGTTACAGCTAATAATTTATATTTATTCAAATTCAAATAGAGCACGTCTAAAACGTTGACCTCATTTTTTTTATAGAACTTGATACTTGCTCATACCCCTTTTTTTTAGATATAAGGGTCCCATTAGATCAAATATAGAACAATGCAAATACATAACCTATAGAACAAAGAAAAGACACGTGAAAACAACAAAGTTCTTATTCATCGCCGAGCTAGCTTGGGCGCAGGAGCTGGAACCACAGAGTTGGAATCATAGACCGTAATTGACGAGGTTGGGCCTTTGGAGGCCAATAAATGGTTTTAGAGCTACCATGAGTAGTGTCTCGTAATGGAGACACTATAAGACAGACGAATGCGTCGAGCAACCTCGTAGGCCATAGAAGAAACCAGCACTGTAAATGAAGAGGTTTTAGAGCTACCATGAGCAGCAGCTTCTCGTTACGAATAGCTACAAGGCAGATGAATGCATTGAGCAACCTCGCAGGTTTTGTAGAAGAAACCAGCACCTTCGATCAAGCCAGTAACCTGGACAGGAAGGCCCCCCCGCCCCCGGCACCTCCAAATTCGAATCAAATTCATCTTATCAAAATCGGAGGAGGAATACTACTGTACTAGAAAGTTTGTCACGTTGACCATCAAATAGAGGACATTAAATATGAATAAATAGATGATCATTTTCTTTTTGCAAAAATGCCTCTGCCACGTTTTTCCCATGAAAGAGGAACAATAGATTTTGTAACGGCCAGACCTTTCACCACAAAGTACAACCAGACCACAAGTTCACCACAAAGTCAAACCACACAAGTTGGACATATTTTAACAGTACTAGGAGTTACAGCATAGCAAGACGCAAGACAAACATATTGCGACAGCAACAACAAAACACATTATTTTCCTTCCTTTTCTGCTTCAGATTGCTCTATTGTAGTTTCTTCGCAACCAGTGCAAATAAGATTGCGAGAACCTCAAGTGGATATATCATAGGTCACTTGGTTCCAACAGTATTCTTTACAACCAAACCGCTCCAAACTGAACATTTACAGAACCGGTATCATCGTACAGGTCCATTGTAGCAGCACAGTTTACAGTTCAAGCACATATAGCATATTAGCGCAACATGCTTGTCACAGTAGAACTAAAACCAAGCTTTTTCAAAACTATCACTTGATATGCTATATAGCTTACCATTATTAATCTTTTCCTTCAATAGAAATGCTAAGAATGGCAGGGAGCCTCTTATCCATCACTATTCGTGCTATCTTGCAGACAGTTTGACTTGGACAGAAGGACCAAGGACAGCCAATGATCTAAAAGATAAAAGCTGATCTATATATGCTATACAAAACGCTGTTGCATCCATCTGTATGATTGTATACCCAATGCAAAGAATCAATGCTACTCCTGTTCTTTGATGTACAATTTGTATTCATTCTCTTCTTTTAGAGCGATAGTTCAACCTGCAAAGGAAACAAGAAATTTTAATTAGAAAATTAGAAACTCAGAAGAAATTAGGCATCAAGCCAATAACACGACCTAACTAAGACATGCGTACACCAGTTGCAAATGAATGGAATTTAGCACAATAATTGTTGGCATCAACGCTGGTGTGATATTATTTACTTGCCTGAGCTTCTGAAGAACCATCTGGCATAGCCATACAACGATGGCCTCTCGGGTGTCGGTGTAGCAGCCTCAAGATCCCACCTCCTGGACCATGTGTCAGTTTCGCTGTGTCCACTTGATGCCAGGGTCTCTGTGACATGCCTCGAAGTCACCGGCGACCCCATCTCAGAAGAATAGCTTCTGGAGCACCCACTCCAGCTGCCAGAGAGCGTGGCCAAAGATCTCAGCCACCCGATAGAGCCCCTGACAGCCTCTGGCACCTCCTTACCATCTGGAACTGGCAGCGGCTTCTGTACCTTAGCACAATCTGAGTCATTGTCGAGTCGGCCACTTGAGCCCTGGCTCCAACTTCCGGTGGTGCGCCGTGAGGACAGTGGCACAACCGCTGCAGTGGCACGATTGCTGGAGCGTCCTCTCCAGCTGCCAGATAATCTGTCCAGGGAAGGGCGCAGCCACCCATGAGATCCTCCAACAGCCTCTGCTACTGCCTCGCCAGGTGGAGTCGGCATTAGCATCTGAGACTCAATGTCGTATTCAACTGAGCAGAAGGTCGGAGCAACTTTAGTCTTGTTAGAGCCAGGGATGGTGATAGAGGCATGGCAGGACGGGCAGCATGACGGTGTGGTGCGGCGTAGCCAGCTGATGATGCATGACTGATGGAACATGTGCGAGCACACTGGCAGTATGAGGAGCACATCAGTAGGTAGAAACTCTTTGCACATTGCACAATCGCTCCCAGGCTTCATCGGCACTGCAGGTAGCAAAAGCAACTCCAATATCAAACGCTCCACCTCTGGAAGATACGGCGCCGATGGCACCAGTGTGTCCATCCCACCCTTTGGCATCTCAGCAGAGACAGGCACGGATGCTACCAGTTCAGACCCCTTCACTGGCACTTCTGCAGAATGTGCCACAGACGACACAGCTGAGGCAACAGCTGCTGATGCAGCTGACCGCATTCCAGACTCAGAACTGTAGCAAGAGAGGGATGAGATGGACAAGCGGCCCTGGCGACAGAGACAACCTCAGTGCAGGAGCACGACGCAAGTAGTCAAGGTGATTGTGGCAATTACGACAATGAAAATAATGGCAACACTGGCCCCAATCGATGAAGACGGCGGACTTGGTGATCCTGTAAACACCGAAGGCAGAGGTGGAGGTGGGAGAACGGGGCCTGGAAGCATATCTGCAAAATTAAAACACAACAACTGTGCTTAATAAGGCAAAGATATTCAAATACGGATCTAATCCGTTCTCGAAAAAAAGTAAGGCAAAGATATTCTGCTAATTCAATAAACATAGTAAATGGAGATTATAGCAAACATATAATAATCCAACAACCAATGGAAGGTAAAATGTAACCAAGCATGTTGTGGATGCTTGTATTTTGCTGGATCAGTCTGTATGTTGCACAAAGAAAGAGCTTGGTCTGGAATTGACATCCCTTCCCTTTTGATAAGACAGGAACATGTTTCATGCTTCAACTTTGGTCACAGCGAGAAAGGGAATACAGTTTGGTTCTGGTTCTCAAATTGGATTTAAGTGAGTGCACCTAGAAACATTGGTCCACTGCTATTCGAAAAGGCAAAGAGGAAGAAAATCTCGGTGGAAATAGCTCTGGAAAACAGATGGTGCGTTAAGCAAGTACTTCCAGTATCTATCAACACCGGTTGAGACACAAGAGTTTGTATTACTCTGGGAAGCCATCGGTAGGATCCAGAGATTTAGAGATTCAAGGTCAAATACGCTAGCGATAGACATCTCACGGAGTATATACAACCTGCAGTGTGTATCTAATACAATTCATGTGGGGACTCTAATAAACTTAGTATCAGCCCAATTTGGTGGCCCAAGGGTGCAACCAGAATGTAATTTTTTCACTTGGAATTATTGCTTAAAAAGATTTTGACTGCTGAAAACCTAAAAAGAAAATGGCTAGCGAAATAACCCTATTTGCATATTGTGTAACTATGTGCCGGAGATTTCCACTAACTTGTGCAAAGACCGTCCTTAAACAAGACAGGTATGGAATACCTTGCAACACAGGAGCAACCTATCTGTGCTACAAAACATCAACCATGGTGTATTAATTTGTAGTTGGTGGTGGAGATGCAGGGCAAAGATTGTTAAGACTATGAGTAGGAATTTTGATGCCATGGTGATATTCTTCTGGTGAATATTTGGAATAAGCACAATTGGAGGACCTTTCACCACCTCAACAAAGCAGCCTCTGGAAGTTGCCTTCTTGATTAAGGAGTCGGTTCATCAATATAGTTTAGCTAAGTCAAAGTTTACTCATGGTGTGTAACTTTTCTGTCTTTTTTGGTAGTTTGTGTGGGCCTTTTCTCTCGTTTTGATGTCGCTCTCTCTCTTGGTTTCGCCAGTCGGGTGGAGGAGAAAGTTGCAGTGGTGCAAGTGTTATTTTCTATTTTTTTGTTTTATTCTTCTACAAATAAAAATAGAAGTTAACCTCTTGCAGGCGTGTGAGCATAGTAGAAAATTCAAAATACAGCAACCTGATCCCCGCGCCACCGCCCCTCCCTAACCCGGTAACCCCCAATGAAAATTTGTCATCTACTATACCTAAATAGGAGAACCCCACCATCACATTTCTCTGCGATTCTGTGAAACCACGTCATCTGGGCCCACTTCTCTTCTCCTTTGGTCAAGGCAGCTGATTGGTCATCAAGATGACATGCACTAGCATCTGTTCTAATTCTGTGTTCATCCACAAGAACCCCTCAATGTTACGGTTCTTCTCCTTCCAAAAGAAAACGGTCAGGCACCAAGCCACTAATTAAGCAAGGTTTCTCCTTCCCAAAGAAAACAGTCAGACACCAATCCATTAATTAAGCAAGGCCCTCCACTCCATGATGGCCTTATTAATCACCCTCCAGGCCTCCACATAAAGCTGTTGTCTAATCATCTCCTATAATCGTTGATCGGCCTATTTATCAGAAGAGCGATAGAGCATCCCAGATTTGCTTCCATGCACGCCATTCCGCCCTCTACACGACCTAGATGCCCAGCTGTGCTTGTGCAAATGCATGCACCAACTGGTGGTGGCTATTCACGACAACGGCGATGTGACCATCTCTCCACCTTGCAGTCGCACAGCGCTAATTACTTTATCATTGTCTCACAGCACCAATTACCTCATCATCGCAAAAACTGCAGCCATGTTTCGTTCCAATCGTGGTCATCCCCAATCCAAGCATTCTATGAAGCTGGCCAGGACTCCCTTCTATTATTAGGAGATCCACCGTCATGAGCTCTATCCAGGTATTTTCTCTCTTTCATGGATGCATGATCTCAATGTGTTGTTAATTTATTTAAACCAAGTAGCATCCTACGACCTACGCACTTTGGAAGGGTTATGCCATTCTGCATCTGTATAATATGGAAATTTGAAATGAGACTATCTTCTACATTCCCTCCATCATTAACTTTCCTCTCTGTTTGTTATGTTGTCTTCTAGATGATGCAAGCCCTATAATTCTACTCAATCTCAATCATATAAATAAAAAGAGATGATTCAATTGCAGATTTCAGTCTTAAGGACTCTATGCTATCGTAAAGAATATCGAGGAATATATTTACTGCTACAGTAATACTGCAATATTTGTTATTCAATATGCTTAGATATCTACTTGGCAGTCTCATCAAGCAAAAAGCAAGAGAGATGCATCTGTCACAGTCACAGCTATTGCTTTTTATTTTTATATCTCCATTTATTTATTATGTCTTTTGAGTTCTGAAGGCAATGATCGTGTTTTTTATTCTGTATGATCCTCCAGATTCTTTAATTATATTTTAGGAAGTGTTTATTATATTAATTAGTATTTTACATATATACTTCGTACTGTAATTTCACATTTAATCTCGCAGCAACGCGTGGGGTGTATCATCTAGTTGAATTGTAGAGTAAATACACAGGCCACCGGACATCATTACAAGTTACGATCTTATAAATGAAGTACAGAAAAGAAACGACAACTGAGAAGGCACTTAGGCTCCTATAAGAACAATGGAATTCAAAAGTCTTTCTAAGAATAAATTTATGCTCAGGAAGATTCCCAGAAAAATTGTGGTTTACGAATTCAGTTTCAAAGTTTGGGTAAAGGGTGACAAAGTCATCTAAGTTGATCTGTAATATGCCTATACATACACGTACAATACTGAGCACGAAATTATTGATTCCACAAAAAAAAAAGTTGATCTGTAGGTAAGAATTGGTTGTTCACATCTACAGCTCTAGTTCAACAAATGTGCCCGCAAAAAAATGAATTTGGCTGCAACAAACCTAATTGCAATTGGCGTAACTGATCCAATTGGGTGATCGCGTCCTGCTTCTACCCCGACACACGACTGAATCGAACCAGTTCAATTTTATCATGTGCAGCAAGCGGACTGGGAGCTAGGAGCTGGGTAGAAGAGACACAGACACCGATACGCACCTCGAACGTCACGAGGCGGGGACGTTGGGCGACGCAGCGGTGGTGGCGGAGCCTTTTCGATCCTCGGCACTCGCGATGAACCTGTAGGAGAAGGAGGACGACGATTGGTCGAGGGCTAGGGTTTCGCAGCGAAGAGAAGCGGGGGCGGAGGAAAGCAGCAGTGCTAGCGCGATACGGGGGCATACCCGGCGATGTACGGCCGCGGGGCAGGGTCCGCGGCGAAGAGTTGCGACCGTAGCCGTGGCCCGAGGTTTTGCCGGCGAGGTCGCGGAGGGGAGGCGGTGGTGGCGGCGGTACCGGTAGCGGTGGCGTTGGTGGGGAATGGTAGGCGGGGAGGGGGAGGGTTTTTGGCGTGGGGTTTGGAAATGGTGCGGTACGCGGGAGGGAGAGGAGCAGGGGCAAGGAAGAAAAGGCGAAGAAGAGGAGGGAAGCGTGAGGTTTGAGGGCCCACATGTCGGTCACACGGCTGTGCTGCCGCTGCCTGCTGCCTGCTCGGGGAGAGTTTTTGAGCGGCTTTCCGCCGCCCGATTGTCCCGGCGCAAGACGCTAGTACGACGACGACGACGTAGGATTGGTAATTTGGTATTGATGCTCAGTCGTCTCCAATGGTCTAACTTAGAACTAGCTAAATTATTTATTGGTCTTAGAACTAGCTAATTCATTTATTTTACTTATTGAATAGTAAAAAAAAGAAGCTAACATGGAGTCTAGAGAAGTAGAGATAGTCCGTACATTTCATGATGCCTCTCTCTCACAACACGATATGTGTATGGCTATCTCTCTCTTCCACGTTTGCTAGCTAGCTTAGAGCTAGTGGTAGCTCACATTGTTGTTGGACACACATAACAAGACGTAGGATTTGTATCCATGTACATGTTGTTGTATAGGTGCTAAAAGGCATTGTATCTCTTTTGAAACATCTAATTTAGGTGCAACTATAGCATAATATCTTACTACTCCATCCCTTAATGTTAGTCGTCCGAAAAGCGTGTCTGTGAGGGAAACACAGTTTTCTAGAGACAAACATTTAGGGACAGAGGGAGTATGCAATTGGTAACCAGACAACATCATTGTTGAGAGGCTAAATATATGGATGCCAAGGAATCAAATATGTCTACTGAGGGATAACCCTGCTAGTTAGAAACAGATCATATCATGCCGGATGTCACTGATGATTCCTTTGATGGCGACGGTGGTGATGAAGAAAGCGGTGACGATAACGAATAAGCATAATTATTCGTGGCATTATTCGGAGCCCTCAGTGTTACTTATGAAGGGTATAGAGGCCTTGAAGAAAGCAGTGAGAAGCCTTCATACGAAGAGTCAAAGAGTTGTACCAGTGAGTGGATGGTATTTCGATTTGTTCTTCAATTGTTGATGCTAAAAGCTTGATAAGGTTGGTCTGATGCTAGCTTTAACGATTTGTTGCATCTTCTAGCAAACCTCCAGTAGAACGAGAATGAAGTGCCTACAAATATGTACCATGCAAAGAAATTTATCAGTTGTCACACTCGAGAACAAAATCAAATGTACACCGTATGTGTACCAGGATCAACTTCCACACATGCAACAACGTCAGAAGTATAAAATAATGTTTATTAAATATATGAACAATACATATTTTATTGTCCCAAAATATTTTATCCCCATAAATTACAACACATTGGAAAATAAGCATCTTGCAAACGAGTCTTGTGATAATTTCGCAGATTGACTCACTACATACATCCACGTTTCATAGAATTGTTATTTAGTGTCTTAGAGATGTGCAAGGTTCATCGGAAGTTCTCTCCTGAATAATAACATTTCAAACATCATGTTGTAGTCTTTTTCCTCTATGGATTTTCCTTCCGCACAAAGTTTTCTCATAAAAGGTTTTTAACGAGGCAATATCAATACAAAAATATGCCATATATCCTATTTTCTCATCAGGGTTTTTAAAGGGGATATTCTAGACATCTAGTATGTCATATCTTCTATTTTTCCCAAAGAGGTTTTTGAGAGGATATCAAAGACGTACATCCCTCCTCATATTTTTTTTCCATTGGGTTTTAGAGGATGTTATTCCCATTATGATCCACATATCATACTATTATTCTCTAAACTTATTTATGAGTTTTCCTGTTAAGATTTTCTCACGTGAGTTTACAATGAGGCAATAAAAATATATGTTGTATCATTTTCTCATGACTTTTCCATTGGGTTTTACAAGAGTTTTAACAGCATGTCAATATATCATTCTTCTCATATTTTTGAAAGGTTTTGGAGGAGTTTTGATATTACATGTTGTATCTCTAATTTCTTTTTCTCACATGGGCTTTTAAATGGGATACTGAAGACATAGTGATTTACAAATCACACCTATTGTTCTTTAAACTCGTTTATGTTTTTTCTTTCACCCGTATAAGTTTAAATTGACCAATAACACACACACACACACACACACACACACACACACACACACACACACACACACACACACACACACACCATACTATTTAATTCTTATTTTTCCTACTGGGTTTAAGAGTTCAAATGGAACATCAACATATTCTTCAGATTTTTTTCCATAGGTTTTTTTAGGAATTTAAGCTACATAATTTCACCACACACACACACACACACACCATACTATTTAATTCTTATTTTTCCTACTGGGTTTAAGAGTTCAAATGGAACATCAACATATTCTTCAGATTTTTTCCATAGGTTTTTTAGGAATTTAAGCTACATAATTTCACCTGCATTGATCTCAAAGGAAGATTCGATCAAGGAGAAGCATTGTGAAACATGTGCCTTTTTGAATAAACATCTCTTCAAGATGCCTCCCCAAATAGACACCTCTCTAGGAATGCATCAAAATTAGATTAGGCATTAGTTTAATATGGCCCCCAAAGGGGCAGATGTCCGTCTTGTCCTTTTATGACTTGACACGCTTTTTCCGCACCACTTCACCTTGTATATATTCGGTCCTCATATCAATGCTAAGACTTCTTCTTTTCTATTATCACATTTACATTTCATACTTTAACAACACTTACCCACCCGAACTGATATTCAAGGTGCGATAACCTGCTACACAAACATGCAAACATTAACCATTGAAGCCTACATCTCTAGTGCGACCAATTTCTTGTCATCTCTGAAACAGTCAGCTCTAGTTGCGGGAGGCCCTATATCTCACGTACTCCGCAGCTCTGTCCAATGTCTAGTTGGAACAAAACAGATGTTGCCAGCAAGAGGCTGCGGCAGCCTAGCTCGCACACCAGATCTAGACCAAATCACCCAATCACCATCCTCTATTATACCAAGTGTTGGAAGGTACATCAAGGTGATTCCATTGGAAGCTGCATACACTTCAGCCAACAGCAAACAGTACATATGAGAAGGCATAGGCAATTCTACCCTCGGGTGTGAGCACGGCATAAGATTCTACCTATGGGTATAGATGCAGGTACGTCGCTTCACCCATTAATGCTAAAAATACAAAGAATTCTATTTATTGTAGTGATAATCTAACTCACGGGTGAAGGTACTGTCGATGAGATATGATCAGCAGTCTACCGAGGGGTATGCCCACGGCAGTAGATGAATCGGTGAAGGTGCGCATGAGGGAATCGGACGATGACACAGAACACAAGAGACATCGATTAGGCAGGTTCGGACCGCTGACTTGGCGTAATAGCCTACGTTCTATGTCTTTCGGTGGGTTGTACTACGTATAATCAGATGAAAACGAGGGGGTCCCTACCCGCCTTATATAGTCTGGGGTAGGGTTACAGATTAGTTGTTTCTGTCCTGGTTGGTTTATAAGATAGGAAGTTGCAGATATTACGGGATCTAGCATATCCGAGCAGGTTTCCTAGATCACTGAAGATCTTCACGCAGTCTTGCGAGGCACGCCGACTTGTGTCGTGCTTCACACAGCGTCGTCTTGTAAGCTAGGCCTCCACTAGTGGTGTGGCCCATGCGCAGTCTTATGGGCTGGGCCTCCCCTAGCGGCTCGGCCCATGTAGAGCCCTATGGGTATCGGGGGTCATACCCTCACAGCTAGTCCCCGAGCGCCTTGCATCCTCTGAGCAACACCATCCTGAGCTTGTCTGAGCCGACCAACACACCGCTAATTGTCAGGAACAAGCTTTCGACCTGTCTGACTGGGAGCCGAGTTGTTGAAGATGTCCGAGCAATTAGTCAGGCGTCCGGGCCATTGGAGCGAGCATCCGAGCTGTTAGAATTGATGTTCAAGCTGCTCAACCGGGAGCCGAGCTCAGACATATGCGAAGCCGAGGTTTGTCAGAAAGATGTAAGGAGCTCAAGTTAAAAAAATTTGAAATCTCCATCTTCGATAAAGTGCACCCACTTAGGTTTCGGGCATCACAGTTAGCCGCGCGGCGTCCTTAGTTATCACGGAGGAACTTAGCCGCTTTGAAGAAATCTAAGTCAAAGAGTAAGCACATTCACCGCATGGTGAAGTGTGCCCACTTAGTCTATGAGCCTGGCACTAGGTGAAGCAGTCTCGTGGTGCCAGGGTCCAAAGTAGTAGTCTTCAGGTGCTGAACCAGTTCCTAGCTTAGCTGAGAAAAGCAGTACAATCATCACCAGATGACGTGTACACACGTAGTCCCTGAGCCTGCTGGAAGATTATGAAGGTATCTTGTAGAAGGGTCAGAAAATATCTTGACATAAATGTCTAAAAAACTCCATCGAAGCAACGCTTAGCATTGAACTCCGTTTCATCATTTCGTGTTAGACGCGGTGGCACACCAGCCCATTCAGCGGCCCATCGACGCACGGAGATTTTGGGAGAGAATGCGGCGGGGCAGGCACGGTTTCCCAAAAACCCTGGAAGGCGGAGGGTCAGGGGTCGAACTGTTATAAGAGCGCCGCGGCCCCGGTGCACATTCCCCACCATATCTTCGCCACTTCATCTTCCTCCTCGCCCCCACACCGCTACACCTGGGAACTGCTCCGTCATTAGAGCAACCGTAAGCGCGTAATCTCCTCTAGTCCATAGATCTGTTAGATGGCGCCCAAAAGAAACCGCGGTGGCTCTAGTAGAGCATCGCGCGAGCTCAATCGCGCCGAGGAATGGGTGGAGTCCGTCAGCAATGAGGCGATGCTCAGTTAGTTGGTGGTGCATAGCGTGCTGCCCGATAGGGTGCCAGCGGGATGGTGTCTGACTCGCGGTGAGTGCTTTCCTACTCCTCGCAGCGATGAATTAGTAGTTTTTGAAGATTATTTCTATCGCGGATTTCATGTTCCGATCCATCTGTTCCTCTGTGGGTTGATTGACTATTATGGGATTGGTCTTTGCAATCTGGGCCCAAATTCCATTCTTCATGTCTTTGTCTTCATCCATTTCTGCGAAGCCTATCTTGAAATTCTTCCACATTTTGATCTCTTCCGCCACTTCTTCTGTTTGAAAGCCCGGAGGGGATTTGGATCTAGGATCATAGGCAGTGCGTACTTGCAGCTTCGGGATGGGATGGTTGGCCAATACATCGCCACCCTGTTGAACACAAATGTGAAGTATTGGGCGTAGCGATGGTTCTACATGCCCAAGGGGGACACTATGTGGCATGCGACATTGATCAGATTCCCATGAGCAATGCCAAGTGGTCAAAGAGACCTGGTGTCAATGGAATGGAGTAAGTGATGGAGTTCTTGGCACTGATCGACCGGAGAAGGGTGGATGGGGTCATAGTGGCGATGAATATCACTTTCCAGCGATGCCAGCCTAACAAGGAGAGGGCACATCCTGGGTATGAATTCCAGGGGATACTGATGGGGCCCGTGAGGTGCCTAAGCCGATTGACCAGGATGAAGTCATGCAGCGAATTGGATTGTTGTGTTAACCTCGTGGGGCATTGTAGAATCGACAATCAACAAGGGCCTTCAGTGTAGGGACCCTCCCACCACAGGTAAGAGTCTTATTTTAGTTTCACTTGATCCCTTATCTATTGCAACATAGTCATTCGTGTTTCTAAAGACTCATGGGCAGGACCAGGCGGTGTACTTCTCGGCGGTGCCGTCGGCTGACTGGTCGAGGGGTGTTGATGCCCGACCGAGCAGTCCCCCGTGTTGAACCAGCTCGAAGGCTGGTGGGGACAGCACAGCCGACCTTGATGATGGGGATGAAGACGAGCAAATGCCGTATGTCTGTGAGAAGCTCTGAGAGAAGCGGCCAGCTGGCAAGGAGCTGTCCCTGAAAAGAAGAAAAATAGCTAGGTCATCTCACCTTGAGGAGAGGCCGGCGAGCATTGGAGCATCCACCCAGCCTAGGAGACGGCGGGTGGTGCTGTCGAGCTCATCGGACGACAATGGACCAGCGGCGCCTCCTTCACCGAGGGTCGTGACGCCTCCGCCGTCTGCGCTAGCTGGGGCGGAGATGCGCGAGAGGCGGTGTGGCTGAACTGCCCAAAATAGCATGCTCCCAGAGGCACTTATCTTCCACTAGACACTAAGTACCTTGAAAACAACTAATTCGAGCAGTTCTGTCGAGCACACCCAACAGAAGAACTCGAAATAATTCACATTTTATATCTAGGATCCAATAACGAGTACGAGCTTACAATACTTAGTCTATTTCATATAACATAGAGTATTAGAAATTATTTATTACAATACCAGAGTTCAGAAGTGCGATAATAAAATAACAGAACTAAAATAAACAGCTAACAGAGCGATACAAAGATCTGTCTGTGCCCACCAGAAGAATCCTACACACAAGAGCTAACTTCTCATGTTGCACCTGCAATAAGGGTAAATAAACCCTGAGTACACAATGTACTCACAAGACTTATCCGATTAGGGGGAATATATTTTTCGACTCTCAAGGATATGATAGGCCATATGGCTTGCTGGTTCTTTTGTTTTGCAGAAAACATTACTAGCAGTTCATCTTTAGGATCAAGTTTTATTTAGCAGTCATTTTACAATTCATTGGCTAACCATTCTAGATAAGCACCTGTACTACTTTCAAGCAAGAGTTGAACAATCAGATTCCTTTCCCATCTTTTATATTTCAGTTCTCACTACGGTGCTAGATCGTAGCCAAATCGTACTGTCACGTAGAAATAGCGATTCACGAATCAATGTAGCTTAGCTGGGTACCCAAAAAACACACGCCTCATTTGCACCCTAGACACAAACGAGACCAACCCATTCCACTCCTGTCGAGAGGTCTAGGTCACCGTCCAAACTTGGACTCCAAGCCCCCATACTTGAGGCCCGACCTCAATGTGGTGTTTAGACCTCCACCTATCCCCGCCTCCAATCAGTTGGTCCGAAAAGAGCCAGAATCCACGACAAGAGAGTAACGAGCCTTTCCGCTCCCATAAGCAAGTATGTGCTTGGGATAATAAATCTATGACCTGACTAGAATCCACAGCAACGGACGGTCCTTAATCGACATGGACAGGAAAAACAGTGCAACCAAGCCATGCCCTGTGGCCACGGAACATAACCTGTTACACCCACCAATACCCATACCATATCCTTGTCCAGTCACTATTTTCCCTTCCATCGTTTATCATGAGAGTTATAATAATAATAGCCACCTATTGTGAGTAACGACAGGTTACTCATGCTACCGATAAACCTAAGAAAAGCAACTATGTGATCCTGCACTAGTAAGACTCATAGGTAGGTATATATATATGCAAGTGGGTATCATAAAATTCTTGCAACGTAATATATATATATATATATATATATATATATATATATATATATATATATATATATATATATATATATATATATATATATATAATGATTATAAAAAAATACGGGTTATGCACCGGGGCTTGCCTTGGCAGCCGCAGTGTCAGAAACTGAGTCAGTCACGGGTGGCTCCAGAACTCCCTCCGGCACGAGGATCTCCTCCTCGTACTCTTCGTTGATCTCCTCGTACTCCCGATCATCAACGGTCGTAATCTCCACCAGATCGTTCTCTACATGCATGCAATGATGATGATGTAATAATTTAGCATTTTGGCAACATCAACTCTTAAAACAAGAACATATATGTTAAGCTACTAAGCTAGCTCTAATGACTAAGATAGTAAGCTATCTATCATCTTCATGAAGCAAGATATCAAACTCATCTTACAAGTGCTTCATTTTACAAATCAATATTATGCTTTTATTCATATTAGTTTTGGTGGATATTTAGTTACCTTAACAAACAGTCTAATTTAGGGCTATAAAAATTACAAAGAGCACACAATAATACAATGAGACTACTGTAAAAATTTCAGGTTAAAATCATGCACCAATTTACCACAAGAATTCTTACAAAAAAAACAAACTAATAATATCAAACTCTTCCAATTGACTTAATAAGTCTTAATATTATCATAGACATGTATGAACTAATTGCACCATCAGATAGATCACAATTTTAGAAATCTAACAAAACTAGTTTCACAATTTTTGGACACCTACACGATTCTATATTTAAATACCAAAGATATGCCCAGAAATTAAATAGGAAAGCTATTTCCTAATTCCAGAAAAAGAAAAAGCCGAATCGGCCCAACTCAAGCCATGGCCCGCGCGTGGAAACAGCCCACGCGGGGGAACCCGCGTGCACTGGCGCATTTTGCAGAAAGAACCCCTACACCACGCCTTATTACAGTACAACTATACGCACTATTCTGGGAGTTGAGATTATGCATGAAGGCCCTCCAACTTCTTCATCTTCGTAATGGGGACGTCTCTAGTGCCCCCATGCTTGCCAGCGCGATGCCAACCAGTATCGTGCAATTACACCGGCCAACTAGGGTCCGCGCTAGCCAAACCAAGGAGCCGACCTCCATCTAAGGTGCGCACGGTGACACTGGGCCACGGTTGGGAGTCAGGGAAGGCGTTAACGCGTGCTGCAATGGCAAGGGGCGGTTCATGGCGGCGGCGTAGCTGTTCTGACGAGCTACGGCGACTGGAGGTGCAACCGGCTCGGGCTTGAGCTCCAAGGACTTACCACGAACCTAGCCGAAATGACGGTTGGAGGAGCGGGGTGGTGGAGGTGGTCTGGCCTCGTGCGTGCAGGCACGGCCGTGGCGCTCCGCGGCGGGCACGATCGTGTCAGCGGCGTCGGTGGGGCCGTAGCGTTTCAGCGGGAGCACGCGGGGTGGAGAGTGGATCGAGGCAAGTCTAATTGCATAGCTGATTAAAGGTGAATGGCTCTGAAGAGGGGTTATTACCCATATGACCGACCGTGACCCAACAGTGACAGTTGTGGGGGAAGCTCCAAATTAGAGCTCGACCGGGCCCGGTTCTAGGCGGGGTGGGGACGGGCAGCTAGATGACTTGAAAGCGGAGTCTGGGTCACAGTGAATCGGGTGATGGTGACCTCAACCATGCCGTCTTGATGATGTAGGTCCGGCGACCACGGTGGCAGAGGAAAGGGGAAAGAGGAGAAAGAGAGGTTAGGCTCGGCTCACCCTTTGTCAGGGCGCAGCGCAGCAGTGTGGCACCCGTGTGGATGCTAGGGTCTCAGTTCAGGACGTACGTGCGTGCACAGAGCCATAAATGGCAAGGCAACAGTGGCACTGCCATGCACGCATAGCAGCTTTAGGTGCGGCAGCAGGGCAGGGTGCAGGCGGACATGACCGCGAAGCAATGGGAGCCACAGCGTCGCGATGCGAAGCAGAGACGACCACAGCAGCACAGTGCAGAGCAAAGTGGGAGGCAGCGGCACGCGACGCGCGAACACGATTGCACAACACTACAGAGCATCCGCGACAAGGGGCAGGGCACAACGGGGCAACGACATTGCCACAACGCGAGGTGGGGAGGGCAACGTGGTTTCGTGCGGGCGTAGCAGCAACAATAGCCAGCCGGCAACCGCGCGGAAGTGGCAGGCACTGGACGGCCAAGCCACAACCAAGCCATAGCTGGCCACGGCTAGGCTGCAGTCAGCCGCGGCTAGGCCAGTGGCAAGTCTGGCCGGCTAGATAGGCTGAGGTGGCTTCGGTGCATGAATTTTAAAGCATCGACCATGACTAAACCGTTACTTCTAACCCTAAACCGACTGCACTACACTCAAGGTGGTATATGAGGCTGCTACACCAAGCTAAAACATCGCACCACTCTCTAACCCAATCTCTCTAAATAAATTTCTAAACCAAGGTATGTCTAGCTGTCCACGAACTTGGAATTTTTCTAAGTTATTGAGCTGAACCCTATTTCCAATTGCATTTTTAGGCTAATAGAAATATTAGTTAGCAATATTATTTTTTAACAGCAAGTATTTCATTGTCATCTACAAGGTTTGTACTTCAAACTTTGTTAAGATGCCATAAGTATGTTCTAAAGCATTTTTGTTCAATAAAAATTGGTTTACACCCCTACTTGGTATAATATACAATATCAAATAACTTTGCATTTTTACCATTTTATTGATTATTTTGGATTACAAGACTTTATCTACACAATTGATCCCATGCAATAGCACATAACATGATGCTTATGAAATGGTTATTGAGTCATTTTACGCGGTAACACCGAGGGTGTTACAGGCGGCGGACGCGGGAGGCTGCAGTGACGATGCCCGATAGCACGCGGGCGGCACCAGCAGCGGTAGCTCGGGTGGCGCTATCAATGACAGCCTAGGCGACTACCACAGTCCCCAAGACCACGTGGATGACTCTAGTCGCGGCTGCGCAGGCGACCACCGTAGTCCCCGAGACCATGCGGAGACACCGGGTGGTTCGGCTACTGGGTACATCAGTTCGAGGCAGGGATGCCGGTTCTGAGCTACGTAGCGGGTATCCCAGTTGTAAGTGCCTTATTTATTTGCCATATTTCTTCAGTGTGAAGGTTTGTTTCTTGACGGATTTTTTGCTTGTTGAAGTGCGGAGTCAGCAGAGGTCCTGCAGCCATCGGCTGCTGATGATGAAAGGCACGCGGAGGAGTTGGCAGCTCCCCACGCTGAGCAAGTGCAAGCAAGAGCGGATTTGGTTGCCCCCACCATGGAACAACTGATGGTTGCGGAACTGACCGCCCCCTACTATGGAGGAGCCCTCAACAACTAGACGGACCTCGCCTGGCAGCAGATTGCATGATGAGGGTGATCCTAGTGTAGAGGAGGTGTGGGATGTTGCGGCGACATTAAGTGGCCTTGCCGGAGCAGGTACGAAGCCCGTGGGGGACGCGGCGAGCAGTGCGGCGCAAGGTCCACCCGCGAAGAGGTTGACCAAAGATGTTGAGCTATTCGGTGAAGGGGGAGCAATGCTTCGTAGACTAGAAAAAACTCATGTTGAATCATTGTACAAAAGTGCCTAGCAAATTTTGTTGAACACTTGTTGTTATGGTATGTTTGTGTTTATATTTGATATAAACCATCCGATCAGTAGTGTATAGCTGAGTCCCCAACCCTAGCTAGCCTATTAACCATAACGCGGGGCGCAGGGGCCATGTGCGTGTGGGAAGAACAGGGCATCGCTAAGGGTGTGTTTAGATGCCTGCATATGAGTGAGCCAGGGCCGCGGGATGCAGTGAGCACCTGTTTGGTTTCCTAGACCACCCTCCTAGCTAGGCTTCGCTCGTGCAAAAGGAGTCCCTAGGCCAAGCTTCGTATAAACGTGGGAGGCGAGCGTTTCCAGCAGGCCTGGCTCACGAGGTGCAGCTGCCGTCGCGCGCGCGGCGAAAAATTGGCCGGCAGGAGCTCGCTCCATCTCGCTAGGGTTACCGCTCCTTTTCTCGCCATTCACCATGTATATATCCCCTTCCCTGCCACCTTCCTTCTTGGTTTCTCATCATTTGCCCAGCTCCAATAGTAGGTGTTCATCTCCTCCTTTCTGCTCCCTTTTTTGTGTCGTTCTTCATCGATTCAAGCCGGCCTAATCCCTTTCCTCCATCGTTGTTTTGCAGCCTTCGTCGTTGTGGATCTGAGCATGTGCACAGGCAAGTGAATCTGGTTCTCCCCAGTGCCTCTCCCTCTATTTCTTTCTTCTTGTAACCCTAGGTTTTGGGGGAATAGATCGATTCCTACTGATTTCATCTCATACTTGATGCAGGCACACCATATCTATCATCCCTTGTTTGTTCATCTGCTTTTGATTGGGGTGCTATCAGGAGATTTGTGTGGTATAAGCAATCCTCCTTTCTTCAATCCCACCTTATTCTAATTACTGCGATAGTGCTTCATGGATGATTTCGGTGTTGTCTGTGTATATCTAGATCTATGAATGAAATATACTTCTGAGCTCATGTCCAAGTCAGTGATGATGTTGTTTTGATTAGAGCATTTGTCCAATGCCAATGATGATTGTCCCATGATTTTCTTGTTTTCTTCCAATAAATCTAAGCAATGTCCATTGCCAAAGATTTTTGTCCATGCCTTGCATGTTTGTTTTCAGTATATCTGAGCAATTGTTCAATTTTAATGATGTGTTTCATGTAGTACTAAAGATTGAACAGTAAGCATTTCCTGTTGTTTAGATGTCCAGGAAACAAAACACACCCTTATTTTCATAGATTTGTTGTGTTGTTGTGTTCATTGCACCTTTGTTGCTTTGGCAGATGGCTTTGGAGGACCAGTGACGATTGTTGATTGCTCAAGCCACTGCTCTTATCACTGCTATGTATGCACTATTTTTCAGTAGGCTTAGAATGAAACATGATTCAAGGCCTCAAATCAGTTACGGTCCTTTGAGAATCATGGATGAGGAAAGGCAAAAAAAACTTGGATTTAATTTATACTTTCAATGATGTTGAGTGTGTCAACATGCTTCATATGAGAAGAGCACCTTTTTTAGGCTATGCCAACTGCTTAGACAAAGAAACTTACTCACAGATAGCTTACATAGTTGTGTAGAAGAGCAAGTAGCTATGTTTCTTCATATTATTGGCCATAATCAATGCTTTAGAGTTATTCACCAAAAATGGAGGTCTATAGAGATAGTGCATAGATATTTCAAAGAGGTCTTGTATGCTATTGGTGAACTAAGGCAGGACATGATTAAAGCTCCATTTAATGAAACACCACTTAAGATAAGCAACAGCCCAAGATGGTACCCATATTTGAAGGTAATGAACAAGTCATAAAGTTTGTAGGTTGTTCCTGCATATTTGGATAAATATATAGTAACAAATAAATGTTGGGTTTGGATGTAGGATTGTGTTGGGGCAATAGATGGAACTCATATCCATGCTAGAGTCCCAGCAAGGATACAAGCAGCATTTAGGGGCAGGAAGCACTACCCCACCCAAAATGTTCTTGCTGCTGTTGACTTTGATTTGAAATTTACCTACATGTTGGCCTGCTGGGAGGGTTCAACACATGATGCTACCATCCTTGCTGATGCACTAGAGAGGGAGGATGGGTTAAGGGTTCCACCAGGTAATCAACTACAGTAGGTAGCTACATAAAATCTATAAATGTATAACACTGAACCTAATACATCTATGTACTTGTTTTAGGGAAATTTTACCTAGTAGATGCTGGATATGCTTGCCATCGTGGATTTCTCCCTCCTTATCATGGCATTAGGTACCATTTGAAAGAGTATAGTAGGAGGAACTACCCAACCAACCCAAGAGAATTGTTTAATTTGAGGCATTCAAGTTTAAGAGTAACTGTTGAAAGGGCTTTTGGGGCTTTGAAGAATCGTTTTCGTATCCTTGATAATAAACCATTCCATCCCTTCAAGACACAAGTAAAGTTAGTACTTGCTTGTTGCATATTGCATAATTGGATCCTTGGCCATGGGGTGGATGAGGTAGTTCCTGCTGAGTTCTCTTGGGTGCCCAACAACAACCCAACTGCTGGCCATGGGTTGCATTTGGAGGACAATGCTGCTTGGGCTCAAACTAGGGATGAAATTGCTAATCACATGTGGGCAAACAGGGGAAACTCTCACATCTAGTCTGTACTATAGTGTGTTTGTTCTATGTACTCCTCTCTATCTGCTAGTGTTGTAGTGAATAAAAGCAACTGCTACTGTTCTATCTATGTTGAACAATGTTTGTCATATGAGTTGAGGCATTGAACAATGTGCTATGATGATTTATTTTTTGATCTACACTTCACAGGAGGCATTGGCCATATGCTATGATGATTTATTTTTTGATCTACACTTGACATGAGGCATTGGACATATGCTATGATGATTTATTTTTTGATACTACACTTGACATGAGGCTTTAGAAATGAGTAATGATGATTTTTTGTTATTATGATTTAACTGAGGTTGGAGGCATGTGTAATGATGTTAGTTTCTTATCCTGATTTAACTGAGGCTGGAGGCATGTCCAATGATGTTTGTTTCATATCCTAATTTAACTAAGGCTAGAGGCATGTGTAATGATGTTTATTTCTTATTCTAATTTACCTGAGGCAATAGATGTAACACCCCAGGTGTTTGGCTCCCATAATTGCACATGCATTTCATAAGCATGAGCATCATTCCATTCATTTATGCATTTGTTTGGCTTGCAACATGAGTGTGCAACATACTCTATTAAGTTTGTTTCAAAATTGGTAGCTTATGAAATGTGAGTAGTGCAACATGTATATGCAACATGGGTGTCTCATACTTTTAAACATGGCAATGTTGGTAGTATAACATGATAACATTACTTGTTGCAACAAGAGCTTGAAACATATGCAACATGGTGTTGCAACATTTTAGTTGAAATACTTGTTTTGTTTGTTTCAACCTATGTGACATTTGAAAGTTGGTGTAACCAAGTTGTACTATGGTCAATTATGTCTTATCATACCTTAATCACACTTAGGATCATTAGTGGGACAATGTTCATGTTGACCAAAATGACCAAAATGCCCTCCTAAGTGATGTTGACCAAGTCTTGAGCTCTAGGATGCTTTAGTTTGACTGTTTAAAAAGTCTAGCTTAGATATCTTGCATGAAGGAGCACCCTCAATCAAAGTTATAGATAATTTCATAAGGAACAAAAGTCTCAATACGGAAATCTTATGAAAATGATTAGAACACCCTCAAAAGTGGCCCACAAGTCAGTGGTAGTAGCTGTTTTGGGACTTAGCAAAAATTGGCTAAGTCAAACACTGAAACCATTTCAAAGTACCCACCTTGGGAAGCTTGTAACTCACAAACCATGCCGAACCAGCCTAAGCTCCAATTGACAAAGTTGTAGTCCTATCATAGCTCTACAACTTTGCTGTTATCAGCTACTACTAATTCAAGCCAGATTAGGAGATATGGAGGCTCAAACTTCGGTTGTCAATCACCACATTGGACATCGATTCAGTTTCTTCACTCAAGCCGTGGCCGACCGACGCCAGAGTCCAGCCGCCGCGTGTCTCGCCCAAGCGTGTGTAGGATGCCATGGCATCGTGCTTGCATGCCTGTGAAAGTAAAATGCTGCTCCCTCATCGGGTTTTCCATTTCCTTTCTCCTCTTCCTCCCTCTGTCATCGCTAAAGCGGACGACCGAGCCGCTGCCGTTGCAGCGAACTCTGCCGTGGCTGTGTGCGCTCGCCACCGCACCACCAGACACTACACCATGTCCATAGCTCTGCCACACTGCACCACACCTCCTCGACCACCTCTTGGCCTCCATCAAACCCTAGGTGAGCGACATTGGGGATGCCGTCACCATGCGGGCCTCGCCGGAGCTGAGCGCCACCATGGCTAGCCTCCACTGGGCCATCCCCAACCCGCGCGTTAGGTGTCTTCGGTTTGCTCAAGGTCAGTGAAGCTCATACCAAGCTTGGCTTGGTCGGAGATGGCTGGAGTCGGCTGGTGCAGCGCTGCCCGCTCACCGCCGTCCGCCACCGCCACGGCCAGCCCTCCCCAAGCCGGTAGAATTAGGGAAAATGGGGTGCCTAGGTTCGGGGTGGCATGGGGAGCACGTTGGTGCATTCATCTTCACAGGACAGGGTCACCGGCGGCGAGATACGCCGGCCGGAGCTCCTTCCCTGTTCAGGTGTGGATGACGTGTGGGTCCAGCCTGTCGGTCACGCGGGTAGGATTCAACCGCGGGTCGAGCAGGCCTAACGGGCCACACGCGTAAGCGGGCCGCACTGGTGTCTTGGGCCGCGCGTTGGTTAGTCGCCCTAGTGACCGGTTTCGGTTTCCATTTTGTTTTTCCTTTTATTCTTTTCACAGATTTATATGGTGTTTTTGTAAATTTCATATCTCAAGCAATATAGATCCAAATGAGGTGATTCCAATTGTGTTTAGTTCTATATAAAGTGTAGTATTTAGAAAAAATATCAAATGTGTATGTGCTGTTTAGATTCTGGAAGATGTAAATAGATATTGGAAATGTGTTTTAAAATACATGCAAACTTGTTAATTTGATAACTTGAGTTCTAGTGCTCCAAAAATTAGGAAATTTGTGGGTGTGCTATTTCATGTCTATGGTAGCTCTGGTAAAAATTTGGATGCTATTGCGTGAGTAGTTTTCAAGTTATGTTGTTGTCATTTTATATGAGGAGATACTTGAATGATTTTTCATAATTTTTTCCTATATGTCCAATGATCATGAAATTTTGTAGAGAGTGTCCTGGTATGTTATGATTGTTAAGAGAAATATTATTTCTGTTGTTTGACACTTTTCATTATATTTGTTAATTATGCAAAAATCAGCATTTCTGGCTTGTGAATTTTGTGTAGGGAGTTTCTATAAATAACTTTGGCTCAAATTTTTATAGTAGCCTTCTGGTAGGGTATAGAGTCCTCTGTAATTTTTGTAGAATTTTCTGAGTAGTTTGCATATAAGTTTAATTTCCCACTTAATTAATTAATTAAATTAAGAAAGTGATTGAAATAAGTGACTTGGGTGAACATACCTTACTTTCTAGTGGTTTCATGTCATGTGTTGCTTGATTAGGTTAGAATTGTGACAAGCTTAAGTAATATTGTTCTTGTTGATTGTTTAGGTGTTCGTTCTTTAACTGAGGAAGAGCAACTATACATTAGGTTGAGTAGATTGGGTAAGTACTTCTCTACCGGAGAAGAGAATTGCACATGTTGCAAAGTGATTTGAATAGAGCATTAATGTTGCGGTAGTTCACATTGCATTCTTTGAACATGTTGCATTCATTCTTATGCATCCATGAGATTCATTGTGCATTCATGCAATAGGTGTTCCGGAGGGGGTGACACTCTTGGAATTCGAGGGAGCTCTTCCAGAGGAGGATCAGGAGCAGCCGAGGGAGCCCGAGGAACCAGCCGGTGAAGAAGTTCCCAAATATGAGCTACCTGAGTGTCCGGACCATCGCCCTTCTTCATTCCTGAAAGGCAAGCCCCGGTGCATGCTAACCCATCTTTTGGATACACAAATATTTGGCTACTTGTTTACTGCATTAAGTTGTAGGAGTTGAGTGAAAACACTTGTTTCATTATATCTACCTTGTCCAGATATAGAACTTAAATTCCAATTTAAGTTTAGGCACGTGTTAATGCTTAGCCATGCTTAGTGCAGTAGAAGTCGGGTGATTTACGGTCATCCGCGAGCTTTAGGATGAAGTGGGTCATGGTTGGCTATATTTGCTATCGTGGATGGAACCATGCTTAAAAATGAATTTGAGACCGGGCGGGAGTTTGATAGTGCAGCCACAAGACACTTCATATCTTAGGTGCGAAGCTATGCCCGTCTGAGTCGTTTAAGAACCGATTCGCTGTACATCCTTGAGTCATGTTGAACGCAGTCTAACACTTAGTTGGCTGGATAAGCCATTTTGACCGTGAAGCCGAGTAATACAGTTCAAGTCGGGAATCGAAGGGTAGGTCGCATCTTAGAGGAAGTAAGGATGTGCTTGGGGACATTGGCGTGAGACCAAGGGGGGTTAGAGTCCCTATCACCTGACAGAATGTCACCCTTAGGGATGCAGCATTAGTCGAACCCACGACTCCTGAATTGTACCAAAGGTGGCTTGTGTCACCCTGGAAAGGGCCTACGCGGTGAGTGTTAGAAGTACCCCTCTAGCTGGATAGGAATTTGATTCGAATCATCGTCGCTCCCGGTTAGTGAGCACTTGACTTGAGCAGCGGCAACGTAGATTTCATTAATTAAACAGATGGTTAATTGGATGACGAAGTACATGTTGCCTCAAATTTATACCTACTTTGGTTATTATTGTTTGCTTAATCATCAGATAATTATTTAGTACAGGTGCTAAGATAGCTGATAGGTTAATACTAAAAATAATTGCTAGTACAGGTTAAAAGAGTTATTAATACTTATGCTTTTCCACAAAACATGATGTCAGCCAGCTCCACTTTAAGAAAGTCTTGCATGATCCTTGGTGTCTTTTATTTTCTATTTCGATGGGTAAGTCTAGCTGAGTACATTCTCGTACTCAGGGTTTATTCCCTCTTGTTGCAGATGACATGCTATATCAGGGCTTCTGCAAGAATTGCCTCCACCCGGCGGGTGACGAGGACTAGATCACTCAGGCCTGATCATCTTTTAGTTTACTTCCCTTAGTGCTTTTGTGGGATGTTGATCTATAAGACTGGCAATAGCATTTGAACTAAGTGTGTGTGTGTGTTTATGCTTCTGCTACTTTATAAACTTGGTTTGTAATAATTACGACTCCATGGTGTTGTAAGCTTATTTCCGAACTACTTGTGAAATATAACGTGTGATGTGTTATGTTGAATGATGCGATCTTGTTTATAAGCGAGTTGGTTTGAAATCCTTCATGATTTTGATTGATTACCAGGATTATATGGGCTCAAGTTCAAAAATTTGAGCGTTTCGGGCGCTTATTTTTATACTTGTGCTCTTATAATTTGGTCGGTTCTATTACAGCTGGTATCAGAGCAGAATTTAACATTAAACACATCGTACGGATATTTAAAAACAAAAGTTTTTGGTTGCAAAAAGTGTTAAAAATCTGAAATTATTTCTATAGTATGCCAGTGATCACATCCCTTAGCACAAATAAGGATTCTTAGGTGGCTTATTAAAGTACTAACTTGGGGGTTGTTGACAGTAGATAAGTATCATTTTTATCCGTCAACATAGCATGAGAAAAGATCTAAACATAAATACTATTTAGATATAGGGGTTACACTGACAGAATTCCACGAGTTTTGGTGAATATATATTTTTGCAGGGGGTTATCAGGAAAGAACCAAAGGAGGTCCACATGTTAGATTTACATAGAGAGAAACTGACCATACTATAAAAAAGAATAATATAGAAGACTCGAGAAGGCACCCCCTCGAAGGGGAGGGCCATTTGGGCTGACAGGTGGGGTGCCCGCCCCCACCTCATGGGTGGCCGCCTAGGCCACGAGCCAATCAGGTGCAACCTAGCGGATCCTGCCTCCACCGCCTTTGAGGATCAATAAAAAGTCATTGATGAAGGTCGGTTTGATCCAAGGGCTGTGGTGCTTCCTAGAGGGCTATATAAGCAAGGCCCCTGAACCCAGGAGAAACCCTAATTCATTCAATTCATCAAGAGAGAAGCCTCTGATCAAGCCCTAGAGCCACCATCTCAATTATATCTCTAGTTTAGCATGGCTACATAGGATTAGAACTAGAAGGAGCCAAGCATTGCTTGATTTCCGGATCTATCAAGAGAGTTTTTGGTAATTCTCTCCTACTCTTGTATTTGTTCTTATATTATTCATTTAGTTCATCATTTGTATGAATATGACTTTAGTCTATTCTATCATATTGGATATGACTTTGCTCTATTTGATTATGTTCTCAATTATATTGTTCTTAGTCTACTTTGATTATATGCTTGGCATAGTTCGATCAGAATTATATTTAAGTATAGGATCGTATAGAGCTTGCTCATTGATATCATGGATCATTGGTAAACATTGTGTAGGCGTGGTGCCTATACCGTATTTACCTGCGATTGCACCCTATATTTCGGACTGTGTGGTAGATCGCGGGAGTGACGTCCTGTTGAGTCCTTTGTAGTCCACCTCCCGAGTATAGGGCAGACAGAGCACAACTATTACGGGGAAGTGACGACTATGTTCCATATCTTCCTTAGTAATATCACTATGCGTAGATATAACCTTTTCTTGCTATGCTTGCCAAGTGTAATTGCACTAATCATCATATGCTATGATTGTATAGTTAGAATAACTTAGGATTTATTCTTATAGTTCGTCCTAATCCATGCTAGTGCTATATACTTAGAGTAATCTATTGAGATGTTTATCATTATATGTGGCTATGTGCTTATTAGTTATCTCTTATTATTCTTTATTCATATATATATTATTTATCTTGTGACACTTACCCTGTATGAGAAGATTGATAAAGATATGGTTATGCTCTCCATTATCACATGCAGTGATGCTCATTGCTCAATATCCTTAGCATCTCTTCCTAGTGGTAAAAATATAAATAACGATACCTAGATTACTCCCGGTTAAAATGCTACATCGGTATTATCTGTGCGCTTGCGGATTTCATATTTATTTCAGAGGGGCATTTGCATATTTTAGTACCAGCACCTTTAGTGTCATGCTGGGGATGACAACCTAGCTTAGGTGGCATTAGAGGTGTTAACAGGGGTCTTGTTTGTTTCTGTTTCGTCGTCCATACGACGTGATATTGTATGGATGCCATCCACTTGGGTGGTAATGTATGGATCAAATACCTCGACGCTCTGGTAAGTGTGAGTTGTGAGAGCATGACCATCCAACCGTTGGTCTAGGGGAGAGTAGTTGTGGTTACTTGCATACTTACATGTTCAATCATGTATTTATGAAAGTACTTAATTGTGAGTATATCTGTCGGGTAGTTATGATACTGAAGTATATACATCGGGGGATGTGTATATGGAAAGTATTTAGTTTACTGCTTACTTGCATGCTTATATTGGGAAACTGTTGGGCTGGAATGAGATTTTCTGCAGGTACACTAATAGCGCAAATGAGTAGACCGATAGTTTCGCCTATATGAGAGAGTGTATGTATGCCACCGCCTAGCGTTAGAAGTTTATGATTCTACTAGGGTGAGAGGGCATACGGAATGTGCATGCATCATGTTTAATTCATGTCATACATTTCATATTACTCCCTCCTTAAAATTTCGATTGTCCCGACTAAATTAAATTTCGTATCCCCTAAATTGTCCTCACTTTAAGTTATACCTTGTTGCCACAGATGGCTCGCACCAAGAGGACCGCTCGTAAGTCCGCTGGAGGCAGGGCTCCTCGACACTAGCTCGCTCCACGTGAGCCCCGCCCTGAGCCCACCGAGGCAAAAAGGTTGAGGGCCGAGTTGGCTGAGGTGACTGCTACTAGAGATGCGGCCCAACAATGTCTGGAGCAAGTGATACATGAAAGAGATTAGGAAACACTTGTGGTTCAGAGGTTGATAGTGGCTCATCGTAACTATGAGTGCATGCTGGTCCACGTGTTGAACCAGCAAAATGAAGCCTGACACGAAGAGGACATCTTGAGAGCTCACCAGGTGGAGCTTGAGCAACAGTTAGCAGCTACAGAAGAATACAACGACAATCTTCATGAGGAAGTGCACCGGCTAAACAATCAGCTCAATCCTCTGCTCCCTCATGATAATGACGATGATGAGGAGATGGGCTCGGGTGTCATCATGGCTGAAGGTGATGACTACATTGAGATCGATGGGCCAGAGGATGTCCCGCCTGAAGAAGAAGAAGAAGATGAGGAGCTAGAGCCTGCTAGTGATGAAGATGACAGGGAGATCTTCGATACTAACTTAGAGGACGATGTTTAGTTTACCTCATCGCATAACTACTGTGCTAGAGTTATCTTCTGTGCCTTCCATATGTGGGAGAGAGGCTTTGTAATAAATTGACCTTTGGGATATAACATCGAACCCTATGTTGTCCTGGATGTTTGTTTAAACATGCTGAATTTCGGTCACAAGGGATGTCTCATTGTGTTGTGTTCGGTGATGGTGTCACGATTAGTACCCTCCGGTGCTACGATGAAACCGAGGGCCTCCTGTGGTGCGTGACATAAGGTTATGCTGCTTGGCACGCACTGGTATCGAGGTGGCTAGTCATGATCCATCATGGAACTCCACCAATGTGTTGTCTCCTCGTGATCATTTCCTTGAGTATCCTTTCCTATTTTGGGTTAGAAGGTTAGACCGAATCAGGACACCCCTGTTATGTAAGGTTGGAACCCCATTGGTATGGATGTAACCTGTCAGACACGTTTGTGCTCCATGTATATGAGCCTTTAATAAATTCCATCTTTTCATTAGAAGATATTATTGTTTGTTAAGTACATCGCATGAATGCGTCAATTGATGCGCTTGATGAGGTTATGTGGTTGTGATGAATTATTGTGCCTCGGTTGTTGTGTGAATTCATTTCCCCAATAAAATTAGTTTGGCATATTTACATAATTCATCTATAAAATTCCCACATCGTCAGTGCTCATTGGCTATGCATTTTGTAGATGGCGTATAACCTCCGTCGTGATCTTGGTGTTGAGGATGAGGAACAGCCGCCACCACCCACCCCAGCAGAATTGATGTAGATGGTGGTTGAAGGTCAGCGCTTGTTAGCAGACGCTATGCGCCAATTAGTCAACCGGGATGCTCGGCATGGTCGTCAGGGACCAGAACCAAATCAACACAGTGATTTTAAGGACTTTCTCGACACCAAGCACCTGCTCTTTAAGGAGGTGAAGGAACCTTTACAAGCTGATGAGTGGTTAAACACCATTGAGCAGAAGTTCCATCTGCTTCATCTGACCAATGAGTTGAAGACCGAGTCTGCTTCCCACCAATTGCATGGTCCAGCCGATAGTTGGTGGAGTCATTACCGCTCTACGCTGCCTCCTAATGTCCTGATCACTTTTGTCCAGTTCAAGGTGGCTTTCCATGGGAATTATATTTCTCCAGGTTTGATGGCAATGAAGCACACTGAGTTCATGAGGTTAACTCAAGGCAATAAGAGTTTGACGGAATACCTGCAAGCCTTCAACAACCTTGCAAGGTATGCAACTGAGTTTGTGGATACTAATGCAAAGAAGATTGCTAGCTTCAAGCATGGCCTCAGCCCAAAGTTGATGAAGACCATGGGTAATAGCAAGTGTGCCACTTTCAATGAATTTATCAGTGATGCCCTGACCCAAGAGAACAACAATTCTATCTATGCTACTTCTAAGAGCCGCAAGAGGGCCTTTGAGGCGGTTGTTTCATAGTCCTGAGCTCTAGTTGCACCGAGGGCTCCTTCTCATCCTCCTACAACGGGTGCTAAGTTCCGTCCCTCGCAGAAGAAAGCTCCAGCCAAGACTGGTTTTTGCAAGGCGTATACAGTTTCACTTACAAAGAGTAGTTCTAGTCAAGGCAGCTCCAGTGTGCCTCCCAGTAACATGCCTTGCTAGAACTGTAATAAGCCCGGTCATTGGTCCAGGAATTGCCCGTATCCAAAGAAGAATGCAAACCAAGGTGTCCGACAGGGGCAAGCTCATTACAATAGCATTGAAGAAATTCCATCTGGTGAGGTAGTCACTGCCAGTAAGTTCCTAGTTGACCAACATTCTGCAGTGGTGCTGTTTGATTTAGGTGCTTCGCATTCCTTTATTAGTCCTATGTTTGCATCAAAGTTTGCACACAAACTACATACTTTTGAAGGTGGGGGTTATTGCATTAGAGCTGCGAGTGGTGATATTTCCACAAATCAAGTAGTTAGTGATGTAGAATTTGAAATAGAAGGGCGAAAGTACTTGCTTACCTTAGTGGTTTTGCCTGGACTAGGCATAGATGTTATTTTGGGCATGAATTGGATGAGTCAGAATGGGGTACTCATTGATACATCAACCCGGGTAGTTATGCTCAGAGATCCTATTGATCAGAAAGGTTTTCTAGTGCAACTTCCCTAGAAAATTGATCTTTCTGGTGAAGTTCATGCGGTGCAAGCGAAGTCAATAGCTGATATTCCCGTAGTATGCGAGTTCCCTGATGTCTTTCCTGATGATTTACCGGGATTACCTCTGGATCGGGATGTGGAGTTTAAAAGAGTTGTTGCCTAGCACGGCACCAATCTCTAGAAGACCCTATAGGATGCCTCTGAATGAACTAGCTAAACTTAAGATACAGTTGAATAAACTTTTGAAGAAGGGGCTGATTCATCCTAGTTCGTCTTCGTGGGGCTGTCTTGCTATCTTTGTGAAGAAGAAAGATCAGTCGTTGCGGATGTGTGTAGATTATAGACCTCTGAATGCAGTTACTGTCAAGAATAAGTATCCTCTACCCCGCATTGACATCTTGTTTGATCAATTTGTCTAAAGCTAAAGTCTTTTCCAAGATTGATCTGAGGTCTGACTATCATCAAATTAAAATTCGTCCTGAAGATGTTCCAAAAACTGCTTTCTCTACAAGATATGGTCTCTATGAGTATCTTGTTATGTCCTTCGGCTTGACCAACGCCCCCGCACACTTCATGTACTTGATGAATTCGGTGTTTATGCTCGAATTAGACAAGTTCGTGGTGGTGTTTATAGATGACATCTTGGTGTATTCTGAGAATGAGGAAGATCACGCTCAACATTTGCGTATAGTCCTCACAAGACTGCGTGAACATCAGTTGTATAAAAAATTCAGTAAGTGCGAATTCTAGCTTCGTGAAGTACCTTTCCTTGGGCATGTGTTATTCGATGGTGGAATTATGGTGGATCCCACCAAGGTACAAGCAGTATTGGACTGGAAGGCTCCTATCTCGGTTCACGAGGTCCGGAGTTTTTCTAGGATTGGCTGGCTATTATCGTCGCTTCATCCCGAATTTCTCTAAAATAGCCAAGCCATTGACTCGGTTGCTGCAAAAAGACACTAGGTTTGTCTGGACTCCTGAGTGTGATGTAGCTTTTCACAAACTACAAACCCTCCTAACCTCAGCTCTAGTTTTGGCGCAACCGGATATCGAGAAACCTTTTGATGTGTATTGTGATGCCTCAGGCATAGGTTTGGGAGGTGTTCTGATGTAGAAAGGTCGAGTGATTGCATATACATCTCGTCAACTTCGGAAACATGAGGTGAATTATCCAATGCATGACTTAGAACTCGCTACAGTTGTTCATGCTTTGAAAGTCTGGCGACATTATCTGTTGGGCAATGTTTGCAATATCTATACTGACCATAAAAGCCTTAAATATATCTTCACCCAACCCAAGTTGAATATGTGTCAAAGGAGATGGCTTGAGTTGATTAAAGATTATAATCTCCAAGTGCACTATCATCCTAGCAAGGCAAACATGGTCGCTGATGCTTTAAGCCATAAGTCTCATTGCCATTCCTTAGTTGAAAGTGATTTTCATCTATCTCGCCTTCTACACCAGTAGTTCTGCACCACACCACCATTAGTTGTACTCTCAAGAGTAGAATTATTGAGCTCTAAAAGACTGACACCGGTATATTCCACATCAAGCATAAGATGAAAGAGCAAGAAACTAAGCATTTCAGGGTAGATGAAGAGGGTATGTTGTGGTTTAAGGATAGGTTAGTTATGCCTAAGGACCGAGAGCTTAGGAATCATATTATGTCTTAAGCACATTCCTCTAAGTTGTCCATCCATCCTAGTAGCAGTAAGATGTATCACGATCTGAAGCCATACTATTGGTGGACCAAGATGCGGAAAGAGATAGCTGCATATGTTGCTAGGTGTGATACTTGCCGTAGAGTTAAAGCTGTGCACATGAAAGTTGGATTGCTTCAGCCACTTTCTATCCTAGGTTGGAAATGGGAGGAGATAAGTATGGATTTCATTGTTGGACTCCCTCCTACCGTGAAGAATCATAACTCTATTTGGGTAATTGTAGACCACCTAACCAAGTCGGCTCACTTCATTCCTATCCGAGTAGACTATCGTCCTACTAACTATGCTGAGTTATACTTTAATTAGATAGTTTGACTCCATGGGATCCCTCGTACTATTGTTTCTGACCGAGGTCCGCAGTTCACTGCTCATTTTTTGGAGCATTTGCATCATCTTTTGGGAAGCAAGCTAGTGAGAAGCTCCGCTTATCATCCCTAGACGTCAGGTCAGACTGAACGAGTTAACCAAATCTTAGAACATATGTTGAGGGTGTGTGTTATTTTGTCCAAGGGTTCATGGGAGAAATGGTTGCCCTTAGCTGAGTTTTCATATAATAATAGCTATCAAGAGAGTATTAAGATGGCCCCATTCGAAGCATTGTACGGTCGTAAGTGTAGAACACCGCTTAATTGGGTAGAAGCTAGAGAAAGAAGGTATTATGGTATTGATTTTATTGAGCAAGCTGAGGAACAAGTTCATACCATCAAAATACATATGGCTGCTGCCCAATCTAGACAGAAAAGTTATGCTGATCACCGTAGAAAACCGATTGAGTTTAAAGTTGGAGACTTTGTATATCTGAAGTTTCACCTATGAAGAGTGCAAAGCGTTTTGGTGTGAAGCGAAAGCTTGCACTGAGATACGTGGGTCCTTTCCAGATCATAGGAAAAAGTGGAGCTATTGCATATAAGATCTAGTTACCTCCTGAAATGAGCACCATTTTCAATGTCTTCCATGTATCTCAGTTAAAGAAATGTCTTTAGGTTCCTGAAGAGAGAGTTCTGTTAGGGGATATCAAGCTAGAATCCGATCAAACTTATGAAGAACAGCCAGTTCGTGTGATTGACACTCGAGAGCGAGTAACTCGAAGTCGAGTGGTTAAGTGGTATAAAGTAATGTGGAGTAATCAAGGTAGTGAGAGTGATGCTACTTGGGAGAGAGAAAATTATTTATGAGAGGGTTATAAGGAATTCTATCAACAATGGTACGCTTTCCAAATCTCAGGATGAGATTTTTATAAGGGGGAGGGCTATACCACCCTAGGTGTTTGGCTCCCATAATTGCACCTGCATTTCATAAGCATGAGCATCATTCCATTCATTTATGCATTTGTTTGGCTTGCAACATGAGTGTGCAACATACTCTATTAAGTTTGTTTCAAAATTGGTAGCTTATGAAATGTGAGTAGCGCAACATGTATATGCAACATGGGTGTCTCATACTTTTAAACATGGCAATGTTGGTAGTATAACATGATAACATTACTTGTTGCAACAAGAGCTTGAAACATATGCAACATGGTGTTGCAACATTTTAGTTGAAATACTTGTTTTGTTTGTTTCAACCTATGTGACATTTGAAAGTTGGTGTAACCAAGTGGTACTATGGTCAATTATGTCTTATCATACCTTAATCACACTTAGGATCATTAGTGGGACAATGTTCATGTTGACCAAAATGACCAAAATGCCCTCCTAAGTGATGTTGACCAAGTCTTGAGCTCTAGGATGCTTTAGTTTGACTGTTTAAAAAGTCCAGCTTAGAGATCTTGCATGGAGGAGCACCCTGAATCAAAGTTGTACAGAATTTCATAAGTAACAAAAGTCTCAATATGTCCATCTTATGAAAATGACCAGAACACCCTCAAAAGTGGCCCACAAGTCAGTGGTAGTAGCTGTTTTGGGACTTAGCAAAAATTGGCTAAGTCAAACACTGAAACCGTTTTAAAGTACCCACCTTGGGAAGCTTGTAACTCACAAACCATGCCAAACCAGCCCAAGCTCCAATTGATAAAGTTGTAGTCCTATCATAGCCCTATAACTTCGCTGTTATCACCTACCACTAATTCGAGCCAAATTAGGAGATATGGAGGCTCAAACTTCGGATGTCAGTCACCACAATTGACATCGATTCAGTTTCTTCAGTCAAGCCGTGGACGACCAACGCCAGAGTTCGGCCGCCTCGTGTCTCGCCCAAGTGCACATAGGATGCCATGGCATCATGCTTGCATGCCTGTGAAAGTAAAATGCCGCTCCCTCGTCGAGTTTTCCATTTCCTTTCTCCTCTTCCTCCCTCTGTCATCGCCAAAGCGGATGACCGAGCCACTGCCGTTGCAGCAAACTCCGCCGTGGCCGTGCGCGCTCGCCATCACACCACCAGCCACTACACCATGTCCACAGCTCTGCCACACTGCCCCGCACCTCCTCGACCACCTCTTGGCCTCCATCGAACCCTAGGTGAGCGACATTAGGGATGCTGTCACCATGCGGGCCTCGCCGAAGCTGAGCGCCACCATGGCCAGCCTCCATTGGGCCATCCTCGACCCGCGCGTTAGGTGTCTTAGGTTTGCTCAAGGTCGGTGAAGCTCATACCAAGCTTGGCTTGGCTGGAGATGGCCGGAGTCGGCTGGCGCAGCGCCGCCCGCTCACCGCCGTCTGCCACCGCCGCGGCCAGCCCTCCCCAAGCCGGTAGAATTAGGGAAAATGTGGTGCCTAGGTTCGGGGTGGCACGGGGAGCACGTTGGTGCATTCATCTTCACCGGACAGGGTCACCGGCGGCGAGATACGCCGACCGGAGCTCCTCCCCTATTCGGGTGTGGATGACGTGTGGGTCCAGCCTGTCGGTCGCGCGGGCGGGATTCGACCGTGGGTCGGGCAGGCCTAACGGGCCACGCGCGTAAGCGGGCTGCACTGGTGTCATGGGCCGCGCATTGGTTAGTCGGCCCAGTGACCGGTTTCGGTTTCCATTTTGTTTTTCCTTTTATTCTTTTCACAGATTTATATGCTGTTTTGTAAATTTCATATCTCAAGCAATATAGATCCAAATGAGGTGATTCCAATTGTGTTTAGTTCTATATAAAGTGTAGTATTTAGAAAAAAATATCAAATGTATATGTGCTATTTAGATTCTGGAAGATGTAAATAGATATTGGAAATGTGTTTTAAAATACATGCAAACTTGTTAATTTGATAACTTGTGTTCTAGTACTCCAAAAATTAGGAAATTTGGTGGGTGTGCTATTTCATGTCTATGGTAGCTTTAGTAAAAATTTGGATGCTATTGCGTAAGTAGTTTTCAAGTTATGTTGTTGTCATTTTATATTAGGAGATACTTGAATGAATTTTCATAATTTTTTCCTATGTGTCCAATGATCATGAAATTTTGTAGAGAGTGTCCTGGTATGTTATGATTGTTAAGAGAAATATTGTTTCTGTTGTTTGACACTTTTCATTATATTTGTTAATTATGCAAAAATCAGTCTTTCTGGCTTGTGAATTTTGTGTAGGGAGTTTCTGTGAATAACTTTGGCTCAAATTTTTACAGTAGCCTTCTAGTAGGGTATATAGTCCCTTATAATTTTTGTAGAATTTTCTGAGCAGTTTGCATATAAGTTTAATTTTCTACTTAATTAATTAATTAAATTAAGAAAGTGATTAAAATAAGTGACTTGGGTGAGCATACCTTACTTTCTAGTGGTTTCATGTCATGTGTGACTTAGTAGTGTCATTAGTTTGGTCAGAAGGGTAGTTTGATAAATGAGTAAATATTTAATTTTTATATTTCTAGGTTCTCTGGACAGCTCGTAGCATTTTTGGGTTTAGACCTTGATAGAAGTGCTTGTTGGGAATCTTGTGATTACCAAAGTGGTAGTAAACTTGTTAAACTAGTTTGTGTCAAAATTTGATGGCATTTGGCCCAGTAGTTTAGGAGTTATAGATGTTTGAAGTGGCTGTCCAGAAATGGTTGCTCTCTGTTTGGAGAGGGCAGAGTTCTGGAACTTTGGGAATTCGACTAGTTAAACTTTGGAATTCGACTGGAGCATTTTATATGCTTTTCAGATTGTCTTGTATCATGTCTTTTGGAGTTATATATCTCCGGTTATGGTTGAAAAATCAAACTGTTGTCTAGATTTATGTGTTGCTAGATTAGGTTAGAATTGTGACAAGTTTAAGTAATGTTGTTCTTGTTGATTGTTTAGGTGTTAGGTCTTTAACTGAGGAAGAGCAACTATACATTAGGTTGAGTAGATTGGGTAAGTACTTCTCTACTGGAGAAGAGAATTGCACATGTTGCAAAGTGATTTAAATAGAGCGTTAATGTTGTGGTAGTTCACATTGCATTCTTTGAACATGTTGCATTCATTCTTATGCATGCATGAGATTCATTGTGCATTCATGCAATAGGTGTTCCGGAGGGGGTGACACTCTTGGAATTCGAGGGAGCTCTTCCGTAGGAGGATCAGGAGCAGCCAAGGGACCCCGAGGAACCAGCCGGCGAAGGAGTTCCCAAAGACGAGCTACCTGAGTGCCCAGACCATCACCCTTCTTCATTCCTGAAAGGCAAGCCCCGGTGCATGCTAACCCATCTTTTGGATACACAAATATTTAAGTACTTTACTTCTTTACTGTATTAAGTTATAGGAGTTGAGTGAAAACACTTATTGCATTATATCTACCTTGTCCAGATATAGAACTTGAATCCCAATTTAAGTTTAGGCATGTGTTAATGCTTAGCCATGCTTAGTGCGGTAGAAGTCAGGTGATTTATGGACATCCGCGAGCTTTAGGATGAAGTGGGTCACTGTTGGCTATATTTACTATCGTGGATGGAACCATGCTTAAAAATAAATTTGAGACCGTACGGGAGTTCGATAGTGCAGCCGCAAGACACTTCACGTCTTGGGTGCGAAGCTATGCCCGTCTGAGTCGTTTAAGGACCGATTCGATGTACGTCCTTGAGTCATGTTGAATGCAGTCTAACACTTAGTTGGTCGGATAAGCCGTTTCGACCATGAAGCTGAGTAATACAGTTCAGGCTAGGAATCGAAGGGTAGGTCGCATCTTGGAGAAAGTAAGGATGTGCTTGGGGACATTGGCGTGAGACCAAGGGGGGGTTAGAGTCCCTATCACCTGGCAGAGTGTCGCCCTTGGGGATACGACATTAGTCGAACCCGTGACTCTTGAATTGTACCAAAGGTGGCTTGTGCGACTCTGGCAAGGGCGTGCGCGGTGAGTGTTAGAAGTACCCCCAGATGGATAGTTATTCGATTTGAATCGCCGTCGCTCCCGGTTAGTGAGCACTTGACTTGAGCAACGACAACGTAGATTTCATTAATTGAACAGATGGTTAATTGGATGATGAAGTACATGTTGCCTCAAATTTATACCTACTATGGTTATTATTGTTTGCTTAATCATCAGATGATTGTTTAGTACAGGTGCTAAGATAGCTAACAGGTTAATGCTAAAAATAACTGCTAGTACAGGTTAAAAGAGTCATTAATACTTATGTTTTTCTGCAAAACATGATGTCAGCCAGCTCCACTTTAAGAAAGTCTTGCATGATCCTTGGTGTCTTTTATTTTCCGTTTCGACGGGTAAGTCTAGCTGAGTACATTCTCGTACTCAGGGTTTTTTCCCTCCTATTGTAGATGACATGCTATATCAAGGCTGCTGCAAGAATTGCCTCCACCCGGCGGGTGACGAGGACTAGATCACTCGGGCGTGATCGTCTTTTAGTTTACTTCCCTTAATGCTTTTGTGGGATATTGATCTGTAAGACTGACAATAGTATTTGAACTAAGTGTGTGTGTTTATGCTTCCGCTACTTTATAAAATTGGTTTGTAATAATTGCAACTCCGTGGTGTTGTGAGCTTATTTCCGAACTACTTGTGAAATGTAACATGTGATGTGTTATGTTGAATGATGCGATCTTGGTTGTATGCGAGTTGGTTTGAAATCCTTCGTGATTTCGATTGACTATCGGGATTATATGAGCTCAAGTTCAAAATTTTGAGAATTTTGGGTGCTTGTTTTTGTACTTGTGCTCTTATAATTTGGGCGGTTCTATTACAATATACATGTGCAATGATGATTATTTGCTCCTATTACAATCTGAGTGGGGTGTGCTGCCAACTAACTTAGGGTATGCTGAGGACATGAAGCTTAACATACTTGCACCTGATGAGCTTGTGTTCCCTGGGCTTGGTGTGGCTGTTGGGGCTAGACTGCTTGCTAGGGCTGGTGCTGCTACTAGGGCTGGACTGCCTGCTAGGGCTAGACTACCTGCTAGAGCTGGTGTTGCTGCTAGGGCTGGACTGCCTACTTGGGCTGTTGCACCTAGGGCTGGTGGTGGTGCTCAAAGGACTGCTATGAGGTGGACAAATGTGAGCTCTTGTTTTGTCGTTCGCTGTATGTGCCAGTTGATTGAATCTGGTGTGAGGACTAACAAAGGATTCAAGGAGGTTCACCTCAACCAGGATGCTAAGGCACTTCAGGAATTCAGTGGGAGTGATGTGACTGGTACATAGATCTACAACCACTTGAGGAAGTGGAGGTTAAAGTGGATTAGGATCTCCAAACTAAGGGAGCTTAGTGGTGCTTTGTGGAATGAGGACCATTCCATGATTGTGCTTGAAGAAGATCACTACAATGGCCACATCAAGGTATTGGCTTTGCATGTTTTTTCATGTTATTGCATAGAACCTGACAATGTGTAAAACTGATACTAACCCAATTTGCTGTCCTTGCAGGCACACCCCAAGGATGCTGAGTACCTTAACAAGCCCATTCAACACTACAAGCAGATGCAGATCATCTTTAGTAATGGCCAGGCATTAGGCAAATATGGTATGGGGTCCAGTGAGCCTCTTGGCACTCCCTCTGACTTTGCTGAAAGCTCAATAAAGATTGATGCACCTGAGGATAACAGGGGTGGCAAGATTGAGAGAGATGAGGTAGCTAAGTCAGAACCAGGTGTTGGAGGTAAGAGGAAGAGGTCAGTGTTGTCTGAGGAGGATGTTATCCTGTTCACTAGGATGACTGAAGCAATTAACAATGTTGCTGATGCTATTCGTGAGACTAAGGTTGAGGATTCCCACCCAGATCTGTATGATGCTGTCATGTTCATGCTTGGGTTCACTGATGAGGCACTATTGTGTGCATATGGGCACCTTCTTGACAACAAGGCCTAGGGATCTGCTTTTGTGAAGATGAATGCATCTCATCATGTGCTACGGCTAAGAACCTTCTTGGCTAAGCACTACTTCTGCTTGCTGGTCATTATGTTTGATCCATCTTTTGTGTGCAGTGCCTGCCCTCTCCTAGTGGTATTTTGTGTGTATGGTTTGGTGCAGTGGCTGCCCTCTCGTGGTGGATGCATCTGGCCTTCTCTAGTGGCTTCTTTTGTGCATAACTTCCTCCTTCTAGTGGCCTTGGTTGTGCAGTGGGCTTACCCATCTATGTGTAGTTGACTTGATCCTGCAATTTTTTGTGCAGTTAACCTGCTACTCTCTACTAACTATGGCTAACTGTAGCCTATAGTTAGTGACTTAGATATGGCACTATACACCTGCATTCCTCTTTGGGTCAACCACCTGATGCTAGTATGTGTATTTGTTGCCTTGGCAGCTGGTCATGTGTCCCTGCCATTGATTTGAACATGTTACTCTAAACTATTGTAATTCCTCTTGTTGCCTGAGACTATTATTCTGAGCACATGTTTGTTACCCGTGATGTGTTTCTCATATAACTGAGCACATGTTAATTGCCTGTGATGAGTTTTCGATAAAACTGAGCACATGCCTCCTTGCCAATGATGAACTTTTTGGTACTTTTTTTAAATCTGCTACACTTAACTTTGAATTGTTGTTTATATACCTAAGCACATGGTACTAGCCTTATTTGTTTATATACTTGATGAACATTTTGGTACTTTTTTAAATCTGCTGTTGTTAACTATGATGACCTTATTTGTTCTTTCTCAAGTTATGGCATGGTATGTTGTGCACGGTGGGCGCAAACCTGGTGTGTACGCAAGCTAGGACATTGCACATGCTCAAGTGGATGGTTTCAAGGGAGCCTGCTACAAAAAATTCAAGTCAAAAGAGGAAGCTAATCAAGCCTTCTATGATCATGGAAAAGTTGAGAAACAACCCCAATGTGAGGCTGACATGCATGATAAGCCTCCTATGCGTCAAAGCTCATTTGAAGTTACTCATGTAATTATTTTAGTTCAAGCTGTAATAATTGGTTTTCTAATTTGGAAGTTGATGTCCACTTAGAGTTAGCATTGCTTGTAAAATTCTGCAACTAAACTTGTTGGTGGTAATGTTACCACTTCAAGCAAGAGGTAAGTGCAACCAGTTCTATGCAGCCAACCAAATACACTCCCCTACATCTCTTTTTTGAATCTTGGAGCACATACAAGCAACCAAGCACCATCTAGTACTAGCATGGCTGGGTGCATGCAGGTAACAAACAAGCAGCCTTGCATGTTGTTGGCCTATCCATGGTGAGCCTAGATGGCTGGTACGAGCCAGGCTCGGTACCTATAGGCGTCCAAACATGCCCTAAGGAATCGCTACCGACCACCCATGACGTAGAGGGCGGACGCTCATGCACATGTAGGGAGAAGTCGGAAACAGGTCGTCTCTAGAGGCGTCCGAGTGTCAACGTGTTTGATGGGGTATTTGCCTTAGGCGTAGTTGGCGTGTCATCTTTAAGATATTGTACGCAGAAACAGAATCACTTAGCAGAAAAAAGCACGAAGATAACAATATGGGGAAACATTAGAATGAAAACTTTATTGAATTCTTGAATATGAAAGGTATATATCTTTGAAAGAGACCATTCAAGGGTAGAAACGCCTAAGAAGATCGATGTGCCAAGAATTTGGGACATCTCTTTCATCCATGCCGCATAGTCTGTAGAAACCTGGTCGGGTGATCGCCCTAATGATGAAGGGGCACTCCTAGGGTGAAGATAGCTTGTGCATTCTGTCGGTCTTCTACTTCTTGCAGAGAACTAGGTCTTTGACCATGAAGAATCGATCGTTGACATTGCAGTTGTAGTATCTTCGCATGCTATAAAGGTACTTCGCCATCTGAACACAAGAAACCAAGCGCTCCTCCTCTAGGCTGTCCAACTCAACGAGCCAGGCTTGGTCAGAGTTTCCACTCTAGGTGCTTAGAAAGCGATGTTGGCTGGTAAAATGGCCTCGGAGCCAAAAACCATGAAGTACGGAGAGACACCGGTGTTATGACTAGGTTGGGTCCTTAGTCCCGAGACCACAGCTGGTAGTTCCTTGAGCCATTTGCTCGGGTGTTTTTGTTCCTTCTCATAGAGCCACTTCTTCAACGCGTCCAAGATCATACCGTTGGCACGCTCGACTTGGCTATTGGCCCTTGTGTGTGCCACGGAGACATGCTTTACTAAGATGCATCTTTCGTCGCAGAAATCCTAGAAGTCACTACCAGTGAACGTGGAACCTAGGTTAGTGATGATGTTGTTCAGGAGGCTGAACCTGTGAATGATGTTGTTGAGCAGCTTGGCTACCTTTTTTGCTAGAGCTTGGACCAAGGGTTTGTACTCGATCCACTTGGAAATTTTGTCGATGCAGATGTTGACCCAGCGGAATCCACCTAGGGCGGGCTTGAAGGGCCCGGTCATATCCAGTCCCCAGCATGTGAAGGGCCAAGATGCAGGAATCATTTGTAAGGCCTGGGCCGGGACGTGGATTTGCTTAGCAAAAAACTAACAATTCTCACACCGGCGAACAAGTGCCTCAGCATCGGTAACTGCTGAAGGCCAATAGAAACTAGCTCGGAAGGCTTTGCCGACCAGTGTTCTAGAGGTTGTGTGATTGCCACAAGTTCCGACATGGATCTCCTTGAGTATCTTCTTGCCCTCTTCCACGGAGACACGCTTCTAGAGTAGCTTTCCCTTGGTGTTCTTGTGATATAACTTCCCTTCGACTAGGACGTAATGCTTTCTACGACGGGTGAGGGGTTCTCTCTTTGTGTTGTCAGCTGGGACGTCTGTAGTGGTGAGGTATTTGATGAAAGGCTCCTTCCAATCACTGCTCGGGATAGGGACCGCTGCGACTAATGGCTCGACAGGTGGCTTTTCTTCAACACCTTCTTGCCCTTGCTTGATGGATGGTGTCGGGTACCACAATTAGGGGTACCCAAATTGTGGTGGAAAATCACCCAGTCTCCCTATTTAAGGGAAAAGATCAACAAAAGAGAGACGGGCTAAACTCCCCCTTACTGGGCCTCCGGCTAGACATATGAGCCAACCAGCCCATCTCCCCACTTCATCCGAGGCCTCACTCAGAGGGGGCTCGGAACACCTCTAATTCTCCCGAGGCCTTCGCCCTAGGGTCTCAGACATAGGCCGACCCCCCGCAACATCACTGTCTCGCCCGAGCCCTAGAGACGGCATTGTCCGACTCTGACTCGCCCGAGACCGGCCTCTGACGCCGCTCCCCCAATGGCGCGCTCGAGACCCCCTGTGACGTCACCCACGTTCTTGTGTCTGCCCAACCGGACAGGCCGGGAATGACCAGGGTCAAATCACCACGCCATCGTCTGTAATAGACATGGGAAAGAGTTGCTGACCACTATGCCACCTATACTGGCACTATACGCACAATTCGTGCCTGCACAGTGTACCAAACAACTGCCCTAGGCCACTATTCCCACGATCGGGACAAGATTGCACCGCATTTCCCACTTCCGAGGCCTTGGCCCTCTACGCCAAGTCAAACTAAAAGGACAAATACGCCACGCCGGCTATAGGACCAGGTATGATAAGGCACGTCGCTACAATCACAAAAGACAAAAACCACTCCTTCAGAAGTGGCACACATAGCAGCAATGCCAGAAGTACCGATGCCATGCCTCTACAGTGTAGACCACGCCGCCACCGGATAAGGCCCTTTCGAGGCCTCTAGGCTCCTTCACCAGAAAAGGTCACACCATACACCAACATCATGTAACCCTGCACCTCCTTAAGACTATAAAAGGAGCATACAAGGATCATTCCAAAGGGGAAGAAAACAACATAACCCAACCAAACACAATGCCATAGCAACGTGACGCAAGATACGAGCAAGCAACTCTCCTGGACCTTGCGAGGTCACCAGCAGAGTCACACACACCCACTTTCTCCACCCACGCCTTGAGACTTGGGAGCTCCTCCCTCTCTCTTGTAACCCCTACTACAAGCATTTTGGTGCAAGATAATACATAACTCTCCTCCCCCACTGGACGTAGGGCATTTCTCGGCCCGAACCAGTATAAATCGCCCGTGTTCTGCTTGCACACCATCTGCACTCCTGATGCGTAGACACTCATTAGTCGTTGGTGCTAGGACCGCCGTTTCTTACACCGACAGTTGGCGCGCCAGGTAGGGGACGTTTGCACGTCACCGCCACCATTCCTCATGAGTTTCATATGGCAACTCCACTTCCTCTCGGTACGGTGATCTGGTTTGAGAGCCTGGAGTTCATGTCTTTGGGTCACGCCTATGACATGGTTCTCCTCCCACCTAGAGCTCCGTCCGATGACAACTCCTCCCCGCACCGCAAGAAGCGTGGAAGACAGCCAGGACATCATGGTCACCATTCTCATCATGCTCGTCGCATGCAGTGGGTCCGAAAGAACCCTCGCCCTTGCTCAGGGACCGAGGGTGACTCACCAAGCTCTGCCAAGTCCTCTTGCATGACTGCTAGGATAGGCTCCCTTGCAAGGGACCTACTTGGCATGCACCTGGCCATGAGAAAAGCACCGTTGGCTCAGGGCGCGTCGGTAGGACGATGCTTCGGTGGACCGTCTCGCTTCGTGGGGTCCGTGTCGGAGACTAGAGGGCCCGCGGCAGCTCCGTCATCATTTCCCTATGGACTCACAATGTCGCCACGGGTTACTCCCGCTCGATGCGCCCCACCATGAGCTCCTACATGGGGCTTCCCGACATCCACCACTGACTCCATGGAGGATAGCGATGGGTGGGCCAGAGTAGACTCCTCTGGGCCTCATAGCTCGGAGGATCTACGCTAGTTTATGACCATGGACGACTACCTCTTTGGTTACCACATGTCCGATGAGGATAACTATGACCCCCCACACGAACGCTTTCACGTGGAGGTCGAGGAGATAGCACCGGGGGACGCCACCCCCATAGAGCAGGGCACCCACGCTCCATGTCAACAGGTGTTTCCCGTGGGGCCCCCGCGGGGGCGGGCCGCGGTGTCAGCCCCCGAGGGGTCTCAGCAAGCCGAGCTCGAGCAGCTTTGAGAACTCGAGGCCAAGATCGAAGAGGACCGCCGGCAGCTGGTGCACCTCAGGGCCACCCTCTAGCGGGAGCGCTCAGGCCAGGGAGATGGTGAATTAGCCCGGCGCAGGGCCCATGATGTCTACCGTCACATCAACAACGATGAGGGGGGCGAACAACCTCCTCCCTTCGCCAGTGCTAGTTAGAATGTCACTGCAGCGGCAATCCTCCTCCGGACAATGCCAGCGCCATCCACCGTGGAGGGGCGACAAGTCCGCGACGAGCTTCATGGGCTCCTTGAGTGTGCTGCAGTGCAGTAGGCTGAGAGCTCTACGTCTCGATGATGCGAGCCCGAGGCCGAGTCATCCGTGACACCCTCTCGATAAGAAAGGGAACCCTCAGTTCATCCCGAACCACAAGGGGCGCCAGAACGCAACAAGGCTCCATTAGTACGCGCCTGTCTCGGCGACGACCCCAACGAGCAGGGAAATCAGACCACCCATGAAAAAGCACTGGACCAGTTAGACGAGGCTCGAGATGTTGCGCTATTACACTCAGCTAAATACCAGCAAGCTTTACGGTGTTACCATTCCCGACGCATCCAAGGCCGAGCTTTTAATGTCAGAGATTTGGTGCTAAGGCTAGAACAATCCAATAAAGGACGTCACAAGCTCACGCCACCATGGGAAGGGCCGTTCATCGTCACTGAGGTGCTAAAGCCTGGAACCTACAAGCTAGCCAACGAGAACGGCGAAATCTTCACCAATGCCTAGAACATCGAGCATCTACTTCACTTTTACCCTTAAGCTCCCAAGCTTTGTACATATTTTTATCTGAAAAGCAATAAAGAAACGTTCTTTACTAATCACACTTTCGAGAATCGATCTTGACTCGCTAGCAGGGACGGAAGCATATCTCCTTAACCGCGCGAAACGAGCGAGGCTTGACCCTGCCACTGGCAAGGCTAAGCCTCCCTCGGGGGCTAAGGGGGGGACCCCCTAGGTCCTAACGATTTTTACCACCTTTTCGAAAAAGACTCCGCCCTAGTCTCTCTCTCGTGCTTCAGCAGAAAAAATTGTGAAATCCAAAAGAGCAAGAGAACGTACCGAAGCCAGGGTCGGTCGAGCCGTGAGACCGCCTACACCCCCGGGCTACGGCATCTCCACTCACCACTCCTTGCCTAAGGAACAACTCACGCTCTAGAAAGACTTCATGCGCATTCGCCCAAGTGCAGAACGAGAGACAAGGGTTCAGAAGACACAACAAAAAAAACGCTCATAAAACTTAGGCACGCACGAGTGTGGGAACTCAGAAGAGAATGACACACAAGAATAATGAGCGTCTTAGGATGTACCATTGCTAAGAAAGAGGACAACCTTTGGACGCTCCACCTCGATCTTGATGGCGCTCCCTAGGCGCTCCTCCACCCCTGACGTTCCCCCTAGGCGTTCATCCCTCCCTCGGTGTTTCATCCATGGATTCCCCTCCTGCATCTGAGGTGCTTTCCTGCCCCCCACTCTTCTGCCTTGGATGGATCTTCCTGCTGAATTGGCGGCCAAGTTGGATTTCTCCCTTGGGAAGAAATTCCGCAAAGAGGTGCTGCAACTTTTTGGTTCCTCGGTTCATCATGTTGAGGCCACTCCTTCTGGATCTTTTTTCCTGCTTGTCATGTTTTGATGTTTCACTTTCCTCTTGACCGAGGATTCTGTTGCGTTTGCTCTTGCATCTTGTTTGGGTGGTGCCTCTGCGGGGTTCCATGTTCAATTTTTGAGTGACCGTCACTTCAGATTCTCGGTTGCCAATAACTCAGTGGATTTTCATGTTTATAATCTTCGTCGTTTCATTGGTGATCACTTTGATGCCTACTTCCATCTCTGGAGTAATGGTGCTGCCCACTGGGAACATGAGAAACGCCTGTGGGAATTGGAACAGGAGAAAGAGTGGTCTAAAGTTCTTTCTAGAAGTCAGAAACGCATTGCAAAATCAAACAAAAAGGTTCGTTTTGCATCAATTGTTTCTCAACCTTCAGCGTTCAAACGTCCTGAGGTGCAGCCTGCTTCATTGTTTTTTTGGTCAGTTCAAAGTTCCCATTCCAAATCAGTTCCCTGCTAAGATGAGTTTTGGTTCTCACACTCGTTCTGATCCAGCATGTTCTTCGGGTGAACGTTTGAATTTTGGATTGGCATGCAGTGATCTAATCAGGAGCGATTCTCGTGGCTCTTTTTTAGGAGGCAAATCTCCTGCTTGTTCAAACTGTTTGGTCCCAGGTCATACGGCTGCTCTTTGCAATGGGTCAGTTCGCTGCAGAATTTGTTTCTATTATGGTCATAAGGCTCGCTTGTGTCTAACGCGAACGAAGCCCACTCTGTGTTGGAGGCCCAAGATGAGTACAGAAAGGAAACATCCTCAAAGCAATCAATCTACTAATCTCGAAAAAGTGTCGCTCCTCCACCTTCCTTTTGCACTCTGGAAAACCCCAACCCCGACCAATCTACAGTGCAACTCCACCAAGCGCCACATGTGCATGATCCCAACCTAAACGACGATGAACTCATGGCCAACTTTGAGGTTGATCCAGCACCATACATCCCAACTGGTTTTGACATTGAGCAGTGGGCTTGTCCAGCAAGAGGAAGAGTGATTGTGGCAGATTTACCTCTGGTCCAGAACCGTCATGCAGTGGTACCTTTTTTTAATAATAGAATGGATAAAGAATGTGATTATCCCATCTTTCAGTTGGCAAAAACCATGAATCTGCATCAAGTTTTTGGTCCTTCTCCTTCAGCTCAAATGCTTATTCAGGATATCCTGCATGCAGTTTCACTAACTCACCATGACAGGTATATTCAGAGGCCTCTGAGCATTGGCTTACCACAGTTTGGTTTTGTCAGGACCTTGGAACAGATAAATGTTGATCCTTTCCTAGGCTTCAAAATTAATTGGCGTAAGCACCCACCTGTCATCTCAGTTGATCCCAACTAGGGGAATAATTGGGAAGCTTCTTCTTTCTCAGCTCCACTTCGCCCCAAGCTACAGCTTATCCAACAGTTTGCAACCAGTGATACAACTTTGTTTCAGAGTTCTTCAGATTTGGCAAGTCTTGTCCCCAATCAAACTCAACAGCAGAATAGTGTGGAGAGTTTTGTTATCAACCAAGCTCAGCAGCAGCCTACTGTGGAGAATCTTGTTGCCAATGAGAATCTTGTTGCCAACCACGGACAACAGCAGGCTACTATGGAATAGCTTCCCTCTGATGCTGGGGATCCTACTACTCTTATCACTGAGTCTAATCTGCCTACAGCGGCTAAGAGTAAGAGGCAAAGCAGGAAGGCTAGTACGCCAATAGTTTTTTTTGAAGGGAAAAACTGTAGGGGAGGCCCCTACAGTGGAAAAACCTTTTTTATAAAAATATAGGAGAGTTTAAAAGACTTACATTAAAAATTAGCTGAAAGCATCTAACCAAAAGCGAAAAGTTGATCTAAGATCAACCTAAAATCTAACCGATTGTAGAAGACATTGACTTTTAAAATTACAAAGCCACCTGGCTTGATTTGGCTCTCTCCTTCCAAATACCTTGTCATTTCGCATATTCCATATCTCCCAAGCAGCAATCATCGCGGCTTCAGTGAAAAAACTATAATCGTGGTCTTGCTTGGCCTGAATGAACTTATCTTGAAGATTGAGCGAGTGATCCCAGACGAAATTAATTGAAGCCCAACATTGACTTGCAAATGGGCAAGTGAAGAAAAGGTGCTCAATGGTTTCATCTTCCCTGGTCTCACACATAACACAAAGATCATCATCATGAACCTGTATATGCCTTCTGGTCAACATAGTCTTGGTGTTGAGCCGATCCACCAGGATGAGCCAAGCAAAAAATTTTACTCTCGGGGTGCAACTTGATTTCCACATTAACTTGAAGATCGGATGGGCTTCAATCGTGTCAAAAATATATTTATAGAACTTCCTCGAGGTGTAGTCATTCCCCCATAAAGGCTTCCAACAATCTTGAGAGTGCTCATCATAGGGTATCCCTTGCAAATGCGCCTGTAAATGCTGCAGGTCTTCTAGAGCTTATTGTGACAGAGGCAGAACAAAGAGGGAATCAAGGTCCTCAGTTTGCATCACCTCTAGAACTAAGATGTTGTCTGACCTTGAATAGGAAGCAAGCCTTGGATATGTATGTTTTAGGACATGTGTAGACCATTGGTCCTCCCAGAAACAAACCGTGGAGCCATCCCCAACTGTGCAGCGAGCTATAATGCGGTATAAAGTGTTCGATCTTAGCACATCCTTCCACCAAAATGAACCAACTTCTCTTGCAGCATGTGGCACTTTGGTAGAATAGTATCTGAACCAAACTAGCTGTACCCAAGGCACATCTACTTTATTGTAAAATTTGTGTAGATGTTTTAGGAGAAGTGCATCATTCTGAAGTCGCACGTTAATAACACCCAAGCCGCCTTTCTCTTTGGGTTGCTGTACTATATCCCATGCCACTAGATTTCCTCCCTTCTTCTTCTCTGAGTTGCCCCACCATAAACATTGTTTTCTAGCACGATCAATATTCTCTATAACTCCTGCAGGCAGCTTAATGGTACAGAGAGCATAAGTGGTAATGGGTGTCAAAGCCGAGTTCAACATTTGGAGCCTTCCAGAGTACGATAGCCATGTAGAGCATCCAGATAAGCGCCTCTCTATCCTGTCCATCATTGGCGTTAGATCCTCCATTTTCGGTTTAGTAGTGCCCATGGGAAGTCCAAGATATGTAAACGGTAATGTACCGATGGAGCAGCCAAAGGTATTAGCTAAACATTGTATTCTATCTAGTGGTACATTAATCGTCAACATCTGTGACTTCCTATAGTTAATTTTAAGGCCCGTAGATTCAGAGAAACTGTTAAGCAGTGACTTGAGAAAAAATAACTGGCGGCCCTCAGCCTGCAAGATCAGTAATGTATCATCGGCGTATTGGACTATTGGGAAGTCCTCTGTGGGTTGCTGAATTGGTGCCTTGAGTAAATTCATGGCAGAAGCTCTGTTAATCAGAATTTGTAATAACTCGGCTGCCAACACAAAGAGCAATGGTGACAATGGATCACCCTGGCGGACACCACGTTTGCACTTGAAATATTTGCCGGGCACTCCGTTGAGAAGCACTGCAGAGGAGCCTGATCCTAAGATGTTGCGAATCCAGTTTAACCATGTGGTGGGGAAACCCAAGTGCTCCATGACTTGAATGATGACTGAGTGCTCTACAGTATCGAAAGCTTTCTCAAAATCCAGCTTTAGAATGACAACCGGTCTTCTGGACTGATGGCATTGGTGGATGTATTCAAAGCTCCATGCTAGACAGTCCTGGATGGTGCGTGATCTGATAAAACCATACTGGTTACGATGTACTAGTCCAATTATAACAGACTGCAAACGATCTGCCAGGGTCTTGGTAACCAACTTGAGGCTAATGTTCATAAGCGAGACAGGCCTATAATCACTAACTGTCTCAGGATTACTGATCTTTGGAACCAGTGTGATATATGATGTATTGATGCAATCAAGATTAGCTACGCCCAGATAGAAATCACTGCAAAATTATAAAAATCATTCTTGATAATTTGCCAACATTTCTTCATGAACAGACCATTGAACCCATCCGGTCCAGGAGCTTTATCAGGGGGCATACGCTTGACTATGAGATCGATCTCTGATTGCTTAAACGGCTCCACCAGATCTTGAAGACCATCCATAGGTGTAATGAGATTTGCTAAGTCGAATAACATAGTTGGGTTGGTACTGACACCCATCCTATTTCTGAAAGAGGACCACAACAATCCAGCTTTACCATCATGATCTTGGACCCAAGCACCTTGATCATTCAAAACTTGTGAGATCAAATTTCGTCTATATGAGACTGTAGCCATTGCATGGAAAAACTTTGTGCACTCATCACCAAACCTGACTCTGTTCACCATGTACCTCTTTCTCCAATATAAGTTTTTATAATGCAATAGTGTTTGGAGTTGAATCTTGATCAATTTTCTTAGATTAGCTTCTGGATTATACAGGGGTCTGCTGTCCTCAAGTGCATCTAGGAAACTGATCACAGTATTACAGTTCTCAATTAGTAATTTCAGGTTGGACAGGCTATGACTCCAACCTTTCAAATCATACCTGAGATTTTTAAACCTTGCAGAGATGTTTCTCGTGGAGTCAGATAATACCAGAGCAGCTAGCCAACTATCTTGTACTGTTGTTAAGAAACTCTCATGCTCTGCCCAAAAGTTCTCGAATCTGAAGATGCTTGAGCGTGGAATCTTAGTACTGATGACAATCTTGCAAGGTATATGATCTGAAGTAATCTTCGCTAGGGGGAGAACTTCAGTGTTTGGGAAGTCAAGAGTCCAATTTGTCGATGTGAAGAACCAGTCTAACTGTTCCAGTAACAGCTCAGACTGCATATTACTCCATGTGTATGCCCTTCCTTTCAAAGGTAACTCGATGAGCCCCAGATGCCCAATGGCATCATTAAAAACCAGGCTATCAGCTAGGTTACCCCAGGTCTATTACGATTGTTTAGGGATCGATAGAAATTAAAATCACCCAAGAAGATCCAATTCACCACGTCATCTATCTCATGAGCTCTGAACCAACTAATAAAAGCTGAGCGTACCGGTTCCTCACAGGGCCCGTAAACATTTGTCAATGACCAGCAATCACCGTTGTGTGTAGAAGTGAATCTAACAGTGAGACCAAAGCTCTGCTTATCTAGGACTACTCCCCTGAAAATGGAACTATTCCAAAGCACCAGCAAACCCCCGGAAGCCCCAACAGACGGGATATAATCGAACTGATCAAAACGCCTCGGGGCAAATTTGCGAACAAAAGACATATCAAAGTGCTCTCGTTTAGTCTCTTGGAGACAGATGACAGAACAGCTGCTCTCTTCAATCTTTTCTCTAACCGCATCACACTTTTCAGTGGCATTGATACCCCGCACATTCCAACATAAAATGTTCCAACTCCGATTATTCATGAAGAAACATGGATAGAAAGAGTTTGGAGCCCACCATGACCAACAATAGCAGGGTTAACGACTGGACGACAGAGGATGAGGTGTTCGATAGAGGATAAACATAGAGCGAGGAACTAAAGTTCAGATAACTGAGATAACAACAGACTTGAATCAGCTGTGCAACATGGTTGATGATGTAGTGGACGCTGCTGCAATCGGAGGGCGAAGCCCTCCCTTGAGAAGGATCAGTTGCTTGCTTCTTCATTTTCACCTGTATTGGAGGGCGCCTGCATCAGCGCTTCATCAGAGAGCTCACCAGGAGCTACTCCACACTTAATTCCCCAACCCCGAAGAGTCTCTAGCGAGACTGGTGTAGTTTCGCCTGTGTTCTCATCGATCATGATAGGGCATGGCTTGCGCTTCTTTGTATCCAGTCTGACTATGCGGTATCCATCAGGCTTGTTGATCCTTGTGCTGCGCCTCACACTGCCTTCTACCAGGTGACTTGAAGGATCGGCCATTGTCATTGGCAGGGAAACCACATTTGCTGCCCGAGTCACTCTCTTCTTTCTGCCTCTAGCAGCTGACGGGCTGGGCTGAGTGTGACTCATTTGAAATTCAAAAGCAGTTGGGCCAGAAGATTGTGGGCCTTGTGTTCCACCCTCTAAAATCAAAGACCTGCTTCCTTCCATTGAGACGTCTTGTACTGACAGTGCTGATTCGTGATGAGCTCGGTTTGCACAACTCCTGGCTTCAACCATATCAGGCCAAAGCTGTAGCGCTATAGCATGAAGGCAAGGGCGCCACAACACTATCTCCAGACCTGATGATGGTGCAGCTTCATGTTGAACAACTTGATCTTGCATACTCTCAGAATCAATCAGAATGGGCTTGAACACAAAGGAATTCTCTGATCGAGGAGGGAATGCACCTGGCTGTGCAGTGCTTGGAATACCCCTCCTATGGAACAAACTGATGGTAGCACAGTGACTGTGAGTTGCCATAAATCTGGTCATGTCTTCATCTGGGCCAGAGGATGCATCACTTGATGAAGAGGAACTGCTATCTGATTGCAGATCTTGTACTAGATCCTCAAGAGAAATATTGTTGCCACAATCAAGAGGTTTCTTTCCCATCGAGGCCTCCGTGCGATTAGTCTGGGATTGGGATGGTTGGAGTGGAGTTTTGGGTCTCCAAACAATCATGGGCTGGCTCTCAGTAATAATGGATTTGGGTAGCCATTGCCAGATGGGCTTTGGGGCCTTGCAACATAATCTTCTGATATGACCAAAGTTATAACATCGGGCGCATCTAATCCTGGACTTACAAGCCCAGCGATAGTGGCCCGTGCCAAGACAGCGAGAGCATGTAGCGGACTGATCCACTACTTTTGAATTTGAATGGTGGACTCTAGCTCCCGTGAAGGGCGCCTTGGCCTGTGGCTGGCCATTGGAATGGACGCTAAGGGATTGATCATGTCGATGATTGTGGATCTTCCGATGAGTCACCAGTGAGGTGCCACCAACACGGAAAGGAAAAATATTCAAGATGCGAGCAGGATCAATTTGTGCAGTGAAAGATCCAAATGGGATAGAAATCCTTGGCTGAGATTTGACTTTTGGGGGCGATTGAACAATCTTACTAGCAAAGCTAACACGTTTTTGCATGTTTTCCTTCATCTTTGCCTCACGCTTTGCAGATCTGGATAAAACTTTTGTCCATTCTTTTTCTTGTTCAATCTCCCAGGCACGTTTTTCCCTCTCCCAATGAGGGGTGCCATTATTCCAAAGATGGAAATAGACATCAAAAGAGCTGGTAATCACTCTGCGCAACTTATAAACTTGAAAGCCCACGTCTTTGGAAAAAATCGAGAACTGGAAATGATTGTTGCTGAGAAATTTCACATGAAAATTCGAAGCACGCCCTCCCAAACAGGATTGCAAGGCAAGGGAAACTGAATCCTCCGTGAGCCGGAAGAGAAAGCGGTTGCGAGAAGGAAGAACGAGCCATCAGGAGTGGGAAGGGGGTGGTGTACTGGCGACCTGAGACGTTGACGGATCTCCTCCTGAAAATCCAGGCCAACGTTGAAGTCCAGGCGGTCGACGAGATCCGATGAGGATCCCATAACTCCACGGCGTCAGGGGTTCAGCGGTGGGCAGCATCCGTCCTGCGCATTTCCACGAGCAGGTGGGGGCTTGGCTAGCTTCCCTCCGTAGTAGATGGCGCGACGGAGACGTAGCCTCGAAAGTCGTTTGATGATTGACGAGGATGCGGAACGGCGACGCCTTGGCGAAGTCTGCGGCGGTCCTCTGGGCGCTGCTCATCCGGCAGACGGCAGCGGTGGCGCGATGCAGCAGTCGTGGTCGTGGGCAACGACGGCGCGATGCAGTGGCTGTGGGCCGCGCGGTGATGCGTCGCAGTCGGACGGCGGCGGTGGGACCAATGGCGGCCGGTCACAGAGAAGCGAGGAGGCAGGGAACCCACTCGCGCATACCTGTTGCGGGCTTGCCTGACTGCACAACCGCCGAGAGGGATTCTCCAAGGAGGCACGGCGCAGGTAGACGGGGGTCGTCTTTGGAGGTAGATACGGGTGGCGGATCAGAGATTCGGATGGCTTTTTTGGTTTCCCCGGCGAGGTTTACATCGCCGAGTCGCCGAGGACGAGCATGCGCAGCGGGCAAGCGACGTCAAGGGTTCTAGATCGTCCAGTACGCCAATAGTTGATGACATGGTCCGAAGAAGCACTAGGAGATTCAAGCCCCCTGGCTTCAAGCACACAATTCTGGAGTCCAAAATGAGGCCAAGGAAAAGCAAGCAAATCACGGCAATAGCTAACCTGGAAGTGAATCTTCAGATACTTCAAGAAGCGGCAGTAGCTGAGGGCGCCATGATTCCAGTTCCAGTGTTGCTGGAGCTTGCCACGTCTTGCTGTGCAGTCCCTCCTAAGGAGGTCACTGAGGCTATTCTCAACCCTGATCAAGTTACCAATGAATAGTCAGCTCCTCGTGCCTCGGTTCCGATCCCTATGGTGGATTGATGATTTTGTGTTCAGTTATCTGTTGCTCACAACTTGTGTCATCTGGTCTCATGTTGCTACTTCTTTATCTTCCTTAGCAGTTGTGCTGTTAAGTGTTAAACTTCTCCATTGCCTGTTTTATGGATATTTATCATCATCGTAATTGGAACATTCTATGTTGGAATGTTCGTGGGGTCAATGATCCAGAAAAGTGGTCTTTTATCAGAAACAAGATTGAGGAAAGCAACTGTTCTATCATCTGTCTCCAAGAAACCAAACGCGAGCATCTTGATCCGACTTTCCTTAAAAATTTTATTCCTCGGCGTTTTGACAAATTTGAATTTTCTCCCTCTTGTGGAGCTTCTGGTGGGCTAGTCACATTGTGGAACTCCTCGGTTTTCTCTGCAGAACTTATTGATGTGCAATCTTTTGCAATCTCTTTAGAATTCACCTCTGTTCACAACAGTGACAAGTGGAAGCTAGTTAACATTTATGGCCCGACACGCGAACCTAAGCATACAACTTTTGTTGCCTGGCTCTTCAGTCTGGACATTGAGGCCGATGATCTATGGCTTTTAGCAGGGGATTTTAACCTTTACAGATCAGCAGACAACCGCAATAGACCTAGAGGCAATGTTGAAGACACTATCACCTTTAACAGTATCATCAGTGAGCAAGGTTTGATTGAGTTACCTTTGAAAGGTTGTTCTTATACTTGGAGTAACATGCAAGACCAACCTTTATTGCAGCAGCTTGATTGGTTTCTTACTTCTCCACAGTGGACTGTCACATATCCAAATACTATGGTCATTCCTTTAGCAAAAACAACATCAGATCACACTCCTTGCAAAATACAGATTGGTACTTCAATCCCCAAAGCTAACCTATTCCGTTTTGAGAACTACTGGCATTTGTTGTCTGGTTTTTTGGATCTGGTGAAAGATTCTTGGTCACTGCCTCTGCACTCTAGTGAGCCTCAACGCGCCATATCAGCGAAGCTCAAGAGACTTCGTAGCTCTCTAAAGTCTTGGAATTTAAACAAATCAAATTTGGTGCTACTGATCAGAAACTGCAATACCATCATTTCTTTTATTGATGACATTGAAGAGCAAAGAAATATGTTTGAGCCAGAAAAAAATTTAGATTAATCATTAAAAGTCAATTGGGCAAGCTTCTCAAATACCAGCAAATCTATTGGAAGCAAAGATTCACCAACAATCTAGTTAAGTATGGAGATGAAAATACTAAATTTTTTCATTCGATGGCCACTGAGAACTATAGGAGAAATACTATAACTCAGATTGTTGGACCTGATGGCAGAGTAGTTGTGGACCATGCTGAAAAGGCCCCTCTCTTCTGGACAGAGTTCAAAAACAGGATGGGTGTTACAGAGAGCCCACAAATGCTTTACAACCTGTCAGAACTCTTCAACCCGGTTGATCTAGAAAATTTGGTTGCTCCTCTAACCAATGATGAAATTGATACTGTCATCAATGACCTGCCTGCTGATAAAGCACCGGGACTAGATGGTTTCAATGGTTTCTTTTACAAGAAATGCTGGAATATTATTAAGGAGGATATGTATTGCTTATGCCATGCTTTTTTCTCTGGCAGTCTGGATCTATCCTGCCTCAATGCTTCCTACATCACTCTAGTTCCCAAGAAGGATAACCCTGAAAAGGTTTATGATTTTAGGCCTATTTCTCTTCTCAATTCCTCAATGAAGATCATTACCAAACTTTTGAGCAACAGGCTACAAAAAGACATCCTGAAAGTTGTCCACAGAAATCAATATGGTTTCCTACAGGGAAGAACCATCCAAGATTGCTTAGGATGGGCTTTTGAGTTCCTTCATCAATGCCATCATTTGAAGAGAGAAATTATCATCCTAAAATTGGATTTCGAAAAGGCTTTTGATAAAGTGGAGCATTCAGCTATTATCAAGATTATGGAGGCCATGGGTTTTCCTTCCAAATGGAATGACTGGATCAAAACCATCTTTGCCTCAGCCATTTCTTCAGTCCTACTCAATGGAATACCAGGCAAGGAATTCAGATGTAAGAGAGGTGTCGGGCAAGGTGATCCTCTTTCACCTCTTCTTTTTGTCCTAGCTGCGGATCTATTACAAAGTATCATCAACAAAGCTCACAGCATTGGTCTTCTAGGACTACCTCTGCCTAATAGAGATGTAAATCACTTCCCAATCATGCAATACACTGATGACACCCTATTATTCATGCAAGCTGATGCTAAGCAACTTTTATGCCTAAAGGCCCTGTTGCAAAGTTTTGCAGACTCTACTGGACTAAAGGTTAATTATCATAAATCCCCTGACCCCACTCGTGTGGGAGCCTCTGGCACTGGGTCTGCCCTTGTTTGGTCCCAATCAATGTTGCAGAAAGTAAAATCCCCCATTTAACAGGAGTCTTTGGATGCTCTCTTGGTGCAATGCCTTTCACATACTTAGGCCTCCCTCTTGGTACAACCAAACACTTGGTTAGAGATTTTGCTCCCCTTATTTGTAGAATTGAGAGAAGAATGTCTGCCAGTTCCACTTTCCTGTCCTATTCTGGGAGATTGCAGCTAGTAAATTCAGTCATGTCTTCTCTCCCAACATATTATATGTGCACTATCAAACTGCCTAAGCAAGTGATTGAGGTGATTGATAAATTCAGAAAAAAATGTATTTGGAGAGGCAATGCTATTGATGCCAAAGGTTATAATTTAGCTGCTTGGCCATCTGTCACCATACCAAAGATAAAAGGTGGGCTTGGCGTTAGAAACTTATACCTGCAGAATGATGCACTTTTACTCAAGCAACTTGATAAGTTCTACAATAGGAAAGATGTTCCTTGGGTTCATCTAATTTGGAGCTCATATTATACTTCCAAGGTTCCACATCTCTCTCCTGCTAAAGGTTCCTTCTGGTGGAAGGACATTTTAAAACTGAATATTCCCTTTAGAGGCATTGCTCAGTGTACTCCTGGTCCTGGTGACACTATTGGCTTGTGGGAAGATTGCTTCCATGACCAACCTCTGGGCTCCAAATTCCCTAGCCTGTTTGGTTTTGCAAAGAAGCAGGATATCTCTCTTAAGCAAGCCCTTTTGGTGGATGATTTGCTCCAGCTGTTCAGATTGCCCATGTCAAGAAATGCTTATAATGAGTTTCTCATTTTCCAGGATACTGTCAACTTATATAGGGACCTGGAGCAAGATGAAGATTCCTGGGCGTATATATGGGGAGCTAAGTATACCTCTAGTAATTTCTATAATCAGGCTTTTGCTACTCTGTCCCCCCAGTACCTTTTGCTTGGATCTAGAAAACCAAATGCATGCCGAAAATCAAATTTTTTGGCTGGCTATTGCTCAGTGATTGTTTGAACACAAGAAACATCCTAAGGAGAAGAAAGAAGCACTTAGAGGAAGGCTACAACTGTGTTCTCTGCCATGATGACATTGAGGAAACGGTAATGCATCTGTTTTTCGAGTGTACATCTAGTGTTACTCGTTGGTTTTTACTGGGAATTCAGTGGGATGTGCAAGACAGTGTTTGTCAGATGCTTACCACCAAGAGAGAGCAAATTCGGCTGCCGTTTTTCATGGACCTCTTCCTCATCGCTGCCTGGTGTATTTGGACAGAAAGGAATGATTTCATATTCAGCAATCATGTGCCGTCTACTGCTGCGTGGAAAGCTAGATTTATAAGTGAAGTTAGGCTTCATTTATGTCGCTACCCCCACAATTGTCAAAATGTAATAGTTTTATGGTTAGAATCTTTGTATTAGTTTGTTCCGCGTTTGCAAGGTAAGTCCTTGCTCCTTGTTAGCTCCTAGCTAACAATCTATAACCTTTCCATATTTTTTATATTAATATATTCCCTGGGGAGCTCTGCTCCACAGTTTTAGTCAAAAAAAATAATGAGTGTCTTCATTGCAAGGGCCTCGAAGGGCCGCACACTTGTTCCGCCATAAGAGCTAACCTATTACACGGGCGCAATGGCCTAGACTTCTTCACAGGTCAAGAGGAGGGGGAACGACTTCATCCTCAAAACGGGCCGCTAAGACGGCACCAGGAGCCTCGGCTGCGTCAACAAGCTTCTCTAGCTCGGGGTCGGGCATGTCAACGAAACCTTTGCTGATGCGCTGGAGGTTGAGACCGACATAGTGCGAAGTCATCACCGCTAGAGCCTGCTTTTATGCCAGTATGGAGGGCGTCACGTACTCGCTCACATACACTGCCATAGAGGGCAGTAAGGTGGCTCTGAAGGGAACTGCTCGACTGGACCCCCTCTTGGGTCTCGAGAGCGTCGCATACCGCCCTCGTGGCACTCTGTAGGGCAGCGTGCTCCCTGGTCTCGGCATCCAAGGCTGTCTGCAGCACAATAGAGGACGTGGTGGCGTTGGCCAGATCTGTCTCCAAGCCTGCTCCGAACAAGCGAAAACAAAGGGATAAGCGCTAACACAGCGGTCAACACTCGGAGTACAGTCAAAGGAATATTACCTTCTGCTTTCTGCTTCCACTACAGAGTCTATGCCCGGGCTGCCTCGGCCGATTGGACAGCTTGAGCCACGGCGCCCTCGTTCTGCTGGAGCTCGGTCTTCATCTTCACCACCTCAGCGCAGAGGCTCTGGGTAGTAGCAGCCTCTCGCTCCACCTCAACCTTTAGGACATCTCGTTCTGTGCTCACCCGAGCAAGCCCATCCTCTAACCCTCATGTTTTCTCTGCCAGGGAAGTGATTTCCCCTTGAGCTACGACTAACTCCACCTTCAAGTCAAAGCAGCGCACACGGACATCCGCCGTCTTAGCGCTCCTCTTAGCCAGCAGCCCATTCTCCCTGGAAAGGGACTCCCTCTACCGGTCAAGCTGAACTTGGAGACCTTCCTTTTGGCAGAGGAGCTCAGCTTTAGCTCGAGACCTCTCCCTGAGTTCCTAAAATGAGGAGAGCAAGTCTTAGGGCCTTCTGTGAGGACTCAGAGGCAGGAGGAAGCGTTTTGGGAAAAGAGAAAGGGACTTACCTCGATAGTGTTAGGAAGATCTTGGGTGAGGATACGGAGCACCGTCCTCAAAGACCGCTCAGCCAGTCTCCCAAACCCACCTAGGACCGCCCAGTGCGCCTCCTCCACCTCCTTGGAGTTTCCCATAAAAACAGGCACTGGGCCGGCCCATGGGTCGGTCCCAACGAGGACGATAGCCAAACTCCCCTCGACTTTTAGCCCCTCCGGCGCCGACGGGACGGCCATCTTCGCCATACTAGACACCTCAGCGTCCAACACCCCCTTCCCATTTGGCCTAGGAGGCTCGCCCGAGGAGATGGTGTGGATTTTCCTCTCCCCGCTACTACCTCCCGGGTGGTCTCCCGTCTGGGGCAACGCTGAGGTCGTCTCAGCCACCACCTTCCCCACGTCGACAAGCGTCGCTTCCTTGGAGGACTTGGCCGCCTCGACCTCGTCGACTTTGGCCATCGTGGCCTCGTCAGTTTCAGCTGCCAAGGCCCCGCCAATCATGGCCGCTCCAGCCTCTTGCTTCTTGGCAGCTTTAGCGCCGGCAGCTGTCTTGTCCTGCGCGGCTCGCGCCGCCTCGTCAGCGTGGACCGAGGCGGCTCCGCGCTGTAGGGCGGCTTCGGCAGTAGCCGCCCACTGGGCCATTCGACCGGCCTCGCCGGGAGAGGAGAGCGCCCCCGACTTGAGCGCCTTATGGGGCACCAAGGGAGGCACTTCGGCCCTCTGGCGCATGCTGCAGGAAGAGGTGGGATAACTTGGTCAAGAGAATTAGAAAGAGTCATAACAGAACACAAAGTTATCTCGTCGCACATACCTCGACTTCGGGAAGACCATCTTCCTCTTCTTCGTCATCGTGACGACCGCCATGGCCGCCCCCACCCCGGGCTCCTGTCGTTGGGGGCGGCGGCGACGACGACGATGGCAGGGCAATAGAGACCTCTACCGTGGAAGAGCCCAGGTCAAGCGATGCTAGGGCATCATGAACCGAAGGCCGACCTCCGGTAGTCGCGTCCACCTCCTCAGTCCTTTGAGGGGGGCGGAGGTACCTCCTCGAAGGATTTGCCTGTCACCCCCGCCTCGGGTGCAGACATCGACGTCCCGGAGGGGGCAGCCCTATGCTCTGAGGCGTCCCCACCTCCTTCCGGTAGCGTCGGGCTCCCCCTGGGCCTATTGGGCCTCGGAGCCGAGGTAGCGCCCCCCTTAGCACCATCATCTCACTGGGGCTCAGGGGCCAGACCCTCGCCCTCTCTTCCGGGAGCACCGAGCTCCCCTGAGGTCCCCCAGAAGGAGCACCTTGTGGGGGCACTAGGACCCTGAAGCCCTGCTCCTCCTCCTCATCCAAAAAGATATCAAAGTCCCCGTCGTCCGAGTTTGGCTCCGACGGGGACTCTTCCCGGGGAAGTCTATCGTGCTCCTGCTGCCGACGGCGCTTCTCCAAGGCCTCCCTCGCGCGGATAGTTTCACCGTGCTTCCTCTTTGTGGCATCTTTTTTCTACTTCTGTTCCTCAGCCAGGAGGTGATTCTGCTCCCGCCGCTCGCGGTCCTCCGGGACCGGGGGCTCAAAATCCTTCACCACCCTCTCCAATCCCTAACAATGAGACCACATCAATAATAGAAGAGGAAACCTATAAAGAATCGAGGATGTACAAGGAGGATAACCGTACTCACCAGTGAAATGTATCCTTAGGTGGGACGCATCTTGACCCGGTTCAAGTCTGCCAGGGTGAACCCCGCGGACACCGTGTAGGTCACCCTCCTAGTAACCTCGATCGCCATAAGAGAAGTGTCAGACATCCGACACCCCTCCAACGGCGCTCCCTCCTCCATCTCATCCAAGCGCAGCCACCGTGCCATCAACGGCAGCACACATCGCCGATGAAAGGCAGCGATGACCCCAGCTGTGGTCAGACTACCATCCCTCAGCCTCTTCAGGCCATCAAGCAGGGGCTGCAGCCTAGGCTGCTCAGCATTAGAGACTCCCCATCTCCCTTGGATAGCCTCTCCGTCATGACGCGGCCCGTGAATGGAGGCAACCGGGCGTCGTCATTGCAGAGGTAGAACCAGCCCTCCTGCCATCCCCTATTCGACGATGTAAGCTAGGCAGGGATGTACGAGCTCGAACGCTCCTACGCACTTGCAGGGTGCATCCTCCGACCCTCACCATCTTCCACGAGCCCCCACTCTCAGCTGCCTTGGTGAAGTGCTCCGCCTTGAAGAGGTGGAGCCAGAGATTCCAATGGGGAGGAATACCTAAGTACCCCTCGCACACGGCAGTGAAGATGGCCGCCTACGCGATGGAGTTGGGATTGAAATTGTGGAACTCTACCTCATATTAGAAGGGGAGCGCCCATAGGAACCGACTCGATGGGACCCCCAGCCCTCGCTCATGGAATGCCACAAAGCTGAGGACATAGCCCGCGGGCGGATTCGGCACGTCGGCGCCCTCCTCCAGCGCAATCCACTCTGATGCAATGGCACTGGTGATGGGACGGAGAAGGCCCTTCTCGACGATCTCCTCCAACCGCCCCTGGGTCATGAAAGAGAGACTCCAGGGCTCCACGGGCAAAGCGGCGGCGGCCACAGGATTGACGGCGAGGGGGCGATGGCAGCGAGCGTGTTTCTTCCCTTTTATCTTCTCTCCCTCCTTGCTCTGGTTTTCCTTGTTCACGGCTGCAGTTTGGGAACAAGGGAGGCAAGAACAGATGGCAAGATAAGGAGACACAACGCCCGGCGCGTGTTTATATAGCAAAAACGGGAAGGCGAACCAGTGAATCTAAGGAGGCAACCGAATCCTACGCATTTAATGCTGAAACTGTGGAAACTACCATGAATGCTTTCTCTTTCTTCTCGCCAGCCGCGCATGTGCATACGCCGCATTAACCGCACCTACCCGTGGGCGTAACGTCCCATCTCACCACGGCCATCGTAGTGCCTGTTCTGCCTCCCTGAGAAAATCGCCTAAAAAGGCGCGCCCGTCCTCTGCGCGCAGCAGATGACTGACCCCCTCGCTAGGTGCCTTCTTCGAGAAGGAACCACGGGTGTAAAACCCTCTACGACCTAAGGGTTCGAGTGCTGGCAGGCCATACCTAAGACCCTATAGGCGTCAACCAGTGGGATCCCATCGGAGGGAGGCACCGAGCCCTCAGAGCCCATCAAACAGTTCTGAGGCCCACTGAATGACCCTCGGATAACCTAGAGCAAGCCTTTGACCGACCTCTCGCCATGAGAAGAGGCTCAGGGGCTACCCTTGGACTACTGCTGAGGCCTCGGACTTACACTCCACTCTGGATCAAGACCTTGGAAGCATATCCTATCCTTCCAAGGCCTCGGGGGCTACACCCGGTGGGTGCACTCACGCGCACACCCTAGAAAAAAGCAATACAAAAGCAAGCTGAGGCCCTGATGACAACCCGGCTAAAAGCCCAACAAAGAGAAAAACCCGACGTATAGCCTCCGAAGGAGTATTCCTACTCCTCCATAGTCTTGGGGGCTATTGTCGGGTACCACAATTAGGAGTACCCAAATTGTGGTGGAAAATCACCCGGGCTCCCCATTTAAGGGAAAAGATCAACAAAAGAGAGACGGGCTAAACTCCCTCTTACTGGGCCTCCAGCTAGACATATGAGTCAACCAGCCCATCTCCCCACTTCATCCGAGGCCTCACTCAGAGGAGTCTCGGAACACCTCCGATTCGCCCAAGGCCTCCGTCCTAGGGTCTCGGACATAGGCCGACCCCCCGCAACATCACTGTCTCGCCCGAGCCCCAGAGGTGGCATTGTTCGACTCTGACTCGCCCGCGACCAGCCTCTGACGCCTCTCCCCCATTGGCACGCTCGAGACCCCCTGTGACGTCACCCACATTCTCGCGTCTGCCCAATCGGATAGGCCGAGAATGACCGGGGTCAAATCACCATGCCATCGTCTGTAACAGACATGGGAAAGAGTTGCTGACCACTATGCCACTCATACTAGCACTATACGCACGATTCGTGCCTACGTAGTGTACCGAACAACTACCCTAGGCCACTATTCCCACGATCGGCATAAGATTGCACCGCATTTCCCGCTTCTGAGGCCTCGGCCCTCTACGCCAAGTCAAACTACAAGGACAAATACGCCACGCCAGCTACAGGACCAGGTATGACAAGGCACGTCGCTATAATCCCAAAAGATAGAAACCACTCCTTCAGCAGTGGCACGCGTAGCAGCAGTGCCAGAAGTATCAACGCCATGCCTCTACAATACAGACCACGCCACCACCGGATAAGGCCCTTCTGAGGCCTCCAAGCTCCTTCACCAGAAAGGGTCACACCATACGCCAACATCATGTAACCCTACACCTCCTTGAGACTATAAAAAGAGCATGCAGGGATCATTCCAAAGGGGAAGAAAACAACATAACCCAACCAAACACAACGCCATAGCAACGTGACGCAAGATACGAGCAAGCAACTCTCCTAGACCTTGTGAGGTCACCAGCAGAGTCACACACACCCACTTTCTCCACCCATGCCCTGAGACTTGGGAGCTCCTCTCTCTCTCACATCCGCTTGTAACCCCTACTACAAGCATTTCGGTGCAAGATAATACATAACTCTCCTCCCCCATTGGACGTAGGGCATTTCTCTGCCCAAACCAGTATAAATCATCCGTGTTCTGCTTGCACACCATCCGGACTCCCGATTCGCAGACACTCATTACTCATTGGTGCTAGGACCGCCGGTTCTTACACCGACAGATGGTGTCGCTAGGTCTTGGATGAACACTCCGGCTAGAACTTTGGCCCGGGTTGACCCTAACTTTGACAGCTCATCGGCTGCTTGGTTATCAGCCCGGACCATGTGGTGGTACTCGATGCCATAGAACTTGTCTTCTAACTTTCTTATCGCGGCGTAGTAAGCATCCATCTTATCATTGGTGCAATTCCAATCCTTATTGAGCCAAGTGATCACAAGTGTAGAGTTACCGTACACCTAGAGGCATTTAACACTAAGCTCGACAGCTATACGAAGACCATGAAGTGCCACCTTGTATTCAGCAGTATTATTGGATGCTCAAAAGTGTAGGCGAAGGACATAGCGAAGCTTATCCCCCGATGGTGAGATGAAATATATGCCTACCCTAGCGTCGTCGAGGTTAAGAGACTCATCGAAGTACATGGTCCAATGCTCGGGGTGGTCGATCGGGACAGGAGTCTGCATATACGTCCACTCGACAATGAAGTTGATGAGTGCCTATGACTTGATTGTGTGGCAAGGCCTGAAGTCGATGGTATAGGTGCTGAGCTCGACCACCCATTTAATGATGTGGCCGCTGGCTTCCTTATTGCGGAGGATGTCACCTAGTGGGTACTCAGTGACTACCGCTATGTGGTAGGCATCAAAGTAGTGATGGAGCTTTCAGGATGTGATCAGGATAGCGTACAACAGCTTCTAGACCTAGGAGTAGCGAGTCTTAGACTCATTTAGGACCTTGCTGATGAAGTAGACTTGGCGTTGGACTTTGTATGCGTGTCCGACCTCTTCTCGTTCAACAACGATGGCGGTGCTGACTACCCGGTTGGTCGCTGCGATGTAGATTAGCAGGGTTTCATCTTTTTGGAGGCAGTCATGATCGAAGGTGTGGTGAGGAACTGCTTGAGCTTAGTGAATGCCTTGTCAGCGTCCTCCGACCAGACAAATTTCTCTTGAGCCTCGAGTAGCTTGAAGAAGGGGAGTCCCTTTTCGCCCAAATAGGATATGAAACGACTTTAAAGCCGCCATGCACCCTGTTAGCTTCTGGATGCCCTTGACGCAGGTTGGTGGCTTCATGTTGGTCACCGCCGCTATCTTCTCTAGGTTGGCTTCGATGCTGCAGTGATTGATGATGTTGCCTAGCAGGATACCAGATGAAACACTGAAAATTCACTTAGTGGGATTTAGCTTCCATCGGTATACTTTTAGGGCTTTGAAAACTACGGTGAGGTCCTTGATGAGGGTGTCGACAGTCTTAGACTTAACCACTATGTCATCGATGTAAGCCTCAACGTTCTTCCTGATCTGGTCATTGAGGCAGCACTAGATGGCTCTTTGATAAGTCGCACCCGCGTTCTTGAGCCCGAAGGACATGGTCATGTAGCAGTAGGCACCGAAGGCGTAATGAACGACATCTTGATCTGGTCTTCTTCCTTCAGTGTGATCTAGTGATAACTAGAGTAGCAATCTAAAAAGCACAAGAGCTTGCAACTAGCTATGGAATCTATGACCTCGTCAATGCGAGGTAGGCCGAAAGGGTCTTTAGGGCAGTGTTTGTTGAGATCGGTGTAATCAACGCACATTCTCCATTTTTTATTCTTTTTTCTTACAAGAACCGGGTTGGATAACCACTCCAGATGATACACCTCTTTAATAAAACCGGCAGCTAAGAGCCGGATTATTTCTACCTTAATATCCTCCTTTTTGTCCTGCATGAATCGTTGAAACTTCTGCTTGATCGGCTTGGCGGTCGCTGAGATGTTTAAGGAGTGCTCGATCAGCTCCCAAGGCACACCGAGCATGTTCATAGGTTTCCGCGTGAACATGTTGACATGCTCCCTTAGGAAGTTGATGAGCGCATCTTCCTATTTAGGTTCGTGGCTAGCCCCGATCCGAGCAGTCTTAGATTGGTCGCTAGGGACGAGGGCCACTTCCTTCACTTCCTTGGACTTGGTTGATGCTCGAGCGGCCTCCATGGTTGGGATCTGTAGGTCCTCCGGAGAAATCTGTAGTGAAGTTGCGATGCAGTCCTACATACGGATGGAGATGTCAGTTGCCTCGGTGACCACGAAGCTTTCCTTATCGCAGGAGTAGGCGACGTCGAGGATGGCGTGTAGGGAGAGGACCCCTACTCCGTTGGCATCTTCAGTACCAGGTACATGTAGTGTGGCACAACCATAAACTTGGCAAGAGCTGGTCGGCCAAGGATGGCATGGTACGCCGTGTTGAAGTAGGCAACCAGGAAGTTGACGTAGTCGACGCGGAAGTGCTTGGTGGTGCCGAACTGTACCGGTAGTGTGATCTGTCCTAGAGGCAGGGATGCTTTTTCGGGAACGGTCCTAGAACAGAGAGTCCATGGGGTGAGATCTTCCTTCTTGAGCCCTAGCTCCTCTAGGGATCTAGCGAACAGGATGTTGAGGGGGCTCCCACCGTCGATGAGGACCTTTTGGAAGCGCACGTCCTTGATTATGGGATCTAGGACGAGTGGGAAATGCCCTAGGTATGGGATATCTGACCACTGATCAGCCCTGGAGAAGGTGATCGGGTATTCCGACCAGTCGAGGTACTTGGGATCAGCAACGCAGCCATCAATGTAGCGACTAACATGACATGTCGGGCTACAAGCTTCTGCTCCCGCTTGTCTTTGGAGATAGCTCTCCCACCAAAGATGGTGGCGATGGTCTTAGCGAGGTCCTGGTAGGGGTCCCTTTTTCTTGCCTCGTTCTCCGTCTTGACCGTCTTCGGTCTCATCATCGTCATGCCATGGCTTATTTGATGATTCGCCATCGTGTGCTGTCTTTAGGCCTCTGCACTCTCACATGGTGTGCTTGGCATCCTTGTGGATAGGGCATGGGCTGTCTAGCAGCTTACCAAAGTCAGCGTCATAGGTGTGCTTGGCACGGGTGTTGACGGTGTTGATGGAGTTATCAGGCCGGTGACGGCGGCCTTGTCTACCTCTCGAGCTATCCGGACGGTCATCACATCGGGGCTCGTGGTCATCTTGGCGGTGGCCGCGGTCGTCGCGGCGGTCTTGATCGTCATAGCGGCAGTCGCGGTCGTTGTAGCGCCTGTCTTCACGATGGTCATCGTTGCGGCATTGGTGGTGAGCAGAGCAGGCAGCCCATTTGGCTTCTTCGACATTGGCGTATCCATTTGCTGTTTGTATCAGTTTGCCGATGGTTGTGGGCCTCTTACGGTACAGCTTGCCATGGAGCTGCTCGTGCTGGAGCCCTTTGGTGAAAGCGACAATGGCCCCGGTGCAAGTGATGTTGGGAATGAAATTTCTTGTCTCCAAGACGCGCCTAATAAAGTCATGCAGGGACTCCCCGAAGGATTGATGAAGCTTCTCTAGGTCATACTTGGTGCTAGGCTACTCGCACGTAGCCATGTAATTGTCAGTGAAGACTTTCTTGTGGTCATCCCAAGATCGGATGGAGTTCTCCCGTAGGCTGAGGAGCTAGTTGTTTGCAGACTGGTTAAGCATGATGGGAAGATAGTTTGCCATGACATATTTGTCTCCACCCACGGCTTTCACGATGATCTTGTATAGAGTTAGCCACTGAGCGGGGTTGGCCTTTCTGTTGTAGGTGTTAACACCAATAACCTTGAAACCCATAGGCCACCAGACGGCTCGGAGCCTTTCTGTGAAGGGGCAAAGTCCTAATGCGCCGGTAGGGAGTGGTGCTTGACGGGTAGCAAATCCCTCATGTTCGGCGTCGAATTGCCGGCGACGCTCCATCTCTACTTTGTAGCGTGCGAACCTACTATTTTCGATGCGGCCATAGACATCTGCACTGGCATTGATGTGGTCTCGAAGGTCACAAGGGGGGTTGATTGACCTCCTGGTTGCGGTTGCCACCCTGACCTCCCTAGGGGCGCGAAGGGCGGCCGTCGTGGCGTGAATGAGCTTTATAGTTGCCTCTGGATCCTCTATAGAGGTAGGGACCTCTAGCATGAGGTCGGGGGCCCTCGGCACCATGATGCTAGCCTCCTCTATCACGGCAGGAGTGGCGGCTACGAGCTGACGCGGTGGAATAAGATGGGGTGTCATTCTGAAACTCGTTGACTTGGACTTGCACGGCTATGATATGTGCTCGGACCTTCTTGACCTCTGGAGTGTGAGGGAGTTTGTCGAGCTCATTGAAAGCAATGGCTAGATTGGCGCTTGGAGTCTGGTAGACTGGCTGGTCGCCCACCATGTCAAATGCCTCCTCCAGATTACATTGATGGCGGGGCGGGTCACGACCATCCCCGTCAGCCCCTTGGGCTGCTTCTACATCTCAGTGACATTGGCGATCGGCGTTCTTCGCTAGACGAGCTTCGTGCTCTTTAGCGGTTTCACCATCCTTGGTGATGCTATCATGGCTGACGTGGAAAATCATACCCCCGAACCCCAGAGGGAAAGTAGGGCAGCTTGATACAGTCTTGGTTGAGCTCTCAGAATAATCGTTGGGGCTCTCATTTAGAATGTTGTGGAGAGATTCGGTCGGAAGAGGGGAATCATCTGAGAGCTCGTGAATAGCCACCATATTGACCATGGGCACGGGCTAACCGGAGTCAGTCAGGTCGATCATGTAGAGGTCAGTGGCATGGTCATGCTCGACGTGGCCGACGAAGAGGTGGTGGACGGCGTTCTGCTACGCAGATCTCGCACCCTCTAGCCCAAAGGGATAGGGCTTCGGTGGGTCCTCCATTGGGGCCTCGTAGTCGACCAGACATAGGCCGGTAGCGGGAAGTGATCGGTGCCACGCCGTGCGCCCCTCTGGAGTGGTCGTGATCACCAGATTGGAATCTGGCTGCCTATGTGGCCGAGTAGGTCGCTCGGTTTCAGTGGCTTGGTGATCTTGGAGTACGGGAAATTCGTCGCTCGCCCTAGATTGATCAAAGACTGAATCCACGAGGAGCTGGCATTCCGCTAAGCAGTTTGTGACTCGATTGATGGATGCACTGGGTTTCAGTGGCTTGGTGATCTTGGAGTACGGGAAATTCGTCGCTCGCCCTAGATTGATCAAAGACCGAATCCACGAGGAGCTGGCATTCCGCTAAGCAGTTTGTGACTCGATTGATGGATGCACTGATGGATCTCCTAACCCAGCGGCAGGGCGTGAGATTGGAGATGTCGTTGCAAGTGTTGGCGCAATCGGCGCAGGGTGATCCTGCACCGCCTCCACGATCTCCCCGTTGCCGTCAGGGCCGATGACCCAAGTCATGGATCTGACCGTGAAGATCTGGCCTAGCTTGGGAAGGACCATGGAGCTCAGAAAGGTGACCATCTGGCTCGCCATGAATTTAGCACGCACACCCACTACCTGGCGTGCCATTGTCGATGAGATATGAATGGCAGTCTATCGAGGGGTATGCCCATGGTAGTAGATGAATCGGTGGAGTTGCGCGTGAGGGAACCGGACGGTGACACAGAACGTAAGAGACAGCGATTAGGCAGTTTTAGGCCGCCGACTTGGCATAATATCCTACGTCATGTATCTTTTGGTGGGTTGTATTGCGTATGATCAGATGAAAACGAGGGGGTTCCTGCCCGTCTTATATAGCCCGGAAGGTAGGGTTACAAATCGGTTGTTTCTATCCTGGTCGGTTTACAAGATAGGAAGTTATAGATATTACGGGATCTAGCATATCCGAGCAGGTTTCCTAGATCACCGAAGATCTTCACGCAGTCTTGCGAGGCACGCGACCTGTGCCGTGCTTCACACAACATCATCTTGTAAGCTGGTCCTCCACTAGTGGCGCGGCCCATGTGCAGTCTTGTGGGCTAGGCCTCCCCTAGCGGCTCGGCCCATGGAAAGCCCTGTGGGTATCGGGGATCATAGCCTCACAGGTACCCATGGGTATCGTTAAGGATGAAAACGGTCGAAAACGGACTTACGATATAGAAAAACGAAAACGGTCGGTTCGGGATATTTCTACATTTAGCAATTAAAGAGTACAAAAAATGGTTGAAAATGGTTGTGAAACCGATTGAAACTGACAATTTTTCATGTTAAAAAACGGTTCATAATATAGAAAACGAAAACGGTCAATTCGGAATATTTCTGTTCCGTTTTCATCCCTAGGTATCGTACCCAACATGTGAGGGTACAAGTTTAAAATTTTACTCGCGTGTAGGGGTGCGGGTATCAATTTTACGCAATATGCAATTTGCCATAGGCGGCTATTTACTCCACCCACAACTGATCCGACCCGCTTGCCCCCCTACATCTAGTTCCTCGAGCTCCATGCCTGCATCAAACTCCACCACAACCTCTGCTGGATTAGTTACAAAAAAACCTCTGCTGGATTTTTTTTAATTTTTATTTTTAGTTCTGTCAGCAGCTTTGACAATACCAATTATCTTAACCCTGACAACGTCATAAATGGAAGCAAAAATGTAAACATCAGATAGCAGGACGTCAAACCATTAAACAATTTCATTGTCTTCTGAGTAGCTACTAGATAGGACGGAAAAAGTCATCTAACTTCTGTAGTCCATCAATGACAACATTTGTGTTTCTGTTTCCCAAGATGCAAAAGTGTAATAGTAAGATAAGCGTTCAGTGCAATGTGATGTTTTCCGGTCAACTCAAAGTTCAGTTTCAGAGCCAAAATCATCATTGTGCAATTGAAAGGATGCAAGTGAACTATTATTGTTCAATGATTCAGAAAATGGTTGCACCAACAATCTCTAAGAAATCACGTAAACACCATGGTCTACAAATTAATGTTGAAATTTGATTTTGCAACGTAACTAGGGAACATAAAAGGTTTGTCAAATTCCATTGTTAGTTTCACCCATTTTCCTTGTTGTTTGTGCCACCCAACTATAGATGCCCATCGGGCTGGCCCGGCTCGGCACGGCACGAGCACGGCCAGCATGGCCCGCAGGGTGTCGGGCTGGCACGGCACGCCGTGCCTCCCGGGCCGTACCTCTACGTGCCTCGTGTCTGGCCTTCGGCCCAAGCACGACACTACGGGCTGAAATTCGTGCCGTGCTGACCCGTTGAGCACGGCGAAAACTACGGGCCGTGCCAGCCCACAGCCCAGTGACATCAAAACACCTCAAAAAAATCCACTCATCAAACACTTATCAAATTTCACATATGTTGTCACAGAAAAGTTACAGAGATTGAATTCTTTCATCCATTCACAGGTCAGAACTCAAACAAAAGAACAATCTGTGATTGGAGTCGGAGCAGCAGAGCCGCTACCGACATCGATACCAAACAATGCAGCAGCGTCCTCTCTGGTGTCGTCGTCGTCCTCAAGGGCCAGGCCTGCCGTGATCAAGTCGTCGTTGCCGGTGAGCGGCCAGACGATATCATCATCAGCAACCGCCATGGCAGACGGCTCTCCAGCACTATTCCTCAATGGTGCGCGGGGCCGCCTTGGTCGCTCTATGCCACAGCTAGAGGACGATGCATCAGCTACCGACCTGTGCAAAGAGATGGAGGAGGATGAAAAGATTAGATCATAATAGATCAACGGAAGAAGAGGAGGGTTAGGGTTAGGGTTAGGATTAGGGTTAGGGTTTTACCTGCGCAATCGGAGCCCGGTACCGGAGAAGACAAGGGCCATCTAGAGAAGACGACACACCGGTTAGCAAAGACGGCGAGCGGCGGAGGAGGGACAAACAATGACACGAACTCACATAATCACTGAGATCTAGAGGGGAGAGAGGGAGAGGGAGAGGGAGACGAGAGAGACAGAGAGGGAGGACTGGAGGAGGAGAAGGGAGCGGCTCGCCGGCGGCAGGCAGATCGAGGTCACCGGAGTGAGGTAGGACGGAAGCCAGTCGCCAGCAGAGGAGTCGGAGAGGGGAGGCGAGAGAGCGGCGCGGCGGGTGGAGTGGACTGAAATGGATTAGGGTTCGGGGTGAGGGGGAGGGTGCTGCATCCGCTCGATTATATACGAGGTGGGGGGGGAGGCGCTGGTGGTGCTGGGCCGTTGAGAGGTAGGGAGGGGAGGTGGGGAGGCCGGGCCGCTCCCGGGCCGTAGCCTAAAAGCCGGGTCGTGTCGGGCTGGCACGTCGTGCCTGGGGTAAGGCCCAGGCACAGCTAGCACTACTTGGCCGTGCCAGCCTGGGCCCGCACACCACCGAGCCGGGCCGTGCTTGGGCTAGGCCAAATTTGCGGGCTTCGTGACGGGCCTCGGGCTGCATGGACATTTATACACCCAGCCAGTGGTCCAGATTCCAGCCCCCCCTTTTTTTGAAAGCCCAGATTCCCAGTTGCCATGCCCGTGAGCGTGAGTCTGCGACCAACGTTCGTCCCCCGCGAGACCGCCACACCCGCGATGGCTGTCCTCCAGGGGTGAGTTCCTTCCCTAGACATCAGTAGATTCTTCGGTAGGTTCTTTCTGTTGCTTGATTTTCTTTTCTCCCATTCGTGATCTACTTGTTTCCCTCTTCCGTGATTCCATCAACGGCTTCTCCAAATCTGGCTAGAGCTACTGCTAGTGCACGCTGAAGTGCCAGGCCATCTGTCGTGGCTTGCTATGCTAGAGTTCAAGCTCATTTGCTCATTAGGGAGTAAATGTCCAATTGTTACATATGAAATGCTCAGAGAGATGCTTCCAACCTTGCTTGTAAGATAATTTACTGCTTTTAGAATTTTAGAATATGAATTATTATTTTTATTAAAAATAGTAAAAGGTATCTGCGTATAACCGCATCTGTCGATACTGATACATATACATGTATCCATATCTGTGTTGTATAGCTATCGTTGCTTCTGTGCACAAGAAATATTTTTCTTTCGTGAGCACTACGGGGCAGATCCAGAGTCCAGGCCCTAGTCGTTGGCCCACTAACCTCTCATTCCCATGGGACTTTTAGCCCATAATTGAAGCCCCCAACATCCCTTGGGTCCCTTCTGGTTTGCGTCGCTTCGCTCACCCGACACTGCTCACCGCTGCTGCACGCACAGGAGAAGGCACCGTGCCAGACTCCCTCCGTGGCTCCGTGGCTTCGAGCAGCACCACGCCGACCGCCGACCGCCCTTCGCAGCTCCGCGCAGCTTGGTTTCCAGTTGGGCGGTAACAAATCGGGATAGCCATCAGCAGCGATTCTAGTGGCAGGCTACACTCTCGGCCTCTTGTCCTCTCGCTCTCTGATCGTGAATCACTGAACTCGTCCACAAGAGGAACATGTACCGGACTATGGGTACTCGTTTTTGCTCTTGCACTGCCCCGCCCCGTGTCAACGCTAACATGAAACAGAACAAATTATGAGCTTCAAGTACATTATTTGGCTAACGATGAACACTTGAAATTTCCATTTTTTTCATAATACGAATGTATTGCTCTCAAATAGGTTATTTGTTCAGATGCAGTAGTATGATCAAACAATCAGTCAATACTCATCTGTAGTACGGAATCAGCAACCAACGAGACAAATCAGATTCAACGAGTACCTAATGATATAAGAATGGTGTATAACATCTTTCTTTCTTTGGAAATCATAAAATGGATGGTTATTTTAGAAGAAAGCAAGAAACCATGAGTGCCAAAGTTTACATATTCAAAAGGAGAAGGCAAGGAAGACTACAGCCTCAAAGAACCAATAACCCAAGGCAGACTTTCCCTTTCATCATGCACCTGGATGTCGAACAATAGATAAGCAACACGACTATGTACACAATAGGAGGATTAGCAGGCGATGTGAGTGATTGGCATAGCATGGCAATCTAATTTGGTGGCAGTGAAGTGGCGGATCTAGGTTTTACTCAAGACTAAGGCCTCTATGTAGCAGCGAAAAATACCCATTATACATCTACCATAATACCCAACCCAACAATCTAGCATGAGCCCATTAATCATGCACAGAAATAACTAAGATGAAGATAAAATTTCTAATTGATCTGATGACTGAACTAAAATTGCTAAAAAATTGTACGATATACATGATGAGAAGAAAAAAAATACCTAGTGTCTAATGATATAGTGTATTCACATCTTCCATGACCTCGTCAAGTACTAATGAGATAAAAATAAATTGGCATCTTGGTTCATAAATCGAACGGGTTACGGGTGAATATACAGTACATCTACATTAGATCATTTAGATAACCACATGATTAAATTCAGTGCAAGAGCAAAAACGACTACCTGTAGTCCTGTACATGTTCCTGTTGTGGACGAGTTTAGTGATTCACAATCAGAGAGCGAGAGGACGAGAGGCCAAGAGTGTAGCCTGCCACTAGAATCGCTGCCGATGGCCTATCCCGATTTGCAACCGCCCAACTGGCAACCACGCTGCACGGAGCCACGGAGGGCGACCGGCGGCCGGCGTGGTGCTGCTCGAAGCCACGTACGTAGCCGCGAAGGGAGTCCAGCGCGGTGCCTTTTCCTATGCAGGCGGCGGCGGTGAGCAGTGTCGGGTGAGCGAAGCGACGCAAACTAGAAGGGACCGAGGGGATATTTGGGGCTTCAGTTATGGGCTAAAAGTTCCATGGGTATGAGGGATTAGTGGGCCAACGACTAGGGCTTGGGCCCTGGATCCGCCTCATAGTGCGCACGAAAGAAAAATATTTCTTACGCACAGAAGCAACGACAACTATATAGCATAGATATAGATACATGTATATGTATCGGTATCAACAGATACGGTTATACACAGATACCTTTTACTATTTTTAATAAAAATAATAATTTATATTCTAAAATTCTAAAAGCAGTAAATTATCTTGGAAGCAAGGTTGGAAGCATCTCTCATAGCATTTCATATGTAACTGTAACGTTTGGACATTTACTCCATGATGAGCAAATGTGCTTCAACTCTAGCATAACAAGCCACGACGGACGGCCTAGCACTTCAGCGTGCAGTAGCAGTAGCCTTAGCCAGATATAGAGAAGCCGTTGACGGAATCACGGAAGAGGGAAACAAGTAGATCACGAAGGGGAGAAAAGAAAATCAAGTAACAGAAAGAACCTACTGAAGAATCTACTAATGTCTGGCGAAGGTACTCACCGCCGACGGACAGCCGTCGCGGGTGTGGCGGTCTGGCGGAGGACGAATGTTGGTCGCAGACTCACGCTCACGGGCATGGGCTGCGCTTCGTCCGCCTTCGCCCGGTACCCTGCCGGCCAACGTCCGCCCTACCACGCTGGCTGTTGCACTTGCTCCGACCCCTGCGTGCGACTCGACTGTGGCAATGCCTCGCATGCCTCCGGTGATGGTGGCCTCCGGCAACGGCGACTTCCACTGTGGCCCACGCCGAACTACGTCGAGGTAGGGAGTTGGGGAGATGGCCGGTGACACCTCCGCATCAGAGGCGTCAAGGTCCTCCTTTGCCCACCGACGAGCCTTGGAAAGCCCCATCATGCTCCCGCCTGGTTGGAAGGGCGAGGCGAGGGGGAGAGCGAGGATGAAGTCGAGGTAGACGAGTTGGGGGCGGAAGGGCGAACGAGGAAGATATCGATCCCCGACAATGGAGGGTGTCGCCACGACGAGTTGGGCACCGAGTTTGCCGTCTCAGGCCCAGCCGCGGTTGACGGCAGCGGAGAGGCCTCCATGGGCACCTCCCGAATCGCCGATGATGGGGGACGGGGGCTTCCCGCGTTGGATCCGGCCGTCCCCACCGTGGATGGGGCCTACTGCGCATCTAGCGAGACACTGGACGCAGCGGCGCTGGCATCCGGTCGCGGCGGAGCAGGGGGCAGGGCCGTGGAGGGCTCGCCGGCCAGGCAGCTGGCATCTGAGCAAGGGCCCACGGGGCCTACCTCGACAGAGTCGACGACGGGATTTGGAGCTGTTGAGGCAGCCGCCGCGCGCTGGCGGTAGCGCATCGGCGCCCGTGCGAGTCCGGGGAGGTGGGGAAAGGGAGGGGCTGGAGGTAGATCTAGAGAGGGGAGGCAAGGAGGGGGCGGACTCCAGCACCGGCGGTGACCGCGCAGTTGTGCTCGCGCGCGCACGGGCAGAGGGGGGAAGGGAGGAGCTGGTGGTGGATCTGTGGAGGGGAGAGAGGGGAGGGGGGGGAGATGCGAGCGGCATGGGGTCGGCGAAGAAGCAGGGTTAGGGACGGGGTCGGAAAGTATCCCGGTATATGGCTATCGTCCACTTGAGCAATCTCAAGTAGTTCATTGCATTCTGAAACCGGTGGAAGGACAATGCTACTAGATTGTCCATATTGTCTCGTATCATCCACCACAGTACTGATTAGGACCCTGACATAATTATGTCAATTCTAAAGAAGGGGAGCATAATTCTTGGTACATATTGCTTCAGCAAATAAAGACCCCACATCCTGCCCTGCCCTTGTTGTGCTTAGGTTGCTTACCAATGCCAAGAGGCCAAAGAAGCCCTTTGAAACCACAGTTACACAATGTGACTTTTTTCCAGAAAAGGAATGGAGGGGGTATTCCTTTGTGTGCCATCAGTACATAAACACATTCAGATAATACTCAAAAATCACATTGTATTCCTGGATTGAGAAGTGCATGAAACTAATGCTTATATACGTAAAAACAGCAGTGCTGGGAGGCATAATGCTCAAGGACAATTATGTTTCTCAAGATGCCAAAACTCGTCATGTTAGCAGAGTACAAGACTACACTAGGAACTTCAGTCAGATACAGATCTTAGCTCATCTCCTGCTCCAGTAGAAAAGTTCTGTAAGGTGTTCAAGCTTCTCTCAATTCGCTCCTCAATACATGCGAGTCTCCTCTCAAGTTTTAACACACTAATATGCATGATACGAATATCAATTTCTGCAAGCTTTGCAAAAGCACGTAGCAACATGTAATAATCAGCATGTGCAACATAAATAAAGCCACCGCTTAACCGCTTCCTCCTATAACGAAGATAACCATCTGATTTCCTTGGTTTCCTAGGTGCCATATAATGAAATCCATGATCTTGCATCTCTGACTTGAGCATTTGAATTGCATCATGGCCTGAAGATGCAGAAAAGGAACTTGCTTCAACAAAAGCTCCATCTCGATAGCGCTTCTTCACTCCATCTGTAATTGGAATGTCTTCAACAGAATGAGACTGGGATTTTACATGATCTTTTGGATTATCATCCTGCAATGAAACACCATAAGCATCGAAATAATTTACAGTTCGAAAAAGTTTGTGCAAGCCAGCAAGAATGGTGCTATCATAATAAAATCTAACCAGGATCCTATACCAAACAAAATTTCAAGGTTCAAGGTCTAACTCAATTTGTGCTTATAACCAAGTGCCGCAAAGTTCTGCAAATAGAAGTCCCCACTCCATTCCTCTCTGGTTATTTTTCCCTTTTTTTTCAAATATGGAGATTAATAGTTTACCGTAAAATTTACCTGATGTGCTACACCTTCTTATCAAGTCGTTTAAAGCTTACATAATTACCTAGCAAGGACAGGAAGAACTGCGCAAGAGTATGATAAGGGAAAGCGATTGATCCATAATGGGCACAATTTAACAGTTACATATACGATATTTTATCCACCTCATGCAAAAGGAAAATAGGTAAGAATTAACAATATTGCCAATCAAAAGTGCAGTACCTCTCTGGCTTTGTACATATCCCAAAAGATCTCTATTAGATGATTCTCTTCATCTGAAAATGTAATCCCAGTAAAAATAACTTCCTTGCAGTATTTGAGATAAGAGCGCAGATCACTCGAGTAGTCTGCAAAATAAGAAAACTTCAAGTCAGTATCCTACCATTAAGAAGTATTCCCACCAGACACAAAATGTCAACCAAGATCAGGAATATGTCCAGTCAACCCTTGAGAACTTTTATCAAAGATATCAATTCAAATATAGACTACTCCCTCCGTCCCATTGAAAGTGTTGTTTTTTACTTTTAGACTTCTTATTTGACTGTTCGTCTTATTCAAAAAATTTATATAAATATTATTTATTTTGTTATGACTTATTTTATCATTAGAGATACTTTAATAATGATTTATTTATTTTATTATTTGTATTAAAAATTTGAATAAGACTAACGGTCAAACAAGAAGTCTAAAAGTCAAAAACGACACTTTCAATGGGACGGAGGGAGTAGAATACAATGAAGTCAGTAATTTATTCGTAATAATCTTTCACAAAAAATCCCATACTATTTTATTCATGAAATAGCATCTTATTGACTTTGCAAAGTTCTACTTTCTGTAACTCAAAACCATAGAAAGATTCTTGCACTTCCCATTCCAATGCTGAAACAAAGTTACTCAACATCTTTAGAAAGAAAAAAAAGACAAAAGTAAAACTTTGTCTTAATTGAAGAACATGGCAAAGTGGTTCAATGTTCTTTGTTCTCCATCAGTTTGCCCTGTTTGTGCATGGCAAAAGTTCATGCTAATTGCTCTATGTTAGGGTATTACTAGAGGAGTTAATAATCATGTAGTGTAGGACAGTTATGCATATTTTGTTAAGTTTTGAAACACAGAATGATTGACAGAAAAAGACATAGGTTACAGTCTTGGGTTCAACAGACGTGAAATATGCAATCGACAATTCTTACATTTAGTATAGTGTATAGCAAGTTGAATATAAACTACCGACAGTCAGCATAAGCATGCCACAAACTACCATGTGTACTACAAGATAAACATAATGTGTACACAAGGCAATGAAATTCAAATTTACCATGTGTCGTATTGATTTTATCATAGGCAGCTGCAATAGCACACAACAGTTCTCTTGTGCCAAACTCCTCACTGTTACTAGCCTCAAGCTTCCTGGAAGTTGATGAATTTGTATCATGGTGAGATTCACTTGGGTTTCTTCCTTCCTCACAAATCTTCTGCAAAGAAAGGTTACTTCAGAACATATGCATTTATCAAGGACCTAAGATGTTTTGAAGAGAGGTAATCAATGTGACAAACCCACCTCCCATATCCCTTGACCGTTGATGTTATAAAGAAGTCGTAGGGCCACAATTAGGATAGCCATCACACAAACCCGTGTAGGGACTCTTGCAGGATTACTAGACAACCATAATTCTGCAGGCATTGCCCACTCATAAATTCGGCATGCGTGGGGGAGGATTATATCTATAGGCAGTAACAAGTCCTTCAAACAACGTTGAGCAATTGCATAGAAGTTAACTGAAGGAAGCCTCAAGCCTACTTTTTGTGCTATGGATCCAGCTGCAGCTTCCAGTTGCCATGCTCCGATAACTCGCACCGGCCTGAACAGCTGCCTTGCATCCAAAGGGCAGTCTTGGAAAGAGCTCCCAAGGAACCTGTCTACTTCGGTAAATGCAGCCACATAAGGGATATTCCCCTCCATTGCCCACCTGTAAATGTCGCTTGGCAGGATGGCTTCACGGGCAATATGACAGGCCAAGAAACAAACAGCCAATGTCGAGTAAACCGGTAGCATCTTCCTCAACGAGCGCAAAAAGGCAAACTCCACCTTGTGCCTGTCTTTTCGTTGCAGCAACATATCATCATCCGATTCATACTTCACCTCATCAGGTTTCTTGTTATCTGCAACAAGAGATGTATGTCAGAGTCTGTTCAGTTCTTCTGATGGCAATGACTAACAAGGGCTAGCATAACGGCTCACCTCCACTGCCAGAACAATTCTCTCTCCCCGCGGCCTTGTGGTCCTCGAGCACCTGGGGCACCCAGATTCCGTCAAACACCCTGGATGCAGCAACCCACCGCACCCAAACAATGCCGGCGACAGCACACACAAACGCGCCTACCTGGTGCCGCTCCACCAGCACCTCCAGCTGCCGCTGCAGGATCACCTGGAGACCCCGTACATAGCGCCAGCGGACCCGCACTGCCAAATCCTCGGGCTGCCCCCACGTTCCAGATCCAGGAGCAAAGTCCCGCGGCTCACTCAGCTCCGTGAAGTCGTCAAAAGCGGCAGCAGCAGGCACGGGAGCAGCCTGAGGGGTCCTCGGGTAGGGGGCGGGTGTGCGGGCACCAAGCTTGGGGGTGGGCTGGGTGGCAACACGGCGGACAGAGATGTTGCCAGTGACAGGGAAGTCATGAGGGTCAGCAGCAGTTGCTTGTGTGGTGTGCACAGCAGAGCACGTACGGCACGTGAATTGGCCATCATCAGCGTCGTCGGTGTTGTAGTTGTCACTGGTGCCGCAATGATCACACACTAAGTGGATGCTTCCACCACCGCCACCGTAGGGATCGGGGGAGGTGCCACCAAGGTTGTAATCCATGTTTTCACCTGAAGAAGGTGCACAAATTTAGAGTTATTTTACCTGGAAAAAAGGTGTTACAGACAGAGATTCCAATTGCCAATAAAAGATTCAAGACAAAACAAGGAAACCAACACTTTTGGCATATGATAAAATTGAAATTAAAATATAGTGAAAGCATGCTCAGCTATCCTCCACACTCCACAGTACCACACATATTCACTCCAATTCAACAACCCTAACCTGAGAGCAGAAGCTATAAACATGCATAATCTCCCAATTAAACCAACCAAATAAATAATTGAAGCAACTAGCATTAAGAAAAAATTGGATCCACAATGAGTTTAAGCCTTTTTCTATTAATTGCTGATCAAAGCACATATAAACTCTGATAAGTGTTTCTTTTTAAAATTAAATAGTGGCATGGTACCAGTTCCATCCAGAAGCCTGTTTCAAAATCAAAACAGGGGGCGGGGCAGTGTCAACGCTAACATGAAACAGAACAAATTATGAGCTTCAAGTACATTATTTGGCTAATGATGAACACTTGAAATTTCCATTTTTTTCATAATACGAATGTCTTGCTTTCAAATAGGTTATTTGTTCAGAGGCAGTAGTATGATCAAACAATCAGTCAATACTCATCTGTAGTACGGAATCAGCAACCAACGAGACAAATCAGATTCAACGAGTACCTAATGATATAAGAATGGTGTATAACATCTTTCTTTTTTTGGAAGTCATAAAATGGATGGTTATTTTAGAAGAAAGCAAGAAACCATAAGTGCCAAAGTTTACAGATTCAAAAGGAGAAGGCAAGGAAGACTACAGCCTCAAAGAATCAATAACCCAAGGCAGACTTTCCCTTTCATCATGCACCTAGATATCGAACAATAGATAAGCAACACAATATGTACACAATAGGAGGATTAGCAGGCGATGCGAGTGATTGGCATAGCATGGCAATCTAATCTGGCGGTAGTGGAGTGGCGGATCTAGGTTTTACTCAAGACTAGGGCCTCTATGTAGCAGCGAAAAATACCCATTATACATCTACCATAATACCTAGGGATGAAAACGGACGGAATTTTTCCCGTACCGTCCCGTTCCGTTTTCTATATTTTTCCGTCCGTTTCCGTATTTGCGAGATCCCGTTTTCGTATTTGCGGAAGTAGAAAATGGTGTTTTCCGTCCGTTTCCGAGTAATCTCGTTTTAATATGGAATAGACCCGTATTTATTCCGTTTTTATTCCGTTTTCAATCTATGCTCAACATGTTCAACAATTACATGTCCTTATGTTATGTTAATATAACTACGAATCACCAAATATGCATGTTATGTACACGTACATAGCATGTAAATGAATATTAAACTTTGTATATATTATTACATGACTTTATATATATATACTTTGAGAATATTATATTATGTGATCTTAATTTAATTTTCCGGCTCTCCGTCCGTATTTGTTCGTTTCCGTATGTCCGTATATTCCGATTCCGTTTCCGAACCCGTATTTTCCGAACCCGATTCCGTTTCCGTCAAAAAAATATAGAAACGGAAGTAGAAATAGGGTTTTTCCGTCCGTTTCCGTCCGTTTTCATCGCTAATAATACCCAACCCAACAATCTAGCATGAGCCCATTAATCATACACAGAAATAACTAAGACGAAGATAAAATTTCTAATTGATCTGATGATTGAACTAAAATTGCTTAAAAAAATATACGATATACATGATGAGATGAAAATAAATACCTAGTGTCTAATGATATGGTGTATTCACATCTTCCCTGACCTCATCAAGTACTAATGAGATGAAAATAAATTGGCATCCTGATTCATAAATCGAACGGGTTACGGGTGAATATACAGTACATCTACACAGTGGCGGATCCAGGTTTTACTCAAGACCAGGGCCTCTAAGAAGCTAAGAATGTTGAACGATACACATGATGAGATGAAAATAAATACCTAATGTCTACATATCCCATGTCCTCGGCTCTGCATATGAATATGATCAAAATATAAAAGAAAACGTCATAAAAAGGATTAATTATTGAACATACATTTGTATAGCATACCATTATAACGAATATAGCATACATTTGTAATCCGAATGTAGCATCGAATCAAAATATTGAATCTGAATAAAATTCAGTACAGACACATATTGAATCTAAATGATCTAATGATTAGATCATTTAGATAATCATGTGATTAAATTCAGTGCAAGAGCAAAAACGAGCTGTTCCTGTTGTGGACGAGTTCAGTGATTCACGATCAGAGAGGCAGAGGACGAGAGTGTAGCCTGCCACTATAATCGCTACCGATGGCCTATCCCGATTTGTAACCGCCCAACTGGCAACCATACTGCGCGGAGCCGCAGAGGGCAGCCGGCGTGGTGCTGCTCGAAGCCACGGAGCCACGGAGGGAGTCCGGCGTGGTGCCTTCTCCTGTGCAGGCGACGGCGATGAGCAGCGTCAGGTGAGCGAAGTGACGCAAACCAGAAGGGACCGAAGGGATGTTGGGGGCTTCAGTTATGGGCTAAAAGTTCCATGGGTATGAGGGGTTAGTGGGCCAACGACTAGGGCCCAGGCCCCGGATCCACCCCTAGTGCGTACGAAAGAAAAATATTTCTTGTGCACAGCAACGGCAACTACACAACACAGATATGGATACATGTATATGTGTCGGTATCGATAGATACGGTTATACGTATATACCTTTTACTATTTTTAATAAAAATAATAATTTATATTCTAAAATTCTAAAAGCAGTAAATTGTTTGCAAGCAAGGTTGAAAGCATCTCTCTGACCATTTCAGGCCTCGTTTAGTTCGGCGAATAGGGAAGAAAAACACTGTATCAGAATTCCTGTAGCATTTCGTTTGTATTTGGTAAAAATTATCCAAATTTTGACTAACTAGGCTTAAAATGTTCGTCTCGCAAAGTACAACAAAACTGTGCAATTAGTTTTTAATTTCATCAACATTAGTACTCCATGCATTTGCCGACATTTTGATGTGACGGGGAATCTTCTTTTTGCATAGTGGAATTTGGGGGAGAATTGGGGGAACTAAAACAAGGCCTCATATGTAACGTTTGGACATTTACTCCCTAATGAGCAAATGAGCTTCAACTCTAGCATAGCAAGCCACGACAGACAGACGGCCTAGCACTTTAGCGTGCACTAGCAGTAGCCCTAGCCAGATTTGGAGAAGCCGTTGACGGAATCACGGAAGAGGGAAACAAGTAGATCACGAAGGGGAGAAAAGAAAATCGAGCAACAGAAATAACCTACTGAAGAATCTACTAATGTCTAGGGAAGGAACTCACCGCCGGAGGACAGCCGTCGCAGGCGTGGCGGTCTGGCGGAGGACGAACGTTGGTGGCAGACTCACGCTCACGAGCATGGCGGCCGGAGGAGATTCGTCGCTGGCGGCTAGCGGGCAGCGGCGCTCATACGTGCGACCGTGCGCAGGTGGAGGCGGTGTGATTTCAGCGTGTGGGACAGCAGGTAAAGGCTGCTAAGGCGTCCCGTGAGCAGAGGTTCGTCGCCAGCGGCCGGAAAGCGGCGGCGCTCTTCCGTCCTACGTCGGCGGCGGCTCAGTGCTCGTGCAGTGCGGGAGGCGGAGCGACGAGCGCTAGGGCGTTGGGGTGGCTGGTAAGGAGAGCTCGCCTCTCCTGGGCTAGGCCTCGTGGATCTGGCACTATTGGGCCCTAACAGCCCGGCCCGAAGCACAGGATTACCCTGCGGCTGCGGCCGAGCACGGAGTACGTCAGAAACCGGCCGGAAGCAGGAAACGAAAGGCATGTCGTCGTCCAAGGACGCCTCCCCTGAGCCCTCGATCCCAGGTACGCCTCCCCTCCTCCCTCTCACGATCTCACTCCCAATTTCTCTTGATCCGCGATCTGACCGGTAAACCTCCCGGCGCCGGCAGCTGGCGCTGAGTTGCTTCGAGGAGCTCCTCGACTGCGCCGTGGCGGACGTCGCGTCGGAGTGCCACCGCATCGCGCGCCCCGGCCTGGACCGCAGCGTCGACGCCGAGGAGGAGGAGCTCCGCGTCTGGGCGGCACGTGGGCGACCACCACCACCCCGGCGGAGGCGGGGCCGCCGAGGAGGGCGGGAGCAAGGGCGGGGTCGACGTGTTCGGCCAGACGCACCCCGCCATCGCCGCCGATGTCGTCGAGACGTCGAGTGTATGAACTGCGGTCGCCCTGTCGTCGCCGGCCGCTTCGGCCCGCACCTCGAGAAATGCATGGGCAAGGTAAATCAATCCACCACCGTTGCCGGTCCCGTCCCGTTGGATCTCGGCTACCTCATATTTTAGTCCCTTTTGCTCCTAGCGTTCGTATGTCTAGGCCGTTGAACTGAGTCCGAAAGAGAGGGGGCGAATTGGACTTTTCCAGGAATTAAATGGATTGTGCTGCTGCTGTGTCGTCTGGTTTAGGCTTATCTGAGTGATGCCACTATGTCTAGTTCGTTGGTTCGTGAGAATATTTGTTGTGATGTTCCAAGAATTTTATTGTTGGCAACAACCCTTGCAATTGTGGGGGTGATTGTTGCAGGTGTTCACTGCATTTGTATTACCTGTGAGGTGTGAGCTGAGGTCAGTGCCCGAAAAAGATGTAAGCAGGCAGTTAGTTCAGTTTCGTATATGTTGTAAAGCACAATAGTAGGTAAAATAGCAGCTACATTGGGCCCTTGAACTTTCAAAATCAGTTGAGTTCAGCCGTATGAGCTCTGTTCTTTTTTCATTCTAACCGTGAACCTGGATTTGAGTCAAGCCTATTATCTGTAAGGTCTAGCTTCTTTCTAGTGTTATGCCCATGTGGCTAATTATGTACTTTCTTCTATGTATAGCTGTAGGATACTTTTTTCTTTTTGGAAATCCTATGTTTTGCACACTGCCAGGTGGCTAGATAGTCGCTAGAAGTAGTTTGCCTTCCCCCCGCCCCCGACCATTACATTAACTTCAGAGCTAAAGTGATATTATCTAGTACATGATTTCAAACCGTTTAACTTCAATGTATTTAAATTGGACACTTACACCTTTTAAGTCAAACGATGTGATAATGTAGAATTATTTCTAACAGGTTAACGATTGGTTGCTCACCAATTTTTACTTGTCATTTAAGACAGTTACACAGTCTCCAGTAGTTTTAATAAATATTTTGCAGTGAAAATTTCTAAAAAAAATTAATGCTACAATTTTCTTTATGGATTTACTAGTATCATTTCCATGTACTAAATTCTAAAAATATGTGTGTATTCTTGGTCAAAGTTTTTAGGTTTGACCGCACCTTCTAATGTAACTATTACATTTCAGAACAAAGAAAGCAGAATTTAGTCTGTGGAATTATCATTACAAACTGGTTTTTATGCCATGTAGGGAAAATCACTAGCCCCGATATATTAGAATTGTTATAGCTACATCATAATCATTCTTGCGGACCATGATCAGGCTGTAGACTCGATTCTAGAATGGTATGCTAATGTGGTGTGAATCCAATTAAAATATTTTGAAACTCCATTCTTATTCCTAAAATTCTGTAAAGTTCTGGGTTGATCTGGAAGAAAGAGATAATCCCTTTATACAGTACTTTGAATGCCAATCACTTATCTACCTTCAATCTTGGCATTCAGGCTTTGCTAGCTAAGATCCCTTACAGATGGTGATCAGATGTTAAGTAATAGTGCTGAAAATACTACCTAGCTTTCGAAAGCCATGTGCCTACATTTGGCATTGACTAGGTTGTTGACACAAAATAGAAGGGGTGTTTTTTTCCACAAAATTTTGTTAAGACCTATCCTTTCATGTCATTTTGACTAGTTTGCCAGTTGCCGCAGTCTGCAACACTAACATGACACCTACGCCATTGAAAATACAAACACTCCTGTCTTTCCAAGTTTCCCATGTCACTAGAATAATAAGGGAGTTGAGCCCTTTTCTGATTTCCTTTTGCACCTACTTGATTGCACAGCACCACCAGCTTGAGAAATGGCTGGCGTTGGGCTGTGACGAGATGGAAATCAAACCCGTCCTCTGAAAGATCAAGGACCATACTTGCCAGGCAAAGACGCAGTGGACTAGAATGTGTTGGATTGATTCTTGAGCTCGGTCACAATGGGGCAGGCATCTGGGTGGTGTGGCAACCTTCGCTTATCGAGGCAATCTGCAGTCCAGCAGCGGTTATTAATGGCGAGCCAAATGAAGAACTCGCAGCGTAAAGGAGTCTAACTTTTCCAAATTCACTTGATCTCTTCCATGGAGCGAAATGCTTTGTCCTGAGGAAGAAGGTATTGTAGGCTGATTTGCTAGAATAAGTGCCCAACCTTGAAAGCCTCCATCGATGTTGATCCTCTATGCCTTGCTGCAGGTTCAAGCCATCCACCAAATGCCAGATAAATAGGTATTCTCTCAGGATAGGAACAGTGAGCGCCCCTTTGATACCACCAACACAACTGCCATTATCTAAAGCCTGAGCCACAGTGCACCATTTGATGGTTCTTTTGGGGATATTTTTTATGAGATTTGGGGCTAATTCAGAGATTGTTCTGTCATCTATCTATCTGACCAGAACAGGGTGGATTGATCATTACCAACAATTAATTCCATGGCCACCTTGAATAAAGCTTGGGCATTGCACAGCACGTGAATGGGTAAACCTGCCCATGGTCACGAAGCATCAGTTTTCTCCAACCAAAGCCACCCTATGCGAAGAGACTAGCCCAGGACCTCAAGGTTATGAATACCAAGAGTCCAAGACCCCTATATTTGGGGTGACCGATTCAACTTGTTCCCAAGAGACAAGGCAATTGCCACCATTTGCCTTCTCCTGTGCAGTCCATAGAAACCTTCCATCTCTTGTCAATGGTTCTAGTCACCAATTTGGGGAGATCCATTGCAATCATGAGACAGGTGGGGACAGCAGTCAGCACTACCCACACTGTAATAAGACGACCAACACGGTTCATGAGAGACGCTTTCCAGTTTAGAGGGTTATCGGCCACTTTAGATTGAAGTATGCAACTCAGCTTTAGATGGTTTTCTGATGTTCAGTAGAAGACCAATTTAAGTGCATGGGAGCTCCTTCTCACAAGCTAGCCTGCTATCCTCTTGCTTGCCCTGAAGAGGTGTTTTTGCAAGAAAAAAAAGTGATCACCCAGCACCTGTTACATAGATTGGCTACTGATTAAGCAATTCAATTGAATTGTAGGTTTCTGTGCTCAGGTAAAATTATGATCACTGTCAGATCTATTCGTAATCAGAAGTTTGGGCACCTGATTCAATTTTGTTCATGGTAGTTCAGGCTTCAATATTATGTACTCCGTACTTGATTTTGGTGCAAACCCTACATTATGACATGACAATGTATAAAGCAATCCAAGAGGCTAATTGAACTCATGGTATTGGAATAAGATGATACAAATTTATCAAGCAGTTGGTATGAATTGGACTTAATGCTGAAGGGGAACATGAATTTTCATGTTAAGTTGTTACCATATTTTATGTTGACCCCAGATGGAACCTAACCACATTCCTCTAGCATGCTCAACTATAAGGGTAAGGTCTTAAAAAAAAATCTTAAGACCACCCATGCAGAACTTGAGTTTGTCAGCATCTCAAAAAGAATCATCTCCTATACCACAATAATAGATTTGAGGATTGATGCTCTTGTCCAGCTTTTGAATGGGGCTCATGGATTGATGTTGACATGTAACCAGTTCCCAACTATCGAGGTGAACTTTTATCCTTTGCTGCCCCAACCAGTCAATTTGCCTTAGAATGGTCAGTCTTCTTTGTTTGGATTAATTTTGGGAAGCTCTTCATCTTGGGTGTACATTTGCAGTGGTTGGGATAATTTCTTTTCCCTTTCTGTAGACTTGGGTTGACTAATATCCTGGTTTCCCCTGTCTGGGCCCTGTTTGGAAAGTTCATTTAATCTAGTTTACTAGTTGGAGAATGGAGTATTGGAAATAACTTCATGAAGATGCAGCAATTTTGTCATGATAATGATTGTCTTATCATCCTATCATTTATGTGTCAACTATACCTACTCTCTAGTTGGAACTTGGAACTAGTATTTCTTACATAAAGAAAATACATTTTATTGTTTGTCCTTCGGATCTGTTGATTGTAAGGCCCTGGTTCACTGACACCTGATCGTTTGCTATTTCAGGGGCGGAGAGCTCGAACGAAAATTACAAGGAGCAGTACAGCTGGGCGCACGAGAAGCAGCAACGGCAGCGCTGCTACTTCCTACTCTCCATACTCCACCACGGCAAACCCTAATAGGGCAAGCATCCCTAATGGTGTGACTGACGGTGGCAGCGGCGGCGCAAGGGGAGATTACAGCAACCATGCGCCGTAGGGGTGAGCCTGTTCTCAGGTTTGGTTGTGCGGTTGTGCCGTAGGAGGTGCTGACTCAGCCTGTACTCAGGTTGGAGGTTGCCTTGTCGTGGATGGCATGGAACACGTTTCGTTGATAAGTGTGGTCTATGAACCGCGAATACCACTCTGGTGATCAGTGAAGGTCAGGAGCCATGGGCGAAGGTTGAATCCTGCTTTGAAAACCCGTCGAGAAGATCACCTGTTGGTCAGTGGATTTCACCTTTTGTACAGCTTGTTGCTTCGATCAGTATTCAGGACTACTCCCTCCATCCCAAATTATAAGGCATTTCAAGAATCTTGGAGAGTCCAAAGATCTTAAGTTTGATCAAATTTATATGATAAGATAATAATATTTATGACACCAATTAAGTATCATTAGATTCTTCATTAATTATATTTTCATAGTATACCTATTTGATGTTATAAATTTTTGTAATTTTCTCTATAATTTTGGTCAAACTTAAGATGTTTTGACTCTCAATATTCTTAAAATATCTTATAATTTGAAACGGAGGGAGTAGTTTGTTACAGTACCTTTTGTAGAGCATTTTGTATGTCTATGGCATATCTGGGTTAGCGAGAAGAAAAGTGAGACGGACTGAGCAAGCTGTTGAGCTGATCCGTGCCATCATCGCGCACGTGAATAAGCGAATTGCAGGCCTGCCATTGCTGCTTATGGTGGCGAACAAATTAGGGGCGCGTTTGGTTGATGCCGTCACCTTGTCACAGCTTGCCGCGCCTGAGTTCCGCTCGTGTTTGGTTCGTGCCAAACCCGCGCCGAACTTGCGGCACGCCGCAACTGCCCAAGCGCTCTCCAGTTCATTTTGGACGCCAACACACGCCAACACACGCGGCAGTTCAGGCAACCGATTTGATCGCCGCATTTCTGGCACGGCCGCATCCTCGGCGCGGCATGCGTAGGCATCGAACCAAACGCGCCCTAGGGTTTTCTTTTCTTTTTATTGTCCTTTGTGCCTGCTCACAGGCCTTGCCGTGCTGTACAATGTCGGCCAGTTCCCAGGCTCCCCGCAAGATATTTCTGGTTGGGAATTCGCCAACACCAACAAGATGCATGCGTATCCTAAATCCTTAAGAAAATATACGCGCGTACGTACATACGGTTTCTTCTCATGATCCGAGAAGAGGGGCATGTGCTTCTCAACTTTCTCAGTTTGTACACTGCAGCAGTGCGTGCTGCTAGAGTATCTTTCTGCGTTGAATATGATAGTCCAAATTGGAATTTCCCGTAAAGGTAGTTATCCGAACTAATGACCCGCTGGTTCACGTGGCACGGTTGCGGGGTGCAAAGTCAGGAGTCAGGACCATGCTTGCTTGCCGTCGTCATACTCTCTCTTTTCTGCGATTACACCAACTGTTTGATTGCACAAACATAAGAGTGATCACCCAGGGCACTCGTTGCTCTGTTTGATCTCCTAGGAATCCACACGAGGATAGAGCAAGCACTATATTTTGCCTTTTCCTTATTGTAATATCTAACATTTAGGTTTTGTTTTGGATGTTATCAGATTCACCTCAATCCACATGTCTTGGTGTGGATTGGGATGAAATTTAGTTTAAATTTCACACCAATCCACCAAGATACGTGGATTGATGCAAATCCAACTACATACAAACAAGACCTCAGGGAATATACCGCATAGCCGTACATGAGTTGATCTAAATTGTGGTTTTTAATTTCCCTTATTGACCGTTTCATTGGCCTAAAGACTATTTCTCGATCTATTATTTTGTAATTAGTCTCATTAGTCGCTACAAGTAGTGACTGGCAGTACTTCCTATACCAAGAGTCCTCGAGTTTTATTTTGACTCCAGGCTCCAGAAAACTCAGGAGCGGGCTGGGTGGATCTCATACTGTGATGGTTAAACTTAGTTATAAAAATCTACCCTAATAATTCACATGAATATCAGTCTCATTTTGATTCCTTGCTCTCTGAGGAAGAAAGTGAATAAGTCTACCTATGGCTGTAGACGGAACAGCTAGGACGATGTACCTTCTTCACGCCAAACTACACACTGTCGTAAAGTGACAAGCTCGCTCTTGCTAGGTGATAGCTACGTACCCACAGTGAGCAGTACCTATATGAGCTAGCGTACAATAATGTCCCATGCTGCATGCATAACTATAACTATAATATATAACGAGGAATAAATTCCAGGCCTCCCAGGCAGCGGGCACTGTTTAGCACTGTAGCCGACGGCATCGGTGCACTGTTCACCCACCTCAGCTGATGACATTCGTACACTGTTTATGACTGTAGCTGATGTTGTTTTTTTTGCTCCGCTAATTTTTTATTTGCACACGCAAAAGGCTGGCGCAGCGGAACGCGCCCCCATGCGCTAGTATGCTTTCATGAATTGTTTGCAGTTTCGTTCACAGTTGCATTTGACGTCGTCGGTCACCAAAATGAGCCATGGATGAGCTTTTAGCTCCGTTCGCTTATGCTGAAAAACAAGCTGAAATATTGTCGCTGATTTTTTTTTGAGAAAAACACTGTTCTGATTAAAAAACAAGCTGAAAAGTACGGATTATAAACCAGCTGAACATGGTTCGTTTTCTTGGAAATGTAGTTTCCTTCATGGGGAGTCCAAACCTCTGGGCTCTAGATTATTATATTCTGGTTTGTGGTTTGCCCCATATTTCTACATGAAAGACCAAAAAGAATGCAAGCAAACGAAGCAACATGACACATGAGCAATTTCGTTGAGCGCTACTAGAATATATATATTCTACTTGTTTTTTTAGAATAATGCTCACTAGGTTCATGCGTAGTTGACGCCAAGCTTTTTTTTCCGAGGGGAAGGAATTCTATATTTCTATATTGATATTAATAAAATAGCACAGTTACATCCATGTGTTACATGTAAGTGTTTGGATGCAATATATATATACACGCTAAAGTATATCTAGGGGCGCCCCTAAATGGCAATCTTCACCTCTAAACCATGTTGACAACTATTTATAAATTCCAACCGTTGGAACTCAATAATGCCGACAGTAGTTAAAGGAGCATAAAAGGCATCAAAACTTAGAAACACAACATGATCCAACACCATGAAAACTTCCCAGGACGTATCTAACACGTTCAAAGAACATCGACTACCTCATTGTCGAAGATGATCAAGAGACAATCAATCTGGCACCGCCTGTACTAGCAATACTAGATCTAGAAGCCTGATACTTGTTCGGCCGTCACAAGACCAGAATCCAGCGAGCCGATAACCCATAGATGCAAACCGGAAACTCGATTATCCTCCTAAACGCATCGACCCTGCAAAAACAAAAGCAACATGAAAACCATACGTGCTATATTTTCACCAATGGTTTTAACAAAACCAGAGGTGAAAATGTCATTGGTATAAACTATTTTTGTGGTAGTGCTAGTCCATGTTGAAGCTCTACTAGTCACGCTCCTGGTCACCAAGTCTCTCCCGGTCAAGGTATACTAAAGGTATTGAAGTCACAAAATCTCCACATGCCACCTGTTCACTACTAGGTGTGGAATGCCACACAAGGCCTCCACCAACCAAAGATAGTGTCATGAGTCACCAAGTCTCATAGTTGCCACGGCTGTCACCCAATTCGATCACAGTGCCAAATGCAAACCAAAGGCAGGTGAGTCACACAATCTCACTACCTTCACCTGATCGTGCGCACAAACGTATCCACTAGTACAAACTTCCTTTTAAGAGGCAGACAAATACCATTTCCATAGGAGAGAGGCTCATTTGCCTCTAGATGATGGTCACTCTAAATCACAATTTATAGAGTTGACGTCTCTAGAAATGAATTTCAAGAATAAAAAAAGAAATCTCGGTGAGCCCGTTGTACATGCCTACCGAGCCTAAGCCTGTGGAGGAAGCCGACACTGGCCCGTCGAGAAGCCCGCCGACCACCATGGAGCTTGTGGAGCTCATGCTCCATCACCACATGTTTCGCTGGATCTGCAAGCCTTGGCATTGGATCTAAGGCTTTCTCGTTGATGTTGACCCACACAATGCCCCTAAGCTCTAGTTTATCGCTAGAACTGCACGCCTTGCCGTCGACAGCAGATCTAGGATAGGGAGAGAGTGAGCGCGAGCTAGAGAGGAAAGGATGAGGGAGGGAAGAAATGAGCACTCACCTTGCGACTCTAAATTAAAGAAGATGGATTCGGATTCAATATCGATCTAGGTAGTAGAATCACTACTAGAAATATCCACTTCTATGACAAAAATCTTAATGATGAATCTGAAACTGTCATAGAATATCGCTTTTTATGACGAATATTTACGTTTTGTCATAGATCAGTGGTGACGATCCTCAAACCCTCCCTATCTATGGCTAAATCAGGTATCGTCACAAGAAATGTCATAGAATAGAATAGGGTTTCATCATAGATCACTCGCGCGACTCATTTGTGACGATCTTCTTTAATATTGTGATGACTAGGGCTTCGTCATTGAACTAATTACACATCTGTGACGAAGTTTTCGATCTATAACGATCGACACTTCATCATAAATCTCCATATGGTCCTTTCTCCATCCGACATGTACATGTGGAACCTGCAGTTACTCATCCATGATACTTGCAATTCGTCATAAAAGTCTCCACTCGGTCCTTTCTCCATCCGATGTGTACCTGTGGGATCCTTCTTCTTCATCTGACGTGTACCTGTGAGATAGCCCTGTTACTCATCCGTGACGCTTGCAATTCGTCATAAAAAGTCTCTAGTAAGTCCTTTCTCCATCCGACGTGTACCTGCGGGACCCTTCTGCATCTGACCTATGGGACCAGACGTTCGACATATACTTGTGGGACCTGCAGTTACTCATTTATGATACTTGCAATTCATCATAAAAGTCTCTGCTCGATCCTTTATCCATCCGACGTGTACATGCGGGACCCTTCTGCATCCGACCTGTGGGACCCAACCCTGTGGGACCCTTCTGTATCCGACCTGACCCGACGGCTTACGTGTCATGTGTACTTGTGGGACTTTTCTCCATCTCCATCCAACCTGTGGGACCCGACCGTCTTCACCATTGCGCTAGATGCCTGGTTGTGTTGACCTATCTTTGAAGTCCTTATAGTAGTATATTCTCTGTGTGAATGCCCTACCAGAGATGGCAACGGGTACCCAAAACCCGAGTACCCGACAGGTATTACCCGATAAAGAGGCGGGTATGGAATGAATTTTCTACCCGTGGGTACGTTATTGGACAAAATCATATACCCATCGGGTATGCGGGTACGGGTGCGGGTGTATACTACCCATACCCGCATACCCGCGGGTAAGACATACCCGCAAAAATAACTAGTCAACCTCAGTTATTTTAACGCATATAAATCATGAATTTGGCCCATTGAGACATCCACTATATTTCTAGTATATTGTCTTTGTTGTAATGATGCTAATAATGTTTGTTAGCATGTTTGTAACTTATTGGAAGCTTAGAATGATTTATTTTTGTATGTGACTATTTGATATTTTTAGGTAATTTTCGGGTATGTTATCAGGTACGGGTTACCCGTCGGGTGAGAATTACCCGGCGGGTACGGGTATGGAACTATTTTTTTACCCGCATGCGGGTACGGGTAACCCGACGGGTAAAATTTTGCGGGTGCGGGTACGGGTACGGGTGGGCACTACCCATCGGGTACGTACCCGTTGCCATCTTGATGCCCTACAGGTTGACCTATATATCGGATATCCACTGCAAGTGGAAACAAATCTGTGTCTGTTGAACTTACGGTGGTGGCGGTGGCGGCAGCGGAGGATCCCCGGTGTGCTGTGCTGGCTCAGGCGTCCTTTGGAGGCTAGGCGTGGGGCTTCCCGGTGGAGCGCAGTGGCATTGGCGACCGTGTCCGTTGTGTGCCACGACCACTGTTCGCCTAAACAGTCGTTTAGTCCATTTAAACATCGTTTAAACGGTAAATAGAAGTCAGCCGTGTTGTTTAGGCTATAAACGGTGAATTAAATGGTTGTGCCATTTAAACTCGTTTAAACCGTTCAATCTCGTCTAAACGGTCTAAACAAAATCAGATTAAACGTGATTAAATGAGCTAAGCAACCATTTAATCCATAATTAAGTGAATTAAAGGACTACGTCTATCACAATCAACATGAAACTAATTAACATTGTAATTATATGAAGTGTTGTGGGATTTAGATTTCTTCCAACAAGATTATTTGGTAGAATATTTGATTTTTACATGTGTAAATATGTATGGGTTCTAGCAAATTTTATTTTTACCTACATAAATATGTATATTTTATTGTTATTGTACAAAACCGTTTAGTTCGTTTAACTCCATTTAAACGGTCTAAACTCTAAACGAAGGGTGACCGACTGTTTACCGTTTAGCGTTTAGGAAAATATTGGCCATGACAGAGATAATAGATCCGATCTGCGGGTCCCCTTTCTCGCCTTTTTCTGTTCGCTTCACTATTTTGGTCCTTGCTTGAACATAAGCTATACAAGAAACATTCTAGCGTTTGAGATCTGGTTAGGCCAATGATGATGAAAAGAACTAGAAGGTGGTACTGGTTGGTTTTCTGCTGATGTCTTGGTTTTCTGCATATGTTTAGTGTTCTTACTGTAAATGCCTATGTGCAACTAGGCCTGTTAATTGTCAAGTGCTTGCTTGATTATACTTATCTGTCTTGGCAAACAAACAGACCCATTGGTTCTGCCTTCAAAACTGTTGTAATTGTCATCCTCTTAATCTTTGTCAGTCTCCTATGAAAAAGAAGCTCTGAGGTCGTGTATTGATTGTAAGTGTGATGGTTAGACTTGATTTAGCTGGAATTGTAATGGTTACAGCTCCATTAACTGCTACTCTAGTACCATAAAAATTATTAATGGTTGTTAAAGTTACACTTTGGTATGAGTTGAGGACTTCACTGATGGATCTTTGTTGGATTATTTTCCTCTTAAGTGATCTCATGACCGAGCAAGCTCTCAACAGACGAAATGGAGGAGGCCCCAAAAAGAGGAACGCACTGGCCAGCCTCACGGACGATGTTGTTATCCAGGTCCTCCGCCACCTCCCTGCCTGGTCCTTGTTCTACTGCAAATGTGTCTGTCGCTCCTAGAACCGCCTCATCTCGGACTACAACAACCATAAGATGTTGTCCCGGACTCTGGCCAGCTTCTTCTACGACACCCACCAAGGCCATTGACACTACGCCAACGTCACCGGTGAAAACCCCCTTGTCCTTCTTGCCCTTCACCTTGGTCATTGTAGCTGTCTGTTGGTAGAAATTAAGTGCAACTAAAATATGAAGGATTCCGCAAGCGCACAGAATATACCATTGTACCATTTTATCGGGAGTAAATCAGGTATCGTTATTTATATTTTACCATAGGGAAGCAAGGGTTAAAGGATCTGATAATTCACCATCATGTATCTACTAACTTAGTAAACCAACTAGACTAAAGCAGGGGGTAAATGATATATGATAGGTATATAAATAAAAGCACACATAGGAGAATTCTATGATAAATGAGTAGCTAGCTAAAGTGAGAGGACAACGGGAGAGATCAAGGTTCCTATGTACTTCTCTATTACTTTGGTTCTTTAATAACTAAAGCATAAATAGATATAGCGATCATACACATGACACTTTGGAGCAACAGTACCTTTCCGACTCTCGAAAGAGACTGGGAAGAAAGTAGTCGGGGGACGGCTGCCAAAAGCTCTACAAACATCAATCAGAACGTGGTGGATTACGAAGGCCTTACAGAGCTGTCACCTCTAGGGCTACCACAACTATACGTGGGGTTGAGCGCAACCTTAGGTAACCTATAGCCTAGACACCATGCCTAAACTATTAATTACTACTCTAGCTATGCGCAATAACTAAAGCACTCAATACGAGCTAAGATCACATGCCAAGGTATAATAACTATACTAACCATACATAATAAAGGCATAAAGTAAATAGAGAAGATAAAATATATAAAACATAAGTCTTGTAAAGAATAGATACAAAGACATACCAAATCTCTAAAGACTTCTCCAGAACTGGAGCACAGCTCCGCTCTCCCTAACTCCCATCTAGATCTAATCTACTACATTGGAATGTCTAGCCCTAATTCTCTAGGGAGGAGAGGTCATCCTTTCATGGGACACCTCTACCTCTGATCCCAGCTGAGAGATAATGAAATTAGGGTTTATGGGATGCCTCCTCCAGGGGCTAGGGGCCTTGCTTATATACCCTCTAGGAAGCACCACAGTCGTCGGATCAAACCGACCTCAATGAACGATTATTATTCATCCTCAAAGGCGGTGGAGGCAGGATCCACGAGATCGCCTCTGATTGGCTCTGTAGCCTGGGCGCCCACCCCTACCACTTGGGCGGCCGCCCGGCTTTCGGGCCCGTTTCGCCTCCGGTTTGTTTCCAGAGTCTTCTCGTACCTTCTAGATTACAGAAAAGTTGTGTGTAGCCCGTTTGTCTCTATCTAAACCTGACATGTGGGACTTCTTTGGTTCTTTTTAGCTAACACCCTGCAGAAACATACATTCACCAAAACTCGTGGAATTCCATCAGTAGACCCCCTATATAAGTGGTAAATATGTTTTAGGTCCTTTTTCATGTTTCGTTGACAATTAAAATTAATACTTATCTACCGTCAACACTGTCTCAGATATCTGCAACGGCCTCATCCTATGCTGGTGCTGAGGGGCTGATGGTTTATACCGCCATGTTGTCTGCAATCTAGCAACCAAGAAGTTCAAGGAACTACCGCCTAGCATCCATTCTGTTGGTGAGGCTCGATTGGGGTTCGATCCGATAGCCTCCTCGCATTTCCATGTGATTGAATATATAGAAGAGGAGCAGGATGATGAGTGCATGGGTTGTAACACCCTAAATTTTTCATAATTTCAAAATAGTTAAATATGATTTATTTATGTAATTGAGTGTGCATTTAAATATAGGGAATAATAATTTTTTATGAAATTAAAATTAATCATAGGGTTAGCAACTTGTTCATGCACTCATGTTGTTGCATTATATTTTATGTGATGTCTGGTTTCCTTGGCGTACTCCTAGAATACACGTTCTCATTTTGAAAATGTAGTTTCTTCGGTTTAAATGAAAAATACGTTTTCAGTAATTATAGAATTGCCACTTAACTTGTTTTACTCATAAAATCTTTGTTTTAACTCCGATTTGACCCGTTCAACTTGCGTTAGGTTCGTAATCTCGTAATCTACACGTTAATGCCACTGTTAGTTAGGTTTGAAACATTTAAAATTCATGGTTAGGTTTGTTTAATTAATTTGATTTAGAAAAACTCGTTTAATTCATATCTTTCACGATTTAGCTCTGTTTTTCGTGCAATTCGCGTCGTTGTGATCGTAGCGAGACGTAGATGATTTTGGTAAACATTTTATATAGTTTTATTTATTGTTGGTGTACTATTCTAATCGTAGTCATGTTTTGCTTGTATGTCTGTTCTGGAATGCGTGTTGTACTTCATGTCGTTCGAGTTCAGACGGTGAGGAGTACTTCGGGAATCCAGACATGTACGAGGAGCAGCAGGACCAGCAGCAGTTCGTGAACCAAGACAAGTATAGCATGGGCCTACCTTGATGTCCTATTCATTATATAATATACTCATTATGCATGTGTCTAATATTGCTCAACTATAAGGACTTCCTAGCTAATTGATGACATGTACCTTGATTCCTATGGGGTTATTTGTATATGGATAGAATGCTAGTGCTCTAACTAAATATGATCTACACTATGACTAATGGAACCAACGGATAAACATGATGGTGACCGTGGAACTATAGGGTGATGGTGCAAATGATGTTGATCATGTTGCCATAAACCCTCCGTAAGGACTTATCTGTAGTGTTAAAACAGTTATAACAGCCGTGCTCATGGTCACGAGCGGCCTAGAAAACTCACAGAATAAATGGTTACTTGACATGTGGATGACTTATGATAATGATGATGAGATTATATTGATGATCAATTTCTCTCCTTAATTCTAGTAGGTGATCATGTGGGTTAAATGGGAACTTTATCATAACTTAATAATAATTAATAATAAAATGTTGATCTATTAAAAGTGCTAACTGTAGTCAACCGTGTCTATCCTTTTTTGAGCCTCATGAATCCTCATACTATACTTGCGGAGTACGAGTGTACTCACACTTGTTATTATTTCGTTTTTGGATAAAAATCCCGGATGGGTAACAGATGATAGTTTCTACGAGGATTTCCCTGAAGATTACTAGGTTTGGGCCAACTAGTCGGCCTTCCCTATGGAGCAGAGACTTCGTTTGAGAGTTGTCATTTACTTTTCCGCTTGTTATGTTAAGAACTACGTGATGTAATATCATGATGTATGTACACAGTGATGATACTTCTGTTAATTTGTCGGCTTATGTGTGCGACTATTTCTGGGGCGCACATAAGATGTATGCACTCTATATTGTCCTTTAATTGGAGTGTGACAAATTGGTATCAAAGTTGTGTCGACTGTAGGACGCAAACCTAGATAGAAATGGTCGTTTCTAGGATTTTGGTTTTACTTATTTACTTGCTACTATCTCAGTCTTGGTATTTTATTAATATTTTTATGCTCTATTCTTTATTCTATTGCATAAAATATTGATTCTGATAATATTTTATATCAAAACTATAGATGTCTCACCTCAGTGCAGCTGCCTACGTCGCTCAGTTCACTCCAGCAGCACCTGCTCCACCAGCACCACCAACAGTGCCACCAGTGGTGGCAGAGGTCGTCCACATCACCGACGACGAGGAGGAGGAACCTATGGAAGTGGAGGCATATTCAGCTACTGCATCAGATAGACCCGCTTCGACCCCCGTGGCCGTACCCATCCCACCAGTGGATGCGCCAGTCCCCGCTGCTACACCTCCACCAGCTTCCCAGGCCGCTTCTGCACCAACACTAGTGCCTTCCCCAGCTGCTCTAGAAGAACCAGAAGAGATGGGGTGGACCACCAGAAACAAGTTTAAGGACGCCTCCGAGGATGCTCATTACCACAACCTCCTCACCACCTTGCTGGCCGAATACTACTCAGATCTTGCTGCTTCTATTAAGTACTACTGCGTAGAGCATAAGCACCCCGTGGAGGCGACATATTGGAAGACTGTAAGGTCCTAGATGGCTAGAGGGGGGGTGAATAGCCTATAAAAATTTCTACAAGAAACACTAAGCAAACTTGTTAGAACAACAAACGGCGCAAAGCGAGTTTTGCTTAGCCTACGGTTGTGATGCAAGCCTCCTATCCACAAGTCTAGTAGATTATGATCTCTAGTTCACACAAGGGCTATGTCACTAAACTTACACTAGTGAGCAAGCTAACAACACTAGCAAAGGCTACCACTAGAGCTACACAAGATAATCTAGTAAATGTAAACGAGAGAGAGAGGATTGTGTATCTTATACCAACGGTGTAGTGAAGATGTTGCCAATCACCAAGATGATATACAATCAATCAATATTGACAACAACACAATATGAAGACCAATCACCGGGAGACAAGAGACACAATATTTTTGTTCACCCGGTGTTCACTTGTGCACCGACAAGCTACGTCACCAGTTGTGTCGACCAACACTTAGATGGTTTCCCGGTGTGACCCTCAAGTCACTTGCCCCTCAAGGCACGCCCCACAAGGCACCGCAAGACGCCACTCTCAAGTGAGGTAACTCAATGACACGCGCATTCCACTAGAGTTGCTTTTGGCGTTCCGCCGAGGAAAGCACAAGAACCTCTCACAAACAACCGGAGGTGGCCAAGAACAATCACCTTCTCTTGCCAACGCCTCCAACAATCTCCAAGCCGGCTAGGAGCGGTACTCTCCAAGAGTAACAAGAAATCCACCGGCTAAACCACCCACAAGTGCCACTAGATGCCCTCAAGCTATGCAATGCACTTTGGGATCACTCAATCTCACTTTTGATTTGCAAATAAGCAAGAGAGATGAGTGGGAGGAGTAGCTCTAGCTCAAAGGATGCACAAGAGTGTTAGAAATGCCAAGCGACCTCCCCAAGGGCCGACCAACGAGTATTTATAAGCATCCCATCCAAATAGAGCCGTTGCCACTCCACTGACCGTTTTTTCGGGATGACCGGACGCGCCGGTCGAAACTGACCGGACACGCTTCACCGCGTTCGGTCGCCCTACGACGTCCACGTGTCCCTCGAATTCAAACGCGACCGTTAGATCCTCCAACAGTCATTGTGCGCCAACGGTCAAACGCTATGACCGAACGCGCTGCTCAATCGACCGGACGCGCCGGTCGCACAGTGCCGCGCGCCCGCGAAGCAACGACCGGACGCGCTCCAGAAGATGACCGGACGCGACAGTGCCAGCATCCGGTCGGAGTCCAGTAAGCTCCCTCGATGACCGGACGCGTCCGATCGTGTATGACCGGACGCTCACCCCATCCGATCGACCTTGCGAACTGCAATTCCCTCAGGGCGCCTGACCGGACGCGCCGGTCCCGCGAGTGACCGGACGCGCCGGTTGCAAACCCTAGCCCGCGCGCCCGACTCCTGCGCTGTACTGACCGGACGCGTCCGGTCACACCGTGACCGTGTCCGGTGCAACGTCCGGTCACCTCAGTGACCCCGTTCGCCTCTATTTCTTTTCCGACTTTCGGCGTAGTGGAAAATAGGCATTTCATTTCCCCGAAATCGCCTGAATCCCGCGCTCACACGCTCGGCGGGAGGGAGAGAGGAACCCAAACCCCTCTCTACCCGCAAACCACAGCGCGACCAACGCCACCTTTGCAAATGTGCCAACACCATCAAGTGTACATCTCCATGTGCTTGTGTGTTAGCTTTTTCTCAATTATTTTCAAAGGTTTTCCAATTAGCTCACTAGGCCCTACATGCAATGCACTTCATGAATTCACCTAGTGGCACCCGTGCATCGAATAACCGATAAGACTTCCCCTCTTAATAGTTCGGCTATCGATCCTAAACCACTCACACCCTCTATGGTGTCTTGAGTGTAAAACAAAATGGCCCTATGGTTATACCTTTGCCTTGAGCCCATTTTGTTTCTCCAAATGATATGATCCACTTCATATCATCACATGACCGTCTCGATCCATCGACCTTGACTTCACTTTCTCTTCACCGTTGCATCGGTCCGTCGGCGCTAAGTCTTGCTCAAGCTTCACCATCGCATGGTCCTTCGCTTCGAAGCCTCGACTTGCCCTTCACCTTCACAACCGGTCCATCGAGCCAAGCCTCATCTTGGTCTTCACCATCTTGGTCATATGAGTCAATGTCATGTCTCATATGCAATGACCACCTTTATCTAAATCATCCACTTAGATACAAAGGTTAGTCCTAGGTTTCATCAATTAGCCAAAACCAAACTAGGGACTTTCAATCTCCCCCTTTTTGGTAATTGATGACAACCCTCACAAAGATGATCTTGATAATAAAAGTTTTAAACTTGTCATACTTGTCCAATCATTTTGCTCATAAGTAAAGTTTGGACAATTATCACAAGCTCGTTTTTGGTAGCATTAGCTCCCCCTACATATGTGCATAGAGTTTGGATTGAAAGCTTTGCACATATGCATGGATAGAAATGTTGGGAGAGTAATTCTACCAAAATGATGCTATGGTGTAAGAAATGGACCTTTGAAGCGTGATACCAATCGGAGTTGCCTTTTACATCATCCTTAGCATCATGAAGTAACTAGACATCCATCAAAACTCAAGAACCCCGTGAGATCAACATTATATGTAAAGGTTCTTGGACCACTTGTAAAGCTAACCACTTGTAAAGCTTTAGGCAAGTCTAGATACCACATGTAAACTATTCCTATGCATGCTAGTAGATCATTTCATCATCCAATTTCTATACTAGCATTGCACCACACAAGCATGTATATTGAATTTAAATACATGTGCAATGAGCAAGTCATATGAGAATGCACAAACAAATGCAACAACTTTGTTTATGAGCTTGCTCCCCCTACTTGTGTGCATCAACAAATTTTATTTACCCCTTTATCAAGTTGAATCATCTTTTTCTCATCATAAATTTTATTTACCCCTTTATCAAGTTGAATCATCTTTTTCTCTCCCCCTTTGTCAACAACTTACCCAAAAAGGGGATCAAATTGTGGAGAGAAGGAAAAGTGTTTGATGGAGTAGATTGAAATTAATTCGATACCACATGTAAGGTTAAAAAATTTATCAAATTTGGTTTAACCTAGAATACTTGCCAAAGATATTTAATTCGATTTGAACCAAAGACAAGCTTCTTCACTCCTCAAAATAAGGGTTATCTTGCCTATGTTGAATTAAACACTTATAGCAAATCTTCTAGATTCAACACTCGGTTTACAAGCTCACAAACATGTCATATGCCACCACTAGATCAAAATAAGCATAGAAGCAATAGTGGTAACATATATCCATCAAATTCATTTGATTTATCATGAATGCTTATGCGTACCACTTATTATGTCTACATGCTCTATCAAGTCCTTAGCATAGGATGAAAGACATGTCAATCAATTTTACCTTGCAATGTCGAAGGAGAGGCATGTCAATAAGTGGGTGGGGTGCATTCAACTCATGTTTGAGAAATCAAGAATGTTCAATTCATTCCTTAGCTTGCAAAACCTCTTTTCATCAAGTGGCTTAGTGAGAATATCGGCAAGTTGATCATCGGTGCCAACACTTTCAATGGCAATATCTCCCTTTTGTTGATGATCTCTAATGAAATTATGTCTTATGTCAATATGCTTTGTTCTTCCATGTTGAACCGGGTTTTGTATCATCTTGATTGCACTCTCATTATCACATAGCAACGGCACATTCTTGAAGTTGAGGCCATAATCCTTCAAAGTTGATTTCATCCATAGCAATTGTGCACAACAACTCCCCGCACTCACATATTCGGCTTCGGCGGTAGAGATTGCCACACTATTTTATTTCTTTGAGGACCATGACACAAGTGATCTTCCAAGTAATTGACATGTGCCACTTGTGCTTTTCCTATTGATCTTGCAACCCCCATAGTCGGAGTCCGAATATCCAATCAATTCAAACTTTGACCCCTTGGGATACCATAGTCCAACATTTCTTGTTTGCTTCAAGTACCTCAATATTCTTTTTGCCGCCGTGAGATGACTTTCTCTAGGTGAGGCTTGATATCTAGCACACATGCAAACACTAAACATGACATCCGGCCTTGATGCAGTGACATAGAGTAGACTTCCAATCAAAGACCGATATTCCTTTTGATTCACCATTTTGCCATCAAGATCACTATCCAAATTGCCATTTGTGCCCATTGGAGTTGAAATTGGCTTTGCATCTTGCATTCCAAACTTCTTTAACATGTCCCTTATGTATTTCCCTTGACTCACAAATGTCCCATTCTTCAATTGCTTGACTTGGAGACCAAGGAAGTAGCTAAGTTCACCAATCATAGACATTTCAAACTCTTTGGCCATCATAGCACCAAATTCTTCACAATAAGCTTGATCGGTTGATCCAAAGATGATGTCATCAACATATATTTGCACTATGAATAGATTATTTCCAATCTTCTTGGTGAATAGAGTAGTATCAACCTTGCCCATTTTGAATCCCTTAGAGAGAAGGAAATCCCTTAGCCTCTCATACCATGCTCTAGGTGCTTGCTTTAAGCCATATAAAGCCTTCTTCAACTTGTAGACATGGTTGGGTTTCTTGTCATCTTCAAATCCGGGCGGTTGCTCAACAAATACTAACTCATTGATGATCCCATTGAGAAATGCACTTTTGACATCCATTTGATATAGTTTGATGTTGTGTGCACAAGCATAAGCCAATAGAATCCTTATTGCCTCCAATCTTGCCACGGGAGCATATGTCTCATCATAGTCAAGACCTTCAACTTGAGTGTAACCTTGAGCAACTAGTCTGGCTTTGTTTCTCACTATAATGCCATCTTGATCTTGCTTGTTTTTGAACACCCACTTGGTTCCAATCACATTGTAGTCATTTGGCCTTTCTACCAACTCCCAAACATCATTTCTTGTGAAATTGTTAAACTCTTCTTGCATAGCCATGATCCAATCGGCATCCCTCAAAGCTTCTTCTATCTTCTTTGGTTCTATGGTTGACACAAATGATGCATGCTCACAAAACATAGTCAATCTTGATCTTGTTTGCACACCACTTCTAATATCACCAATAATACTATTAATGGGGTGATCTCTTGAAACATGTTGTGGTTGGAGTACTTGCACTTGATTGCTTGAGCTTGGTTGATCACTTGATGTATCTCGATGAGAAGAACTAGCACCATGATTTTGCACTTGAGAGTCACTAACTAGCTTGTTTGGTGAATTGAGCACTTGATCTTTATCATCATCTTGAATATCAATTACTTGCTTTGCTCTAATGTCCCCAATGTCCATGTTCTTCATTGCTTCCACCAATTGAGTTCCACCAACATCATCTAGATTCTCTTCTTCATCTTGTGACCCATTGGTTTCATCAAATTGCACATCATGGACTTCTTCTAGAATGCCACTTGAGTTGTTCCAAACTCTATAAGCTTTGCTTGTAGTTGAATAACCAAGTAGGAACCCCTCATCACATCTCTTGTCAAACTTCCCCAATCTAGTGCCCTTCTTCAAGATATAGCATTTGCAACCAAACACCCTAAAGTAAGAAATATTGGGCTTTCTTCCATGAAGTAACTCATATGGGGTCTTCTCTAGCAATGGATGACAATATAGTCTATTGATGTAGTAGCAAGCGGTATTGATTGCTTCATCCCAAAATGATTGACTCACATTGTACTCATGAAGCATTGATCTAGCCATATCAAGCAATGTTCTATTCTTCCTCTCAACTAGGCCATTTGATTGTGGAGTGTACTTGGCCGAGAATTGATGTCCAATACCATAATGATCACAAAGTTCTTCAATTCTTGTATTCTTAAACTCACTTCCATTGTCACTTCTCACTTTCTTGATTCTAATCTCAAACTCATTGTGAACTCTAGTGAGAAATGTCTTGAAGGTGTCAAACACTTCACTTTTGTCACTAAGGAAGAATACCCATGTGAATCTTGTGAAGTCATCCACTATGACAAAGCCATACTTGTTACCGCCTATGCTTGTATATGTTGTTGGTCCAAATAGATCCATGTGCATCAACTCAAATGCTTTGCATGTGCTCATTGTACTCTTCTTTGGATGTGAGCTTCCAACTTGCTTCCCGGCTTGACATGCACTACAAAGCTTATTCTTCTTAAATTCAACATCTTTCAAACCATTGACAAGATTGTGAGTTGTAAGCTTCTTCAATTGTTTCATGCCAACATGACCAAGCCTTCTATGCCAGAGCCAACCCATGCTTGATTTGGAGACTAAGCAAGTTGTCAAAGAAGTTTCTCTAGCATTAAAGTCAACTAGGTAGAGATTCTCATATCTAAAGCCCTTGAATGCCACATTTGAACCATCCACACTAATAACATCCACATCATCAACCCCAAAGATGCATTTGTAGCCTAGATCACATATTTGTGCCATGGATAGAAGATTGAAATCCAAGCTTTCAACTAGCAACACATTAGAGATACTCATGTCATTTGATATTGCAATCTTGCCCAAGCCAATAACCTTGCCTTTCTTGTTATTGCCAAATGTGATAGAATCAACACCACTATCATTGTCATTGATTGAGTCAAACATTTTTGATGTACCGGTCATGTGTTGAGTGCACCCACTATCAATAATCCAATGCCTTCCTCCGGCTTTGTAATTGACCTACAAGCAAATCAATAAAGTTTAGGTACCCATTTTTGCTTGGGTCCTTGTAGGTTAGTAACTAAGCTCTTTGGTACCCAAATAGCCTTCTTCTTTGGGCCCACAATTGGTGTACTAACAAACTTAGCTTGCACACCCTTCACACCCTTGGTAAGCACATAGCAAGAATCAAAAGGTATAGCATTAACAAGGTTCTTGCTTTGATTCTTTTTATTGCAATTATGCTCTAGGTGCCCAACTTGCTTGCATCTATTGCAAAACCGACCATTGCCCTTCACAAAGCTAGGCTTTGGAGTTGCAAAGGCCGACTTGCCTTTCTTGGGGGTGTAGCCCAATCCCTCTCTGTTAAGAGAGAACTTTTGACTACCCAAACACTTAAGCAAGCGGGCCTCACCACCATAGGCCTTGCCTAGGGCGTGAGTGAGCTCATCCACCTCTTTCTTGAGAGTCTCATTCTCAACCATTAGTGAGGCATCACGAGTGAAACCATCACTAGTAGTGGAGGTAGAGTTAGTGGTGGTGGATGAAGAGCTACAAGAAGGGTTAGCATTTGACATGATGATAGGTTCATTAAAGGATTCATCAATTATATCACATGTAACACCTATATCACATGATACAATAATCTCCTTCTTTGCTTGTTGCCCAAGTAGCAATGAGTGAGCTTTTTCAAGCTTGGAATGAGCCTTATCAAGATCCTCATGGTCTTCCACTAGACTCTCATGAGTGGTCTTAAGCTCACTAAGGACTTTCTCAAGTATTACTACTTTCATTGAAAGCTTCTTACACTCTTTGTCCTTGGCAATAGCTATGTCTCTAGTTTGTTGCATCAAGTCATATAGTTGTTCTTTAGTTGGTTCATCATCATTATTTTCATTATCATTATCATTATCACTATCATGAGCATATTCCATTTCACTTTCATCATCACTCTCATCATATAATACCTTAGCTTCTTTAGCCATAAAGCACGAAGAGGATGAATCAAATAGTGATGGCTTCTTGTTGATAGCAATGGAAGCAAAAGCCTTGTTGGATGATTCTTCTTCTTCTTCTTCATTATCATCACTTTCCCAAGTGATCACATAGGCACCATTTTTGCCTTTCTTGAATGTCATCTTGGCCTCTCTCTTCTTCTTCTCAAACTTGTCCTTTTTGTTCTTCTTCTTATCATAAGGACATTCCGCTTGAAGGTGCTCGGTGCTATCACAATTGAAGCACTTTCTTTGTTGCTCATTTCTTTTCTTAAAGCCTCTTCTCTTGATGAACATGTGACCCATCTTCTTGACTACAATTTCAAATTCCCCATCTTCATTGTTGTCTTCTTCTTCTTCAATGATGGTAGCTTTGCCCTTAGAGGAGGTGGCCTTGAATGCCACGGTCTTCTTCTTCTTCTCATCTTCCACCTTCTCCTTGTCATCAACATCTTGATCATATTTGTCATAGGTCAATACTTCACCAAGCAAATCATTAGGCTTCATTGTTTTAAGCCCATCTCTTTGCAACATCATGATCAACATCTTGAATCTTCTAGGTAAGCTCAATAAGAACTTGTGACAAAAATCTTGATCTTGAGTTTTGTGCCCTAAGCTCTTGAGATCATTGACTATCACTTGCAATCTATGAAACATTTCAATGATTGTTTCATCATCCTTTTTCTTGAAGTTCTCAAACTCACTCTTGAGCCCATATAGCTTGGCACTCTTCACAACCTTAGTGCCTTCATATGTCTCACTCAACCTTGTCCATACTTCACTAGCCAATTCCAAATCTTTGATGCCCTCAAACACTTTTGTGTCAATACCATTGTAGAGTGTATTGAGAGCCATTCTATTGCATGTTCTATTTGCTCTATCTTCATCGGTGAGATGATCGGGATCAATGATAGCAAAATCATTCTCGGTGACTTGCAATACTCTCTCATGAATAGAACCAAGGTACATTGTCATCTTTCTCTTCCAATGAGCAAAAGAACTAACACCATCAAAGAACGGTGGCTTGCCCCCAACATGATTGAACACAATTTGAGCCATTTTTCACACCGAAGGATGTTAAGCCTTGATTAAAACGGTGACCACGGCTCCGATACCACTTGTAAGGTCCTAGATGGCTAGAGGGGGGTGAATAGCCTATAAAAATTTCTACAAGAAACACTAAGCAAACTTGTTAGAACAACAAACGGCGCAAAGCGAGTTTTGCTTAGCCTACGGTTGTGATGCAAGCCTCCTATCCACAAGTCTAGTAGATTATGATCTCTAGTTCACACAAGGGCTATGTCACTAAACTTACACTAGTGAGCAAGCTAACAACACTAGCAAAGGCTACCACTAGAGCTACACAAGATAATCTAGTAAATGTAAACGAGAGAGAGAGGATTGTGTATCTTATACCAACGGTGTAGTGAAGATGTTGCCAATCACCAAGATGATATACAATCAATCAATATTGACAACAACACAATATGAAGACCAATCACCGGGAGACAAGAGACACAATATTTTTGTTCACCCGGTGTTCACTTGTGCACCGACAAGCTACGTCACCGGTTGTGTCGACCAACACTTAGATGGTTTCCCGGTGTGACCCTCAAGTCACTTGCCCCTCAAGGCATGCCCCACAAGGCACCGCAAGACGCCACTCTCAAGTGAGGTAACTCAATGACACGCGCATTCCACTAGAGTTGTTTTTGGCGTTCCGCCGAGGAAAGCACAAGAACCTCTCACAAACAACCGGAGGTGGCCAAGAACAATCACCTTCTCTTGCCAACGCCTCCAACAATCTCCAAGCCGGCTAGGAGCGGTACTCTCCAAGAGTAACAAGAAATCCACCGGCTAAACCACCCACAAGTGCCACTAGATGCCCTCAAGCTATGCAATGCACTTTGGGATCACTCAATCTCACTTTTGATTTGCAAATAAGCAAGAGAGATGAGTGGGAGGAGTAGCTCTAGCTCAAAGGATGCACAAGAGTGTTAGAAATGCCAAGCGACCTCCCCAAGGGCCGGCCAACGAGTATTTATAAGCATCCCATCCAAATAGAGTCGTTGCCACTCCACTGACCGTTTTTTCGGGATGACCGGACGCGCCGGTCGAAACTGACCGGACACGCTTCACCGCGTCCGGTCGCCCTACGACGTCCACGTGTCCCTCGAATTCAAACGCGACCGTTAGATCCTCCAACAGTCACTGTGCGCCAACGGTCAAACGCTATGACCGGACGCGCTGCTCAATCGACCGGACGCGCCGGTCGCACAGTGCCGCGCGCCCGCGAAGCAACGACCGGACGCGCTCCAGAAGATGACCGGACGCGACAGTGCCAGCGTCCGGTCAGAGTCCAGTAAGCTCCCTCAATGACCGGACGCGTTCGATCGTGTATGACCGGACGCTCACCGCGTCCGATCGACCTTGCGAACTGCAATTCCCTCAGGGCGCCTGACCGGACGCGCCGGTCCCACGAGTGACCGGACGCGCCGGTTGCAAACCCTAGCCTGCGCGCCCGACTCCTGCGCTGTACTGACCGGACGCGTCCGGTCACACCGTGACCGTGTCCGGTGCAGCGTCCGGTCACCTCAGTGACCCCGTTCGCCTTCGTTTCTTTTCCGACTTTCGGCGTAGTGGAAAATAGGCATTTCATTTCCCCGAAATCGCCTGAATCCCGCGCTCACACGCTCGGCGGGAGGGAGAGAGGAACCCAAACCCCTCTCTACCCACAAACCACAGCGCGACCAACGCCACCTTTGCAAATGTGCCAACACCATCAAGTGTACATCTCCATGTGCTTGTGTGTTAGCTTTTTCTCAATCATTTTCAAAGGTTTTCCAATTAGCTCACTAGGCCCTACATGCAATGCACTTCATGAATTCACCTAGTGGCACCCGTGCATCGAATAACCGATAAGACTTCCCCTCTTAATAGTTCGGCTATTAATCCTAAACCACTCACACCCTCTATGGTGTCTTGAGTGTAAAACAAAATGGCCCTATGGTTATACCTTTGCCTTGAGCCCATTTTGTTTCTCCAAATGATATGATCCACTTCATATCATCACATGACCGTCTCGATCCATCGACCTTGACTTCACTTGCTCTTCACCGTTGCATCGGTTCGTCGGCGCTAAGTCTTGCTCAAGCTTCACCATCACATGGTCCTTCGCTTCGAAGCCTCGACTTGCCCTTCACCTTCACAACCGGTCCATCGAGCCAAGCCTCATCTTGGTCTTCACCATCTTGGTCATATGAGTCAATGTCATGTCCCATATGCAATGACCACCTTTATCTAAATCATCCACTTAGATACAAAGGCTAGTCCTAGGTTTCATCAATTAGCCAAAACCAAACTAGGGACTTTCAAAGACCAATGTGGTCATCACCGCCTGGAACAACACTGACCAATCCCATGATGTCAAGACTACCCACAGCCACCGGTCTAGGCGTGTCAGTGCCTACGACAGCATGGAGGATGCTGCGCAGGAGGCGTACCTGTACTACCATGGCTGCCGCTTTGAGGCCATGTAGGATAATCGCTACAGGTTTCTCCCACGCTACGACCCGGTGGAAAAGACATGGGCGGTGTTGGATCCCTCAGCTTCTGATCCAACCATGGACACCACAGTGAGGCACCTCATCGCCATGCAGGAGGCTAACGAAGCACTCAAGGAAGAGCTTCGTGCGGCGCAGAAGTCTGAGAAGCGCCTTCAGAAATAGATAGATGAGATGGCCGTTCAGCTAGGACAACCTACCATGTACAAGAAGAATGCCAGGGAGTTCACCATGGTGGATCGCGCTCCTTAGATGCTTGCAGCCCCGTCAAAATAAATGCGTTCTAGATCGAGAGTCATGTTAAGTTTATGTGTGTAATGTGAACCTTTAGTTTTCTTGTTGGTTGTGTCGATGAACTTGGTTTGATTTGGAGTTTGTGTGATTGCTGGAACAGTGTGGGCTTGTCCACATGTTCTTTTTATCAAAACCTTAAGTTAGTCTTTGTTTAACATAGTTGGGGTTTAAAATTTCATTTCACTATTGTGTTGTTTTTCCGAGCAGTCTGCAATATTTATCTCATATCTCTAAATCTCTGTGTCCAAAAATTATGAAATTTTTGTGGAAAGAACTAGACTTGTGTACCTTTCATTTCCCACTAGAATCACCTCATTATCAGTTTTGGTTTAAGAGATATTCCTGCTACAATCTGGCAAGTCTGTGCAGTCTGTAACTTAGTATAGAAATTGTTTAGCTCAGTTTTTGATGATGTTGCCGTCAGAATCTGTAAAAAAGTTCTATATAAAAGTTGTATCAGACTTCTTAAGCTTTCCAACGATGTATGCCACGCCTCTTTTGGATCTCTGAAACTCGAGTTACACTTTAATTTCTGATCTGCTGTTGTTGACACCCGTCCAGAAATTTTCAGCTATGTTATTTACCTTTTGTAAATAATTTGTAAATTTTGGGAAGATCCCTAAAAGTTTTGCATGTTTGCTTGGAAGTAGATGGCCGCCAGAGGAGGACGAGGCCGATGCCATGGACGTGGTCATGGACATGGTGCTCTCATGGATCCACCTCCGCCACCGCCGGTGACGATTGAACAATTGATGGCAATGCAAGCGTAGCTCATGCAGACAGTGATGGACCATCTTGGTGAGCAACCAGCAGGAGCACCCCCACCTGTGTAGGTCCGTGACAAATGTGGGGAGTTTCTGAAAGGACGCCCACTTGTGTTCACACATGCCTCTGACCCCATGGAGGCTGATGATTGGTTGAGAGCTGTAGAAAAGCAGCTAAACATTGTACAGTGCAACGACCTGGAGAAGGTCTTGTATGCCTCAGGCCAACTCCAAGGAGCTGCTCAGGATTGGTGGGAGTCATTCCAGTATAGATGTCGAGAGAATGCTCCAGAGATCACCTGGAAGGAGTTCACGGAGAACTTTAGGTCCCATCACATCCCTGAGGGACTTATTGAACTGAAGCAAGAAGAGTTTCGGGCTCTCAAACAAGGGTCCATGTCTGTGGCGGAGTACCGTGACAAGTTTGCCCAACTGTCGCGATATGCCCCGGCTGAGGTGGCCAGGGATTCTGAAAAACAGCGCCATTTCCTGAAGGGACTGTATGATGGACTCCAACTGCAGCTGATGTCCAACAAGTATGCCAGTTTCTAAGAATTGGTGGATCGTGCCATTGTGATAGATAACAAGCGCAAGGAAATGGACCTTAAGAAGAGGAAGCTCTAGGGACAGGCGTCGGGTAGCAACACTCGCCCGCGAGCTTTCCCACAACTAGGTTTTTTGCAGAGGAATCAAGGGCCACCCAACCAATGGAACAAAGGCTAGTACCCCCAGAGGAACCTAAACTAGCAGCGTCCTCAGTACCCACAGTAGTTTGGCAACCAGAATCAGCAGCGCCCTCAGCAACATCAAGCTAGCAACCAGGCACCACGTCAGGGAGTGCCCAACAATGCCCCAATTAAGAGTGGCACTATAGGCAACAACCCCAATGCATGCTATAACTGTGGAGAGGTGGGTCACTATTCGTACCAGTGCCCAAAGAAGCAGAACCGGCAGGCCCCGCAGAACCAGCAGAGTAACCAGAGGCCCAACGCTCGACCTCCGTTCACCAGCAAGGTAAATCATGTGTCATCTGAATCAGCTCAGGAGACGCCTGAGGTTATGCTAGGTACGTTTAGCGTCAACTCCATCTCCGCTACCGTACTTTTCGATTCCGGTGCCTCGCATTCTTTCATATCACAAGCTTTTGTTAGAATGCATAGCATACCCCTGTGTGCCATGAAAGATCCCATGTTAGTAAACTCACCAGGGGTAGCATGCCAGCAAATTATTGGAGCCCTTCTACTAGTATATTCCTAAGGGGGTAGCTTTTAAAGTAAATCCAATTGTTCTGAGAACCGCTGGAATTGACCTCATCCTGGGAATGGATTGGATGAAGCAGCATAGAGCAGTGATACAATGCCAGGAGAAATCCGTTGTTGTGACATCTCCAAGTGGTGATAGAATCTGTATCGAAGTGGAAGTGCAAGCTCAACCTACCGCCACCGTCAACCAGTTGAGCGATGTTGCCAACCAGGAGAACCAGGTGGTGGATGAATTACCAGATGTGTTCCCCGATGAACTGTCAGGTATGCCACCTGATCGCGACATCGAATTCCTTATCGAGCTTTTACCTAGAACTGCACCCATAGCTAAGAGACCATATAGAATGGGGGTAGATGAATTAGAAGAACTAAAGAAACAAATTAAGGAATTGCAAGAAAAAGGTTTTATTCACCCTAGTTCTTCACCTTGGGGAGAACCTGTTATATTTGTTGATAAGAAAAATGGCACACGAAGAATGTGTGTCGATTATTGGTCCCTTAATGAAGTAACAATCAAGAACAAGTACCCACTCCCTAGAATTGATGATTTATTTGATCAACTGAAAGGTGCTTGTGTGTTCTAAAAAATTGACCTCCGTTCTGGATATCATCAACTAAAGATTCGTGCATCTGACATACCTAAGACAGCATTTACCACAAGATATGGCCTTTATGAGTATACAGTGATGTCTTTTGGACTAACAAATGCACCTGCATACTTTATGTATTTGATGAACAAAGTGTTCATGGAGTACTTGGATAAATTTGTAGTGGTATTCATAGATGATATCCTAATATTCTCCAAAAATGAAGAGGAACATGCTGAACACTTAAGATTAGTCTTACAAAAACTCAGGGAACATAAATTGTATGCTAAAAGGAGCAAATGTGAGTTTTGACTGAAAGAAGTATCTTTTTTGGGACATGTGGTCTCTAATGGTGGAATAGCCGTGGATCCCAGTAAAGTGCAGGATGTGTTAAATTGGAAAGCCCCAGCCAATGTTAGTGAAATCCATAGCTTTTTGGGATTGGCTAGGTACTATAGGAGATTTATTGAAGGGTTCTCTAAGCTAGCTAAGCCTATGATAGCCCTATTAGAGAAGAATGCCAAATTTGTTTGGTCAGACAAGTGTCAGGCTAATTTTGAGAAGCTGAAGAGAAGGTTGACAACAGCCCCAGTGTTGACCTTACCTGATTTAAGCAAAAGCTTCTCTATTTATTGTGATGCATCTCGCTTAGGCCTTGGATGTGTGCTTATGCAAGAAGAAAAGGTTGTGGCATACGCATCCAGATAGTTGAGAAAGCATGAACTGAATTACCCAACATATGATTTAGAATTAGCCGCAGTTGTCCATGCTCTGAAAATTTGGAGGCATTATTTGATCGGACATAAGTGTGACATCTATACTGACCACAAGAGTTTAAAATACATTTTTACTTAGTCAGAGTTGAACCTAAGGCAACGTCGTTGGCTAGAATTGATTAAAGATTATGATCTAGAAGTGCATTATCATCCTAGAAAGGCAAATGTTGTTGCCGATGCACTTAGCAGGAAGAGCTATGCCAACGGACTTCAGTTGACATTTATACCAGCAGAGTTGCGAGCTGAAATAGAACATCTCAATTTGGGTTTTGTCAATAATGTAGTGGAATTGGCCATAGAGCCTACGTTGGAGCGAGATATACGCCGAGGTCAGTTGGAGGATGAGAAACTAAAAGAGATTGCAGAGCATGTAGTGGTTGGAAAGGCACCAGGCTTCAGGTTGGATGAGAATGGTACTCTATGGTTTGGGAAAAGAATATATGTACCTGAAGTGAAAGCTATCCGTGATACGATTCTGCGAGAGGCACATGATTCTGCTTATTCTATTCACCTTGGAAGGACCAAGATGTATTTAGACCTTAAAGAGAAGTATTGGTGGCATGGATTGAAAAGAGATGTGGCTGAATATGTGGTGATATGTGATACTTATCAAAGGGTGAAAGCTGAACACCAAAGACCTGCAGGATTACTGCAACCAATGAAAATACCAGAGTGGAAATGGGAAGAAGTTGGTATGGACTTCATTACTGGATTACCCCACACTCAATGCGGATATGATTCGATCTGGGTAATAGTGGATCGACTTACTAAGGTAGCCCACTTCTTGCCAGTCAAAACCACTTATAGTGGCGCAAAGCTAGCGGAGTTGTATATGGAGAGAATAGTGTGCCTACATGGGGTTCCAAAGAAGATCGTATCTGATCGAGGAACTCAGTTTACGTCATATTTTTGGCATAAGGTACATAGTGCTTTGGGAACAAAGTTAAATTTCAGTTCTACATATCATCCCCAGACCGATGGACAGATAGAAAGGACCAATCAAATCTTGGAAGATATGTTGAGAGCTTGTGCTTTACAGTATGGTACTAGTTGGGACAAGAGTTTGTCATATGCTGAGTTTTCATATAACAACAGTCACCAGAAAAGTCTCAAAATGGCGCCATTCGAAGCTTTATATGGACGTAAGTGTAGAACACCTCTATTCTGGAACCAGACAGGTGAAACTCAAGTGTTTGGACCAGATGTCCTACGCAATGTAGAGGAACAAGTGAGAATGATTAGGGACAATTTGAGAGTAGCACAGTCTAGATAGAAAAGTTATGCTGATATCTGAAGAAGAGAGTTGACTTTTAAAATAGGTGACTATGTGTATTTGAAAGTGTCACCAATGAGAAATGTCAGAAGATTCAATATGAAGGGCAAGTTAGCACCGAGATATGTGGGACCTTTCAAGATTCTGGAGAGACGTGGAGAAGTGGCCTATCAGTTGGAACTGCCAGAAAGTTTGTCAGGTGTGCATGATGTGTTCCATGTTTCTCAGTTGAAAAAAGTGTTTGCGGGTACCAGAAGAGCAGATTCCCATAGAAGAGCTTGCTGTTAAAGAAGATCTCACATATGAAGAGTATCCGGTAAAGATTCTTGAAACTGCTGAAAGATTTACTAGGAGCCACACTATAAAGATGTGCAAAGTACAATGGAATCGATATTCAGAATATGAGGCTACTTGAGAAAGAGAAGAAGATCTGAGAAAATCTTATCCGCAGCTTTTTGAGTAAGCATCACCCAATCTCGAGGACGAGATTTCTTTTTAAGGGGGGTAGAATTGTAACACCCTAAATTTTTCATAATTTCAAAATAGTTAAATATGATTTATTTGTGTAATTGAGTGTGCATTTAAATATAGGGAATAATAATTTTTGTGAAATTAAAATTAATCATAAGGTTAGCAACTTGTTCATGCACTCATGCTGCTGCACTATATTTTATGTGATGTCTGGTTTTATTTAAATGCCAAAAGGATTTAAAAATCTTTTGAAAATGTATTTGGAAAATCAAATTGGAAAATGAAAAGGAATTCCTATTCATTCTCCCTCTCTCCCTCACTTTCGGCCCGATGGCCCGTTTTTCCTTGGCCCGCTCGCATTTCCCCCTCTCCCTCCTTTCTTCCTTGCTAGGCCGGCCCGGTCAGCGCCGCAACTGTTGCTGCGCCCTTGTTCCCCTGCCGCTGACCCATCGGTCCCACACGTCAGCGCCGTCGCCCCCAACCTCCAGCTCTCCCATTTCACTCACACTCGAGCGCAACTGCCGCCGCGCCCACGCTCCATCGTGGGAGCGTCCTTCCCCGCGCCTTAGCCCCCTTTAAAGGAAGGACGCGACCCCATTTTCGCACTCCCCTGCTGCCCCATTGCAGTTCCTCCACTCTCACACACTCGTGAGTACACGGAGAACCACAACAGACCACCGCGCGGGGCAGTCGTCGTGGTGACCGTCGCGCCACCGCCCCACTGCCGTGATTTGGTCTCCGTCTGTCTCCTCCGAGCCGTAAGGAAGCCCTTGACGCGCTCAATTGGTTGTTTTTCTTGCCCAGTCGCTCACCCCCATGTTGGATCCTGCAGAGCTCCACCGCCACCATTCCTCAGCGCGCGCCGTCACTGGTTCACCATCGCCCTCGATTTTCGCCTTGGTGAGCTCGCAACCCTCTCCTCTCTCTCCCTATGCAGTTAATTTGACAACTATGGCCTCTATGGGCCTTAGCCAAGTGCGCCGACGAGCTCCTCTCCACTGCCGGTCACGGCGAGCCCATGCGAGGCCTTCTCCGCTTGTGTAGATGCGCTCTATCGAGGTCGCCTCTCTCTCCTCTTTCTTCCTATGCCCACGGAGTTGAAAATCGTGCACTGTAGCGCTCGATTGGGCAACACCGGCAAGCTCTCGTCGCCATCCATGGCAGAGCCACCGTCTTCCCCCCCAACTCCGGCCAGTCGCCGGCCAACCTCTCCCTTCCTACCTCCTTTCATCTAATCGCGGCCGTCCAAATCAAATCCAAAGGCCACGAGCACACCGTACCCCTTCGCGGGTCAAAGTTGTTAAAGAGCCCCTCGGCTTCTTGCATATCCAACCCGCTGTCCTTGGCGTACTCCCAGAATACACGTTCTCATTTTGAAAACGTAGTTTCTTCAGTTTAAATGAAAAATACGTTTTCAGTAATTACAGAATTGCCACTTAACTTGTTTTACTCATAAAATCTTTGTTTTAACTCCGATTTGACCCGTTCAACTTGCGTTAGGTTCATAATATCGTAATCTATGCATTAATGCCACTGTTAGTTAGGTTTGAAACATTTAAAATTCTTGCTTAGGTTTGTTTAATTAATTTGATTTAGAAAAACTCGTTTAATTCATATCTTTCACGATTTAGCTCCGTTTTTCGTGCAATTTGCGTCGTTGTGATCGTAGCGAGACATAGATGATTTTGGTAAACATTTTATACAGTTTTATTTATTGTTGGGAATGCGTGTTGTACTTCATGTCGTTCGAGTTCAGACGGTGAGGAGTACTTTGGGAATCCGGACACGTACGAGGAGCAGCAGGACCAGCAGCAGTTCGTGAACCAAGACAAGTATAGCATGGGCCTACCTTGATATCCTATTCATTATATAATATACTCATTATGCATGTGTCTAATATTGCTCAACTATAAGGACTTCCTAGCTAATTGATGACATGTACCTTGATTCCTATGGGGTTATTTGCATATGGGTAGAATGCTAGTGCTCTAACTAAATATGATCTACACTATGACTAATGGAACCAACGGATAAACATGATGGTGACAGTGGAACTATAGGGTGATGGTGCAAATGATGTTGATCATGTTGCCCTAAACCCTCCGTAAGGACTTATCTGTAGTGTTAAAACAGTTATAACAGTCGTGCTCACGGTCACGAGCGGTCCAGAAAACTCACAGAATAAATGGTTACTTGACATGTGGATGACTTATGACAATGATGATGAGATTATATTGATGATCAATTTCTCTCCTTAATTCTAGTAGGTGATCATGTGGGTTAAATGGGAACTTAAGCATAACTTAATAATAATTAATAATAAAATGTTGATCTATTAAAAGTGCTAACTACAGTCAACCATGTCTATCCTTTTTTGAGCCTCATGAATCCTCATACTATACTTGCAGAGTACGAGTGTACTCACACTTGTTATTATTTTGTTTTTGGATAAAAATCCCGGATGGGTAACAGATGACAGTTTCTACGAGGATTTCCCTGAAGATTACTAGGTTTGGGTCAACCAGTCGGCCTTCCCTGTGGAGCAGAGACTTCGTTTGAGAGTTGTCATTTACTTTTCCGCTTGTTACGTTAAGAACTACATGATGTAATATCGTGATGTATGTACACAGTGATGATACTTCTGTTAATTTGTCGGCTTATGTGTGCGACTATTCCTGGGGGCGCACATAAGATGTATGCACTCTATATTGTCCTTTAATTGGAGTGTGACATGGGTGTAGAAATCTACTCATCTAAAACTGTAGCACTGATCTATAAGGAATCTAAATGGGAACCGAATACTTGTGTGACATTTGAGAGATCAGAAATTGTGTATCTTAATGGTTGTTTGCACATTATGAACTACTCGTAGTGTTACATACTATTGTGGATATGGAGGGAGAGATATGAAGGAAAATTCCTAGGCTACGTGGTTCTTTACCCTCCATCCATCAAGCTCAGGGTCACTTGTATGTATGTACTCTTCATGGTCGCAATATGTTCAATCTTAAAATCTAGATCTTTGAAGACTATGGTACTAATATATAGACATTAAAGTATACTGTCAGCACTCTGCAGGTGTTTATGAAGACTAACATTGAATTTGGTTACTTGGATGTTGTTGAGTACTACTCATTGGTTCACCCAGAATGAAATTTGCTTCTCTTTGTTGGGGTTGAGCAGGAAAATGACATCGTCGCATATAACATGTACAACAGAAAAGTTCATGTCATCACTACACGCTACACGTTACAGTGCATTTTTTAAACATGGCGTCTTGCCACAAATCAACTGCAAACCTTACTATCTTCCCTATGTTCCATTGTTCTTAGAGTTGGAGTTATTAGTAGAGGAGTAAATAAAGTTTCATGATGTATCTCTCTGCCATGAAATGTTTAAATGGATCAATGTTGTTTGATTGTCTATGCATATGTTCAGTGTTGTTACTGTAAATGTCTGTGTGCAACTAGGCCTGTTAATTATCAAGTGCTTTCTTGATTATGCCTATCTGTCTAGGCAAACAAACATGCCCATTGCTTCTGCCTTCAAAACTGTTATAATTGTCGTCCTCTTAATCTTTGCATGTCTCCTATGGAAGAAGCTATGAGCTCGTATACTGATTGTAAGTGTGATAGATAGACTTGATTTAGCTGGAATTGTAATGGTTATAACTCCATTAACTGCTACTCTAGTTTGAGTTATATACATCTATGTGGTGCTACTCTAAATGTGTTGGATTATTTTCCTCTTCAGTGATCTCATTACTGAGAAAGCTCTCATCGTACTACATGTAACACCTCAGGTGTTTAGCTCCATAATTGCATTGCATTGCATGAGCATAAGCATGCATCATTTCATGTTAATTCATGTGGTTGCAACAAATGTGATTTTGTTTTGAAGTTTTATTTGACTCATATCATGTGACACTAGGGAGTTGGTGTAACTAAAGGGTAGAGTAGCCAATTATATCTCACAACACCTTAGTTATACTTAGGATCACTCATGGAGCAAGGTTCATATTGACCAAAATTACCAAAATGCCCTCCAAGGTGTAGTTGACCACCATTTAGCCCTAGGATGCTCTAGTTTGACCAATTAAAAAGTCCAACTTAGAGACATTGCATGGAGGAGCACCCTTAAGCAAAGTTGTAGAGAATTTCATAAGGAACAAAAGTTCTAATATGGCCATCTCATGAAAATGATCAGAACATGCTCAAAAATGGCCCACAAGTCAGTATTAGAGGCTGCTTTGGGACTTAGCAATTTTGGCTAAGTGTGAAGCTGAAAACCGTTTCACTGTACCTCACTTTGGCAACTTGTAACTCACAAACTAGGCCAAACCAGTCTTTGAGCCAATTGACAAAGTTGTTGTCCACACATAGCTCTACAACATTGTCAATATCACCATCACCTAGTTCTAAATGGTTTAGGAGTTGTGGTGTCTTGAAAATAGGGTTTCAGTCGGGTTCACTGACTGAAAACACGTTTCAGTTTCCAAGTACACCACTTTGGAGCTCTGTGGTTTCAAATCTAGGCCGAACCAGTCCAAACTCCAATTGACAAACTTGTAGCCCTCATGTAGCTCTACAAAATTGGTGTAATCATCTTCGACTAACTCGAACCGGTTTGGGAGATAATCATCGACAAAGTTACTCTGTCAGTCACCGTTTCGGCCTCGTCGATTCAGTCGACTATTCTTCAGTCGGTGGCCGACCGACGGCAGGGCAACGCCGACGCGTGGCCGTGCGGTGGCAGCCGTACGCCGGCCGCGGTCCCACCCGTCAGTTCACCAAGCCTTCAAGGCCGCCACGACGACGGTCTCTGCCTCACTCGCGCCACACCTCCCTCTCCCTTCCGTTCTCCCCTCCACCGGGCGGAACAACCGAGCGTAGCTCCCGCCTCCACTCTGGCGAGCTCGTGCGTGCTCTCCACTGCACTGCCACCCACAAAAACGCGTCCACAGCTCCGCCTTGAAGCCCGCTACCTCACCGTCCACTCCACGTAGCCAATCGCGCCTCGGTAGGGTTGCATTTTCGTTTTCCGCCGCCGCGGTACCTCGCCGGAGTTCCTCCGCGCGACGGCTCTCCGTGGCCAGGGGTCTCGGGGCGTCTCTGTCGCCCACTTGTAGGTGCGTTAGGGTCGAGGTAGAATGGGGATGCTCATCGAGGGTTAAGGTTGGGATGTCAGGCTCACCAGCGGCGAGATTTCGCCACCACCGTGCCGGTGGTCCGCCATGCCCGACGGCGAGCACCTTACCGTGGCTCTGCCATCCCGTTCTTGCCACCAATCGGCTTAGCTCGATGACGTGGTCATGCTCGTTCGCTCAGCTTCGCCGGTCGGCTCACCGACGGCGAGCTCCGGCGACCGCAGCTTCTCCCCTCCGCCTCTCTCTCTGACCGGTGGGGCCACCTGGTCAGTCGCATGCGCACACGGGCGGGAGCCGTAGCCGGCCGCGCGCGAGTCGTGGGCCGCGTCTTTCCCGGGCCGGCCCAGTAACGAATAAGATTTGTTTCATTTTTATTTATTCTGTCACAGTTTTGGTTAAGTTTTGGAAAATGTAGATCTAGGGTTCTACTTGCCCAAAAATTATGAGATAAATTTTGTTGGGATCTACAGGGTGTGTAGTATTTTAGAAAAATATGAATTGGTTATGTGATGTTTAGTTCCCGGGATATTTAAATAGGTCTTTGAAATGTGTTTTAATTCACATGCAAACTTGTTTAAATCATATCTTGAGTTTCAGTGTTCCAAAAATTATGAAATTTGGTGGGTAGGCTAATTTATACTTGCTCTAGCTCTGGTAAAAATTTGGGCAGTAGTGCTTAAGTACTTTTTAAGTTATAATGCTATCTTGTTATTTTAGGAAATAGTTAAATGAAATTTTGTAATTTTTCTACATGTGCAATGTTCTTATAACTTTTTGGAGAATGTCTTGGTACCCTAGAGTGTCTAAGAAAATTAGGAAATCTGTTGTTTGACACTTTTTACTATGCTTTGTTATTTATACAAAAATCAGCCTTTTGAGCTTGTGAATTTTGTGTAGGAAGTTCCTGTGAATAAATTTAGTTCACATTTTTACAGTAGCCTCTTTTTGGGTCAGAGAGTCTCCTGTAATTTTTGTAGAATTTTAGTAGCAGTTTACATATATGTTTAAAATTCCACTTAATTACTTAAGTAAATTAAGAAATGGGTTTAAATAAATATTTTAGGTGGGCCAACCTTACTTTCTGGTGTTTTTGTGACCTATGTGAACTTTTGGTAATGTTAGTTTGGTCTTATGGGATGTTTGCCACATAAATAAATATTTAATCTTTGCAATTCTAGGTTTTCTGGACAGCTGGTAGTATCTTTAGGTTTGACCCTTAATAAAAGTGTTTGCTGGAAAACTTGTAAATACCAAAGTTGGAGTAAACTTGATAAATTAGCTTGTGTCAAAATTTGGGAGCATTTGGCTTAGTAGTTTAGGAGTTATTGCTGTTTTAAGTGACAGTCCAGAATTGGCTGCTCTCTGTTTGGGGAGGACAGATTCTGGAACTTTGGAATTTCGACTAGGTAAACTTTGGAATTAAGTGTTGTGGTCTGAAAATATTTTGTGGTGCATTTCATAAGCTTTCCAGATTGTATTAGATTATATCTTTTGGAGTTGGGAATCTCCAGTTAGGTTAGAATCCTTGAGCTGCTGTACAGAATGTCTTACCGTGATATTTTGCGTTGGATGTGGTAACCTAAATAATGTCACTCTTGTGTTTGTTAGGTGTTAGGGCCTTAACCGAAGATGAACAACTATATCTTAGGTTGGGTAGATTAGGTAAGTACTTCTCCACCGGAGAAGAGATTTGCACGTACTGATAAAGTAACTTGATTAGATTATTATATTTTATTTCTGAAATGCATTTCATTCCGTGCATGTTGCACCATTATGCACCCATGATATTTATTGTGCACTCATGCAATAGGTGTTCCGGAGGGGGTAACTCTCCTCGAATTCGAGCCTGTGATTCCGAAGGAAATCCAGGACCAGCCGGAGCAGCTAGAGGAATCAACCGGCGACGAAGCTCCTGCCGAAGATCTACCTGAGTGTCCTGACCACCGGCCTTCTACCTTTCTAAAAGGCAAGCCCCGGTGAATGCTGAACCTACTGATTTATAAATTGATCTTGAGTACTTTTAATTGTTTACTGCATTAAGTTGTAGGAGTTATATGAAAACACTTGTTGCATTATACCTGTCCTTGTCCAGATATCGTACTTAATCCTATATTAGGTTTAGGCACGTGTCAATGCTTAGCCCTGCTTAGTACGGTAGAAGTCGGGTGATTTCCGGTCATCCGCGAGATGTAGGAAGGAGTCACGAGTGGCTTTATGGCTATCGTGGATGGAACCATGCTTAAAAATAAAATTGAGACCGGGCGGGAGATCGATAGTACAGCCGCAAGACACTTCACGTCTTGGGTGTGGAGCTATGCCCGTCTGAGTCGTTTAAGGACCGATTCGATGTACGTCCTTGAGTCATGTTGAACGCAGTCTAACACTTAGTTGGCCGGATAAGTCATTCCGACCGCGAAGCCGAGTAATGTGGTTCAGGCCGGGAATCGAATGGTAGGTTGCTTCTTGGAGGAGAGAAAGGATGTGCTTGGGTACATTGGCGTGAGACCAAGGGGGGGTTAGAGTCCCTATCACCTGGCAGAGTGTCGCCCTTGGGGTCGCGACATTATTCGGACCCGCGATTCCTGAATCATATGAAACGGTGGCCTGTGCGACCCTGGCAGGGGTCTGCACGGTGAGTGTTAGAAATACCCCTCCAGCTGGATAGGAATTCGATTCGAATCGCCGTCGCTCCCGGTTAGTGAGCACTTGACTTGAGCAGCGGCAACGTAGATCTCATTAAATGAACCGGTGGTTAAGGGAATGATACAATGTTGCCACAATTCATACCTGCTCTAGATATAATGATGATAATTGTTTGATTATAATCAAGTGCATGTTTAGTACAGGTGCTAAGATAGATGACAGGTAAATGCTAAAAATAACTGCTAGTACAGGTTATAAGAGTCTCAATTACTTATGCCTTTATGCAAAAATGTGATGTCAGCTAGCCTCTTGTGAAAGCCTTGCATAATCCTTGGTGTCATCTTATTTCTGGTTTTCGACGGGTAAGTCTAGCTGAGTACATTCCAGTACTCAGGGTTTATTCCCTCCTGTTGCAGATGATATGCTCTACCAAGGCTTCTGTAAAAATTGTCTCCACCCTGCGGGTGACGAAGACTAGATCACTAGGGCGTGATCATCTTTATGTACTTTCCTGATGCTTTTGTGGGTTGTTGATCAACAAGACTGGCAGTAGTTAAACAATTGGTGTGTGTTTGCTTCCGCTACTTTTATAAACTTGGTTTGTAATAATTGCGACTCCGTGTGTGTAAACTTATTTCAGAACTACTTGTGAAATGTAACGTATGATGTTGTATGTTGAATGATGCGATCCTGGTTGTAAGCAAGTTGGTTTGAAATCCTTCGTGGTTTCGATTGACTACCGGGATTATATGGGCTCAAGTTCGAAAATTTGAGCACTTCGGTGCTTGTTTTTGTACTTGTGCTCTTATAATTTGGTCGGTTCTGTTACACTGCACACTAACAAAATGGAGGAGGCCCCCAATAAGAGAACGCACTGGTCAGACTCATGGAGGATGTTGTTTTTGAGATCCTCCCCGTCCGCTCCTTGTTCTGCGGCAAATGTGTCTGTCGCTCCTGGAGAAACCTCATCTTGGACTCCAACAACCATAAGAATTTACCCCAGACTGTGGTTGGCTTCTTCTATGACAGTGAGGACAACAATCGACACTTCACCAGTGTCCCTAGTGTACGCCCCCTCCTTGGAATTCTTGCCCTTCAATATTGACGATGTAGCTATCTCAGATTGCTGCAACGGCCTCATCCAATGCTGGTGCCTTGGGGCTGATGGATACCGCTATGTCATCTATAATCTAATGACCTAGAAGTTTAATATACTACCACCTAGCACCCATGATGTTGGCCATTCTGTCGGTGAGGCTCGCTTAGGGTTCGATCCAACAGCCTCCTCGCACTTCCATGTGATTGAATATGTGGATGTCGATGTTGTGTGCGCAGGTTGGAGATCTACTCATCTGAAACTGCAGCATGGATCTATGAGGAATCTGAATGGGGCGAGCATACTGATGTGACATTTTACAGATCATCAAGTGTGTTTCTTAACGGTTGTCTACATATTATGAGGCACTCTAGGCAGTACTCTATGATACTTGCTGTGGATATGAAGGAAAACACATGGAGGAAAATTGATAGGCCTAGTGGTCTTCAACACTCCATGCATCGAGCTCAGGGTCACTTGTGTGTATGTATTGTTGTTGGTCCCAATAATTTTAAGCTTTCAATCTGGATCCTTGAAGACCATGGTACTAATAATTGGACATTGAAGCATACGGTCAGCACGCGGATCCTGTTTGGAAGGATTAATATTAGATTTGGTTATGTGGAAGCTATGGAAGCTATGCAAGCAGAACTTATTGCTAATGGGCAGCAACTAATGACCAGTACTGATGTTGTTTCCAAGGTTCTCTGCCTCTCCTAGGGCAAGCCCCCCTCCCAGGCAAGCAAAAAAACTTTTTTTTAAAGAATGCTAGTATCCTGAGAAGCTCCACCAGAGCAGAGACATCAGCGGAGTTGACACTTTGTGAGCAGCTTGCTGGTGAACAGGAAAGTATCGCTGCCCTTATCGAACTAGTGGATGAACTGAAGAGGAAGACAGAAGAGTCTGAAAGGGAGTTTGAGGAATTCAAGAAATGGTAATAGGAGGAGTACAATAGGCTCTGTGAGCAAGTCATGCGCTTAAGCTCTCCTGGTAATTAACTCTCAGTCTTCAACTCCTGCGGCTTGATGTGGTGAACATTTGTGGTCTATTATATGGACTCATGTGATGGTTTGTTGTGGTGATACTCTATCAGTGGCTTGCTGCTGACGTGTGAAATGTTAATTGTTGGTATTTGATTGCCACCTTGAATAATTATGTTGTCAATCTATGTAGTAGTGATGATCTCGAATTACTTTTATGATGTAATTAGTCCTGCACGCGGTAGAACTAGGACAGGCCACGTGATCAAATAAAAATGCGACACGTGGACCAAGCAGTGCATGACACGTGAATTGGCCAGGGCACGACACGTGGGCTATTAAAAATCCGACACATGGAAGGAAATCGTCAAGCCACGTGGACGTATAAAAATACGACACGTGGACGAACAGCATCGTGACGTGTGGTCAGATAAGAAACGAACACGTGGACCAATAATAATATGACATGTGGTCCAGTGAAAAAGTGACACGTGATCCAATGGCAACATGACACGTGTGCCTGTAGAAAACTAACATCTAGAACAACAGGAAACCGACACGTGGTCCAGTAAGAACCTGAAACGTGCAAGAACCAGAGATGGTCATGTTGTGTAATAAGAAGGTGACACGTACCCAAACCATCTCTAATGCAACCGACTATAGCATGTACACGTGGAAAGCGTCTCCAACAGAAGCACCCACCAGCGTGGTAGCCCCCCTGCCACGCATGCCAAAACAGTTCTATGACGTTCTGTTTTTTGTCATAGATCAAGCCACTTCTATGATGATTTGCGAAAACCATCATAGAAGTTCAAGTATGACGCGACTTCTATGACAAACTGGTTTTCGTCATAAATTCGTCATAGAGCTGAAATTATGATGAATTTGGCTCCTCCTGTGACGAAAGCAATTTGGCTCCTTCTGTGACAAAAGCTAATCGTCATAGAAGTGGATATTCCTAGTAGTGAATCTTTGGAGAAGATGGACTCTTGTGGATCTGGTGAACTCAGGCGCATGTAGACCTAGGCGGTGGACACAATGGTGGTGGTGTTGTGAAGGTTAGCGTCGCCTTTGTTGAAGGTAGAGGATGGGAAGAATTCACAAAACCCGCTGGAGGCACCGAGGAAGGTCTAAGACGCCACAGCGTGGTCGGTGTTGAACTCATTGCTAATGATGGTGTGATGCCCCAGAGGTTGGCCTCGCCCTCGAAGGAGGTGGAGGAGAGGGGAAGAGTATGAGGAACCTGTTAACCTGAGGAAGGGTAGTGGCAGTAGTGGTATCTTGGTGGGGATTTTATGGGGAGAGATGGGAGAGATAGATAGGGGGAGGGGTAGTGGTTGATAGAGAATGAGAGTGGGGAGAGGCGGCATTGGGTTGATGGGAATGGGCTTGGGCCTCTCTTAAGAGGTTTGCTCTAAAAATAGTTCTTAGTTTTAGAGACGGACCCATTAAGATGCTCATCTCTATTAATTGATTTTAGAAGGCAATGGATTGTTGGGCTGCCTCCGTACATAGACCTGCTCTAAAAATAGCTAGGTATTTTAGGAAACGGTGTTAACTTTTGTCCGCCTTTGTAAATGAAATGGATTGTCTCCTATAATCAATATTGCGATAGTGATCCACTTGTCATATGCATTTAACAAGATCACCATTGCAAATATTTATCACGTATATCATGCTAATTTCATGGGGAGAGAGATGGAAGAGATGAGCACTCACCCCGTTGGATCTACACTTCCGACTTTGAAGAAGATGGATGTGATATCAATCTGGGCAGTAGAATCTTCGGAGAAGATGGACTCGTGTGGATCTGGCGAACTCAAGGCGCATGTAGACCTAGGCGGCAGACACAAAGGTGGTGATGTTGTGTAGGCTAGCCTCGCCCTTGTCGGAGGTAGAGGACGGGAAGAATTCATCAAACCCGCTGGAGGCACTGAGGAAGGACCAAGACACCACAGCGTGGTCGGTGTTGAACTCATTGCCAATGATGGTGATGCCATAGAGGTTGGCCTCGCCCTCAAAGGAGGTGGAGGATGGGAAGAGGACGAGGAACCTGTTGGAGCTAAGGAAGGGTAGTGGAGGCAGTGGTATGGTGGGGATTTTATGGGGGGAGATGAGAGATAGATTGGGGGAGGGGCAACGACCGATAGAAAATGAGAGTGGGGAGAGGCGGTGTTGGGTCATGGTTCTTGATAGTTTTATATGTGAGCAGTTATATTGGGCCCATGAGTGCTGTCGCATGGGAATGGGCTTGGGCCTCTCTTAATAGGTCTGCTCTAAAAATGACCCTTATTTTTAGAGACGAGCCCATTAAGATGCTCGTTTTGATTAATTGATTTTATGAGGTGATGGATTGTTGGATTGCCTCCATAAATAGATCGACCTGCTCTCATAGCTAGGTATTTTTTGAAACAATGTTAATTTTTGCTCGTCTTTGTAAATAAAATGGATCGTCTCCTAAAATCAATATTGCAGTAGTGATCCAGTCGTCATATGCATTTAACAAGATCACCATTGCAAATATTTATCACGTATATCATGCTAATTTTCTGGATTAAGATATGTCATAATTTGTCTAAATTTGTACCATATATAGTGGCTATGAAAACTAATGGAGACAAAATAAAGAGCAGCACATAACATAAAAAAAATCTGCGGGTAATCTGCAATCATCATGAGATAAATATATTGGAAGGGTCTTCGACCACACATAGGCTACGTTTTTTTTTGGTGGAGACACATTAGGCTGTGATTTTTTTTATGAAGACACACAGGATGTGGTACCTTTGCATAAATAAAAGATCAAACTTGGAATCCTATGTAAATAGGCGCGGTAGGCGTAGCGGGACTCAAACCGGAGCTGGAGTTCCTGGGAAGAAATTAAACCGTTTCCGCGTTCTCTTTTTTCATGCCTATTCGTCGTCAGCTTCAGCTACAAACATTTGCTCGTTCCCAATGCATTTCTCCACTGTCTCTCTCCATCGGAGCTTTTGCGGGTAGCGTAGTATACTTTTTTTTCTCTCTCTCCACTATGTCCACGAGTATCTGTCACGTAACTCGAACTGTATATCCATTTGGTAACACATCAACGAGCTGAACTGTCCCTGCGTACCACGCCCAAAGACACATAAAATTCATATTATTTTTGCACATTTTTAAGACCAGCAAACATGTTCTTGCATTGCATGAAACTCAATAAGAAGTATGAGTCTAAGAGCATCTACAAGAGATTAGCCTAAAAAAGTAGCTAAATTTACTGATTTAGTTACTTTCTAAATTAGAATTAACAAGAGTACTCCAACAAACTCTGTAAAACCAAGAAAACGGATGGCTAATGAGGTACGCTATCCAAAAGTAGAGAGCAAATGAGGTGGGAAGGAGAGCAATTAAATTTGGAGAGTCATTTACAGAGTCTGTTGGAGATGTTTTTCCTTTAATAATAACCAAATTTACTTTTAGAAAACGATTTGGATAATCTCTTGAAGATCGAGATGCTTATCGATGTTTTACCACCGATAGCCTGTCACGGGGGTACCCGAGATAGTTGTTCGGGCTTCGGCGTATGCAGAATTCGACGGTTAACGCAAAAGACAGTCGATTTATACTGGTTCGGGCCCTCGTGATCGAGTAATAGCCTTTATGTCCCGTCGGCGTTAGCCTTTGCGTTGGATTGATTGTTATGATCGTGTGTTCTTACAGGGGTGCCTATAGCCTCTCTTTATATAGGTAGAGACGGCTATGGTGCTGTTACAGTCCTAGTCGGATCCAAAGAAGGTGTCCTGATCTAATTACATAATGTACTTTCTATTAGGAGTCCGGCTAGTTTGGCCTGTTCTACTCAGAATCGACGTCGTCTGTCATCACGCCTCTTCTGTCTAGCGGTGGGCCAGGCTAGGGCCCATTGCCAATAATTATTCTGATGAGGAACCCTGTGGGTCCCGTATCAACAAGCCCCGAGCGTTTCATGGTTAAACTCGAAAGCCTCCTTACATCCTCAAGTCTTATCAGGAGAAGCAAGCCTGATCTGGGTTCTTTCGAAGAGAAACCTTGAAGTGGCCTTTCCTGAAAAAATCCTTGAGTGATGTGCGATTTTCCTTAAGTGATGTGCGCTTTTTTTGAGAAAAAGTGCACTAATTGAGTGTAGCCCCCCGAGCCTCTTGCTATTTGGAACAAAAAGTTAGAGGGTCTTGAATCTTTCGAACCAAAAAAACTAAAAATCTCTTCTAAGGATATGTACCTTGCAGCCCCCAAGCCTGTGTCCGGGTTCTTTTATGAAAAGAACTCGGACAAAGGGTCTTTTTGTAGTTTACTCAAATAGCTGGAGTCTTTTAATGTCTTTTTGTCAGAGGTAGTTGCTGGTTGGCCGTTGCGTAGTAAAGACGCATAGTCACAGGTCGCACAATATTGAAATATTCCTTTAGATATGCCATCCTGGTGTGCTTTAGCTTCACATGTTGTCATTTTTTCTGACTTGCTTTTACTGCTTTGTACTTTCTTCCTGGTGGTTGTCAGGTTGAATCTGTTGGTGGACTTGGTGTATGTGTACCGCTCCTTTGTCTATAAATACCCTCCTGGCGAGCTGCTGTAAACCAGTGAAGTCTTGGTGTAGAGCTTGAAGCTTGTAGTCATGAATACGATGGTTTATGGGGTAGAGCAGCCCCTGGGTGTGAGTTAGAAATCTTGTATTGCTTATAGTAGATGAAAGAAGTCTTGTGATAGAGGTTAGAGGTAGACTAATCTCTCAGTGGTATTGCGCTGGGTAGTCCATGTAACACCTCAAGTGTTTAGTCCTTAATTGCATTGCATTTGCATAAGCATGACATGCATAATCCATGTTTAGTATTTCATGTAATGCAATTCATGTGTTTGTTTAGGGTTAGTTTGATTTATTTCATGAAGTGCTTGACAGTTGGTGTAACAAAAAGGTAAGGTAGCCAATCTTGACCTACAACACCTTAGTTACACTTAAGGTAACATTTGGAACAAAGTTCATGTTGACCAAAATTACTAAATTGCCCTCCAAGAGAAGTTTGACCACCAATTGACCATAGAAGGCTCTAGTTTGACCAATTAGAAAGTCTAATTTAGAGACTTTGCATGGAAGAGCACCCTTAAGCAAAGTTATAAAGAAATTCATGGGGAACAAAAGTCTTAATATGGCCATCTCATGAAAATGATCAGAACATGCTCAAAAGTGGCCCACAAGTCAGCTAGTGGTGTAATCCCAGGACTTAGAATTTTTCTAAGTCTGGAATTGGACCTTACAGTTTCACTGATGTCTACTTTATAAGCTTGTAGTTTGCAAACCAAGCCAAACCAGCCTTCACTCATATTGACAAACTTGTAGATCACATGTAGCCCTACAACTTTGTCAATATTACCCAAGCCTGGTTCTCAATGGTTCAAGAGATATCGTGCCATGAACATGAGCTGTCAGTCGGCATCGTTAACTGAAACCCGGTTTCAGTTTCACCGAGCACTACTTTGAGGCCATGTAGTTTCAAATATAAGCCGAACCAGCCCAAACACCAATTGACAAAGTTGTTGACCTCACAAAGCCCTACAAATTTGATGTTATCATCTGCTCCTAACTCGAACCGGTTTAGGAGATATTCGGTGGCAAAATTGCTCTGTCAGTCGACCATCGCGGACCTGCAATCGGGTTCAGTCAAATGACACGGCGTGTCGTGGCGCCCGGGCAGGTGAACGCCGCCGCGTGTCCTCCACGCGCCGCGCGCGACCTGGCGCCTTGGCCAGCTGCCGAGCGCATGAAGGGCACCTCTGCGGTCGCCCCGACATCAACCATCCATTCCCTCCTCCTCCTTCCCTCTCGTTTGCAAAAGGGAAAGAACCGAGCCGCCATTCCCCTTTCTTCTTCGACGAGCTCGACCGTGAGCCACGCCACACCACCGGCCGCCTGAGCTCGCCAGTTCCTCCGCCTCGACACCCTCCACCCCCTGGACCTACCGAAACCCACGATTGGACCCTAGGTGAGCTGCATTATCTTCTTCTCCGCCTCCGAGGGGTCGCCGGAGCCCGCCATGGGACCTCACCGTGGTCGGGGTGCTTCGGGCCCGTCTCCATCTCCCCTTACTCGCAAAACGGAACCACCTTGCCCCGGTGAAGCTCGTACCGAGCCCAAACCGCACTATGCTTCTTCACCGGCGATGGTGCGCCGCCACCGGAGGTCACCGGCCGCCGCGCACGGTGGCAGGCCCTCTCCACCCCATTCCCATTCATCCTACGGGTACCAATCAGTGCGCCAGGTGACGGAGAGCACGATGCCGTGTTCGGTGAGCCGCGCGAGCCCTTCTCCGGCGAGCTCGAGCTCACCGGAGCTCGCGGGGTGTCGGCTCCCCTGTTTCGGTCACTGACCGCGGGGGCCCACCGTCAGCGTCGCGCGCGCAGGCAGGGGCGCTGAGCGGGCCGAGCGCGCGGGGAAAAAACGTTGTGGGCCGAGTTCGTTTCCGGGCCGGCCCAATCGTCCGAAGTGAAAATGAATTTTTATTATTTTGATACTGATTGTTGTACTAGTTGGAAAAATAGGAATCTAGGGTTTTAGTGATCCAAAAATCATGAAATAAATTTTGTTAGAATCTATTGGATGTGTAGTATTTTAGAAAAATATGGATCTGGCATGAGATGTTTAAATTCTGTAAGAATTTATTAGATCCTTTAAATGTGTTTTGGATTGCATGCAAATTTGCTTAATTTATAACTTGAGCTGTAGTGTTCCATAAATTATGAAATTTGGTGGGTAGGTTACTCTATGCTAGTCCTAGCTATGGTAAAAATTTGGGCATCAGTGCTTAATTAATTTCCAAGTTATAATGCTATCTTGTGATTCTAGGAAATACTTAAATGAATTTTTGTAATTTTTCTACATGTGCAATGTTCTTATAAATTTTTGGAGAATGTCTTGGTATCTTAGAGTGTCTAAGAAAAATATGAAATCTGTTGTTTGACACCTTTCAATAGGGTTTCCTATTTATGCAAAAATCAGCCTTATTAGCTTGTGAATTTTGTGTAGGGAGTTTCTGTGAATAAAACTTGTTCAAATTTTTACTGTGGTCTCTTTTTGGGTCATAGAGTTCCCTGTAATTTTTGTAGAATTTTAGGAGCAGTTTATATATATGTTTGAAATTTCACTTAATTACTTAAGTAAATAAAGAAATGGGTTTAAATAAATGTTCTAGGTGGGCACACCTTACTTTCTGGTGTCTTTGTGATATTTGTGAACTTGTAGTAGCATTAGTTTGGTTTTAAAGAATGTTTGCCACATCAATAAATATTTAACCTTTGTAATTTAGGTTTTCTGGACAGCTAAGTAGTAATTCTAAATTGGCTTTAATAAAAATTGGTTGCTGGACAACCTGTAAATACCAAAGTTGGAGTAAACTTGATGAACTAGCTTGTGTTAAATTTGGAAGCATTTGGCTTAGTAGTTTGAGAGTTACTGTTGTTTAAAGTGGCAGTTCAAAATCTGCTACTCTCTGTTTTGGAGAGGACAGATTCTGGAACTTGTGAAGTTTGACTTGGAAAACTTAGGAGTTTGGAGTTGAGGTCTGAAAATGAAGTGTAGTACATTTCTTAGGCTTTCCAGATTGCCTTAGATCATATCTTTTGGACTTATAAATCTCCAGTTGTGATAAAAACAAGTAGCTGCTGTCCAGAATGCTTACTGTGGTGTTTTGCTGATTGTTATGGTGAGATATCCTAAGACCTGCTACTTTTGTAATTGTTAGGTGTTAGGGCCTTAACTGAGGACGAGCAGCTTTATCTTAGGTTAAGTAGATTAGGTGAGTACTTCTCTACTAGAGAAGAGATTTGCACGTACTAGTAACATAACTTAAATAGAGTATTTTATTCTGAAATGCATTCATTCCGAGCATGTTGCACCCATTTATGCATCCATTATATTTATTGTGCATTCATGCAATAGGTGCACCGGAGGGGGTAACACTCCTCGAATTCGAGCCGGTAATTCCGGAGGAGAACCAGGAGCAGCAGGAGCCCGAGGAACCAGCCGGCGACGAAGCTCCGTCAGAAGATCTACCCGAGTGTCCGGACCACAGACCCGCAACATTTCTCAAAGGCAAGCCCCGGTGCATGCTGAACCTACTGATTTATAAATTAATCTTGCGTACTTTTAATTGTTTACTGCATTAAGTTGTAGGAGTTATATGAAAACACTTGTTGCATTATACCTGTCCTTGTCCAGATATCGTACTTAATCCTATTTTAGGTTTAGGCACGTGTCAATGCTTAGCCTGCTTAGTACGGTAGAAGTCGGGTGATTTCCGGTCATCCGCGAGATGTAGGAAGGAGTCACGAGTGGCTTTATGGCTATCGTGGATGGAACCATGCTTAAAAATGAAATTGAGACCGGGCGGGGAGTTCGATAGTACAGCCGCAAGACACTTCACGTCTTGGGTGTGGAGCTATGCCCGTCTGAGTCGTTTAAGGACCGATTCGCTGTACGTCCTTGAGTCATGTTGAACGCAGTCTAACACTTAGTTGGCCGGATAAGTCGTTCCGACCGCGAAGCCGAGTAATGTGGTTCAGGCCGGGAATCGAATGGTAGGTTGCTTCTTGGAGGAGAGAAAGGATGTGCTTGGGGACATTGGCGTGAGACCAAGGGGGGGTTAGAGTCCCTATCACCTGGCAGAGTGTCGCCCTTGGGGTCGCGACATTATTCGGACCCGCGATTCCTGAATCATATGAAACGGTGGCCTGTGCGACCCTGGCAGGGGTCTGCACGGTGAGTGTTAGAAATACCCCTCCAGCTGGATAGGAATTCGATTCGAATCGCCGTCGCTCCCGGTTAGTGAGCACTTGACTTGAGCAGCGGCAACGTAGATCTCATTAAATAAACTGGTGGTTAAGGGAATGATACAATGTTGCCACAATTCATAATTGCTCTGGATATAATGATGATAATTGTTTGATTATAATCAAGTGCATGTTTAGTACAGGTGCTAAGATAGATGACAGGTAAATGCTAAAAATAACTGCTAGTACAGGTTATAAGAGTATCAATTACTTATGCCTTTATGCAAAATGTTATGTCAGCTAGCCTCTTGTGTAAGCCTTGCATAATCCTTGGTGTCACTTTATTTCTGGTTTTCGACGGGTAAGTCTAGCTGAGTACATTCCAGTACTCAGGGTTTATTCCCTCCTGTTGCAGATGACATGCTTTATCAGGGATTCTGCAAGACGTGTCTCCACCCTGCGGGTGACGATGACTAGATCACAAGGGCGTGATCGTCTTTATGTACTTTCCTCATGCTTTTGCGGGTTGTCGATCATCCAGACTGGCAGTATTTATTTAACTAATGTGTGTGTTATGCTTCCGCTACTTTCAAACTTGGTTTGTAATATTTGCTACTCCGTGGTGTAAACTTATGTCAGAACTACTTGTGAAATGTATCGTATGATGTTGAATGTTGAATGATGCGATCCTGGTTGTAAGCAGTTTGGTTTGAAATCCTTCGTGATTTCGATTGACTACCGGGATTATATGGGCTCAAGTTTGAAAATTTGAGCGCTTCGGTGCTTGTTTTCGTACTTGTGCTCTTATAATTTGGTCGGTTCTGTTACAGCTGGTATCAGAGCATAATTCAACATTAAACACATCATATGAGTATTTAAAAACAAAAGTATTTGTTTGCGAAAAGGGTTAAACACTAAAAATTATTTTTTTAGGTATGCCAGTGATCACATCCCTTAGCCCAAATAAGGACTCTTAGGTGGCTTATTATAAAGACTAACTTGGGGGCCTTGTTTGTTTTTATTTCGTCGTCCATACGGCGTGATATTGTATGGATGCCATCCACTTGGGTGGTAATGTATGGATCAATTACCTCGACGCTCTGGTAAGTGTGAGTTGTGAGAGCATGATCGTCCAACCGGCGGTCTAGGGGAGAGTAGTTGTGGTGACTTACATCTTTACATGTTTAAACCATGTAACTATGTAAAAGCACTTAATTGTGGGAACCTTTATATCGGGTAGCTTGATACTGAAGTATATACATTTGGGGATGTATATATGGAAAGTATTTAAATTACTGCTTTCTTGTGTGCTTATATTGGGAATTGTTGGGCTGCAATGAAGTTTTCTGCAGATACACTAACAGCGTAACGAGTAGACCGATAGTTTCGCTTATATGAGAGAACGTATGTATGCCACCCGCCTAGCGTTAGCACTTTAGTTTTCTACTAAGGTGAGAGGACGTACGGAACGTGCATGCATCATGTTTAATTATATCATACATGTCATTCACTCCCTCCTTAAAAATTTCAATAGTCCCCGACTAAATTAAATTTCGTATCCCCTAAATGATTCTCACTTTAAGTCAACTCTTGTTGATACAGATGGCACGTACCAGGATGACAGCCCGTAAGTCAACTGGTGGAAGGGTCCCTCGCCACCAGTTAGCTCCACGCGAGCCCCGTCCTGAGCCCTCCGAGGTGGAACGGTTGCGGGCTGAGCTGGTAGAGGTGACTGCTGCTAGGGATGCAGTACGGCAACAACTGGAGCAAGTGATTCATGATCGAGATCAAGAAACACTTGCAGTCCAGAGGTTGACAGTGGCAAATCGCAACTGTCAGCGTATGTTGGTCCGTGTGATGGAACAGAGGGATGAAGCCTGGCACGAGGAGAACGTTTTGAGGGCTCGTCAGTTTGAGCTCGAACAACAGTTAGAGAATGCTGAAGAATACAATGACAATCTTCATGAAGAAGTGCACCGCCTGAACAACCAGCTTAATCCTCTGCTACCTAGGAACAACAATTTAGATGAGGAGATGGGTTCCGGAATCTTCATGGCTGAGGATGATGATGAAGTGGAGGTCGATGGACCACAGGATGCCCCACCTGCAGAAGCACCAGAGGAAGAGCCAGAAGAAGAAGAAGATGAGGAGTTAGAGCCTGTCAGTGATGAGGACGGCTGGGAGATCCATGACACCGACTCGGAGGATGATGCTTAGAGTAGTCATCACGTGCCTTTAATGTTAGGATCGTCTTTTGGGCCCTCCCTGTGAAGGAGTGAGGCCTTGTAATAACTTGACTTTGGGATGTAAGGCTGAACCGTATGTTTTCTGAATGTAGTTTGAACCTGTTAATTTCGATCACAACTTGATGTCTTATTATGTTGCGTTCGATGATGGTGTCCCGATTAGCACCCTTCGGTGCCGCGACGAAACCGAGGGCCTCCTATGGCGCGCGACATAAGGCGGTGCTGCTTGGCACGCGCAGGTATCGAGGTGGCTAGTCATGATCCACCATGGAACTCTTCATTGAGAAGTCTCTTTGTGGTCAGTTTGAAGTAGCCTTTCATAGTCAACTAAAAATCTGGAGATCGAATCCAAGTACCGTGCAAAAGGTTTTCTAGTACAACTTCCCAGAAAGGTTGAATTATCAGGGGAAATTCATGCTGTGCAAGCAAAGGCGTTGGCCGAAATTCCAGTAGTAAATGAGTTTCCGGACGTTTTTCCCGATGATTTGCCGGGACTCCCTCCGGATCGGGATGTGGAGTTTAAAATTGAGTTGTTGCCTGGCACAGCTCCCATCTCTAGGAGACCCTATAGGATGCCTCCAAATGAACTCGCTGAACTTAAGGAGCAATTGAATGAACTTTTGAAGAAGGGGTTGATTCGTCCTAGTTCATCGCCGTGGGGATGTCCGGCTATCTTTGTAAAGAAGAAGGATCAGTCGTTGCGAATGTGCGTAGATTATAGACCTCTCAATGCAGTCACTGTCAAAAATAAGTACCCTCTACCGCGAATCGACATCTTGTTCGATCAGTTGTTTAAAGCTAAAGTTTTCTCCAAGATCGATCTAAGATCTGGCTACCATCAAATTAAAATCCGACCGGAAGATGTTCCAAAGACAGCCTTTTCTACCAGATACGGTCTTTATGAGTATCTTGTTATGTCTTTTGGCTTGACAAATGCCCCCGCACACTTCATGTACTTGATGAATTCGGTGTTTATGCCTGAATTGGACAAGTTTGTGGTGGTATTTATTGATGACATCCTGGTATATTCTGTGAATGAAGAAGATCACGCTGAACATCTACGTATAGTCCTCACAAGACTGCGTGAACATCAGCTATATGCAAAGTTCAGTAAGTGCGAATTCTGGCTTCGTGAAGTACCTTTCCTTGGGCATGTGTTGTCCGATGGAGGGATTATGGTGGATCCCGCCAAGGTACAGGAAGTACTAAACTGGAAGGCTCCTATCTCGGTTCACGAGGTCCGGAGTTTTCTTGGTTTGGCTGGCTATTATCGTCGCTTCATCCCGGATTTCTCTAAAATAGCCAAGCCAATGACTCGGTTGCTGCAAAAAGACACCAGGTTTGTCTGGACTCCTGAGTGTGATGCGGCTTTTCACCAACTGCGAACCCTCCTAACCTCAGCTCCGGTTTTGGCACAACCGGATATCGAGAAACCATTTGATGTTTATTGTGATGCCTCAGGCATAGGTTTGGGAGGTGTGTTGATGCAGGAAGGCCGAGTAATTGCATATACTTCTCGACAACTTCGGAAGCATGAGGTGAATTACCCAACACATGACTTAGAACTCGCTGCAGTTGTTCATGCTTTGAAAGTATGGCGGCATTATCTGCTGGGAAATGTCTGCAATATCTACACCGATCATAAAAGCCTCAAATACATCTTCACTCAACCTGAGCTAAATATGCGTCAGAGAAGATGGCTCGAGTTGATTAAAGATTATAATCTTCAAGTGCACTATCACCCAGGCAAGGCAAACGTGGTTGCGGACGCTTTGAGCCGTAAGTCTCATTGCCATTCCTTGGTTGAAACTGATTTTCACCGATCCCGCCTGTTACATCCGGCAGCCTTGTACAACATCACTGTCAGTTGTACTCTCAAAAGCAGAATTATTGAGCTCCAAAAGACTGACACTGGTATATTCCACATCAAGCGTAAGATGAAAGAGCATGAAACTACACAGTTCAGGATAGATGAAGAGGGTGTACTATGGTTCAAGGATAGGTTAGTTGTGCCTAAGGACCGAGAGCTTCGAAATGATATTATGTCTGAAGCACACTCCTCTAAGTTGTCCATCCATCCTGGCAGCAATAAGATGTATTATGATTTGAAGCCACTTTATTGGTGGACCAAGATGCGGAAAGAGATAGCTGCATATGTTGCTAGATGTGACACCTGTTGCAGAGTTAAAGCTGTGCACATGAAAGCTGGGCTACTTCAGCCACTTTCCATTCCAGGCTGGAAATGGGAAGAGATAAGTATGGATTTCATTGTCGGACTTCCTCCTACTGTCAAAAATCATAACTCTATTTGGGTAATTGTTGATCGTTTGACCAAATCAGCTCACTTCATCCCAGTGAGAGTGGACTATCGTCCCACTGACTATGCTGAGTTGTACTTCAATCAGATAGTCCGGCTTCATGGGATACCTCGTACCATCGTTTCTGACCGTGGTCCCCAGTTCACTGCTCGCTTTTGGGAGCATTTGCATCACCTTCTGGGAACCAAGTTAGTGAGAAGCTCTGCTTATCACCCCCAGACATCGGGACAGACAGAACGAGTTAACCAAATCTTGGAAGATCTGTTGCGAGCATGCGTCATTTCATCCAAGGGTTCTTGGGAAAAATGGTTACCTTTAGCCGAATTCTCGTACAATAACAGTTATCAAGAGAGTATTAAGATGGCCCCATTCGAAGCCTTGTACGGTCGAAAGTGTCGAACTCCACTAAACTGGGTGGAAGCTGGGGAAAGAAGGTATTATGGCATTGATTTTGTCCAGGAAGCCGAGGAACAAGTCCGTACCATCCAGAAACACATGGCTGCAGCACAAGCGAGACAGAAAAGCTATGCGGATCGTCGTAGAAAACCACTCGAATTTGAAGTTGGAGACTTCGTTTATTTGAAAGTTTCTCCAATGAAGAGTGTCCAACGTTTTGGTGTTAAGCGGAAACTTGCACCAAGATATGTGGGTCCTTTCCAGATCATAGGCAAGAGTGGAGCTGTTGCGTACAAAATCCAGTTGCCTCCTGAGATGAGAGCCATATTCAACGTTTTCCATGTATCTCAGCTTAAAAAGTGTCTTCGAGTTCCTGAGGAACAAGTTCCTTTAGGTGATATCAGGCTGGAATCTGACTTAACCTATGAAGAAAAGCCAGTCCGAGTGATCGATACTCAGGAACGAGTAACTAGAAGTAAAGTGGTTAAGTGGTACAAAGTGATGTGGAGTAATCAGGGAAGTGAGAGTGATGCTACGTGGGAACGGGAAGATTATTTGCGGGATGGTTATAAAGAATTCTATGAAAAATGGTACGCTTTCCAAATCTTGGGACGAGATTTTTATAAGGGGGGAGGGCTGTAACACCTCAAGTGTTTAGTCCTTAATTGCATTGCATTTGCATAAGCATGACATGCATAATCCATGTTTAGTATTTCATGTAATGCAATTCATGTGTTTGTTTAGGGTTAGTTTGATTTATTTCATGAAGTGCTTGACAGTTGGTGTAACAAAAAGGTAAGGTAGCCAATCTTGACCTACAACACCTTAGTTACACTTAAGGTAACATTTGGAACAAAGTTCATGTTGACCAAAATTACTAAATTGCCCTCCAAGAGAAGTTTGACCACCAATTGACCATAGAAGGCTCTAGTTTGACCAATTAGAAAGTCTAATTTAGAGACTTTGCATGGAAGAGCACCCTTAAGCAAAGTTATAAAGAAATTCATGGGGAACAAAAGTCTTAATATGGCCATCTCATGAAAATGATCAGAACATGCTCAAAAGTGGCCCACAAGTCAGCTAGTGGTGTAATCCCAGGACTTAGAATTTTTCTAAGTCTGGAATTGGACCTTACAGTTTCACTGATGTCTACTTTAGAAGCTTGTAGTTTGCAAACCAAGCCAAACCAGCCTTCACTCATATTGACAAACTTGTAGATCACATGTAGCCCTACAACTTTGTCAATATTACCCAAGCCTGGTTCTCAATGGTTCAAGAGATATCGTGCCATGAACATGAGCTGTCAGTCGGCATCGTTAACTGAAACCCGGTTTCAGTTTCACCGAGCACTACTTTGAGGCCATGTAGTTTCAAATATAAGCCGAACCAGCCCAAACACCAATTGACAAAGTTGTTGACCTCACAAAGCCCTACAAATTTGATGTTATCATCTGCTCCTAACTCGAACCGGTTTAGGAGATATTCGGTGGCAAAATTGCTCTGTCAGTCGACCATCGCGGACCTGCAATCGGGTTCAGTCAAATGACACGGCGTGTCGTGGCGCCCGGGCAGGTGAACGCCGCCGCGTGTCCTCCACGCGCCGCGCGCGACCTGGCGCCTTGGCCAGCTGCCGAGCGCATGAAGGGCACCTCTGCGGTCGCCCCGACATCAACCATCCATTCCCTCCTCCTCCTTCCCTCTCGTTTGCAAAAGGGAAAGAACCGAGCCGCCATTCCCCTTTCTTCTCCGACGAGCTCGACCGTGAGCCACGCCACACCACCGGCCGCCTGAGCTCGCCAGTTCCTCCGCCTCGACACCCTCCACCCCCTGGACCTACCGAAACCCACGATTGGACCCTAGGTGAGCTGCATTATCTTCTTCTCCGCCTCCGAGGGGTCACCGGAGCCCGCCATGGGACCTCACCGTGGTCGGGGTGCTTCGGGCCCGTCTCCATCTCCCCTTACTCGCAAAACGGAACCACCTTGCCCCGGTGAAGCTCGTACCGAGCCCAAACCGCACTATGCTTCTTCACCGGCGACGGTGCGCCGCCACCGGAGGTCACCGGCCGCCGCGCACGGTGGCAGGCCCTCTCCACCCCATTCCCATTCATCCTACGGGTACCAATCAGTGCGCCAGGTGACGGAGAGCACGATGCCGTGTTCGGTGAGCCGCGCGAGCCCTTCTCCGGCGAGCTCGAGCTCACCAGAGCTCGCGGGGTGTCGGCTCCCCTGTTTCGGTCACTGACCGCGGGGGCCCACCGTCAGCGTCGCGCGCGCAGGCAGGGGCGCTGAGCGGGCCGAGCGCGCGGGGAAAAAACGTTGTGGGCCGAGTTCGTTTCCGGGCCGGCCCAATCGTCCGAAGTGAAAATGAATTTTTATTATTTTGATACTGATTGTTGTACTAGTTGGAAAAATAGGAATCTAGGGTTTTAGTGATCCAAAAATCATGAAATAAATTTTGTTAGAATCTATTGGATGTGTAGTATTTTAGAAAAATATGGATCTGGCATGAGATGTTTAAATTCTGTAAGAATTTATTAGATCCTTTAAATGTGTTTTGGATTGCATGCAAATTTGCTTAATTTATAACTTGAGCTGTAGTGTTCCATAAATTATGAAATTTGGTGGGTAGGTTACTCTATGCTAGTCCTAGCTATGGTAAAAATTTGGGCATCAGTGCTTAATTAATTTCCAAGTTATAATGCTATCTTGTGATTCTAGGAAATACTTAAATGAATTTTTGTAATTTTTCTACATGTGCAATGTTCTTATAAATTTTTGGAGAATGTCTTGGTATCTTAGAGTGTCTAAGAAAAATATGAAATCTGTTGTTTGACACCTTTCAATAGGGTTTCCTATTTATGCAAAAATCAGCCTTATTAGCTTGTGAATTTTGTGTAGGGAGTTTCTGTGAATAAAACTTGTTCAAATTTTTACTGTGGTCTCTTTTTGGGTCATAGAGTTCCCTGTAATTTTTGTAGAATTTTAGGAGCAGTTTATATATATGTTTGAAATTTCACTTAATTACTTAAGTAAATAAAGAAATGGGTTTAAATAAATGTTCTAGGTGGGCACACCTTACTTTCTGGTGTCTTTGTGATATTTGTGAACTTGTAGTAGCATTAGTTTGGTTTTAAAGAATGTTTGCCACATCAATAAATATTTAACCTTTGTAATTTAGGTTTTCTGGACAGCTAAGTAGTAATTCTAAATTGGCTTTAATAAAAATTGGTTGCTGGACAACCTGTAAATACCAAAGTTGGAGTAAACTTGATGAACTAGCTTGTGTTAAATTTGGAAGCATTTGGCTTAGTAGTTTGAGAGTTACTGTTGTTTAAAGTGGCAGTTCAAAATCTGCTACTCTCTGTTTTGGAGAGGACAGATTCTGGAACTTGTGAAGTTTGACTTGGAAAACTTAGGAGTTTGGAGTTGAGGTCTGAAAATGAAGTGTAGTACATTTCTTAGGCTTTCCAGATTGCCTTAGATCATATCTTTTGGACTTATAAATCTCCAGTTGTGATAAAAACAAGTAGCTGCTGTCCAGAATGCTTACTGTGGTGTTTTGCTGATTGTTATGGTGAGATATCCTAAGACCTGCTACTTTTGTAATTGTTAGGTGTTAGGGCCTTAACTGAGGACGAGCAGCTTTATCTTAGGTTAAGTAGATTAGGTGAGTACTTCTCTACTAGAGAAGAGATTTGCACGTACTAGTAACATAACTTAAATAGAGTATTTTATTCTGAAATGCATTCATTCCGAGCATGTTGCACCCATTTATGCATCCATTATATTTATTGTGCATTCATGCAATAGGTGCACCGGAGGGGGTAACACTCCTCGAATTCGAGCCGGTAATTCCGGAGGAGAACCAGGAGCAGCAGGAGCCCGAGGAACCAGCCGGCGACGAAGCTCCGTCAGAAGATCTACCCGAGTGTCCGGACCACAGACCCGCAACATTTCTCAAAGGCAAGCCCCGGTGCATGCTGAACCTACTGATTTATAAATTAATCTTGCGTACTTTTAATTGTTTACTGCATTAAGTTGTAGGAGTTATATGAAAACACTTGTTGCATTATACCTGTCCTTGTCCAGATATCGTACTTAATCCTATTTTAGGTTTAGGCACGTGTCAATGCTTAGCCCTGCTTAGTACGGTAGAAGTCGGGTGATTTCCGGTCATCCGCGAGATGTAGGAAGGAGTCACGAGTGGCTTTATGGCTATCGTGGATGGAACCATGCTTAAAAATGAAATTGAGACCGGGCGGGAGTTCGATAGTACAGCCGCAAGACACTTCACGTCTTGGGTGTGGAGCTATGCCCGTCTGAGTCGTTTAAGGACCGATTCGCTGTACGTCCTTGAGTCATGTTGAACGCAGTCTAACACTTAGTTGGCCGGATAAGTCGTTCCGACCGCGAAGCCGAGTAATGTGGTTCAGGCCGGGAATCGAATGGTAGGTTGCTTCTTGGAGGAGAGAAAGGATGTGCTTGGGGACATTGGCGTGAGACCAAGGGGGGGTTAGAGTCCCTATCACCTGGCAGAGTGTCGCCCTTGGGGTCGCGACATTATTCGGACCCGCGATTCCTGAATCATATGAAACGGTGGCCTGTGCGACCCTGGCAGGGGTCTGCACGGTGAGTGTTAGAAATACCCCTCCAGCTGGATAGGAATTCGATTCGAATCGCCGTCGCTCCCGGTTAGTGAGCACTTGACTTGAGCAGCGGCAACGTAGATCTCATTAAATAAACTGGTGGTTAAGGGAATGATACAATGTTGCCACAATTCATAATTGCTCTGGATATAATGATGATAATTGTTTGATTATAATCAAGTGCATGTTTAGTACAGGTGCTAAGATAGATGACAGGTAAATGCTAAAAATAACTGCTAGTACAGGTTATAAGAGTATCAATTACTTATGCCTTTATGCAAAATGTTATGTCAGCTAGCCTCTTGTGTAAGCCTTGCATAATCCTTGGTGTCACTTTATTTCTGGTTTTCGACGGGTAAGTCTAGCTGAGTACATTCCAGTACTCAGGGTTTATTCCCTCCTGTTGCAGATGACATGCTTTATCAGGGATTCTGCAAGACGTGTCTCCACCCTGCGGGTGACGATGACTAGATCACAAGGGCGTGATCGTCTTTATGTACTTTCCTCATGCTTTTGCGGGTTGTCGATCATCCAGACTGGCAGTATTTATTTAACTAATGTGTGTGTTATGCTTCCGCTACTTTCAAACTTGGTTTGTAATATTTGCTACTCCGTGGTGTAAACTTATGTCAGAACTACTTGTGAAATGTATCGTATGATGTTGAATGTTGAATGATGCGATCCTGGTTGTAAGCAGTTTGGTTTGAAATCCTTCGTGATTTCGATTGACTACCGGGATTATATGGGCTCAAGTTTGAAAATTTGAGCGCTTCGGTGCTTGTTTTCGTACTTGTGCTCTTATAATTTGGTCGGTTCTGTTACAGTCCATTTTGGCAGATGGAATAAGTCTTGTGATGTTGGATACGTTCCCTCATCCAACAGTTCCGAGTTGATCCTTCTAGTCTGCCTCGCAGCTGTCCGGTGCATATCAGCACCTAATCTAGCACCACATCGGACTTGGGTAGACTGATGCCTATGAGCCTCACCTGGTCCATGTTGTCGTGCTATTCCACTAACACTAATCTTAGATGCACTGTGTCCTTCCTTTAAAGAAAACAGTGTAGCCAATTAGATTGTATTATGCCGAGTAGCAACTAGGAGCACGTAGTCGTTTCTAGAGCCGTATTCCACTGGGTTCCTTATTGCTATCTTGTTCATCATAGTACCGAGTTCGATGGGCCTTGTAAGATCTATAATCTTGTATCCCTTGAAGATATTGGTAATAAAAAAGTCTTGTTTCTTGGAGTTATTGTCTTCTGTCTATCCGAGTACTTCTGAATGATCTCCGGGTTGTTTCTGAAACTGAAAGCCCAAGTTTGGTTTTGGTAATTAATGACACCAAGTTGCTAATGCCATGTGTTAAGTGTTTTGAGTTAGGCATAAGCAACACATGTGATGAAGGTGTACGTGGCAAGGAGTGGTGGCCACATGATCACAAAGAAATGGTGCATGGACATGAAATGACGATCATGGTGGAGATGCACATAATATGATGGACATGATGATCAAGTGGAAGAGAAGGTTCTAAGAGCGCAAGGCAAAGGTATAACCATAGGGTTTTCCTTTTGCCGGTCTAAGATGAGCAGAGAAGTGATTGACCGAATTTAGGATACATAGCCGACTATCAAGAGGGGCAATCACGGTTAGCTCGGGAATCAAGTGCCACTAGATCAATATCTTGAGCATATGCATTAGGATCTAGTAGAGAGCTAACATAACGCCTTGAAAACGTTTGTGAAATGCTAACACACATGCACATGGTGGTGTACACTTGGTGGTGTTAGCACATTTGCGAAGGCGGTGGAGTTTAAGCGGTAGAGAGGGGTTTGGGTTCCTCTCTCCCTCCCGCCGAGCTTACGACGCGGGATTCAGCGCTTTTTGGGGAAGTGAAACGCCTATTTTCTACTGCGCCGGAAGTCGGAAAAGAAACGAAGGCGAACGGTGGTCACTGTGGTGACCGGACGCTGCACCGGACGCGTCCGGTCAGTTCTCGCAGCAGTCAGGCACGCGGGTGCTAGGGTTTGCAACCGGCGCGTCCGGTCTCTCATGGAACCGAAGCGTCCGGTCAGGCACCTAGAGGGGCAGAGCTGGACGTAGAGCCGACCGAACGCGCGATGCGTCCGGTCACGTGCGATCGGACGCGTCTGGTCGCGGTGGGAGCTCTCTGGACTCCGATCGGACACCGGGTGCAGCGTGTCCGGTCAAACACTGAAGCGCGTCTGGTCACGGCAATGGCTACTTCTGACACGCACTGTTTTCGCTTATCCTGTAGTGATCGGACGCGTCCGGTCAGCACGTTTTGCATTGCGTCGTCCGGTAACGGCTAGCTGCGTACCCCTTCGCTATAAATAGAAGTTGGCCGGGGTTTGGGGGTAACTCTTGCATATTTTGAGACCTTGAGACATCCTTTGAGCTAGAGAACAACCTCTCCACTCATCTCTTTGCTTAGTTGCACATCTTAAGTGAGATTGAGTGAGATTCAAGTGTATTGCTTGAGAGTTGCATTCTAGAGGCACTTGATCTTCGAGTTGTTGTGGATTTCTTGTTACTCTTCCGTGTTTCCCAACACGGTAGATGGCTTGGAGCAGCGGAGGAGTTCGCAAATTGGATACTCTAGTGGAGCTCGTGGCTTGGAGGATCACCATCTTGTGTGCGGTTGTGCGGCACCCGCCGAGGGCTCGACTCTTGATAGTCAATTAGCTCGCGAACCGACAAGTGGGTGCATCGCCACAACGAGGAGTAGCTTGCCGAGAAGCAAGTGAATCTCGGTAAAAATCTTGCGTCATTTCTTTGCCGAGGATTTCTCTTGTGGTTGCTCATTGTGATTGATTCTTTGAGTGCATTACTTCTCTACATCGTTGGTATAAGAATCAAGTCACTTGCTCTTTACTTTCTTGTACTAGTCCTAGTGTAGTTTGCTTAGTGTAGCCTTTATCACATAGGAGTAAGTATCTTAGTGACTTAGTCTTGTTGGTGTGTATTAGAGATCATAGCCTTGCTTCACTAGAATTGTATAGGTGGCTTGCATAGTGTAGTTGAGCTAGTGCTAGATTTAGCTTAGCCATCTTTTATACTAACGTGGTTGTTTAGTGAAGCTTGTAGATTTTTTAAATAGGATATTCACCCCCCCTCTAGCCATTTGGACCTTACAGAAACTTCTTTGCCTATATTGTAATTGTTGAGTTCTTTCTGAGAGTTTCAGGTTGAAACTACTTGGCAGCAATTTCTGTGGATGGATAAGTCTGAAATCTACCCGTTGCACTGTTCCGTGTGAAAAGGTGTGTCGTTGTCATTTCAGTCGTGTCAGGCAGTTAATGTAAGAAGGTAAAAACTAAACCGCCGTGTTGGTTGCCGCGTCTAGTGGGCCGTGTTTTTACCATTATAAAGGTAAATACCCCATTTTCTTCATTCTCTTCATCTGCTTCACGCTTTTGCCTTTCGGTTTCCAAGCTTGCAAACCCTAGTCCCATCCTCCGGAGAGCCGCCATCCATCATTGCCTATCCACCGCCGCCCGTCCCCTGCGCATCTAGCTCGAGAGAGCGCCCTTGGTGTATGGGCAAGAAGGCAGCAGGCAACAAGAGAAAGGTCGTCGAAGTGGATCAAGAGAAGGCTCTTGAGGTGATCGAGAACCAAGAGTTCATTGCCATGAGGACCACGGTGAACAACTGTCCTGCTCCGAGCACCAAAGAGGAGCAATTGAAGGAGTTGGCCGATGAGGGCCTGATCCAGGAGAAGGGTCTTGCCAAGTGGAGGGCGCCTAGTGAGCACCGAGTTCCCTATCTCAACCCTAGGGAAATTGTTCTTTTCCTATCTTTCATTCGTGTTGGCCTGTGTCTCCCTGCTTCTCCTTTCCTTCATCATTTCTTTTGTTACTTTGATCCCTGAACCATCTCACCCCAAATGGGGTTTTACATCTCTTTGTCTTTGTTCATTTTTGTGAAACTTTCCTTGGAATCCTCCCTTCTATCACTCTCTTTCGGTATCTTTTCCGTCTGAAACAACACCCTACGTCCGACAATACTTCTATCCTAGGAGGGTGCGGTATTCAGTTTTGCCAGAACAAGTAGAAGGAGTACTTCGATTACACCTTAGTTGACTCAGTGAAAGACTGGAGGACTGAGTGGTTCTACACCGGGAATATGGATCCTCCCCTTGCTGCGCATTCAGATGCCGGTCCGGTCATCAATGACCGGTGGGAGAAGACGCTATTGATGACCAAGGAGCTCCAGAAAATCAAGCCGCTCCTTGACAGAATCAAGACCTTGAAACAACAAGGCTTGACTGGGTTTGGGATCATGGCTAGCTACCTTTGTCATCAAGTTTAGTCCTTGAAGGCAAGGGAAACCTATGGCTTCAAGTATGTTGGGGCCGAGGACCCGTCCCGGATGGTTTCGACAAGGGAGCTGACGGAGGATGAAGTCTTGGAGTGCCTCTGGAAGATTCTAAAAGGTGTGAGCGTCGTCCCGCATAGGGTTGACGAGTACACTGTCGCCAGTCCACCTCATGTTGTAAGTGTTTTCCTCTTTAAATTCATCGTTTTCCATCTTCTTTGCATAGTATCTTGATGTGAGTTGACTTGATGTAGGAGTGGGGGTGGAATTTTGATGACATGCCCCCACCACCTCCGAAGAACAGCCTGGTTGGGGCTAGGGAAGGCAGGGACCAAGGGGCCCTCGTGGGGATAGGTGAGTCTGGTGCTGCGGTCAGCTTATTGGGGGCTTCTTTGGCTGAACCCGGTTCGCTATACGTGGACTATGTTCCCCGAGTTGTGCCCCGTGCTGCCTGATCGACCGTGAAGAGGGTACTGGTGGATAGTTCTTCCATCAATGCATCTACTCCAAAGAGGCTTCGTTCTTTGGGTGCGCAAATCACAGGTAGCACGCTCCTAGGTGAGCATATCATTGATTTCATTTTGCTCTTCTTTTATGGTCCTTCTTTACTTGAGTTCTCTGTTTGTCTAGCTGGTTCCTTAGTGAACCTCGTTGAGAAAGAGGATGAAGAGGAGGACATGCCTCTCATCCAATCTTTGTTGTCTTCAACGATCCAGCTTCTTTTGTTTTTGATGTTCTCACCCTTTTATCAGTGGTCGTAAATCGGACCAAGGTTCTGGTGGAGTCATAGTGCCAGACCTGTCATCTCCTTCCCAAGCGGGTGTTGATATTTTGTCTGCTGCCATGCCTCCTCCTAAGCCAACATCTGGTTGGCTTGGTGGCATTGGTATGATGAAGAAGAAATCTGATAAGTGAGTTTTTCTGACTTGTCTGCTCGGCTCTTTTCTTCTTTATCTGATTGTATTTCTGATGAGTTCTTTCATACTTGAAGGTCGGCGTTGACACCATCCCCTAGCCCCGAGTCAACTTCCACCTCCACCCAGATTGACGCTGCGCTGGTGGTTGCCTCTTCTCTGTCTGTTGGGTCCTAGGACTCAGAGCGTACTGTCAGCATGGCGGTGGCGGAGGAGGCGACCACCGTGGTTGAGCAACACTCTATCGATCAAGCGGAGTCCGCTCGGGTTGAGGAGGACATGACCGTGGTGCAAAACCCAGCTGCATCTGCGGCTGGAGTTGCTGTTGTTCATGACACGGCCTTGGTCGAGGCGTCAGCTCTCTCACCACCTTCCCTTGGTGTTGTTCGCTTTGCGGGTGATCAGCATCTGGCGGATGAGGTGTTGAGGGAGTTTGACCCTGCCTTCCATCTTTCTGAGTTGTCCTCTTCATGGGCTAGCTTGATGGCGGGGGCGGCTTCTTTTGGAGACAACTTACAGGTGAGTAATCTTTGTTCTTTGTTTTCTCTTTCTTTTTGGTTTGGTGTTTGCTTCTTTTGCCTTCTTCTTCTTATCTTTCCTTTTCTTCGTCTACGGCCTACTCTCGGAACCACTTGAGCTTCTTTGGCTCTGGTGAAGTTGAAAAGAAACTGGTCTCCAAGGTGAATCTCTTGAAGGCCGAGTTGGCTAGTAAGCATGCCGAGCTTGACGCAGAGCGCCAGGGACGCCAAGTCACCGAAGGAGCTCTTCGCGCCCAAATTGGTGAATTGGAGCGGAGGAAGGTTGATCCCGTCGAGAAGATCATGCTGTCGAGGTCCATCGAGCTCTTAGATGCAAATCCGCCGAAAGCCCCTACCTGGCGCGCCAGCTGTCGATGTTTTACCACCGATAGCCTGTCATGGGGGTACCCGGGACAGTTTTTCGGGCTTCATCGTATGCAGAACTCGACGGTTAACGCAAGAGACAGTCGATTTATACTGGTTCGGTCCCTCGTGATTGAGTAATAGCTTTTACGTCCAGTCGGCGTTAGCCTTTGCGTTAGATTGATTGTTATGATCGTGTGTTCTTACAAGGGGTGCCTATAGCCTCTCTTTATATAGGTAGAGACGGCTATAGTGCTGTTACTGTCTTAGTCGGATTCAAAGAAGGTGTCCTGATCTAATTACAGAAGGTACTTTCTATTAGGAGTCCGACTAGTTTGGCCTGTTCTACTCGGAATCAGTGTCGTTTGTCATCACGCCTCTTCTGTCTAGCGGTGGGCCAGACCAGGGCCCATTGCCAGTAATTGTTCTGATGAGGAACCCTATGGGTCTCGTATCGACAATGCTCTAAAGAGGCCGTATAGAGGTGATCACCTTAGGATGCTCGTCTTAGAAAATCATACAGTCATTTTAAGGGTCCATCTCTAATAATGATCAGAAGAGTTGGGCATTTTAAGGATCCATCTCTAAAATAGTTGCATCACCTTATGATGCTCGTAGTCGGATAAAGATAAACTTTTTATTAAAATTGTAGCTCCCGACGCGATATGTAACTTTGTCGTTGAGAAGTTTTTCATTTTAATTGTGTAGTTCCAAAATATTTTTGTAAATTCAAAAATTTTGAAAGTTGAAAGTTTCAAACAAACATGGATGTTGACATGACCTATACTAAAGTTCTCGATACAATATCCACATTATAGTTGAATTTTTTATTTAAAGTTTTTCTAGAGTTCCAGATGTGTGTTTTAACTTTATATATTTTGAAATTTAAAATTTAGAATTTCCTTAATGTTCACAAAGTTAATTCCAAAGTATCCCCACCGCCGGACCCATCTTGAAGCCATGCCCCCGACCAACACGTCCTGCCCGAACTCCCCGCCGAGGAAGTCGATCACGAAGTCCTCGTCTAGCGTCATGGAGTACATGCACGACAGCTGGTCGACCGGCCCGCCGGCGGTCTCCACGTGCCCAGGCGTGAACTCGTCAATCCAGCGGGCCACTCGCTCCACGACGTCGCCGCCGCCGCCAGAGACCAAGTCCCGGTCGTCCGAGTCGCACGGCGGTCTGCCGTGATAGTTGATCTTGATCATGCCCGGGCGCTCCAGCGATGGCATACTTTACACGTAGAGGGGGTTGCAGTAGCTCGAGAACATGGGGAAGTCGGCCTCCGCCGTCAGCTCTCCCTCCCGTCAGCTCGAGAACTTTGCATCATGAGTTTCCATAATTTTATTAGCCAGGACTTCCTAGAACCAGAGGTCAAACATTTATATGTTATACTAATATGATTGTACTTGATGTGTTAGGGGATATCCGCCGCCGGGTGGATTTGTAAATTTTATAAATCAGCCTCAATTTCGGACGGCGCATCCACCTCCGCTTCCAGGAGAAAATTTCCACCTTGTTGGACGTACTCATGCCTTCGACCCATTATCGAGGAGAAGGTTGTTTTGTGCAACAGCGTGAAATCCCATTCAGATTGCATAAATGACTACATAGTGTACTTGGTACATTTGATCACAACACCATCCATCCATTAAATGCTACAGTTTGTCTATGAAACAGTGAAATGAAACCCTCCACTGAGAGAGCCAGATTCATTTCTCAGTCTAGGTCCATGAAGCTGATGTGGCAGTCTTGGAAACAGTAAAGTGAAACTTGCCACTGAGACTGGCCTTACAGGACCAGCGTGTGCAGCGGCTGGACCGGGAGCTGGAGCTCCACACTGGCGATGGACTTGATGAGCCTGCTCACGAACGGAGCCCAGCATGGGCGAAACTAGGCTCCCCCCCTTGGCCTGTTAGAAATTCGCAAGGCCCGGTACTTATCCAGGCCTCCATCTAGTAGAACTCTAAAACAGGCCAACAAACCACCCATCAGCCAACACTCACGTATGCAACAGCTTGGTGGGGCGTGGCCGCATGGAGCGAGCCAGCAACAAGGCGGCCAACCGCCGCCGTCGCCGCTCGATGGAACTGATTCAGTGCTCGCATCTCCGAATGCTACGCCCAGGTGGCCAACAGCCGAGACTCACTGATTCGAAGCTTGCGGCGTGTCGTCGTGGTGCCCGTAGTCGTCGTGCAGATCTCTGCGCTTTCGCCTCTTGCTGCTACAGGTTGTGTGTTTCTTGTATCCCAATTTTTTTCATAGTTGTTGCTAGTTAATTTGGTATGATTATGCTAGATTAGCAATCAAATTGAATACATTCATAATTATGGTGCATCTAGAAACTCTCTATTCCGTTTTTTTCTTTAAGAAAAAAACGAGATGTTCGACTGTTGGGGAAAAGAAGGGGGAGATGAAAATTCATTTGAAAATTCATTTTTTATATTAACTGTAGTTGACTTTTAAAAAAAATTGCCCCCCTCCATTTGCTTCACCCTCCGTCGCTGAGCCTGCTGGTCCATGCGCCCACCGTTATGACGCACTTGGCGCCGTGGAACTCCTCGCCGGTGCTCGTCTTCACCACGACGCCTCCCTCCGGTCCCTTTCCCTTCCTGATTTTGACGACCTCCGCGTTGTCCCTCACCACGGCGCTCTTGTGGACGGCGAGATCCTGGAACATTTTGACAGCCCCGGTCACGTGCAGCACGCCGGAGCCGTGCTCGCTCACCGCGGCCACCCACCCATCCAGGAGCCGGAACGCGCCTCCCCACCTCGCGGCCACGTCCACCTCCTCCGAGCCGGCATTTCTGGTGGTGGCGAGGACCGAGGCGTTGCTTCGCGGGCCCATTAAGAGCAGCGGCGTCGGGGTGAGGACGCGCTGGCCGGACTCGGCCTCAGCGTCCGCCCAGAGGCGGCCGGTGAGGCGCACCATCGGCGGGTACCGTGCGTCTGGGTAGGTGGCGCGGATGGTGCGCGACTCGCCGTGCGAGGACCCAAGGCCGTGCAGCAGGTCGAAGCGCTCCAGGAGCAGAACGCGCGCGCCTCGGGACGCCACCGCGTGTGCCGTGCAAGTACCCATGATGCCGGCGCCCAGGACTATCACGTCGAAGCCGAAACAGCGGGCGGCGGCGGGCACGGGAGCTGTGGGTGTGGGCAGAGGTGGAACTTGGGCCGTGCCGCCGGCACGTGCTACGTGCCGCTTCGGGTCGTGTTCTCTATGCATGGGAGGCACGTCGGACCGTGCCGATATGGCACGGTGAATATTTTTCTTCGCTCCAAGCACGACCCATGGCACGCCTATTCTACACATTAGGTGTAGAACACCACAAGCCAAAATTGATCTAAAAAATACTGAGTGCTACTGAACCATGTTCAGTATCAGTCAGTACTACGCACAGTACCATGAAATACTGAATAATACTGAAACGCGACTACTGAACATTACTGAATTTTGTTCAGTATAACAACTCGGCGTAGAATAGTATATAGTGTACTATTTTAATAAGTTTAGTGATTTTTATAATTTATTTAAGAATTAGATAAGAGGTAGTATAGTAAATGCTAGAAATTTTTATTGTATAGTTATAGAAGTGTCTACGTATCATTTTCGTGCCGTGCCGGCCCAAGCATAGCATAAGATGCGGGCTAGGTCATGTAGTCCGCCGTGCTGAGATACTGGGACATTCTTTTGTTATGTTAGATAATTTTGATTATAAACTCACTTCATGTCTCTTGTTAAGCTATAATATTTTTCTCCGAGTCTAGAACAATTTTCTGAGCGGAGATATTTCTTCATTTTTCATGACTTACAACCGCTCAATAGGGTTCCGGCAGACCTTATCTCCCTCGTGCCCATACAAGTTAGGGTATCATGCCCAAGCACGGTATAGAGTTCGGTTCTAAAATAAATTGGAATACAAAGCGTTTCTGTGGTCTGCCGCTCTATAATGTGCCTGTACAGTTAGAGCAGAGTGTTCACACATGAGGAATCTAGCCCATAACCAATTGCAAAGCATGACGTGACCATTGATATAAATCTCTAAGGATGAATTAAAATGCATGACATAATCGCTAAATAAATTTCTAAACTACAAGTCATCCAAGTAACCATACAACATGTTAAACGTCCTGTTGTAATGCACGCGTAACAAGCTGATGCACATATACATTTACAAACGCCGATATATTTTCACTAGTAAATAAGAAATTGGGACACCAACCAAGGATTACTATAGAGAGGCACGACAGGTCCAAATCATCGAACCACGACTATAGGATGGAATAAGGCATATAGGGGCCGGAGAATAGCAAGACACCAAAGGACCTTTGAGAAGCGGTTCCAAAGAGGAACAACAGGTGTTCAAAGTAGGAAAACACAAAGAATTCGTGTAATCAATGGCAGCATTAACCACTGCACTTTCCTACACAACTTCTGTAAATACATTGCTTTTGCTACTCACTAGATATGTATCTATAAAAGCTGGAACAACTTAGGGTGTGTTCACTTCGTGAAAAGTAAGTGAAAAGTTACTGTAGCATCTTTCGTTGTTATTTGGCAAAATTTGTTCAATCATGGACTAACTAGGCTCAAAAGATTCGTCCCGACATTTACAGACAAACTATACAATTAGTTATCTTTTTTACCTACATTTAATGCTCCATGCATACGTCGAAAGATTTGATGTGATGGGTGGAAGAGAAAATATTTTGAGTTGGGATGGGAAGTGAACAAGGCCTTAATTTGAATACATTACTTTTGCTACTCACTCGATATGTATCTAGAAAAGCCAGAACAACTTAATTTGAAGTGGCAAGAGTACCTGACTGATGCCTACTACAGATCATAGTCAACTCAAAATGGAGAACGACGGACCAGCACCGACTGCATGTTAACAAATGTACCAACAAACAGAAGACAGATGGAAGAACGACAGACCAGCACCGACTGCATGTTAAGTTGTTAACAAATGTACCAACAAACAGAAGACACAGATGGTCTTAGCACATTGCCACATTCGTTACTCTTTAAGTTTTCATTGACAAACTCATGGAAAATCCTCACCCAGAAACTAGAGAACTACAACCAGAAAACATCTGTGCACCAAAAAAAAAACAAATCACTGGTAACTAGTTGCCTGCTCTATCAGAGCACGCTACAACAAAGACATGCTATCCGTTAACAGCTGCTGCTAGTGAAGCAACACTACAACATAGACGCTTCACCACATACAGCACTACATAATTCTTCACCTCAAAGAATCCAACATCCTCACATCATGCTTCTTGCGCCTGCAACGGTGATGACTCTTTTGCTCCCCAAAGTTATTGTCACCAATGATTCTCATTTTATTCATATCTGCAAAGGAGGGGAAAAGAACCATCAGCAAAGCTAGGAGCACACGGATAAAGAGCATACATTGCAACATAAGAATACCATCAAGAACGTTTCCGGTAGTGGTAGCTGCAGGAAACCAATACCAGGGCCACGAGTTCATGATGGAATTATCACAGTTGCACCAGACAACCACCAATTTTAGTAATAATAAAAAGTGCAGCAAACATAAAGACTGCCCATCCATCAAGTTCACACATAATAGCACCACTTGATGGCAATGAAGTTAATGTAGTACAAGTTAATCTTTGCAAAAGGACAATATTTCCAATTCTTAAAGTATGGTCAAAAGGATCTTTTTTTCCTTAAAATCCTAAATCAAGAACTAATGTGTCACCATCACTGCTTCGCCAGGTGCAGACAACGCCTCTGCATCAGACCAAGAGTCGTTGTCGGACAGACTACAGAACTCTCCTTCGCGTGAGCTGCAGAGCAAGAGGCCGCAGCGGGCCGCTATCAGGAACCCATGAGTCTATGGGCCGGACTGGAAGAATCCTTGAGGAGCCGTCATCAGATAGCTTAGACATATGCTTGTAAGAGGGGTATGAAATCTTGTAACAAACTATTTCTAAACTCTAATAGCAGACCTCGTCTTGCCTAGCTCTTCCTGCTAACCTTCCCCAATTCTGATTCCGTGCTATCGTACCTAACATAATCTAGAAATTTTGATTTTTTTTTAATTCCTACTCTACTGTACAAGCACATTGAGTTACAAAGGTATATGCGATAAGATATTAAACATGCATGGAACACCAATATTTCACATTGTAAAAAAAAGGTGTTACAGCAACCCTTCCAAGTCTGGAGGTACTACAGTTGTACAGCAATAGCCAGTACACTCATGGGTAATGCTACCTCATCACGTTGGGCTGACCATATCAGATCAGAATCGCATATATGATATGAGGACCTGGTCTCTGCACAGTCGTGGAAGAGTTGTTTCTTACTTGTTTCCTCAAAATAAACTAGGAACACATGGAAAATTAAATATATTCCCTCAAAGGGAGGTCAAATTTGATTGTTATGGCTTCACATGTATACAAAATATGGCATTATCATTCACTAGGCAATCAAGTAGCCAAGCTAGCGAACAACAGATCAGAAACAGAGTAAAGGGGAGGCTAAATAATGAAAGGCCAAAAATCTTAGTAGCATTAAACTAAATGGTATAATAGATGTAACAAGGAACAAAACCAATAATATTAATCTAAAATGATCAAACAACATTTATTAGAACACCTTTGTGGGTAGGAAAATACCAAAAACAATTTGATGCAACCCCAGTTGCTCGATGCATGAAATTGCTTTCTCATCAACTTTCCCAGAATTTATTCCATTCCAGAACATATTTGAACAAAAATTGCTAAGAAAACTGAAGACTCGAGAAAAATTCCCAAACACCTAACTGATGGATTAGCCAATTCTGTTATTTTAATTAACACCGCACAAGGGAGAGAAGTTGCAGCTCCCAAGCCGAGCAAATTCCAGAGCTCCTAATTCCAAGAATGAAACAACAGAATAACTTGGAAGGGAGCAGCGGAATCTTGCTGCAAATAATAAAAGGATCCGCTGGAGCCCTGAGCCCTTGTCCCGTGACAACATGTCAATACCGGTGCATGTGCCCTGAAGGCTGCAGCTGAAAGCCAGAGGCCTGCTTGGGGCCTTGTCGCTGCGGTTCTGCCTGTAGGGCCGCATGGTGCCTCGCCTAGCGGTATCTCAATGGGTGGGGTCTGGGAGCAAGGGCACTGCTGCCCGCAACATGAAAAAGAAGCGGCTACAATGGTGAAGACAAATCGAAGCACCAAGAGTGGCACAAGCCTTTGCCTGTACAAGCTAAGCTAGGGCTGGGCCTCCTTCGATGGGCTAACACTACATAGATATATTAAGTGCTACTTCGACTGGACCCGAGCAGCAGTCCACCCCCCCCCCCAACACAGGCGCTACAGCGGCCCCTGAACCTACCTCCCTTCCTCAGCCATGTACTTGGACTTTGCTGTGCTGCCACCATAACACCACCCGAGCCAGTGGTCCAGACTTCAAACCACAAATTTCACACAATTACCCTATCAGATCTTTGGCGCATGCAATAACTTGGTCCATTTCTTCTGAAAGTTTCATGGTTTAGCAGCCTCAGCAAAGGCTGTGTTTCCGAAACTAAATAAGTGGACAAATAAAACAAAAGGATCCATGAGGATTCAAACTGAAACATGAAACCAGACTTACACACTACTCTTTCAGATGAATCTACCATGAACAATACTTACCCTAAGCCAGCTCGCTAAATGTTACGTGCAAAAAAAATAGTTGATGAGATATGTCGAATGTTAAAACGTAAATGAGATTCCATGCATACCAAAGCTAAATCTTGAAACAAATGGAAACATTGGAAAAAAGGTATCAACAAAAAGACACCCAAGATAAGAAATCCATATTAAAATTAAACATATTGCAAACGGAATATTTGGTCAAATTGCAGTATTGCACAAAGCCATGAGGAGTATCCGTGCTACCAGTTCCAAACAGGGTCAGCTTTGACCTGATTACAATTGCAGTACCACAGGATCAATCTCAGTTATTTTGACGGAAAGGGACAAAAATGTGCATGTTAAGGACATAAAATGTACAAGCCAGACTAGACAAGAAATCATGTTTGGACATTCATTGTGATTTGTTTACATCAGTATAATCTGAAGCTCACAGTTCTCTTCTAAAAATCGAAATAGCTGGAATATAAAATAAGTCTAGCGATACTATACATGTACTCACATGCAGGCATATAGAAAGCATGCCCCTCAACAGACCAAATCATCCCAGGTAACATTATACTACTTCCTCCATCGTAAATATAAGTCATTTTAAGGTTTGTCCCAAGTCAAACGTTTTTAGCTTTGACCATCCATAGCTAAAAATCATAGACTGATAAAATAACATTGCTATTACTATTTGAAAAATATTCCCATAATATATACTCACTACGTCCCAGACTGATAAGCATATTTTGTACAGGGAAGAGTCAAATTTTACAAACTGTGATCAACAATTGGCCGCGTTATATAGAAGTTTAGGACATAAACTTGCATTAATATTTTAAAAAAAGTGCCTCTGAGATGATATTGATTCTTTAGCAAATGACAACATATTGTAAGAGAAATAGAGAAATTAAGGGTCAAAATCTATTTTGTATGACTTTTCCCTGGTCAAAATACACTTATCATTCTGGTATAGAGGTAGTAACTCCTTATATTCGAAACAACATTTTTATAGATACTTATAGTCAAAGTTCCATCTTGTAGGCCACATCAATGTCATGAACAACAAATATTTGTGATCTTGTTATAAAAGGAAACAAATATTTGTGATCGGAATGAGTAAAAACTAAAAAGGAATATTAATCAGGCAGAGTCATTTTGTTAGCCATACCACTACAAGCATATTGTATGGATAAACAAATGCATTTCCCCTAAAAACTATTTTGACTCAACTAATCCACTGCAAATATTTATGGTCAAACATCAACAGCAACGAACAAGACTTACGACACATTACGAGAACCAAGAACGGAGGAGCTCGATGCCCTATAATCATTTGATCCCGAATAAGAAATATCCATCAACACCAGAATCTCAATCTACAAAGTACAAAGTTAACAAACTAAGTTGTTCCAACAAACATATACTAAATCAAAGAAGTGCACACAGTAATGCTGCCAATAGCTCAGATCTATGTTGAGAGTCGGGAATACTAAAAGCTAAAACCAGTGACAATCCAAAGAATTGAATTCAAGGACGCTCATCACCTCCAATAACCCTGCCCCAGAACAGCTGCTGCCTCCCATCCTCCTCCTCTTCCTCTTCGTCGATCTCATCACCGTATCCCAGCTCCACGTCGCCACGGTACCCAGGTTCGCTCCCGTACCCAGAATCGGCGATCGTCGCCTCCGCTGCCGCGCCTACCCCACCGCTCGCGGCACCAACCCCACCAACGGGAGCCGGGCCGAACTCCGTCGCTATCGGCACATCCCTCATCCGCACCTCCCCGACATCGGACGCCCACATCTCCCCGCTGGAGTCAGTGGCGCCGCACGTGAAATGGAAATCGGAACACGTGCCGGATCTCCGGCGGTCGCTGCTGCGGCCGGACACGGACCGCGAGCCCGCACCGCGGCGGCGGCGCTTGCGGAGCCCGAGCCACCGGAAGGATCCGCCGCTACCGCCCACCGAGGGGGCAGGCGTTGGAGTCTCCGCATCAGGGAGGTGGGCCGAGGAGTGGGGAGCGGTGGAGCGGTCTGAGAGACAGGGCTTCTTGTGGAAGGGATGCCAGGAGGCGACGGCCTCGGCGAGGAGGAGGTGCGGCGGGTGGTGCCGCAGCTGCGGGGCGCGCGGTGTCATCGGCGCCGGAGGCGGGGGACGCATCGGGGTTGGGAAGTGAGCAGGGTGATCTCATTTTGTCTCGGCGGGGAAGGAATGTCTGTTTTTTTCTCAATTAGAAATATAATAATAATGTATCAGACTATCAGCTATTCAAATCAAATATTAAAAAAGAAGGCAAAATTGGAGTATATAAATAATATAAATAAATAGGATAAGATAAAAAAATAGATTACAGTATAGATATAGATTTTCTATGAATCAAGTAAAACTTTCAAAGAGTGAGACGTGCAATTATTTTGGGAATAGAGTATTGGTATATATATTGATTTTTAGGCATACTCTAGGTTCGTCACCGGTAGTTATGCCTATTTACTACAGCTCAGCTTCACTGGTGAAATAATTTTTATTAGTTTTGGCTCAAAAAGCAACTTTACCGGTAAAACTGGAACTACTTTGGAGAATTGTTTGACAAAGAGTAAAATGCATTGTAGGCCCATGGACTTGTCTCATTGTATCAAATAGATCCATGGACTCTCAAAATGCACATTTGGTCCCATAAACTTATTGTTGGGTTCATCGCAGGCCCAATCTTGCCTGGTTAGCTATTTTTTGCCAACGTGGGGTGGCCAGCGTGGCCCAACCCGTCGCCCAGGGCACGTGATGTGCGCGTGAGGCAGCTTTGGCCCCTAGATTTTTGCATCTTGGCCCCCCTGATCTCCTTCCCCTCTCATTTGTGGTCTTGCTTTACTGCCTAGTTTTCATCGCGCGCGGGAAGGCAAGGGTTGGCGGACGCGGGCGACTAAGCGGGAGCGGTAGGGGTGTTAATCGGCGGCGATCGACGGCTTCGCTTTAGGAGAGGGAGGTGAAGTCGGCTCCTGCATCCGATTTGGAGGCAAAGGTGCCGCGCCGTCAGCGTTTGGAGCACCACGATGGTGCTGAAACCGCGGTGGCAAGGGGAGCCGCCCCAGATTATGGTTAGTTCATCCAAGATCTAATCTTGAGTGCATTTGTGTTGATTGGAGTGTAGATTTTCGTGATGGGTTGTCGATTGCGCCATTTCTTTGCAGTTTTGGGTAGGCTAGGGTTTCTGAGTTCGTAATGTAATTGATTGGACTATACGAGTTGGTTCAGCTCTAAAATTGTTGACTTCAATCAAATGTAGGTGATGATAGTGACAAGTTCTCAGTGGAGGTACATCATTCTGGGATTCTTATAGGTCATGGCAAGCACCGTGTTTATGCAAATGAGAAAGTGAAAGTGTTCGACAATCTCTCAGCACGTTCTTGGTCTCTTTTGTGGTTTGAAAAGTTGAATTTTGCTCTTCATTATCCCAAGAACCCTGCTCTGCATGTGTACTGGTTGCTTCCTGGAAAAAAATTCCAGATAGACTCAGACTGATTGTAACAGAAAAAGAGGCATCAATTATGGCAGGTGTTGTGGACAGGGTGAAGACTTTAGTGTTGTATTTTGATCATGAAGGTTGTGCATTCAAATCAGACTTTTGGGATGATGTAGTTGTTAACCCTGTTGCATCCCTGCCCAAAGTGATTAGCCCCTCCAAATTTGGCAGTACACATGATAATAGTGAGACAGGAACCAATGTGAATGAGCATTCATCTGATGATAGTGATAGCACTAGTCTCAGTGAGTTTTATGACAGTGACTATGAAATAGGAGACGATGATGGCATATTTGATGACTATGTGGATGATGATGTTAGGGATAGAGTTGTAGGCAGAGGGAAGAAAAGAGGTAGAGGGACCAAGAAGACAGATGGTACAACATATGAGGGTAAAAAAGTCATTGTGCCTATGACAATGAAGATGAGGAGTCAACTGATGATGAGGAAGATGGATGAGGAGTCAACTGATGATGAGGAAGATGGGCTGCAATTACCTGAGTCAGATGGTGAATTAAATCTAGGTTTGATGTTCAAGTCTTTCAGGCCAGAAGACATGCACAATCTAGTGTTCAAAGTTAGGATGATGTTTGATTCAGTTCAATTGTTAAGACAAGCTGTGAAAGAATATGGTCTGATCCACAGAGTAGAGGTCAGCATGCCCAGGAATGAGAAGGACAGGATCACAGTTGTGTGCTGCAAAGGAAAATATCCTTGGAAGTTACATGCTTCACATGACAAGAGAGTTAATTCAATGGTGATTAAGACTTACAGTGCAAAACACAACTGTCAAAAGCAATGGGTGTTGAAGACTTGCACTGCTAAATGGCTTGCTGACAAGTATACTAAATGTTTCAGATCTGATAAGAAAATGTCTATAGCCAACTTTGCAAGAGTAGTGTAGAAAGAATGGAATTTGACACCTTCTAGGTCCAAGCTAGCTCGAGCAAAAAGGCTGACTATGAAAGAAATCAATGGTGATGAAGAAAAGCAGTACAACATGCTATGGAAGTATGCACATGAGTTGAGGAAATCAAACCCATAAAGTTCCTTCTTCCTAAATCTTGATGGCAACCTATTTAAATCTATGTATGTTTCTCTTGGAGCCTGCAAAATGGGTTTCCTAGCTGCATGTAGGCCTCTCATTTGCTTGGATGGGTGTCACTTGAAGACTAAGTATGGGAGAATCATGCTCACAGCTGTTGGTATTGATCCAAATGACTGCATCTACCCCATTGCATATGGTGTTGTTGAGGTAGAGTGCTTGGACTCTTGGAAATGGTTCCTGTAAACATTGAAGGAGGACCTAGGCATACAGAACACATTTCCTTGGACAATTATGACTGACAAGCAAAAGGTGAGATTTGAAACTTATCTGATGACTAACACATATTTATTTGACAACACCCTTGTACATTACTAATAGTAATTTGTACTTATGCAAGGACTGATTAAAGCTGTGGCTGCAGTTTTCCCAGAATCTGAACACAGATTCTGTGTTAGGCACTTGTATTCAAACTTTTAGCAGAACTACAAAGGTGAGAATCTCAAAAACCAACTATGGGCTTATGCTAGATCAACTACTCCACTGCAGTTTCATAAGAACATGGAGAAAATGAAAGTACTAAATGTGAAAGCATTTCAGTGGTTAGAAAAAATGCCTCTAATACATGGTGTAGAGCATTCTTTAGCACATACTATAAGTGTGACTTGCTGCTGAACAATAGTTGTGAGGTGTTCAATAATTTTATCCTAGAAGCCAAAGAATTGCCTGTGCTGACTATGTTAGAAGAAATTAAGGGGAAGTTAATGGCAAGACACTATTTGAAAGAAAAAGAACCTGGAGAAATGTGGCAAGGTCCTATCTGTCCTAAGATTAGGAAAAGGTTAACAAGATAACTCAGTGGTCTAACACATGCTATCCCATACCTTCTGGTAAAGGATTTTTCCAAGTGATGGATAGGGACCACTCCTTTGTTGTTGACATAGGAGAAAGAAAATATGAGTGTAGGAGATGGGACCTAACAGGGATACCTTGTTCACATGCCATCTCATGTCTTAGACATGAAAGAATACCAACTGAGACTATGGTGCATGATTGCTATAGTTCTGCAAGATTTCTGTTAGCATATGGGCCCAAAATCAAGCCTTGCAGTGATCCCACCACTTGGAAGAATGTTCCTGGACCAGAGGTGCTGCCCCCCAAGTACGAGAAAAGGGTTGGAAGGCCCCCCAAGAATATAAAGAAGCAACCAATAGAAATTGAAACAGCTCAGGGAACAAGAGTATCAAGGCATGGGGTCAGCATGACATGCAGCTATTGTGGAAAGGAGGGTCACAACAAGAAAGGATGTGCTCTCAGGAAGTCTAGGGTGCAACCAGAGGGCAATGTGCCTAGTGCTAGTGTGGAACCAACAGAAGAAGATGCACCAACTGGACAACATTCTGGATTTCATTATGATGAAAACATTTATGCAGAGGAACCAATTTCTCAGGTACTTGCATAGGGACAGTAGTTTTTTTGGCATTACTTTCACTACTTGCTATTCTGATGTTTTTTTGTAGTATTCAATGCGTTTTGAAGATGGGACACAACAACTACCATTCTCTATGCTGGTAGGAGGAAGCCAGCCCCTTTTGACACAACTCATAGAAGACAATCACCTACCTTTGTCACAGCTAGTTGGAGACACCCTCATTTCAAGGCTGGATGCAGAGGTGAACACATTTTCATCATTATTAGTGTTTGTGCATGTAGCTATTGCTCTAACTGGTTGGACATGACACAGGCTTCACAGGTTGTACCAAGGAGGACTTCACCACTTGGTCTACCTGATTCAAGCTTTATCATGTCAGACTTACCAGCTAAAAGACTAGTGGCCCCATCAACTGCTACGGAAAGAGATCAAGCTGCTTTGGAAAAAGGCCAGGCCAAAGCCTCAACTGCAAAAAAGGCAAAGAAGACCAAGAAACAAGATGAAGAAAAAGCTTGATCAAAATGTGTGATGCCACTGTGTGTGTAGGCATATATTTTGGACAAGGGACTTATATAGACAGTACATGTATTTTGTACAGAAATGCACCAAAGACAACTGCATGGGTGCTTTCTAACCTTTTGCAATATAGATAGGGCTAAGGTAGAAGTTTCAAACTACCTGTTGGATGGCTGGTCTCTAATCTTTTGTATGTATGATATATGATGCATCAAACTGTGATGCTTCTCTTGCTCAAATGTGCAATTTGAAACTATCAGAATGCAGTTGCACTCTTATATATATATATATATATATATGTGTGTGTGTGTGGGGGGGGGGGCCTTATATCATTTCTGTGAAAATGTAATGCTCACACCACCTAGCATCACTATGAAAATGTCATGCTCACACCACATTGCCTTATCTCATTTGTGTCAAAACTGTGAAAATTTAGGAGGGCTTGAACAACAGAACACTTGTATTAAACATAGAGGTCCAAAATACATTTGTTACTCCAACTCACACCACCTAGCATCACTAACACACCACAGGTCTCATGCTCACTTCACCAACAAACTGGACACACAGGATTGCAACACACACAAAGACATATAGCTCACAGCAGCATCAATCCTTCTTGTCCACTAGGGACACATACTAGCTCCTTCTTCACCATTGCTGCCCCAGATGGACAAGTATCTTCAAATTGTGATGCTTCTGGTTCGACATTGATGGCTGAACTGCTGCATTCCCTATCTTTTCCTCCCAACAGGACCGCCAGCTCTCCCTTCCTAGCCAAGTCCCTGAGGTGATCCATGTACTCATCTTCCTAGTAGAAAAAAGGACACCCAGAGTTCCTCTGCAAACGAATTGAAACCACGGTGAAGAACCAACTAAAATCCATCAACGAATCACAAAACCCTAACTGACCTTATGGAAGGGGCAACAGTAGAATACTTTTCCCAAGCTCGTCATCACCGTGGACACACGCCGCACCACACGCCGCCGCCTGCATTCTGAGCAGATGATGAGGGGAGCACTCCATTAGGCGCTGCGCCACTCCCTTGCTGTGCCATGGAGGAGATCGAAGGAGGGAGACAGAGAAGAGCAGGCGGCAGGGAGAAAGAGGCCACCGCGAACAGGAGGATGAACGACCTCGGGGGCCAAAGCTGCCTCACGCGCACATCACGTGACCTGGGCGACGGGTTGGGCCACGCTGGCCACCCCACGTTGGCAAAAAATAGCTGACCAGGCAAGATTGGGCCTGCGGTGAACCCAACAACAAGTTCATAGGGCCAAATGTGCATTTTGAGAGTCCATGGACCTATTTGACACAGCGAGACAAGTCCATGGGCCTACAATGCATTTTACTCTTTGACAAAACAGCATCTCCTCGTTGACAAAATGAATAAAATAATCATAATATTATTTTCTTTCTTTTCCTCTTTTTTCTTTCTTTCTTTTCCTTCTCTCCTCTCTCTTTCCCGTGTCGACCTCTCTTTCCTTCCTTCTCTCTTTTCTTATCGGAATGCTCCATCGTCTTCATCTCTCTTACCTCCTCTCCTTCGCCCCGTCCTTGCTCTGATGACCGACGCTCACGCTCAGACATGTTTCAACTCTGTCCTCTTCGCACAGTAGTGACCCACCCCGGCTCCGTGTCGCCTGTGTCGCCTCGCCCTAGAGCTCCGCATCACCCTGCCCCACCCCCTCTGCCACCAGCGTCCCAGGGAGCTAGGGGCAGCGTGCCTGACGTGGCAGTGCCTCAGCGCCCGTACGGCCCCGTCCACCCCTCACCGACCCGGGGTCAAATCCGGCGGTGGCGGTGCTAGGGCCCGTCAAAGCGGCAGTGAACGAGGAGAAACCGCTATTTTCAGGTTCTTCCCGCATACATTCCACGTGAGAACGCGATTTCATTGATTATACGGTGAAATTGTTTGGAAATCACCGGTTTGGTGGGTGAAGCAAGAAAACAGTTTCATAAGCCGTCCAAAATTCCCTACCAATTACCAAACGGGCGTCAGATAGCTGTTATTTCTTTTGTTTTTGCAAAGGCTAAACAAAAACGGTCCATCAGATCAGCACCGCTGAAACCCACGGCGGCCCACGAGGCCCCAACACGCCCGCAACGTCGCGGTTCATCGCACTCCGCACGAATCTCGAAGCGCCCCGCCGCCACATTCGCCAGAGCTATATCACCAGGACCACGGGCTCCTGTCGCAGGTTCGAGTATTCCACCACGCGGCGTCGCCTCCCGACCCCCGAACCTTCTCGAGGTCGAGGACCCTCTCCCTCTCTCCCCTCGCTCCAGGAGGTGCGCCAGACTAATCCCCACACTGGCTTTTTTTCCCTGTTTGCTCCGATTTTGTATCGATGGTAATCGCCGCCCGTTCCTCTCGTCGTCTCGTCCGGTCGTCCTTACCTTTCCTTTGATTTGCGAGGGATCTCTAGTCAAAATCTCTCTTTATGTAGCCGTTCAGTTCGTTGCGGTTTTGTTTGACGAGTAGTTGAGTAGACCCACCCCTAGCAATACACCCTTGCATGGTTCGATTAGGTTTTTGTTCATCTTTTCCAGCTGCCATTCTGCCTAAATTGTTGAACCGAACCTCCTCCGGGGCTCTCTTTGTTGAAGTTCGTCACGGTGCCCCCCATGTCAGTGTGTTGTAAGGTTGGAGCTGCAATGATACTTAAAACCACAGAAGCCTTGATGCATGATTGAACACGGTACAAGTTGTTAGGTTTGAAATACCCGTGTAGTTTGATTACCTGCATATCAGTGGGTGACACACGTTGCAGAATTGTACAGTGCCTTTTGAAATAATAGTATAAATAAATAAATAAAAAGGAAGATAGAGAATATGTTATGGACTCATAGTGCCCTTTGTTAAAATTTCCGATGATGAAGCATCATTTCTTTCTTGGTCAAGGTCTCAAGGACGCTGCTACTTCATTTTTTTAATAATGCTTAGCGTATAGTCATGGCCCATCATGTTCTTCCTGTTGAGGATATTTTAAATAAAATTCTGGCTCTTGCTATTACCATGGTATGACTGTCTCCTTAGAAAATTGGTGTAGGGTTTTTGGTAAATGACACATTCTTGGAGAACTATATTCTTTGGTGACCCTACTATCTTTTGCATGCTAAAATTGTGTCGTGCTTTGCCCCAACATTTTTCCCATTTATGAGACAATGATGTACTTACCCATGTTGGACTGCAGAAAACAATGAGCAGACGCAACAGCCGTACCATCTATGTAGGCAATCTCCCTGGGGACATCCGTGAGAGGGAGGTTGAGGATCTCTTCTACAAGGTGGGTTGCAATTGTTTTACATGTATACCTTTGTCTGACTTTTCATTTTGCAAGCAAGTGTTAGATTGGTCAGGGCATATGCTAATTCCTGCCCAGTCAATAACATTTTCTGTCTCAGCAAGACAGCAATTTCAGTATCCTATTAATGTGAGAATGTAGTATGGAGCTGAATGTTTACTTTTTTTATTTATGACATTAACTACTTCTTCCGATTCCAAAATATAAGTCCATCTAGTATTCTCTTAGATCACCAATTATAAGTCCATCACAACTTCGTGACATCTTTTACTCTCATTCTTCCATGTCTACACCTGCTTAAAGGCGCCTAATCAATGCAGTACACTTGTTATCTACCTTAACTGTATGGCAACCGGGTCATTGTACTCCTTACATTACTCTTGTGCCAAAGTCCAAATGGACCATCAGAGGGAGTAGTATATTATCTAAAATTTGGTTGGAATTTTATTTGAGTTCAATACGTGTTTTTTTATTGAGTTGTGTCAACTAAAGAAATGTCATATATGTAGTTCTCTGTCTGAACTGAACAATATTATCTGTTTTGCAATGACACCAGATACCTTTTATTTTGTCTCTGCATCACCTATGCTTTTATTGAACCGTTATGACAATGCGACCTTTTTTTCCCCTTCAATGTATGATTGTGCAGTATGGTCGTATTTTGGATATCGACTTGAAAATACCTCCAAGACCCCCTGGATACGCTTTCGTTGAGGTGAGCATATTTTGCTATGGTCTGATTCTGTAAGAATAGTATTCTTTTATGGGGCCTGCTTTTAAATACGTACAACTGCTCTATTACTCTGTTCAGTTTTAAAACCTATTTTAGATCATGCTTTAACCATTCAAATCAAACTGACTGATATAATTTGTTTTGATGTCACCAAACATTTGGTGCTAACAAAAAAAAATGATGCTTTTTATAGTTTGAGGATCCACGTGATGCTGATGATGCAATTTATGGCCGTGATGGGTATAACTTTGATGGCTACAGGTTGCGGGTATGTATAACAAGCTTTTATTTAATGATTCTCCCAGAAGAGAGGACTGGTTTGGGTTTTCTTGCATTTACTGAAAATGCATTTTCTACTCAGGTTGAATTAGCTCATGGTGGCAGAGGTCAGTCTTATTCTTATGATCGTTCAAGCAGCTATAGCAGTGCACGCCATGGAGGTGTTTCTAGGCGCTCTGATTTCCGTGGTTGGTACTTTTGTCATATGAGAAAGTTTCCTAGCTCCTTACACGGACTTTCAAGTTTCATTTCCTGAATCGTGCAGTTATGGTCACTGGTTTACCTTCATCGGCATCATGGCAAGATCTGAAGGTAATTTCTTTATAATTCACTTCTTCCAGGACTTGTGCTGGAAAGAACTCATTTACTACATTTCAGGACCACATGCGGCGCGCCGGCGATGTCTGTTTCTCTGATGTATACCGTGAAGCCGGAGGTTAGTTATTTGAGCACTCCTGAACACATTTTCTGCTATCTCATTGCAGCATATGGTTGTAAACATAATCCCTGATTTTGTAATTATGTTTCCTAACTTATTGCTTCACTGCCCCTTTGAAGTATGAAATATTCAGGCTTTATCCTGAATTTCTACATATTGATGATATCTGCTCCTTCTTTCTTGTGCTGCAGAAACTATTGGAATTGTGGATTATACAAATTATGACGATATGAAATACGCGGTGGGTTTAGCATGTCGTTTACTCATTTCTTTTCTTCTAATGTGAATTTAAAACCATTTTCTCTCATCTATTACTGTTTCAGAGGGTCTGTTTTACTGTTGAAGAGAGTGCTCTAATTAAATGTCTGTTCTTTCCTGTTTCATGTGTCATGATTTTATTCATGCATTTCCTCTTGCCATCGTGTAGATTAGGAAGCTTGATGACTCACAGTTCAGGAATGCATTTTCAAGGGCGTATATCAGGGTATGTATTCTCATGTTTGCCCCAGTTTAGTTTTGGAAATTGTTACAATGCCTTGGATCATGTCTATTTGATTATGAATTATGTTGATTCTTGTTCTATTATAGGTGAGGGAGTATGATGCTAGATCACGAAGCAGAAGCCGTAGCCGCTCGTACTCAAGAAGCCCCAGTTACAGCAGGAGCAGGAGTCCAAAGTATGTAACTATGCATACATGCTGACAAATTTGATATCCAAGTCTTATGGCAGCACTAATTATTATTTGTTGTTACTTAGATCTCTTTCTCGGTCACCCTCACCTGTGGATGAAAGGTACGTGAATCTATGTCAACAAGAAATGTACATTTGCGAAACTGAAAGTGCTAATATTGTTTGAAGAAAACAGATTGTCAAATAAATGGTGAAACCAATCAGATCTTGTCCTGAATCATCTTTAACGTATGCTAAAAAAATATTGAAACCTGACTTACATGTCATCATTTTGTAGACTAGCTTAAAGCAGGGCCAGGGCAAATGTAACAACTGATAGGAGAGTGCCACATTAACTTAATTATTTCCTACTATCTGATATACTCTTGTCGAACAAACAAAATGCCCGAGCTGAGAGACTGCATTGTACATACTTCTGCAAATGCAGCTCTGAATTTTTAAGCATGTTCTTTACACCTTATAGAACATGCTGAAGGTTTGGCTCTATCACAAACTTCTAGATAAATCTTTCAATGTTGTAGCAGGGAGTATTGGATCCTTCAGAAGCATGTCAAATTGAGAGGGTATAGAAAGAGGTGTTACCAGAATTTTACCTTCTTTCAAAACAAAACTTTTGTCACCTTTTCCTGCCATACCAGTCATCTCCATAGCATGGCAGAACCTCTTTGTTTCCTTTTCCTCATGGAAAAGCTTCAGCCCTCTCCTTATTTATCAACTTCATACATCATTAACCCAGAGCTCTTTTTTCTGAGTTTAACAACAAATTTTTCCTGCTTTATATTTTAAAAGTAGAAAAAGACTACAGATAAAATTCACATATATTCACCTCAGATTTTAATAATAATAACATATTTCAAAAGAAAATATGTTTCTGCTTTTTGTTAAAGCAAGAGGAAGAAACAAAGTTCGGTGCCAGAACACCTCCTGAAATCACCTGTGATATGTTTTTTTGGTGTACTGATTTCTCTTTAAATTAGCATAACTTTTTGTGATGTACTGATTTCTCTTTAAATTAGTATGACTTCAATTTGCTCTGTGGTTCAATGATTAAACATATAGAGCTTGCTGGCTAACCTCCACTGTTCAAGGTTTGCTTTTGTTTTTCCTAGATTTGGCCATGCGGCGATCTGGGGACTGCATTGATATAATATTGGATGTTTTGAGAATCGGAGTGGATGGTTTGGGACTTTGGATAGTAGAGCTGGATTGTGATGCATGTATGACAAGTGGGCTACGACCAGTCCTAGGAGCAAGATAGGACTGACAGTAAGAAAATGTGAAGTGAATCTTGTGGTGTTATTAAAACAAATGTCTACTATTAAGTTCAATGACTCCATATAAATGAACCTTAATTTGTAAGTTTGCGTTTTTGTTTAACTAATGCTGCCATCTTAGTAAAAATTCCTATGGTGCCTTTTGCATTATGGCTCTCTGTGCCATTTCCTTGTCAAGGTTCGCACTAGCCAAAGAAGTTGGCATTAACAACAAAATTCAATATACACCTTGCTTTGTTTGCTTATTTGCATTCCAGTTATGACCTAAGTACCTGATAGGCTCAAAACTATTTTATTTTTCTGGGAGTATTAAGCATAAACACCAAAATGTGTACTTACATTGCAGCTTCCCTCCTGTTTCAGTTCATTCATATGTTGTGGAACGTTGCCTCTTTATGCACATCTCAAGTTGCCAGCTTAGTTTTGATTGCAATTTTATATCACAGATTAGAGTGATACTAACGCATCATTAAGTAATGGAATTTGTTTCTGGTACCTTTTGCAGATCGCTATTGAGATCTCGATCCCCAGTTTCTTCTGTAAGTATCCCAAGCTCATTATAACCGAGTTTGTCATAATTGTCTTGTTCAATGCAATTGATTTAACTCTTTTGCAGCCTTCTCATGCAAGATCTGCGAGCAGGAGCCCTAGGAGCAGAAGCACATCCCGTTCTCGGTCTCCTGTAATTGCAAGCTTCCAAAACAATCACTTATTATGTTGCTATATTAACTTTCATGCTTATTTAGTATGTTCTTGCTGGCAGGTGAGGTCCGATTGAACTTGGGAGCCCTTGAAGCAGTGAGCAGCTCCAGGGAGAAGAAAGGAACTTGAGAACATGCCGTGCCATCACAATGGTCCGAGTGATTATGTTGTTGCCAGTGCTCCCCCACATTTGGGAGGTCTCCTCTTATTTACACGGAGCATTTGATAATTACATTATATTGCTAAAGAGAGACTTATGATGCGTAGCATACCGGTGTAGACTGAACTTGTCTGTGCTCGTGTTATTGGCTCCTGGAACTCAAGTTTTATCATTTTTTTACAAGACTCTGGTTTTATCATTGTACCCATAGTAAAACCTATAGATATAGTACGGGTATGCCGTATGCGTCTATGTTCAATTGGTTGCATGTAAACCTGGATGCATGTACCCAGAGCTGTTTGGTTCCATGGTGTGTTGTTACAATGTTCCAAATTTGAGATTCTTTGGAACATGTAGCATCGTTGTGCAACTTCGATCAGATTTGGCTGAATTCTGGTAGTTTTGTTCCTTTCCCTATTGAGCCGAAGTGGGTGTGCAAAGAGTTTGCTCAGCCCTGTTCGCTTGAACTCAGTCTGCCTTTTCAGCAAAGCGAACAGGGCTGGCTCTGTATCATTTTGAATTTGGAATTGTTTGGATTTCAAGTAAAACTAACAAATATGTCTATCTATGGGTTGGCAAATATGTCCGTGTGGTGCATTTGGGAAAAAAGTCTAACTACAAGTCTAACCCAGGCCTCGTTTAGATGCTGAAAAAATTTCAGCACGATGAATAGTACCACTTTCGTCTTATTTGACAAATATTGTCCAATCGTGGACCAACTAAGCTCAAAAGATTCATCTCGTAATTTCCAACAAAACTGTGTAATTAGTTATTATTTTTACCTACATTTACTACTTCATGCATGGGTCCAAAGATTGATGTGATGGAGAGAGAGTGAAAAATTTCTAACTTTTCATGTGCATCTAAACAAGGCCAACTAACATGGTCTAAAAGAAATCAAACATGCTGTTGGGTCTTAATTTATCAATAATCAATCATTTGTGTATGCATTACTCCCTCTGTCCTAAATTATTAGTCGTTTTTGGTTTTCGTGTCACAAGTTTGACTCGATTTGTAGAAAATATATACTAACATTTATATCTCTAAATAAATTTATTAAAAAACTAGATTTAAAAATCTTTCTAATGATACTAATTATGTACCATAAATATTAATATTTTTTAATATATATTTTGTCAAAGTTGTTTCTCGGAAACGAAAGCGATAGACATTTTGGGACGGAGGGAGTAGGTTTTACCATTATTCGATCATTATGTACGGATAGGTTATAGGATACCTGATTAAAGTACATTTTGTCAGAACATCACTCTAAGACATGACTCCCTAAACTCCCTCCCCTTCGCGGACGGGCCTGTGGCCTAGTGGCTTGCTCCCAAGGGTGGGAAGCAGCCGGCAGGGGTTCAAACCCCCGCACCGCGCGTGGCCTCCGAGAGAGGCTGCGCCAAGGTGGCGTCTTTCTAAACTCCCTCCCCTTCCAAAGCGCTCAAATGTGCTCTAGTTCTGCCCCCTCCGTTCCGTCCTCCGGCAGCCTTGGCAGCGGTGAGAGAGAGGTAGGCGGGCCTCCCGTCTTCTAGATGAGTGCTATGTCAAAGACAATGGATATCCTCCTCTCCTTCGCCCTGCTGGTGGCGGGTGGACCCCTAGCCGACGAGGTTGCTTTTTTTTACGCCTCTCATCTAGGTACATCTGTAGCATCTGTTCATGAACATACACACGCTAACACCGTACAAAATGGTCTCCGCTGGCACGACAAGGTGAGTAAAAGAATAAATGTTTATTTTTTATATCGTTTTGTACCCTTGTTTTTTAGCATCTTTGTATGAGTCCCTGTGCTGGCTCATCTTATTTTCTTGGGAGGTAGACATGTTTTTCTTGGGAGCTATCCTTCCAAAACTTTGCAATACGCTCATTTTATTTTATTATATATTAGTCTTTATAAAAACAATTACATTCCACCAACCATAAAAACGATGGTGGGCCTACTGATGCTTGTGTTGGATGATTCGAGAGCCAGGCTATGTCACAGTGGATGCGAATCCAAAGAGCCCGGCTGTGTATATGAACTATAAGATCAAACACAAATTGCCAAACTACAAGATTAAGCACGAGTCAGCGAGTGAGATGAGTGGCTGATAAGGAGTTGCTCCATTGGTGTGGACGACGTCCCTCTAAGGTCTTATTTGGATGTGTACGTATTCATTTCAATCCACATGTATTGAAGTGGATTGCACACATCAAACACCCTTATTGTCAGTTGGCGCTGTTGGCCCCGCCGGCTGCGGCTAAACAACGGCTGCTGCAGCTGCGCTACAATTCCTTGCTGAGACATTTTCAGCCGCAACCTGCAGCAACTGTATAGCTCAGCCGAACAGTTTTGTATATGAGCTTGCGGGGTAGAAGAATAGGCATTGGCAAAGAGGATTTGGGTATAATTGGTAGGTGCGAGAGACTGCTGCTGAAACTGCTCATCAATAATGGCTTCCGCCATGGTGTTAACCTGTGCTCTAGATATATTTTCATTCCACACGGACATATGCAGCGGTTGCTTTCTTATTGATGTTCACGAGGCGGCTCGTGCAAAGTCAACCTTGGCAATGGCACATGTGTTGCCAGGATCACTGCTCTCCGAGCTAGAGCATGAGGGCATTGGCGCTAGGCTTCAAAGCTACTATGTTAGGTGACGGGGCTAGTCAATCCTAGCTATCGGGCCCTGTTTAGTTCTAAAAAATTTTGCAAAATTTTTCAGATTACCCGTCACATCGAATCTTTGGACACATGCATGAAGCATTAAATATAGATAAAAAATAAAACTAATTACACAGTTTAGACAAAATGGACGAGACGAATCTTTTAAGTCTAATTAGACCAGGATTGGACACTAATTGTCAAATAACAACGAAATTTGCTACAGTATCATTTTGCAAAAAAAATTGCAATTAAACATGCCCTCAGCATTAATCGGTGGTCGATAACCAAAAACTGATGATGTGACGGCCAGTCAACGAGATCACAAAGACAGAACCATTTGCTTGTTTTTGGTCTGGATTAGATTAGAAGCCGTCGGTCGAACGTGGACGTAAGAGTTGTGGGTGGAAGGATGATGCCGTGTCGGCATGCCTCGAGGCGGACTCGAGTCATGGCATGCCGACCCGCAAAGGAAAAATCTTATTAAGAGGTAGATTAGATCAACTAAAAGATTGAGAGATCAACCTAAAGGTTCAAGGTAAATTAACATTTTGTTGGGGGCGTAATAACATTGTGTTTGGTAGGTATTGGAAAGGGACATGGAATGAGTGATGAAAACTGATGGAGGAGAACTAAGATATAGGAATTTTTTTTACTCCATGTTTGGTTTGGGGAGGAAATATAGAGAATTCTAGTGGGAATTCATATTCTGTGTTTGATGCGTGTTTTTTATATAAAATTATATCACATATCATGGTCAACGGTGCCGATCATTCATCTTTTGTAAAAGTACAATTCCTATTTCATTACTACCTTTTTCCTGGAAAGTGATCGATGGGAGTTGGGCCTATAAAACTCATTTCTCTTCTCACAGTAGCTCCTACTTTTACGGAACAAACAACGTACTACCTCCACCCCTAAAAAGAGCACAATTTTAGCATAATACCTGGTTAAAGTATCTTGACTGTGAGCAACTATATATAAAAATATTAATATGTAATATGAAAATAAGTATATAAGATTTGTCATGAGATATATTTTATACCATACCTATTTAGTGTCATATATATTTGGTCAAACTTTAGATACTTTAACAAAAAAAAGCATCAGAATTGGATTTGTTTTGGGATGGAGTTAGTATTTCTAAACTACCGTTCCATTCTTCCAATTGCCACATGTTTTGTATGGCAACTATTCAAGGAGGGGCATGAAAATTAGTGGTGGAAATTGATGGAGGGATTTAAGGTTGGAATCTGATTTTTATTCACAACGTCCTGTTTGTTTGTGGAGGAAAATAAGAAAGGAAGTTTAAGAGAGAATCTATATACCCTATTTGATCTGCCTGTTTTGAGTAAGAACTATTTGATAAGAAAGGCAGTTGAGAGAATCTATATATACCCTGTTTGATCTGCCTGTTTTGAGTAGGAACTATTTGATAAGTCATGATGTACAGCGAGGATACACTTATCTTTTAAAGCATCTCCAAGAATACCCAATATTTTCTTTATAAAAACATGAAGTTTTATAGCTCCTAAAAAAATATCAGAAGGAATAAAGAAGGCCATCTCCAAATGTTTCTAATAATCCACTCATAAAATATAGAACACAATTTTACATCAGAAATCATATACTATTTCTAAATTATCCTAACCACTTTTATATATTCTTTCCCTCCTGTACATTTGCATAAGGAACCATTTCCTACTCTTTATTCTTTCCACGGTATTTCACCTTTAGATTGCCCGATAAACACGCGCGGGAGAGAGAAGATACGCGTAACTTGGAAGTGCGTAACTTTACGCGGAATAGGGTGACTTTTCCGAAGTTTTAAAAGATTAGGAGTTGTTGGAGATGGATATTTTCTCATCTTGCTAAAAACTAAGGATCAGGAAGGGATTTAGAAAACTCTCGGAGATGCTCTTACTAACCAAACTATTACCACCTCTTTGTTTTAAAAAAAAATGGTTAAGAAAAACTATTACCACCTTCCTAGGAAGCCATTAGTGGAAGTTGGCCGCATAACGGAGCCCTTTTCAACTAAACTTCCACTCTCACAGAACAAATAAGATATATCTTGACTCTTACATCTAAACTTTCATTTGTACCACCCAAGTCAAACGAGCTCTAAGTTAAACTTTTTTCTACTTTTTATATTCTATAATGCTTCCACGCTGGCGTTTGTTCGTCCGGACGGCGCGCGCCACCCTTCGCCTTGCCACTTCCGTCCACGCTGCTCGCTCCCGCCTGTAGCGCGCACCTCGCCTACAACACTTGCTCCCTCCCGTCGCGCGCTCGGCCCGCGTGCATTCGACCCGCGTGTTGCGCAGCCCACCCCATTCCGCGTGTGCCCTGCCTCTACTCTCCCCATCTATCGCTCTCTATCTCACATCCGCTGACAGCAGAGCGCCTCTCCGTCCTCTTCCCAACTCCCAACGCCGTCGGAATGCCTTGGCACTGCCGATGGCCGCTAGGCGCACATGCCGGGGCGCCTCGGGTCGTCCTCGGTCGAGCCAAGGGCACCCACGATAGCCATATGCTAGTGTTGCCCGCGCGCCGCCACTCGCCCCTGGCTTTCACCTTGACATCCGAAATCGACCGGCCCAGATCTCTCCTCCCCTATGCTGTAAATGCATGTTTCAAGTGTTTCAGATGTTTCAAAGGTATATTGTAGTTGTGTTCATATGAATGTTGTAAAAGTAGATCGGGGATGTTGCATATGTTGCAAGTGTTTCAGAGGCATGTTGCAAACGTTTGTTCAAGATGTTTCACCGTTCCAGACGTATGTTGTAAGTGTTTTGATCTAGATGTTGCATATGTTTCACACATATGTTGCAACAGTATGTTCCAAATATTTTATCTGTTTCAGCCTTATGTTACAGCAAGTGTTTTCATATTACAAGTTGCAAGTGTTTTATTTAGATGTTACATATGTTATGAGTGTATGTTAAAGATGTTTTATCTGTTTCAGACGTATGTCACATTTGAGTGTTTAATATTGTTCGGAGAGTCAGGGAGCATGTGGAGTGATGATGGCACGGCACGGGCGCTAGGGAATGGGCATAGTGAGCCGGGGGGCTGGCGGACATGGCGCACGGTGTGGTAGGGGCGCGACGAGGCGACGTGCACGTGCGAGGCGGGGCGAATAGCCAGACGGTGAGGGTGAGGGTGGGTTGAATCGAGGCGGACGGGGCAGACTGTGCGTGCGAGGCGAGTCGTTCGAACGCGCGGGCACAGTGACCAAGGCGGGGTGTGCGTGCGGGCGGAGCAAATTAGCGTGTGGGGGCAGGTTGCGCGCGTCCGGACATCCGGACGCTAGCCATGCCGTTTTAAATTAGGAACAGTGCTAGGATTCTGGTAAAATGTTTGAATTACGGATCCTACTAGAGCACGAGCAGTACCGGCCCGGCCCTTTATCTTGGCCCCGCCTTAGGCTGTCCGCACTGCTGCACGAGATGCAATCCGCTATGCCTCCACATCACTCCACGTTAGGGGCTGTTTAGTTGGCAAAATTTTTGGCGAAACGCTACTGTAACAGTTTCGTTGTTATTTGGCAAATATTATCCAATCATAGTCTAATTAGGCTTAAAAGATTTGTCTCGTCCATTTCGTCTAAACTGTGTAATTAGTTTTATTTTTTATCTATATTTAATGTTTCATGCATGCGTTCAAAGATTCGATATGACGGGGAATCTGAAAATTTTGGTAAATTTTTTAGCATATAAACGGTGCCTTAGCGAAAATACCGAAAAAACCTCCTGCACCGGATACGGTATCTCCTCCTGTAAACGAGAGGACGAGCGCACCTTCCGCCATTTCTAGCGATTTGCCGGCCGTGCGCTAAAAGGGTGATGGACCCACCACGCCTGACGCAGGAGCAACAAGGACCACACGCTGGGCAACAGACTAGACGCAGCAGCATGCACCGCATGCAGTGTCGGCTCCAGTTTTTTGAAAAACTATTATAAATCACAAATTAAAAGACCAAATTAAATTCCGATGACACCATTAAATTCGTTTCAATAAATCCTTCAAAACAAGATCTCACATGAATATATTTGGATAAAGTGATAAGTGGACCCCACTGTTGGTAGTTGGTATAGAGTATGAGATATAGAAGATGATGAGTGCGGAAGAAAGATGTATAGAGGAGAGAATTTTGATGACTATGATGGATAGAGGATGAATATAGAGGTTGAAGAGTGGATGAATATAGAGGATGAAGAGTCTGGGTAGTCTTATGTTCTCCCGTTCCCAACGCATACTGGTTCTTCCGTGTTCTTCGCGTGCGTTCTGTCTCTATAGCAGCGTACGCGACCGCCGGCGCTAGCGCCGCCGTTCTCTAGGTTTCCAGATCTCCATCTTCTTGCTCGGGCCCTTCACCGGCGGCGAGCACCCACCAGGTACGCCCACCCCATCTCTTCCGTTCCTTCTGTGCGAAACCGAGCACCCAAACCCTAGCTATTTGTAACCGTATCTGATCTGATCCAATTAGTGTTGCGAGTCCCGATGGCGGAACCAGCGAAGCCCGAGGTGACGGAGGAAGCTAAGATGGACCTGCTCGAGGACGACGACGAGTTCGAGGAGTTTGAGATCGATCAAGGTATGGTTACTCGTCCAATCCCCGGTTCTTCCTGGTCATCTGCTAGGTGGCGCCGTTGTCAGAGATCTGGTTAGGGTTCGTGACATATTAGCTCAGGTGTTTTTGTGTCACATAGAGGTGTGAAACTATTATCTGTTACTGTCACTTGTGCGATATATGGTTGTGCCCAAACTATTGTCCGTTATTGTGCTTCGGTAGTACACACGCTGGACATTCAGGTCTTGTGTATCTTGTGGACTGGAGTCTTATCTTTCTGTATAGTAGCTAACATTTGTGGCTAACCGGCTGCTCCAAAATTGATGATCTTAGGTGGGTTTGCTCTTTCTGCACTGGAAAATGTATAAAAACATTTGTCTGCTGTGCCATGTTATGAAATTCTGTCCACAACCTGAGATATTTCACTATAGATGACATTTGGGCTATCGTGTTGAGTCAGTTCGAACTTGAATTGTGGTTTATCTATCTGTATGAATTACTAGATTCATTTATCAATTGCTCACCCTAGTCGCAAGCAAGCACCAATAATAATGAAACCTTCAGGAAAAAAAACTGCGACAGTGAGTTTCTGTGGCAACATCGACGCAAACTAACAGTTCTTATATCGAGATAGTGTTTTTCTAGATTGATTTGCATCATGTTTTGTGTGTGCAGTCCATGAATGTTCATAGAGGGATTGGTTCTTACATGCACGACACATTACTGCCATGGGTGCATTCAGCCCATTTTTTGTGCTTAAAAATCCCTCATTTTATTTAGACAATCTATACATGCCTATATGCTAGATCAAGTTGAAAGATAAGTCCCAGATCCATTTATGCTTGCTTTGCATTAGAAGCTTAGAAGACACATAACAAATCACAACATTGATGTTGCATTTGAGTGTTCTGGTGTTGTTTCTTAATTAATATGTTCATCATGTCTCATTTGGATAATCTTGTTTTTTTTAGTTTCCTCTTTGTAATACCATTGTTTCTTTTGGTTGTGTAATGTAATGACCTGTTCAATTCGACAAGATATCAAACTTGTTTATGAAACTATTACAGACAAAAACAATGCTTGCATTACCTAAATACCAGTCTGATACTAACTTTTGAATTACAGAGTGGGATGACAAGGAAGAAGGCAATGAAGCACTTCAGCAATGGGAGGATGACTGGGATGATGACGATGTCAATGATGACTTCTCGCTGCAGCTGAGGAAAGAGCTGGAGAGCAATGCGTCCAAGAACTAGCTAGCATTTGCATTTTGCAACTGTTATTTGTTCTGGACCTTGGCATGGCCACTTTGGTGTAGTCACTGCATATGCTGTCGTTAATGCCTTGATTACTGAAAGAACTATTTTCCAAGTTATATTAACCTGCTTTCATCATCTGATAATAATCCCGAATTTGATCGGTCTATTGAGAAGTCTGCAAGGCACTGTTGTTTGCATATCATCTATCTTTGCCATCCAAACCGTGATCAGAGCGCCCCAGGTCAGACGCTACAGTCTCTAGGTAAAGGAAGATAATTGTGTTGACCCAGCAATGTTGTGATTCAACTTGTCTTGAAGGGAAATTTTAGTTGCTCCATATGGTTACCGTGTCTATCAGTTTACTTCTGAGCAGATTAAACCAGTAATGTTGAGTACTATCGCTAAACCCTTCAGCCAGTAACGTAGAGTACTACAGTATTGCTAAACATTAGTTTTTTGAAGGATCTGTCTAGATAACAATTGAGTGATTTAAGGGCAGCCATTAGTCATTTTTTACGCTTATATACTACTATAAAAGAGCGAGTTTTTTAGGGATCTCCCTGCATATTAACTGTTGGATTTGGACTTCGTGCTATATGAGCTCTCCGTCATACGTGATCTTACGTCACTTCGTGCTATATGAGCTCTCCGTCATACGTGATCTCCGTCCGGAACTCAATCTCATCCCACGTCCCCCTAACCGTGTCCAACATGGACACGCTACCCAGAGATGGACGCTGTAGCGGCGCTTGCACTCGTCATCGTACAAGTCTCGGTCACGTAGGCCTCATGGAGTCTCGGTTACGCCTACGCGATACAATCCGTGAGCCATACACGGGGCTACTTTGATTTGCTCGCTGATCGGTCGCCAGTTTGGGTCCTGCTATACAGAATTAGTTAGGGGATGCTATATACAGAATTAGTTAGCCCATGCTGACACATTGTGCTAGGGTCACCGTCCAGGCATGACCTTTACTTGGGTCGGGCTGACACAGGTCCAACAACACCCATCATGCCATGTGCCATGTCGTGTCTAGGCCGGGTCAAAACCCTGTGCCATGCGCCACTTTTATTCATTCGAATCTTTGTCTTTATTTACCGTCTAAACATGTCTGTTCCTCAAAACTAAAAAATAAATAATGAAAAAAGGTCATGCAAAAAGGAAAAACATAAGGTTACGTAGGTAAAAAACATAAAGTTATGTTTAAGTCATAATAATTATTTTGCATCTAAAGATGCTTGTTTATTTATATCTCTTCATTTAATAAAGTCATAATCTCTCACATTGTTTGTATGTGTCTACAATAAACGTTGGGTAGCCAAGTATGAAAATGATAACTGTTGACTCCAAGATGAGGCTCTCTTCTTCGACCTCCATATACTCTGTGATAGCACAACTGATATTACGCAAGGTTCTCCACCCTTACAAGGACGGAGGTTCTCCACCCATATAAGGATGGATATAGGATAACATAGGGGCAAAGCGAGCCGCTCAAATAGGTGTCTAAGTCAAAGTACAACAATATATGCAGCTGTGGCATCCTAATTAACGAACTAATAATTTGAACCTTGTTCTACAAGACCCGATCAAATCGATCAAGCACTTACCATCTACCTTTATTGTATATCGAAAATTCAATTAACATTTCTATTGCATTTCAAATAGTTTTTAGAAACACGTGTGTGTCGCACGTGCATATTTGCTAGTAGATATAAAATAGAGGGTTGAGATCAAATCTCTCTCCACTCTATCTTCTTGTGTTCTCCCTCCACGTGCATGCCCCTAACTCCAACCCGACCCTGACGAGCCACTCGCCTTCGCCGCCTTTCGGCCTTTGCCTCCCTGCTTGGCCTTCTCCCTCGCTACTAGATTCGCTACCCTCCACCACGGCCCGACCCGGTCCTAAAATCCATTGCATATGCCTTCTCCTTGTTGTCTTCTTCATCTTCGGTCGAGACCCCGCTGCCATGCTAACCCGGTGGAGGTTGTCGAGATATCTCCATCACACCCCCACCCTTGCCCTACCCAACCGCCTTCCTTCACTTCCCAGCTGGCGGTGCCACCGCCGCCTCACCCCTTGCCTGCCCCGTGCCTACAACCACCACTAGGGCAGCCTTTTCCCATGAATCCATCTAAGCCTGTCGGATTCAAGTAACACCCAAATCCCAAACCCTAACCCTAACCTTGCCAACCTAGCCAACCTCCTTGGGACAACATCCATAGTTAGTTGTTACAATCATATCTCAACTATAAAAGGATTTACATAAGTCTCCTTAGGTGGGTACCACCTAGCCAACCTCCTTGGGACAACACCCATAGTGTTGATTGACCAAGGTAATATTGTTATGATGTTGGGTTATAGTTCTTATGATGTGCAAAGATGGTGTATGCCATAATAGTCCTTATTATGCAACTACAACTTTATAGAATATTACATTAAATACTAGGTTAATTAAATATGAGAATAGTCTATATAATCACATACCAGCTTTGTTTTCATAAGTTAGATATCGTCAAGTTCAATAGTAGGTGAGAAATAAGGTAATAAATGAGCACAAAAAAACCAAAATAGTTGGTACACTTTACATAATGGAAATATAATGGAGGCATGTATGATTACACTAGGATTGCATCTTGTGCGATGCATGATTTCAATATGACATCCTCTATCAATTCCGCAATCACTACACCATCATCGCCAACAAATCCTACGAGGGACATAACAAGACCAAATCATAAACTACCAAGCGCAACAATTAAATCTCGATTTTGCTACTAAGAACAAGGAGTCAATGTGAGATTTGCCACTATACTACACGCTTTAGGAAGAGTTATTACTTTGCCAAGAATTGTGATGTCATAGCATATGTTATTTTATTGCTAGAAGATATCTAGTTGTCTAATAAGTTATCTCTTAGATGTCACTGAGTTGGATGAGTATTATATGTGAGTAAAATCCTGGTTGTCAATTATGTTGCCATCTAGTTGGCTAGTAGTTGTCATGTAGTTGTACATGAATCGTGTACAACTTTGGAGCCTATAAACAGATGCAATTAATATTTTATAGTTTTTGGGATTCATGCACTCTGCTATATATTAACTTGATGATGTTCTTATTATAGATTTGTTTTAAGATCTACTATTTGATGAATTCGGTTTCCCTTATTAGGGCATTATCTGCTAGTATGTTAAAGTTGTTCCTCCAAAAACTTTGTTTTATATCTCTTACCAAGACCTTGGAGTGGCACTACTATAGATTGACCTATCACCAATACCTCTATTACCGCCAATATCATTAAAACCGTTGCTTATGCTTATCACCAATGGTTCGTAATAGGAACCATTGGTGATGGGAGTATCACCGCCGGTTCGTAAGAACGTCCTGGTTGATAACTATCACCGTCGCTTCGTCTTACCAACCGGCGGTGATAGTCCATCATCACAGCCAGTTTGCACCACCAACTGGCAGTGATGATGTGCTCCTCATCACTGCCGCCTCGCTATACGAACCGGTGGTGAAGACGTTTTTCACCACCAGCTTGTTGAATGATACAACGGTGATAACCATGCTGCAGCATAATAAAATTCACAACTTTTTCGAATAAAGTTGGATGAAAACAAACTTTATATCAAAGTTGTAGATCTCGACGAGACCGACAACTTTGTAGTTGATGACTTTTTCATTTGGAACCACTTAGATGGAAAAATTCTATTTGAAGCACTTAAACTTTGAAATTAATTTTTTTTGAATTGTACAAACGACCTTAGATGAAAAAATAACCAAAAACAAAGTTATACATCTCGAGTTGACAACTATTTCATTAGAAATCATTTATAGTCTCAAATTTATATTTGAAGTTTTAAATTTTAAAAAAAAACTAAATTTTTGAAACAATCTCAGATGGAAAATCGATCAAAACTAAAGTTGTAGATCTCAATGAGAACAACTTTGTAGCTGATGAGTTTTTCATTTGAAATCATTTGAAGTCCCAAAAGTCTGGCTGAATTTTTAACATTTTAAAATTTAAATTTGTCAAATGACTTCGGATGGCAAAACAACCAAAATCAAAGTTGTAGATCTTAATTAGAACAACAAATTTGTAGTTTATAAGTTTTTCATTTGAAGTTGTTTAGGGTCCTAAGTATTTATTTTAAATCTTGAAAAGTGAATACTAGGAGAATGAATATGCTATATATAGACACAAGTGACTTAGGGGTGGAGTGGTTAGAAGAGCTACGCGTAAGGACAAAGGTCTCAGGTTCGAATCCCAGTACCACGTGGAAAAATCGCGTGGAGCTGGAGCAGCTTCTCAGAACCATGGAGTTGGAGCTGCAGCAGGGGGGCTTGCTGGGATTAAAACAAATTTTTTTGCTATTTTTTGGCCTATTTTTGAAGTTTCTAAAAATTCAAATCACCGTCAGCCGGTAATACGAACCGACTGTGATAAACTAATATCACCGCCGGTTCAAAAATTGACTGTGATGAGAATGTCATCACCAACGACAGCTTACTGCCGAGGCCGAAATGCGGCTGTGATAGAGGTTACAACGTGGCTTTGAAAGGTTTGAGTGTAGAAGTGTGGTTCCTCCAATGCTAGTGTGTTACATCATATACCTTGTGACACAAACCCTACACTGGGCAAATGAAAAGATCACAGGATCATAGAAGAACTTACAAATAGGAATCGGTCATGGAGTGAGAACAAGCATTAACAGAAGTTATTAGAAACCTACAATACTAGTTTACAGTAAGATATAGTCAGTGACATAACACTTCTGCAAGATCATAGGAAACCATGAAACAAATCTTCCAACAAAAAAAATATTAGCAAGAAGAAGGCAAGAACACAAAAGTGACATCACAATTATGAGTTACACACTAACATGAATCGGCACATTTGCTCTTTTTTGTTCCAAAAATGCATACCAAGTTGTTGATAAAAAACAAGTCATTTCAAGTTAGAGGGATAAACCCAAGCTTGACAAGAAATAGAGGACTAGAAAAAAAAGTAGGGGTAATAGTGTGGAAGCGATGCAAACTCCCAAGGACTATACCCATTGCATGCTTGGATTCTTAGGATAGAGATTCTTAGAAGGGGGACAAACTAGTTTGCTTAAAGCATCTCCAAGAGCTCCTTCAAACTATTCTCAAAATCGTTTTTTAGCCAAAAACAAAAAAATTGGCCCTCCAACAACTCCTAGTCTACACTTCCAATCCTTTATCGGTTCCTGAATCTCTCAATCAACTCCTCATCTTTCCCATGTTCCCTACCTTCCCAACCACTCTTCTGGCATTGCATTTTTGTTTTCTCATGCAGCTATTTGTTTCCCTCACGTGTTTTTTTTGTTTCTCTAGAGCGGTTTTTTGATCCTCCATCGCCCCACTACTGGCTACCCTTGTCGCGCCTAACCAATCTTGGTCGTCCCTGACCGCTCACTGGCCAACTAGGGAAGTTGTTGGTTGGCGACGATATTAGAAGGCCAGCAGCTCTCAGTAATAAAGTGGATAGGACACATAGGTAAGGATTTGATATTTTAGAAACAAAAATATAAAATGTTGTAGAAGGGCCTGTTCTTCTATACCAAATAGTGTTTGTGAGCTTCCAAAATCATAATTTTTTGGAATGATTTTTTGTTATAACTCATGGATATTCTCTTAAGGGAGCGTTTGGTTCGCGTCCAAAGAATGCCAAAACGTGCCGCAACTTCGGTGCCGCAGCTGCGCATGGCATTTGGTTGGCTGCCCTATTTGCGGCATGCTGCAGCCCTGTTGTGGTCTTCTAGTGCATTTTAGGTGCCAAAACGTGCCGGAAGTGCGGTGGCCGTTTTCTACACCGCATGTTTGGCATGCCAAGGACTCTAGCGCAGCATCTCGTGGTCATAATCCAAACGAGCCCTAAAGCACATTGTTGGGATTTACTTTTTATAACCCAATCCCCCCTTCAATCACCATTCGTCAAAAAAATCTTGTGTTGTCACATAGGTGGAAAAGACTTGTCCTTTGTATGAGGTTTTATAGTCATCTCTGAATATTTTCCATCTCCGAATATTTTTTATTTTATTTTTCTATGATATGTCTTTCTATATCAAAATTAGTTATTTACGATGTACGATGATCTTTTTTAGGCATCCATGGCTGAATGGTTAAAGCGCCCAACTCATAATTGGTAAATTTGCGAGTTCAATTCTTGTTGGATGCACGCGAACGGGAACATTCCATAAGTCTATTGGAATTGGCTCTCTATCCATGGAATCTCATCCATCATCCGTACATAACGAATTGGTATGGTATATTCATACCATAATATCGAATTCTTATCGATACTAGAACTTAGAGCATAGGAGGGAAAGTCGATTTATGGATGGAATCAAATACGTAGTATTTAGAAGAAGGCCCAACTCAAAGGTCAGATACAAGCCACTATGACAAAGATAAAAGGACGACGGTTTGAATCAAAGTCTTGATACAAAGAAAGAATCCAATTCAAAGGAGCCTAGGGAAAAGACCCCATGTTGAAGGCCAAACCCATAGCCCTAGAGCAAAGAGTCAATGTGCAGTAAAAGATTGGCTTGGTATACATGACTATCGAAGCAACCTTATCTTATGTTGTAATTTTAAAGTAGTGTGTAGATGCGTAAAGACTATTTCACACAAATATTCTTGGAATATAGTTGCTGAGTTGGGGACAAGAACATCTTTAGCGGTCGACCAAAAATCCATCTCCAAAAAGGTAGTATTATGACTACCCCAATATTATTTACTGGGGATGATGCTTTTGCATTTCCTCAATAATCCATTGCGTTTTGTTTGTCTCTATACTTGCACATAAACACTGTAAAAAAAATCCATTTTCACATCACAATAATTCAAATTAGTATCTTTCTACTGCACACAATCCAAATCAAACAATTTCAAAAATTTAAGCATGTCACATGGTCCAAAACTCCAAATGCATAAGATAAACTAAATTCAAGCATAACATATGATCCAACATAGATCATCACAGCTCCCATTTCCACTACCATTCCCATTCCCTCCCATCCTTCATGCTAGAATTTATGCATGCATTAATTCCATGTTGGCTCTTTATGCACATGATGCATTGTGCGCACATAAAAACTCCGCTTGTTTGTTTTTGCAAGAGGTTCTCACAGCAAATCAGAATTTTAATTCTAGTTGTCATAATTGACATAATGAGTTTATTTCTTTTATTGAATTTTTCATATGATTTAGATGCATTGTGTTAATTCTTGACTTCTTTGCTTTTTCTTTACCATGGGCAAGAATGCAACCATGATAATGTTACATGCTGGGTAAGAATGTCAATTCTTGTGCAAAAATCCAACAAAAAATCTCAAATGAGTCTAGCTAGCTTGTGAAATGTATCATTAGAACTTAGATTTGCTCATCCTGGCTGCCCACACTTACCAAGCCACGAGATATAAAGGAAACCAGTCGCCACCTAGTGCACTAGGGTGAGGTGCTCGAGTACTAGATAGCCGCATTTTAGGAAACAGGAGTAAGAAAACTATCATTGTAAAAAAATCCATCTCATACAATACAAGGATTAGACATGCCAAAAATATGATGTAACTCTTCTTATTTAGCTCCTTTTTTCTATTATATCAACATTAAACAACACTTCATTAAAAGATATCTAGTAGACATGTCACTAAGATTTAATTTCACGCGCCAAGAGGGAAAGGGTTTCCCCATCTTTCTTTCACGTACATGAGTAAACACATACACTAACATCACACACATCTAAACCAATGAACTTTACATATTTTGATGATTGCAACACTAGTAAATTTAGTGGAACTTACTACCTACCACAACTTTGGAGGTTAACGAGGGGTGAGACTTGTGCAACTCTGGTGATCTAACCTATACTAGTAAGGCATGTTCTTCTTACTCCATGGTCTAAGGGTTTGTTTAGCTTATCTCCTCAGCTCACCACTGTGCAGGTGTGGCACCCCAAAGCCGCAACACATGGTTTGTTCGCCAACCGCCAAGTGCTACAAATGGTGTTGTATTGTAAGCTAAAGAGAAAAGTTTGATAAGCCAAACTTGTAGGAGACTATGGAAGCTAAACAAATAGAGGCTCTCTTGCGAGCTTTTTGCAGATTAGGAACCAGTCCAAACTCACCCTAAGGTCAGGGTCAACGATACACTCTAGATGGAAGTTCTAGGCTCCACATCTGCATTTAATATCAAACCAGCATGAACAGTGGTTCCATAGAGCATCAGGGCTTCTCCAACACACAAGCTGTCGTACTGCCTATTAGTCTCCACGTCGCCATCAAGCATCCATGTCACCAAGGATGGTGGTCTTGCATACTGTTAGAATGATTCATAGAAGTAGCGTGGTTCTCGCTTGACATAAAGCAGAAGCAACACTAGACTCATGTTGCAGAGAAGGCTGTAGGAGCCTAGGAAGATGGAGGGAAAATGGGAAAGCTATAATGTCCGTAGAAACTGCATGCATATAGTAGGCCCAAATAAAGTAGCTTTCTTTTGGCTGTATATGGACTACAACTTTTGGTTGGAGCTAACAAAAGCTGGCATCTTGATTTTCTCGCAAGGCATTGTTTGACACGCGTCGAAGGAGCTCATAGGGGTACGGTGTGGTGTACGTAAGTGCGTTCATGAGGATGGGTGTGCGCTTGTGTATATTGATCAGCGTCTACGTCTGTACCGCGTCTCAAAAAAATGAAACCTTGTGATAGACTCTACCCATCTACTGAGAGGAGAGAGAGAGCACCGGAATTAGAGGGAGGCAAAGCTTGGATAACAACATTAGCATTAGCTTGTGCTAAACCATTAGTAGCTTCACTGCTTTTGTCTTATGAGGACAACACCTCTGTTAGCCTATGTTGATAATGGTCTAAAAGCAACTCTAAGAGCCTATTTATATCATTCCATATTAATATGGATTTTCGTGAAAAAATTCCTACCAACAATTTCTTCAACTCCCTGTTCGGCTGGCTGTAAAAGCGGCTGATGCTGATGCTGATTTGTTGTGAGAGAAAAACACTGTTGAATGTCTAGCTGATTCTGGCTGATAAGTTCAAGCGAACAAGGCCTAGATCTCTAAATATTTTCATCTCTCTATTTTTGATTTTTTTTGAAAGGCTATTTCCCAATGATAGAGAGCCGTTCTCCAAGATTGTGAACAAAATAGGGAGAAATCGCATAGACAGCTATTTTTATTAGAATGACTCTTAAAATAAGAATATAAAGGGTTAGTTTAAGAAAAAAGTTGGACATACTGTAAACACCAAACATTGTGGTTACTTGGGTTTGGGCGAGTATGATCCAAGCGCAGCATCTCACGTGCAATCTGAGCCGTCGATCGCCACGACCCCTCTGTTCACACGACCACATGTCAGACAGGAAAGGAATTGGGGCAACTCGAGGCGGGCCCATCGCATCGCATCCAGAGGCCCAAAGGGCAAAAGGCGCTGAGGCGACGAGAGAGACGCGAGCGAGTCGGAGCGGTCGGTCGTCTCTCCCGTTGGGTTCCATGGACAACGGACGGGAGGTGGCGTGGTGGACACAGCTCGCCGGGCGGTGCGAACAGCGTGACGCCCGCTGCCGCGATTGGAATTGGAAACTAGTAACGCCCCCTCCCCTCCTCCCCTCCCCCTCCCCGCGTTTTTCATTCATCATTCATCATTCATCAGAATAAAAAGGCCCAGATTCATTGGTGCTTCCTCGCCCTCGCCCTCGCCCTCGCCTTCGCGTTTGAGCCACAGACCCGAGCGATCGTGCCCCGATCCCGATTACCCACCAATCTTTCTCCTCCTCCATGGCGATCCGCCCGGACTAATGCCTGATTCTCCGTCTGACGATCCTCGGTAAGCCCTCGCCCCCCGCTGGTTTGGTCCTGCGTGGTTCACATGGCTCGTCAGGTTCTTGCGGGTTCCTTTACGGTGTTTCTTTTTTGTTGCGGATTCGTCTTGCGTATGAGTGTTCCGCGGATTCCCTTGTTGCCTGCTCGAGTATTTGTATTTTTCATCCGCCCATTCGCTACAATTTTCTTGCGTTCCTTCTTGTTTTGTTTAGTCATTCGTAGGAATCCTCCCGTTCTATAGGGTTCTGTTACGAATCCGTGGGTTTTCTGTTGCAGAATTGAGCTTTTTCCTGCGGAGGCTTGGGCCATTCTCGTGCGCTCCTTTGATTCTCTTCGACCCCTGCGAATTTCGTTGCTGAACATCATCTGTCCGCCCGCAGGGTCTTCTCGTGGAGGAAGATTGGGGGCAATTCTGGTGGGGTTCGTGTGGGCGCGTAGGGCCCCTGACGGCCTGACCTGACGCATCAGCGGCGAGCCATGGCTCCCGCTCCTGTTCCCGTTCCAGCTCTACCCCCAGCCATGGATACTAAGGACGAGGGCGACGGTGGCGCCAAGAACCAGAGCAACATGGTGGCGGACGAGGGCGACGGTGGCGCCAAGAACCAGAGCAGGATGGTGGTGGACGAGGGCGACGGTGGCGCCAAGAACCAGAACAGCATGGTGGTGGTGAAATCCGAGGCTGTCTGCACGAATGGCGGCCCTCTGGTGGTTGGTACTGAGCTTGTGAAATACGAGGGAGGCGATACCACTGAATGCTCGAGCTCGTTTGGGGACACCTGCTCTGGATTCGAAGGTGAGGCAGACAATGGTGAACCAGAAGTGAATTCTGGCCTGTCCGCTCATGCCGATGGTGTTGGACCCTCAAAGCCCCCTAGGTGAGTCCTCCATAGTTTGCCCTGAATGCTACTGATCTCATTATTGTGCACTCCTGGTTCATGGAAGAATGAACAGGTGTAAGATTATGCTAGGTTGTTATGCGCTTTTGTGTTTCAGTGTTTGGTTTTCCCTCCCGCGCTCCTGGTGACAAAACGGAAGGTTGTAGTAGGGTTTCGACTGTTATACTATGTTGTAATTATTGCACCTTCCTGACTGCGGAAGCGACAAGAAACGTAGGACCATCGTTGTACCTAAAACAGAAAGATATGATTCAGTAACGTAATGCGGTGTCTTGTATGCTTGTTGATTAGTACCTTCTCATCGAAATTTTCCTTTTATGGGCTACATGTTCATCATTTATAAATGAAATGTTAAAAACTTAGAAGGTGATAATAACATTTAGATTAGGACAGGTATAATTTCTGCATAATTCTTATATGCCAAATAGAAGCAGGTAGCAACAGCCAGAAAAAAATATGTGTTCTGTCCTATGAAGTGCCATACCACTTATGCGAAGTATGCCAATCACGATCAGAAGAGGCAATTACCAGATAACCCTGTGATCTTATATTTTTCAGGTACCTATTTAGAAAGACAATTAAGCAAATGGTAGCTTAATCAAAAGCATTGTGAATTTACCGTTTTGGTTGTTCAACCAGGACTTTGTTTCAGCTACCAGGTAGATTAATTCCATTATAATTGGCATGGATTCATGGGTGACCATATGTCTGTCAATCCAGTAGTATGCCAAAACACAAAATATTGACACAAAGAGCACCAATATCCTTCTGGTTAGAGAGTCCTTGGGTCAGTGTTGCCTTTTTCTTCTTTAGCTTATTGGAGAAGTATACATGACAGTTTGAATTTGCAAAAGGAATTTCCAGCTTGGGATTCAAAACCATGCCAGCATTGATGATTTTTTTATTGCTGTAGACTGCCTTTCAGGAGACATTATATTTTTATGCTTATTGCCTTTCTTTGAAAGTATGGTTCTGATTTGTGTCCAACATCGGTTGAGGTGGTTTGGCCATGTCCAAAGGAGACCATCAGAGGCACCAGTGCATTGTGGAGTCCTAAGCCAAGCTAATAATGTGAGGAGAGGTAGAGGTAGACCGAAATTGACATGGGGGGAGGCAATAAAAAGAGATTTGAAAGCTTGGGATATACCTAGAGATCTATGTTTGAATAGGAGTGCTTGGAAAGCAGCTATTGATGTGCCTGAACTGTGACTAGGGGCTCTTGGTGGGTTTCAACTCTAGCCTACCCCAACTTGTTTGGGGCTGACAGGCTTTGTTGTTGTTGTTGTTGTTGTTGTTATGGTTCTGATTTGTGCATGCTTATTTCTGATATCCATGCTTTAATAAAAAAAACTATAATGTGCAGTCATGAACAAGGAAATCGATAATTGAGCTACTCTTATGAATGCCTCAAAGTGTTAGCTTACCTGTCATTTTATGGGTATGGCTAGGATATAATTTGAACAGGCAACTACAGTACTTGCTATATTCTTATTATATCTTGTTGTAATGTTTTATTCTGACATGCTTCATTTTTATACAAATTTTGTGACATGTGATTACTCTTCAGAAGGAAAAAGGTGATGGCTGAGTGGAGCAATTCTGTTCGTCCAATTCAATGGAGATGCCACTGGTTAGAGTTGCGAATGAGGGAGCTTTCATCTCAAGTATCGAAGTATGACAGAGAGCTTGCTCTAATAAAGAAACAAAAGGAATCACAACAGGTAGTAAGCAAAGCAAATGGTACTATGTCAGAATCGATGCAGATTCACAAAGGCCATGGAAACAGTATCATGAAGAGGAGAAAGAGGAAGAGGCATGAAGAAAATGTGGATGCGTCCTTGTACATCAACAAGCACCGGATATTGTCATTCTACCATGGTCTGGCATCCAAATATGTCATTTTCTTTTTCGTAGGGATAGGACATCAATTTATCCGTGTTTATGTTAATTTTGCACCTGGTTTCGTCCTTAATGACAATAATTCTTTCAATATTTTGCAGATAAACAAAATAAGGGAGCTGAAACTGATGGTGTCTTAGTTGATGACGATTGTGGCACAGGTATGAATGTATCTATCCGGTATCTTGTCAAACCTTTCAGTGAAGTTAAAATGGAAAACATAGTATCTTAGCAAAGGTACACCATTAGACAGAATTAGCTCTTGACTCAGTTGTGACAAAAAAGTTGCTTTTGTTACACCATATGGCTATCAAAGGAAACCAAGATATCTAATATAACCTTTGTGCCCCAGTTTTTTTCTTTAACACAAAGTAGACCTGCGCATCTTTGTATTAAGAAGAAAAAGGGGCAAGAACCCTTGCATTTCACACTGACACACCCATGATTTTAAGAAAACATAAGCGCCCTTTTTGTACAACAAACACAATCTTGACCAATACTAGAAACTAGACACCATCCCATTTTTGCTTTTTCGTTTTAGACTACACCAGTCTCCTACACACACCTTCAATTTTACTTTATTAGAATATATATGTCAATAAAAGTATAAAACTTACAGTTGCTTGAAAGCACATTACATGGCAATTTTTTAATGTCATTTTATGTGACAAATCTTAATGCTTACATGTACTTTTGTGGTCTTGGTTTTTAAAGTTGTAAAGTATCCAAGCAAATATTCTCTCTATCCAAGTATGTAGGGTGTATTTTATTTTGGCACAGTGTTCAAAATTGGACCTTTTTTTAACCAGGATTGAAAACTAGACTTTGATCATTCTTTTCTCGCAATACTGTTTACACATTACAGCTATAACACGAATTTAGTGTGAAAGCACTTTGAAATATTTATGCAGCTGTATAGTTCATACACAAGTAATACATAATTTGACTAAGCTTAAATCAGATATATGATCTTTGAATTTCCAGAAACATGTATACCTTACATAATTTGACAGAGTTAGTTTATATAGCCATATGATAAAATATGCCAACATCTTCCTGACCCTCTGTGGTTTTATTGGATATTATGGTAGCTTTCCCATTTTTTGATAGATCAATGAAGGACATACATAACCACTTGAGGTTTAGTTAAATTGGCCATGCAGAAACTGTGATTCATCTTTATTCTCTGCCTAAGTAATTGTCATGCAAGTGCTAACTGTGTATTTGGTTCATTCTGATTGCAGTTGATGGTAGTATGAGAGGTGGACTTGACACTGCTACATTGCTTGATTCCGAGGATTATGATATGATTTGCGAGCAACGTACTTTACAGGATATTCTCTTGACAATTGATGGGGTTCAGTCTCGAGTTCATCTGCTGCAAGATCGTCTCACCAAGGCTCATTCTGAAGGAGAAAATTTGGCATTTTCTGGGGGCGATACTCATGTCAGGGTGGCTCGGAAGAGGCAGCGTACTCAAAAGCACTCATTCTCTTATACAAAGTCTCGACATACTAAACCACAGAAAAAGAAGAATCTAAACATTTTGCTGAAGGATGATGATGGACAAGCTCTTGCAGGAGGATCTGCTTTGCCTGACAGGGAAACTGATGCCCATATAATAGGTACAGGTAGGAGTAGTGAAGAAAGAAGTGGAGAGTGCAATCACTTGAGGGACAAAGCCATCACATTGGACCTACTGTTGGGTACTGGCAATTCCATAACAAATAGTGATATTGGGGATTTATACAAAGTAGTAAGTCTTTGGCCCTTTGCTTATTCTTATTCCTAATTTAATAATTCATTGCTTGTTTGGAGTTGGGTTGATACTCTGAGAATTGCTGCTTACACATTGGAATTTGGATCATCTTATATGCACATTAAGCTTGGGATGTATAAATTCCCCCATTTACTATTTCTAGAGAAAATAGTCGAACATTATACTGCATTTCTAAAAATATTGCAGGGATGGCCGCTTTACTTGACTACGTTTAAATAAAAAAGCATAATACCCATGTAAACAGATACTGTTTCCCCGTAGGAACCTGGATCTGTAGTTATGTCTTGGATATGAGGTAGGGTTTTAAAAATTATTAGGATGTTTGTAAATTAGATCCATACAGAATTCTATATCTACTTTGTTAGCATAGATAGAAGATATCACTATATCTACTTTGTTAGCATAGATAGAAGATATCTCTAGTGAAATTTGCAGGTTATAAGATTGAAGCCATCAGGAAAGCAATGTGATGAATCAAGTTATTTTTAAATTTGTTTTTACAAACACACAAATACTAGTTATATAGTATGTTATGTTTCTATGACTACATTTTGAAAGCTTAATGATAGTTGTGCATCTACAACTATTTCACTGATTTTGAACCACTTCCCTTAAAATAGTGAACGTGTTAGCTGATTGGGCAATATATTTGCGCTGGCATTTAGTTGATACTACTGTATCTTTTCGTTTTCTGTAGAACACTGATGATATCCTCATAGACAATCAAGGAGCCAATGAAGCTTGTGAGCAGTTTTATAAGGCCAAGCAGCCTTCTGGAAGTTCTTCCAAAGACCAGAACATTTCTACTCCAGCAGAAATGAAGAATAATTCTCCACCAGTGGAAGTGAAGAACACTTGTGCTGCAGTAAAAGTTGAGGGCATTTGTGCTCCAGTTGAAGTAGATAGCACTTCTTTTCCAGCATTGGAGCAAGAATCATTCCTTGAAAAGTCACCCTCGAGGAAGCCTGTCTCCCCTGGGAACAAGCAGGAGCTGGAACCTAAGAAAAGGCAGAAGAAGATAGTCTCTTTCTTTACCAAGAAGCAGAGGAAAGAGGCCTCCAAAACACCTGATGCAAAGGAAAAAACTGAGGGCATGTCCTCAGCTGCAAAGAACCAAAGGAGCACGCCCTCTGATGTAGCAAAGGAGAAAACTAAAAGCACACTCTCTGCTGCAACAGGGCCGGGTGGAAAGAAGCGTAAATCTGGAAATGAACCTGCAGATGCAAAGATGCATAGATCTTTGAACTCATCCTTGGCATCGAAGGAGCAGAAAACTGGGAAGCCATCCTCAGCAGTGAAGAAGCAGAAAACTGAAAAGACGGCCGCAGCTGCAAAGGTGCCAAAGGCTGAAAATGCGGGCTCAGCAACAAAGAAGCAGGAGACTGAAAGCTCATCCTCCACAGAGAAGAAGCTAGAGACCGCGAGTGCCTCCCTGAAGTTGCAGGTTGAGAAGGCTGTACTGGTTGTAAATAGCAGGAGGAGCCAAAGGGTCCGTAAGCCCAAAGTTTTTGCTGAATGAAGAAGCAGATAGAAACGTCTTAGGCTATCTGATGTGTATGTATCTTGTAGTCTCGCCACCAAAATCGGTGGCCATATCATCAACATAGGAAGTGCTGGATCGCAGCACAAGTTAGACTTTAGTGTACATATATCAGTTCTGCCTAGGTGGAAGAAAGTCTCACCCAAATTGTAGACTTGTTGGTTGGTTGTTCTTAACCCTTCTCTTCTGGGGTACCAGATTAACAATGTCATGCTGCCTTTCAAAAAAAACAATGTCATGCTGTGTTACAGTTATATCGAAAAGGAAAAAAAAAAAGAGAAAAATATGCCATGCAACTGCAACTTCGCTTGTCGCATCTTTGTGCCTTTGACTTATGGTGTTTTGGTATAGTTCGTCTTTGCAGCTAAACAGTCTCTGCGTTTTCAACCTTGAAAGCAAGATTGGCAGCAGTGGTGTCGTGGAAGACTGAACAGAGAAGAGGCATGGCTCGTACATTGCCAGGCTGAGCTTGCTATAGCTAAGCAGTGGTAGGTCGTGACTGGATACTGGTACTCCATTAACGAACACAAGGACTCTGTTACACCTAACCATGTCCTTGGTCCTTGCCATGTGACCTCTGAACTCGCACCATTTCTCCTGATCAGACATTGGCCATCTCTTGTAATGCTGCAATTGCAGTTTGCAGGATACCATGAATCGATCCAGCTTCTTCAGTACTTCACCACTACATCATACGTGGGACATGGCTGTCTGGTGTGAAGCAGCTGATGCAGCGAGCTGCCAGCCTGTGCAGCTGTGCTTGATGGATGAAGCTGTAATTTTGCAGTTATATACTCCTATATGGAATGTGGATGGGGCAAAGTGAAGATGCGAACTGTTCTCTTTATCACACTTACTATATCTGTACTATAAGCAATCGAAATTTCTCGATTCAGACAACCGATGCGATCCGAACTCGCCAGTGATGGAGTTCGTAGCTGTTGGAGGATGGCCAGTGGCCAATGGACGACGTCGATCTGAACTTCACTGCCTTGAAGCCGAGTTAGCGTGGCAGAAGGCCACTGGAGGCCGAGGAGCCCAGTGTGGCGAGGAATTGTCAATCTATGTTTTGCATTATTAGGAAGAGAATCCAATTTCCAATCTCCAAATCGGATCACGCTGGTCGACTACTGGAAGTGGGATTTCCTAGCGATTGAAAAGTATCAATCCTTTTGTTTACAACACTTGGGCCTTGTTTAGATCTTAAAACTTTTCACGAAAAACTACAGTAATGAATCTTACGGCACATGCATGGAGCATTAAATATAGATGAAAAAAACTAATTGCACAGTTTGGTTAAAAATCATGAGATGAACGTTTTGAGCCTAATTAGTCTGTGATTTGACACTAAAGTGCTACAGTAACAAATGTGCTAATAACGGATTAATTAAGCTTAATAAATTCGTCTCGCGGTTTACGGGCAAGCTATGTAATTAGTTTTTTATTAGTATTTGAAAACCCCTTCCAACATCGCATGGAATATCCGATGTGATATTTTCACCGAAAAATTTTCATATCTAAACAAGGCCTTGGCCAACGGACGAAAGTTTGAAAAATGGGACACTGAGTCTCCTCCATTGATCCTGCATGCCTGACGGATGGCATTTCTCCATAGATCCTCCGTAGACGCTGAGTATCACCTGCTCACGTACCTGCATCCCTGCCTGCTCTGAGCATCGTCCAACAGCCTTCACGTCGCACTACACGCCTTGCTGGAATCATGATGCATCAAAGGAAGTAGTGAAAAACAGCTGAAACAAAATGGTAAAAAAGAAAGGAACGGCCTTTTGTTACTCCTTCAGTCCAAAAAAAATGCTACTCTTTTTTCTTGGGAAATCAAATAATTTCAAGTTTAACTAAATTTATATAGAAAAATATTAATATTTATGATGTCAAATAAATATTATTAGATTAATCATATAATATATTTTTATAATAAACTTGTTTGAAAATATAAACATTTATATTATTTTATATAAATTTAGTTAAATGTAAGAAAGTTTAGGGGCTCCTTCTGAGTCCGCCACGCCCATGCATGCATCTTCAGCGCCGCTGGATCTATCGGTCTTGAGAAACCCCCTCGCCATCTTGCCTCTCCGGCTGCCGTGCATCCATGGAGGGAGGATGGAGCAGCTCTCCAATGCAGAATTATTTCCTGTATGAATTCCGTTGCCCATCTCTATCATGGGCCATACCAGCTTCGTCAATCGTCACAGGCTGTACTATTAAAAAAAAATTCACCGTCACATCAAACTTACGATACATGCATGAAGTACTAAATGTAGATGAAATCAAAAACTAATTGTACAGTTTGGTTGTACTTTACAAGACGAACTTTTTGAACCTAATTAATCAACAGTTAGATACTATTTATCAAATAAAGTCAAAACATACTACAATACTTTTTTTTTCACCCTTTTCAGACAAACTAAACACACCCACAGTTCGTCTCGGTACCTTCCTGCTCCTCGGCCCCGGACCCTGGGTAGTTGGGAGAAACAAAAGCCTGACGCTGACGGACAGGCATTGAATGGCAGCCCATTTGCTACCTGTACTTTGAAACATCATACTGTACAGTACATTCTTTATAGTAGTTCCCCGTCTAGCAATATTATTATTAGAATAAAAAAGTCATCAGGAATAGGATCTTGCTCATCCATTTATCTTCCATCGTATTATAAATTGCTACATTTCGACACCATGTCCAAAGAATTTTAATATCAATTTATCCATGTATGTAGTTTGTGAATTGAAGATGCATGTAGTTTAAATAAAACTTTTAGTCAAAATTTATATAACTTGATTTTTTTCTAAAATAACATACTGATAGTAGTAACTATTTATAAGAGTCGTCGCAGTCGAAGTGATATGTGACCATTTTCGTTTCTTGGCAATTTCAACCACCGTTTGGGCTAGCTTGGGTCTAACAAAATAATAATAATAATAATAATAATAATAATAATAATAATAATAATAATAATAATAATAATAATAATAATAATAATAATAATAATAATAATAATAATAACAGTGTGCAAGCCCAATAAATCCTCACCGTCGTAGTGTCGGCTGCCAGTGCCAGGCCAGAGGAAGAGAAAATGAGAAGGGTAAAAAAAACACACACACACGGATACGGGATACCTAGTGCCCACAAACAGGGACGAATGGATCGATCTCGCTGCTGTTTCACTTCGCAAGCGCAGCACAAGGATTTTGTAATTCGTACCCCTGCCCTGCCCATTCCCACCGTCCACCACGGAGGAGAGATACGCAGCACGAAACGGATACTGTTATTGTGATATCAAAATGATACGGATACATGGATATGACAACTTTTTTTTAAAAAAAACGACACGCGGATATGTTTGAGTCTTTTTTAATATAAAATAAACAGCAATATATATTAAATTTTCAATACATAACTGCATAGTAGTGCATACATTACAGTGATACACCAAATTCACAGATAAGAAATCCATACTCTATACTAGAGTTCACAGCTCAGGAAGATCATTGACAAATACAGTAAGCAACATATGTATAATTGATTAAATTAAATATATTTTCACCTATCCGACGATCCTGACAAGAAGCATCCGTGTGCTGCGTAGCATGAGAGTCCAATAAAAGTGGCGCCGGCGCCTGCCCTCCCTTCACCTCACCATTATTTCCATCCCGCACCGGGGGCGCAGGCAGGTGGGCGGTCCGATACCGGCCAACGCCTCCCCTCTCCTCCTCTCCCCTTGTTTCCACCTCCCTCTACAAACACCGGAACGGACGAGCGTAGAGCAGCAGCAACCAGCAACGAGCAAGATGGTGCACCCGATTGCGGAGGCCGACGAGCGGAGCCCCTTCGGGCGCCTGACGCCGGACGAGTTCTACGCGCGGCACGGCGTGACCCACTCCACCTCCTCCTTCGTCAACCCTCGGGGCCTCCGCATCTTCACCCAGCGCTGGGTGCCCCGCGGGGACAACGGCCCCGTCCTGGGCGCCGTCGCCGTCGTGCACGGATTCACCGGCGAGTCCAGCTGGATGCTGCAGCTCACGGCCGTCCACCTCGCCGCCGCGGGCTTCGCCGTGGCCGCGCTCGACCACCAGGGCCACGGCTTCTCCGAGGGCCTGCAGGGCCACCTCCCCGACATCGAGCCGGTCCTCGACGACTGCGACGCCGCCTTCGCGCCGTTCCGCGCCGACTACCCGCCCCCGCTCCCCTGCTTCCTGTACGGGGAGTCCCTCGGCGGCGCCATCGCGCTGCTGCTCCACCTCCGGAACAGGGACCTGTGGCGGGACGGCGCGGTGCTCAACGGCGCCATGTGCGGCATCAGCCCCAGGTTCAAGCCGCCGTGGCCGCTCGAGCACCTGCTGGCGGCCGCAGCCAAGGTCGTCCCCACCTGGCGCGTCGCCTTCACGAGGGGGAACATCCCCGAGCGGTCCTTCAAGGTGGACTGGAAGCGCGCGCTCGCGCTCGCCTCCCCGCGCCGCACCACGGCGCCGCCCAGGGCCGCCACGGCGCTCGAGCTCCTCCGCGTCTGCCGCGACCTGCAGCAGCGGTTCCAGGACGTGCGCCTGCCGCTCCTCGTCGTGCACGGCGCCGAGGACACCGTCTGCGACCCGGCCTGCGTCGAGGAGCTCTACAGCCGCGCCGGGAGCAGCGACAAGACGCTCCGCGTCTACCCCGGGATGTGGCACCAGATCATCGGCGAGCCCGAGGAGAACGTCGAGAAGGTGTTCGGCGAAATCATCGACTGGCTCAAGGCACGCGCCGCCACCGCCACCGCCACCGCTACAGCCGCGGGCGCGCACCACGGTGAGCAGTAGTTTGGGCACGCCTCCTGCGTGCCGGCGTGCCTGCCCATGGCCTTCATCCGCGCGTGGTCCATGACGGGATTCTATGGAGTATCGAGTACGGGTCCAGCAATAAACTTGTACTACTGATTACAGAATTTGTTTTGGCTTCAATGCTTGCTGTAATGACATCTCTTCTGATAGTCCCGGGCTCCCGGCCTACCATCCGCAACCGATTCAGATGCCGTACCGCCATGCCTACGGATGATGGATCTGGCAGCTTTGCTTCTTGTCCCCACATTTCGGCCATGTCCGCTTCTTGACTTCTTGTCCCCACCCACCCAAGATGATGTATACGGTCTAGTACTGCAGTTTAATATAAGGGAGTGTTTAGAACCCTTCAAACTTCCAAAAATTTTACAAGATTCCGTGTCACATCGAATCTTTAGACGTATGCATGGAGTATTAAATGTAGGTAAAATGTAGGTAAAAAAATAACTAATTACACAGTTTGTTTGTTAATGTCGAGACGAATCTTTTGAGCCTATTTAGTCCATGATTGGATAAATTTTACCAAATAACAACGAAAAGTGTTACATGAATTTTACACCAACTTTTACACCATCTAAACACTACCTAAGTGGTTGTGAGTTGTCAGTTAGGAGTTGGGAATGGGACTTGGGAGTGTAAATGTAATAAATTAAAATGTGCTGCCTTTTTTATATATAACAAAAATGTGCTGCCCTTGTTGCAGGTCAAACGCTCACTGATCTGCGGCAGCTGTGGAAAATAAACCACATATAATTTTTTATATGTAATAAGATGTCATCATGTCTAGTCCGGGTATTATTAAGAGGAGGAGCATTTTTACGGCGACCAAAATTCCCAGCCAGCTAACCATTCTAGAGGAACGCTAGTGGCGGAGCTCGCCCAAAATTTTAGGTGGGGGCAGAAACTTACTTGGTTGCTGGTGAGCACTGACGTGAGCGAGTCAGTCGTCCTGCTCCGCTCATCTAGCGGGCACTAGGGAGGCGGGGATGGATATGCCGGCGCTGCACAGGGGGGCTCGCGGTCGGCCGCTCGTCCATCTGACAAGGCACCACGTCTGCTGCCTGGAAGTTAGGCCATGAGTTGATGAGTTCATGGGCCATATTGCAGCCTAGCAGGCAGCAATGTTCTTGGCATTCTTCCGTGCGACGAGCAGCGCCGCGTCGCCGCCGGCATCGCTTGTTTGCGTAACGAACCTGGGGGCTGCGGAGTCGGTGAAGAGAGGTGGGCATTCTTCTCGCCAGCGGTAGGTGGGGCAGCTGCCCCACCCTGCCGTATGGGCAGCTCCGCCTATGAGGAACGCGAAAGTTCAGCTACTATGACAACACTCTACTACTGGCAGAATGAAACCACGGCGTATGAGGCCAGTCCCAACGTGTTGCCCCGTTTGGCACGTTCGTTTCACTAGTGAAGTTTTTTTTTTACTTCAACTTCATAAATAACACCGTCGATGGAGCTAGAACTATTTTGATTAACTATTTGGCAAAATATGAGAATAAGGGCATGTTTGGACCCTCTCTTCTAAACTTTAAACCTCTAAAAACTTTAGAGCATTTTAGCTCAGTTTTGAGGTCTAAAGCTCTAATATAAGGTGGGCTAAAGTGTATAGCTAACTTTAGACAACATGTTTGGAGACTTTACCTCTAAATTATAGAGGAGGGATCCAAACAAGCCCTAAGTTTGCAGAAAGTATTCATGAGAAGCTTTAGTCACTAAATTAGAAAACAAATTATAGAAAAAGACTGATGAAAATCTAGGGGAAATGCATCCTCTTATAAACATATATTTTGAAAAAAATAATTACATGCATATGCACCAAACAGGACCAACAAAAAGCTCATAAATAAAAAACCCTAACAAATTATTTTTTTAAAAAAATAGAAAATTACAATTTTCTCTGACTAAATTGTCAAATAATTTAAATAAATCTTGAAATAATTTAAAAAATATTAAAACATTTGTTTTGTTTGATGTTTTCTATTCACATACCAAATTGAAATTCTAGAGTGTGGTATGTGCCTTGCTGGCTTGCTTGAGTGTCTATCCAAGCATAGGGTTAGCCTCATCATGCCTGTGCTTGCTTTATGCCGTGCTTTTTTTTTAGCAGCGAACTTCACTTTATGCCGTGCTTGTGCTGGGCCAACATTTGTGTGGTATGTGCTAGCCCATTTGGCCATTTGGACAGGTCTATCGCAGACGCGTTGGGACGCGGTGAGGCTGCGCGCCACCAGCACGTCCTGTTTATCTCGGGATTGTTGGTCCCTGAAGCTGGGAGGAGTGGGCCTAGTCTTACTCTTATCAGGCCCAACATTCCTTTCTTTACTCCGTGACCGCCTGACCGGCCTTCCTAATGGTCCATGACCAGAGCCCGTTACTGATGAATCCATCCCATAGTTGCTTACGCTCCCTTCGGAACAAAGGGAATTTTTCATGTTTCCCGCGTCCTATGAAAATGAACTTATTCCTATGAAAACCCTGTACAGATCCTGTATAATTCATGCGTTCCAAAGGATCCCTAGATTTGTTACCGGCCTCCCAGCTCGTTAGAGACCTCGTCTATTTGACTGCATTTGATCCATTGTAGGCAGTTGCAGGCTCATGAGAATTATGTTTGGCTTGCTTTCCTTTTCCTATATTAAAAACATCATCCACTTACTAAAAAAACAAAATCCACAATGACTGATTAACAACCTAACCTCACTGAGCTGCTTTGAACTCTTACCTCAAGAAAAGTTGATATATTCCTTATAAATATAATGAAAAGAAAAGCTAGTTTGAATTCTAGACAAAATACGTCCTATTAGATGTCTAATTGCCCAAAGTATGCATCATGACGACTCGGCGTAGACTGAGTCTACGGTTTAGTACAAATGTTGATGCCCACAAACATATACATTCCCTATAAGAATGCGCGACACAAATTTTACGTTTATAAATACCTTAGAAAACTAATAAGACGGTAGATCCTGAAATTTTGCCTCATTATCAACAGGCATACATGTCTATCATTGGAAGAATAACCGATAAAATCACGAGATTACATCTTGTTATCGATGGGTACGTTGCCTACCACTGGAGAAATAATGTCATTAAATCATGTAATAAGTTCATAAAAATGCGAGCAACCCATATCCTCGAGAATTTAAATTCGAATGGATAGGTTGCACCACAAAATATCTAACCAGCTGAGGTACAAATTTTTTTAAACCAGCTTAGGTACACTTAATCACAAGCTTATGGCTCCTACTCCATCCATTCCAAAATAAGTGTCGCTATGGTATTCATTCAGTCAAAATTTTCTAAGTTTGACTGAGTTTGTAGAAAATATTAACAACATAAGTTTATTATGAAAATAGATTTAACGATCTATCTAATGATACTAATTATGTACTATAAATATTAATATTTTCTTGTATATATTTGGTCCAAGTTAAAGGCGTTTAACTCTTCGGGAAGTGAGAATGACATTTTTTCGGGGTCGATGGACTATTAATATACCAGAAAAAGTGAACAGGACGAGTTCAAGTGTGCATGACCTCATTTTACAAAAAGAAAGAAAGAAAAACATTGAGAATGTAATTTAGAAGATTGTTTCATACTACTACTTTTTTTATAATCATACTACTACTTTCTAGTACGTGAGGAACCAGCCAATGACTAGGTCCCACGTCGACCTGGAAAGCTTCCTGGTCAGTTAGTCATTACTTCGTCCGGGTTGGTCGGCCTAGCTGCGTCAGCACATAAAAAAGTTATACGTAGACATTTTGATGTTGGAACGTGGACACAAATCTCGTATCAATCTCACAGGGAAGGGAACTATTCAATCCCGATGGAATTAACGGATGGGGACTTTTGCTTTCCAAACGTGAAACCTGTGCATAGGCTTCTAGAATCTAGATTGAAGCTAAACAAAATATAGACGAATTGATGGATGCTAGGCAGACTAAACCAAGTTGGTTTGGAGCAAAAAAAGCTAAGGAAACCGGTCATCATTGGTTTTCCATGTTCGCAACCATTGGTTTTGACTTTTGATGAGGCCTGGAATTTGAACTTAAGGAGAATTGAGGGAAGATAAAAAAATTAAATCATTTAGATCAACATTTATTCTGTTTTCAAAATATATGAACTGGCGTAGTACTCCCTTAGTATACAATTTTTGTCGTTTTGAACAAGGTGGAGACAATTTTTTTTCAAAAAAAACTCTAACTATCAATAACTACAAAAACAATTAGTTTTGAGCACTAAAATAACAGATATTGATTAGTTTTTAAAATTAAATTATAAACAAAACTATTTAGCAAAATTATTTTTAAGTAAGAAAATAGAAATAATATAATGAAAAAACTACCTATCCACGCTGTTTACACGTGACACCATACTAGTTGTACATAATATAATATAGAAATTATAGATATAGTTTTGTTTGGATATCCTAAAATTGATGAGAATAGAATCCAAATAGTTGGATTCTTGCAAATCGACCACCAAATTATGAGAATTATATTATACGCCTCTATCCTACTATTGGAGATATTGGATGTGAAACACTTATTATTGAACCATCTATCATTCATGTCTATAAAACAGGTTTCATTTTTTTATTACAAAATCCAGATTTTTACAATAACTATCAAGAGTAATAATCTTTAGTAGATCTAAATAGACTTAGGCCTCGTTTGGTTGGTTCGGAATAATTCCCAGCCAAAGTTTTCCTTCAGTAATTTACGTAACATCAGAACGGTTCTAGCCTAGAACGGCGCTAACCAAACTGAGCCTTATAGTGTTTCCTTTTGCAAAGATATTAGGATTGTCAAAAACAAAATTCCTCTTTCACCCCTAGCCTTGAAGTCATTTGATCTAGGATCCTTTCTAAGCGGCTGCTGAATTTATTTCAAGACAACAGTTGACTCTCCATGAGGAAGCAACATACTTAAGGAGAAAGGAAAAAACATATAATAATGGTAAACCGCTAGTGGTATGGCTTGATGACTCTTGTCTGTATGCTATGCCCGAATTCAATAACCAACGCCCGTATCCATCTGCATGTCACTTTTTTTTTATTATTGAAACGCTCCATCTGCATGTCCTTGACCATACCCGATCTCTCTCTCTTCCTGTCTACCGTTGACCCACCGCTCATGGTAGCTAGCCACGGTTCTGCAGCAAAACACGTGCGCAAAACCACTAACCAGGTGTACGAACGAACCTAGGCTGTACTACTTTGCATAGCTTTTTTTTTGTGAGTAGTTTTTTTTTTGGCGACGTGAGTAGTTTTTTTTTGAGTAGTTGCTAAAAGGCCCTGTGTGTTTGAATAATTTTTATAATCTTATGACTTTAGTTTCCGTAGTATCCATAATCCATCTCACGCTCGCTTAGAATTATTATTAGAATCCTCTATAGGGACGGAGCTAGGAATTTTATTTAGGGGGGCAAGCCAATGAGCTCAATATTGTTTGCCGTTAAATAATTGAACGAGAAAGATAAAACATGCGTTTAAAAAGGAGGATGCACGTTATTTGGTGATTTACTAAGCCGTGCTCACCAATTTTTTCGTTGCAAATCATTTATAAAATAAGTGTTGCAATTGTGAAGTTGATAGCTATGTACGTGGTGATGCTCGATGACACTCTATCAGATCTATACAACATGAAAACAACTTTAATTTGGCGTATAATTATATTAACTCAATCATTCAACAGTACGTCTAAGAATGAATTAGATACATATAAGGTTTACCATTCTTTATAAGTATGTGAGAGTTCTTGACTATTTGTCTAACTTTATTTTCGTATGTATGAGTTTTGTCTTTTACGGCGTATTCGGTTTGCAGAAGCAAACCATACGGAACCATCCGATCCTCTATCCCAACCTAAAAGCAGTGTTTTTTGAGTGTTTTTTATGCATAGATAGACCAGTCCGCCACCAGCCCATTATTCCCTCCACTAGTACAAACAAGTCGTAGACTAATTCCATCAAAACCCACCGGACGACACCGTTCATGTATAGCGCCTCTACGAGCGAGTTCTCTTAAAAGAACCTAGACAGAGTGTAGCAGTGGTGAGTCACGTGACATCAACAAAGAATCATCTAAACCTATATATAGGTAATCAAGTCATGCTAGATCAGGTGATTCCAAATGGGGTCACTCACCTAAACCAAACACATTGTTAGTGTGTGTGTGTGTGAGAGAGAGAGAGAGAAGTGGAAAGCCTGGTATATTTATGTGAAACATAAAAACATGTAGTGATCTTAGATGTTATGCCCTATCTAGCAGAAATAGAAGGTTTCTAACGTAAGTAGATCATCATATGTGTCATTTTATATGGTTACATCAACAAATTAACATAACATAAGATTAAAAAGGTTTCAAAAAGTTTTAGCTCGAGTAAAGGGGCAAGGCCTTGCTGCCCCTAGCTAGCTCCGTCCATGATCCTCCAGCCAACATTCATCACTGCATCCTCATCGTTAGGAGTGCCTTCTTCATCAACTATTTTCGCCTCCCTCCTAGCTTCGGACGTTGCTGGCAAAAGGCCATGCCTTGAGCTCGATTTATAAGGCTTGTTGTAGCTAGAGTTCATCCTAGAAGAGCGAGTGGCAACATCAGGGGAGAGGGACGATGATGAAGAATGAAGAGAAGTATTTTATTTCATGGGAGCCAGTTCCAAGTACAGGAGTGGGTTGTTTGTTTTTCAGTATAGGAATGACCCTCATGATGTATAGGAGCAAGTTCCATCAATATAGGACCTGCATAGAATCATCCATTACAGACGTTTGGACGGCCTAAGTAGGAGTAGCTGAAGAATGTTACCTTAGCAAAGTATATCACGACGAGCAAAAAGCATGCCACGTTGGTATGAAATTATAAAATAATGCAGGAGGCAACAATTTATAGATTTGTTGGCCGCTAATAGTAACTTTGGTACATTGCCATTTGCCCCTATATATACAAATAAAAACCAATGCAACCCATGTGACAGAGAAACGTAGAAGGATCACCATACGACTGCAGCAGAAAGCATGCCGAGTTGGAGAGCCTCGAATGGGGGCAGGTTCTTTCCATGATAAGAAAGTAAATATGTACATGCTATGCTTTTGTCCCATGTTTTTTTGTTGCACTAACCGAACCGTGTCATAATTATCCATAGCCATCATGATTGACATAGTGAACCAATGGTTGAGCTCAAAAAACATGAGACGACACTGTTGACGTATTGTGCCTTCACATGTGAATGCTCTTAAAACATAGAGTGAATGTTGTAGCGGTGGATCACACGACATCAACAAAGAATCATCCAAATTAAACCTACAGGTAATCAAGTCATGCTAGATCAGGTGATTTTGGATGCGATCGCTCCCAAAACTAAACACATTGTTTTTTTGTGTGTGTGAAGTGAAGAGGTTGGTATATTTCTTGAAACATAGAAACATGTAGTGATCTTACATGCTAGGTTTCTTACGTAAGTAGATCATCATATGTGTCATTTTATATGCTTACAAGAACAAATTAATCTAACATAAGATCAAAATGGGTTTCAAAAATTTTTAGGTCTAGGAAAGGGGGGCAAGGCCTTGCTAACCCAGCTAGCTCCGTCCATGATCCTTTGGTCAGCATCCACCGCTGCATCCTCATCAGTAGGAGTCCTTCTTCATCGACCATTTGCCTCCCTCCTAGCCTCGACCACTGCCAGCAAAAAGGCCTGCCTTGAGCTTGATTTGTAGAGCTTGTTGCCGTTGGAGTTCATCCTACAAGCACGAGAGGCAACAACAGGAGAGAGAGAGATATGACGATGAAGAATGAAGAGGGGTATTTTATTTCATGGGAGCCGATTCCAAATATGGGAATAGGTTCTTCGTTTCCAGGTATAGGAGCAACCTCAGTGTATAGGAGCAAGTTCCATCAATATAGGATTTGTTATATAATCGCCTATTGCGGATGGCCAGATGCCCTAAGTAGAGTAGCTAGAAGAATATTGCCTCAACAAAGTGTATCATGACGAGCAAAAAGCATGCCACGTGGGTATGGAAGTATACAACAATTCAGAAGGCAACAATTCACAGATTCGCTGGCCGCTAGTAGTAAATTTGGTACATTGACTCATATATATACAAACAAAGAACCAATGCAACCATGATACAGAGAAGCGTAGAAGGACTACTACCACGTGGCAGAAAAAAGCACGCAGAGTTGGAGAGCCTCAAGTGGGGGCAGGGTTTTTCCCCAATAAGGAAGTAGATTTGTACATGCTATGCTTTTGTCTCATGTTTTTTGTTGCATTAACTGAACCGTGCCATAATTATTTGTAGCCGTCATGAATGACACATTAAACCAACGGTCGAGCCAGAGCTAAAATTAATGGTCAAGCCATTTAAGCAAATAGGGCAGTATTGATTCTTAGTTTCTTACAAAATAGTAGCAAAAAGTGATAGTGGTTCAAAACACCTACTATAACTTCATCATATTACACAAAGCATCCGTAAGGTGAGCGTACTCTCATCGAATAAGCACGCCGTTTCCGCCAAAGAAAATAATATACATTCTTAATAATCAATTCTCGATCGGAGCGTCAAGCTTATCTAGCTTGAGGTAGTACGAAACTTCACATAACCATGATGTGAACCGCCAAGCCCGTGAAGTTATATCATGAACATTATGCCTGTAACATCTAGGGACATAGACAGTGAGTTAACTACCATAACCTACAAAAATTTGGCAGAAGTCAAAGTTATACATTGAGTTTTTTTGTCAGCCCAAATCTAGGAGTCCGGAGGGAAGATTTCATATTTCATCATGGTACCGAAAGACGTTGAGACAGATGTGATAGCGAACGGCGAGTACAACATGTGAAGCAACCGTAGCAGAACCTTACTACAAACGGTTAACAAGGTCAACGTGACTGTCACTTGCAGGTTGACCACTGCATGAAAAATAGCCACCACAACCCAACCACGCCTTGTTTAGATGCACATGAAAAGTTAGAATTTTTTCACCCTCTCTCCATCATATCAATCTTTGGACCCATGTATGAAGTAGTAAATGTAGGTAAAAATAATAACTAATTACACAATTTAGTTAGAAATCACGAGATGAATCTTTTGAACCTAGTTGATCCACGATTGGACAATATTTGTCAAATAAGACGAAAATGGTACTATTTATCGGTTTGAAATTTTTTCAGCATCTAAACGAGCAGTCAACTTTAGTATTAGGTCCATCCAACAGTGGGGTCTTTTCTGTAATCGCGTTCTCAGAAGAAACTGAGGGAGAAATGAAAAAACAGTGGGTTCCGGTAAAACCAAAACCAGGGGCAGCCGGCAGCCCACTCCGGGCAGCTGTTTCGCTCGCAGCCCAGTGGTCCGTCCTCCACAGGAGGTATCGGATCTTGTGTGCACGCCTGACGCCCCCAACCAACCGAAACAGTAGCACGCGCACGTAGAAGCGGGGGGAGAGCCGCGGCGCAGGGGATCCCAGGCGGTTTTGCGGGACTGTGGGCTCCCACCGCGGGAAACGGTGAGACGCTGGGGGCAAAACCGGGTACCCGTGCCGCTGCCGCGCCCGGAGGCGGTCGCAGCCGCAGCCGCACGGGCGAAACCGGCGGCGATCGCCCACACAGCTCCCCCCATATAAACCGCACCCACCTCGCTGCCGTTTTCCCACGGCGCATCGTACAACAGCGGCGGCACGAGCGAGAGTGACAAGTGGTTTCTAGACCTGGTAGGGTAGAGATTGGCGGTTTGCCGATGGAGAGGGGCGACGGGGGAGGAGGGATGGCGCCGCGGGGCGGCGGGGTGGGGTCGGCGGCAATGCTGGGGCTGGACATGCACCTGGCCCCGCAGCAGATGCACCCGGCCGCCGCGTTCCAGCAGCACCAGCAGCAGGGTGGGTTCCAGGTGCAGCAGCCGGCGCCGGTGGCGGTGAGGCAGCAGCAGGCGCCGCCGTCGTTCTCGCCCTACTCCAACACGTCGTCGTCCAGGGTCGTGGTGAGCGCGGCGGCGGTGGGGCACGACGACGACATGGTGGGCAACAACAAGGGAGGAGTGGTGGTGTCGCAGCAGCCGCAGCAGATGGCGTCGGCGGCGTGCCCTTGGACGAGGATGAAGTGGACGGACGCCATGGTGCGCCTGCTCATCGGGGTGGTGTACAGCGTCGGGGACGACGGCGAGGGCGTGGCGACGGCTGGCGGCGCGGGGGCAGGCAAGGCGGGCAGGGCGGGCTCGTCGGGGCACGGGCACGGGCACGGGCATGCGGCGGCGGCGCAGCAGCAGAAGAAGGGCAAGTGGAAGTCGGTGTCGCACGCCATGATGGACAAGGGCTTCGTGGTGTCGCCGCAGCAGTGCGAGGACAAGTTCAACGACCTCAACAAGCGGTACAAGCGCGTGGTGGACCTGCTGGGCCGCGGCCGCGCCTGCCGCGTGGTCGAGAACCACGCGCTGCTCGACACCCTCGACGACCTCACGCCCAAGGCCAAGGACGAGGCGCGCAAGCTGCTCAGCTCCAAGCACCTCTTCTTCCGCGAGATGTGCACCTACCACAACAACCTGCCGCCGCACGCCGGCGGCGGCGCGGGGGGCGACGCCGCCTGCCTCCACCACCCGCCGCCGGCGCCCATGGCCGCCGCAGCCTCGTCCGCCGCTCGCCACCCCTACGCGCAGCAGCAGGCGGCCCCGTCCCCGCCGGGGATGAAGGACTCCTCCGCCGACGTCGCGGACGACGACGAGGACGACGACAGCGACGACGCCGTGAGCGACAACGGCGACGAGGACGAGGACGACTACGACGAGGAGGAGGACGGCGGCCACATGTACCACAGCAACAACCGCCCCAGTCGTCAGCACAGCGGCGGCGGGCGCAGCAAGCGCGGGCGTGGCGAGAATGGCGCCGCGGACGAGGACCTCGACGACGAGGCGGAAGGCGGTGGGAGAGGGAGACGCGCGAGGAGGAGGACGGCGGCGCGGGTGGCACCCGACCCATCGGCGATGCTACGGCAGGTGAAGAGCGAGCTCGCGTCCGCGGCGATGGACCCGCAGCAGGCCCGAAGCTGGGTGCGCCGCCGCGCGGTGGAGGTGGAGGAGCAGCAGATCCGCCTGGACTCCCACGCGTGCTACCTGGATGGGCAGCGGCTGAAATGGGAGCGGTTCCGCGGCGACAAGGAGCGCGACATGGAACGCGCGCGCCTGCAGAACGACCGCCTCCGCATGGAGAGCCGGCGCTTGCTGCTCATGCTCCGCCACAAGGACATCGAGCTCGACATGGCCGAGGCCAACTCTTCCTCCGTCGACCACCAACCCGGCGCGTCGCCGCTCGCAGCACACCAGCAGCCGATCGGGTCCAGCCCCAGCCCGTCCACCGCCGGCCACCCAAACTAGCTGCCGTGCGTGCCTTTCCATTCCATTACCGGTAGCAGTCAGTACTCGGTAGCTGTTCTTTTTTAAAAAGGAAAACTTTTGTTCTATATCATTAGTAGTAAACTTTAGTTCTACTATATCATTAGTAGCAGTAGTTCTCTAGGACAAATGGACAGTAGCGCTCAAGTTTCAGGGTTTCTGATTGTAGTCTATGTCAGGGTTTCAGTGTAGCATGTTCATAGTACTACTATGTGCGCTGTGTGCATGTACGGAGTACTCAGTTGAACTGAGACGATGGTGTGGTACAACTGCACGCACAGAAACTGAGAAACGTTGCCTTTAGCTGTGAGACAGCAAGGCAAGGGCAAGGGGCAGGCCGACAATCGCGAATCGCAACAGGAGTATCCTTCCTTCGCATCGAAAGTGACGGCCTCACGGGCATGTCTGCTGTAGAAGATAGAAGCTCGAGCTCCCAGCGTAGCGCCGGCGAGCAATGGTCATTTTTCCAGCAGAAGCAGCAGCGGCTGAGGCACCATCCTCCAATGGCAGCTCTGCAAGGTTGACAGGAAAATACAAAAGAGTCTTAGATAGGATTACTTTTTATTTGACAGTATTTAACATTCGAATCATGATTTTGAGAAATAGATATATTTATTAATTTATTAAATCCAACTTTAAATATATTCCTAAAAAAGTTGAGTCTATAATATAATGCTGATTTTTTTTGGATAAATTTATTAAATTTTCTGTAAACTCGAGTCCACAAATTATGCCGATCTCACTCCAACTTAATTTTAGACATTATACTCATAATTAAATTACTTAACATGGCACTGCATATAGAAAATGATATCAAATTATTAAACTGATAGAACATAATTACTCCTACTCAAAGATATTACTCAATTTTATATGTTGATTTTTTTTTTAATTTTTACATTTGGATTAGGATTCGATGAGATCCTTACCTCATAGGATCCAGCACTTGGGATCATGCTACACTATAGCATAGCATTATAAGACCTTCCGCAACGTGCGAGTAGCGCAATCGGACCCACCTTAAATAGTGGGCACCAAATTTTGAACCAAGCCATCTGTACTGGCTGGGACCCACCAAAAATAAAGTAAGGTCACTGTTCTCCTTTTCCACCTTACTGGTTCTCTTTTGGCTGAGCTGAACTGAAGAGAAGCAATAGAATAATTTTTTATTGTTTGGGCATCGGTGCATGTAGTTGTCTCGCTCTCAATTTTTTAAGCATCACTAGAAACGGGCATCGGCCTCTGCAATGTGTCGAATGATGCTTTGTTATTCTCTCCTCTTTGGGCATCACTCGGGGAACACATTGTGGAGGGCCTAAGATGCACGATGCGGGATCCGCATTGTTTCGGCTTATCTAAAGATGTGGGATTCTATGTCTTAGGATTGGGATCCTAACGATCTTTCTTGCAAAAACTAGTAGGTAAGGGCATTGTTACCGGGGTGCCTAACTGTCAATTCTTCTGTACTTATTTAGGCTATCAGGTATTGAGGTACATGGAGAGACATACGTTGACACCGAGTTGGATCTTGGATCAGACACCAGCTCGAGCTAGAGCGCCCGGGGTCGCACATGACCATGCACATCAGTATTACGATAAAAGGGCCACGTCCCTTTAGAATTTATCAATTAGAAAATGGATGAACAACAAGGCCTTTGTTTAGATGGAAAATTGGGCTTGTTTGATCCTATGGTCTAAAGTTTAGTTGGCTAAAGTTAACAACTAAAACTTACACCATTTTAGCTCACTTGTATGGTCTAACATTTTTATGAGGTTAGCTAAACTTTAGACAACACTTTAGACTTTCTGTTTGGAGCCTCAAGAGCTAAAAATAGGGTCTAACTAATTTTCCACCCTAATTCCTCCCAAACTATGTTGATTTGGATGGATTAGAGTGCATCTAAACAAGCCCTAAGGGGGAAATAGAATGTAACATACCACTATTTAACTAGAGACCCTAAAATTCAGCTATGACACATTTGACATTTTGATTTTTTTTCTCTTATATATAATATACTCTTGTACAAATGGATGGTTAGGTTTTGCCTATTCACGTTGCTATGAAGGACATGTTTATTTATGATCCCATGTTGGACATGACAATTGACAAAAGGTGTCCAACATGCATGTAACAAGAGGCGTTTCTTCCTTTCACAATTTTTCCATGCAACTAGATATCATTCTTTGTTTCATCATATCATCTGTGAGAATTAAACTTCCCTTTCACACTCTCCATCTCGACATGCTAATCTCGCCTCCAATACTACTCTCACAAACGGATATAAACTCATACCATCATCATCGGACCTACATATCCATCTACTTATTATGTTATCCATATAAACCCAATCTTTGGCGCTTCTTCCTTTGGTGCACGGATGGAGAGGACTAGGCCATAGCAACATTTTTGTTTCTTTTGGAGGTGATGCCTCCTAGATGACTAGGTGTTTCCAGTAAGCAGTAAGGCTTGTGGAGTGTCTTGGAAGAGTTTGTGAAGGTTCACAAGGGAAAAGATCATCTAGTGTATTCAAGGAAAGTGGTTGAAAGAGACCCGGGTAGTGCTCAACCTTTGGCGATCGTTCATGGCCTCCTCAATCGAAACGTAGGGTCCAAGTAGTGGGTCTGAACATCACGAAACAAATCTTCATGACTTCGGTTGGTTTACCTCACTATTGCATTTTTATTAGTTATTTGAGCTTTTGTGTCAATCTTCATGGTGGTACTTGTTTGTAAGTGCAAGGGATTCATGAACATGTCAAGGAACAGCTAAAGAAGCAAACACACTGGATTTTGTTCATGATAGAAGTGGTTTGGGGGAGTTCTATTATTATTTGAAGGGTTTCTAGTGAAACTGGCTGGGTGGTTTTTGCAGTTTCTATGCAAATTAGTTTTAATTGTAGATTTGCAAAAATGATGAGAATTGGATGCATCCTGTCATCAAAATCGGTAGGAAAACAAATAGGGTAGTTGATAATCTTGCAAACAAATAAAGGTTGGTTTCCATTCCTATCTCTTGCTTGTTCTCTTGTGAATCGATGCATTCCAAAATGTGTACTATCCAAATGGCTCTAGAGAGCTTTCAATGGTGCATTCTATGCCTTTAAGCAATTAATGAATTTTACCCCTTCAAAAATAAAAGGTGGTTTCTTTGTTTCATGCTCTTCATTTTCATGCAGTTATATATTGTTTCCTTATTTCACATTATCATTCACAAGACTAAATTTTTATTCTACCATTCTCTATTTACATGTGATACATTGCCTCCAAGGCTACCCTCACAAAGATAATCTAAAGCCATACCAACAACATTGAACTTGCATGTCTAACCATTACTCTCTATTGTCCATCTACATCTATCATTAGTGCCTTTTCCTTGGGGCATGAACGAATAGGACTAGGCTATCATGAACTCGAGCTATGAATCACACTGGATATGTGCTAATGCAATAGAATTGCGGCATATTAGTTACGTGATGATCACCCTGATAGGTGGCTAGTTAGCAGTCTTCAGTGTCTTCAAGCAATGTCCCACCAGCAATTAGGGGTATGTGTGGTCCACTACATAGCCCTTCCCTTAAGGGTTTGGCTATGTTGTGGTCATGCATGTGAATTGACATCAAAGCCTAAGTAGCAAAGTTGATGCCAATGACGTTGAAACTGCCAACTTCATTGCAAAGCATCCAAAGTAGCTAAGCCTCACTAATTGTCTACTCATAGCTATGCATCAAATGTCCTTATGCTTTTTCAAGTGCACGGACAACATTGACATTGAAGCTTCAAGCTCTCCTACACCTACAACATTGACTTCACCATCTACATATAATCAGTTAAGTGACTAGGCATGAAATGCCATCATTTAGGTTGTGGTCGTCCACACCTAATAGGTGAAGTCATGACCTCCCTTGTCTTGAGTAGGGCCAGTTTGTGTTATGTGCCAATGTTGACAAGGTGTCAAACATGTATGCAACAAAGAGTTGGTTTGTTCTTGTTTTATGCTCATGATTTTTCATGCAATTAGATAATGTTCCTTTATTTCTGCAACACTCCGGTGTTACGCAAGCATTTGCATTGCAATCATAAGCATGACATTTCATATCATTCATAATCATATGTGCTTAGGGTGTACCTTTAGTAAAATAAAAGTGTGGGAACTAGTATTGCATAACATGTTGTGATAATGTGCTAATGACATTCATCAAATTTGTGCAACTATAAATTTCATATCACTTAGAATTATAAGGAAAATTTTTGGAGCCACTAAATCACTCAAAGTGTTGTCAAAGATTTGTTTAAAAAAATGTTATTTGAAAATATTCAAAAATCCTCCCTAAATGAGCTTTTATTCTAAAAATCAAAATCTATAAGAGTTTTGAGGTTGGCCCCTTAATCAAAGTTGGAGAGAATTAAATTCTAAGCAACTTTTATTTTTGGGTCATTTTCAGAAAAGGTCCTTTTCTTGCTCAAAATGAGATTTGAAAACTATTATTTGAATTTATTTGAAAATAATAATTTGAAAAACCAATTTCTCACCTAAGCGGGCCTCCGCCTCCCTTTCGGCCCGCTGGCCGACACGGCCCGCGCCACCCCCGCGCACGCGCGCGCCGCAACCGCCGCCTCGGCCCGGCCCGCGTCCGCTCGGCCGCCTCCTCCCGCTCGCCCCGCGCCTCGCTGGTCGCCGCGACAGAACGCGTTTGCCGCGTGTCGGCCATGCGCCGTCGCCGACCGCCGCGCGTCGCCTCCGCTCTGCCCTCCTGCCAGCTCGAGCGCGCTCAAGTTCGCCTACCCGAACCCTCCTCGCCCCCTCACTTCCACTCTCGCTCGCGATCCGCTCCTCTTTCCCAAAAACCGAGCGGGCGAGCGGCTCACCGCCGCGAGCTCCACCTCCGCTCCCCCGTTCCGACGTCGACCATCCATCGCCACCGAATTCGTCTTGCACCGAGTTTCGCCACCCCCTTGCCTCCTCCGAACGAGCCTCGTTGTCCTCTTGCTCACTCCGGTAGGACATCAATTTGACTTCCTCACCGCGCCACCGTGACGGAGCCGCCACGCTCGCGCTCCGGCCACCGTCGCCTCCGTTCCTCCCCATCTCTCTCGAACTACACGTTGATGTTCACCGTGTCCCCGCGATGGTGTTGCGCGCCTCGCCTTGTTCGCTCGAGCCCGGAGACAGCCGCTGGCCGTCAGCGGCCGTCGCACCACCGCGGTGGCGAGCACCGGCTCGGCCGCGCGCGCTGTCCCCGCTCGTCCGCGGTTGAAGCGAGTGGCTGGGCCGGCCTGATCCAACGGGATGCGGCCCGTTTTCTTTCTCCCGCGCGCGCGTGCCCCTGGGCTGAGCCGGACCGAGCCGTTTGCCCCGTACTGTGTCGGCCCGTTTTCAAAAAGAGGATTCCAATTTTCTTTTCTTTTATTAAGTGGAAATAAAAATGCTTTAGTAATTGTTTGGGTGATTAAATGTGCTCCAAAAATTATGAAATAAATTTCTATGGACTCATTGGAACCAGATATACAATATAAAAATATTGCATGTCAAGATTTCATTACTTTTCTGTAGTGTTTTATTTAATCATGTATATTGCTGATAAATTGAAAAATGTGTAGAAAAATCTATAGGCTTCAGAAAAATATGATTCCCAAGTTTTTTAATCTTCTTATATCATGTACTTCCTAGGAAAAATATGTTTCATGCATGTGCTGTGGAAAACTTTGGAGGAGTAGTTCAAGTACCTTTTTGTTATTTTTGCTAGAGAGCAAACTTTGTATAAAACATGCATGTGATAATTTTTGTACAGTCATTATATGCTATGAAGAACCTAGGAAAAATATTAATTCTGTTGTTTGACACTTTTCATAGTACAAAGTAATTTCATGCTCATTTTTATGCTATAGCTTGTCATTTTTGTATAGGATAGTTTACTTATCCAAATGCCATGAAATTTTTATGGCAGTCGGTTTAGGGTAGTATTATGCTACTGTAATTTTCTTAGATTTTTAGGAGCATCAGAAATATATGTTGTTATTCAAACCTATTATTATTTAGGGTTTAAGCAAGTGTTGCTTTAAGTGTGATTAAGAAATTAGTAAAGCTTTGGTGTATCTTTGAAGCATTTCATAAGATATGTTAACTTAACATATTAGTAGTAGAAGAGAATGCAGTAGATGACATGTGCTTGTAGTATATAGTTTCTTGGATGATGTTGACTACCTTGCATTTCAACATATCCATTGCATTCATCTCCTTCGATGCACGTTGCATAATCACTTACGCACATTGCATCATATAGGATCGCAAACCGAGAACCCAGTCGTCATACCCGAGGAGCCAGAGGAGCAGCTCGAGGTGCAGCAGCAGGAGGTGACAGAAGCCGAAGAGGAGGTCGGTGAAGATCTCCCAGAGTGCCCCGACCACCGTCCGAGCTCTTTTGAGAGAGGCAAGCCCCGGAGAATTTCTCTCCCGGTTTGCAAATAATTTATTATTAACTTTACTTAATTTGATGCATTACGTTTAGGAGTTGTTTGCAAACATTGCTGCATTATACCTTGCTTACCTTTGTTATACTATATCCTTGTTACCCTGGTATCCACAGTCGAGTCAATGCTTAGCTTGCTTAGACCGGTAGAAGTCGGGTGATTTCCTGTCACCTGCGAGCTATAGGTGATTACCTGGATCTGCTTGGATGACTATGAAGTCGTGGTATAACTAAGTGTGAAATGAATTTGAGACCGGACGGAAACTTGCAGGGTTTCGGACTGTAGTGTTTTTCGTCTGTGTCGATTAAGGACCGACCGTTGTTGGACCTCGGGTCATGTTGAACGCATGCCTCACATTTAGCTGGCCGGATAAAGTACCTTCCGACCGCGAAACTAGGAGATTATTTGGGCCGAGTGGATTGCCCGCAACGCACTGTACCGGAGCAGTAGTGGCAGGATACGGGGGCGCGATGATAAGGCCAAAGAGCAGTCGGGCGGCCCCCGGGTACAAGTGGTTCCTGGCAAGCTCGCGACTTTACCTGAATGGTTGACTCGGTGACCAACACCTCACTTTAGCGGGTGAGTGAGGTTTGTGTGAGGAATAACTTACCAGCTGGTTAATAATCGATTCGAATCGCCATCGTTCACTGGATAGTGAACACTTGACTTGAGCTACTTCATCGTAGTAATATTGATGAATCACTTGGATAGTTATGTGGAAGATGACATGATAACTATTGTTAATGATCAATGGTAATCCTTACTTGCTTAATTACATGTTATTCTAGCACCAGTGCAAACATAGTTGACAGGGTAATAAAGAGTTAATTACTGCATGCTTTTGGAAAGGAATTATTAAGTTAAAAATGCTTTTCTTGCAAATGAGTCAACTATCCCACCAGAAAGCCTATCATGATCCTTGGTGTCATTTTATTTTGGTTTATGACGGGTAAGTCTAGCTGAGTATCTTCTCATACTCAGGGCTTTGTTCCCACTTGTTGCAGATGGGCAGATGTATTACGGCTACTGTATCAACTGCATCTATCCTGCGATGGGTGAAGCTTAGGACCATGGGCAATGGTCATTCGCTACTTCTCGTCTGATGCTTTTGCTGGAGATGGTCACAAGCTGGCACTTTATTTTAAAATGTTGTGTGTGTGCGTAATTTAAACTACCGCTTCCTCTACTTTTATTCGAACCTGGTTTGTAATAACTATGTTTAAACTCCGATGTATTTTATGTCGCGAACTTTTATGTAACTTATGATGGTGACCGCTAAACTTAGTATGATCTTGGCTGTTATGTGAAATGGTTTGAAATCCGTCGAGATTTCACGGACTACCGGGTTATACGGGCTTAAGTTTGTTAAATTATCCTCCCGTTGGATGATTTTCCTACTTAATCTCGTATAATTGAGCGGTTCTGTTACAATTTCATGTTGTCATTCACAAGGTTAGTACTTCCCTTTCATGCTCTCCATCTCCATGTGATATGTCGCCTCCAAGGCAGTCCTCATGAGAAGATCTAAACCAGTACAAGCAACATCAAACATGAACTTCTAACAAATACTTGTTATCCATCTACAGCCGATCATCAGCGCCTCTGAAAGGCCTAGTTTGGTTTTGGATAATTGATGAAACCTAAGTGTACTAACCTTTGTCATGACTGAAATGCAAAGCTAGGTTAGTACACACCAAGTGATGGAGCTAGATGATGGTCATGGTGATGGAGGTGACCAAAAGATGATGATATGTGCTCCAACTTGAAAAAAAGAAAGAGAAAAATAAAATGGGCTCAAGGCAAATGTATATTTAAAAGGGCCATTTTGCTTTGCCACTCTAGACACCATAGAGGGTGTGAGTGGATTTCGGATAGATAGTCGTACTATAAAGAGGGGAAATCTTTAATTGCAATGGTTATCTAGTGCCACTAAGTGTGAGTCTCATTTGCATATGCATTGCGCTTAGTGACATGGTGAGATGCATGAGAAAGTCGGTGAAAAAATATTTGTGAAAAGCTAACTTAAGTGTCAAATTTACTTTGGAATATTTTTGATGAAGTTAGCACTTGAATAGGGCTTGTGCAACGTTGACTAGAATTTCTTGGTCACAAAACATAATTGCTTGCCGAGGGTGTTCTGTTGAAAAGCTTGTGCATCTAGCAATTAACCAGCAATTCTAGCCGCTCAGCAAGAATTTCTTGTTGAGGAACAGTGGACCGCTGCATGTGTGTCAGAGAGAGAATGGCGTGAGAAAAAGAGTCTCAACAAGCAATTCTCTTGGCTCAACCAGAATTTCTTGGTGAGGAATAGTGTTCTCTGCATGTGTCAGACCAGAGAGAGAAGCGCGTGAGAGGGAGGCCTATTGTGCAGCACCGTTCCCCGTGCTCTAGTTGACTATGAGCTAGAGAGCCTGTCGCGTGGGGCTGCCTGCCCTGCTGGCCTATGCGTCAGCTGCCTATGGTGGAGGGTGCGCCTGTCCACTAGAAAGAGAGGAGTGCTAGGAGGCCAGGCAGCTTCCTAGAAGGTTCGTGTGCGCATGCTGGCACAGGAGACCGTTGTTGTCTACTACCCGTTGCCTATGACTATGAGAGAGCTGTTGTGTGCAGCTGGTCCGACCGTTTCCACCTGTTGGAGCCTTGCTGGTTGGGCTGGAATAGCTCGCGTGTGGGTGGCCTGGCTGGCTAGGGAGGATAAGGCAGTGCCTTCCCCTTCCTTTCCCCTCTCTCACTCACTTCTTCTCCTTCCTTGAAACTCTGAGATCCAAAACGAGAAGAACAAGCTCTCCTCTCCTCCTCTCTCACTCACAAGCTTTGTGCTCCATTCAAGTGAGGGATTGAGCTCTCGTGATTGATCTTGAGAGCTTCAAGAGCATCCCCTCCATCTCCTCTCCTTCTCCAAAGCTTAGTGCTCATTTGAGAGAGGATTTGGGGAAACCCTAGTGTGTGCATTTGAGGTTGCATATTTGGTGGCACTAGATGGTAATTGCTGAAAGCATCTAGGCCCCTAGAGTTGGTTTCGATGATTGATGACAACGGTTAATTACCATGACTAACGTGTGTTTTGCAGAGACGGTAGAATGTTAGGTCATGGTAATAGCAATTATGGGCAATATGGTTTTCATGCCCCTTATCGATGGAAATCGTTTCAGTTTTCAAAGGATGGATGACAAGGTTAAGGACGGTTAGTTCCGGACATCGAAGGTGTTGGGTGACGTTCGGATTAGTCGTTAGGACTTTTGTTTTCTCCTTTGGCTGTACTATTAAGGGGGGCGTGAATGGGTAGCTTGACCTAGGTGAGTCTAGTGGTTAAGTGTGGTGCACACTTGTCAAACTTAGTACTAGGTAGCCCCAAGATAGCCCTGAGATTGCTTGGAGTCAAAGCCGTTCACAAAGTGTTTGAATCAGAAGTGAAATTAGGCTTCAAAGTTGCATCGGACGCTGAAGGTGTGAGCAACAGATGCTGACGTCAGCGTCTGTCTAGTGTAGCGCGCGTGCCACTGGATCTTCTCTGTGTAACAGACATGACGACGGTTTGGCGTTGGACGCGTCCCCTCTTGACACGTTGGTAGTGACTCAGCACAGCAAGCGACGGACGCAGCTAGCGTTAGCCACCAGACACGTCTGGTGACAAACAGACGCAGCACAGATGCAACAGACGCTGACCAGCATCAGGTGAGTCTCTAACAGCTAGTTGGCTTGGCAGCGTGTTTACATGCATCGGACGTGTCCTATGGTGGTCGACAGACGCGTCTGGTTCCCCTAAAAACTGCAGATTTTAAAGGTAACGATTGGGGGAGTTGAGGGGGAGTAGAAATACAACCCCTACCCTTTCATTTGAGGTCTCTTGCTCATTTGTTCAGCTGAGAAACACCTTTCATGTGCAAGGGAGTGCAAGAGCCTAGTGAGGAGATTGTGATTTGAGAATCCAAGATTAAGGACCTCATTAGTGCATAGGGAGTAGCAAGTGTGCATCCACCTTTCTCATTAGGCTTTCCATGGTCAAGTGAGAGTTCTTACTTGTTACTCTTGGTGATCGCCATCACCTAGACGGCTCGGTGGTGATTGAGAGTTCGGTGATCATCTGGTGGAGCTTGTGAGTGACCCAACTCATCTTGTGAGCGGTTTTGAGTGATTCACCGTGACAGAGTGTCTAAGAATCAGTCCGTAAAGAGCACTTGATCCTTACGCGGATCAAAGGAGAGCTACAACCTTGCGCGGGTGCTCCAACGAGGATTAGTGGGGAGTGGTGACTCTCCGATACCTTAAGAAAATATCGTCGTGTTCCTTGCCCTTTACTTTCAAGCATTTACTTTCTAGCACTTCAATTCTTGCTTATTTACATTCCTAGAATTGCCATGCTAGAATAGGATTTAGAACCTAGGGTGTAAAAATTTTACCGGTAGAATCATCATAAACACTCTTAGGCCCTGAGGGGTGAACATGGGCTAGTAGGATTTAATTCTTGCAACTAATTTTAGAAAAGCCCAATTCACCCACCTCTTAGGCATCTTGATTCTTTCAATTGTAATTGTGGATTTCTTGTTACTCTTGGTGATTGTCGTCACCTAGACAATTGGTGACTTGGTGATTGGTGAGGGGATTTGGTGATTGTGTTCGCCCCAATCAAGAATTATATTTGTGAGGGGTTCTTGACCTTTTTCCCGCGGGAGATCGCAAAAGGTACTCTAGCAGATTGCTCGTGTCATTGAGTTACCTCACTTGTGGGTAGGTTCTTGTGGCGCCCTTATGGTTGGACTAGGTTTGTGAAATACCTATTAGCCACTAAACCATCAAGTGTTGGTCAATATAATGGGGACTAGCGTGTCGGTAAGCATGTGAACCTCGAGAGAAAAATCATGTGTCATCTTGTGATTGGATTTCCCCTGATGATTGATTGGCTTCACATTATGTTTGGTTCATTCCTCTATACGGTGGAATAATCACCCTACTCACTCCTTTATATTCTTACAAACTAGTTGTGTAGCAAGCTCTTTAGTATAGCTAGTTTTGAGAGCTTGCTTGCTAGTTTAGTATCACCTAGTAGAGCTTTTTAGTGTAGTCTCTTTGAAAGCTCTTAGTGAGTAGCAACTTAGCCTCTTGTGTGCCTAGTGATTATAGCAACTAGAATTGTTGGGATAGGTGGCTTACAACCCTTGTAGAGCTATAGCAAAATTGCATTTCGCTATTTAGGTGTCTAATAACACTTGGCTCTAGTGTTTTGTAGAGTTTTTTATAGGCTATTCACCCTCCTCTAGCCATTTAGAACCTTTCAAGTGGTATTAGAGTCGTGGTCATTGTTTGATTGAAGGCTTAACTACCTTGGTGTCAAAATATGGCCCAAACTGTGTTCAACTATGTGATCAGCAAACCACCGTTCTTTGATGGTACAATCTATGACTTTTGGAAGGGAAAGATGAAGATGTATCTTGATTCAATCAAAGATCAAGTGTGGGATGTGACCAAGATTGATTATGTGATTCTTGATCCCACCAATCTCACCAACCAAGATCAGACCAACAAATAATGCAACACAATAGCTCTCAACACCATCTACAATGCTATTGATTCAAAGTTGTTTGAGCAAATCAAAGATCTTGATAGAGCAAATGAAGTTTGGACGAGATTGGAAGAAACATATGAGGGCACAACGGCGGTGAAGAGTGCCAAATTGTATATTCTCAAGGACTAGTTGACAAGCTTCAAGATGAAGGATGATGAGAGCATTCCAGAAATGTTCTATAGATTACAAGTGATTGTTAATGACTTGAAGGCTTTGGGTGAGAAGATTAATGATAATGATATCTCTCATTGGTTCTTGATGTGCTTACCTCCGAGACATGAGATGTTGAGAATGCTCATCATAAGAGGAGGATTGAAGGAGCTTACCCCTAACCAAGTACTAGGTGATGTCATGATACAAGAGACATACCGTGTAGAAAGAAAAGAGATTGACAAAGATGAGAAGAAGGAAGATGAGGAAAAGAAGAACAAAAGTGTGGTATTCAAGGCTAGCACCTCATCCAAGAGTAAGGGCAAAGCAAGGAAAGAAGAATCAAGTTGTGATGAAGAAGCTAGTGACTTTGATGATGAAGCTATGGCTCTCTTTGTGCGTAAGATGGGAAAATTTATGAAGAAGGGCTATGGTGCAAGAAAGAGAAGAGATCACAACAAGGAGTATGTGAGAAGATGCTACAAGTGCAAGAGCCTAGATCACGTTGTAGCAGATTGTCCCTACAATTGTGACAATGATGAGGATGAGAAGAAGAAGAAGAAGGAGAAGAAGGAAAAGAAAGAGAAGAAGGAGAAGAAAATGACCTTCACAAAGAAGAAGAGAAGTGGCTATGTGGTCACTTGGGGTAGTGATGACACCTCCGATGATGATGATGATGATGATGACTCTAGTGATGATGACAAGAAAACAATCAAGAAGGCACTAGAAAGCATCGCCATCAACAACAAGTCTTCTCTCTTCGACACTTCTTCGATATGCCTTATGGCAAAGCCACTAAGGTAAAATATGATGAAAGTGATGATGAATGTGAAAGTGATGATTATAGGAGTAATGATGAGGAGGAGGAGTCCAAGGAGGAGCTCATATACATGTTGGAGCAAACCCACACATGTCTTGAGGTGAAGAGAAAGAAGTGCAAAGAGTTGCGAAAAGAGCTCAAAGCTCTCAAGCAATCCTTTGATGAGCTCCAAGCCTCTCATGAGAGTCTAAAGGAAGACCATGAGAAGCTTGACATTTCTCACACTAAACTTGAAAAAGCTCACTCCTCTCTCCTTGAGCAAGCCAAGAAGGAGAAAGTCATCGTGACATGCGACAAGGGCTGTACTTGTGATTTAATTAATGAATCTTTCTTTAAGCCTATTGTTGTTGCTCCTACTAATCCTTCTTATAGCACTTCCACTTCTATCTCATCTAGTAGTGATGCTTTCACTTGTAATGCCTCACTAATGGTTGAGAATGAGACCCTCAAGAAGGAGGTCAATGAGCTTACTCGTGCCCTAGGCAAGGCCTATGGTGATGAGGACCACTTGCTGATGTGCTTGGGTAGCCAAAGAGCATCTCTCTACAAAGAGGGATTGGGCTATACCCCCAAAAAAGGCAAGGCCGCCTTTGCTCCTCATAAGACTAGTTTTGTGAAGAACAATGACCGGTATTGCTATAGTTGCAAGCAAGTTGGTCACAAATAGCATGATTACAAGAACAATAAATCACATACTAATGTATCCTCAATTAAGTTTGATTCTTGTTATTTGCTTTCAAAGGGTACCAATGGTATGAAGGCTAAGTTTGTTGTTACATCCTTATTGGGCCTAAATAAGAAGGCCATTTAGGTACCAAAAAGCTTAGTGACTAACCTTTAAGGAGTCAAGCAAGTTTGGGTACCTAAAAAGAATTGATCTTCTTTTGTAGGTCAATTATAAAGTCGAAGGAAGGCATTGGGTGCTTGATAGTGGGTGCACATAACACATGACCGGTGATTCAAGAATATTCAATTCAATCAACTCAAATGACAGTGATGGTATTCATAGTATCATATTTGGTGATAATGGCAAAGACAAGGTCAAAGGGCTTGGTAATATTGTAATATCCAATGATTTGAGCATTTTCAATGTGCTACTAGTAGAGAGCTTGAACTTCAACCTATTGTCGGTAGCTCAATTATATGATCTTGATTTCAAGTGCATATTTGGTGTGGATGATGTAGAAATCATAAGTGTAGATGGTTCTAACTTGATATTCAAAGGATTTAGATATGAGAATCTATACTTGGTTGATTTCAATGCTAGTGAAACTCAATTGTTAACATGTTTGTTCACTAAATCTAGCATGAGTTGGTTATGACATAGAAGGCTTGGTCATGTTAGAATCAAATAATTGAAAAGATTGATAAAGCATGATCTAGATAGAGGTTTGAAAGATGCCACATTTGAGAATGATAAGCTATTTAGTGCATGTCAAGCCGGAAAGTAAGTTGGCAACACACATCCTAAGAAGAGTATTGTGAGCACATCTAAGGCATTTGAGTTATTACACATGGATTTGTTTGGGCAAACAACATATACTAGCATTGGTGGAAACAAATATAGTTTTGTGATAGTGGATGATTTCACAAGATATAAATGGATAGTCTTTCTTGTTGACAAAAGTGATGTGTTTGCTATTTTCAAGTCATTCATCAAGAGAGTTTACAATAAATTTGAAACAACAATCAAGAAAGTTAGAAGTGACAATGGTAGTGAATTAAAAAATATAAGAATAATTGATGATCTATATGATGAGTTTGGCATTAGGCATCAATTCTCAGCCAAGTACACTTCACAATCAAATAGCCTAATTGAGAGAAAGAATATAACTTTAATTGACTTCGCAAGATCAATGCTAAGGGAATACAATATTAGTCATTTATTTTGGGCCGAACCAATCAACACGGCTTGCTACTATAGCAACCGTCTCTATTGTCATCCTATGTTAGAGAAGACACTATATGAGATCTTGAATGGTAGAAAGCTCAATATTGCATAATTTTGGGTCTTTGATTGCAAATGCTACATATTAAAAAAATGCACTAGATTGAGCAAGTTTGAGAAGAAATGTGACGAAGGATTTTTAATTGGTTACTCCACTACTAGCAAGGCTATATAGAGTTTAGAATTTGGCAAGTTGTACTTTTGAAAAAGTTCATGATGTTGAATTTGATGAAACCAAGGGTTTCTAAGAAGAAGATGAGAATCTTGATGATGTGAGAGACACTCATTTGGTCAATGCTGTTGACACCAAAATTTAGTAAAATTACCCTGGACAGGAAGAAATTAGCTGATGGTGTCAAATAGCGAGAAAATCTCCAAAGTAAAAGATATTTGCAAGCTGACCAGAAGAATTATTAGAAATATGCTTGTGGACGGTTGATTATTATATTCGGCCACGTAAGGTTACAAGTCTGGGAAAGGTGAAGGAAAGATGACAAAGTATTCATCATCTTATGAGATTAGCATCATGGCTGAAATATTTTATTCATGCATGATGTGATCAGGATACTTGCTAGTTTCATGCATTTGAGAATTGAGATACACCAAGCTCTGCAATAAATCGGTTCTGTACAGACCAGCCTGGAAAGGAGTCCAACATGTTCATCAACTGAAAAGGGAACAAGTCTCCAAACTTCGGCATATCACGTTACTTGCCTGAATCTCGATGGTGTGCATACATGAAGGAAAGGAAAGATAGCCAGGATCAGAAGTTGGTTTATGCGTGCATGAGGGAGATTAAAACAACAGAGATATCATTGGTAGTATGACGGATTTTGGAAGCTCCAAGTGCATCACGTATGTGCAAGAAAGGAAAGGGAATATTATTTTATTCGGAAAAATATTGTGTCCAGGTGCACATTTGCAATAAAAGAAGCAAGGACTATACTTGTATATACATGCCCGATTGGATGTCGAAGAAGCAAGGATTATACGTGTATACACATAGCCGGCTAGATGTTGCGGCAAGGTAACGAATCTACGAACAGGGCCTGTGCCGGTTGAACCCAGCAAGATAAGGACGCGAATCAAACAGGGAAGCTTCATCAGCATGGACTCTACATAAGGAAAATTAGAGTCACTACTCCGTCCCAAAAAGAGTGACGTTTTTGACTTTTAGACATCGTGTTTGACCGTTCGTCTTATTCAAAAAATTTATACAAATTATAAAATAAATAAATCATTATTAAAGTATCTCTAATGATAAAATAAGTCATAACAAAATAAATGATATTTATACAAAAAATTTGAATAAGACGAATGATTAAATAAGATGTCTGAAATTCTAAAACGACACTCTTTTTGGGACGGAGGGAGTATGTGTCCTAATATTTTTTTTCTTTATTTAGATATATCTTGTGAGGCAAGTCTTGTATGGGTCACGTAGCTAATCAGAATCATCAAGTTCAGGATATAAATATGTACACCCTGCTATTGTAAAGACATCTCACATCGATCAACCAAATCCAGTACCTTTACTTTTCGACTCTGGCCATCCCTTATGAGTAGGAGTAGAGTACATTTTAACAAGTTCTTTGGACAAGCAGGGCTGCATCGGACGGCCTGACCTCCGGCTTGTTTATGAGTATCCGTCATGACTTATATTGTTACTTGCAAGGCTGCAACAGACGATTGATCTCTTGCGAGTCATGGTATAAATTAGTTATCGATCTATATTGTTGTTTATAAGGCTGTAACAGACGACTGATCTCTTACAAATCGAGGTATAGATTAGTTATCGATTTGTATAAACTTTTGCAAGGCTACAACAGACGATTGATCTCTTGTAGACGTTGGTATTAATCAAAGGTATCGATACTGTGTTAGATAGTTTACTGTTTAATACAATATCACCAATTCCCCGATCTAGATTGAGATTCGTTGGTCCTATCTATTTTGATGCATCGTCTGCTGATTACTATCATAGTTGAATTCAATTCTTGACGTTAGATCCTGTTTTGATGACTAATCTATCTCAATCTTGATCGTACATGGCGGGTGTTTGAAGTCGTGTTTCATTAGGAGATACATCCATTGATCGCTAGTATTCGGTGTGACCCCGCTATCAATGCTGCATCAGATGACTCACCTGTTGATAGCGTGTCAGATTAGAAATTGATGGTTAATAGATCTATCTGTTAAGAAGAGCATGGCGTTAACCACCCGCTATGTCTCCATCGGCTAACACGTATGACATGCTTTTAAAATTTCTTTGCGATGTAAATTGATCTATCAATTGCTGGTCTCTGATCTAGGGTCCTACCGTCAATGCTGCATTAGACGACTCGACCTGTTGACGGTACAATAGATTGAGTCTAGTCGTTTGTAGATTTATTTGTATCCAATAGATGAGTGATCGTATGCCGTACAACACGATCACCGAAATCGGCTACTTTAGCCGATAGCCCGCTTTGTTGAGAATGTACGTGTTGTTTATATGCTTTTACTTGTTCTTATTCTGGTTAAAAGCTAGTATGTCTGTCATATGTATGCTTACACATCTACCCTTACATTTTTCGCATGTTTCCATGATCATTGGCTAAGCTAGGTCCATGCAACCAAATTAATAATAATTGTCGATATACCTGTTTTGTTTACATTGCATTATGAACATGCTGGATATCGACTCTCTAGTCGATAGCCTTATCGTACTGGCCACTTGGTTGTATATTTGGAACTGTCTGGACGAATACCGGCATGTTCCACCTTAAATTACTGATCAATTTTCTCTCCTTGTCAATTGTAGGGTCAAATTGACTAGCACGCCCTCAGTCACGACCATCCGATCTAACGCCCTTCCTAAGTCCGGAGAGAGCTCGGGATCTGCTCTACGCAGTTTATCTTGGCTCGCTCGTGTTGGCGGCTCCCCGTCGCTTTTTGCCATCGACACATATTGGCACGTCTGGTGAGACCACAGTCGTTTGATCGGAAGTCGTATGCTTTCTGAATATTTTGTTAGCTTCTTGGTCCCGGTGGGCCGAATTTTTCATCTACAAGAAGAGTCCAGTATTAGTATTTATTGGGCCATCTATCGTTGCATACAAAATCTTCTGGGATTTCAGCACAGCTGACAAGGCAGTCCTATCGCTAGCCGGACTTTCCAAAATTAATATAGCTGTCAGCACAAAAGATTCAACACAGCCATGCTCAGGTTAGTGATGCGGGTTAATCGGCAGCATCGGTATGGGTCAATCGGCGTTGTTGGTTAGCCGATAAATCCCAATCGAAAGGAGAAAAAGAGAAAAGAAAGAGTCCGGCTCGATGAATATTTGAGGAAGAAGATATCCTAACATTATTTGGCGAGCTGCGCAAGGGAATTAAATGACATATCTTTTGGAAAAGGGAAGTTGCATAACTCGGATTCTCCAGGTGCAACATGCATGCTGTAAGACTACCCGCAGTGGTTACTCTAAAACGATACTTTAAAGATTTAGAGTACGAATATAGAGTAAAAACTGCTGCACTGGGTACTCTAAAACGATACTCTATTCTTTCTCTCACTCTATATTTAGACTATCCGCAGTGGGTACTCTAAAACGATACTCTAAAGCTTTAGAGTATGAATATAGAGTAAAAACTGCTGCACTGGGTACTCTAAAACGATACTCTATCATTTCTCTCACTCTATATTTAGAGTGATACTGTGCTTACTCTATACTCTATAGTGACGGCCCCACTAGCTAAACAAAGAAAAAAATGTTATAACTCACAAACCAAAAATCCAAATTAAATTTCGATTTCACCATTAAATTCGTCTCAATTAATCCTTCAAAACTAGATCACACATGTATATATTTAGATAAAGTGACAAGTTGGTCCCACAGTGGATAGAGTGGATAGAGGATGATATAGAGGATGGATGGATGTGGGAGAATTGAGTATAAAGGAGAGAATCTTGCTGACTAGGACGTATAGAGGATGAATATAGAGGTTCATGAGTACGTGTAGTCTTAGAGTGGTACAGTGTTTACTCTATACTCTACAGTGACGGGCCCCACTAGCTAAACAAAGGAAAAAAATGCTATAACTCACAAACCAAAAATCCAAATTAAATTTCGATTGCACCATTAAATTCATCTCAATAAATCCTTCAAAACTAGATCACACATGAATATATTTAGATAAAGTGACAAGTGGATCCCACAGTGGATAGAGGATGATATAGAGGATGAATAGGTGCGGAAGAATTGAGTATAGAGGAGATAATCTGGCTGACTAGGACGTATAGAGGATGCATATAGAGGTCCATAAGTACGAGTAGTCTAATTCCAAAAAGAGGCAATCAGTCAAGCTAACAGAAGCCGACACGACGCGAGCATGGGAGAGTTTAAAAGCTGGTGCAAGACGTAGTCCACGTATCACTCACTTCCCAGATGCCACTCTGCTTAAAGAAAGAAAAGCCGATGGTATAGGAGCATATTCCATTCCATCGGCTAATACAAACATGTGTTCGTTCTTCCTGCCATACTGAATATGATGCGAAGGTGTTGGTTCAGGAAAGAGAAGAATTTCAGAAGATATTATATTATTAAGGCTTTTCAGCTGGTTCGTTTTGGCTGTCCATCAGGCTATGACAAGTTATGCACAGGGATCCGCTTGTTCAATCCGGGCGACATTAATCTGCTGCTGCTGGGGTCATTGAGCCAATGTGCTCGGCTATCTCCATCGGCTCCATATACACAGAGATCAGCCGGAAACATTGAGGAAGCGTTGACGAAGGTTAGCAGCATAATGACCGATGGAATTAATGATGAGCCGATGAAATACATGTTATCTAAACCTCTTATAAAGCAAAGCCCCACTAAGGTCCCGTTTGACAGGGCTTCTCCAGCGGCTTCAGGAGCCGTTTGGAGTCGTTTTCTCCTAAATAGGGTAAAATAAAATGGCTCCATCGATGGAGCCCCTAAAATCATGCTCTCACAGACCTTTGGGGTGGGAAGGAGCCAAAAATAGTGGCTTCTCTCCGGCTTCTTCTGCAGCTCCATGCGCCCTTGCCCTTAGTTCTTCACGAAATTACGTTCTTTGCCACTGGGTAAAGCCACCGCACCCCTTCGTATCTGTCCGCGAACTCTTCCCTCTCGTACGACGCGACCCGCAGAAGAGCGCCGCCGCCGCCATGGAGCCTCCATCGGCGGACGAGAATGAAGGCGAGGGAGCGATGGAATCCGGTAGATCGGGCATCAATGAAGATCCTTTCAGCGTTTCAGAACCAATCACGATGGTTGGCGGCTTCTCGGCTCTTCTCGCTAGGGGCGGCGACGGCCATTGGAGCACACCCTGGCCTGGTGGCGGGCCTTGGTCCGGCGGTGGCAGTGGCGGCTACTGGCCCGGCGCGACCGGTGGAGGACTTGCCGGCGTTGGCCAGTGGCTTGGCGCGGCCGGCGCAGGACTCCCCGGTGGCGCCCCCTGGTCTGCCGCGGGCGGGCAAGGCCACTGGTTCTGCTTGGGCGGCGCAGGGCAGGCCGGCGTGCAAGGCTGGCCTGGCGCGGTCGGCCAAGTCGGTGTCGGTGGCCTGGCACGGCTGGCCGTGGAGGCGCCTTGTCCGGCGCGTTTGCAGCACGTGAAAGAAAAGAGCTTGTCACCGTTAAGGAGGAAATAGGATAATACCAAAAATAAAAAAGCAAGGGTGTTATAGTTATTTTGTGCTTTTGATGTACTACGAGAAGCTGTTTTGCCAAACGGGTTCTCAAAACGACTCCAGCTCCATCGAAAGAGCAGTTCGTGGAGCTAAAGAAAAAAAAACGACTCCACAAGTAAAGTGGAGCCGTACCAAACGAGGCATAAGGGAATTCTCTGCGTTTTCGTTGCGCCACGTCAGATTGCTGACGTCATGTACCCACTAGCCCCCACTAGCAATATTTTTCTATCATCTCAGCAAGCCACGTATTTCTCCCTCCGTTCGTTCACGGCGCATTTGTCACGGACGCCAAGATGTTCACGTAATTAAGCAATCTTCAATTCTTCATCCCTACAGCCAGAACGTATTAAAATGATTTATCACCTAGCGCATTTCTCTGCATGCAGCCATGCAAGCAAGGCATGCACACATCCTGTCTCGACAAAAAAAGGATGCGCAGGTTGGGCACAAAATGAACAGGCACGTCGATTCCTCTGTCTCCGTAAATGCTAATTGAACCATCGCTGCCATGCAAAAGATTAATTAAAAAAATGCATGCGAATAAGAAACTGATGGCATCATTGCTTTGTGTTTACATGCGTGTGATAACATAAGAATTTATGAGGAATTGAGGAGGCAACTGCTATATAGCACCGTAGCACCAGATGGCCGGACGGCAACGACGCTTACCGCCGTCCCCAAATACCACCAAGCTCCCGCGGCGGCCAGGGGGCGAGTGGCCATCGTGCAGCTCTACACTGACTGGAACTATCTCAGCTTCCAGTTTCAGTCCATCATCATTCTTCGATTTTCCATGGGCCGGGAACCGCTGCTTTGGCGTCAAAGTGTGGAGGCGCATGCGGAGTGGCCCGGCAACAACCATGGCTTTGAGTTGGCTAATGTTACGGTGCAGTGCTGGCCATGCGTGCAGCATCGTCGTCTTTTGGAGAGCTGACTGTGTCTACATGACCTCAATTGTTATGCTTAGCCGCGGTGTCGAGAGCTAGGTGAGAGCAGACCTCCGGACGACGTCAAGGTCCTACGCAGGCTCTCCAATAACAAGGACATGACCAGGGTGTCGACTACGAGCTTCTCAAACATGCCACAAATGTTTTTTTTTTTGCGAGAGCGGATGGTAGAGGATGTTGCTACTTTGTCTGTTTTACATTTTATTAATTTAGTCATTTCTATTTCTCCTACTTCTTAGAATCCACCATTTTTGTAGTATCAATAATTATTCTAGCAGCATCTTCTTTCAGTTGTGTGTTTTGTATCGATCAAAAAAATTATTAATCAATACTTACAATCCTTTTCATGTCACATTTATTCATGTTTTCCTTCTAAATATGGTTACCTTGGTAACCTGGCTTTTGTCATTGTTTACTACATGCGATTTTTATGACTTCCATATATCTTTCTAAGTTTTGTTTCATCGAATGTTCAAAGATATACATGTTATAAATTCCCGACTACTAATAATCTGGCTATATATAGGTGACACGGTACACTACAGTGAGACCATATTATATTCCTCCTTTGTACCCATGGCAATGCGCGGGGAATCCTTCTAGTTCAAATAAATCCAGTGCCAAGTTAATTAAGGGGGCATTAAATGTCGAAGCTATATCTTGAAATCTTTCATCGGCTATTGTTGCTTGGTATGATAGACAGCCGATGGAGGTAATAACGAAGGATAACCAATTACTCGTGGAATGCAGATTACAACTGAGATGTCACGGAAGAAATAAATCAAGAAGATGATTATCTGCTGTATAACAAAGACGACCATACCTCTCAAATATATGTGTCCAAGTATAATTCATATAATATAGCTGAACATAAGTTTTGTTTGGCTGGGGGGCCACATACCAAGAAGAAATATACAAATGGAGCATCTTTATTGACTAGCATAATGCAATCAGGCCAAGCAATAAAAAAAATTTCTTCGCTGGTAGGAGGTCCACCTCAACACCATTGGTAATCGTCTCATCAGACTTCATCATCTGCACTGCCAAAGTGTGCGTCATGGTCAGCTTCTATAGAAAGAAATATTTATATATCGTCAAGAGAGCAGCCACAGCCGAGTCGGTATCCACTCAGGCTTTCTTTTTCACAAAAGAAGGTGCACATCCAAGATTTCCATAAGCAGAGAAGCAGGACATCTCAATTGGCCCCGTCGAGCAAAGGACGTGGAAGAGTCTGGGCTGTAACGCGACGAGTGCTACTCATTGTTTTCCACACGAAGTCTCGTCGATACGGCGAGCGACCTCAGCCACACCATGTCCTATACGTCCATGTCCTTCTCGGAGCAGTACAGCTGCGTCGACATCAGCAGGCTGTTCGAGCCGATCGCCACCATGGCCAAGCCCATCGGCCGATTCCCGGCATCTACCGCTGCGCCTCTTAGATGGTCGACCGCCGCTCCATTGGCGACAAGATAAGAGCTGGCGAAAGAAAGGTTTTATAAGCTCGTGCTCGACGAGGACATGTTCGACGGCAGCAAGGGCGTCAGCACCATCATGACCACCTCCAAGAACCGCGTGAAGCCGTCGCCGACGACCGACTTATGGAGACTCAAGGGGGCCTTCAACACGGGAATCGTGCTCGACACCTACATGGCGGTCGACACGGTGCAAAGGACGCTGGCACGGTCTCAAGATCAGCACCACTTCCGACCTCTTTGGCGACAACTAGGACTGCCACGAGCTGTCAGAGCGCACCAGGCAAGTCACAAAGTACGCCGGTGTTGAGCGGCCACGCTTCCCGCCTATGGCGGCTGTCCCCTGGCCGCCCACACGCGCGTGCCAGCCTTGGGCATCCTCCGCGGCCACATCATTGTGCAACACAGCCGCACGTCGTCGCGATGCACCGCGGCGAGGTTGGACAGGGCGCGGCGGAAAGCGGCCACAATTTTGGGCCCCGACGGCCATCCTCCGGCCACAATCATGCGCGCGATGGCCCTCGCATCTGCAGCGGAAACAGTGCGTCGGGAACCTGCAGACTACCTTGACGTGGTTGCTGGCAAGGCAATTGAAGCACAGACCTACAAGATTAGGCGGCACAGGCCTCGATTGGCGTGGAGTAGCCCTGCGCCGCCAACGACGGCGACTCTGAACCAGCCGAAAGCCATCCGCATCCGGCAACGTCGACAGCCTGGGCAGGTGGGCAACCCGCGCCGCGGAGGGCGCCTGCCTGGGCACCGGAGCCGGGCCCCGACCAGCCCCCGGAGCCGCCCCCAAGAAGCCTGAAGGTGCAATGCGCCTCCGGTGGCACCGCCAGCGGTGGCGCCGGGAGGGACCTTGTGGAACCGCAGGCGTGGAGGGCGCAGACTCGCCCGACGACAACTCCGAGGCGCTGAAGCTCACCCTCCCGCCCAGGCTACGGCCCGAGGAGGTGGGGGAGTTGAGGACGAGTGGAGACAGCGACGCGAGCTGCACGAGGAAGGGAGGCGTGGGATCCTGGTGCTCTGGGGTTTGGGCACGAGCAGCGGCCTTGGACCCATCAAAGGAGAGCGCGGATGACGGAGGTGCCGGATCTGGACTCAGATGTGGCGGGGCTGGAGTGGATGGAGCGGATCTGGGAGGGTTGGGATCGGGCTGTGGAGGGGGGGGGGGGGGGGGGGGGGGGGGGGGGGGGGGGGCTCTGGGGGGATGACGAAGGGGAGGAGCGGATCTCCCATCCTCCTGATCCCCATGTGTGGCTTGGGATGACGAAGAGTCCAGTCATGGTGACAGTCAGGAAGCCTTGGAAGATAATGGCCAGGATAGGAATCCAGATGGAAAGCAAACTATGCCCATCGCGACATACCATCCTAGCACAGGCGTTTTATAGTTAATGCCCAATAAGGTGAACACCATGGGTGGTGATTCATTCATTTAGGATCCTACTGCCTTTATGCTACAGTCAAATGAAAAATCCAAAGAAATACAAATGATAGTATTTAAGGAAGCAACAAACAGTGAGGAGCTTATGGAGCTGCAGGATGTGGAAAATTGCAAGGAGGGAGACCAGGTTTGTAAAAACATACCTGAGGATAAGATAGTGGTCCACGGTAGGATGGGTCCCTATCCTCTGGACAAGAACAAGTGGCCACGTTTGTCCTTGCCTAATGAAACAGAGATTGAGTCACAGACAGAAAATATGTCCCAGGTTTGCCATGTGCAGGAAGGTACTTGGGAGCAATCTTTTCCACCAGGATGTGGAGGGTGAAGCAGGCAAACTAATCTTAGAAGTGATGAAAGATGTTTCTGAAATGGAGGAGGAGAGTCTCACACAGGTTGCAGAAGAGATGCTCACACAGGAATTAGAGAATATGGATGATATGTCTGTACAAAGCTTAGACAAATTATCAAAAGATATCTTGCAACAGCCCTGGGTTAGTCTAACTAAAAAGAAGGACAAGAAGAAGGGTGGTGTCAAGATTGCTATGGCTACAAGGGCCAGCAGCAGAATTCCAAAGGATGGAAGGACTGTGCTGGAGAAGGCCACTCAACATGTCCAACAAAAGAATGATACTTCTAAAGGTACCCACATTTCTAACCAATTTCTCATTCTAAATAACCTTGAAAATGATTATATCTGTGATGTAGCTTCTACACTTGATCTTAATATTGAAAATGTTGACACTCAATTAGAAGTTTACAAAGCAGAGGAGAGAGTGAGAGCAGCTTTAGCAGAAGCTAATTACAAGGAGTATTTAGCTTCTGTTAATAAGAGAACTTCCCTTCAGGATGAGGAGGAAATTCAGGAGTATAATCTGGAGGCTTTTGATAATTTAGCAAGGGATGCTGAGGGAATGCCTAAGCAATTGATCTTGAAAACACCCCCAAAAAGGAGGGGAGACCTAGGAAAAGTCCAAATGAGATTTCTTTTCTGGAATGCTAGGGGTTTGGGTAAAGGGAGCAGAAAGAGACAGGTTAGGGAATTCATTGAGGATCATAACTTAATGGTGGTAGGGATACAGGAGACCATTAAGGAGTCCTTTACTAATAGAGAGCTTTTGGACCTGGCAGGGAATAAGGTTTTTTCCTGGCATTGGTCCCCTGCAAAAGGTAGATCAGGTGGTTTGCTGATGTGGGCTAACCTAGACAGCTTGGAAATAGAGGATTGTTGTGTTGTTGACTTTTGTATTGCTATGACTCTTAGGGATAGAAGGACTAGTTTTAGATGGGTCATGGTGACTGTCTATGGTCCTGTCAATCATCAACTTTCTGAGCTTTTTTTAGCAGAGTTGGGTAATGTCTGCCAAACTGCCTTACCTATTATCATTGGAGGTGATTTTAACATGATTAGAGAAGAAGCTGATAAGAGTTCTGAGAACTTTAATTACCAGTTGATGGATCAGTTCAATGGATTTATTGGAGACTATCAGTTGCGAGAGTTAAAGAGATCTGGTTAGAAATTTACTTGGACAAATAAACAGGACAATCCCATTAGGTGAATTTAGATAAGTGTTCTTCTCTATGGGTTGGGAGGAGAGATTCCCCTTATCTATTTCTTGGTGTCTGACTAGGGTGGGGTCAGATCACTCTCCAATTATTGTGGATAATGGTGAGAGCCTTCCAGTTAGACCTAGGTATTTTTTCTTTGATCAACAATGGCTTCTGAATGAAGAGTTCATTAATTTGGTTACTAAAAATTGGAAGCTGAGAGATGTTACTCTCTGGACTGTTAGCATGGGAGCCTTGTCTAGATGAGAACTAAATTGAAGGGGTGGAACATAAGAAGATTGGGGGATCAAAAGAGAGAAAGGAAAGAACTCATGGGTGAGTTGGCTCTGATTGATGAACAGTCTAAAAGTAGAGAGCTTTCTTCAGAAGAATGGACTCACAGATATGATGTGGAAAGATAGCTAGAGAATCTGTATTTACAAGAAGAGGTATATTGGAGACAGAGAATGGGCAAGCATTAGCTGATTCCTGGGGACTCAAATACTAGGTTTTTTCATCAGTTTGCTAATGGTAGAAGAAGAAAAGGGACTATCATTCAGATGGAGACTGATCAGGGCATGATCACAGAGCAAGATGCTATTATGAAGCATCTGGTTCAATTTTACAAAGAGCTATTTGGCCCAGTTGACTCTAGAAATATCTTCCTGAGCAATAACTTTTGGGAAAGCAGTAGAAAGGTGAATGCAGAGGACAGGGAGAATTTGATTAAGTTGTTTACAGAAGAGAAAATTAAACAGTCAATTTTTGACATGAAAAAGGATGCGGCTCCAGGCCCTAATGGATTTGGGGCAACTTTCTTTCAAACTTTTTGGGATTTAATAAGAGGAAGATATTGTAACATGTTTCTAGATTTCTATAAGGGTGATCTAGATATCAAGAGAATTAACTTTGGGGTGATAACTTTAGTTCCAAAGGTTCAGGAGGCCAACAATATCAGGCAATATAGGCCCATTTGCCTTCTGAATGTGGATTATAAAGGGTTTACAAAGGTGCTTACTGAGAGATTAACCCCAGTGGCTAAGGCAGTGATTGGGGAGAATCAGACTGACTTTATTAAGGGTAGAAGTATCCTAGAAGGGGTGGTTATTCTTCATGAAGTTATACACTCATTGGGCAAAGGCAAAGAGAGGATTGATTTTCAAAATAGACTTTGAAAAGGCATATGACAGGGTTAGATGGGATTTTTTGGAAGAAGTGATGAGAGGGAAGAATTTTCCTGAGAAATGGATAAATTGGGTGATGCAAACTGTTCAAGGAGGACAAGTTTGCATCAATGTTAATGGGACAAGGGGTCCATATTTCAAAACTATGAGAGGGCTTAGACAGGGTGATCCACTATCCCCACTTCTTTTTAACTTGGTAGTTGATGCTCTGAGTGCTATGATGGATAAAGCCATAGAAAGAAATCTCATAGTGGGAGTGCTAGATTCTCTTATTGACAAAGGCATATCACATGTTCAATACGTTGATGACACTATTCTCATGACTGATGGATCTGATATGTCAATTATAAATCTAAAAATTTTGCTCTAGTGCTTTGAATGGTTATCTGAGCTGAAAATTAACTATCATAAAAGTGAGGTTCTCTTGTTTGGATTCTCTCAGGCTGAGAAGGAAAGGAAAGCTAACATGATGAACTGCAAGCTAGGGGAGCTTCTAGTTAAGTATCTAGGCATCCCTATATCTAATAATGGATTAGGTATTGGAGCCTTTCAGGGAATGTCCACCAAAATGATGAAAAGACTTGAACCTTGGAAGGGGAAGTTTATGATCTCAGGTGGTAAATTGATTCTAACAAATTCCTGCCTAACTAACCTGCCAATGTATATCATGGGCTTCTACATGTTGCCTGAAGGGGTTCATGGAAAGATGGACTCCATCAGAGCTAAGTTCTTCTGGCAAGGTGCTGGAGATGCATTTAAATACCATATGGCAAAATGGATTTCCATGTGTAAACCTAAGGCCCATGGGGGGCTAGGGATTATCAACACTTATCTGATGAACCAGTGCCTCATCACCAAATGGATTTGGAAAATTGAGAGGGGTTCAAATGAGATGTGGTACAAATTATTAAAAGCTAAATATATGAGAAGGAATAGTTTATTTGGTTCAAAACACTTAGGCTCATCTCAGTTTTGGAAAGCCTATGTCAAAAGCCGAAGATTATGGTGAGGGATTGCTGGCGAAATGGGGAGTGGAACATTCCTCTGCGAAGATGTCTATTTGGCGATCTGATTTCAGAATGGAATTGCAGGATGACCTGCAGAGGTTTCAGTTCAATAATGACGACAATGATCAAGTGAGATGGGTTCTGGAGAAGTCTCAGATCTTTTCGACTATATCATTATACAATTGTCTCACCCAGGGGGGTTAAAGACAAACTAAACGATACTCTCTGGAAAAGCAAAATCCCCCTCAAAGTCAAAGTGTTTTTATGGCAAATCTTTCATAACAAATTACAAACTGCTGTAGATCTAAAAAAAAGAGGTTGGCATGTAGCCCTCTCTGCTGTGTTTGTATCTGCCTAAAACTGTCAATCACATATTTTTTGAATGTGTGTTTACTCAATATATATGGTGTTGCATCAGAGATGCTTTTGGCCTGCAAAACTACCCTGTATCCAATCAGGAATTGGTTTCCCAATGGATGCCAAGGCGGCTGGGGATTCCTAAGAAAATATGTTTTGCTTTCTTTGCAGGTTTAGCTTGGGCAATTTGGAGGAATAGAAACAAAATGGCAATTGAGAAGCTTTTTCCTTTAAACCCAGATGCAGTAATCCATGCAGCTATAAATTTCGTGCAGATCTGGGCAGGCTTAAGCAAGGAAGACGATGCGCCAAAATGAAGGACATGGCCCAGCGTCTATCGGACTGGATGCATAAGGACGTTTTCAATGGACCATATTCAGATATCGCTGTTATGTAGGAGTGCTGCCTGTAGGCTTGCTGTCTTGCTTTTTATCTTAGGCTGTAACACCGTACTGTCTCCATGGTGGGAGCTTTTCTTTTTCTTGCTTTGAAACTGGTAACCCCAGTGTGTAGGACCTTGTTATTGGCTTTCTTAAAAGCCGAGTAAAACTCCTTTAAAAAAATAATGGATTTTGGAAGCTCCAGGTGCATCACGTATGTGCAAGAAAGGAAAGGGAATATTATTTTATTCGAACAAATATAGTGTCCAGGTGCACATTTGCAATAAAAGAAGCAAGGACTATACATGTATATACACGGCCGGCTGGATGTCAAAGAAGCAAGGACTATATGTGTATATACATAGCCGGCTAGATGTCGTGTCCGTATATGGCAAGGTAACATATCTACGTACAGGGCCTATGCCGGTTGAACCTAGCAAGATAAGGATGTGAATTAAACAGGGAAGCTTCATCAGCATGGACTCTACGTAAGGAAAATTAGAGTCTACGTGTATAGGTCACGTAGCTAATCAGAGTCATCAAGTCCAGGATATAAATATGTACTCCCTGGCTATTCTAAAGACATCTCATATCCATCAACCAAATCTACTACCTTTACTTTTCGGCTCCGGCTACCCCTTAGGAGTAGGAGTAGAGTAGATTTCAACGAGTTCTCTGGACAAGCAGGGTTGCATCGGACGCCCTGACCTCCGGCTTGTTTATGAGTATCCATCATAACTTATATTGTTACTTGTAAGGCTGCAACAGACGACTAATCTCTTGCAAGTCGCGGTATAAGTTAGTTATCGATCTATATTATTGTTTATAAGGCTGCAACAGACGACTGATCTCTTACAAATCGTGGTATAGATTAGTTATTGATTTGTATCAACTTTTATAAGACTAGAACAGACGACTGATCTCTTGTAGACGTTGGTATTAATCAAAGTTATCGATACTATGTCAGATAGTTTACTGTTTAATACAATGGCTGTGTTTAGTTGCTCAAAAAATACACTATGCAAAAAGAAGATTCCTCGTCACATCAAACTTGCGAAACATGCATGGAGTACTAAATGTAGATGAAATTAAAAACTAATTGCACAGTTTGGTTGTACTTTACGAGACGAACGTTTTGAGCCTAATTAGTCAACGGTTGGACAATTATTATCAAATACAAACGAAATACTACAGTGTCGCTACAGTGTATTTTAACACTCCAAATTTGGTAAATTAAACTCAACCAATATCACCAATTGCCCGATCTAGATTGAGATTCGTTGGTCCTATCTATTTTGATCCATCGTCTGCTGATTACTATCATAGTTGAATTCAATTCTTGACGTTAGATCCTGTTTTGATGACTAATATATCTCAATCTTGATCGTACATGGCGGGTGTTTAAAGTCGTGTTTCATTAGGAGATAGATCCATTGATCACCATTATCTGGTGTGACCCCGCTATCAATGCTGCATCAGACGACTCGACCTATTGATAGCGTGTTAGATTGGACATTGGCAATTAATAGATCTATCTGTTAAGAAGAGCATGGCGTTAACCACCCGCTATGTCTCCATCGACTATTTAGCCGATGGCTCATGCTTTAACGTGTATGACATGCTTTTAAGATTTTTTGCGATGTAAGTAGATCTATCGATTGCTGGTCTCTGGTCTAGGGTCCTACCATTAATGTTGCATTAGACGACTCGACCTGTTGATGGTACAATAGATTGAGTCTAGTCATTTGTAGATTTATTTGTATCCAATGGATGAGTGATCGTATGTCGTACGACATGATCATCAAAATCGACTGTTTTAGCTGATAGCCCACTTTGTTGAGGATGTACCGACTGTTTATATGCTTTTACTTGTTCTTATCCTGGTTAAAAGCTAGTATGTCTCTCACATGTATGCTTACATGTCTACCCTTACATCTTTCGCATGTTTCCATGCTCATCGGCTAAGCTAGATCCATGCAACCAAATAAATAATAATTGTTGATATGCCTGTTGTATTTACATTGCATCATGAACATGCTGGATATCGACTCTCTAGTCAATAGCCTTATCGTGCTGGCCACTTAGCCATATATTTGGAACTGTCTGGACAAACACTGGCATGTTGCACCTTAAACTACTGATCAATTTTCTCTCCTTATCAATTGCAGGGTCAAATTGACTAGCATGCCCTCGATCACGACCATCTGGTCCAGCGCCCTTCCTAAGTTCGGAGAGAGCTCAGGATCTGCTCCACACGGTTTCTCTTAGCTTACTCATGTCGGTGGCTCCCTATCGCTTTTTGCCATCGATAAATTCTACGAAGAACATGGATATTGGTGATATAAGGCCTAGAGAGGTGATTGATGTTGAATATGACAAGAATCAAGTGCTCTCTATCTCAAATGTGTAAGCTAGTGGTTCTCATGATCAAAATCAAGCTAGTACAAGTGATGCTCAAATGAAAGATCAACAAGTGGCTAGTTCATCATCTCAACCAAATGACCAACCAAGTGTAAGCATTCAAGTTTAAATGTTCCAACTAACTAATATTGCAAGAGATCATCCATTGGACTATATAATTGAAGATATTTCTAGAGGTGTACAAACTAGATCAAAATTTATATCATTTTATGAGCATTTCTCATTTGTGTCATCTATTGAACCAAAGAAGATAGATGAAGCTTTGAAGGATGTTGATTGGGTAAATGCCATGCATGAAGAGCTAAACAACTTCATAATAAATCAAGTATGAGAGTTAGTTTAGAGGCCTAAGGATCATAATATGATTAGAACCAAGTGGGTCTTTCGGAACAAGCAAGATCAAGATGGGATAGTAGTAAGAAACAAAGCAAGATTGGTAGCTCAAGGATACACACAAGTTGAAGGTCTTGATTTTGAAGAAACTTATGCCCCGGTTGCAAGATTAAAAGCAATTAGGATCTTGTTAGTCTATGCTTGTGCCCACAACATCAAGCTCTATCAAATAGATATGAGGAGTGCATTTCTCAATGGCTACATCAATGAAGAAGTCTATGTTGAGCAACCTCCTGGTTTTAAAGATGAGAAGAAGTCCAACCATATGTATAAGTTGAAGAAGGCATTATATGGTTTGAAGCAAGTACCTAGAGCATGGTATGAGAGATTGAGGGACTTCCTTCTCTCTAAAGGGCTCATTATGGGAAAGGTTGACACCATTTTTTCACCAAGAAGATAGGCAAGGACTTATTTGTGTTGCAAATCTATGTTGATAACATCATATTTGGATCAACCAATCAAGAATATTGTGAAGAGTTTGAAAAAATAATGGCTAATGAGTTTGAGATGTCCATGATTGGAGAGCTTAGTTACTTCCTTGGTCTTCAAATCAAGAAATTAAAGAATGGTACATTTGTGAGTCAAGTTAAGTACATCAAAGACATGCTCAAGAAGTTTGGAATAGATGATGCAAAGGCAATTAGTACACCACTGTAGACTAATGGAAACTTGGATGGTGACGCAAGTGGAAATATGGTGGATCAAAATATATCGTCGGTGTTCGGACCCGAGGGGGTCCTAAACCAACGAGTAAATGCTGCGTGTCTCTTTCCTGGATGGTGATGCAAGGAGAACACACGGGGGTTTATCCTGGTTCGGGCAAAAGAAGGCCCTACGTCCAGTGGGGGGGGGGAGAAGTTTGTATTTCCTTGCACCGAAGTGCTCGTGTAGGGGTTACAAGCATGCGAGAGAGGGCGTCGAGCCCAAGTCTCAAAGAGAGGAAAAAAGGACAAGGGTGGTTGCTTGAGGTATCGATCTCTTGTTTTTCTTCGTTGTCTGTTGTTGTCCGGTCGGGTGCTTTGTTCCTCCCCTTCTCGTAGAACCCTGGCATGCCCTTTTATATGGCGAGAGGAGGCCAGGACGACGGGGAGCCTTGAGGTGATGTTTGGTCGATTCCTGCTGAGTTGACTGTAGCGACGTGCCCTGGGAATGGCCGACCATCCCTGGACACCATGGCGTCGTGGGAGATGAGACGAAGAAATGACCCGGAGCGCCATGCCATACCGTCCTTCCCTTGCCGTTGAACTGTGCCGAGCGTCGAGGTTGGGTCGAGGCCGGGTCGAGACCGGATGGATAAGGCCGAATCCCTGAGATTGCGGAGAACGGGCCTTGTCTTATCCTCCCTCGAGGGTGATCGATGGTAAACAGTGCGTGGTAAGGTGGGTATAGTGACGGGTTTCACCTCCCATCATGGGATGGGTGGTAAAACAGTGAGACCTGACACGGGCATTGTTCCCACGTCGATCCTGGTCGTAGCCATGCCGGTAGGTGATAGTAGGTAACCGCATTAAATGCTATGGCTTTTGTCCTGGGGTAGGTAAAGAGAAGGAGTTGAGGTGCTCGACCCGGGCTCACGCGAGTCGGAGTTTTTCCCAGTGGGCAGACGAGCTTCGCGCGGGTCGGAGCGCCGTCGAGGTAGCTTGCTGCACGGGATGGGGCGTGGTCGAGGCGCCCCGTCGAGCGGGCCTCGTACGAGTCAGAGCCGGAGCGTGGTCGAGGCGCCCCGTCGAGCGGGCCTCGTACGAGGCGGACAGGATGCGCGGTCGAGGCGGGCTGCCTTTTATTGCGGTTTCAGTCGTTTTAGTTTTTTACTAGCGATGGGTGTGGGTACCCCCGTACTTTTGGTACCGACAGTAGCCCCCGAGCCTTTGGGTGAGTGTGTGATCACTCTCCCAGAGGTTGGTTCGAACTAGAGTCGTAGCGTCGTGATTTTTTCCGGTGGGGGCGCGCGAGCGCACCCGCCGGGTGTAGCTCCCGATGCCTCGGTGGAGTGCTGGGACTCCTCCGAGGTCTTGTTTTCGTTTTATTGGGGGATGATTCGTTGCGGCCGAGCCCCCGAGCCTCGCGCGCACGAGGTCGATCAGAGTCCCGACCGTCTTTTGTGCGACCCTCACGCTCCTTTTCGAAAAAAGGAGGAGGGGTGGGGAACGCCGTACTACCCTCGTTTGGGCGCGAGTTCCGACGATCTCCGGTGAGCTGCTAGCGGGGGAGTTCGAGTGAGAGCCCGTGCCCCGTTCGTTAGGGGTCAGCTAGTGGCCCGGAGGCACTCTCAAAGATGCCAAGGAGTGGTCGTGTGGATCTCGATTCCCTGCGACAGGATTCGAGGGCTCGATGCCTCCCCCGGGGGGATTCCTACGACGACCTTCTCCTTCGGCCTTGAATACGTCCTGGGGTGCCTCGAGAGCGTGGCTCGAGCCCTTGGCCATGTACGGGCGCACCCTGGGTCGTCCCTAACTCTGTTGCTCGAGGGCAGCTGTCGAACCCTGTTCGAAGGCCAGCTTTCGCTCCCTTGAGGCTTATTCCGGGCTCGGGGCCCGTTTCTGCGGTCGGAACCCCGAGCCTCGCGCGCACGAGGTCGATCAGGGTCCCGGCCGTCTTTTGCTATGTGACCCTCACGCTCCTTTTCCGAAAAAAGGAGGAGGGGTGGAGAACGCCGTACTACCCTCGTTTGGGCGCGAGTTCCGACGATCTCCGGTGAGCTGCTAGCGGGGAAATTCGAGTGAGAGCCCGTGCCCCGTTCGTTAGGGGTCGGCTAGTGGCCCGGAGGCGCCCTCAAAGATGCCAAGAAGTGGTCGTGTGGATCTCGATTCCCTTCGACAGGATTCGAGGGCTCGATACCTCCCCCGGAGGGATTCCTACGACGACCTTCTCCTTCGGCCTCGAATACGTCCTGGGGTGCCTCGAGAGCGTGGCTCGAGCCCTTGGCCATGTACGGGCACACCCTGGGTCGTCCCTAACTCTGTTGCTCGAGGGCAGCTGTCGAACCCTGTTCGAAGGCCAGCTTTCGCTCCCTCGAGGCTTATTCCGGGCTCGGGGCCTGTTTCTGCGGTCGGGACCCCGAGCCTCGCGCGCACGAGGTCGATCAGGGTCCCGGCCGTCTTTTGCTATGCGACCCTCACGCTCCTTTTCTGAAAAAAAGGAGGAGGGGTGGAGAACGCCGTACTACCCTCGTTTGGGCGCGAGTTCTGACGATCTGCGGTGAGCTGCTAGCGGGGGAATTCGAGTGAGAGCCCGTGCCCCGTTCGTTAGGGGTCGGCTAGTGGCCCGGAGGCGCCCTCAAAGATGCCAAGAAGTGGTCGTGTGGATCTCGATTCCCTTCGACAGGATTCGAGGGCTCGATGCCTCCCCCGGAGGGATTCCTACGACGACCTTCTCCTTCGGCCTCGAATACGTCCTGGGGTGCCTCGAGAGCGTGGCTCGAGCCCTTGGCCATGTACGGGCGCACCCTGGGTCATCCCTAACTCTGTTGCTCAAGGGCAGCTGTCGAACCCTGTTCGAGGGCCAGCTTTCGCTCCCTCGAGACTTATTCTGGGCTCGGGCCCGTTTTCCACATACCTGGGGATATTCGTCCGCGGATCCCTCCCTCGTCCATTAGCCGGGCGCGTCTTTTGGGGAGGCGAGATCGGCGCGGTAGTGGGCGACGTGGCGTATGGTCATGACGTGGGGGACGGCCACATGCCTGACTCCTGCGAGATGTAAGGAAACGGTTAGGTGGGCACATTTAATGCGGGAAACTGTTCCTACCTTCTTGCACGGCCGTTGGGCTTCTGCCTGGGCATATAAACTTAGGGCCTAGGGGTGTGCGTTCCCCACCGGTCCCTTGCGTTCCTGCGATCTTCTGCCTCAGACAACCCTTGCCTTATCGCGTTCTCCGCCCGAGTCGCCGCCGCCACCGCATCCTTTTTCATCCATCCCCCTTCCGACAGCACCGATGGCAGGAAAGAGCCAGATCCTTCCCGCCGATGACTGGGCCGCCTCCTCGGTGACGGAGAGGAGGTTGGAAGAGTTGGTCGAGGACGGGCTGCTGCGGCCAAGGACGAGCCTATCGCAGCCGGAGTGGATGGCGCCTTCCCCTACCCACCGGGAGCCGGTGCCCCCTGAAGGGTATGTGGTGAGCTTCGTCTGCTTCCACGAGCGGGGGTTTGGCACGCCGGCGTCGGTCTTCATGCGCGCGCTCCTCCACCACTACCGAGTGGAGCTTCACCATCTTTCCCCCAACGCCGTCGCGCAGGCCGCCATCTTCGCGGCGGTCTACGAGGGCTACCTTGGGGTGGAGCCGCAGTGGAACCTGTGGCTTCACCTTTTCAAGGTCGAGCTCTTCGCTAAGAAGGCGGGGGAGAAGGGCGTCCTGTGCGCGGCCCGAGTGGGGAGCTGCGTGCTGCAGGTGAGGTCGGGTCGGGCGGATCTGTACATCCCGGCCCGCCTCATCTCTTCGAACAGTGGGTGGCACGAAGGTTGGTTCTACCTCTGCAACGATGAAAATCAGTTGCCGAGGTACACCGGCCGCGTGTTGACCGCTCGAGAGGAGCGCTGGTCGTACGGAGTGCCGGAGGCCGAGAAGCCGCGCCTGGACCCGCTGCTGGCGGCGCTGCAGTGACTTCACCTTCGGGGCTTGACGGCTGCGGCGGTGGTCACGGCCTTCCATCGCCACAGAGTGATGCCGCTGTGCCGGCGTCGTCTCCATCTTGACCAGATGACTCCGGAGGCAAATCTGGAGGGGACCCGAATGTCCCATGAATCCCTCGCCCTCGAGGAGGTCCTCCGGCGAGCGCGCCGGATGGTTGGGAACTTCAAGGTGGAGGAGGCCAACCGGGTTCCCATGAGACCTACCGAAGGGTTCGAGTCCGTGGTACGTATCTCGAGGCTAATGTGTTGCTATTTTCGTTTATCTTTGGATTTCGCTGATCTGGTCGAGGCCGGCGCGTAGGATTTGTCGGTGTTGCGGGAAACGCGTCCGCCAGTCCCGGAGGACCGGCCCGCCCGGGAGGCTCGGCGCCTGCATGCTTCCAAGAAGAAGCAAACCAAGGAGACGGCCAAGAAGCGAGCGATCCGCAAGGCCAAAGAGGCGGAGGCGCTGAAGAAGCTCCGGCATCAGCAGACCATCGACGGGGTCCCCCTGGCGCCGTCGCCTTCCGAGACGGTCTCGGGGGAGGACGACGACAGCAGCGGCGAAGACGACGATGCCCTATCGCGGTATGAGATCGCGACTGGGCTAGGGGACCTTCCTGACATTCGCCCCCTGCTGGAGCCCATCAGGGGGGCGTCCTCCTCGGTCGTCGTGGTCGAGGAGTCTGAGGGGAAGAAGGCAGAGAAGGAGACGGGCCCCTCGACGGGAGGGGCCGTTTTACCCCGGACCCAGCGAGAGGGGTCAACGGGGACGTCCGCACCAGCCCGGGCCCCACAAGCTCGGGCAGGGGCTGGGACGACGGTACCGGCGTCGTCATCGGTGGCGGCGGCAGGCGTGAGAACCCAAGGCCAGCTGGCCTCGGAGGCACAGAAGGCGTAGGGCGGTGCGTCGGCCAGAGCTCCCAGGAGCGCTCGGCCTGCTGGTGAGGCCGCTGCAATGCCATCATCGGCCGTCCCGGGAGGCTCGGGTCGCGCGGGGTTGAGGCCCTTGGTGCCGATTTCCGGGTAAGCATCTCTGCTCGGTTGTCCTGCCTTTCTCTGGGTCCGTTGGTTGACGTTTCTTCTCACTTTGCAGGCTAAAGCGAAAGGCGGAGCCAATGGGGCTTACCCCCGTGAAATCGCTGCGGGCCAGCGCCGTTGTCCTCAACCGGACGGCGGAGCAGGATGCGGCCTGGGTCCGGGAGGTCGAGGCCGCGAAGGGGCGCCTGCGACAACGGTAGGGGTCAGCCGACGCCGCGGTGGTTGCTGGCCCAGATCCTGCCGTTGAGGGGTCCGAACCGGCAGAGATGGTGGCGCTCGGTACAGTCGAGGCGGGGCCCAGGTCGTCGGCGACGGCCGAGGCTGCCGTTGAGGTCGCAACGGGCGAGGCACCCGTCCACGACGTGGAGCGGGCGGGTGCTGACGTGACCATGGAGGAGGTCGCGTCGGTGTCAGGGCAGGAGACGACCCTGGCGAGGGGGTTGCGGCCGCGACAAGACCCGTTGGCAGAGCCATCGGGTACGGTGGAGGGCGGGGCGGTCGAGCCCCTAACCGGAGCACCGGAAGAAGAGGCGCCGACTCCGGAGGCGCCAACGGTCGAGGCACGGGTACCGGAGCCGTCGTCGGTCGAGGCGCCGGCTCCGGAGGCGCTAGTGGTTGAGGGGCCAGCTCCCTTAGGAGGGCGGGCACCCACGACCGTGGACCTTACCCTCGACGACATCCCTCTGGACAAAGGAATACAAGCAATGGGGGTCGAGGGGGGTGAGGTCGCGGATCAGGCCGGTGCCTCGACGGCCGTTGGAGAGGTGAATACTGCGGGCAAGGCCGGTCCTTCCGCGGGACCGGGAGACGCCCCGGCCGGGTCATCCTCGTCGTGGCCCGACATCGCCGCGCTGGCGATAGCGCGGGCAGAGACGGAGCTGCCGAGGTGGGGGGGCCGTCCCTCCAGTTTAGGGACGCCACGCACCCCGACACCGAGCCCATCTTTGTCCTGAATGACAAAGATGAGGTGCACCGATGGGAATACCTCGACGGCGTCCGTCGGCACCTTGACCGGTTGCTCGGAGTGGCATCCGAGGCCGCGCGGAGTATGGGGGATGCCACCGAGGTATGATCGACCCGTCGGCTTTCTCTGTGGTTTTCTTGGTGTCTTTTTCCCTCGAATTTTTAACCTTTTCGGTTTTTTCGGATTGCGTTCAGGAGCTGAAGGAATACTCCCGCCGCAAGTCACTCTTCATCCGGGATGAGAGTGGCGTGTGGGCCGCGCTGTCTCAGCAACGAGTCTTGGCCGAGGAGGCCTAGAAACGGCTATCCGATCGGAACGCCGAGATGGCTGAGCTGCGCGTCGCGTACGCGGTGGTGAAAGAAGAAGCGATGCAGGCATGGGTGGCCGAGGCCGTGATGTGCACTGGCATGGACAAGGCTCGGGAGGAGGCTGCCCAGGCCCGCAGGGATCTCGAGCCCCTGTCCATGCGGGTGAAGGAGCTCGAGGAGGATGTTTCCCAGGTTAGCCTTCAGCGCGACACCCTCAACGTCGAGGTCACGACGCTGAAGGGAGCCGTCCAAGAGAAGGACGCAGCTCTCGAATCTGCTCGGCAGGAGATCGAGGCGCTAAAGGCAGCCATCAGTGACAAGGACAGCGCCTTCCTGGGGCTCGAGCGAACGTGCGGGGGGCTTCGCGACGAGGTCGTGGGCCTGTAGACCCGTATCGAGGGTAAGTGTGATTGTTACGGCCACGACATTGAAGGCCCCACGTTGGGTATTAATTTGTTTGTCGTGTTTCAGAGCTGGAGAGAGAGAATCGAGAGGCCCAATCTTCTGCCAACTCCTTCCAGAGCCTCCTCGAAGCCGAGATCCGGAGGACCCGACTGCTCCAGGGCGCGATCACCAGCGTGTGTGACAGCCTGGGGGTCGAGCCCGATGCCGACACCGGGGAAGATGTTCCGGGGAACTCCTTCGTCCGCCGGATGGTGGCGCTGGGCCGCCTTGCCCGGGAGAAGATACGGGGCGGCCTCCATCACGGCATGAAGAGGGCGCTGGCCGTCGTCCGTTCAGGGTTTGTGTTTGACATGAAGCTCGTCGCCGAGGGCTTCATCACAGACCCGGATCGGACAGACGAGGAGAACGAGGATGCTTGCGTGGAGCTGATTGAAGCCACCGAAGAGCCTGGAAGCCGTCTGGCCTCGCTTTTTGAAGCCGAGGTGGTTCCGCCTGCCGACGACGAGGGCCTGTGAGCCAAATCTGGGCATGAAGGCCCATGTAATGAGTTAGTATTTTGAATTTTGATCGTGGTGGCTGCAGAGGCCCTAAAAACTCGAAACATAAATCGGTTCGTGGTTGATTCAGTTTTACTCGAGCTTTTCTTCCCTTTATCGCTCGGATCGTGTTCTCGCGTGATTTACTTAGCACGCAGCTGCATCCTTTGGCGTAAGGGAGCGAGTGAAGGTACCGTAGCCTCGGAGGCGTAAGTGATCTCGCGGCTCAACTGCCCTCGAGCTTCAGGGTGATGTTGCGGCCTTGTAAATCGTGTGAGAGCTTGATCTAAGCGACAGGGGGTATGTTCTTTTTTTAAATTTAGGAACCGTTGTTTAGATCTTCCTATCGTGAAGGCGTACCTCTAAAAGGTGTAAGGGGTGAGTGGAGGTACCGTAGCCTCAGAGGCGTAGGTGATGCTCCAGACTCGAGAGCCCTTTCGAACCTTAGGGTGCTCTTTCAGCGAAGTCGATCTAAGAAGCGGTTCTTAAATTTTAAAAAAGAGCATAAGTTTTTTCGGGGACTGGGGGTTCCCTCCTGGCAGCCCCCGAGGGAGGGTCGACTCTAGGAGTGCAGAGTCGATCCTTCCTTATTACAAAACAAAAGTTTGAACATCGCTGTATTCTTTATTGACGAAAAAGAAAATACAGAGCCTCGAGGCTTTTTAAGGAAAGAAGCGACGTAGTTGTTCAATGTTCCAAGCGTTGGTGATGATTTCGCCCTTCTCGTTGGATAGCTTGTAGGAGCCCGGCTTTAGTACTTCTGCGATGATGTACGGCCCTTCCCATGGTGGTGTGAGCTTGTGCCGTCCCTTGGTGTTCTGGTTCCGCCGTAGCACCAAGTCGCCAACGTTGAGGTCACGCTTGCAGACGTGTCTGTCGTGGTAGCGCCGGAGACCCTGCTGGTACCTGGCAGAATGCAACAGAGCCACATCTCGGGCTTCCTCGAGCTGGTCGAGGGCGTCCCGTCTTGTGGCGTCGTTATTTCTTTCGTTGTAGGCCTTCAACCTTGGGGATCCGTATTCTATATCGGTTGGTAGCATAGCCTCAGACCCGTAGACTAAGAAGAACGGAGTGAACCCCGTGGCTCGACTCGGCGTTGTTCTTAGGCTCCACATGACCGAGGGTAGCTCGGCAGCCCATCTTTTGTCATGTTTATTTAGTTTGTCAAAGATTCTGGGCTTCAGGCCTTGTAGGACCATGCCGTTGGCACGTTCCACCTGACCGTCTGTTTTTGGATGAGCCACAGCTGACCAGAGCACTTGGAAGTGGTGGTTGTCGCAGAAATCCAAAAACTTTTTGCCAGTGAACTGGGTGCCATTGTCTGTGATGATACAGTTGGGGACCCCAAAGCGATGAACAATGTCAGTGAAGAAGAGCACAGCTTGCTCGGACCTGATGCTGGTGATAGGGCGGGCCTCGATCCACTTAGAAAATTTGTCGATTGCGACGAGCAAGTGGGTGAAGCCGCCAGTTGTCCTTTTCAATGGTCCGATAAGGTCAAGCCCCCAAACGGCAAACGGCCAGGTGATGGGGATAGTTTGCAGGGTATGTGCTGGAAGATGGGTTTGTCTCGCATAGTACTGACAACCCTCGCAGGAGCGTACTAGCTTGACAGCGTCGGAGACCGCGGTCGGCCAATAGAATCCTTGTTGAAAGGCGTTTCCGACGAGGGTTCGAGGTGCTGCGTGGTGACCGTAAGCCCCCGAGTGAAGATCGCCGAGCAGATTCCTGCCTTGCTCTTTTGTGATGCAACGTTGGAGGATACCAGTGGGGCTACGGTGGTAGAGCTCTCTACTGTCGCCCATGATCACAAAAGTTTTGGCCCGGCATACGATCCATCGAGCCTCAGTCTTATCCGAGGGGAGGTCCCCTTGGCTGAGGTAGTCGAGGTATGAGACGCGCCAGTCAGGCTCGAGGTCAGACGGTGGCGTCAAGTCTTCCACCTGCATGGCTTCAGCCCCGGTCGAGGGGGCTTCTGCCTCAGGTGGAGGGTCGAGCGACGCCCCGTCGACCCCCCCGTCTGGCCTGAGGTCGACGGATGGGTGCTGAAGGTCTTTCGCGAAGACGTCCGGTGGAACCGAGGCTCGACTGGACGCGATTTTTGCCAGTTCATCGGCGGCCTCATTATACCTGCGTGCGATGTGGTTGAGCTCGAGGCCGTGAAACTTGTCCTCGAGGCGCCGTACTTCTTGGCAGTAGGCTTCCATCTTGGGGTCACGGCAGCTCGAGCTCTTCATGACCTGATCGATCACGAGTTGGGAGTCGCCTCAGACGTCAAGGTGTCGGACCCCGAGCTCGACGGCGATTCTCAACCCCGTGACGAGTGCCTCGTACTCGGCGACGTTGTTAGACGCAGGGAAATGAAGCCGAACGACGTAGCGCATGTGAATCCCGAGGGGTGAGACGAAGAGCAAGCCCGCGCCTGCTCCCGTTTTCATTAATGACCCATCGAAGTACATGGTCCACAGCTCCGCCTGAAGCTGTGCAGGGGGGAGTTATGTGTCAGTCCACTCAGCCAGAAAATCTGCTAACACCTGCGACTTGATAGCTTTTCGCGGCGCATAGGACAATGCCTCGCCCATGAGTTCGACCGCCCATTTGGCAACCCTACCCGAGGCTTCCCGGTTCTGGGCTATCTCTCCCAAGGGGAAAGAAGAAACCACAGTAATCGGGTGACCCTCGAAGTAGTGTCGGAGCTTGCGTCGTGTCAAGATGACAGCATATAGCAGTTTCTGGATCTGTGGGTATCGACACTTTGTTTCTGAGAGCACCTCGCTAACGAAATAGACCGGCCTTTGGATGAGCAAGGTATGTGCCTCCTCGGCCCGTTCGACAACCAGGGCAGCACTGACTACTTGTGATGTCGCGGCGACATAGAGTAGGAGTGGTTCCCCTGAGGTTGGAGGGACGAGGATCGGTGAGTTAGAGAGGGTGGCTTTGAGTTTCGTGAGAGCCTCCTCAGCCTCAAGGTTCTAGGAAAAATGGTCCGATTTCTTCAAGAGACGGTACAGAGGGAGTGCTTTTTCGCCGAGGCGTGAAATGAAACGGCTGAGTGCCGCCAAGCAACCTGTGACCCTCTGTATGCCTTTTAGATCTCGGATGGGGCCCATCTTGGTTATTGCAGAGATCTTTTCAGGGTTGGCCTCGATGCCGCGTTTAGATACGATAAACCCTAAAAGCATACCTCGTGGGACGCCGAAGACACATTTCTCTAGATTGAGTCTGATGTTTTTTGCCCTGAGGCACTTGAATGCAATGTCGAGGTCGCTGACCAGATCGTCGACTTGTTTGGTTTTGACCACGATGTCGTCGACATAAGCCTCGACGGTCGACCCGATGTGCTTTCCGAAAACATGTTGCATGCATCGCTGGTACGTTGCCCCCGCGTTTCGGAGACCGAAGGGCATCGTAACGTAGCAATACATGCCGAATGGGGTGATGAATGAAGTCATGAGCTGGTCAGACTCCTTCATTTTGATTTGGTGGTAGCCGGAGTATGCATCTAAGAATGAGAGAGTTTCACATCCCGCAGTGGAATCAATGATTTGGTCAATGCGTGGCAAAGGAAAGGGAACTTTTGGATATGCTTTATTTAAACCGGTATAGTCTACGCACATCCTCCATTTCCCACTCTTTTTCCTAACTAATACAGGATTAGCTAGCCACTCGGGATGATGAACCTCCTTGATGAACCCGGCCTCCATCAGTTTGTGTATCTCCTCGCCGATGACCCTGCGCTTCTCCTCATCGAAGCGACGCAGGCGTTGTTTCACCGGTTTGGATCCAGCCCGGATCTCCAAGGCGTGCTCGGCGACTTCCCTGGGTATGCCCGGCATATCCAAGGGACTCCACGCAAAGATGTCGACGTTTGCACGGAGAAAGTCGACGAGCACTGCTTCCTATTTAGGATCGAGGGTGGCACTAACGTTCAGTGCCTTTCCCTTGGGATCAACGGGGTCGAGGGGTACGAGTTTTACGTCTTCGGCGGGCTCAAAGCTGCCGGCATGGCGTTTTGGGTCGGGAATCGTATTGGTGAGACCGTCGAGGTCTGCAGCCAAGATTGCCGACTCAAAAACGGCCTCGCCGTGCTCGACGCACTCGACGTCGCACTCGTAGGCATGTTCATATGAGGGCCCTACAGTGATGACACCGTTTGGGCCTGACATCTTGAGCTTGAGGTAGGTGTAGTTCGGGATTGCCATGAACCTGGCGTAGCATGGGCGCCCTAGGATAGCGTGGTACGTTCCACGGAATCCGACCACTTCGAAAGTGAGAGTTTCCTTTCGGAAGTTGGCCGGTGTGCCAAAACAAACAGGCAGATCGACCCGCCCGAGGGGTTCCGCCCGTTTCCCTGGCACGACTCCGTGGAAGCCCCCGACGCTAGGTTGGAGGCGCGCTCTGTCGACCCCCAGGAGGTCGAGGGTCTGGGAGTAGATGATGTTAAGGCTGCTTCCACCGTCCATGAGCACCTTGGTGAGGCATGTGTTGGCGATGACTGGGTCAACAACGAGCGGATAGACCCCTGGATTGGGGACGTAGTCTGGGTGGTCGTCACGGTCGAAAGTGATGGCCACCGCGGACTAATCAAGGAAGCGGGGTACTGCCGATTGTACGTAGAAAACCTCGCGCCGTTCTCGCTTGCGTTGGCGCGCAGAGAGGCAGGTCGATGGCCCTCCGTAGATCATGAAGCAGTCACGGATCTCGGGAAATTCCCCGTCCTTGTCGTCACCCTTAGGGTCCTCCTCCTTGTCGTCCTTCTTAGCGCCGGCACCTCCGAAGTACCTGCGCAGCATGTGACAATCCTCGAGGTTATGGTTAGTGAGTCCCTTGTGGTAGGGACACGGCTCTTTGAGCATTTTGTCGAAGACGCCCCCGCCGGGGGGGCCTCGAGGTTTCTTGTGCTCGGTAGCAGCGACGAGCTCGTCGGCCGGGGCCTCGAGCTTGCCCTGCTGGCCTTTCTTCTTCTTGCGGTTGTTTCTCTTAGGGCCTCGGGTGGAACTCGCAGGATCATCGACCTTCTGCTCCCCCCTTTCCGAGTCGCCGCCAAAGATTGCACCAACCGCCTCCTCGCCGGCGGCAAAGTTGGTGACGATGTCCATCAATCCGTTGGCAGTGAGTGGGGTGTTACGGCCCAATTCTCGGACCAACTCCTTACAGGTGGTGCCGGAGAGGAAGGCCGTAATTACGTCGGAGTCGGTGATGTTGGGGAGCTCGGTACGCTGCCGGGAGAAGCGTCGGATGTAGTCTCGGAGGGATTCATCTGATTTCTGCTTACAGCTCCGGAGGTCCCACGAGTTGCCGGGGCGCATGTAGGTCCCCTTGAAATTTCCCTCGAACACCCTCACAAGATCATCCCAGTCGTGGATCTGCCAAGGTGGGAGATCCTCGAGCCAGGCTCAGGCGGTGTCGGAGAGGAACAGGGGGAGTTGTCGAATGATGACCCGGTCGTCGGTGACCCCACCCAACTGACACGCCAAGCGGAAATCGGCGAGCCAAAGTTCGGGTTTGGTTTCACCGTTGTACTTGGTGAGAGTCGTGGGGGGGGGGAACCGAGCCGGGGGCACCGTCTCACGAATAGCCTTACTAAAGACCCGAGGACCCGGGGGCTCGGGTGAAGGGCTACGATCTTCCGAGCTGTCGTAGCGTCCGCCCCTGTGGACGTGGTAGCCTCGAGCCACACCGTCGCCGTGCTTGCGCGTGCGGCGCTCGACGATGTTGCCACGAGTGTCTCGAGGCTCGCGGTCGTTGGCGGTGGGCTCAGGGGCCGGAGCTACCCGGTTTCGCCGGGCAGGCTCGGGGTGAACCGAGGCTTCTCTCTCCTGTCGGGAAGGCTCGAGGATCCGCTTCGAGGCTGCCTCGCGTCGCCTCGAGGCAGAGCTCTCGGCCTGCTGCATGGCGGCGGTCTCGAGGAGTTCTCGGATTTCATCTTGAGCCCGACGGGCGTCGAGGTTTGACGGCTCGGGCATGTTGCGGAGGAGCATGGCGGCGGCGACGATGTTCTGGCTGGCCCGAGCGAAAAACGGGGGGTCGACCGCTCGGTCCTCGTCGATGCAACGGTTGACGTCGCGAGCTCTCTCGCGAGCTCTCCCGCCAAGTGCGTGTTCCGCACGCTCACACTCGAGGGTTTGTTGGAGTAGATCCAGGTTTTCCCGTTCCTCGTCAAGCCTGTCCTACAACTCGCGAATCTGTTCGAGCTGCGCTCCTTGATCCGCGAGGAACTGAGGCTCGTCTCGCTCGGCAGGAAGCTCGACATGAGGTGGCGTGTGCCTTCCTTCGACTGGCTCTTCGTCCTCTGATTCCAAAGTGCTTTCAACGTCGATGTTGAAGCACTCGCGGGTCGGATCATAGGTGTCGTCAGCCGAGTCGGAGTCAGGAGCGCCAAAGTAGTAATATGACGGGGGAATATGTGGCCGTTGTCAATCGTTACTGAAGCGGCGATGTAGAGAAGCAGTCACACGGGGCTCTGTTTCCGGTGTCTCCGTAGAGTCCCGATAATCAGAAGCCGGTGTGAATGCAATGAGGTCCAGAGTGGAGCGTAGATGGTGCGCGGGGAGTTCCTCATAAGCACTCATGCGAGTGCTCACGGAGGATGCGTACACCCGGGCAACCGAGTCTAGCCCAAACGGGAATGGTGATGGAGATGTCGCTGCCCGTGCTGAAATGGATGCTCCGGATAGTGGTGTCTCACCGGACGGGGGAGCGGCGGGATTCTCCATCAGCATGTCACCCTCAGCCAAGCTCGTCCTTCCCAAACCTTCCAAAAGGAGATCTAGGCTGGCGCCTGGCTGGGGGGTGCCAGACCGGGGGACCCCATCGCCCTCCGCGGGGTGAAGACGGTGGCTGTACCGGGCTCGTCGTCGTCGGGCGGCCCGCGCCCGCCTAGAGCAATGGTGCCGGTGGATTGCTCCCCCGGGCTGGGAGAGCTCGTAGTCCTCGTCGGTTGGGTGCCTGGGTGGAAGTAGGATTATGTCGTAGCCAGAGCCGAGCGACATGAACTCCAAACTCCCGAACCAGATCACCGTGGCCAACGGGATAGGGCGTTCGGGGTCAGCCATCCAGGAAAAAAGGCGAGAAAGCGACGTTTGCACGCAGCGATCCCCTACCTGGCGCGCCAACTGTCGGTGTTCGGACCCGAGGGGGTCCTAAACCAACGAGTAAATGCTGCGTGTCTCTTTCCTGGATGGTGATGCAAGGAGAACACACGGGGGTTTATCCTGGTTCAGGCAAAAGAAGGCCCTACGTCCAGCGGGGGGGGAGAAGTTTGTATTTCCTTGCACCGAAGTGCTCGTGTAGGGGTTACAAGCATGCGAGAGAGGGCGCCGTGCCCAAGTCTCAAAGAGAGGAAAAAAGGACAAGGGTGGTTGCTTGAGGTATCGATCTCTTGTTTTTCTTCGTTGTCTGTTGTTGTCCGGTCGGGTGCTTCGTTCCTCCCCTTCTCGTAGAACCCTGGCCTGCCCTTTTATATGGCGAGAGGAGGCCAGGACGACGGGGAGCCTTGAGGTGATGTTTGGTCGATTCCTATTGAGTTGACTGTAGCGACGTGCCCTGGGAATGGCCGGCCATCCCTGGACACCATGGCGTCATGGGAGACGAGACGGTGAAATGACCTGGAGCGCCGTGCCATACCGTCCTTCCCTTGCCGTTGAACTATGCCGAGCGTCGAGGTTGGGTCGAGGCCGGGTCGAGACCGGATGGATAAGGCCGAATCCCCGAGATTGCGGAGAACGAGCCTTGTCTTATCCTCCCTCGAGGGTGATCGATGGTAAACAGTGCGTGGTAAGGTGGGTATAGTGACAGGTTTCACCTCCCATCATGGGATGGGTGGTAAAACAGTGAGACTTGACACGGGCATTGTTCCCATGTCGATCCTGGTCGTAGCCATGCTGGTAGGTGATAGTAGGTAACCGCATTAAATGCTATGGGTTTTGTCCTTGGGTAGGTAAAGAGAAGGAGTCGAGGCGCTCGACCCGGGCTCACACGAGTCAGAGTTTTTCCCAGTGGGCGGACGAGCTTCGCGCGGGTCGAAGCGCCGTCGAGGTAGCTTGCTGCACGGGATGGGGCGCGGTCGAGGCGCCCCGTCGAGCGGGCCTCGTACAAGTCGGAGCTAGAGCGCGATCGAGGCGCCCCGTCGAGTGGGCCTCGTACGAGGCAGACAGGATGCGCGGTCGAGGCGGGCTGCCTTTTATTGCGGTTTCAGTCATTTTAGTTTTTTACTAGCGATGGGTGTGGGTACCCCCATACTTTTGGTACCGACAGATATATTGGTCAATGATTGGAAGCTTACTCTATGTGACTGCATCAAGGCCGGATGTGATGTTTAGTGTATGCATGTGTACTAGATTTCAAGCCTCACCAAGAGAAAGTCATTCGAAGACAATAAAGAGAATATTGAGGTACTTGAAGCATACACAAAATATTGGACTATGGTATCTGTTGACAGTCATTAACATCAATTATAAACCATCAACATCACCTACATACGTGCTTAATTCCATCACCAAACATAGGTATAGGGGTTTAAACTAATAAATTTCATGAGTTTTGGTGAACCTGTGTTTTCAGCAGGGTTTATCCAGAAAACCGCCAAGGGAGACATATTCGTCAAAGGAAACGACGGAATTCCACCGCGAAACCAACTCTAGAAGACTCCAGGAGGCAACCCTCTGAGGCAGACCCCGAGAGGCTACCAGGTGCTGCCCAGCCCCCTGTGGGCCCTGCTGTCATCCCGCTTCCAGAATGTTCCTCCACCGCCTCCTAGGGTTGCAACTACACCGTTCCTTAAGTCAGTTTGATCCAAGTGCTCATATTTCACCCTTAGGGCTATATAAGCAGGCCCCTGTCCCCTTCCCTGGAACCATCCTGAAACCCTAATTCATATTCTCTAGTTAGATCAATTGAGAGGGGTCCTATGAAAGAATAAACCTCTCGAAGCCAGTTATCAAGAGAAGATTAGTTCTCATTAGGATCTAGTCTTTGTATACAAATAGAGAGATAGTAAGGGAAGAGTTTGAAGGGAGTGCCAGCCTGTTGGTACTATCTCTATGGCTCGTACTTTGGTGGATCTAGGCTTCTCCAAGTCTACATCTGAGAAACCTCTGGTAATTGATTTCTATTTAAAGTAAGTTTTGTGCTCTTTTGTTCATGGATTCACAGTTCTTTTGAGTGCTCTAGTTCTTGCTAGCTGGATTAGAGTAGTAATTGTTAGCGTAAGCGTGGTGCTTAGTCTATCGGTTACCTGTGGTTGCTCCCTGTTTTCTAGTTGTGTGGTAGCAGTGGGTGGTGACAACCCCGTCTATCCTTTGTAGTCCACACCAAATTGAGTAGGTTCTTAAATTAATAGGACCGTAGTCACCTTGGTAGAGTAATCTTTCAATAGTGCTTTACCATCTAGTGGCGTCCCAAAGTGAACATTAGAATCATAAGCCTTGCTTTGCATAGGGTCATAACTATAGGAATCATCTTTACTCATATCTTAAACCTTGATTGCTACCCCTAGATAAACTAGAGTTTAGATGACACACACGTTTTCCTATGGATTTGATACTTAGAATACTTCTGGGTGAAAACAACTTTTATACATATGCGCTTGCGGATATTGTCTCTATGTGCCTCCATAGGTGTCAACAAGTTTTCTGGCGCCGTTGCCGGGGAAACAGTTGCTGTGATTCATCAAACCAGGTTTGTCCTTGTATCTTTTCTTTTATTTATTTTTAATCATGGATAATATCACGCCTATCAATCAATTTACTGCTCCCACGGGCACACACCTAGAGCCACTAGAATCATCAAAACCCATCCTTACACCTGGCTATGAGTTGCGTCTGAGTTTAATAAACTTGGTCCAGGAACAATCGTTCTCAGTAGAAGGTGATGAAAACCCATATACTCACCTATAAGAGTTTGAGCAAACTTGTGCATGCTTGTGTATCACGGGCATCTCACATGAAACCTTGCAGTAGAAGCTATTTCCGTTCTCTTTGACGGGAAGAGCTAAACACTAGTATATGTGAACTGTAGGGAATGTACAAGCAGATTGGGAAGTTCTATGCTCTAGCTTTTGCTTATTTTTCTTTCCCATCTCTGGAGTGGTTAGCCTTCGAATAGAGGTTCTATCTTTTAAACAAAAAGAAAAGAATCTCTTGGTGCGACATGGGCGCGTTTTAATGACCTAGTCAATTCTGTCCCCAACCTTGCCATTCAAGACCATATGCTTTTACAACACTTCTATGTGGGTCTTAGTGGGGAGACCGCACAGTTTCTTGATTCAGCTTCTAGAGGTTCCTTCTTACATTGCTCTACTAGTGAAGGGAAAAATATCCTTAGAAAAATCTTAGAAAACACCCCCTGCACCAGCATTTGTGACGATGGCCCAGAAGGCGTAGTTGAGAAAACTCCTGAGAAAGAACCTTTGATAGTTAAGTCTGAATCTTTAGCTACACCACTTCAAGCCTCAACTGTACTCCAAATTCCTGAGCCACCAAAGGAGGAAGAAATTCCACCTTTACAAGACATGTCTGAATTCGAAGATGAGCTTTTCTTCGATTTTGGAAACACCTTGAATTATTCTACAATAAGAAAATCTTTAGCAAAATCAACACCCAACCAACATCTTCCTGACCCAACCGAAGAGAAGTTCCTTAAGAAGTCTATGAAGGAGTTGACAACGATCATAAGCAATGAGTGGTTGGGAAAATCCAAGCTTTCTCTGGAAGTCATTCGTTTAGATTCTCCCTCTACTTTCATTCGTTGTCAGATTCATAAAACCTTGTTCGATGCCTTTTATAATCCGGTTGTAGGAGTAAATGTTATGTCTAAATCTTTTGCACATACCCTTCTTGTAAATTTTCAATTAACTCCAGCAACCAAACTCTTAAAAAGTCTCTTTGGACAAATCCTTCCTAGTGATGGAATTTTTCACCTCATCCCTATCAAAGTAGACGAAACCAAGGTGTATCTTAGTTTCTATGTTTTCGATATTTGGGAGTTTAATCTTCTGATAGGGCATCCAATAGAGAGACTTCTTCATCAAGGAAGAAAGGGGAGTATAAATGTAAGACTCAGGAAAAGCCTAAACATTTCCATTTCCATCACTCGCTCAATACATGCTAAGACTGAGTTGAGTCCCGAGCAAATTCCAATGGAGGAGATTATGGCAGTTTCTCTCCTGGAAACCTCCGATGAGAATTTCAAAGAAGTCACCTAGGATTTCATCCAAGACGAAGAAGAACGGTGAGATCCTTTCCCTCTAGATGGAACTCAAGATCCACCAAAAACCCCCATTGTTCTCAAACCCCTTCATTCAGGTTTGAAATACGCTTTTCTAAACAATGATAGGGAGTCTTCTATGATTATTAGTGATAAACTCTCTAAGGATGAGACACTCTAGCTCCTTACTATTTTAGAAAAGCATCGCTCTGCCTTCGGCTACTCGCTCGAAGACCTTAAGGGGATAAGTCTTGCCCTTTGTGCCCATCGCATTCCCATAGATCCAACATATCCACCTTCTAGGGAGCCCCAACGTAGGCTTAACAATGTGATGAGAGAAGTTGTTAAGAAAGAGGTTTTGAAACTTTTGCATGCAGGACTAATCTCTCCCATGCCACATAGTGAGTGGGTAAGCCCGGTACAAGTTATACCAAAGAAAGTGGCATGACTGTGGTAAAAAACAAAAAAGATGAATTAATCCCACAACGAACAGTCACAGAATGGCGAATGTGTATTGATTACCGAAAGATTAACAAGACAACAAAGAAAGATCACTTTCCACTATCTTTCATCGATGAGATATTGGAACGGCTTGCAAAGCATACTTTCTTTTGTTTCCTTGATGGGTATTTTGGCTATCATCAAATCCCGATCCATCCTGATGACCAAAGCAAAACTACTTTTACTTGTTCCTATAGAACTTATGCTTATCGAAGATGTTTTTTGGATTGTGCAACGCTCCAGCTTCGTTCCAAAGGTGCATGATGTCTATACTTTCTGATATGATAGAAGAAATCATGAAAGTTTTTATGGATGATTTTTCTGTTTATGGAAAACTTTTGATGATTGCTTAGAAAATCTAGACAAAGTTTTACAAAGATGTGAGGAAAAGCACTTAGTCCTTAATTGAAAAAATGTCATTTCATGGTTAGAGAAGTCATAGTTCTTGGACACTTGGTGTCTGAATGTGGGATTAAGGTAGACCGAGCTAAGATAGAAGTAATAGAACAACTACCTCCTCCTACAAATGTCAAAGGGGTAAGAAGTTTCCTTGGTCATGCACGATTCTATCACCGCTTTATAAAAAACTTTTCTCATATTGCTAGACTCCTTACAAGTTTGCTAGCCAAGGATGCTCCCTTTGAGTTTGATGATGAGTGTTTAGATGCTTTTTAAATCCTTAAGAAAGCACTCATCTTTGCACCAATCATTCAACCTCCTGATTGGTCACTGTCTTTTGAAATCATGTGTGATGCTAGTGATTATGCTGTGGGGGTAATTTTGGGTCAAACAAAAGATAGAAAGCATCATGCAATTTCTCATGCTAGTAAAACTCTGTCAGGACCTCAACTTAATTATGCAACAACTGAGAAAGAGCTTCTGGCTGTTGTTTTTGCTATTGACAAGTTTAGATTTTACTTAGTAGGAGCCAAGTTATTATTTACACTGATCATGATGCTCTTAAGTATCTTCTTACTAAGAAAGATGCTAAGCCACGGCTTATAAGATAGATCCTTTTGCTTCAAGAATTTAATTTAGAAATTAAAGATAAGAAAGGGATAGAAAATTATGTAGCCGATCACTTGTCAAGAATGCAGTTCAAGAATCCATAGGAGCTGCCCATCAATGATTTTCTACGGGATGACATGCTCCTAAAGGTCATAAGATCCGACCACTGGTACGCAAATATTATTAATTTTATGGTTGCAGGTTATGTACCACTAGGGGAGAATAAGCGGAAGCTCATCTATGAAAGTCGCCTCCACCTATGGGATGAACTGTACCTTTACCGAGTCTGCTCCGATGGACTGCTCAGGAGGTGTGTTCCGGCTGAGGAAGCAACCAAGATCATTGAAAGATGCCACTTATCACCGTATAGAGGACATTATGGGGCATTCCACACTAATGCTAAGATCTGGCAGAAACCAAAGACTTCATACGAAGATGCATCCCGTGTCAGAAACATGGGAATATCAATGCAAGAGACGCCATGCCACTCACCACCAACCTCCAGTTAGAACTCTTTGATGTCTGGGGAATCGACTATATGGGATGATTTCCAAAATCCTGACAGTGTGAATACATCTTGGTGGCAGTCGACTATGTCTCGAAATGGGTTGAACCTTTATCATGTCAAGCTGCATATTCCAATAACGCTAAGAGGATGTTTTCAGAGACCATCTTTCCATGCTTCAGAGTTCCACACATGGTAATAAGTGATGGAGGTCCTCACTTCATTGATAGAAGGTTTCGATGCTTCTAATCTAATCATGGGGTCCGTCATAACATCACGACACCATATCATCCTCAAACAAGCGGACAAGCAGAAAAGTCAAACAAGCAAATCAAGAACATTCTGCAGAAGACTGTCAATGAGATGGGGACAACATGGAAAGATAAGTTACATGGAGCACTATGGGCTTACAGAACAACCTATAAAACACCTCTTGGGATGTCACCATACCAGCTTGTCTACGGGAAGACATGTCACTTACCTGTCGAGTTGGAATTCAAAGCACATTGGTCCATAAAAAGGTGAAATATGGACTTTGAAGCAGCTGGGAAGAAGAGACAGATGCAACACTCTAAGCTAGAGGAATGGAGATAAAAGGCATATCATAATACAAAACTCTACAAGGAGAGAACAAAAAGGTGGCATGACAAAAGATTGAAAAAGAAGGAATTCAAACCAGGTGACAAGGTGTTGCTTTTCAACTCCAGAGTGAAATTGTTTGGACATGGAAAACTATGAAGCAAATGGGAAGGACCTTACAAGATAATTAGCACATTGTCTCATGGGGTAGTTACACTTCAAAATGATGAATGTACGCTTTTCAAGGTAAATGGTTAACGTTTAAAAGTTTTCCATAACACACAATTGCCAGAAGAAGAATTGGATATAATTAACAATTTCAATTCAGCTCTTCTTCTTTACTCTGTGAAAAATCCTTAAAAACTATGTTTACTTGCTAAAGTATTGCCAAGATCTTTCTAGTCTTTGTTGGTGCTTGTCTTTACATGTTGTTCATGCAAGGTAACAAAATTCAAGTGTGGGGGAGATAATCATCCCAAGCAAAGCATCATTCAAGCAACCATGACAACAACCAGCTTGGGGGAGAAGGCATCTCCCATGTATCCAGGTAAGTATCTCTTCCCTGTTTATTTATTGTTTTTAAGTTTGCTCTTTATATATGTTAAAAAACTAAAAACAAAATAAATAGTTATAGTCATTTATAGTAACAATGTGTAGAGTGTGTCTAGTTTGCTTTAATTTATTTTTAAGAGCTAATAAAATAAGAGGACTCAGAGTAATCTCTTAAATGGAAATGATGACTAGTTGCTCTGTTGTAATTCCTTTCAAATACCTAGTTTTCAGCCTTGAATTCTCCCGAGTTTTGGATAAGACTGTTTTGATATAAGAATTTATTTTGAACTTGAAACCTGTAGGTAGCATATGCTTAATCTAAGTCTAGGTAATTGACGGATATGATATGAGAAGGTCTGAGATGCTGTTTATCTTGTTCCTAGTGAAACTAAAGTTCTGGAGATTTATCTTTTGAAAAACATAAAAATGCTACATGATGAGTTTCTGTATGGCAAAGCTTGAATTCCTACCAGAGCCATACATATTATTAGGCTAGGAAAACTTCCACATATATGCTACTTACTTTTGCATTGAGTGTTGTCAAGCTTTGTTGATACCTTATGAGAGGTTTGTCATGCTCTTAAAATTAAGATCACATACACACCACCCACATATTCTTGTTGCTCCTACACTAAAAGTACGCAAAAACATGCCTTTCATCTAGATCCACCCAAAAATGTTCTACTCCTACATTGGGAGTGAACACAAAAACATGTTAGGTTTTTCATCCACCAAATAAATGCTCCAAGCTCATGTTGATATATCTCTCAAAGTTTTGTTGCAGAAAAGAGACATGGGGCTATACAAAAGTTATTCATAAAAAAGAGAGTTGAGAAAAAAATGGACAGATATTAAAAACAATGGGTACTTAGATGCCCGCCTAAAAAAGAAGAAAAAATAAATAAGATAGCCCCTGCTCTCTTGCAAATGTTTTCAAGTTTCAAAAAGAGAGATAAGTTTTCCTTTGGGATACTATTGACACCTGTGGAGGCACATAGAGACAATATCCGCAAGCGCACGTGTATCAAAGTAGTTTTCACCCGGAAGTATTCTAAGTATCGAATCCATAGGGAAACGTGTGTCGTCTAAACTCTAGTTTATCTAGGGATAGCAATTAAGGTTTAAAATATGAGTAGAGATGATTCCTATAGTTTTGACCCTATGCAAAGCAAGGCTTATGATTCTAATGTTCACTTTGGGACGCCACTAGATGGTAAAGCATTGTTGAAAGATTACTCTACCAACGTGACTACGGTCCTACTAATTTAAGAACCTACTCAATTTCGGTGTGGACTACATAGGATAGATGGGGCTGTCACCATCCGCTGCTACCACACAACTAGAAAGCAGGGAGCAAACACAGGTAACTGATAGCCTAAGCACCATGCTTGCGCTAACAATTACTACTCTAATCCAGCTAGCAAGAACTAGAGCACTCAAAAGAACTGTGAATCCATGAATAAAAGAGCACAAAACTTACTTTAAACAGAAATCAATTACTAGAGGTTTCTCAGATGTAGACTTAGAGAAACCTAGATCCGCCAAAGTATAAGCCATAGAGGTAGCACTGACAGGCCAGCACTCCCTTCAAACTCTTCCCTTACTCTCTCTCTCTCTATTTATATACAAAGACTAGATCCTAATGGGGACTAATCTTCTCTTGATAACTAGCTCTGAAAGATTGATCCTTTTATGGGACCCCTCTCAATTGATCCCGACTAGAGAATATGAATTAGGGTTTCAGGATGGCTTTAGGGAGGGGGGGCAGAGGCCTACTTATATAGTCATGAGGGTGAAACGTGAGCCCTTAGATCAAACCGACTTAAGGAACAGTGTAGATGCAACCCTAGGAGGCGGTGTAGGAATATTCTGGAAGCGGGATGATAGCGGGGCCCATAGGGGGCCGGGAGGCACCATGGTGGGGCCGCCCGGCCCCACCTAGCAGCCTCTCAAGGTCTGCCTCGAGGGGTTGCCTCCTAGAGTCTTCTAGAGTTAGTTTCGTGGTGAAATTCCATCGTTTCCTTTGACGAATAGACCCCTCTTGGTGGTTTTCTGAATAAACCCTGCTGAAAACACATATTCACCAAAACTCATGGAATTTATTAGTTTAAACCCCTATACCTATGTTTGGTGATGAAATTAAGCACATATGCAGGTTATGTTGACGATTTATAATTGATGTTAGTGACCGTCAACAAGCTCCCCCAAGCTTAACTTTTGCCAGTCCCTGAGCAAAGCTAAACTTTAACAAAAATGGATCAGGAGTTGCTACAATATTTTTGCGCCTTAAAAGTACACATGCGTTCAATAAAAAATTATTCTCTAGATCAGAATAAACTAATCTGACTTTCAAACTTACCCATATTACCTTCAACTATGGGGCTTCTTAGCCTTCACTTAGATCTTGAGCAATTAAAAGACAGAACGATCAAGTCAAGCACTATGTCTCAAGTTCTTTGCTCCACCATTGTTCCAAAGTTTTTTATAAAAACTCAGAGATTCTATTGTATGACACTCTCAAGTCTCTCAATATGTGTGGTATTTATGGATCCCCACCAAGGCAATAATGATGTTATGCCTTTCCTACAACTAAAGCTTATGTGGAGTTTATAGGTAGGGAGAAAGCAAGGGCATACTTGCAATGCATATATTGTGAAGTCAAATAATGGATCCAAACAGAGTTAAGCCATACAATCAAATCAAGATGTACATGTGTGTGAATATATGGTGGATATATATAGTGGCTAACCTAATTCTACCTTACTCCTTGAGCAAGATTCAAATTAATTGGATATTCGGACTTCGATTATGCGGGATGCAAGGTAGAGAGGAAGAGCACTTCAGGTACATGTCAATTATTGGGAAGATCACTTATTTCTTGGTCATCAAAGAAGCAAAATAGTATAGCACTTTCAACTGCCGATGCGGAATACATTTTGGACAGTAGTTGTTGTGCTCAATTACTTTGGATGAAGGCTACTTTGAATAATTTTAGAATCAAGTTCAAGTAAGTGACATTGCTATGTGACAATGAAGTGCAATCAAGCTCACCGACAACCCGGTTCAATATTCTAGAACAAAGCACATAAATGTCCGTCATCATTTTATTAGAGATCACCAACAAAAAGGGGACATTACCAATGATCAACTTACCAATATCTTCACCAAACCACTTGATGAGAAGAGGTTTTGCAAGCTAAGGAATAAATTGAACATACTTGACTTCTCAAATATGTGTTGATGCACCCCCATTATATGACATGCCTCTCCTTCGAGCAAAGCAAGGTAAAATTGATTGACATGTCATTCATCTTTTGCTAAGGATTTGTTTAGTGCATCTAGTCATTCCTCATGTCTTATTGGCTCATTCATGAAAATCAAATGAATTTGATGCTTGTATGGTACCACTATTGCTTCTATGTTTGAAATGATCTAGTGGTAGCATATGACATGTTTGTGAGCTTGTGAGCCTAGTGTTTGATCTAGAAAATGAGCTATAAGTGTTTAACTCAACATGATACAAGATAACCCTTTATTTTGAGGTGTGAAGAAGCTTGGCATTAGATCAAACCGAGTTAAATTCCTTTAGCAAGTAATCTAGATTGAACCAAATTTAGGAAAATGATCCTTACTTAACATGGTCTCACACAACCTATCTAAAATTGTGCTCACCTTTTGTGGTCATTGATGACAAAGGGGGAGAGAGATTCGCAAAGATAGTAAGATTAGGGGAAAATGCTAAAAGAAGAGGATCAATTAAAATTTAAAGCACAAGTAGGGGGAGCAAGCTCATAAACTTGTATGTTGCATTTGGATGTGCATTACATATGTTTGCCTGTATGGCACAAGTTTTTACATCCCCTATCCATGCTTGTGTGGTGTATGCTAGTTGTAGGTTTGAATGATGAAATGAAAAACTAGCATGCATAGGATAGCTAGACACTTGATCTTTTTCATAAGTGGTACTAGAGCCTTGCTTCTAATGCTGATCTCACGAGGTATCTAGTTTGTCTTTGTATTTCAGGTGGTATCTAGCAAACCATGGTGCAAAGGATGGTGTTCAAATGGCAACTCCGATTGGTATCACGTTTCAAAGGTCCATTATTTACACCTTAGCATCATTTGGTAGTTATTACTCTCCCACACTTTCTATCTGTGCATATATGCAAGCTTTCAAAAACCAAACTCTTAGCACATATGAAGGGGAAGCTAATGCTACCAATTCGGATTTATGAAACTTGTCCATATCCTTTACACATGGTAAAATAATTGGGCAAGCAACATGAATCCAAAAAGATTTTATTGAATATATTTGTGAAAAGGTTGTCATCAATTGCCAAAAAGGGGGAGATTGAAAGCCCTAATTTGGTTTTGGATAATTGATGAAATCTAAATGTACTAACCTTTGTCATGACTGAAATGCAAAGCTAGGTTAGTACACACCAAGTGATGGAGCGAGATGATGGTCATGGTGATGGAGGTGACCAAAAGATGATGATATGTGCTCCGACTTGAAAAAAGAAAGAAAAAACAAAATGGGCTCAAGGCAAAGGTATATTTGAAAGGGTCATTTTGTTTTGCCACTCTAGACACCATAGAGGGTGTGAGTGGATTTAGGACAGATAACCGTACTATAAAGAGGAGAAATCTTTAATTGCAATGGTTATCTAGTGCCACTAAGTGTGAGACTCATTTGCAAATGCATTGCACTTAGTGACATGGTGAGATGCATGAGAAAGCCGATGAAAAAATATCTGTGAAAAGCTAACTTAAGTGTCAAATTTACTTTGGAATATTTTTGATGAAGTTAGCACTTGAAATGGGCTTGTGCAACCTTGACCAGAATTTCTTGGTCACAAAACAGAATTGCTTGCCGAGGGTGCTCTGTTGAAAAGCTTGCGCATCTAGCAATTAACCGACAATTCTTGCTGCTCAGCAAGAATTTCTTGTTGAGGAATAGTGGACCATTGCATGCGTGTTAGAGAGAGAGAGAATGGCGTGAGAAAGAGTCTCAACAAGTAATTCTCTTAGCTCAACCAGAATTTCTTGGTGAGGAATAGTATTCTCTGCATGTGTCAGACCGGAGAGAGAAGAGTGTGAGAGGGAGGCGCTGCGCTATTGTGTAGCTTTGTTTCTCGTGCACTAGTTGACCATGAGCTGGAGAGCCTATCGCGTGGGGCCGCCTGCTCTGCTGGTCCGCGCGTCAGCTACCTATGGTGGAGGGTGCACCTGTCCACCAGAAAGAGAGGAGTGCTAGGAGGCCATGCAGCTTCCTAGAAGGTTCGCGTGCGCGTGCTGGCACAGGAGACCGTTGTCATCTGCTGCCCGTTGCTTGTGACTATGAGAGAGCCATTGTGTGCAGTTGGTCCAACCATTTACACCCGTTGGAGCCTTGCTGGTTGGGCTAGACCAGCTCGCGTGTGGGTAGCCTAGCTAGCTAGGGAGGATAAGGCAGTGTCTTCCCCTTCCTTTCCCCTCTCTCACTCACTTCTCCTTCCTTGCAACTCTGAGATCCAAAACAAGAAGAACAAGCTCTCCTCTCCTCCTCTCTCACTCCCAAGCTTTGTGCTCCATTCAAGTGAGGGATCGAGCTCTAGTGATTGATCTTGAGAGCTTCAAGAGCATCTCCTCTCCTCCAAAGCTTAGTGCTCATTTGAGAGAGGATTTGAGGAAACCCTAGTGTGTGCATTTGAGGTTGCATATTTGGTGGCACTAGGTGGTAATTGCAATTGTGGATTTCTTGTTACTCTTGGTGATTGCCATCACCTAGACGATTGGTGATTTGGTGATTGGTGAGGGGATTTAGTGATTGTGTCCACCCCCAATCAAGAATTATATTTGTGAGGGGTTCTTGACCTTTTCCCCGCGGGAGATCACAAAAGGTACTCTAGTGGATTGCTCGTGTCATTGAGTTACCTCACTTGTGGGTAGGTTCTTGCGACGCCCTTGTGGTTGGGCTAGGTTTGTGAAACACCTATTAGCCGCCGAACCACTAAGTGTTGATCGACATAACGGGGACTAGCGTGTTGGCACATAAACCTCAGGAGAAAAATTGTGTGCCATCTTGTGATTGGATTTCTCCCGATGATTGATTGGCTTCACATTGTGATTGGTTCATTCCTCAATACGGCGGTATAATCACCCTACTCACTCTTTTACATTCTTGCAAACTAGTTGTGTAGCAAGCTCTTTAGTGTAGCTAGTTTTGAGAGCTTGCTTGCTAGTTTAGTATCATCTAGTGGAGCTCTTTAGTGTAGTCTCTTTGAGAGCTCTTTGTGAGTAGCAACTTAGCCTCTTGTGTGCCTAGTGATTATAGCAATTAGAATTGTTAGGATAGGTGGCCTGCAACCCTCGTAGAGCTAGAGCAAAATTGCATTTCGCCATTTAGGTGTCTAACACTTGGCTCTAGTGTTTTGTAGTTTTTTTATAGGCTATTCACCCCCCTCTCTAGCCATTTAGGACCTTTCAGCCTCTACCTTGGGCACATGAATGGAGAGGACTAGGTCATCATGACCTCTAGCCATTACCTGCTCTTAACATGTGTTGATCTAATGGCGCACGGTGGAATATGTAACATGGCGAGCACCCTAAGTAGTGGCTAGCCAGCAATAGTAGGTGTCTTCAAGTAGTGTCCATGTGAGAAATTAGGGGCATGGTTGGACCACTACTCATCCTAGAAGGGAAATCACTTCAAGATGGATCGAGTACAAAGATCTTTAAGTCTCTGTTCTTTCATTTGATAGCAAATACAGAAGTGGCAAAGCGTTTAGTTTGCTACTGTTCGAGTTGACCTCCGACATTTGTCGCAGCTGGTCCTCAAATTTAACGTTGGCAAACGTGGTGTCAGTTTCTTGAGTCCGGTGAAGCTCCTTCTACATCTATGACTCAAGATACCAAATCCTCAAAGACACAATCCGATTAGACAGTTGAGGGGAGCACCAGCTGGACCATCGGAGTGGAACAATGAGGATCCCCGATGTCTTTATCGTGGCCACATCTCTCGAGACCCAGCTCCCCCGATGGAGACATCACCTGTGTTTGCATCGGTAGAAGTATGGTTCTCTTCTAGCCAGACCAAGGTGTTGTGCTGTCATCGTGCTCTTTGGTTCAAGTTATTGTGTTGCCTCTTTTGTTGTAACCATAGAGTTACAAGTTAGTCCTTGGGATGGAAATTCCTAAAAGTTTGTACTTTGGTTTTAATGCTTAATATATTTGAATTCTTGTTAAAAAAATGATAAGAAAGGTAACTCACTGTTCCTCATTGCTCGTTAATTAGCCAGCTCACTATACAGTGTACACCTCGTCGTGGAGGCAACTAGACCACTGGTGGGCTTCGGCCTAGCTAACAAGCCACGTAGGCGGCCCATCATAAAGTGAAATTCACGAGGGGCCCAATACCAAGGGGTGCCGTGGCCGTGTGAGTCTCGCCGCGCCTGCCGCCTCCACGCAGCTCCTCTCTCTTCCTGGTCCAGGGGCCTCCACGCCTTCCCTTCCCATGGCGTTCAGGGATCTCCGGCGCCTGCTCGACGGCGTCGCCCTCGTCGCGCGCGAGGCCACGCGGGGCACCTCCCCGCGCGACGTCCTCAGGTACGCGCTCCTTGCCGCCACCGACCTTGCCGGCCTCACCAGAGGCACCCCGCGCCGCCCGCCGCCCCCTCCAGGCGCAGGGCCGCTGCCCGCCACCGAATCCTCCCGCTCCTCCTCTGTCGTGTACTTCTCTCACGACGACGCCACGACAACGCCGCAAGATCGTGCACTGGAGCGGCCCCCGCCCCCGCCGGTGCAAGATGCCCCGCACCCCGCGCGGACGCAGGAGACCGTCGGAACTGGTACAACCGCCGCCGTCGCAGCTGAACCTGCTGCCGTCGCGGTGGACAGGCCCGAACCCGCGGCGCCTCCTCCTGAGCCCTCGCCTTTGCCCCAACAGGCGCCCCCGTTGCCCTCAGCGGCTCCTGGGGAGAAGAGGCGGCGGCTGCGGGAACGGAAGGTTCCATCCACGCCCTTCACCAGAGCACTCGGGTAAGCTATCGATCTCATATCCGTCTCAACTGAAATTTAAAATAATGCACGTTCGTTTCAGTTTGAGACTATGCTCCATCTGAATTGGAGAGATGATGAATGAATTTGTGTTGTTTTTTTGGTGATGTGCTGGAAAATTAAGGTTTGCAGGACTGGGCGCCGGGCTAGCGTGGGGTACTCTTCAGGAGTCAGCTCGTCGGGTGATGTATGGCACCCCGGTGGACACAGAGGGCAAGCGGTCAGCTCTCTCCCCATTCTTGTCTGATCAGAATGCCGAGCGTGTTGCGCTTGCGCTCTGCAGGATGCGGGGAGCAGCGCTCAAGGTGGGGCAGATGCTGAGCATCCAGGACGAATCCCTTGTACCTCCACCGGTAGTATCTCGATTCTGATGCCACAGTTTTGGTTCATCCTTTTGTTTGATGCTTCATTTGCCATAACCTTGTGATGTCCAAGTGTATTCTAATTGATCTTTGGCCAACTTAATGTAGGTGTTGGCAGCTCTTGATATTGTTCGTCAAGGTGCTGATGTTATGCCAAGGAAGCAGCTAAATTCAGTCCTTGATGCCGAGCTTGGTCCTGACTGGTCCTCCAAGTTAAGGAGTTTTGACTATGAACCGCTAGCTGCAGCTAGCATCGGGCAGGTTGGTTCAGCAGAGAAAGTTGCCCTATGTATGCTAAAAGGTTCACCAATTGTGAAATTTGAGCATTCACCTCAGCACTCTATTATACTAACTTCATCCCAAATTATAAGACGTTTTGGCATTTAATACATAGATTTTGCTATGCATCTAGATATACATTTATGTCTATATACATAGTAAAATCATTGCATCTAGAAAAGCCAAAACATCTTATAGTTTGAAATAGAGAAACACTAAATATGTGCTGGGTTCTGCTCTCACTGTTAAGCCATATCCTTTGCTTATATATCATTTCTTTTTAATTTCAACCAGGTCCATCGAGCGGTTTTGAAGGATGGATCAGATGTTGTCATGAAAATACAATACCCTGGGGTTGCAGATAGTATAGAAAGTGATATTGAAAATGTTAGGCTACTTCTAACTTACACAAATCTCATTCCTAAAGGTCTTTTTCTTGATAGAGCTATGAAGGTAAATATTTTTCTTCATTATTTTGATAGAAATATGGATTATTCTGTTCTTTTTTTTCCTCATCCTATTTCTGCATGCTGTCTTTTGCTTTTTTATTCTTTCTGTCAAAATATAATTGTTGTGCAAACATAGACTAGATTTTACTGTGAAGTGCTGCACATATGAGTATTTTAAGCTCTTTTCTGTATGACATGAAGTCATGAACAATGGTTGGTCTTTACTTAATATACAAATGAAAAGAAAAACCAAAAAGATTTATGAAATTTTCAATAGTCACATCAAGCAAGTTGCTGTCTTTACTATCTCTGCTTATAAATTATATAATCTTTTAACACCACACATTGATATTTTCTGTGTTTTTCTTATATTCTGGTAACAGAGTAAAAAGCACTTCGATGCACATTTATAAACATAAAGAAATAAGCTCTTTGATATTCATGTTATACAATTCAGGTGGCAAAGCAGGAGCTGGCACGGGAGTGTGATTATGTGCTAGAAGCAAGTAACCAGAAACGTTACAAAGAATTGCTATGTGATAGTGATGGCTATTATGTCCCAAAGGTCATTGATCAATTGTCTAGCAAGAAAGTGCTGACCTCAGAGTTTGTTCCAGGTATTTCTACTTCTTTTGAGCAATAATGCTATGATTTTTTTACCTTGTATTTATTGTTTGATGTTACCAGTTAATAACGATGACAATTTGCTGAGCTCTGCTCAACTGTTAATTGTAATAATCCCAGAAATTTGCATGGGATCCTTGTGAATGTGGCTTATCCATTTCAACCTCCTTGTGTAAACATTGAGCATGAGTGTGTGTGTGTGAGTTTTCCTACCTCTTCCATTGCCAACACTAACTGTACAACCAAAGAGAGAGGTGAGGATGTTTGTTATGGAGTTTATGAAGCCTGGATTATTTTGCAGTATGGATTCAAACATATATTTGTTGCTGTACTTTGTAATTCATAGTAGCTGTTTTTTCATGAATTGAATCATTGTATGTTTACTGGAGATCCTAACAGCTTTGTCTACTTGCTGGTTCAGGGGTTCCTATCGATAAGGTGGCTCAATTAAGCCAGGAAACCCGCAATTATGTTGGTTGTAAACTGCTTGAGCTTACAATAAAGGAGTTGTTTGTCTTCAGATTCATGCAGGCATGTGCCAGCTCTCATCTCCCATTTGTTAAATTCCTAAATAACTAGTAGTTAGAGTTGTCTGGTTGTATAATTAGTGTCGTGGTAACATTCCATCAATTTATAACTTGTGGTGCTCATTGTCAACACTGAAAACCTTTGATTTAAACTACTCTTTTATGCGGATCTTTAATTACTACTACTTTGGTGCAGACTGATCCAAATTGGAGTAATTTTCTGTACGATGATGCTACAAGGAAATTCAATCTGATTGACTTTGGAGCAGCCCGTGATTTTTCAAAACACTTTGTAGATGATTATCTACGAATGGTATGAAATGACAATTAGTGCACACTTCAATTGTCTCAGAGTCCATTATCAGAATTTTTCCAAAACACTCTGTAGATGGTTGGTATCTGATTTGTTCTATTGTTTCTCAGGTAGTTGCCTGTGCAAATAGAGATCGGACCGGTGTCTTAGAGATGTCCCGCAGACTCGGATTCCTAACTGGTGAGGAGCCAGAAGTTATGCTGGATGCTCATGTCCAAGCAGCCTTCATTGTTGGTGTGCCATTCTCAAAGTCAGGCGGTCACGATTTTCGAGCGAATAATATCACACATAGTGTTTCCAATCTGGGGGCTACCATGTTGAAGCACAGGCTGACCCCACCGCCAGATGAAGTGTACAGCCTCCATAGAAAGCTGTCAGGTGCATTCCTTGCCTGCATCAAGATTGGGGCAGTTGTACCCTGCAGAGAGATCCTGTTCCAAGTTTACGAGCAATATAATTTCAGTGACGACCATTCAGATGTAGCATCTAGTGCTGGATAGTAGCATCAAAGAAATCTTCATTTTTTATGTCTTTTGTAACTGAAATAGTTCCTTGTCCACCGCAGCTCATTTTTCCGAGAGCTTGGCAGTCACCTCTCATTCATAATTGGTGTCAAAAGAATGTAAAAGACCTTATTCTGGGTTTGGATAGTCTATAGTGGTGGTATTATTTGCACAGTTTCTTTGTGGAGGAATAAAGAAATTGGAACAAAGTTTCTCTTTTGTTGAGTATTTTTAACAGAGTTTATGCTTTGACTGTGTTTTATAATATAATCATAGTCACAGAAAATAGTGTCGAAGGCATCGACCATGTAAAAACCTATTACAAGCAGTGGTACTACGTTTCTTGACCTCATTTTTCTACCTCGTTGATCTGGGAACTTTGTGACTGTTTATAATTCCTGAGAAATTGGTTGGTGAAAATACTTGCAGAGGCGATGAGTTCACTCGCATACTGTGTGTCTGAGCCTTCACGAACATGAACATTGACGACATTAATGTATTTGTTTTCATGTGATAATATAAAATAAATAAAATTGATAGGTAGACCAAACATAAGCTGTGGCTGTAGTTTAGTGGTAAGAATTCCACGTTGTGGCCGTGGAGACCTGGGCTCGAATCCCAGCAGCCACAAGTTACATTTTTTCTTTAATTTATTTTGTCTTAGAAACCCAACGCGCTTGGCTAGATGGCTCATTTCTCATTTTTTTGGTTTTATATGTTTTGCAGAGTTGCTGTTTACTATTTTAGCTACTTCTTACATAAGTACTTCCTTTTTTTTTGAACTTTAAGTACTTCCATTCCAGTTAACCTAGTACGGATCTCAGGAGGTTGCCTATGCAGCAAATATCTTATTCTGATTTTCTCGAGGCAACATTCTGCACTTAATAATTTATATATTGTATATGTGTGCTTGTGTTAGAGAGAGATTGTGTGCACATTTGTTAACGGCGAAAATGACACTCCAAACTACTGGTATAGAAGCATATATAGTTTACAGCGTTGGTGACTTGTTAAGGGCATCTTTCTGTATTACTGACTAGATACTTCTTTTAAAGTTTCTACGTTAATCTTTATGACATGCGATATAAAAATAGATAAAATTAGAAGTTCTAAAAGAAATATAATTGTCACCATCGATGTACATAGATTTTACAAGTTCTAAAAAATGTAATTCTAGACATCAATTTATGTTCAATTATTAACGTCAATAATGTCCATTGGATCTAATTGTTTTCAAATTGCCATCTCAGCCATAAAAGAAAAAAATCAAGACATTTTTTTATATATGTCACCAAGAAAATTCATATGTCACCGGTATGCATATGACTAAAGTAGTGATTCACAGTGGCAGATAATAAGATGTAGATATTGGTCAAGAATAAAAACTACAACAAAAGCTAGTGTTTCAATTTAATAATATGTGTAAAAGAAATTTCTTATAAATTGCCACAGACAGGGGCAACAACAGTTGACATAGCCAAAGCTAATGTTTCAGTTAAGCACATGTTGGGCATGTATGGAGGTGGGATAGAAGAAGAAAATTTATGCATGAGGATGAAAAACCATTGGTACCTGATTATCGAAGTCTAATGCAACTGGATAAAAATCATCATAGAGTCTCTATTATTTAGGTGTTATATTTTGAAATGAACAAATGCGAAATAGTCATATGATTGTTGTGGCTTCTAGAGATTTATGTGCGATCTTCTAATGTTTATATATCTTTTATAAGATATATTGCTAGTTGTTTGTGCACATATATAAGCATGGATTGATAGACTAACATTTACTAGTAGTAGCTAGGCGACAATAATGCGTGCGTAGCACTAGCAAACTGTGCACCATACATGATATTTGCTAGGCGACAATGTGTGCGTAGCGCTAGCGAGTTGTCTCTCTGTTGTACATGCACTGATACATAGCGAAATGGCCGGGAAGGCAGCTAGTGAGAGGTCGAGATCGTAGAGTTGTCATTTAGCCTTTTTGACTATGAATGATGCTGGTGAGACGGTGATGAGTGGGCCAAATCGATGGTTGCCCGATCGAGCACCACACCACGCTGGCGAATTGAATTTGGCGATCGATCGATAATCTGGACCATCATTGTATATATGCCAACATACACCATCAAATCAAACGAGATATTTGCGAATCTATTATTATCATACTATAATTAATTTGTTGTGCATGCATTACCTAGCTTGCTAGTTGAGGACACTGAACACACACCGACGCAGTATATATATTCTCACACATGCATGATGGAAGCTAATTAAGCACGCAATATTTAGCTCATCTAGCTAGTTTAATTACTCGTCGACTGTCAAAAAAAAAATACTCGTCGCGGATTTCTTGGCTGTCGTAGCGCAGCTAGCGTGCTATGGATATACGATGGTTCTTTGCTAGCTGCCAAGCTGTGGCTAGATATATATGCTGCTAGCTAGGTGCGTCATCCCCTTGCTATGCGCGCGTTAAATACGTAACATATATAAAGGCTTGCTGCTGGCTTAAGCTCCTTGGATACATAACATCGGCTTCGTTCTGCTTTCTTTATGCGCGCTCGATCAGTCGTCTTCTCAGGTAATAAGCCGGCCGGCCGGCCTTTCCGAATTCCGATTGGCATCAGAGACGACGAGGAGAGGGTCGATGGGGGTTGTTGCCAAACCCTGCAGCAGGCGGCGGCGGCTTCTCCTCGCCGTTGCTGTACTCGTCGTCCTCGTCGGAAGTTGCTGCTGCGCCGACGCCGAGGCGGCCGCCGCTGCAGACTACGAGCAGGAGCAGCTGAGCAGAAAAAGTAAGGCTGGTGGCAGCCGGAGGAGGAGGAGGAGCAGGAGGCGGGCCGTGGCGGCCGACGCGGTGACGCCCGCCGCGCCCCTCATGGTGCCCATCACCATCCTCAAGTCCGCCGTCGACTCGGGAGCCGGTATGCATGCATGCTTCTCCTTCAATTCCTTCCTTCCCACTTTTCTCTCAGTCATGGTACGTACGTCTTATGGAGCTAAACGATCTGCTAGCTAGCTAGAGGTCGTTAATTGGTTTGTTCATGTATAGTCGTAGTAGTATATCACAGTTGCGACTTGCGATCGATCTCCTTTTGTCGAGTCGTGGCGGCGGATTAATTATTTGTTCACGGTCTCACGGAACACCACAGCATGCACGAGATGGATAGAGAGGACTTTAGCTGGCTTTTGCTGCACTGGCTGCTGTCCGTATAAGCCGCATGCATATGCATGAATCCGTGACCACGATCGGTGATCCGTCACTGGCATGCATGCACGGTGCCGTGTGTCGCCATGCGCGCACGGTGCATGCAATGGGTGGATCGTCGGTCCCTGCCTGCCATTTCGGTAGTGCGGTCGGCGCGGCGCGTGGACGATATGATACGGCCGGATCGCGCACGCGCGTGTGCTTCCAAAAAAAGGCGTGGCGTTGCACGGCTGGTACACTACCCATATATATGTCACGAGCTAAATATGTACTGCTGGTACCACTGCCTACATTTGGCCGGCTGCTCCTATCGATCCTTAGCTTTTCACGGGCGCTTGTGTTACGTTCTCATCACTAGCTTGGTGAGCACTGATCGAGCAGAACAACGTTGCCGCACCCTGCATGTAAACGAAATGTGAGCCTTGACCCGCAGAACCAGGCCCCGATGTCAGCAATGAAAGCCTATATCTTAATTTGTCCACTTCTCCTATCTCTATCTTAATTTGTCCCCTTCTGCTATATCTTTTTTTTTACTATCGTACTGTTCAGAGAACATGTAATTTTGTTATTGTTGGTTGTACAAAAAAAACTTATGAATTGTATATGTGAGTTGTCTTTTAAATTGTATTATTAGTTGATTGTATAATATTATATTGTCTGGAAAAGTTCCTAAAATTTCAGAAATATGGAACATAGCAATTCTCTAATTTTACCCCTATCCGTTGGCCAAACTTGAGTTGGTGCGCTGAAACAAGAGCCACCAGAGAACACGACCATCAGTGACGAAGCTAGGGGCCGTTAGCAGGGGCCATGGGCCCATGCTCCATGAACATGCATATGTAAATGTTTTAGCTAATTCTGCTAAAAAAAGCTAATTAATAAAGTTACTCTAGTAGAGAAAAGATGATTTAATTTGGCCTGGCCGCCTGCAACTAATTGGTCACCTTCAAAAATATAATCCTACCTCCGTCCTTGACAAGCATATTTCAATAGCCTACACTTTTTTTATCTTTCTCCTTTTTTTTGGTCATCTTCAAACAAGCGCCATGTTTTCCGCTACTACTTGCTGGGAGTAAGTAACAAGTGACGGTGTGTGCTATGATCTGCGGGTGCAGTGTGCATGGACGGGACGCCGCCTGCTTACCACCTGCACCCTGGCTCCGGGGCAGGGAACAATAGCTGGATCGTCAACCTGGAGGTCAGTCATCATCTCGGTTAAACTCAGATTATTATTTCACTAGCTGCCATGCATGCATTCTGCTGATTGGCTGATTGATCATCAACTACTACATGATATGTATATTGTGGTAGGGCGGCGGTTGGTGCAACAACGTTCGGGCGTGCCAGTTCCGCAAGGCCAGCCGCCGCGGCTCGTCGGACCTCATGGAGAAGGAGATCCCCTTCGGCGGCATCATGAGCAGCAGCCCTGTCGACAACCCTGGTCCGTCCCGTCCCTAGCCTCGTCGTCGTCTTAACTTGAACCCCTCTCTCACATGCTGCACATCATCATTTACATACAGATTTTTACAACTGGAACCGGGTGAAGATCCGCTACTGCGACGGCGCGTCCTTCGCCGGCGAAGGCTTCGACAAGGCACGTACAACGCATGCATCCTGCTTCCTTTCTGTTGCAGTAGCTGTTACAATTCCAATTTACAGATCGATAGTATCACACATTATATATTTAGTTGTGGGAGTAACAGATCGATTTGGTCAAACGATCGATCGATTGACCTGACATGACACTGCTGCAGGAGAACGGGTTTTACTTCCGCGGGCAGCGCATCTGGGACGCCACGGTCCGGCACCTCCTCTCCATCGGGATGGCCTCCGCAGACCAGGTGCTGCTCACCGGCTGCTCCGCCGGCGGCCTGGCCGTCATACTGCACTGCGACCAGTTCCAGGCCTTCTTCCCTCGGTCGTCCAACGCCGGCGCCGGCACCACCACCGTCAAGTGCCTCGCCGACGCCGGCCTCTTCCTCGACGCGTACGTACGTGCCGGTGCCGCAGTGCCACCGTACCAACTAATTGACGAACCTTTTGTTAACAGAAATTGTTGCTCCATCTGCTGGTGCTTCGTTCATGCATCTTGACTTGAGCAGTGCATACATGCTTGCAGCTCCGATGTCTCCGGCGGGCGCAGCCTGCGGTCCTACTACTCCGACGTCGTGGCCATGCAGGGCGTGGGTCCCAACCTGCCGCCGGCCTGCACTGCCCGTTTGGACACCACCTCGGTGCGTCGCGTTGTTGCTCCTTGTTCCTTCTACTTCCAGTACCAAAACGGCAGTTAGTTGTACGTGCTGACAGAATGGAACTGAACCACCCGCTCGCGCTCGTGCATGGCAATGGCAAAGCAGTGCTTCTTCCCCCAGAACGTAATCGATGGCATCAGCACCCCCATCTTCCTGCTAAACGCAGCGTACGACGCCTGGCAGGTAACTAGCTAGTAACTAATTTGCCAGCTTCCAAAGATTGTAAATTTTGTAATGGAGCTATCAATGGCCGCACGATCAGATACAGGAGAGCCTGGCACCTAGCGGAGCTGACCCCAGCGGAGCCTGGCGAGCCTGCAAGTCCAACCACTCTGCCTGCGACGCATCCCAGATGAAATTCCTGCAAGGTTACGAATTCAATCAATACACATTCATAATCACCCAAGGCCGGCCCTGAGGGAGGGCCAAACAATGTTCCCAAGGTTTATTTCTACGTACACTGGATCGATCAATTGCATGCAGATTTCAGAGACCAGATGGTAGCATCCGTGAACGACTTCGCCGGCTCCAGGAGCAACGGGCTCTTCATCAACTCCTGCTTCGCGCACTGCCAGTCCGAGCTGCCGGCGACATGGAGCGACGCGGCAGGTGGTGCCTCCCCGGCCATTCAAAGCAGGGTAACCATGACACCACCCACCGTTCATGCCATACATATAGATATATACATACATATAAAAGCGAAAGTTTGAGCCTGCTGTTTGCGCATGCATGCAGGGGATTGCCAAGTCAGTGGGCGACTGGTACTTTGGTCGAGCCCAAGTGAAGGCGATCGACTGCCCCTACCCCTGCGATCGAACATGCCGCAACATCATATGATGACAACATCCTGCTGTTTTCTGCTGTGTGTGTCCTCAAGAGATACTCCTCTGTCCCAGAATAGATGACGTTATGAGATACATGTTGGTTAAACTTTCTTAATTTTAACTAGATTTATAGAAAATACATGTAATATTTATATCTCCAAATAAATTTATTACGATAGTATACTCAACGATCTATCTAATGATATTAATTATGTACTATAAATATTATTATTCTTTTATATATAATTGGTCAAAGTTTAAAAAAGTTGACTTCCCAGGAAGCGAAAATGACTTCTGTTTTGGGACAGAGAGAGTACGTTACGTTGTACATCACATCAATTCAATTTGTGAACACAGACAAAACAAATGAGTGTGCAACCATTATTAAGATTAATTGAACGATGACAATACAAGAAAGAGTAAAAAATGAACTGAATGTTCTTAGACTCCATTGAAGATTGTAAGTGACGGTTAAACTTGTTATTAAGTGATCCATACGTCCCCAAAAACCTAAGGGCCTGTTTATATTCTCTGGTCTAAACTTTAGTTGGCTAAAGTTGAGGAGGAAAACTTTAGACCACTTGCTGAGCCTCCCAGATAGAGTTAGCATGTTCTGCGGGACTAGTGCACTCATTTGTGAAACAGAGAAAACAGATGAGCTTCTGTACTGTTTGTCTCGCATGGTGTACTGATGGCCTCCAAGTTTATCAAGATCTGATGATCCATTGCAAATTTTGGTAGCGGTAACGTGTTAGATGAGCGTGTGTACTGTTTGTACGGAATGCAGCACCGGATAAACCAGCCAATAGTAGCAATGTATTGTGCAACACTAAGGTTTTGTTTGGCTGCACCCAAACCATGTGGATTGAGGTGGATTTGTGTGCAACTAAACAAGCCCTAACCGGTCTAACTCCAATTACTTCTCCGGTGCACCATCACCACCAGAGAGTTCCGGTGCGTGTTAGATCATAGTGTGCACAAAAAACACCCTCACTAAACTGACCATATATATGGTGCATCTCTGGTGCCACACTGGAGAGTACTGGTGTGCACTGATAGGTAAGGGTTAGCTCTTCTGTACTGAACTAAAACTCCGGCGAGCCAACAGAGAATTTTGGTGCATGTAAGATCCAATTGTGCAAAAAACATCGTCTTTGGACTGAAACTCTAGTGCATCTCTCTGGTGCACCATAGAGTTCCAATGCCCCCTTTTTGAACTGTTTTGTGTTCATGCACTGTTTAGAAACTCCGGTGCACCATCGGAAATTTGGGATCAACGTTCAATGAAGCATAGGTCAGGCACTGTTGGGTAACTCCGGTGGTGTGCACCACCAAAGAGTCCCTGTGACCTTAAGCCTTTTTCAAACACGCCAACTCCATATGGTCTCCCATGGGATGATTAACACCTTTAAGCCTTAGCATATTTCACATGTTTCAAAGGTTTGTCACCTGATTTATATGCAATGCAAAGATTGACCTCACAAGTGCCACTAGATAACCATAGAGCAATCAATTTTTTTCCTCTTAACACAACTATCTATCCTATCAATCTGGTCATATTTCATCCTCTAATCATCTCATGGTGACAGGTAAAAACACAAATTCTATTTTATACCTTTGCCTTGAGCCCTTCACAATCCATACATGCCATCTTCCTCCATGGCATCCATGTTTGCTCAAGCACCCATGTGGACCAACTTGTTTAACCATCATATCTTCACAAATGTTAGTCCACAAATATTATCATTAATTACCAAAACCCAAATAGGGCCTAGATGCTTTCATCTTGGGAGTCAAGATGTGGAATTTCAACATAAATCTCTTGAGGTTTAGTAGATGTGCGGAGGTTGAATTCTTCCGAGGTTTTGCAAAAATGTGTTGAGCTTCACATCTCCGGAGGTTCCGTAAAAAATGTATAGAGCTTCACATCTCCGGAGGTTTGTAAAAAATGTGGAGAGGTTCCATACTGATAGAATTCAGCCTCCTGAACCAAGAAAGTAAAATCCAAAATTCAATCAAACAGGATACAAAAATCATGGAATTTTACAATCACCTTTCCTAATCCACGGTGAAGGTATCCCCAAGGATCAAAATTTGGCCAGGAATTTTGGAAGTTATCTCTTAATTTGGGATTTTTATCAAGGATCCTCAAAATAACGATTTCATGGCGCTCATTGTTAATTGGTTGAAGACAAATCCTAGGTATGTTTTCAAGACCTCATAGCACCTAAGGACCATCCAAGAACACCTCAAAAATCTCAGCACAAAGAACTTCAAGAATTTCACCAAAAGAAGAAAGAAAAGAGAGTTTTTAGAGAAAGAAACTTGAGAGATGAGGGCTGTGCTTCGAGCCATAATATGGACAAGTTCCAAAGGGTCTAAAAATACTCCAAGATTGTGCCAACCAAATCAGCATATAAAAAATACATTAAAATAGAGTCAAAAATCCCTGAAAAGGAGAAATCTTGGATGCAAGAGGAAGATATATGGAAGCACGAAATTGAATCAACAAACTTCAATAAAATCATGAGGAATTCACCTAAACAAACCAGGTTTAGCCTCCCCCCATCATCCTTCCACTAGAAATTGAAAAACTAGATCAAGAGGATCTCAGCTCTCTCTAACATAGCATCCCTTTGCTTTGTGCACTTGGCTAACCTATAAAATGAAATTGAGGTTGCAAGAGATGCCTCCCCCAACCAGTCACTTCCATATATAGGTTCTATGCAAAAGACTAAAATATCCATAGCAACTAATATTAGATACATACCCCAAGGGGTAAATCGGTCCAAATTGTTCTTTGTCCATCGGAATGGATCCGACCCCTTCACAACTTCATTTTGTCTCAATGCAAACATCGTGATGGTGTCACGCATCCTTCGACTTGCCGCCCTTGATTTTGAGGCCGAAACCGAAAAACCCTCTATGTATATGGTTTTGAAGTCAAAACTACCAAACCACCCGATGTCGATGCGTGTACACTTCGTCCTCTGCCCGGTGATCTCCATGTCCTTCACGATCTGCACTTAGCTCTAGTCTTGGTCCCACCTTGACTTCAGTCAATGCATGCCGTCTTCATCCTTATGTATATATATGTCCTCTTGTCGTTCTTGTGCTTGGTGCTGATCATCCGTGGTTCTCTAGGCCTTAGTCCCCCCCGTCCAAGCCCTCTTGGTCGTCCTTCACCTCCTAGGCAGGAACAAGTACATCACCAACCTTGTTTGATCCTCACCGTCGCCATCAATCGACCAAGAGACACGATGCACCGCCACCACTTCACCTCCAGTTAGTTTTAATAAGCAAGAGGAACTCAAACTGCAAGGACTTATTATCCATGGCAATCACTCTTCATATATATATTTACAAGAACCCATCTCAACCTTGTTATCTCTTCGTCCCTAATCCCTGCGGACGAGCTGGCCGGACAGTGGCGAGGCGGAAGGGTGGGGGTAGTAGATTGGGCGGAGGGCCGCGCAGTACAGTCACACAGACGACGGGCACGTTGCTCTACCCGCCCAATAATCTCTTTTGTTTAACCTGCTGCACTGCTCACATCACTGGCAAACTCAGATGGTCTACATGCATGTTGATCAGTTCATGTGCTGCGATGCATATATCGATGCAATACTTTTGTTGGTTGGCGGAGGTCTCGAAGCGTGGTGTGACTTCTCTCCTCTGATTCCCTGGCTAGTGCTCTGCAATGTGTGGAGTACTAGGCACGCACATGCCCATCCACCTCTCGCTTCGCGTGCGCTAATTATATATACGCACCTGATCCAGCTCGCTGTTTCATATGCTTGGCTGCAGGTGCGGCCGCGCAGCCTGCCTGTCGATCGATCTAGGGGTACCGAGATGACGGATCGGCCGTCGCTTCCGGCTCTCATTGCTCTCGCCGTTCTTGTGGGCAGCTACGGCTGCGTGGCGAGCTCGGCCGCCTCGCCGGCGGTAGAAGATGAGCTGCGCGGAGCCGGCGGTCGGACGATGCGGCGGCGCGCGGCGTCGGTGATGGTGCCCATCACCATCCTCAAGTCCGCAGTCAGCGACGGAGCTGGTATGTATGCTGCTGCATGTGTTGTTCCTCTGATCTTGGCCGGGGCTTGGTGGTCGAGAGATAGAGGTCTGGATTGAGATCATATTCATATCGCTGACATTTCGGTTGTTAGAGTGCGGTTCGTGCCACGCCGGATGCGATTGCGACCCACATTTTTCTTTGAACCAAGGCTCTAGGTAGTCTCCATTGTGACTCAAGCTATAGCTTTTGCTAATTATTACTAGTAGTTACAGTCCAGATTTGAGCTGTTTCTTGTGCTAAATATTGTAATCGTCTGAAGACTGCTTCTTTAGTTGCTAGTTTAAACTAAGGTTCAGACGTTCAGTATTGCTACTGGCGTTCATTTGTCAATTTGTCAAGGGTATCTGGTGAACAATGGCTCATGAATTAACAATGCAAATACCAGTAGATAATGGGAACTGATGAACTATGCATTATATGTAAAGCTAATATGCTGGAAATGTCATGGCACTGTCATCTTTTCCCAAAAATTAACAAAGAGCATTTTAAGAACTAAAGATGTATCATATATATTATATATACTACATTTACATACGCAGTGTGCATGGATGGAACGCCACCTGCTTACAACTTAGATCCTGGCTCCGGAGCGGGCAGCAATAGCTGGATTGTGAACTTAGAGGTCAGTTAATATATATATACTACTACCATTTGAAATTTTAAAGCACAGTCGTGAGCTTAAACTTCTATATATGATTCATGTTGTTCTTATTAGTATTCATTAGTACTAATGTAAGAACTCCCCAATTTTTATTTGCATTTTCAGAGGTCTACTACTTTAGTTTCTTCGTAAGTACACTAACGGAGTAATAAGCTTATTATACATATGCCGGGCAATCGGGCACGGACGCATGCATGCAGGGAGGCGCATGGTGCAACAGCGCGAAGACATGCCAGCTTACCAAGAGCTCCGGGCGTGGCTCGTCGGACCACATGGATAAAGAGATCCCCTTCACCGGCATCATGAGCAGCAGCCCCGCCATCAATCCTGGTCTGCCTGTCCATCCACAGTTCCACGCTTCATCTTAGATTAAAGCTTATCCGTCCATGTCCATTACTCATCTCATCATCTCCGATGCTGATATATATGCGCAGATTTCTACAACTGGAACCGGGTAAAGATTCGCTACTGCGACGGTGGATCTTTTGCCGGGGAGGCCTTCGATAAGGTGCATACGTACACATACCCAAAGAATATTACTGCTCAGTAGAAGCATAGCTTTGTGAAAATGATTCTTAAAAGTGTAGTCTGTGATATATATATATATATTTTTTCAATCAGTGTAGTAGTTTGCAGACATTTTATTTTGCCATCTTCTAACTATGACTTTAACTAGTCGTATACGTTTTGCTTGAGTTAACTTATAGGACACTGGGATTTATTTCCGAGGGCAGCGCATCTGGAACGCGGTCATCCGGCACCTCCTTTCCATTGGGATGGCCTCTGCTGATCAGGTATTTGTCGGTGACCTTTCTCACAGTTTAAAGTACCAACTGGCAACCGACTGCATCGAAAAACGACAATGCTTGGCCACGGACGTCCGCCCCGTCTAGATGCGGCTCATCCTCATTCATTCATTTGTTCTCTCTTAAAAAAAAATATCCACCGTGTTTATCCACTTATCCGCCCATCTCGCGTGAATGCATGGACGCACATCCGCCCGCTCCACTCCACCCTACCATGCCGTCTTCCACCACCGCCGATGGCCGGAATTGACCGGTCACAGCCTTTCCCTTCCCTACGTTGCATATGTATGTCTTAAGTGTTTCAAACGTTTCAGATGTATGTTGCAATTGTTTCGTCTTGATGTTGCAAAAGTAGATAGGGGGATATTGCATATGTTGCAAGTATTCCGGAGGTCATATTGCAAGCGTTTGTTCAAAATATTCCATCTATTTTCCAGACGTATGTTGCAATCGTTTTTATCTAGATGTTGTATATATTTTCATATATGTTGTAACAGTATGTTCCAAATATTTCAGCTATTTCAATCTTAAGTTGCAGTAAATGGTTTTATGTTGTAAGTTGCAAGTGTTTTATTTTGGATGTTTCATGTGTTTGCCAAATATGTTGTAAGTGCATGTTCTAAATGTTTCATCTGTTTTCAGACATATGTTGCATTCAAATATTTTTCATGTTGCAACTGTTTTATGTTATTTAGCCAGGGGCAAAGTCGGGGGCCGACGAACGGGGGTGCTGAGGCCAGGGCGCAGTGGGGCGTGCTCGTCCTCAGCCACTCATCCCGGCTCCCGAGTGTCGCACACAGAGAAAATGGGGTAAGGGAAAGGACCAGTAGGTGCAGGACAGGGTGCGCACGTTGGGCGGGTCGGAGTCGGACGGGGTGGAGCGAAGGCGTACGGGGACAGGCTACGCGGGGCGTCCGGGCGCTGGCCACGCCGAGTTGTAAAAAGAAGCGCGTGCGTATACGTGTCTTGTTCACTCTATCTTCGCTCTGCTCATGCTGAATTGTTGATGGATGGATCAGGTGCTGCTCACCGGCTGCTCCTCGGGGGGTCTGGCGGTGATACTGCACTGCGACCAGTTGCGCGCCTTCTTCCCGTCCGGCACCACCGTCGTTAAGTGCATCTCCGACGGCGGCCTCTACCTAGACGCGTACGTACCTCTGCTGTGGTTTAAACCTTCCATTCTTCCGTGCTCTGGAATCTGGATCACACAAGAACGAAGCAACTGACTGACAGCAGCTTTTTGCTTTTGCCATGACCGTCGGCTTGTCGCATGCAGCGTGGATGTCTCCGGAGGCCGCAGCCTGAGATCCTACTTCGGCGACATCGTGGCCATGCAAGGGATAGCTCAGAACCTGCCGCCGGCTTGCACCGCCTGCCTCGACGCCACCTCGGTGCGTGCTCTCGCTCCTCTCCTGTTTCAGTGTTGCTTCTGATGAAGTGATGGTTGCTCTGAAATCTCAATCTCGTGTGGGTGCAGTGCTTCTTCCCACAAAACATAATCGATGACATCAAGACGCCACTGTTCCTGCTAAATGTCGCATACGACTTCATTCAGGTGAACATTAATTTCGCTGTACGGAGCAGACACCCTAAACAGCAAATGTATTACCGGTGACACATACTTACCTGCATTGTTCCGTCAGATTGTGCTCAGCCTGGCACCAGACAGAGCTGACCCGAGCGGCGCTTGGCGAGCCTGCAAGTCGAACCGTACGGCCTGCAGTGCATCCCAGATGAGCTTCCTGCAAGGTTAAACTGGGCATCCATAAGTAAGTTCATCTTCATCAGGAAATGACGATCCGAATGACTAGAGCATATTCGTACAAGTGCAGATTTCAGGGACCAGATGGTAGCATCCGTCAACAAAGGCTTCTCCAGTTCCAGGAGCAACGGGCTCTTCATAAGCTCCTGCTTCGCGCATTGCCAGTCCGAGCAGCTGGGCACCTGGAACACCAAACCAGGTGGCTCCCCCACCATTCAAAACAAGGTAACAACTGATAATACACCATATAGTGGCTAAATACAAAAGAGACTATCTCTTTCCCGTGATGAAATTGATGGATGTTCATGAATTTTGATGTTCATGCGCAGGGGATTGCGAAATCCGTTGGTGACTGGTACTTCGATCGGGCTGAAGTGAAGGCAATCGACTGCCGATATCCCTGCGACAACACTTGCCACCATATCATATGAGAAGATCCACAATTTTATTTAGTTCGCTTAGTGAACAGCATACGCTTTCTCAACAGAGTGTAGATCATATTGATTTGGGAATGCAATTGAATACAGCCATTAAAGGAACACTAACACAAGAAATAAATGGTAATGACATGTTTCAGTAGATCATAGAGTGATTCTACAGCTGTTGTTTAACATGTGATGTGGAATAGCTATCTGTCATTCTAGGCAGTTGGCAGTACCAGCAAATATTTTCTACTACTACATTCTGAATTCTGCGTACCTGCTCATGCTAATCCTGCAAAACTGTAAGAATGGAGCTTTCAGTAATTAGTGTCGATAAGAATCAATTACGTTATTATACAAAACCGTGGGTTGAGGAGCAAAAACTCTTTCATTGAGCAGGTACTATTTCTGTACAACTAGTAGGATTGATGCTATCCATTCTATGAACAACAATATGCTGAGGAACAGGATCTGCTGTAACATCAATAGCTCAAGAAAAGAAAATACTGGAAAGCTGTGTCCCAGTATGACACTACCAAAATCAGCTGACTAACATCATGATACATTTCTCATACGTATCGACCATCTTTGTACATGTGGAGGCTGCAGCCACTGCAACTAAAAGCACCAACAACATCTCACAGGAAGATCATGACGCAGCTTGGGCAGCACCAAGTTTGTTAGCTCCTTTGTCCAGTTTCTTTTTTGACACCTTCTTTTGGGATGCTTCCTCTTCTTGGTTCTTCACTACTGGTTTGAACTGTTGAAAAAGAAAGGATAATTTTAGAAGAATCAGAATATATCTGAACTAAAGGATATTGATGAGTCAGAACTGATGATATCAGTGCTAAGTAATACCAAAAATATGCATTTGAAAACTAAGATATGTTGGTTGCCTGTGTGAAGAAGCATGTGAACACTCAGTGGTCAGATCATGATGCTTCACCAATTCACGGTGCAAGATAGTCTGATAGCTAAAACCGCAAATTATTTATTATGTAGGTCTAGTTTATCCAACTATATTCATACCAAGTCTTTGCATCATGCATAAACTACACAAAGGGGAACTGTCTGCTAACTAAACATAAAACCTATCTTTCAAGGAAGTCACAATTACATCACTCCAAACTCAGTGGTTCAAATGTTACTTAAAACAAAAATTTAGCATGAAAGAAGACTTTTTTAGGACAGGTAGATGGACTTTTTTTTGAACTTTAAATACAGCAGGGGAGACCCCCGTTGTAAGGATTTTATTAAAAAAACAAAACAAAACAAAAAGAACAACACCACTGTACAAAGAGGGAGAGGGGGACAAGAGGAGACACGGACCTACAACTAAGAGAACTGCACAGGCTATACAAGCAGAAACAAGACCAACAAAGTTAAGACTTACCTGATATACAGAATAAATAACATTCCTCCTGATTTGGGCCATCATGTCTAAGAAAAGATTATATCCCTCAAGTTTATACTCAATAAGGGGATCTCGTTGGGCATAACCCCTTAAACCAACAGCTTGTTGGACAAACTTTAGTGCCTGCAGGTGTTCTTTCCACAGCCTATCAATATTGCTGAGAATTAGAAACCGCTCAGCTTCCTTCATCAATCCTGGAGCTTGCTTCTCCACAATTTCCTGACATACAAGTATAGAAGTTATGAAATGAGGAACTACATCTCACTATTTCTGGTGCTCCTGATATTTGTTTAATAGTTTATCAAAGCTATTGTACTGTTCTAGTCTGAAATACCATTGTGAAGAAAATAGTTCTGATATTTTACCTGATTAGTTTTACACGGTTTAAAACAGGGAAATGCATTTGGACATCCAAACACATGAATGGGTTGCTCTTAATTGAAAAAAAAAGTACAGATTATTATATTCAGACTTGTCTTGCACATAAGATGCACTTGTTATAAACAAGAATATACATTTCAGAATCAGAAGACCTTTTTTTCGTCATAGGCTCATAGCTCCTGTCAAGATGATCTACTGCTAAGATCTATCTTTGCCTTCGGCTCGGATTTGGTTTTACCTCAACTAAGAACCAAAGATAAATTGATAGGTGTAGTTCTTAATGTTGGAGTATGTGTTTAGGCCCATGAGGCTAAGGCCCATATGTGGCCCATGTATGGAACCTATATAGCTACCCTTCTAGGGTTAGCCAAGATATAGAGAATTGTTATTCCAACATGGTATCGAGCCTAATTTCTCCTCTTTCCCTATCCTGAGCCGCCGGCCAACCACCACCCGCCGGCGCTGCTCCCTCTGCCGCCGCCGGCCATGGCTGACCGGCCCCCCTCCTTTCCCTCCCTCTTCTCCTTCCCTTCCCCCTCCCACCCTTCCTGGGCGCAGATCGCGGCGTCCCCGCCTGGGGCCGCGCCCGCCGCTATCTCCCCTGCCGCGGGTCGCACACCCGCGCGGGATTTCCCTGTCGCGCCCGGGTCGGGGGCGGACGTCCAGGGCCCGCGACCACCGTCTCTTCCCATCTCCTGCTGGGCCCAGATAGCCGCCGCTGGGGGTCTGCCCGCCACCCCACCCGCCGCCGCTGGGGGTCTGCCCGCCCTGGCCGCCCGGCCGGATTTCCCTGCTGCTGCCCTTTCCCATCTCCATCCTCACGCCGTCGGCTACGCTCTGGAGGGCCGCCCTTCCCCTGCTCTCCTCCCTGGCCTCAGCGCCTCCCCTCCCTCTGCTGCTGCCCTCACAGCAGCCGCTGCTGTTGAGGGAGCCGCAGGGGGCTCGGGCTCCTCCTCCCTCACTGCTCCGGCGGTTGGGGGAATGGGGGGGCCCCTGCTGCAACCCTTCCTGCAGGAGGTGTTGAGGATGGGGGGGTTGATGCCCTGACAGAGCGCCCCGCCGACGCCGTCCAACTTCCCGGCGCCGGGCTGGACACCGGCACCCACCTTCCTGCCGGTGCCCAGGCCTTCCCGGCCCCGACACCACCACTACTCTCCCACATCTACGCCGGCTCCCAACCCTACGCCGTCCGTGACACCTCTCCTCTCGCCGCTGCTCTCGTCGCCGCGCGTGCCGCCGCCGCGGAGGGGCAGGCCCGGGTGCGGGCGGCCGCCCTCGTGTGGGAGCACGAGCGCGAAGCGGCCGACGCCCTGACTCGCCAGATTGCCGAGGCGGAGCGGCTCCTCTCTCCCGCCTCTCCGGCTGGGGCCCACTCCTCTGCCTCGCCGGGTCGCCGTGTGTCTCACACCGCTGTCCTCTGGCACGACCCGGCTGACCCGCTCGTGGCGCAGCTTCACTACCAGGCCGGGGGGTCCAGAACATTCGCCTCCTCGTGCTGGTCGTTCTCGAGCCGGAGTCACCCTCCTACGCCCGCTGGCGGGACCTCGTGGTTCTCACTCTTCGCCGCTACGCCCTCGACGACCACGTCCTCCTCGACACTTCGGCCTTCTACTCCACCGGGCCTCCTCCACCGACCTCGTTGTCTACACCGACGCTGACTGGGCGGGGTGCCCGGACACTCGTCGCTCCACCTCCGGCTACGCCGTCTTCCTAGGCGGCAACCTGGTGTCTTGGTCGTCCAAGCGTCAGCCGGTGGTCTCCCGGTCCAGCGCCGAGGCGGAGTACCGCGCCGTTGCTAATGGTGTGGCGGAGGCCGCCTGGCTCCGGCAGCTGCTTGCTGAGTTGCATACTCCGCCCTCCCGGAGCACACTGATCTACTGCGACAACGTCAGTGCGGTCTACCTCTCCACCAACCCCATCCAGCACCAGCGGACGAAGCATGTGGAGATCGACCTCCACTTTGTCCGAGATCTGGTGGCCATGGGCGAGGTGCGGGTCCTCCATGTTCCGACGACCTCCCAGTTCGCGGACATCTTCACCAAGGGCCTCCCGTCCTCGACCTTCGCCGAGTTTCGCTCCAGCCTCAACATCACCGGTGGCTAGTTGCGTCTGTGGGGGGGTTGTGTGTGTTCTTTCTTGTTCAGCCTCGAACTCCGCTGCGTCGGTAGTTCAGACTGCGGGGGGGTGTTGGAGTATGTGTTTAGGCCCATGAGGCTAAGGCCCATATGTGGCCCATGTATGGAACCTATATAGCTACCCTTCTAGGGTTAGCCAAGATATAGAGAATTGTTATTCCAACACTTAAAGTGTGAAGTACCTACTCAGACTCTCTCTTTGTTTGTAAGAAATATTTGCATTAAACTTCTTATGATATTTGAACCATGTGAAAAAACGCTATCCATGGAAGCAAAAGGAGAAATAACTAACAGTTTTTTGGAAGTAAGCTTCACGCCCTCGCTTACGGAGGTACTCCCGCAAATCCTCATAGCTTGAGCTTTTGCCCTCCAACAATTCTGGTGTCAAGTCATCTAACAGATAGCAATACCTAGTAGAAAAGAAATGGAAACATTACAGTTTTGGTGACAGTACATCAGTCAACAGATCCGCAGAAACCCAATTGACCAAATACACATGTATATGTACTAACTTAAAACTTACTGTTGCAGCTTAGCTATAAGTTTGCTCAGGTCCCAATTTTCCTTTGGAGTATCAGGGCCTATGTTAGCCTGCCAATGACAGAAGAATATTATAGCATCAGGACTTCAGAGAAATATAATCCTTTGTGTTCAGTTTTAATATCTAAGCGCAGCTGTCAGATGGTCACCATAACCAACCTCTAATATGTCGTCCATTGTCAACTCAGCATATTCCACAATAAGTGACTCAAGACTGTCAGATGCAAGAGCACGTCTTCTTTCTGCATATACACGATCTCTCTGGCTATTCAATACCTCATCATACTCAAACAACTGCTTCCTGATGTCAAAAAAGTAGTTCTCAACTTTTCGTTGTGCTTCATCTAGAGCCCTTGTTAGCATTTTCGATTCAATAGGAAGATCTTCAACTCGAAATGCTTGCATCAGACCCTAGACGAGAAACCAAATGATATTAGTTACAGATTTATTCTTGTCTGTCAAGAAATGTTCAAATCATATGGATAAGCCATGCAAGGATATATCTGAGAGCAACAGCTATTAGTACAAGTGATGCAGTAATTTTACCAGACACTGCATGTATGCTTACACAAGTGTATTACAATAATTATAACAGGTTTTTGCTAAAAAAGAGAACTCAACCACAGGAAGAAGACATCCCTAGCTTTGTCTTAAGAGAGGGGAGTACCGAACCCTTTAGGGATGTACCCAAACAACCTGCAAGCACCTGGGTTTGATCCCAGGTGGGGTGGCTTTTCTTGGAAGCTCTACCAACCAAACTGTTAGAATGTATTGTAACAGTCCATATTGGACGTACGGCCCATGGGCCTTGTATATTGTAACCCTAGCCTTTCTGGCTATATAATGAAGGTCACCCCCCTGATTAGGGTGTGCGGTGTTTCTCTACATGGTATCATCCCTAATTACGATCCTAATCTTCCGCTTCGTTTCCCCTCTGCCCGTGCGTTCTCCCTGAGAACGTGCGCCACGCCGTCACCAGCCAGGCGCCGCCGCCTACCCTAGGCCGCGCCTAGCCGCCGCCTATCCTAGGTCGCGCACATCCGCCGCCAGCCAGGCTTCACCTCGCGCCGCCTCCTTCCAGGCCGCGCCTATCCAGGATCAGACTCCATGACGTCGTCGTCAAGTTCCTCCTTCACCACTGGTGCCCTCACCCACCAGTCATCTGGCGCCATGGGTGACTCCGTTGCTGCTCCTCTCTTCGCCGCCTACGCCGCCGTCAACGTGAAGCAGCATGTCCCCATCGCGCTCAGCCTCGAGCGCCCGAACTACTCCAAGTGGACGGCGTTTTTCACCGCCCTCTGCGGCAAGTACGGGCTGCTCGGCCACATCGATGGCACAACGGCTGCGCGCCCGACTGACCCCCTCTGGTCTCAGCCTGACGCCTGCATCCGCGGCTGGATGTACGGCTCCGTCGACGACGTCGTCCTTGACCTCGCCATGGAGCCTGCACAGGATGCCCGCGTTCTGTGGGTCTCCATCGAGGCCTTGTTCCAGGCGAACAAGGAGTCCCGCGCCGTCGTCCTCGAGCAGGAGTTCCACAACCTGTTCCAGGGCGACCTCTCCGTCGACGTCTACGCCCAGCAGATGAAGCGCACCGCTGATGCTCTCCGGGAAGTCGGTCACACCATCTCCCCTGCACAGCTCGTGCTCAATCTTCTGCGTGGCCTTAACCCCCGCTTCGCCAACACCGCCGACATCATCTCCAACACGTCGCCGCTCCCGGACTTCAAGTCAGCCACCAACATGCTCCGCGTCAAGGAGCTCCGTCTTGGCACCGAGGGCAAGGCGGCCTCGGCTTCTGCTTTGGCCGCCTCCACCACCTCTTCCTGCACATCGCCGTCCTGCCAGTCCACCCCTTCTGCGTCCGCCAACCGTGGGGGCGGTGGCAAGGGCAAGGGTGGCAAGGGCAAGGGCGGCCGTGGTGGCAACGGCGGCGGGTGCCAACAGCAGCAAGGTGGTGGCAATAGCGGCGGTGGCCGCAACCAGCAAGGCGGCAGTTTTGGCGGGCGTCAGCCGGCCGGGCCCTGGGTTTGCTATAACCCTTGGGCTGCTCCGTGGCCTCCCCAGCAGCAGCTGCAGTGGGGTGCGCCACCTGCACCTCCTCCACAGGCACACACCGCCTTTGCGCCTCCGCAGTTCAGCACTGCCGGTGGTTCCCCGGCTTATGGGCCTCCGGGCGGTTGGGACTCGGCAGGCCTGATTGCCGCCCTTAACCAGATGGCGATCCAGGGAGGGTCTGCACCCTGGGTCATGGACAGTGGAGCGACATCTCACATGTCCTCCAATGACGGTATTTTACTTTCCCATCTCCCGTCGCCTCCGTCCTCCATTATGGTCGGCAACGGTCAATCAATTCCTATTCATAGTCGTGGCACTTCTGTTATTCAACTAGCTGATCGTCCTTTTCATCTTCATAATGTTCTTGTCGCTCCTCAACTCACTCGTAATCTGTTATCTGTTCGACAGCTTACTCGCGACAATAACTGTTCCATTGAGTTTGACGCCTCTGGTTTTTCTGTTAAGGACCTGCAGACCAAGACGGTCCTCGTTCGGTGCAATAGCAATGGGGATCTCTACACTGTTCCACATCGCATGCCACCTCGCTGCCATGTCGCCGTCGTCTCCCCAGAGTTATGGCACTCCCGCCTTGGTCATCCCGCACACGCCATCGTCAACACTCTAAATAAGCTATCAGCTATCCAGTGTAATAAAGCAGCTCGCCACATTTGCCATGCCTGCCAGCTTGGCAAGCACGCTAGGCTGCCATTTACTAGTTCGGTTTCTAGTACATCTGCTCCCTTTGAACTTGTTCACTGTGATGTCTGGACCTCTCCAGTTTTGAGTATTTCTGGCTATAAATTTTATCTTGTCCTAGTTGATGATTATACACATTATTGTTGGATGTTTCCTCTTCACCATAAATCTGAAGTTCATGAACATATTGTCCAGTTTGTTGCTTACGCTCACACACAGTTCAGTTCTCCTGTGCGCTGTTTTCAGGCCGATAATGGCACCGAGTTCATCAACAATGCCACCGCTATCTTCCTAGCTAGCCGCGGCATCCTGCTTCGCACCTCGTGCCCCTACACCTCCGCCCAGAACGGCAAAGCTGAGCGGATGCTTCGCACACTGAACAACACTGTTCGCACGCTTCTGTTTCATGCCGCCATGCCTCCATCCTATTGGGTCGAAGCCCTGTCCACTGCTGTGTTCTTGGTCAACCGGCGGCCGTCATCATCCATACATAATGGTATTCCCTATCATCTCCTCCATCGCAAAATGCCAGACTACTCCATTCTTCGAGTTTTCGGTTGCCTGTGCTATCCGAACCTTAGTGCCACGACTCTCCATAAATTGTCTCCTCGCTCTGCAGCGTGTGTCTTCCTCGGTTACCCTCCTTCTCAGAAGGGCTACCGTTGTCTTGATCTTTCTACTCGAAAGATCATCATCTCTCGCCACGTTGTTTTTTATGAGACTCACTTTCCGTTTGCGGCTTCCAAGCCACGACCGGAATCTCTTGATTTTTTGATACAGGATATACTTCCCGCGCCCGCCCCGTCTACCTCAGACGTTCGGCAATCGCGGGCCTCGGTTGCGCCTGCCTCGTCTGCGACAGACGATGCCGGCGACCCCGTCGGGCTGGACCCTGCCATCTTGTGGCACGGTGCTGCCTACAGGCTGCCCCTGCCGCCCCGGTCGGCCACGTCTACCTCCTCGGCTTCTCCTACGCCGGCCGGTGCTCCCGTCGTTGCAGCTGATCGGCAGCGGTTCGGCATCCACTACACTCGTCGTCCTCGTCCGCCACCGGCTCCTCAGCCGCAGCCGGAGGCGCCGCCGGTCCAGCCGCAGTTGGAGGCACCGCCGGCCCAGCAGCAGCTGCCTCCGGTACCGCAGGCAGCGGCGCTCCAGGCTCCAGAGCCTCCTGTGCGGGAGACTCGTTCCCGGACGGGTTCACTGCCGTCGCCCATGCAGCGGTATGTCTTTGCCGCCTCGACCTCCGACCTGGCCTCTCCGCTGCCAGGAACCGTCCGTGCCGCGCTCGCCGATGCTCATTGGCGTGCGGCGATGACCGAAGAATACAAGGCGCTTGTGGACAATGGCACCTGGCGTCTTGTTCCTCGTCCGCCTCGCGCCAACGTCATCACCGGCAAATGGGTTTTCAAGCACAAGTATAATGCAGATGGTTCTCTGGCTCGTCATAAAGCCAGATGGGTTGTTCGTGGCTTCTCGCAACGGTACGGCATCGACTACGACCAGACGTTCAGCCCGGTTGTCAAACCGGCCACCATCCGGGTCGTCCTCAGCATCGCCGCCTCTCACTCCTGGCCGATACATCAGCTGGACGTGAAAAATGTCTTTCTTCACGGCCATCTGAACGAGACCGTCTACTGCCAGCAGCCGCCCGGCTTCGTCGACCCGGCGGCTCCCGACCACGTCTGTCTCCTGCTAAAGTCCTTGTACGGACTCAAGCAGGCGCCCCGGGCGTGGCACCAGCGGTTCTCCGGCTTCATTCAGCGGTCCGGCTTCACTGCTTCGACCTCCGATACGTCCCTCTTTGTTTACAAAGCAGGGGCCGACATCGCCTACTTGCTGCTCTACGTCGACGACATTATTCTAACAGCCTCGTCGACCCCGCTTCTTCGTCGCATTACCGAGCTTCTTCACTCCGAGTTCGCCATGACAGATCTCGGGGATCTTAATCACTTCCTCGGGATCTCTGTCACGCGTTCTGCTGACGGCCTCTCCCTGTCTCAGCGCCAGTACGCTGTGGATCTGCTCCAGCGCGCCGGTATGGCTGAGTGTCATCCCACGGCGACTCCTGTTGACACTCATGTCAAGCTCTCTGCTACAGATGGCGCACCGGTGGCGGATGCCACTCAGTACCGTAGCCTCGCTGGTGCGCTACAGTATCTCACGCTGACTCGTCCGGACCTCGCTTATGCAGTTCAGCAGGTTTGCCTCTTCATGCACGACCCGCGCGAGCCTCATCTTGCGATGCTCAAGCGTGTCTTGCGGTATGTCAAGGGCACTCTATCCACTGGGCTTCACATCGGCACAGGCAGTATCACTAGCTTGACTGCCTACTCCGATGCTGATTGGGCTGGTTGTCCCGACTCTCGGCGCTCCACTTCTGGCTACTGTCTTCCTCGGCGACAACTTAGTCTCTTGGTCCTCCAAACGACAAACTACGGTTTCTCGTTCGAGTGCGGAGGCTGAGTATCATGCTGTTGCGCACGCTGTGGCTGAGACTTGTTGGCTTCGTCAGTTACTTCAGGAGCTCCATGCACCCATCTCTTCGGCGACGATTGTCTACTGTGACAATGTCAGTGCTGTCTACATAACCGCCAATCCAGTTCATCATCGTCGCACGAAGCATATTGAGATCGATATTCACTTCGTCCGTGAAAAGGTTGCTTTGGGACAGGTTCGGGTGCTCCATGTTCCATCATCTCATCAGTTCGCGGACATCATGACCAAAGGGTTACCTGTACAGTTGTTTACTGACTTTAGGTCCAGTCTTTGTGTTCGTGACACTCCCGCTTAGACTGAGGGAGGGTGTTAGAATGTATTGTAACAGTCCATATTGGACGTACGGCCCATGGGCCTTGTATATTGTAACCCTAGCCTTTCTGGCTATATAATGAAGGTCACCCCCCTGATTAGGGTGTGCGGTGTTTCTCTACACAAACTACCACTTGGTTCTCAACATTTTTGCTACAAAACATTTCTAGTTTATAGCTAACAGCAGGATATGGTTCAATGCACTTGGACCCACTATTAATAAAATGATGAGAGCATCACATTCTGTCCTTAAAAAAAAATGGTAGTGAGATGGATTTGAGTACATTCTATTCCACTATTATGAACAAATATCTGCCATTATTTCAAAACATGACATGCAACTTGAGATCAACATCTAACTTTGTCGGAGGCATTTAGTAAGGTATAATCAATAAGCCATATCATTAAAATTATGGAGAAACCAAAAGGAGGTGCTTTTTTTATGCAATACATTACCTTTATGTAGTGAAGCCATTGGTATTATTTCTCATGTAAACAGTTATAAAACTAAAGAAAATAATACAAACCTGTATCCTGTCACCTCCAAAGATCCGGAAAATATTATCCTCGAGACTAAGAAAGAAGCGAGAGCTTCCAGGATCCCCTTGCCTTCCACTTCGACCACGAAGCTAAAGAAAGATAAACCAATTCAGTTATAATCATGCTCTGTCATGATGAAAGCGAAAAAGATATGTGCCAACTACTTCATTGTTGGCTTTGCAGAATGCAGACACTCAAAACATGTACCATGGACTTTGGGATGAAATATAATATTTTTCTAAGGCTAGACTTGTTTAGTTTGGCACAAACTAGCAATTCACCCATGCAACAAGCAGAAAAGATATCTTGGGTTCACCCTGCATATTAACAGCAATAGCTTCAATAGTATATTACCTGATTGTCAATTCTGCGCGATTCATGGCGCTCTGTTCCTACTACGTGAAGCCCGCCTGCTGTAATGACCTGAATAAAATTGAGCACATGAACACTATGCTACACTGAATAGCAATATATAGAGCTATCAATGTTTCTTTTATATGCAATATAACCTTCTTCTTTTCCTCCTCAGTGTAAACTTTATATTCGTCTGCTATCTTCATAAATGCATTTCTCAAATTTGCTATTACTTCATCACGTGTTGGTCCCTGAAATATAAAGAAACATAATTAAGTCCTCAAGACACGAAAACTTTTAACAGAATATTGAGACTGCAATGTGGAACACCAGTAGTTGTCTCACCCACACTAAAACTAATATTTGACCTCTCATGGTTGCTGAAATAGGCCTACCTTCTCACATGAGTAGGACAACCGCTCTTCTGCTTCCAGTTCAGTTAATGATTTCTCTCCCCATTCTTTGACAGCCATTTCAATTGTATCCTTGACGGATGATAATGTTTCTTTTGAAAGTTCACATGGGAACAAGCTTTCGTTCGTCTGAAGGCAAAATAAGTGCAGTAAGTCATTAGATAAACTTATATCACAAGTTAAATCATAATACATCTCCCGATGCAAAAGTCCCAGAATCTCGAGACCATCAGTTGTTGATCATATCACTACTGAACCTATAGCCAGTTATGTACCTTCCATGTCTTTCTTGGTGGCATCTGCTTTTTGGATACAATAACGCCATCTATTGGATTGACGACTCTGCAGCATTCAGAATCAAAAGAGCCTATAAGAACAGCTGAACAACATTTACGCTACATATACACTGGGGAAAAAAGGTCTCTTTTGGAATATCATAGGCAACCCATAGAAGTCTGTTGCAAAGGCAAGGTAGTTCCATTGCAACTTATTATTTATTCAAGATAATGAAGATTCTGTAGTAATCGTGTTGAATGCTTGATTAAAAGATAAACAACCCCCTCCTCTTAAAAAACACTATCTCTGAGATCAAGGATGTAGATCAAAACTCAAATCTTTATCGACAAATGTAAAAAACTGACTTATTTAGAAATAGGCATAAATTAACATTTTACGATTGTTGATACAGCACCGCGGATACAGAACTGCTGTTCATGTCAATCGACTCTAATTTAACTTCTAATTCATTGCAAATAACAGGCACATGAAGAACCAGATAATGAGAAGTTGCAGTGGTCGAATCAACATTCATTCCCATGAGCATTCGAGCCCCCCAAGCTTTGACGATCCTGCCGGTGAGCATTCAAGCCCCAGGCTTGAGCGTCTCACCAGGGGTTGTCCACAGATAAATTTTATAGAGTAAATTGCACTGTGGGTCCTTAAACTTTTCCCCACTTCTCACCAAGGTCCATGAACTTTTTTTTACTCATCTGGGTCCATGAACTTTGCTTACATCGTAGCCGCCACCCAAAGCAGGCCACATAGGACTCTGCTGCCTACGTGACCGCTGATGTGGCACCACGTGCTCCTTTTTTATTTCATAAATTGGCTGAAACTTTGAAAAATGGTATAAAATCGTAGAAAAAATCATAAAAAGGAAAAACCAGTTTTGCTAGGCTCCACATGAGTAGATCCATGCATAGATCTACTCATGTGGAGTCTAAAAAACTGGATTTTCCTTTTCACAATTTTTCTATGATCTTATACCATTTTTCAAAGTTTCAGCCAATTTATGAAATAAAAAAAGGAGCATGTGGCGCCACATCAGCAGTCACGTAGGCAGCAGAGTCCTATGTAGCCTGCATTGGATGGCGGCTAGGATGTAGACAAAGTTCATGGACCCAGATGAGCGGGGAAAAAAAATTCATGGACCTAGGTGAGAAGTGGGAAAAGTTTTAAGGACTCACAGCGCTATTCACTCAATTTTATATATTGCCTCATGTGTGAAGAACAATAGGAATGTGACATGCTCGTTCGCCTGAGGAGCCTTGTAGCGCTGTCATTATCCAATTCTAGCTGTGCATACTATGTAGTGTGTAGGTCTGAGTATGTGCATGAGGGGAGGGGGGGGGGTGCATGCGGGGTTGGAGTAAGTTAGCACCTGTTCAGATACAACTGTACCCCATAGAGAGGCGTCAATAGAACCAGTTAATGAACCAAACATGCATTTTTCCCCAAAAACTACAATCATGTATTCAAAGCACTGTAAAAGATTATTTGGAATTCTGATAAGGAAAATTAGTACCTTGGCATAAGGATCTCACGCAACTTCAACCTGGCCATGAATTCTGCATTGCCACCAAGGATAATATCAGTTCCACGTCCCGCCATATTGGTGGCAATTGTCACAGCACCAAGGCGTCCACTCTGAGCTACAATCTCTGCCTCCCTCTCAACATTCTCTGGCTTAGCATTCAGGACCTTCAATAGAAATTAGAATAAAATTTAGACAGTTTTAGCACCTTAGGAAATGAGAAACTGATGTTGCAACTTTTTTTTGAACCTTAAATACAGCAGGGGAGGCAACTTTCAAACATGTTAGTATGAGCTAGATTCCTTTCAAATAGTTTATTTTACTATTATTTTCATTGGTTCCTTTCTGTGAGAGAATGAAAACTAATTTATTCAAAAACGTAAGTCAAAGATTTTATAGGCACAAATTTACCCACTTACCCTCAGCTAAATAAAATGTAGCTTCAAGCAGCCATAAAAATAAATTAAATAGTTAGAATTACAGAACAGAGTAGCGCACTGAATGGTAATAAACTATCTGTGGAGTCAAGAAAGACAGAAATCTGTTCGGAGACAAATGTTACTGTGAGTTAATTCTGTTGTGTTGCCTTATGTACATAAAATATCTACAGAATGATATATAACCATATCACACTAGAACAGAATTTTGTCAAGTATCAGCATTTTTTCTGTGAGTGTAGCAAAAGGTCAGGCGTATGATAGCCTTTATCAGCGGCTAGGCACGAAGGAAGGGGAGAAGGACATTTATAGGATGGCTAGAATCCGCGAGAGGAAGACAAGGGACATCAACCAAATAAAATGCATCAAGGATGGGACAGATCGACTTCTGGTGAAGGATGAGGAGATCAAGGACAGATGGAGAGAGTATTTCGACAAGCTGTTTAATTGGGAGAATGAGGGTCCTGCCCTTGAGTTAGACGATTCATTTGACGATACCAACAGACGCTTTGTGAGGAGAATTCAGGAGGCATAGATCGGAGAGGCTTTGAAGAGGATGAAGGGAGGTAAAGCGATGGGTCCTGATGGTATCCCCATTGAGGTGTGGAAATACCTAGGCGCCATAGAGATAGTATGGTTAGCTAAGCTTTTTAACCTTATTTTTCGGTCTAACGAGATGCCTGAAGAATGGAGAAGAAGTATGTTAGTACCTATCTTCAAGAACAAGGGAGATGTTCAAAATTGTACTAACTACCGTGGGATTAAGTTGATGAGCCATACGATGAAGCTCTGGGAGAGGGTTATCGAGCATCGCCTAAGGAGAGTGACACATGTGACCCAAAATCAGTTTGGGTTCATGCCTGGTAAGTCAACCATGGAGGCGATTTTCTTATTACGACAATTGATGGAGAGATATAGGGAGCAGAAGAAGGACTTGCACATACTCTTTATTTACCTCGAGAAGGCATATGACAAAGTACCGAGAAATGTCATGTGGTGGGCCTTGGAAAAGCACAAAGTCCCAACTAAGTACGTTACCCTCATCAAGGATATTTACAGGGATGTGGTGACGTTTGTCCGAACATGTGATGGCAACACCAGTGACTTTCCAATTAAAATAGGACTACATCAGGGGTCAGCTTTGAGCCCTTATTTATTTGCTTTGGTGATGGATGAGGTCACAAGGGACATACAAGGTGATATCCCTTGGTGTATGCTCTTTGCTGATGATGTGGTGCTAGTTGACGACAGTAGGGCGGGGGTTAATAGGAAGTTAGAACTATGGAGGCACACGTTAGAGTCGAAAGGGTTCAGACTTAGTAGGACTAAGACCGAGTACATGAGGTGCGATTTCAGCGCGACTAGGCACGAGGAGGGAGACGTTAGCCTCGATGGGCAAGTGGTGGCCAAGAAGGATACTTTTTGGTATTTAGGGTCGATGCTACAAAAGGATGGAGACATTGATGAAGATGTTAGGCATAGAATTTCAGCCGGCTGGTTGAAATGGCGTCAAGCTTCTGACGTTCTCTATGACAAAAGGGTGCCTCAGAAGCTGAAAGATAAGTTCTATAGGACGGCGATTTGTCCGGCGATGTTATACGGTGCTGAGTGTTGGCCTAAAAAAGGCGACATGTCCAGCAATTGAGTGTAGCGGAGATGCGTATGTTGCGTTGGTGTTGTGGGCACACAAGGAGAGATAGAGTCCGGAACGACGATATTCGGGATAGGGTTGGGGTGGCACCAATTGAGGAGAAATTGATTCAACATCGGTTGAGATGGTTTGGACATGTCCAACGGAGGCCTCCTGAGGCGCCGGTGCGTAGTGGAGTTGTAAAGCGGGCCGATAATGTAAAGAGCGGTAGAGGTCGACCTAAACTAACTTGGGACGAGTCCGTTAAGAGAGATCTTAAGGAGTGGAATATCTCCAAGGATTTAGCTATGAACAGGAGTGCTTGGAGATTGGCAATCAACGTGCCTGAACCGTGACCTCTTTTTGTCTTGTGTCCTTTATGTCCCTTTATGTGTCTCCCTGTTTTTCGTCTCTTTTGGGTTTCATCTCTAGCCTACCCCAACTTGCTTAGGACAAAAGGCTATGTTGTTGTTGTTGTTGTATCAGCATTTTTTCTCTTTGAGCACTGAGCACAAATAACAGCATTCCTGAGTGTTAAAGAGGATTTATTGTTACCTCATGAGGAATCCCAGCTTCATGCAATTGCTCTGATAAAGATTCACTTTGCTCAACACTGGTGGTACCAACAAGCACAGGACGGCCAACTTTATTCATTCTTGATATCTCCACAAGAACAGCACGCCATTTTCCATTTGTTGCTCTAAAAACAACATCTGACTCATCCTGCAAAGGAAGAAGCAAAATCAAATTTTTGGCAGAAAATGGGATGAAATAAAAGGAAAGGTCTTTCACAGTTACAATATATTAAACAATCATTACAACAGAGTGCAAGTACCTTCCGTATCATTGGCTTGTTTGTTGGAACAACAGTAACTTTAAGTTTATATATGCTCTCAAACTCTTGGGTCTCTGTAGCTGCAGTTCCAGTCATGCCACAGAGTTTGGGAAACTGTCACAAAAGTCTGTTACTTTATTGACGAAGTAATAGATTTAACATAAAATAGAGATAAGATTAGGAGGAAGCTGTTCATCCAGCCAATGTTTTTAAGGCGGTAAAGCGAGGCGTGGCGACCAACTACCGCCTTACACTAAGGCGAGTAAGGCGTAAGGCGAGGCGACGCCTTACCAAATAAAGGAAAATTTAAAACAGCACCTCAGAGCAGTATATAGATGATAAAGAAAAAAGGAAAGGAAAAAAGAAAAAGAAAGGAGGAGTAAGAAGTGCTCTGGCCCAGCCCACGTGCACCAAGCAGCCCATGTGCTCCTCACCCTCGTAGCCCTAGCATGTCTTCAACTCTTCGTCTCTCTCCTGCGCCGCTCCGCCGACACAACACTTTGCTCTGCTCTGACTTCCCCCTATCTCTTGCTTCCCTCACCTTCCTGCTTTGGACGCTGCACATCGATGGAGGAAGAGGAACAGAGGAGGCGGGATGCTGTCCTGCTCGAGGGAAGACTAGAGGAGGCGGCTCGGGTCCTACTCGATGGAGGACCAGAGGAGGCGGCGGGGAAACCGCGGCCCGCCGGCGGCTGCCCCTCGCGTGGATGGGGAAGAGGGGAGGCGGAGGCTCGGCGGCAGTAGCTTCTCTCGGAGGCACGGGCGAGCAGGCAGGTCCATCTTCCCCGCGAGCGCTCCTCTCTCTACGCTCTGATTTCTCCCGCGCTCCTCTCTCCACGGTCCTAATTCTCCCGCGCGCTCCTCTCTCTATATCTGCGCGCGACTGGCTTTCCCGCGCGCCTGCTCTTTCCCCGTCCTTTCTCCCGCGCTCCCGCGTTTTCCTGCCACGACCATCCCCGTACGCCATACCAATCTGAGACGAGTCGTCTGCCAGATCGTCTCGCCTGGAGCGCCTTGCCGATTAGGCGACGCCAAAGCGACGCCTTAAAAACATTGCATCCAGCACACTGAGCCATTTATTTGTTCATTAGTCTCTACCACTATCAACCAAAATGCTCAACAAGGGTTACTGGCCATTAGCATTAAAAAGCACCAGAAAAGATTTCGTTGGTGGATTCCAGTAATTTTTAAGCAACAGAAGCTCCAGACATAAGAGTTCGGCACTTGCCTGAAGAAAGAAGTTTTGGTAACTTATTGATGCAAGAGTTATGGTTTCATTTTGTATAGTTACACCTTCTTTTGCTTCAATTGCTTGATGGAGACCATCACTCCATCGCCTGCCCTGCCAAAAGCATCAAAACCTCAAATGTGAAAACTAGAATAATGAGATTCCTACTCAAACATCTGTCTTCATGCTACAAAAAGTGATGTGGACAAAAAAAGCCCTGTCATCCAGGGCATACAACGGGATGGCATTTAAAAATTCATCATGTGCCTCTCCCCCTCTTGCTTTCATTCCTTCTTTTGTTCATATACCGTGTATGAATGTTAACATTTATGAACTGTATGTTTGTTATTACACATATGCCTATGCACAAACTTGGTATGTATGAACCTTGGCCAGAGTGCACTTGCATGATGTAATATTAGTTCAAGTATACAAGTCAAGGTTTGCCATAAAAACCAACCAGGAAACTATTACTTTACATGTATCACTGAGCCTGTCATCCATTTACTAGAATGACAAAGGTATGTACTAACTGTTTTAGGATTTTGGATCCTATGGACAGTAACATGTCTTGTGCTACTGAGAATAATGATAAAATATACTCACCGGCATAACTCTGCCAGTAAACTCATCTACAATAAGCACTTCCTTGCTACGAACAATGTAATTGACATCTTTAAGGAAGAGCTCCTTAGCCTTGATTGCATTTAGAACATATGAAGCCCACTGTTCACGAGGATCATATAGATCATTTATGTCCAGTATTTCTTCAGCATCAGCGTAACCTTCTTCTGTAAGTAAAACATTTCTTTGCTTTTCATCCACCTGAAGAAATAGTCATTTTTAGATGGCAATTTATATTAAGTTAATTGAAGATACAAATAAACACAAATTATGGCTAGGCGATAGACACACATAAGTACTACTATATCTTTTACATTTCTAGAAAATGGTAATAGAATATTTGACATGTAATTTTTTATCTCGAAACAGAAGGGCGAATAAAAGTTTCAGAAATCAGGAGGCGAATACATTGAGCATGAGGGTATATTTTATTGTATAATCAACCCATAATAACAGATCAAATATCCATACAGAAGCTTATTGCTCACCGTGTAATGAATGTCTCGCTCAAAAGCGTCAGCTATTTTTGCTGCTTTGTAATACCGGTCGCTTGGCTTTTCAGCTAGGCCTGATATTATAAGAGGTGTTCTTGCTTCATCAATAAGAATTGAATCAACTTCATCTATCACACAGTAATTGAAGTTCCTCAAGACAAGTTCATCTACAGTCTGCAATAATGAAGACTCAGTCAATTGCAGGAGATGCAATGATCCATGTAGAGGAAATAACACTTATACCCCGTTTGGATGTCTGCATTGAGGCCATGGCATTGGAATTAGAAATGGCAGACCCGAATTCCACGTGTTTGGATGGTCATGGCATTGGAGTCTGGAAACTGGGCTCGTTTCCACTCGGCATTCCTTCACCTAGCGCGAGTCCGAAGCGATGCCGAGCCCAGACCCTCCGTATTGGCTGGAATCGCATCCCCTCCAGCTCCGCTCGTCATCTCCAACTCTAGTTCCGCTCGTCGTCTCCATGTCCGGCGCCGGTCCCTCCATCCCCTCGCAGCCAACCCCTCCATCCTCCTCGCCGGAGCTCCTCCGCAGGGGGCAACACTTCCACCCTCCCGCACACAGCACACGGGCGAAGCCCCAGCACCACGGCGGCGGCCCCTAACCCTAGCAGTGGCGGAGGCGGCTCCTCTGCACGGCAGCACGGGGGCGTGGAGCAGTGCATCTGCTCGGGGGATGGCCGGCGGGGAGCGGCACATCCACCAAGCGGCGGCGGCGGCGGCGGCGTCCAGCGGGCTAGGCGCGACTGCGAGGCCAAGCCAAGGCGCGGCGCAGCCAGGGAGCAACGCCCAGGCGTGATGACAAGGACTAGCAGCGGCGGCAACCAGCGGACCAGGTGTGCAGGTCCTCGCCGAGCTCCGTCCTTCCTTTTCCCCCATCGAGTTCTGTTGGATTATGAGTTTATTAGGCCCATGTGGCTAGGCTCATGTATGGCTACCTATATAGCTACCCTTCTAGGGTTAGCCCAAATAAATAGAGACACTCATTCTAACATGGTATCAAGCTGGGGTTTTCTTCTCTTCCCCTGACCAGCCGCCCAGCCGCCGGCGCTCCTCCTGGAGCCGCTGCCGCCGGCCATGGCTGGTCGTCCTCCCTCCCCTCCTCCTTCTACCTACACCCACTTCCCCCCTCTTCCCTCCCCATGGTCTCACGTCATGGATCCCCTAGTCTCTGCCGACCCGCACGCACAGCCGCTGCCCCTCACCGCGCCGCCGCTGTTAGTCGCTGGATTCGCACTCTTGGTAGTAGCTGAATCCTTACTCTCATCGAGAGAGGATGACACTAGGAGTTGGGGCAATTTTCTGGTTTATTTCTCACACAAACTCAAACAATGCCATGCCAACCTGAGGGGTTGGGGTTACATATTTATAGGCTGCTAGCCAGCCAAGCATATGCCAATATGCTAGTCTAAGATGCTAGTCTAAGATGCTAAAGTGCTGTCCTAGCTAAGATGCTGTCCTCTAGTCTAAGATGCTGTCCTCTAAGATGCTGTCCTCTAGTCTAAGATGCTGTCCTAAAAACAGAAAAACAGCCACAAGGACCATGTGAGCAGCACAGCCCCACAAAGAACAACCACACATGAGACTTATCCATCATTCTCCCCCTAAGTCTTGTGCGTCGTTTTGTGGAAGAGTTCCCGGTCCTGGAGCAGAGCTCAAGGAACTTGATCCTCCCAAGGGGCTTGGTGAGCAGGTCCGCAAGCTGGTCCTTGGTGTTGATGTAGCTCGCCTTGATGCTTCCTTCCTCCAAACAGCCTCGGATGAAGTGGTACCTCACCCGGATGTGCTTGCTGCGTTCGTGGAACACGGGGTTCTTTGCTAGGGCCAGGGCGGACTTGCTGTCCACCCTGAGCTCCACCGCTCTAGTGTCTCTGCCAAGGAGATCACCAAGCAGTCGAGCGAGCCAGAGCGCCTGAGTCGAAGCGGTGGAGGCCGCTATGTACTCGGCCTCGCAGCTAGACAGGGCCACCACCTGCTGCTTGACCGACTGCCAGCTAACGAGGCACTTGCCGAGGAAGAAGAGGATCCCGCTCGTGCTCTTGCTGGTGTCGATGTCGCCGGCGTGGTCGCTGTCGCTGTACCCGACGAAGTGTGCCGCCCCAGGGCACCTCGGGTAGTAGAGGCCGTGGTCGAGAGTCCCCGCAACGTAGCGGATGATCCTCTTCACAGCCTGCTGGTGCTCCGTCGTCGGTCGCTGCATGAACCGACTAACGTAGCCGACGGAGAATGCCAAGTCCGGCCGTGTGTGGGCGAGGTAGCGAAGGCTCCCCACAAGACGCCGGTACTGCGTAGCGTCCACCTCCTCCGTCGTGCTGTCGCGGCTCAGCTTCAGCCTCTCCTCCATCGGAGTGAGGGCTGGGTTGCAGTCGGTGAGCCCCGCTAGCTCAACGATGCGCTTGGCGTAGGCGGTCTGTTGAAGCGTGATCCCGGAGTCATCCTGGTGCACCTCGATCCCCAGGTAGAAGGAGAGAGACCCCAGATCACTCATCTGGAAGGTGGCCTTCATCTCTTCCTTGAATGCCGCCACCTCCGCATCCTTGGTGCCGGTGATCACCAAGTCGTCGACGTAGACGCCTACCAGCAGGGCCTTTCCTCCGCTGCCCCGCCGGTAGATGGCCGCCTCGTGTGGGCTTTGCTCGAAGCCCATCCCCTTCAGCGTGGAATCCAGCTTGGCATTCCACGCCCTTGGTGCCTGCCGCAAGCCATAGAGGGCCTTGCGCAGGCGGAGCACCTTGCCCTCCTTGCCGGGAATCGCAAATCCCGGCGGCTGATGCACGTAGACCTCCTCCTTCAAGTCGCCGTTAAGGAACGCCGACTTGACATCCATGTGATGGACACGCCAGCCCTCCTGGGCAGCTAGCGCAAGGAGGAGTCGCACGGACTCCATCCGTGCAACGGGCGCGAAGGCGTCGTCGAAGTCGATTCCTTCTTGCTGGACGAAGCCGCGCGCCACCAGACGCGCCTTGTGCTTGATCACCTCTCCGGTCTCGTCCTTCTTGAGCTTGAAGACCCACTTGAGAGAGATGGCGTGGTGGCCGGCTGGAAGATCGGCCAGCTCCCACGTCTTGTTCCGCTCGACGGCGTCCATCTCCATCTGCATCGCGGCACGTCATGCCGCGTCCCTCTCCGCCTCGGCGAAGGAACGAGGCTCGCCATCGTCCTGTGCGAGGTGCAGCTCCGCCTCAAAGTCGTGTTGTGCCAGTCCAGGGACCGGCTGCTCGCCGAGGAGGTTGTCCACGGTACGGTAGCGCAGAGGCTCGCCGCCGTGGTAGGCGTCGATGCGATCCTCGTCGTTGGACAGCGGAGTTGCGAACTCCACTGTGCGCTGCTCGTCGTGGGCCGAAGCTGCCGGTGCCGAACCTGAAGAGGTAGGGTCCGGTGTAGGAGAGCGAGGCGTGGCCGGCGGTGCTGGTGGTGGACTCGCCGGAGCCTGTGGACTTGCCGGAGCTGGTGGTGGCGGTGGTGAAGGACTCGCCGGAGGTGGTGGCGAACAAGGTGGTGGGGTAGGCGAGCTCGGTGAGGACGAGCTAGTAGCTCCCCCGCCTCCTTGAAGTGGACGTAGTCGACGACGAAATCGCTGGTCGTCGGAGTCGAGTCGTCATCCACCATCTTGCCCCACGTCCAACTTCGCCCCTCGTCGAACGCGACGTCACGCGTGATGCGCACGCGCCGTGTCGCAGGGTCGAGGACGCGGTAGGCCTTGGCGCCCTCCGCGTAGCCGATGAAGACCCCTGGCGTGCTCCGGTCGTCGAGCTTGCCGACGTGGTTGAGCTCCTTGACGAAGGCCAGGCAGCCGAAGACGCGAAGGTGGCTCACCGCGGGCTTGCGCCCGTGCCAGGCCTCGTATGGCGTCTTGCCGTCGAGGGCCTTGGTGGGGGAGCGGTTGAGCAAGTGAACGGCAGTCATCACCGCCTCACCCCAGTAGATCGCCGGCATCCCTCTCTGCTTGAGGAGGGCACGGGCGGTGGCCACCACCGTCTAGTTGCGGCGCTCGACGACGCCGTTCTGCTGCGGAGTGTACGGCGCGGAGAAGTGGCGGTGGATCCCCTCATCGGTGCAGTACGCCGCGAACTCGGCCGCCGTGAACTCGCCGCCGTTGTCCGTGCGTAGGACCCGAAGCTTGCGGCCGCACTCTGCCTCCGCAGCAGCTTGAAGACGCTTGATGGCGTCCGCCGCGGCTGCCTTGGCGTCGAGCAGGACAGCCCACATGTAGCGGGACATGTCGTCGACGAGGAGGAGGAAGTAGCGCCGGCCTCCAGGTGTAGCCGGTGTCACGGGGCCACAGAGGTCACCGTGTACGAGCTCCAGCTTCTCCTTGGCGCGGAAGCTTGCCTGGCGAGGGAAAGGGAGCCGCCGCAGCTTGGTGAGGACGCAGGTGTCGCAGAACTGCTCCACGTGGTCGACGTGCGGCATGCCCCGCACCATGTCCTTGCTGCCGAGCTGCCTTAGGGCCTCAAAGTTGAGGTGCCCAAAGCGCTCGTGCCACCTCCAAGCGTCGTCGTCGCGGCGGGCTGCAAGACAAAGAGGTTGCGCCACCTGTGCGTGAAGGACGTAGAGGCGGTTGCTCCTGTTGACCTTGACCAGGAGCCGGTGTCGATGATCCCAGATGCGCAGCACCCCGTGCTCGATCTCCACGCGCGACCCGCTCTCATCCAGCTGTCCCAAGCTGATGATGGAGTTCCTCAACGCGGGGATGTAGTAGACACCGGTGAGCAGCCTGTGCTCGCCAGTCTTGGCGACGAAGACGACAGAGCCGACGCCCTTGATCTCCACAGCGGAGGCGTCGCCGAACTTGACGGTGCCTCGAACGCTTGGGTCGAGCTCGGTGAAGAACTCCCACCGCCCGGTCATGTGGTGGGTGGCGCCGGTGTCAAGGCACCACCCGTCGGCCTTGTCGTTGCCGGAGCTGTCGTCGAGGAGGGCGTGTGCTTTTGGCTCGTCAAGGTGGAGGAGAGCCGTTGCGGCCGGTGCCGCTGGAGGTAGTTCGATGCTCGCATGAGCAATGAACAGAGCCGGCTGCTCCTCCTCCGCCTGCGCGACGTGGGCCTGGCCGCGTCGTGGCTGTCGACAATCCTTGGCTCAATGACCAAGCTTGCCGCAGTTGTAGCAAGGGTCGCCTCGTGCTGGCTTTTGCTTGCCAGCGGCGCCGCCCTGGGCGCCTCCACGATCATCACCCTCGGCACGTCCTCGCGCCCCTGTCTGGGCGTCTTTGCGCGGCTTGCCACGCTTGCCACGCTTGCGGCTGCCTGTCGTGGAAGAAGGCTCCCCCTTCTTCCTGTCACCTTGGCCGGCAGCCCACTGCTCCCGAGTGAGGAGGAGCTTCCCGCCAATGGTGACGGGTCCCGAGAGGCGCTGTGGCTCATCGCCGTCAACGACCTTGAGGCGGCCCAACGTCTCCTCGATCGTCATCGTGGAGAGGTCCAGCAGAGACTCGATTGAGCGAGCCATCTGCTTGTACTTCTCGGGGACGCAGCGGAAGAGCTTCTCAACAGCTCTCTCCTCGCCGTAGGTGTCGTCGCCGAACTGCACCAACTTCTGCAACAGAGTGTTGAGACGGAGAGCAAAGTCATCAACGTCCTCACCTGGCTTGAAGGCCAGGTTCTCCCACTCCTTGCGAAGTGCTTGCAGTGTGGACTTGCGGGCGCGGTCGCTGCCGATGCGTGCTGCAGCGATGGCGTCCCAAGCCTCCTTGGCAGTCCGCTTGCTGGTAAGCGAAAACTGCATCTCGGACGGGACTGCAGCAATGAGAGCATCCAGCGCCCGTCGATCTTGGTCGTAGTCGACGTCGCCGTACCGGACTGCATCCCACATATGCCGCACCTGGAGCTTCACCCTCATCACCGCAGCCCACTCAACGTAGTTGGTCTTGGTGAGGGTAGGCCACCCGCCTCCGGGGCCGACGTCCCTGACGACAGCCTGGTACTCGTGGTGACCACGGTACCGAACCGAGGAGAGAGAGCCGCGCTGCCTGTGAAGGCCGTGCTCTCCGTCGACCCGTCCGCCGCCGCCATGCGCGCCTCCTCCAGGAGCGCCACCGCCGTGCGCGCCTCCTTCAGGAGCGCCGCCGGCGTGTCTGCGCCTGTCTGGGCTGCCGCCGCGCTCGTGGGCGTGCACGGCTGCCCACTGCGCCGCTCGCCCTCGCGATGCCTCCCTCTCCAGCAGCTCGAGGTCCGCGTCGGCGCTATCATCAGCAGCGATGGAGCTGCTGTTGCTGCCGCGTAGAACCTCGACCTCCGCTGCTGCTGCACGCGCTGCATCCGCTGCTTCCACCTCCGCTCTAGCTGCTGCTAGCTCCGCTGCTGCCAGCCTCGATGCCCTTGCCGCTGCTGCAGCGGCGTCTGCTGCCGCTCGCTCGTGCTTCTCTGCCGCGGCGAGGTCGGCCTCCTGCCGACGCCGCGCGCTCGAGGCGACCGAGCCCTGAGACTGGCCTGCGGACATGGCGCGCTATCGAGGGGGCTGCTGTGTGGAGAGCAGGGGCAGCCGGAGCTGCTGCTGCTACCGGCTGCGGTTGGGGCTGCTGCGAGGCCGGGGAAGGAGAAGAGCAGGAGATGCTCAGGCTACAGGATAGTACGGCTCTGATACCACTTGTTAGTCGCTGGATTCGCACTCTTGGTAGTAGCTGAATCCTTACTCTCATCGAGAGAGGATGACACTAGGAGTTGGGGCAATTTTCTGGTTTATTTCTCACACAAACTCAAACAATGTCATGCCAACCTGAGGGGTTGGGGTTACATATTTATAGGCTGCTAGCCAGCCAAGCATATGCCAATATGCTAGTCTAAGATGCTAGTCTAAGATGCTAAAGTGCTGTCCTAGCTAAGATGCTGTCCTCTAGTCTAAGATGCTGTCCTCTAGTCTAAGATGCTGTCCTAAAAACAGAAAAACAACCACAAGGACCATGTGAGCAGCACAGCCCCACAAAGACCAACCACACATGAGACTTATCCATCAGCCGCTGCCCGGCCTGCCACCGCCGGCCCGCACAGCGCCGCTGCTATCCGGCCCCCTCCTCCAGGCCTGCCAGCGCTGCCCCTCCCCCTCCCTTCACACAGCGCCGCGGCTACCTTTACCGCTGGCGCGAGCACCGGGGGCGTGGGCTGGGGGGAAGATGGTGCTGCTGCTGCCACCGGGGCTCCTGTGGCCGAAGCTCCCTCTCTGCCGGCTGCGGGTGCTCCCTTGGTGACTGCAGGAGCAGGACCGGCCACCCTCCAGGCCGCTCTGGCCGGTCTCCTGGGCGCGGACGCCGGGGCCGTGGGCGCTAACCATCTCCAAGCCGCCCTGGCTGCCCTCCTGCGCGCCGGCGGCCCAACCGCGCCTGCTATCGTGCTCGATGCCGCCAACATCGCCCGAGCAGCCATAGCCGCTGGTGGGGGTCTGGCACAGGGGGTCTTCCCACTGCCGCCACGGCTTCACGGCACGGCCTCCGACTCCGCGCTCGCCGCCACTCTTGTGTCTACGCGGGCAGCGGCCGCAGCGGGACAAGCCCGTGTCTGTGCGGCTGCCCTAGCCTCGGAGCGTGAGCACAATGCCGCCGATGCTCTGGCCCGCCAGATCGCCGAAGCGGAGCACCTCCTCGCCCACGACATCGGCGCTACTTCCTCCGGCTCGACGGGCCCCCGCGTCTCCACCACCGCGGTCCTCTGGCACGATCCGGCCGATCCCCTCGTGGCCTAGCTCCACTACCAGGCCGGAGGCGTGCAGAACATTCGCCTCCTCGTCCCGGTCGTGGTCGAGCCCGAGTCCCCCTCCTACGCTCGTTGGCGGGACCTGGTCCTCCTCACCCTCCGCCGCTACGCCCTCGACGATCACGTCCTCGCCGATGCCCCTGTCACGGCCCAGACCCCCTCGTGGCTGCGCCTTGACAGCATCGTCCTCTCTTGGATCATCGGGACGATCTCCCTCGACCTCCACGACCTCGTTCGCAACTCGGCGGATGCTCGCCAGGCCTGGCTGGCGCTCCAGGGCCAGTTTTTGGGCAACGCCGAGGCCCGGGCTCTGCGGCTCGATGCGAGCTTCCGAACCTTCGTCCAGGGTGACCTCTCTGTTGGCAAGTTTTGCCGCAAGATGAAGACCATGGCAGACTCCCTCGGTGACCTTGGCTGGCCCGTGGAGGACCGCATCCTCGTCCTCAACGTCCTCCGCGGGCTCAGCGACCGCTACGCCCACCTCCGGACATGGATCACCTGCCAGCGCCCCTTCCCCACCTTCCTCCAGGTCCGTGACGATCTTGTCATGGAGGAGCTGACTCAGGGCCTCCAGCCTGGGTCCACCACCGCCCCAGGTTCCTCGACTTCCTCGACAGCCCTTGCGGCCACTCCACCACGTCCGTCCGCTACGCCGCCGTCGTCCCTTCTGGGTCCTCCCTCCGGACCGAGCGGAGGTGGGGGGGCCGTGCTGGTCGCCGTCGTCGCGGCATTGGACGTGGGGGGCCGTGGTGGCGGGGGCACCCATGCCCCGATGGCACCACAGGGCACACCATGGCCTTCCTTCCAGAACTCGTGGTCCGGGCGCATCTCTATGTGGCCTTTCCACGGGTTCCCCGGTGGCGAGCCTCGTCCGCCGGCGACCATGTTCGTCGGTGCTCCACCTCCCGCCGTCTCTCCTACGTCACCTTGGGCGACTCCCTCCGGCAGCTCGCCCGGGATTGCCGGCTGGGATCAAGCGGCCCTGACTCGTTCGTTCAGCACGATGGGACTGACACCTCCTGTCGGTCCTGAGTGGATCACTGATTCGGGAGCCACCTACCACACCACTCCTGATTCTGGTATACTTTCTTCTGTCCATTCTCCTTCTTCTTCTCTCCCTTCGTTTATTATGATCGCAAATGGTTCATGTCTTCCTGTCACGTCTGTGGGTACCGCCGGTGCTCATGGCTCCTTTCGTCTTCATGATGTTCTTGTTGCTCCTTCTATGGTTCACAACCTTCTCTCTATTCGTCGTTTTACAGCTGACAATTATTGTTCTGTGGAGTTAGACTCTTCTGGTCTTACTGTAAAGGATTTGGCTTCCCGGCGTCCTCTGCTCCGATGTGACAGCACGAGGCCCCTTTACACTCTTTGCTTCCCGGCGGCTTCTCTGTCTTCTTCGTCGTCCGTTTTATCAGCTGCTTTCGCCGCCTCTACTTCCTCTACCACTTGGCACCGGCGCCTCGGCCATCCTGGACGTGATGCCCTGATGCAGCTCGGTCGTAGCTCCGGTCTTCCATGTACTCGAGCTCCTGATGAACATTTGTCATGCATGCCAATTGGGCCGACATGTTCGTCTTCCTTTTCATAGTTCTTCTTCACATGCGGCTCGCATTTTTGATCTTGTACATTGCGACCTATGGACCTCTCATGTTATCAGTATTTCTGGTTACAAGTACTATCTTGTGGTGGTCGATGATTTCTCTCATTACTCGTGGACCTTTCCCCTGCGTGCGAAGTCTGATACTTTTTCCACGCTTCTTCATTTCTTCACTTGGGTGTCCACACAGTTCGGCCTCACCATCAAGGCCGTCCAGTGTGACAATGGTCGCGAGTTTGATAACTCCACCTCTCGTGCTTTCTTTCTCTCTCACGGTGTTCAGTTGCGCATGTCTTGCCTATATACCTCCTCACAGAATGGCAAGGCAGAACGCATAATCCGCACCACTAACGACACCGTGCGCACCCTTCTGTTTCAGACGTCTCTCCCTGCTCGCTTCTAGGCGGAGGGCCTGCACACTTCCACCTACCTCCTCAACCGTCTTCCTTCCGCTGCCTGTCCCGCTTCTACGCCACACCACGCTCTTTTCGGTACCCCTCCTCGATACGATCACCTTCGAGTCTTTGGGTGCGCGTGTTACCCCAACACCGCTGCCACTTCTTCCCATAAGCTGAACCCCCGTTCGACTCTCTGTGTTTTCCTCGGGTACTCCCCGGATCACAAGGGGTACCGGTGTTTTGATCTTATCTCCCGACGGGTTCTCATCTCTCGCCATGTGGTGTTCGATGAGTCCGTTTTTCCCTTCTCCACACCCACCAGCACTCCTGCTCCTGATCCCTCCTCCCTTTTTCCCACTGACACGGTGGTCCAGCCACCTTTTTCGTTCTCTCCTGCATGTACTGCTTCACCACTCTCCTTGTCGGGCACCTGTCCCGGCTCCCCGGCCGGTCCGGGCATGTCGTCCTCTGGCGCGGCCCCAACCTCTCCGTTGGGCGCAGACCCGGGGACCTCGTCCCCCGCTACTGCCCCGGGGGGGCCGTGCCGGTCGCCGACGCCTGGTGCTGCCCCGGCACCTCCTTCGCGGTTCGTTGCGCCGGTACGGGTGTACTAGCGCAGGCCGCGGCCGCCGCCACTCGCGGTCCCTTCTCCACCGGGGACACCGACACCACCGCCGCAGTCCCCGCCGGCCCGTGACGTACCGCCGGTCTACCACCCGCCGCTTCTTCACCGACACCCGCGGCATGTTCACCCGATGGTGACACGGCACGCGGCTGGCACACTGCCACCCCGGGCCCTTGCGGCATCGACCGGCGACGCGCCGATCTCCCCAGTACCATCTTCCGTCCGTGACGCCTTGTTGGATCCTCACTGGCGCCGCGCGATGGAAGAGGAGTACGCCGCGCTCCTCGCCAACCAGACGTGGAAGTTGGTGCCCCGGCCGCCGGGCTCCAACGTTGTCACCAGCAAGTGGATCTGGACCCACAAGCGTCGGGCTAATGGCACTCTAGAGCGCTACAAGGCTCGCTGGGTTCTCCGGGGCTTCACTCAGCGCCCTGGGGTCGACTATGATGATACCTTCAGCCCGGTGGTCAAGCCGGCCACCGTCCGCACCGTGCTCTCGCTGGCGCTTGCTCGGTCATGGCCCGTCCATCAGCTGGACGTCAAGAATGCTTTTCTGCACGGCTTGCTCACCGAGACAGTGTACTGCAGTCAGCCGGCGGGGTTCGTTGATTCCTCCCATCCGGACATGGTCTACCGACTCAACAGGTCTCTCTACGGCCTCAAGCAGGCACCCCGGGCGTGGAACCATCAGTTTGCTGCTTTCCTGCTGACACTGGGGCAGCCTCCAGTGAGCCACTTCTCCGCCGCATCATTGCCGCTCTTCAACAGGAGTTTGCTATGAAGGATCTGGGTGTGCTCCACCATTTCCTCGGGGTCACTGTTGAGCCTCATTCTGTCGGGTTACTTCTTCACCAGCGGCAGTATACTCGAGATATCCTGGAGCGGGCTGGGATGACTGACTGCAACCCCTGCTCCACTCCGGTTGATACTCAGGGCAAGTTATTAGAGGCTGAGGGCCCTCCAGTGTCAGATCCTACTGCATACCGGAGTCTTGCTGGTGCCCTTCAGTACCTCACCTTCACCCGGCCGGACATCACCTATGCAGTTCAGCAGATCTGCCGTCACATGCATGATCCCCAGGAGCATCACCTCACTGCTCTCAAGCGCCTCCTCCGCTACCTCCGAGGCACGATCGACTACGGCCTACTCCTTCGCCGGTCCTCCTCTGCCGAGCTCGTCGTCTACACTGACGCCGACTGGGCAGGGTGTCCGGACACCCGGCGCTCCACCTCCGGCTACGCTGTCTTCTTGGGCGGCAACCTGGTGTCTTGGTCGTCTAAGCGCCAGCCGGTGGTCTCCCGATCCAGTGCCGAAGCGGAATACCGCGCTGTTGCTAACGGCGTGGCTGAGGCTTCCTGGCTCCGGCAGCTCCTCGCCGAGCTCCACACTCCGCCCTCCCAGAGCACGCTGATCTACTGCGACAATATCAGTGCGGTCTACCTCTCCACCAACCTCATCCAACACCAGAGGACGAAGCACGTGAAGATCGACCTACACTTTGTCCGGGATCGGGTCGCCCTCGGCGAGGTGCAGGTCCTACATGTTCCGACCACCTCCCAGTTCGCGGACATCTTCACCAAAGGCCTTCCTTTCACGACCTTCACCGAGTTTCGCTCCAGCCTCAACATCACCAGTGGCTAGTTGCGTCTGTGGGGGGGGGCTTTTGTGTGTGTTCTTCTTTCTTGTCCAGTCTGTAACTCCGCTGCGCCGGTAGTTCAGACTGCGGGGGGTGTTGGATTATGAGTTTATTAGGCCCATGTGGCTAGGCCCATGAGGCCCATGTATGGCTACCTGTATAGCTACCCTTCTAGGGTTAGCCCAAATCAATAGAGACACTCATTCTAACAAGTTCCTTTCTCCCCCGTCAGATCCACAAAGGCCTGCATCGAGGGAGCTTCTACTTCTTCCTCAGCTCCACTAGGGTCTACGATGTTGGGAGCTCCTTCTCAGCTCGGTCGTGCTGTGGTCGGCACAGCTACCGCCGGCAATGGGAGGAGCGGCGTGAGGGCTGGATTGCAGGTGCGGTGGAGAAATGTTGTGTATTTGCCAATACCATCGTATGAACCATCCAAACATGAATCGGTATTTGCCATGTCATTAGATTCCAACTAGCAATATCAGCTGCATCCAAACAATGGAATTGGTTTTGTAACTCATTTCCAATGCTAGTCTGATTTGGTATTGGAACCCAATTCAATTCCACAAGCTCAATATCTGCATCCAAACGGAGCCTTAGATATTACTCTCCGTTCCAAATTGTAAGATGTTCTGGCTTTTCTAAATTCATAACTTTTATTATGTATCTAGACATAATGTATATAGAAAAGACAGAACGACTTACAATTTGAAATGGAGGGAGCAACTAATAACAAAGTATTTCCAACATAAGAAATGCATACCATTGCAAGGTTATCTCTTAGATAATCAAAACCAAGCTCACTGTTTGTGACATAAGTAATATCGCATGAGTAATTTTCCCTCCTTTGCTCAGGTGTCATGTTCTCTGTCAAAATAAAAACTCTGTTTAACAAACTATCACTAGCAACAAAGAAACAGAACCTATAAATAATGCCTGCACAAAGAAAAAATAATCAAAATGTAGTTGGGCTAGGACTGTAGGACGCATGAAGCTGAGGTGTGGTAAGGCATGGAAGCATATGCTATGGTTCAGCTAAACATTCATAGTAGGAGCTGTCAGTTTATTCATGGTTCAGTAGTTCAGCAAGCCATCCTCTTAGGCTTATGTAACATTATATTCAGATACATATCAGTACTTTGAATCATTCAGGTGCAGGTGCTAGAGCTTAAATTGGTAAATAAGGCCAATTAATATTTTCAATATTAATGTGGAAACTGAGGAATATGCGCAACTGGAGACGGCACAGCCAACAGGAATGAATAATGTGATGTGATGACATACGTTGAATTAAGCCAACCTGCAGTCCTAGAAATCGGGGAACTTGACCAACCCACTCACAATCACGTCTTGCAAGATAATCATTTACAGTGACAACATGCACTCCTTTCCCACTCAAAGCATTTAAGTATGCTGGCAGAATGGCCACAAGAGTCTTCCCCTCTCCAGTCTTCATTTCTGCAATTTCCCCCTTGTGCAGAACCATGCCACCAATCAACTGCACATCAAAGGGACGGAGACCTAGAACTCTCTTGGAAGCCTCCCTCACAACAGCAAATGCTTCCTGCACAAATAATGACAAAGATTCCACATTGAGAAGTTGAGATATCATTCTACAGGAGTCATGATTTAACATATCTTAGATCATCTTAAAGTGGCTAATGAAAAGGAACAATGAGTTGGTCAATTTGTTTATCTCTTGGTACATCATAGATATCTTTCATAATTTTGATGAAGGATTTCAATTTTCGCTCGGTTCACTAATTGTACATACACTCTGGACAGTGAATTGATTCTTCTCAGATGAAGCTCCAAAATTATACATGTTATAAGCATTATCCAAATGCAAAACGGAATGTTTACAGCCTTGTTCCTATTTTCTGCAATCTGATCCGAGAATAAATTGAAGGTGAAGTTGTTTTGATACAAATATACTCTAGTCACTCAGATAATCAAATTAAAATGTTGCTTTTAGTTAATAGAAGGCTATGGTTTTCCTAATTCTTCCTCGAAACATTATTCTCATGATCACAGACTGTAACCAGTGTAGTCACTAGTAAAGTCCATTTTAGATTCGACGTTCGACACATTGTACAGAAAGCATACGAGTGCCCGTTATATTTGGGTACGTACGGGGAGAAGGGAATCCAGGGATTCCCCGGAGCGAGCACGATCCTGGAGCGCGGCGGTGCGTGCGCGCAAGTCGGCGTCTGAGAGCGCGGAGACCTCGGGCTCCATGGAGTTGATGCGCGCCACGGTGTCGGCGTACTTCTTCCGCGTGGCCTCCCCATCGTCGCGGCCGCCCCCGCCGAATACGCTGCCCAGCAGGCCCCCCACGCTCGCCACGTGGGAGCCACCTTCTCGCCTCCCCTGCATACCCGGGCCGCGCCGGCTGGGGCGGAACCGAGCCCGGCAGCCGCTGCAGCCCCCAGCGAGAGGCGACGAGAGGCCCGTGGCGGACAAAGTGTGGGGAAAGCGCAGCGCCGGGGTAGCGGCTGCGGTGGCCGCCGAGGCGTGAGGCGCCATGGGCACGGGCGTGCGCGTGCGCTTGATGGCTTCCTCCGGCGCCTCGTGTGGTGGTGGCGCCGGCGCGCACGGCGACAAGCCGCCGCGTGCTCTGGGTGGTGGGCAACGGTTGTGGCGTGGCTGTGGAGTGTGGATGGAGGTGAAGGAGACGATGGATAAAGGAACTGGGTGGGCCGTCGACGGAGCCCAAAAAAAAATCTACTAGCGTACTATGGGCTCGTTCCGAAAGGTGGATGAATGGACCAAGCAAAACTGCCCCGTGCTTCAAAAAGGCAAACAGAATGGATTTTTTTTAAAAAAAAAAAAGCCTCGCGTCTAGGAACCGCTGTAGCATCTGTTTATAAACAGAAATATATTTTTTTAACATATAAACAGAATGGAATTGGTAGCATGTAAATACTAATGGCAGAGTTATGCTGCAAAGGCTTTGATCCTCCCAGGAAGACAAGGGCTGCGGCTTCCCCTGAGAAATGAATGGATCTCAAATAATATATAATGAGACCATCTGCAAAAAGGTTTGTATACATGTAACATCAGCGACAATCTTATTGTGTAAATTTCTCCGCCTGTATGACAATTGACAAGGGACTGTTTATGAAATTACTCTACCACATCTGGGTCAAAAGTTGAAAAAAAAAAGAATTATGCAAAATCATACAATTCCACCGCACCTAAATGGCTGTTCACCAAACCAAATGTGTGATCATCTCGGGCATGTCTGGCGATGCCACAATTTGGCTCATAAAGATCTCAGCTATCGTTTGGGCAAAATTCTATCAGATGCCATGCCATATCTTCTGTTGCTATCCACCGTTCGAAAATGTACTGCTCAGACTACATGTGTTAGCTTGGCTCTGGCGGGACCAATTTGAGGCTGCGCATCCACTCGCAAAAACTATGGTCGTCGAACTGGATGAAGCTGCTCTTTAGCCTAGCCCTTTGCTCAGGAGTAAGCGTCCGTAATTGTGGAAACCTTGACTCCTGAAACACACAAAAGTTCATCTGTCAACAAACTGGGCTGCAGCAGGACAACCCATTGCCATTTAGACCACATAGGTGCGGTGAATTCAGATGAACCAAATTGTAAGGTTCACAGGAAGAAAATACCTGCTCATATGTAGGGTCCTTGTGAGCTGGGATCAGGCGTGAGACAAAATATCTAGCCTGAGAGCTTCCTTGCTGTGCCAAAATATAAGAACGAACAGTCAATTATAAAAGGAAAACATGCTCTGTGCAAGTGATCTTTCACTCTAATTTACTTGATTGAGAAAGTATTATAAGACTCAATAATTTGAAAGATTTTTCCACATTGGTACTAAGAAAACTCCCATGCCACAGTTATCTTCAGTCCAATGTCATATAAACTATTAAGCACTTCAAAGCAAAAATTATTAAGCACTACAAAGCAAACTAAAGAATCAAATGGAAGTCAACATACGTAGCAATAGTCTAGCACCAAAATTTATAATCATAAGATGCAATCCACCAGACATGGCCTACACTAGTTAAGACAATAAATCTATTGCTGAAATAGTAAATATTAGATGTATTCTGGTTAGGGCACTATAAAAGTGAGCTCACATCCAAATTTGCCCAGATATCATGAGAAAAAATAGCTAGAAGTAACAGTGAAGAATGAGAACAAGCAAACTGACTTTGAATGATAGTATCCTGGGAGCTGGAAAACGTTGCTCGCTGAGCTCTTCTGCCAGAGTACGGCATGCTGCTAAAGCTGCTGCACTTTGTCCTTCTTGGGCTGCTAGCTCAGCACCCTGGAAAGACAAAGCAATGGTGTTTATATAAAAATATTGTTCTTTGGCAATAAACAAACAAGCTATAAAGGAAATGTCAAAAAAGATTCAAAAATAAATCTTTGATAAGTCCAAGTCTCAGATAAACTCATATACGTTTTTTTTAGTTTCTAAGTATGAACTAGTTTCCTATGTTTTGGGTATCTATCAGTGATAATTCAATAATTTCAGTTCCTTCATTTTTACATTACATTCACACACTGTGGTTCGGAACTTCGGATTCTTAAGTACTTGTTGCATAAACCACATAACCCTGATGCAAGTTCCCATTTTCATTTTTGTTCATCTTACAGGACATGTAAATGGTTCAAATATGACAATCAGAACAAAGGCATCCTAACAGATACAATGCATGCAGGGAAAAATGAGGATCGAGATTCATAAAAGATAACTGTGGAAGAGTTGAAGTCAACTGTGAAAGGAGTAAGTAACATACCAACCAAATGAAAATATCTGTTCCATGGTCCAGTACCACTGCAGCATTAGATTGCATGACAAGATCATACGCTGGCAACTCCTCAAATGTACCACCTTCACGATGCATTATGCACCGAGGTGCCAGCATACGGAGCGAAAGGTCAAACGACGCATTCAGGAACAAATTCCTAAGTACAGATCTTTCATCTTCATGCCCGACTATGCTACCTAAAAGTGGTCCCCTTTTCAGATGAAACAAGCACTCCGGAAGTGATGCTAGTTCTTTTGGGAGGCGGTAAAGCTTTGATTTTGGGGCCTGAGTACCAAATTTGAGGGCTATGTCCTTTACTCTTTCATCAATTGAGAGCCTCATATCAATAGCATCAGAGGCAGTCCTCGCACGCAATACGGTTCTTTTACCGATGATAACTGACGCAACATCCTCCTGCACACTTGCCAGATATGCAGACAAACCATCAACAGTCTGCAGCCTCATAGTGATCACCCGAGTGATTTCTGTTTGATATATATTGGAATAATGGACTGCAAACTGAAAGAAAACAAAATCACTTTTGATATCACCCTTTGTCTCCATAGACACAGAAAAACTCTGGCTCTCCTCAACACTATGCATCTGGATACAAAAAGAACTATCATGCTTGAATGTTTCATGAGAATCAGGAGACGCCTCTTCACCAGGGCCAATAACTTGAGTAACAAGCATGTTATCTGAACACCTGATCTCAAATAAACCATGGGAACCAGCTGCTCTAGTTGATGCTCTTTGCAAATTGACCCCAAAGGCCTCTCCAAAGTCATCATGAACTAAGAGCACACCTCCAGAACACTTTGCCAATGGTTGCAGGACAGGGACCCTCACAGGACATTGTCCAGCACAAAAGATATCAACAACAGTACTGTGTCTCTGTGCTTCATGACCAAGACTCTCCATCCACTTCATAGCTGTCTTCTCCAGATAAGCATAGTTTGGATGTTTAACCGAATGAGGCACTGATCCAGGTCCAAAGGTGCTAGGGCCACCAGCACACACCAAGATCCTGCAGTTGCCACCTGATCTCTTGATGATTCCACGAGACAACTCCACTGATGGCCCTTGAATAATACCAAGGGCAACCTCTACTGCTGCTCCAACACATCGATCCCTTGACACTTCTGGCACGCTCAGCTGATAGGGTCTCAGAGAGGAGAATATTGTGTGTGCAACAGGTAGCGAAGCATGTATAGGAGACAGATAAACACCTGTCCCATAGATTAGAGCCTTCAAAGACTCATGGGTAGGCGACTTGTTTCCGGGTAGCACATCTGCTGACACTGCTGCCCCCTCTGAGAAATCATACACTGAGACAGTTCTCCCATAGGTGATTATTCCAATCTTTGCGGTAGGAGGGAGCGAATCCACAAAGGCATGCAAGGAGCCCTGGAGATGCTGCAGGTGCGCCTCATCGAGGCATTCATCTATGAGGATAAAAATGGGGCCGGACACCCTTGTGTCGGACACTGGGACAAAGCCTGGCCGCCTGTTCCCCACCTGCACATAATCCACAGTCGTGGATGCGAGCTCTGGCCAATGGAGCAGGTCCTGCTTGCTGGAGACCACAAATTCCCCCTCGCTGCCATTGAGCTTCTTGCAAATGACACACTGCCACTGCCCGGAGCCGACCTGGACATCACAGTACAAGTTCACATAGGCCCCGCAGTTCAAGCAACGGCGTGGATCACGCTCCACGACCTCTGGGCCAGGCGACACCTCCTTCCCTGGAGAAACCAGAGCTCCAAACCCCAAGCTAGGGGCATTGAGCAGCTTCTTCTGCTTCAGCACCTACAATAGCAAAAGGCAAACCAGAATCAGCGCTAGCTTTCAAAACCTTGTGAATGGGTGTGCGGGTGGAGGCATGCTTTGTATTGTATCCATGAACGGGGATGGATTCGCGATCCGATGTGCTTATTTGTACACACCACAGTTGAGGTGTAGGAGAAGGAAGAGCGATCATGGCTGCATCGGGGCGGCTAACTGTACCTTGTTTGCGGAGAACTGTACATAGGGGTTGTCGAGGCCGTCCCCCTGGAGCGGTGACGGCGCGGGGGCATGGTCCCCGTGAGGCGTGGCAGCGCCGTTGAGGAAGTGCGGCGCCGATGAGGTGGGGAGGGAGGCGGTGGTGGCGGCAGTGGCGGAGGAGGAGGAGGAGTAGCCCCCCGAGGCGGCGAAGGGCACGGGGTGGGGCGAGGCCGGGGTGGCGCGGAAGGGCACGGCCGCGGGGCGCAGCGGCGAGGAGAAGACGGGCGGGCCGGGTGGCGTGCTGAGGTGCGCCGTCGCGGGGCCGGGCCCCGAGCCGGGGCTGGGCGTGCCCCGCGCGGCGGCGAGCCAGGGCGAGAAGACGCGCGGCGGCGGTGTGAAGGGCGCCGGGGCGAACGGAGGAGACGCGTGCGCCGGCGGCGGCTGCAGCCGCTGCCCCGGCGGCGTCTCCTCCATGCCGGCTGCGGATCCGGTGGCGGCGCGCAGATCTGGAGCGGAGGGATGAGACCGGGGAGGAGGCGCACGGGTTGGGAGAATTGGAGATCCGGACGAGGAATGCGACGAGGAGGAAGAAGAGTTAATTTGCTGGAGATGGGAGATGGGCTTCCGGTGACACCGGATTTGCGCCTGCTCGGCTCGGGTTAATCGAAATCGACGTCACTACGGCTGCACCTCGGCTTCCTATTGGTCGGGGCTCGCGAGTTTCCTGTTTACGAGAAGAGCAGAACGCTTGCCGCCTGACGACGGCCTGACTCGCCGACTCGGGCTGGCCGGCTGGGTTCCTGCCGTTTGCAGATGCAGCCGCCCGGGGAAGATGGGTCAACTGTGGAGTCAACAGCGTCCTTGCTTTTCTGTGTGCAATGCAAAATGCCACGCAAGTCGCCACCATACGCCATGATCTGTTCCTTTTAACCTTTTAACCATGAGACTTGAGCCAACCTGATCTATTGTTGCTTCTATATGATATACTCAGAATCGTAATTGTTATCTCCCGTGCCAGAAAAAACTCATTGATCGATCTTATATGTCTATAGCCATGTACTCAGAATAACGGTCGTTCTAGGAGTTGGGGAGTAGCAAGGAAGGCCTTGTTTAGATATCTAAATTCGTCCCCAAATTCTACTATGCAAAAAGAAGATTCTTCATACATCAAAATGTCGGTACATATATGAAGTACTAAATGTAGATGAAATCAAAAACTAATTGCATAGTTTTGTTGTACTTTGCGAGACGAATATTTTAAGTCTAATTAATCAATATTTGGACAATTATTACCAAATAAAAATAAAATTGCTAAATGTGTGACGGGACATTTACTATGCAAAGTTTGGTTTCCAAATTTGCGCCGTGTTTAGATGCCGATTTTGGTCGGCCAAGTTGGAACAGTAAACATTTAATGCGCACTGTAGCATTTCGTTTGTATTTGGTAAAAATTATCCAAACTTTGACTAATTAGACTCAAAATGTTTGTCTCGTAAAGTACAATAAAACTGTGTAATTAGTTTTTAATTTTATCTATATTTAGTACTTCATGCATATGCCAACATTTTAATGTGATAGGAATCTTCTTTTTGCATAGTGAAACTTGGGAGTAGAATTTGAAAACTAAACAAAGGCCTCGTTTAGTTCGGTGAATCGGGGAGAAAAATACTGTATCAGAATTCCTGTAACATTTCGTTTGTATTTGGTAAAAATTATTCAAATTTTGACTAACTAGGCTTAAAATGTTCGTCTCGCAAAGTACAACAAAACTGTGCAATTAGTTTTTGATTTCATCAACATTTAGCACTCCATGCATTTGCCGACATTTTGATGTGACGGAGAATCTTCTTTTTGCATAGTAAAATTTGGGAAGAATTGGGCGAACTAACAAGGGCAAAGGCTTGGGATCTAAACCAGGCCGAAGTGAACAAATGATCATGGATGTCCTATGCTTGCAATCATTATATGAACAAAGGCTGCTGCGAATTGACATGTTGAGACTACCCGCACTCGTCGTACTCTAAATCCATCCTCTAAAAGGAATATTCCGTCCTGGTCATCGAGATTCTCTCCTCTATATCATTTTCTCCCGCACTCATCCATCATCTATATCTCTACTCTATATCAGTGGGACCCACGCGTCAGTTTTTTTTTCTCACCAGCCACCCTCCCTCTCTATTCTCTCTCCTCTCTCTTCTCTCTCCTTATCCTTCCCCTTCTTCCCGGCCGTGTCGCCCGAGCTCCTCATCGTGCACGGTGGGCACGGGCACGGCAGCGCGGGCCACGGCGGGAACGGCCACGGCGCGGGGGCGAGCACGGCGCTGGGGCGACCGCCTCCTTCGGCGGGCACGGGGCCGGCCGCCGCGGAGCTCCTCTGCTCCCTCCGGGCGGGCCCGGCGCGGGGACGGCCACCTCCTCCGGCGTGGGCGAGCACGGCGGCGCGGGCCACGGTGGGCACGACCACGGCGCGGGGGTGAGCACGGCGTGGGGGCGGCCGCCTCCTCCGGCGAGCGCGGGGCCGGCCGCCGCGGAGCTCCTCTGCTCCCTCCGGCGGGCCTGGCGCGGGGACGGCCACCTCCTCTGGTGTGGGCGAGCACGGCGGCGCAGGCCACGGCGGGCACGGCCATGGCGCGGGGTCGAGCACGGCACGGGGGGCCGGCCACCGCGAAGCTCCTCTGCTCCCTCCGGCGGGCCCGGTGCGGGCGAGCACGGCGCGGCGCGGCCGAGCTCGGTCGCGGGCGCGGGCGCGGAGCCGGCCACCATGGACGGGCTCCTCTGCTCCAGCACCAAGAAGACCACCCCGCCGGCGATTCGCGAGCGGCAGCATGGGCGAGCGTGCGGCGGACACGACCTCGCGGCGCCTCCCTCCCCTTCTCTGCGCCGGCGAGCCCTCTCCTCGCTTTCTCCGCCGCGGCCACGAGCTCGTCCCGGCCACCGCAGCCATGAGCTCGTCCCACCCGCGGAGCTCCGCGCGACGGCGGCCGGCCGCCGGAGCACGGCGCGACATCCCCAGGCAGCCGTCCCCCAAGCGCTGGCCTGCTTCTCTCTCTCTCCCCCCACGAGCACGGCCCCGCGTGCGTGATACCGGAAGCTCCGTACGTCCGCCACAGACACCGGGTGGAGGCCGATCCGAAATGATAGCGTATGCGATGGAGTACCCCGCTGCGGGAGTTTGGTCCGCTATCCGCGCGTAGCGGACGCGGATAGCGGACCCAGTGCAGCTCGTCTGAGTGCGTGAGTGCCGAGCGGGTGGACCTGTAGAGGGGGCAAGTTGCTGCTGCGCCTGACTGGCTAGGCAGTGGGAGTAGTACGGTGGTTGGTGTGGGAGCAGGCAGCGACACTCTGGACTCGTTTAGTAGATCCGAAATTTTCAGGGAGAAATTTATGTAGCACTTTTGTTGTTATTTGACAAAATTTGTTCAACTATGGACTAACTAGGCTCAAAAGATTCATCTCGACATTTACAAACAAAATATGTAATTAGTTATTTTTTTACCTACATTTAATGTTTCATGCATACGTCTAAAGATTCGATGTGACGGGTACTGTGCAAAAAATTTTAGGTGTTTTGGAAAACTAAACAGGGCCTCTATAAGAAACAAATGTTGAACTTCAAAATGACCGTTATTCTGGGACGGAGAGGGTATGTTTTAAGGTGATATAATGAGATAGCACAAGATAGCTTGAGAAGGTAAGACCTCGCATGACAACTGCAAAAGAGCCTTAAGTTTGGAAATATATCCTATAGTAGTTTCTATAAATACAAATACTCCTATCACTTTCACTTGTATAGAACAATAGTAGTTCACAAATTTGGAAAAAGGGTTCCCCTGGGTAAGTAAAGATCACTTAAACGGAATATAGATGGCGGGTTGGACATTTGTAGATTTTTGGAAGACAACTGGATAGACTACTATAGCTTAGCCATTTTGTTTTGGGTTCTACGTGTGATAGCTAATTAGCAATCTACAATAGATGTGAACATTTAGTGCAAGAATAATATGAAAATGTACCCTTTTATGCATTGGTGGATTCCAAACTGTAACACCCTCGGTGTTACCACGTAAAACAACTCACAAAACCATTCATGATCATATTTATTTGATATTGCATGTGATCTATTATGTGGATAAAGTTTTGTAACTTAAAACAATCAACAACAATGTTAAATGAAAAGCGATACAAAGTTACATGTTATGTCAAGTAAGGTTGAAAACCAAATTTTCATGAACAAAAATCTTATAGAACATATATATGGCACCTTAATAAAGGTTTATCTACAAACTTTGTAGATGACCATGAAAGGCTTGCTGTTGAGAAATGATATTGCTAACTAATATTTTTATTAGCCTAAAAATGAAATTGGAAATAGGGTTCAGCTCAAGACTTAGAACAATTTCCAAGTGCGTGGCCGACTAGACATTGCCATGTTTAGCAATTTATTTTGAGGAATCGGGTTTTGGGGGTGATGTAGCGTGTAGCTCGATCTAGTAGTCTCATATACCATCTTGAGCGTAGTGAGGACCGTTTAAGTTTAGGAACACCGGGTTAGTCACGGTGAGAGCTTTAAAAATCGTGCATGACACATATCTCGGGCCGTTGGCGGGGCGCGCGGTCACCACGTGCGGCTGCCCCCGTGTCCCCACATGCGGCCGTGCCCTGCACCGCACTGCCGCCCGCTGGCTGGCCAAGGCTGGCTTGGCCTTGCTGGGTCCTGGCTGCTGCTCGCTACGTCGCTGTCGCGTGGACCTCTACGCCCTGTCGACCTCGCTGTCGTCCCGCTGCTGCTACCCTACCTACGACTGTGCTACGCTGCTGCTGCTCACAATCGCGCGTGAGTGGGGCTTGGCTCGGCCATTGCGTCGCCGTCACCTCGACGTCGCGTTCGCCTGCGCCTCGTCCCGCTGACGTGGTCGTCGCCTAGCCAGTTATGGCGCTGCGTGCACGTGGTCCCTCTGGTCACGCTGGATGTTGCGCCTGCGCGTGTGTCGCCCCAGTCGCGTTGGCCGCATCCCACCAAGACGCAGACAAGCCAAGCCTAGACTTGCCCTTTCCCCTGTTCCTCTGCCACCATGGCCGTCGGACCCGCATCATCATGGCGGCAGGGTGTGTAACACCCTAGGTGTTTATCACCAATTAAGTGGTGGGTTTAAGATCAAACATGATAGATTAAGTGGAGATAACAATATCAAGGTCAACCTATGGAGATGAGCCTAACCTAAAGTGGATGTTGCATCATTGCTTTACATATAGGTCCCTTTTCAAAGATATATGTTTGGGTGGTGTTATGGCAATATCTTCATGTGTCTCACATCACATTCTATCTATATTGATCCCTGAAAAAGTTTCATGAAGTTTGGAATCAAAAAGTCACATGAAATGATGAGTTATATGCTTGTTTGGATTATAACTAAAACCTACACTTTTGTGCAACCTATGCATGGTGTGTATGTTTGGACTCTACAACACCTTAACTACACTTAGGACACTTAATGGAACAATGTTCATGTTGATCATTTTGCCTAAATGTGCTTCTAAGTGATGGTTGACCATGTATGGACCCTAGAACCCTTTTGTTTGACCATTCCAAAAGTGTGACCTAGAAGCTTTGCATGACTGTGCACCCTTTTACAAAGTTCTAGATAATTTTATAAGGAACAAACTTTGTTTAAGAGTCAAGTCATGAAAATGTGTGGAACATGATCAAAAAGGGCCCACAAGTCAGAATTTGGACTATTTCTGACACTTAGAAAATATTCTAAGTCCTAAAATTAACAGCAGAAGGTTGCCATGTTCATGCAATTTTATCTTCCAATTTCATATGGTAGCTCAATTAGGTTCCTTAATATGAGTTGTAGTACTTTTCATGATGGAAACAATGGGTCGAGTATCACTCAAAATGGAGCTCAGTTGGACCTTCAATAAGAGCTTCCAAAACAGCAAAAAGTTATTTTTATCACTAATTGGCCTTGACATGTTGACATGCCGCGTTCTCCAAAATTTACTAAGTAACTTGAGTTGGTCCTTTTATAAAAGTTGGAGCATACATTGTGGGGAAGAGCATGCAACAAGATGGCATCAGTTTGACGTCAGTTTGGCCATCAATTTTTAGAGTTTGTCGATCGATGTCAACACGCTGACACAGCCACTTTGGTGCTTGATTACCCATTAATCCTTTTCCCTAATGACCATGACCCTTAAACAAGTTTTTGTAGAGGGTTATGTGGGCTTCAATTTAGCTTTTGGACCCATGACCTAATTCGGCCTGTAGACGGCCCAAATTAGTGCTCCACTTCGCCTTCACCGATGCCCACCACGTGCTCGACGTCGGACTCCCGTGGACGACGCGTGGCCAGGACGTGGAGACCATGCGCGGGCGGAGCTCCTGCCTTGCCTCCACGCGCCTCGGCCTCTTCCGACGCAGATGTCCGAGCTCTTCATTCGCCCCCCTCCTCCGTGCTCGCTCTCCCTCGCCACTCCCTGGCTCTCGCCTTCCCCGCTTCAGAGCCGCACCGCGTCCGCCATGGCTGCCGCCATGGGAGCTCCACGGCCACCGCTGTTCCACTGCTCCAAACCACCACAACTGCGGCCGCGTACACCACCATCTCTGCCTCTTCCTCCCCTCTCGCCCGGCGTACTTCGGCCGAGGCACAGACCACCGGAGCGACGCCGCCACAGGCACGACCACAGACGGGCCGCCTCCGCCGTGGCCGAGCAGCTGCCGACTGTCTCACGCCGCTCCTCAGCCACCCTTGGGTGCGAAATGGCACCGTGGTGCTCGTGCCGCCCTCAGCCGCCGCCGTTGGTGACCCCCTCACCGGAGCCGAGAAGACCGGCCGCGAGTGGTCGCGCCCGCAGCCACCCGCTCCCGTGACCGGGTGACCTTGAGCCACCTCTGGCCGAGCTATGACTGCCCGAGGATGCGCGTGGGCCTCCTACCACTCCTCCATTGCCGCTCGTCGCCGGAGCGCCGCCCCGGCCGGCCGGAGCCGCGGTCCGGTCACCCTCCTCTGTTTCCCGGCGTCCAGAGGAAGGGGACAGCGATCCTCTCTCTCTATTTTCCCCTGTGTGAGTGACATGTGGGTCCAACCGGGCAGTAGGCCCCGCATGTCAGTTAAGGAGATGGCTGTTTTGGGTGTGCTTTCGAGTGTGCCTAGCAAATTCAGTTAGGTGTGGATAATTCTGATTTTGAATTTTAAATCGGTGTAAATCTTCTAAAATTCATATCTCATGCTAGGTAATTCCAAAAATAGTAAATGTGGACTTTTTGGAAACCTTGAGAAGTGATCTATGCAATAGAGTCATAAAATGTTAGGTGTTTGTAGGTGTTTTTCTGATGTTTTTATTTAAGCTTTAAAAATGCTCTAAAATGCTTATAAACTTGATCAGAGCAAGATCTGGAGTTTTAGAACTCCAAAAATTATGATTCTTGTTTTGTTAATTTTGTGATGACATTTACTTGCTAGGAAAAATATTAAACACCCTAGTTGTTCACTGTTTTCTTAGGGTTTTGATTTAACCTTGTTAAATAAGGAAAATTATTTTTTTTTTACTTGTCATTTTATATCTTGAGTTGTGATGCTCCAAATGATGTGAAATTTTTATGGTAGTCTTTCCATGCTATGAATGTACTGTGGTAGAAATTTCATGGTCATTTATTACTGTATGATCAAGTTATTGATTTAACTTGTTTATAGCTTGATAAATAGCTTATAAATAATATATAAATGGTAAAATAGAAAAGGTTGTTCCATTACCTTAGTATGATGTTTCTCTATCATATTGATTCATAATATGGCCTTATGTTCACAGAAAATATTGAGTTTTAGGTTTAACTTGCTCTCACATGATTTATTATCATAGCTATTTGTCTTTTTCATAAAGGTTGAGATACATGTCCAATTAGCTTGAAATTTGTACAGTAGATTTTTTAGAGTATTTTAGACCCCTGTAATTTTGGTAGAATTTATTGAGTATCTTTATGATGTGGTCATAATTCCACCTAATGATCTAAATAAATTAAGAAAATGTATTAAAAGAATTTATTTAGTAATTAACACTATGTTTTCTGGTGTTCATTAGTCATGTGTGACATGTTGGTAAAGTTGGTTTTGTCTAATTATATGTTTGCAACATTAGTTAATAATTATTTCTTGCAAATGAAGTTTCTGGACAGATCTGGAAACTTGGTAAAGTTATTCATGATAATGTGCTTTATTGTGAAACTTGTTTATACAAAAGTTGTAGATAATTTATATATCTAGCTGCTGTTAAAATTTTGTGGCATTTGGCCATGTGGTTTAGGAGTTATAGGTGTTTAAAGTCAGGTTCCAGATTTGGTTGCTCTCTGTTTGGGGCAGACCAGAGTCTGTAGTTTCATCTTTTCGACTAATTAAACTTCGGAGTCAGGCTTAGTGGATATTAAATGAATTGAGGACAATTTCATAAGCTTTCCAGAATATCTTCTTGCAAGTCATTGGGATTTAGGGATCTCCATTTATGATTGATTTACTGAGCTACTGTATAGATGTCCAGAAAGTAACAGATTTTAGTTGTAGTGCTTTGATTAACTTTGCCATGCTTGGGTATTGAAGTGTGACACATGTCTTTGTTGGTACTTGGTTTGGTACCCTAGGATCTTATAAGACTTGTGTCTTGATTTATGGGCTTGCAATCTTCTATGTTATGCCCTAATAAGGATTTAGTTAATTAGCTCTAGGTGTTTATGCGAACTTTGGTATGCTTGCATGATTACTTTGTTTATTGCACTTCTATGCATTCATACATATGCATTATTACACCTCATTTAGATACGCTAGCTGAAGCACGTGAAGGACCTGATGTGGAGCCAAACCTGAAGATGGAGTTGGTGGGTCTATCCCGAAGATAGAAGGACCAGACAAGTGATAGATTGGGAGATGATCGCCAAGTGAGTTCATCTGACATACTCTAACTTGAGTCGGATCCCAGGCAAGCCCCAGAGCATTATAAGCCTCCTATCTTTAAAGCAATTAATTCTATATATGTTATAAGTATTGTTGCATTAAGTGATAGAAGTTGGTTGGAAACCCTTGCTGCATTATATCATTCCTTGTCCAGATATATGAATCCTTGAATCCTACATAGATTAGGATCGAGTATATGCTTAGCCCTGCTTTAAGCGGTAGAAGTCAGGTGATTTCCTGTCACCTGCGAGATATAGGGATATTCATATATGGCACGGTTGGCTATATTTGCTATCGTGGAAAGGAACCTTGTGTTAATAAAATAAAATGAGACCGGGCGGGATGATGATAGTGAAGCGACAAGGCATGGAGGTCTTGGGTGTGAATCTATCCCCGTCTGAGTCATTTAAGGACTGATTCGTTGTACGTCCTTGAGTCATGTTGAACGCAGTCTAACACTTAGTTGGCCGGATAAATCGTTCCAACCACGAAGCCGAGTAATGTGATTCAGGCCGGGAATCAAATGGTAGGTTGCTTCTTGGAGGAGAGAAAGGATGTGCTTGGGGACATTGGCGTGAGACCAAGGGGGGGTTAGAGTCTCTATCACCTGGCAGAGTGTTGCCCTTGGGGTCGCGACATCATTCGGACCCGCGATTCCTGAATCATATGAAAAGGTGGCTTGTGCGACCCTGGCAGGGGCCTGCGCGATGAGTGTTAGAAATACCCCTCCAGCTGGATAGGAATTCGATTCGAATCTCCGTCGCTCCCGGTTAGTGAGCACTTGACTTGAGCAGCGGCAACGTAGATTCCATTAAATTGAACGGATGGTTAATTGGATCACGATGGAAAGGTTGCCTCAATTTATACCTGCTATGGTTAATATTGTTTGCTCCTAATAAAGTGAGTGCTCTAGTATAGGTGCTAATATAGATGACAGGTTAATGATAATTTACTTGATGCTTAAGCATTAATGATTGATCATCTATATTAAGCTTTTATGCAAAAAGTTGTCAAGCTAGCCCCACTTTATATCAGCCTTGCATGATCCTTGGTGTCACCTTATTTCTGGTTTCTGACGGGTAAGTCTAGCTGAGTACTTTGTCATACTCAGGGTTTTATCCCCACTTGTTGCAGGTTATGATGTATCATGGCGACTGCAAGAGTTGGTTGGCTCCTGCCGTAGAGGCGGAGTGTGATCACGGGCATGATCCTTCTTATTTACCTTATCTCTAATGCTTTTGTTGGAAGTCGACCGTTGTACTGGCATGTATTTGAAATAAGATTTATGTTAGTTCTAAATTACTTTGCTTCCGCTACTTTTGAACTTAAGTTGTAATAACTATGTTAAACTCCGATGTATATTGAATTACTTGAGAAATGAATGTAACATATGACTTGTTATGTTGAATCACTACGATCTTGGCTTGTATGTTGGTTGGTTTGAAATCCCTCATGGTTTCATTGGACTACCGGAGTTATATGGGCTCAAGTGCGAGAATTTGATCATTTTGGTGATTGTTTTTGTACTTGTGCTCTTATAATTTGGATGGTTCCGTTACAGGGTGGAGTCACCATCGCCTGATTCACCGTGGGCACTGACTCTGCCTTTAAGCCTCTGAGCCACCTGTCCTCACCCCGCCTTGATCCACGTCGTGACCAGCTCCAATTTTGGAGTGGCTCGCCGCCAGGCCAATAAGGTCACATCGGCAAATGCCGAGGGCAAGCACCCAACCCTGACCCGCTCGCGTTCAACCAACCGCATCACGAACTTCGCCTTCACCTTCCCTCCACCCTGCACACCACCGCTGAACCGCTACCGCCCCCGGGATGTCGCTGATGCAGTCGTGCTGCCGCGGTGCGCTGCCGCGCCGTTCGGGCGCACGTGGCCATCTTCGCTCGGGACGTCTCCGGTCAAGCCATCACCACAGCAGGGTCCGTGGTTGGCCGCCGCCATGGAGGAGCCACCCTACTCCATCTCCAGTCTCCTTACCGCTGCCCATCGTCGCACGTCGGTCCATAAGTGAGAATCGGTCCCCTAGCTAGGTTTGCGCGGGCCCAGGTTGGCCGATGTAGCAGCTCCGTGCCGTCCAGCGCCACGCCAGTGAGCAGGGAGGCGTCGGGGACCTCCCGGATGCGAAGATGAGAGAGTGTGAGGGTCTTGTTGCAAAGTCTCTGACTATGGGAAGTCACATCAATGGCAGATAGAGCGGGGGTGTTTTCGCTAAAACGCCATCGCGCTCGCGGGCTACCCATCGTGGGCCGGCTCGCATGGGCCACGCCTGTGTGGTTGTGGGCCATGCTAAGGATTTAGTTTTCCTTTTTATTAGAAATTAGAAATGGTTTATAATTTAGTTGTTGAGCTGATCTTTGATAATTAATATAAATTCATATAGGCATCTAAAAATCGTGAAACCAATTTTGTTAGGTTCCTAAATTCATGCTCTATCAGTTAGTGTAATTAGTTGATATATATATGTGATGATGCTAAGGTCCATTAAATCAATTGAAAATGCTTAATATTATTAGGATAAATCTTGTAGGAATTTTGTGGCAAATCTGTGATGGCTTTAGCTTTGAAACTTTTACAGTAGCTTCATTGTATTATTATGTGCTCTCTGTAATTTTTGTAGCCCTAAATTAGACTGTTTGTTAGGGTAACTAAATATCCACCAAAACTAATATGAATAAAAGCATAATATTGATTTGTAAAATGAAGCACTTGTAAGATGAGTTTGATTCCTTGCTTGATGAAGATGATAGATAGCTCACTATCTTAGTCATTAGAGCTAGCTTAGTAGCTTAACATATATGTTCTTGTTTTAAGAGTTGATGTTGCCGAAATGCTAAATCTGGTGGAGATTATGACCGTCGAAGATTGGGAGTACGAGGAGGAGATCCTTGTGCCAGAGGGAGTTTCGGAGCCACCCGTGACTGACACCGTTTCTGACACTACGCCTACCCAAGGCAAGCCCCGGTGCATAACCCGTATTTTTTATGATCATGATATATATATGTTATGCATTTACGTTGCAGGGATTTTATGATATCCACATGCATATATATCTACCTATGAGTCTTACTAGTGCAGGATCGCGTAGTTGCTTTGCTTAGGTTTATCGGCAGCGTGAGTAACCTGTCGTTACTCGTAATAGGTGGTTATTATTATTATTATAACATTCATGATAAAATAATGGAAGGAAAAATGGTGACCGGGCAGGGATATGGTATGAGTATTGGTGGGTGTAACAGGTTGCGTTCTGTGGCCATGCGGCATGGCTTGGTTGCACTGTTTTCCCTGTCCGTGTCGATTGAGGACCGTCTGTTGCTATGGATTCTAGTCAGGTCACATATTTATTATCCCAAACACATACTTAATTATGGGAGCGGGAAGGCTCGTTACTCTCTTGTCGTGGGTTATGGCTCTTTTCGGACCGACTGATTGGAGACGGGGATAGGTGAAGATCTAAGCACCACCTTGAGGCGGAGCCTCAAGTGTGGGGTCTGGGAGTCCAAGTTTGGATGGAGACCTGGACCCCTCGACAGGAGTAGAATGGGTTGGTCTTGTTTGTGCCTAGGGTACAAGCGAGGTGTGTATTTTTCGAGATACCCAGTTGAGCTACATTGATTCGCGAATCGCCATTTCTACGTGACGGTACGACTTGGCTACGATCTAGCACCATAGGAAGAACTGAAATATGAAATATGGTGAAAGAAATCTGATTGATCAACCCTTACTTGAAAGTAGAATAGGTGTTTACATAGAATGGTTGGATAATGAACTAATCATGACCGCTAATAATCTAAGAAACTAAGGACACACTCTTAGTATGGCTTTCTGCAAACAAGAAACTCATCAGCCATATAGCCGTCATATTCCTTGAGAGTCGAAAAATATATATTCTCTAGTTGGGTAAGTCTTGCGAGTACATTGTGTACTCAGGGTTATTTACCCTTGTTGCAAGTACACCTTAAGAAGCTAGTTCTTGTGTAGAGGATTCTTCTGGTAGGCGCAAACATATCCTTTTATCTTCTGCTAGATGTGTATTTTATTTTTATTCCGTTGTTTATTTATCGCACTCTGAACCTTGGTATTGTAATAAATAATTTCTGAGACTCGATGTTGTATGAAATAGATTAAGTATTGTAAGCTCGTACTCGTTATTGAATCCTAGAAGCAAAACGTGGATTGTTTCTATAACACTTCAAGTGTTTAGCTCCATAATTGCATTGCATTTGCATGGCATAAACATAAGCATGCATCATTCATGTTTGTTATTTTATGTGAGGCAACACATGTAACTATTCTAGGGTTAGTTTGAATTATTTCATGAAGTGCTTGACAGTTGGTGTAACAAAAAGGTAAGGTAGCCAATCATGACCTACAACACCTTAGTTATACTTAGGATAACATTTGGAACAATGTTCATGTTGACCAAAATTACCAAATTGCCCTTTTAAATGTGGTGGACCAAGTTTGGAACCCTAGAGTGCTCTGGTTTGACCAATTAAAAAGTCCAATTTAGAGATCTTGCATGAAGGAGTGCTCTTAAGCAAAGTTGTAGAGAATTTCATAAGGAACAAAAGTTCTAATATGGCCATCTCATGAAAATGATCAGAACATGCTCAAAAATGGCCCACAAGTCAGTATTAGGGGCTGTTTTGGGACTTAGCAATTTTTGCTAAGTGTTGGGCTGAAAACCGTTTCACTGTACCCCACTTTGACACCCTATAACTCACCAACCAGGCCAAACCAGCTTTCACTCATATTGACAAACTTGTAGATCACATGTAGCTCTACAACATTGTCAATATCACCATCACCTGGTTCTCAATAGTTTAGGAGATATAGTGTCAAGAAGTTAGGGTTTCAGTCGGCATTGATCTCTGAAACTGCATTTCAGTTTCATCAAGCACCACTTTGGAGCTCTGTAGTTTCAAATCTAGGCCGAACCAGCCCAAACTCCAATTGACAAACTTGTAGTCCTCATGTAGCTCTACAGTTTTGGTATTATCATCTTCTTCTAATTCGAGCTGGTTTAGGAGTTAATCGTCGACGAAGTTGCTCTGTCAGTCGGGCATTGAGGGCTCGGTTTCAGTGAAATTCAGACATCAGCGAGAGGTGGCCGACAGGGACAGACCGTCGCCGCCGCGTGTCCCTCCACGCGCCGCGCGCGACCTGGCGTCGCGGCCAGCTGCTCGACATGTAGAAGAGGTCCCTGCTGCCTCGCCTAAGCCGCCCAGCCCTTTCCTTCTTTCCCGTGTGCAACCGAGGCGGAAGCCGGAGACACCATTGTCGCCGTAGCTGTCTCCGAGCTCTCGCGCACTCACCACCGCACCACCGCTCGCCTGACCTCGCCAATCCCTCCGCCTCACCACCCTCCACCTCCTGGACCCACCGAAGCTAGCAATTTGACTCGAGGTGAGCCGCATTTCCTTCTTCCCCATCTCCGAGAGGTCGCCGGAGCCCGCCATGGGACCTCACCGTGGTTGGGGTGCTTCGGGTCTCTCTCCGTCCTCCCTTCCTAGCAAAATGGAACCGCCTAGCTTCGGTGAAGCTCGCACCGAGCCTGGACCGCACCGTGCATCTTCACCGGCGACGGCGCGTCGCCACCGGACACCACCGGCCGCCGCTCGCGGTGACAAGCCCCTTCCACCCCATCCCCATCCGTTCCACGAGCACCAATCGACGCACCGGGTGACGGAGAACACGAGGCGGTGTCCGATTGGCCGAGCGAGCCCTTCTCCGGCGAGCTCGAGCTCGTCGGAGCTCGCGGGTCTCCGCCTCCCCTGTCCCTCTGTCCCTGACTGCGGGGGCCCGCCTGTCAGTTGCCAAGCGCGGGCGGGACGGCCGAGCAGGCCGCGCGCGCGCGAGTCGTGGGCCGAGTTTTCCGGGCCGGCCCAGTTCGTCTGAAACGAAATTCATTTTTATTATTTTGTCACTGATTTTTGTACAAGTTGGAAAAATATAGATCTAGGGTTTTAATGATCCAAAAATCATGAGATAAATTTTGTTAGGGTCTACATGATGTGTAGTATTTTAGAAAAATATAAATCTGGAATGAGATGTTTAAATTCTGTAAGAATTTAATAGATCCTTTAAATGTGTTTTGGAATGCATGCAAATTTGTTAAATTTATAACTTGAGCTGTAGTGTTCCATAAATCATGAAATTTGGTAGGTAGGTTACTCTATGCTAGCCCTAGCTCTGGTAAAAATTTGGGCATCAGTGATTAAGTAATTTCCAAGTTATAATGTTATCTTGTTATTCTAGGAAATACTAAAATGAATTTTTGTAATTTTTCTACATGTGCAATGTTCATATAACTTTTTGGAGAATGTCTTGGTACCCTAGAGTGTCCAAGAAAATTAAGAAATCTGTTGTTTGACACTTTTCAATAGGGTTTTCTATTTATGCAAAAATCAGCCTTATTAGCTTGTGAATTTTGTGTAGGGAGTTTCTGTGAATAAAACTTGTTCAAATTTTTACTGGGGTCTCTTTTTGGGTCAGAGAGTTCCCTGTAATTTTTGTAGAATTTTAGGAGCAGTTTATATTTATGTTTAAAATTCCACATAATTACTTAAGTAAATTAAGAAATGGGTTTAAATAAATGTTCTAGGTGGGCACACCTTACTTTCTGGTGTCTTTGTGATATTTGTGAACTTGTAGTAGCATTAGTTTGGTTTTAGAGAATGTTTGCTACATCAATAAATATTTAACCTTTGTAATTTTAGGTTTTCTGGACAGCTAAGTAGTAACTCTAAATTTGGCTTTGATAAAAAGGGTTTCTGAACAACTTGTAAATACCAAAGTTGGAGTAAACTTGATGAACTAGCTTGTGTTAAAATTTGGAAGCAATTGGCTTAGTAGTTTGAGAGTTATTGTTGTTTAAAGTGGCAGTCCAAAATCTGCTACTCTCTGTTTTGGAGAGGACAGATTCTGGAACTGGTGAAGTTTGACCTGGAAAACTTAGGAGTTTGGGGTTGAGGTCGGAAAATGAATTGTAGTGCATTTCTTAGGCTTTCCAGATTGTCTTAGATCATATCTTTTGAAATTATAAATCTCCAGTTGTGATAAAAACACGTAGCTGCTGTCCAGAATGCTTACTGTGGTGTTTTGCTGATTGTTATGGTGAGATATCCTAAGACATGCTACTTTTGTAATTGTTAGGTGTTAGGGCCGTCACTGAGGATGAGCAACTTTATCTTAGGTTAAGTAACTTAGGTAAGTACTTCTCCACCGGAGAAGAGATTTGCACGTACTAATAAAGTAACTTGATTAGATTATCGTTTTTATTTCTGAAATGCATTTCATTCCGAGCATGTTGCACCCATTTATGCATCCATTATATTTATTGTGCACTCATGCAATAGGTGCACCGGAGGGGGTGACACTCCTCGAATTCGAGCCTGTAATTCCGGAGGAGAGCCAGGAGCAGCAGGAGCCCGAGGAACCAGCCGGCGACGAAGCTCCGTCAGAAGGTCTACTCGAGTGTCCAGACCACCGGCCCTCGACTTTTCTGAAAGGCAAGCCCCGGTGCATGCTGAACCTACTGATTTACAAATTAATCTTGAGTACTTTTAATTGTTTACTGCATTAAGTTGTAGGAGTTATATGAAAACACTTGTTGCATTATACCTGTCCTTGTCCAGATCTCGTACTTAATCCTATTTTAGGTTTAGGCACGTGTCAATGCTTAGCCCTGCTTAGTACGGTAGAAGTCGGGTGATTTCCGGTCATCCGCGAGATGTAGGAAGGAGTCACGAGTGGCTCTATGGCTATCGCGAATGGAACCATGCTTAAAAATGAAATTGAGACCGGGCGGGAGTTCGATAGTACAGCCGCAAGACACTTCACGTCTTGGGTGTGGAGCTATGCCCGTCTGAGTCGTTTAAGGACCGACTCGCTGTACGTCCTTGAGTCATGTTGAACGCAGTCTAACACTTAGTTGGCCGGATAAGTCGTTCCGACCGCGAAGCCGAGTAATGTGATTCAGGCCGGGAATCGAATGGTAGGTTGCTTCTTGGAGGAGAGAAAGGATGTGCTTGGGGTCATTGGCGTGAGACCAAGGGGGGGTTAGAGTCCCTATCACCTGGCAGAGTGTCGCCCTTGGGGTCGCGACATCATTCGGACCCGCGATTCCTGAATCATATGACAAGGTGGCCTGTGCGACCCTGGCAGGGGTCTGCACGGTGAGTGTTAGAAATACCCCTCCAGCTGGATAGGAATTCGATTCGAATCGCCGTCGCTCCCGGTTAGTGAGCACTTGACTTGAGCAGCGGCAACGTAGAACTCATTAAATGAACTGGTGGTTAAGGGAATGATACAATGTTGCCATAATGATATACCTGCTATGGATATAATAATTATGTTGTTTGATTATAATCAAGTGTATGTTTAGTACAGGTGCTAAGATAGATGACAGGTAAATGCTAAAAATAACTGCTAGTACAGGTTATAAGAGTTTCAATTACTTATGCCTTTATGCAAAAATGTTATGTCAGCTAGCCTCTTGTGTAAGCCTTGCATAATCCTTGGTGTCACTTTATTTCTGGTTTTCGACGGGTAAGTCTAGCTGAGTACATTCCAGTACTCAGGGTTTATTCCCTCCTGTTGCAGATGACATGCTTTATCAGGGATTCTGCAAGACGTGTCTCCACCCTGCGGGTGATGATGACTAGATCACTTGGGCGTGATCATCTTTATGTACTTTCCTCATGCTTTTGCGGGTTGTCGATCATCCAGACTGGCAGTATTTAATTAACTAGTGTGTGTGTTATGCTTCCGCTACTTTCAAACTTGGTTTGTAATATTTGCTACTCCGTGGTGTAAACTTATTTCTGGACTACTTGTGAAATGTATCGTATGATGTTGTATGTTGAATGATGCGATCCTGGTTGTAAGCAGTTTGGTTTGAAATCCTTCGTGATTTCGATTGACTACCGGGATTATATGGGCTCAAGTTTGAAAATTTGAGCGCTTCGGTGCTTGTTTTCGTACTTGTGCTCTTATAATTTGGTCGGTTCTGTTACAGTTTCGAATCCTCCAGTTGGGTGTGCCCGACAGAACCATCTGAAATACCTTATTTTTGGGGATACTTAGTGTTCAGTGGTAGACAAGTATCTCCAAAAGTGTGTTAATTTGGGTGTTTCTGCCACACAAACTCATGAGACAATGGAATGACTTAGAGCAAATAGTTGTCACAGAACCGCCCAAATTATAAGAACAAAAGTACAAAAACAATCGCCGGAGCGATTAAATTCCCGTATTTAAGCTCCTATAACTTCGGTAGTCCAATAAAATCACGAGGGATTTCAAACCAACCAACATACAAGCCAAGATCGTAGTGGTCCAGCATAACAGGTCATATGTTACATCCATTTCATAAGTAATTCAACATATATCGGAGTTCAGTAGAGTTATTACAACTCAAGTTCAAAAGTAGCGGAAACAAAGTAGTTTGAAACTAATATCACTTAAATTCAAATGCATGTCAGTACCAAGGTTAATTTCCAACAAAAGCATGAGAGATAAGATAGCTCAAAAGGATCATGCCCATGATCACACTCCGCTATTACAGCAGGAGCCATTTAATTCTTGCAGTAGCCATGATACATCACAACCTGCAACAAGTGGGAATAAACCCTGAGTACGAGAAGGTACTCAGCTAGATGTACCCGTCATAAACCAGAAATAAAAGACACCAAGGCTCATGACAGGCTTTCTGGTGGGGTAGCTGACTCATTTGCAAAAAAGACAATTTTAGCATTTAAAGAATCTTTCCAAAAGCTTTGCATCAAGTTAAATCTTTATTAACCTGTCAACTACATTTGCACCTGTACTAGAGTAACATGTAATTAAACAGGTAAGGATAACCAATGATCATTAATCAACTTCTATCATGTCATATATCATATAACTGTCCAAGTGTTCCATTAGAATTACTACGATGAAGTCACTCAAGTCAAGTGTTCACTATCTAGTGAACGATGGCGAATCGAATCGATTATTAACCAGCTGTTAATTTATTCCTTACACAAACCTCACTCACCCCGCTGAAGTGAGGTGTTGGTCACCGAGTCAACCATTCAGGTAAAGTCGCGAGCTTTCCAGGAATCACATGTACCCGGGGGCCGCCTGACTGCTCTTTGGCCTTATCATCGCGCCCTCGTATCCTGCCACTACTTCTCCGGTACAGTGCGTTGCGGGCAATCCACTCGGCCCGAATAATCTCCCAGCTTCGCGGTCGAAAGGTACATTATTCGGCCAGCTAAATGTAAGGCATGCGTTCAACATGACTCGAGGCCCAACAACGGTCGGTCCTTAATCGACATAGATGGAAAACACTACAGTCGAAACCCTGCAAGTTTCCGTCCGGTCTCAATTTCACATTAACACTTAGTTATTCTCAGATGACATACTTTCTCAAGCAGATCCAGGTAACCACCTATAGCTCGTAGGTGACAGGAAATCACCCGACTTCTACCGGTCTAAGCAAGCTAAGCAATTACTTGACTGCAAATATCAAGGTAACAAGGATAGGGTAGAACAGAGTAAACAAGGTATAATGCAGCAACTGTTGCAAACAACTCCTAAACGTAATACATCAGTTAAAGTAAAGCATTAATAAAATATTTGCAAACCGGGGGAGAAAAATGCTCCGGGGCTTGCCTGGGATCGAACACTAGGTTAGTGATTGACAGATGACACTCGCTTGGCGAGCATCTCCCATCCCGGCACTTGTTTAGTCCTTCCATCTTCGGGATAGGTCCACCAAACACCGTCTTCAGATTTAGCTTCAACATCTCATCCTTCACGTGGTGCATCTAGCGAACCTAAATGAGATGCAAGAGGCATGTGTATGAATATGATGAATGGTAACATAAGATGCATCACATAATCATTCATGTAAACACACGATTAAGACATAGACACCAAAAGCTATTTAACTAACATCACACAACCAATTAAAGAGAGCAAGCACATCAAGCATCACACAAGTTTAACAAGATCACAAGTATCTTAACTTGACCAACATCAAGGGTATAAGCCACACTTAGCAACACATGGAGTAAACAACCATAACTATCATCTGTCTATTTCTAGACTGCGAACAACCGCTGCATGTTTGGATCATAACTGGAGTTATACAAATCCAATAGCCATGCAACAAGACATTCTAGAAAGCTTATGAAATTATCCATAATTCATCTTTAATCATCTTAGCACAAGCATCAACTAGATTACTAGAAAACAAACATTCACAGACATGCAAAACAGCAGTCACTTGCAAAATCTGTAACCGGAGTTTTATAGCTCCAAAAGACATGAACCAAGACTTTCTGGAAATCTTAACAAGCTAACTACAACTTTCTTATTCATGACTTTGGCTGAATCTACCAGCAGCTAGCCCAAACAGATCTAACTTCACAGACTGCTCTAGAAATCCCGAGAGCAACATAATCAAGCTCAGACTTCCAAAAGCTATAACTCTCAAACCACAAGGCCAATTACCATGAAATTTTAACAGCAACTAGATAAGAAAGTTATCTACAACTTTGCTAATATGAAGATTCACAGCAAACATCATCTACATCACTTAATTATCAATATTCCAAAACTGCTCCAGAATCAATAAATCTAAGAAAATAATATACAACTTATATTTGAAATTGCATTCTGGGCAAAACCAAAGTTACCAACAGTTAACTCATGTCAAATGAACATTATAAAACATGGTGGCCAAATCTAAATAAATTATTTACATGCCTTTCTTAATTTATTTAGATAATTAGGTGGGAATATGAACATGCATCAAAAGTGTACAAAAAAATCTACAAAAATTACAGTAGCTACTACATGCATCCAATAGTATACTGTATAAATTTCATGCCAACTGAACAAGCACAGTAGTCTCCACATAAAATACAAAGTGCAAATCAATAAACATGGGTGAGCAAGTTAAATCAATAACTCTAGCATACAGTAAGCATTAACCCTGAAATTTTTATCACAGGCCAAACATGTCATTAACAGAACCTCACCAAAATTTTAGAGCATTTGGAGCAAAGCAACTTTAGTAATGAATTTATCCCTATTTTCTATAGATAATTAAAAACAGCAAAAACTTTTTGTAAACACCTAACATATTTTCACTCCAATGCAAAGATCTAGTTTCAAGGATTCCAAAAAGTCTCCATTTACCTTTTTCTGATTTTTCTACATTTTTCTATGATTTTTCCAAAGTTCATTCCATCAAACGAGAAAAGAAAAACGAAAACCACAGCACAGTCACTGCCATGCGGGACCCAACTGCCAGCGACACAGAACAGGGGACGGCGCGTTGACCGGCGTTATTTCGCCGACGGTGAGGTCGCCGGTGGCATCTTCTACCTTGACGTGACCTACTCGACGACGCGAACACATCGGTGGTGGTAGCGCACGCGGAGACCCACCGGAGCGGAGTCGCCGGCAGCAATGGCGGACGACGGAGGATGACCGGCGGTACGCCGCTCGGTTCCGGCCACCAATCGTCAAATTGACGTGAGCAGCAGATGCACGACACCAAGATGAAGCGAAAACGTCTACCTATTGCGGCGCGGGGTCACCGGAGACGCATGTTCGCGTGCGGAGCACGACGGCGGCCATGGCGCGGCGGTGCGCCGGCCTGCACAGACTACAGTGGCGACGTGATTTCTCACCTAAACGAGCACGGGAAGGAGGCGCTGATGGGTGGAGATGATGGAGCACATCGAGGCGAAGATTCTTGCGCGATTGAACTTGAGAATGGCGCGACGGCGGCGACGCTTCTCAGCTTAAGCAGACACGGCGGCCATGGCGAGCAGTGGAGGAACAGGGAGGAAGGAGAGGCGAGGCGAAGCGAAATTATGAGGGCGAGGGAGCGCTCGGCTTCGGCAGATGAAGGTGGACACCTCGCGCTCGCGTGGGGACGACGGCGAAGCATGAAGGCCACGCGGCGCACGGCTTCTGCGGCGGTCGGCCACGAACACGCCCGAGCGATTTGAAATTTCAGTTCGAAGAGCTTGACCTGCCTAATTCCACCTCAAAAATTTGACTGAACAGCTATCTTCACAGTGATATTACTCCTAATCCGTTGCGAACTAGCGAAATACGTAGTTGACAAAAATTGAGAGCTACACGAGTACAACATTTCTCTTGTAGAACACTTGAGCTGAATCGGCCTAGAACATGAGATACAAGCAAGACAACATGCCTACATCGAAACTGAAATCAGGTTCAGACTTAGAAAAATTTCTAAGTGCTGAAACTAATTCAGGGTGTTGTGTCGTGCTCCACTTTTGAACGTATTCTGCTAAAAACTAGACTTAGGTCCTAAAACAACATTTGCTCCTCAAATAAAGATCTACAACTTTTATTAAGGTGCCATGCATAGATTTGTACTCTAAGCTGACCAAGCAGTTCAAGCAAAGCAGAACTTGTTAAACAAGTCAACACTTGACCAACTACACATGAAAGGAGAATTTGCATAAACTTTCAAAACAAGTTAATCTAGTTTAAGCATTCTAAGCATGACTAAGGTGTTTTCATGACAAGAGGCACACATTTGGTTCAAGGTACATATAAACCTAGCCATGGCACAAGAAACATAGAATCAACATGTATGAAACATCATGTTTCATGAGATTGTTTCATTAGTTAAAAGTGCATGTTTCACTTATTGTAGTAACATGTTTCATGGAAAATGCTCATGCTCATGAATGAGTAAGAATGCACATGCTCATGCCATGCTTTGCACATGCAAATGTGTGAAGTAACACTAGGGGTGTTACAATAACCTCTGCTCTAGTGCTAAATACCGGGTTACGAGATTATACAACAATATACTTGAGATTGAGTGTACTTTATTCATCCCAATCCCTTATAAGACTATGAATTTCTATGGTATGACTTACTGTACACTCCTATGGAATGAAAACTGATGATCATGCCGGGAGTTCATAATTTTCCATGATTTCTCTCAAGAATAAACTTTGGACCCAAGATAGCCTAGCTTAATGGAGGAAGGTAGAGGATGATAGATGACTCTTGTGTGGAGAATTCAAAAGCATTATGCATATAATATTGGAATAATTTAACATGATGTTGTGGTCTGGATTTATGTTACAATTATTGGATTCTTTAGAGAAAGAACATGGTATTTAATATGGTTATTAAGGATGGGGTTTACTACTTCTCTTTCTCTCAGCCCATGCTATTACTCGTCGGCTGAATGATGGAGGAAGCCGATCCTCTAATGTGTTCCAAGTTGCAAAGAGATGACCGCTTCAATGTGTGTTACTGTTTGATGATGATGTCATCCTTGTTATTTTTGTTGGTAGAAACAATAATACAAATGCTTAAAACTTATCTCGTAGCTATGCAATGGATATAGCATGTCCCTGATATTTGAAAAAACAATGGCTCCACACCCACAAAATATGGTCACCTGTAGTATAAAATTGATGTTGCTCAACAAAGGGTGTGTTTAGTTGCCCTGTAAAATTTTTAGAAGCACATTAACTCTTTCGTTTGTATTTAGTAATTAGTGTCCAATCATGGACTAATTAGGTTCTAAAGATTCGTCTCGTGATTTACAACCAAACTGTGTAATTAGTTATTTTTTTACCTATATTTAATGCTCCATGCATGCGTCCAAAGATTCGATGTGACGGAGAAACTTATAAAAGTTTTGAAATTTTGAAGGAACTGAACACACCCAAAAACACTAGTGCATCAAAACCTTTGATGCCCACTATGTGAGCATGTGCTCACGGCGCTGCTACTTTTGTTTCTCTCTCCACATGTTAGCTTAGCCCTTGTTTAGTTCCACAATTCTCCCCAAATTTCACTATGCAAAAAGAAGATTCACTGTCACATCAAAATGTCGGCAAATGCATGGAGTACTAAATGTTGATGAAATCAAAAACTAATTGCACAGTTTTATTGTACTTTGCGAGATGAACATTTTAAGCCTAGTTAGTCAAAATTTGGATAATTTTTACCAAATACAAACGAAATGCTACAGGAATTCTGATACAGTGTTTTTCTCCCTAATTCACCGAACTAAACGAGGCCTTAGGGTAAATCTAGGAATTTGTCGATCTAGACCTAGTGCTACCTCCCTACTGAGAGATTATTTTTTATCTGACTTGATTCGACTTGTCTGCGAGATTTAATTTCACGTCTGGCACTTATGGGTGTGTTCACTTCGCGAAAAGTAGCTGAAAAGTTACTGTAGCATTTCGTTGTTATTTGGCAAAATTTATCCAATTATGGACTAACTAGGCTCAAAAGATTCGTCCCGACATTTACAGACAAACTATGCAATTAATTATCTTTTTTACCTACATTTAATGCTCCATGCATGCGTCGAAAGATTTGATGTGATGGGTGGAAGAGGAAATATTTTGGGTTAGGAAGGGAAGTGAACACGGCCTATGATTCCTGAGCCACAATGTGCTCGGTTTGATTTTTTACCGTCATAGTTCGATTCTCATGTATGCTGAAGAGACCCAATTATTATCCTCGACTCCTTATATCTACAGCAATACTACTAGTATGCTTACATAGTTACATCTCTTCTCATTAAGGGGTAAACAATTTTGTGTTATAGTTTATAGTTTTTTTTAACTTCGCGTCCAAGAGGGTTCGCCATTTGAAGGCTATGCAAAGTCATATGCAATAAAATACTATCCTCCACTTTAGTTTAGCTAGCAATGATAAAAAGAAATAGTATAGCAATTTTGACCACACAGTTTTTCGACAAAATATGCATATAAATACTAATAAAAGTACAGTTCATAAATAATTTTACAAGAAAAAATTGAAGTATTTTTATGTTTTTAGCAAAAAGACAAGCGGTCAAAATTGCTACGAATGGAAAGCATTTTGAGACGGTGAATAATATTTTTGAGCGGATGTACAGAGATACGGCTATACCGTGCATATCGTCGTCCAACGCCGTCGTGAGGCCGATTGGGTTTTCTTTCGTATCTATCGGCTAAAAAAAAAACCCTACTAGAACGACAACGGGAACAGCGATACTGAGAGGTAGAACGTGGTGGTGACGAGAAAAAAAAAAAAGGGCGGCGAGACAATGGCTGGGAAGGAGATGACGCCGAGCTCGAAGGCGGCGGCGCCACCGGCGACGATACGCCTCGTGAACTTCATCTCCGAGGACCAGGCAAGGCCCCGAACACTTGCCTCCCCCCTCTTCCCCTCCCTCGCTCGCTCGCTCGTTGGCCGGGCACTTAGAATCGGAAGGGCAAAACCTAGGAAGAAAATTTGCTGAGCTTTCTGGGAGGTTCTCTGAAATTTCGTGGTTCGAAATAAATTGCAGCTCGATGAGGTGAAGCGGACACGAGGGGAGCGGGTGGAGGACGGCACCGCGCAGCGCGACAAACCCCTCTTCCAGGTGAGGTCACCCCCTCATAATCCTTTTAGACCCGTTGGTTTGGAGCTAATGCGGATTTTCGTCATGCGCTGTGCAGATCCTACAGGAGAACAAGGAGAAGAAGGACGCCGAGTTCAACGAGCGTTTCAAGTACAGTATGTATTGTCACAATGATACCCTGATACCATATTATGCTCTGTGTTTGCGCACTGTGAGCAGAGTTTCTATCATTCGGATTTAGGTGTAGTTTTCTGTGCTAGTACTCATAAGGATGTGATCATGAAGAACTTGGACAAATTTACTCAAGAACTGTGATTTTGTCGCGTTAGCTGCAAGTTCAAGTTGCAGCAAGATCTGTACAGGCTTTACTTTCTAATCACTGAAGCTTGTGGGTAGTAGTAGTATGAATAAACAACTGCAGTTTGACTATTTGCCTTGCCTTCATTTGAAATTATATGGAGTAACAGAAGATTTATTCTTGTTTTAGCGTGATTTGATTGGAAGAAAGTTTGCAGCTATGCTGAACAACCTTTGTGATCTGCTATCCACCTGTTCGATGCTATTACTATTTCTGGGAAAAATGAGTAAAGTACAAGGCTAGGAATAGTGAAGTTTGATTTTTTGTATTAAATTTGGCTTCTTGTTTGATTTTAATTGTTATCTATTCTATCCAGGACCTCCAAAGGCTTTGGATGAGGATGAGACAGAGTTTCTTGATAAATTGGCTTCGGTAAGCATTTAATGTAAACTAGTTGTCTTTGAAAATCACTACTTCAAGATGTAAAACAAAATGGTGTATTGCTGCCTGTCAGCATCCTCACGAAGGGTGAAATATTTAACAACAATAAAATTTTATTTGCCATGTTCCCTGATGTATCTTTATTTGTATACCTGCTTAAGGGTCCTTTTTCCTCACTCCTTATTACCAACTGCTGGGAGCACAAAATCAGGGTGTGGATGGCTAGATCCGTCATGTGTTGTGTACTTTAATAATAAGAAACCCGGTCCATTTATTCACTCATAGCATATGAAGGCTTTGCTTCATAGTTTTTCTGAGGTCACTTTCCCCCTTTCCTTTACTAAAGACTAAAACTAAAAACCCTCACTCAGAAGTGTTCTAAACCTGCAGGTCCCAAAGTTTAACAAAGTATAGTCATCATAGGTTTAAGTGGAACTAAAACCAGGTTACAGCGCTTAGTTTAGGAAAAGGAAAATTGACTACTTGAGCTGCTGCAAAACCATTTCGATTGAGTCTCATGTCAACCCCTTTATCCCTGATAGTATACTACATTCTGTATACCAAATTTGTAATAGGACAATGGCTAGACTTGATAGTTGTAGCCTCAGGCATAAGCTGTATTAGTGGAGGCTTGCAAACCAGCTACAATAAAATATTTAAAAACTGCATTACAAGAAACATTGTCTGCCCAACTGTTTGTCACAATCTCAGATGTATGTTAATATTATAAACCATGCATGATTTGGTATAAATCAATGTGTCTTATTGAGACAGTTTAGAAGTTTCTTTGAGTATCTATTGCAAACATAATGTTCAATTGTTCATATTCCTTATAATGCAAACATAATGGTTGACTAGACATAATGTTTCTTAATATTTACCACTTTGATTGACTTTACGAGAAACAGGAACTTTTGGTTAACATTATGAGGACCAGGAATTATATTATTTATGTTCTAGAAAGGAACTTTGGGTGAGCATGTTAAGGGGGAACAAGAAATTACTACATGCTTTTATTTTTTCCACTGGATGAGTATGGTTATTTCTTATTTACAAATCATAAAACAGTATGTCCGTGGCGTTCAGTATTATTGTGTTGAAATTCGGAAGAGTAGGAAAATAATCTTAAATCCAATCCTAGGGTAGCTTGGTAATCTTCTTAGTCATTAATACTCACATTTTACTAGGAATAGATAAGAGTTACGAACATAAAACATATGGGATCTAAATTATATTATTATTAGTGGTATCCTATAGTCCATGTCTTCTGCAACATTCTTAGTTCCTTGTTTTATGTTACTTGGGCACAGTCAAGAAAGGAATATGAACAGCAGGTGGCCAATGAAGAAGCGGAACAGCTCCGCAGTTTCCATGTGAGTAGCATACTGACAAGTAACAGTTACTACGTCTTGCCCTAACTTTATTGTTTTCGGATGAACTACTTATTTCAACACTGCCAGTATTTGTATCTTCCAAATAGAATCACAATCAAACATGAAATCTTTACTTTAGCTTCAGCCCAGCAGTCTTACTTGTTGCATTTGGATCGCTTGTATGGCATTGTAGCTTAGTCTATCAGATTCATTTTTTCATTAAAAAGGACTAGATGGAAGCATAGAATTTTGTTTATTGTGATGTATCATCTGAATGTTATTGCATAGAATAGCAAATGTGGAGCTCTTAGATGCTCCATATGTGATCTCATTTTTATCTTAAGCTAGTAAACTTTAGCAATCGTTTTTTGTACTATGAGACAGCTTGCTACAATTGTGTTTCAGGAATAGTTAAGACGACTAATTGACTATCTGGTCTCATCCACCTACCATGTGGGTCACATGACTGACCGAATGAGTATTTGTGTTTCAGGAGGCTGTAGCTGCACGGTCCAATATTGTTCATGAACTCGAGACTCCAACAGTATCTAGACCTGAGGTATGTTATGATTCACAGATTCAACATTTAAGACAGGATTAAAGGAAAGCACGTGCATACATTAGTGCTTATTAAGCGCACTCCCCTACCATTTAATAATTGAATTTCTCATCATGATGCTATCAATGGAATATCAAAATATCTGTTCCACCAATGTGTCCAGCTGAAGCTGAACTATGCTTGCACCTACCCCTGTTCAGGAGAGCAGACCTAAGCCACCTACGAAGAGGAGCCAGCCCGCACTCCTGAAGAACGTAATAATTTCCGTGAAGCCGCAAGCCAAGAAACCAAAGGTTGAGGCGGAAGCTAAGCCTGCTCCCGAGGAGCGGCCTTCAAATGGGCATGACGCAGATCAGAAGCAACCAGATGACACAAAAGCAACACTGGGCTCTCTGGTGGCTTATGACGACGACGACGATGAAAGTGGCGAGGATGATGACTGACAGTGGCGTTGGAGAGATCAGGTGTGGATACCGCAAGATGACTGACAGTGGCGATCAAGCGCTCAGGTATGGATACTGCAGAGCTTACTGGAAGAGATGCCAGTGAAGCTGCAGCCTGTGGGGTTTCCTGGAGGAGAGGCAAAATTGGCTTCTCTTACATTCGAAAGCCTTTGCGGCAATTTTCTTGTATGTATTGTACAATTCGAACATGATCTGGGAACAGTACTAATGATTGGTAGCACGTTGTCTTACGAAGGAACCCTGTAGCAAGCAGTAGTTGCAATTTATCTGATGAGCGTGTTTTCCTTCCCCATGGACGTTTAGAAAACTGGTGATAGGTTTACCTAACCCCATCAGTTGGTTGCTGGCCCAAACCACCTAGCAGATTGGAACATGTAGCAAAAAGGAGAAGGAAACGATGTAACATTTCACAGCTCAATATCTTGGGAGAAGACGCTACGCGTTTTGGAAGCAACTTATGAAAGTGACAGAAATCGGACTGGAAAACTATAAGCCAATTGCAATCCATGCAATTTCCCGGACTGGTGATGTGCCTTTGACTGGTGGGAAGATGTACGACATGACTGCTGCTGCTGCGGTACGTACTACAAGCGGGGCATGGCTTGGGTTGTGCAGTACGCGTTGTACTGACGAAACAAAAAAGGCAGGTCCGCGCTTGTGTACTCCGCTCTGCAATATCAGGCGCATCGTCGTACTGAGTACTGACGAACGCCGGCAGGCGGCAGCTTCAATCCCTGCTTCTCTAGCAGTACTGTACTGCACTTGGCTGCGGCACAAGTATATATAGATCTCCAAACTCCAATGTTCCATGGAGGTGATGGCATTAACATTAGCATTAGTGGTAGTTTGGCAATGACAACGGCCACCACCAGGTTTCCAGGTTTGGTATAAACAGAGGCACAGGTAAAAAGAGCGAGAGATAGAAGATGGGTATGGTTGGAGACAGGGATGAGGCAGAGCATGGGATGGGGCCATCAACATGTCCTCCGCTAGGCCGCTACTGCATTTCTGTTTGCTTGCTCACAAAACGGAGGGATTTGTGAGAGTTATCAGGCAGAAAGAACAAAGAAGGTGCCTCCCTGGTGAAGTGGTGATGGCCTGACCTGAGAGGGCTGAGAGCTCAGCTGGTGTCCTGGTGTTGTTGCTTCCTCCCCTGCACTGCCTCTTCCCTGGCTCCCCACCGTTGCCCTTGCCCATCATCTCTCTCGTTATGCTCTTGTATGTTTTTTTGCCTGCATTCTTTTCTCCGTAGCAGTATTACTTTTAGTTGTCTTTACAATAGTTCTAATAAAAACTGCAGGTCTGCAGCAGATTTGCAATAGTTCTAATAAAAACTGAGCACTGTACGACATTTATTCCACCACGACGGGCTACCGTGGCAAATTATCCCTTGTTTTCTGCTAACCAAACTCAAGAATCTTCTGTCTAGAGTGTACTTTCAGGAAGGGGAAAAAATATTCGGTCTGCATCTTCGGGGAGCCTGCATGGACAATTGGACATCACGTCGCTCCTATTATCCACAGAGCTCGACGCTCAAGGACTAAGGAGAAGGGCCAAGGTGCCAGCGATCCTCACCATGCCAGACCGGAGACCGAACGTGAGCTTCCGATGCCTCGGTGCCCAAAGAACAGGAAGAAAGGCGAGAAACAAAGGATCCCATCAGCGCTCCCCAAGATTACACGTCGAAGTTTGTCAACAACCAAAGATGGCTTCTGACAAAAATGATTAGGAGGGGCAAAGTGGTCATAGACTCGTGTGGATTGAGATGAATACGAATAAAATCAATTAAGTCTCAGTACAATTCTATTCTTTAGCTTTAATGTAGATCTACTTCCTGGGCTACTAATTTTTTGTTATTGCCCGCAACTTAGTTCCTCTGAATTGGTTCCAATCCTTCTATATAGTCGAATGGAGGACTCTCGTTATTCCCAAACGCTGTACAATCTCTCAGTATATAATGCTGAAATCCGGTGTTGAGTGCAAACATGATGTGAGCTAGTACTTGAGCAATTAAGTGCTGCTTTAATCTTTGCATTAACATGGACTCCTGCAGTTATTAGTATTTCTGTATTCGCAGTTGCAATGTCATGCTTACAACAGCTATTACAATAGACACTTACGTTTCTTCGTACCTGGCGACTAATCTTACAGCGTGCCTTCTCCAGGATTGTTGTCAGTTCATGACAACCTTATCCTGTTCTGAAACTGCAATGTTAAGTAATTCTGGATTTCAGCAAACCTGACATGCAGCAAACTGTGGTTGTCTTCAACTATAACACCTAATTTTCTGACTGCTCTGTGCTTGCGGACACAATCTGCATCCAGCGTGATATAACCAACAACAACAACAACAATGCAGCCTTTTGTCCCAAGCAAGTTAGGGTAGGCTAATCCAGCGTGATATAACCAAATTAAAAAAAATATATGAACTTTAGCGTAGTAAGCTTTGTGTTTACACCATTGAAAGATCCCTAAAACTAGTACAGGATACAATGGTAGCAAGACATGGGGCAACATAAGCACCAAGGAGTCCATAACTATTTAGCAGCTATCAGTTATCTAAATTGCAAAACAAATTACGGCCTATTTAATCAGCGGTTCAAAGACAAAGGTGGATAAGTATACTACCTAAACGTACAGGACTGATACATAAGAAACGTTGCTTTTTTAAAAAAAATCAAGGCTTCCATATTTTCATCATACAATCCTCAGCAATGGTGGCTACTAAGTTCCTGTGAGGATGGTGCGTAATGCCTATGACATCCTTCTCATGGACCTGCGAAATCCAGGGTAGCATGTCAAGGTACTTAGTTATATTGGTTAACTTGGTAGTTGATAAATCACAGTGACGAGGAACAAAAGGATTAACAAATTCGCAGGATCTTGGGCATACCTTCATCAGATGCTCTAGTTTACCAGATTGGTAGCTAAAGCAATACATGTTCCTGCAAAACAATAACTCCCATTTAGATGCCACTATAGACCAAGATAACAAACAAAAATCAAACCATTAGTGATATCCTCACATGTCTTCACCAACACAATATATCCATTCTCCTTTTGGGGAAACTGAAGCTGCAACAAAATCTCCCCCTTCTCGCTTACCTGATGAGAAACTCTTTACAACCTGAAACAAATTTTCAAGGTAATCATAACCAAGCACTAGAAATAACAGCTAAAATGGCTGTCATATCCTTGCCTTGCTTATCTTCTTCAGCCTTTTGTTAAACAAATTAAAACAAAATTTGCACAATTTGGTTAATTTCAATTTCACCTTTTTTCTTTTTTTAAGGTAAGTGCGACTACCCCAACTTGCTTGGGACAAAAGGCTATGTTGTTGTTGTTGTTGTTGTTGTTGTTGTTGTTGTTGTAAGGTAAGTGCGAACCATCTAATGAACAGAGGATGTTATTGCTATTAGAAAATGTGCTATATATTGCTTTATTTAACATTAACAGTGAAGCTAACAATAATTCAAAAGATCATCCAGCAAGCATAATAAAAAAATTGCTGACAGATAAGGCCAGATGGTAAATTATGTTTCCAAACAATATAGAGGTGAACTAGATTCCAATAGATAACCCTCCATTTTGCAGGCAGAAAAAATAGGCCAAATAAAAAATAGAATGTGCATTCAGAGTACCTGTCCTTGTAAAGTCATGATGAATATCGATGAAGTCTTATTGCAGACAACAATGTGATCAGTATTTTTTGGAAATAAATGGACAGAATTAACAGATGCATCTCCTCCCTGGAAATAAAAGGACACATGGGTAAACATGCATTTACTAAAGGTTATACAATATTAAGTCACACTTGGAGAGCGTGAGAAGTCAGTACCCTCAAAGGAGGTGGTGGCTTGAAAGTATGCAAGCAATCTGTTGTTTTAGTATCCCAGACCTACAATGAGGAACAATAAATGAATAAAAATGGCTGTGAATTGTCGAACAATTGAAACTTGAACTGTAAATATGAGACAAGAAGATCAGCACCTTAACAGTACAATCACTGGAAGCTGTAATGACACGGCTACCGTCAGTAGTGAAGATGGCATAATTCACATAGGAAGTATGCCCTCGAAATTCTTTTAGCATCTTTCCAGACTTGAGACCATGTACCCTGGCAAAGAGGGAGGAAGAATAAGCCTTTAATTCTTTTCAGGATATAAAACTGCATGGAACATGAATGAATGCATGAAAACTGAAATCTGAACCCAATCCAAAAGAAAGAAAACAACAACAACAACAACAACAACAACAACAACAACAACATAGCCTTTTGTCCCAAGCAAGTTGGGGTAGGCTAGAGATGAAACCCAAAAGAGACGAGAAACAGGGAGACACATAAAGGGACATAAAGGGCACAAGACAAAAGAGGTCACGGTTCAGGCACGTTGATTGCTAATCTCCAAGCGCTCCTGTCCATAGCTAAATCCTTGGGGATATTCCACTCCTTAAGATCTCTCTTAACGGACTCGTCCCAAGTTAGTTTAGGTCGACCTCTACCGCTCTTTACATTATCGGCCCGCTTTAGAACTCCACTACGCACCGGCGCCTCAGGAGGCCTCCGTTGGACATGTCCAAACCATCTCAACCGATGTTGAATCAATTTCTCCTCAATTGGTGCCACCCCAACCCTATCCCGAATATCGTCGTTCCGTACTCTATCCCTCCTTGTGTGCCCACAACACCAACGCAACATACGCATCTCCGCTACACTCAATTGCTGAACATGTCGCCTTTTTGTAGGCCAACACTCAGCACCAATTCAGTGCAGAAATAGCAGCCTGCAGGGCGTTGCAGAAACAAACACAATTCAGTGCAGAAAAAATCTCATAGTTCAAATTTGTGAAAAATCACCTGGTTGTTTGATCACTCTTAGTACAAACCTACTTAGGGCAATCCTTATGAATTTATCTATGCAAAAGTCCAAGCTTAGATTTTTGTTTAAGCTTGATAAATGGCAACACAAACTTATTAACACAGATGGAGATGAAGACTGCAAACAGAAGCTGGATACTTTAAAATTCAGTTGCAAATTTTAAATTGGGAAATTTGGCTTGCTTCCATTTCCCCAGTTCAGGCAAGGAAAAATTAGTTTCAATCAACAGTCTTAATGAGTAGGCTTTTTGTTTTTCAAATTTAAGTTTATCTTATAGCAAATGGGCCCACTACTTAAGTATGTAGCTCAATTCTTCTAAAAAAAATCCCAACCTATACTGTAGATTGATTGGATTATCTTAAAAAGGACTCAAAGGAAGGGCTGATAAAACAATTGCAGCAATGACTAGGATACTGCACCAAGATACAAAAGCCATCAAACAAAATGGGAAAAACATGAAACTTGCTCAAACTAGCAGTATCATCAACTCTTTGTTCCCAAGAGAATGAAAGAAGTAAAATATGACGAATGATATTTCAACAGTAAAATTAGGCTGGTAGTTTATGGTTATATGAAACCTCGCGGTAGTGTCAAAGGATGTACTCAATATTTGGGTTCCATCTCGTGAAAATGTAACACTTGTAACACCTTTCGAATGTGCACGCTCAAGGCGCCGCAAGCACTGACCAGTCCGTATACGCCAAACCTGGGAATTGATGGAAGGAGAAGATTAACATGGAGTTAATTGTAAAGATTACACCAAAATGATTATGGTGAGATGCTGACCAATAATGCATAAAATTTACCAAATTCCGTTGGTCAGACCAACTTACGTTGTTATATTATACCGGATGATTATAGTCACACTCATATATGATCAACGCATTTACTAGTAATCAAATTTTGTTAAGTGTAGTCTATGTAAAAACTCGATCTGCGGGGGGTAAGACAGCCCCTGAGCACTGCATTTCAGAAGAAGACCTTCTCACTCAAGTCGACAAAACCCCCGAACCCCTACCCCACCCATACACAGCGGCACTGTAGCCCATGTGAGAACAACCACGACCGGGGCCAGACCTTAGACCTGTGATTTCACATGGGACAGACGAGGGGATTTTTTTCAACCCCAGCTCCAGGACCTAAGGAGTGCTACTCAAGCCACCAAACCAACTCTATGTAGAAATGTATTAAATGATATTATAGTACTACACTATCAATACAACAGCAATATACACCACGACACCTTAGTCAACCAGAACTTAAGAAAAAACATTTTTGATAATATAATAAATTTTGTGAGCAATCTGAAATCAAACTCACATGAGCAACAAGTTCAAACTTTCAAGGAGTGCATGAGTTATTACAATATGAAGAAAAATATTTAAAATGTAACACATATTGGTAAGGGACTATTCTCCTTTAGTGAAACAAAATATAGGATTTGATAGCAAGGGCACCTTAATCATTCCATCCTGTGCTCCAGATGCCAGCATTTCAGAATCCCTACTAAAATCAACACACAGCACAGGTTCTTCGTGCATCATAAAGCTTTCCTGAAGTGTTCATCCAGCAGACAGTACATAAAAAGTTAGCACCTTATCCACAACAACAACAACAACAACAACCAAGCCTGTCAGTCCCAAGCAAGTTGGGGTAGGCTAGAGTTGAGACCCAACAAACACCGTCAGTTACGGTTCAGGAACGTCAATAGCCGTTTTCCAAGCACTCCTATTCAGACATAGGTCTCTAGGTATATCCCATTCTTTCAAATCTCTTTTTATTGTCTCTTCCCAAGTCAACTTTGGCCTTCCTCTGCCTCTCCTCACCTTATTATCTTGACTTAGAACTCCATAATGCACTGGTGTCTCTGGAGGTCTCCTTTGTAAATGGCCAAACCACCTCAACCGATGTTGGACAAGCTTCTCTTCGATAGGTGCTACCCCTAGACGATCACGAATATCATCATTTCGCACTCGGTCCATCCTTGTGTGACCACAAATCCAACGCAACATACGCATTTCTGCAACACTCAGTTGTTGGACATGTCTTCTCTTTGTGGGCCAGCATTCTGCTCCGTACAACATAGCGGGTCTAATCGCTGTTCTATAAAACTTGCCTTTTAGCTTTTGTGGTATCCTCTTGTCACAGAGAATGCCAGAAGCTTGGCGCCACTTCATCCACCCTGCTTGGATTCTATGGCTAACGTCCGCATCAATATCTCCATCCCTTTGTAGCATCGATCCCAGATACCGAAAGGTATCTTTCCTAGGCACTACTTGACCTTCCAGACTCACGTCTCCCTCCTCCTGTGCAGCAGTGCCAAAGTCGCATCTCATGTATTCGGTTTTAGTTCTGCTTACTCTAAAACCTTTAGACTCAAGGGTCTGCCGCCACAATTCTAGTTTCCTATTTACCCCCGCTCGGCTTTCATCAACTAACACTACATCATCGGCGAACAGCATACACCAAGGGATATCTCCTTGGATGTCCCTTGTAACCACATCCATTACTAAGGCAAAGAGATATGGGCTCAAGGCTGACCCTTGATGAAGCCCAATCTTAATCGGGAAGTAGTCTGTGTTACCACCATTTGTTCGAACACTAGTCACAGCATCGTTATACATGTCCTTAATGAGGGTAACATACTTTGCTGGGACTTTATGCTTGTCCAAAGCCCACCACATAACATTCCTTGGTATCTTGTCATAAGCCTTCTCCAAATCAATAAAAATCATGTGTAGGTCCTTCTTCTGTTCTCTAAACCGCTCCATAACTTGTCTAATTAAGAAGATTGCTTCTATAGTTGACCTTCCGGGCATGAAACCAAATTGGTTCATGGATATCCGCGTTGTTCCTCGCAAGCGATGCTCTATGACTCTCTCCCACAGCTTCATGGTGTGGCTCATCAACTTGATTCCCCGATAATTAGTACAACTTTGGATGTCTCCCTTGTTCTTGTAGATTGGTACCAATATGCTTCTTCTCCACTCCTCAGGCATCTTGTTCGATCGATAGATATTGTTGAACACCTTAGTTAGCCATACTATAGCTATATCTCCGAGACATCTCCACACCTTGATTGGAATACCATCAGGGCCCATTGCTTTACCCCCTTTCATCCTTTTTAGAGCTTCTCTGACCTCCGATTCTTGGATCCGCCGCACAAAGCGCCTATTGGTGTCATCAAAAGAGTCGTCCAACTGGACGGTGGTGTTCTCATTCTCACCATTGAAAAGCTTATCGAAATACTCTCGCCATCTATGCCTAATCTCATCCTGCTTCACCAAGAGCTGCTCTCTCTCATCCTTAATGCACTTGACTTGGTTGAAGTCTCTTGTCTTCCTATCACGAGCCCTAGCCATCCTATAGATGTCGTTCTCTCCTTCCTTCGTACTCAAACGTTGGTACAGACCCTCATATGCCCGTCCCTTTGCTTCGCTCACCGCTCGTTTTGCAGTCTTCTTTGCCACCTTGTACTTCTCTATGTTGTCGGCACACCTGTCATGGTACAAGCGTTTATAGCATTCCTTCTTTTCCTTAATAGCCTTTTGCACATCTTCATTCCACCACCAAGTGTCTTTTGAATCGCATCTATCCCCTTTGGTCACTCCAAGCACCTCTGGAGCAATCTTCCGAACGCAAGTAGCCATCTTCTCCCACATGTCGTTTGCATCCCCTTCATCCTGCCAAGGGCCCTCTTCAATAACTCTTTCCTTGAAGACCTTTGCTGACTCCCCTTCCAATTTCCACCACTTTGTTCTTACAATCCTAGGTTGTTTAACCCTACAAGCTTGCACCAGAAAGCGGAAATCAGCCACCAACAACCTGTGTTGAGAAACTACGCACTCTCCAGGTATTACCTTACAATCAAAGCATGTTTGTTTATCTCTCCTTCTTGTAAGGACAAAGTCGATCTGGCTAGAGTGTTGGCCACTACTAAAGGTCACTAAATGAGACTGCTTCTTCCTAAAGAAAGTGTTGGCTAACATGAGATCAAAAGCTATAGCAAAGTCTAAGACTTCCTCTCCTTCCTGGTTCCTACTGCCAAAACCGAAACCACCATGAACCGCCTCATAACCTACCCTTGACGTACCTACATGACCATTAAGATCCCCTCCTATAAAGAGCTTCTCGCTACTAGGTACCGCTCTAACCAAGCCATCTAAGTCTTCCCAAAAAAGCCTTTTCGCACTGTCATCCTGGCCTACTTGGGGGGCATACGCACTAATTACGTTTAAGACCAAATCGCTAATGACGAGCTTAACTAAGATGATCCTATCCCCTAGCCTTCTCACCTCCACCACACTATCCTTAAGGCTCTTATCAATCAAAACTCCTACCCCATTTCTATTGGAAGCTGTCCCTGTGTACCAAAGCTTGAAGCCGGTGTCGTCCACCTCCTTCGCCTTCTGACCCTTCCATTTAGTCTCTTGGACACACAAGACATTTACCCGCCTCCTAACCACTGTATCAACTAACTCTCTTAACTTACCCGTGAGGGACCCTACGTTCCAGCTACCTATACGAATCCTAGTGGGTTCGACTAGTTTCCTTACCCTTCGCACCCGTCGCTGATGCGAAGACCCTTGCTCATTTTTCACCACACCCGGGCGCCGATGTGGCACGCCACTAAGGATGCGACGGCCCGATCCTTGCTCTCTTGACACCGTGCCCAGATCACGACACGGCGCGTCACGGGGGTGACGACCCAGCCCTTGCTCATTTATCACCATACCCGGGATCCGGCATGGCGCGTCGCTAAGAGGGTTACGCCCCAACGGAAGTCTATTTGGTCTCATCTCCATAAGAATAGCTGGTTTTTACGTCTGGCTCGCCACGCCTATACACAACCCTCCTCCTTTACCGGGCTTGGGACCGGCTATGTTGAGACGAAAGTTAGCACCTTATCCATGTCTGATTAAATAGAATGTGCATATTTAAGTCCTATAATAAACTTATAAGCACTTACATCAGCTTGGTATTGAAGATCCTTTTTAAGCTTTCCACTAAGATAATCCCAGACCTGAAAATTTAGAGAACTTAAGTCAAGCTACATCAATGGAGCTGGCATGCAAAGGCAGAATAGAAAGCCACTTACTTCAATTATTCCATCCACTGAGCATGAAACAAGGTACTGACCATCAGGTGAAAATCGAGCACATTCAGGATGAGTTTTCTTCCCAAACTACAAAAACAATGCAAGGTTATAAACCTTAGTAAACAAAAGCTTGATAAGAATACTCACTTGACATCATGTGAACTATATTCTGTCTTTCAGCATGCGACTGAAGATGAAGAACCTCAAACTACATCTTAATAGAGGATTATTCATCTTGCGGATAACAAATCACAAGCAAGTATAAAGCAGATGTTCAGTGTTCTTACTTCTATTATTTCATTTTATGACAACCCAAGTTCAAACGTGTAGAAATCATCACATGTTAAAGCCCACCCGATTAGTCTAATGTAACAATCGGTATCAATGTTTCCAGTACCTTCTTTTTTGCGTTACTAAGATTACGCCTTTACTCTTTGGAGCTGCTAGATACTAAAAAAACTCGGCCCGGCAGGGGAAAGACCTCCCCCACGGCATTCCACTTAAGAAGAAACTTCTCAGTAGCCCGAACCGAGAAACCCCCCGAACCCTGGCCCCGCCCTGACACTAGGACGGTTGACCGTGGGCCCCGTAACCTGGGCCGGTCCACAGACCGTCGCCGCAGGCTGGAAACGGGCCGTCACACTAGTGCTTTGGCACACGGGACCAGCGAGGGAGGTTTTTTACCCTCAGCCGGAAATTCGCTCCCACTGGGATTCGAACTCCGGACCTGAGGGGTGCCGCCGGAGTGCTAGACCAGCTGATCTAGACACCCTTTGGCGAGCTGCTAGATACTAAATACCTTAACTCAGCAACTTAGCTTTTCATGTTTCTAAAGTTCATATTAATTACTTCTTACTATCAAGTAAAAAAGAGGCAATATAAGAAGAAAAGTAAATACTATCAGAAGCTAAATCACCTTTATTTGATGAGATAAGGAAGTAGGATATGTCTCTTCTTCATCTTGCTTCATTGCAGCAGTTCCTCTAAATAAATCAAACTGTGTGCCAGGAGGCAACAATCCTACGCAATAGGAAAAAGATTGAGAAACTCATGACTATTTCATAACAATTATATATATACACGGTAGCAGCCCTTTAATAGTGTGCAGCAAAGAGAATACCTTGGTGCTGTTGCCACTTCAAAGCCTGACCAATCAGTGCCATAAGACGAGATGGCGGTACTACTGAGACTTCAGAAGCAACAGCTGAAATTAGCACAGCAGAGGAACAACAAATGGTTAAAAATTAGGATTGCAAAGAACAAAATTCCCAGGGTAGCTAATACTGAATAAAAGTAGGACCAACTTATTTACGTCATCTAAGATATTAATCAGGAATCTCTTAACTTTCAGATCTCAAAATTTGCTTATAAGTGCTGAAAGAATTATGGTACATTAATTATGAACATCGGCTCCAAACTCTAGAAATAAAAACACAGCATCGGCAAATAAGACATTCAGCAAGCTCACCTTGAGCAATCAGTGCTCGCCGCTTCTCCTTGGTGGATTCTTGGTAGGCCTGTTGGCAGAGTGATATTCCAGTATTTCAACATTAAGATCAGGGAGGAGTACAAACAACATAACACAAATAACATAGCAAGATAAACTTGCCAACCTCATTGGGGTCGAAGTATGTGCGGACAAGGAGGTGCTCAAGGCGGAGGTACCGCTCAGGCTGCTCCTGCTTCATGACACCCATGACCTGCGTCTGACGGAGGATGGCACGGGCCGTGTCAAGCTCACGGAGCTCAGCCATCTCCAACACAATCTGCTCGTAGAGGTCCTCAAGCTTCTTGCGCGGCAGCTTGAGCTGCGCAACCTGGGGAAGCACAGCGTCCCAGCGCCCGGCATTGATGTCGGCGATGAAGGTGTCGATGCTGTCGACAGTGTTGAGGGAGACCTGGCACTCGTTCTGCAGCGTCTGGAACGTCTGCTGCAGTGAGTTCTCCTTGCAGAACTGCAGCACTATCTTAACCACGCTGCGCACAACAACAACAAAAGCATCGCGCTCAAATCCTTTGTCGACCTCAAGCCACTAGTGCTACAGCAAGTCAGGCGGTGCTCGGATAGATTCAATAATAAGGTGTGTAATTCCCAAAATAAAATTCCATCGATTTATTGCGACACTGAAAGGTAGTAATCGGCCGCGGACGGACGGATTCAAGAAACAAGCTGAAGCACCCTAGTAGGGTTTAGGGATTCATCGGGTTGCTTCTCTCGTGGGTTCGCTAGTACAAAGGGGGCCTTTAAGGCATGGAAGGGGTTTGTACGTACTCGCGGGCCTCGATTTCGAGGGTCGACGCCGACGACGCCATCTTCGGCTTCTGCGGGAGGCGGCGGCTACTACGGCACCAGGTAAGGCAGGTAAGTCGGGAGCGGCTGCCGGAGAGGGAGAGGAACAGGAGAGGAGAGGCGCTTTGGTGACTTTGGGTGGGATGGGCTTCGGCGATTGGGCCACGGAAGAAAGGGCCACTAGATGTATCGATCTATGCTTTTTCTACGCGGGCCTTATGGGTCTCATTTGGGCGGAGCACAGTTTTTGTGGTTTGCTTTTCTATTTGGGCTCATTTGGTTTGGTGACAAATGGGCTGACAAGCCTGGTGGCCTGCCTTGGTTTTTTTTTTTGAGAGGAAACAGAACTTTCCATTACTCGACGATGCTGAATCGTCAGCAATTACAGAGACCAGAATTGGTCCTCCTTCGGATTGCTTGAGCTACCTAGGACAGCCAACTCATACGCTACCGTATTACAAGATCGTGGTCATTGCTGGACTAAAAAGGAATTAAATTTTAAAACCAACAGATGCTGCAAGGTGATCGTTTCCTAGAGCAATTAACAGGAGGTATTTGAAAAAATATTTTCCAAATGTTTGGCAAGAAGACCAAAGTGCTTCTCAGATACATGTTGATAATCAAAAGTGGCCTATGCCTAAAAATGACTTCATGATAATGTTCCTAATGTTGAAACAATCAAGAAACACATTTGGAACACCGCATTCAAAGTTTGGAAGGCAAAGAAGAGTGAAATCGGGGCTAGCCTGCCCGAACCGATGTGACCGCTTTCCCAAACCCGGCCACGCCAGTTTCCCTGTGACCGGCCCAACCAAGGTGGCCAGGCCCATGAAAACCAGCCAGGCCGGTTTCCTGTCCTTTTTCGAACCAATTTGTTTCCAAATCGGTTTTGAACCTATTTTCTACATGGCAAACTTGAAGATTGCATTTTGGACTTGTTTAATATTGGGATAAGACCACTCCCTTTATATAAATAAGGGGATCACTGCCGTTTGAGGGATCCAACATCCAATCGACTTTTTACATCTACGGCTCCTTTTTGCTTAGCTTTTCCAATCTCTTGTTGTTCGTTGCATCTTTCCACAAGATCTAGCAGTGTTTTAGGTGGCCTTGCCGACCTTAGGACAACCTCAAACGCGCACCTTCCCAACAGGTCTTCCTTGGAGGTGTTCCCGAGTTCTTGTGATGAAGGACGGGTTTCGAATCGGCTTAACTGATCCCATAAATCGGTCTCACTAATTTTGAAGTTGCTTGCGGCATGTGATAGGTCGTGTGCGACCTCGGACGTGCTTGGCTGCTTGCTCTTGCCAGTGTATGATCCGATTGGCGACAACAGGGGAAGTTGGTCTTCAAATCGTAACTAAGTCCATAAAAAATATTCTAATATTTATAAAAGAAAACAGATAATGCACTAGCCAAGTTTCATGGTACATTTATTAAAAATAATTTGACACTGCATATGTTTATGCATTTCTCTATAAATAAACTGAATTAAATTTAAAGAAATTTACTTACATACATACAGCAAAACTAAAAGCAGCACACACACGCGCGCGTATAGATGCAGTAATGCACACGAGTTGTCCGTGGATGGGATGGGACTTGCGACGTAGGAATCAAGTTGATGCACACGTACGCTTGACTCCACGACGACAACCGCAAAGCCGCTGTCCACGTACGCCGAGCGTGATCATCACCTATATTTGTGTGCTCACGTACGATCCTACCGAAACCTACCTTTAATTTGCCTTTCCGAAGCGTGATCAACTACCTTGTTTCTTCCTTTGCTTGGGCCTTTAATTTGCTCTTTCCGGCCGCGTACCTTGAAACCTACACTTGAAGTCTTGAACCATCAACGACTGCTATACTCCCTCCCTGCCGCCTGCAATGCCAATATCTGTGACATCTGACGTTACGTCCACTGATCGAGCACTGGCGTATATGCATGCATATATCAGTTGCAAGTTGCCTCATGCTTTTTGCACCTTGTTGTTCCAACAAATCTAGGAAATTGTAGCTCTCGAGCGAGCACCGTACCGCACTACCGCATGCAATTTTTCATGAGTATAGCACCACGTACTGATGTAGCGCACACTATAGGAAAAGTTGCATGAAAAGATTAGCAATGCTGTCGGTCATTCACATTTTTAGCTGGCTGGGGGCCCACAACTAGAGTTTGAAGATAATTTGAGATTTTTGGGTAATAATAATATATATTTTTATGTTTTTCTTTTTTATTGTAAGATGCTTCTTCCCTATTAATATATGTCCCGCATGCTCTTGTCGTCGGCTCTTCGAAAAAAAAACTTTTATAATATATAGTGACGACACTGATTTTCTGAAAATTTGGAACACAAATCAATTAATTTAATCAGGGCTATCTGTATTGTTGTATTGTGTATAATTTGACAAGTCCACATCCACGGTTATACTTAAGGGAGATGTTCCTCAGTCTCTTGTGCGTTGGCAAAATTAAAGGACACTGATGTACTGATTTGTTCCAAAAATATTGTAGCAAGTTGATTACTCTCTTTGCAACAGGTCAGGTAGATGCGTGCGACTATGCGCTCAACAACCATATACAGCCATACATACAGGGACAGGGAGCATCAGCACTGTATATATGTGCACGTACGTATTCACCTACGGCATCGATTTCGGCCGGGCCGGTCGCCGGACAACTCTCCATGACCCCACCACTGCAATGCAAGCGGCGCGCGCAGTCCCACGTCCGCAGCCAGCGGCGGTTTCTGAATTCTGGTACGAACTTAAACAAATATTTATTAGGGCTCATTGTTGGCGGGGTATGAGCCCTCGAATCATTTCGGTTTGCTGAAGCATATATAAGACCCCGTTTAGTTTTCACATAAATTTTTTTATCCCGTCACATCAAATGTTTGACATATGCATAGAATATTAAATGTAGATAAAAAAACTAATTGCACAATTTGCATGGAAACCGCGAGACGAATCTTTTAAGCCTAATTAGTTCATGATTAGTCATAATTGCTACAGTAACACATGTTGCTACAGCAACCCACATGTGCTAATGACGGATTAATTATGCTTCATAAATTCGTCTCGTGGTTTCTAGGCGAGTTATGTAATTAGTTTTTTTAGTATCCGAACACCCCTTCCGACCTCACAAGAAACATCTGATATGACACCTAAAAACTTTTCATCCACGAACTAAAAGAACCCTAAATTACGTAACCTCCTGAAGATGATTTTGTCGAGAACCGAACGAGCCCTTAGCGTGTATTGGCATTCAATTTAAGCAGCAGAGAGGACTGAAGACGACCAAGTAAAACCCTGTTTGGTTTCTGAATCATTTAGTTTAACTCTCATCACATCAATGTTGCGGCAAATATATGGAGTACTGAATGTAGACTAATTACATGCATGTCGGCACATATTAGGAGTAATTTACGAGACGAATCTATTAAGTCTAATTAATCCAAAATTAAAAAAATTTATCAAATAAGACGAAAGTGATACCGTGTTCGTTAAACTTTAACGGCTCTCACCAAACGTGCCCTAACAAGGCACGTAGCTTTCGTTGTTCCGGTGCCACCTCCCCATCCTCCGCGCGCGGGCCATGGGCCATCATGGGCCATGGCAGCTGCGAGCTGCCGGCCGGCGCGCGCGGCTGCGACGTGGCTTTCCGCGTCCAGTCGTTGTTACCGTGCCCCACACCTTGGGCCGGGCCCTTTCCGTCGTTGCTGCACTGCACCTCCGACGTCCGCACGATCTGTCGCTACCTGACTACCTGAGCGAGATAGCACTAGCAGCAAGGCAACTATGCAAGTCATCACATCGCGCTCGCGCAAGTCAATCGTCACATCTCATGCATCCATCTACATATAATAATGGACTCTTGGACATGCATATATATGACTGACAGTAATATTGAAAAAAGTATGAGAGTGCGCTTACCACGTAGACATGATCTCTACCGGGATCCTTTTTCTTTACTTGGCTTTATATTAATTATATATATATTTCTTTGCTACGTAAGACCAAATACAAGATACTCTTTATACTCTTCATAATTGATACAAATAGAGATTTTGATGAAAAAATTTTCATCCCAATAACTTCTTTAATTAGATTTTCAAATATTATCGTCCTTTATGCCGGATTTCTCGCTAGCTAAAGATCGAAACTCTCTAGAGTAAGGACAAGGTATAGATAAGGTATCAGGGTGCAGAAAAGGTATAGAGAGCGATTTTTATTCATGACTCTCTAAATGATAATTTAGAGAGTGAGTTTAAAAAAGACTCTTGGAGATGCTCTGATTACGTCCTTTTTAGTGGAGTTTTGGCCGACTCAACATTGGCTCTTCTGCACTGTAGCTACACTACAACATTGAGCCGAGCAATTTTTCTCTCTCTTTTCAAAGTAAGCTAGAAGCTAGTAAATCTTTTTTACTTCACCGGCTTTGGATCCTCGACGTATTGTAGCAAGAAACTAGAGCCAGAACCGGTAAAACTATGCCAGAGAAACCCTTAACAATTTAAGTCCCTCCTTGACGGGTGGATTCTGGTCTTGTTTAATATTATGCATGCCTTGTTTTTTTCTTTCAAACCATAGAAAAATCCTTACATTTTACATGTGAACAGAGCATATCTTAATATATCCAATCAGATTCAAAGTACTACATTTAGACATGGGTGCTTGTATTTTTTTTTCTAAATTATTACAGTTTTATTTTATTTTTTATTTGGTTTTTAGGGAAGGATCACATTATTAACTGGTCCTAGAAATATAATCGATTTCTTGAGGTTCCCAACTATCCGTAGAAATTAATTTATAGGGACGAATGACCTTACCAACTGTCTCTATAAATCAATTTTTAGATGTAGTTGCTAAAACACTCAATTTTCAGAGATCATTTAGATAGCAACGATTGCAAACACAACCTCTATAGATCAATTTTGACTGTTGATGTGCTGCAAAAAATGATTTGTGCAGTAGTAATTAGAAGGACAAAAAGAAAGAATGTACGAATTTAATTTAACCTCCAGCTGCCTATACCTAAAAATCCAAACAAAAAGTTGACAATAAACAGTCTAGAATTGGTTAGCTTGAACAATTGAAAAGCCAATGGTGGGATGAGTCTTAGGAACGAAGACCGCCAAAGCTACGATTCATTAAGCACATTTATATTAATTTAAAGAATTTTCTTCTTTTGGTGGTGCCTAGTCTCTTCTGGACCAGATATGATGATACTAGCACCATATCATATCCCAGCCCATCCCTTTCAGCAAACAGACAGGCTAACCAACCTGATAGTGCGCAGTTAGTTCGGGCCGATCAAACGCGCCACCACCGTACGTGATGTTGGCAGATGGATTCTCTCAAGCATCTATCTATCTCGTTTTGCACAAGGCTCCTACTACCTCTCTGACTCTGAGTAGTGAGGAGGCAAAGGCAACACATGTTTTACACAACAAATGAGGTGAGAAGATCACTGTGGATGATGACCAGTCACCTGCAGATTATTAGTAAGCTGCAAGGCATGCTTGCTTGCTTGCTATCTGCAACGATTTGGTTGGCTGGAGGCAAGACCCTGGCAGGCATAGTGCCTTCTTTGACTGGCACGAAAGTTTGTCCTTTTCACCACTGGGCCAAGCAACATCTAACAAAGTGGAAACGGTCCTCATCCTTCAAGAAAGCTGGAGCTGTTCTTGTCTTTATTTCGTTTCAGCTCCTTTGGGCTTTGGGAGACGATAGATAGATCGATGGATCTAGCTAGGGTGTTGGGTACGGCGTGTGTTTTCATTTTCAACATGTTTTGTTAGGAAAAGCCGAAAAAGTGAGCCCTCTTCCTTTCGGTCCTTAGTTTAGGACAATAGAAAGCTTTATTTTTATTTATTTATTTTACTTCTTGGATGTTTACAAAAACTTCAACAAGCGGTCATTATATTCATTGTTTATTATTGCTATGACATGGTACAAACAATCCCTAACTTAAAATGACAGTGCTAGCGCTCGGACGTCCGGACATCCACGCCTGCACTCCGTTTCACACGCCACCCGACCCCACGTGGGGACCACTTGCGCCCCCTCCATTTCCCATGTCTGGACGCCTGCGCTAGGTCGTCCGTGCTCCTGCAGCTGCAACAGGCGGGCAGGTGGGTTCCCAATAGCAACACACGATCTACTTTTGAAACATCAAGATGAAACATTTGCAACATCATCTGAAGACAGATGAAACATTTGAAACATGCGTATGAAACATTGTAAAAACACTTGAAAAAAGTCATTGCAAAACATATGCAACATCGAGAAAAATACACTTGCAAGATATGTGTGAAACATATACAACATCCAAATAAACACACTTCCAACATATGTCTAAAGATAGATGAAACATTTGGAACAGACGCTTGCAACATAAGTGTATAACCGCTACAACATGTGTAACATCCCGATCTACTTTTGCAACATCCATATGAAACACTTGCAACATACTTCTAAAATATCTAAAACACTTGAAATATATGGTTGCAACATGCGATTTAAACGCACTTCTTCTTGTTGCTTGGAGAATGGAGGCTCATTGGCATATGGAGTTCACCGGTGTAGAGCTCGCCGCTCCGGCAGAGAAGACCGCGGCAGGCCTCTACACTGTGTGGGTGCGTGGGTGAGTTCCATTCCGGGCGTCACGAGCTGTGCGCGAGTGAGTTCCGCCCCAGCCACGACAAGCTAGGCAGGCGGAGCGCGAGATGTTCGCGGGCAGGCTGCTATGAGCTGCACGCGGCGAGCTCCACCACGGCTATGGCGAGAAGGGCAGCCTCCGCCCTGATCAGCCACCACGAGTTGCGCGGGTGGAGCGTGCGCTGTGTGCGGTATTTTTTTTTAAGTTGCGGTGACAAGGACAGTGGCGAGTTTTTCCCATTTTAGTTTGGAGATTTTGTGAGCATTTCAACAAAAAGGAGTCATTACTTTATTTGACTAATGTTGCTATGCTTTGGTACAAACGAACCCCAACGAAGAAAAACAGAGCTTCCTCTGCATTTTCTCCTACTTAATACTCACTATATATTGCTTCTTTGATATTGTACTTGAAGGAGTTGGTTCCCATATTTAAGGGCTATGATGTGCGCCTCTAAGAATCTTCTTGCTTAAATGTATGGAAACCACGGAGCGGCACTAACATCGTGTTTGGTTCACGTTTTTTTGCCTCATTATCGGTTTACAATGGAACTGGATCAAGTTACTTCTCGTTTGGTTTGGCTGTCACATAATTTGTTGACGCGGTATGCAATATAACCCTTGGGAAGCATGGTATCGTCCGTCTCTCGGCGCTAACGGTTACTTCCTCCATTCCAAATTATAAGGCATTCCTGAAGAGTCAAAACATCCTAAGTTTGACCAAAATTATAGAGAAAATTACAAATAAAATTATAACATCAAATATGTATACTATGAAAATATAATTAATGAATAATTTAATGATACTTAATTTGTGTCATAAATATTATTATCTTATCATATAAATTTGGTTAAACTTGAGATCCTTTGACTCTCTAAGATTTTTAGAATGCCTTATAATTTGGGATCAAGGGAGTACGTCCTGCACATCTCTCTTTGCAAAAGCCAACCAAGCAAAATTGGTTTCCAATAGATCGCAACCGATACAGTGTCACCCATTTGCATTAACATTCCCGCTCCTCCAAATGAACCAAAACAACTGTTGTGATACGGAAAAAGCCGTGGTTACAACTTTGAGAGCAATATACATAAGTCACATACTCACAGTGGAGATGCGGACCCTTCGGGCAAGATTTAGGATATGCAGTTGTTGATGAAAATAATGTTCTCCCTGGTGTTATTATCATCGTGCAAATTCGCCGTTGACAGCAGCAACTGAAAAGACACTCACTGGCATCACATGCCATGTCACTGCAGCTCAGGTGCTATTCAGTCTCCGTGCCACATGTATTTCGCTGTCCGGTGGGACCCGCTCACCGACCCCGAAACTCCACGTCACATGAACGGTCGCTAATCCGCCACCTGCCCGTTTTAACCCCTTCCCCTAACCCCCCACTAATCCACCACCTTTTTAGCATTTTTTTTTATTCACACCAGCGCCGCGCCGCTCGCTGCAAAAACAAGCAGAAGCAGCAAAAGGAAAGGAGGAGTCACCAACAGCTGCTGCTTCTGTTCTGTTCAACCTCCCTCGCCCTCTGCGTTTTGTGCCGTCGCCATTTGCGATTTCTTTGGAGGAAAAGGGAAGCGAGCGAGCGCGGAAAATACTCCACAGATACCACTCACCTACCGCTCCTCCAATCCGTCGTCCACCAAGCACAAGAAGCTTTGCATATCTCCCTCGCCCCTCCCTTTCCTTTTCTCCCTCCTCCGTCCGCACAGCGCACGCGCAGGCAGGAGGCCGCCGCCCGCCAGGAGCTCCGTCTCTATCTCTCTCCGCTGGATCCTCCGGCCTCTCGCGGTCCGGTGGAGCGGAGATCCGGCCGCTCGGGCGTCGGCTGCTTCGTCGTTCTGCCGGTGAGTGAGTTGGCCTTCCTCTGTTGGAATTGGAATCTTGGTGGGTTATTCTTATTCCCTCTGCCTCTGTGAGCTGTTCTTGTTCCCAGTCAGATCCAAATGTCCCCGGTTCCCTTCCTCTATCTCTCTGCCCATTCAGTTTGCTGTGGATTTACCTGTAGCGCGGATTGGTGTGATTAGCTTCTTGTGCTTGTTGCACAGCGTTCAGGATCATGCCATTCGGCCCCCCTCTTGGGACCAAATTGAGGTTGCTAGTGCATCTTGTTATTTTGAAAAACACACACACACACAAAATAATTCTTGATGGCTTATTTCCCACAGCCGCCACAGCCGCAAACACGATGGATGGAAACTAAAATGTGCTAGCTGTTGATCCTTGCGTGTACCGGTACCCGTACCGCCATCGCCATCGCTGGAATTTATTACCCCCTGTACACGCATCGGACTGGATTGGAGCACAGCTGGGAGTCCACCTTCCCTTGCTTCCCTTCCAGCCCAAGATAATGTACTCCCGTGTACTGCCCGCCTTAACTGCTCCCATTTAGTCCAGGCAGCTGTCCTTCCTATGTGCATGTTCCGTGGATCCAGATTCATGCATTTGCATTTTGCTGCGTGCAGTTGATATTTCCTGCATTGTGTGATGTCATTTCTTGGCCTACATGGGCAGCTAACTCGTTCGTCTGTTTTTTTTTTTCTTTCCCTTTGGTCTGTAGGAGCAAGAAGCTGGCATCCCGCCATGTCGTCACCGATGCCCTCCCCTACTCTGAAGGATCATCTCTCCACGCCTACAGGCCCCTTGCATCTCAAAATATGGGAGGTCATATGCATTGCCTTGGGGGCTTTCATGGTGCTCGTCTTGTTTGTCACCGTGTGGCTCACGATCAGGAGCAAGAAGAGGGTAAGGCGGCGTGCATCCGCAAATATCCCGATCACCCAAATCCCTGCAATTTCCAAGGAAATCAAGGAGGTGAGGGTGGAGCAAGTGCCGGCAAGCGACTTTGTGGCGCATGATGGCGTCCTCCTGACGATCCAGGACAAGTCCAGCGACCGGGATTCGGACAAGGTCATGGCCCATTTGGGTGTTAGCAAATCGAGGCGTGGTGATGAGAGCCATTCGGGGTCATTTCGCTACATGGACAAGGATGCGGGATTCCAGTCAGCTGAGGAAGGCGGCTCTGGAACGTTTCGGCAGGCTTCAGCTAATGCCATAACTGCTCCTTCACCTCTGGTTGGCTTGCCCGAGTTTTCATACCTTGGTTGGGGTCACTGGTTCACGCTGAGGGATCTGGAGCTTGCTACCAATCGCTTTTCAAAGGACAACATTATCGGTGAGGGTGGATATGGTGTAGTTTATCGTGGCCAGCTGATCAATGGCTCTCCCGTTGCTGTCAAAAAGCTTCTCAATAACCTGTAAGCCTTCCTTACCTAATCTCAGTTTGTTTTTTTCCTGTTTGTTCTCCCCACATCTTGTCTTCCTTAGCCATCATCGTACACCAATAGTGCGTTTAGTTCCTCCAATTGATGTTTTGTGAATCTATAGAGGTCAAGCTGAGAAGGAATTCAGAGTAGAAGTTGAGGCTATTGGTCATGTTCGACACAAGAACTTGGTCCGGCTTCTTGGTTATTGCGTGGAGGGTACCCAAAGGTAATTCCTATTACAGCTGCAATAAGCATGGCATTTTCTGACACCATTTTTAACTTGAAATGCAATTTTCAGGATGCTTGTCTATGAGTATGTGAACAATGGAAACCTAGAGCAATGGCTTCATGGAGCTATGAGTCAACGTGGCTCCCTTACATGGGAGGCCCGCATAAAGATTCTTCTTGGGACTGCTAAAGCGTTAGTGCAAAATACACTTTAACCTTTTGTTACCATTGTCTCTTGCATTATTTTCTCAGACCACCTTAGGATATTAACGCTGTAAAAGTTCTTTAAAGCTCATTATCTTTCTACACGGGGATAATTCTGTTATAGGAATTAAACTATATCATAACACCCCTCAATTCAAAATGATTAAGCGTAACTGAGATTCAGCTAAAAACTTCTAATTACTATTTGCATTGCCTTAATTGTTGCTAAACTTGCATAATATGTTTTCTCCTTTCGGTTTTGTCATGTGTGAATGATTGAAATGAAAACAAGAATTTTTTAATATTTGTCCGCAGGCTTGCTTACTTGCATGAGGCGATTGAACCCAAAGTTGTGCACCGTGATATCAAATCCAGCAATATTTTGATTGATGATGAATTCGAGTCCAAAGTATCAGATTTTGGTCTAGCCAAGCTTCTTGGTGCTGGAAAGAGTCATGTCACCACTAGGGTTATGGGTACCTTTGGGTATGTTCCACTATTCGTGAACAAGGTTTCCATGAAATTATGTTAGTACAAGGTTATGATGCTGTGAATTGACTCACTGTAGGTATGTGGCGCCAGAGTATGCAAACACTGGACTCTTGAACGAAAAGAGTGACATTTACAGCTTTGGAGTTGTTCTCCTAGAAGCAATTACCGGAAGGGATCCTGTTGACTATGGCCGCCCACCAAATGAGGTATTGATAAATTGGTCAATATTCTTTGCTTTAGTGCTAACCTATATGTTAGACCTTGCTTGTGTAGTTAGATATTATTTGGTTTGAAGCATTAGGAGACATCTCACCAAATTGAGTGATACTCTAAAGTTCTGTTCTATTTCTGTTGGCACTGGAATGCTTTGTGTTGGCTAAGAAATTGCTCTATACATCCAGTACATAGTTCATTTTGTGGCTGCCTGTGGATCCTTCATTCCTTCTCATAATTCATGAGAGAACGTTCATGACAGAATGTAATGTTGACTGGATTCAGTATTTGCTGTTTCCTTCATGTGAACCTTCTGATCAACCTGCTCTCTTTTTTTGCTTACTAAAGTATGTGCATGATGCTTGACATAAAAGGCATTTTTTTTAGAAAAAAGACATAAAAGGCAAATGAGAGCTTACTGTTGAAATGGTTGTTGGCGTGTTCCTTTAAGAATTTTCTAACAACACTTTGTGGTTGGTCATGTATAAATATGCATTGTGTCCATCCATATTGCTTGTTCGAACTGATAGCTTTGCCACTGTTTTACATAATTGGCATATTAATATATTCAGATGAAGTGGCTGGCTATCCTAGAATTGGAAAAGGCTACTGGCAGTGTTATTAGTTGTGTCAGCCTTCCAGATCATCGTAGCTAATACAAATCTCAAGGGCCAATTTATATCAACTATTTTCTTGATACAACCAGCCTAAAGTAGTAATGTTTCCATATATTGCTATCAGTAACCATTCTTTAATGAATATATTACTGTGTCGTTTAGAGGTCATAATAGTATATGCGTAAATAGCACAAACGCTAAAGTGTTGTCCACAATTTCAGTGAGAACTTAACAATGGCCATGTCTATTTCACCTCCATGATGCATTCTTTCATGAAAATAGGAAATGCTATCTTCCACTTGAACATATTTTTGCCATTTGCAGGTGAATCTAGTTGACTGGCTAAAAATGATGGTTGCCAGCAGGCGGTCAGAAGAAGTAGTGGATCCCACCATAGAAACACGACCTTCGACGAGAGCTCTAAAGCGTGCACTTTTGACAGCTCTGAGGTGTGTGGATCCAGATTCAGAGAAGAGACCGAAGATGGGTCAAGTTGTCCGGATGCTGGAATCGGATGATCCAATTCCTCGAGGGGTATGTCCTAGCAAAAACAAACAAACAAATAAATAAGAGATCTCAATAAATAAATAAAATGGAAATCCTTGTTTAGTTCATAGTTCATATACTGCTGGTTTCCATTATACTTACTTCAACTGTCATACTGAGAATGTAAATTCTCCCAAGCAGGACAGAAGATCTAAGCACCACCGTGGAGGGAGCACAGAAATGGATTCGCAAAGGGACAACAACTCCGACACAGAGAAGAGCGACAATCCAGATTCGAAACCTAGCAGGAGCAGAGCATCCTCGTCCAAATGAGCACACCAGCATTTCACCTATTACAGTCTTCGGTACATTGCATGGTCCAGACTACTTCCATTTTACATTGCTGACGAATTGGTAACTGAAAGCTCTGAAGCTTGAATACACGAGCTGAAGAAAGAAGATCTACTTTTCTTTTCTTTTTGTTGTAACGATTTATGATTTATTTGTAGAGAAGGTATTGGTTTTTTACTTATCAATGTGTACTTACCGGTGATCTTGACAATTACTGCTGTAAGTTTTTAACATTGTGTACAGGCGTAGCATCATGAATACTGGCGGAATCCCCGTAATATTTGTAATGATAATGTTTCAATTGAAAGCCTCCCTCCCATTTGAGCCAATAACATATGGTCAATTTACCCAGAACAATCATAAAAGGAAAAAAAAAAACCGAAGAGGTAGTCCAGTGCAATACTAGATGTCTTTAGTTCAATCATGTCTCAACGAGGGAAATTGAGCCACTTGTTACTAACGTAACTTTTCTAGATTTAATTAGCTCGAAGACCTAATTGTCAGGAGAAAAGTAATATTTCATAGAATAAATTAGTCATCACATAGGGTATAAACCTTTCCGTATTCATACCCCTTGCATATTTGTGGAAACGAAATTTTGAAAGTCCTCAAACAAGGTTTAAAATTCTATTTTGAATAACCCCACAAAGCTTCAAAATTCCCTAAACTCAGCTTGGGCTGAATCTCGGCCTATCTCTTTTTCATTTCTCAACCCATGTCTCCTATCGGGTACGGAGCTGTTTCTAGCCCAGCCTTGATGGCCGTCCTCCTTTTTGCATATGTTGAGTTGGCCCATTTCCTAGTGTCAGCCTGGCGTGTCATCCATGGGGCCCGCGTGTCTTTTTTTTACGGAATGGCTAGCGCCCGGACGTTCGGACGCAGCTCCCCCGCCCGCGTCCCATCCCATGCCCCGTGTTCGCATCCCGCACCACGGCCATGCATCCACATCCCGCCCAGCACCGGCGCCCGAGTCCGTCGTAGGACCGCGCCCCTACGCCCACTCCGCTCCCACATAGGGAACCCATGTGGGTTGACCCACGGCTGCGCCCCAGCAGCAGCAACATGCGGCTGTGGCAAGCCGCTGTCCGCCAGATACCGACGTCGTGCAACACCCCGATCTACTTTTGAAACATATAAAATATTTGCAATATATGTTCGGAACAGATGAAACACTTGAATATGCGTTTACAACATGCGTATATAGGCATAGCAATATATGCAACATCCAGATCTACTTTTGCAATATCTAGATGAAACACTTGCAACATAAGTATGAAACATATGAAACACACGCTTGAATCATGCGGGTAGAGTCATAGCAACATATGCAACATCCAGATGGAACACTTGAAACATACGTCTGAAAACACCTAAAACAGTTGAAACATAGGCTTGCAACATGCTATATTATCATTGCAACAAATGCAACATCCCAGATTTACTTTTGCAACATCCAGATGAAACACTTGAAACATAAGTCTGAAACGTTTGAAACACTTGAAACACAACGTCACCGATGACCACGACCTACCTGGTAGGGAACCACGGTAGCTAGCAAACTCGGGTCAGGGGGATGTCGAGAGTTGCCCATCGTACACCCAGGCGTAGACGCAGGGCCCGACGGTGCGAGGTGGATAGTGGCGCGGTGCGGGGCACAGAGGAGCGCGGGATGGGGGCTAGGTGCGGGCATCCACGTTGGAGAAGGACATGGTGGCCGGAGAAGGCAAGTGGCGTGGTGATGCGCCAGTGGCGGTCGCATGCGTTGGTGGGAAAAGAAGATGTCGCAGCCTTTTTGAGAAACCTTGAAACACTTACGGTGGGGCAAAGCAGCCACCGCCTCCATCGGGTGCACGCTCGACACCACCCAACGGCTCGACACGTGGCATGCTGCTCCATCGGGTGCACGCTCGAACCGTCCGTGCTTCCATTCGGCCACCAAGCTAATTTAGAGTCTGCAGCAGCCACCGCCTCGTTCCAAAATCACATCAAACCGCTCAACCTCACCTCCATCCACCCGTTGTTGCTATCAGGGAGGCCGGCGACAGCAAGAGCGCCTCTGATGAATCTGATTCCGACGAAATTGCATCTTTGCTCTCCCAGATGGTGATCAGGAGCCAGCCAGACAGGGAGCAGGCTTCCCCCGACCCCGAGTTGCTGAGCATGCTGGAGGACATGGCACCACCATCTGAATCATCTCCTGACGCCGCCGGTGACCAAGCTGATGACTCCGGTGACCAAGCTGATGAACCATAGATATGCAGCTTCCCTAGGTGGCGAGGCCACCTCTTCTTATTCGTCTCAACATTTGGAGGGTTATTCGATCTTTGTGATGGTTATGTGTTTCAGGCAATGGAGTTGCTTTTTCCAATGAGGAAACAGCGGGCCGCTAGGGGCGTTCGCGACGCCTAGAACGACGAAAGCTTCACTAAGCGCGTCGGGTCGCAAATTTCGGATCATATGTAATAGACACGCTTAACTTCAGTAGCTAGGGACTGGCGTTTCGCTTTCGATGGCCCCTCGCCACCGTCGTAGATCGCCTTTGTAATTTTTTCAAAAAGAACTCCTTTCCTCTTAATAAAAAACAGGTTAAACCCCGATCGAGAAAAAAAAAAAGACATGCGCCCCCTAGGAACCACCAGATCCATGTTAGGAACACAAGCCTGCATTGTGCTGTGCCCGTCCCGTGGGCCGTGGCTGTCTGAGAGAACATTTTGTGTTGTGTTGCAGATCGATACGCTAGCTAATAATTGAAATGGAATTCAGTTTTGGTTCTTCCTGGATGACGCTAATAGGACATCGAGTCCAGGGGCTGCTCCTGTCCTGCCCTTGTTTGCATGTTTTTCTGTTATATACTCGCCATTCCCCCATAAACTACAACTGGAAGTCCAATTTACCGGCTGCTTCCACCGTTACATATACCGGCTGGCATCATAGTTATAAACTTATAATACTCCTAGTTTGCAGTAACAGAACAGCAAAGAGGATCTGCACATAGGAAGCCAAGTGCTGCATTTTTGCATTCCAAAAGAGAGATACACCTAGTTTGCAGTAACAGAGCCGCAAAGAGGATCTGCACATACGAAGCCAAGTGCTTCATTTTTGCATTCCAAAAGAGACCAAACAGTAGGTATCATCCATCCATGATCCATCGCACGCCATTTTCTAGAACAGGTTGATGACAGGGCACACAAGCAGGGGACATCGCTTACAAACAATGTACAGGACAAGCCACATACACAGAGGCATGGTGCAAAGCTCTTCTCGGCGCCAAGACTCAACAGTCATGACGCAGCAACGCAACGCAACGCTCCACAAGACGGTCTTCTTCCTGAGCCCAAAGTCGTCACGTCACACACAGGACCATGGCCATCGTTGGTGATGAGGAATCACAGTCCAGATCGCTCTGCTGCTGCAGCAGCGGGGGAGGCCGACGAGGCAGAAGGGCGGTTGCCGGGCCGGCTGTGCAGCAAGGGGTTCAGGGCCTTGACGACAATACTCATGTTGGGACGGAACTCACCCTCGTACTGCACGCACAGAGCGGCCACAGCAGCCATCTGGTGTACATACGAAAACAAAACATGGGTAGGTAACATGGTAAGAATCATATCATCAAGATTTGTGTTTATCTTTTGTCCATCCAGATCACATACTGTAACAACTTTTGGAACGGAGTTTTTCAATGACAGTACTCTTCTGCAGTGCTTTCGGAGCAGGATTAAGTGTTACGTTGTGAAATTCCACTTTCAGGTTTACATGGAAATAAGATTAATAATATTTACCTTGGCTACAGCCTTTGGAGGGTATTCATCTCCGAGCCTTGGATCCACGCATTGCCTCACCTTGTCTTCACTAAGCCTCGGTGTAGCCTTCATATATAACCAAGAATTTAGTTGCTTTGTTCATCCTTGTCAAAAACTTTTAAAAAATTCCCAGGTAAATGGAAAGGCCCATACCCATGTCACAAGGCTCTGCTGGCCACGGGGCAGTGTGTGGTCAACTGGCTTGCGACCGGTTAAAAGCTCCAGCAGCACAACTCCAAAGCTGTAAACATCACTCTTCGTGCTAAGCTGTCCAGTCATGGCATATCTGAAAACCCCAAGAAAAAAGGGTAAGAGAGTGTTCCCAAATCCTAACTAAAGATGAAAGCACATTTGGGATGCATACTCTGGTGCATGGTAGCCAAAGGTGCCAAGAACACGAGTAGAGTGGAGGCGCGCAGCCATGTCAGGGGCCTGGTTTGAGATGTCAAAGTCCCCGATCTTCGCAACGTCATGGTCAAAGAGTAGTATGTTGCTGGACTTGATGTCACGGTGGACCACTCGAGGGTCCGCCTTCTCGTGGAGGAACTCGAGCCCACGAGCCGCACTTACGGCAATCCTCGCTCGCTGCATCCATGACAGGACTGGCCCTGGCTGAGCTCCCTTGACACCCTTTTTACCTGTGGACATGGATCATGCACACATCAGCCCAAACTCAGCAGGCTTGATTGGATTAGGCATCAGCGACAGGTTCATAGTAGTTAGCATGGGAGTTACTGCAAATGGTACCTTATGGAACTAGATAAATGTTTTCACAAGCAATGAAAATGATAAAAACACTGAGCTTATGGAAGGAGATGGAAGACTTGCTCCCTACCATGGAGGATATCATGCAATGATCCCCTTGTTGCATACTCATAAGCAAGAACGCGGGTGCTCCCTTCGGCACAGTATCCAACGAGTTGGACAACATTCTCATGCTTCAATCTTGAGACAGCTGAAACCTGCAAAGGAAATGGGAGTGAGAACTGGAGCATCAGAACGAGGAAACATTATATAAGAGAAGTAAAGGTGGCACAACCTGCACAAGGAATTCTTGATCAGTCTGTTTGCTGGAGTCAAGCTTCTTCACTGCAGATTTCGTCCCATCTTTCAGTACACCAAAATAGACTCTGGCATATGAGCCCTCGCCAATGAGTGCATCACTGCTGAAGTTCTTTGTAATTTCCTTCAACTCTTCCAGGTGAATGGCCGGTACTGCAATTGGCTGAGCTCTGCCTGTGGGGACGACAGGGGTTGGGGCTGGGGGCCGGCTAGGTCCAAAGTTATCAACTGCATACGGGAAAAAGGAAACGAAGATCACGATATGTGCTCAGGAAACCCCTTTTGTAGTACTAGTAAGCATGATAAATGTTTGTTTAACTTCACTCATATATCTTTATGTTTCCATGGAACCAAACCTGGAAAATAACTAAAACAGTATCTTGTATGTTCAGGGGAACAGGATTTTTGTACCACAGGGTACACAACAAAACCCTTAGTACCACCACAGTCAAAATAGGTGGCAATCACATTGCAGAGTTCAGTACAACATTCAGCAATCAATTCACCCGGCTCTTTTGGATCCACTATTTGACACACCAGGACAGGTTTTCAGTGAAGTAAATCATATTTAGTCGTGTCAAAAACTATATCGAATAAGGATACAGAAATTCACTCAGAGGTAATAAGGATTCAGGAAAGATGAAACAGAGATCATACATAAAAACTCATGTTCACGAAGAATTGTTAGCATGCTGGTTCTATAGAATAGCTTTTCTTAGCAAAATAATGCAATGTACTGACGACAAAGACTGTAAATATGGAAGGAAAATGAAGTTCTTCGAATAATGCAATGATAAACATGTTTATGACAATGTAGTAACAAATTTAGGTGGACGACCGAGTACAGTTGAATGGCATGTTTATTATGTCCCCCGGTTCTTTAAGAAAGGCAGAAAGCTGGGTAAGCTAATGTCAGACAGGTAGTTGCATTTCTTATGCCAAAGAATTTTCTGCGAACATAATAAATTGTTGGAAGACAGACAGAGCACCATCCCCTTTGCATTGTTCGATCAGGTAGTGCCATGCACATTTTGTGAAAATCAGTGCCTTGATTGTATCACACAATTAACTTTTTTTTTACTGAAATCCACAAATTAATCGTTGTTACCATGACAAGAAGTGATGAAAAGAAGAGAGAGAGAAGTGGCAACCTTGAGCAGGGATAGTAACATAGGCATCGTCATGCTTCTTCCTCCTGCCAATGTCGTCGTCATCGGCCACGCAGCAGCATGAAAAGCATCCCATGGCCGGCTCCCTAACCTTGCATAGCACATAGAAATTTACTTGACTCCTGTATCGAACCAAGAACGCGCCAAACATTTGCATTTCACACATTTATTGAAACTGAAAACTGTCTGCATGTCCACGAGCTAAAAAAAATATATCGATAGATTTCAGAATGTCTCGCAGTAATATATGTAAGATACGGCATTTGCGTACGGGCGCTGAAGAAAACGAGAAGATAGAGATGGACTGACGGAATTTGCCATGCGAATATGCGATGAATTTAATCGGAGTTTTTCTTTAACACCAATCAGTAGGAAAACGTACGTTGAGACGAAAGGCAAGGAAATAAAGAGGAAAACATACGTTGAGACCGAATATGCTCTATCACCGCTTCAAGAACCTGACTGAACGGTTACCGTCTACCTATCCGGCGAGATCGAGGATCGAGAGACCAAGCCGGCGGCGACCAATTTCTTAACAAGCACGAACAAGGAGGGTAGAGAACAACCCAAAAGTCTTGGGAGAAAAGGATAAAATCCGACGGAGTTCACCAGTTGGCATGTGCGATTTAAAAATTTTACATGCCAAGTCAATTAAGAAAAAAAAGCAACAAGAAAGGCGGCGATAACTACCTTTCTTCCTTTTTCTTCGACCTTTGATCTTGGGGGAGCGAGAATCGTAGTACCGGATGGGATCAAGAACAATGCGAGGGGAGTGCTGTGCTGATGGCTGGGCTGCTGGTGAGAGGAGGGGATGAGGAGGAGGAGGAGGAGGAGGAAGAGGAAGGGACACGACGCGGAGGCCTTCCCTCGCCGCCCTTCCTTCCCCTTCTTCTCCTCTGCTGTGGGATGCCTGGCCTGGCTTACTTGTTGCCGTTTCCGTTCCGTTTTTATTATTCCCGTTCCCGTCCAGTCCGTCCGTCCGTCCCTTCCTCGCCTCGGCTCCCACCACCGCTCGCCAATTGGAATGCACGCAGCACACACCCCTCTTCGCTTTGCTATTCTTGTCACCTCACCTGCTATGCCCGTTGCCCGTACATACATGCAACGTTTACTACTGCTGATCTGGCACCTGGCTACCTGCTGTCGTGGATGTACGTACCAACACAACTCCAGCTTCCTATCTACGGCCGTGTTTAGATCCCAAGTCAGGGTCACGGATTCGGCTCTGGCTGCTACAGTGTTTCTGTCGGAACACTGTAGCAGCTTTTGTTTTGTAGTGTAAAAAATTGTTCAAAAATTGATTAATTAGACTCAAAATGTTCGTCTCGTAAAGTACAACAAAACTGCGCAATTAGTTTTTTATTTCATCTACATTTAGTACTCCATGCATTTGCCGACATTTTGATGTGATGGAGAATCTTCTTTTTGCATAGTGGAATTTGGGTGGTGGAATTGGGAACTAAGAGCCTGTTTAGTTCACAAAAAGTGAACCTAAAAAGTGCTACAGTACCTGTCACATCAAATCTTGCGGCACATGCATGGAGTATTAAATGTAGACGAAAGAAAAAACTAATTACACAGTTTAGTTGTAAATCACGAGACAAATCTTTTGAGCCTAATTAGTCCATGATTGGACACAAATTGCCAAATAAAACGAAAAGTGCTACAGTAACCGAACCCAAACTTTTTCACCAACTAAACAAGCCCTAAACAAGGGCTATAGAGTAGTACGTAATAAAAACAAAAGCTACAGTTTGATAGAAAAATGGAAAGCATTTATCCCTCGTTTTTTCCTCATCCACTTTGAAACTTTAAATTATTGCTTAGTATAGTAAGTTATCCACAATTTTACATGCCTTTTTACACCTTCGGCCTTGTTCGGATGTTATCGGATTCATCTTAATACACATGTGTTAGGGTGGATTGAGGTGTAATTTAGTTGAAGTTCCACTCCAATCAATCCCAGCATATGTGGATTGGTGCGAATCCGACTACATCTAAACAAGTATTTGTGTGCTCATTCTGTCAATTATTTGTTGTACCGATGTTTATTCTGTAAATCCAAGTTCTGTATATCCAAACCTCCCCGTTCTTTTGGTTGGCAGATAATAGACCACACGGCAAGTCTATACTTTTTTTTATGTTGATCATATTGCCGGAAAAACTTTGATCTAAAATACTCTACTTTCTTTAGAACGCCTCTTGGGATTTCAAAGAAAGAAAGAAAGCAAAAGCTTAGACTAGATAAGACTGAATTAATCAAGACCAATCTTCCACCCAACGATAATAGTTTTTCTTTCCAGCTACATAGTCTCTTCTCAATCATTTCTTCAATTATTTTCCAATCTTTGTTGTTGAGCTTCCTATAGTGCATTGGTATTCTCAATTATTGGAAGGGATATGTACCTATTTTGCAACCAAATAATTGAGAATATCGTGTCTCACACAACTTGGCTTGCACAAAAACAGAAGATTTCACTTTTATGAAAATTTATCTTTATACCTGATAATTGTTCAAGTATGCAGAGCAATAACTTTGTATTCATACCTTGTGCAATATCATGGTCTAGAAATAAAATAGTGTCATCTGCGTATTGCAAGATAGATAAATCATCCTCTATTAAGTGTGGTACAACCCCACGAATTTGACCATCTTCCTTGGCCCTAGCAATGATGACAACCAACATATCCACCACTATACCAAATAAAATAGGTGGTAGTGGGTCACCTTGCCTTAAACCTTTCTTAGTTTGGAAGTATGGGCTAACCTGGTCATTAACCTTTATGCCTATAAAGCCTTCATGTATGAAGGTCTTAATTCAACTACACCAAGTATGAGAGAAACCTTTCGTTCTTAAAGGTTTGTTGGAGGAAGTCCCATTTAACTTTGTCGTAAGCCTTCTCAAACTATATTTTAAAAATACTACCATTCAATGTCTTCCTATGAATTGTGTGCATATAGTTTCATAAAGAACTACAACTCCTTCCATGATATTTCTACCAAGGAGGAAAACCATTTGCGAGGGTCGTATAACTTTCTGGGCTACTAGGGCAATTTGGTTAGTGACTACTTTGATAAAATTTTGAACCTCGCATTAAGAAAATAAATTGGACTGTATTGCTATAGTTGTTTGGCCTCATTGCCTTTAGGTAACAAAATAATTGTACCAAAAATTAAATTATGAATAGGAAGCGAGTCCCGATGAAACTCATGGAACAAAGCCATCAAATCTTCCTTGATCGCATTCTAAAAGACCTGATAAAACTTTGCCAGAAAACCATCTACGCCTGGTCCTGAGTTATGGTTCATTTGGAAGATGGCATCCTACACTTCCATCTCTGTGAAATCTTGAATAAGGATCTTATTTTCTTGTTCTGAAACTTAAGGGATGTCCCCTGGTTTGGACTCATCCATTGACACAAAAGACGTACCCTATTGTAACACCTCAGGTGTTTAGCTCCTTAATTGCATTGCATTTGCATAAGCATAAGCAAGCATCATTCATTTCATGCATAAGCTTAATATGTTATATTTCATGTGAAGTAAAAGTGAGTAAGGTGCAACACACAAGTACCTTATGTGCAATTTCCTTTGTGAGATATGTCAACCACTTTAGTGTAACATAATTAGCAAGGGTTAAGCAACACACTCATGCAACATGTGCAACATGAGCTTGCAACATTTGGGTGAAAGTATGTGACACTAGGAATTTTGTGCAACCAATGTGTAGAGTGGCTAATTAGGTCTTATAACACCTTAATTACATTTAGGGTAAGTAGTGGAGCAATGTTCATGTTGACCAAAATTACCAAATTGCCCTTCCAAATGTTGTTGACTAAATTGGACCCCTAGAGTGATCTGGTTTGACCAATTAAAAAGTCTAGTTTAGAGATCTTGCATGTAGGAGCAACCTTAAGCAAAGTTGTAGAGAATTTCATAAGGAACAAAAGTTCTAATATGGCCATCTCATGAAAATGATCAGAACATGCTCAAAAATGGCCCACAAGTCAGTATTAGAGGCTGTTTTGGGACTTAGCCATTTTTGCTAAGTGTGGAGCTGAAAACCGTTTCACAGTACCTCACTTTAGCAACTTGTAACTCACAAACTAGGCCAAACTAGTCCTGGAGCCAATTGACAAAGTTGTTGTCCACACATAGCTCTACAACATTGTCAATATCACCATCACCTGGTTCTCAATAGTTTAGGAGATACAGTGTCAAGAAGTTAGGGTTTCAGTCGGCGTTTATCTCTGAAACTGCGTTTCAGTTTCACCGGGCACCACTTGAGGTCACTATATCTCACCAACTAAGCCGAACCAGCCCATCATGTCTCTTACAAACTTGTAGTGCTCAAATAGGTCTACAACTTTGCTATTTGGAGGTTTCACTAACACGAGCTGGTTTAGGAGTTAATCATCGTTGAAGTCACTATGTTAGTCGGTCGTCGATGTCACCATTCACCGCGATTCAGTTTCGTCAGAGGAGGGGGCGTGGCCGACCGGCCACAGGGCCTCGCCGACGCATGGAGACACAGTGGCGCCCGTACGCCGGCCCTGGTGAAAGTCCTATGTTTGGTGTTGGTAATTAGTGACAATGCCTAAGTACTAATCCTATGCCTAAGTTGTATGTAACATATGAGGATTAGTACATTCCAAGGTTGGTGGCAAGATGGACATGGTAATCATGATGGCCACACTTGGATTTGGACGCAACCCTACGTGATCAAGGCAAAGGTATATGCTTAAGGGTTGTGTTTTAGTAACCAAGACACCTAGTGGGTGTGGTTACATTATAGGATAGATAGCCGTACTATAAAGAGGGGAATGACGCGGCTATTGAACTCCTAAGTGCCTCTAGATGTGCATTTCATGATCATATGCATTTGGATAGAACTAATATCGCCTCGAAAAATGATTGTGAAAATGCTAACACACTCACACATGACGAGATCACTTGGTGATGTTAGCACGTTTGCGATGGCGGTGGAGTTTGAGCGGTAGAGAGGGTTTGGGTTCCTCTCTCCCTCCCGCCGAGCTTCCGAGGCGGGATTCAGGCGTTTTCGAGAAGTTTAAACGATCATTTTCCACTACGCCGGAAGTCCGGAAAAGAAACGGAGGCGAACGGAGGTCACAGAGGTGACCGGACGCTGAACCGGACGCGGTCCTTGCATGACCGGACGCGTCCGGTCAGTGTTCAGTGTCTACGCATTTTTCAGTTCGATGATCGGACGCGAGGCGCGTCCGGTCACTGATGATCGGACGCGTCCGGTCGTCCAGGGAGCTTACTGGACTCTAACCGGACGCTGGCACTGTCGCATCCGGTCATTTACTTCAGCGCGTCCGGTCACTATTTCGTTGAGCGCTGCTCAGGCGACCAGCGCGTCCGGTCCTTCACGGGACCAGCGTGTCCGGTCGTTCCCGGCGCGTCCGGTCAGTTGGACCAGCGCGTCCGGTCGTTGCTTCGCAGTTAGCCGTTGGGCGACCAGCGCGTCCGGTCGTTTGGACCAGCGCGTCCGGTCAGTACTTCACGAGTTAGCCGTTGGGCGACCGACGCGTCCGGTCAGTTGGACCAGCGCGTCCGGTCAGCCCGATTTCGGCTGTTTAAATTTCTAACGGCTATATTCGAAGGGGTACGTCTATAAATACTCGTTGGCCGGCTCAAGGCTCCATCTCTCGAACATTTGACATACTTGTGAGCACTTTGAGCTAAGCAACTCCCCTCCCACTCATCTCTCTTGCTTCTTTGCATATTCGAAGTGAGATTGAGTTATCCAAGTGCATTTGCATTGTGAGATTGCATCTAGTTGGCACTTGGTGGTTGATTTGCTGCGAGATTCTTGTTTCTCTTGGTGATTGCCGCCACCTAGACGGCTTGGAGCAGCTTGGAGGCGTTGGCAAGAGTTGGTGATTGTTCTTAGCCACCTCCGGTGATTGTGAGGGGTTTGTGCCTACCTCGGCGAAGCGCCAAAGGCAACATTAGTATATTGCTCGTGTCATTGCAACCTTTTGCCATTTGGTAGGTTCTTGTGGCGCCTTTTGAGAGGCTCGGTGTGTGACCGATTAGCCACCGAACCACGTGGTGAAGAGGGACACAACGGGGACTAGCGTGCCGGCAAGCATGTGAACCTCGGGATAAATCTTCGTGCCATCATTCTTATTGTGTTTGATCGATCCCGGTGGTTGTATATTGTGGTATTCATCTCTTGATCATATTGATTGGTTGGCTCAATACTTCGCCCCTCGGTGATACCCTCCTAACTCTCTCATGTATTAATTTCTTAGTTATCTTTGCTAGCGAGTTAGCTTTGCTAGAGTAGCTTCTTTGTGTAGCTTGCTAGTTATAGTTTCCTTCTCGGTTTGACTTGTGCGGTTGAGTGCAATTACTAGAATTGTGAATTGGTTAGGTGGCTTGCAAACACCCCGTAGGCTAAGCAAAACTCGCATCTCGCTATTTGTTTTATTGATAAACTTGTTTAGCTTATCTTTGTAGAAAATTTTAATAGGCTATTCACCCCTCCTCTAGCCATCAAGACCTTTCAAGTGGTATTGGAGCAGTGGTCACCGTTTGTAAGGCTTAACAACCTCGGTGTAAGATGGCTCAAGTTATGTTCAATCATGTTAATGGCAAGCCTCCATTCTTTGATGGCGTCTCTTCCTTTGATCATTGGAAAAGGAAGATGAAGCAATATCTAGGCAATATACATGAGAAGGTTTGGGATGTGACCAAAGAAGGATACATCATTCTTGATGAGGAAAACCTCACTCCCAATGACCGCATCAACAAACAATGCAATACGGCGGCACTTGACACAATCTATCGTGCCATTGATGATAAAGTATTTGAGCAAATCAAAGATCTTGAAAAGGCAAATGAGCTTTGGATAAGGCTTGAAGAAACATATGAAGGCACTTCAATGGTAAAAAGTGTCAAACTATATATGCTCAAGGACAAGTTCTCCACATTCAAGATGAAGGATGATGAATCCATCCCGGAGATGTTCTATAGGCTCCAAGTCATTGTCAATGATCTCAAGGGGCTTGGGGAGAAGGTTGAGGATAAGGACTTCTCACACAAGTTCTTGATGTGCTTACCCAAGAAGTTTGCCACCTTGAGAAGAATGATCTTTAGAGAGGGATTGAACAAGGTCAAACCAACCAATGTGCTTGGAGATATAATGACCGATGCCCAATACAATGATGATGAAGATGAGATAGAAGAGAAGAAGGAGACCAAGGTCAAGAAAGAGAAGCCCATTGCATTCAAGGCTTCATCCTCTAAGGGCAAGAGCAAGGTAGAAAGTGATGATGATGATCCATTCGATGATGAGACCATGGCCCTCCTTGTGCACAAGATGGGAAGGTTCATGAAGAAGAAAGGATATGGGGCAAGGAAGAGGAGAGACACTATAAAGGCAAAGACCCTTTGCTACAATTGTAATAGCCCCGATCACATAGTGGCGGATTGCCCCTATGAAGATAAGAGATTTCATAATGGGGACTTGAAGCTCAAGAAGAACAAGAAGGATAAGAAAGAGAATGAGAAGAAAGCAAAGAAGAGCTTCACTTTCAACAAGAAGAAGAAGGGTGGTGGTTATGTAGTCACTTGGGATAGTGACAACTCCGATAGTGATGATGATGAAAGCTCTAGTGATGATGAGAGGATCACTCGACGAGCCACTGCAAACATCGCCCTCTCCAACAAGCCATCCATCTTTGACACTACATCAACATGCCTTATGGCCAAGCCTACCAAGGTAAAACATGATGATAGTGATGATGATTCTTGTGCTAGTGATGATTGTAGGAGTGATGATGAGGAGGATGAGGACTACTCCAAGGATGATCTATTAGGCATAATAGATCAAATGAGCAAGGGCTACAAGAGAACAACCAAGAAATACAAAATCTTGGAACAAGAGCTCATTGCTAAGAGCAATGAAAATGATGCCTTGATGGAGGAGCTTGTTGCTCTCAAAAAGAGTAAGGAGTGCAAAGGAATTGAACAAGAGCTCAAAGCTCTTAGGAAATCCTTTGATGAGCTAGAGGCTTCTCGTGAGTGTCTAAAGGAAGACCACGAGGATCTTGAAATTGCTCACACTAGGCTTAAGGAAGCCCACTCCACTCTACTTGAGCTCATCAAGGAAAAGGACCTTAAGTTGGAGAAGTTCATGAAGGAAGCTAAGGAGGAGCAAGTGATTGTCACTTGTGATATTGGACTAACATGTGATATTATTGATGATTCTTTATTTGTTAGTCCTACTAATGCTTCATGTAGCTCATCATCATCCACCACAACCAACTCTACCTCTACTACTAGTGATTCATCACTTGTGGTTGAGACTCTCAAGAGAGAGGTGGATGATCTCACCCGCGCATTAGGCAACGCCTATGGTGGGGATGCCCGCTTGCTAAAATGCTTGGGTAGCCAAAGGTTCTCTCTTAACAAAGAGGGATTGGGCTATACTCCCAAGAAGGGCAAGGCGACCTTTGCTACTCCAAAGTCTCGCTTTGTGAAGGGCAATGGTCGTTATTGCAAAAGATGCAAGCAAGTTGGGCATCTAGAGATTAATTGCAATAAAATGAACAAGAACAAGAAAAATGCTAATGTATCTTATATTCCTTTTGATTCTTGTTATGTGCTTACCAAGGGTGAGAAAGGTGTGCATGCTAGGTTTGTTGGTACACCAATTATGGGCCCAAAGAAGAAGGCCATTTGGGTACCAAAGAGCTTAGTGACTAACCTCCAAGGACCCAAGCAAGTATGGGTACCTAAAAGACATTAAATTGTTTTGTAGGTAAATTACAAGGCCGGAGGAAGGCATTGGGTCCTTGATAGTGGGTGCTCTCAACATATGACCGGTGATTCAAGAATGTTCAACTCTCTCAAATCAAATGATAGTGACATTGATAGCATCACATTTGGTGACAATAGCAAGGGTGATGTAAAGGCTCTTGGAAGGATTGCAATCTCAAATGATCATAGCATTTCCAATGTGCTCTTAGTTGAAAAGTTGAACTTCAATCTTCTCTCGGTTGCTCAATTGTGTGATCTCGGTTTCAAGTGCATATTTGGTGTTGATGATGTGGAGATAGTTAGTGTTGATGGCTCTAACTTGATCTTCAAAGGCTTTAGATATGAGAATCTATACTTGGTTGATTTCAATGCTAGTGACACTCAACTTTCAACATGCTTGCTCACCAAATCAAGTATGGGTTGGTTATGGCACAGAAGACTTGGTCATGTTGGCATGAAGCAATTGAACAAGTTAGTGAAGCATGACTTAGTTAGAGGCTTGAAGGATGTCACATTTGAGAAAGATAAGCTATGTAGTGCATGTCAAGCCAGAAAGCAAGTAGACAACACTCATCCATTGAAAAGCATTATGAGTACTTCCAAGGCATTTGAGTTGTTGCACATGGATCTATTTGGACCAACTACATACACAAACATTGGTGGCAACAAGTATGGTTTTGTGATTGTGGATGATTTCACTAGATACACATGGGTATTCTTTCTTGTGGACAAGAGTGATGTATTTGACATATTCAAGAAGTTCATCAAGAGAGTGCAAAATGAGTTTGAGAACACAATCAAGAAAGTAAGAAGTGACAATGGAAGTGAGTTTAGAAACACAAGAGTTGATGAGCTATGTGAGGAGCTTGGAATCAAGTATCAATTCTCGGCCAAGTATACACCTCAATCAAATGGCTTAGTTGAGAGGAAAAATAGAACCTTAATTGATATGGCAAGATCAATGTTGAATGAGTATAATGTGAGTCATTCATTTTGGGCCGAAGCAATCAACACGGCTTGCTTCTATAGCAACCGCCTCTATTGCCATAAGTTTCTAGAGAAGACACCATATGAGATCTTAAATGGAAGAAAGCCCAATATTGCATACTTTCGGGTATTTGGTTGCAAATGCTATATCTTGAAGAAGGGCACTAGATTGAGCAAGTTTGAGAAGAAATGTGATGAAGGCTTCCTACTTGGTTACTCAACTAATAGCAAAGCTTATAGAGTATGGAACCTAGCTAGTGGACAACTTGAAGAAGTGCATGATGTTGAATTTGATGAAACAAATGGCTCTCAAGATGAAGAAGATAACTTAGATGATGTGAGAGGAACTCAATTGACCAATGCTATGAAAGAAATGGATATTGGTGATATTAGGCCAAAGCAAGTGATTGAGGTGGATGACAAAGATCAAGTGCTCCAAAGTCCAATTACACAAGCTAGTGGTTCTCTAATGCAAAATCAAGCTAGTACATCATCTCAAGTGCAACAAGATCAACAAGTGGCTAGTTCATCATCTCCAACTCATGATCAACATCAACATCCAAGCAATCAAGTCCAAGTGCTTCAACCAACTAACATTGCAAGAGACCATCCATTGGATTCCATCATTGGTGACATACAAAGAGGAGTTCAAACTAGATCAAGATTGACATCATTTTGTGCTCACTCATCTTTTGTGTCAATGGAAGAACCCAAGGACATTGATAGAGCATTGAGAGATCCGGATTGGGTAAATGCAATGCATGAAGAGCTCAACAACTTCAAGAGAAATGAAGTATGGGAACTAGTTGAAAGGCCTAAGGATCACAATGTTATTGGAACAAGATGGGTTTTTCGCAACAAGCAAGATCAAGATGGGATAGTAGTAAGGAACAAAGCAAGACTAGTGGCTCAAGGTTACACACAAATAGAGGGTCTTGACTTTGGTGAAACTTATGCCCTGGTTGCAAGATTGGAAGCAATTAGGATCTTACTTGCCTATGCTTGTGCTCACAATATCAAGCTATATCAAATGGATGTAAAAAGTGCATTTCTCAATGGGTACATTCAAGAGGAGGTGTATGTGGAGCAACCTCCCGGTTTTGAAGATGACAAGAAACCCAATCATGTATACAAGTTGAGAAAAGCTTTATATGGATTGAAGCAAGCACCTAGAGCATGGTATGAAAGATTGAGGGACTTCTTGCTATCCAAAGGATTTGTCATGGGCAAAGTTGATACAACTCTTTTCACCAAGAAGATTGAGAAAGACTTGTTTGTGTTGCAAATATATGTTGATGATATCATATTCGGTTCAATCAATCAAGATTATTGTGATGAGTTTGGGAAAATGATGGCAAAGGAATTTGAAATGTCAATGATTGGTGAACTTAGTTTCTTTCTTGGACTTCAAATCAAACAAATGAAAGAAGGAACATTTGTAAGCCAAACCAAGTACATCAAAGATATGCTCAAGAAGTTTGGCATAGAAGATGCAAAGAGTATTACAACCCCAATGGGCACTAGTGGAAGTTTGGATAGTGACAAGAGTGGCAACATGGTGGATCAAAAGCTATATAGATCAATGATTGGTAGCCTACTCTATGTGACGTCATCAAGGCCCGATGTGATGTTTAGTGTATGTATATGTGCAAGATTTCAAGCCTCACCAAGAGAAAGTCATTTGAAGGCAATAAAGAGAATATTGAGGTACTTAAAGCATACACAAGATGTTGGATTGTGGTATCCCAAAGGTGCAAGTTTTGAGCTAGTTGGATATTCGGATTCCGACTATGCCGGTGATAAAGTGGAGAGAAAGAGCACTTCCGGGACATGTCAATTGTTGGGAAGATCACTTGTCTCATGGTCATCCAAGAAGCAAAATAGTATTGCACTATCTACCGCCGAAGCTGAATACATCGCCGCGGGTAGTTGTTGTGCACAAATCTTGTGGATGAAGGCAACATTGAAGGATTTTGGAATCAATTTCAAGAATGTACCATTGCTATGTGACAATGAAAGTGCCGTGAAGCTAACTAACAATCCGATTCAACATCAAAGAACAAAGCATATTGATGTTCGCCATCACTTTATTAGAGATCATCAACAAAAGGGTGACATTGCTATTGAGAGTGTTGGCACCGAAGATCAATTAGCTGATCTATTCACCAAGCCACTTGATGAGAAGAGATTTCACAAGCTAAAGAATGAGTTGAACATACTTGATTTCTCCAACATGAGTTGATGCACTCCCATGATATGACATGCCTCTCCTTCGAGCCCCAAGGTACAATTGGTTGACATGTCATACATTCTATACTAAGGACATGTTTAGTGCATCTAGTCATGATTTCTTATGTTCTAGGATCATTCATGAAAATTAAATGAATTTGAAGTTTATATGGTGCCACTATTGTTTCCATGACTTATATGATCTAGTGATAGCATATAACTTGTTTAAGTAGCTTGTGATCCTAAGTGTTTTAATCTAGAAAACTTGTCTAAATATTTACTTCAACATGGTGCATGATAACCCTTCTAGTGAGGTGTGAAGAAGCTTGCCCTTGGATTAAACCGAAGTATTTTATTTATGCAAGCAATCTAGGTTGAATCATAAACTTGATCCTCACCCCATATTTTAACATGATAATCTATCTAAAGTTTGCTCCTTGTGGTCAATTGGTGCCAAAGGGGGAGAAAATGTTGTTCACAAAGATAGAACTCAAAAATGTTATGGGGGAGAAAATGTTGTTCACAAAGTTAAATCCTAAAGGGGGAGAATTGATAAAAGAAGCACACAAGTAGGGGGAGCAAGCTCTTAAACATGAATGTTGCATTTCTATGTGCACTTCATATGTATGATGCATAGTTATGCATTTCGTTTTCTCCGATACATTGCTTGTGTGGTGACTTGCTAGTATAATTTGAATGATGCATTGTGGTACTAGCATGAATAGGAAGTAGTTAGATTTTTGTTGCTTCATGTTTTTCAAAGTGGTACTAGAACCTTGCTTATAAATGTTGATCTCACGAGGTTTCTAGTTATGTTTGTGCTTTTACAAGTGGAATCTAACTACTTCCTATTCATGCTAGTACCACAATGCATCATTCAAATTATACTAGCAAGTCACCACACAAGCAATGTATCGGAGAAAACGAAATGCATAACTATGCATCATACATATGAAGTGCACATAGAAATGCAACATTCATGTTTAAGAGCTTGCTCCCCCTACTTGTGTGCTTCTTTTATCAATTCTCCCCCTTTATGATTTAACTTTGTGAACAACATTTTCTCCCCCATAACATTTTTGAGTTCTATCTTTGTGCGAGGTTTCTAGTTATGTTTGTGCTTTTACAAGTGGAATCTAACTACACAAGGTGCTAAGATGGTGTTTATCGCTACTCCGATGGTATCATGCTTCAAAGGTCTATAATCTTAAACACTTAGCACCTATTGGTAGACAATGCTCCTAATCTTTCCTATCTAACATGTATGCTTCCAAAATCCAAACATATAGCATACATGTAGGGGGAGCCATTGCTATCAATTTGAATTCATGATCACATGTCCATAATTCTTACACATGGTAATATACTTGGACAATGTGACATGGGTTCAATCAAAATTTTATCATAATATCTTTGTGAAAGGTTTGTCACCAATTACCAACAAGGGGGAGATTGAAAGTCCTATGTTTGGTGTTGGTAATTAGTGACAATGCCTAAGTACTAATCCTATGCCTAAGTTGTATGTAGCATATGAGGATTAGTACATTCCAAGGTTGGTGGCAAGATGGACATGGTAATCATGATGGCCACACTTGGATTTGGACGCAACCCTACATGATCAAGGCAAAGGTATATGCTTAAGGGTTGTGTTTTAGTAACCAAGACACCTAGTGGGTGTGGTTACATTATAGGATAGATAGCCGTACTATAAAGAGGGGAATGACGCGGCTATTGAACTCCTAAGTGCCTCTAGATGTGCATTTCATGATCATATGCATTTGGATAGAACTAATATCGCCTCGAAAAATGATTGTGAAAATGCTAACACACTCACACATGACGAGATCACTTGGTGATGTTAGCACGTTTGCGACGGCGGTGGAGTTTGAGCGGTAGAGAGGGTTTGGGTTCCTCTCTCCCTCCCGCCGAGCTTCCGAGGCGGGATTCAGGCGTTTTCGAGAAGTTTAAACGATCATTTTCCACTACGCCGGAAGTCCGGAAAAGAAACAGAGGCGAACGGAGGTCACAGAGGTGACCGGACGCTGAACCGGACGCGGTCCTTGCATGACCGGACGCGTCCGGTCAGTGTTCAGTGTCTACGCATTTTTCAGTTCGATGATCGGACGCGAGGCGCGTCCGGTCACTGATTATCGGACGCGTCCGGTCGTCCAGGGAGCTTACTGGACTCTAACCGGACGCTGGCACTGTCGCGTCCGGTCATTTACTTCAGCGCGTCCGGTCACTATTTCGTTGAGCGCTGCTCAGGCGACCAGCGCGTCCGGTCCTTCACGGGACCAGCGTGTCCGGTCGTTCCCGGCGCGTCCGGTCAGTTGGACCAGCGCGTCCGGTCGTTGCTTCGCAGTTAGCCGTTGGGCGACCAGCGCGTCCGGTCGTTTGGACCAGCGCGTCCGGTCAGTACTTCACGAGTTAGCCGTTGGGCGACCGGCGCGTCCGGTCAGTTGGACCAGCGCGTCCGGTCAGCCCGATTTCGGCTGTTTAAATTTCTAACGGCTATATTCGAAGGGGTACGTCTATAAATACTCGTTGGCCGGCTCAAGGCTCCATCTCTCGAACATTTGACATACTTGTGAGCACTTTGAGCTAAGCAACTCCCCTCCCACTCATCTCTCTTGCTTCTTTGCATATTCGAAGTGAGATTGAGTTATCCAAGTGCATTTGCATTGTGAGATTGCATCTAGTTGGCACTTGGTGGTTGATTTGCTGCGGGATTCTTGTTTCTCTTGGTGATTGCCGCCACCTAGACGGCTTGGGGCAGCTTGGAGGCATTGGCAAGAGTTGGTGATTGTTCTTAGCCACCTCCGGTGATTGTGAGGGGTTTGTGCCTACCTCGGCGAAGCGCCAAAGGCAACATTAGTATATTGCTCGTGTCATTGCAACCTTTTGCCATTTGGTAGGTTCTTGTGGCGCCTTTTGAGAGGCTCGGTGTGTGACCGATTAGCCACCGAACCACGTGGTGAAGAGGGACACAACGGGGACTAGCGTGCCGGCAAGCATGTGAACCTCGGGATAAATCTTCGTGCCATCATTCTTATTGTGTTTGATCGATCCCGGTGGTTGTATATTGTGGTATTCATCTCTTGATCATATTGATTGGTTGGCTCAATACTTCGCCCCTCGGTGATACCCTCCTAACTCTCTCATGTATTAATTTCTTAGTTATCTTTGCTAGCGAGTTAGCTTTGCTAGAGTAGCTTCTTTGTGTAGCTTGCTAGTTGTAGTTTCCTTCTCGGTTTGACTTGTGCGGTTGAGTGCAATTACTAGAATTGTGAATTGGTTAGGTGGCTTGCAAACACCCCGTAGGCTAAGCAAAACTCGCATCTCGCTATTTGTTTTATTGATAAACTTGTTTAGCTTATCTTTGTAGAAAATTTTAATAGGCTATTCACCCCTCCTCTAGCCATCAAGACCTTTCAAGTGGTATTGGAGCAGTGGTCACCGTTTGTAAGGCTTAACAACCTCGGTGTAAGATGGCTCAAGTTATGTTCAATCATGTTAATGGCAAGCCTCCATTCTTTGATGGCGTCTCTTCCTTTGATCATTGGAAAAGGAAGATGAAGCAATATCTAGGCAATATACATGAGAAGGTTTGGGATGTGACCAAAGAAGGACACGTCATTCTTGATGAGGAAAACCTCACTCCCAATGACCACATCAACAAACAATGCAATACGGCGGCACTTGACACAATCTATCGTGCCATTGATGATAAAGTATTTGAGCAAATCAAAGATCTTGAAAAGGCAAATGAGCTTTGGATAAGGCTTGAAGAAACATATGAAGGCACTTCAATGGTAAAAAGTGTCAAACTATATATGCTCAAGGACAAGTTCTCCACATTCAAGATGAAGGATGATGAATCCATCCCGGAGATGTTCTATAGGCTCCAAGTCATTGTCAATGATCTCAAGGGGCTTGGGGAGAAGGTTGAGGATAAGGACTTCTCACACAAGTTCTTGATGTGCTTACCCAAGAAGTTTGCCACCTTGAGAAGAATGATCTTTAGAGAGGGATTGAACAAGGTCAAACCAACCAATGTGCTTGGAGATATAATGACCGATGCCCAATACAATGATGATGAAGATGAGATAGAAGAGAAGAAGGAGACCAAGGTCAAGAAAGAGAAGCCCATTGCATTCAAGGCTTCATCCTCTAAGGGCAAGAGCAAGGTAGAAAGTGATGATGATGATCCATTCGAACCACGTGGTGAAGAGGGACACAACGGGGACTAGCGTGCCGGCAAGCATGTGAACCTCGGGATAAATCTTCGTGCCATCATTCTTATTGTGTTTGATCGATCCCGGTGGTTGTATATTGTGGTATTCATCTCTTGATCATATTGATTGGTTGGCTCAATACTTCGCCCCTCGGTGATACCCTCCTAACTCTCTCATGTATTAATTTCTTAGTTATCTTTGCTAGCGAGTTAGCTTTGCTAGAGTAGCTTCTTTGTGTAGCTTGCTAGTTGTAGTTTCCTTCTCGGTTTGACTTGTGCGGTTGAGTGCAATTACTAGAATTGTGAATTGGTTAGGTGGCTTGCAAACACCCCGTAGGCTAAGCAAAACTCGCATCTCGCTATTTGTTTTATTGATAAACTTGTTTAGCTTATCTTTGTAGAAAATTTTAATAGGCTATTCACCCCCCCTCTAGCCATCAAGACCTTTCACCTGGCCCCACCGGCCAGACCACGGTGCCTTCAAGACTGCCACGACGCGTCGAGGCGGCCTCCATTCCTTTCCCCTCCCTCTTCCGGTTTCAAAACGCCAGAACTAAGCCGCCATTGCCGCTCCACCTCCGGCGAGCTCTCGCGCGTGTTCCACTGCATCACCGGCCGCCAAATCACGCCAATTCCTCCGCCTCACCACCCTACACCTCCTCGACCCACCGGCGGCCTTGATTGAACTCAAGGTGAGCCCCATTGTTACCTCCGCCATTCCCGAGAGGCCACCGGAGCTCCGCCATGGAGGCTCACCGTGGTCGGGGTAGCTCGGGCCTCTCTCCGTCTTCCCTTCCTACCTCAATAGCTCCGCCTAGCTGCAGTGAAGCTCGTACCGAGCTTAGCTGGGACCGTGCGGCCTCACCGGCGGCGGTACACCGCCACCTGACCCTCACCGGCCGCCGCTCGCGGTGGCGAGCCCCTCCCACTCCAACCCAAGCCGTCCTTCTTGCACGAATCGAAGCACCATGTGATGGAGAACGCGAGGGTGTGCTTGGTTTCCCGAGCGAGCTCCCCTCCGACGAGCTTGAGCTCGCCGGAGCTCGCGGTTCGCCGCCCCTCTGCCCTCTGTCACTGACCGCGGGGACCCACCTGTCGGTGCCACGCATGGGCGGGAGCCCGAGCGGGCCGCGCGCGCGCGCCGTGGGCCGCGTCCTTTCCCGGGCCGGCCCAGTATAAAATGAGATCTTTTTCATTTTTATTTATTTTTGCTACAGAATTTTGGTTAAGTTTGGAAAATATAGATCTAGGGTTTTACTTGCCCAAAAATTATGAGATAAATTTTGTTAGGATCTACATGATGTGTAGTATTTTAGAAAAATATGAGTTTGCTATGTGATGTTTAGCTTTCGGGACATTTAAATAGGTCTTTGAAATGTGTTTTAAATCACATGCAAACTTGTTTAAATTATATCTTGAGTTTTAGTGTTCCAAAAATTATGAAATTTGGTGGGAGGCTAATTTATACTTGCTCTAGCTCTGGTAAAAATTTGGGCAGTAGTGCTTAAGTACTTTTCAAGTTATAATGTTATCTTGTTATTCTAGGAAATAATTAAATGAATTTTAGTAATTTTTCTACATGTGCAATGTTCATATAACTTTTTAGAGAATGTCTTGGTACCATAGAGTGTCCAAGAAAATTAATAAATCTGTTGTTTGACACTTTTTACTATGCTTTGTTATTTATACAAAAATCAGCCTTTTGGGCTTGTGAATTTTGTTCAGAGAGTTTCTGTGAATAAATTTAGTTCAAATTTTTACAGTAGCCTCTTTTTGGGTCAGAGAGTCTCCTGTAATGTTTGTAGAATTTTAGGAGCAGTTTACATATAGGTTTGAAATTCCACTTAATTACTTAAGTAAATTAAGAAATGGGTTTAAATAAATATTCTAGGTGGGCACACCTTACTTTCTGGTGTTTTTGTGACATTTGTGAACTTGTAGTAGTATTAGTTTGGTCTTAGAGAATGTTTGCCACATCAATAAATATTTAATCTTTGTAATTTTAGGTTTTCTGGACAGCTGATAGTATTTCTAGGTTTGACCTTGGATAAAGGTGGTTGCTGGAAAACTTGTAGATACCAAAGTTGTAGTAAAATTTGTAAATGAGCTTGTGTCAAAATTTGGGAGCATTTGGCTTAGTAGTTTGGGAGTTATTGCTGTTTAAAGTGCCAGTCCAGAATTGACTGCTCTCTGTTTAGAGAGAACAGATTCTAGAACTTTGGAATTTTGATTAGGTAAACTTTGGAATTTAGTGTTGTGATCGGAAAACATTTTGTGGTACATTTCTTAAGCTTTCCATATTGTCTTATATCATATCTTTTGGAGTTGGGATTCTCCAGTTATGTTAGAATCTTTGAGCTGCTGTCCAGAATGTCTTACTGTGGTAACCTAAGTAATACTACTCTTGTATTGTTAGGTGTTAGGGCCTTAACCGAAGAGGAACAACTATATCTTAGGTTGGGTAGATTAGGTAAGTACTTCTCCACCGGAGAAGAGATTTGCACGTACTAATAAAGTAACTTGATTAGATTATTATTTTTATTTCTGAAATGCATTTCATTCCGAGCATGTTGCACCTTTATGCATCCATGATATTTATTGGGCATTCATGCAATAGGTGTACCGGAGGGGATAACTCTCCTCGAGTTCGAGCCTGTGATTCCGGAGGAAGTCCAGGACCAGGAGCAGCAGGAGCCCGAGGATCCAGCAGGCGAAGGAGTGCCCGTAGACGACCTTCCTGAGTGCCCAGACCACCGGCCTTCGACCTTTCTGAAAGGCAAGCCCCGGTGCATGCTAAACCTACTGATTTATAAATTAATCTTGAGTACTTTTACTTGTTTACTGCATTAAGTTGTAGGAGTTATATGAAAACACTTGTTGCATTATACCTGTCCTTGTCCAGATATCGTACTTAATCCTATATTAGGTTTAGGCACGTGTCAATGCTTAGCCCTGCTTAGTACGGTAGAAGTCGGGTGATTTCCGGTCATCCACGAGATGTAGGAAGGAGTCACGAGTGACTTTATGGCTATCGTGGATGGAACCATGCTTAAAAATGAAATTGAGACCGGGCGGGAGTTCGATAGTACAGCCGCAAGACACTTCACGTCTTGGGTGTGGAGCTATGCCCGTCTGAGTCGTTTAAGGACCGATTCGCTGTACGTCCTTGAGTCATGTTGAACGCAGTCTAACACTTAGTTGGCCGGATAAGTCGTTCCGACCGCGAAGCCGAGTAATGTGGTTCAGGCCGGGAATCGAATGGTAGGTTGCTTCTTGGAGGAGAGAAAGGATGTGCTTGGGGACATTGGCGTGAGACCAAGGGGGGGTTAGAGTCCCTATCACCTGGCAGAGTGTCACCCTTGGGGTCGCGACATCATTTGGACCCGCGATTCCTGAATCATATGAAAAGGTGGCTTGTGCGACCCTGGCAGGGGCCTACGCGGTGAGTGTTAGAAATACCCCTCCAGCTGGATAGGAATTCGATTCGAATCGCCGTCGCTCCCGGTTAGTGAGCACTTGACTTGAGCAGCGGCAACGTAGATCTCATTAAATGAACCGGTGGTTAAGGGAATGATACAATGTTGCCACAATTCATACCTGCTCTGGATATAATAATGATAATTGTTTGATTATAATCAAGTGCATGTTTAGTACAGGTGCTAAGATAGACGACAGGTAAATGCTAAAAATAACTGCTAGTACAGGCTATAAGAGTTTCAATTACTTATGCCTTTATGCAAAATGTTATGTCAGCTAGCCTCTTGTGTAAGCCTTGCATAATCCTTGGTGTCATCTTATTTCTGGTTTTCGACGGGTAAGTCTAGCTGAGTACATTCCAGTACTCAGGGTTTATTCCCTCCTGTTGCAGATGATATGCTCTATCAAGGCTTCTGCAAAACTTGTCTCCACCCTGCGGGTGAAGAAGACTAGATCACTTGGGCGTGATCATCTTTTATGTACTTTCCTCATGCTTTTGCGGGTTGTTGATCATCAAGACTGGCAGTAGTTAAACATCTGGTGTGCGTTTGCTTCTGCTACTTTTATAAACTTGGTTTGTAATAATTGTGACTCCGTTTGTGTAAACTTATTTCAGAACTACTTGTGAAATGTAACGTATGATGTTGTATGTTGAATGATGCGATCCTGGTTGTAAGCAAGTTGGTTTGAAATCCTTCGTGGTTTCGATTGACTACCGGGATTATATGGGCTCAAGTTCGAAAATTTGAGCGCTTTGGTGCTTGTTTTTGTACTTGTGCTCTTATAATTTGGTCGGTTCTGTTACAGCTGGTACCGGAGCATAATTCAATATTAAACACATCGTACGAGTATTTAAAAACAAAAGTATTTGATTATGAAAAAGGGTTAAAACACTAAAAATTATTTTTAGATATGTCAGTGATCACATCCCTTAGCCCAAATAAGGACTCTTAGGTGGCTTATTATAAAGACTAACTTGGGGGCCTTGTTTGTTTTTGTTTCGTCGTCCATACGGCGTGATATTGTATGGATGCCATCCACTTGGGTGGTAATGTATGGATCAATTGCCTCGACGCTCTGGTAAGTGTGAGTTGTGAGAGCATGATCGTTCAACCGGCGATCTAGGGGAGAGTAGTTTTGGTGACTTGCATACTTACATGTTTAAACCATGTAATTACGTAAGCACTTAATTGTGGGAACCTTTATATCGGGTAGCTTTGATACTTGAAAGGATCAAGATGCCCAAGAGGGGGGGTGAATTGGGCTTTTCTAAAAATAAAAGCAAGGAATAAATCCTACAAGCTGGAATTCACCCCTAGTGTCTACTTGTGTTCCTAGAGAGTCTACCGATACAAAGTTTTGCACCCTAGTTTCCAATCCTAGTCTAGCATGGCAAGTCTAGGAATGTAAACAAGCAATGTAAGTAAATACGAGAAAGTAAATGCTTGAATGTAAAGGGGCAAGGAACACGGCGATGTTTTTCCGAGGTATCGGAGAGTCGCCACTCCCCACTAGTCCTCGTTGGAGCACCCGCGCAAGGGTGTCGCTCCCCCTTGATCCGCGCAAGGATCAAGTGCTCTCTACGGGTTGATTCTTCGACACTCCGTCGCGGTGAATCACCCACAACCGCTCACAAGATGAGTTGGGTCATCCACAAGCTCCGCCGGATGAACACCAAACTCCCAATCACCACCAAGCCGTCTAGGTGATGGCGATCACCAAGAGTAACAAGCTAGAACTCTCACTTGACCTCTACGAGCCTAAATGAGAAAGTGGATGCACACTTGTTACTCTCTAATCGCTAGTGAGGAACTCTCAAGCTTTGATTCTCAAATCTCTATCCTCACTAGTGCTCTTGCACTACCTTGCACTTCAAAGGTGTTTATCAGCTGATCAAATGAGCAAGAGTCCTCTAAAAGAGGTGGTGGGGATGTATTTATACACCCCACAGACGAAACGAACCGTTACCTGCTGACTCAGCAAAACTCGAGCTGACCGGACGCGCCGGTCGTACTGACCGGACGCGCCGGTCGCTCGTAACGGTCAAAAACTGAAAAACACCTAGATGACCGGACGCACCGGTCAGGGGTGACCGGACGCGTCCGATCGTGCGTGGAGCTTACTGTACTCGCACCGGACGCGCTACCGCGTCCGATGGGTGATGACCGGACGCGTCCGGTCGTTTCAGGACCTTACTGGACTATGACCGGACGCGCCGATCACACCCAGGTCGCGTCCGATCGGGTGTTTCCCTAAAGTGACACGTGTTGACTTCTGACCACCGCGTCCGGTCCTCGCGAGGACCGCGTCCGGTGCTCAGAGCTGAAACCCCAGTCGCGGAACTGAACTGACCGGACGCGTCCGGTCATGCCGAGGACCGCGTCCGGTCACTGGAAAAAGACCCGAAACTTTCCGCAAAGCGTCACAACTTGAACCAAGTTGCTCCCAACTGAACTTTGAGCTATTCTAGAGCTGCCTAGCGCCAAGTTTAACAAGTGTGCACCACACCTAAACATAGGACTCGCCTAGGTCAAGCTACCCGCTCATGCCCCCCTTCATAGTACGGCCAAAAGAGAAAAACGAAGATCCTAACGACTATTCCAAATGTCTCTCAACACCTTGACATCCGAAACTAACCGTCCTTAATCTTGACGTCACTCTTTTGAAAACCGAAACGATTTCCATCAAGGGGCATGAATACCATGGTGCCCAAAGCAGTTCAAACCTCCATGACCTAACTTACCAAAGTTTCTGCAAAACACACGTTAGTCATGGGAACAAGGCGTTGTCATCAATTGCCGAAACCAAACCTCGGGGCCTAGATGCTTTCAATACTGAAGTATATACATCTGGGGATGTGTATATGGAAAATATTTAAATTACTGCTTTCTTGTGTGCATATATTGGGAAACTATTGGGCTGAAATGAGGTTTTCTGTAGGTACACTAACAGCGTAACGAGTAGACCGATAGTTTCGCTTATATGAGAGAACGTATGTATGCCACCGCCTAGCGTTAGAACTTTAGGTTTCTACTAAGGTGAGAGGGCGTACGGAACGTGCATGCATCATGTTTAATTATATCATACATATCATTTACTCCCTCCTTAAAAATTTCTATACTCCCGACTAAAGTAAATTTTGTATCCCCTAAATGATCCTCACTTTAAGTCGTATCTTATCTTGTTGCTACAGATGGCACGTACCAAGAGGACCGCTCGTAAGTCCACTGGGGGCAGGGCACCGCGTCAACAGCTCGCTCCACGTGAGCCCCGCCCTGAGCCTACTGAGGTGGAAAGGCTGAGGGCAGAGTTGGTTGAAGTGACTGCTGCCAGGAATGCAGCGCGTCAGCAACTGGAGCAAGTGATCCGTGATCGTGACCAGGAAACCCTTACAGTCTAGAGATTGACAGTAGCAAACCGCAACTGTCAACGCATGCTGGTCCGTGTCATGAACCAGAGGGATGAAGCCTGGCACGAGGAGAACGTTCTGAGAGCTCGTCAGTTTGAGCTCGAGCAACAGTTGGAGAATGCTGAAGAATACAATGATAATCTTCATGAAGAAGTGCACTGCCTGAATAACGAGCTTAATCCCCTGCTGCCTCGAAACAACAACGTCGATGAGGACATGGGTTCGGAAATCGTTATGGCTGAAAATGATGATGAAGTGGAGGTCAACGGACCCCAAGATGCCGCACCAGAGGAAGCACCAGAAGAAGAAGACGAGGAGTTAGAGCCTGTTAGTGATGAGGACGGAGAGGAGATCCTTGACACCGACTCTGAGGACGATGCTTAGAGTAGTTATCACGTAGCTATGATGTTAGGATCGCCCTTTGTGCCCTCCCTGTGTTGGAGTGAGGCTTTGTAATAACTTGACTTTTCAGATGTAAGGTCGAACCCTATGTTTCCTGGATGTTTAGTTGGAATCTGTTAATTTCGATCGCAATTGGATGTCTTATTGCGTTGCGTTCGATGATGGTGTCACGATTAGTACCCTTCGGTGCCACGACGAAACCGAGGGCCTCCTATGGCGCGCGACATAAGGTTGTGCTGCTTGGCACGCGCTGGTATCAAGGTGGCTAGTCATGATCCACCATGGAGCTCTACCGCTGAGAAGTCTCTTTGTGATCAGTTTGAAGTAGCCTTTCTCAGTCAACTAAACACTTTGAAATTGAATCCAAGTCCCGGGCAAAAGATCAAAAATCACGTAGATTTTAACGTAAACGGTTCAATAACTGTTGTGCTCCTTGTGTGTGAGCCTTTATCAAAGTACATCTTTTTGGATTCTCTCGCATGATTGCGCCAATTGATCCGCTTGAATGGATTGTGCGGTTGTGATGAATTATTATGCCATGAGTATTTTGAGAAGTCCATTTCATGAAGTCAGTTTGACATATTTACAATAATTCATCTACAAATTTCCCACATCGTCAGTGCTCATTGGCTATGCATTTTGCAGATGTCGTACAATCTTCGTCGGGGTCGTGGCAATGAGGATGAGGAACAGCCACCCCCTCCGCCACCACCTACCCCGGTTGAGCTGATGCAGACAGTGGTCGAAGGGCAGCGCATGTTGGCAGATGCTATGCTCCAGCTGGCCAACCGGGAAGCTCGTCCTGGCCGCCGGGGCCCAGAACCCAATCAATACAGTGATTTCAAGGACTTTCTTGATACTAAGCCCCCGCTCTTTAAGGAGGCGGAGGAACCACTGCAAGCTGATGAGTGGTTGAATACTATTGAACAAAAGTTTCGTCTGCTTCGCTTGACTGAGGAGCTAAAGACTGAATATGCTTCTCATCAATTGCAAGGTCCAGCGGGTATTTGGTGGAGCCACTATCGTTCCACACTGCCTGCAAATGTTTCGATTGCTTGGGACCAGTTTAAGGCCGCATTCCGTGGAAACTATATTCCTCCAGGTCTTATGGCTATCAAACACACAGAATTCATGAGGCTGTCACAGGGAAATAAAAGCTTGACTGAATATCTACAATCTTTCAACAACCTGGCAAGGTATGCCACCGAGTTTGTGGATACCGATTCCAAGAAAATTACCAGCTTTAAAAGAGGCCTCGGCCCGAAGCTGATGAAGACTATGGGCACTAGCAAGTGCACTACTTTCAATGAATTTATCAGTGATGCTCTGACTCAAGAGAACAACAATGCTATTTATTCTGCCTCTAAGAGCCGCAAAAGGGCCATTGAGGCGAGTGCTTCACAGTCTCGAGCTCCAGCTGCCCCGAGGGCTCCTCCTCGCCCTCCTGCCACAAATGCTAAGTTCCGTCCCCCGCAAAAGAAGGCGCCAGTGAAGACTGGGTTTCGCAAGGCATATACAGTGGCTCTGCCAAAAAGTAGTTCGAGCCAAGGCAGCTCCAGTGTCCCTCCTAGCAACATGCCTTGCTGGAACTGCAACAAGCCAGGCCATTGGTCCAGGAATTGTCCTTACCCCAAGAAGAATGTCAACCAAGGTGGCCGTCAGGGGCACGCTCATTATAACAGTATTGAGGAAATTCCATCTGGTGAAGTTGTCACCGCTGGTAAGTTCCTAGTTGACCAACATCCTGCTGTGGTACTTTTTGATTCGGGTGCTTCGCATTCCTTTATCAGTCCTAAGTTTGCATCAGAGTTTGCACACAAATTACATACTGTTGAAGGTGGGGGTTATTGTATTAGCGCAACAAGTGGGAATATTTCCACAGATAAAGTAGTGGGGAATCTTGAGCTTGAGATAGAAGGACGAAAGTACTCGCTTGCCTTAGTGGTTTTGCCGGGCTTAGGCATCGATGTTATTCTAGGCATGAATTGGATGAGTCAGAATGGGGTACTCATTGATACATCCACTCGGGTAGTTATGCTCAGAGATCCTACGGATCAAAAAGGTTTTCTGGTACAACTTCCCAGAAAAGTTGATTTGTCTGGGGAAGTTCATGCTGTGCAGGCAAAGGCATTGGCTGAAATTCCAGTAGTAAATGAGTTTCCGGACGTTTTTCCCGATGATTTGCAGGGGCTCCCTCCGGATCGGGATGTGGATTTTAAATTTGAGTTGTTACCTGGCACAGCTCCTATCTCTAGGAGACCCTATAGGATGCCTCCGAATGAACTAGCTGAACTTAAGGTGCAATTGAATGAACTTTTGAAGAAGGGGTTGATTCATCCTAGTTCATCGTCATGGGGATGTCCTGCTATCTTTGTAAAGAAGAAGGATCAGTCGTTGCGGATGTGCGTAGATTATAGACCTCTCAATGCAGTCACTGTCAAAAATAAGTACCCTCTACCACGTATCGACATCTTGTTCGATCAGTTGTCTAAAGGTAAAGTTTTCTCCAAGATCGATCTAAGATCTGGCTACCATCAAATTAAAATCCGCCCTGAAGATGTTCCAAAAACTGCCTTCTCTACCAGATACGGTCTTTATGAGTATCTTGTTATGTCCTTCGGCTTGACAAATGCCCCCGCACACTTTATGTACTTGATGAATTCGGTGTTTATGCCCGAATTGGACAAGTTTATGGTGGTATTTATTGATGACATCCTGATATATTCTGTAAATGAGGAAGATCATGCTGAACATCTGCGAATAGTCCTCACAAGACTACGTGAACATTAACTATATGCAAAGTTCAGTAAGTGTGAATTCTGGCTTCGAGAAGTACCTTTCCTTGGGCATGTGTTGTCCGATGGAGGAATTATGGTGGACCCCGCCAAGGTACAAGAAGTACTGAACTGGAAGGCTCCTATCTCGGTTCACGAGGTCCGGAGTTTTCTTGGTTTGGCTGGCTATTATCGTCGCTTCATCCCGGATTTCTCCAAAATAGCCAAGCCAATGACTCGGTTGCTGCAAAAAGACACCAGGTTTGTCTGGACTCCTGAGTGTGATGCGGCTTTTCACCAACTGCGAACCCTCCTAACCTCAGCTCTAGTTTTGGCACAACCAGATATCGAGAAACCATTTGATGTTTATTGTGATGCCTCAGGCATAGGTTTGGGAGGTGTGTTGATGCAGGAAGGCCGAGTAATTGCATATACCTCTCGACAACTTCGGAAGCATGAGGTGAATTATCCAACGCATGACTTAGAACTCGCCGCAGTTGTTCATGCTTTGAAAGCCTGGCGACACTATCTGTTGGGCAATGTTTGCAATATCTACATAGACCACAAAAGCCTCAAATACATCTTCACCCAACCCGAGTTAAATATGCGTCAAAGAAGATGGCTCGAGTTGATTAAAGATTATAACCTTCAAGTGCACTATCATCCTGGCAAAGCAAATGTGGTTGCGGATGCTTTAAGCCGTAAGTCTCATTGCCATTCCTTAGTTGAGACTGATTTTCATCGATCTTGCCTTCTACATCCAGCAGTCTTGTACAACATCACTGTCAGTTGTACTCTCAAAAACAGAATTATTGAACTCCAAAAGACTGACACTGGTATATTCCACATCAAGCGTAAGATGAAAGAGCAAGAAACTACACAGTTCAGGATAGATGAAGAGGGTGTACTATAGTTCAAGGATAGGTTAGTTGTGCCTAAGGACCGAGAGCTTAGAAATGATATTATGTCTGAAGCACACTCCTCTAAGTTGTCCATCCATCCTGGTAGCAATAAGATGTATTATGATTTAAAGCCATACTATTGGTGGACCAAGATGCGGAAAGAGATAGCTGCATATGTGGCTAGGTGTGACACCTGCTGTAGAGTTAAGGCTGTGCATATGAAAGCTGGGTTACTTCAACCACTTTCTATCCCAGGTTGGAAATGGGAAGAGATAAGCATGGATTTCATTGTCGGACTTCCTCCTACTGTCAAAAATCATAACTCCATCTGGGTAATTGTGGATCGTTTGACCAAATCAGCTCACTTCATTCCAGTTAGAGTGGACTATCGTCCCACTGACTATGCTGAGTTGTACTTCAATCAGATAGTCCGGCTCCATGGGATACCTCGTACTATCATATCTGACCGGGGTCCCCAGTTCACTGCTCGCTTTTGGGAGCACTTGCATCACCTTCTGGGAACCAAGTTAGTGAGAAGCTCTGCTTATCACCCCCAGACATCAGGACAGACGGAACGGGTTAACCAAATCTTGGAAGATCTGTTGCGGGCATGTGTCATTTCATCCAAGGGTTCTTGGGAAAAATGGTTACCTCTAGCCGAGTTTTCGTACAATAATAGTTATCAAGAAAGTATTAAGATGGCTCCATTCGAAGCTTTGTACGGTCGTAAGTGTAGAACTCCACTAAACAGGGTAGAAGCTGGTGAAAGAAGGTATTATGGTATTGATTTTGTTCATGAAGCTGAGGAACAAGTCCGTACCATCCAAAAACATATGGCTGCAGCCCAAGCTAGACAGAAAAGTTATGCTGATCGTCGTAGAAAACCACTCGAGTTTGAAGTTGGAGACTTCGTGTATCTGAAAGTTTCTCCAATGAAAAGTGTCCAACGTTTTGGTGTTAAGCGGAAACTTGCGCCGAGATACATGGGTCCTTTCCAGATCATAGGCAAGAGTGGAGCTGTTGCGTATAAAATCCAGTTACCTCTAGAAATGAGTGCCATATTCAACGTCTTCCATGTATCTCAGCTCAAAAAGTGTCTTCGAGTTCCTGAGGAAAGAGTCCCTTTAGGAGATATCAGGCTAGAATCCGATCTAACTTACGAAGAAAAGCCAGTCCGAGTGATCGATACTCAGGAACGAGTGACTAGAAGCAAAGTGGTTAAGTGGTATAAAGTAATGTGGAGTAATCAGGGTAGTGAAAGTGACGCTACATGGGAACGGGAGGACTATTTGCGGGATGGTTATAAGGAATTCTATGAAAAATGGTACGCTTTCCAAATCTCGGGACGATATTTTTATAAGGGGGGAGGGCTGTAACACCTCAGGTGTTTAGCTCCTTAATTGCATTGCATTTGCATAAGCATAAGCAAGCATCATTCATTTCATGCATAAGCTTAATATGTTATATTTCATGTGAAGTAAAAGTGAGTAAGGTGCAACACACAAGTACCTTATGTGCAATTTCCTTTGTGAGATATGTCAACCACTTTAGTGTAACATAATTAGCAAGGGTTAAGCAACACACTCATGCAACATGTGCAACATGAGCTTGCAACATTTGGGTGAAAGTATGTGACACTAGGAATTTTGTGCAACCAATGTGTAGAGTGGCTAATTAGGTCTTATAACACCTTAATTACATTTAGGGTAAGTAGTGGAGCAATGTTCATGTTGACCAAAATTACCAAATTGCCCTTCCAAATGTTGTTGACTAAATTGGACCCCTAGAGTGATCTGGTTTGACCAATTAAAAAGTCTAGTTTAGAGATCTTGCATAGAGGAGCAACCTTAAGCAAAGTTGTAGAGAATTTCATAAGGAACAAAAGTTCTAATATGGCCATCTCATGAAAATGATCAGAACATGCCCAAAAATGGCCCACAAGTCAGTATTAGAGGCTGTTTTGGGACTTAGCCATTTTTGCTAAGTGTGGAGCTGAAAACCGTTTCACAGTACCTCACTTTAGCAACTTGTAACTCACAAACTAGGCCAAACCAGTCCTGGAGCCAATTGACAAAGTTGTTGTCCACACATAGCTCTACAACATTGTCAATATCACCATCACCTGGTTCTCAATAGTTTAGGAGATACAGTGTCAAGAAGTTAGGGTTTCAGTCGGCATTTATCTCTGAAACTGCGTTTCAGTTTCACCGGGCACCACTTGAGGTCACTATATCTCACCAACTAAGCCGAACCAGCCCATGATGTCTCTTACAAACTTGTAGTGCTCAAATAGGTCTACAACTTTGCTATTTGGAGGTTTCACTAACATGAGCTGGTTTAGGAGTTAATCATCGTTGAAGTCACTATGTCAGTCGGTCGTCGATGTCACCATTCACCGCGATTCAGTTTCGTCAGAGGAGGGGGCGTGGCCGACCGGCCACAGGGCCTCGCCGACGCGTGGAGACGCGGTGGCGCCCGTACGCCGGCCCTGGCCCCACCGGCCAGACCACGGTGCCTTCAAGACTGCCACGACGCGTCGAGGCGGCCTCCATTCCTTTCCCCTCCCTCTTCCGGTTTCAAAACGCCAGAACCGAGCCGCCATTGCCGCTCCACCTCCGGCGAGCTCGTGCGCGTGTTCCACTGCATCACCGGCCGCCAAATCACGCCAATTCCTCCGCCTCACCACCCTACACCTCCTCGACCCACCGGCGGCCTTGATTGAACTCAAGCTGAGCCCCATTGTTACCTCCGCCATTCCCGAGAGGCCACCGGAGCTCCGCCATGGAGGCTCACCATGGCCGGGGTAGCTCGGGCCTCTCTCCGTCTTCCCTTCCTACCTCAATAGCTCCGCCTAGCTGCAGTGAAGCTCGTACCGAGCTTAGCTGGGACCGTGCGGCCTCACCGGCGGCGGTACACCGCCACCCGACCCTCACCGACCGCCGCTCGCGGTGGCGAGCCCCTCCCACTCCAACCCAAGCCGTCCTTCTTGCACGAATCGAAGCACCATGTGACGGAGAACGCGAGGGTGTGCTTGGTTTCCCGAGCGAGCTCCCCTCCGACGAGCTTGAGCTCGCCGGAGCTCGCGGTTCGTCGCCCCTCTTCCCTCTGTCACTGACCGCGGGGACCCACCTGTCGGTGCCGTGCATGGGCGGGAGCCCGAGCGGGCCGCGCGCGCGCGCCGTGGGCCGCGTCCTTTCCCGGGCCGGCCCAGTATAAAATGAGATCTTTTTCATTTTTATTTATTTTTGCTATAGAATTTTGGTTAAGTTTGAAAAATGTAGATCTAGGGTTTTACTTGCCCAAAAATTATGAGATAAATTTTGTTAGGATCTACATGATGTGTAGTATTTTAGAAAAATATGAGTTTGCTATGTGATGTTTAGCTTTCGGGACATTTAAATAGGTCTTTGAAATATATTTTAAATCACATGCAAACTTGTTTAAATTATATCTTGAGTTTCAGTGTTCCAAAAATTATGAAATTTGGTGGGTAGGCTAATTTATACTTGCTCTAGCTCTGGTAAAAATTTGGGCAGTAGTGCTTAAGTACTTTTCAAGTTATAATGTTATCTTGTTATTCTAGGAAATAATTAAATGAATTTTAGTAATTTTTCTACATGTGCAATGTTCATATAACTTTTTGGAGAATGTCTTGGTACCATAGAGTGTCCAAGAAAATTAATAAATCTGTTGTTTGACACTTTTTACTATGCTTTGTTATTTATACAAAAATTAGCCTTTTGGGCTTGTGAATTTTGTTCAGAGAGTTTCTGTGAATAAATTTAGTTCAAATTTTTACAGTAGCCTCTTTTTGGGTCAGAGAGTCTCCTGTAATGTTTGTAGAATTTTAGGAGCAGTTTACATATAGGTTTGAAATTCCACTTAATTACTTAAGTAAATTAAGAAATGGGTTTAAATAAATATTCTAGGTGGGCACACCTTACTTTCTGGTGTTTTTGTGACATTTGTGAACTTGTAGTAGTATTAGTTTGGTCTTAGAGAATGTTTGACACATCAATAAATATTTAATCTTTGCAATTTTAGGTTTTCTGGACAGCTGATAGTATTTCTAGGTTTGACCTTGGATAAAGGTGGTTGCTGGAAAACTTGTAAATACCAAAGTTGTAGTAAAATTTGTAAATGAGCTTGTGTCAAAATTTGGGAGCATTTGGCTTAGTAGTTTGGGAGTTATTGCTGTTTAAAGTGCCAGTCCAGAATTGACTGCTATCTGTTTAGAGAGAACAGATTCTGGAACTTTGGAATTTCGATTAGGTAAACTTTGGAATTTAGTGTTGTGATCTGAAAACATTTTGTGGTACATTTCTTAAGCTTTTCATATTGTCTTAGATCATATCTTTTGGAGTTGGGATTCTCCAGTTATGTTAGAATCTTTGAGCTGCTGTCCAGAATGTCTTACTGTGGTAACCTAAGTAATACTACTCTTGTATTGTTAGGTGTTAGGGCCTTAACCGAAGAGGAACAACTATATCTTAGGTTGGGTAGATTAGGTAAGTACTTCTCCACCGGAGAAGAGATTTGCACGTACTAATAAAGTAACTTGATTAGATTATTGTTTTTATTTCTGAAATGCATTTCATTCCGAGCATGTTGCACCTTTATGCATCCATGATATTTATTGGGCATTCATGCAATAGGTGTACCGGAGGGGGTAACTCTCCTCGAGTTCGAGCCTGTGATTCCGGAGGAAGTCCAGGACCAGGAGCAGCAGGAGCCCGAGGATCCAGCAGGCGAAGGAGTGCCCGCAGATGACCTTCCTGAGTGCCCAGACCACCGGCCTTCGACCTTTCTGAAAGGCAAGCCCCGGTGCATGCTGAACCTACTGATTTATAAATTAATCTTGAGTACTTTTACTTGTTTACTGCATTAAGTTGTAGGAGTTATATAAAAACACTTGTTGCATTATACCTGTCCTTGTCCAGATATCGTACTTAATCCTATATTAGGTTTAGGCACGTGTCAATGCTTAGCCCTGCTTAGTACGGTAGAAGTCGGGTGATTTCCGGTCATCCACGAGATGTAGGAAGGAGTCACGAGTGACTTTATGGCTATCGTGGATGGAACCATGCTTAAAAATGAAATTGAGACCGGGCGGGAGTTCGATAGTACAGCCGCAAGACACTTCACGTCTTGGGTGTGGAGCTATGCCCGTCTGAGTCGTTTAAGGACCGATTCGCTGTACGTCCTTGAGTCATGTTGAACGCAGTCTAACACTTAGTTGGCCGGATAAGTCGTTCCGACCGCGAAGCCGAGTAATGTGGTTCAGGCCGGGAATCGAATGGTAGGTTGCTTCTTGGAGGAGAGAAGGATGTGCTTGGGGACATTGGCGTGAGACCAAGGGGGGTTAGAGTCCCTATCACCTGGCAGAGTGTCGCCCTTGGGGTCGCGACATCATTCGGACCCGCGATTCCTGAATCATATGAAAAGGTGGCTTGTGCGACCCTGGCAGGGGCCTGCGCGGTGAGTGTTAGAAATACCCCTCCAGCTGGATAGGAATTCGATTCGAATCGCCGTCGCTCCCGGTTAGTGAGCACTTGACTTGAGCAACGGCAACGTAGATCTCATTAAATGAACCGGTGGTTAAGGGAATGATACAATGTTGCCATAATTCATACCTGCTCTGGATATAATAATGATAATTGTTTGATTATAATCAAGTGCATGTTTAGTACAGGTGCTAAGATAGACGACAGGTAAATGCTAAAAATAACTGCTAGTACAGGCTATAAGAGTTTCAATTACTTATGCCTTTATGCAAAATGTTATGTCAGCTAGCCTCTTGTGTAAGCCTTGCATAATCCTTGGTGTCATCTTATTTCTGGTTTTCGACGGGTAAGTCTAGCTGAGTACATTCCAGTACTCAGGGTTTATTCCCTCCTGTTGCAGATGATATGCTCTATCAAGGCTTCTGCAAAACTTGTCTCCACCCTGCGGGTGAAGAAGACTAGATCACTTGGGCGTGATCATCTTTTATGTACTTTCCTCATGCTTTTGCGGGTTGTTGATCATCAAGACTGGCAGTAGTTAAACATCTGGTGTGCGTTTGCTTCCGCTACTTTTATAAACTTGGTTTGTAATAATTGCGACTCCGTTTGTGTAAACTTATTTCAGAACTACTTGTGAAATGTAACGTATGATGTTGTATGTTGAATGATGCGATCCTGGTTGTAAGCAAGTTGGTTTGAAATCCTTCGTGGTTTCGATTGACTACCGGGATTATATGGGCTCAAGTTCGAAAATTTGAGCGCTTTGGTGCTTGTTTTTGTACTTGTGCTCTTATAATTTGGTCGGTTCTGTTACACCTATGGTCCAAAAATGGTTTTTATAATATTAAGTGATATATTTTTTGAGTTCATCATCGCCAGTTATAATACCCTCGTCCTGTCGTCCTGTTCTAACATGAAGATCCTGGTCTTCCTATGTTTTCCATTAGCCACTAAATGAAAGTTAGTGTTTGCATCACCTTTTAAATGATTTTTAACTTTTGTCCTTTGATACCATTTGATTTCTTCCTCTCTCACAAGGTTGTCAAACTTTCATTTAAGTAGTGTTTTAAATTCAATTCTCAGAAGAAAGTAAGACTACTTCTGATTTTTTTCGAACTCGTCTAATTTATCTAACAAACTTTTCTTTTCCTTGTATACACCGCACCCACAATTTTGGCACATCCCCTTAAGTATTGTCTTAAGTGTCTAATTTTTGCTTGCCACCGTTCTAAGGGGGTGTGGCCGTCCTGAACAATGTTCCCAAATTTGTTTGACCATCTCATAAAAATCCTCGTAATAGCCAATCCAACTCAAATTCGAACAAATATGGTTATTGAGAAAAAAAAATCTTGTATTTTTTTTTATGTAAGGATGGATAAATTATTGTTCCTTTCACCTAAGTTGGCTCGATGCATGTATCTCCTGTCATTGTTGCAGCACAACCGGGACATGATTATTGCTAGATGAACCCTGTCTAAAAAGTCAGTGCACACTTGAAATCTAAGAAAAAATGCATGTGATTCAACTCCCATTCAGTTTCTGCTGCAAGTGCTACGCACGTACGACATTTGACAAATCAACAAATTGAAGTCCTGCGCCAGATGGACGCTTAGGTTTGGTGTTTAGTACTGCAATCCGTTAGGTTTATTTTGGTTGCTTCGCTTTGCAGATGGCAGTAGTTGCAGACTTCCAGTTGCAGTACTGGATGGCAACAGAGGAGACCTTCCTTGCAAGTTAAAATTGCAAGAAGTTGAGAGTGTGACAGATGACGAGCATTATATACTGCTAGCCAACCTCGTCTTCATAGTTAGCCCTGGTTTAGTTTCCCCAATTCTCTCCCAAATTTCACTATGCAAAAAAAGATTCCCCGTCACATCAAAATGTCGGCAAATACATGAAGTACTAAATATTGATGAAATCAAAAACTAATTGCACAGTTTTATTGTACTTTGCGAGACGAATATTTTAAGCCTAGTTAGTCAAAATTTAGATAATTTTTACCAAATACAAACGAAATGCTACCGGAATTCTGATACAGTGTTTTTCTCCCCTATTCCGTGAACTAAACGAGGCCTTACTAGTTAGTACACCTAGGATTGCTACTCTGCATGAACAATGCGGCCCACCAAAAGCAAAGTTCAAACTTCATAACTTTACGTAACCAAACAGAAAGAAAACCCTAAACAGAGTGTAACCCAAGTTTTGTGGAACACATGATTTTCATTAATTACTAACTACGTCTGCTCTTAACTACATAGTGCATCTAAATAGGAGGGCTAATAGGTGAGTTAATTTTTTAGCCGAGTCTTCAAGAATTGTTAGCCAACTAGATAGCCAACCACAACTAAGTTAGATTAATTTTACAGCTATATGCATTGGTCGATGCAGAAGCTGGAATATTAATATATTCCCTTTTCGAAAAAAGTTAGATTAATTTTTAGTTTCAACCAGTAACTAGTCACGTGTATTCAAACAAACCCTAAGTCTACATAGAACAATAAAAAAATGATACTCTCTCCAGGTTTGTAAAAGAAGTCGCTTTGGACAATGACACGGTCTCCAATGCATAACTTTAACTTCTTATTTTTATTCAAAATATTTATTGAAAAGTGATATATGTATATTTTTATGAAAGTATTTTTCAAGACAAATCTATTCATGTGCTTTTCACATTTTTAAACTCAACAACTTAAGAGTTATTTATAATTTATATTCCCAATATTTGACCCAAATCTTGTCCAAAATAACTTCCTTTACTAACCTAGAGAGAGTATTACCTTCTTGTATACATTCACATTTCACAACTCTCGACCATTCCTCCCCTAACTATTTGAGAAGGACACCTCATTTGCGTAGGTCATGCTATGTCATATATACATTGTCAAAAACAAGGCACACTTAATCGTCAGGTGCAAAGTCAATATCAACATTTTGCTATTTTTGGATTATACACTCGGTTTCAAATTGTTGGTCATTTAGTTTTATTCTAAATGAAACTTCTATAACTTTAACTATTTTTCAAAAGAACATAGCAATGTGTATAATATCAAATTAATTTTATTAAACTTATTTATTATATTTTGTAAACTTAATTAATGTTAGGAAATATTAGTTAAGGATAAAACTAAAACAAGTCTAATTTGAAACGGCAGAAGTATACCTTAGCTGTACTTATATGGGACTCGATGGATTTAAATTTTAGAACATATTTGCAGAGCTCCCAAAATATAGCTTCGAGGCTAAATTTAGTAAAAGTTTTTTTTTTCTGAGAAGTGATTTTCTGCAATGAGCTATGAGGCTAAGAGTTGAAAAATGTAGCTTTTCAGATTCACTCCCAAATAGAACCATGTTATGATCCTAAAAAATCATTTCTTTTAGAGAATTATTTTTCACAAAAAGTCAAAAGCATAAGGAGCTTTACAAAACATGCTAAAAAGCTTGTGAGAAAATATAATTTACGTACAAGACCAATGCAACGTCTCATAGAAGTTACTCCCAAATAGTGAAGAAGTATTTTTCTATGGAAAAGAAAGAAGTCCTTTAAGTTTCGAAACCAAATGAGAAAAATGACTATTTACCAGGCTTTGCAAATTTACCATTCTAAACATGGATTTCACAAAAAAATATAAATTTATCATTTTAAATCGTCACTCAATTACTAAAATTTGCGGACACTTGCCGGTGCACGCCTCCCAACGTCGCGAGCGAGTCCGAACGGCTTCACGCGGTGTGGCGGCGGCCGGTACCCCATCCGTCGCGGTGCAGCTACCCCTCGGCAGAAGGCTTGGGTGAAAACCTCGCTAAGCTCCTGCTTGGCCGACGATGATTACGTGTTGGCGTCATTCACGTCGAAGAGCTCATATGTCTTGTGGTAGCTTTTGTATTTCGCTAGTTTATTTGTGGTTTATGCCACTCCTCGCCCTGGTGCTTGGGCGCTGTTGTTGTTGTTATTTTCTTCCTTCTCAACTTTGTAATACATAATACGAGTCAATTTGGGGCTATATCAATATACGTTCAGGTGGGGAGTAATCCCCCGGTGACATTAAAAAAACTCAATTACTAAGGTCATGTTCATCTGGCTTATAATCCGTCTTATTCGGCTTGTTTTTTCAGCCGGAACAGTATTTTTCTCTCACAAAAAATCAGACAACAGTGTTTTTTAGCCGGCTTATAATTTCAGCCGAACAGCCCCTAAAATAAAACTAGAATTTGCAGTCGAACAATAGCAGAGAACCATAAGGTGTGGTAGAAAGGAACCGTTAGGCAGGCGGGGCCAAGCCCGACGGCCAGCGTCCATGGGCTGCCGTGACCGGCGATCTCCAGCGGTGAATCGAAATGTCAGCCGGACTAGCGGTGAGGAAAGGAAATATCAGGTGGGCGGACGATTCTCTTGACGAAATTCATATTTAGAATGACAAATCTACGAAGCCCATTTTTCTAGCAATTATCTTAAAACCAAATGCCAACTGTAGGTGCCATTAGTTCACTCGTGGGTACAACGAAATACGTTCGAGAAAACCAGAGAAAGTCACCGAATGAAAAGGCATTGAAAAATCAATACAAAATAGCTCTTTCTTTATGTTTTTTTTATCGCTCTTTCTTTATGTTTTGGGAACCATACAAAATAGCTCTGGTAGCAAATCGTTATCTGTTTCCTCGTCTTCTCCGCGTTTCATCCCAGCTACCACTTCCCGCCATGCCGCCACCGCCGCCGCAGGGTCCCGTTCCCTCCCACGCTGGCCGCGCCAACCTCTTCTCCGCCCCGCCGCCTCCTCTCTCCAACCGCCGCTACCCCAATCACCGGTCCCTGCCCCTCCCGCCCGTCTCCCCTCGCCGCCGCGACCCCAAGAACCACTCCCAGCAGCCTTCCCAAGAGGAAGAACCGACAGACAGCGGTCCAAGGAGAACGTCTGCCACCAACCCGGCCTTCCGCGCGGGCCACCTCCGTACCGCGTACCGCAAGCCCGTGCCCCCAGCCGCAGCCGCCGGCGAAGGCGAGGCCCTCCTCGCCGCCGACCCAGCCGACGCCGCCTCGGGGCGCGCCGTCGTCGTGGGTCCCTCGGGCCTCTCCTTCCGCCTCCCCGGCGCGCCGTTCGACTTCCAGTTCAGCTACTCCGAGGCGCCCCGTGCCCCGCCGCTCGCCATCCGGGAGCCGGCCTTCCTGCCCTTCGCGCCGCCGACCATGCCGCGGCCCTGGACGGGCAAGGCGCCGCTGCTGACGAAGGAGGAGAAGGCGCGCCGCCGAGGCGTGCGGCTGCACACGCCGCTCGGGCAGGAGCCGCCGCAAACGGTGAGCGCGCACGGGATCATGATGGAGGTCAGGGAGAGGAGGCAAATGGACCTGGCCAGGGTGAGCCCCGGTGACGGCAGGAGCAGGGAGGAGGTGCTCGGTGAGCCGCTCACCCCATCTGAGGTGCGCGCGCTCGTCAAGCCGCACATTTCACACAACCGGCAGCTCAACATTGGTAACAACTGCACTGCCATTTTCAAGACAGAATCTGATTATTTTTCCTGCCTCTATATTCGTTCAGACTTGAGATTAAACTCAAATGGGCCAATGTGAAGAGCATAATGAGAGAATGCAGTGGCATGAGAACAAACACATCTGGAGTTAAGTTTGATGCAAAGGTCCTTTTCGATTACATAAGGTTAAAAGCGTGGATTGTGGCACAACCATGGTATCTGCCTACAAATTCAGTCAATTGTTAGGAAACGGCCAAACGATAGCAATGTTTTTTCATACATGAAACGAGAACAAGTCAATTTGCGGCCCTTCAACTCTTCTCAGGGTTTTATTGTGGGCCAATTGCATACCTCTTCGAACCATTTTTATGAACTTGCCATTTGAGAAGTCATAAATGCATAGTTGCCACCAAAAGCTTGGTCAAGCATCAAATCCACCACTGGATTATCAAACTGAAGAAATGTCGTCATCAGACAAAATGCCCCCATTTTTCTCTCTCCTCCCTTCCCCATCAGCACACTGATGGCACCACTTCATGGTTTTCCATTTCTCCAGTCCAAAGATCCTCCTTTTCGCTCCATCTCCATTGCAACTTCTGGAGGTAGAGTTGGATGGGCAGGTAGCCAGGAGCTGAGGGCACCAGCGAGGGGGACTTGTGCCAGATCAGGTTAGCTCTTGCTCGTCAGCAGTGCAGGGCTGAGGAGTTTGGGCATTGCGTGGCCTCCCCGTCCTCCTAGCTGGCCTCCCCATCCTCTCCACCCTCCTTGCCGATCTTCTATTGGTCCTCAAGTCACTGTCCACCGTGCAAGCTCATCAGCACCTCCTCACCATCTCCTGCTGCTCCTCCTTCCAGTCCTCTACAGTGTCGTGATGGATGCAGTAGATGCAAGCAGCAGCATTGGAGGTGCAGGGGTCAGCACCACGTAAGAGAAAGGGGGCTGTCAGTGGAGACCAACATGCAAAGCACAGATGATGCCAACGAGAGTGGCTGCAATTGCGAAAGAAAGGAAGCATCAGAAAGGATATGCCAAGGGTTAATTTGGTAATTCCATGATATGATTTTCTGTACATATTTTCTGAAATATTTTTGCACCTATTGGATAACATTATCTAACAGAACTTAAACTAGTGGCAATCTAACTGGAGGGGATTCCAGTCGTAGTTTTCCAATAGATGTTTTTTTAATGGCAAATTTCAAATAGGAGTCAAATCAGTAGCAAATATGCATTTTGTCCTTTTAATTATTGTCACTCCTCTGCAAACTTGAAGTCACATCATATGCTATTTTTGCCATCAGCTGGCACACCTGCTATCAGCAGTGTTTTGGTTTGCTGGTCCCGAGAAAGAACACCACTGCATTCAAGCAGGAGGTTGCCAGCAGTAAGGCTGGCTTTTGTTGAGAGAATGGTACAGATGTGATAAGTGGATGTTCAAACACATTATTATTTGCTTGATTTAGGCAGTGAGAGCTGTTTTAGCTCGTCTGGATCCAACATGGTGTGGTATGTGAGCCAAACTTGGTAGGGAGGGATGGGTCCTCACTCCTCACTGGTGTTCAGAGTTTTAGTTGTATGGCCCTGTATTGCAGAGAGTCGAGGGACTACAGATAGACTTTTTCCTGCTTGTAAACCCATCCTCATATGATACCTTCCAAATCCTCTTTTCTGCTTATTGCAAAGTTAAATCTTCTTTTCTTTTTGTTGCAAAGCTAAATCTTATTACTGATGGAGTATAGAGTTAAATATCAATTTCCTGAACAATTTCCTGTAGGAAGAGATGGCTTGACTCACAACATGTTGGAAATGATACATTGTCATTGGAGGCGCCAGGAAATCTGCAAAGTTAGATGCCGAGGCGTTCCAACTGTTGATATGAAGAATCTCTGTTATCATCTTGAGGTATCTATAATCAGTTGCTACTGTATATAAATCTGCAATGTACACATTCACATGTGTTTATATATCCCCCAGGTATCTGGACGTGCATTCTGTGGTACAAAGCCAAAGATTTCCGTTGAATCTCTTTTTCTAAAATTGTATCTTTTTACTGTACTACAAAATGTGGCCTCCAGTATACAAAAGTGCCTTTTTTCAAAAAGAAAATATTTCAAAAGAGTGAGATCATGTTCTTTTTTCCTGTTCTGAATTGCATGACAACTCAAATGACACTCTCTCTGTTCCAAATTATAAGACGTTTTAGTTTTTCAAAATACATTGCTTTTACTATGTATCTAGACATAGCGTATATCTAAGTACATAGCAAAACCTATGTATCTAGAGAAGTCAAAATGTCTTATAATTTGGAATGGAGGGAATACTTTCATAAGAGTTGTTTGAAACTTTTAGGATCATAGAAAGGAACAAAAGTTGGGCTTGCTAATATTTTGCCTGTTGTTTATAGAACACCATACATTATTCTTTTCCTTTAATGCAAGGATTTAAGAAAATAGGACAATAGTATCAATAACGATATCTTGAAAACAACAGTGTACTAATATTTTGATCAGACCAGTGTGAGTTAAGGACTATGAAGAGCTTGTCTATTGTTAGAATGTATACTTGTTGGCCTCTCATGGAACAAGATCTCAGTCGTCATGTATGCATGCTTATGTGTTTTTTCAATACAACTATACAAGCATCTTGACTTTATTATAATTCCAGGAAAAGTCAGGTGGAAAAGTCATTCACCGAGTAGGTGGCGTTGTTTTTCTATATAGAGGAAGACATTATGATCCGAAGACCCGTCCTCGCTATCCACTAATGCTCTGGAAACCTGCGACTCCTGTATATCCAAAACTCATCAAAGAGGCACCAGAAGGGCTTACAAAAGAAGAAGCAGATGAAATGAGAAGGAAAGGGCGTGATCTGCTGCCAATCTGTAAATTAGGTATTAAGTTACTGATCAACTTTATTCCTATTCTTATTGATTCCTCGCCAAAAAAACCTTTAGTCCTATTGATGATTGCTCAGGTATGTTTGAAATCTGGATGGCCTTCTTATTTGTTTTGTTTGTTTACAAGTTTCGTATTTCTGACATTCGAAGCAGTATATGAAATGACCTACAGGAACCTTAATCCTGTTACACACCTACCTTTCAAGCCTAACCTAGTACTGTAAATACAAAACTAATTGTCAAGGATAGGCCTTTAACAGGGCCCCTGATTTTATATTTGGGCCAATTTTTGTTGTGTATATGCTTACGAGATTTTGTACCATGTATGCCATGCACATGTGGGATGTGGCTGCTGGCTACTCGTTACTGCTAAGATTTTTTTTTGTACCTGCCTCTAGTTCTACCAACCAAAAATGCTAGTCTCTCCTTAAGAAATAGATGACCCAGTTTGAACTGTTAAACTTCAGTAACCTCGAACGGTGATATTGGCTCAATTGTTTAGATTTTTCGTGTGAAAACAATACCGTTAGAGAGGCAATAAGTACTTCAAAATATACAGAATTTTTATTATTTTGACTAATGCATGTTTGCTTCTACTAAAGGGCTGCTGTAGCAGCAGCTGTACACCTATGCACCACTGTGTGCAGCTTCAGTCAATGACAGTCATTGCTACTGATCCGAACAGGCCCACAGTGCTAAATTGATTGCCAAAACTGCGCACTGGAAGGATTGCTTGCTTTTTACTCTGTATTTAAGGTACAGAGAACAACACATGCTACTGATGATGTATCTTATCTTGTCTTCTCTATCTTTTAGCCAAAAATGGAATATACATCACTCTTGTCAAGGATGTGCGAGATGCTTTTGAAGGAAATGACCTGGTGAAGATTGACTGTGAGGGTTTGAATCCAAGTGACTACAAAAAGATTGGAGCGAAACTAAGGGTTCTATTCACCCTCATGAATTTCTCAGTTTTCATTTCATTACTTGTAGTGGAAGTGAAACCTTCACATACCTTCTTTCCTATCCACTGAGCTAAAATTGCTTACTTCTATATATGCAGGATCTTGTTCCCTGTGTCCTTTTATCATTTGATGATGAACAGATATTAATCTACAGAGGCAAAGAATGGAAATCCAGATACTCGAAGCCTCTTACTCTCATTCCCAAAGTTCCAAAGAATAATCTGGCAATGTCATCTGACATGAATAGTTCAGGTACGGTTTCTTAACTCTTATAATAGCAGTTTTGGTCTTGCTTCCTTATTATCCATGCTCATTTTTATTTGTAATAGCAGTTTTGGTGATTAGGTTTTTATCAGCTCCTCATTTTGTAATATCTTCCTGCACTCATTTATCATATGCTTATATTCATGCATTTTGCCCAAACATACACTCAGATGTGTTGCATGGAAAATATAGCTGCCCTTTTTTTGTTGACCAGTACCTCCAGTTAATTTTATATTATTGGTTGCACTTCCTGGATCAAAATAACAAGGCAACTTTTTTTCCAGATACAGATGAAGTTAGTGAGGCCAACACTCAAGTTGCGATAAGAGAAGTATTGAGACCCAAAATGTTTAAATTATGGAAGAGTGCAGTGGACTCGTCTCTGGCATTGCTGTTGGATGATGCTGAAGCAAATGATCTCACACCCGATTCACTGCTGACTTTGGTTGAGGAGTTCAGCGTGACATCTCAGGCAGCGGAGCACTCATTTCCTGCTCTGCTTGTGACCAATGGTGAGGTGAACACCGAATCTCTAAGTGCAGAATACAAAAATGACGATGAGTCTGAAACAAGAATTGCTGGAAACGAAGAGGGCCAGGTCGAGCAGTCACCTGACCTCTGTGACGATGAACATTTTGAGCTTGATATGTTTGAGCGTCTGGAGTCATCTGTGCCATTGGGATCGCTGCCGATTGACAGCATGATAGAGCAGCTGAACAGTGAGTGAACTACAATGAGCAGTTCATTCAGTCCATTGGGGCAACTACCGATGATCAGACTGCAATCTCGGATTGAGTAGATGCAGTCTCTACGTTCCTCCGACCTCAGTCTGATGATGGTCTCAATTGCTGAGAATTTTCAGCGGTTTGGTAGCAAACATGATGTAAAGAAAATAATTGTAGCGGATGGGCATGTGGCCGAGTGGTGAAGGCTAGGGAGGAGCTGGCCCGCGGCGGTTTGATCCCCCGTCCCGCGTCTGCCCTCCTGTGAAGGGCGCACCAGGTGGGGTGCTTTCAAAAAAAAAAAGATGAATAATAATAGTAATAGCAATAGCAATAGCAATAGCAATAGTAATAATAATAATAATAACAACAACAATAATAACAACTGCTGCTGCTGCTGAATATTTACATTTATTTATACTGTAGGTGCAGACGCTAGCAGTGACTAGAATCTATAGTAGGTGATTCTCCTGCAAATTTTGAATATTTTTCAAAATAAGGAATCGATTTATGGTTCAGAAAATTTAGGGGGAAAACTCACCAAAGAAGAATCAAGAAAACTATCTTGGTGAAAATTAATGAAATCATCTTCTCTAATCTCCGTTGGTGTGCGGTTAGTAGCCAGTTGCACACCATGGGAATTCTTGGAGTTGTGAAAAAAAAAACTGAATTTTGCAGATGCGGCTACCATGAACAGTATATTCATAGTCTGGATCTCTTTCGACAGTTAACCCTAATGACTATATTATAACAAAAAAGAAATAGTTACAACTTACAAGAAGAAAAAGAAAAGACTTTGTAGTGTGTATTAGTATATTACCACCAGGCCATCATAATGACACAACCACCAAAAGGCAGAAGATTCTAGCAGGGATTAAAAATCTTGCATTGTTAATCTATACCTAATAATAAAGAGACAAAATTTCATGTCTTTTTTTTTGTCCCATCTATTTTTTTTTGTCCGTCTCCCTCTAATTACCGGACAATAAAGAGTTTTTTTTTCCGTCCGGACTTATATATACAATCCGTGCTCATACGAGTCAGAATAGCTCTTGTTTAGCGTGATACAGAGTCCGATTTCAAAATATATTATGTAAGTGCTCATATGTGTTATTATTAGGTAATAGATACACGTATATTTAGAATCCATATACCAAATGGCTGTTGTAAGCTTACTTTAAATAGAATATGTCACCCATTTTTTTCACGCCGTGCGTCTATTTTTTTTTCTTCCAAGAAGACGTTACCTTCCATGTGGTACACGGCACAAGGGAAAAATTCCGAATTGGGTTCCCGGGGGTGCACGGATATGCCTCTTTTTATTCCTGTTTTCTATTTCTTTTCTGGTATTCTTCAATTTTTCTTATAAAAAGTAAAAAACTATATCTTATCTATCTATATCTACTTCTAGAAGTTTCTTTAGATTGATTCTGATATTATGTTAATAAATTGAATAGACTTCTAACTCAATTTGATTATGTTCGCTTTGGTCGTGTTAGCTCACGTAAATACAAGTTATCAAAGCAAACAGTTCACCATGAATACATCCGACTCTAGAAATTAACATGTATATTATTTTCTTCCTTGATGAGTCCCTATCTCATACGCTAGGGATTTTGGTTGCACCCTTTGTATCTCGTATATATGTGTCTGGTATTCATGACGCGCATTCATACCAGTTAGAACAACTTACGTGAAGGTCTAGCGATAATCCAGATTCGATTCCTATAAGTTTCGTTGCAATGCTCGGACACAATTGCCATCTATAATGCCTAATATTAATTTTAGTTTTTCATCCGTTCATTGGTTTCGCCTTTTCTCTGCAAAAATAAAACTGCTTCCCTACTAACATTCTCTATTTCCATGTTTTATATTCAGATTTTTTATCCGTGGCTTCTCTTTGCTTCTATCATTTACCTGTTTTTGTTTTTTTGTTTTCTGAACTGTTATCCGCAAGTTACCTAGACTAGCAGATGGTCTAACAGATCAATATGTGAACTGAAATCTCTTAAGTAGTTTGTTGCCTAATTTAGTTTAAATATAACCTTGTAATCCTTGTCCAGGGCTACCACGTGGAAAATTAGGAGAGATATCCCGTCACAGTCATCAATGAACAAGTCAATTGTTCACACGTCAACAACTAACTACTTGCCGGCTTTAATTAAGTATTCCCTTTGTTATAAATTATAAGACGTTTAGCTTTTCTGAATTCATAACTTTTGCTACGCATCTAGATATATATTATGTCTAGATTGATATTAAAAGCTATGAATGCAGATATGTCAAAACGTCTTATAATTTTTATTAGAACTGTGGATTTTTTATGGATCCTCACGACATTTAACTATTACAACACATGGGTAGTATGAAAATTAAAGTTAGTAAGTTACGATAATATGTCTAAATTTTTTCGTGCTTTGCATTGGGAGAAAAAGAAATCTATCGAGATTATATTTTAATTCGATATATTTTAATAGGATATTGAAATATTATTAGCATCATTAACTTATATTATTGTGTGTGTGCATGTGCGTGTGTACCGTTTCGTTGTCATTTTCGTAAATATATGATAGTTTTTTCTTCTGTTGCGACGTACGGATATGTTTTGATAGTAAAGATTACCGAAATCCGATCCAAGGTGTGGCGCATGACGGCATGAACACAAACTCTCGCCAGCTGCCACTTTTGGCGCCTCGCATCGCAATCGCATGCATCCACCGTGTCCCACGTACGTTTTCCTTGGGTTCTTTGACTCTTCGCTTCACTCGCTCAGAAGCGAACGAGAAGGGAACATGCAACGAACGCACCGACGGCGCACCCACCACACGTCCACACTAGCTTCGCTTCTGCTTCGATCTGGTGCCCGCTAGCCTAGCTTCGCTTCGCTTCTGCTTCGTCGTTGTACTCGCTGGCTCGTGCGCACGACACGTCGCTGGGGCTAGCGAGAACGCGAGATGCCGGCCGTAGGCGCACGTCCCCACCGCACCACTGCTACTGCTACGGAGGAGCACGGGATGGAGCAGGACGGAAAATGGAGCACGGGATGGAGCAGGATCGGGTCGGAGCCCCACATCGCCACTGGTGGCGTGTTGGTTCCACTGAGCGCTGGCCCCATGCCAGTACAGTCGCTGGCTTCCTTTGCAGTTGTAGGTCCGCGTCCAACAGCTCCAGCTCATATAATACTATCCTTGGAGGCATCATGTTTTTATTGTGAAAAATGGCGAGCATGATTTCTAACACTAGCATGCATCGTAATTCGTACACCAGCCAACGAAGCATATATTAGAGCGTTGGTTGGTCGTACACTCATGCTCGTAATTTAAGATATTGTTTTCCATGAATTTGTCATTTTTCAATGGTCAATTCTAAATTATAAGTCACTTTGACCTTTATAGATATATATAGCTTTTGTTGCGTATCTTTTTTTTGAAATCTTTTGTAGTTTTGTTGCTTACCTAGTTACTACTTACTACACTATGTCTACAACTCTACTACATACGTAGCAAAAGTTATGTACGTAGAAAAGTCAAAATCACTTATAGTTTTGAATGAAGGGAGTATATTAGATACTCCTGTCAACGAAAATAATCATGAAAATTTTGATTCCTTTTTACCTTATCACACCACGCGATGTCGATTATCATCTCCCAAAAGAATCGAACATAGAACACCTGTACACAAGGAGGGAAAAAATGACGTATTCTATGCTGATAGCCCGTACAAATTTAAATAGTTGGAGAAAAATTAAACAAAATTTGTGTTGTGATACGTACTCAACAAGTTGACCAGTAGTAATTGATCTTTTGCTGCCTTGTTAACTGTCTTGGTTGACTCTAATCAAGTAGGGAGAAAATCAAATTTATTACAATAGGCGCATGAATCGTTCTCAAGTCAGTAAAAATATTCTTCAACAGATGAGTCATTCTCTGAAGAATATCAGCCTGGTTTCGAGTGGTTTTCTACTCTAGTCTATGTCAACTGAGCATGGTAAGCTAGATACTACGCACCTCAATTCCCTTAACTTTGTCGTTGGTTAGCTCAAAATTGAGCTAATTAGCATCATAGAAAACCTTTTGGCTTTGGGAGTATATTTTTGCCAATAAAGACTTGATGGAAGCTAGTAGATATTTTTCCTCCAAATAGAAGACTGTCGGTGCACGCGATGCCGGCGTGATACTAAATCGTCTTTGCATTTTCAAAATAAAAAGGGAAATGACTCCGAACTCAGTGAGACTGTAGACTTGGAGAGAATTATGAGGTTATGCAGCTGTTGGACGGGGACCTAAAAAAGGCCTCCTTAAAAAGCCACATGATCTCCAGTCCTGTTTCTCCAGTCTCCAGATCATTTTTGTTCCTATCAGCATTTGTTTCAATAATCAATATACATGTTTATTGATGGTCTCACCCACCAAAGCCTAGAAATAAATGATAAGCTCTGAGCTAGCTAGATATTTTCCGTAGCACCACAAGATGATTGAATGACAATCCTAGTACGTGTTTTCACCAAAAAAAAAAAAGTGGGTCAAGATGAATGTCCCGTGCCCCCATGGTCCCATCGACAGAGAGCACTATGACTTATGAGTGGGTTTTCTTGGAAGAAAAAAAATATAAGCGGACATAGACCTACGACTGCAAGCGAGCGATTGCTAGCACAAACTGCAAGAGACCAGTTATATCCTTCTTAATTACTAGAAATAGATATTTTAGTAAAAAAATTGTTTAACAACTTTTTAAATTAGATATCTAAATATAACTATCTTCTATTCTAGCTAAAGATAGAAAATGAGAATGATTCTCTTAGAACATATAGAAAAATAGTTAAAGATCGAATAGAAACGATTTGTAGGTACATAAATTTTTAAATAATAATTTAAAGAGTGAGCCTCGAAAGGACACTCAGATGTGCTCTTTTATGGTACGATAATAGCCGGTACGGGGCCACCGACGGCTGCTCCTCTGATTTTCTCTTGGGTCCTTACCGCCCCGACAAATCTTTCACCAGCCACGGCCTGTACTGATGAATAAACCAACGTGCAAAGCGTTACACCGAAGAAGGTTCGTCAATCATGATATGTTTTCCTTCCTTTTTGGCATTGCTTCACAACTTTAGGCCAAATTTCACCGTACAAAAAGAAGATTCTCCGTCACATCAAAATACCGACACATGCATAGAGTATTAAATATAGATGAAATCAAAAACTAATTACACAATTTTATTGTATTTTGCGAGACGAACATTTTGAGTCTAATTAATCAATGTTTGGACAATTATTACCACATAAAAACAAAAATGCTACAATGTTGCACCGTGATTTGGCCGTCCCCAAATTAGGAAACTAAACAAGGCCCTCGTCTAAAAAAAAGCTGATCAACAGCCAAACACGTGCAGGGCTGTACGTTCCGGCGACCGGCGGAGCTCCGTTGTCGGATCACCGACCAGGGCCGCGTTCACTTCCTACAGGAACCAAAATATTTCCTCTTTCATCCATCACATCAAATCTTTAAACGCATGCATGAAACATTAAATGTAGGTAAAAAAAAAACTAATTACATAGTTTGTCTGTAAAGTTCGAGACGAATCTTTTGAGTCTAATTAATCCATGGTTGGACAAATTTTACCAAATAACAACGAAAAGTGCTACAGTAACTTTTCACCCCAACTTTTTCATCTAAGGCCGCGTTCACTTCCAACAGGAACCCAAAATATTTCCTCTTCCACCCATCACATCAAATCTTTAAACGCATGCATGAAACATTAAATGTAGGTAAAAAAAAACTAATTGCCTAGATCGGAGTGCGGAACGGCCAATCGCTGCTGTCGCTCGCGGATGCAGACAGCCTGCAGCTGTATGCCTGCTCCATGGCTGGTTGTTCACCTGCCGCTGTCGTCACGTGGCGTGCTCGGCTGCTTGCTTCCTCTGCGCCAGATCCGCCGCCCGGCCAACCCCACAGCACCCCGCTCGCCGCCGATGGACATGGACGGCCGCCCACCGCCATGGCCGTGCTTTACCTTAAAAGTGTTTGGTCATGGGATAAGAGAAATGGGATATATAGTCATACTAATTTATGGAATAGGATGGTTCTATCTCTATATTTGATTAAGATGGAAATATTCTGCTCTATGTTTGGTTCAAAGGATGGGGTATGGTGTCTGTGGTCGGTTGAACATTTATTAAGCGAGACCCACATGTCATCCTCTCTCGTATTCTTCCTTCTTCCACACTGCTACATCTCTTGGCTCGTGTCACCCCGTTCACCACCTCTACTACTTCGGTATTACTTTCTGGCCCTTGCCACCTCTTCTAGTCCCCGCTTCCCTATCCGCCACCATTCTCGACATCGAGCTCACACTTGCACCATCGTTGTTCGGTGCTCGCTGGTCGCTGCCCCTCACCCTGAGCTCCCATCGAAGCTCCGTTCGAAGTCCGAGCCACCCCTCACCAGGCCAAGACCGTCCATCCATGTCGTGTTGTGGCTGAGGTCACCTATCAAAGTGCTCGTAGACACAAAGGGGAAGATGTGACCAAGCTTGCCCGCCGGAGCACCCTAAGGAACTAATGTATTCCCAAATCTAGAGGAATATTCCTCTCTAGAAATGACTCCACGTCATGTTCTCAAACCAAATATTGAATGTTGTGTAACTTGTATCCTGAGGAAGCACTCGCAGAGTGAACGATTGCATAACTCATATCTCGAGGAACAGATATATTCCCGAATCTAGAGGAATATTTCTCTCTAGAAACGACTCCCTCCATCAATGTTCCCAAACCAAATATCGAATACTGCATACTTGTACTCTAACGAACAGATGTATTCCCGAATCTAGAGGAATATTTCTCTCTAGAAACAACTCCATCTCTTATGTTCCCAAATCAAATATCGGATGAAAATGTCTCTACCTGGCATCCAAACCAAACACATTATCACCCCCTGTTACTGTTCTTAAACAGTTGCCTTCTTTCGGTGCCAAAAAAAAAAAATTACTACTCTGCTCAGAAATGCAGTACAACTCCATCTGCCCACCACATCTAGTCACCTTCCTACGTTCACTCCACCTTAACCGTCCTACGTTCACTCCACCTTAACCGTTGGATGTGTAGCTATGATAATCCGTGTGGTCACAAGGATGACCACAAGGATGCATAAAGCCTTGTCCCTTGAACTTATCAACCTGACTTATCAGCCATGATACAGTATTTTTCTTTCACATCAAATCAGCCAACATTACTTTCAGCAGGCGTTCCACTTTCCTGCTCATGATAGAGGCCAACAATGTTCACCGCGCATCAAGTCCCGGTGGCCAATTTTGTTGCTGGTTCATGGCCAGCTGTGGAACCAACAGCAACAAGATCCAGCCTGTCCATCCAGTTGCCAATTGCGGTATGAACTGTGTACCTTCACAGTTTGCCCAAAGGTCGCGTGACGCTTATTTTCACCTTTCATGGTTGTCAAAGGTCACCAACAGAGCAAGCACGAGTGGATGGAGAAATGTGAATCTGTAATTGCGGTTGGTTACACAGGGGGCACCTAAAGAGTAACAGTAACATACGAATTTGATAGATCAAAACTGCAAATCTCTCAGCAGTTTCAGACTTTCAGTACAGACTCGAAAAGGGGAGGAAGAAGAAAAAAAGATACCGGACGACCAAACTAGTAAAGATAAAAGATCAGCGTATAATCCTTGCCAACTCCCATAGACTAAGCCCTTGCCACCTCTTCTAGCCCTGGCTTCCCTATCCGCCACCATTCTCGACATTGAGCCCACGCTTGCACAATCCTTGTTCGGTGCTCGTTGGTCGCTGCCCCTCACCCTGAGCTCCCATCAAAGCTCTGCTCGAAGTCCAAGGCACCCCTCACCTGGAGTCGCCGCCACTCCCATTGCAGCTTGCCCATGCCAGGCCAAGACCGTCCATCCATGTCGTGTTGTGGCTGAGCTCATCTGTCAAAGTGCTTGTAGACACAAAGGGAAAGATGTGACTGAGCTCACCCGCCGGAGCACCCTAAGGAACTAATGGCCCTGTTCATCTGGCTTATAATCCGTCTTATTCAACTTGTTTTTTCAGCCGGAACAGTATTTTTCTTTCATAAAAAATCAGCCATCAGTGTTTTTCAGCCGGCTTATAATTCCAGCCGAACGGCTCCAATGTATTCCCAAATCTAGAGGAATACTCCTCTCTAGATACGACTCCATCCGTCATGTTCTCAAACCAAATATCGAATGTTGTGTAACTTGTATCCTTGCATAACTCATATCTCGAGGAACAGATGTATTCCCGAATCTAGAGGAATATTTCTCTCTAGAAACGACTCCCTCCATCAATGTTCCCAAACCAAATATCGAATACTGCATACTTGTACTCTAACGAACAGATGTATTCCCGAATCTAGAGGAATATTTCTCTCTAGAAACAACTCCATCTCTTATGTTCCCAAATCAAATATCGGATGAAAATGTCTCTACCTGGCATCCAAACCAAACACACTATCACCCCCTGTTACTGTTCTTAAACAGTTGCCTTCTTTCGGTGCCAAAAAAAAATATTACTACTCTGCTCAGAAATGCAGTACAACTCCATCTGCCCACCACATCTAGTCACCTTACTACGTTCACTCCACCTTAACCGTCCTACGTTCACTCCACCTTAACCGTTGGATGTGTAGCTATGATAATCCGTGTGGTCACAAGGATGACCACAAGGATGCATAAAGCCTTGTCCCTTGAACTTATCAACCTGACTTATCAGCCATGATACAGTATTTTTCTTTCACATCAAATCAGCCAACATTACTTTCAGCAGGAGTTCCACTTTCCTGCTCATGATAGAGGCCAACAATGTTCACCGCGCATCAAGTCCCGGTGGCCAATTTTGTTGCTGGTTCATGGCCAGCTGTGGAACCAACAGCAACAAGATCCAGCCTGTCCATCCAGTTGCCAATTGCGGTATGAACTGTGTACCTTCACAGTTTGCCCAAAGGTCGCGTGACGCTTATTTTCACCTTTCATGGTTGTCAAAGGTCACCAACAGAGCAAGCACGAGTGGATGGAGAAATGTGAATCTGTAATTGCGGTTGGTTACACAGGGGGCACCTAAAGAGTAACAGTAACATACGAATTTGATAGATCAAAACTGCAAATCTCTCAGCAGTTTCAGACTTTCAGTACAGACTCGAAAAGGGGAGGAAGAAGAAAAAAAGATACCGGACGACCAAACTAGTAAAGATAAAAGATCAGCGTGTAATCCTGGCTGCTGTCACACCAAATTATACCAATCCCTAAGCCGGCGGCGCCGACATGGCTTGCTGCGGCAATTGCCAAAGCCTTCTTCTTCATCCTTCTCTTCATTCATCTTCTATGGAGCAGCCAGTCACTGATCAAACACACATCCAGGAGCAGCAGCAGCAGCAATGCTTGCAGGTATCAGCAGAGCCAGAGGAAGATACAGCACGGAGACACAGTCTCTTCATGTCCAATTTGACTTCCCAATAATCTTAAGCAGAGGCCTTGTCGAACTTGAGGGGCTTCACCACCTCCCAGGTGAAGTCGGCGTCGTCACGGCCAAAGTGGCCGTAGGCGGCGGTCTTGATGAACCTGTTGCCGCCCTTCTTGAGGTCGAGGTTGATGGTGATCATCCCGGGCCTGAAGTCGAAGTTCTCCTTCACGATCTTGAGGATCTCCTTGTCGGGGATGGTGCCGGTGCCGTACGAGTCGACGAACACGGACAGGGGCTCCGGCACGCCGATGGCGTAGGACACCTGCACGAGGCAGCGGCGGGCGAGGCCGCTGGCCACGATGCTCTTGGCGGCCTGCCTGGCGATGTAGGCGCCGCTGCGGTCCACCTTGGTGGGGTCCTTGCCGGAGAAGGCGCCGCCGCCGTGGGCTCCCCAGCCGCCGTAGGTGTCGATGATGATCTTGCGGCCGGTGAGGCCGGCGTCGCCGTGAGGGCCACCGATGACGAAGCGACCCGACGGGTTGAGGTGGAAGATGGTCTTCTCGTCGAGGTACTTCTCCGGGATGACGGGCTTGATGACGTGCTCCTTGAGGTCGGCGGCGATCTCGTCGTTGGTGACGGTCTCGTCGTGCTGGGTGGAGATGAGGACGGTGTGGACGCGGACGGGCACCATGGCGCCGCCCTCGTTGATGTACTCCACCGTGACCTGGGTCTTGCCGTCGGGCCTGAGCCAGGCGCAGGTGCCGTTCTTGCGGACCTCGGTGAGGCGCGCGCCGAGCTTGGTGGCCAGCACGTGGCTGAGCGGCATCAGCTCGGGGGTCTCGTCGGTGGCGTACCCGAACATGTGGCCCTGGTCGCCGGCGCCGATCTCCTCGGGGCGCTTGGTGAAGTGCCCGTGCACGCCCTGCGCGATGTCGGGGGACTGCTGCTCGATGTTGACCAGCACCTTGCAGCGGTCCGCGTCGAGGCCCACGTCGTCGGAGGTGAAGCCGATGGCGCGGCAGGTGTCGCGCACGATCTTCTCATAGTCCACGGTGGCCTTGGTGGTGATCTCGCCGAACACCATCACCATGTTGGTCTTGGTGCAGGTCTCGCAGGCCACCTTGCTGTCGGGGTCCTGCGCGAGGCAGGCGTCGAGCACGGCGTCCGACACCTGGTCGCACAGCTTGTCGGGGTGCCCCTCGTTCACGGACTCCGAGGTGAAGAGGAAGCTCTCCGCCGCCATTGCCTTCTTCTTCTCGGGTGATAAATTACTCTACTAATAACCTCTGCAATTTTATTTAAAAGCAATTCAAACAATCAGAAACCATCCGCAGATCCACCGCCGCACATTCGAATTGGATGACGAACAAATAGTTAAACCGATACCGTGAGATCTGAAAATCAGAGCACCACAGATAGCTCCACATGCAGAGGCTACGAGATCTAAACGGAGAACCCTCCCTCCGAGAGACCAAAAATTTCAAAAAATAAATCCCAAATTTTCTCCGCAGAATCTCAAATTTAAACGACACCCCAGATCTACAGTATATCCCGACAAGCCTAATCACCAAACCCCCCACACCCGGATCCGCCATCCCGTGGCGACCATCAGATCCAACCGCAGCAAAATAACGGGCATCAGTTATCCCCTCCACCGAGGTTCGCATCATCTCCCCAAGCATGCGCACAAATGACGAAACCACGCACGCACGAACCTCGGGAGAAGCACGACGAACGAAATAACGATCCAACGAGAGAGAAGCACAGCAGGGTGCGGGCAAGCTGGCTCACCTTGCGCTGTTGCTCTTTATTCGGGACCGGCAAGAGGGAGGAGAAGATGCGAACGGGATGTGTGGCACGGGGTCTCGGCACTGCTGGGGCTCCGCCATTTATAGCCGCGCTGGCGCCGGGCGCGGATCCGGGGAGGAAGGTGGGCCCGCGCCGGTGCGGGTGCGGGTGCGGGTGCGGGTGTACCTGAGTTGCGGTGCTGGCGAGTCGGGCGGGCATGCACTTGAGGACATCGCGGGCAGACACTGACCGGATGGCCCCACGTCGGGGGAGAAGCCACCCGCTGGCCGGCTGGCGGTAGCCGGTAGCTGCTGTAGCTTTGTCGTCCTCTCACCAACCGCACGGCCACCAAGTCACCAACCCCATGTGCTGGGCCCACTTCACCTAACATTTCTCTCTCCATCCTTTTCTTCGGTATATATATGTATGTTTTATTAGTGGTATTTTCTGTTATTTATTTCTGTCCTATAAATTTGCCAGCCTCAACCTCGAAATGGAAAATAAAATTCTCGCCTCAACTACCACGACTGGTTTACGAGGTGTTTTTTTTTACTTTTTTTATTTATTAAGTGAAAGTTCATTTCTTCTGGGGCTATGGTTGGGCAGAAAAAGAAAAAAAATTCTTTCCCAATTCTCATTCGTAGGTTCCACATTGTACCTAGCGTGGCGGGAGACTGCATCACTGTATGAATGAACAATTTTAGCATTATTACTGCCAATGCCTAAAATTATATGAATTGTCCAAAAATTGTAAATACTTTTCAAACAATTTAAGTGGAGGTGAACATGTTGTATGGATCATGTGGTCTCCTGGACAGTGAGCAAAATACCTCAGAAGCGTTACATGTCTTTTTGGAATGCATGAAATGCATTTTTTTCTGCAAGATTCTTGTGTTCAGAATGGTGACCAGAAAAAAAAGAACGATCAAGGTCAATGAGAAAAACAATCTCACGATTATTGTTTTGTGCTTGATTTGCTTGTCCTTGGAAAGTCGTTCTCATGAGAAAATTGTAGTACAGTACCATTTTCCAGGCACGTGTATGACAGTATGTTCATATGTTGTGTTCTCGCATGGAAGCAGATAGGAATTTTTATTGACTCCTGCCCTAGCGCTGCCGCCGCAGCCGCTCCCGCCATCCATCACCGCTGGTCCCCCTCCCTTCTCCTCCGGCATCTCGCCGGGGGTTAAAGGGAGTAGGGATCCATTGTTTTTAATAAGTTTTTCCTAATAGATCGAGTCATTAGGGTTAGTGTCTCTCCATGTCAAATTATTTGGTACTGGAGTTTTATCTCCTCCTTCTCCTCATCTCTGTCGACGGTGAAAGAGAAGGGTGGAATTGTTTTCTCCATGGCAGCTCCGTTGAAGATGAGGACGACAATGTCGGCGTCAGCATCTTCATCGACATGACGACATGGAGACTTTTGTTTCCGGACGGTGGCATCAAGGCGGAGATGATGTCGGCGCCATGAAATAATTTTCTCCGGTCTCTTCTCTGTTTTGTTGTGGTTAGATTTGGCCACGATGAAGGACTAGGGAGAATAATTTTCATATCAGTCTTCCTTACTCTTCGGTGGCAGAAAGAAGAAGAAGGAAGACACCAGAAAGAAGAAGTTCCTCAATTCCGCCTACAGGAATGTTGGCCGTTGTTCGTTGGGCATTTGTTCTCAGGCCATTTGCCGAGTGTTTGTCTGTGCGGTCATCCATACTGCAAAGCATCTAACATGTTAGGTTTTGAGTTGTGATATTCACAGCGTGGGTACTATTTTTGTAATCCAGAGTGCTTGTAATGTGTTGATGTACCCAGCTATCATATAATATAATTCTTCTTTCGTCGCAAAAAAAACTCCAACTGTTTTTTATAGTTATCTGAGCGGCGAAAGAGATGGATATATTTTTTTTCGTGTTTGTCATGAATCATATGATAGGAGGCAAGTGCCGGTCCAAAATAAATTCAAAAAGTCAAAGATGCATGCCTCTGACTCGAAGAAGGAAGATTGGAACAGAGAAAGGCTGTGTTCAGTTCCTCAAAAAAAAAAAAGTACTATGCGAAAAAAAATTTCCCGTCACATCAAACTTGCGATACATGCATGGAGTACTAAATGTAGATGAAATTAAAAACTAATTGTACAGCTTGGTTGTACTTTGCGAGACGAACGTTTTGAACCTAATTAGTCAATGGTTGGACACTATTTGCCAAATAAAGCCAAAACGTGCTACAGTACTTTTTTTACTCCTTTTCAGGGATCTAAATACAGCCAAAGTCTCGCGCTTGCGCATGCATGGTCCCACCACTACCGCCGCACCTCTAGGCTCATCTCCAATTCTCCGTGGGCTCAGTTCGGCTGAGGCCTTGTTTAGTTCCCCCAATTCTCTCTCAAATTTCACTATGCAAAAAGAAGATTTTCTGTCACATCAAAATGTCGGTAAATGCATGGAGTACTAAATGTTGATGAAATCAAAAACTAATTGCACAGTTTTGTTGTACTTTGCGAGACGAATATTTGAAGCCTAGTTAGTCAAAATTTGGATAATTTTTACCAAATACAAACGAAATGCTACAGGAATTCTGATACAGTATTTTTCTCCCCTATTCTGTCAACTAAACGAGGCCTGAGCCAATAAGCTGGCTGAAAATATTGTTGGCTGATTTGTTGTGAGAGAAAAATACTATTTCGATTTTAAAAAACAAGCTGAAAAGTATGGATTATAAGCCGGATGAACAAGACCCATTGCATGTGGAAAAAAAGCCCGCCTTTGGTGTTTTTTCTCTTCTTTATTTAAATCCGATTAGGGTGGTTTTGGCGCCTAATCAATACTCATGACAAAATAATTTTGGCAGCACATTAATTTTCTCGCCAATAATGCAAAAATGATGCACAGAAAAAAACAAAATCGTATCGTATCTCCTTTTTTTGTGAAGAAATTTGTACTGTATCTCTTTTTTTTGTTTTGCGAAGAAAATCGTACTGTATCTGCTAGTGCCAAGCACGAGTTACGCATGGTACGTACATCTACACAAAAATACTTATTGTTGGTCAGTTGGTCTCTAACTTGTGATACAGTAGTAAATAGGGAAGGTAAAAAAACCGAAACCCAAAAGAACCAAGACCAAGACTGAATTTCCTAAAATTTTGGTCTCTTGGTTTTTAGATCAGTCTCATGTTTCTGGTGACCCATTTTTTATCTCCTTGTTCGATCGAACATATCGGGTAACCAAAATCTTGAACCACCCGAACTCTTAACTCATCTCCTACCCGCCATTCTTAATTATCTGTTATCCTAAATAGGTGAAGACCTCAATCTAGCCTCTCGAATCTTGCATTCTCTCTTCTCGATCCACGGCTTCAGCCTGAGTACGAGAGGGTGTCGAGCAAGGATGGGGATCCACGAGGGCCAGGGCGAGCGGCTTGGGGGCTCTGGGAGGCCGCGCATATGTTCCGCGTGCCTGGGGCTCGGTGGCGATGGTGGATACGCCAGCGCAGCAGTGGGACAGGCATCCTCGATGGTGGCGATTTCAACTTGGGGCGTGTTTAGATCCAAATTTTTTTTTGGAAAAGTTTATGTAGCACTTTTCGTTGTTATTTGGTAAAATTTATCTAATTATGAAATAACTAGGCTCAAAAGATTCATTTCGACATTTACAGACAAACTATGCAATTAGTTATTTTTTTACCTACATTTAATGCTCCATGCATACGTCCAAAGATTCGATGTGACAGTTACTGCGTAAAATATTTTGGGCCTTTTTGGCCATCTAAACGCGGCCTTGCTCGAGGATTAGGCGGGGTGGGCGATAGGTCCTCGTCATGTGCAGCGCGAGCTTCGATGGGGTTTGCCCCCTTGCCGCCATGGCAACTGGCGAAACACCTTTCAGCCCGTGTCGGCGTTCCTCGAGCGGGCCAAGAAAGTGAAAGTCACACATGATGGATAGAAACTAGGTAAAATATACTACTCTCTCCGTCCCTAAATGTTTGTCTCTAGAAAACTATGTTTCCCTCACAGACACGATTCTCGGGCGACATACAAAGAGGGACAGAGAGAGTAAGATGGAAACCCCCTTACTAGATGAAAACATGAATACCAATTCAAAAAACGCATTCAGTTGTTCAAAGAAATAATTTAAGACTTGGCATATCCAAAGTGCAGACAAATGTGTATTCACATCCAAAAATGAAATTCAAACTTGCGTTTCGAAAATTTATACGAAAATGATAAATTTTAGGTTCATATGCAATAAAAGATTTCCTGCATTTCGTCTTTAAATACATATTTACCATTTTCTATGATTTTTTCTAGTTTAACTTTGCATCTCAACTTTTTTTTTTTGTAAGTACATATTTGTATCGACGACAAAACTATATGTGGGATAATGTTGCAGGTGAACGAAAGGGATTCGGAGTCTGGATTGGCCAAACACAGCACGCACGCACGATTCATGACGCACATCAGCACATGCGCTCCTGTGTCTGCTTCTCAGTCCGGACAAGGGACGTGGCATGGCGGATTGGCGGCCTTTCTTTCCTTGGATTGGAAGCTAACCTAGCCATGCGTCCGTGCACGCCGCTTTGGAGCATGCCGGCAGACGTGTAGCAAACTAGGGGCGGGTTTAGATGCAAAAAATTTTGCAAAACGGCACTGTAGGTTTTTTCGTTGTTATTTGACAAATATTGTCCAATCATGGTCTAATTAGGCTTAAAAGATTCGTCTCGTCCATTTCGTCTAAACTGTGTAATTAGTTTTATTTTTATCCATATTTAATGCTTCATACATGTGTCCAAAGATTCGATGTGACGGGGAATCCGAAACATTTTGCAAAATTTTCTGAACTCGCGCGGTGTTCATGCCTGCACCACCGCCACTACGTAGTGTAGCATAGAGGATCTGTCAGACCAGAAAACAACAATTTAAGTAAAATAATGTAAATTCATTCTTTAAGGTAAGGTCATGTTTAGTTTGCGAAATTTTTTAGAAAATGGTACTGTAGCATTTTCGTTGTTATTTGATAATTAGTGTTCAATCATGGTCTAATTAGGCTTAAAAGATTCGTCTCGTGAATTTCGTTTAAACTGTGTAATTAGTTTTATTTTTTATGTATATTTAATGCTTCATGCATGCGTTCAAAGATTTGATGTGACAGGGAATCTTAAAAAATTTTGCAAAATTTTGAGAACTACACAGGGCCTAAGAAGAAGAAAGACTTGCTGGGTGACCTGTTCAACTTAATATACAAATTAGCAACTATTAGCTATTAGTTAGCTAATTTTTAGTGTTAATGGATCTAAATATGTCCTAAAACAATTGATTGGATTAGCATAATCGTCGGATGCCTAGCTGAGCCCACGTCGGTACAAAGCAACCTCACTTCCCCGTTCTCTTCTGCCACGACAATACGACACGCACGGACAGAGCAGCTGATTTTTTTTTGGAACTAAACGGAGCAGCGGACGGGAAAGTACATTCTCTCTCCACCCGAGATGAAAGTAGTGCAGCGGTACCTCGGATCTCTTTCCGATGGATTCTTGGTTTCTTGGCTGTGTTTACTTCTTAAAAAAAATACTGTGTAAACAAAAGATTCCTGTCACATCAAACTTGCGATATATGCATGGAGTACTAAATATAGATGAAATAAAAAACTAATTATACAGCTTGGTTATACTTTGCGAGACAAACGTTTTGAACCTAATTAGTCAACGGTTGGACACTATTTACCATATAAAGCCAAAACGTACTACAATATTTTTTTACACCTTTTTACACCTTTTTACACAACTAAACACAGCCTGGTCTTGCCACGGGCCACGGCAGGGTCGTCTCGAAGGGAGGTAAGGTGCGGGCCCCGCCAGATCACGCATCGGGACGGTAGGTGCGTCTAGGTTCGTCACGGACCAGGACGTTATTACTAGTAATCCGGATAGTTAAATGCAGGTTGCCAGATATTGGTCCCGCGTAAATTCTGGAGTACTGTAGCTGCTGCTGGTAAACCGTTCATAAAAAGCGGGCACATGCGATTTCCTGGTATACTTCCTCTCAATCAAATCAAACAAACAAACAAAAAGGATTTTGCTGGTATCTGTATCTCTCCTATTTATCTCTCGTCTCAAATTATATGTTGGTTTTTTCCGTGCCGCAAGTTTGACTCTATTTGTAGAAAATACGTGTAACATTTGTATCTCTAAATAAATTTATTAAAAAACTAGATTCAAAGATTTTTCAAATGATATCAATTATGTATCAGAAATGTTAATATTTTTAATATATATTTTGTTAAAATTGTTTTTCGAAAAACGAAAACGACAGATATTTTGGTACGAAAGGGAATAATCTATGTCTAGAGAATCAGAGAAATAAAAGATTCCCGGTCATCACTCCGGAGGTATTGACCATTCCAGACCATGGGTTACAGAAAGCACGATCATCCTATCCTTTTCGGAGAGATAATAACAGCGGTCCAAAACTGTATTATGATACATTAAGATCATACTAGTCCGTTGCGATGGAAAAAAACAATGCCACGAGAATGCCGTGGGTTGTCGAGTGGAGGTGTCAGGACAGGTCAAGGAGACCGGTGCAGTGTCGTGGCGCTCGGCAGCAGGGTTAAAAAAACCGCTCGGTAAACCTCGGTTTACCGCGGTTACCGGCCTAACCGGGCTGGACCGGTTCTGGTCCGGTCCGGTTAGGTATTCCTCAAATTTAAATTTAAAATTTGAAAAAAAAATGTTGAAAAAATTCCTAAAAATAGTTCATGATTTATAGAAGTCAATGGTGTAAAATTTTTTCAAATTCGAGTTCGTTTAGTATTTATTTATACGTATAGAAGTTTGAAAGAAAAGAAAAAAAATCCTGGTCCTGCCCCGTTAAGGCCCCCAAATTCAAATTTAAAATTTGAAAAAAAACAAAAAATGCTGAAAAAATTTCTAAAAATAGTTCATGATTTATAGAAGCCAATGGTGTAAACATTTTTCAAATTCGAGTTCGTTTAGTATTTATTTATACGTATAGAAGTTTGAAAAAAAAGAAAAAAGAAAATTCCAAACTCAAACGGAGCGGTAAACCGCTCAAACCGAGCGGTTATCGCTCCAAACCGCCCGGTAAACCGGTGACAAACCGAACCGAAGGCGCGTTTGAATTCTAATTCAAATTCGACCGGTTACCGACCGGTTACCGGTAAACCGGAACCGGAGGCCGGCGGTTTGGGGTGACTGGTCGGTAAAAAAAACCCTGCTCGGCAGCGTGGGCAGGGCGGTTCGTTGACTGAGGCCTGCAAGGGTTCGGGTGATTCTATTTCCATGTTCGAGAGTTTTTTATTGGTATTTCCACAACCAAGAGTTTTTTTTATTGAGGGAGGGTATGGGTCTTCCGGATACGGGATTTTTTTATACCGGGTGTTTTCAGGGCCGGAAGATTTTTCTTATCGAGAAGAGAATGGGTCTGCTAGATAATGATTTCTTTTAATGCTTTTTAGTTGTAGAAGAGATAGAGATAGAGATATTAGCTCGTGGAAGGTGGCCGAGCTAGGATTTAGTGCAAGAAATTTGGAAAAGCTAGAGAAAATGAGAAATAATGCAAAACATCGTCGTATCCATGATACAAAACATCAAGTTTTTCGTAATAATGCAAAACATCGTAGTATCCATGATATAACATCAAGTTTTTCGTAACAATACCGCGTTGCAAGGCACGAGAGCATAATCCGGCCTAATCGTGGAATATAAATACAAACATCACTTTTCATTTCGTCTGGTTATTGCAGACCAAACTAAGCACACATGATATGGCATGGCACATAGATTTCTTCCCATTATTATTACCTGAAAGGCTCACATGTTGGTATATTTTCGATTCACCTGATCAGCTAGCCTCTGGTCGATCTGATTATTCGTGGTGCACGATCTGACCACTTTCACTAATAAATTAAAACTTAAAACTCAGTTGCTTGTCCTAGCATTGATGATTGAGTGATCAATCTCATACTGTCTTGAAAACCCTACAGGATCTGAATAAGGAATGAACAATTTGCAGCAAGCTGCGGGCAACTCGGGGATTGTTTGATAAATCAAATCATGCACGTATGTATAGCAGCTGGAGGAGTAAACGCAAAAGTTCATACTCCCTCCAAGTTAGTAAAAAAAATAGTTTTGACAAGGTATATAAATCATGAATAACTTTTAAGTTGTTTAGTTTGAAAATATGAAAACCATATGAGTATTTTTGTCTTGAAAAATACTTTCATAAAAATATACATATATCAATTTTCAATAAATATGTTTATAGAAAGAGAGGATCAAAGTTATGCTTTGGAGACTGTGTCGCTGTCCATATAGAAATAAGAGGATCAAAGTTATGCTTTGGAGACTGTATCGCTATCCACAACAACTTCTTTTACCAACCTGAAGGGAGTATATGAGGCTGTTTGCTTCCTGGCCTCAATATGCCACGCCAATCTGTAGCGGAGTGTGGCAGTGGCGGGGAAAACCAATGCCTAAGCTACGGCGAGATTTTACGCTGGGACCGTCTGTGGCTGCCACAACTTTTCACTTAACCAAACAGCAGCCTTTTGAGATGTGGCGTGCCGCGAGTGAAGTATGTCGAAGCATGTCATGAAACCAAACACTCCCTGTATCATAGATAATCGTAATGCGCGAGGCACGAGCCATTAATCTAATCTCCTTGCAGTCCCGTAGTCCGATCCCTGCCTGTGTATAAATACGGTCGTATGGAACCCACTCGCTCGCCAATCAGCTAGTAATAAGCAATAGTAATAGCTCCTTCCACAATTTATTCACTTTATAGGATCATGCTAAGTAATGTCATAATAATTTAAATTTGAACATGTGTTATACTATTACTAAAAACTAATATTTTGAGTGTGATATTTCTAAGTTTCTATTTTACCCTCATAAAAAAGATACATCATGATCGACCTACCGTGAAGCATAAGATGCATTATGATCCACCTACCATGAGGCACAAACCCACACAGATGAAGCTACGAAAATTATTTTCCTGGCGAACATTCATGTTGACCCTCTCCGTGAAAATTACACCATCACTAGGTTTGCATTGGTGTTATCATGGCGGTATTTCATGGAGGCCACTGTCATAGAATTGATTCTTAAGGGTACCAAAAATCACAACAATATAGTATTTAATGAGTGAGACACCGCCACAAAAATGTATTCGAACCATCATAAAATTGTTTGTCTGGGAGTCAAAATCCGTCATGATAATTTATTGCACCAGCCACAATCATCCACCCGAAAATTCATGCATATATAACAATCACAATAAAATTCAATTTACCATACACATACAAAGCCAAATTATTTTTAATGCACGGGGAGTCTCCCACCAGCTACTCTTAATAAGAAGGGGAGTCTGCCGCGGGGAAGGATTAATTGCTGAATAGAAAGATGCAACGTACAGTGTTTTTCTCATCATCGTCAGCAACACATGCCTTCCGAGATCCAAGGATTTCCAGTGACCGCAAACACGCCGCTACCTACAACAATAGGAGGCACACATCATTTTAGAGTTTTGTCATTCTACAGATCAAACAATACTTTATGGAACCCAACCTCCGAATCAGGAAACAAAAAGTAGCCAGGTAAACATAAGGGAGAGGGAAGACTAATTTGCAAAAAACATAAGTTTGTGAGTGCTGGCTCTTGCGTTGCGAAGGGCACACTCACGCGTGTTGTGGGGGTTCACCAAATCATAGCGGTGTCCTCGAAATTGGAATTGGGACTGGAGTTGAGGGTGTAGCAGTTTGCTCTGAACTCTGATCTATAGTGTTGCTTTCCCAACCTTGTTGGCCCTTGTGCGCGGCTAAAGATGAGCATCCAGCCTGGCGACCCGGCCCAAGCACGGCACGTCCCGATGTTGTGCAGGCCCGGGTATGCTTGGCCCGATGCATAGGGCCATGCCTGGGCCGCACCCTAGACACGCTGAGTGGCCCGGCCCGACCTGGTAAATCTCCTAAGTCCTGGTATCGACCTGTTGTCTACCGCGGCCTGGCTAAGAGGCTAAGGCCTAAGAGCTCACCGCGCGTCACACTCCCCTAACCCTAACTTCATTCCGCCCCTATGCCTCGTGTGGCCGCACGCCCGCAGCCTCGCACCGCGCCACCCGCCACTCAACTTCGTAGCTCCTCCATAGCTTCACCCCCTCCTCTGGAAGCACTGCTATCTGCGGGGGGAGGGGGCTCCTCACCTTCGCATGCCAAGGCCCTAGAAGCATCGCTACCCACTAGGGGCTCCTTGATAGCGAGCGAGCCGGCCTCAGGGACGTCGACCTCGAGCTCTGCCCTGCTCCTTTCTTCGCTCACACTGACGAATCTAGCCTCAAGTGTAAAAGGTCCTTGTTTGGTTTTGGTAATTGAGTGACAACCTTAAGTGAAATAATTGTGTTTATGTGAGATACACAGGTGATTAGTCCATAGGTACATGTGTATGAGCAATACATGCCATGACGGTGAAGATGGCTTGAACTTGTTGCAAGGCTCACACATGTGATGAAGGAGCTCAATGCACATGAGACATGACACTGAGTTATGTGATCAAGGTGGAGAAGATCAAGTCATGACTTGGCTCAACAGACCGGTTGCAAGTGTGAAGGGCAAGTTGAGTGATGACTTGACATCGATGGATCGAAGCAACAGTGAAGAGCAAGTGAAGTCAAGATCGATGAACCAATATGGTCATGTGATGATATGGAGTGGATCATATCATTTGGTGATTGGTTGGTGCATGTGTTGCATAAATGTCGGAGGAGTTGGAATGGAATACGCAAGGCAAAGGTATAATCCTAGGGCATTTTATTTCACCGGTCAAAGGTTGTGTAGAGAAGTGCATGACCGGGTTTAGGATAGATGGCCGTACTATTAAGAGGGGCAAACTTGTTTGCATATCGGTTATCTAGTGCCACTTGAGCAATCTAACTTTGCATACGTGCTAGGATCGAGTGGTGTGGCAAATTGAGTGGCTAACTCCTTTTAAGAAAAAGATTGTGAAAATGCTAACACACGTGCACAAGGTGGTGAACACTTGTTGGTGTTGGCATATTTGCGAAGGCGGTGAAGTTTGAGCGATTGAGAGGGGTTTGGTGTCCTCTCTCCCTCCTGCTGAGCTTGCTCAGCGGGATTCAGTCATTTTCAAGGAATTGAAATGACTAATTTCCTTTACACCGAAGGTTGGAAGAAGTGGTGAAGTCGCGGGAGAGTTCTCTGCTAAAAATTGGGCGACAGACGCTGGGTTTGTAGGCGTCGGACGTGGGCCTAGCGTCTGGTGGTAAACCCTAACTCACATGACGTTGGCAGTCATGCACTGGTGCGTCTGTTGCCCAGGCGAAGGACGCATGATGTCAGCATCTGTTGAGGCTATACAGAGGTGACGTAGAAGCGAGCGTGCATCAGACACGCTGGGGAAGTGGCGACGGACATTGGACGCCAGCGTCCGCTCCGTGTGACGTCAGCTGTTCATGAGATGGCGTGGCACTAAGTACTCATCGGACGTTGATGTTAGCGTCTGGTGATGGAGCATCTGATGCGTCCGATGACCGCATGAGGAAACGAGCCCTCTGGACTGTGTCCGACGCAGCGTCGAACGCACGAGTTCTAGGCATTAGACGCGTCTGTTGATCGGTGAAGTAACCGTTGGCTTTCGAACAGCTAGTGACATGTGGTGGCATGACGAGCATCAGACACGGCCTGCCGCGTCTGGTGCATGAGCGTCACCGTGTCTGAAGCTCACGCGTTTTGCCCAGTGAAGGGGTAACGACTAGTTTATCCCTTGGGGCTATAAATAGAAGTGGTGGCCAGCCTTGGCTAGTGCTTGACACCCTTGGGACTTAGTGTCCATGCTTTGGAGTGCTAGGAGAGCCTCTAACTCACTTGTGCTGGTAAGAGTGCAAATCGATTGCGAGTCAGTGTGATTCTAGTGCGTTGCATCGTGAGATTGCATCGAGTGGCACTAGGTGTTCGTGTTGCAATTCAGTGGTGCTTGTTACTCTTGGAGGTTGCCACCTCCTATATGGCTTGGTGGCTTAAGGCTTTGTCGAAGCTCGCAAGAAGATTGTGCGAGGCTTCGGAGAAGCTTTGTGAGGGAGATTGTGCTCACCCTGCGGGGATCGCAAAAAGCAACTCTAGTAGAGCGTGCCATTGAGCTACCACACTTGATGGTGGGTTCTTGCGGCGCTCTTTGGGAGAGCTTGGTTGTGGATACCGATTAGCCACCGAACCACGAAGTGTTGGTCGACACAACGGGGATGAGCTTGGTGGCAACAAAGTGAACCTCAGGGGAAAATCACCGTGTCAACATTGTCTACTCCTCTCGGTGGTTTGCCTTCGTGCAACACAAGCTTGTATTTACCTTCATATATACATTGCTTGTGTTGTTGCTCTTGTATCTAGTTGTGCTTGCGTAGCTAGCTAGATATCTTCTTGCTTGTGTAGCTAGAAGTATCCCCTTTACGTGGCTAATTTGGTTTGTATAACCTTGTTAGTCACATTGCTTAGTTTGTGTAGCTAAGTAATTTGCGCTCTCTAATTTGGTATTGGTTTCCTTGTTATGGAGCATTGCTAGTGACACTAGGAGCATTGTGCTTTTGCTTACTAGAATTGTGTAGGAGCTCCCCAGTGCTTGAAGTACTAGTTGCATAGGTTTGTGTGACCTTACAAGCTAGAATTATTTAGGTGGGCTCTTGCTAGGAAGGCACCTTATTTGCTTGATTAGGATCTTTTATAAGGTGCTAGAGTTATAGATAGAGGGGTGTAGTCTTGGCTAGACCGATAGATTTAATTCCACACTTATTTCGGTTAGCCAACACAATTAAGTTTTAGATAGGACTATTCACCCCCCCTCTAGTTTGCCATCTCAACCCTTTAGTGGCTTGTGACTCTGTTGAAGCACGTGAGAAGATTGTGCGGTGCTCCAGAGGAGGATCTGTGAGGGGGATTGTGCTCACCCCACTGAGATCGTGAAGAGCTACTCTAGTTGAGCGTGTCATTGAGCTACCATCACTTTCGAGGTAGGTTGCGGTGCCCAATGTGCGGGCTTGGTGGGTGATGCCAATTAGCCGTTGAACCACCAAGTGAGCGAACGACACAACGGGGACGTAGCTTGATGGCAACCAAGTGAACCTCGGAAGAAAAATCACTGTGTCAACATTGTCTTCATCATCTTCTCGGTGGTTTGCATTCCGTGAAACACAAGCTTGTATTACTTTTATATACATTGTGCTTGTGTAGTTGCTCTTGTAATTAGCTAGCTTGTGTAGCTTGCTAGTTATCTTCTTGCTTGTGTAGCATAGAAGTAGCTCCCTTGCGTGACTAATTTGGTTTTAGTAACCATGTTAGTCACATTGCTTAGTTTGTGTAGCTAAGTGTTTGCGCTCTCTAATTTGGCTTGTGTAGCCTTGTTATTGAGTATTGCTAGTGAGCTTAGGAGCTTTGTGCTTTTGCTTACTAGTTGTGTAGGAGCTCCCCCGTGCTTGAAGTACTAGTGGTGTAGGTTTTTGTGAGCTTGCTCCTAGAATTGATTAGGTGAGCTCTAGCTAGCCTAGCACCTTAGTTGCATAATTAGGATCTTTGTAAGGTGCTAGAGAACATAGTTAGAGGGGTGTAATCTTGGCTAGATTGATAGTTTTAATTCCACATTTATTTCGGTTAGCCGGCACGATTAAGTTTTAGAAAGGACTATTCACCCCCCTCTAGTCCGTCATCTCAACCCTACAAGTGATATCAGAGCTTAGTCTCTCATTTGTGGTCTTCACCGATCCGAGAGGATGGCGTCTAGTGGGATAGATGAGTGTGACACATTTTTTATGGCACACACTTGGCACGGTGGAAACACCATATGCTTGATCATTTTCGTGCAAAGGGACCTAAGTTTTGGTGGGTTGTCACAAGTGGTCTCACCCATGTCTTGGACCATAAAAATCTAACCAAAGCTCAAAAGGTTCTCTTTGAACTTGATTCCGATGCTTATTTATTTCTAATGGATGCTTTGAGCTTTGAGTTATTTTACAAGGTGAACCACAAAGAAATCATCCATGAGTTGTGGGACTCAATCAAGCACACCTTCGGTGACTCCTCCACATGGGATGATGGCAAGTTTAAGGAGGATGAGCCTAAGGTGGAGGCACGTGATTGTGTTGAGCATGACCACAATTTGGTGATTGTGGAAGATTGCTCCACCTCATGGTCAAGTGATGATGATGATGATCGATCCACTACAAGTTCACTTGATAAGATTGATGATGATGCCTCAAGTGATGCAAATGATGATGCTACTCCATGCACACTTGATGGTGATGATGATGGTTCAAGCTCGGATGACATTGCTACTACAAGCCCAACCACTACACCACATTGCTTCATGTCACAAGGTGATACCAAGGTATCAAATGCTAATGTGGTTTATCATATTGATTCATATGATGAGCTTGTTAGTAGACTTGCTAACATGACCATGTCTTTAAAAAATGAGAAAGCTAAATCATTGAAAATGGAAAATGAAAACTCATTTCTAAAGAACTAATGCGAAGAACATAAGCACTTACTTTATGTTCTTAAATCTTCACATGGTGAGCTAAACTTGACTCATGAGACACTACTTATATCTCATGAAGAATTATTAGAACAACATGCTTCTCTCATTAGGTTATTTACAAAGAAACTTAAAAATAATGAGAGCTCATCTCATGGGTCACATGATCAATCACATATTATTGCTAACCCTTGTGATGTAGGGAAGAAGCTTGTATCCACCTCTTATGATGATGTATTAGATATTCCATGCTCTTCACATATAGATGCTTGTTCTACTTCTATGTCTTGTGAAACTAACCTTTTAAAGGAGAACAATGAGCTCAAGAATGAAGTGAAGAAATTGAGCAAAAAGTTAGAGAGGTGCTATAACTCAAAAGTCACCTTTGAGCACATGTTGAAGACTCAAAGAAACTTCGATGACAAGAGTGATCTTGGCTGCAAAAGAAAGATGACAAAGGGCGAAAAAAGGGCAAAGAAGATGAAGAAGCAACTACAATTGAAGTTGTCTTACTCCATGTGCTACTGGTGTCATGAAGCAGGAAACCTTGATAATAGTTACCCAAACATTGAGAAGCTCAAGAAGATGAAGGAAGAAGAGAGGCTCAAGAATGTGAAGTGCTTCAAGTGCCGCACTTGGGGTCACCTTACCTCAATGTGCCCAACCAAGCAATTGGTGAAAGAACAAGAAGAGCCTCAACCAAAGCCACAAGTTGAGCAAGAGAAGACACCCCAAAAGCAAATCAAGATCAACCATAAAGATAGTGATGACTTGATGATGATGAAGAAGAAAACAAGAATGGGTGGAAGAGCAAGGCATCCAATGCAAATTCAAGTTGCTAAGATGATGAGCAAGACACAAGATGAGAAGAAGGTGTATGCTCACGTCAAGTGCTTCAAGTGTGAAGATATGGGACAATTTGCCTTGAGGTGTCCTACCAATCTTGAGAAGAAGGTTCAAGCAACTCTTGAGAGGCAAGGCAATGAGAAGCACCACATAAGCAAGGAAGAAAAGGTTCAAACAAAGAGAATGTGCTACTCATGCCGGAAAAGGGGACACATGGCACATTCATGTCCGTAGGTAATAATTCTAAGCCCATTTCAATTGATGATGATATTGTGCTTAGAAAGGATGGCAATGGTACCTCATTGGTTTGAATTGTAAAACATCCCGCTACTCATACTAAGGCTATGTCTAAGTATGTTACACCTAACTTGAAAGGACCCAAACTAGTTTGGGTACCATCAAAAAGTGGATGATTATTTGTAGGTACCATCGGCATTAGAGGATTGATTCAATTGATTTTATATTGATCATATGTTGAGTCAAGTTATGAATCCTAGTGCACATCCAAACCTAATGCCATGATAATTGAGTGAAGTCCAAGGGCTACAACTTACAAGTGCTATAATTCAAGTTGTGATGATTTATTGAAATTATTTGATGGTTTTTAAATATGAGAGTTGATAGCTTGTTATGAATGATCATGAGCTAACCAAAGTATATCTCTTGTGTATCATTTTATTTGGGTGCATATAAGTTTATTGAATCATATATATATATATATATATATATATATATATATATATATATATATATATATATATATATATATATATATATGCAATATTGCTTGCTATGAGATGTTTAAATGGATAAATGCTTAGTAATCAAGTGTGGATTAATTTGTGTTGGATAAATTCATAAGATGATTTTTAGTGAGTGGATTGAATGTATATATGTCTTGTGAAAGTGTTTGAACAAGTTAGTTTCGAGTTTGATTTACATTTGATGAAGTATAGTTCAAGTGATTGAAATATGTCTTATATTGCAAAATCTGAGTGAGCTATGATCTTAGCCATGTTTGAGTGATCAAATATTGTTGGATTGGCTTGAAATTTGGTATGCGTGCTCTAGACTTATGTTATAAGATTCTATAGAAATTTTATAAGAATTGGATAAGAGATGCTTCAGTTTTGGAGTAGATATTGTTAGTTATAGTGCAGTAGTTTTCAGCATGTTGCAGTGGTGGACGAATTAAAATCTGGTAGCAATCTAGAAGTCAAATGAAGCTCAAATTTTTACAGCTATTAGAAAACATAGTGAAGCACATCTCCACCAAATTTTGTGGCTTTTAGGTCCATATGTTGGGAGATATATATTTTTCTTTGAAGAGTATAAAATCTACTAGAAAAGTAATAATTATTGGATTGATTGAGAGTCACTTTGATTGAAAGGTCCTCAAGTTGGAAACATGATTCTAAGTGATTGATACACCTAAGTTTGGTTTTGAGATAAGCTAGAAGCATGACAAGTAATGAGTACAAGGCCATTTGATTGTGGAGTGTACTTGGCACACATATTTGGTACTCAAATTGAAGATCAAGACCAAGCTCAAGATGAAGATGAAGTTTAAGTTCTAGTGATCATTGGAGATCATTTAGTAGAAAAAAGGACTTAAATAAGTAGAAAGAAAAGGATTTAAAGAAGAATTCAAGGTTACTCATCAAATTAAGTCCATCACTTGGATCAATCAACCAGGTTATTTCAAGTGAGTATCAAGAATGGTTCTTTGGAGAGAGGTCAGTTCTTCCTTGTGTTGGGGCTTGCCGCCTATGTGTAGGTAAACTAAGTGTAGTACTTGGATGGCTAATATGGAAATGGTGGTCCGAGAAACATTTAAGATGCTTAGTTGAAGCAATCAATAGGATTGATCAAGAAAAGCAAGCAACATCTAAAAGAGAGTTAGTTATAATAATTCAAGTGTATTCTCACATTGATGCTCTCGTGCAAGCATTGATCAAAGAATAAAGCAAGTCAACCACATTATGGTAGTGCACTTGATTATTAGTGGTCTTCAAATCATATGTGTGACAGAACCGCCCAATTTATACAAGTTCAAGTATGACTGTCCCCATTTAACACATTGACGCGCACATATTTTCACTGATATACACCCGGTAGTCCGCCGAGCGTCACGAAGGACGTCGGTAAATCAACTTCACAACCAAGACTGTAATAGATTAAGCAAATACACATCACATACATGAAGTTGCAGTAGAAATAATATTACAAAAGAGTTTACAAGTAATAATACAACATTTGGGTTTCAAAACAGATTAGTGAAAACAACATAGCTTTCAAATGATTACAATACCATATGTTCCAAATACATTGCTAGCATAAGTGATATTCTCTGACAAAAGCATAAGATGATAATACTATATAGAATCACCGAGCACACTGGTTGTTAGCCTCCATCTTCAGTAGGCCGAGAACCACACCTGCAACATGGTGGGATAAACCCTGAGTATGAGGGGTACTCAGCTAGACTTACCCGTCATAAACAAAAATAATATGACACCAAGGAGTATGCAAGGCTTTGTAGGTGGATTTAGCTTGACAACATTTTGCATAAAAAGCTTAAGTACATAACTTGGATATTTGATATCTTTAGCATCAAATTGAATACCTATTCAATTAAGCATCTCTAGATTAGCATTTTTACTAGAGTAATCACTTGATTAAGCTAACAAGCATTAGTAACCATATCTAGTGTAGTAATGTCAACATCATCATAACCATCAAGTTTCATTAAGTTTTTCTACGTTGCCGCTGCTTAGGCAAGTTCTCACTATCTGGGAGAGATGGCGAATCGAATCGATTCCAACTAGCTGGGGATTTATTCCTAACACAAATCTAAGCAGACCAGATCAACGGTCACCTTTGGTATAACTCAGGAACTAAATTTGTGGGCCCAATCAGTGCCGCACCCTTAGGGATACTACCAGTCTGATAGGAAGTTCAGGCTTGGTCTACCCTTGGACTCACGCTACTGGCTCCCCATACATCCTTACTTCCTCCAGCATGCGCACTTTCATTTACCGGGGTCCCGACTTGAGTTGAGCTACTTGGCTTCATGGTTGGATCGCATTGAGAACAATCGAGAGGAGCGTCATGCATCTGAGATGCAGTGTAGGCGGGAATGTGATGAAGCACATGGCGCACCTGGCCGTGGCTATGCACCGCGTGCTGGCCATTTCCCCGGCCTCCGACCATTCACTGATCGACTCTGTGCTGTCATCTAGCCAAGAAACTTCAAGCTCCACAATCTGAACACCTATGACAGGAAGGCCAATCCCAAACAGTGGATAACGCTATACGGAATTGTTGTCTGAGCAGCACATGGCGATGAAGATGTGATGGCCAATTATTTGCCTATGGTCATCAACCAGTCTGTGAACCAGTGGCTTCTCAGCCTGAGGGAAGGCTCCATCGACACCTGGGCTCAACTCAGGAGGGCTTTCATTGACAATTACATGGCCACTTGTCAGTAGCCCGACAACAAGTATGATTTGGGGAAAGTCAAAGACTATCCAAAGGAACCGTTGCACAACTAAATTCGCCGCTTCTCAGAAACACAGATATCCATCCCTAACATCAATAGTGATGAAGCTATCTCCGCATTTATCAGAGGCCTCCGCCATCATGATGCTCTCAAGACCAAACTTCTCTGCAAGAGGCCCAACTCAGTCCAGGACCTTCTCCCGGTGGTGAAGAAGTGGGCAGATGCAGATGAGGCTGACCAGCAGATCAAGAAAGACATTGGCCGGGTGTAAGGTCCTAGATGGCTAGAGGGGGGTGAATAGCCTATAAAAAATTCTACAAGAACAACTAAGCAAACTTGTTAGAATAACAAACGGCATAAAGCGAGTTTTGCTGCCTACGGTTGTGATGCAAGCCTCCTATCCACAAGTCTAGTAGATTATGATCTCTAGTTCACACAAGGGCTATGTCACTAAACTTACACTAGTGAGCAAGCTAACAACTACTAGCAAAGGCTACCACTAGAGCTACATAAGATAATCTAGTAAAGTAAAGTAAAAGCGAGAGAGAGGATTGTGAATCTTATACCGATGGTGGAGTGAAGATGTTGCCAATCACCAAGATGATATACAATCAATCAATATTGACAACAACACAATATGAAGACCAATCACCGGAAGACAAGAGACACAATATTTTTGTTCACCCGATGTTCACTTGTGCACCGACAAGCTACGTCATCGGTCGTGTCGACCAACACTTAGATGGTTCCTCGGTGTGACCCTCAAGTCACTTACCCCTCAAGACATGCCCCGCAAGGCACCACAAGACACCACTCTCAAGTGAGGTAACTCAATGACACGCGCAATCCACTAGAGTTGCTTTTGGCGCTCCGCCGAGGAAAGCACACGAACCTCTTACAATCAACCGGAGGTGGCCAAGAACAATCTCCTTCTCTTGCCAACGCCTCCAACAATCTCCAAGCCGGCTAGGAGCGGTACTCTCCAAGAGTAACAAGAAATCCACCGGCTAAACCACCCACAAGTGCCACTAGATGCCCTCAAGCTATGCAATGCACTTTGGGATCACTCAATCTCACTTATGATTTGCAATCAAGCAAGAGAGATGAGTGGGAGGAGAAGCTCTAGCTCAAAGGATGCACAAGAGTATTAGAAATCACGAGTTAACTCCCCAAGGGCCGGCCAATAAGTATTTATAAGCATCCCAACGAATAGAGCCGTTGTACCCCATAACTGGGTCCTTTTCGGGATGACCGAACGCGCCGGTCGAAACTGACCGGACGCGCTCAACCGTGTCCGATCCTCCAACAGTCACTGAGCCCCAACGATCAAACCAACGACCGGATGTGCCCCAGGCAACGACCGGACGAGCCCCTCAACCGACCGAACGTGCCGCTAAAATGACCGGACGCGCTGATCGCATAGTACCGCGCACCCACGAAGCAATGACCGGACGCGCTCCAGGCAACGACCGGACGCGCCCCTCAACCGACCGGACGCGCCGCTCAAACGACCGGACACGCCGATCGCACAGTACCGCGCGCCCGCGAAGCAAAAACCGGACGCGCTCCAGGCAACGACCGGACGCGACAGTGCTAGCGTCCGGTTGGAGTCCAGTAAGCTCCCTCGACGACCGGACACGTCCGATCGCGTGTGACCAGACGCACCGTGCGTCCGATCGTCCTTGTGAACTACAGTTCCCTCTGGGCGACTGACCGGACACGCTGTCCCGCGAGTGACCGGACGCGCCGGTTGCAAACCCTAGCACCCACGTGCCTAACTACTACGTTGAACTGACCGGACGCGTCCGGTCATACCATGACTGCGTCCTGTGCAGCGTCCGGTCACCTCTGTGACCTCTGTTCGCCTCCGTTTCTTTTCCGACTTCCGGCGTAGTGGAAAATAGGCATTTCAACTCCTCAAAAACGCCTGAATCCCACGCTCGCAAGCTTGGCGGGAGGGAGAGAGAGACCCAAACCCTCTCTACCGCTCAAACTCCAACGCCTTCGCAAATGTGCCAACACCAACAAGTGATCACCACCTTGTGCACGTGTGTTAGCATTTTCATAATCATTTTCGAAGGTTTTCCAGTTAGCTCACTAGGCCCTACATGCAATGCACTTCATGAATTCACCTAGTGGCACCCATGCATCGAATAACCGATAAGACTTCCTCTCTTAATAGTTCGGCTATCGATCCTAAACCACTCACACCCTCTATGGTGTCTTGAGTGCAAAACAAAATGGCCCTATGGTTATACCTTTGCCTTGAGCCCATTTTGTTTTTCCAAAAGATATGATCCACTTCATATCATCACATGACCGTCTCGATCCATCGACCTTGACTTCACTTGCTCTTCACCGTTGCATCGGTCCGTCGGGGCCAAGTCTTGCTCAAGCTTCACCATCGCATGGTCCTTCGCTACGAAGCCTCGACTTGCCCTTCACCTTCACAACCGGTCCATCGAGCCAAACATCATCTTGGTCTTCATCATCTTGGTCACATGAGTCAATGGCATGTCTCATATTCAATGACCACCTTTATCTAAATCATCCACTTAGATACAAAGGTTAGTCCTAGGTTTCATCAATTAGCCAAAACCAAACTAGGGACTTTCAATCTCCCCCTTTTTGGTAATTGATGACAACCCTCACAAAGATGATTTTGATAATAAAAGTTTTGAACTTGTCATACTTGTCCAATCATTTTGCTCATAAGTAAAGTTTGGATAATTATCACAAGCTCGGTTTTGGTAGCATTGGCTCTCCCTACATATGTGCATAGAGTTTGGATTGAAAGCTTTGCACATATGCATGGATAGAAGTGTTGAGAGAGTAATTCTACCAAAATGATGCTAAGGTGTAAGAAATGGGCCTTTGAAGCGTGATACCAATCGAAGTTGCCTTTTACACCATCCTTAGCATCATGAAGTAACTAGACATCCATCACAACTCAAGAACCCCGTGAGATCAACATTATAGTAAAGGTTCTTGGACCACTTGTAAAGTTTAAGGCACGTCTAGATACCACATGTAAACTATTCCTATGCATGCTAGTAGATCATTTCATCATTCAAGTTCTATACTAGCATTGCACCACACAAGCATGTATATTGAATTTAAATACATGTGCGGTGAGCAAGTCATATGAGAATGCACAAACAAATACAACAACTTTGTTTATGAGCTTGCTCCCCCTACTTGTGTGCATCAAAATTTTATTTACCCCTTTATCATGTTGAATCATCTTTTTCTCTCCCCCTTTGTCAACAACTTACCCAAAAATGGGATCAAATTGTGGAGAGAAAAACAATGTTTGATGGATTAGGTTAGAATTTATCAAATTTGGTTCAACCTAGAACACTTGCCAAAGATATTTAATTCGATTTGAACCAAAGACAAGCTTCTTCACACCTCATAACAAGGGTTATCTTGCCTATGTTGAATTAAACACTTATAGGAAATCTTCTAGATTCAACACTAGGTTTGCAAGCTCACAAACATGTCATATGCCACCACTAGATCAAAATAAGCATAGAAGCAATAGTGGTAACATATATCCATCAAATTCATTTGATTTATCATGAATGCTCATGAGTACCACTTATTATGTCTACGTGCTCTAGCAAGTCCTTAGCATAGGATGAATGACATGTCAATCAACTTTACCTTGCAATGTCGAAGGAGAGGCATGTCAATAAGTGGGTGGGGTGCATTCAACTCATGTTTGAGAAATCAAGAATGTTCAACTCATTCCTTAGCTTGCAAAACCTCTTTTCATCAAGTGGCTTGGTGAGAATATCGACAAGTTGATCATCGGTGCCAACACTTTCAATGGCAATATCTCCCTTTTGTTGATGATCTCTAATGAAATGATGCCTTATGTCAATATGCTTAGTCCTTCCATGTTGAACCGGGTTTTGTATCATCTTGATTGCACTTTCATCCATAGTAATTGTGCACAACTCCCCGCACTTACATATTCGGCTTCGGCGGTAGAGATTGCCACACTATTTTATTTCTTTGAGGACCATGACACAAGTGATCTTCCAAGTAATTGACATATGCCACTTGTGCTCTTTCTATTTATCTTGCAACCCCCTTAGTCGGAGTCCGAATATCCAATCAATTCAAACTTTGACCCCTTGGGATGCCATAGTCCAACATCTCTTGTTTGCTTCAAGTACCTCAATATTCTCTTTGCGGCCGTGAGATGACTCTCTCTAGGTGAGGCTTGATATCTAGCACACATACAAACACTAAACATGACATCCGGCCTTGATGCGGTGACATAGAGTAGACTTCCAATCAACGACCGATATTCCTTTTGATTCACCATTTTGCCATCAAGATCACTATCCAAATTGTCATTTGTACCCATTGGAGTTGAAATTTGCTTTGCATCTTGCATTCCAAACTTCTTCAACATGTCCCTTATGTATTTCCCTTGACTCACAAATGTCCCATTCTTCAATTGTTTGACTTGGAGACCAAGGAAGTAGCTAAGTTCACCAATCATAGACATTTCAAACTCTTTGGCCATCATAGCACCAAATTCTTCACAATAAGCTTGATCGGTTGATCCAAAGATGATGTCATCAGCATATATTTGCACTATGAATAGATCATTCCCAATCTTCTTGGTGAATAGAGTTGTATCTACCTTGCCCATCTTGAATCCCTTAGAGAGAAGAAAATCCCTTAGCCTCTCATACCATGATCTAGGTGCTTGCTTTAAGCCATATAAAGCCTTCTTCAACTTGTACACATGGTTGGGTTTCTTGTCATCTTCAAATCCGGGAGGTTGCTCAACAAAGGCTAACTCATTGATGATTCCATTGAGAAATGCACTTTTGACATCCATTTGATATAGTTTGATGTTGTGTGCACAAGCATAAGCCAATAGAATCCTTATTGCCTCCAATCTTGCCACGGGAGCATATGTCTCATCATAGTCAAGACCTTCTACTTGAGTGTAACCTTGAGCAACTAGTCTTGCTTTGTTTATCACCACAATGCCATCTTGATCTTGCTTGTTTTTGAACACCCATTTTGTGCCAATCACATTGTAGTCATTTGGCCTTTCTACCAATTCCCAAACATCATTTCTTGTGAAATTGTTAAGCTCTTCTTGCATAGCCATGATCCAATCGGCATCCCTCAAAGCTTCTTCTATTTTCTTTGGTTCTAAGGTTGACACAAATGATGCATGCTCACAAAACATAGCCAATCTTGATCTTGTTTGCACACCACTTCTAATATCACCAATAACACTATCAATGGGGTGATCTCTTGCAACATGTTATGGTTGGAGTACTTGCACTTGATTGCTTAAGCTTGGTTGATCACTTGATGTATCTTGATGAGATGAACTAACACCATGATCTTGCACTTGAGAGTCACTAGCTAGCTTGAATGGAGAATTGAGCACTTGATCTTTATCATCATCTTGAATATCAATTACTTGCTTTGCTCTAATGTCCCCAATGTCCATGTTCTTCATTGCTTCCACCAATTGAGTTCCACCGACATCATCTAGATTATCTTCTTCATCTTGTGACCCATTGGTTTCATCAAATTGCACATCATGGACTTCTTCTAGAATGCCACTTGAGTTGTTCCAAACTCTATAAGCTTTGCATGTAGTTGAATAACCAAGTAGGAACCCCTCATCACATATTTTGTCAAACTTTCCCAATCTAGTGCCCTTCTTCAAGATATAGCATTTGCAACCAAACACCCTAAAGTAAGAAATATTGGGCTTTCTTCCTTGAAGTAGCTCATATGGGGTCTTCTCTAGCAATGGATGACAATATAGTCTATTGATGTAGTAGCACGTGGTATTGATTGCTTCATCCCAAAATGATTGACTCACATTATACTCATGAAGCATTGATCTAGCCATATCAAGTAATGTTCTATTCTTTCTCTCAACTAGGGCATTTGATTGTGGAGTGTACTTGGCCAAGAATTGATATCCAATACCATAGTGATCACAAAGTTCTTCAATTCTTGTATTCTTGAACTCACTTCCATTGTCACTTCTCACTTTCTTGATTCTAATCTCAAACTCATTGTGAACTCTAGTGAGAAAGGTCTTGAAGATGTCAAACACTTCACTTTTGTCACTAAGAAAGAATACCCATGTGAATCTTATGAAGTCATCCACTATGACAAAGCCATACTTGTTGCCGCCTATGCTTATGTATGTTGTTGGGCCAAATAGATCCATGTGCATCAAATCAAATACTTTGCATGTGCTCATTGTACTCTTTGGATGTGAGCTTCCAACTTGCTTCCTGGCTTGACATGCACTACAAAGCTTATTCTTCTCAAATTCAACATCTTTCAAACCATTGACAAGATTGTGAGTTGTAAGCTTCTTCAATTGTTTCATGCCAACATGACCAAGCCTTCTATGCCAAAGCCAACCCATACTTGATTTGGAGATTAAGCAAGTTGTCAAAGAAGTTTCTCTAGCATTGAAGTCAACTAGGTAGAGATTCTCATATCTAAAGCCCTTGAATGCCACATTTGAACCATCCATATTAATGACTTCCACATCATCAACCCCAAAGATATATTTGTAACCAAGATCACATATTTGTGCCACGAATAGAAGATTGAAATCCAAGTTTTCAACTAGCAACACATTTGAGATACTCATGTCATTTGATATTGCAATCTTGCCCAAGCCAATAACCTTGCCTTTCTTGTTATTGCCAAATGTGATAGAATCAACACCACTATCATTGTCATTGATTGAGTCAAACATTCTTGATGTACCGGTCATGTGTTGAGTGCACCCACTATCAATAATCTAATGCCTTCCTCTGGCTTTGTAATTGACCTACAAGCAAATCAATGAAGCTTAGGTACCCATTTTTGCTTGGGTCCTTGTAGGTTAGTAACTAAGCTCTTTGGTACCCAAATAGCCTTCTTCTTTGGGCCAACAATGGGTGTACCAATAAACTTAGCTTTCACACCCTTCACACCTTTGGTAAGCACATAGCAAGAATCAAAAGGTATAGCATTAACAAGGTTCTTGCTTTGGTTCTTTTTATTGCAATTATGCTCTAGGTGCCCGACTTGCTTGCGTCTATTGCAAAACCGACCATTGCTCTTCACAAAGCTAGGCTTTGGAGTTGCAAAGGCCGACTTGCCTTTCTTGAGGGTGTAGCCCATTCCCTCTTTGTTAAGAGAGAACCTTTGGCTATCCAAGCACTTAAGCAAGCGGGCCTCACCACCATAGGCCTTGCCTAGGGTATGAGTGAGCTTATCCACCTCTCTCTTGAGAGTCTCATTCTCAACCATTAGTGAGGCGTCACAAGTGAAACCATCACTAGTAGTGGAGGTAGAGTCGGTGGTGGTGGATGAAGAGCTACAAGAAGGATTAGCATTTGACATAATGATAGGTTCATAAGAGGATTCATCAATTATATCACATGTAACACCTATATCACATGATACAACAACCTCCTTCTTTGCTTGTTGCTCAAGTAGCAATGAGTGAGCTTTTTCAAGCTTGGAATGAGCCTTATCAAGATCCTCATGGTCTTCCACTAGACTCTCATGAGTGGTCTTAAGCTCACTAAGAACTTTCTCAAGTATTGCTACTTTCATTGAAAGCTTCTTACACTCCTTGTTCTTGGCAATAGCTATGTCTCTAGTTTGTTGCATGAAGTCATATAGTTGTTCTTTAGTTGGTTTATCATCATCATTTTCATTATCATTATCATTATCACTATCATGAACATATTCTATTTCACTTTCATCATCACTCTCATCATATAATACCTTAGCTTCTTTGGCCATGAAGCATGACGAGGATGAACCAAATAGTGAGGGCTTATTGTTGATAGCAATGGAAGCAAAAGCCTTGTTAGATGATGGTTCTTCTTCTTCTTCTTCATCGTCACTTTCCCAAGTGACCACATAGGCTCCATTCTTGCCCTTCTTGAAAGTCATCTTGGCTTCTCTCTTTTTCTTCTCAAACTTGCCCCTCTTGTTGTTCTTTTTCTTGTCATAGGGACATTCGGCTTGAACATGTTCGGTGCTATCACAATTGAAGCACTTCCTTTGTTTCTCATTGCTCTTGACATTGTCATTTCTCTTTTTGAAGCCTCTTCTCTTAATGAACATGTGACCCATTTTCTTGACTACAAGAGCAAATGCCTCATCATCAATTTCAAAATCTTCATCTTCATTATTGTCTTCTTCTTCAATGATGGTAGCTTTGCCCTTGGAAGAGATGGCCTTGAATGCCACGGTCTTCTTCTTCTTTTCTTCCTCCTTCTTTTCCTTCTCATCGGCATCTTGATCATACTTGTCATATGTCAATACCTCTCCAAGCAAATCATTTGGCTTCATTGTTTCAAGCCCATCTCTTTGTAGCATCATGATCAACATTTTGAATTTTCTTGGTAAGCTCAACAAGAACTTGTGGCAAAAATCTTGGTCTTGTGTCTTGTGCCCTAGGCTCTTAAGATCATTCACAATGACTTGCAATCTATGAAACATCTCTAAGATTGTTTCTTCTTCTTTCATCTTAAAGTTCTCAAACTCACTCTTGAGCCCATATAGCTTGGCACTCTTCACAACCTTAGTGCCCTCATATGTTTCACTCAACCTTGTCCACACTTCATTTGCCAATTCCAAATCCTTGATGCCCTCAAATACTTTTGTGTCAATATTATTGTAAAGTGTATTGAGAGCCATTCTATTGCATGTTCTATTTGCTCTATCTTCATCGGTGAGATGATCGAGATCAATGATAGCAAAATCATTCTCGGTGACTTGCAAAACTCTCTCATGAATAGAACCAAGGTACATTGTCATTTTTCTCTTCCAATGAGCAAAAGAACTAACACCATCAAAGAACGGTGGCTTGCCACCAACATGATTTAACACAATTTGAGCTATTTTTCACACCAAAAGATGTTAAGCCTTGATTAGAACGGTGACCACGGCTCCGATACCACTTGTAAGGTCCTAGATGGCTAGAGGGGGAGTGAATAGCCTATAAAAAATTCTATAAGAACAACTAAGCAAACTTGTTAGAATAACAAACAGCGTAAAGCGAGTTTTGCTTAGCCTACGGTTGTGATGCAAGCCTCCTATCCACAAGTCTAGTAGATTATAATCTCTAGTTCACACAAGGGCTATGTCACTAAACTTACACTAGTGAGCAAGCTAACAACTACTAGCAAAGGCTACCACTAGAGCTACACAAGATAATCTAGTAAAGTAAAGTAAAAGCGAGAGAGAGGATTGTGAATCTTATACCGACGGTGGAGTGAAGATGTTGCCAATCACTAAGATGATATACAATCAATCAATATTGACAACAACACAATATGAAGACCAATCACCGGGAGACAAGAGACACAATATTTTTGTTCACCCGGTGTTCACTTGTGCACCAACAAGCTACGTCACCGGTTGTGTCGACCAACACTTAGATGGTTCCTCGGTGTGACCCTCAAGTCACTTACCCCTCAAGGCATGCCCCGTAAGGCACCGCAAGACACCACTCTCAAGTGAGGTCACTCAATGACACGCGCAATCCACTAGAGTTGCTTTTGGCGCTCCGCCGAGGAAAGCACACGAACCTCTTACAATCAACCAGAGGTGGCCAAGAACAATCTCCTTCTCTTGCCAACGCCTCTAACAATCACCAAGCCAGCTAGGAGCGGTACTCTCCAAGAGTAACAAGAAATCCATCGGCTAAACCACCCACAAGTGCCACTAGATGCCCTCAAGCTATGCAATGCACTTTGGGATCACTCAATCTCACTTATGATTTGCAATCAAGCAAGAGAGATGAGTGAGAGGAGAAGCTCTAGCTCAAAGGATGCACAAGAGTATTAGAAATCACGAGTTAACTCCCCAAGGGCCGGCCAACAAGTATTTATAAGCATCCCAACGAATAGAGCCGTTGTACCCCTTAACTGGGTCCTTTTCGGGATGACCGGACGCGCCGGTCGAAACTGACCGGACGCGCTCAACCGCGTCCGATCCTCCAATGGTCACTGAGCCCCAACGGTCAAACCAACGATTGGACGTGCCCTAGGCAACGACTGGACGAGCCCCTCAACCGATCGGACGCGTCGCTCAAACGACCGGACGCGCTGATCGCATAGTACCGCGTGCCCGCGAAGGAACGACTGGACGCGCTCCAGGCAACGACCAGACACGCCCCTCAACCGACCGGACGCGCCGCTCAAACGACCGGACGCGCTGATCGCACAGTACCGCGCGCCCGCGAAGTAATGACCGGACACGCTCCAGGCAACGACCGGACGTGATAGTGCTAGCGTCCGGTTAGAGTCCAGTAAGCTCCCTCGATGACCGGACGCGTCCGATCGCGTGTGACCGGACGCGCTGCACGTCCGATCGTCCTTGTGAACTACAGTTCCCTCTGGGCGACTAACCGGACGCGCCGGTGCCGCGAGTGACCGGACGCGCCGGTTGCAAACCCTAGCACCCGCGCGCCTGACTACTACGTTGAACTGACCGGACGCGTCTGGTCATACCATGACCGCATCCTGTGCAGCGTCCGGTCACCTCTGTGACCTCCGTTCGCCTCTGTTTGTTTTCTGACTTCCGGCGTAGTGGAAAATAGGCATTTCAACTCCTCAAAAACGCCTGAATCCCGCGCTCGCAAGCTTGGCGGGAGGGAGAGAGAGACCCAAACCCTCTCTACCGCTCAAACTCCAACGCCTTCACAAATGTGCCAACACCAACAAGTGATCACCACCTTGTGCACGTGTGTTAGCATTTTCATAATCATTTTCGAAAGTTTTCCAGTTAGCTCACTAGGCCCTACATGCAATGCACTTTATGAATTCACCTAGTGGCACCCGTGCGTCGAATAACCGATAAGACTTCCCCTCTTAATAGTTCGGCTATCGATCCTAAACCACTCACACCGTCTATGGTGTCTTGAGTGCAAAACAAAATGACCCTATGGTTATACCTTTGCCTTGAGCCCATTTTATTTTTCCAAAAGATATGATCCACTTCATATCATTACATGACCATCTCGATCCATCGACCTTGACTTCACTTGCTCTTCACCGTTGCATCGGTCCGTCGGGGCCAAGTCTTGCTCAAGCTTCACCATCGCATGGTCCTTCGCTTCAAAGCCTCGACTTGCCCTTCACCTTCACAACTGGTCCATCGAGCCAAGCATCATCTTGGTCTTCATCATCTTGGTCACATGAGTCAATGTCATGTCTCATATTCAATGACCACCTTTATCTAAATCATCCACTTAGATACAAAGGTTAGTCCTAGGTTTCATCAATTAGCCAAAACCAAACTAGGGACTTTCACCGGGTTCCTCACCCTGACCAGCAAAATCGCAGCCCAGACGACCGGCGCGATGATCAGCATCGTGAGGACCGCCGTGATGATCGATGCAACGACAACCGCGACCGCCGCAGCTATCACGGAACCGCCCAAATTATAAGAACAAAAGTACAAAAACAATCGCTGAAGCAATTAAATTCCCGTACTTAAGCTCCTATAACTCCGGTAGTCCAATAAAATCACGAGGGATTTCAAACCAACCAACATACAAGCCAAGATCATAGTGGTCCAACATAACAAGTCATATGTTACATCCATTTCATAAGTAATTCAACATATATCGGAGTTCAGTAGAGTTATTACAACTCAAGTTCAAAAGTAGCGGAAGCAAAGTAGTTTGAAACTAATATCACCTTAATTCAAATACATGCCAGTACCAAGGTCAATTTCCAATAAAAGTATGAGAGACAAGATAGCTCAGAAGGATCATGCTCATGATCATACTCCACCACTACAGCAGGAGCCAACGAAATCTTGTAGTAGCCACGATACATCACAACCTGCAACAAGTGGGGATAAACCCTGAGTACGAGAATATACTCAGCTAGACTTACCCGTCATAAACCAGAAATAATGACACCAAGAAGTATGCAAGGCTTTCTTTCAGTGGGCTAGCTTGACTCATGTGCGAAAAGCATAAGTGATCATGAATAAACTAATTTAAGTCCTTTTGCATCATCTGTATTATAACCTATTAATCTAGATAAGCACCTATGCTAAAGCAATCACTTGATTAACTATTAACATCAAAGGTTACCATTTCAGGTTTAGCATTTCCAACATCATCCACATAACCATCCGTGTTCCATCATCATTATTACGATACCGTAACTCGAGTCAAGTGTTCACTATCCAGTGAACGATGGCGATTCGAATCGATTATTAACCAGCTGGTAATTTATTCCTCACACAAACCTCACTCACCCGCTAAAGTGAGGTGTTGGTCACCGAGTCAACCATTCAGGTAAAGTCGCGAGCTTGCCAGGAACCACATGTACCCGGGGGCCGCTCGACTGCTCTTTGGCCTTATCATCGCGCCCCCGTATCCTGCCACTACTGCTCCGGTACAGTGCGTTGTGGGCAATCCCTCGGCCCGAATAATCTCCCAGCTTCACGGTCAAAAGGTACGTTATTCGGCCAGCTAAATGTGAGGCATGCGTTCAACATGACCCGAGGCCCAACAACGGTCGGTCCTTAATTGACACAGGCGGAAACTACAAGCACCCTAGAACCCTGTCTGGTTGCCCAATACTTATTCCGCCCGGTCTCCAATTATCCATCAACACTTGGTTATTTCCAGGATATCATCCATTCCATAGCTAAAGTATTCCCGTAACCACCTATAATTGCAGGTGACCGGAAATCACCGATCGCTACCGGTCTAAGCAGGGCTAAGCAATATTTTCGATCCTGAACCAAAATAGGATTTCAGACATATTTATGGGACAATAAAAGGGTATATATGCAGCAAGTGTTTTCAATCAACTCCTATAACTTAATGCAACAATACATATATAACATATATATATATACTCAATTGCTTTTATAAAGTAGGAGGCTTAGAATGCTCCGGGGCTTGCCTGGGATCGAACACTTAGGTTAGTGATGACAGATGACACTCGCTTGGCGAGCATCTCCCATCCTGGCACTAGCTTAGTCCTTCCATCTTCGGGATAGGTCCACCAAACACCGTCTTCAGGTTTGGCTCCAACATCTCATCCTTCACGTGGTGCATCTAGCATACCTAGATGAGATGCAAGATGCATGTGTATGAATATGATGAATGGTAACATAAGATGTATCACATAATCATTCAAGTAAACACACGATTCAGACATAGACACCAAAAGCTAATTAACTAACATCACACAACCAATTAAAGAGGGCAAGCACATCAAGCATAACACAAGTTTGACAAGATCACAAGTATCTTAACTTGACCATCATCAAGGGCATAAGCCACACTTAGCAACACATGGAGTAAACAACCATAACTAGCATCTGACAAATTCTGGACTGCAAACAACAGCTACATATTTGGATCATAACTGGAGTTACACAAATCCAATAGCCATGCAACAAGACATTCTAGAAAGCTTATGAAATTGTCTATAATTCACATTTAATCATCTTAGCATGATTCTCAAGTTAACCAAATCAAACATGCATAATTATAGAATCTGGTCCAGAGATTCTAGAGAACAACTATTTCTGGAACCCAACTTGAAACAGTCATTACTCACAAACTATAAGGCCAAATGCCACCAAAATTTAACACAAGCTAGAATAATGAGTCATCTACAACTTTGTTATAAGCATGTTTCTCATCAAACATCATTTTCATGGTGCAATTACCAAAGTCCCAGAAACTATCCAGGAAAGCATCAATTGCAAGAATAAATATTAACTTATATTCCAAACATACATTTTCATGGTCCAATCATAGTGCTCATCACTAAATAAATTCTTTTAATGCATTTCTTAATTTATTTAGATAGCAAGGTGAAATGATAAATATATACCAAAAGTCCATAATAAAATCTACAAAAATTATAGTAGCTCTTACATGCACCCAATAGTCTACTGTACAAATTTCAAGTTATTTGGACATGTATATCAACCTCTATGAAAAAGACAAATTGCTATTACAAGAATTCATGTGAGAGCAAGATACACTAATAACTCATTCATATTGCAACCAAAATTCATGAAATTTTTACCACACATTAAACATCATATTAGTAGCATGCCACAAAAATTTCACTTCATTTGGAGCCCTAGATCTACAGTTATGAAAAATAACAAATTCAACTGGCATTACAACCTTACTGCACAAATCTATATTACCGAGAAAACCTTAAACTAAAACATGACATATTATGGATCTAATGCATAGATAATTTCACAAGCATTCCAAAAAATCCTCATTTGCTATTTTATGATTTTTCTACAATTTACTATGAATTTCTAAAGTTCCTGCAAAATAATTACGAATCAGTCCTGAGAGCACTATTCATATGAGTCTATGACAGTGCAGATAGGCCCCTGGATTTAGTCGAATTCTCCTGCGAGGTCCCTGACGCGATTTGAACAGAGGAGCTCGCCGGTAAAACGGCCGGTGGCGGCCGGAGGAGGCACGACGGTGAAGGGGGAATGGCGGGGGAGCATCACGGGGTTCTTGCGTACCCAACGGTGGCCGTGGCTTGCCCCGTGGTGGCCTGTGACATCCTGGCCACGCGCACCGGCGGCCCGAGGCGACGGCGGCAGGTGGCAGCCGTGCTGCGGCGGCGGTCGGAGCGGGGAAGAGGCGCGGGAGGGGCGGCGTGGTGAGAGGAAGATGATGGTGCAGTCGGCTTGGACGAAGGAAGGGCTGAGCAGCGGGGACGCGGCGGGGCCGAGCTCGACCATGGCGGCCATGGCGAGCACACACAGCAGAGGCGAGGGCGAGCGCGAGAGGAGCGCTGGGAGCGGAGAGGCGAGTGAGGGCGCTCTGGTGCTTCCCAGTTTGCATAGGCAGGAGCAGGCGGTAGCGGCAGAGGAGGTGGGGCGTGTGTCCAGCCATGGTGAGGGTGCTCTGCTGCATGGTCGCCACACAGGCAATTCATCGAACACGTGGAGCACGGCAGAGTGGCCAAGGTGGGGTGCGATTTGGGCTGCCATCTTGGCCGAATTAGATCACAAGCTAAAAACAAAGTTGGAAGCCCACATGAAGCTCTACGTTTTTCATTAAGGAGCCAAGGTCATTAGAGCAACGGATTAGCGGTTAACTAGTTGCCAAAATAGCAGTGTCAACACCTTGATGGCAGTCACGGAAACTTGCATTCGATGGTCAAAACTTCGTCAAACTGAACTCAACTTTTTGTATGCTCTTCATCAAGATGTAAACTCCAACTTTCACTTTTGGGTGAACTTGAGATGCTTAACAAAAACACGAGAACGCGACGTGCCAACCATTATCGCCATTGAAATCCCAGACTTAGAAATATTTCTAAGTGCTGAAAACTGCAGTAGATTCAATCTTGTGACCCCTGTTTGACTAGGTTATGGACCAAACTAGCTCTTGACCCTTAAACAAAGTTTCTTCTCCATAAAGTGAACTACATCTCTCATTTAAGGTTCAACCTCAAAACTGATATAGAAACTGCTGTTATACTTTGACCAAAGTAGGATCACGATGAAGCTTAAATCATCCCTTTTGATCCATTGGAGCATTTTCGGGGCATTTGCTCAACACGAACCTTTCACGACTTTTGTTGTAGAGTCCATCTAGAGTCTTTTGGGCAAGGTTGCAAGGTTGGGTTGATGACCTATATTTCCATTCACTTATTAGTGCAATTCAAGCACTTAGTAAAATCATTCCAACAAGGATATAACTTATCATTTCATGTGACTTTTTGATTCCAAACTTCATGAAACTTTTTGAGTGACCAATATAGATAGGTACTAAGGTGAGACATATGAAGATATTGCAATAACACCACACAAGCATATATCTTAAAAATGGCCTATATATAAAGCAATGGTGCAGCATCCAAGTTTAGGTTAGGCTCATCTCCATAGGTTGATCTTGACATCGTCATCTCCACTTAATCTATCATGTTTGAGCTCAAACCCACTGCCTAACTGGTGGCAAACACCTAGGGTGTTATAGCCCTCCCCCCTTAAAAGAATCGCGTCCCGAGATTCGGTGCGAAGAACTTTCCAAGGGAAGAGAATCATGTTATCCAATTCCAACATCTGCAAGCGCATCAGGCTACTTAGCTTCAAGTAGCAGAGAGGCTAATTGGGTAAGACAACTTTCTGGTACTCACTCTACACATAATCTTTTGTCTGAAGAATTTCCTTCACTGACTTCCATGAAGCATTGTTACTTTGGGAGGAATCCATGACAATACGGTACTTCGTTCACTGTGTATGAAGAGTACTACAAGCATGGACTAACTACTCGTAGCATCTACTTTTCTAGTGGCATAGCATGTACAACTTCCGATAAGGGTTGGATCCATATACGAGGTAATTATTCTTGAGGCTATCAGAAACCGTCTAACCAATAGATAATGTCCATCCCGGTCATAGACTATTCACTCACTTAGATGCCAACTGATGGAAAACTACATATTGCTCCACGTGTGCAGTTCTCTTTCTCTGATGCCAACATTGTATTATCTGAGTCTATTGAGGGAACAATGAAAGTGATAGCTGACTCTGTTAGTTCTAGATTTCTGTCAAATGTTACCTAAGAAGATTCTCTTATACAAAGGCAACGGTTATCTGGGTTGAATCAGATACAATCTCTTAGGTAAAAACACATATAAAGTACCAGAGACATATTAGCACTAGAGAACCATTACCGCAAAAGGATGATAGCTAGGTCTAAAAGACAACAAAAGTTGCAAGTATCCACCAAACTAGGGAACTAGTTCACTACTAAGTAGGTTGAGCATAATTTTCCTTCGTGGTGCAGTTGCGTAATAAGTTGGGTTGACTTGCACTATAGCAAAACTAACCTTCTTGATCTATATTTGACACTGCGGCTTCCATTCTAATGTCAATCGATACCTCAAAACCATAATCCGAAAATCTATGGTTTGACACTTTCCCAAATGCTTTCAACTTGCAGTGGCACAATTTAACTTGTAGAACACCTTGATTGCTCACGCCTTGCCAATCTAAGAGGGCAAAAACAAGGCACACAGGGGTGCAATTAGTCTTCTCAAGGGTATTGAGGGTTGTCTAATAGTAAGATACCTATCAATTGCAAGTTCTTGGTATGCATTACAAACATAACCTTCCAAAGCAAAGGATGATCGCAGTCAACAGAGAAATTACCGATTTGATACCCTTTTTTCTGTTCTTATCACACAAACTGCTGCTCTGATAAGCACAAATTTTGGTGGGCATATAGATCCATGGGTCTTCTAATCGTTCACCAAAATTCAGCTCAAACGGACACCGTTTGACTATCCAACAACCCATCCACCAAAATAGCTCTGTTCTGAAATGGCAGCAAACCAAGCTGACAAGACATCTCTCAAATCCTATGTTTTACTCAACCAATACTTATATCAACTTAATACATTGAAGGGTCCTAAGCAAGGAATGAGATCACCAAGTTTGGGGTCAATCTAACTTCGTTTGAGTTACTAACCGTTGACTTGAAGATAACCGGTGTAGTGCCACAAAATTCTGGACAGATTTTGTGTTCTTCCTTTTCTTTTGCTTCACATGTTGAGGTGTGTGTTTTGCACTGTCACACCCATTTTTAAGGACAAAAATAGGATGCATATAAGACTCATGTGCGCCCCAGGAAACAGTCGCACACATAAGTTGACAAATTACAAAGTATCATCACAGTGCTTATTACATAACGAATAAGTATTTAAGACATAGTCTTGAACGATAGATAATAATAACTAATAATAAATCTTCAGCGGAAACTCCACACAGGGACACGGTTGACTGGTTGACACCAAGACTAGTACTCATTCCGATAATCTTCCTCTATATCTTCATCTGTTATGGTGGAAATAGCAAGAGTGAGTCCATGTCGAACTCAACAAATATAACACAGGGTTCATGAGGCTCAAAAAGGCTAGACATTGTTTAACTGCGTTTAGCTTTTAATCATATATTAGCAATTGAGTAGCGTCAAGATAAACCACTTCCCATTAAAGAACCAATGATCAATTGTAATAAGGATAATGAATAGCATTAACATGAGCAAATAATAATCATCAATAATTAAGCATGATATAACAATGGTGATCATCTATCTGTAGATGTTCCAAGGCCGCTCGTATCCGTGAGCACGGCTAGTATACCAGTTTTTAACTCTGCGCAGAGGTGTACACTTTCACTGTAAGTCATAATTTCCAAATGAGTGGGGAGATCAAGCCCAAACACCCGAGAACCATATAAAGCCACTCAAAAGTTCGTCTAACAAGTTAGGGCCATTAGATTCACTCGGCAGGCAGATGTAGAACCCCCCCTTCCCTGTGGCACAACAACCGCAGCCTATACACACTAGGCCAGGGGCTCGCACTACACCCAAAGTGGCAAGCCATTCTTACGCCATTTAAGGTAACCACTAACAAGCTAGAAAAGGTCTCTTGAACAACTAAAGCCAGAGCCATATAGCCCTCACAGCTGTACTGTATATCCTGGATAATCACGTACAGATAAGTCCTTATGGAGAGAAACCAGAGCATCAAAAATAATGCACATGCTCTAGCCCTCTTTTAACAGTAATAAAATCATCTTAATGGTTGATTGCTTAATCCATTAATCAAATTACAAGATCATTGTTCATAGTTTAAGCACTAGCAGTAGCTACCCATATGCATCCCCAAGGTTGACAAGGAATCAAGATAACAATCACTAAGTTATAATCTCTAAGGTTGTCAAGGTAAGCACATGCATATGTATGACAATTCAATGTATAGGTAACAAGGATAGTCCTGTGTTATACTTGCCTTGATCAAAGCTTTCCAAGTGATACTGCTGACTTGGTTCAAAGTAATACTCCGAATCATCCAGATACTGCTCACCTTCTATATTCGATCATCAATCAACAACATACATGCATCCAATCAAACATACACGAAGCAAACAAAGAGATATAATTAGAACAGTACACCAACAGTAGCAAAACGGTAATAAAAGTTTATAAAACTCTTCTACACGTTTCTACGATCACACAGACGCAAAGATCACCAAATTCGGAGTTAAAACGTGAAAGTTATGTATTTTCTAAGATTTCCTATAGATAAATAAATACTTAATTATAACCTCGAAAAATAAATTATCAAAACTGACTGTACAACTACACTAACATGTAGAGCTCGCAAATACGAACCTAACGCAACTTCACCGGATCAAATCGGAGTTAAAATAAAGATTTTATGACCAAAACAAGTTTAGTGGCAAAACTGTAAATATCCGAAAACGTATTTTTGATTTACCGGGAGAGAATACGCTTTCAAAACACGAAAACACCTTTTGGGGTTTACGCCAAGGGACGGCGGGTTCTAATTCATAAAAATACAGGGACTCTTTATGAAATCTACCCCCGAAAGGGTATCTTCTATTATCAACCGCAGATCTCAAGATGGACGACTCTCATTCATTCCAGGGAAAGCCGGCGGCGCTACCACCGTGTTTCCCCCTCCCCACGGTGGCGCCATGGCCGGCGGCTCGCCGGAGATGCCAAAACTCGATCTAGACCTCACTACAAGTCATGCGGATAATACCAATCGAAAGAGAAGCTTCATGCGACCTCACCTAACGCGGAAACGAGGGCAAGGGCGACTTAGGTTGATCGGATGGCTTCAAAGGACGGACGCCCGATCCCCTAAACACGGTAAAGACACAACAAGCCCTTAACGTCAAAATTGGGAGCACAATTAAGTTCACAAAAGCAAGCTAAAACCGGTAGAACAACTTACAGTGGCTAAAAACCAAGGTGGCCGCCGAATTTCCCCCCAAAGCGGCCTCTAGCTTTTGCGGCGGCGGTTAAAGCTCAAACAATAGGGCTAGGTCTCTTTTTGATCTAAAACCGACCAGAACAACTCGGCTCTAGCTTAAATAGAGGATGATGTGACCAATTTGGGAATATATCCCCTACTTCGCGGATTTGATTTCTAGGCGGCGGTGGAAATCGTGACCGGCTCGGTTACGATTGAGGGAGGAAGAAGGTAAGTCTGACAAGCGGGGTCCAGTCGTCAGCGAAGCAAGGAAGGGAGAGGGCGCGGCTGCCGCGGCTCCTGGGCCGGCCCACGCGCGCCAAGAAGAAAAGCTTGGGCTCGGCTTAGCTGGGCCGCCAGGCCGAAAAGGTTAATTATTTTTTTTTATTAATCTATTTTCCAAAATCTTTTCAAATGAAATTTTCTCAACCAAACAAACTAAAATAAATCCACACAAAATAAATTAAATGCAACAGCATGAATGCAACACCAATATTTTCTTAAAAATTTTAATTCCCCTTCTCTAAATTATTTAAAAATTTACTACTCCTAAAATTCGGGTGTTACAAATTCTACCCCCCTTAAAAGAATCTCGTCCTCGAGATTGGACTACTTACTCAAACAACTGCGGATATGATTTCCTCAATTCATCCTCTCTTTCCCAAGTTGCCTCTGCCTCTGAATATCGATTCCACTGCACTTTGCACATTTTAATAATCCGACTTCGAGTAACTCTCTCAGCAGTCTCTAAAATCTTAATCGGAAACTCTTCATATGTAAGATCCTCCTTAACAGTCAACTCTTCTAAAGGTATCTGCTCCTCAGGCACCCGTAAACACTTCTTAAGTTGTGAAACATGGAACACATCATGTACTCCAGATAAATTCTCAGGCAACTCTAATTGATAAGCAACTTCCCCACGTCTAGTAATAACTTTAAATGGTCCAACATACCTTGGTGCTAGTTTACCTTTCATGTTAAACCTCTTCACACTTTTCATAGGTGACACCTTCAAATAGACATAATCACCTACCTCAAAAACTAGATCTCTTCTCCTATTATCAGCATAACTCTTCTGACGAGACTGTGCTACTCTCAAATTCTCACGAATCACTCGCACTTGATCTTCTGCGTTTCTAAGAACATCTGTACCAAACACTTGAGATTCACCTGTCTGATCCCAAAACAATGGAGTTCTACACTTACGTCCATACAAAGCTTCAAACGGTGCCATCTTAAGACTCTGTTGATAACTATTATTGTAAGAAAATTCTGCATAAGGCAAACTCTTATCCCAACTAGTTCCATATTGCAATGCACAAGCTCTCAGCATATCCTCTAATACCTGGTTGGTCCTTTCAGTCTGTCCATCTGTCTGTGGATGATATGCTGTACTAAAATTCAATTTTGTTCCCAATGATTCATGCACAGCTTTCCAAAAGTGTGACGTAAACTGTGAACCTCGATCAGACACAATCTTCTTTGGTACTCCATGCAAACAGACTATTCTTTCCATATACAAGGTAGCTAATTGTACTCCTGTGTATTTAGTCTTGACTGGTATAAAATGAGCAACTTTAGTCAATCTATCCACTATCACCCAAATAGAATCATAACCTTTCTGAGTACGCGGTAACCCCACTATAAAGTCCATACCAACTTCTTCCCACTTCCATTCAGGAATCTTCATTGGTTGCAACAATCCAGTAGGTCTCTGATGCTCTGCTTTCACCCTCTGACAAGTATCACACAATGTCACATACTCAGCCACATCTCGCTTTAATCCAACCCACCAATATTTCTGTTTTAGATCCAAATACATCTTAGTACTACCAGGATGAATAGAATAAGCTGACTCATGAGCTTCGCGAAGAATTGCCTGTCTAACAGTTTGATCCTTAGGTACACACAGCCTCTTTCCAAACCACAAAATTCCATTATCATCCATCCGAAAGCCTGGTGACTTACCAATCACTATATCTTCCGCTATCTTCTTTAGTTTCTCATCCTTCAACTGACCCTTGTATATTTCTTGCTCTAAAGTAGGCTCTATCACTAATTCCATTGTATTAGTAACAATTCCCAAATTCAAATATTCAAATTCAGCACATAACTCACTAGTCATAGACATTGTCTGTATCTCATTGGCATAAATTTTCCTACTAAGAGCATCAGCTACTACATTAGCCTTACCAGGATGATAGTGTATCTCAATATCATAATCCTTAATCAACTCTAACCATCTGCGTTGCCTCAAATTCAGATCTGACTGAGTGAAAATATACTTCAAACTCTTATGATCAGTGTATATATCACTCTTATGTCCAATCAAATAATGTCTCCAAATCTTTAAAGCATGAACTACAGCTGCTAACTCCAAATCATGTGTAGGATAATTCAACTCATGCTTTCTCAACTGCCTAGATGCATAAGCCACAACTCTACCTTCTTGCATAAGAACACATCCCAAACCTTGATGAGAAGCATCACAATAAATAGAAAACTTCTTACTCAAATCTGGCAAAACCAAAATAGGCGCTGTAGTCAACCTCTTCTTCAATTCCTCAAAACTAGCTTGACATTTATCTGACCACACAAACTTGGCATTCTTCTCTAACAGAGATGTCATAGGTTTAGCAAGTTTAGAAAACCCTTCAATGAACCGTCTGTAATATCCAGCCAATCCCAAGAAACTACGAATCTCACTAGCATCAATAGGTGGCTTCCAATTTAATACATCCCTTACTTTACCTGGATCCACTGATATCCCTCCATTAGAAATAATATGACCAAGGAAAGAAACTTCCTTCAACCAAAACTCACATTTACTTCGCTTCGCATACAACTTATGCTCTCTAAGCTTCTGCAACATCAACCTCAAATGTTCAGCATGCTCTTCCTCCGTCTTGGAAAATACCAGTATATCATCAATAAATACCACCACAAACTTATCCAAATATTCCATAAACACCTTATTCATCATGTACATAAAGTATGCAGGTGCATTGGTCAATCCAAATGACATAACAGTATACTCATACAATCCATACCTTGTAGTAAAAGCTGTCTTTGGAATATCAGAAACACGAATCTTCAACTGATGATAACCAGAACGTAAATCAATCTTAGAGAACACACAAGCACATCTCAACTGATCAAACAAGTCATCAATCCTGGGCAAAGGATACTTATTCTTGATAGTTACCTCATTTAGTGACCGATAATCAACACACATCCTCTGACCGCCATCTTTCTTATCAACAAAAATAACTGGTGCTCCCCAAGGTGATGAACTAGGTCGAATAAAACCTTTATCTTGTAATTCTTTAATTTGTTTCTTAAGTTCTTCTAATTCATCTACTCCCATCCTATATGGTCGTTTGGCTATAGGTGCAGTTCCAGGAAGTAATTCAATAAGAAATTCAATGTCTCTGTCAGGTGACATACCTGGCAATTCATCAGGAAAGACATCCAGAAATTCCTCAATCACTGAATTCTTCTTAATAGTATCTTCAAGCTGATTCACCACAGCGGTTGGTTGCTTCTGCACTGCTACATCCACATTGATTTTATCTCCATTAGGTGCAGTCACAACTACTACTTTCTGCTGACACTGAATCTCTGCCTGATTTTGCTTCATCCAGTCCATACCCAATATCACATCAATACCAGATGTCCTCAACACTATAGGAGTTATCTTAAACTCTACCCCCCTTAATACCATACTAATTGGAAGACAATGACTACTGGTTTGCATGGTACCTCCAGGTGAATTTACTAAGAGAGGTTCTTTCATAGCTAGCATGGGTATACTATGCATTTTAACAAAAATGTTGGATATGAATGTATGAGATGCTCCAGAGTCAAAAAGAACAGTTGCGGGAGTGGAATGTACATTGAACGTACCAATCATAACTTCTGGTGCATCATGAACTGTATCAGAAGACACGTGATTCACCCTTCCAGTACCAGATTGCCTCTGGCTGCTCTTCTGGCTCTGAGGAGTCTGCTGGTTCTGCTTCTCAGGACAATGATAAGACATATGCCCCTCTTTACCACATACAAAGCATCTAGTAGGCGTGCTGGGAGCACTATTCTTCATGGGGGTAACATTGGAATTTCCAGTGCGAGGAGTCTGTTGCCCAGTCTGCTGATACTGTTGACGCTGTGGATATGATGAACGCTGTTGTGACTGATTACTTTGCCAATTCTGGGACCACCTCTGATTCGGATTACGATTCCACTGGCTAACCGGTCCCTGAAACTTCTGATGAAAACCATGCTGAGAATTAGTGCGCTGACGGTTGTTGCTTCCTGAGCCTTGTACCTTCATTTTCCTCTTCCTGTCCATCTCTCTGCGCTCATTATCAAGCACAATAGCTTTATTTACCAGCTCTTGAAAACTAGCATAGTTGTTCCCCTTCAACTGCAAGCGAAGATCATAATAAATTCCCTTCAAGAAAAGACGCTGTCTGTCTGCATCTTCCCTCACTTCATTAGGAGCATAGCGAGCCAACTGGGTAAATCTATCATGATATTCACTAACGCTCATCTGTCCCATCCTAAGGTTTCTGAATTCTTCCTGCTTCAGCTCAATTATACCTTCAGGAATATGACGAGCTCGAAAATCTCTAACAAACTCATTCCAAGTGATAGGAGGAGCATTGTCAGGGCGTGCAGCTTGATACGACTCCCACCAAGTCTGAGCTGTCCCCTATAACTGACCAGATGCATATAACACCTTCTCCATATCATTGCATTGGGCTATATTCAGCTGTTTCTCCACTGCCCTCACCCAATCATCTGCCTCTAAAGGATCAGCAGCATGAGAAAACACTGGAGGGCGTCCCTTCAAAAATTCCCCACGCTTATCCCTCACTTGCACAGGCGGTGGTCCTCCCGCAGGGGGATTGTTCTGCATGTGCTGCATAAACATCTGCATCATCTGATTCTGAGTTTGCATGAGTTCCTCCATAGTAATGGGTAGGTTAGCACCTCCACGACCTCTGCCACGTCCTCTGCCTGACATCTGTTTCCAAAAACACAGAAGATGAAATTCAGTACGATCCGAGATGACGTATTCAATAGATAAGCAAAATCTGATTTTTCTGGGCGAACTCCAATTTCAGTAACTCAGTAAAACTGTCATATCTCGAGCTACAGACGTCCAATTCAGATGATCTTTACATGGTTGGAAAGCTTACAAAATTATCTACAACTTTTATTCACAACACTTTTTCTGATTCTGTCAATAAATTGGCCAAAAACTGAACTTAACCGAAACTGTTTCAGAATTCCAGACTGTGCAGTAACTCCAACTTGGAACAGATATATCTCTTAGCTCATAATAGATAATAAGGTGATTCTTGCGGGGTTGGAAAGATACAGAAGTCTAATTATTCCCAGTAAAATTTCTTAAATTTCTCACGAACGGATTTTAAGTTATTTCTAAAACATCCCAGACTGATCCAAAAATCAGCAAAGGACAGGACTAAGTTAATCTCACATTCAACTAACATATTTTGATCAAACTTAATATTTTTAACCATGGAACTTGTAGGCATGTCTACAAAACTCCAGCACACATTACAAAGATCCAAATCACACATTATCATAATAACAATCCATCAATCACACAATTGTTCACACCACAAACTGACTCTTAAAACAATCCAAACTTAAAATTAACTCGCAACTACTATCGTTCCTATTACATAGGGATTTTTCCTATTTCCTAATTAAGCTTCTCATAAATCTTGGGATGACCTAACTCCGCCCTTAATTGGTCAATCTCCTTATAAGCTTGCTCCTTAAGTTCTTTTTCCTTCATCAACTCATCCTTCAAATCCACCTCATGGAGAGCCAATTTACGAGCTAATCCCACCGTAGCTTGTAAAGTCAAGGAGGAATCATCTGCAGGCGGCACGGTCCAAATACCCTTGTCATGTAAGAAACAAGGAAAATGCCGGAGTGCACCCTTTAACGTCTTGTCCGAGCGTAGACCATGGTAGTAAACAAATGCATTGAAAGCGACATCCTCCATGCTTGTCTCCACGGTTGCCCGGCTCACTCTGGTAATGAACTTTGACTCCACCTTAGACTCCTTAGTGGTAGGATCCCTTTTCTTAACCCATAACTCCGTTTCCCAATAGGAATCTATCCATGGATGACTATACTCTGCACTACGATACTCCAACGTAGCTTCCTAGTCGTAGTAGTAGTTGTCCAAGGTTCTTGTCAACATGTCATGGAAGAAAGCATCAGCTTTAGGAACCAGGATATGAAACTTCGTAGTCCACCCCATAACTACATTCTCCATTGGTGTATCACCAACTCTTGATTCAGCATCAGATAGCTCTTGATCACCATCTTCATACGGCTCCTGAGGTTTGAAACGGGCAACGTACTGTGCAGCTGACAAACGGGGATAAGGAGACATCTACAAGATTTAGACATAGATTAGATAGAATCAATGCATTTTCGCAATAGAATAAAGTAGAGGAAGCATAAAACTTTAGTAATTAACAAGGTGAAAAGAGGAAGCATGAATTAAGTGAAGTATGGATGCTATTAACGACCATTCTAACTAGGCTCGCGTCCTACAGTCAACACGGATCTGATACCAATCTGTCACACCCATTTTTAAGGACAAAAATAGGATGCATATAAGACTCATGTGCGCCCCAGGAAACAGTCGCACACATAAGTTGACAAATTACAAAGTATCATCACAGTGCTTATTACATAACGAATAAGTATTTAAGACATAGTCTTGAACGATAGATAATAATAACTAATAATAAATCTTCAGCGGAAACTCCACACAGGGACACGGTTGACTGGTTGACACCAAGACTAGTACTCATTCCGATAATCTTCCTCTATATCTTCATCTGTTATGGTGGAAATAGCAAGAGTGAGTCCATGTCGAACTCAACAAATATAACACAGGGTTCATGAGGCTCAAAAAGGCTAGACATTGTTTAACTGCGTTTAGCTTTTAATCATATATTAGCAATTGAGTAGCGTCAAGATAAACCACTTCCCATTAAAGAACCAATGATCAATTGTAATAAGGATAATGAATAGCATTAACATGAGCAAATAATAATCATCAATAATTAAGCATGATATAACAATGGTGATCATCTATCTGTAGATGTTCCAAGGCCGCTCGTATCCGTGAGCATGGCTAGTATACCAGTTTTTAACTCTGCGCAGAGGTGTACACTTTCACTGTAAGTCATAATTTCCAAATGAGTGGGGAGATCAAGCCCAAACACCCGAGAACCATATAAAGCCACTCAAAAGTTCATCTAACAAGTTAGGGCCATTAGATTCACTCGGCAGGCAGATGTAGAACCCCCCTTCCCTGTGGCACAACAACCGCAGCCTATACACACTAGGCCAGGGGCTCGCACTACACCCAAAGTGGCAAGCCATTCTTACGCCATTTAAGGTAACCACTAACAAGCTAGAAAAGGTCTCTTGAACAACTAAAGCCAGAGCCATATAGCCCTCACAGCTGTACTGTATATCCCGGATAATCACGTACAGATAAGTCCTTATGGAGAGAAACCGGAGCATAAAAAATAATGCACATGCTCTAGCCCTCTTTTAACAGTAATAAAATCATCTTAATGGTTGATTGCTTAATCCATTAATCAAATTATAAGATCATTGTTCATAGTTTAAGCACTAGCAGTAGCTACCCATATGCATCCCCAAGGTTGACAAGGAATCAAGATAACAATCACTAAGTTATAATCTCTAAGGTTGTCAAGGTAAGCACATGCATATGTATGACAATTCAATGTATAGGTAACAAGGATAGTCCTGTGTTATACTTGCCTTGATCAAAGCTTTCCAAGTGATACTGCTGACTTGGTTCAAAGTAATACTCCGAATCGTCCAGATACTGCTCACCTTCTATATTCGATCATCAATCAACAACATACATGCATCCAATCAAACATACACGAAGCAAACAAAGAGATATAATTAGAACAGTACACCAACAGTAGCAAAACGGTAATAAAAGTTTATAAAACTCTTCTACACGTTTCTACGATCACACAGACGCAAAGATCACCAAATTCGGAGTTAAAACGTGAAAGTTATGTATTTTCTAAGATTTCCTATAGATAAATAAATACTTAATTATAACCTCGAAAAATAAATTATCAAAACTGACTGTACAACTACACTAACATGTAGAGCTCGCAAATATGAACCTAACGCAACTTCACCGGATCAAATCGGAGTTAAAATAAAGATTTTATGACCAAAACAAGTTTAGTGGCAAAACTGTAAATATCCGAAAACGTATTTTTGATTTACCGAGAGAGAATACACTTTCAAAACACGAAAACACCTTTTGGGGTTTACGCCAAGGGACGGCGGGTTCTAATTCATAAAAATACAGGGACTCTTTATGAAATCTACCCCCGAAAGGGTATCTTCTATTATCAACCGCAGATCTCAAGATGGACGACTCTCATTCATTCCAGGGAAAGCCGGCGGCGCTACCGCCGTGTTTCCCCCTCCCCACGGTGGCGCCATGGCCGGCGGCTCGCCGGAGATGCCAAAACTCGATCTAGACCTCACTACAAGTCATGCGGATAATACCAATCGAAAGAGAAGCTTCATGCGACCTCACCTAACGCGGAAACGAGGGCAAGGGCGACTTAGGTTGATCGGATGGCTTCAAAGGACGGGCGCCCGATCCCCTAAACACGGTAAAGACACAACAAGCCCTTAACGTCAAAATTGGGAGCACAATTAAGTTCACAAAAGCAAGCTAAAACCGGTAGAACAACTTACAGTGGCTAAAAACCAAGGTGGCCGCCGAATTTCCCCCAAAAGTGGCCTCTAGCTTTTGCGGCGGCGGTTAAAGCTCAAACAATAGGGCTAGGTCTCTTTTTGATCTAAAACCGACCAGAACAACTCGGCTCTAGCTTAAATAGAGGATGACGTGACCAATTTGGGAATATATCCCCTACTTCGCGGATTTGATTTCTAGGCGGCGGTGGAAATCGTGACCGGCTCGATTACGATTGAGGGAGGAAGAAGGTAAGTTTGACAAGCAGGGTCCAGTCGTCAGCGAAGCAAGGAAGGGAGAGGGCGCGGCTGCCGCGGTTCCTGGGCCGGCCCACGCGCGCCAAGAAGAAAAGCTTGGGCTCGGCTTAGCTGGGCCGCCAGGCCGAAAAGGTTAATTATTTTTTTTATTAATCTATTTTCCAAAATCTTTTCAAATGAAATTTTCTCAACCAAACAAACTAAAATAAATCCACACAAAATAAATTAAATGCAACAGCATGAATGCAACACCAATATTTTCTTAAAAATTTTAATTCCCCTTCTCTAAATTATTTAAAAATTTACTACTCCTAAAATTCGGGTGTTACATGCACTCTCTCATCTTTCTCATGGTAGCAGAAGCCTTTCTCTAGCTGAGGATGGAGGCTATAGTCTTCCTGACATGTTTCTCAGGGAACAATTTCCGTCGTTGATCTAGACACCAATCTTGATGATGCACAAGCATTTGACTTGTGGGCTGTTTTCATAGAGCACAAAGCATTATTCCACATGGAGGGCATCCCTACGTAGATAAGGAACCATTTCTGAATATTTTCTGGAACTTCATCCAATAGAACCTTGAACCAAAACCGTTCGTGGTACTTAGGGGCACAATGATGCTGACCGAAACTAGGGACATGCTTTCTCTAGTTCTTTACTTGGCTAATACAACATCTTGCACTATATATGTGATTGTCCAAGATGGAATTGACTTGATAGCACATTTGGAGAAGATGCAACACCTGCATTGCTGACCGGCTTCATGGCCTCTTCGCTTACTATTGTTCGTTGAGACATAACCATCACAGCTATCGAAGAATCGTTACTTGGTTGGAGATTAACCTTCTTACTGGTAACTAATCAGTTGTCTCTCAATTCTCAAAGTTCCAAATCTTCACTATTGACCACAACACTGATTGCAGTCGAAGCACAAATGGATGGTCGCCATCGAAGTTCGTAGATAAACACCAGAGATGGTTGATTTTGACTGTATGACCATCATACACACACGGATCAAGACTTTGATAACTAGGTCAAATGCACAATGTGATGATAAATTCTTATCCCACAGATAACTTATCCAATATTAAGTGTTATTTGCCCTTTTTATCCAACGGGGATGACATATGTTGCTCAATCGATGACTGACGTCGTACAAGGACACTTGGGAAGAGTCACTTGTCTACCACCTCTTGTAGTCTGTTAATGTTTATGTCGGTGACTATTCTTCAAATTTTATACTCTTAGCAACTTCAGGAGGAAGCTCTACTACATAAGGTCTAAGATATGAATCTTCAGATAAGATGTAGGGAGATAACCAAGGAAAACGATCATGAGAAATAACACATCGGTTGTTGTTTCATAATGGATCATGACTAGCAACCTAATACCAGCGCGTGCCGAGCAGCACAACCTTGTGTACGCGCCCACAGGAGGCTCTCGGTTTCGTCGCGGCACCATAGAATTCTTATCGTAACTCCATTATTAAATGCACAAACAAAGTGGAATTTCAAGTGGCACAGATTGGGTGATAAGAACAAGCACCAAACAAGGGAGGGGTAGCAAGCAAAGGTAGTTACAAGGTTTAGAATCAACAAGGAGGCGATTCAAAGATTTAAAACACAGCGCAAGAGAACATAGCTTAATTGTCGAAGACAACTGAGCAAGGTTCTCGGTTATTTCCACGGACGCCTTGCGTCCACCGAGGTGATTACCAGACGAAAGGTTCTGGTCACATTGGACAACAACATGAGATCAAGATTAATAACGTTGAGAGACATTTAGAAGTTGAGATGGACTTAGTAAACTTCCAAATAAAATGATACACCGATCAGAGATTGTGTCGATAAGATAGCCACTTGATGTCGCAAGCAAAGATTTCTAGATCAGTCAACGAGAGATTAGTGTTGCTCGGATCATCTGCAGGAGAGACAATCGGGAGGTCCAACATGAAATTGGGTATGGTCTCCAGAACTTGGCAAGCAACAATTGTGGCCAAGATCAGCGTTCGTTAGGAATTAACTTGGTTGGTCAATCGAACAAGGGCATTCTCCAAAAGGTAGCGGACGTCCAAGGCCTAAGCAAACATATAAGGGGACTACGCTAGGGCCTACGGTTCAAGCAAGGCATGGATACACAAACATTCAAGGGCTAGCAACCATGTCTACAGGCTCTGGCTCCTACGAGAGAATCTAATTAGAGACGACAACCATGCGAATACGTAACGTGAGCATTGTTCTAGGATAAAGCTATTTGACACTCGCATGCTCACCGAGGACAAAAGAGGTGACAACTATGACACTACCTAGATAACAAGCATCTACACAACATCATAGTTTTAAGCGGACACTTGAGATAATCAGTCAGGTTAGCTTAAGCACTCGATACTAAACAGAAGGCTCACACCTAACAAGCATTTATCCAACAAGAACTAACTATAAGTTTAGCCAAAACAAAAGCATGCTAAAGTAACCTACTTAGTACATACACAGAGCCTAGACAACAACGCAACATACACGTGTTTTAAACAAAACATAAGTTGTAAGCATCAAACTAAGGTGGTACTAGACTTATTGGAAAGCTTACTAAGTTATCTATAACTTTCTTATTCACACTAAGGACTAATTCACAGATTACATTATTATGACCATGGAAATATTACTACAACAGAAACTGTTCTAGCAGTCAAAGTTCATTACAGGCAAAACAATGTTTAACCTTTTTGTGTTAACAAGAGAGCACACAACCACATTATTCTAGTAACTCCAAACATTCTTACTTTAGACTACTCAATAATTTAGTTTATTCATAGGAATCACAAGTTACTTATTTATTAGGACAAAGGTGGGAGGGGCATAGTTATATGCACAAAGCAATAATCATGATGATGCATGCTTCGTCCTATTTGTTCTCACAAGATCGCCAGCCTACGGTGGCAATCACGTTCTATGTCGGTGGCATAACACACATTCTCTCGATATAGAGCTAGTCGTCAGCTACATTCAACTTACGCATTCGTGGTTAGCGTACCTGCAGAAAATTTCATTGCAGCCCAATAATTCCCAATATAGCACACAATGAAAGCAGTAAACTAAATACTCTCCATACATACATCCCCTGATGCATATACTTCGGTATCATAGCTACCCAACAAATGTACCCACAATTAAGTACTTTCATAAATACATGGTTAAACATGTAATTATGCCAGTAACCATAGCTAACTCTCCCCTAGACCGATGGTTGAACGGTGATGCTCTCCCAGCTCACGCTTACCTTGGTGTAGGTGCGACGTTGCAAGAATGTAACTCTAGCGACATATATGAATATTTCATATATGAAGGTTACCTCTACCATTCGACCATAGGGTAACATTGCGGTCAAGTTATCACTCATACATACCTTGGCTTGGGCATAGATGCAAAACTTAAAAACCCCCAAGTTAGTACTTAATTAAGCCACCTAAGGGTCCTTAATTGGGCATAAAGGAAATGACCACTGACATACTTAGATTAAAAATTCAGATTTGAACAAACCTATATATGTAGTAGCTATAAGTTGTCAAAAATTGATTTTTGCAAACAAAACCTTTGTTTTCAATACACACATGACATGTTTAGTGTTGAACCTTGCTCCAATACCAGCTGTCATGGAACCGCCCAAATTATAAGAACAAAAGTACAAAAACAATCGTCGAAGCTATTAAATTCCCATACTTAAGCTCCTATAACTCCGGTAGTCCAATAAAATCACGAGGGATTTCAAACCAACCAACATACAAGCCAAGATCGTAGTGGTCCAACATAACAAGTCATATGTTACATCCATTTCATAAGTAATTCAACATATATCGGAGTTCAGTAGAGTTATTACAACTCAAGTTCAAAAGTAGCGGAAGTAAAGTAGTTTGAAACTAATATCACCTTAATTCAAATACATGCCAGTACCAAGGTCAATTTCTAATAAAAGCATGAGAGACAAGATAGCTCAGAAGGATCATGCCCATGATCATACTCCGCCACTACAGCAGGAGCCAACCAAATCTTGCAGTAGCCACGATACATCACAACCTGCAACAAGTGGGGACAAACCCTGAGTACGAGAATATACTCAGCTAGACTTACCCGTCATAAACCAGAAATAATGACACCAAGGAGTATGCAAGGCTTTCTTTCAGTGGGCTAGCTTGACTCATTTGCGAAAAGCATAAGTGATCATGAATAAACTAATTTAAGTCCTTTTGCATCATCTGTATTATAACCTATTAATCTAGATAAGCACCTATGCTAAAGCAATCACTTGATTAACTATTAACATCAAAGGTTATCATTTCAGGTTTAGCATTTCCAACATCATCCACATAACCATCCGTGTTCCATCATCATTATTACGATACCGTAACTCGAGTCAAGTGTTCACTATCCAGTGAACGATGGCGATTCGAATCGATTATTAACCAGCTGGTAATTTATTCCTCACATAAACCTCACTCACCCGCTAAAGTGAGGTGTTGGTCACCGAGTCAACCATTCAGGTAAAGTCGCGAGCTTGCCAGGAACCACATGTACCCGGGGGCCGCTCGACTGCTCTTTGGCCTTATCATCGCGCCCCCGTATCCTGCCACTACTGCTCCGGTACAGTGCGTTGTGGGCAATCCCTCGGCCCGAATAATCTCCCAGCTTCACGGTCGAAAGGTACGTTATTCGGCCAGCTAAATGTGAGGCATGCGTTCAACATGACCCGAGGCCCAACAACGGTCGGTCCTTAATCGACACAGGCGGAAACTACAAGCACCCCAGAACCCTATCTGGTTGCCCAATACTTATTCCGCCCGGTCTCCAATTATCCATCAACACTTGGTTATTTCTAGGATATCATCCATTCCATAGCTAAAGTATTCCCGTAACCACCTATAATTGCAGGTGACCGGAAATCACCGATCGCTACCGGTCTAAGCAGGGCTAAGCAATATTTTCGATCCTGAACCAAAATAGGATTTCAGACATATTTATGGGACAATAAAAGGGTATATATGCAGCAAGTGTTTTCAATCAACTCCTATAACTTAATGCAACAATACATATATAACATATATATATATATATATACTCAATTGCTTTTATAAAGTAGGAGGCTTAGAATGCTCCGGGGATTGCCTAGGATCGAACACTTAGGTTAGTGATGACAGATGACACTCGCTTGGCGAGCATCTCCCATCCTGGCACTAGCTTAGTCCTTCCATCTTCGGGATAGGTCCACCAAACACCGTCTTCAGGTTTGGCTCCAACATCTCATCCTTCACGTGGTGCATCTAGCATACCTAGATGAGATGCAAGATGCATGTGTATGAATATGATGAATGGTAACATAAGATGTATCACATAATCATTCAAGTAAACACACGATTCAGACATAGACACCAAAAGCTAATTAACTAACATCACACAACCAATTAAAGAGGGCAAGCACATCAAGCATAACACAAGTTTGACAAGATCACAAGTATCTTAACTTGACCATCATCAAGGGCATAAGCCACACTTAGCAACACATGGAGTAAACAACCATAACTAGCATCTGACAAATTCTGGACTGCAAACAACAGCTACATGTTTGGATCATAACTGGAGTTACACAAATCCAATAGCCATGCAACAAGACATTCTAGAAAGCTTATGAAATTGTCTATAATTCACATTTAATCATCTTAGCATGATTCTCAAGTTAACCAAATCAAACATGCATAATTATAGAATCTGGTCCAGAGATTCCAGAGAACAACTATTTCTGGAACCCAACTTGAAACAGTCATTACTCACAAACTATAAGGCCAAATGCCACCAAAATTTAACACAAGCTAGAATAATGAGTCATCTACAACTTTGTTATAAGCATGTTTCTCATCAAACATCATTTTCATGGTGCAATTACCAAAGTCCCAGAAACTGTCTAGGAAAGCATCAATTGCAAGAATAAATATTAACTTATATTCCAAACATACATTTTCATGGTCCAATCATAGTGCTCATCACAAAATAAATTCTTTTAGTGCATTTCTTAATTTATTTAGATAGCAAGGTGAAATAATAAACATATACCAAAAGTCCATAATAAAATCTACAAAAATTACAGTAGCTCTTACATACACCCAATAGTCTACTATACAAATTTCAAGTTATTTGGACATGTATATCAACCTCTATGAAAAAGACAAATTGCTATTACAAGAATTCATGTGAGAGCAAGATACACTAATAACTCATTCATATGGCAACCAAAATTCATGAAATTTTTACCACACATTAAACATCATATTAGTAGCATGCCACAAAAATTTCACTTCATTTGAAGCCCTAGATCTACAGTTATGAAAAATAACAAATTCAACTGGCATTACAACCTTAGTGCACAAATCTATATTACCGAGAAAACCTTAAACTAAAACATGACATATTATGGATCTAATGCATAGATAATTTCACAAGCATTCCAAAAAGTCCTTATTTTCTATTTTACGATTTTTCTACAATTTACTATGAATTTCCAAAGTTCCTGCAAAATAATTACGAATCAGTCCTGAGAGCACTATTCATATGAGTCTATGACAGTGCAGATAGGCCCCTGGATTTAGTCAAATTCTCCCACGAGGTCCCTGACGCGATTTGAACAGAGGAGCTCACCGGTAAAACGACCGGTGGCGGCCGGAGGAGGCACGACGGCGAAGGGGGAATGGCGAGGGAGCATCACGGGGTTCTTGCGTACCCAACGGTGGCCGTGGCTTGCCCCGTGGTGGCCCGTGACATCCTGGCCACGCGCACCGGCGGCCCGAAGCGACGGCGGCAGGTGGCAGCCGTGCTGCGGCGGCGGTCGGAGCCGGGGAAGAGGCGTGGGAGGGGCGGCGTGGTGAGAGGAAGATGATGGTGCAGTCGGCTTGGACGAATGAAGGGCTGAGCAACGGGGACGCGGCGGTGCCGAGCTCGACCATGGCGGCCATGGCGAGCACGCACAGCAGAGGCGAGGGCGAGCGCAAGAGGAGCGGAGAGGCGAGTGAGGGTGCTCTGATGCTTCCCAGTTTGCATAGGCAGGAGCAGGCGGTAGCGGCAGAGGAGGTGGGGCGCGTGTCCAGCCATGGTGAGGGTGCTCTGCTGCATGGTCGCCACACAGGCAATTCATCGAACACGTGGAGCACGACAGAGTGGCCAAGGTGGGGTGCGATTTGGGCTGCCATCTTGGCCGAATTAGATCACAAGCCAAAACAAAGTTGGAAGCCCACATGAAGCTCTACGTTTTTTATTAAGGAGCCAAGGTCATTAGAGCAACGGATTAGCGGTTAACTAGTTGCCAAAATAGCAGTGTCAACACCTTGACGGCAGTCACGGAAACTTGCATTCGATGGTCAAAACTTTGTCAAACTGAACTCAACCTTTTGTATGCTCTTCATCAAGATGTAAACTCCAACTTTCACTTTTGGGTCAACTTGAGATGCTTAACAAAAACACGAGAACGCGACATGCCAACCATTATCGCCATTGAAATCCCAGACTTAGAAATATTTCTAAGTGCTGAAAACTGCAGTAGATTCAATCTTGTGACCCCTGTTTGACTAGGTTATGGACCAAACTAGCTCTTGACCCTTAAACAAAGTTTCTTCTCCATAAAGTGAACTACATCTCTCATTTAAGGTTCAACCTCAAAACTGATATAGAAACTGCTGTTATACTTTGACCAAAGTAGGATCACGATGAAGCTTAAATCATCCCTTTTGATCCATTGGAGCATTTTCGGGGCATTTGCTCAACACGAACCTTTCACGACTTTTGTTGTAGAGTCCATATAGAGTCTTTTGGGCAAGGTTGCAAGGTTGGGTTGATGATCTATATTTCCATTCACTTAATAGTGCAATTCAAGCACTTAGTAAAATCATTCCAACAAGGATATAACTTATCATTTCATGTGACTTTTTGATTCCAAACTTCATGAAACTTTTTGAGTGACCAATATAGATAGGTACTAAGGTGAGACATATGAAGATCTTGAAAATGGCCTATATATAAAGCAATGGTGCAGCATCCAAGTTTAGGTTAGGCTCATCTCCATAGGTTGACCTTGACATCGTCATGTCCACTTAATCTATCATGTTTGAGCTCAAACCCACTGCCTAACTGGTGGCAAACACCTGGGGTGTTACAGCAACGACAATCATGATCGGCGTCGGTAGGACAATCGTGATCGCCGACTAGTTGACAATGTCGTCAACGCTGTCAAGCCAGCGCCCAAGCGCAACTATGAGGATGCCTATTCCAAAGTCCTTCAGGGTCCCTGCCCAGCTCATCCAGACTTCGGCCATACAATGGGGATTGCAGGGGTCTGAAGTCTATCTACCGCTCGGACCCCCTGCAAAAGGCAGCATGGCGGCGACAAAGACGATGACAAGAACAACCGCCGGGACGACAAGAGCCCTGATGAGGAGGACAAGACTGAAGAGGAACGTGACAAGGACCCTCGTCACACCTACAAGGATCCTGATAGAAGCGTCCACAACATCTTTGGTGGGAAAGTTGCCCTGGAGAATGGGCAACAGAGGAAGCTTACCGCCCGAGCTGTTATGGCTCTCAACAACCCCCACGGAAAGGTTGCCGACCCTAAGTATCAAAACTGGTCACACCAACCCATTACGTTCAGCAGAGATAACCAGTGGGCCAATATTCTAGAGCCAGGGTGCTTCCCCCTTATTTTGGACCGTGTCATCAGGAATGTATGATTCGAGAAGGTGCTCATCGACGCTGGCAGTGCCCTCGACATCCTCTTCCGCAATGCTCTAACCAAGTTAGACATTAAGCTGGAAGACCTCGAGCCTTATGACGCACCTTTTCTGGGGAGTGCTCCCAGGGCAGACCTCTCAACCTTTGGGACAGATCACACTGGCAGTCCAGTTCGGAACCGCCGACCACTTTCGTATCGACTATTTCAATTTCATCGTAGCGGACTTCGAAGGAACATACCATGCCATACTAGGCCGACCAGCTCTAGCCAAGTTTATGGTGATACCACACTACGTCTACCTACTCATGAAGATGCCAACCAAGAAGGGTGTACTCTCTCTCAGGGGTAATGTTCTCATTGTCTACAACTGCGAGAAGGAGGGTTATGCAACTGCTAAAGCCCTCGAGCTCTCGATCCGCATGCAGCAGTCCATTGCCACCGCCAAGAAGATTTATCTCGCCAATCTAGAGATTCAAAGCAAAGAAGCCACCCGTGCTGCTACAAAGTCCAAGGAGACCAAAGAGGTGGAACTGGTCTCGGGCGATAAGTCCAAGACGACTCGTATCAGGGCTGCCCTGGACCCCAAATAGAAGGTGTGCTTGTCAGCTTCCTGAGGGAGAACGTTAGCGTGTTTGCATGGAAACCTGTAGACATGCCCGGAGTACCTTAGGAGTTGATCGAGCACTCCTTAGATGTTTCAAAGACCACCAAGCCAATTAAACTGAAGCTACGATGGTTCGCACGGGACAAAAAGGAGGCAATTAAGGTAGAAGTAAACCGGCTCTTAGCTACCGGCTTTATCAAAGAGGTGTATCACTCAGAGTGGCTTGCCAACCCGGTTCTTGTAAGAAAAAAGAATAATGAATGGAGGATGTGCGTTGATTACGCCGATCTCAACAAACACTGCCCTAAGGACCCCTTCGGTTTGCCTCGTATAGACGAGGTCATAGATTCTACCGCTGGCTGTGAGCTCTTATCTTTCCTAGATTGCTACTTTGGTTACCATTAGATCTCTTTGAGAGAGGAGGACCAGATCAAGACGTTCTTCATCACACCCTTCAGTGCTTACTACTAAATGACCATGTTGTTTGGGCTAAAAAACACAGGTGCAACCTATCAATGAGCCATCCAACACTGCCTCAAGGACTAGATCAGAGATCAGCTCGTTGAGGCATATGTTGATGACGTAGTGGTGAAGACCAAAGTGGCCTCTACCCTGGTCGACAACCTTGACCAGACCTTCAAGGCACTCAATAAGTTTCAATGGAAGCTAAATCCCAAGAAGTGCATATTTGGTGGGTCATCTAGCATACTGCTCGGCAACATAGTTAGCCGTGATGGCATACGGACTAACCCAAAAAAAGTCGAAGGAGTCATGAAGATGAAACCGCCCAAGTGCGTCAAGGACAACTAGAAGCTAACCGGGTGCATGGCCGCTCTGAGTCGATTCATATCGTGGCTCGGCAAAAAGGGTCCACCATTCTTCAAACTTCTCAAGGCAAATGAGAAGTTTGAGTGGTCAGAGGAAGCTGACACTGCTTTTGCAGAGCTCAAGCAGTTTCTCACATCTCCTCTGGTCCTGACGGCACCCAAGGAAGGCGAGGCTTTGTTGCTCTACATTGCGGCCACCAATCGGGTAGTCAGTACTACCGTCGTCATCGAGCGCGAGGAGGTCGGGCATGTGTACAAGGTACAACGACCAATATACTTCATGAGTGAGGTACTCAACAAGTCTAAGACCTGTTACCCCTAGGTCTAGAAGCTACTCTATGCTGTCCTGATCACCTCTTACAAACTGTGCCATTATTTTGATACTTTCCGCATTGAAGTGGTCACTGAGTTTCTGCTGGGGGATATCTTGCGCAATAAAGACGCCAACGGGTGCATCATCAAATGGGCATTGGAGCTTAGCCCATATTCGCTAGAATTTCGAAGCCGCATGACTATCAAGTTACAAGCGCTGGTCAACTTCATTATCGAATGGATAGATATGAATACACCCGTCTCCGACAGCTCCCCCGAGCATTGGAAGATGTATTTTGACGGCTCCCTCAATATCAATGGTGCCGGGGTAGGGGTGTACTTCATCTCGCCATCTGGGGACAGGCGGAGCTATGTCCTCCATATCCACTTCAAGGCCTCCAATAACACCGCTGAGTATGAGGCACCTCTGCATGGCCTTCGCATCGCCGTTGAGCTCAGCATAAAAAGGCTCATGGTATTTGGTGATTCTGCTCTTGTCATAAACTAGGTGACCAAGGACTGGGACTATACCAGTGAACAGATGGATGCTTACTGTGCGCAGATCAGAAAGCTGGAGAACAAATTCTATGGCCTGGAGTTCCATCACGTGGTTCGGGCTGATAATGAGGCAGCTGATAAGCTGTCAAAGCTAGGATCAACCCGGGTAGTGATCCTCATGGAGTTTTCGTTCATGACCTTGTTAAGCCGTCCATCGAGGAAGAAGAGAAGCCTGTGGCCGAACAACCGTCTACAGACCAACTGGCCGCTGTGATTTCGACCACCGGCACAGACTGGAGAGAACTATTCATTAGGTATCTCACCTCCGCAGAGGTTCCCTAGGACAAGACTGAGATGGAACGCCTCATACAGCGTAGCAAGCATTATGTGCTGGTCGAGGGAAAACTTATGCACAAGAATAGAAAGGAGGAATTATTGCAAAAATGTGTGTCCTAGGAACATGGATTGAAAATTTTAGAAGAGATCCATGCTGGCACTTGCGGTAACCATGCTGCTTTGCGCACGTTGGTCAAGAAGGCTTTCCGAGCAGGTTTCTATTGGCCTTCAGCTATCACCGATGCTGAGAAGCTGGTCCGTCATTATGAGGGGTGTCAGTTCTTCACCAAGCAGACTCACGTTCTATCCCACGAACTCTAGACCATTCTAGCGTCCTGGCCTTTTGCAAGCTAGGCACTAGATATGATCGGGCCTTTCAAGCCGGCTCCAGGAGGTTTCTGCTAGGTTTACATCATTATTGACAAATTCTCCAAGTGGATTGAGTACAAGCCCTTAGTCTCGGGGACTGCGAAGAAGGCAGTCGAGCTGCTCGACAAAATTATCCACCGCTTTGGCCTGCCTAACATCATCATCACCGACCTGGGGTCCACGTTCACTGGTAATGATTTCTAGAATTTCTGCGATGACAGAGGCATAGTTGTCAAGTATGTTTCGGTGGCGCACCAATGGCTAACGGGTAGGCTGAGCGAGCGAATGGTATGATCCTTGATGTGCTGAAGAAAAGGCTGTACAGGGCAAACGATAAGCATCCTGGGAGATGGTTGAAGGATCTGTCGGCCGTGGTCTGGGGACTGAGGACCTAGCCCAGTCGTAATACTAGCGTTTCCCCATACTTCATGGTCTTCGGCTCTGAGGCCAAGCTGCCAGCTAACATTGCTTTCCAGTCACCACGGGTCGAGAACCATGATGAGGAGAAGTCAACTGAGGCCAGAGAGCTCGAGGTTAATTGTGCCGAGGAATAGTGCCTTGACACCTACGCGCGCATGACTAAATATTTGGAAGGCTTGCGCAGTTGCTATAAGCGCAATGTCAAGGACAGATTCTTCGTGGTCGGAGATTTGGTTCTACAAAGGAAGTAGAAGATAGAAGGATTGCATAAGTTAGCGTCACATTGGGAGGGCCCTTACATGGTCAAGGAGGTCACTAGGCCTACTTCTTATAGGCTGTGTGATCTTGACGGAGTCGACATCCTGAATTCGTGGCATATCAATCACCTTAGGCGCTTCTACGCTTAATCCGCTACTAAGAAAGATATGTACTCTTTTTGTACCTCAAGTATTCAATAAATGTTCCATCGTATTTTTGTTGCCATCTCTTACGTGCATCGCAATATCTCCTAAACTTTTGTTCAGTGGTTTGCCGACCAGTTTTTTCTCCTACTTGAGTTTCCCTGAGCCGGCACTGTCTCTGACTTCTTCCCACACGTGCATGAGATCCCTTCACTATGTTCCAAGTGGTCGGCAGTAGCTCCCTGCCGCGGTCGGCAGTCTTACATGTGCCTAGGCTTCGTGCCTCATGTAGGGTCAAGATGACGGACTAGAGGGGGGTGAATAGTCCTTTCTAAAACTTAAACACATCGGCTAACCGAAACAACTGTGGAATTAAATCTATCGGTCTAGCCAAGACTACACCTCTCTATCTATAACTCTAGCACCTTGCAAAAGATCCTAAGCAAGCAAATAAGGTGCCTTCCTAGCAAGAGCCCACCTAAACAATTCTAGCTTACAAGGTCACACAAACCTATGCAACTAGTACTTCAAGCACTGGGGAGCTCCTACACAATTCTAGCAAATAAAAGCACAAAGCTCCTAGGCTCACTAGCAATGCTCAATAACAAGGCAACCAATGCCAAATTAGAGAGGCCAAATTACTTGGCTACACAAACTAAGCAATGTGACTAACAAGGTTACACACACCAAATTGGCCACTCAATGTGAGCTATTTCTAAGTTACACAAGCAAGAAGGTAACTAGCTAGCTACACAAGCAACCTAGTTACAAGAGCAACTACACAAGCATTATGTATATAAAGTGAAAGTAATACAAGCTTGTGTTTCGGAGATTTCAAACCAACAGGATGAACAAGGTTGACACAATGATTTTTATCCTGAGGTTCACGTGTTTACCAACACGCTAGTCCCTGTTGAGACAAGCTCCAAGGTTGCCGCCGGTCCTCTTGCTCTTCTCTTTGTGGCGATGCACCCACCTGTTGGATCATGAGCTAATTGACTATCAAGAGTCAAACCCTCAATGGGTGCTGCTCATCCACTCACAAGATGGGCATCCTCCAAGCCATGAGCTCTAGCACTTGACCTAGCCAGACCACTTGTCGCACTTCGTGTCTCACTTTACTAGAGTTGCTCTTCGTGGCTCCCGCGGGGCGAGCACAATGCCCCTCACAAAGCTTCTCTGGAGCCTCGCACAATCTTCTTGCAAGCTTCGATGGAGCCTTAAGCCACCAAGCCATCTAGGAGGTGGCATCCCCCAAGAGTAATAAGCACCACCGGCTTGCAACTCAAACACCTAGTGCCACTCGATGCAAACCTCACGATGCAACGCACTAGAATCACACTCTCACTCGATCCGATGAACACTATCAAGCATGAGTGAGTTAGAGGGCTCCCAAGCACACCAACACAAGCCACCAAGGCTCAAGGGTGCTCTGCGAACTGCCCAAGGCTGGCCAACCATTTATTTATAACCCCCACAAATGAATATAGTTGTTGCCCCTTCACTGGGTGTTTTTTGGGGGCAACAGATGCGTCTGTCACCTATGCAACAGACGCGGTCACCAGTGTGTGACGCTCCTGCTGTGGCCACATGTCACTTACCATTTGAATTGACCATTGCCGCCAAGGGCAAAGTCACCGAACGCGCTTGATCTCAACGCGTCGGACGTGCCACCAGACGCAGTCAGAGAGGGTGTATTTGCTCGAGCCTGTTGGACGTGTCAGTCGGTTAGTCATCAAATGCGCCCGCAGTGTCTAACACATGCTTCTCTTCTAGGCACCTTCGCGTACTACTGACATCACCAGCGACGGACACTGATGTCTGGAGTCTGTCGCCCGACCACAGCCGCGTCCGACGCCGCTTCCTTGGCAGGTCGTCACTTGGTGTTAGCCACTAGACGTTGATGTCAGTGTCTGATGCTCCTAGGGCCAGCGTCTGTTGCTGTCGAGCATCACGTCCGACGCGCGCTTCTCAGCTCAAAAACATTCCACGACTTCACCTCCAATTCTCGACTTCGGCGTAAAGGAAAAAATAGTCATTTCAATTCCTTGAAAATGCTTGAATCCCGCCTCGCAAGCTCCATGGGAGGGAGAGAGGATCCCAAACTTCTCTCAACCGCTCAAACTCCATCACCTTCGTAAATGTGCCAACACCAACAAGTGTTCACCACCTTGTGCACGTGTGTTAGCATTTTCACAATCATTTTCCAAGGCGTTAGCCACTCAACTTGCCATGCCACTCGATCCTAACACATATGCAAAGTTAGGTCGCTCAAGTGGCACTAGATGACCGATATGTAAACAAGTTTGCCCCTCTTAATAGTACGGCCATCTATCCTAAACCCGGTCATTAACTTCTCGACACACCTATGACCGGTGAAATGAAAATGCCCTAGGTTATACCTTTGACTTGCACATTCCACTCCATCTCCTCCAACGTTGATGCAACACATGCACCAACCATATCACAAATGATATGATCCACTTCATATCATCATGTGACCTTGTTGGTCCATCGATCTTGACCTCACTTGCTCTTCACCGTTGCATCGGTCCATCAGCGCCAAGTCTTGCTCAAGCTTCACTACCCCACGGTCCATCGCTCCAAAGCCTCCGACTTGCCCTTCACACTTACAACCGGTCCATCAAGCCAAGCCTCATCTTGATCTTCGCCACCTTGGTCACATGACTCCATGTCATGTTTCATATGTAATGAGCTCCTTCATAACACCATCACTTGTGGACTAATTCCATGTGTATCTCACATAAACACAATTAGTCCACCTAAGATTGTCACTCAATTACCAAAACCAAACAAGGACCTTTCACCTCACGCTCTGGACTGCTAATTAGACATGGGCTGGAGTAATTCTAAGATGGAATAACTACTCACGCTTACCATAAAACACGATAAAAACAGAGTTTTCACAACTAATATCACAACTATGTATTATACAAAGATATAATAACTGGTTCACATGGGCACCGAGTGATCCATGCTTTTACAAAAGCACCAACTACTTTGTTACAATTCAAACTGCAAAACAAAAGTTCTTTCTACCTCTAACCTATTGACTAGCCTACCCAGTCTGGCCATATAGGTCTACGTCAGTAATCATTTTTGCGGTTGTCGCTTGGGAGGAGGCTCTGAGTTGCTCTGCCTTCACCTGGTCGGTGTTGCTTGACACGCCAGCTTCAAGCCTTTGTAGGTCCACACCGAGGTAATGCGACCGCACCACAGCCAGGACGTGGGCAGCCACGCACTCGCTAGCATCACGGATGTATTGTTTCAAGCAGGCCTAGGAGCTCTGGCACTTCTCGACGATGGCCTCTTGTTAGGCTGGCCGGTTGGTTGGCCCCTCTTCAGGTCCCATGCCAATCAGGTCTAGCACAAGCTTTATTCCTTCTTCCATCGCCTTGCACTTCGACGCCAAGTGCTCCTTCTCCTTTATCAGCACCTCTAGGTGTGTCTTGGCATTTTGGCGCACGACTGCATTCGAGCATAAGACCATGTTAAGCATGATGAATAATACTGAAGGGAATCAATGATTGAGTGGTCAACAACTTACTTGAGAAGTCCTTATCCAGCTTGGTCACCCGCTCGTTCAGCTTGGTGTTCTCACTAGTCAGGCGAGCAACCTTGTCCTTGCGCTCCTTGTCGAGCTGATTATTTTTCTCCACCAGCTCCTTATTGCTTTCTGCTAGCCGAGCTAGCTTGTCAATAAGGAGCGTCTTCTCTGCCTTCATGCCTGCCGAGCAGAGCATGGGTTGTCGCCAGTCATAAGGAGAATAATGTACGAAGATTTTGTGATATACCTTTCTTTTCCTATTCAAGGAGGTGGCACTGCTCATCTACGCTAGTCTGCAGCGCGTCCCATTCGTTCTGGGCCTGCTGTAGCGCCTCTTGCAGGTGTACTATGTCCCCCTTCAGGGCTTTGTTTTCTTCCACGGTCCAGATGATTGTGTCGAAACACCATTTTCGGTACTCCGATGTTTTTTCAATGTTCTGCAACATAGTGAAGGATCAGTAACAGCACATTCTCCAAAAGCCTACTAGGGTTGCATCGGGTTTCCAGTGCTCTTACCTTTATTTGGCCTATCAGGTCGTCTACAGTTCGCTGTAGTTTGCGAATGGCCCGGTCTGAGTGGTCTTCTTCATAGAATACCCACTCGTCGTCCCGCCTCCTTGCAACACGGACACATTGAGGCACTGCGGCTTCTTCTTCCTAGCGAACGATTTCTTCAATTTCTGCCTCTTCCTCAACTGCAGCGGCTTCGGCTACTAGACCCTCTATAGTGGGGTTCCCGGTGCCACTCTTCTTGAACACTACAACGCCCCTTACACCACCTAAGGTGGTGTTGGGTTCCTCCACAGTGGGTGCGGGCTTGTCATGCTGCTGCTCGGGGGTGTGTTGGTTGGCAACGTCGCTGGACTCGGCACGCTCCTCGGCAGCACGACTGCTCTCCCCAACTGATGGTGGTTGGTTGCCAGTGGGGTGCTCCACATCTTTCGTGGACTCCGGCCTACACTAGCCTAATAAGCTACTGCATTCGGATATTAAAAAGGGGTTATGAAACTACTTACAGTTTCGAGCGCCTAAATGCGGCCCTGAATGACCGAACACTCTGGCTCCCACTCCCTGTGGCATTGGTACCAGCTGCCTGGCTGTTGCTCCTCTACTCCATCCCAGGCTGAACACCAATGGGGACTGCTGAGCCAGTTCGCCCCGTGCTTGGTATGGTCGTCCGGGTTAGTGTCACTACTCGGGGAGGCGTCGCTGCTCAAGGAGGCGTTGCTACTCGGGGCGGTGTGGGTGCCCTTGGTGGTGTTGCTACTCAAGGCAGTGTGGGCGCCCTTGGAGCTGTCGCTGCACAGGGAGGAGTGGGCGCCCTTGGTGGCGTCAGCGCGCGGGGCACATTCCACGCCCTCTGCCGGCGTGCTAGCAGAGTCTCATCTTCCTCGTCTTCCTCATCGTTGGTCAAGCCAACCACGACTTTGCTTCGTTTTTGGCTGCTTTCCTCATCATCGATGATCAACGGACCCCTAGTGCTTAGGGGGTCAGTGGACTTCCTCTTCTGGGAAGGTCCCTCTGCTATGGGGCGCTTCCCGGCCACTTTCCTTGTCACGCGGGTTTCCCGCCCTCTACGCTGGCTGGCCAGTCATCGGCGGGCACGTCAGAGACGTACACTATTGCTCGGTCCTAGCCACGGATCTTGCAAGCATCAGATCAGGAGTTACGATTGTGGACCAGCAACTATCAATATCAAATTGACACTATGGACAATTTTAGACATACCTGTGGTGGTGGCGCTATCAATTTGTACGCCTTCATCGTGTTCGACAGTAGGCGGTATCCTGTCAGGTCAAATAGTTGCGCCAACCACCAGTTCACCTCCTCGCGTGAGAGGTTCCATGTAGACTCCCTGGTGGGGTCACCTAGCCTCGAGTACTCATACAGCGGATGCATCCGCTCTTTGCACGGTTGGACCCGCCTGCAGATGAAGTTTAGAGCCACCGTCGGCCTGTCGAGTCAACTTTTGTCAAACAACTCGAGCAACTCTTCAACCTGCACCATTTCGACGCTGGATGGCCTTACTGACCAGCTCTCCTGCTGCTCGGGGATCTGGGCAACGTCATAAGAGATGAATGGCTCATGTTCTTGCTGCACGTAGAACCATTTCTTGTACCAATCCCTTGTGGATGAACCGAGGGGTACATTGAGGTATTTGGCTTTCATCCCGTCACAAAAGTTCAGGTAAGCTCCCCTAGCTACCTTGGATCCTCCTGCACCTCCTTTCTTCTTTAGGCAGAAAAAGTGTCGCCACAGATTGAAGTGGGGCTGGATGCCGAGATACGACTCATAGAGGGTGATAAAGACGGATACAACAAGAATAGAGTTGGGGTGGAGATTGCAGATGCTAACCCTATAGTAGTCACACAACTTTTGCAGATAGGGATGGCATGGATTCCCAAATCTGCACCAATAAAAATTCTCAAAGACAACGATTTCGCCAGGATGAGGGTCTGGATAGTTCTCACCGTCTGACGTCCTCCATCCACCGATTGCGGCCTTGGCCATTACGCCGGCGGTGACAAGCTTCGTGAGGGTGGCCTCCGTGCTCATCGACTTGTTCCACTCCGCCGCCATCAGCTGTGCTCTTGCTCCACGTCTCCCGCGCTCCATCCTCCTTTTCTTCTCCGGTTGCGAAATGCAGTTGCGGTGTGAGGGGTGGTCTTGGAGCGACTGGATCTAGCGACGATTGGATCTAGGTTTTAGATTTACGAATGCGGCGGTGATGGAACTGGTGGAGAAGGCAGAGCGAGCTGTGTGGAAGACGAACTGACGTGAAATGGATGCTGTGGGAGAAGTGAGGCACCGCCACACGGGTATTTATAAGAGCGGAATGACCCTTTGACTTCTAGGATTTTTGGGTAACCGCGCCTGATGCGCCACTTTTGCTCCCTCAATCATTATCTCCAAGCGGGCCTCGACTGTGGTAAGGACCCTAGAGTGGGATGTTTTGCTAAATACGGTCCAATTCTAGCGTGTCAGTCCATATTATGGCCCCATAGTTGAGCTAGGGACTGCCATGAGGCAGATCTATCTGTATGCATAGGATTAATGTTCTTGTTGTCTACGGCTGAGCTAGGGACTGAATCTGCAGCAGAGCTATGGAGTGGGCCCGCAACTGAGTTAGGGTCACCTCGCATCGGAGCTGGGGGCTACCGTGTGGCAGAGCCATGGGCCGTTTCTATTTTAGGGCCCACAACTGAGTTGGGGAGACGTCTCGCTACAGAGCTGAAAGTTGCCACATGGCGGAGCCATGGGTTCTTATTCACGGCAGAGCCGGGGACTGGGACCACAACAGAGTTGAGGACTGTGCCATGACAGAGCCACGGTGCGTATTTCTCAACTGAGTTCGGGTTGTTGTTTTTTAAACCCTGGCACCACATGATCATGTCACCTGCTGTCAAGCTTAGGGACTAAGTGGGCACACTTCACCTTATGGTGAATCTGCTTAAAAATACATAGTGCTCAGGGACTAGCTATGGGGATATAGACCCATATACCCTCATGGCTCCACATGGGCCGCACCATACAAGGTGGCCTAACTCGTCAGAAAGGGCCACGTGGATCTCCGGACTGCTCAGCGAACCGTGCGGAGCAAGCAGAGACTACTTGATGATCAAGAAAACAAAGTCGGTTAGAATAGATATCGTATCCTCCACGGATACAACAGTTGTAATCGGCTGAGGTTATATTCCTTAGATCTATAACCTTGCCTCCCGTACTATATAAGGTAGGCAAGGACCTCCCTCAAAACATCTCATCATCACACATCAATATAATCCACAAAGACACAGGACGTAGGGTATTATGCAATTCATGGCCAGAACCTGGATAAATCTTGCGTTCCTCTTGCGTCACCATCTAGTTCGTTATCTTGCGCACCTTCACTGATAATCTACTACCGTGTGTATACCCCTCGGTAGACTGCTGACCACATCTCGTCGATAGTGAGGGGATCAAAATTCTTAGACAAGAGAACCACACAAGTAGGGGGAGTAAGCTCATGAATTTATTTGATTGCATTTGATATGTGCATATTCATGTGCTTGCTTGCATTGCATAAAGTTTTAAATTTGGTATGCACGCTTGTGTGGTGTATGCTAGTTGTAGAATTTGGATGGTGAAATGAAAACTAGCATGCATAGGATGATAGTTAGATGTGCCTTGCATGTTTTACAAGTGGTACTAGAACCTTTCTTATAATGTTGATCTCACAAGGTATCTAGTATTTATTGCAAGTGCTATCTAACTAACCATGGTGCTAAGGATGGTGGTCAATGGCAACTCCGATTGGTATCACGCTTCAAAGGTTTATTCTATACACCTTAGCATCATTGGTAGTAATTACTCTCCCACAATTACAATCTATGCATATGTGCGAGCTTCAAACCAAACACTCTAGCACATATATAGGAGGAGCTAATACTACCAATTTGGGTTTGTGGTACTTGTCCAAAATCATTTACACATGATAAAATTGTTTGGGCAAGCAACATGAATCCATTTGAGCTTAATTTTCCTATCTTTGTTGAGTTGTCATCAATTACCAAAAAAGGGGAGATTGAAAGGTCCTTGTTTGGTTTTGGTAATTGAGTGACAACCTTAGGTGGACTAATTGTGTTTATGTGAGATACACAGGTGATTAGCCACAGGTACATGTGTATGAGCAATACATGCCATGACAGTGAAGATGGCTTGAACTTGTTGCAAGGCTCACACATGTGATGAAGGAGCTCATTGCACATGAGACATGACATTGAGTCCTGCGATCAAGGTGGAGAAGATCAAGACATGACTTGGCTCGATGAACCAGTTGCAAGTGTGAAGGGCAAGTTGAGTGATGACTTGGCACCGATGGACTGAAGCAACAGTGAAGAGCAAGTGAAGTCAAGATTGATGAACCAATATTGTCACATGATGATATGGAGTGAATCATATCATTGTTGATCATGTTGGTGCATGTGTTGTATCAACATTGGAGGAGATGGAATGGAATATGCAAGGCATAGGTATAACCTAGGACATTTCATTTCACCGGTCTTAGGTGTGTAGAGAAGTTGATGATCGAGTTTAGGATAGATGGTCATACTATCAAGAGGAGAAAACTTGTTTGCATATCGGTCATCTAGTGCCACTCGAGTGATCTAACTTTGCATCATTGCTAGGATTGAGTGGCGTGGCAAGTTGAGTGGTTAACTCCTTAAAAATGTTTGTGAAAATGCTAACGCACATGCACATGGTGGTGTACACTTGGTGGTGTTGCCACATTTACAAAGCAGAAATAAGTTGGAGTTCAAATGGATCAACTCGACGAAGAAATGGAGGTGAGAAGAGATCACTGGAAGTGACCGGACGTAGGCCTCAGCAGGACTTGCGCGTCCGGTCATATTTTCTAGAGATCAGACTCTGGCGCGGCAGCATGACCAGACGCACAGGCAGTGAGTCTCATCAATGCTGACGATAGGTGACATGGCAGTGTTCTGGCACATAGGGTTTTGCAGTGTGGACCTGACTCCATGGTGTGTTAGGTCATTAGTGACCTAACATGTCTGGTCATTGTTTGGCCTCCTCGGGACCTCTCTGGTCATGATCGGACGCTAGGTGGGGCACGAGTCAGGTCACCGAGCATCATGTCCGATCATCTGTGACATTGCTCACGGGGACGCGCGATCTGACGTTGTGTAGGCATGTTCACTCATTGCAGGGTGCATCCGGTCGTTCGGTGACCGTTGGTGCATGAAGTAGCCATTGAAGATCGAACACATGGCGTTGAACGCATGGGACGCATGGTGTCGCAGTACACCCAGTGAAGGGGTAACGGCTCTATTTAGCCTTGGGGCTATAAATAGAGGGATGTCTCGGCCATGGCTGAGGTTGAGCAGCTAAGGGTACTTTGTGTCCATGCTTGAGGGTGCTTAGGAGCCCTCTAACTCACTCTTGCTTGATAGTGTTTATCCAATTGAGTGAGTGAGCGATTCTAGAGCGAATGCATCATGAGGTTGCATCGAGTGGCCCTAGGTGATCATGTTGCAAGCCGGTGGTGCTTGTTACTCTTAGAGGTTGCCACCTCCTAGATGGCTTAGTGGCTTGCGACTCCGTTGAAGCACGCGAAAGATTGTGCGGTGCTCCGGAGGAGGATTTTGTGAGGGGGATTGTGCTCACCCCACGGGGATCATGAAGAGCAACTCTAGTTGAGTGTGTCATTGAGCTACTCTCACTTTTGGGGTAGGTTCTTGTGGTGCCTGACATGCGGGCTTGGCGGGTGATGCTATTTAGCCATCAAACCACCAAGTGGGCGGTCGACACAACGGGGACGTAACTTGGTGGCAACCAAGTGAACCTCGGGAGAAAAAATCACCATGTCAACATTGTCTTAATCATCTTCTCAGTAGTTTGCATTCCACGAAACACAAGCTTGTATTACTTTCATATACATTGTGCTTGTGTAGTTGCTCTTGTAATTAGCTAGCTTGTGTACTTGCTAGTTACCTTCTTGCTTGTGTAGCATAGAAGTAGCTCTCTTGCATGACTAATTTGGTTTAGTATCCTTGTTAGTCACATTGCTTAGTTTGTGTAGCTAAGTGTTTTGCGCTCTCTAATTTGGCTTGTGTAGCCTTGTTATTGAGCATTGCTACTTTGCTAGTGAGCTTAAGAGCTTTGTGCTTTTGCTTACTAGTTGTGTAGGAGCTCCCCCGTGCTTGAAGTACTAGTGGCATAGGTTTATGTGACCTTGCTCCTAGAATTGATTAGGTGAGCTCTAGCTAGCCCGGCACCCTAGTTGCAAAATTAGGATCTTTGTAAGGTGCTAGAGAACATAGTTAGAGGGGTGTAATCTTGGCTAGACCGATAGTTTTAATTTTGCATTTGTTTCGATTAGCCGGCACGATTAAGTTTTAGAAAGGACTATTCATCCCTCTCTAGTCCGCCATCTCGACCCTACAAAGTGCCCTAGAGACATGCATGCTGATGGCCGCTGTGACCTGTGCGGCCCAGATGCCTCCCCTTCCCCCTCTATCTAGCTTCTCCAAGCCAGCGGCCTTCAGCGTCGTCCCCTCTCCACGCCAGCTGGTGTGAGTGCGCCGGCCCCGGTCCTCCTCCCTGTCCCTCAACCATGATGAAAGCTCACCGCCAGCTTTGCTCTCCCACCCCTTGACCAGCCCCCTCACACTTTGGCTATCTGCTGACATTGGGTGGGCTTCAGGCTGGCCCGACACGTCATTACGATCGAGCTTTTCGGGCTAGCCCGGCATGAAAAACAGCCCATAGTGCCCTGCCTAGGTCGTTGGCTAGTCACAAAGCCCACCTCGGCATGGCCCGGGAGCACGTCGTGCCCTGTCTAGCATGACCTGGTCGACCCATACCAGGTCGGGCGACCTGAATGCTCATCTATATGCGCGTCCAATGACATCTCCTTCGTGTGTCCCCCCATGTCGGTCGTTACTGGCTTCACCATTGACATGCTCCATGCACAACCCTAGAGTCCTCGTAGGCTTCAAGTGCCGCCAAGGGGTAGGGCGATGGCAGCATTGGAGTCAGCACGACAGAAAGGTGCTAGGTGGCGGCCTTGCCAAGGTAAGGGTGGGACGGCAGTGATTGGACGCCTTCCGCAGTCGACATGGCGTTACGGTGGGATGTTGGTGTGATGACCTCTACGAGGCAGGGGAGGGTGGTAGCGTGCTGCGGGCGAAGTGAGCGGCCAGAGTGAGGGCAATAGCGTGCTCGGGCGAGTTGCGGGATCAAAGAGGTGGGGACAATGTGGACGTCGGACGACAGGGCGAGCGAAGAGAGGAGCGGTGTGGAAAAGTAGCCCCACATGTCGGCACCGTGTAAATCACCAGGGGAGCGATGAAGCCAGGGGTTTCGCTCGCCTAGGGACGATTCCGCTGTGTAATTTTTAGTTGTATAAGAAGAGATAATTGAAAAGTTATCTTCATAGATTTTTTTTCTAATTTTACAACTAGTTGACAAGCACGTGCGTGCCTCACATGTCACATGTGTAAAAAGTTCTTTGAAGGAAGAAATAATAAAAGATTTATAGAAGTCAATTCATATACAACATATGAAAAATAGCCAAGGTGCATACTTAGGTCTAACCCTCGTTCGGGAAGGACCTCGTTAGAGCGTGGACGTCGCAAGTGTGCCCTCGGTCGGCTAGTAGCCTAGTAGGCCTAGGACAATCATCTATAATTAATCATGGATATCATAGATGAACATAAATGGAGGTTGGGAAGAGTGATTAGCCACAACCTTCTGGTGGAGAATGGCGGCGTCGGTAGCACCCCAGCAGCACCTCGGCACGCGCGGGGGACAGGGCACGCCGCGTAGCAAGCTGGAGCAGGTGCGGCGAGGGAGATGGAGCACGGCGTGGCGACGAAGGGGGCGCGGTGCGGGATGGAGCGTAGCGCTGGATGGGGAGCAGCACGGCGCGGGTTAGGGTCCGCAGCGGGGAAGACGGCTGCAGCGAGTGCATGGCGCAACAACACACGATGGGTGACCACGGGAGTGGAAGATATTTTTGAGAGATGGAGAGACACAGAGAGAAAGCATGTCTGTTGGGCCGGTAGCGCGTAGGCTTGAAAAATGGCGTACGGACGGATGGACGCCCACTCCTAAGCATTGTCGTCTGTAGATTTCGTCGAGTTGGCCAACCCCATGTTGCATTCACACATGACAGACATGTGCATCCAAAGTAAGCACAAGCAGTAAAGTTTATAATATCTAGTTCTTATGCGCTGCTGTGCCTGTGTATTCTGCTACTTGCTAATAAGACGAGATAATATGCCTACACTGCTAATTGCTCAAGAAGAAGAAAAAAATTCTAGAAGAAAGAAGAAAAGAAAAAAAAAGTGAACCGCTTTGTGGCGTTAACTCTCAGCGGGCGAGACCCATTGCGCTGCTTGCTGCATTACCTGGGCCCATTGTTGACGGTAATTAACCATTAACTTTATAAGTCAACAAGAATCAAAAGAAGGGTTAAAATGAGTTTCACCTTAGACTTAAGGGTTTTAAACTAACAATTTCCGCGAGTTTTGGTGAATGTCTGTTTCTGCAGGGTGTTATCAGGAAAAGAACAAAAGAGACCCACATGTCAGATTTACATAGAGAGAAATCAACCCTACTACGAAAAAGAATAATCTAGAAGATTTGAGAAGACACTCCCTTGAAGGGAGGGCCAAATGGGCTGGCAAGTGGGGTGGCTGCCCCTGGCCCTGGGCGCCCGCCCCACTTAGGTGGCCAATCAGCTGTGACCTCGCGGATCCTGCCTCCACCACCTTTGAGGATGAATAAAAATCATAGATCAAGGTCGGTTTGATCCGAGGGTTGTGGTGCTTCCTAGAGGGCTATATAAGCAAGGCCCCTCACCCTAGGAGAAACCCTAATTCATTAGTAATTCATTAGCAGAGGGAGCCATCAACAGAGCTAGGGTTTAGAGAGTTTCTCTCCATAAGAGAATTAGAATAGCTACTCCAATTCTTTAACTTCTACATAGGTTAGATTAGATAGAGGAAGAGTCGAGCGACTTGTGCTCGGAATTCGGATCTTCGTCATCAAAGTATTAGTACTATTTTGTATCTTTGCTCTACGACTTTATTCTAATACGATTATGTTTCTATTTATTATGTTCCTAGTTTGCTCTAGTAGGACATTTGATATGGTTATGATTGATAATGAGTTTATGTATAAGTTTGCAAAGTGCTTAGCTCTCTTCGCGAGGGGGTTAAGTGGTAGATCACTTGTAAGCGTGGTGCTTAGGTGTAATTTACCTACAAATGTATCCTATTGGTCAGGTTGTGTGGTAGTTCATGGAAGTGACAGTTCTATTGAGTCTTATACAGTCCACCCTTCGTTGATAGGACAGGCAGAAATAACGTTACGTAGGAAGTCTTGCTATGTCCTAGCTTTCTTCAGTAATATTCCTTATACATAGATGAAGAGTCTTTTATGCTATATATGATGGTGTGTTTGCTAGAGTAGATGAATGACTTAGTAGATTAGAACCTACCTAGAATTCAATCTCTTGAACTATGTCAACCTACCTTTATGATGAGTAGTCTATCTCTAATCTCTGCGTGATTTATTCCCTATGCTTTACAATTCAATTCTACTTATTTATCATGGTTTATCCCCCCTGCCAAAGTATGTGACTGTGTGATTGATTTCTCATAAGTAGTCGTATCTTGCAAATCTATCCCTTTAGGTTTAAGTCCTTAGTTCTTTCCCTTGAGCTAAATATAAATTAACGATACCTGGAATATTTCCTAGTGAAGTGCTACAATGGCATTTTATTTGTACGCTTGCGGATCCCATTTTTGTTCTAAGAGGAGCAGTTCTATACCAACACTTCTGGTGCCATGCTAGGGATGACAACTTAGCTTAAGTGGTGTTAGAAGTGTCAACAAGCATTTCTAGCGCCGTTGCCGGGGAAGGAATAAACCTTTGAGAAAAATTGTGTAAATAGATACTTAGGAAATGAGAAATCATAACAAGGCACCTCTGTTTTGGCAGGTTCACCCCTGTTGTTTTTCTTTGTTTATATTTTATACAAGGTATTAGCAGCATTGATTCTGATTCACGCAAATCTCCATCATCAGAATCAGATCAAACCAAGAAGGAGCTTATCACCAATTCCTGAAGCTATGGCTACAAAAACCCTACGTGAATTCTCTGCTCCTACAGTTGAGAATATTCATACAGGTCCAGCACTGGAAACAAACAGTCTTGAGTTTGAGCTCAAGCCAAGCCTCATTAATATGGTGCAAGCTACCCTGTTCAGTGGAAAGGTACATGAAGATGCAAGTACACATTTGCAGAATTTTCGGGAAATTGGAAGCACTATCGTCATCAAAGAAGTTAATCAAGATATCATACTACTTCGCCTTTTTCATTCTCACTAGTGGGAAGAGCGAAGCAGTGGTTTTATGCCAACAAAGAAGACATCAACACATAGGCAAAGTGTTCAAAGGCCTTTCTAGCAAAATTCTTCCCAATAGGCAAGACCAATGCCTTAAGAGGAAAGATTACCAATTTTCAACAGCCGAAGACAGAAACCATTTCAGAAGCATGGGAGCGTTTGCAAGAATACATCTCAGATTGTCCTCATCATAGAATGGAAGAATAGTTATTCATGCAAGGCTTTTATCATGGATTAACTCAGAAGGCACGTGAGCACCTAGATGCAACTGCTGAAGGATCATTTTTGTCACTTACAGTTGGGAAAGCCAAGTTACTTATGGAGAAGATATCAGAAAATCAAGGTTGGTCCCAAGACCACACTCAACATTATTATTAGAGTAAAGAAACAGTTGAAGAAGTGAATGCACTGTCTACCAAGATGGATGATTTGCTCAACTGGCTTGACCAGAGGGCTAAATACAAGGAAGAACAGAGGGCGATTGAAGCAGCATACAAACAGGATACAAACTTCACAGACAAGAAGCCTTTGTATCAGCCAAATCAAAAATCGAGTCGACAACCAACATTAAGTGATTTAGTCGGACAGTAGATCAGAATGAACAGTGAAATCAAGGTAAAGCTTGCCACCAATGACAGAATCCTAGAGGATATAAATGTCAAGATGGACAGTTTCTCAGTTGCTATTGAAGATCAGCTCAAGTTTAACAAAAAGATAGAAGAGAAGATAAAACAGCTAGCTACGGTATTGCCTATTGCCACTGATCCTGAGCAAGTAAGAGCTATTACTACGAGAGGAGGGAGATCCACCAAGGATCCTCCCTATCCAAAAGGAGCAAGAAGAGCACCAGCAGTACTACCAGTGGCAGAAGAAGAGAATAATACTGAAGCTGAGCAAAATGTACAACCTCAAGATATATTGCAAAATCATGAGATGAGATAGAATTTTCATGATACAAACTATATACCGTTTCCTCGCAGAATTAGAAGATCGCAATCGGATGAGCAATTTAGCAAGTTCGTGGAGGTTATTCAGAAGCTATATGTCAACATACCTCTATTGGATGCCATTCAAGTCCCTACATATGCCAAGTATATCAGAGACATTTTAAACAAGAAGAGACCACTGTGATCCACTGAAGTGATCAAGCTAACTGAAGAGTGTAGTACAGCTATCCTGAATAAATTACTAGAGAAGAAGAAAGATCTAGGATGCCCCACTATTGATTGCTCAATTGGAGATCAACATTTCAACAACGCACTATGTGACCTTGGAGCAAGTGTCAATGTGATGCCTGCTACAGTCTATCACAAGCTTGATCACTCAGCATTGGAGCCAACATCAATGTGCCTACAGTTAGCAGATCAGTCAGTTCAGTATCCATTGGGCATTGCCGAGAATATCCCAGTCAAGATACGAGAATTCTTTGTTCCAGTAGACTTTGTGGTACTGGATATGCATCCAAACTCAAAAGTGTCACTCATCCTCGGGAGACCCTTTTTGAGCACCACCAATGCACACATTGATGTCGGGAAAGGAGAAATCAAGTTCACCATAAATGGACAAGAAGAGCAATTTGCATTCAAGTCAAAACAGGAACTCAATGTCCCTGCAAAGATGGTCAATCAAGACAAGAAAGAAATATCACCAGAGCCATCATCTCTAGGATCGTCAGAAGAATAAAATATTGGAAGGTCCAGTTCGAAGGACTCTAAAAATTCGAACCCTTGCCGGAAGGTAACTCGGTATTTATCCGCATAATTTTTCTTAAGCATATTTACATTCTCATAGTACTACATTATAAAAAATTCTAGCCCCATGTAAATAATTTTTACGGTGTGTAAAAACCCGTTAAAACTATTTACCATGGTGGTACAAAAATATTTATTCCATGCATTTTAGTTTTTACTTTTAAATCTCCAGCATTTTAGTTATTTATATATAGATAGTGCATAGTGGACCCACCACCATGGGACCCACATGTCATATACTCCACCTCACATACATCACATCACATTATTTCATCCACTTCCACTCACCTCCACCATTTTCTCTTTTACACCGCCAAATCCACCCACACACCTCTTTTTCATACTTAACACTTAAGCAAGGTGGAGAGCTGAAAATTTCAGCCAGAAAGGAGACAGAGGTGGGGTGGCTACCCCCCTCCACTTGGGTGCCCGCCTAGCCATCTCCTCCTCTATAAAAGCCCTTCTTCCATTGCTTCTATGCATCACCAACATTTAGGATTTTTAGTGTACAATCTGTTCTCAGTTTCGAGTTTCCTGCAAGAGCATAGGACAGAAGGAAGAGAGTGGAAAGAAAGAAGAGAAATAAGGGAAGAGAGGAGAGTGACCTAGAGCTTAGAGTTGAGAGAAGAAAGGTTTTTAGTGCTGCTATAATCTTTTAGTAGTGGTAGTGCTGCCCAAGTTAAGCTAGAGCAATTAAAATTTGAGGGGAGGTTCTGTCGGAAAACCAACTAAAATTAATCTCTTGGATGACTAACCTCTGGACCGCTAACTCTAGATGGCTAACCAACTAACCCCTTCTCTAATTCTCTCCATGAGTTTTGTCGTTGTCAGTTTTGCAGGATGAGCAAATTAAAGAAGCTTGCCAAGGGAGCTATGGGGACAATCAAGAACATCAGAACCAGGAGTTCGACCCGAGCATCATCAAGAGCAGACTTCGACATGAGCGTCAACCCTCCTACTGCCCCTACACCTGCTTCCTCTTCATCACCAGCACCCAAGATCCTTCTCAAGCCAAATCAGCTTGGCTTGCGTGATTCCCGCGAGAAGGATGTGTACAAGAAAATCAAGGACAAAGAGTTCACTCATACACCTGCATCAATCTAACACTACTCCAAGAGGCAGGTATGAGCTCTGAATTTGATACTATTTTCTCATTACTAGGATGGGCTTCTGCTTGGGATGTCGCTAAATTAGGATCTAAATTGTTAACCATATAATTTCTTTGTGCCCTAAGGACCACAGAGTCGGGAGTTTACTTTAGGCTCTTTAAGCAAGAGTTTTACCTCACATGGAGAGAGCTTAGTGACCTCCTTAATTTTTCTTCCAACATCCCAGTAGATATTGATGAAGCTTTAGGAGATTTTGAGAAGCATAAGTTTTGGACAGAGATTTCTAAGCATATAGTTTTCTATTCGCATCGTACTAGTGACATAGAACATCCAACGCTTAGGTTTTCCATAAATGGTTGGGTTTTACTTTCTTTCCACGTGATGATACTAGCAAAGTCAGGATGGCAAACTTGCAGCTGATGTATGCAGCAGTCAAAAAGATCAAAGTCTCGCCTGTCCGTCTTATAGTTGCCCATTGGTTGATTGTTCCCTCTTATCGAGTAGGACCTATTGCTATCTGTTCGCTTGTTACTCGCATTGCTGCTAAATTAAACATGTTGTAAGGAGCCTCTCTTAATTTATTGAAGATCATCGTGATACTTTTGGCTATAAACATTTTTATCATGCTCACCTTTTGAAAAGAATAAACAATGAACTTTTTATGACATATGGTGAGACCAAGCTTTGGTTACCTAACCCGGAGTTGGCCCTTTATTCTGTTCAAACTTTTCATGTTGAGTTACAGGCTCAACCAGTGAACACTAGAGTGCCCTAGAGAACCGCCTCTGAAAGAATCACACGTCATCATCAAGAACCAGTTTGGCGCGGTGCTAACCCTGAACCAGAATAGCCAGCTCATGCCAGCTATGATGAGTGGATGGATCATCACTATCGGGTTCTGAACCCGTGGGAGTATCCTCCTCATCAGCCGCATGACAGCTATGAGCAGTCGCCGCCATCGACTGGACCATTCCATCCCTATGGAGAAGGAACTTCATCAGGGGGTGCAAGGCACTCATTTGATTACCAAAGTAGAAGAACATCATCTGGTGGAGCACATCAAGAATTCGAGCACGGACGTAGGTCCGACGCTACTGGGTTCCACTACACCCCGCAGTACCATGAAGAACATATGGCACACCACCAGCGCACTGACAACGCTCTCTAGACCCTCCAATAAGGCCAAGCACGCCATGACCAGATGTGGGAGGAGCAGCGCCAGTGGAACTACAACACCACTTAGACCTTAACCAGCATTCAAGAAAGTCAAGAACAAGAGGCCAAGGACATTGAAACATTATTGGGATTTTTCTCTCTCAATTGAACGACTACAGCAAAATCTAGCTTGGGGGAGGACCCCCGTTATCTAAGGTAAGTTTTCTTTTCCTTTTTACAATTTCCTTTTGTTATCATTATGCATCTAAAAAATCAGCAAAACCTGAAAACAAAATAAATATTTACTACTTTTTAGTATGCTTGTTTTAGTTTGTTCTAAAAACATAAAAACCAAATAAAAAGAGTGTGTTTTTAATCTTGTTACTTTAATTTGTTAATAAGTTTGTAGACTTGAAGAATGCATGATGGAAATGATGAACAATTGTTATGTTGTAATTCTTTTCAAGTACCTAGTTTTCAACCTAGAATTCTCCCAAGGATTGGATAAACTGTTGACACATGAATTTACTCTACACTTTAAACCTGTGGGAGCATATGCTTAATCTAAGTCTAGGTAATTGACAGACATGCTATGATATAGTCTGAGCTGCTGTTTATCTTGTTCCTAGTGGCACTAAATTCTGGAGATTTACTTTGAAAACTCAAAATGCCACATGATGAGTTTCTTATATGACGAGTGTTAAATTCCTACCACAGCCATACATGATTATTAGAATAGGAAACCTTCCACATATTTACTGCTTGTAATTGTATTGAGTTTGGTTGGGCTGTGTTGACCCTTAGGGGCTTGTCATGCGGTTAAAATCAAGATTCACACACACATCAAGCATCCTTGCTACTTCTACCCTGGAAGTACGCACCACATATTTGTCCCATTTAGATCCACCAAAAATGTTCTACTCTTACACTGAGAGTAAACACCAAAAATATTCCCTATAGGATTCCTTTTTCTGCTAGCCAAATACCTTTATTATTGCTCCCAGTTTTAATCATCATTCCTTCCATATCAATATGTCTATGCAAGAGACTTGCTGCTAAAAAAAAAGAAGCAAAAGAAAAAGATGGACAAGGGTCCCAATGTTAAAAAGAAAAGAAGAAGAAAGAAAGAAAAGAAAAATATTTATGCAGCTAAGTTTCTATTTATTTTCAAGATTTAAAAGAGAGAAGTTATTTTCAAGTATGGAGCATTGTAGAATTAGACTTTCACCTCTTTCTTTCTATCTCATTTATTCCCCATCATTTTAGCCACCACATCAAACCACACATGCACATCTTGATTTGATTGTATGATGAGTTCCTCTGGATCCATAGTTTGACTAGGCAATATATGCATTGCAAGTATGTATGAGCTATCTCCATACCCATGAACTCCACATAAGCCTTATTAGTTATAGGGTGAGAGAGACGACATACCCAAGGTTTGCCTTGAGCCAAAAATACCATATATTTTGAGAGGAGAGACAAGGCATAACCTTTCAAATGCCTTAGTGAGGATCCATAAATACCACATATTGAGAGACTTGTAAGAATCATATTCAAGGAACTCTGAGTTTTATTTGCAAATATTTATGAAAACTCTAGGATAGAGGTGGAACAAAGAGCATGAGACATAATGCTTGACTTAATTGTTCTGTTTTTTAATTACTCAAGACCCAAGTGCAGGTAAAAGCCCCATGGTTAGAAGAAACATGAGTAAGTTTGAAAGTCAATGCAGTCCACTCTAGTCCAAAAGAAGAATTCTTATTTGAACACATGTGTACTTTTAAGGAGTTGCTGCAATGTTTTCAAAAATCTTAAAACTCCTGATCCATCTTAGGTTTAGCTGTTTACTCAGGGACGAGTAAAAGGTAAGCTTGGGGGAGTTTGTTGATGGTAATTAACCATCAACTTTATAAGTCAACAAGAATCAAAAGAAGGGTTAAAATGAGTTTCACCTTAGACTTAGGGGTTTTAAACTAACAATTTCCACGAGTTTTGGTGAATGTTTGTTTCTGCAGGGTGTTATTAGGAAAAGAACAAAGGAGACCCACATGTTAGATTTACATAGAGAGAAATCAACCCTACTACGAAAAAGAATAATCTAAAAGACTTGAGAAGACACTCCCTCGAAGGAGAGGGCCAAATGGGCTGGCAAGTGGGGCGGCCGCCCCAGGCCTTGGGCGCCCCCCACTCAGGTGGCCAATCAGCTGCGACCTCGTGGATCCTGCCTCCACCGCCTTTGAGGATGATTAAAATCGTAGATCAAGGTCGGTTTGATCCGAGGATTGTGGTGCTTCCTAGAGGACCATATAAGCAAGGCCCCTCACCCTAGGAGAAACCCTAATTCATTAGTAATTTATTAGCAGAGGGAGCCATCAGCAGAGCTAGGGTTTAGAGAGTTTCTCTTCACCAGAGAATAAGAATAGCTACTCCAACTCTTCAACTTCTACATAGGTTAGATTATATAGAGGAAGAGTCGGGCGACTTGTGCTCGGAATTCAGATCTTCGTCATCAAAGTATTGGTACTATTTTGTATCTTTGCTCTATGACTTTATTCTAATATGATTATGTTTCTATTTATTATGTTCCTAGTTTGCTCTAGTAGTACATTTGGTATGGTTATGATTGATAATGAGTTTATGTATAAGTTTGCAAAGCGCTTAGCTCTCTTCGCGAGGGGGTTAAGTGGTAGATCACATGTAAGCGTGGTGCTTAGATGCAATTTACATGCAAATGTATCCTATTGACCGGGTTGTGTGATAGTTCATGGAAGTGACAGTTCTATTGAGTCTTATACAGTCCACCCTCCATTGATAGGACAGGCAGAAACAACGTTACGTAGGAAGTCTTGCTATGTCCTGGCTTTCTTTAGTAATATTCCTTATACATAGATGAATAGTCTTTTATGCTATATATGATGGTGTGTTTGCTAGAGTAGATGAATGACTTAGTAGATTAGAACCTACCTAGAATTCAATCTCTTGAACTAATCAGACGTCAACCTATCTTTATGATGAGTAGTCTTCTCTAATCTCTGCGTGATTTATTCCCTATGCTTTACAATTCAATTATACTTATTTATCATGGTTTATCCCCCCTGCCAAAGTAAGTGACTATGTGATTGGTTTCTCATAAGTAGTCGTATCTTGCAAATATATCCCTTTAGGTTTAAGTCCTTAGTTCTTTCCCTTGAGCCAAATATAAATTAATGATACCTGGAATATTTCCCGGTGAAGTGCTACAATGGTATTTTATCTGTACGCTTGCGGATCCCATTTTTATTCTAAGAGGAGCAGTTCTATACCAACACTTCTGGCGCCATGCTAGGGATGACAACTTAGCTTAAGTGGTGTTAGAAGTGTTAACACCCATTGTGTGCTGGACCATGTATCAGTCAAGCCCAACAAATAAATTTCACGCACATAGTGGGTCCTTGAGGGTCTGTGATCCATCCATGCCTGCAAGGACCTCTTCTCGTTTAGCTCACCACCCATTGGCCATGGTCACCCATTACAGTGATTCCACAGTTGAGATTGAGAGGCAAAGCATTCTAGTCGGACATCTCATGGGCGCGGTGGGCCTTTATAAAATGCTCCTGGGCGATAAATAGAGCTAACTTTAGAACCCGTGGGGATTAGTTAGCAGGAATAGCGGCCCACGACACTAATAGCTCACCACCCATTGGCCATTGTCACCCATTACAACACCAGATATATGCATGCTTCTGACTTCTGAGGCTGTGTAGCGGCATACTCACTCACCACCGTGGCTCCGGAACGCGGAGAGGGCATATGTACTGTCATCGATATGGCAGCACAGCTGATCAAAATCACCTAGGTCATTGTCAGAAACAGCGGCGGAGCCAGCGGTGGGGCAGGGGGGGCTCGAGCCCCCCTACCGCCGTGATTCCCACAGAGCCCCCCCTACAAATTTGAGGAGGAAGAAGAAGGAAAGGAGGGGCGAGAGGAAGAAGAAGAGAAAGAAGCCCCCCTGCCATCAATCCTGCCTCCGCCGCTGGGCAAAAAGCAATTAGGCCCTCAAGTTGGGTTTTTCAACATGTTTTAGCTTCCCCACAAGCTAAAAGCAAGTCAGAGGTGTGGAAACTCATAGGTGCTTTGGGCCAAAAGCAAGTCAAAGCGGTGAAAACTCTAGTGCAAAACTCACAGCAGCTCCTCCTTGCTTCCACCGGCTATGGAGATGGGCAACTTTGAAGAAATTACCCACTGCCACTTGTTATGAAAAAAATAATTATTTTTTTCTTCTATCCCATCTACATGGCTTCTTTCTGTTCGCGCGCCTTCCCTCGCCCTGAGGTTCCTTCCAATGGCTGGAGGCCTCGCCAGCACTGCCCTGATGCTAGCCACCGCCTCGCTGGTGACGCCTCGAGGCCAGCCGCCTCCCAATGCGACCCCAGGACGGTGCCCCTATGCCGCGGCTACCAGGTCGACCGCTCGATCGGCGCGACCCTAGGCTAGTCCCTAGGCCTGCCCCTCGCCGGTCCCCAGGCTGAGGCCACCGCGTATGGGGTCCGTCGTGTTTGTGCAGACTTGAGGAAGAAGGAGCAAAAAGAAAAAAAAAACATTGAAATATGCATTGAGTGACAGACATGTAGGGTCACAAATGACATGTGGGTCCGCTAATAACGGGTTTTCCAAAAGCCATAACAGTTGAACCAAACCGCTTTCAGCTTTATCATAACCCATAACTCACAACATCTTTTTACAGCCCATAGCTCAAAACAACTTTTTCAGAAAAGTCACATCTCAACTAACCGTAGTGCTAGCTGCTGCCCGCAGCAGCACTACCGAGCAGGCTGATTAATGTTTTTTCTGATAACATTAATGTTAAAATCTACTTAGTACAACCTAGTCAGGCCACCACCATTATATTGACAAGAAACCAAGCACCGAGAGTTATGATTTGTTATTATAATCAAGAAATATAGAGCTAGAGATACAGCCAGCAACAAAGCAAGGGGTCTAAGAAGATCAGTAAGCCTCTAGACCTATGCCCACTTTGTTTCCCCTTATAACCGAATTCCATAGAATAAAATAAATAGAAAATCTCACAAAACATTTCGATTATCTTTTATTCTACTGACTGTTTTTTAAGATTTTTTGTTTTGCGAGACCAAGAATCATAAAACCCCCGCGATACAACGACAACGATTTTAACTGAGTATTCTATAAGGGGAAGATAGAGAGAGAATCAAAGGCAGACGAGGAAGAGCAGTAGAGGATTTGATCATTGCCGCCGCCTTCTTGTTGTATAAATTCTATTGCTTCCTTCATTCTAGAGTTGTTTCTGTCCAGACAGCCCAAACTGGCCATGGCCCATAGCCCTACACAGTTGGGCCACCTGACTTATGGGCTGTGGGCTGTGCCAACTTCACGGTGGCTGATGACATGGAGATGGACTACACCTTCTCCAAATCAAAAAAAAAAAAATGGACTACAAGGAGCAGGAACAACGCATAGGAGCAGCATCTAATTCCCTGGATATGCTGTGCTTTTGTTCCTCCTCTGCGTGTCCTCTCTCTTCGTCCTTTGGAATCTCATCTCATATATCCCTGATTCCACTACCTTGTACTAGTCCTCCTCTATCTCTGTGGTCTCTGCTACCGCTGAGCACTATCTGCACTACCTCTCAGTTGTATTCTGAACATGGCATCATCATATCTGGTGCTTCGTCGAGGGAGAGGGTTATTAACTAGCAACGGCGGCGATAATGACTTGCTCAAGAGTCAAGATCCCTTGGTTAGCTTGTTTCTTTGCTTGATCGATTGGCTTGTAACATGCGTGCAAAACGTTCCCCACGCCCAGTAGACGGCTTCATGTAGATTGTAGAGTAGAACGCCTTAAAACACGTAGCTTTTGATCGTTGCGTTGCTAAAGAGAATAAAGGCGCAGTGCATCGATCACGTCTCCGACACGCAGACATGACTATGCTTTAGTGCTCACTCACTCCAGACTTCTTTTCGAAAGCAGGATGTTCCTCCCTGCTTTAATCTTTAAATAATCATCAAGCGCACCAAGATCTATCATCATCCTCCATCCCCTACACTTCTATATAAACCAACGAAACGATGTCGAATTGTGCCCCAGCCACAGTCAGTGAGCTCACTTACGCTCAGTATATAGCTAGGCAGCTAGCGACGGGGTCCAGGGCCATCCATGGCTAAGGAAAGCAAGCTGACGGCGGCCAGAGTGGCCCTGCGGCTGGCCGTCGCCGCGTGCGTGCTATGCCTGCTGCCGGCGACGGCCCGCGCGCAGCTTCGGGTCGGATTCTACGACACCAGCTGCCCCAACGCCGAGGCGCTCGTCCGCCAGGCCGTCGCGGCCGCCTTCGCCAAGGACGCCGGCCTCGCCGCCGGCCTCATCCGCCTCCACTTCCACGACTGCTTTGTCAGGGTAACAAAACTTAATTTATTACTGCCTCGCTTTTATTTTGATTTAGTTTATTATTACTACCTTTAGCTTTACCTAGTGGACGTAGTACATGAAAAGATGAGCTCAACTTGAGATGTGGTTGCCCATGTAATGGCAATGCTTAAAAGACGTAGGAATTTGTAGCGCAAAGTAAAATGAATGAAAAGATTTGGTTGCCCATGATCTGTTCCCATTCGCTAATCACGACATGCATGAGATATATATTACTGTTGAAGCATATTAAAAAAAATCACGACATTATTAATTTGTTTGTGTGCTTGTCCTAGTTACTTTCCGCTGTGAACCCTCATATAGCTACCACTACCAGTATAAACGTTAAAAATAGATTCACCATTTAAATCAACTTAATTTGCGTGGCCTGGAATTCAAATTCTTCAAATTATAAAAATACTCGTAGTTGTTATGAACGTATATTTATTTGTACAACGATACCTGATACGCACTTTTACAGTACGTATATTGCAAAGAAAAAAAAACAGACCGGTGGGGAAGAACCGCCCCCACGGCTTTCTCTAAGAAAGAGGGATACAACTATCTCGGTCCAGAAAATCCCACGAACCCGGGCACATGCCCAGAAGAGCCAAGTGAACCGGGACATATTATCAGACCGGTGTTGCCAGAGGCGCACCGTTGCCGACGCAGTCACCAGGCTCGTATGCACAGCAAAGGGGATTTTTTTTTTTTTTGGGTGAGAGACCGAAAATTCGTCCCCACAGGGATCGAACTCCGGCCGGCCGGCTCCTCACTGGCAAGCCCTGCCACCCGAGCTATGCTCGGTTCTCATATTGCAAAGAAGAAAAGAGACAGTTGTTTTCTCGAGACAAAGAGACAAAGTATCCAAAGCAAAAAGCCCCAAAAGTCAAAACCAAGTGAACGCATAGATTTGCTCTGCTGCTTTCTTTCTTGGAAGGCAACACATATTCCCTGCTTGCAACTGAGCACCAAGAATAACCTTTATGAGACGAATCGATCTCACTCTTTATTTTCTGTCTTCCCAGCATACATTCTCGGATGATATAGTACAGAAATTATGACAGCCAAACTAAAGGTCAGAAGCATAAACATTCGTGTTTCCTAGCTGGTACCAGTATCTTGTTTAGAACTCTTGTTTAATGTGAAGTAGCAAATGCATGGACAGTAGGAGTATTGCCCTGCAAACCTCAGACACACCTCGTACAAGTAATAACATATATATAGCTATTTGTAGTAGGAAGAAATGTGAAACATTTTATCACTGTACCGCTTTGGCGCTTTTATATACTGTGTGAAATTAATTGAATGTTAAATTTGTACTTTATCTGTTCTAAATTATCACTTAATTTGGCTTTTCTAGATATGTTTTTGTTATATATCGAGACGTAGTGTATATATTGGAATGCTTGGAAGCTTAACTGCTTCAAGATCAAGTATCGAATTAGAATCAAGGATTTCTTTCTCCTTACCGTGGGGAGCGGTACCACTTGCGTGATTATAGAGAAGATCGGCCACCTTAATACCTGTTTCGAAGATAGAGAATTTTGTATCTAACTAGGTGCATTGCCGCTATGTACTTAATAAAACCAAACTGACTTATAATTTAGAACAATGGAATACTTTGCAAGATATCGAGTATAATTTATTGAACAACGACATTTTGAAGACGTTTCCCTTATATACCGTGTTTATTAGTGACCTATGGGGGATTGTGGTTAAAAAGGGAGGACAATGACCATTTTGCAAACATAGCTTGTTTGAGTAACAACCACTACATGATCTCATATCTACTCTCTGCATTACAAATAATAAGTAGCTTTAGTTTTGTTATAAGTTAAATTTCTCTAGTTTTGGCTAAGTTTGTAGAAAATGTATAAACATCAACAAGATTCATTCGATGCACCATGAAATATATTTGATAGCCTGTTTATTTAATATTGTAAATCTTAATATATTTTCAATAAACTTGATTAAAGTTATACAAGGTTGATTTTTTTAAAAAAAACTAAAATGTTTTACAATTTGAAACAAATTGAGTAAAATATCATAAATTTGAAAATATAATAGTTATGAAGATATCAAATTATCATAAATTTGATAAAATATAAATAAGTATTAACATCTATAAATAAGTTATGAAAATATATGCCAGAAGGAATCTAATTAATGACGCTTAAGTGATATCTTAGATAGTAATATTACTTTTTCCCTATAAATTTAGTTAATCTTATGATATATATAATAGTTTGATTTAGAATAAACTAGAATAAGTCGATTTGTTTGGTGCCCTTCAACGAGGTGTTCTTTGTTAGTCGACTTTGACCATCGTCTTCCAATTTGATACTACTGTGCAGGGCTGTGATGGATCCGTCCTCCTCACCGTGAACCCTGGCGGCGGCCAGACCGAGCGTGACGCCGTCCCAAACAACCCGAGCCTCCGCGGCTTCGACGTGATCGACGCCGCCAAGGCCGCCGTTGAGCAGAGCTGCCCGCGCACCGTGTCGTGCGCCGACATCGTCGCCTTCGCCGCCCGCGACAGCATCAGCCTCACTGGGAGCGTCTCGTACCAGGTCCCCGCGGGCCGGCGCGACGGCCGCGTGTCCAACGCGTCGGACACCGTGGACCTGCCCGCGCCCACCTCCACGGCGCAGACCCTCATCGACAAGTTCAAGGCCAAGGACCTCACCTTGGAGGATATGGTCGTCCTCTCCGGCGCCCACACCGTCGGCCGCTCCTTCTGCGTCTCCTTCTTCCAGCGCGTCTGGAACACAAGCACGAACCCCCCTACGGCAATCGTACGTACGCCGACATGGCTGCTGACGCTAATTAACTAGCCTGCTGCTTTGCACGCATGAGCAGGACGCATGTGACAAGAGTCGTCGTGTATTTGCAGGTGGACGCGGGGCTGAGCCCGTCGTACGCGGCGCTGCTACGCGCGCTGTGCCCGTCGAACACGACGCAGACGACGCCGATCACGACGGCCATGGACCCCGGGACGCCCAACGTGCTGGACAACAACTACTACAAGCTCCTGCCACGCGGCATGGGCCTCTTCTTCTCCGACAACCAGCTGCGCGTGAACACGCAGATGGCCGCGCTGGTGAGCAGCTTCGCGGCGAACGAGACGCTGTGGAAGGAGAAATTCGCGGCGGCCATGGTGAAGATGGGCCGCATCCAGGTGCAGACGGGGACGTGCGGGGAGGTCCGTCTCAACTGCGGCGTCGTCAACCCGAGTTCATACTCGTCGCCGCCGTCGACGGTGGAGCTGGGTTCGAGCGCGCCAGCCGTCGATGAAGAGGGCTACGCCGCGAGCTAGGAGCTGCATACAGCATACCTCTTCGGCCGCCGTCGTTGTCGATCAATGATTTCCTCGCATGCAAGCATGTCCTTTGGACGTGTACGTTTCAACCCTGCTTTTATTTTGTCGCGTGACTGTAGGTTTGTTGTGTCGATGATCTTTGTTGCGTGCCAGTGCCACTGAACGTACGCATCCTGGACGGACTCTTAACTTCGGTGGCGGGTAATAAGCACATGTATGAGTAAGTTGAGAATTTCTGTCAATTCCCTTAAGCGTTACTAGCACATATGCCGGTACGTTGCAACAAACATATACTTTGCTATGTAGTTACCTGAATGACTTGTTGCTCAGAGATTTACTATGATGTTCATTTTGCTGAAATGTTGATGGTCGGATTGATCATTTAGTGACCATCAACTCACGCCACTGCCTCGCTCTTGAGCCCGTGCTGCTGCCACCGCATCCTAGGCCTAGCGCCTCCCTTCCTAGATCCGTGCCACTTACCTGCCGGTCCCGCTGCTTGGATCGATGCCTTCTTCACCAGATCCGTGCCATTATAGCTCAAGAGGAGAGAGATAGGAGGCCAACTCTCAGTGTGGGGTTGTGAAACTAGCCACATCCTCTCTTTTATATGAGTGCAGGCAAAGCACCTCGCTTCTTGGGTGGGCTAAAAGGTTCGTGTGGCCTAGGCCCAAGTTAGCCACTCGCTACATTTTCTGCCGCCGATCAAATTGCAACTTTGTTGTCGGTTAAAAAAAACAGAAAAATTAGTCACCGATAGGGAAATCAATTTTTTCTATGTAGTTTTATCGTAACCAACAAGGAAATTCAATTTCCTTGTGTGTTCTATATATTTCTATGTGTTTTATCAAAACATATTGAAAAATTAGTGAATTTTCTGTTGGTTATGCCTGCACGGACAGGAGTATTTCTGTTTACAGTAGTGAAGATCTCAAAGCCAAATCCTTGACATGTGAAATCAACAACTATCACTTTTTAGTTGTCCAAAGAACGACAACCTCTCACTACTATTTCATCTTCGTTGTGCGGCATTATCATCGTGGACTTCATTGTGTTGGGCTAGGTCCAACCTAGACCTGAGCAAAATAGGTCTAGCCTAACCTGGCTGCTAGGCCAAACCGCACGCGTTAGGGCATGTACAACTCATAGATGGGAGCCGTCTCTAAACATCTCGAATGTATCGTACAGACAGGTTCAAAATAGGTTATACAATCCACAGACACGGGTCCGTCTCTAAACTCTTTAATGCTTTGTATTTAGCTAGGATCAAATATAAATAAAATTTTATATACCATTGTGTGGCTATATTTGATAGAAAATGTACCAAGGATAAATAAGAGCAATATGGTTACAATAATTCTTAGAAACCATCAACATAATAATTATATTATATATAGTTGCAACACCTTTTTTTTGCCTAATTTTCTTCTTGAGTTTCCTGGACACATTCAGAAAAAAAAACGCAGGTTCACATTCAGCAGCTAGCAAAGCTCTGTTCATATTCGGATAACAGCTAGCAGGTTCCCGGATACATTCAGATATCAGATAACAGCTAGCAAGTTCCTGGACACATTCAGATAACAGCTAGCAAACGCAGGTTCACATTCAGATAACTGTCTGGACAGGGGCACCCCGCCAACGCCGCCGCCGATCCGCTCCTGCGGCCTAGGGTTTGGCCCGCGGCATCCGCGCCCAACGACGAGCCTCCACCACGACTGAGGAGTGCGCCGGGAACGCCGCCGCCGCCGTGGACATAGCAGCCGGGGTGCCCTTGCTCTTTTTGTTTGTGCCGAGAAATAGCTTGCTCTTCCTCGCCGAGACGCTCAATATCGTGGGGATCCTGGCGTCGGGGCACCCGATTGAGGAAGAAAATTGGAGCTCTGTTGCTGCTCACCGGTGATATAGGGGACGGATTTGGCGGGACTGCTTCCTCCCGCGCGCGCGCGAGCGCCTAGATCTGCGCGCCGCGATGAGGAGACGACTCCTACAACACTGCTCGGGTCGTCTCGTCCGCATCGGAGCACGGGACGAAGCCGTCCCTTCACGAGACGACGGACGCGGCGTCTTCAGGCTTCGACAAGGTTTTTTTTTTTGTAAAACTCGCGATGAAGAGACGGGGTGAACCGACCTGTTGTACGTGCCCTTATTGGACAGGAACTGAACAACAAGAAAACAAGCACATAATTTGTCAAAAAAAAAACAAGCACATAAAAAATCTAGGCCTACACCCGCCCCGAACTATTTATTTTAAATTATTTTCAACTAATAACAAGGAGCGGGCGACCCCACACAGGCATGAGCCCGACCTAAAAGTAGAGGCCCACCCACTGAATTGAATGTTACTGAAAATGAAAGCTTGGCCAAAAAATTTCTTATCTTTTTTTTTTGGCCTGGTCCGATTTAGCCCGCCCAAAAAATTTCTAATCTTTTTTTTTGGCTTGGTCTGATTTAGCCCGCCCATATAATGCTCAGGTCTAAAGAAACCTTGTGCATAATATAAGTGTTGGTTCTTCCTCCTATGGCCCGTCACTTTATTATTCATCACTGACGCGTCGCTAATGGGCATCACGTCACTATGTTGTTAATTTGTTTTTAATGTACAGAACCACATTAACATTTGCTTCATTTGTGATGAATTAGGCTTGGTATGTTGGTCTCAGTTCTCAAATCTCATGAAAGCATTGACACGTACCCACTAGACTTTTGATGTATGCACATGATATTTCAGACATGATTTTATTGAAACATAGAACTGGACCACGGAATGCTTAAACGTGTGGTTTTGTGCTTCATTTAACAAGGGTGGCGTAGTTTTAAGATACTCACGTTTTTATAATTTAACAGCAATTATATCAATAAATATATTTATATGCAAGGTGTGAAAAAGGTATCTATATCCTAATGCTACGTTATGAACATTTATCTATACATGAGAATTGGCGGGCAAAATTTGCTCATTAAAAGTCATGTTCAGGCCAAATAAATTGCTTGCAGCCAATTCAAACATCACAACAATATAATTCTTTTTTAACATATGGTGAATAATTAAGCTTAATTTGGAGCATGGCTGCTTGGTCTCAACTACAATATCTGATGAAAGCTATATGCCAGATTGGTATTTGACATTTTATGCACATAATGACATAATATGTTCAGAAACATTCTCAATTAATTAAAACAAACACAAGAAGGAAAGTAAGGACACAAAAAACAGACGCAAATAATTTAAGTCAATAGCTATGTTCCTTCAAAACTATAGATAGGAACTTGGATATATATACATTATTGGGCCTTCCCAGTCAATTAAGCAACTTTCATTTAGTCAAGAACGTGATCCATATGATCATTAATCGGGACTTTGATAAAAAAAATAGAAAACGAAAAAATTCCAGCCTCTGCGACCAAGGACTTTGACAAATGACAGAAGTATATATAGTATTAATTAAGCATATGTATGTACGGTTACCACATTATATAAAGGATGCGTGTATGTGAAAAATCCCGGGCGTACAAGAGATGTATATCAAAAGATCTGTAGAACTAGAAACCGTATGAAGTTCTTCCCGCGTCCAATGCGGCTTTAATTTGTCGTTCTTGGTGGCGTGCGTGCATGTGCTGATCATGTTCTTCTCCTCGGTATCCTCATACGGGTACAAGTGACCACAACACAAAATTATATACATAAGTACATTATATTAAACTGTATAGAGCTCATGCCCCGTCCTCCATGGCCAATCATGCAAGCAAACCAGAAGAGATAGCTAGTAATCAAAGGCTTCTTCGTTGGTAGGGAAGCAACTGACATGGTCATGTGTGGACAAAAGGCCCGTTTGAAACCGTTTCGATTCCATTCGTCTATGGACAAGTAATAAGAGTCTTTTTTTAAAAAAAAATTCTTTTCTTAAAATAAACTATGAATCGTTGAAGTTATTGTATTTGGTTTTACCGGTTCTGAAATCATTTTTGAACCGTGCCAAATGAGACCTTAACAAGGTATAACTAACACATGCTTCCCAAAGGATCATGCAAAGGCAACAAACTAGCGCGGCCATCGATGAGCAAACAGTATGAGAACAAGGAGAAGGATTAGGCCCACGTCGGAACAAAGGGCCTGATTTGTGGAGCCTGGCCTTGAACCGTTGTACACGCGTATACGACCATATAATATTCCTGAAGCTAGGGCAACTGGGATTCTAAAAAAAAAAGAAGCTAGGGCAACTGGGATTGTACGGTGGATAACATTGTTTTAATTTGCTGCATATTAAGGGGTGTTTGGTTTGAGGAGTTAAAGTTTAATCAACACTGTAGCAATTTCGTCTTATTTGACAAAAAGTTTCCAATTTGGGACTAATTAGACTTAATAGATTCGTCTCGTAAATTACTCTTAATCTGTGCCGACATGCATACAATTAGTCTACATTTAGTACTCCATGCATTTGAGGAAATATTAATATGATAGGAGTTAAACTTTAACAACTTGAAACCAAACATGCCCTTATAGTAGCAAGGGTGCTATATCTGGACCACCTAAACAGATCTCTCCAATCAACAGCATGTTTCATGACACCAACGTTTCATGCCATTGTTTTTTTTGGCAAAAGGGAATTCCTTACGTATGGTTTAGGTAAACTATATAGGTAGCAAAAGGGTTCCTTGCATTGATTTACTTTGGACGACCAAATTTGGTCTCTCCGATCAAATCCATGTTTTTTTGCAAATAAATGGAGAAAACAGCTAATATAAATACAAGAATGCATACAGGCGACAACGATGGCTTGATGTGTCAAGGTAAATCGATGTTTCCTTAAAGAAGTAATGAATGCGTGCAGACGTTCATCAATCATGTGACAAAAGAAAGAAGGGAAATACTAGCGCCCGAACGTCTAAATATAAACAATTGATTCAGACGCTTTCGCTCTACCCGTCTCCTTTCCTTTTGGATCCGGAGGCTTTCGCTCTACCCATCTCATCCCAGCGCCCACCCCTTTCTGGCTCCCTCTTTCTCCTGTGATGCAATAGTAAACCACGGTAATGGTGATTGCGCTTCCTATAGCGCTTGCAGACATCGCACCTTGACGTACACGAGGGAGAGAGATGGAAAGAGACACAAATGGATCAGATGTTAATCATTGCTTGCAACATTCAAGAACAAAGGGTTGCAACATACTGAAACCTCATGTAACACAAACAAACATGTTGCAACATCTTAAATCGACTGTTGCAACATTAAAAAAACATGTTGCAACATCTCAAATCGTCACCTGCAACATCAAAAAAAACATGTTGCAACATCCAGAAAAACATGATGCAACATCTCAAATCGACTGTTGCAACACCGCAAAATTCAAGTTTATGTTGAGTGACATAAAACATGTAACATCCAAGATTGACAAGGAGGCAAGGTAGGAAGGCGAGCAAGTGCAGCGGTGAGGGAAGAACAAGGACGGGTGAGGGCGGCCGGGGCTATGAGGGAGGAAAGCAGGCAGTGAGGGAGTAAGACGGTCAGCGGCATCAGGGTGACGAGCAGCCGCATTGAGGTGACGAGCAGCCGTGTCATTGTCAGGGAGATGAGAAACCGTGTGACGGAGACGAGCAGCGGCGTGGGAGAGAAAGGTGAAGACTGTTGGGATGTTGGTATGTTATATAGATCTAGTCCAGTTAAAAAAGCATCCGACACGAAGAAAATAGGTTAGACACCTGTGTAGGAGCATTTCTGAAGAAAGAAGGGAAAAGTTAAACTAAAAACCTGAATTGCTAGAAGAAACAAACAAGCAGCAAAAAAGTGTTGTGTGATGACGAATTCAACGGACATATGAATAAATGAATTTAGACCCTATTTGAATTTCCTCATACATAAAGTTTATAGCTACTAAATTTTAGACCAACTCTAGAGACTTTAAATATGTCAAAACTTTAGCTAACCCTCAGAAGCCACAGAAGTGAGCTAACATGATCTAAAGTTTAGTCTAACCACCTAGATTTTAGACCATAGGATCTAAACAGATTCTTAGTTATGTTGCCTGCACTCCTGTGCTTTACCTTTGCTATATGTTGGACCAATGATGGAGCTAGATATAGCTTCTTTGCTTTTCTCAAGTTTGGTCAAGTACGTTAAGCACATCTATATCTCCTGTAAAGATAAACCCCACTAGCCTAATTCTCTAACACATCCTTGAGTCACGTCATCATCCACTTCTCCTGCTGCCTCATGCAATTAAGTACCCACTCACAAATGGTTTCATTAGTGGATGCAGTTACTTGCACATGACCATGCACGCATACTGCTAGCATATTCTCTCACGTGACTTTCTCTCTTCCTCTTCGAAAACTGACTACTAATAATCAAGATATATATAGATAACTCGATAGACTACAGTGAGATCATATTTATATTCCTCCTTCATATCTGCAGCAACCCGCAGGAAATTCTCCTAGTCCAAGCAAAAGCACAGCCAGCATAAGGTCTTGTTTACTTCCTCCCCAAAACTTTACACCCTATCACATCAGATGTTTAGACACATGCATGAAGTATTAAATATAGACTAAAAATAACTAATTGCACAGATTACGTGTATTTTGCGAGACGAATTTTTTGAGCCTAATTAGTCTGTGATTAGACAATGTCTTGCTACATTAAATATGTGTTAATGACGGATTAATTAGTGTTAATAAATTCGTCTCACAGTTTACAGGTAAGTTCTGTAATTAGTTTTTTTATTAGTATCTGAATACCCCTTCTGATATCCCATGAAATATCCAATATAACCCCTCAAACTTTGCGCCCTTAGATCTAAACAAGGCCGAAATTGCCCGCAAAGCCGCGATGATGATGATGAAGGGTGCATGTACCTACTGACATCCACAGGTATAGTATGGGCCTGTTTTATGGATAATAGAAAACTAATAAAACTATCCGTAGTTAATTCAAACACTTGTGAATATGTGAGTGAGTATACGAATGAAAGGTTTTAAATGTGCATTGCACGCGGACAGGCATATATAATCATCGCAATTTTTAAGCATAATTTTTATTTATAATATTAAATAGAAATGGAAATGCATAATACTATTTCCATCCCAGAAAAAAATATAATTTTAGCACAGTGTCACGTTTTATTACCTTAAGTTTAACCAATTATAGATAAAAAAAATATCAATGTTTATAATATCAAATCAATACCATTAGATTAATTATGAAATGTATTTTTATAATAAATTAATTTAAACTTATAAATGTGAATATTATTCACTAGAAACTTAATCAAACATGAATAACTTTTCGTGGCACGTAATCTATAGTTATATTTTTTTAGGACGGAGGTAGTATTTGTTTAGGAGTCATAAAGATGGGTTGTTGGACAATTTGTTAGGTCGTAGGAAAATCAAAGTTCTAGAATCTGACACATCTAGTCTACGTTGAAACGAACTCTGACCCAGCACCAACAAGAAGGCAAGCCCACATCCAATGTATCTGAGTTCTAGTTCACACATTGTCACAAGGGCTATGCTAGTATGAAGGGAAAAAAGAGGCAAGTAGCAAATATCATTCGGCTAATAAGAAAATATATACTCACTCTGTCCTAGAATATATAATATAGACAATCATTAAAAAAATTAAGGAATTTCTTTTGTATTAAATAAGCACCGAAATTTGATAGGTACTATAGTGTTTATCTTTTGTATTCTCTTTTAGTCTTTATTAATATTAGGTACATATTAAGTATTTATACTTAAATAGGCTTAAAATTTATCGGTCTAACAAAATAACAGAGTGGAAAGCAGCAACATCATATGAAGTAATAATCAATTATTAAATAATATATTATCTTAACTTTTTGGTAAAAAAACAATACAAATATAGATGCTCACATATACGCGTGCATATATTTTATTCCTATATATGATCATCTCTAATTGACTAAAACAACAAACTTGGGTTTGATGAAGTTACTGTAGACATCTGACTGGTGATGAACATGCCATCTAATATTAAAAAGCAAAGTCCAATTTTCTAAAATAAACAATTAAAATGTGAGTAACCGTGCCAAGAGGAGGACTCCCCAAGGTTCCACCTAAGAGACCTTAGCTAACCAATTGTAGCTATATGCGTTGCTTACTTAGTGAACTGTTTTAAACTTTTAATTACTGCAAGTAATCATGAAGTCGAGCTAACAATTCCAATTTTTCATTGCCAAATCTGGCAGAACAATTAGTTCATCTAAAACCTTAAGATGCTGATGAAAGATGGGCAACGTAGCACAAAAAAAAACAAAAACAAAAACAAAAACCTCTCTTATCCATCTCTTCTCTAAGGTAAAGTAGAACAATAAAGATGGCCATTCAGTTTAGTTAATATGAAAGATAACATCAAGCACGCAGGTCTGTACTATAGGCTATACCGACTGCATCTTTTGTCATCAAAGAAGTCTTGCTTGCATCACGTTCCCTCGCCTCAAGATCTGTGCGTGCTACTAAACTCCCTTCTATATAAACCGCCGTGTGTTGTCCCACGATGATACAAAACACGCACACACTCGGAGACAGACAAGTAGAGTAGCTAGCTAGATCTAGCGCGAGAGACATACATTACGGCCATGTCTCCGGCTGCAAGCAAGGGAATGGACGGTGGTGCGGTGGCGGCAGCGGCCATGGCGGCCGCCGCTGTGCTGCTGTGCCTCCAGCTGCCGGCGGTGGCCCGTGGCCAGCTGCAGGTGGGGTTCTACAACACGAGCTGCCCCAACGCCGAGTCCCTGGTCCAGCAGGCGGTGGCGAGCGCGTTCGCCAACGACTCCGGCATCGCCGCCGGCCTCATCCGCCTCCATTTCCACGACTGCTTCGTCAGGGTACGTATACATGTACATGGATGCCGCCTCTTCCGTCCCCTTGGATTTGGATTTGCTCTTGGTTTTGGATTTGTTCTGTTTCTTCTCTGCTTGTTTGGCTTAATCTCGATCTTTTGCACAATAACGACGATCGATTGTTATCAACTGACCTCTCTTGCTAGCATTGGATTAACTCGGTAATAGAGTTCGGCTACTGTTGACTGTTTCCAGTTTTTTTTATGGTTATTAATATATTACTCCAGCCGGCAGCCGACCAGCAAGTACTATAGCTAAGGGAATTAAGTAGCAATTACACATTAATATTCAAGTATTCTGGCCTTGGTTTCCCATTGTATATGGTCATATGGACGGAATAAAGGCTTCAGTTAGTCGACAGTCACATACGTATGCCTTGCTTCCATGCATGATGCCATCCTAACTGCTTCTTCAGTCTTCACCTTTTGGTTTCTTTGGTCGGTTTCCCTTCTTTTGGAGATATGGACAAGGACAACACCTCATGGACTTGTGCTTTTGCAAGTTGCAATTAAAAAAGCCATTCAAAGTTGTAAATATATATATTATAAATAATCACCGATGTATTGGAAGTCATAGCTCATCCATAGTCCATAGCTGATAGCTTTAACCCATCATCTGTAGGGGGCTGTTTAGTTCCAAGAAATTTTGCAAAAATTTTCAGATTCCCTGTCATATCGAATCTTTAGACACATGCATGAAGCATTAAATATAGATAAAAAATAAAACTAATTACACAGTTTAGACGAAATGGACGAGACGAATCTTTTAAGCCTAATTAGACCATGATTGGACAATATTTGTCAAATAACAACGAAAACGCTACAGTAGCATTTTGCCAAAAATTTTGGCATCCAAACGGTGCCTAGGTTCTCTTGCATGGCTAGAAAGCTCAAAAGGAAAAAAAGAGAGCAAAAGTTCACATATACATGTATATGAATTGTCAAACAAATCAGGATCGACGTGAAAAAAGTAGTAAAGTCAAAGGAGATAGCTCCATGTACTCCGTACCGTTGTTCGTCTATCTCTATCTCCTCTCTGCTCCAGATCGAACAGCCTTTTCGACCACGTGCATCTTCTTCCTCGTGGTTGTCGTGGACTTGTGGTCATCGCTGGCCACTGTAGCCACACTGTCGTAGGTGGGAACATTCAGAAAAAGCATCCGCTGTGATGTTCCTTCTTGGACAACACAAACAGCGGTAAAAGACTCTGTAATTTTTTTTGTTTAAATGGCAAGAATTATTACCACACCACACATGACATGATATCGAGCAGCTTATTAGAAATAACCTGGATTTTTTTTACACATACATATATATATTATAACACTGCAACAGCAACAGTAGGGAATGAGAAAGAAATTCAGTACACAGTAGTAGTATCTTGATTCATGTGTGTACTCTGTTGGAGTTGTTCCAAATTCACTGCAAGATATAGGCCGGGCTTCTGACGGAGCGAAGCGGAGGCCCGTAAAAGCCGAAGGCTTGGCCGGAGGCCCGCGGTACGGTACATATATACCCTTGTTATGGTTTCTTGGAGACTTGATTCTCTTGTAAGCCGCCGCAGGCGTGTAACCCAAAACTCTTGAGATAGTGAGATTATTGCTGGCTGGTGCCCGTGGTTTTTCCCCTTCGCATTGGAGGGGTTTTCCACGTTAAATCGTGTGTCTCCGCTGTGATTGATTTCGTTTTACTTCATATTCCATACGTCGTTGATAACATACTCTCTACTTGTGATTTTGATTTTGCAATGCAAACGGGGTCGTCATCAGGGCTGTGACGCGTCGGTGCTGCTGACCTCCCCGAACAACACGGCGGAGCGCGACGCGGCGCCCAACAACCCGAGCCTCCGCGGGTTCCAGGTGATCGACGCGGCCAAGGCGGCGGTGGAGCAGAGCTGCCCGCAGACGGTGTCCTGCGCGGACATCGTGGCCTTCGCGGCGCGCGACAGCATCAACCTCACGGGGAACCTCCCGTACCAGGTGCCGTCGGGCCGCCGCGACGGCAACGTCTCCCTCGCCTCGGACGCCACCGCCAACCTCCCCGCGCCGACGTTCAACGCGTCCCAGCTGGTGGCCAACTTCGCGGCCAAGAACCTCACCGACGAGGAGATGGTCATCCTCTCCGGCGCCCACACCGTCGGCCGCTCCTTCTGCACCTCCTTCCTCGCACGCATCTACAACGGATCCACCCCGATCGTACGCACATCGTCTTCAGTTCGTCGTCAGTCTCCACCATATATGCACGTGATCGAACGTCTGATGCCATTCACATGCCATGCGGTGCAGGTTGACTCGGGGCTGAGCGCAGGGTACGCCACGCTGCTGCAAGCGCTGTGCCCGTCCAACGCCAACTCGTCGACGCCCACCACGACGGTGGTCGACCCGAGCACGCCGGCGGTGCTGGACAACAACTACTACAAGCTGCTGCCGCTCAACCTGGGCCTCTTCTTCTCCGACAACCAGCTGCGGGTCAACTCCACGCTCAACGCCTCCGTCAACAGCTTCGCGGCCAACGAGACGCTCTGGAAGGAGAAGTTCGTCGCCGCCATGATCAAGATGGGGAACATCCAGGTGCTCACGGGGAGCCAGGGAGAGATCAGGCTCAACTGCAGCGTCGTCAACAACGGCTCGTCGTCGTCGTCGTCGGTGGGGATCCAGCAGACGACAGTGCCCTACTACTCCTACTCTGGATCCACCACCGCGTCCCTCGATGAGATCGCCACGAGCTGATCCCGATCGGCGGCCGACCGGCGTGATGATATATACTCTGGATCCATTTGTGTGCACGCGCCTGTCCATCTTTAGGTTATCTTGTATGTGTTGTTTACCTGCTGGCTAGTACGTTTGCTCTGCGGCGTACGAGAGTGCGTAGTTCGTGTGTACGCGTGAGTGTGTCATATGCGCGTACACGAAATTCTCATTATCACCATGCATGTATCCCGTGAATGTCGGCAATCATCATCAGTAAATAAAACTGGTGCTCTCTGAGCGTCCGCAGTGTGAAGGAACGGGGTTGCGTCTATAGCGGGTCCCATCAATGACATGACTTCTCGCTCGCAGTGTATGGAACCGGAGTGCTCATCTTTCATGGTAGCTGGAGCCGTGGGAGCTGTGTGATGTATCAGAATGATATATTGTCGTGTTTAGATTCCCAAATCGGGACTCTCCGAAATATTGTTCGGTACTGTAGCTTTTATTTTTATTTGGTAATAATTGTCTAAACATTGATTAATTAGGCTTAAAATGTTTGTCTCACAAAGTACAACAAAAATGTATAATTAGTTTTTTATTTTATCTACATTTAGTACTCCATATATATGCCGACATTTTGATATGATGGGGAATCTTCTTTTTGCATAGTGAAATTTGAGGATGAATTTGGGTATCTAAACAAGACCTTTGGGTGTGTTCACTTCGCGAAAAGTAGGTGAAAAGTTACTATAGCATCTTTCGTTGTTATTTGGCAAACTTTGTCCAATCATGGACTAACTAGGCTTAAAAGATTCGTCCCGACATTTACAGACAAACTATGCAATTAGTTATCTTTTTTTTACCTATATTTAATGCTCTATGCATGCGTCGAAAGATTTGATGTGATGGATGGAAGAGGAAATATTTTGGGTTGAAATGGGGAAGTGAACAAGGCCTTTATTGCAAAGAGGCAGATTCTATGCCTCAGAGCTACTCCTCCATCGAATCAACCCTAAAGTGTCAGCTCCTATTCATGCATTAAATGCATAGAACCGGCTTCTACGCAAACACTGCGGACGCTCACCGGCTGTTCTGATCATATTGCAATTCTGTGAAATAAAGAGAACAGTAGGAGTACGTTACGGAAGGACACAATATTAATACATCATGCATTCACGGGAATAACGCGTTCTTAAGGCAGTAGAAAAAAAACTAGTAATAATGGTCACCATGGAGGATGGGATAGAGGGGGTAGCCTAAGGTTATCCGTACTCATGGTACTCTAAATTTATCTTCTAAAAGACCTGGTCATTAAAATTCTCTCCTCTATACTCAATTCTTCCACACTCATCTATCCTTTATATCATCCTTTATCCACTGTGGGGCACACTTGTCACTTTATCTAAATATATTCATGTGAGATCTTGTTTTGAAAAAATTATTGAAACGAATTTAATGGTGCAATCGAAATTTAATTTGATTAATTGGTTTGTGAGTTATAACATTTTTTGTAAGGCAGTGTTTAGTTCACCCAAAATTCCAAAAATTTTACAAGATTCCCCGTCACATCAAATCTTTGGACGCATGCATGGAGCATTAAATGTAGATAAAAAATAATTAATTGCACAGTTTGTCTGTAAATGTCGAGACGAATCTTTTGAGCCTAGTTAGTCCATGATTGGATAAATTTTACCAAATAACAACGAAAAGTGCTACAAGAACTTTATACACACTTTACAACCAACTAAACACACCCTAAGTTGAAATAGCGGGCCTCTCCCAAGATTCTCTCCCCTCTCTCACACGCATGCTCCCTGCCTGCTTTCTCTGCCGCGCCGGCGTCCGGTAAACTAGTCCGCTACCACGCCAAATATAGAGGACGGGCAGACGTCCAGGACGATATAGCGGACACCGCTGCACGTGTTTTTTACGCTAAACGTTAGTGCCTACTACTCCGTCTCTTAATGTTAGTCGTCTGGAAAACGTGTCTGTGAGAAAAACACGGTTTTCTAGAGAAACATTTAGGGATAGAGGGAGTATGCGATAGCGGACAGGTATACCGTGCAGATAGTCTAAGAGCAGGTGAAATAACAGTTTCGCCCGACACGTCAGCTATATGCATGTGGCAGAGGAGAGAGGAAGCCATGCAGCTCACTCTGTTCGTCGCTAGCTCAACGCGGAAACCAAGGCACTTTTTCTGCATGCTGAGCTTCACTCTTCCTCTCCTAGCTATCTTTGTCTATTGAATACAAATTACTATTTAGATTATACATACGGATTAGTTGTTGTATGAGTAAGGCTCTAAACTTGTCTATTGATGAGTTAGCTTGGCTTATAGCCAAGTCTTATTGGTCTTGCTCTAAGGCCTTGTTTGATACCCCTCTGATTATAATAATCAGATTATATAATCAAATTTTGATCCAATCTGAACTGATTATATGATGTTTTATTATAACCAACACCCCTTGATTATCATAATCCCATAATCCAGGTGAGACTAGGTAGGGTATTATAGGTGCTGAAAGTCCAACTTACTCCCAACTGATTGTCGAACTTGTCAAATAATCCTATGCATAATCCAGATTATAATAATCAAGGTTTGATCAAACAGGCCCTAACAATCATGCTGTTATTAGGGCTTTGTTACTGTATTTAAATGTCACCTCGCAGTTCTAATTTTAATTCTGAAAAACCATAATAAAGATGACACGTCGACACGTGATGCATACCATACTTACGTGTATGACTCTTGATTATTCAAGCCAAAACACATAAAAAATGGCATCCATATATATGATTAGTATTTGTGCGGTGTGTATATCTCTGAACTGCAAGTCATCAGTATGGTAGTAGTACTACACATAATAATAACTGAGTAAACAATAATTTTGTGTGTGTGTATGTAGAAGTAAACCAACGATATGGATCAACAAAATCCGCTTGAATCGCCGCGTTATCAGACCAAACGAGTTATCAAGATGGACACCACTTCTGCTGGAAATCGAGAGTCAGTCGTCAGGGACCTACCGCGGTACCTATGGCTTGACTTTCGAGGCAACCTCGATGGGAAAACGGGAACCCAAAAACGTGCCCTGGAGTCAGTCCGCGTCATGCATCTATCCTATCATTCATTCTCTACAGTACATGCTAAGAGGACACCTCATATAAATAGATATGATCATATAAGGTAGTACACCACGTCCCCCACAGATTTATCCTTCTGTTAAATCACAAACTACCAACAAATTTTTATACATACTACAATGGATTCGATTTTTACAGGGTATCTCTAGAAATCAATTTTCAGAATTTTTAAAAACAACGTTAAAACTAGGAAAAAGAAAATAAATCATAGACCGAACCCACAAATCACATAATTTGTCACCAAATCAGAAGCGATTTTTAGAGACATCCTACTTTTTATGCAGATGGCTCTAATTGGGTCTAAAAATGGTTCCAAATACATATTTTTAGAAGAAATATAAATTTATTTCAAATTTTAAATATATTTTTAAAGCTTGTGATGAAAATTTGGCTCTCTAAATTATTTCAAATTAAATGCATCAACTATGAAGTTGTAAATCTCGTTCAGCTCTACAATTTGCTATATTTTTTGTCTTCATTTAACTCTGTATGAAAAAATAATTTGTGAATTTATTTATGCAACAACTACTTGTCGGTGTTTTGTACTAGTGACAAATAAAACATCAGTATCATGTGATGGGCTTCAATGGGATAGCACACAAGACACAGAAGTTAGGAGTGTGCTGTTGAGGTTGCATGGTTTAGATTTTTGTGATAGGAAACCGGATCGCGTGTGTCAGGTTTCTACCAAATCGAGAGTTATCTTGAGCTGACAGAAAATCAAGCACCCCTCTTCCCATCATGGGTCTAATCGTCCTAGGCATCTCTTGGTTAGGAGCGTCGTTGCTCAATTGGCCTTGTTTTCTTGGTACGTATTTCGGTCTTTAGGCCTGGTATGGACAAGTATCCTCACTACTTTTAGAGATGGTTTTTTACAGGTCCACTTATGAAAATAGCTATATTTTCAGAGGTAGTTCCTTTTAAAGTTTGCCTTTGAAAACATTGGGCCCGTAGATTATTTTCAGGCACGCATGCTCTATTGAACTGCATACCACCTGATTTTTTTATAGGCCGTGTTTAGATCCCGAAAGGGAGACGCCGAATCGGGAAAGCTGCTGCAGTGTTCCTCGGAACACTGCAGCAACTTTTGTTTTTTAGTGTAAAAAATGTCTAAAAATTGATTAATTAGACTCAAAATGTTCGTCTCGCAAAGTACAACAAAATCGTGCAATTAGTTTTTGATTTCATCTACATTTAGTACTCCATGCATTTGCCGGTATTTTGATGTGATGGAGAATCTTCTTTTTGCATAGTGGAATTTGGACGAAAAATTTGGGATCTAAACAAGGCCATAGTGAGATAGTACATATCTAGAATCATATGGATTATATACCATATCCTCCAATACAATGATGTTACCCAAAACTTGTCTAAAACCTCAGTGGTTGTTTGGTCCGAGGAACGGGCCAGTAGTCTATCATCTTCTTACACATCAGTTTTTTGATTGATCTCTAAAATGAAATGAGTTGCTCATCACCACCTCATTTGCACATGCTAATAATTAGTATAAATTAACATAAAAATAGGGTCGTTCCACTAGATTTAAGGAATGAATTCGTAATGTGCCACTGCATCTAGCTATAGGATGGACTAGTTTTGCAAACCACGAACACCAAGTTAAACATTCATGTCAGATGAAGGAAGAATTTGAATTTTCTGTCCCATCCACTCACCATTTATTTCGCAACCACATAATTGGCGGTGACATGTCAGTTTGAACACGAGCCAAAGCTTATATAGCCTCTATATATCTATATAAAGTATATATACTAATAAGGCTGCAGTACTACTTTTCTTCTCCGGCTGCTATCTTAGCCAGCACTCTTTGCTAACACAAACCTGCCCTGCCGGGCACGCCTCTATATAAACGTTGGCGGAACCATCGAGTTAAACCAAGTGCCTGCTCATAATTAGTGGTGTGGTTGTGACTACACAGCTAGCATAGCAGTGCCATTCTGGCAAGGGCGGGAGAGAGGATGAGGACGAGCGGCGGCGGCTTTGCCGGCCTGGTGGTGTGCGTCGCCACCGTGTGCCTGCTCCTGCCGACGGCGAGCCGCGCCCAGCTGAAGGTGGGGTTCTACAACACCACCTGCCCCAACGCCGAGGCGCTCGTGCGTCAGGTCGTCACGGCTGCTTTCGCCAACAACTCCGGCGTCGCAGCCGGGCTCATCCGCCTCCATTTCCATGACTGCTTTGTCAGGGTACGTAAAAGACATATTATACGCAATAAACACGCATGCAAGTGGTGTCGACCAATGAGTGATGGAAATATGTCTCATATACTAGTATTCTTCCTGTGAACAAGGAACGAAAAAGAAAAATATAAAGTACAGCATGATCCAAGAATAGTTGCGGTAAAACCAAACGTATTAATTTTGACCAATATATTGTATATAAGTTAGGTACATAAGAGGATGGGAATTCTACAAATAAAATTTTCAACTGAAATCCTCTTGGTATACTTTGTCTATCTAAAAAAATGTCATTCTCACTTCTTGAGGAGTCAAAAAATTTTAATTTTGACCAAATATATGTAAGAAATTATTAATATTTATGGTACATAATAAGTATCGTTAGATTAATCGTTTAATATTATTTCACGATAAACTTATTTAAAGATATAAATGTTGCTAATATTTTATATAACGGCCCGATTCGATCCTTTTGTTTTGGAGGAATTAGAATCCACTTTATGAACTAGACTATTTGGCTTGGAAATTTGAGGAGAACTTTCAAAGTTTAAATATAAATCTGTCTTAAACTCATGGGTGAGAGATAGAAATAGATTCTATCAATTCCCATGCTCTATTTCTGCTTTGCAACTTATACCACGCTCTTCGACTCGCTTACCTATAAGCAGAAGTACAGTACATAAGTACCTCCCCTATGTGGCCAACAGCAGCCTACAAATATGTTCCACATGCAGGCATGCTAACTTAACTGATTTTTGTGCCTAAATAGTGATTATTGGAATGGATTTTAATTCAAAGATTCAAATGGAGCCTAATTCTACTTAAATTTAAGGAAGCTTGACCTATACATAACCATAAACGACATTTTTTTAATGGTTGGTATGGATGGAGTACTTGTTTAATTCCTGTAACGGGGAAATTCAAAAGCTTTACTGTACTTTCATTGGCTGGATGCGGAGCATGCATCTATCTGGAACATAGGCATTCGGGGCATACATGAACATCAAATTAACAAGCCCTAACATGGTCTTCAACGTATTGTGAGCCACAGATTACGTAAAAGTTCCATCAACAATAATAATTTAGTCTGTTCGATCAGTGTAGGTAACAGAAAGGGGTAGTTTGTCTCTATCATAGAAATAATCCAACAAAACCCTAAGCTTCAGGGAACACGTGCACATGTCTTGGTTATCGTTCTCAAACTTTCCTCTCTTGAATAATAGATCGTTCAACAGCAATGAAAGCTCAGTTTGGATCTTGGCAGCATATGCTCCCTCAACTCTTGAATTAGTCTTTAAGGATATATTATGATATAAAACGTTGAATTATTTTTGGATGAACAAGTCAATGGTCATTGCTGGATATATTATGATATAAAACGTTGAATTATTTTTGGATGAACAAGTCAATGGTCATTGCTACACACGTATATACATGGGCACAAGTACAACCACCTAGACATGTGTACTAGCAATATACTGATTCCGTCCAACAGGTATTATATTACTAGAAGTACGTAGGAGTACTAAGAGGTTGGTAGTATTATCCAACGCTTGTGGTTTTATACCGTCAGTCCAGAATGATCAGCGTTGAAGCATACGTGTCATCCACAGACTTAATCTCAATCCTGAATGTGTGAATAATTAATTAATTAATGCCACCTACACCATGATTCATGCTTGACAATTAATATAATGCCACAATTACTAATCATGGTGAGAACTGAAAACTAAACTTCGGTGGTTGGCTTTTGACCCATCATTCATTCCACGTACAGGGCTGCGACGCCTCTGTCCTCCTGTCCGTGAACCCCGCCGGCGGCAACACGGAGCGTCAATCCCCGGCGAACAACCCGAGCCTGCGGGGCTTCGACGTGATCGACGCCGCCAAGGCCGCCGTGGAGCGGAGCTGCCCGCGCACGGTGTCGTGCGCGGACATCCTGGCGTTCGCGGCCCGCGACAGCGTGAACCTCACGGGCAAGCTCTTCTACCAGGTGCCCGCGGGGCGGCGGGACGGCCGCGTGTCCAACGAGACGGAGGCCAACAACAACCTGCTGGGCCCGGACAGCACGGCGGAGGTCCTCATCAACGGCTTCAGGAAGAAGAACCTGAGCGTCGAGGACATGGTGGTGCTGTCGGGCTCCCACACCATCGGCCGCTCCCACTGCGCCTCCTTCCTGGCCACGAACCGGCGGCGGCTGGCCAACGGGACCATCAGCGCGGCGTACCAGGCGCTGCTGGAGGCGCTGTGCCCGCCCAACCCGGGCCAGTTCACCCCCAACACCACGGAGATCGACGTCAGCACGCCGGCGGTGCTGGACAACAACTACTACAAGCTGCTGCCGCTCAACCTCGGCCTGCACTTCTCCGACGACCAGCTCATCCGCAACGCCACGCTCGCGCCGTTCGCTAACGCCTTCGCCGCCAACGAGGCGCTCTGGAAGCACAAGTTCGCCGCCGCCATGATCAAGATGGGCAACATCGAGGTCAAGACCGGCACCACGGATGAGATCCGCCTCAACTGCAGCGTCGTCAACCCGTCGTCGGCGGCGGCCGCCGGGGTGGTCGAGATGCTGTTCCCGGCCGACGAGGTTGCAACGAGCTGATGAACTACTGATTGGCAATATATACACACGTTACACGTACGCGCGTGCATGAGTGCCAGTGTGTTCGGTTTGTTGCATGTATGTAGTGGCTTTTTTACGTACGTGGATGTGACCTAGCTTGTTTGTTGCGCACACAGTCGTTAGTCGTATACTGTGGCCTGGTACATACGCTGGACTTGATGCATGGGTGTGGTAACGAAAGCTTGAATAAAAGTTGCTCTGGGAAATTATATTATTATAATAAACAAAATAATGAACGATGATCTACCTACTTCTTATCTAGCTAGTCGTACAATCATGAAAGTTCCACGTTCGAAAAAGAAGACACATGCATGCATATGCATGGTTCAGTCCAACACGTTACGGCCAACTCGTCAATATGATCTCCACGCACTCGCCGTACATGGCGGGCCGGGTTCATCGGTCTGACCGACCGACCGGTAACGCTATTGGCATTAATTGTCAGACTGGGAAGCGCAGGCATGAGCCAAAGCCCGAAGGGATGGTTGATGAGGCGATTTTTTTTCTTCTGCCTCACCTCTTCCGGTACAAGCTGTACTATCTGAACTCACATACTAACTCACACCACCATATACACACTCACCCTAGTACCCAAGCTAAACTTACACTATACGAAGAGTCTTGCACGCGGCTGAAAGGTATCTGAAGTCTTCCAGGCTTCGAACAAGATGGACACATCATCTTAACCATTGTGGCGCATCCGCGTGTGAGGCAACGAAATTTATTTAGGGAACTACTATTTCTGGTGGGAAATCACGCGTCCGAACGAGTTCGAACCGTGACCGGTGGCCTCCTCGACGGGAGCGCTCACCACCCGAGCTACGCTCGGTTCCATTGATGAGGCGAATCGACTAAAGCTGACATCTCCAACCATCTAACATTATCCTTTCATATTTTTTCAGTATATATAAACTGTTGCTCTGGATTTCCATCGCGTCAAGAAATTAATAATAAAGCCTGTTTGTTAGAGCAAACTCACCCGTTGCTCTTGACATGTTGAGGCTGTTTGATTGTCTAGACCAGGTTCCGACTAGGCCCCGTTAGTCCAAACAGACCTGTTTGTTTGCCTGGCTCAGCCGGCGAGCCAGCTCCGCACACCCCTTAAAGTAGGGATGGGCCTGGCCGCATGAAAACATTTCATTTCTCTCAGGATCAGCTCAAGTGGGTGCTCACTTGGCCTTTTCGGCCTATCGGCTATTGGCCCTCGCGGGTGTGCGTCGCTTGGGTTTCGCCTCACTCCTCTCCATTTATCCCCTCCCTCCCGTCTTCTTCGCCTCTTCTCCTGCCCTCGCTCTCTCCACTCTCCTTCATCGATTCGCCCACTATAGACATCCTAGTAGTAGACGCACCCGACCCTTGGGGTTGGGGAATTCTCACTCTGTCAGCTTTATGCTGGAGGTGGCGTTGGTGTGCCTGCTACATCTCCGGTTGTGGTCCGTTGACCACTACGTCTTCTTCGTGTGGTGGTGGTGGTGCCCGCTGTCCCACGGCCCTCTTCTTCTTCCTCTATCACGGATCTGCTTCCTCTTCTCCTAGTTCGCAGCAGTGTTGCTTGTTTGCCTAGACCTTTCCTCCTCACCTGTAGTTTATGTGGTTGCTCGTCGCTTGTAGCAAGGTGATATGATATCCCCCTCTCGTACCCTTATCTTGTGTGGATCTCATTTTATTGGTACATGGTTCGGTCCAAATCTTCGGATTTGAGGTGATTGTTTGCAAATCTCTAGTCACCGCATGACTTTGGCTTTAGATCTGGACTATTCTAGTCTTGTGATGGTGTTGTTGAGGTCGATTTCGTCTTCGCTATGCTTTTGTTGCTCGGTTAGGGTTTAGTGTACATGGTGTTGTTGAAATTTGTGTTATTTCTTGGATTACCTTGTTCGATGTAGTCGATGATGTGGTTTGTAGGCTTTGGGAGGCTTCCTTAGTAGGAGCAGCCAGACCAAGCAAACTTTGTCCATGTGTTCCACATTATTAAGCAAATGCAGCTCATTTGGAGGCCAGCAAAGGCATGCCTGGTTACTAAAATTGTTTTTAATACATGGATCCAACAAACCAGCGTTCCTTTTATGGCTAGTCAGACTATTACAATGGTTGCGGTTGTGGTACGTTGCTTTCTTGTTTTGGAGACTTAAGAGCATGAGGAGAGAGGTTGAACCCATAGTGTGTGGTCCTAGGGCTATAGCGGATGAGCATTGGAAGACAGTACTGGTAGCACAACTGGTAGTGATAGTTGTTTTAGGAAAAAAATCAACTTTTTCATATGAGATCGGATTAGGATAAATTTTATATCAATATTGTAGAGTTTAAAGAGATCTCTAAAACTTTATAGTTGACAATTTTTAACTTGAGATGGTTTATAAGTCCAAATATTGAATATAAGTTCTCAAATCATATTTGACATGATTAACAATGTCGAATGGAGACAAAGTCAACATCTAAGTGCAGTACTCTATGAGATCTTCAACTTTGCAATTAACAACTTTTTCATTGAAGATTGTTTTTGAGTATCAAATATTTTTTTGAAACAGTTGAGTATCAAATATACAATATAATATTCGAAAACATGTAGTTATATTAAAAGAATAATGCCAACTATATAGTCACATGTGTTGCTTAGCTTAGTTGCACTACTACACAACTGACCTTTCGTCGATCGTCCAAAATGCCTTTAGTCTCGGCGATTTCGACGACCGGGACTAAATAGACTTTTAGTTCTGGTTGGTGTTGCCAACCGGGACTAAAGGTCCCTCACCAACGGCTCTGTTGTCAGGCGCTGTCGGGGGGACCTTTAGTCCCGGTTGGTAACACCAACCGGGACTAAAGCCCTTTCTTTAGTCCCGGTCGATGCCACGGACTGGGACTACAGCTTTTGTCCCGGTCCGTGGCACCGACCGGGATTATAGGACTGGGTTTAGTCCCGGTTGGTGTTACCAACCGGGATTAAAACCTCCCCTATAAGTTGAACCTCCCTTTTCTTCCTCTCTGCCCGAGCCATTCTTTGTTCATGTTCTTATTGCTTGTTCTTTCATTGTTCTTGCTTGTCTCATCTCCGACGATCAATCCACTTCAAACGCTTCTACGCCGTCGTCGATTTGTTTGAAAGGTTGCTAGCTTCATCCTCCTATGTTTTAGCAGCACCATATGTAAATCCATGTTGTATATGACTATTTTATTTCATATTGCTAGCTCCAATCACTTTTCAGGTTTGAATTTTTATGAACGATGCTAATTATAGTACCTAGAAAGTAGTATACACATATAATGTTTAGTTCTATTATAGACTTTTTAGGATACTTTTTACTTTAATTTGTTCATGTTCTCATTTTAAAATATTAAATAATGTTGATTCTTTGTAATTTTGAAACAAATTTATTTTAACTTTAAAAATTCTTCAAATTAATTTTATTTAGAGATAAAATTACACCTTTTAATAGAAAAATACAAATTTTATGATTTTGCTATCTTTTTATTAACGTCCACAAATTAATTTTATGGAATGATGAACCACTTATAAAATTTTGAACTCAATTAGACAAGATTGTGTCACGCTCTTTTCTCATGCTGGGCTTTTAATTATGTGATGCCATATAATGCAGATAATGACACGCCATTGGATATACAATGCCGATCGCCGCTCCAACGAGTTCATTGAGGGCGTGCGAGAATTCTGCAGAGTGGCAGAGGAAAACAAGCGGGATGGTTTTATGTGCTGCCCATGTGCCGTGTGTATGAATTTGAAAGAATTTTGTAGGTCAAGAAGTATTCACTTGCACTTGTTCAAGTCGGGTTTCATGCCAAACTACATTTGTTGGACCAAGCACGGAGAGACCGGGGTTATGATGGAAGAAGGTGAAGAAGAACAAGCGAACCCTGACGATGTTTTTGCTCAATACTGTGACTTCGCGATGGAGGAAGTTGAAGAAGAGGCGGATGCAGAAAACAGTATCGCTGAAGATGACGATGCTCTTGGTGATGTCATTCGTGACGCACAGAGAGATTGTGAAAGTGAAAAGGAGAAGGCTAAGTTTGACCAAATGCTGCAGGATCACAAGAAGTTACTCTACCCGTCGGCCGAAGATGAGCAGAAAAAGCTAGGCACGACACTGGAGTTTTTACAGTGGAAGGCAGAGAATGTTATATCTGACAAGGCATTTAGGAAATTACTGAACATCCAAAAAAGATGCTTCCAAAGCCTAATGAATTGCCCACCACTACATACGAAGCAAAAAAGATCGTCTGCCCTTTAGGATTACAAATCGAGAAGATACATGCATGTCCTAATGACTGCATCCTGTACCGTGGCGTTCACGAGAATTTAGATGAATGCCCTATTTGCCATGCGTCACGGTACAAGATCTTGCGAGATGATCCTAGCGATGTTGAGGATGAAGAACGTCTAAAGAAGAGAATCTCTGCCAAGGTTATGTGGTATGCTCCAATAATTCCACGCCTAAAACGACTGTTCAGAAACAAGGAGCACGCAAAGTTGTTATGATGGCACAAAGAAGACCGTAAGGTGGACAACATGTTGAGATACCCTGCAGATGGGTCCCAGTAGAGAGAAATAGATAGAGAATTTCTAGACTTTACAGATGACGCAAGAAACCTAAGGTTCGCATTGAGTACAGATGGATTTAATCCTTTTGGGGACTAGAGCTCTAGCCATAGCACTTGTCCTGTTACTCTATGTATCTACAACCTTCCTCTATGGTTATGCATGAAGCAGAAGTTCATTATGATGTCGGTGCTCATCCAAGGCCCGAAGCAACATGGCAATGACATCGATGTCTACCTGAGGCCATTAGTTGAGAAACTTCAGCTGCTATGGAGCAAACCAGGTGTGCGTGTGTGGGATGAGTACAAACAGGAAGAATTCGACTTGCGAGCATTGTTGTTCGTGACAATCAATGATTGGCTAGCTCTAAGTAATCTTTCAGGACAGATAAATAAGGAATATAATGCATGCACCCATTATTTTGGTGACCTTGAGGCTATCTATTTAAAAAAATTTCGAAAGGTCATGTACCTTGGCTATTGTTAATTTCTTGCTAAGAACCACCAATTGAGAAAGAAAGGCAAACATTTTAAAGGTATGGCAGAACACCGGTCCAAGCCAGGCAACCGAGATAGGGCAGAGGTATTCAAGATAGTCAAGGATTTGAAAGTAGTGTTTGGAAAGGGACAAGGCAGTGAACTTGTTCCAAAAGACGCTTCGGGGCACGCCCCAATGTGGAAAAAGAAGTCAATATTTTGGGACCTACCATATTGGAAAGACCTTGAGGTCTGCCACTCGATCGACATGATGCACCTGACAAAGAATCTTTGTGTCAATCTCCTAGGGTTCATGGGTGTGTTTGGAAAGCCTAAGGATACCCTTGAGGCACGAGAGGACTTGAAGCGCATGAAAGAACGAGACAATCTGCATCCAGAGAAGACAGATGATGGACGTCATTACTTAAGACCTGCTAGCTACACTCTTAGCAATGAGGAGAAGGAAAGCATGTTTGAGTGCCTAAGCATCATCAAAGTCCCATTTGGGTTCTCCTCCAATATAAAGCGTATAATAAATGTGCCAGAGAAGAAATTTGTCAACTTAAAATCGCACGACTGCCACGTGATTATGACGCAACTGCTTTTGGTTGCCTTAAGAGGAATTCTACCTCCACATGTATGTTTGGCCACCGTGAAGCTGTGTGCATTCCTCAATGTAATTTCTCAGATGGCAATCAATCCTTTTGATCTAGCTACTCTACAGAATGATGTGGTTCAATGTCTTGTCAGCTTTGAGTTGGTGTTCCCTCCATCCTTCTTTGATATCATGACACATCTCCTAGTTTATCTGGTCAAAGAGATTAATATCCTGGGTCCTGTGTTCCTACACAATATGTTTCCCTTAGAGAGATTTATGGGTGTACTGAAAAAATATGTTCACCAGCGGGGTCAGCCAGAAGGAAGCATTGCCAAGGGATACGGGACAGAGGAGGTCATTGAGTTCTATGTGGACTTCATTCCTGACCTTAACCCGATTGGTCTTCCTGAATCACGGTATGAGGGGAGACTTAGTGGAAAGGGTACACTAGGAAAGAAAACATATATCAGTCCGGGTGATGATTCTTTCAATAAAGTGCACTATACAGTTCTTCGAAACTCCACTGTGGTGGAACCGTATATTGAGAAACACATGAATTTTGTACGATCCGAGAATCATGGGAAGAATGAAGCTTGGATTACGCGTCATCACATGGAGACATTCGGTGATTGGTTGCACAAAAAATATCAGGGTGATAAAACTATTGAAGATGAACTGTATTTGTTGGCTAGGCAACCAGCTTGGCATGTCCTCATGTACAAAGGGTACGAGATAAATGGAAATACATTTTACACCGTATCCCAAGATAAAAAGAGTATCAACCAAAACAGTGGTGTCCGCGTGGATGCTACGGAACCGAATGGGAATATAAACACATATTATGGTCGCATAGAGGAGATTTGGGAACTAGACTATGCACATAATTTTAAAGTCCCTCTATTCCGATGCTAATAGGTGAAGATGAACGGAGGGGTATCAGTCGATAAGGAGTACGGAATGATAATAGTGGACCTCAACAATATTGGGTATAGAAATGATCCATTCGTCCTTGCTGCTGATGTGAATCAGGTGTTCTATGTGAAAGACATGTCTACAAAATCCAAGAGAGGGAAACACGACGATAAAAAAACCAACGAGCCAAAGCGCCACATAGTTCTTACAGGGAAAAGAAACATCGTGAGAATTGAAGACAAGTTAGACATGTCAGAGGATTATGAAAAGGATGAACGAATCCCACCCTTCTGTGTGGCTAAAGACCCAAGCATCCTGCTCGCTGTTGAGCACACTCCATGGTTACAGAATGATCATAACCAAGGGCATTACGTCAAGAAAAAGTTTACCACTGTGCCTGCTTGATATAGGTAGTGAACTCAAATTAATAATGTGTATTTGACATCTTGTGTAATATAATTGTAACATTATGTGTTGAAAATTCAAATTTGAGTGGTTCAAACTTTGCTATATGTGGGAATTATGGATTTTCAACTACACTTTGCCAACACTTTGTCAAATGCAAAAATGGTCTATGTATGAAATATAGATCTTGATGAGTGGAACAATATTGGTATTCCTGACTTTTCCAGTCGAGACCATCTAGGGTTCCGAAAACCTACGTTTGGCTATGAATTCTTTCAAAATTCAAAATTAAGTGGTTCAAACTTTTACAAATGAAAAGTTGACCATTAGACCAAATGTAGGTCCTGATGAGTGGAACAAACTTTGTATTCATGAGTTTTCCATTTGAGACCATCCAGGGTTCGGTCAAAGTGTGTGTTTCTAAAAACCAATGTTTTGACTTTGGTCAAACTTGGTCAAATGACCTATTTGATGACTTCAAATGAAAAACTTTTGAATACCAAGTTGTTAGAGCTCATCAAGATCTATATTTGATACATGGACCATATTTTCATCTGGATAAATTTTAGCAAGTCCGAGGCACATGTTTTCAAAATCAAAGACGAGTTTTGGTCAGACTTGGTCAAATGACAGACTAAATGACTTGAAATAAAAAACTTTAAAATACCAAATTGTTAGAGCTCATCAATATCCAAACTTTTTATATAGACCATTTTTTCTATTTGAAAAAATTTAAACAAACAATACTCACCAAATCTTGAATCTCACACAAACTATATGAAACCATATGTGGGAATTGTGGATTTTCAACTACACTTTACCAACACTTTGTCAAATGCAAAAATATTCTATGTATGAAATGTAGATCTTGATGAGTGGAACAAACTTTGTATTCATGAGTTTTCCATTCGAGACCATCTAGGGTTCCGAAAACCGACGTGTATCTCTGAAAATTTTAAATTTTCAAATTTGGACAATTAATATCGCGTATTTGGATAATTATTATTGAAGAAACAAAAGTTTAACGTCCAAATGACCCAAAAATAAATTTTCTGTCGAAAGCCAACAATTTTATATATTTTAATTGCCCATTATATTTTTTCATTAACACAATATTCATTATAAATAACATTTATTTTGGATAATATGAAATATTTTAAAAAATAGTGTTTACAATTTATATAATGCACAATAGAGTCAAACTAAACTAATGTGTTTTTTTGAAAAAATTTATGATAAATATTTAATTTACTATGCATTTAGAAAGATGAAAGAAAAAAATGTGAAAAATAAAATCCACCATGGTGGAAGGACCTTTAGTCCCGGGTCTGGCCACCGCCCGGGACTAAAAGGGGCTTTAGTCCCGGTTCTAGCCATGAACCGGGACTAAAGGTGGCTGAAACCGGGACTAGATCCCCTTTAGTCTCGGGCGGTGGCCAGACCCGGGACTAAAGGTCCCTGGCCTATAAAGCCCGGCCTTCTTCCTCCTCCTCCCCACCCGCGCGCTGACACACAAACCGCCGCTGTCGATCTCGATCTCCCGAGCACCGCCGCGTGCCGCCCCGAGAACCACCGCGCGCCACCCTCGTCATCGTCCGCGTCCACGTCGCCATGTTCGTCTCCACGCGCATCCGTTGGGTGTTGTTGCTGCCCCAAGGCCGCCGCTGCTGCCCCATTGCCGGAGCCGAGAACCTATATATATATATATATATATATATATATATATATATATATATATATATATATATATATATATATATATATATATATATATATATATATATATTTTGCATCGATTATTCATGAACGATATGTATATTTTGGAAGAATTTAAGTTAATATACATGTTGTGTCCATTTTGGAAGCCTCAACCTTAGCACTTAATTTTGCATGATAATTGTGTTGACGTTATCATTTTTAGCCCTTCTTCACTCTTCCTCACTACCTGCATATATATATCTAGGAAAATTATTAAACCTAAAATTTGAATAGTTTTTCCATGAGTTAAAATAATCTATTTTAATTAAGAAATACAACTTGTGATAGACTTACTTGTTATTAGATGTATTAAGTTAGTAGGAGTTGGTCGATACCGTTGCTGCATGATTAACTTCATCTACACTTATATCCAGATGATATCCCACTAATATGTGTAAGTCGATCTCTTATGCTTAGTAATGCCTAAACCCTAAACTGTAAACCCTAAACTATAAACCCTAAACCCTAAATATTTTTGCAGAAATGGCCGACCCGAGAGAAGACGAAGAAATATTGTTGAAATGATCCGCGGTAGCGCTGAAGAAGGTCGTTATGACGATCGTGAAGGCAATGAGAACCCTGAGGGCATCAATGACGGTTCTCAGTACTTGGTCGACCCGAATGACCAAGACAATGTTGGTGAGGTCTGTAATATATGTAGCCTCCTATGTTTATATACATGAAATTTAAAAAAATCCTTTATTAATTGTCTTGTTTCTGCCTACATAGCCCTCTGTCTCAATGACAACCACGGGGACCAGCAGAAAAGTATGAGGCCCGAAGAAGCCGATGGAGGGTCGGTTGGTTATCACGGATTTTGACGAGAGAACAGGCTAGCCACGTGGACCCCATGCAAGGGCCTTTTTCAACCACTTAGGGTACCTTGCCCGGGATAGGATCCCGATCAATGTCCATGAATAGAAGAAAAATAAGCAACGCCCAGAAATCAGTTATGTCTCCGACCGTGATAAGGAACTAGTTTGGGGTGACGTGTTGCAATATTTCACGCTAGTCACAAACGATGAAAAGTTGAAGGAAAGAGTTCGGAATTGGTCTATGAAGAAGATGGCCACACAATTCCAATGCTATAAGAAGAATCTATATAACGACTATATCAAGAAGAACAAGACTCCGGATTTCAACTGTAAGCACTTTGTCAAGCTGCGGCCGTTTTGGAACGAGTTTGTACAGTTTAAGACGTCGGAAGAGGGTCAGCAACGAGCGAGAAGGAACCAAGGGAATGCCCGACACAAGTCCTACTACCATAGGATGGGATCAGGTGGCTACCCTACTACCATTCCTAAGTGGGAAAAAGCCGAGCAAGAGCTAATTGACAGGGGTTGGTGCCAGAATCCCTCGACTGGCTTGAGCGCGCCAAGCACTGGATAGAGTGGATAGTGTCTCAGTATCCACTTGGTCACAATACCACCCCGATATGCTAGTGTCTCAGTGGATAGAGTGGTCAAAGGCCATGAAAATATGGCTCTGGATATTGAAGGTGGTGATGGGGAGAAGACCCTAGGTGAAGCGGAGAAGACATTCATATGTTGGAAAAAATGGTACATCATTATTCCTAGGGCGCCGCCACCACAACCGAACCCTAGGTGTGGATGATTGTGAACGCAATTGCTTTTCAATAATTATGTACTGTATTTAATTATGGTTCACTCATGTATATACCTTGTTCATTTTTTTCAAATCCAGAACCTCCCCAAGTCTGTCTATCCATTCACCACATGACCACAGTGCCGTGAGACACGACGACGACGATGATTTCATACAAGCAGACAAGGCTACATCCCCACCGCTGGTCGTATCTCCTCCACGACATACTTCAACGTCGCCAGTGGCCCAATCTCCTCCACAATAGCAAGCTCCAACCGCGCCGCTGCCGCCTCCGCCAATGTCGACAACGGCCGCCTCATCGGCACCGGCTGGTCCATCGAGGAACAAGAGGCCCGCTGGCTCACAGAGATCGGTCCCACCACCTCCGCCGAAGAAACAAGTTGTGGTCACGAAGATCCCAAAGATGACCAAGCTTCCATATGAGAAGACTGATGAAGAACTTAATGCTTCAGTCAAGGCAGAAGTGAAAGCGTTCTTCGAAAAGACCCAAGCTGACGCACGAGCAAAGCAAGAGAAGCCATACCTAATGTATCCTCGTGTAAAGCTACGTCAAGTGGTGTAGGCTATGCAAGACGAGAAGCATGCCGCTAGTAAAAAACTAGCGCCGCCACTATCAGACTATGAGCGTACTATCATAAAGAAAATCAAGGAGGACAAGAGGAAACAGAAGGCGGCCGGGAAAGATGTTGCACAACTCGGCCAACAAGCGCAGCAATCAGTGCCGCCGCTAGTGGTTGAGAATCAATATGGTTCCAACATGAACTTGATGCAAATGTCGGTACCTAGTGATGTGGACTTAGATGAACTCGCCAAGTGGATGGATGTGACTGGGCTTTCATTAGAACAACTTCTCGGTCGAGAGGAACTGACAATTGTTAAAGAGGCCGAAGTTGTTGATGAATGGCGGAGGAAGTACGTATATGGCAGGAGTCTATGCGACCCTGCAAAGGTAAAAAATCTTGGTACATAAATATACAAGCTGCACGAGTACTACTTGAGATTCTGTGCACAACATCAAAGTGAACAATATCTGGGCATCCAAGTCAGAGACAGTCACTACTTCCGTGGAGATGACGTCATCTGGGTACAGTTTAGTGAAATATACCAACTTCTCTATATGGATGCTCTTGACAAATCTCTCATAAGCTGCTACTGTCTGTAAGTGATTCTTCCTTTTAATCTATAATCTCACTCTAGCATATGTACGTATTCGTAATAACTATGCTCACGATGTGCAGACACATGATGAGAGAACTCAGATTGAAACAAGACGATCGAATTAGTTTTATCGATCTGTATGTCGTGTACAAGGACACAAAGACTAAAGATCCATTCAATCTGAAGATCAAGAAAATAGAGAAAAACCTCCGGAGGTTCTTTTATAACCAAAGGCATAAGGAGTTGATACTCTTCCCTTACAATATGGGGTAAAGTGTTGTGTTATATATATATATATATATATATATATATATATATATATATATATATATATATATATATATATATATATATATATATATATATATATATAAGTTGACTCTATAAACAAATGCAGGGATCACTGGATACTCATTGAGATTAAGATCAAGGAACAAACTATAAATGTGTGGGATTCAATGAGAAAAGAGCTGGCAATGTACCAAGACATGATAGACATGATCCAGAGGTAAGTTCTATCATTCGTTAATTATCGTTGCCTGCTCCTTTAATTTACTATGCTATACCTAATCAACGACCGATTTATTGGGCAGGGCTTGGGCTTGGCTACACCAAAGATATCGTACGGATCTGAAAGTGCCACTCCCCCCTCCTATTCTACATAAGTGGGTGTCCATACAACCGTATAGAACCAATTTATGTGGATACTACGTTTGCGAGTACATACGGTGTAGCAAATTTACACCTGCTAAAGAGATGCTACAAGTAAGTAACATGTGTATACAGTAAATTCATATCTTATTTATTTGTTGAAACTAAATAAATTTTATGTATATTAATATCTTTTCCTTTAATTAATGCAAATGGAAGGAGTGAGAATTGAAAGAACAAGTGTTCAAGCACACAATACTCGTCGCAATCCAGGAGACGATTGCAGGTTTCATCAACGATCATGTCATCCCGGAAGACGGCAAGTTCCACCACAACCCTAGGTTGAATTTGAAGAGTCCAAACAAGAACGAACACTTATATGAGCTTTGAGTGGCGGGAACACATTTATGTAACTCATTAACCGGTGGCCGAACACTTGATTACTTGTATATTATTGTAAATATAATGTGTATGTACGTATATGTATAGTTCTATAATATATATATATATATATATATATATATATATATATATATATATATAGTTTCATACTTTATTTGTGTGCAATAATAACGCTCTCGTATAGGTGCAACGTATACGGATAATAGCAGCGAAGAATAAATTGGAAAACAATATAACTGAAAACCAAAATCAATAATGAATTAGAAAGAAAAAGAAAAAAAACCTTTAGTCCGGTTGGTAATACCAACCGGGGCGCAGCACCTTTTAGTCCCGGTTGATATTACCAACCGGGACTAAAGGTCTTCCTTTAGTCCCGGGCCTGAGAACCGGAACTAAAGGTGGAACATTTAGTCCCGAAACCTTAGTTCCGGCTCGCAGCCCGGGACTAAAGGTCCTTTTGGACCGGGAGCCCCGTTGTGCAGCAGTGTTGGTATGTGCACTCGAAAAAATGTGAACGTCTCACTGCGTTCAACTAGTATTTGAAGCTGTCATGACCTATCTTCTAAAATTAATCATGAAATTGCCTAATACTTCGACAATTATATCTCACAAAATCACGTAGACTGCACTATTTGAGCAAATTCCGGGAGTCAACAGTAGATGGGTATAAAATGGATCGCCCCCTACTTTCAGAATTATGTTGCAATTACCGCTAGGGTGACCGACCTCTCCCCGATGTGTACAAACAAATAGAGGAGTGAAATATAAACGACCAGAAGTTCTGTTCATTGTAGAGCGAGAGTGTCCGTCAGATCCATGCGCCAGGGCTCGATGCCAGAGGTGCTTTTCTTGGTATAGCACACATGCTTAAGCAAAGAACATTCCGTTGAGCTCTTTTGGCATGTGGTGCAATATGCTAACAATGAGCCAATGCATGTCGAGTCTTTTGACAAAGAGAGACGATTTAACTAGTTGGAAGATGAAAGAAGGGATGCAAAAGAGCATGCCTGCCTAATTTAGTAAATGCTGATGGAGTAGTCAGGCGTTAAGAACGAAGAAAAATCTTTTCTGAAAGGAAAAGGGAAAAGGAATGGTGTTTTAGAAAAAAAAATAGCAAAGTTGTTGATGCCCTCGAGAAGATGCAAATGAGTGTAATAATCTTTCGCAAAGATCGTCTGGACCGTGATCTGGAATAGCAAAGGTACGAACGCTTGACCATTTGCACATGTGTTGGACCGGAGCAACTCTGGATCGTTCAGATTGCATCAACATGCAGCAATGGAGAAACTGCATCTCTGTTCTTCATAGTGGCAGAGAAAAGATCGATGTTATGGACACGTGACATAAAAGATATTTAAGAGTACTACACTAGCATAGACACAGAGACGACGAAATGCTTGGATGTTCAATATTTTTTTTCTCGAATACGCAAAAGATTTGCGTATCATTGAATTAAGAAGAATAGTACAAATACACAAACGACGCACTTATAACGAGCGTCACCAGAGGTCTTACGGCCGTAGATCGGACCGTCCTAGCAAATAAAAGTGAGATTCGGTATTACATAAAGGACAACGACCATGGAAAGAGCGGCGCTACACACTACTAAGTGGCGCCGAGAGAGTCAAGTCCGACGTCCGAGAGGAGTGTTCCGCCGGTCCAATGTATGGCTGCCAGAAAATACCCATCCAGAGCATCAATCTAGCTTGACGTCAAGTTTCCAGTAATATTAAAGATGGCAGTTTGATAATACCAAATCAAACCTAAACAAAGGCTAGGAGCAGTTGCACACTGAGCGTCCACACGACGTATTGATTCAGGCTGCGTTCACTTCCCATCCCAATCCAAAATATTTCCTCTTCCACTCATCGCATCAAATCTTTCAACGTATGCATGGAGCATTAAATGTAGGTAAAAAAGATAACTAATTGCATAGTTTGTCTGTAAATGTCGGGACGAATCTTTTGAGCCTAGTTAGTCTATGATTGGACAAATTTTGCTAAATAACAACAAAAGATGCTACAGTAACTTTTCACCTACTTTTCGCGAAGTGAACACACCCTGATGATTCCCCTGTTCCGTCATCACGGTAACAATCCTTTAATAATATATCAACCTATAAAGAAAGAGAGTATAGATTAGTAGCTACTAGGACTAGAAACAGCTCCAAAGCTGAAACTGCAAGGATATTCCCGGCCTTATCAACTTGTCCACACTCGATTATTTTCTTCCTGGGACTGACACAGAAACTTTTGCTTATTGTTTAGGCTGTGTTTAGTTCTCAAAGTTGGGAGTGCGAAATTTACTGTAACGTAACTATAGCATTTCGTTAGTATTTGGTAATAATTGTCTAACCGTTGACTAATTAGGATCAAAACGTTCGTCTCATAAAGTACAACCAAACTGTGCAATTAGTTTTTGATTTCGTCTACATTTAATACTTTATACATGTACCGCAAGTTTGATGTGATGGAGAATCTTTTTTTTGCATGGTGCCAATTTCAAGAAGTTTGGAGGACCTAAACACATAGTGACCGAACACACCTCAGTGCCTCACACCGTAGTAACAGGGAAGCTTCAGCCATCAGGGCCTAGCAGTGACAGTGGCAGCTAGGTCATGCACAGCACAAATGGTGGCATGCATACATGGTGTCAGAGTAAAAGAAAAGAGCAACCCAAACAATTGGCACCACTTGTGCAATGCACACTCTGGCACTCTTTCACATTGTTGTTTGACCAACCTGCTCTTCAATTTTATATGGAAAAATGATAACCGTTGTAGTATACTAGGCTATATAATCCACTAACACGGACAGGGTTTTTTGCAAGGATTTCCCAGCCTAAGAACCAGCTCTGGAACAAGCTTCCAGCTGGGCGTGTTTAGATCTAAAAATTTTTGAAAAAAAATTTTGTAGCACTTTTCGTTGTTATTTGGTAAAATTTATCAAATCATGGACTAGGTTCAAAAGATTCGTATCGACATTTACAGACAAAATATACAATTAGTTATTTTTTTGACCTACATTTAATACTTCATGCATGCGTCTAAAGATTCGATGTGACAAGTACTACACATAAATTTTTGGGTCTTTTTGCCCATGTAAACAAGGGTGCGCGTGGCTACTTCGTCACGGTGGTTGCCATCGTCCTTGGGCTTCTCCTGGCCAGCGCCATTAAGGATGAAAACGGTCAGAAACGGTCAAAAACGGACTTATGATATAGAAAAACGAAAACGGTCGGTTCGGGATATTTCTACATTTAGCAATTAAAGAGTACAAAAAATGATTGAAAATGGTTGTGAAACCAATTGAAATTGACAATTTTTCATGTTAAAAACGGTTCATAATATAGAAAACGAAAACGGTCAATTCGGAATATTTCTGTTCCGTTTTCATCCCTAAGCGCCATAGCCGCCGGCCTCAACGTCGGCTTCTACAACAAGTCATGCCCATCGGCGGAGGCCCTGGTGCAGCAGGCGGTGGCTGCCGCCTTCAAGAACAACAGCGGCATGGCCGCCGGCCTCATCTGCCTGCACTTCCATGACTGCTTCGTCACATGGCCGAACATCTTTCAGACAACAAGCATCGTCTGTTCTTTTTGTTATAAAAAACAAACAATAATATGAAAAAAAACATAATGTGAAGGGGATCTTAGGCCGTTTTTAGTTCTGGATTTGGGGCACCCGAGTTGGAACAGTGCGCAATAAATGTGCACTGTAGCATTTCGTTTATATTTGGTAAAAATTGTCCGAACTTTGACTAATTAGGCTCAAAATGTTCGTCTCGCAAAGTACAACACAACTGTGTAATTAGTTTTTAATTTCATTTACATTTAATACTCCATGCATTTACCGATATTTTGATGTGATGAGAATCTTCTTTTTACATAGTAAAATTTAGGATAAAAATTAGGAACTAAAGAATGCCTTAAATGGATGAAGTCCAATCACATCACATTTATGTTTGTTTCGGTGCCGTCGAAGAAAATGTGAAGTGGATCTTAAATGGATGAAGTTAGCTCACCCCAATCACATCACATCACATCATATAAGAGTTATAGATTGTGATTCACCGTGGTAACAACCTTCAAACGAACAGTCCTACAGTAACGCCCCGTCTGTGAACAGTAACGGGTTCTATGAACAGTGTTATCCTGCAACAGTACGTGTCCTGTGAACAGTTCTGCCCCTGGTTGAAACAGTAACATGTTCTCCGTGAATAGTACCGCCCGGTGGCAACAGTGACACGTCTCGTGAACAAGTCCTCTGGTGAACAGTACCGGGTTCCCATGCTACCCTACCGGACCCGCAGCAACGTGCGGGGCCCGTCTAGTTTATGTTTGTTTCGGTGCCGTCGAATAGTGGTTGCCGACTGTCTCTTCTGGTCTGTCCGATTGGTCGGCGCAGGGACGTGGGTGACGTCACAGGGGGTCTCGAGCGCGCCAATGGGAGAGCGGTATCAGAGGCTAGGGTCGGGCGAGTCGGAGAACTTTATGCGTCTGAGACCCTGTATCGGGGCCTCGGCGAGGCAGAGAATCGATATGTTGGAGGTTGCTGACCGAGCCAGTCTCGGGCGAGACAGATAACTGCTTGCGGGTGACCCTGCTTAGTTTTAGTTGATGAAAAGGTTTTATCCATGATTTGGGTACCTCTAATCATGGTACCCGACAGGCGATTCGGGTGTTTCTTCTTCAACCGCCTTTGCTTTCTGGGCCACCTTCGACAGCCCGTCATCGGCCAATGGCCCAATCAGAGACGGAACCAGCGATTCTGACTAGGGGGGCTAAACAAATATGATCATATTTTTTAGTATGCTAAATATACGTAATTATATGATTCAACAACTTTTTAAATATTTTACACTATTTATAACCAAAATCATAATATTTGAATAAAAAATAGATGAAAATTGATATTTTTTAGCTGTAAATTCATATATTTATATAGGTATTAAAGAAAATTTACTGTGCTTGGGGGGCCCACAGCCCCTGCTAGCCCCCCTGGTTCCGTCTCTGGGCCCAATGCCACCGTCGGGCTGGGGCTCTCCTGGACGCCGAGGCCTTCGTTAGGGCCTTCGTCGCTGCCAATCGGGCCTAGGCCTCCGCCCGCGCCGCAGGAGCCTTCGCCTTCGGCGATGTTCATCGCGACCTTCGCCGCTTCTTCCGGACCTTCGCCTCCGAGCGGAGGCACCCGTCTCTCTCTTTTTATTTTTCCTGCACGTGGTTCATAAAAACTCGTTAACTGTTAGTTCTTCGAACTCTGACCTCGGCGGTTCGTAACGGTGTCCCAACAGAGAGTGTCCATCAGATCATCCATGAGCCAGGGCTCGATGTCAGAGGTGCTTTTCTTGGTATTTGTACAGGATAGCACACATACTTAGGGGGTGTTTGGTTTGGGGTGTTAAAGTTTAACAAACACTGTAGCACTTCGTCTTATTTGGCAAAAAGTTTCCAATTTTGGACTAATTAGGCTTAATAGATTCGTCTCGTAAATTACTCCTAATCTGTGTCGACATACATGCAATTAGTCTACATTTAGTACTACATGCATTTGAGGGAACATTGATGTGATGGGAGTTAAACTTTAACAAAACGTAACCAAACAGGCCCTTAAGCAAAGAACATTCCGTTAAGCTGTTTTGGCATGTGCTACAATATGCTAACAATGAGCCAATGCATGTCAAGTGTTTTGACAAAGCGAGACGATTTAACTAGTTTGAAGATGAAAGAAGGGATGCAAAATTAAAGAGCATGCCTGCCTAGTTTAGTCCATGCTGATGGAGTCGAGAGTCGGGCGTTAAGAATGAACAAAAGTCTTTTCTGAAAGGAAATGGGAAAAAAGATGGTGTTTTAGAAAGAAAAAAAAGGAAAGTTGTTGATGCCCTCGAGTAGATGCAAATGAGTGTGATCTTGCGCAAAGATCTTCTCCACCGCGATCTGGAATAGCAAAGGTACGAACGCTTGACCATTTGCACATGCATGTGTTGGACCGGAGCAACTCTGAATCGTTCAGATTACACATGAACATGCAGCAATGGAGAAACATCTCTCTGTTCTTCAGTGGCAAAGAAAAAGATCGATGTTAAGGACACGTAACATAAAAGATATACTACACTAGCATAGACACAGAGACGACCAAAAGCTTGGATGTTCAATATTTAAGATGGCATTTTGATTATACCAAACCTAAACAAAGGCTAGGAGTAGTTGCACAGAGCCTTTAGGGCGTGTTTAGTTCAGGGGCTGTAAAGTTTTTGGGTACTGTAGCACATGTGCAACTATAGCGATTGGTGTTCAATCATAGACTAATTAGGCTTAAAAGATTCGTCTCGCAAAATTCATGCAAACTGTGCAATTAGTTTTTTTATCTATATTTAATGCTCTATGCATGTCTCCAAACATTCGATGGGATGGGTTGTAAAGTTTTTGAATAGGAACTAAACACTCCCTTAATAATAGCAGAGGTATAGATTAGTAACTACTTGCTAGTATTCTCTCCGTACTAATAATTAATGTCGTTTTGGACAGCATTTAGCATACTGAGAAATGATTAATTAGGGTGAAGTACTGTACTACAAACAGCTCCAAAGCTGAAACTGCAAGGATTCCCGGCCTTATCAACAACTTGTCCACACTCGATTATTTTCTTCTTGGGACCGACAGATCCTTTTGCCTATTCTTCCGAGTCTACTACCCGTATCCATGGAACTTTATATTCATCCTCTATACGTCCTAGTCAGCAAGATTCTCTCCTCTATACTCAATTCTCTCGCACTCATCCATCCTCTATATCATCCTCTATCCACTCTATTTACTGTAGGACCCACTTGTCACTTTATCTAAATATATCTATGTGTGATCTAGTTTTGAAGGATTTATTGAGACGAATTTAATGGTGAAATCGAAATTTAATTTGGATTTTTGGTTTGTGAGTTATAACATTTTTTTTTCCTTTGTTTAGCTAGTGGGGCCCGCCACTTAGAGTATAGAGTAAGCACAGTACTACTCTAAATATAGAGTGAGAGAAAGGATAGAGTATCGTTTTAGAGTGACCAGTGTAGCAATTTTTACTCTATATACCGGAGGTCATAGAACAGTGACCGATGAACACGTCTCACAACGTAGTAACAGGGAAGCTTCGGCCTTGAGCCACATGGGGCCTAGCAGTGGCAGCTACTAGGGGTCATGCACAGCACAAATGGTGGCATGCATGCATGGTGTCAGATAGAAGAAAAGAGCAACCACCACTTGTGCAGTGCACACTCTGGCACTCTTTCACATTGGACCTGTTTAATTGCCCATGTAACCTAAAAAAAAGTTTGTACAGTACCTGTCACATCGAATCTTGCGGCACATGCATGGAGTACTAAATGTAGACGAAAGAAAAAACTAATTACACAGTTTAGTTGTAAATCACGAGATAAATCTTTTGAGTCTAATTAGTCCATGATTGGACACAAATTGCCAAATAAAACGAAAAGTGCTACAGTAGCCGAACCTAAACTTTTTCACCAACTAAACAACCCCATTGTTGTTTGACCAACCTGCCCTTCAATTTCATATGGAAAACGATAACCAATGTTGTACTATGGCCTTGTTCACTTCTCATCCCAACCCAAAATATTTTATCTTCCATCCATCACATCAAATATTTCGACGCATGCATGGAGCATTAAATGTAGGTAAAAAAGATAACTAATTGCATAGTTTGTCTGTAAATGTCGGGACAAATCTTTTGAACCTAGTTAGTCCATGATTAGACATTTTTTATCAAATAACAACGAAAGATGCTACAGTAACTTTTTACCTGTTTTTCGCGAGGTGAACGCACCCTAGGCTATATAATCCAGTAACACGGACAGGGTTTTTCGCAAGGATTTCCCAGCCTAAGAACCAGCTCTGGAACAAGCTTCCAGCTGATTGTCAAAATGAAGGGTGTGCGTGGCTACTTCTTCGTCACGGTGGCTGCCGTCGTCCTTGCGCTTCTCCCGGCCAGCGCCATAGCCGGCGGCCTCAAGGTCGGCTTCTACAACAAGTCATGCCCATCGGCGGAGGCCCTGGTGCAGCAGGCGGTGGCTGCCGCCTTCAAGAACAACAGCGGCATCGCCGCCGGCCTCATCCGCCTGCACTTCCATGACTGCTTCGTCAGGGTACGTGCTGCGTGCTTCCTTTTCGTCTTCGCTTCTGCATGCATTTCCATTTCCACTGCCTGTTTGCCCAGCGGCTATACTGGCTGAACGTCTGGTTTGTGCTCCCTGCTGAGATCGATAGGATTTCTTTGTATGCATCATGTACCTGTGTGTGTTGCACAGCTATTAATTTTTGCATAGTTCCTTTCAAAAAAAAATTACATAGTTCAGACTCACACATGGATGTTTATTATTCAATGTTTTTCGTGTGACGAAACAAGGCACGGTACATATTTCTAACCGGCTGATCAAGTGCTCCAGTTGGCACCCTCGGGGCCTGAGTTCGAACCCATATAGGGGCGAATTTACAACGCTAGAGGTGAAAAAACCCCCTCGTCTACCCTGCGTAAGCACAGATTTGTGGGCACCGGCCCACTCATAGGGTTATAGGCCCCTGTATGCAGGCGGGGTAACGGGGTTTGGGGTCTTCTCGACCTGCGTGAGAGATCTCTACCTTAAGCCGAAAATCCCGGCGGCTCCACCGCGGGTCGATTTTTTTAGAAGTAGTAATGGTGAAGTTTGTAAAGTTGTTATCACATGAGAAATATCACCTGTCATAAAAAAAAACCAGTGGTGCTATTTCCACATCACCAGTCCAAACAACTTTGGAATATTAGTCACTCTCTTTCTGTCATGAAATTAAATGAGACATCCAAACATTTTCAAAATTTGTCTGAAATTGTAAAGTATGGAGTATTATTAGGTGAAATAACTTCTCAATTCAGTTAAAAAGGCATCATTCGCATTTACACTTACCATGTTACTCTCTGTTAGTATTACCATTCCCATATATGGTAATCATAATATCTCCCGATGATTAAAAGAGAGTTATGCGTCTGCTTTGTCCGTATATCTTAAAATTCCTAGCTAGGATACTTTTTATTTCGGGACTGAAGGGCTATGAAAATTCTAAAAACATACAGTAGTAGTACTTTTTATATTTTTTTACATGGCATGTTTCCTACACTCCACCGTTTTACTATTTTACATAGAGGTACAACTAGCACCGATAATCAATGGATTTATTAAATGAGAATAACGAATACTTCCTCTGTCCTGGAAAAAGTTTGTAACGAAAGTCGTGTTGGTCAAACTTTTTTAATTTTAACTAGGTTTATAGAAAATACGTGCAACATTTATATCTCTAAATAAATTTATTATAAAAGTATATTCCACGATATACCTAATGTTACTAATTATGTACCCTAAATATTAACATTTTGTTAAATACATTTGATTAAAATTAAAAATTATTGACTTTTTAAAAAGCAGAATGACTCCTTTTGAGAACAGAGGGAGTACAGATCTAGCGAGAATTAGGTGGAAACTTCATTTACTAGTGCGAGCCAACTGTCACGTACGAGTCTTTCTTATGAACACGAGCACAAGGACGATGACCTTTATTAGGGGTGTTTGGTTTGGGTGTTAAAGTTTAATAAATACTGTAGCACTTTCGTCTTATTTGACAAAAAGTTTCTAATCTTGGACTAATTAGACTTAATAGATTCGTCTCGTAAATTACTCCTAATCTGTGTCGACATGCATGCAATTAGTCTACATTTAGTACTTCATGTATTTAAGGAAACATTGATGTGATGGGAGTTAAACTTAAAAAAAAAAAACAAACGCCTTAGTTGTTGCCGGTCGACATGCATGTGTCTACGGTATGGCAACGACGACACAAGCCAACAAGGACAGATGACCATGACCATATGCATAGTGCATGGCTACCACTGCACATATGCATCCCCTTGGTAAATATGCATGGCTACCACTGCACATATGCATTCCCCCTTGGTAAATAAATGTGTGTAGCCGGCAGGAAAATGCAGGTCCGATCCACATCGATCTCTAACCAGGCCTGGTTTGGATGCACCTAAAAGTTAGAATTTTTTTACTCTCTCTTCATCACATCAATTTTTAGGCGCTTGTATGGAGTATTAAATGTAAGTAAAAAAATAATTAATTACACAGTTTAGTTGAAAATCACGAGATGAATCTTTTAAGCCTAGTTGGTCCATGATTGGATAATATTTATCAAATAAGACGAAAGTGGTACTATTCATCGGGTTCAAAAAATTTGCAAACTAAATAAGGCCCCACTCTTCGAACGACAAAGTAAAAAATGACTAATACTCCCTCCGTAAAAAAAAGCCATTCTCGCTTTTCAAAATGTCAATAACTTTTAACTTTGACCAAATATATTTAACAAAATATTAATATTTATGGTACATAGTTAATATCATTAGATAGATCGTTGAATGTACTTTCATCATAAATTTATTTAAAAATATAAATATTACACATATTTCTTACAAACCTAGTTAAAGTTGAGAAAGTTTGACCAGCACAATTCCTACCGTGACTCTTTTTCTAAGACGGAGTAGTATGCATGCGGACAAACGCTACTGTCTAGTTATGGTCATGTGCAGTTTAGACGGACGACCATGCATATCACCATTTACGCGGTGTTTAGTTCCTCTCTAGATATTTTTCACCCCGTCATATCGTATGCTTAGACACATGCATAGAGTATTAAATATAGACGAAAAAATAACTAATTACACAGATTGTGATAGATTTGCGAGACGAATTTTTTAAAACTAATTAATCCATGATTTGATAATGTCATGCTACAGTAAATATGTGCTAATGACGGATTAATTAGGCTTAATAAATTGGTCTCGTGGTTTCCAGACGAGTTATGTAATTAGTTTTTTTTATTAGTATCCGAATACTTCTTTCGATATCCCATAAAATATCTGATTTGACACCCTAAAATTTCAGAACTAAATACCCCCTTAGGAAAGCGAGGAACGAAACAGACAGCAATACCATTTTTGCAGTCTTTCAAAAAATAAGGGGGGACATGTATCAGTTTTAGCACGCATGGGAGTAGGTTTTGCTTGGCAATAGTTATTGAACTGTTGGTGAAGCACTCCATGTCTACGTCATGAGCTATCATCATTCAAGCCTGGTTCACTTTGCAAAAAAAAATTTGAACCCGATGAATAGTACCGTTTTTGTCTTATTTGGTAAACATTGTTTAATCGTGGACCAACTACGCTTAAAAAATTAATCTCGTGATTTCCAACTAAACTGTGTAATAAGTTATTTTTTTTTACCTACATTTAATACTCGATGCAAGCAGCTAAAAATTACTGTGATGGAGAGAGTATGAAAAAACTTGAAATTTAGATGACATCTAAACAAGGCCTCAGATCGCTGAACATCTTTCAGACAACAAGCAACGTCTGTTCTTTTTGTTATAAAAAACAAACAATAATATGAAAAAAAACATAATGTGAAGTGGATCTTAAATGGATGAAGTTAGCTAACTCCAATCACATCACATTTATGTTTGTTTCGGTGCCGTCAAATAGCGGTTGCCGACTGCCCAACAACTGTACTTGTTGCACACATGTATCTCGATGGCTGTACAGTACTTGTTGCTGGTCCCAAACCTCCCACCCAGGCAGACATAGGAGTATGTACATGTATGGCAAGGACAAAGATAGAGATAGGCCCCGTTCACTTTCCAAAATATTTCCTCTTGTCATTCGTCACATCGAATCTTTGGACGCATCCATGGAATATTAAATGTAGGTAAAAAAATAACTAATTATACAGTTTGTCTGTAAAGGTCGAGATGAATCTTTTAAGTCTAATTAATTTATGGTTAGATAAATTTTGCCAAATAACAACGAAAGTGCTATAAGAATATTTCTTCTAAATATTTCAGATCTAAACACAGCCATAGATGACCTTGACCTTGACTTGTGGGCTTGTGGCTGGCAAGCAATTACTGCACTGCACTGCACATCGATGTAGACAGTCCTAAATGCGCAGTTAGATTGGAAAAGCATGTCAGATGCACAGCTAGTCCCTCCTCCCGGACGAAGTTACGGGAACTTTCTAAATTTTAAGTAGGTTTATAAAAAATACGTGTAATATTTATATCTTTAAATAAATTTATTATGATAGTATATTCAACGATCTATTTAATAATATTAATTATGTATTATAAATATTATTATTCTTTTATATATAATTGGTTAAAGTTTTTTAAAAAATTAACTTCTCAAAAAAAAAAGAATGATTTCTATTTTGTGATAGAGAGATTACTTCTCTTGGGCAGTTGGCAAAGATAGGCATAACTCTCGGTAAGGGTTTGATTGGATGCAAATGTATTGAATTCAATTCATATGTGTTGAAGTAGATTAGAATGGAATTTAGTTTACTTCCACCCTAATATATTTCAACGCATATAGATTGAGATGAATATATGTCCATCAACCCTCAAGATGACCAGTTGGGATCCCTGGACCATGGACCAACGACCATGCCACGTGCATGCACACCTAATAGTCCATCGCCAACTACTGCAGTATTTTTATTATTATTATTAGGGGTCTTCTTACCTAGGCCTTATTTAGATTGAGACAAGAGTTTGAAATTTTTTCACTCTCTCCGTCACATCAATCTTTGCACGCATGCATGAAGCATTAAATATAGGTAAAAAAATAACTAATTACACAGTTTAGTTATAAATCATGAGACGAATCTTTTGAGCCTAGTTAGTCCATGATTGGACACTAATTATCAAATACAAACGAAAATGGTACAGTTAGAAAAATTCTAACTTTTCACCGTCAAAACAAGCCCCTAGCTTGAACTACCAGCATGAATAGTCTTACATGCAATTTATAGAGATGAAATAATTCAGATCATGCATACATGTGAAAGAAAGTAAAATATCACGGCGGATGAATTACACGCACGTACGCACGCGCATCATTCATGCTCAACCAACGCAATATCGTGACGGATGACGCATGCATGCAGGGCTGCGACGGCTCGGTGCTGATCGACTCGACGGCGAACAACACGGCGGAGAAGGACGCGGTCCCGAACAACCCGAGCCTGCGTGGCTTCGAGGTCATCGACGCGGCCAAGACGGCGATCGAGGCGCGGTGCCCCAAGACGGTCTCCTGCGCCGACATCCTGGCGTTCGCGGCGCGGGACAGCGTCGCGCTGTCGGGGAACCTGACGTACAAGGTCCCCGCGGGGCGGCGCGACGGGCGGGTGTCCAGGGACACGGACGCCAACAGCAACCTCCCCTCGCCGCTCTCCAGCGCCGCCGAGCTCGTCGGCAACTTCACGCGCAAGAACCTCACCGCCGAGGACATGGTGGTGCTCTCCGGCGCGCACACCGTCGGCCGCTCCCACTGCTCCTCCTTCACCAACCGCCTCTACGGCTTCAGCAACGCCAGCGACGTCGACCCGGCCATCAGCTCCGCCTACGCCTTACTGCTCAGGAGCATCTGCCCCTCCAACACCAGCCGGTTCTTCCCCAACACCACCACGGACATGGACCTCATCACGCCCGCGGTGCTCGACAACAAGTACTACGTCGGGCTCACCAACAACCTCGGCCTCTTCACGTCGGACCAGGCGCTGCTCACCAACGCCACGCTCAAGAAGTCCGTCGATGAGTTCGTCAAGAGCGACAGCAAGTGGAAGAGCAAGTTCGCCAAGTCCATGGTCAAGATGGGCAACATCGAGGTGCTCACGGGAACGCAGGGGGAGATCAGGCTCAACTGCAGGGTCATCAACAACGGCAGCAGCAACAGCGCTGGATTCGAGCTTCGCATGACAACCGACTCTGCCCAGGAGGAATTAGCCGACACTGCAGCCAACTAGCAGGTAGTAGCAGCTATCTGCAGAGGATCTAGTGATCTTCTACTACTGTCTGCATAGCCACGGTGACGACGTTCTTCAGTATTGCGATGAGCTCTACCATGTCAGCTACTGCTCTTGACGTGCCGGAAATGAAATAAATATCTTCTGATCTGAACATATAAATTAAAAACATGGGGCAAGGTTTGTTCCTTTTTCTGTTTGTATGATTTTGGATTACCTGTGTGTAACTACTACCTACATTTCAAATTAGCACCTCAAGAATGAGCCGCAATGCGTACACCTCAAGAAAACTAATTAGCTATGAATGCCAACACTTGCGTTGAGTTGGAAATTAGAGCCTTAATAGCCACATTCCACCACGAGCAAGTGGCTAGGCTCCACCATAAAGAAAAAATGCTAATAAGTTCGTTGTACATGGTGTGTTCAAATGGAGCCTGTAAATGAATTCTCCATCCAGCAAGGCGTGTAAGGGAAAGATGTTTCAATATCTGCCTGCTGCCCAGCGATCACACCATAGAGCTTTGGGCACATGTTACCCAAGTACTGGACCTTGGAACTGTCAAGATGATAGGCCAGTCCCGTGCTGTAGTGGTTGCTCAGGTACACAATCTCTTTGAAAGGATGAAGCCCAAGTATGGTAATGTAAAAGTTGTCTGTGATCTTAGGCTTCACCGGTGGTTCTTTGTCGTCGCCGCTACCATCTTCGTGGCGGTTATCACCATGTTTTTCTTCCGGGCATCTATCATAATAGTTGATGTCCTCGAAAGACCAGGCTCCGCCATCATCTGGCTGATAAGAGTAGCCTAGACTCGCCATCGCCTTCTTAAGGTTGCTTCGATGCTTTAGCACCCACTTCATGTGATGACCAGAAGACGATTCGTGGAGGATCCATACCCGGAACTGGAACTTGTGGTCTAGTATCGCGCAGTACACCCCTTTCTTCGATCTTCCCAGGTAGCGTTCGTGATACCTGCTGCTTGGTCGATTTTTCACCGGCGGTTTAATCACCTGGTAGGCTGGTACTCATTGGTAGCCAGTGATATTCTGCAGAAGAAGTTGTTCCTGGAGTGCACGTAGAGTGCTCCGTGCCAATAGACACTGTAATGCTTCCTGGTAAGTGAATCAGCCCGCGCCATGTCAACCATGGTTCCCGCGGCCTCCCCTCGCCGGACAAACGACCTCTCCTCCCAGCGCCCCGTCCTCGACGAGAACACCAGTGTCTCGCACAGCGACGGCGGCCAGTCTGCAGATTTCGCCCTTGTTATTGGGTCGTCGTCTCGAGGCGCAAACCACCAGCTGGGAACGTCCGGCATCAAGAACACCTCGTAGTGCGGCGAGATGGCAGGGTCGAACGCCAGGTACGGGTACAATGGCAGTTTCTCCGCGCACGGAGGTGCGAGCCGAGGCAAGGGTGCCCACTGCCCACTGCCGCGTGGCAGGGTTAACCACACTTCTGCAGCGTAGCAGGAGGCCGTTGCAGTGGCCGACGACAAGGTCGTTCGGCGCGTAGCTGGTGAGGTCTTCGGAGAGCGGAGACTGCCGCTGCAGGGGCGCCCGTCGTCGTCGTGGCGGCACCGGCGCAGGAGAAGAACTCGGGCAGACCCAGCATGCGGAAGTTGATGAATATGCCGGCCAGAGAGAGCGGGAGGAGCTCGGCGCGCAGCAGCCTGTGCCCGTCGATGACGGCGTGCCAGGCCTTGCAGACGCAGCGGCACACGGCCAGGCTGCGCGGCGCCAGGCAGCGGAGCACGTCCGCGAGCGGCGAGCGTGTCCTCCATCTCCGTATCGATCGACTTCTATCTGTATAATTATAATGATGCAGGAGAAGCGTGGGAACAATGGTCCCGTTCGGCTGTGCTGATAAGCCGCCTGAAAATTTATGTTAGCTGATTTGTTAGGAGAGAAAAACACTGTTTCAGCTGAAAAAACAAGCTGAAAAGTACGGATTATAAACCAGAAATATGAGCTGCCCCACTTGGCTTGCTGGGCCGGCCCAACATCAGGCACGAGCACGACGCACGTATAGCTGCTGCTGCGGTAATTTTTCTGGCGCGAATCCTCGCTGCCTTGGCGCCGGGCTCACGTTTTTGGCGCGAGCGGTGAAGGTCGTGCGGCAGCGATCGGTGAAGGTCGTGCGCCGAGCTCAGGTTTCTGCCTGTGCTCTCCATCGGCAAGCTGGTGCCACAATCTCTACAATCGTATCGTCTATTGCTCTCCATCGGCAAACTGTCAAACTGCTTCTTCTAATTCTTTTGTTTTTTTTCCTCCCTTATTGTGTTGTGCTTGAATTAATCGATTGAAAGAAGAGTGATATGGAAGCTTGAAGGAAACATCAACTTGCTTGCATCAAAATAAAATTTGCAGATTTAAGATGGAAGAAAATAGGTGTGTGATGTCATGATTGATTCTTTTTATTCATTTATTTAGGGTATAGATTTTAGTTGTTCGATTCGCCGCCTAATATCATGTCATCTTTATTTGTTTTCTTGTAGGGAGGGCTTGCTTTCTTGTCTCAATTTGGCATGTCGAGCTGCCAACCATCCAAAATGCACCTTATTAGACTATCTCCAATAACAACACCCAAAATACAAGACCCATTCCACCTTTGGGTAGCACTATAGGCAAATGGTTCAATACACATTCGACATCTTCTCCAACAATATGACCCAAAAGAGAATCCTTTCTGTAAATGGGTTTCCAGGAGAGAGGATACTCATATTTAGGTTGTGCCTCTCAGGCAACCCAAAATGGGTCTTCTGTATAGGTAGTCTGTTGGAGGCCAATTTTGGGTCTCTTGCTACCCATTTTGGGTTTGGGTGCCCATATGGGTCACTTATTGGAGATAATCTTAGTAAACAACACACTTGACATGCTCAGCAAGCAAGTTGAAGAAGAAATGAATGGTGTTACAAGCCCTATAGATCCCATCATCGCTCCCACCAATGTTACTCTGCCTAATAAATTGTTGAGTACAGCAAGCCTAAAGAAAAAAGAGGTGGAAACTAAAACCTCGAAGCGCAAAAGAACTTGGCTTGACAAGAAGCGCAAGTGTGCAAAAAGGGGAGGTAACAAAAAAAGAAACAGTACAAAGGTGTGTAACAAGAAATAAGAAAAAAGTTCAAAGGTTTGTGACAAGAAAAAAGAAAAATGTTCAAAGGTATCTGACAACATAAAATATATCAGATTAGAATCTTTAACTGTATTCGCTACAAAAAGTTTCAATTGTATTTAACTATTTGATTCTCTTCTATCTGATTAGGAGCAACAAACTACAAAAGTGTCAGTCGATGGTGGCGCAACACTACAAAATGTATGCCGGAACCATCCATCTTTACCTCAGGAAGAGATCTCTGAATCAATAGTTTCTCTCAACTATTGAAGGTAATATTTCAAAGTAATACATTTTTTCTCCGAATCATACATGGTCATTATGTTGAATTATTTTTCTTCTATTTTTTAGGGAGCAATGACAGATGGTGTTATTGGTGAATTCTAGTAGTACAGATTATGTCCCCTCTGCATTTGTCCTGCAATGACAGATGGTGTTAAGATAGTTTTGGTTTTGTGGTTCAAGTGTAATCAGCCAAAGGGAGCTTGCAGTAATATGCATCATTTTGTGCATCTTGATGAAATTACAGTAACCAACAACATCTTTTGTGCAGCCATATGAAATTGCAGTAACGAGTGACATCTTCTGTGCATTGCATTCACAATAGGATTTCAAATCAATTTACAACACAATGGCGATAACTAGTCACAATTTACAACAAATCAATTCACAATAGCATCTTCTGTGCATTGCATTCACAATAGCAGTAACCAGTCACAATTTGGTTGCTAGCACTAGCACTTGAACAATTTACAGAAGGGATTCCCTTTACAGAACTGATAGCAATTACAGTCTCCTATCAGTCCTTTAAAGTCCACCGATGAGCCTGACCATAGGGCGGCAGGGGCTGCGGCCACGAAGCCGGGCGTCACGGTGGCAGAGAGGGGGGGCGCTGGTGAGGTGGGGAACTCCGCCATCACAACCAGCCACGGGGCGGTTGCGTCTGCACCGCGCTCGGTGGAGGGCGGGGAAGGCCGGTGCTCGTGAGGTGAGACCTCTGCTGCCGGCACTGACGCTGAGGACGCCGGATCAGGGAGGGGAGGGCAGTGGAGCGCTGGCGAGGACCTCCGAGGGGAGCGCCGGTGAGGACCTCCGACCGTAGCTAGAAGGGGAACGCCGAGTTGCCGACCCGGACCTGGGAGGAGTCTGTGGCGGAATCGAACTAGTGGACCAAGGGTCGCTAGCAATTGGGCTGATATGGGTCAGGTTACAGGCCTGTGAGATTAGTTTGTTTCCTTGGCTCACGGTTGGATAGGAATCGGATGGTTCCCAGCCAGCAGTATTTTTCTCTCACAAAAAATCAGCTAGCAGTATTTTCAACCAGCCAAATCAGCCCAAGCGAACAGGCTGCTGTTAGGCTCGTATAGCATACATCGATCATGATTAGGTCTTGATCTTGAGAATCGGAATCTGGTTCCGTCTTTTATCATTCTCTTTCAAAGGATATATATCACACCATCCATTATTGTATTCTGCATTTTAGTAGAAGTATATAATTGTTTTCTTTAAAGATATATTTGATTTTTTTAATTTTCCATACAATAAACTGTCACATCATTGCAATAAAATAGATAAATCCTAGAGGTTCCCTACAAAACCAAACAAACATATTATTCCCAATGGTCTAGCAATGGTGAAAGATGCCTTTAATTCGTCATAGACAATTTGTAGTAAAATCCAGTCAAATTATACTCCCTACAAGACGTTTTGGCTTTTAAAGATACATGGATTTTGCTATGCATTTAGACATACACTATATCTACATACATAGTAAAAACAATGTATAAAAAAACTAAAACGTCTTATAATTTAGAATGGAGGGAGTATTAGAACTCAATGATCAGAATAAGTATGTAAGTTGCTATATATTGCCAACAGATGGTAGACCAGCTGGCCAAGGACTCTGGTTGGCACCCTTGTGGCCTAGGTTCGATCCCCACGGGGCGAATTGCAGTGCCGAACGTTAAAAAAAACTCCTCGTCTGCCCCGCGTTACGAGGTTCAGGGGGTTTTCTCGGACTGGGTGAGAAGTCCTCATGCTATCCCCCCTCTCCCGGCAGTCCGTGTTTTAAGTTTCTATATATTTTTGATAATATAATATCACTATACATTGTCTGTAATATTATAACATGTGTTCCGTTTTCCATTTACCAACCGAAAAGACCAACATACATCACAAACACACTGAAGAGTAGACTGTATATTATGACTAGGATAGAGTTTGTTACGATTATGATCCCATATGTTAGTTTGACCCTCAGGTCATGTGAACTCTGTATATAACACCAGAGAGGCTTAATGCAAAATCTAATTCCGTCCAATTCTATTCCTCCTATATATGAGATATGACACCCAGAGCTGCCTTCTCCCCTCATTCATTGGACTTAGAATGATCTAAGGAGCAAGAATGAGAAAAAATGAGTATCATTTAGCGAAAGAACACCTGGGCCGATCAGCCCACTTGTCTAAGTGGGTCGACCCTAGGATGAAAGAGGATGTCACATTAGGTTTTATCACATTACCACGAAGTCGAGATCATGCTTCCTCCCGTGTGGGAGGATGACTCTCCTCTATAAATACTTATTTTGCATCTTCAAGATAGAGTACATGAATTCTTTGTTGATAGTCACTAATAAATGCTTAATCCCACCATCAACATATCGGTAAAGTGAAGGTGAACTCAACTTCATAGGAGTATTTTATTTTTAAATAATATGGTTCCATTTGTATATGAAAATATGTGAACATAGATACCAAAGCAAGTTGAATGAGCAAAGGATGGCCTGGCCAAAGTTCGTCCATGTCATCAATCCACACCACAAGCCAGAAACACACTTTGGAATGATCGAACACGTTGGTTGCAAGTCGGTTTGATCCTATGGTTGAGGTGAGGTCCCACCATTGCATGTTAAGATAGCCAGAGTCGATGGGATCACCTTGGATACTAGTCAACCGCCACCGAGGAGATCTATGAAGCCTTGGATCGGAGGACGATGGATCTAAGAGGTTGCTTGACCTCCTTATGGTTCAACCAACTCCACCTGTCTGTTAGAAATTTAGGCAAATTTAGTAGCAATTTAATCCAGAAAATAATAAACAATATGTTTATGACGTCATATATGTGCATATGTGATCTAAGCATGAATAGCATGTAGATGATACTAACTAGCAATATATTGATCCAAAACCTTACTGGATAGCGAGCAATGGAAACATACCCAGCGACAGAGCTGGATGCACTAGTCGACATAGTGCCTATCGGTGCAGTCGTCTCACTCAATGCAGTGTAGAAAGGAAGTAGCGCCGATCACCAGAGAGCCTTCGCCGTGCGCCGGGAAGAAGACTGACAAGACCCCCGGGAAGAAGAAGATGTAGTGAGTAGTAGTGTCGTCAGCGACACTCCCCAAAAATGTGATTGTCGTCCTTCACCCGGGCAGGTGAACCCAAGGGCAGCAGCATTTCAGAGGCCTACTCTTCCGGACCTTGTGCATACAAGGTCCAGGACTAGGAGAACTATGATCAACGAAAGCTGTGGTTTTTGCAAGTGTCGAAGCTAAATGAATGGATGATGGGATCAGACTTTTATATCTCATAGCCAGGCAAGACGAGCAGACATAGGAGATCAGGAGACGGGAGAAACGTCATAGAATTAACATTCATAGGAGAAACTCCCATTGTCATTAGAAATATTGGAAACTCCTTCCGAAACTCCCATATTAACCAGCGTTAATAAGAGAAACTCTGAAACAACCAGCCAAAACTCCCATATTAACCAGCGTTAATAAGAGAAACTCCTATACTTACTCGTCTTAAGTGGCAAAACATCACAGGCAAGACATGCCATGCATGCTTAGCATCCTATCACAATTCCGTATGGTATTAAACTATCACATGCACATTATTTATAGGGCCCTTAGAATTTATTTAATATATTAAATATTATGTGGGCTAAGCCCATAATATATCTAACAATCCCCACCAAATCCTAGGGCATGCAATAAATAATCTCTAATCCACAGTTCTTTGATATACCAGAGTTTTGGTGGAGATTGTAAAGTTGAACATCCACCAAAAATAAGGGTTACACACATTCACAACTGAATAATGGACTATGCATTGAATTGACAGTTTTGTGCAAAATGAGTTTCACCAAAATTCTTTTCTAGTACTAGGCTACTACAAGCATCCCCTCTGGTTGAAGCATATAAGTCACACTTCGAGGCCTTTCATGAGTATCTAGAGATTACCCACATTTCATAAACTATGACTAGCAGTCAAACTCATATAGGTGTGTTCCTTCTAGGATGTTCTGTAGGACAACATCCCTACTTAAATAAGCTACTCGGAACACATTAAGGAATTAACCAACCTACCATACAACATAGGAGAAAATAGTGCATCTCAAATGATTTGGATCTTAATATAAGGGATTTCTCCATCAACCACTAGCTTGTTTCACCATCCTACTTCACGGGATCTCTGATCATATAGGATAGGTTACCACTATGGAATGACTTTAAGTGGGTCTCAAGCCCAACTCCCTCAATGTACCTTCTATCACATTGCGTGATAGACCCTTGGTAAACTGATGAACCAGATTCTTAGATGTGTGGACATAGTCCAACGCTATTACTCTGGAGTTTCTTAGTTTTCTGACAGATTTTAACTGTCTCTTCACATGCCATGTAGACTTCATGTTATCCCTAGAACTGTTCACTTCGATTGTAGCAGTCTGATTATCACAGTTCATGGAAATAGCCGGTATTGGTTTTTTAACCACCGGTAAATCCATAAGAAGTTCACGAATCCACTCAGCCTCAATGGAGATAGTATCTAGTGCTGTGAGTTCTGCTTCCATTGTTGACCTTGTTAAGACAGTCTGCTTGCAAGACTTTCATGAAATAGCGCCACCTCCAAGTGAGAACACATATCCAATTGTGGCGTAAATCTTATCAGCATCAGATATCCAATTTGCATCACAATAACCCTCTAGTACACTCGGATACCCGATATAGTGAATGTCATAGCTCATAATCCCTTTTAGATAGCGTAATACCCTCCTAAGAGCATGTAACACCCCAGGTGTTAGGCTTGCATTTGGCACTTGCATTGCATGAGCCTAAACATCATTTGTTCATATATGAGCATGGAACATATGTGATGTACTAGTGAAACATATGGAACATACTAGTGCAACATGTGAAACATGTGTATATAGAATGTGCTTGAAACATCTCCTTGAAACATATGCAACATACCTTGTTATTCTGTGTTTCAACATGTGTATGTTTGGTGCTCATGCCTAACAATGCAAGTGAGTGTTGATGTCACTTCTTCATGTGTCTCACATCATTCTCTATCTATAGTGATCCCTAGAAAAGTTTCATGAAGTTTGGAATCAAGAAGTCAAATGAAATGATAAGTCATAGCCAAGTTGGAAATTTTGAAGGAATGAGTCATATCTTGCTTGGATTGTTTTGTTTAGAGAATGAGAACATATGTCATCAACCAAGTCTTGCAACCTTGACCAAACAACTCCAATTGAACCCTACAACAACAGTTATGAAAGGCTCATGTGGAACAAGTGACAAGAAGATGCCGCAAATCGGTCCCGAACCTCAAAACTAGGGTTTCTTCCGACGCGGTGTTGACCGAAGTGAAACTACTATTTCTGTTTGAGATATGAAGTTTGACCTTTAATGAAAGTTGGAGTTTAGTTTGTATGCAACAAACTTTGTTTTTGGACCACGTCCCGATCCCACCCTGAAGTGCTATCAAGCTGATCACATTGCAATTTTGACTCCTCCGGTGCAACCCTACTGTGGGAATTAACATCTCGCAAACCAGTGGAATTTGACTGAGCTCTTGTAAGCAATGTTGTAGTACTCTCATAGCCCTACACAGCGGTATAATTTTTTGGACGAATTGTGAAATGGTTTAAGAGATAGAGGTGAGATTAGAAGAGTGGCAGACTCGTAAATACGTCGCTTTTGGATGGCGTTTTGGACACGCTGAAACTTGGTGGCCGACATCGGAAAGGACCGAGCACCGTGTGGCCTCCATGCCCGTGCATGAGCGCCACCTACCCGGGCTGCTCTGTGTCGAGGGGGAGAAAAAGGGGATCGAGCCCGACCCTTCACTCGCTTCCTTCTCTTTTCCTCGGTCTATTTCTCTCTCGCTCTCTCGTGCCTGACGCCATGGCCGAGTCGGGCTGGAGCTCGCTGTTGCCGTCGCCCCTCCTTTGCCCCTCCTCTTCCAACACCAGCCGACCCTATCCTCCTCCCTCCTGCCGCTGTTGTTGGCTACCGTCTGCCTCCTTCGTCGTCCTGGGCCACTATCTCACCGGAATCATGCCGGCCTCCTCCGTCCCCTTCTCTGTTTTCCGTCGTTGTGAGGAAGAAGGACCATCTAGCGAGGCAGAAACTCCTTGTTGTGTTCACTTTGCAAAAGTGCTAGAGACAAAGGATTTACATATAGGGGCTTACATGAATTGTGGAAAGTTTTGTGTTCACTCTGCATAATGTTTTCTCTTTTCTTTTTTCGGAATTAGTATTACATTTAAATGGCTGAACTTCAAAAATACATAGTAATTGGTAGAAAAATCATAAAATAGCAAATGAGGACTTTTTGGAATTCTTGTGAAATTGTCTATGCAGTGGATCTATAATATGACATGTTTTAGTTTAAAGTTTTAGCTGTAAAAATATATTTATGCAACTAGGTTTTGAATGCTAGTTGGATCTGTTATTTTTAATAACTGTAAATATATAACTCCAAATGAAGTGTAATTTTTGTGGAATGTTACTCATGTGATGTATGATGTCTAGTAAAAATTACAAGATTTTAGGCTTGATAGTTTAGGAGCTATAAAAATAACAAATGTTATGTGCTGCTTTGCTTCTATTCTGGACAGTTCTGCATGTATGCATTGTTTGGCTTAGTTAAGTTATGAATCATGCCTTGATGACAACAAATGAGTTGTAGTACTTTTCTTAATCTTTTCAAAAAGCTAAAGAGCACAATTTTTGGCTAAGTATATGTTTAACTATAGTAGTCTAAAGTTGTGTAGCTGTTTCTGTCCAATCCCAGACAGGGTTGCCTTGTTTATAATGTGTGACCTAGTTAGTAGCACAATTAGCTCTAGATGTTTATAACAAAAATTTTCACAACTTGTTAAGCTTTCTAAAAAGTCCAGAACCATAATTATTTAATTTGTGAAACTCAAGTTATAACGGTTTAAAGTGGCATATCAGATTCTGTCCATATTTTGGACAGAGATGCAATTATTTAATTAATTGACCATATTAACTGTAGAATCATCTTAATATGATTATAAGAAATTTGTAGGTAACTTTATAAGCTTTCAATAAAGTTAAGAATCATGTTTGTTGGAGGTATAGAACTCCAATTATGCTTCTCTGAAGTTCCTATAAGTTTTCTGTCCATAGTTGTGCCTCTGCTGTTTGGGCTGCATGTGTAGTTTTACTTGTGCAACTAGTTTCATGGTGTAAATGATGTTTACTGTGGTTTTCGTAAATACAGAAGTTGTAGATAATTATCTTGTCTTACTTGTGTTAAATTTTCATGATCCCAGGTCTGATAGTTTAGGAGTTGCATGCTTGATAAGTCTACTATCAGATTTTGATTGCATTCCGTGCAGACTTGAATGATTGGCATGTTTGGTCATGATAACTTGGGAATCATGCTGAGATGATTAAAGATGAAATGTAGATAAGTTCTTAATCTTTCTATAATGTCTTATTTCACATCATTTGGATTTGTAGAACTCTAGATATGATTAATTTACTCAGCTACTGCATGTATGTCCAGAATTGCTGAAAAGACATGAATGCTTGGTTACTTTGCTTGCATGTTGCTAAGTGTGATTCATGTCCTTGGTGATGAAGTTAGTACACCTGAGGCTTTGTAAATCTTGTGTTATGTTTGGTATTGCTTTCCTCGCTATCTTAGCATGATAGGTTATGTGATGTTTATTTAAGAAATGTGAAGTGCTTATGTGTATTTAGCGTAACTTTGTACTTGCCTTGATTAGTGTGTGATGCATCATCTATTGCATTCCCATGTATTTATACACTTGCATCTTGCATCTCATTTAGGTACGCTAGATGCACCACGTGAAGGACGTGATGTGGAGCTAACCCGAAGATGGTGTTGGTGGATCCATCCCGAAGATGGAAGGATCGGACAAGTGCTAGCATGGGGGATGCTTGGCAAGCGAGTTTCATCTGACAAACACTGACTTGAGTCAGATCCCAGGCAAGCCCCGGAGCATTATAAGCCTCCTACCTTTAAAGCAATTAATTCTATATATGTTATAAGTATTGTTGCATTAAGTGGTAGGAGTTGGTTGGAAACCCTTGCTTCATTTATATCATTCCTTGTCCAGATATATGAATCCTTGAATCCTACATAGACTAGGATCAAGTAGATGCTTAGCCCTGCTTTAAGCGGTAGAAGTCAGGTGATTTCCTGTTACCTGCGAGATGTAGGGATATTCATATATGGCACGGTTGGCTATATTTGCTATCGTGAAAAAGAACCATGTGCTAATAATATAAAAGGAGACCGGGCGGGATGACGATAGTGAAGCAACAAGGCATGGAGGTCTTGGGTGTGGATCTATCCCTGTCTGAGTCGTTTAAGGACCGATTTGTTGTACGTCCTTGAGTCATGTTGAATGCAGTCTAACACTTAGTTGGCTAGATAAGTCGTTTCGACCGTGAAGTCGAGTAATACAGGCCGGGAATCGAAGGGTAGGTTGCATCTTGAAGGTAGTAAGGATGTGCTTAGAAACATTAGCATAAGATCAAGGGGGGGGTTAAAGTCCCTATCATCCTGACAGAGTGTTGCCCTTGGGGACGCGGCATCAGTCGAACACGCGCTTTCCTGAATGGTACCAAAGGTGACCTGAGCAGCCCTTGCCAGGCGTGTCTCGGTGAGTGTTAGAAATACCCCTCCAGCTGGATAGGAACTCGATTTGAATCGCTGTCGCTCTCGGTTAGTGAGCACTTGACTTGAGCAGCGGCAATGTAGATTCAATTAAATTGAACGAATGGTTAATTAGATGACGATATAAAGGTTGCCTCAATTTATACCTGCTATGGTTAATATTGTTTGCTCCTAATAAAGTGAGTGCTCTAATACAGGTTCTAATATAGATGACAGGTTAATGATAATTAACTTGATGCTTAAGCATTAATGATTACTTATCTATATTAAGATTTTATGCAAAATGTTGTCAAGCTAGCCCACTTTATATCAGCCTTGCATGATCCTTGGTGTCATTTTATTTCTGGTTTTTGACGGGTAAGTCTAGCTGAGTACCTTCTCATACTCAGGGTTTTATCCCCACTTGTTACAGGTTGTGATGTATCATGGCGACTGCAAGAGTTGGTTGGCTCCTGCCGTAGTGGCGGAGTGTGATCATGGGCATGATCCTTCTTATTTATCTTGTCTCTAATGCTTTTGTTGGAAGTCGACCTTAGAACTGGCATGTATTTGAAATAATATTAATGTTAGTTTTAAATTACTTTGCTTCCGCTACCTTCAATATAAGTTGTAATAACTATGTTGAACTCCGATGTATATTGGATTACTTGGAAAATGGATGTAACATGTGACTTGTTATGTTGAATCACTATGATCTTGGATTGTATGTTGGTTGGTTTGAAATTCCTCGTGATTTCATTGGACTACCGGAGTTATATGGGCTCAAGTGCGAGAATTTGATCACTTCGGTGATTGTTTTTGTACTTGTGCTCTTATAATTTGAACGGTTCTGTGACAGAGCATGTCAATGATCACCTCCTGGATTTGAAATAAACCGCCTGAGTTTGCTCATAGCAAATGAGATGCCAAGCCTCATTGGACTAGCTAAATACATAAGCGAGCCAATAATTTAAGAATTTCTCAATTGATCTCGCGCTATTCTATGATTTTTTCCTTAATAGCACACTTGGGTCATAAGGAGTTGGAGAAGGTGTGCTGTCACTATATCCAAAGCGATTCAACACCTTTTCCACATAGTGGGATTGCACAAGAGTTACCCACCATTTTCTTCTCTAAGTAGCTTTATGTTAAGAATAACATTAGCTTCTCCCAAATCTTTCATTTCAATTTCAATGTTACTCGACAAGAAGTCTTTCACTTCCTTGATCACATTAATATTATTTCCAAAAATTAGTATATCATCCACATATAAGCACAAGATCACACCTTCTCCTCCAACATACCGATAATATACACATTTATCAGCTTCATTCACAACAAAGTCGGCTGATGTTCAAGTTCTGCCAAACTTCTCATGCCACTGCTTAGGAGCTTGTTTTAAGCCATACAAAGATTTCAATAACTTACACACCTTCCCCTCTCGACCTCTCGCTACAAATCCTTTCGGCTGATCCACATAGATCCCTTCCTCAAGCTCTCCATTCAAAAAAAGTTGTCTTAATGTCCATTTGATGAACGAGAAGACCATATGGGGCAGTCAAGGAAAGTAGCACTCGTATAGTTGTTAGATGGGCAACTGGTGAATAAGTATCAAAATAATATTCACCTTCCTTCTGTGTATAGCCCTTTGCTACTAGCCTCGCCTTGTACTTCTCAATAGTACTATCAGACCTAAGCTTTTTCTTGAACACCTATTTACATCCCACAGGTTTGCACCCGTAAGGATGATTAACCACCTCCCAAGTTTCATTAGACATAATAGAGTCTATCTCACTCTGAACAGCTTCCTTCTATAAGTTAGCATCAAGAGATGAATATGCCTCTTTTATGGTCTTAGGAGTGTCATCTACAAGGTATATAATATAGTATTCACCAAAAGACTTTGCAGTCCTTCATCTCTTACTCTTTTGAGTGACTATATTATTATCCTCATAATTTTTCACATGGGTTTCAACATCAGCGTGTATCACTGGTTCATTCTTCTCATGAAATGGAATAGACTCATGACTAGAAGTGCTACATGTATTTTTCATAGGAAACTCATTCTCAAAAAATATAGCATCTCTAGATTCCATGATAGTACCAACATTCACATTAGGCACTCCAGAATTTATTATTAAAAATCTATAACCCACGCTATGAATAGCATACCCAAGAAAGACACAATCAACGGTTTTTGGTCCAAGCTTTCGCTTCTTGTTAATTGGCACACTCACCTTTGCCAAACAACCCTATGTTCGTAGGTAGGAGAGATTTAATCTCTTCTTTTCCCATTCCTTGAATGGCGTAATTTCTTTATTTTTAGTGGACACTCTATTCAGGACATGACATGTTGTCAATATCGCCTCTCCCCACCATTCCCTAGATAGTCTTGCTGTCTCTAATATGGCATTAATCAACTCAGTTAAAGTGCAGTTCTTTCTCTCTACAATCCAATTGGATTGTGGTGAGCATGGTGGTGTTTTCTCACGAATGGTCCCATGCTCCGCGCAAAACTCAGAAAAATCATTTGAGAAATATTCTCCCCCGCGATTAGTCCACAATCGTTTGATGTTCTTCTCTAATTGATTTTCTACTTCAGCTTTATAGATCTTAAAATAATGCAATGCTTCTGTCGATGGCAGAAAGCGACAGGTAGCCACTGGCACACGCAGCAAGCCAAGAGAAACCACGCGGAGTAGATCCCGAGCTGGATGGTCGTGACTGAGGGCGTGCTAGTCAATTTGATCCTGTAATTGACAAGGAGAGAAAGTTGATCAGTAATTTTAGGTGGAACATGCCGGTGTTTGTCCAAACAGTTTCAAATATATAGCCAAGTGGCCAACATGATAAGGGTATCGACTAAAGAGTCGATATCTAGCATGTTCATGATGTAATGTAAGTAAACAAGCATATCGGCAATTATTATTTTCTTAGTTGCATAATTCTAACTTAGCTGATGATCACGAAAGTATGCGAAAGATGTAAGGATAGCCGTGTAAGCGAACGTGTGAGAGACATACTAGCTTTTAACCAAGATAAAAATAAGTAAAAGCATATAAACAGCCAATACATCCTCAACAAAACAGGCTATCGGCTAAATGGCCGATTCCAGTGATCGTGTCACACGGCATAAGATCACTCATATGTTGGATACAAATAAATCTACAAACAACTAGACTAATTCTATTATACCATCAACAAATTGAGTCATCTGATGCAGCATTGACAGTAGGACCCTAGATCAGAGGCAAGCGGTAGACAGATCTACTTAAATCACAAAGGAGTCGTGAAGGCATGTCACACGTGTGGAGGCTCGGGCCATCGGCTAAATAGCCGATGGGGACATAGCGGGTGGTTGACGCCATGCTCTTCTTAACAGATAGATCTATTGACCACCAATGTCCATTCTGACATGTTATCAACAGGTCAAGTCGGTGGATGCAGCATTGATAGCAGAGTTATATCGGATACTGACGGTCAATGAACCTCCTAGTAGAACACAACTTCAAACACCCACCATGTATGATCAAGATTGAGATAGATTGGTCATTAAAATAGGATCTAACAGCAAGAATTAAATTCAACTATGATAATAATCAGCAGACGATAGATCAAAATAGATATGATCAACAAATCTCAGTCTAGATTGGGCAATTGGTGATATTATGTTAAATAGTAAACTATTTGACACAATATCGATAACTTTGATTAATACCAACATTTACAAGAGATCAGTTGTCTGTTGCAGCCTTGTAAGAGATCAGTCGTTTGTTGCAGCCTTACAAATAACAATATAGATCGATAACTAACTTATACCGCGACTTGCAAGAGTTCAATCATCTGTTGCTGCCTTGCAAGTAACAATATAAGTCGTGATGGATACTCACAAATAAGCCAGAAGTCAAGTCATCTGATGCAGCCCTGCTTGCCCAAAGAACTCGTCGAAATCTACTCTACTCCTATCCTAAGGGGTGGCCTGAGCCAAAAATTAAAGGTACTTGATTTGGTTGATCGATGAGAGATGTCTATTATAATAGTCGGGGTTCAATATTTATACCCGAGGCTTGACTATGAGTCCTGGTCAAATAAGACCAATCTTCAAACTTGGAAAAGAAAACAAAACCTCCTAATTTATAATAAATTGGACCTCAATCTTTCCCTTCTATGAAGTCTGACGTGTCTTCTCGCTCTATGCCTTGCTGATCCTGCCGATAGGGCCCACTTCCTTGGAATGATGTTGTTTTCTTTATCTAGTCTCTGTCAATTGGGCACATCCTCTTGAGGTGACGATGTCACCTTGATTGATGGCAACATTGGTTAGCTGACCTCATTGAATATTTTAGCTTTTCTTTGACAAATTTTGACCTCAGGGTCCTTTCCTTTTGAACCAAATTTTGGTGTCAACACATGCCCCCAATTTTGGGATAAAATGATTTTATTCCAAAATTATTTCTTGTGACCATTGTATGTGTTGCACTTCTAATCATTTGTACTGATCTTTATTCTTTTCAACTTCTGATGGTGATTGTTGGATCATCTCTTTCCCCCTCTTTGATCCTCCGAGCTACCTCCAACTCATGCTCTATAGCCAACCTTTTGATACTCTGGTTAACATCATGTTCCATTGTACACAACTCCTTCTACCATTGCCGACTGCTGCACCAGTGATCAACTCTCTGGATTGAATGTCTTTCTTATTAAGATCCCAAGCTTGGTTCATCAGCTAATTTAGCCTCTAATCAAATTTTAACTGATTAATCCCAAGGCCTACCTCCGGTCGCGCGTGAAAATGCAAAGTCGAGTTGGTACCCTTTCAAGTCCGTGACTTGGAATCGAACAACCATACAAAGGACTCCAGTAAATAAAATCTCAGGTCCGCGTGCCTGCAACCACTGCATTCCTATTAGGCCATGTGTGGTTTCCTCGATCCTTAGGATGGTTTCTCACCTTCCATTTACTAATTTTAAATCCATGTTGCTCGAGAAAATCCATCAGCGTCCCACTTTTGTCTATAAATACGTTCCCCAGGGGGAATTTAGGAAGCCACATTTGCATCTTGCCTTTGCTTTTGCCACTGTGCAACTTCTTTTCTTCCTCAGATCCCAATCTGTCCTTCACAGATCAATGGATCACGGCAAGCGCACAGTTGGTGATCCCCAGAAGAGAACCATCCTCCGCGCCGATGTCTCTAACTCTAGGGGGACGAAAAGATCAGATCCGACTTCAATCTTCTCATCTTGTCTTGCTGACCCTTCTCTTTCATTTTGCAGTGGTGATCATCCTGGTGCTGTCCATGACACCCAATCGGTGGCACAAGCAGGCTCTTCCTCCGATTCCATCGATTCTTATGATGGAAATAAGGCTGGACGAAAAACTCGAAGCTCGTTAGCTCGCTCGACTTGTGGCTAGCTCGGCTCGGCTTGCCTCATTATGATAACGAGCCGAGCTGAGCCAAGATTTTAGCTCGTTAGCTATAACGAGCCAACTCGAGCTAGCTCGCGAGCCAAACAAGCCACGGTTTCAGGGAAAAAGTCATCATAACTTATATTAGTTTTATATTACTTCATGTCTTCCACTTTACAAATGGTTAATATGTTAGCACATATGAATATTTTGTTCGATTTATGGTTGTTGGATGTATTATTTTTGTATTATTACTATTCTCAAGCTTTATATGCAAGTATTATATTTATGTACTTTTTATACCTGGCTCGTAAGCTTAATGAGCTAGCTCGAGCTCGTAAACGAGCCGAGCCGATCTGGCTTTCTGGCTTGTTAAGATAACGAGCCGAGCCGAGCTAGCTCGTTATCTTAACGAGCTAGAACGAGCCGAGCCGAGTTGGCTCGTTATCCGGCCTTAGATGGAAACGACGCATGGTGCTTTCATCGTGAACGTGATGCGGCAATCACCCGCTACTTCGAGGCCACCCAGCAACATGGGTAGTTGGAGTTTGCCCTAAACTCCTCCCAAGCCACCCTTTTTGCCGCGGAGGCAGAGGAGAATGTGGCCAGGGCGCAGTTGGCGGAGTCCGACACCAAGGTCGCTAGTAAGATCTTCAACATCCTAGTTTCCTTTGATGCTTCCATCATGTTGATGGTTTTAACGACACCTAGTGCTTCTTTGTCTTCAGTTCTAATGGCGTAACTAGAAGCCCTTTGGGCAGCGGCAGGTGACGCTGCCGATGCTTTGAATACCTAGGGCAACACCCTGGAGGATCGTCACCAAGACATCCTGCGCGCACTAGGGAGGTGGCTCTTCATGGCATCCGCCATGGTGCCACTGTTGCCCTGGTGATAGCCCAGGTGCGTTCGGGGCATGATCTTCGCCTACTGGAGCCCAGCTTCCCGGAGGAGAACCCTGACGACTACCAAGATTTGGTGGACGACTTTGAGGGGGCCGGTGTCACCGTGGCGGACATTACCTCGGCCGAGGAAGTTGTGAACAATGTCTTCCTCAGCCCTTAGTTTGTAACTAGGGGTTATGTCAAAAAATGAATAAAAAATTCTTTTGTACTTGTTCTTCATATTTTGGTTTCGATCATTCTCCTTCATCGTCACCAATTTTCTTTAGTAATAGCCTTCAAATTGATAATGAAGATCCCATCAGAACACTTCGAACTTAGGTCCTTGATCTAAAAACAACCGATTGGACCAAATTAGCTAACTCTTTGAGGCTAAACCATCTGTGGTCAAGCACAAATACCAAAATCGCACTGAGCAAAATTCATCTTAAATCTGCATTCTAGAACTTGAATGATAATGTGGTTATCAAAAACCAGTGCTATTTGTTCAGACACAACATGAATGGTTCTAAACTTGTAAGCTTCAACTCTTACGTACTGCAGCATTTCGTGCAAATACTTTAGCCGACCTCCGTCCTGTATAAATTTTCATTGTTTTAGAGATCGGCTCCCCAGCAATTCTTCCCAGGCCTTGAAAACCGCCTTCAACTGATCCATTCTTAGAGCCAGTCTTGGAGTTTGGATGGCAACAAAACTGCAGTGAATGGATCCTTTTAGGTCCGTAGTCCGAAATGAAATAGGAACATGAAATTTTAGAAAAATGGCAACTCCTTGCGTCCAACCGCTGCTTTCTTGGCCACTCGTAGCCTCCTCGATTCTTGGAATGGCCCTCTATTTTCCATTAACACCTCTTTGGTGCCGTTTGACGAACCTACTCATGTCAATAAATACATGCTTTTCAGGGGTAGCCAAGAGGTCACATCTGTACTTGCCCTTCGCTCTCCCCGTCGCACATCCCTTCTTTCTTCATCCTCAGATCTGACATACCAGCCTTTAGTAGAGATCTATGGTGGACGGCAAGCGCCCTGCCGGCGACGTCCTAGAAGATGACCTTCCTCTGCGGTGGCGTCCTCATGTCCTAGGGTAAGCTTATTCGTGTTCAAGATTTCTCGGTCATTATCAGGGCTTAACCATCTTATGTCTTGCAGGACCATCTCTTGCGCCCGCACTCACAGCACGTTGGTGCGGTTTGCGTCCTGAGGCGCTCAACCGGCGGCTTCGGCATCTTCTTCTAGTGATTCCTCAGACTCATACAATAGGGATGACACTCGTCATTATCTCCATGGGCGGAATGAGGCATTGGGTCGCTGCTAGGAGGCGACCCAAGAAATCGAGCATCTAGAGGCCGCTCTAACTGCCTCCCAAACTGCTCTCGCCACTGTTGAGGGGGAGAGCAACACCGCCTGGGCGTGATTGGCTGAATCCAATGTCAGGGTTATGGGTAAGATCTTTAGAAGAAACCTCACTCCCCTAGCATTCTGTTTCGTCATGATTTCCCTGATGGTTCCTTTATTTTCCTTATCTCAGCCCTGATGGAGGAATTAGAGGCCCTCCAACTGGCGGCAAACAATGCCGCTGGGGCTCTGAACATCCAAGGTGCCTTGCTGGAGAACCATCTCCAGGATGTCTCTGTACGCATGAAGGGTCGAGATGGCAGACTAGAGGGGGGGTGAATAGTCCTTTCTAAAACTTAAACGTGTAGGCTAACCAAAACAAATGCGGAATTAAACTTATCGGTCTAGCCAAGACTACACCCCTCTATCTAAGTTCTCTAGCACCTTGCAAAGATCCTAATTAAGCAACTAAGGTGCTAAGCTTACCAAGAGCTCACCTAATCAATTCTAGAGCAAGGTCACACAAACCTATGCACTAGTACTTTGCCAAACGAGGGAGCTCCTACACAACTAGTGAAGCAAAAGCACAAAGCTTAAGCTCGCTAGCAAAGCTCAATAACAAGGAAACTAATGCCAAATTAGAGGGCGCAAAACACTTAGCTTCACAAACTAAGCAATGTGACTAACAAGGTTACACAAACCAAATTAGTCACGCAAAGGGAGGCTTCTAGCTACACAAGCAAGAAGACAACTAGCAAACTATACAAGCAAACTAGTTACGAGAGCAACTACACAAGCACAAGTATATATGAAAGTAAATACAAGCTTGTGTTGCACGAAGGCAAACCACCAAGAAGAGTAGACAAGGTTGACACGGTGATTTTCTCCCGAGTTTCACTTGGTTGCCACCAAGCTACGTCCCCGTTGTGTCGACCAACACTTCGTGGTTCGGCGGCTAATCGGTCACACACCGAGCCTCTCAAAAGGCGCCGCAAGAACCCACCATCAAGTGTGGTAGCTCAATGACACGCTCAACTAGAGTTGCTCTTCGCGATCCCCGCGGGGTGAGCACAATCCCCCTCACAAAGCTTCTCCGGAGCCAAGCACAATCTTCTTGCGAGCTTCAACGGAGCCACAAGCCACCAAGCTGTCTAGGAGGTGGCAACCTCCAAGAGTAACAAGCACCACCGGCTTGCAACACAATCACCTAGTGCCACTCGATGCAACCTCACGATGCAATCGCACTAGAATCGCTCTCTCACTCGATCCGATGAACACTATCAAGCATGAGTGAGTTAGAGGGCTCCCTAGCACTACCACATAAGCCACCAAGGCTAAAGTGTGCTCAGCTACCGGCCACGGCCGGCCAAGGCATCTATTTATAACCCCACGGTCAAATAGAGTCGTTACCCCTTCACTGGGTCCTTTTCGGGATGACCGGACGCGGTGGTCAAAACTGACCGGACGCGGTGGTCAGTAGCGTGCTCCAACGGCTAGTTTTTGCGCGTACAAACTTGTTTTGACCGGACGCGGTGGTCACTAATGGGACCGGACGCGGTGGTCGCAGCGAAACAGCGAACAGAGAGGTTCTAGCAAGCTCCCGAAGTGACCAGACGCGTTCGGTCTTCACTGACCGGACTCGCTGCAACGTCCGGTCATTTTCGCCCACGAAAAACACTGACCGGACGCGGTAGTCGCAGCTGACCGGACGCGGTGGTCGAAACTGATCGGACGCGGTGGTCACGAGTCCGGTCACAGACCACCCTTCGGTAAAACGGCGATATCTCTTAGCTCCGAACTCCGATTTCGATGATCTTGGACATTTTGGAAAGCTTACTCAGAGGGCTACACAACCCACTAAAGCACTTGATCCAATTCACAATGGATCAAAGCAGTATTTCACTCTAAGAGCCATCCTAGTGTTCGGAGAACACAGAAAAACATTTCTCTCTTCTCCAAGTTGATCAACACCAACTCCAACACCTTCTCCTTTGCAAATATGCCAACACCACCATGTGTACACCACCATGTGCATGTGTGTTAGCTTTTCACAAACATTTTCAAAGGGTTAGGCACTCGACTTGCCTCGCCACTCGATCCTAACACGTATGCAAAGTTAGATCGCTCAAGTTGCACTAGATGACCGATATGCAAACAAGTTTGCCCCTCTTGATAGTACGGCCATCTATCCTAAACCCAGTCATTAACTTCTCTACACACCTATGACCGGTGAAATAGAAATGTCCTAGGTTATACCTTTGCCTTGCGCATTCCACTCCATCTCCTCCGACGTTGATGCAACACATGCACCAACCATATCACAAATGATATGATCCACTTCATATCATCATATGACCGTATTGGTTCATCGATCTTGACCTCACTTGCTCTTCACCGTTGCCTTGGTCCTTCGGCGCCAAGCCATCATACAACTTGCCCTTCACCCTAGCAACCTGTCCATCAAGCCAAGCCTCATCTTGATCTTCTCCACCTTGGTTACATGACTCCATGTCATGTCTCATGTGCAATAGGCTCCTTCATGACACCATCACCTGTGGACTAATCTCCTGTGTATCTCACATAACCACATATTAGTCCACCTAAGTTGTCACTCAATTACTAAAACCAAATAAGGACCTTTTAATCTCCCCCCTTTTTGGTAATTGATGACAACTCTACAAAGATATGGAAATTAAGTTCTTTTAGACTTTATGCCACTTATCCAACATTTAAGCTCTATGTTAGGATTTGGATAAGCACCATAAAATCCGACTTGGTAGTGATAACTCTCCCTACATATGTGCTCAAATGGTTTGGTTTCAAGCTTGCACATATGCATAAATATGAAATTTGTGGGAGGGTTAGCACTACTAAGTGATGCTAAGGTGTATAGAATAAACCTTTGTAGTTCGATACCATTTGATAGCTCGATATCATTTGAAAATCACAAGTTTGCCATCATCCTTAGCATCATGAGTAGCTAGACATCAAAAATACTAGAAACCCCGTGAGATCAACATTATAAGCATGGTTCTAGTTTTTGCATGATAATCACAAGTCTAGCTAACATCCTATGCATGCTAGTTATCAAATCATCATTCAAGTTCTATAACTAGCATACACCACACAAGCATGCATATTGAATTTAAGAACTTTATGCAATGCAAGCAAGCACATGAATTATGCACATATCAAATGTAATCAATCAAAGCTCATGAGCTTGCTCCCCCTACTTGTGTACTTTCTTTGTCCAAGATTTTTGATTGCTCCCTCTTTGTCCATATTCATGTCCAATATCATCTATCTCTCCCCAAGTCAATCTCTCCCGGTGCATTGACATATCTTTGTTCCAACTTCTCCCCCTTTGTCATCAATTTCCATAAAGGGTGTGCTTCTCATTGATGCAAAGACTAGCATTGGGGTAGATGGTTGAGACTTGAATCTTGCATTTTTTATGGACATTACCACATATGTTGGAATGACAAACTTTATGGTTGCTCTTGAGATACCACATAGGATCTTTGACCTTGATACCAATCGGTGGGGCTCCTCCCCTTATGTCATAGCATGTGTCATTCACTTGAGATACTACTTGAAGATGAGAGTAGCATTTCTTGATTTGATCACTTAAAGTTGAGGATCACTTGTGAAACTATCGTCTTGCATGAATGATACCACGTGAAGATACCATGAGTAGGAATGTGATACCATTTGAAAGAATTTTCTAGTATGGATCCACTTTGAAGGATTTGGTAATAATATTCACTTCTTGAACATTTGCTATCTTTATGAGTACCACTTGTAAGATATCATTTGTAGATCATGATCTAGACACCACTAGTGAATACCACTTGGAAGGTCAATTTGAGTCTAGATACCACTTGAAACAAACTAGATATCCATTTTCATTGTTGTCTTATGCATATACTCTTATCATTGTCATGAGCTTCTTGTATGACTTGAACTATGTAGATTTGCCTAAGATTTCAAGTCCGGTTTGATCCAATGACAAGCTTTTTCACACCTCATGCTAAGGGTTATCTTGCCAATGTTGTACTTGTCACTTGTTAGCAATCCAAACTAGATTAAGTACATGGGTTCACTAGCTCATGAACAAACTCATATACATACTACTAGAACATTTTAATTATTCAAGCAATAGTGGTAGACAATGAATTTAAAATTTTTATCTGTAATGCATGATCCTAATAAGCATGTATTATATACACTAACCACATGCTAGTAAGGGATGAGATGATCATGCACATTTCAATGATACCTTTGCTATATTGGAGTAGAGGATAGTCACATAGATTCCAATTCATTACTCCAATAGCAATGTGAAGTCCAATTTATTGCTTGGTGAAGACCAATCATCATAGATAAATCCATTCTTCACCCATATGAAATGAAAACCACTAATGATCAAAGTGCACTTTCTTGTTGTGGTTGGCTTGCTTCATTATATCATCTTTGCTTGCATGAGAGAATCACTTAGAATATTAATTGAATTGCAATGACTAACTCTCTTTTGGGTGTTGCTTGCTCTTTAGATCAATCAAATTGATTGCTTCAACTAAGCATCACAAGTTCCTCGGATCACCACTTCCATGTTAGCCTTCCAAGTCCCAAACTTGGTTTCACCTACACACGGCGGCAAGCCCCTCACTAGGGAGAAGTGACATTTCTCCAAAGAACCACTCTTGATACTCACTTGAAATGATATAGTTTGATTGATCCAAATGATGAACTCAATCTTGATGAATAATCCTTAAATCTATATTTGAGTCCAACTCTTTCTACTTGTTTAAGTCCTTTTCTTTCTACCAAATGATCTCTAATCATCACTAGAACTTAAACTTCATCTTCATCTTAAGTTTGATCTTGATCTTCAAATTTGAGTACTAAACATGTACACCAAGTACATTCCACAATCAAATGTTCTTATACTCATTGTTTTTCATGCTTCTAGATCAATCTAAAACCAAACTTAGGTACCTTAACCACTTATAAACATGTTTCCAACTTGAGGATCTTTCAATTAAAGTGACTCTAGATTAATCCAATGATTGTCACTTTTCTGGCAGATTCTGTACCCTTTAAAGAATAATTCATATCTCCCAATGTACAGATCCAAATGCCATAAAATTTGGTGGAGATGTGATTCACTAAGTTATCTAGCAGATGTAAAAATTTGAGATGCATTTGACATCTAGATTGCTACCAGATTTCAAATATTCCACCACTGCTACATGCTGAAAACTGCTGCACTATAGCTGACAAGATGTACTCCAAAGCCGAAACATCTCTTATCCAATTCTCATGAAATTTGTACAGCATCTTATAACATAAGTCTAGAGCATGCATACCAAAATTCATGTCAATCCAAGTAGATTTGATCATCTAAACTCAGACTTGATCACTGCTAGCTCAGATTTTCAACTTTGGACAGATTTCAATACATTGAGCAATGCTTCATCAAATATGAATCAACCTTGAAACTAACTTGTTTGAATACTTTCACAAGACATATATCCATCCAATCCACTTACTAAATGTCATCTCATGAATTTATCCAACACAAATCAATTCAAACTTGATTACTTAAGCATTTAATCCATTCAAACATCTCATAGCAAGCAACATTGCATATATATCTAATTCAATCAACTCATATGCACCCAAGTGAAATGATCAACAAGAGATATACCTTGGTTAGCTTATGATCATCCAATAGCTAGCTTTCAACTTGAATATTTGCAAGCCATCAAATATATCCAATAAATCACCACAATCTTTAACATTGCACTTGTATGTTGTAGCACTTGGACTTCACTTATTTTGACTTGGCATTGGGATTGGATATGCATTGAGCTTCATAACTTGACTCAATATATGATGAACAAAATGAAATCAATTAAATCAAGCCTCCAATGCCGATGGTACCTACAAATAATCATCAACTCTTTGATGGTACCCAAACAAGTTTGGGTCCTCTCAAGTTAGGTGCAACATACTTAGTTATTGCCTTAGTATGAATAGCGGGATATTTTGCAATAGCAATAATAGAGGTACCATTTACATCCTTTCTAAGCACATTAGTATCATCAATTAAAATATGCTTAGAAGTATTACCTAGGGGACATGAATGTGCCATGTGTCCCCTTTCCCGGCATGAGTAGCAACTTCTCTTAGATTGAGCCTTTTCTTCCTTGCTCATATGTTGCTTCTCATTGTCTTGCCTCTCACGAGTTGCTTGAATCTTCTTTTCAAGCTTGGTAGGACACCCCGAGGCGAAGTGTCCCATATCTCCACATTTGAAGCACTTGATGTGAGCATGTACTTTCTTCTCATCTTGATTCTTGCTCATCATCTTGACATCTTGAATTTGCATTGGATGTCTTGTTCTTCCACCCCTTCTTGTTTTCTTCTTCTTTATCATCAAGTCACTAACATCTTCATGATTGATCTTGACTTTAGCTTGGGGCTTTGCTTTTGGCTCAACTTGAGACTTCTTGGTAGGGCAACACTTGGCAATATGTCCCACTTCATGGCATTGGTAGCACATGAGTTGGGATAGCTTCTTTGCATCTTGCTTCTTCATAATCTTGCCCTTGCTCTTGTTGTAGCCAATACCACTCTTATCACCATATCTTCTTTGATTGGTCATGATATGCTCAATGGCGATTTTAGAGTTGTAGCACCTCTCCAACTTATTGCTCAAATTCTTCACTTCACTTTTGAGCTCATTGTTCTCCTTCAAAAGGTTAGTCTCACAAGACATAGAAGTAAAACAAGCATCTAATTGTGAATATATAATAAATCATCACAAGAGGTGGATACATGCTTCTTGCCTACATCATAAGGGTTAGTAATATGTGATTGATCATTTGACCCAAAAGATGAGCTCTCACTAGTTTTGGGTTCTTCATTAGAGAGCTTATTAGTGAGTAAAGCATGTTCTTGTGCCAAATTATCATGAGCAACACTAAGTTCCTCATGAGCCAATTTTAGCTCCTCATGTGAACAAGTAGTAACATAAAGTAGATGCTTTTGTTGTTCACATGTGATTTTTAGAAATGAGTTTTCATTTTTCAATTTACTTGTTTTTGTCATCTCATTTCTTAGGGCCTTTGAGAGTTTATATAGAAGCTCAAAATTTGGACCATCACAATCAACAATAAAACCACCAATAGATACCTTAGTGTCACCATGTGATGATATTGATGAGCTTGTTGAGGCATCACTCTCATAGCCATCATCTTCACCATCAAGTGTGCATGAAGTAGAATCATTGCTTGCATCACTTGTGACATTATCATCATTCTTGTCAAGTGATCTTGTGGCATGATCATCATCATCATCACTTGACATTGAGGTGGACCAATCCTCCACAACCACCTCGTTGTGGTCATGCTCAACATCCTCATGTACCTCTATTACTATGTGATCATCCTTCTTGAATTTTCCATCATCCCAAATTGAGGAGCCACAATAGTGATGCTTGAGTGCCGTCCACATGCTATATGCACTTGAGAGACCTCTCACCTTGTCAAAAATCTCATCATTCAAAGCTTTGATTAGATAAAACTTAGCTTGTGCATCAAGTGTTCGGCAATCCTTTTGAGCTTGGGTACGGTTACCACACCCATCCAAGTCATGAGAAAAGCCAACAACTATGATCAACCAAAACTTAGGGCCAAGAGCACGAAAATGATCAAACATGTGATTTTTCCACCGTGCATAGTGAGTGCCATCAAAAATGTGTTCCACACAATCATCTAGCCCATAAGCCGCCATCCTCTCGGGTCGGTGAAGACCACAAATGAGAGACCCGGCTCCGATACCACTTGAAGGGTCGAGATGGCGGACTAGAGGGGGGGTGAATAGTCCTTTCTAAAACTTAAACGTGTAGGCTAACCAAAACAAATGTGGAATTAAACTTATCGGTCTAGCCAAGACTACACCCCTCTATCTAAATTCTCTAGCACCTTGCAAAGATCCTAATTAAGCAACTAAGGTGCTAAGCTTACCAAGAGCTCACCTAATCAATTCTAGAGCAAGGTCACACAAACTTATGCACTAGTACTTTGCCAAACGAGGGAGCTCCTACACAACTAGTGAAGCAAAAGCACAAAGCTTAAGCTCGCTAGCAAAGCTCAATAACAAGGCAACTAATGCCAAATTAGAGGGCGCAAAACACTTAGCTACACAAACTAAGCAATGTGACTAACAAGGTTACACAAACCAAATTAGTCACGCAAAGGGAGGCTTCTACCTACACAAGCAAGAAGACAACTAGCAAACTATACAAGCAAACTAGTTACGAGAGCAACTACACAAGCACAAGTATATATGAAAGTAAATACAAGCTTGTATTGCATGAAGGCAAACCACCGAGAAGAGTAGACAAGGTTGACATGGTGATTCTCTCCCAAGGTTCACTTGGTTGCCACCAAGCTACGTCCCCGTTGTGTCGACCAACACTTCGTGGTTCGACGGCTAATCGGTCACACACCGAGCCTCTCAAAAGGCACCGCAAGAACCCATCATCAAGTGTGGTAGCTCAATGACACGCTCAACTAGAGTTGCTCTTCGCGATCCCCGCGGGGTGAGCACAATCCCCCTCACAAAGCTTCTCCGGAGTCTCGCACAATCTTCTTACGAGCTTCGACGGAGCCACAAGCCACCAAGCCGTCTAGGAGGTGGCAACCTCCAAGAGTAACAAGCACCACCGGCTTGCAACACGATCACCTAGTGTCACTCGATGCAACCTCACGATGCAATCGCACTAGAATCGCTCTCTCACTCGATCCGATGAACACTATCAAGCATGAGTGAGTTAGAGGGCTCCCTAGCACTACCACATAAGCCACCAAGGCTAAAGTGTGCTCAGCTACCGGCCACGGCCGTTCAAGACATCTATTTATAACCCCACGGTCAAATAGAGCCGTTACCCCTTCACTGGGTCCTTTTTGGGATGACCGGACGCGGTGGTCAAAACTGACCGGACGCGGTGGTCTGTAGCATGCTCCAACGGCTAGTTTTCACGCGTACAAACTTGTTTTGACCGGACGCGGTGGTCACTAATGGGACCGGACGCGGTGGTCGCAGCGAAACAGCGAACAGAGAGGTTCCAGCAAGCTCCCGAAGTGACCGGACGCGTCCGGTCATCACTGACCAGACTCGCTGCAGCGTCCGGTCATTTTCGCCCATGAAAAACACTGACCGGACGCGGTGGTCGCAGCTGACCTGACGCGGTGGTCGAAACTGATCGGACGCGGTGGTCACGAGTCCGGTCACAGACCACCCTTCGGTAAAATGGCGATATCTCTTAGCTCCGAACTCCGATTTCGATGATCTTGGACATTTTGGAAAGCTTACTCAGAGGGCTACACAACCCACTAAAGCACTTGATCCAATTCACAATAGATCAAAGCAGTATTCCACTCTAAGAGCCATCCTAGTGTCCAGAGAACACAGAAAAACATTTTTCTCTTCTCCAAGTTGATCAACACCAACTCCAACACCTTCTCCTTTGCAAATATACCAACACCACCATGTGTACACCACCATGTGCTTGTGTGTTAGCTTTTCACAAACATTTTCAAAGGGTTAGGCACTCAACTTGCCTCGCCACTCGATCCTAACACGTATGCAAAGTTAGATCGCTCAAGTGGCACTAGATGACCGATATGCAAACAAGTTTGCCCCTCTTGATAGTACGGCCATCTATCCTAAACCCGGTCATCAACTTCTCTACACACCTATGACCGGTGAAATGGAAATGTCCTAGGTTATACATTTGCCTTGCGCATTCCACTCCATCTCCTCCGACGTTGATGCAACACATGCACCAACCATATCACAAATGATATGATCCACTTCATATTATCACGTGACCGTATTGGTTCATCGATCTTAACCTCACTTGCTCTTCACCGTTGCCTTGGTCCTTCGGCGCCAAGCCATCACACAACTTACCCTTCACCCTAGCAACCGGTCCATCAAGCCAAGCCTCATCTTGATCTTCTCCACCTTGGTCACATGACTCCATGTCATGTCTCATGTGCAATAGGCTCCTTCATAACACCATCACCTGTGGACTAATCTCCTATGTATCTCACATAACCACATATTAGTCCACCTAAGTTATCACTCAATTACCAAAACCAAATAAGGACCTTTCAACGCATCGGGAAAATCACCCTCCACGACATCCACCATGGAGCTGCAGTTGCCCTGATGATTGCCTAGGTGAACATTGGGCATGAACTCCGAGGGCTCCATCCTAGTTTCACCAGCGGTGATGACCATCATGAGCTGGTGGAGGCCTTCACTGGGCACATAGAAGCCGCCGCAGACGCTTCTTCGGCCAAAGGAATTGTGAACAAAGTTTTCTTCGGCCAGTAGTTTGTACTTAGGGACTTACTATGAATAAAATAGTCGATTCCCCTTGCGTCAAATTCTCTATCTGACCCTATGTCATTGATGCTTTTTCTATATGACTTGTATTTTTTCTTTTATTTTGCAATATAGGCGATGCATGCCGCATCGGCTTTTCGCCTCCTTAGGCCAAATTAAGATTGCTAAATTTGTTCTAAAGGCGATACTCCGTTAGTATTGGCTATCAGACTTGACGATGATCCATACTTCAAATATTATCCTTAATCACAAGAGTCTGAACTTTATGATGAATAATCATTTCTTAAATAGCCAACGATAATTCACATACCAAATTACTTGTGAACTTCAGAAATCATTAGCTGTCAAGCTCTTTTAAAATGTTGCATGTTTAAATCCAAATCTGACTCCTTGAAATAGAATGGCTATATTCTGATAAACTAACTCATAAGAGCAACATTTAGCCATTCCATAACCACCAACTAAAGAAGTCATTAAAATAAACTCTGAGAGCCGATTGCTTGGATCGGCTGTTGACGTTCATCGTTGATCTTGAAGACGCCTCCTTCCTAGAGTCTACCAAAGAAGCATTCGCAATCTTCAAACTCCTAGTAGGCTGGATCAGCAGTTGTGACGCTCACGGATGTATCGGCTTGAACCATCTCAACATTGTCTCCCTGCATTGGATAAGGCATTGGTGCATCGTTGAAGGAATGCATCAATTGGCGTGGATCCAGTCATGACCCAAGAGCAGACTATATGTTCCTTTACCATCGAAGATGAAGAAAGTAATAGGTAGGGTCTTACTTCCAATCATCAATTTGATGTTAACTGCCCCCTGAGTCTTAGATGCATTGCCACTGAAATCTTTCAACATCATATCTGTTTTGAGCAAATCTTCTAGGCCCTTCCCAAGCTTGCAGAAGGTAGTATAGGGCACGAGATTGACGGTTGCACCTCCATCGACTAACATCTTGGTCATCAGCTTCCCATCGATAAATCCTTTCATGTATAAAGCCTTCATGTGCTGATGCTGAGATGGCTTGTCAAATATAGCTTGTTAGGACTGGAGGGCTAGCTGAGCTATTGCTTCTCCCAATTCTTCTTCATCATACTCCTCTCTATCAGATTCTTCTTATTCATACTTAGAGGGAGCTCTAAATTCTGCAGGCAAGATGAAGACCATATCAATATTAGCTGATGGTTTGCCCTTGTTGGCTGTTTGCTTGACGCTCCATGTCCGAGGTCTGCTATACTTCTGAGCTTCTAATTCTCTATTCCTCAGGCCTTGAACTCTTCTTTTCTGGCTCCTTGTCATACCTCCAGGACACCACTAGCCCTTTTGCCAAACATACTCTTTCTCTTCATCACGACCGGTCCAATTCTAATTATATGTATGCTTGCCTAGCCGATCATGAACTTCTTTACTTTTTATGCGCCGATCCATGTTGTTAGATTAAAAAACTCAGACGTTCATGGATGGACCAACGGTTGGCTTGAGACTGCCTAAACTCTGAATATTGATTACTGCATTCTGGGCAGTTACGTCTTGTAGGCAATTTCAAACCTTCGTTCCAGCAGTGTCTAAAGAAAGAACAACTCCAATGTAGCTCAGCTTGTTCTCTTCCGTACCTTTCTTCTTCGCACCGATGCTCATATTCTTCTTCTTTGAGCCAGCGCTGATAGTCCTTCTCCTTCTAGAGTTGCCACTTGTTTAACAAGATCCTAGAAGTTGCACGAGGACGCATAGAACCAGCTCTGGATGTTTCACCTTGCTCATATCGACTCTTTTGTTGATCATGTCGCTTCTTAGCTTCTTCATACTCATTAGGCAATATTTGAACCTTGGGGTCAACTGACCCATCTTCCTTGGCCTTAGCCGACGTCAAGACCTTCATCTTCCCTTTAGCCAACTGGAACTCTATCATGTGCACCCCTAGGAAAAGATGCTTATCTATGTCTATTGTTGGTTTCTTGGCTGGCTCAAACTTGATCTTTCCTTGCTCAATGGCCTTCTGAATGTGGAATCAGAAGATTCTATAATTGTTGGTGTTGTGGTTGGTAACATTGTGGAACTTGCAATATTTCTTTCTTTTAAGTTCTTCAGTCGAAGGGATCCATGGTTTGCAGGTAATCTCAACTGCTTCTTCTCTAAGTCGAAGGTCCTATCGGCTTTCTTAACATCGAAGTCATAGGTGTTTTTCGACTCCTTCACCCATGGACAAGATACAAGAGCCTTGCTCCATATCCATTCGACAATCATGACTTCTGGATCATTCCCGTCAGAGTCTACATCATAGGGATCAATCATAGCAACGGTTCCCTTCAAGTGCTTCTCTCTGCGCAGGGCCCGATGCTGATTCTCAAAGGCAGACACTTTCTGAACTAAATGGGCCAAACTTTCAAAGTCCTAGCCTTCAAACTTCTCTCTGATCAATGGAGACATCCCTTGAAGGGCCAATCCAGCCAATTGGCCATCAGACAGATTCAGCGAGTAGCAATGGCTCCTTACTTCTCTGAATCTTTGGACAAACTCAGAGTCTGACTCATTGTTCCTCTGCCTCATGGTTGTCAAGTCTATAATCTTGTTCTCTCTTGTCCCATTGTAGAAATACGCGTAGAACTTGTTCTCTAGATTGGCCCATCCAGTGATCGAGTTTGGTTCTAGCGATGAAAATTAACTGAAGGCCAGTCTAGACAGGGACAAGGGAAAGAATCTAACTTTATACGCCTCCTCAACAGATGTTTCTCTAAGCTAAACGAGATAGCGGCTGATACGCTCCATGGTTGTCATCTCATCTATTCTGGTGAATTTGGAGAAATCTAGGACTCTATAGCGTGATGGGAGTTGCACAATGTCATACTAGGCTAGGTATGGGCGTTGGTAGGAGCCAACTTGTCATTTAGGCTTCAGACCAAACTGGCTCTGCATCATTGCGGTTATCCGATTAACAAACTCTTCAGCATCCATGTTGGTAATTTCTTGTCTCGGCTGCTCTTGAGCTTGAGCTTGAGATCCTTGTACTTGAACTTATTGATTCTGAGCCGAAGATTGCTGGAGTTGCTGTGCATTATGACTGTAAGGGTTTTGATACCCGGGATGTGGCATAAGCTCATATGTACTGGCATCAGAAACCAGGTGGTATCCCTCTGGATAGTCGATCTGAGCGTTGCGAGTTGCATATCCTTGTAATCAACTATTGAAGTAGTTAGGATCAACATTCTTGATGATCCTTTGCACTAATAGAGCAATTCTATGGGCCGACTGAGGTGTTTGATAGGAAGTATTGAATCTTCCCTCAGTCGGCCATTGCACAACCTGTTTAGTAGCTAGGGAGGTTGGCTGCTAGACTATCTGTGTGATAGGGGCACTTGGTGATTGTTGTGCTGGTGGTTGCCCCCTGTCATCTGAGCTTGCCCCCCTGTCGTTGGTAGGGCCTGACCTTGCCCTCCTGCAGTTGGCAGAGCTTGACCTTGCCCCCTGCGGTCGGCAGAGCTTGACCTTGCCCCCTGCCGCTTGCAGGGTCTGATCTTGAGCCTATGCCCCTGAGAGTTGTTGTATTGGTGGTTGTTGGAACTGCCCACCATTTGACTGCTGACTAGAACCAAGTATGTTGCTTCCCACAGCCGAAGGATTAAAACCATTAGAGTATGCTAGCCCAACCTGATCAACTGGCGCTCCAAAGAATATTTCTTTCAAAACATTGCCAATAGTGTTGGTCAACACCTTATTGTGGTTTGTAAAGGTTTCATGAACAGTCTTGTGTACTAAATGAGTAGTAGTTCTTGCTTCAACATCTTCACTTTGTCCATGTAGGAGGACACTTGGCAGGGAGTCTTCTAAACGACTAAATTGTGTGTCCTACTGTAAGACAGTAGGCATTTTTCTCTGAATGCCTTTGCCGCTTGCTCAACGAGTGCCTTTTGGTCGTCAGGCAGGTCCTCAAGGTTGACCTTGAGGATCACTTCATTATTCATGTTAACGATTGTGGTCCCACCAGGCATGCTAAAGATGTGTTGATGGCAGAAAGCGATAGGTAGCCACCGGCACACGCAACAAGCCAAAAGAAACCGCGTGGAGTAGATCCCGAGCTCTCTCCGAACTTAGGAAGGGTGCCGGACCGGATGGTTGTAGCCGAGGGCGTGCCAGTCAATTTGACTCTGCAATTGACAGAAGAGAAAGTTGATCAGTAATTTAAGGTGAAACATGCCGGTGTTTGTCCAGACAGTTTCAAATATATGACCAAGTGGCAATAAGGCTATCGACTAAAGAGTTGATATCCAGCATGTTCATGATGTAATGTAAGTAAAACAAGCATATCGGTAATTATTATTTACTCAGTTGTATGGTTCTAACTTAGCCGATGATCATAAAAGCATGTGAAAGATGTAAGGATAGGTGTGTAAGATAACATGTGAGAGACATACTAGTTTTTAACTAAGACAAAAACAAGTAAAAGCATATAAACTGCCAATACATCCTCAACAAACAGGCTATCAGCTAAACGGCCGATTCCAGCGATCGTGTCGCACGACATACAATCACTCATCTGTTGGATACAAATAAATCTACAAACAGCTAGACTCAATCTCTTGTACCATCAACAGGTCGAGTCATCTGATGCAGCATTGACAGTAGGACCCTAGATCGGAGGCCAGTGGTCGATAGATCTACTTATATCGCAAAGGAGTCGTGAAGGCATGTCATACGTGTGGAGGCTTGGGCCATCGGCTAAATAGCCAATGGGGACATAGCGGGTGGATGACGCTATGCTCTTCTTAACAGATAGATCTATTAACCATCGGTCCAATCTGACACGCTATCAACAGGTTGAGTCGGCTGATGCAACATTGATAGCGGAGTCATACCGGATATTGATGGTCAATGAACCTATCTTCTAGTGGAACATAACTTGAAACACCCACCATGTACGATCAAAATTGAGATAGATTGGTCATTAAAACAGGATCTAACGTCAAGAATTGAATTCAACTATGCTAATAATCAACAGACAATAGATCAAAATAGATAAGACCAACGAATCTCAGTCTAGATCGGGCAATTGGTGATATTATGTTAAATAGTAAACTATTTGATATAATATCGATAACTTTGATTAATACCAACGTTTACAAGAGATCAGTCGTCTGTTGCAACCTTGTAAAAGTTGATACAAATCGATAACTAATCTATACCGCGATTTGTAAGAGATCAGTCGTCTGTTGCATCCTTACAAATAACAATATAGATTAATAACTAACTTATACCGCAACTCGCAAGGGGTCAATCATCTATTGCAGCCTTGCAAGTAACAATATAAGTCGTGACGGATACTCACAAACAAGCCGAAGGTCAGCTCGTCCGATGCAGCCCTGCTTGCCCAAAGAACTCGTCGAAATCTACTCTACTCCTACTCCTAAGGGGTGGCCTGAGCTGAAAAGTAAAGGTACTTGATTTGGTTAATCGATGAGAGATGTCTATTACAATAGCCGGGATTCAATATTTATACCCGAGGCTTGACTACGAGTCCTGGTCGAATAAGATAGATCTTCAAACTTGGAAAAGAAAACAAAACCTCCTAATTTATGATAACTTGGACCTCAATCTTTCCCTTCTATGAAGTCCGCTGTGTCTTCTCGCTCCATGCCTTGCTGATCCTGCCGATAGGGCCCACTTCCTTGGAATGACAACGTTTTTTTATCCAGACTCTGTTGATTGGGCACATCCTCTTAAGGTGATGACGTCACCTTACTTGATTGATGGCAACTTTGGTTAGCCGACCTCGTTGAATATTTCGGCTTTCCTTTGACAAATTTCGACCATGGGGTCCTTTCCTCTCGAACCAAATTTTGGTGTCAACAACTTCATCTTTTGATTTCAGTAAATACACATGGCAAAATCTAGTACAATCATCTATAAACGTCATGAAATACCTTTTGCCACCTTTGGTCAAGTCGCCATTCATTTCGCACAGATCGAAATGAATTAGTTCTAATGGTGCCAAGTCTCTTGCCGCAGCAGCCTTGTGAGGCTTGCGAGATTGTTTCATTCAACACATACATGGTATTTAGAACCTTTGACCAAATCAATTTTCGGGATTAAATTTAAACTAGCTAAACGAGTCATACAACCAAAATTAATATGACATAAGCGCGAATGCCAAACATTTGTCTCATTATTCTGGCTCATAAGGTTCACAAAATTAACACATGCATCGTTTAAAGACAATCGGAATAAGCCTCCGCTCTCATAGCCGTTTCCCACAAATATTCCATACTTAGAAAGTATGTCCTTATTCGACTCAAACACAAGTTTATAATCATCACGACATAACAAAGAACCACTAATCAAATTCTTCCTTATCGATGGGACATGCTGCACGTTCTTTTCATTCTTATATCACATATGCACATACATGATGTCATAAACATATTGTTTATCATTTTCTGGATTAAATTGCTACTAAATTTGCCTAAATTTCTAACAATCCAAAAACATGATTGTGGTCCTTCACCTGAGCAGGTGAACCCAAGGGCAGCAGCGTTTCAGAGGCCTACTCTCCCAGACCTCGTGCGCGCAAGGTCCGGGATGGGGAGAACTATGATCAGCAGAAGTTGTGGTTTTTACAAGTGTCGAAGCTAAATGAATGGACGATGGGATGAGATTTTTATATCTCATAGCCAGGCAAGACGAGCAGACGCAGGAGATCATGAGACGGGAGAGACGTCACGGAATTAACATTCATAGGAGAAACTCCCGTTGTCATTAGCAATATTGGAAACTCCTTTCGAAACTCCCATATTAACCAGCGTTAATAACAGAAACTATGAAACTCCCATATTAACCAGCCGAAACTCCCATATTAACCCGCGTTAATAAAAGAAACTCCTGTACTTACTCGTCTTAAGTGGCAAAACATCACAGGCATGACACGCCATGCATGCTTAGCATCTAGTCACAATTCCGTATGGTATTAAACCATCACATGCACATTATTTATAGGGCCCTTAGAATTTATTTGATATATTAAATATTATGTGGGCCAAGCCCACAATATATCTAACACTGTCATCCCCTTCCTCTCTTATCCATTTTTTCTCATCTCAGATCAGAGTAGAGCACGGCCACCTCCGACCGCACTTGACACCCCGTGGGCATCCTCGTTGTACGTACCCTGCCCCTCCTCTGCGCCTTCCCTGGATGCACGCCATGTCGCCGATCCAATGCGTGGTCACTCCCGCATGAGTAGGCGACAAGGACACGTCCGGGGCGTGACCCCTGCCACCTTTGTCACCGTAACCTATCACCCTCGCTGCTTTTTGACCGAGTGTTGCACGGCTATCCTCACCTCACCTTAACCACCCGCATTCCAAAACACAACCTAGCCCCGAGCGCTGATAGCCCTACATGTGCCCCCAATCCATCTCTTGTCATATGCCGTCGTGGCCATGGCCGGCGTGACTATTTTTAGCCATGTTGAGCCCTCCTCTCCGATCGCTGCGCCACCAGTGGGCACCTCTCTCCACCCACAGCCCTAGCTACTCAAGGAAGAACACTAAGGGCACCCGCAATAGTATAAGTCAGTTATTAGCTCTAAGCCGACCTCTCCAACAATGCTAGCTTTTACCAATAACTCATAGTATGATTAGAACATATGACACTCTCAATTGTATGTATAAGCTTAGCTCTCGATAGAGCTCACTTTTATCTTTCTTCTATTAAAATATAAAAAGAATGCTTAGAGCTGACTTATGAGCTAACCACTACGGGTGCCCTAAGAGGCCCTTTCGCGGAGCAAGGACGCAGCCCCAATCAACTACACCGGTGTAGCGGCTCGGCATGGCATTGTTCCGCCTCGTCACTGTTCCGCTATTCTGACATCCTCAAGCCCACGGTGAGCTCCCATCTCCACCCTATCGTGTCCACCTGAGGAACCAAGGCTATGCATCATTCCTAGTAAATACTTGATGATAAATGTCGTGCGTGGTGGATGATATATATATATATATATATATATATATATATATATGGAAAAGAACACCATAGCACTGATGGGGAATGTGATTGTAAAAAAAAAAGTGCTGCGGCACGATGCGAATTTGTACCTTCATGTAACCACAAGAAAGATGTGCCGTGTTGATCATAGTGAATCACTTAATTATCTTAAAAAAAAGTGAATCACTTAAGGACACGTACTAATGAGCATCCATGCTAACATCGACCATAGGTGGATACAATACAAAAGAACTGAGGCAGTGTTTAGTTCCTTCAAAATTCCAAAAATTTTATAAGATTCCTCATCACATCAAATCTTTGGACGCATGCATGGAGCATTAAATGTAGGTAAAAAAATAACTAATTGCACAGTTTATCTGTAAATGTCGAGACGAATCTTTTGAGCCTAGTTAGTCCATGATTGGATAAATTTTACCAAATAACAACGAAAAGTGCTACAGAAACTTTACACCCACCTTACCATCATCTAAACACACCATGAATAACACACGGCGAAAAGAAAAAGGAGATCGAGAACCACACAAGATCCAGATGTATGCTAGCAGACACCACATGAGAAAGAAGTCCTTCGCACACAAATACTACAAGACACAAAGCACTGATAACCAGGACACAACACGTACGAGAGTGAAGTCGACAGCCAGCCGCAGCAAGGACAAGCCAGAGACTCGCTTATGCCACTAACAACACTCTCACAAAGCATACCAAGCTCGATCACCACCACACTCACACACGGCCCTCACTCAACCACCTACACAACACGGACTCACATTCCGGAGCACCTGCTCCCCTCTGGCCCCCTCACCTTCTCATGGCTTCTTCGCCGCGGCACCAGCAGCAGCAGCAGCACCACCACCGTGGATGCCGACCACGCCACCGCCGCCGCCGGGCGTGAACGGCGAGACACCACCGCTACCTCCGACGCCCGGGAAGGCGCTAGAGCCCGGCATCCCGCCGAAGCCGACCTGCGGGGTGACGCCGTTGGGGCCCGGGAACACCCAGTTGACGGAGGGGCCCGGGTAGAAGCCGCCGAACCCGAACACGTTCTGGGGCCGGAGGGGCTTCTCCGGCTCCGCGGGGACGTCGCGCGTGCCGTGGCACCGGCACGACAGGGAGGCGCGGCCAGCAGGAGGCCGAGGACGAGGCAGGCGCTACCACTGCTTCTCTTCTCCATGGCTGCTGGTCGCCCTACGGCTTGCTCTGCTTACACGGTCACACGGGCTCTGATAGTAGCCTGATTGATCGGATTGGGCCACCAAAAGCTCGTTGCTCGGCACCCACATTTATATGCGCCATTGCTCGTCTTTAGTTGCACAAGTAAAAGTTTGAGACGCTGAGCAGGGCTGCTGGTGCACTGTCCAAGCCTTTGACGGAGGAGCAGCGGCTCATGGCCCCATGGGCGGGGCATGTTCAGCTGCGTTCGCGTACCTGACCTCGCTGAAAAGTGGACCCGCCACATGGTGCTCTTGCTGCAGGAGCCACATGTCCGTGGCAGTAATTGAACTGGCTACAAAGGACAGAGATGCATGGACCATGGATATCATCTTACCCAGACAGTACGGTTCTGTCTTAACCTTTCCTTAAGACCATATTGACCCCAGCTTAGAATGACACAATCAGTGTGGTAGCACAGAACTCTGATGCTGTCCAAGCATTGTTTCAGGTGAAGTAAAGCCTCTTTACTTTTACCTACGGCGATCCAACCACCCACATTTAACCCACCAGAATCCTATCCGTCCCAGGTCTGCAGCGAATCAGGCAGAGGAAAGCTAGAATTCAAGGCGCCCTCAGCTTGGTTGGCGGAGCAAGCCAAGGCCGTGTTTAGTTCCCCAATTCTCTCCCAAATTTTATTATGTAAAAAGAGATTCCCCGTCACATCAACATATCGGTAAATACATGGAGTACTAAATGTTGATGAAATCAAAAACTAATTGCACAGTTTTGTTGTACTTTGCGAGACGAACATTTTAAGCCTAGTTAGTCAAAATTTGGATAATTTTTACCAAATACAAACGAAATGCTACAGGAATTCTGATACAGTGTTTTTCTCCCCTATTCTGTGAACTAAACGAGGCCCAATGCCCAATCGACAGGCGTACTGATGTGCCTGACAACAAGACAGGCTATATAGTACTCCCTTTATACCCATAAAGCATGTAGTTCTGGCCTCTAGGGCCATGTTTAGTTTACAAAAAGTTAAAAAAAAAGCATCGTAGCACTTTTCGTTTGTATTTGATAAACTTTGTCCAACCATAAATTAACTAGGTTCAAAAGATTTATCTCGACATTTACGAACAAACTGTGTAATTAGTTATTTTTTATCTACATTTAATGTTTTATACATGTGCCGGCATATGCGATGTGACGGGAAATCTTGAAAACTTTTTACATTTTGGCCTCAACTAAACATGGCCTAGGCCGGTTTTCACAAATGGTCTTGTTTAGATCCCAAATTCTCCCCCCAAATTCCACTATGAAAAAGGAGATTTCCCATCACATTAAAATACCGGTAAATGCATGGAGTACTAAATGTAGATGAAATCAAAAACTAATTACACAGTTTTGTTGTACTTTACGAGACGGACATTTTAAGTCTAATTAATCAATTTTTGAACATTTTTTTACACTTAAAAACAAAAGTTACTACTGTAGCAACAGTTGCCGAATCTGGCCCCCAAATTGGGGATCTAAACACGGCCAAAGCATGTAGCTCTAGGCACGCGGGGTCGCGTTTGGACGCGTTTGCCCCTGCGCTCGTCGCCTGTTCTTCGCTCCCAATTAATCGCGTCACCTTGTTTCCTCTCCCGCAATAAACGCACGCACGCACGCGCTCGCGTGAAGGCTCGCCGCACGCTGCAGCACTCCCAGCAAATACTGTAGCACCGCACGCTCTGCCGCAGTGCCATGCAAAATCACGTTGAAGCAAAAAAAAATAAAGCGCTGAACTGGGATTCGTACCCTTGGCACAGGCCTCAGGACGCAGCAGACTAGCCAATCCAGCTGCCAACGTTTGTTGTCTTAGAGATATGTGCAACCCTATTTAATAGGGGCGGACAGGAAAAACTAACCCCTCGTTAATCACTCCTTGATAAACACAATCGTGTCCGACATGTTTTATGAGTATGAAGGGAGTATGCTACAGTAAAGTGCGGTACTAGGTCTCCAACGGACTCCAATTTTATCGGTCTATACTCTATACTTCAGCTTTTATCGGACTTTCATCAAAAGCAAAGAAATGAAGCGTCATGCAGATACAAGGCCAATCTCCATGATGTTTCATCAGAGTTTCATGAGCATTAATTATACTGATGTGACATCATATTAATGAAGAGAGAGATGATAATAATTTCATGAGAGTAGAGAGTTTTTTATGGGGATAAAACTCTTTTTGTACTGTTTTCAAAATCTGGATGTGTTAGAAACAGTGACATGAAATCCCCACTGAAACTGGCCTAAGGATGCGCTGTTTCAAGAGAGAAAGATCAAGCAAAATTTGGAGCTTTCAGACAGACGAAGTGCACACAATGTATTTCCTGTACAGTGTGGATATACGTCGTACCCCCCCCCCCCCCCCCCACACACACACAAAACTATAACCAGGCTCCACACAAAATTAAACTCAACAGATGGAAAGAGATAAACCACAAAAAACTTCACAATGAGAGGTGGTCACCAGTACTCCAATATTGGAGAAGCACCTAGTGGCACATTTTGAGGAATCCATCTTCAGTTCCAACCACAAACAACCTTGACAAAGGAAGCACAGCAATAGTTGAAAGGACAGATAGGTTTTTGTGTTTCACCCCTCTGTCAGCTGAATACAAGTTCTGAAGTGCAAGCTGCTGATGTCCAATCTGCTTAAAAATAAATGGAAATCACTTTCATGAGAGCTAATTAGATTTCCATCTCATATAGTTTGTAAAAATTGCTATAAAGGGGGGGGGGGGGACCAGTAAATTCTTTCAAGATTGAACAATGGTGCCTGTTACGAAAAGGAAAGTCTTACTTCACTTGCTGGTCTCGATAGGGAAGTTAGTGCAATTTTGTTCCTTGAAATTGATACCACGTCCTGACCCCACACAGAGAAGTTGGAAATGCCGTCTGAATGACTTCTGAAAATGTTTGACTGCGTTGCCAGATTCCTATCACATTTTCCCACAAAAAAAATTAAGAACATGCAAGCCAGAAGGCATACAAGGAATCCATATCCAATCTTGAAGAGCAGTGTGTCAATGTGTATTGTGCCATTTAAGTTCAGGAATCCATCAGATTACTAACTAATGTTGCTACAGTACAACCTGGGAAGGTGTTCATCTAAAACAATTCCAAAAAAGAAAATAGTATAAGACAATAGCCCCAGCATTTTTATCTATGTCAATCCCTATACATTAACAATATAAAAAAGCTACATCCAAATAGGTCAATTGACAAGAGTTATTTGCATCAACAAAATAATACCTTCTGAGGTCCCATACTCGAAGAGTCTTGTCAAGGGAACTTGATACAATTAAGTGATCATCTGGCGCTGCCAACTATAAGCATAAATGTGAATAGAAAACAACAAATCAGATCAGAAAATGTCAAAGTAATCAAAGCTTTCTTGTACCAGCAGAGTGCTAGGAGTGCATTAGCATACCTTTGTAATGTGTCCATCATGTGCTCGCCAAACTGCAATGATGTTCCCACTACGCTTATCAAGCAATCGACAATATCCAGAACTTAAACCTGCTGCTATCCAGGATGAAGCCATTGGGCTTCCTTTCCTAAGCTTGTTTGAGCCACACGAGCAAATAGCTGACACCAGTGATGAGAAAGATATTTCAGCCGTATCGCTCTTCCATAAATGTAGCTTCTGATCCCGAGATATGTCAATAAATCTGCAAGAATTCAACCAATGTGCAACGAAATAATTAATAGACTAATTCAGGCTACTCATCAAGAACAAATACAGTAAAATAACAAGATTTGAAGAGAAAGGAATTATGCTCTCAGCTCCACATCACTAATTCACTATCCTTCTAGACAAACACTACAATGCTCCCAAACTGCTGCTCCCTAGTCCCTACGTTCCAAATTATAAGTCACTTTGGTTTTATCCTAAGTTAAACTTCTCTAACTTTGACCAAGTCTATCCTTGGAGGTAGATGGACATGTCCGAGCTCAAGTTGTTCATGCACATACAAACCGCTTCTGCAGTTCTGGTTCTGTGATTAGTGGTGGACAGTGGAGGCTAGACTTCTCCACCTGTTGATAAAATCCACATCCTTCTCATTTGCTCTCTGCAGAGTTTGAGCTCAGTGATTCCTACCGTCCTTTGAGTACTATAGAAACGCTCAAGGAAGGCATCTTGCATTTGTTCCTAGGTCCTATGGGGCCTGGTCCCAAATTGCTATACCACCTACAAGGTATGTGTAACAGGCTTGATGCGGGGGGTGGCCTAGGCTATGGCGGTGGAGGTGGTGGCGGCGTGCTAGAGCTAGGGTTTGAGGGCGGCGGCGCTGGGAGAGAGGAGGGAGAGGGGCGGCGGCGTATGGAAGAAGAGAGAGAGAGTATTCTTGATTGCTACAGTTACATAGCCCCTTGTATTTATAGTCCTGGGGGACTTGGCCCCTAAGCAATCTCGGGAGATCCTTATAGGATTTGGATTCTTCTTTCCTAACAACTCAAACTCGATTCCTTAACTAACTAACTCTTTCCAAATCTACTAAGTCTCAACTAAGGTAACTTGATAATGATTGTATGACGTCGGCGGCGGCGGCGGCCACGATGCCTCCCTCCTCCTTGGGCGCACGCCCGGCCTAGGGCAGGCCGCGAGGCCCGGCTGGCGTGGCGACAGCGGCGGCGGCATCCCCTCCTTGGGCCCTAATTGGGCCGCTTTCTCCACCGATGAGTACGGCCCATGTTGGACGTGTGACAGAACTCCCCCCTTCTCCACTCGGCGCGTCCTCATGCCAAAATAGGACCTAGTCGTTGACACCGTCGGGGGTAAGCGCTCCTCCTGGCAAGATGGCTGGGGGTTGCCGTTGTAGTCGAAGACGAAGTACAGGTAGTCACTCGTGTCCGTCCCTGTTCGAGCATCGTCGCGTGACGTAACAAGGAGAAGTCAAGGGACAGCTGCCCCGAAGTTGAAGTGGGTCCTCTCTTGAGATGGAGCGACGAAGTCATGGATGTGGTGGTCATCATCAGGGCGAGGGAAGCAGGGAGCCGGCGCCAGATCGTCGAGGTCGAGCGTGTTGGTGGTGATGTCATCAAGCCGAGCATGGTGCCGAAGATGAAGTGCCCGTAATCGAATTCGTCGGGGGAGAGGCGTTATCGATTGTAGCCGTGGTGGAGGGCGATGAAGATGTCGACGCAGAGCAGCTGGCGGCCGATGTCGATGAAGACCACGGTGACCGAGGGTAGGGCGCCCCCTGGCCATGTGCGGCTCAACAGGATGCCTGTTGGTGTCGTGTTGTGGTTGGCTGATGTCGGGGTCGGGTAGCAGCGCAACGCTATGAGCTCCCAGCCTCCTGATCCTTCTCGTCTGACGATCTGCAAAAGGTCAGGCAGAAGTGGTGAAGCAGCGGGGATGTAGAGGCGTCTGTCGAAGAAGAGGAAGCCTTGGTCCATGGACCAAGCTGGTGCTGTCGAACCGTTGTCGATGGCGATAGCGATGTGGTGTAGTTCGCGCTCTTGGAGGGTAGCGCTGCGGAGCTTGGTGAAGACTGGTACATAGATGGAGCTGAACTGGTCAAGGGTATTGGGGCGCCTGGATTTGCTCGCCTTGATCAAGATGACGCGTGGGGGTGGCACCTGGTGCTCGCGGGCGGGGTGACTGCGCAGCTGCGGTCGTGGTACTGGAGCTCCATGCTGGTGAAGTCCCACATTAGACGCCGAAGGCTGGCCGACCATGGTGTCCCAAGAACGACGTTGATGTCCTTGCCGATGTTGAGTAGGAAGACGTCGATGGTGGAGACCTCGTTGTCGATACGTAGCGGAGTGCTGAGGGAGGCCGCTCGGCAAGTGACCTTGGTGCCACTACCAATGAGGATGGTGGTGTCAATGTGTTGCTCCCAGAGGTCGATGGCATGCGCAACATTAATGTCAATAATGTTGTGCATCGCTCCCATGTCCACCAAGATGAAGACTCCCATGTCGGCGATGACACCTGTCAGGAACATAGGAGTGCATCTGCGGGCAGCTGCATTTGTCGTACCTATCATCATTGTGAAGGTGTTGTCGGTGTCGTCGGTGAGCGAGATGGTAAGGTTGTTCTCGCGTTTATAGTCGTTGATGGAGTGCCTGTTGTAGTAGATTTGGACGCTGATCCGGTGGTGCTTGTCCAGCGGGTAGTCTCAGATTTGCCTGCCAAAGTACTCGGTCATGCCGTGGTTGGCGTGCTCCGGGTTCGTTGCCGTTTTGATCCCTGTCAGGTGCATGTACTGTAGTTGTGCTGTATGTATTAGGTGAAAGATGGTATACCCGATTTCCATGTCGTTGGCGGCGTATTGGCCTCTGATGGACTCGCAGCCATTGAGCCACGCTAGTGGATCTGCGGAGCCATCGTACATCGGGGTTGGCAGCGGGGCCTTGATGGTTAGCCAAGACTTTGCTGGTGTTGGTGCTGCTGAAGGGGGAGGATCCTGTGGAGATGTAGGGGAGGGCCCCTGTTGCGCCGGCTGCTGTGGTGCAGTTGTGATCGCCTGTTGCGCCGGCGACCAGATTGCTGGCTTCGGTGGTGGGAGTTGGGGCGCCTTGGGATCTGCTGTCAGGTAAGCAGAAATTAGAGTTGTGCCATAGGCGTTACCTCCTGTCCCGGTTGGGTGATCGTGTTGATGTTAGGGATCTCCTTGGGACACGATTCCTTGCTGTTGTGTTGAGGCTCGGGCAGCAGCGGGCTACTACTGCTGTTGACGGAGGGGGGCCCGGAGTTGATGGTCGGAGTATACCCGTTGTCGAGGATCTGGCCTGGGCATGGCAGCAAGGGCGGCTGCAGTGCTGGTGGTGCCGCAAACAAGTTCTGCCACGCCTCCCTGACGATCTCTGGAGAGATTCCTCCATCGTGGTGTTGACGAACGATTTGTTGACGGTGATCAGACTGCATCAAGGTTGTCGATGGCAGCGTCCAAATTCAATCTGGCTTGGATCATCGCTGTGGTGTTGGAGTTCTGCGGGGTGTTGGTCTCCAGCGGAATTGGATCTGTTTTAGATGGAGGTGTTGCTCCTGTCAAGAACTTTTGGAACTTTCGTGTCCACCCATTGATGAAGTCATTGGCGGCGTCCTCCTTGGGGTGTGCACTCTCGATGTTGTTCAAGGTGGCGTTGAGATTGGCGGGGTTCACGTTGACCTTGTCGTCGAGGTTCATGATCAGATCCAGTTTGGCGTTGAGGTTCTAGAGCTCCTTCATGATGGTGGCGGCCATGGATGCCCGAGGGATCGACTTGGTCTCCGGATACCTGATGTAACAGGCTTGATGCGGGGGGTGGCCTAGGCTATGGTGGTGGAGGTGGTGGCGGCGTGCTAGGGCTAGGGTTTGGGGGCGGCGGCGCTGGGAGAGACGAGGGAGAGGGGCAGCGGCGTGTGGAAGGAGAGAGCAGAAGATAAAGGCCTTTCGGCTATTCTATTCTTGATTGCAACGGTTACATGACCCCTTGTATTTATAGTCCTGGGGGACTTGGCCCCTAAGTAATCTCGGGAGATCCTTATAGAATTTGGATTCTCCTTTCCTAACAACTCAAACTCGATTCCTTAACTAACTCTTTCCAAATCTACAAAGTCTCAACTAAGGTAACTTGATAATGATTGATGACGTCGGCGGCGGCGGCGGCGGCCACGGCGCCTCCCTCCTCCTTGGGCGCGCGCCCGGCCTAGGGCAGGCCGTGAGGCCCAGCTGGCGCGGCGGCGGCCGCGGCGTCGTCCCCTCCTTGGGCCCTAATTGGCCCGTTTTCTCCGCCGACGAGTACGGCCCGTGTTGGACGTGTGACAGTATGCGGCCAATAACTTTTGAAGAATTGTCATCAAAGGCTACAGATATTGAAAACTATATGCAACTTCTCCCACCCGTAGAGATCATTGAACAAGCCACTAGAGAAAAGTGGCTAGCATGATAAGCCGCCCGCCAGATTGAAGCAAATGCTGGATATGGAGACTACTGCGGTCCCGTAGAAGTTCCAAACTGGGGGGCACAGGGCTCCAAAATAAGGGACATGCATCAGCTCCTAGTCCCTTAGGGTACTTTTCGGTACTTAGGGTCGATGCTACAAAAAGATGGAGACATTGATGAAGATGTTAGGCATAGAATTTCAGCCGGCTGGTTGAAATGGCGTCAAGCTTCTGGCGTTCTCTGTGACAAAAGGGTGCCTCAGAAGCTGAAAGGTAAGTTCTATAGGACGGCGATTCGTCCGGCGATGTTATACGGTGCTGAGTGTTGGCCTACAAAAAGGCGACATGTCCAACATTTGAGTGTAGCAGATATGCGTATGTTGCGTTGGTGTTGTGGGCACACAAGGAGGGATAGAGTCCGGAACGACGATATTCGGGATAGGGTTGGGGTGGCACCAATTGAGGAGAAATTGATTCAACATCGGTTGAGATGGTTTGGACATGTCCAACGGAGGCCCTCCTGAGGCGCCGGTGCGTAGTGGAGTTCTAAAGCGGGCCGATAATGTAAAGAGTGGTAGAGGTCGACCTAAACTAACTTGGGACGAGTCCGTTAAAAGAGATCTTAAGGAGTGGAATATCTCCAAGGATTTAGCTATGGACAGGAGCGCTTGGAGATTGGCAATCAACGTGCCTGAACCGTGACCTCTTTTTGTCTTGTGCCCTTTATGTCCCTTTATGTGTCTCCCTGTTTCTCGTCTCTTTTGGGTTTCATCTCTAGCCTACCCCAACTTGCTTAGGACAAAAGGCTATGTTGTTGTTGTTGTTATTGTTTGCATCAGCTCCTAGTAGGCCGACTCTTAGTGAGCGCCACATCCGGATAAGTGCCCCCTTTGTGATCAAGAGGATGAGACGATACAACACCTCCTAACACCTTGTGTAGTGGCAAGAGAAGTTTGGTTCAGATTGTTTGCTCAATTGGACTAGCTGGGTCTGTTCCTAGGCCGAATGAGCGTAGCTTTTGCCAACTGGTGGCGCAAGACAATGAAAAGGGTGGAGAAAGAGCACAGAAAGGGAGTGAATCTCTAATAATTCTGCGCGTTTGGATTATCCAGAAGCATAGGAATGCATGTGGCTTCAAGGGTGCTGCACCTTTTGGTTACATCAATTCTGAGGGAGTTCAAATATGAACATAGTCTCTGGTGCCTAGCCGGAGCAAAGAAGCTGCAAGGTTCGGAGCTTGGTGGTAGAATCTAGTTTTCTTTGTAGCTCTGATCAGGTCATGTGATGTTAGTCTCAAGTGTTCTTCTTTGTTTTGCTGCTAAAACCACCTCTCATAATTGGTCCCCGTATGAGATGAGTCTGTATGGGGACCATTTTCTTCTCTAATACAATGAGTGCAGCTCTCCCACGTTTTCTAAAAAAAAAGTGAGCGAAAAAACCAAAATACTCCTTCCCCAATCCCCAAAGAAGTGGAGGTCCTCTTTACGGGCCTACAGGGGTTAAATCATATTGAGCTCCCTAAACCAAAAAGGCCGGAAGAAACTTCCAAATCCAATGAGCCAATTTTTTGCCACTTCCATCGCATCTTGGGTCATACGCTCAAGAATTTCTTTGTGGTCAAGAACATCATACAAAAGCTCATAGATGAAGGCACCATAGGTGCCGATCCCCTTAAAAACATGAAGAAAGGGAAGAAAATGGCTACATCAAATATCAAAAAATGTACCAAAACATTTCCAAAACCAAATTAGTTTCTTTCAATCCACCATGCAATGTCTTTAGACTGCACTTATTTGGTGTAGTAGATGTCAGTATATATTTCTATAAACTTGGTCAAAGTTAAAAAGTTTGACTTAGGATAAAGCCAAAGTGACTAATTATTTGGAATGGAGAAGTATTGCATATCACTACCTAACCAGTTCAACTAAATTTTCTCCCCATTTTGTTATGTCTTTGCCAGTATATTTATGGGCATTGCATCCTGTCACGTCCTGCTGGGTGCTGGCCATACAAGCCTTCCCCAGTCAAAGAGTAGAGTTGAAGGAAAGATATTTTTCTCAACATATATTCATAGGACATAATCAAACAAAAAAAGAACTGATGACACAAGATTAATACCTGATTGAACCATTTCCCATACCAGCAACAAGTATACCCTCAGATTCCATATAATGCATAGTCGTATATAAACTACCACGAAATGCATTTGACAATATTCCACCTGAGAGTGCGTCCTGATTAAGCATGTTTGTCTGCTCAATAGATGGGGTTTGGAGTGGAAAAGTTGTAGATGACTCAGCATGAGCTGCAATGAGCTTTCCAGTCTGCCCATTCCATATATGGATAGTGCCATCACAAGAAGCCACTCTGCCAGTAATTGACAGGATACAGATGGAATTGACAACCTAGATAAATGAGTTTATTAAAAAAAATGGAGAGCAAACTGGTTGCACTTAAAATATTTCATTACAAAATTACAAAGAGTGGACGATTATTTCAAACATAAAACACATTAAAGAGAGATCAAGCAATCTAATACATAAGATGTCAAGCTGCAGCACAAGTCAAAATCACTACCACAGAATATTAACCACACATTTTATACTGTTTGACTTTCTCTTAAATGAAGAAAGATGTAACATATTAGAATTGGAAATTTTATTGAATATATTTGAGCATGTTTGATGGCATCTTTTCCTAATCTATAAATTCTCCATCACCTGGGTGTAATGGTTACAAACAAGTGGAAACAATTCAAGCCATGTAGATTGGGAACTCTTTAACTTCATCTTTTATGTTTGTTATTTCAATTTGGCGATTACGAGTGTAAAATCAGATCATGTTAAATCAGACATAAGTATTAAATTAGACAATGATAGTCTCTGACACCCTAAAGCCTACCATTTCCTCTCCTCTCCATGCCTCCTAGTACTAAAGTTTGTCATGGGCATACTTCAGATTGTCCTGTTGGAGTATATATCTAAGGCCCATGTGGCTAGGCCCATGAGGCCCATGTATGCTACTCTATATAGCTACCCTTCTAGGGTTAGCCTAATCAATCTAGTCCATTCATTCCAACTTGGTATCAAGAGCCTAGTTTCTTCTCCCCTTTCTCCCTCCCTCCCTCCCGCCGCCAGGTGCCGCCAGGGGCCGCCGCCCACGCCGGCGCGCCACCGGCCGCCATGGCCGACCCTCCTCCTCCCTCCTACTTCCTCTCCTTCCCTCCCCTCTCCCACTCAAACTCCTAGGCCCAGATCCCCGGAGCACCAACTACGCCGCCTCCACTGCAGCCACTGGCCGCCAACGCCACCTCTGGCGCGGGTGTGGACCACGCGCCGCCACCTCTGGCGCCGCAGGGCGCCGCCGCCACCTCTGGCGCGGGCGCGGGCCACGCCTGGGCACCGCCGGCCGCCACCACTGGCGCGGGCCGCGTCTGGGCGCCGCCGGCCGCCGCGCCTCTGTCCGTCGCGGCCTGGCAGCCAACTGCCGCGTCTCCAGCGGGCCCCACGCCGCGCCTGGCGCTTGCCCTCGCATCCGATGGGGCTCCCGCAACGGCCGATGTCGCCGACGCCGTCGGGCCCAACTTTCCAGCGGAAGCCGCCACCGCCAACGCTGGTGCTACTGCTGCTGCAGCCGGCCTTGTCCTGCCTGGGGGGATGGTGCGGCATCCCACCTACAGGGGGCGGCCATGGGCTGCGAAACCCTCCCCGCCACGTCTTCGGCCGTCCTCTCCGCCCCTAGGCCCGTCTCCGCCCTCGCCGCCGCGCTCGTTTCCGCCCGTGCCGCGGCTGCAGCGGGTCAGGAGCGAGTCCGTGCGGCTGCCCTCTTGTGGCAACGGGAGCGGGACGCCGCCGACACTCTGGCCCGCCAGATCGCCGAGGCGGAGCAACTTCTCGCCCACGACGGGGGGGCCACCTCCTCCGGCTCGACGGGACAACTCACCTCCACCACTACGGCTCTCCGTCACGACCCGGCCGATCCCCTCGTCTCGCAGCTTCACTACCAGGCCGGCGGTGTCCAGAACATCCGGCTACTAGTCCCGGTCGTTCTCGACCCCGAGTCGCCCTCGTACGCCCGTTGGAGGGATCTGGTGGTCCTTACTCTTCGCCGCTACGCCCTCGACGACCACGTCCTCGACGAGCCAACGCCCATGGTCCAGACTCCGTCGTGGCAGCGTCTGGACAGCATCGTGCTTTCCTGGATCCTCGGCACGATCTCCGTCGACCTCCACGACCTCGTCCGCACCACCACCTACGCTCTCCAGGCCTGGCTGGCACTCGAGGGCCAGTTTCTGGGCAATGCTGAGGCCCGGGCTCTGCGACTCGACGCGAGCTTCCGCACCTTCGTCCAGGGGGACCTTGCTGTTGGCGAGTTCTGCCGGAAGATGAAGACCATGGCAGATTCCCTCGGCGACCTGGGCTGGCCCGTGGAGGATCGCATCCTCGTCCTCAACGTCCTCCGCGGGCTCAGCGACCGCTACGCCCATCTCCGGACGTGGATCACCCGTCAGCCGCCCTTCCCCACCTTCCTGCAGGCCCGTGACGACCTCGTCATGGAGGAGCTCACTCAGGGCCTCCAGCCGGTGTCCACCGCCACCCAGGGGTCCTCGTCTTCCTCGACGGCCCTGGCTGCTACTCCGTCGCGCTCATCTGCTCCTCCTCGTCCGTCTGCTCCACCACCGTCGTCCCTTCTTGGTCCTCCTCCCTCCGGGCCTAGCGGAGGTGGGGGGGTCGTGGCAGTCGTCGCCGACGCGGTGGGGGCGGTGGGGGTCGTGGGGGAGGTCGTGGTGGTGGCCCACCGGGGGGGCACCATGGCATTCTTTCCACAACCCATGGTCAGGGCGTATTTCTATGTGGCCCTACCACGCTCCAGGGGGTGAGACTCGCCCACCAGGGGCCATGTTTACTGGTGCTCCACCTCCAGGCGTCTCCACTACACCGTCGTGGGCTACTTCCCCCAGCACCCCGCCCGGGCCTGCCGGCTGGGACCAGGCGGCCTTGGCACGGTCATTCAGCACCATGGGCTTGACACCTCCTGTCGGACCTGAGTGGATTGCCGACTCGGATGCCACCTACCACACCACCCCTAACCCTGGTATACTTTCTTCTGTCCATTCTCCTTCTACTTCTCTCCCCTCGTCCATTATGGTCACAAATGGTTCGTGTCTTCCTGTCACCTCTGTGGGTACCGCCGGTGCCCATTAGTCCTTTCGTTTTCCTGATGTTATTGTTGCACCTTCTATGGTTCACAACCTTCTTTCTATTCGTCGTTTTACAGCTGACAACTCGTGTTCTGTGGAGTTTGACTCTTCTGGTCTTACTGTGAAGGATTTGGCTACCCGGCGTCCTCTGCTCCGATGTGACAGTACGGGGCCCCTTTACACCCTCCGCTTTCCGGCGTCTACCTCGCCATCTTCGCTTTTGTCAGCTGCCTTCGCCACCACCTCTTCTACTACTTGGCACCGGCGCCTCGGCCATCCTGGACGTGATGCCCTGATGCAGCTTAGTCATAGCTCAGACATTCGTTGTACTCGAGCTCATGATGAGCATGTGTCATGCGTGCCAAATGGGCCGTCATGTTCGTCTTCCCTTTTTCTAGTTCTTCTTCACATGCGGCTCGCATTTTTTATCTTGTACATTGCGACCTATGGACGTCTCCTGTACTCAGCATTTCTGGCTATAAGTACTATCTGGTGGTGGTTGATGATTTTTCTCACTACTCGTGGACTTTTCCCTTATGTGCCAAGTCTGAGACATTCCCCGCGCTTCACCATTTCTTCGCTTGGGTTTCCACTCAGTTCGGCCTCACCATCAAGGCCGTCCAGTGCGACAATGGCCGTGAGTTCGATAACTCCACATCCCGGGCCTTCTTCCTCTCGCGGTGTCCAGTTACGCATGTCTTGCCCGTACACCTCCTCTCAGAACGGCAAGGCGGAGCACATGATTCGCACTACCAATGACATCGTGCGTACCCTCCATCTCCAGGCTTCACTCCCCGCTCGTTTCTGGGCAGAGAGCCTGCACACCTCCACCTATCTCCTTAACCGCCTTCCTTCCGCTGCTTGCCCGGCTCCCACGCCGCACCACGCTCTTTTCGGTACCCCTCCGAGGTATGACCACCTTCGAGTCTTCGGGTGTGCGTGTTACCCTAACACCATGGACACTGCTCCGCACAAGTTGGCTCCCCGATCCACTCTCTGTGTCTTCCTTGGGTACTCCCCGGACCACAAGGGGTACCGCTGCTACGACCTCACCTCTCGTCGCGTCCTCATCTCACGCCATGTGGTGTTTGATGAGTCTGTCTTCCCCTTTTCCACCACCACCACACCTTCCACCTCCGGGCTTGACCTCTCCTCTTTACCCACTGATGCGGTGGTCGAGCCACCTTTTCCTTTGTTTCCTGCAGGTTCGACGGCCCCGTGCCCCAGCTCGCCATCGGCTGGTGCCTCAGCAGACCCTGCTCCTCGTTCGAGCCTGGACGGGGACCCTTCCGGGCTGGCCCCTGTCATTCCGACTGACGGGGGTCCCTGGCCGTCACCTCCGGCTCCGACTGCGCGCTTCGCCCGGCCGATCCTCGTGTACCAGCGCCGGACCCGGCCTGCGCCGGCACCTTCACCGCCGCCGGTGGCCCCTCCTTCGCCGGCGTCACCACTAGAGCTGTCTTCCTCTCCGCCAGGGACACCGGGTCCGTCGCCGCACCCCCAAACTGCTCGCGTCGAGCCCCCGGTGTATCACCCGCCGCTCCTTCACCGCCACCCGCGTCATGTTCATCCCATGTATGCTACTCTATATAGCTACCCTTCTAGGGTTAGCCTAATCAATCTAGTCCATTCATTCCAACTTGTCCTAACCCAAGCAGCATGACCGCCAATGCCTGGCAGCCATACCATAAGATCAGGGGTAGAGGCGATACAAGGAACCTTGCTATTTCTTGATTAATCAGAAGAGGTGACCAGTTACTGAGCAAAAGCCATAACCATAACCTCTTACGTTTCAGTTTCTAGTTCCAAAAAGTTTATAAATACTGCTTGTTGGCCTAGTTATTTTAACTATATGGTGGTTCAACCAGGAAGAACTGAAACAGAAGCATGGGTCCATCATCACAGCAACCAGTAAAAAGTTCTGGAGGGCTCAAGTTACCCCTTAGACCACCTGGATTTAATGGTGGTCCCCACAAACAATTTGGTCTTTGGAACATATCATGTTTTAAACAAATTTCCAACTGCTACTTCGCAAAGTAAAAATCAAGGTTTTTCTATAGATACAAAACAAAATCATCCATCATAAAAGCAGAGAGAAAATAATCTTATTAAAACTCACAGTAAAACAACTGACCTCTTCATGCCCATAATAACCAGATGTGCAGCTCATGTTTGGCAATTCCCACCTCTGGATACTTCCTTTAAAACCAGGACCAACTCCTCCTGTAAAAACTGTGCACTCATCATCATGGACTGCTAATGAACGCAGAGCACCAGGGTGAGCACGGGCTGAGTAAAGGATAGAAGCTTTAATCTTCCAAGGTAGTTCATCCCTCATACCACCGCCACGACCAAGAAATTCTGGAACACCCCAACTACTATCAGGGGTGGGGAACCAAAACCATGGTTGATTACCAGAACTTGAAGTAAACAAGTTGTCACTAGATGTCTCATTCTCAAGGTTAGAAGCTGCAGTGTTCCGACCAATTTTTTTAGTGGTTTCTGATTGTGGCATGGACCAACCTACCCCATTGAAAAGCAGTTTGGTTGGAACAAACTCTGATGACATATAGTTGCCAGGCTGAAACCTTTGACCTTTCATATTTTCAGCATTCTTAGAACAATCACCAGAAGGCTCCCACTACAGATGAAAATAAGAAGGTAAAAGAGCATGATAAGGATACTATCTTAACAATTGATAACATAAAGAAAAAAATGCAGAGTTATGTACCTTCCAATTGTACAACCTTTGAAGTGCTTGCTCCAAAAGAAACCATGTTGAGCAAGACTCTCGGAGCTTCTCTATCCCAACAAGTGATGCCAAGAAAGGATATAGCAGCAGCCTACAATTATACTTTATTAAAAATATATGTATATGAAATCAATTATAACAAAACACAGAAAAACTTTTTTGACTTACAAAAGATCAATTCTGGATTCCACTTTAATTGGCTCACTTTTGTTTCCATCAGAACTTTTAATTCCTTTTCTGGATTCCACTTTAATTGGCTCACTTTTGTTTCCATCAGAACTTTTAATTCCTTTTGTAGGATGGTTAAAACCAGATGAATCGTGAGAAAAGGCTAGTTCAACAAAAAGCTCCTTTAGCTGTGGCAAAACATATATAAAAGTGTTTTCTGGTCCAATTCGTTGACAAAGGTCAATGAGTGCTGTAGCAGCCACCTAATCAACAAAGCAGTTTTGATAGCGAAAAAACTTCAGTTGTACAAGTAAAAATAATAGAAAAGAGTAAAAGACTAAAAAAAAGGTAATTTCAATTACTTGAATCACATGAAGATCCAAAGGAATCTGCATAAGAACTTTTATATAAAGACAGGCTTGGTCCTGCACATGCAGTAGAAATACAATGGGGTAATGAATACATAAATACTATGCAATTAAGGGTGAAAATGGATACAATTAAAAAACAATACATACATATTTAGAAGAGGAACATTGGCACTAAAGCATTTCAATTGACTAATCCAAATTTTGACATTAAGTTTTTAAGGTCAACACCAAAATTCACAAGTCAAGGAACACTTAAGCATTTAAATCAATGCAGGAATTTGATAACATCACAGGTGATATTACCAAACACTACTAAAATGAAGCATCTGCACAACCAAGATCAGAAATACATTGATGATATGATATTTTGTTCAAAATATATGGGAATTCTATAATGAATTGATTTGAATTGTGACCTAATTCTGTATTTATTTCTGTAACATACAAAAGAAGCAATACTATCAATTGATCAAAAAGGTAAGTAAAATCTTGTTGGAATCTGGTAGTCTTTGAATTTACGCTTGAAGTCAGTGGTACGTGAAATTGATTTCAACTTAGTTTAAAGAATATGGTTTCCAGTTTCGTTCAGCTTCAATCCAATAACCTATCTATTACCACCCCTTCAAATGTTTGTTCTCTAAGCTGTGTTTTTGCCAGTAAAGTACCTGAAGAAGCTCCTTAATAACAGTTTTGACAGGAAGAACCGACACAAGACCTTCCAAGGCAGATAAGCTATCAATCAGCGCGAAAGAATTCCAACTATGCTGTGGCTCAGGCTTACTCATCTTAGACGAATCGATACAAGAGAATATGACATTCCAAAGCAACGGAAGAATTTGCTTTACAACAAAATTTTCTCCAAGAAGTCCACCTATAATTACAAGGTTAAGTAGTGATCACTTCGCAAATAATTTCAACATAACGAGAGAGCATTAGGTGATTACCGATCCTAACCAAAGTATCGATTCCATCAGCACATAATCCTTTGCCAAAACAGTGAATTAGTGGTAAAATCGTCTGGAGAAAGTGGAGACATCCATCAGTGATGCATAGTATTATGATGGTATACCAATAAAACTTTCTACTTAGACTTGCCTGATGAATGGTAATTGGTATTCCTAGTTCCTCACTTGAGACGATCAGAACAGTGGATGCAGCAGAGGCGATGATCTTGTTAGGTGAACTGCATAAGTTTGAGATCACCAAAGGATGTATCTTTTCAATATAAGTTTGTTTTCCCAATTTCTTCCACAAATCCCGAATAAAAGAGTCTTGAAGGAGGGCAACCTTCAGATGTGAATATTCTGGTGCCTGTAGCAACCACCATCAGACAAAACAAATCAGAAAGAAGAAACATTATGTTCCATAATCCAAAACTTTGACAAAAAGAAAAAAACACATATAAATATCTTTCCAACTGATATATCTTAACTGGCCTGCAAGATCTTCTGAATGATGTGCAGAACAAGGTCCTTAGTTGCTTGGATAGTCAAGCTCCTTAGAAATTCCTTAAGCAGAGACAAGGCTGATTCGGTATCAACATCTGACAAAGATGATGAAACAAGAGACAGGCAGTAAGGTGCACACATTTCAGCAGCAAATTCTCCCATAGCTTTGAGTGCCCCTTCACTTGCAAGCTTAGCAGCATACTTGATTCGCTCTCTAGATGTACACAAAACTTGAAGTGGAGCAAGAAACATGTATGCAGATCGAACTGATGGAGGAAAGTATGATGACTCCAAAAGGTGCTTTGCTGATGGCCTCCTGCAAGAGATCACCAAATCAGTATCAAAAACAGTTATGTCTTTGAATTCCATCAAAACGTCATCAAAGTGGTGGGATATGAACTATAAACATCGGACTTCATTGCTGAAGTTACCTTTTCCATTCCCTCTGTATGCATGACTCAACAAGAAGTGCGACATGAGAAGGCAGGCCTTGAAGTGTTCCGGGCATTATCCCAATTTCTTTGTATGCAGATAGCAAGGCATTGTCAAAAAGTGGTTTTTGCACATAGATTTCTGCCAGAATGCACCCAATAGAAAATACATCATTTGCATGGTGTTCGTTTTCTGAATTAGACTTTTGATACCAGAGCAGCAGTTCTTGATAACCCATATGGGAATTATCATCAGACTCAAAGCATTCTAGAAAGGAACCAAGATCAAAGTTAGGTGCTGCTGGCAATGCATTGTCATGCTGCAATATCTGATCTGCATTTTGGTTCTTGGGATACTTGTCTGAAGAGAAACAAATTGAAGGATCGGCATCAGCATCAGCATAGTCATAGACTGGATTCAACTGGTATTCAAGCTCTGCAAACAAAGTTGCTTTCTCAAATTCCTCCAGACAGCCAACTTCTGAAAGCATATTTGGAGATCCACAACCATTTAACACTGCATCAGTTGTTGCACTGCTTCGTTTGCCACAGCATCTAGCACAAGAGTCCATTTTGTTGTGGTAGACTGCATGAGGTGTGCTAACAAGGCGCTTAGGATGAGGCCTTGTAAAAAGCTGATGCCGGCCAATTGATTTTGGCCTAGATGGATCACTAGAGGGCAACATGACATTTTTTGCTTCAACAGATGCCTCTCCAGAAAGTTTATAGCCAAATGTTATGTCAATCCAATGATGCAGTTGTTGCGAGACTCGATCGCTCTCTAATGCATCCCTGTGAAGACAAATGAAATCTTCGGCGGATGTTGCCCAGGAAGGTAATGCCAAATCACTCATTTCAGAATGAAGAGAGGTAAAAATCCGTGGATCACTATAAAATTCAGGAATGCATTCATCAGGAGTCCATTGATAAAGCCTTTGCATACTAGACGGGTATTCATTGGGCTCATAGACGGAACGCACTGCTGATCTCAAGATGGTCTTAGGTAACCTCCTTGCTTTGTAACTGCAGACAGCTAGCTCTGAGAGACACTCGTCAGAAACATGATGTGGAACTTCAGATGATGAATATGTAAAATCCAACTGTTCATCACCTTTTGCCAACCGCCATTTACTTTTGGTCAGGTCCCTCCAGCCATTATCAGAACTTTCATCAGGCATCGCTGTGAAATCTATTACCCAGGGCATCACAGTGTGAAAAGCTGGATCACCCCATCTTCTACCGGCTAACTTGTTTAAGACAAGAAGGTATTCATAATTGGTCAGTTCACCTTTCCACCATTGCTTAAAGTGAGAATGCCAATCTAACGATGATTGCAGTTTGAAACCAGTATAAATGGCTTTTGAGGAACAGTCCTCCATAAAACAACATGAATTAGGTGAACATTTACGATCGGCAAAACCCCAACTGTGTTTTACAGGGCAGGTATCACTTATGCTCAGGTAAGGCCATAAGGAATCTGACATCAAGATCTTTGATGGCCTTAGATTGCCATGATGAACTCCTAAATCATGAAGGTATGCCAAAGCAGATATTATCTGGTAGACAAGAAATCTAATATGCCAATCTGAGCAGAATGCCTCTGGACTGTAGTGCATAATGTTTTCCAAAGTGTATGGGGCCTTTGGTTGTAACATGTAGAAACAATCAGATGTTTCTAGAGCACCTAACACTGGTAAGATGTTGGGATGCCTCACACAGCCAGAAGAATGCAAGTCATCGAATGCTGAAAATCCAACACAGCTGAGAAAATCTAAACCAGCAGATCCACTAATTTTGTTTTCAGATAGCAGATTTAGCGAATTAATGACGTACTCTTCAGTTGATGAGGTCAGATAACCTGTAATAAGCTCTCTAACCTCTGAAGTGTGGCCTATGCTAAGATAGCAAGCAGGAGTTAATTTGGTAATCGTGCTTATGACCAGTGGTTGCTTACAGGGGCCAGAGCAACTTTTGCGATCTTCAATGCATTCTATACAAGATGAGGAATCTGACTGCTCAGTATATTGGTTATCACCAGTATATATGGTTTCCTCTGCCTGGGGATCTTTATGAATGCCATTCTCCAAGGAACTGGTGTCACTGTAGGGAACGAAAATGTGGAGAAATCCGTACATGTCGATACATCAATTTTGGAGCCTTTGAAGATAATATAATCCTCAGGTAAGAGAGTTACCATTGTTGGCTATTAAAAGGCACTTTGCCACCACATAGGCCCACTAAAACAAAACTGGAGATATGCTGCCTGCAACATATACAACACCACTTCTGTGTAAGAGTTAGTGCAAAGACGACGGAAAAGGAAACCACATTAAATTGGAAAACAGGTAGATTCAAAAGAACCACTGACTGCAACTAACTGTGAGAAATACAAAGTGCATAGTGGTGCAAATGGTTTACCAGTTTTCACTATGGTTTCCTTTTACGCATGAATAATTGTTATATGAAAAACTAAGAAATTATGTTCATGTGACTAATTTGGCTGTTTTCTATGAATCAGAATTTCTGGCATACATTTGGTGGGGTGACTGTCAAACTGGGATGACCCTACATGGCTGTAATTGTATTCCAAGGTCCAACTAAACAAGAGTTTGAAGCAGCATTGACAGAGGATAACTTGTAAATTGACCAGCTACACTTCAGTTGGAGGTTTACAATTATATGGTTTGAAGCATAGAGCTCACTGTAGTTGAAGCTGCACTGAAGCACATTTCTGCTACTTGCCTGGCTCAACAGAAGGACTACGTGTTATAACAATTTAACATCATACACATGGATACATTTGAGTGAAACAACTTTGTCATAACGGCATCTACCCATTGCAATAGTATCCAGTTAAGTCTCACGTAAGTCAAGAATGTAAAGCCATACCTCCCATTACTTTCCTCGTCTCCATCAGATGCTACCTGCAGCGAAGAGGAAACGAGGATTAAGACAAAGGTACAACCAATACGATAGCTCTTGTAAAGGAAGCAAGGGTTTATGCAGAGGAATGGAAGCCCAATAAATTCTGCTTCCAACCGCGCTTGAACGGACGGGAACGCTAGCAACGGTTTTGAGAGCGCACGCCGACCAGAGCGCCCAGAGATCAAGAGGTGGGAACCGGCGCGGACCTGAACGACGGCGGAGGCGGCGAAGGGGAGCGGTGAGTCGGACAGGCCGTGGACGAAGGAGAGGCCGGAGCCGGCGAGGTCGCGTAGGACAAGGCGCCCCAGGCAGTCCGGGCACGCCGCAGCGGCCCCCTCCGGCGAGCAGCCCATCGCCGGCGGCCAGGCTGGATCGGAGGAGCCGGCGCCAAACTCGTGCAGCTGCGACGGAACAAGGGTGTGTTGGCTTCGCGAAAAGCGGCGAACAGTACTGTAGCATCCGTTGTTGTTATTTGGCAAAATTTGTTCAATCATGAACCAATTAGGCTTAAAAGATTCGTCCCGATATTTACAGACAAACTATATAATTAGTTATATTTTTTACTTATATTTAATGCTTCATGCATATCTCAAAGATTTGATGTAATAGGTGAAAGCCGAAAGATTTTAGGTTGGGATGAGGAAATGAACAAGGCCCAAACAAAAGGCTCTTTGGTATGGACCCGCCCGGTCCAGACAGACTCCAGAGGTGCGGCGTCGGACTCAGACCCGTTGGCTCTCTCCTGTTCTGAGTTCTGACTGAAGCAGGGACCAGGGAGCGACTGCACCTGCACGGCTGCACTGCACCGCTGCGTCGATCGAACGGCGTCCAGCCAGTCACCCGGCTGTTGTGACGTGATGGCCGTAGGAGGCCCGGACCGGAAGCTAGGGTTGGCTCCTTCGCTGAGAACTGTTAGGCCTTGCTCAGCGAGGATAGCAAAATGACAGCGTTTGTTTTCTGCTATTTAGACAATCCGCGGGCCGTGCGAGCAATATTTGGCTTCCTCCTGTAAGAGAGCCAAATCAGCTCACCTGGCCGATAGTGTGTGCAGGCGTAGCAAGGCGAGGCGAGCAGGCTACGCGGATAGTGTGTGTAGTTTGTTATAAATTTGTTGATGTCTTAACCCTCTCACACTCCGGCTCTTATACTCAGAATACATAGGCTCTGCTCAACTCGTGCACGTAGGCAACTTCACACCCACTCGCTATCAGTAACGCGGACATTGGGCCGACGGACGAGCGTGCGCGTAGGCAACTTCACACCCACTTGCTACCAGTAACCAGTGGCGGACTCGGGATTTTAAAGTTGGGTATGCTCAAGCCCCAAGCTAGAGAAAATATATTACAAATTGAGCAAAAGTCAAAGGAGAACTTGAGTGGTTGCCTCTGAATTTGGTTAAGAAAGATACTGAATCAAGATCTGTCTACGCTTCCAGATGCCTGTTTGCCGAGTGCTCGAGCCACAATAGTGATAGATCCATTGCAGCACTGTGCGTCTTAGGGCGACACTGTGCTGAGGTTTAAAAGTAGTCGGACGGGGTTGTCGATGTCTTCGCTAGGCAGGCACTAGGATTTCATCTCGCAGGAGCATCCAATAGGCTTGCGGCTCTTGTGCTCTGCCTCGCCAGTTCCTAGACCGAGGGTGAAGAATGGACTAGAATCTGTCTTGAAGCCTGAAGGGTCGTCAAGGGTGGTCGGGTCATGGACTGCAACGTAGCTTTGTGGGTTGTTTTTTTTATGAATAAGACGAAGGAAACTACAATATTAAAGCTTAACTATATCATACATATGTGTATACTTATATTTACTATTTTTTGCTGCAAAAATGTTGGGTATGCCCGGGAATACCCGGGCACAACACCAGGTCCGCCCATGCCACTAACGGTGAAGTGAGTTGATCGACTTCTTTCCTTGGTTGATGGCGAAGTGAGCCAAGCCACTTCCATCCTCATTCTTTTGTATTCATGTGTTGAGTGAAGTGGTGAAGGTGTCTTCGCCTTTTTTCCTCGCTTCTTCGAACCTAGGTTCTGTCTGTCCTAAATATCCGTCATTTTCGTTTCCCGAGAAACAACTTTGACTAAATATATATTAAAAAAATATTAATATTTATAGTAAATAATTAATATCATTGGAAAGATCTTTGAATTTAGTTTTTTAATAAATTTATTTGGAGATACAAATATTACACGTATTTTCTACAAATCAAGTCAAACTTGTGACACGCACACCAACGACAACAGATATTTAGAGACGGAGGGAGTACTCCTGTATACAAGCGTTGGGAAGGAAAAATCATTTGCCAAACTCCGAAGTCATTGGGGCTGCGTTTGTCTGAGGTCAAATCCTCAACAGGTAGGGAGCAGGCTTACCTGTTTGGATCTCTTGCCTAACCACCTGGGGACCTTTGCGAGCGAGCTTTTCCTTGCTGAGCTGAGATAGCCGAATCGACTCTCCCGGCCAGACAAGGTGCTCGTGCTTCGTGTAAGTTAGGCGAGGCGAGGCTAGAGCTGCTTTGAGAAGCAAATCCAAAATGTGTTGGTGATGCCACCCCTAGCACCACCATAGTAGACTCCTTCACAATAGGAGGCCTACCATCATAAGAATTCCATGCGCCTTAACGCCGAGCAAACACAACTCAATATCGATATACGTGTTTAAAAGATATTTAGCTTCGAATCAGAAAAATCAACCGTGACTCTTTATGTTGGAATACTTTATGATTTGATGTATTTATTGAATATTCTAATAAAATATTGGTCAAAATTATAATCAGAAAACCAAAATACTGTCTCTGTCCCCCGAATAAATAGATTTATATAGTTGTCTTAACTCAAACTTTTTCAACTTTGACCATTTAAAAAAATAGATATGGTATCAAATTAGTATCATTAGATATACTATAGAATATAATTTTGTAATATGCTCATTTTATGTCATAGATGTTATTACTCTTTTCTATAAAGTTAGTTAAACTTTAAAAAGTTTTGATTGATACGGATTCTAGGAATTAATTTATTTGGGACGGAGAGAGTAAGTCAATTGCATCTGGAAATTATGACAAGAGGATAGTATTTTACTCAATCATAATTTTTTCAGGATATTTTTTAAAAGCAACAATTGTATAAAATCATTTTTTGGAAAGAAAATGATACTTATTTGAAGTTCATAGATATAGGCTGTGTTTAGTTCCTCCAAAAATGCACTATACAAAAAAAGATTCTCCGTCACATCAAACTTACGATACATGTATGGAGTATTAAATTTAGATGAAATCAAAAACTAATTGTACAGCTTAGTTGTACTTTGCGAGACGAACATTTTGAATCTAATTAATCAAGAATTGACCAAAACATCCTACAGGAACTGAACACAGCCATAGTCTATCAGCCTGGTCTCCGGGGTCGAAGCTTGAAGCCAATTTCTTCACTTTCCGTCTAGGGCTTTGCTTGGCATTTGGGAGAGTATAGAACTTTAACGCCTCAAATGAGGACCTTCCTTCCCCCAAGGCCCCAACGGAACAGGTCTGCTCAAACATTCCCAAAAATTTCGAATTACTATTAACGGTCGGCGGTCGGCGCGGGGCAGGGCGGCGGGATCACGAGATGGAGACCGACACCTCCTGCGGAGGCGGCGGCGCCGAGCAGCGGGGTATAGGACTTGTGGAGGTGCAAGCGGCGGCGGCAGCGTTGCGGCGGTCAGAGGTGTTTCACGTCGTGAAGGAGCTCGTAGGCTTCGTCCTGTACATGCACCACCAGATCCCCTCGTAATCCCCGATATATCCCTCCCTATTTTCTCCTGTGCAATGCTGGGATTTGGTAGAATCTATGGCGGATATTGTTGTTTTCGGTGTAAATTCTTTGTTTCGGTCTAATCGAGCGATTTGCCGCAGTTGATATTGCGTTCTCGTTGTATATCTGATTGTGCGCGGCTTTGGTTCTGATCGATTTGATTGGATTGAACCTACGCTTATGGTTGCCTAGAGCAAACTTCAGGCCAGTTAATCTAACTAGGGTTTGAATTAGCTTTATTTTACGATCTATCAGTTCACGCTCTAATGTTTATGCTATGGAGCAATTCGCCTGATAGCGGAATGGCAACTTTGGATTGACTGGCTATAGTGGATTAGATCATTACATGCAGTTGAACTCTGATTTACTGGGAAATTCATTGGATAGTTATTTAAACCGGGAGATTTAGTTTGCACATTAAGCCACTTGCTTCTGTATAATTTTGTGATACACCTTGATTTCAGATGTACTCTTAGTTTGTCCATACTCTTTTAGCTGAATGTTTCTTGATATTGTCTTGTCCTGGCTGCTGAGGTATTTTATTTGGAACCTGCTTATGGATCTATGCTGAGCTTCCCAATCTCAGGTTTTTTGGTTTGTGCGTATATTGTTTGATCTCTATTGTCGTTTACTACCGTCTGTGTTGTTTCTTGTCAATCCTGAGCCGAAACTGTCTTGATTTACTTCTATTTCGGTATATAGCCAATTGATGCCTCATGGTGATAGTTTGTAGTTTGTTAAGTACTGTAGGTTGAGTTTTATTCCCTTTTTGGTTTTCATGCTCAATGAGTTTCACAGTGTGCTCACATGCAGACAAAAATTTCCTGTAATAATCACAAGAAAGACTTACTCTCTTTGGTGCTTGAGTTCTTGATGAAGTATATGTCTCTGACACCATTGTGTAGGTCGCTCACAAGAAAGGCACTGTCCAAACAGTTATATGACTACTCTCTTTGGTGCTTGAGTTCTTGATGAAGTGTATATATCTCTGACACCATTGAGTAGGGTCGATGCTCAACAGCCACTAACAACAATGTACTAATAGCACACTCAAGGAAAAACAATGTACATGTGGAACTTGGAGTTCTCATATGTATTATCTGAATAGTACTTTATTTGTCTTTGTGTTTGTAGTACCCAAACATAGGACACATGCTCCCTACACCTATACACCTGGCCATTAGCAGTCCGTGCCTAGCCAAATTGCTTAGGTGGCTTTAGTAGCACTCCTAGTCCTGAGTTCGACTCCCTGTGGGAGTGAAGGCTAGGATTGGGGTTAAAAAAATCCCCTCGTCTATCCCACACCAAAGCACAGGTCTAAGGATCGGCCCAGGTTCTCACATGGGAACAGTGCCGTTGTGTATGGGTGGGGCAGGGGTTCGGGGATTTTCTTGACCTGCGTGAGAAGGTTAACCTTCTACCTTAAGCTCTTAAGCAGGATGCCCGGGGGCTGTCATACCCCCGCGGGTTGAGTTTTTTTTTTCATGGGAGCACTGTCCCAACAATTTGACTAATTGAGTTATTCAAATTGTGCATTCCAATACCTTATTTGCCTGGGGCTACTATGTTGAATGTTATTGAATATATATATCCATGCATAACAATTGAAGAACATAGTAGTTTCTTTTTGTAAGATAGGCTAGGCTCGGTATGTACTGCGCTATTAATTATCAAATAAATTTGGAGTGTGTCTTAAATTTCCTCTTTTGCCAGGGTTTTGCCGAGTCTTGAAAATGAATTTGCAAGTTTAAAGGAGGAAATGGTAATTTCAGCATTCAGTAAACACTTTCCTACTGCCATCTATTTTGGAAAGTAACCAGTTTGTGAATTATAACTATTTCTAGACAGAAATGACATTACAGCCGGCTGAACTCAAACCATCTGATCTGAGAAGGCACAACACGCGAAAAAGGGTGGTTAGACGTAGAATAAAGAAGCACGAGAAGTTGATGAATGGCATCTCTACCTTACTCTGTTCTCTTCAGCAAGCACTTGATGAAGTTTCAAGCATTGAAGGAGTCGTCCTGATCCTTGGAGGAAGCCTTGTACGGCCGCTATTTGTTTATGACATTACAATTTCTCATGGTATCTTTGATTCAGGAAGTGCCAAAGAGCATGCTCTAACCAAGTTAGCTCAATCTGTTTCTCGGAAGGTGAGCTACTATTGCACCAACATTTTCTCCTGGATCTAGAATTACTCCATTTTTTTATGATTTGTTCTTGATTAAGTATTGAGTACTATCCACTTAAGATCTCATTGTTGTATCCATGGGAAATCTGAAACATGATACCTTTTTGTCTCTACTTGAACAACAATATTTAAAATTTTTGTTATCATTATGACAGATTATCGATTTGTTATTCTAATTCAGCATATGGTTAAGTAGTTGAACCTTGTCATGTATATTGCCACATTGGCATGAATACATGGAGTGACTTCATGAGTTCTTATACTATCAGCATCTATTTAGAATTTGTCCTCTTTGAATGATAAAAAACTTGTGTATTTCTAGGCTATCCGTGCTCTTGTATCATGTGGAGCAGGGAGTTTGTCCTACACAGGTATTGTATCCTCTCTTTTGCTATATATGTTTGGCTGAGGTGACAGACCACTTTTAACTTACTGCATTTCCATTTGTATTCTCTTCAAGGACCTAGCAAGTTGTTTTTGTTGGTAAGATGCCCCAGTACATTGAACCTACCGCAGGATTTCCTGCCAAGGCGTGATTTTCGTTATAGCAAAAAGGTATTGTTCTTTTGTCAACATTAATTTACGTAACTCATCTGTGTTTATCAGCATTACTCTGTAACATAGCAACTCCCCAAGGTTAATTCAATGAACCTAAACTTTTCACCTCAGGTTGTACCTCTTCAAATGCATATAAAGTGCAGCAAATCAGTGTGTTCAGGGAATAACCAGCACCATATGCCAATTGTTGACGCCCCATGTTCCACTTCAGAATCTTCTCTTTCAGATGTTATTTGGTAATTTTCCTTTCGTGATATCATCTTACAATTGATTCAGCAATGGGATTCTTCCACAATTTTCATACCTTTTACAGTGTTGAATTTGTCTTCTCGTACTTCATGATAAATTATTTCCGTACCTTCTATAGGATCAGGATTCAGGGCTGCATTGTCAAACTGCAAGTTTGTTTCACAGATGAACAGTGTTTTGTTTTTGAAAATTTTTTATTATGCATCTACTTTGGCTTTGATGCTTGAATAGTAACTTCTATGTTTTGATGGTTCTGGACGAGGGAAACCATGTCAGTTAACTCTTTTTAAGCTGTTACTGAATCCTGATCCAATAACTATGTTCTAGCTACAATAAATTTTCTGCCCTGACTGTGGTCAATCCCTTCTAATAGTTCATGTTGTTTCTTACAGGTTCCAGTGCAAGCATACAATAAGAGGTTTGCCAGGCAAGGCGTCACTAGAAGGGTGATCTCAGTTCATGATATCAATGTTAACCCAACTTGCCTTTGTTGTTGTAGCGAATGATATAACAATATGTGTACAGTAGAGGATGCTTATAGTCACAAAAAAAAAGTAGAGGATGCTTATCACTTTGATGACTTGAAGCAGGAAACGATCAAGTAGTGCGGGGGTGTAGCTCTTGGTGGAGAGCTAAAACGATCAAGTAGTGGACTCCTTGTGTAAGGCAACTTTTGCACGTTTTCAAACAAAATAGTCCGATGTTCGGTTGGAGCATATCCGGCGACAATGCTCAGCTACTTTTTACTAGGTACTCGTCCCTAAAAATATGGAAATCTTGTTTTCCGAGAAGTAAAATAATTTCAAATATAATCAAATATTTACAAGAAAGTACAATATTTATGATACGTGATAAGTATGCTAGATTATTAATTATGATATATGTTTTCATACATACTATCTGCTAGACTGCTACTCAATCCATTATATACTGCTATGTGGCAAATTTTGGTTTACCATTAGGTTCTGATTGAATCAATCTAATGAACGGGGCCTTTTCAAACTTCTAAAATAAATGGGATTGACTAATATCAAATCATTGCAAACACAATATGTATTGAAGTGATGGACATGCAAACAAAAACTTCGAAGCTCAAAAGAACTTAGCTTGATAAGAAGTGCACATTTGCAAAGAAAGACAACAAGAAAAAGGATAAAGGTTTTGCGGTATGAACCAGCATAAAAAATGTTTATTCTGTCTAGATGTGTTGAATGGAAAAAAAAAATACTCAGTTGTATGTAACTATTTTATTCTCTTTTATTAGAAGGCACAAGAAAGTGGCATTCCACGAGTATGCAGCAATACAGGATATTCCTCCTAGCACTTCATGTCCAAATGAAGGGTTGTTTGAACCATACTTGACTATCAATACCTTCTCTCAACTATAAATGGTAATATTTCTAAGCGACCGTTCCTCTTGTCCTGGTATGCACAAAGAGTAGGGCTAGCGCACGGATGTCCGCCCGCAAGTTTCGTCTGGACGCTGCTCCCGCATCGCATCCCACGCCCCCTTGCGCTCCCATCGCATCCCATCCCACGCCCCCCGCGCCCCATCCCATCCCACGCTAGCGCCTACGTTCGAACGCAAAAAAACTCAATGACCCCTACTCCAACGCCAACGCCGAGGCGAGATGGAGGGAAGGGAAGGAAGGGGAGGGAGAGGAGAGGAGAGGACGAGGCGTGCCTTGCGAGGTAGGAGCCGAAGCCCTGCGGCAAGCCATTGTTCGCCAGGTACCGGTGCCATTATAACATGTGCAACCCGATCTACTTTTAAAACATTCAGATGCAACTCTTGCAACATACATCTGAAGAAAATGAAATATTTGAAACATGTGTCTAAAACACTTGCAAAAACACCAAAAACACATGAAAATACATTGTAAAACATACACAACATTCAGATAAAAGACTTGCAACATACATGTGAAATATATGTAACATCCAAATAAACACACTTACAACATAGGTCAGGAAAAATAGATGAAACATTGGGAATAGAAGCTTGCAACATACGTGTACAACCATTGCAACATATGCAACATCCTGATCTACTATTGCAACATCTATATGAAACATTTGCAAGAAACACTTGAAACATAAGGCTTGCAACATACGTTTTTCACCCTTCTTCCATACGACGCAGCATAGAGCGGGGGAACGGCCAGTCTCGGCCATCCGGCGGGCGAGGATGGTGGTGCAGCCTGGAAGCGGCCAGCTATGCCTGTGCCTGGCTTAGGCCCGGCCAGCGACGACCCCCTCTCCTAGGCACCTGGTCTAGGCACAACGGAGGACGTGCATGGTGCAGCGGGGGATGAGGTGCGCCGTGACAGATGGCGGCGGCGGCACGCTGGAGTGGGCCATGACGCGAGATGGAGGCGCCGTGGGGGGTGGTGAAAGGTCCTAATATGGCTAGAGGGGGTGAATAGTCTATTTAAAGCTCTACAAATTCACTAGAGCAGTTGATTAGTACCACAAACGACGTAATGCAATTTTGCTCTAGCTCTACAAGGGTTGCAAGCCACCTATCCCAACAATTTTAGTTGCGATGATCACTAGGCACACAACAAGGCTAAGTTGCTACTCACTAAGAGCTCTCAACAAGGCTACACTAAAGAGCTCCACTAGATGAACTAAAGCTACAAAACAAGCTCTCAATTCTAGCTACACTAAAGAGCTTGCTACAACTAGTTTGCAAGAAAGTAATGGAGTGAGTAGAGTGATTATACCACCGCGTCGAGGAATGAACCAATCACAATGTGGAGACAACCAATTGAAATCCAATGACACAAAGGACAAGATTTTTCTCCCGAGGTTCACGTGCTTGCCAGATGCCAGCACGCTAGTCCCTATTGTGTCGACCAACACTTGGTGGTTTGGCGGCTAAGAGGTGTTGCACGAACCTCGTCCACACAATTGGACACCTCAAGAACCTACCCATAAGTGAGGTAACTCAATGACACGAGCAATTTACTAGAGCTACCTTGCGGCTCTTCACCGAGGAAGGTGCAAGACCCCTCACAATCATTGGAGCCGACCACGAACAATCACCAACATGTGCCAAAGCTCCTCTGCTGATCTAAACCATCTAGGTGGCGGCAACCATAAGGAGAAACAAGAAATCCGCAGCCACAATGATCCCCAAGTGCCACTAGATGCAATCGCTCAAGCAAATGCACTTGGAATCACTCCTAATCTCACTGTGATGATGAATCAATGATGGAGATGAGTGGGAGGTGTTTGCTTAGGCTCACAAGGATGCCAAGTATGTCAAAGTGCCAAGAGAGTGAGCCCTAAGTTGGCCAAACACTATTTATAGACCCTCTCAAACGAATAGAGCCATTAGGGTTAAGAGAGGGCGCTCTACATACTAACCGGATGCGCCCGCACTAGCGTCCGGTCGAGGATCCGTCGCCACGTGTCCTTGCTTTGAATATTACACGTTGATCTCCAATGTTCATCTCTCAGTCACGCGAACGGTTAAGTCATGACCGGACTCGACCCTCAACTGACCTGACTCACGGCCACCACGCATCCGTTCAAGTCCAGTAATCATCCAGAGCCGGAAATCACCGACCGGACGCGTCAAGTCAATGCCGACCTGACGCCCCCCAACGTCCGGTCCTCACACTTCTTTGCAGTGTGCTCCCGAGGTGCTGACGCTAGCGTACGTCACTGACGACCTGACGCGGACCCTGCGCGTCCAATCGCCCAACTCGCCTCCTCTGGAAAAAGTGACCGGACGCGCCGGTGTGTGAAATCCAACGTCCTGTCGATCCTTAGCCCTCTCAGCCAGTCACTGCCTCCTCACGATAGTTGACCGGACTTAGCTGCCTGTGTCTGGTCAAGACGTGGCCAGCGTCTGGTCACAGTGCAACTCCTTTTCTTTTTCTATGTCCGCAACCACTTTGCTCTTTCTTCTAACTTGCTAACCACAAAGTGTAGAACTTGTGTGCACGTGTGTTAGCATTTTTAGAAGTATTTTACAAGTGTTAAAGTTAGCACACTAGGTTCCTAAATGCATATACAAGAATCATGTCACCTAATGGCACTCGACAACTGCTTAGCCAAAGATTTCCCCTCTTTATAGTACGACTATCAATCTTAAACGTGATCACACTCTCTATAGTGTCTTGATCATCAGAAACAAAACCTATCTTATACCTTTGCCTTGATCTCCTTGGCTTTGTTTTTCTCTTTCTTCTTTCAAGTTGAGCACTTGATCATCTCATTTGTGGCCATCACCTTCACCATGACCATCATCTAGCTCAACAACTTGGATTGGACTACCTTATCTAATTCACACACTTAGATCAAAGGTTAGTCCTAGGTTTCATCAATTATCCAAAACCAAACTAGGGCTTTCAATCTCCCCCTTTTTAGTAATTGATGACAACTTTTTCACAAAGATATTCAATTAAATCTTTTTGGATTCATGTTGCTTGCCCAAGCATTTTACCATGTGTAAAGGTTATGGACAAGTTTCATAAACCCAAATTGGTAGTATTAGCTCCTCCTACATATGTGCTAAGAGTTTGGATTTAAAAGCTTGCACTTATGCATGGATTAGAAGTTTGGGAGAGTAATAGCTACCAAATGACGCTAAGGTGTAAAGAATGGACCTTTGAAGCGTGATACTAATCAGAGTTGTCATTTGTACACCACCCTTAGCACCATGTTTTGCTAGATACCACTTGAAAAGCAAAGACAAACTAGATATCTCATGAGATCAACATTAGAAGCAGGGTTCTAGTAACACTTGTAAAATTTCAAGGAATATCTAGCTATCCTATGCATGCTAGTTTTTCATTTCATCAATCATTTTCTATGATCTAGCATACACCACACAAGAATGGATAGGGAATTTTAAAACTTGTGCCATGCAAGCAAACATATGTAATGCACATACAAATGCAACATACAAGTTTATGAGCTTGATCCTCCTACTTGTGTGCTTCAAATTTTAATTGATCCCCTTACAATGTCATTTCATTTGTTTGCTCCTCCTATCTTACTATCTTTGTGAATTTCTCTTCCCCTTTGTCAACAATTAGCACAAAAGGTGAGCTCAAATTTTAGATAGGTTAGGGTGAAACCATGTAAAGTGAGGATCATTTTCTCAATTTGGTTCAATCTAGATCACTTGCACAAGGTATTTAACCCAGTTTGATCCAAGGACAAGCTTCTTCATACCTTCAAATAAGGGTTATCTTGTACCATGTTGAGTTAAACACTTATAGCTCATTTTCTAGATTAAACACTAGGTTCACGAGCCCACAAACATGTCATATGCTACCACTAGATCATTTCAAGCATTCAAGCAATAGTGGCACCATACAAGCATCAAATTCATTTGATTTTCATGAATGAGCCTAAGACATGATAGGAATGACTAGATGCACTAAACAAGTCCTTAGCAAAGGATGAATGACATGTCAATCAACTTTACCTTGCTTTGCTCGAAGGAGAGGCATGTCATATAAATGGGGGTGCATCAACACATATTTGAGAAGTTAAGTATGTTCAATTCATTCCTTAGCTTGAAAAACCTCTTCTCATCAAGTGGCTTGGTGAATATATCGGCAAGTTGATCTTCGGTGCCCACATTTTCAATACAAATGTCCCCTTTTGTTGATGATCTCTAATGAAATGGTGGCGGACATCAATGTGCTTTGTTCTTGAATGTTGAACCGGGTTATTGGTGAGATTCACAACACTCTCATTGTCACATAGCAATGGCACTTGTTTGAACTTGATTCCAAAATCATTCAAAGTAGCCTTCATCCAAAGTAATTGAGCACAACAACTACCAGCCAAAATGTACTCCGCTTCGGCGGTTGAAAGTGCTACACTAATTTGCTTCTTTGATGACCAAGACACAAGTGATCTTCCCAATAGTTGACATGTGCCCGATGTGCTCTTTCTCTAAACTTTGCATCCCGCATAATCGGAGTCCAAATAGCCAATCAACTCAAATCTTGCTCCTTTGGGATACCACAATCCAACATTTTGTGTATGCTTCAAGTACCTCAATATTCTCTTGGTTGCCTTCAAATGACTTTCTCTTGGTGAGGCTTGGAATCTAGCACACATGCATACACTAAACATCACATCCGGTCTTGATGCGGTCACATAGAGTAGGCTTCCAATCATAGACTGATACATCTTTTGATCCACCATATTGCCACTAGCATCACTATCCAAGTTTCCATTTGTCCCCATTGGTGTACTAATAGCTTTACTCTCATCCATGCCAAACTTCTTGAGCATGTCTTTGATGTACTTGCCTTGACTTACAAATGTGCCATTCTTCATTTGCTTGATTTGAAGACCAAAGAGGTAATTAAGTTCTCCAATCATAGACATCTCAAACTCACTTGCCATTATCTTTCTAAACTCCTCACAAAAATCTTAATTGGTTGATCCAAAGATAGTATCATCAATATAGATTTGCAACACAAACAAGTCCTTGCCAATCTTCTTGGTGAAGACAGTGTAACACCCCAGGTGTTTGGCTTTCATTTGTGCATTTGCATTGCATCACATGAGCACATTCATTCTATTATCACATGTGCATCACCTTATGTTTCAATGTTGCAACATGATGTTTCATTAGTGCTTGTAAATGTGTGTATCATATGTGATGTCTCTGTGATATGCCTAGTATACTAGAGGGGTTTGGCATGCCCCATAGGCCATGTTTCAAGTGTTGCACACCTTTGTTTCAATGTTTCAAATGATTGTTTCGTTTGTTTCAGTGGAATGTTTCATATATATGTTTCACTTAGTTTGAGAAGCTAGAGTACATAGATCATGTGCAAATGAATGTGGTGACTCACCAAAACACCTTAGCTACACTTAGGATGTCATTAGGAGCAATGTTCATGAAGGTCATTAGTTCTAATTATGCTTCTAAGTATTGGTGTGACTTGTGTTGACCCTGGAACTAGTTTGTTTGACTGTTTAAAAAGTGCGGCCAAAAGTCAATGCATGGTGGTGCACCCTTAAAAAAAGTTGTAGCAAATTTGTTATGGAACAAAAGTTATTTAATGATCATCTTATGAAAATGACTAGAACCTGCTAAAAAATGGCCCACAAGTCAGTTAGGGGGCTGTTTTGTACTTAGCAATTTTTGGTTAAGTCAAAAACACAATTACAATTTCATGAACTCTACTTTAGGGCTTTGTAGTTCCAAATCCAGGCTGAACTAGCTCAAGTTCATATTGAAAAAGTTGAAACCCCCACATAGCTCTACAAGTTTGTCAATTACCACTTTCGCTGATTCGAGCTAGATTAGGCGCTAATCACCACCAAACTTCGTTTGTCAGTCGGGTCATGAAAGGATTCAGAGTTCAGAGTTCAGAGTTTGAACTCGGTCAGTGGCTGACCGATGCCAGGTTCCAGCCGCCGCGTGGCTCGCTCACGTGCGCATGGTGTGCCACGACATCCGTCTCTGAGCGTGAGCGAGAGGAGAAAACCGAGCCCAGGCGATGCTTTCCATTTCCCTCTTCGTTTCGCTCTCTGCTCCTCCCCAGCGACGCCATTGCTGCCGCAAGCTCTGCCTCTCCCTTGTGCCTCCGCCACTGCACCACTGCCTGTCAAACTGTGTCCAGAGCTTTGCCGTGTCCTTCTCTACCTCCTCCACCTCTTAGCTAGGCCTATCGAGTCGAGGTGAGGGCACATTTGCCACTTCCGCCGCCACCGCCATGAGCGTGACCTCATCGGAGTTCGAGGCCGCCGTGGTCGGGGTAGCTAGGGTCCCTCTCATCCCTCTTTTTCTTCCTAGCTAGCTCTATTGTGACCTCGTGAAGCTCGTGCCGAGCTCGGATGAGGCAGCGAGGACTCGTCGTCACCGGCACACCGCCACCGGAGCTCCACCGTCCGCCACGCATGCCACCACCCTATCTAGAGTGCGGTAGCGGTTGAGTGGAGGGCATAGACAGGTGCGGCTCGTCGAGACGAGCACGCCGGTGCCCTCGGCCTCACCGGAGTCGTCACCGGCGGCGAGTTCGCGTCATCGCTTCCCCCTACCCTGTTCTCTGTCTCTGTCGCGTGGGGTCTCCCGACGCGTGGGCCCCGCTATCAGCGCGAGCGGGCGGGAGCTGGCCGTGGGCCGAGCTGCGCCACCAGGCCGACCTAGTACCTAGGATTAGGTTTAGTAATGTGTTTTTCTTTTCTTTATTTCACAGATTTGAGTGCTAGTTTATAAAATCCAAATCTAGTGATTTAGAGATCCAAATGAGTTAGTTAAAATTTTGTTGGGTTTCTTGAGGACTCTAGTTTTTATTAAAAATAAGAAACATGCTATGTTCTGTTATGAAAAATGGAGTTATTATTTATGCCTTTTATTCATGCATGAAAAGAGGAAAATCATATCTCTTTGTATATAGCTCCAAATGACTTGAAATTTTTGTGGGGTGCTGTTTATGCCTTAAGTAGCCTATAGTTTAAATTTCATCAATGTTGGATGGTGGAGGATGGAGTTATGCATTTATCTTGTTTGCTTGGTTGGATATTGTGTGAATTTTCATAATTTATCTGTAGATCCAGTAAAGGTGAAATTTGGTGAGTGCTATTCTCATGTTAGTAAGAACCCAAGAAAAATATGAAATCTGTTGTTTGATACTTTTCAATAGGGTTTCTCATTTATGCCAAAATCAGCCTTTCTATCTGTTATTTTTAGTATAGGAAAATATACTTGCTCAAATACTATGAAAAATTTATGGTAGCCTCTTGGTAGCATGTTTTAGCTGCTGTAATGTTTGTAGAATTTACTGTACCGTTTTGATATAGGTTCCTTTATTCACCTAATTATCTAAATAAATTAATAAAGGTTACTAAAGAAATTATTTAGATATTGGCACCACACTTTCTGATGTTCTTTTAAAATGAGTAATAAATTGGTAAACTTGGCTTAGCTCAAATGTGCTTTTGCTACATCACTAAATATTTAATTTAGTGAATCTGCCAATCCTGGACAGATTTCGAGATGTTGTTAATTATTCTATGTAAATGAGAGTTTCATGTCTTGTGGTCTATAACAAAGTTGTTGTGAATTTCATAAACTGATTGCTGTTAAATTGTTGTGGAATTTGGCTATATAGTTTAAGAGTTATAGCTGTTCAAAGTTGGCTCTCAGCTTTGGTTGCACTCTGTTTGCTCAGAATAGATTTTGTGTTTGCTTTAATTCGACGTGGTGAACGTTAGAATCATGCTTTGATGTTTATAAATTATTTTTATAGAATTTCATAAGATTTCCAGACTGTCTTCTTGCTAGTCAATTAGATTTGTATAACTCCTGTTATGATTGATTTACTGAATTGCTCCTTTGCTTGTTAAACCTGAAATTTTATGTTAGGTGTGCCTTTATTATACTTAAGCATGTTGGTGATGTATTGGGTGCTTAAATTTGATTAATGTGAGTTTAGGTGTAGGTGTTAGGCCTTTAACTGAATATTAACATCTTTATCTTATGTTGTGCAAATTAGGTAAGTTTGATCTTGCTCTTTAGAGAAAAGATAGACACATGCTTTTAAAGTGATTTGAATAGAGCTACTCTTACTCGGTAAATGAGTGTCCAGTGATGCTTTGCTAATTGCTTACTTGTTGTTATTCATTCATCATAAGCATCATGTCACTCTTATGCATTCATAGTATTTATCTTCTGCACATACATGCAATAGGTGTACCGGAGGGCGTGACCTTGCTGGAATTCGACGGGACGAGCCAGGAAGCTTCAGCGGTGCAGCAGCCCAAACCTAGAGTTTAGGAGGTGCAGCCCATAGGAGAGGTGTCGAACGAGGTCGTCATTGACTGCCTTGACCACGTCCCTTGCAATTTCGTGAAAGACAAGCCCCGGAGCATTATAAGCCTCCTAATTTCTGAAATGCAATTAAGTATTATGTTATATCTATTGTTGCATTAAGTTATAGGTGTTGGATGAAAACACTTACTGCATATGTACCCTATCCTTGTCCAAAAAGTATACCATGAATCCTATGTAGCTTAGGCTCGAGTAGATGCTTAGCCCTGCTTTAAGCGGTAGAAGTCAGGTGATTTCCTATCACCTGCGAGCGATAGGAATATACATGTGGCACGATTGACTATATTTACTATCGTGGAAAAGAACCTGGTATAATTTGAATGAAGACCGGGTGGGGGCTTGTAAGGCTGTAGGCTTACAGTGACTCCGTCTGTGTCGCTTAACGACCGATTCTTAGAGCCTTTCTTTGTCATGTTGAACGCATGCCTCTCTCTTAGCTAGCTGAGCCCGAGTGCTTGACCACGAATCCGAGTAGCTCAACTCAGGTCGGGAGTCGGCAAGTATAAAGTGCGCCTCGGAAGGAAGCCGTAGACGTGAGTCCAAGGGTAGGTGATTTAAAAGTCCTGATCGTCCTGGCAGAAGGGTAATCCCTGAGAGTGCTGGCGCTGACCGAACCCACGAAGTTGGTTCCTGAGTTGTATCAAAGGTGACACACGGCTACCCTTGCAAAGTATGCTAGGATGAGAGTTAGGAATACCCCCTCAGTTAAGTTGTAATTCGATTCGAGTCACCGTCTCTCACCGGTTAGTGAGAACTTGACAGGCTTATCTCTAAAGTAGATACAGTAAATAATATGATGGTTTAGGAATGATGATATGATGACGACAACCTTATTATACCTGCTATGGTTAATATTGTTTGCTCCTAATAAAGTGAGTGCTCTAGTACATGTGCTAATATAGATGATAGGTTAATGATTATTAACTTGAGGCTAAGCTTCAAATGGTTATTTATTCTAGGCCAGCTTTTATGCAAATTTTGTCAAGCTAGCTCCACTTTATATCAGCATTGGATGATCCTTGGTGTCCTTTATTTCCGGTTTATGATGGGTAAGTCTAGCTAAGTACCTTCTCGTACTCAGGGTTTATTTCCCACCTGTTGCAGATGACCTGTTCTATTCTGGGTGCTGCAAGTACTGTCTCCTCACAGCCGGAAATGAGGACTAGATCGTTGTACGCGGTCTCTACTAGTTACCTTATCTAAGTTGCTTTTGTGGACATGACTACTATCTGGCAATGTATTTAAACTTATGAAGTATGTATTGAACTATGTTGCTTCCGCGAAACAAACTCGGTTTGTAATATTTTATTTTGAACTCCGATGGATGTAATCCATATGCTACTTGTGAACTATTGTAATGAATGATGGGTTGTGTTGAATCACTACGATCTTAGCTTGTATGTTGAAAGTTGTTTGAAATTCTTCGAGATTTCTAGACTACCGGGATTATGGGAGCTTAAGTACAGGGATTTGATCACTTCGGTGATTGTTTTTGTACTTACGTTCTTATAATTTGGTCGGTTTTGTTACAGAGAGTGGTGTCAACCTTGCCCATAATGAATCCCTTAGAGAGTAGGAAGTCTCTCAACCTCTCATACCATGCTCTAGGTGCTTGATTATGCCATACCAAGCCTTCTTCAACTTATAAACATGGTTGGGCTTCTTGTTATCTTCAAAACCGGGAGGTTGGTCAACATAGACTTCTTCATTTATGTAGCAATTCAAGAATGCACTCTTCACATCCATTTGATAGAGCTTGATGTTGTGGGCACAAGCATAGGCTAACAAGATCCTAATTGCTTTCAATCTTGCAACCGGAGCATATGTTTCTCCAAAGTCAAGACCTTCAACTTGAGTGTAACCTTGAGCTACCAATCTTCCTTGGTTCCTTACAACTATCCTATCTTGATCTTGCTTGTTGCGAAAGACCCATTTGGTTTCAATCACATTGTGTCTCTTAGGCCTCTCAACTAATTCTCATACTTGATTTTCTCTTGAAGTTGTTTAGCTGTTCATGCATGGCATTGACCCAATCAACATCTCTCAAAGCTTCATCTATTTTCTTTGGCTCAATGAATGACACAAATGAGAAGTGATCATAAAATGATGTCAATCTTGATCTAGTTGTACACCTCTTGAGATATCACCAATTATAGAATCCAAAGGATGATCTCTTGCAACATTTGTAGGTTGGAGCACTTGAACTTGATTGCTTGCACTTGATTGCTCATTTGGTTGAGATGATGAACTAGCCACTTGTTGTTGATCTTGCACTTTGTCTTCACTTGTACTAGCTTGATTTTGATCATGAGAACCACTAGACTACACATTTGGGTTAGAGAGCACTTGATTCTTGCCATCTTCAACATCAATCACTTATCTAGGTCTTATGTCACCAATGTCCATGTTATTCATTGCATTGACCAATTGAGTGCCTCTCACATCATCTAGATTCTCATCTTCCTCATGGGAACCATTGGTTTCATCAAATTCCACATCATGAACCTTCTCAAGACTACCACTAGCCAAATTCCAAACTCTATAAGCCTTGCTAGTAGTTGAGTAACCAAGCATGAATCTCTCATCACATTTCTTCTCAAACTTGCTAAATCTAGTGCCTTTCTTCAATATATAGCATTTGCAACAAAAAACCCAAAAGTATGCAATGTTGGATTTTCTTCCATTCAAGAGCTCATAAGGTGTCTTCTCCATCATGGGATGACAATAGAGTCAGTTGCTATAGTAGCAAGCCATGCTGATTGCTTCAGCCCAAAATGAATGACTCACATTGTACTCACTCAACATTGATCTTGCCATGTCAATTGTAACAACCTCGGTGTTATCGCGTAAAACAACTCACTAAACCATTCATAAGCATCATGTTTATGTATTATTGCATGTGATCAATGGTGTAGATAAAGTCTTGTAACTTAAAATAATCAATAACAATGTTAAATGAAAAGTGATACAAAGTTACATGTTATGTCAAGTAGGGTTGGAAATCAAGTTTTCATGAACAAAAATAATATAGAACTTATATGAGGCACCTAAATAAAGTTTGACAGTGCTACTTTGGTGAATTTATTTCGAGAAATTTAGCTAAGAAGTAAGGTCATGTTTTAGCTCTAGTCGATAGTCCTACGTGCCCTCTTTGGTGTAGTGGAGATGGTTTGGTTCCATGGTTCATTGTTTAGTTTTTACGAACACTTTAAAATTCATGCACGCACATAGTCACTGACCGGCGGGCTCTGTGCGCGCGGTCACCCCGCACGGACTTTCGGCATCGCGCGCCTAGCCGCGTCCTACGCGCCGCGCTGTAGTGCTGGGCTGGCCAAGCCCACCCTGGCTGGCCACAGCGAGCCCCCTGGCCGCCTGCTGGCCAACAACTGGCCGTGGTGCCCTGCCACTTGGCCCCTCCCCCTCTACCTAGCTCTGCACCGCCGCCGTTGCCTTTACTTCCACTAGCGCGCGTCTAGGCTCGGTCTTGGTATGCGGAGCCGTTGCCTCACCATCGTGTTCGCCTACGGCCTACGCCCTGCCTTGAAGACCGTTGCGCCAAGCACAGTCCTGCCAGACCCCTCCTTCCCTTGTCGTTTTCGCCCGTCACCACTCTTCCTCAATTCACTAGCGAGAGAGCACCTCGAGCCGATTCTTCACATCTGCGTCATCGCCAGTAGGTGTGGTAGCTTCTCAACCCCATCTCGCCTTGAACCACGCACGGCCCAGCGCCAATTTTGGTGTTTTCTCACCATCAGGGCGATAAGGCCGAGAGCGGCATAGGCCGAAGGCAACGGCCCCCACAAAGCCGCTAGAGCCAATTCACCTGCACCGCTAGTTTTGCCTCAACTCCCTTGCCACCCTGCGCACCTCACCCGTACACTTACAGCTTCGTCAGAGCTGCTGACGCAACCGTGCCGTCACGGAGCACCGCCGCACCCCCTGGGTCACACGCGACCAGCCTTCTCCGCCACCCCTGGCTTCAACGAATGTTGTGGCCGAGCCCGAGGTAAGCTAAGGATGCTCAAGCACTAGCTAGGTAGCCGTGCGGTGGCCTAGGGTGGCCAGAATGGTCGCGCCATCATCACTAGCAGCCGCTCGCCATGGCCACCGCTTCTGAGAGCTCTACTGCCCCCGTACCCCCGCTTAGCGTAGCCGCTAGGTCTGTAGATGGAGATCGGCCCTCTAGCTAGGCCGCTGGGAGCCCTAGGTGGCTGGCCAGTGTCGCCCGATGCTACGCCGGCGAGCGCGGGGGCGTCGGGGACCTCCCTGATGTGAAGGTAGGTTTAGACCTTAACGCAAAAGCGCTGACTGCGGGAATAGGGCGCTCAGTGGTCGTGCTATTCACGGTTAGTGCGGGGGCCTTTTTGAAAAAATGCGCTAGCGCGTGTGGGCTCCCCCGCGTGGGCCGAGTCGCACGGGCCGTGTGTGGTGGGCCGCGCTAGTGATTCGTTTTCCCTTTTTACTAGAAATTAGGAATAGCTTTATATTTTATTTTCTAAGCTGAACTTTGATAATTAATATCAATTCACATAGGTGTCCAAAAATTGTGGAACAAATTTTATTAGATTACTAAAAATGTGATCTATCTGTTGATGTAATTAGTTTAGGCTTATCTGTGATGATGCTGAGATATATTAAATCAATTGAAAGCGTTTAATATCATTATGATAATATTTGTAGGAATTATTGTGGCAAAACTATGATAGCTTTAACTCTGAAATTTTAATGGTAGGTTCATGGAATTATTATGTGGTTACTGTAAATTTTGCAGCCCTAGAGTAGACTGTTTACTAGGGTAGCTAAATATCCACTAAAACTTAACACAAATAAACATATAATATTGATATATAAACTTAAGCACTTGTTAGGTGAGTTCAACACTTGCTGCTGGAAATGATAGTTAGCTTAGCATCTTGGTCATTAGAGCTAGCTTAGTAGTTTAGCATGTGTACTTATATTTTAAGAGTTGTTGTTGCCTAAATGCTAAATTGTTGCATCGCCATCGCATGCATATAGAGAACGAGTTGGTGGAGTATGTGAACCGCATCGATCAGGAATACGAGGAGATCATAGAATAGTACGAGGAGAAGGTACTCGTACAGGAGGAGTTCCCGAAGCCACCCGTGACTGATACCGCTGACGCTGCACCTGCCCAAGGCAAGCCCCGGTGCATGATCCTTATTTTGCTAATCACTATATATATATATTTGTTATGCATTTACGTTGCAGGAATTATATGGAAACCACATGCATATATATATATATATATATATATATATATATATATATATATATATATATATATATATATATATATATATATATATATATATATATATATATATATATATATATATATATATATATATATATATATATATATATATATATATACCTATGAGTCTTACTAGTGCATGTTCACGTAGCACTTTGCTTAGGTTTATCGGTAGCGTGAGTAACCTATCATTACTCACAATATGTGGCTATTATTATTATTATTATTATTATTATTATTATTATTATTATTATTATTATTATTATTATTATTATAACTCTCATGATAAAATAATGGAAAGGAAAATTGGTGACCGGGCAAGGATATGGTATGGGTATTGGTGGGTGCAACACGTTGTGTCCCGTGGCCACGGGGGCATAGCTTGGTTGCACTGTTTTCCCTATCCGTGTCGATTGAGGACTGTCCGTTACTGTGGATGGTAGTCAGGTCACAAATTTATTGTCTCGAGCACATACTTGCTTATGAAAGCGGGAAGGCTCGTTACTCTCTTGTCATGGGTTCTAGCTCTTTCCGGATCGACTGATTGGAGGCGGGGATAGGTGGAGGTCTAAGCACCATAGTGAGGCCGAGTCTCAAGTGTGGGGGCTTGGAGTCCAAGTTTGGACGAGGACCTGGACCTCTCGACAGGAGTGGAATGGGCTGGTCTTGTTTGTGCCTAGGGTACAAGTGAGGCGTGTGGTTTTCAAGGTACCCAGCTGGGCTACATTGATTCACGAATCACCGTTTCCACGTGACGGTATAACTTGGCTATGGTCTGGCACCGTAGTAAGAACTGGAATATGAAAGGTGGTAAAATGAGTCTGATTGTTCAACTCTTGCTGGAAAGTAGTACAGGTGCTTATCTGGAATGGTTAGTAAAAGAAGTAAAGTGACTACTAATAAAACTTGATTTTAAGGACGAACTATTAGTAATGCTTTTCGCAAAACAAAATAAACCAGCAAGCCATATTGTCTATCATATTCTTGAGAGTCAGAAAATATATTCCCTAGTCGGGTAAGTCTTGCGAGTACATTGTGTACTCAGGGTTTATTTACCCTTGTTGCAGGTGCATCGTGAGAAGCTAGGTCTTGTGTGGAGGATTCTTCTGGTGGGCACAAATGGATCCTTATATCGCTCCATTAGATATTTATTTTTTCGCTGTTTAATTATCGCACTCTGAACACTGGTATTGTAATAAATTTTTTTTGAGACTCGATGTTGTATGAAATGGACTTAGTATAGTAAGTTCATACTCATTATTGAATTCTGGATGGAAATTATGGATTGTTTCGAGTTCTCCCATTGGGTGTGTGAAAGCCCAAGTTTGGTTTTGGTAATTAATGACACCAAGTTGCTAATGCTATTGTATCAAGTGTGATTAAGCTAGGCATAAGCAACATGTGATGGAGGTGAAAATGGCATGGAGAGATGGCCACAAGACCACATGATTTGGTGCATGAAATGATGAGCAAGATCATGAAGTAATGCACATAAAATGATGGACATGATGATCAAGTGGAGGAGAAGGATCTAAGAGCACAAGGCAAAGGTATAACTATAGGATTTTTCTTTTGCCGGTCTAAGATGAGTAGAGAAGTGATTGACCGGGTTTAGGATACATAGCCGACTATCAATAGGGGCAATCACGGTTAGCTCAGGAATCAAGTGCCACTAGATCAATGTCTTGAGCATATGCATTAGAATCTAGTAGAGAGCTAACATAATGCCTTGAAAATACTTGTGAAATGCTAACACACATGCACATGGTGGCGTACACTTGGTGGTGTTAGCACATTTGCGAAGTCGGAGAAGAAACAGAGACGAACGGTGGTCACTGTGGTGACCGGATGCTGCACCGGACGCGGTCATGGTTTGACCGGACGCGTCCGGTCAGCTCTTCGCAGCAGTCAGGCACGCGGGTGTTAGGGTTTGCAACCAGCGCGTCTGGTCCCTCACGGAACCGGAGTGTCCGGTTAGGCACCCAGAGGGGCAGAGCTGGTCGTAGAGCCGAACGGATGCGCGGCGCGTCCGGTCGCAGTGGGAGCTCTCTAGACTCCGACCGAACACCGGGTGTAGCATGTCCGGTCAAACACTGGAGCGCATCCGGTCACGGCAACAGCTACTTCTAACGCACACTGTTTTCGCTTGTCCTGTAGTGACCGGACGCGTTCGATCACCCTGACCGGTGCGTCTAGTCAGCACGTTTTGTACTGCGCCGTCCGGTAATGGCTAACTACGTACCCCTTCGCTATAAATAGAAGTTGGCTGGGGTTTGAGGGTAACTCTTGCATATTTTGAGACCTAGAGACATCCTTTGAGCTAGAGAACAACCCCTCCACTCATCTCTTTGCTTAGTTGCACATCTTGAGTGAGATTGAGTGAGATTCAAGTGCATTGCTTGAGAGTTGCATCCTAGAGGCACTTGATCTTCGTGTTGTTGTGGATTTCTTGTTACTCTTCCGTGTTTTCCGACTCGGTAGACGGCTTGGAGCAGCGAAGGTGATTGAGCTGACAATTGAAGATTATTGGAGCCCTCACCAAGTGTTGTAAGGGGTTCTTGATCCTTCCCCATGGGAGTTCACAAATTGGATACTCTAGTGGAGCTCGTCGCTTGAAGGATCCCTATCTTGTGTGCGGTTGTGCGGCGCCCGCCGAGGGCTCGACTCTTGATAGTCGATTAGCTCGCGAACCGACAAGTGGGTGCATCACCACAATGAGGAGTAGCTTGCCGGGAAGCAAGTGAACCTCGATAAAAATCTTGTGTCATCTCTTTGGCAAGGATTTCTCTTGTGGTTGATCATTGTGATTGATTCTTCGAGTGCATTACTTCTCTACATCGTTGGTATAAGAATCAAGTCACTTGCTCTTTACTTTCTTGTACTAGTCCTAGTGTAGTTTGCTTAGTGTAGCTTTTATCACATATGAGTAAGTAACTTAGTGACTTAGTCTTGTTGGTGTGTATTAGAGATCATAGCCTTGCTTCACTTGAATTGTATAGGTGCCTTGCATAGTGTAGTTGAGCTTTTGCTAGAATTAGCTTAGCCATCTTTTATAATAACGTAGTTGTTTAGTGAAGCTTGTAGATTTTTCAAATAGGCTATTCACCCCCCTCTAGCCATTTGGACCTTACAAGTGGTATCAGAGCCGAGGCACCATTTATTTGAGGCTTAACAACCTACTGTGAAAAAGAAATGGCTCAATTAAGCTTGCACATCAACAACACCAAGAAGGCACCTCACTTTGATGGCACAAATTATGCATATTGGAAGGTTAAGATGACCGCATACCTCAAGTCAATCAATAGAGAAGTGTGGAAGGTCACCGAAACAAAATTTGAGATTGCTAATCCGGAAGCACCTACACCGATGGAAGAGAAGATGCTCCAATGCAATGACATTGCCATTAGTTTTCTTCATGAGACATTAGATGACAAGACATTTGAGCAAGTGAAGAACATAGAAGTTGCACATGATGCTTGGGTCAAGCTAGAAGAAACATTTGAGGGCACCGAAGGCGTAAACACCGCTAAAGCATATATCTTGCAAGAAAAGTTTTCTAGCTCCAAGATGCAAGAAGATGAGAGTGTACCAGAAATATTTCATCGGTTGCAAGTCATTGTCAATGAGCTCAAGGCACTTGGTGAGGAGGTCAAGGACAACCAATTCTCTATGAAGTTCTTGAGAAGCTTGCCCAAGAGATTTAATACATTAATCACCGTGCTAGTGAGGACTACATTGAAGGATTCAACTCCTCAACAAGTATTCCAAGAAGTGATGTCCGATGATTCATATAGAGAAGATGATGAGAAAGAGGAGTTGGTCAAAAAGAAGAAGAAGAAAAGTGAGAAGAAGGAGGATGAGAAGAAGAAGAGTGTGGCATTCAAAGCCACCACATCCAAGGGCAAATCCAAGATTGAATCATCAAGTGATGAAGACTCAAGCTCTTGTGATAGTGATGACATTGATGAGAAGATAACTCTCTTTGTCAAGCAATTTGGCAAATTTATGAAGAAGAAAGGCTTTCGTGCAAGAAGGAGGAAGAACTCATCTAAGAAGAATGAGCATACCATGAGATGCTTTAGATGCCATAGCAAGGACCATCTCATTGCAAAGTGTCCTTATGATAGTGATGATGAAGATGCTATCAAGAAGGAGAGAAAGAAGCAAAAGAAGAAGCAAGAAAAGAAGGAGAGCTCTCATAAGAAGAAGAATGATTCTCATATTGCAAGATCATGAAGTAATGCACATAAAATGATGGACATGATGATCAATGGAGGAGAAGGATCTAAGAGCACAAGGCAAAGGTATAACTATAGGATTTTCCTTTTGCCGGTCTAAGATGAGTAGAGAAGTGATTGACCGGGTTTAGGATACATAGCCGACTATCAATAGGGGCAATCACGGTTAGCTCGGGAATCAAGTGCCACTAGATCAATGTCTTGAGCATATGCATTAGAATCTAGTAGAGAGCTAACATAATGCCTTGAAAATACTTGTGAAATGCTAACACACATGCATATGGTGGTGTACACTTGGTGGTGTTAGCACATTTGCGAAGTCGGAGAAGAAACAGAGACGAACGGTGGTCACTGTGGTGACCGGATGCTGCACCGGACACGGTCATGGTTTGACCGGACGCGTCCGGTCAGCTCTTCGCAGCAGTCAGGCACGCGGGTGCTAGGGTTTGCAACCAGCGCGTCTGGTCCCTCACGGAACCAGAGTGTCCGGTTAGGCACCCAGAGGGGCAGAGCTGGTCGTAGAGCCGACCGGACGCGCGGCGCGTCCGGTCGCGGTGGGAGCTCTCTAGACTCCGATCGGACGCCGGGTGTAGCGTGTCCGGTCAAACACTGGAGCGCATCTGGTCACGGCAACAGCTACTTCTAACACACACTGTTTTCGCTTGTCCTGTAGTGACCAGACGCGTTCGGTCACCCTGACCGGTGCGTCTTGTCAGCACGTTTTGTACTGCGCCGTCCGGTAATGGCTAACTACGTACCCCTTCGCTATAAATAGAAGTTGGCCGGGGTTTGAGGGTAACTCTTGCATATTTTGAGACCTAGAGACATCCTTTGAGCTAGGGAACAACCCCTCCACTCATCTCTTTGCTTAGTTGCACATCTTGAGTGAGATTGAGTGAGATTCAAGTGCATTGCTTGAGAGTTGCATCCTAGAGGCACTTGATCTTCGTGTTGCTGTGGATTTCTTGTTACTCTTTCGTGTTTCCCGACTTGGTAGACGGCTTGGAGCAGCAAAGGTGATTGAGCTGACAATTGAAGATTGTTGGAGCCCTCACCAAGTGTTGTAAGAGGTTCTTGATCCTTCCCCGTGGGAGTTCACAAATTGGATACTCTAGTGGAGCTCGTCGCTTGAAGGATCCCTATCTTGTGTGCGGTTGTGCGGCGCCCGCCGAGGGCTCGACTCTTGATAGTCGATTAGCTCGCGAACCGACAAGTGGGTGCATCACCACAATGAGGAGTAGCTTGCCGGGAAGCAAGTGAACCTCAGTAAAAAACTTGTGTCATCTCTTTGGCAAGGATTTCTCTTGTGGTTGATCATTGTGATTGATTCTTCGAGTGCATTACTTCTCTACATCGTTGGTATAAGAATCAAGTCACTTGCTCTTTACTTTCTTGTACTAGTCCTAGTGTAGTTTGCTTAGTGTAGCTTTTATCACATAGGAGTAAGTAACTTAGTGACTTAGTCTTGTTGGTGTGTATTAGAGATCATAGCCTTGCTTCACTAGAATTGTATAGGTGCCTTGCATAGTGTAGTTGAGCTTTTGGTAGAATTAGCTTAGCCATCTTTTATAATAACATAGTTGTTTAGTGAAGCTTGTAGATTTTTCAAATAGGCTATTCACCCCCCCTCTAGCCATTTGGACCTTACAAGTGGTATCAGAGCCGAGGCACCATTTATTTGAGGCTTAACAACCTACTGTGAAAAAGAAATGGCTCAATTAAGCTTGCACATCAACAACACCAAGAAGACACCTCACTTTGATGGCACAAATTATGCATATTGGAAGGTTAAGATGACCGCATACCTCAAGTCAATCAATAGAGAAGTGTGGAAGGTCACCGAAATAAAATTTGAGATTGCTAATCCGGAAGCACCTACACCGATGGAAGAGAAGATGCTCCAATGCAATGACATTGCCATTAGTGCTCTTCATGAGACATTAGATGACAAGACATTTGAGCAAGTGAAGAACATAGATGTTGCACATGATGCTTGGGCCAAGCTAGAAGAAACATTTGAGGGCACCGAAGGCGTAAACACCGCTAAAGCATATATCTTGCAAGAAAAGTTTTCTAGCTCCAAGATGCAAGAAGATGAGAGTGTACCGGAAATATTTCATCGGTTGCAAGTCATTGTCAATGAGCTCAAGGCACTTGGTGAGGAGGTCAAGGACAACCAATTCTCTATGAAGTTCTTGAGAAGCTTGCCCAAGAGATTTAATACATTAATCACCGTGCTAGTGAGGACTACATTGAAGGATTCAACTCCTCAACAAGTATTCCAAGAAGTGATGTCCGATGATTCATATAGAGAAGATGATGAGAAAGAGGAGTTGGTCAAAAAGAAGAAGAAGAAAAGTGAGAAGAAGGAGGATGAGAAGAAGAAGAGTGTGGCATTCAAAGCCACCACATCCAAGGGCAAATCCAAGATTAAATCATCAAGTGATGAAGACTCAAGCTCTTGTGATAGTGATGACATTGATGAGAAGATAACTCTCTTTATCAAGCAATTTGGCAAATTTATGAAGAAGAAAGGCTTTCGTGCAAGAAGGAGGAAGAACTCATCTAAGAAGAATGAGCATACCATGAGACGCTTTAGATGCCATAGCAAGGACCATCTCATTGCAAAGTGTCCTTATGATAGTGATGATGAAGATGCTATCAAGAAGGAGAGAAAGAAGCAAAAGAAGAAGCAAGAAAAGAAGGAGAGCTCTCATAAGAAGAAGAATGATTCTCATATTGCAAGATCATGAAGTAATGCACATAAAATGATGGACATGATGATCAAGTGGAGGAGAAGGATCTAAGAGCACAAGGCAAAGGTATAACTATAGGATTTTCCTTTTGCCGGTCTAAGATGAGTAGAGAAGTGATTGACCGGGTTTAGGATACATAGCCGACTATCAATAGGGGTAATCACGGTTAGCTCGGGAATCAAGTGCCACTAGATCAATGTCTTGAGCATATGCATTAGAATCTAGTAGAGAGCTAACATAATGCCTTGAAAATACTTGTGAAATGCTAACACACATGCACATGGTGGTGTACACTTGGTGGTGTTAGCACATTTGCGAAGTCGGAGAAGAAACAGAGACGAACGGTGGTCACTGTGGTGACCGGATGCTGCACCGGACACGGTCATGGTTTGACCGGACGCGTCCGGTCAGCTCTTCGCAGCAGTCAGGCACGCGGGTGCTAGGGTTTGCAACCAGCGCGTCTGGTCCCTCATGGAACCGGAGTGTCCGGTTAGGCACCTAGAGGGGCAGAGCTGGTCGTAGAGCCGACCGGATGCGCGGCGCGTCCGGTCGCGGTGGGAGCTCTCTAGACTCCGATCGGACGCCGGGTGTAGCGTGTCCGGTCAAACACTGGAGCGCATCCGGTCACGGAAACAGCTACTTCTAACGCACACTGTTTTCGCTTGTCCTATAGTGACCGGACGCGTTCGGTCACCCTGACCGGTGCGTCTGGTCAGCACGTTTTGTACTGCGCCATCCGGTAATGGCTAACTACGTACCCCTTCGCTATAAATAGAAGTTGGCCGGGGTTTGAGGGTAACTCTTGCATATTTTGAGACCTAGAGACATCCTTTGAGCTAGGGAACAACCCCTCCACTCATCTCTTTGCTTAGTTGCACATCTTGAGTGAGATTGAGTGAGATTCAAGTGCATTGCTTGAGAGTTGCATCCTAGAGGCACTTGATCTTCGTGTTGCTGTGGATTTCTTGTTACTCTTTCGTGTTTCCCGACTTGGTAGACGGCTTGGAGCAGCAAAGGTGATTGAGCTGACAATTGAAGATTGTTGGAGCCCTCACCAAGTGTTGTAAGGGGTTCTTGATCCTTCCCCGTGGGAGTTCATAAATTGGATACTCTAGTGGAGCTCGTCGCTTGAAGGATCCCTATCTTGTGTGCGGTTGTGCGGCGCCCGCCGAGGGCTCGACTCTTGATAGTCGATTAGCTCGCGAGCCGACAAGTGGGTGCATCACCACAATGAGGAGTAGCTTGCCGGGAAGCAAGTGAACCTCGGTAAAAAACTTGTGTCATCTCTTTGGCAAGGATTTCTCTTGTGGTTGATCATTGTGATTGATTCTTCAAGTGCATTACTTCTCTACATCGTTGGTATAAGAATCAAGTCACTTGCTCTTTACTTTCTTGTACTAGTCCTAGTGTAGTTTGCTTAGTGTAGCTTTTATCATATAGGAGTAAGTAACTTAGTGACTTAGTCTTGTTGGTGTGTATTAGAGATCATAGCCTTACTTCACTAGAATTGTATAGGTGCCTTGCATAGTGTAGTTGAGCTTTTGCTAGAATTAGCTTAGCCATCTTTTATAATAACGTAGTTGTTTAGTGAAGCTTGTAGATTTTTCAAATAGGCTATTCACCCCCCCCTCTAGCCATTTGGACCTTACAAGTGGTATCAGAGCCGAGGCACCATTTATTTGAGGCTTAACAACCTACTGTGAAAAAGAAATGGCTCAATTAAGCTTGCACATCAACAACACCAAGAAGTCACCTCACTTTGATGGCACAAATTATGCATATTGGAAGGTTAAGATGACCGAATACCTCAAGTCAATCAATAGAGAAGTGTGGAAGGTCACCGAAACAAAATTTGAGATTGCTAATCCGGAAGCACCTACACCGATGGAAGAGAAGATGCTCCAATGCAATGACATTGCTATTAGTGCTCTTCATGAGACATTAGATGACAAGACATTTGAGCAAGTGAAGAACATAGAAGTTGCACATGATGCTTGGGCCAAGCTAGAAGAAACATTTGAGGGCACCGAAGGCGTAAACACCGCTAAAGCATATATCTTGCAAGAAAAGTTTTCTAGCTCCAAGATGCAAGAAGATGAGAGTGTATCGGAAATATTTCATCGGTTGCAAGTCATTGTCAATGAGCTCAAGGCACTTGGTGAGGAGGTCAAGGACAACCAATTCTCTATGAAGTTCTTGAGAAGCTTGCCCAAGAGATTTAATACATTAATCACCATGCTAGTGAGGACTACATTGAAGGATTCAACTCCTCAACAAGTATTCCAAGAAGTGATGTCCGATGATTCATATAGAGAAGATGATGAGAAAGAGGAGTTGGTCAAAAAGAAGAAGAAGAAAAGTGAGAAGAAGGAGGATGAGAAGAAGAAGAGTGTGGCATTCAAAGCCACCACATCCAAGGGCAAATCCAAGATTGAATCATCAAGTGATGAAGACTCAAGCTCTTGTGATAGTGATGACATTGATGAGAAGATAACTCTCTTTGTCAAGCAATTTGGCAAATTTATGAAGAAGAAAGGCTTTCGTGCAAGAAGGAGGAAGAACTCATCTAAGAAGAATGAGCATACCATGAGATGCTTTAGATGCCATAGCAAGGACCATCTCATTGCAAAGTGTCCTTATGATAGTGATGATGAAGATGCTATCAAGAAGGAGAGAAAGAAGCAAAAGAAGAAGCAAGAAAAGAAGGAGAGCTCTCATAAGAAGAAGAATGATTCTCATATTGCTACATGGGATAGTGATGATTCCTCAAGGGATGATGAGGATGACAACAAGAGCAAGAAGAAGGGACATGCTAGCATTGCCATCCAAGAGAAAGTCTCCCTCTTCGACACACCATTGTGCTTCATGGCTAAGGCCGCCAAGGTATCATTCAACGATGAGAGTGATCATAATAATGTTAATGATAGTGATAGTGATGAAAAAGAATTCACTAAAGATGAACTAATCACTATGCTAGAAGATTGCACTCAACATTTTAAAGAATCTAGAAATGAATGCAAGGGCTTGCTTAAGGAAAAGAAAAACCTTATACAAGAACTTGATGAGCTTAGAGCATCTTATGAGAGTCTAAAGGTAGACCATAAGAAGCTTCAAATGTCTCACACTAAGCTTGAAGAAGCTCATTCCTCTCTAGTTGAAAAATGTAAAAACATGCCAACTAATGTTAAGAAAGCTAAAACTTGCAACATAGGCATATCATGTGATATAATTGATGAATATTTTCATAAGCCTATTGTTGTTGCTCCCACTAACCTTTCATGTAGCTCATCTACATCATCCTCATCTAGTAGTGACGGTTTCACTTGTGATTCCACACTTATAGTTGAGAATGAAAATCTCAAGAAGGAGGTAAATGAGCTCAATCACACCTTAGCTAAGGCTTATGGTGGTGAGGACCACTTGCTTATGTTCTTGGGTAGCCAAAGAGCTTCTCTCTACAAAGAGGGATTGGGCTATAACCCCAAGAAAGGTAAGGCCGCTTTTGCTCCTCACAAGACTCGTTTTGTGAAGAACAATGGTAGCTATTGCAAAGTGTGCAAGCAAGTTGGTCACATAGAGCAACATTGCATGAACAAGAAATCCAATGCTAATGTATCCTCAATTAAGTTTGATTCCTTCTATATACTTTCCAAGGGTACAAATGGTGTTCATGCTAAGTTTATTGGTGCACCATGGATGGGCTCAAAGAAGAAAGTCATTTGGGTACCAAAGAGCTTGGTAACTAACCTTGGAGGACCCAAATAAGTTTGGGTACCTAAAAAGAATTGATCTTATCTTGTAGGTCAATTACAAAGGCGGAGGAAGGGTGGGTGCTTGATAGGTGGCGCACTCAACATATGACCGGGGATTCTTGTATGTTCAAATCAATTGATACAAGTCAAAATGGTGATGCTATCACTTTTTGAAACAACAAGAAAGGCAAAGTCAAGGGGCTTGGTAAAATTGCTATCTCAAATGACATGAGCATATCTAATGTGTTGCTTGTTGAGAGCTTGGATTTCAATCTTTTGTCGGTGGCACAACTTTGTGATCTTGGCTTTAAGTGCATATTTGGTAGTGATGATGTTGAAGTCATAAGTGTTGATGGATCAAATTTGATATTCAAAGGATGTAGACATGGTAGCTTATACTTGGTTGACTTCAATGATAGTGAGACACAATTGACATCATGCTTGCTTAGCAAATCTAGTATGGGTTGGTTGTGGCATAGAAGGCTTGGTCATGTTGGAATGAAACAATTGAACAAACTTTTTGAGGCATGACTTAGTTAGAGGCTTAAAGGATGTCACCTTTGAGAAGGATAAACCTTGTAGTGCTTGTCAAGCCGACAAACAAGTTGGAAATGCACATCCTAGTAAAAGTGAAATGAGCACATCAAAGGCATTTGAGCTATTATACATGGACTTGTTTGGGCCAACAACGTACACTAGTATTGGTGGCAACAAGTATGGATTTGTGATAGTGGATGACTACACTAGATACACTTGGGTGTTCTTTCTCTATGACAAGAGTGATGTACATGATCTATTCAAATCTTTTATCAAAAGGGTGCAAAATGAGTTTGAGACTACCATCAAGAAGATTAGAAGTGACAATAGTAGTGAGTTCAAGAACACAAGAATTGAAGATTTATGTGATAATCTTGGAATTGGACATCAATTCTCACCAACATACACTCCTCAATCCAATGGTGTAGTTGAAAGAAAAAATAGAACCTTGATTGATATGGCTAGATCAATGCTAATTGTATACAATGTTAGTCATTCATTTTGGAGTGAAGCCATCAACACGGCATGCTATTGTAGCAACCGTCTCTATTGTCATGGGAAGCTTGGGAAGACACTATATGAGCTATTGAATGGAAGAAAGCCCAACATTGCATACTTTAGAGTGTTTGGTTGCAAATTCTATATTCTCAAGAAAGGCACTAGATTGAGCAAGTTTGAAAAGAAATATGATGAAGGGTTCTTACTTTGTTATTCTACCACAAGCAAGGCATATAGAGTTTGAAATCTCACTAATGGCACCTTGGAGAAGCTCATGATGTTGAGTTTGATGAAACCCAAGGATCGCAAAATGAAGCTCAAAATCTTGATGATGTGAGAGGAGATCAATTGGCAAAAGCAATGAAGAACATGGACATTGGTGCTGTTAGACCAAGGCAAGTTGATGATGATGATGATATTCATGTGATCAACCAAAGTGTGCAAATTGATACAAATCAAGCAAGCTCTAGTGGTTCTCATGATGGAGTGCAAGATCAAGGTCAAGCTAGTGGAAGCAACCAACTCCTAATACTCCAACCTACTAGTATTGCAAGATATCATCCATTGGACCAAATCATTGGTGGAATTCAAAGTGGTGTTCAAACTAGATCAAGATTAGCATCCTTTTGTGAGCACTCCTCATTTGTGTCACTTGAAGAACCTAAGAAGATATGTCACACCCAGTTTTCTAAAGAACAAAACCAGGCTAATCATATGTGTGCCCAGGAAGTCCACACATATGCCAGAATGAAAAAGTATCAGAAACAATGTTATTATATAACGTATACATAGCTATATTAACACTTACATCAGAGTATCGCGGAACGGTGACTAAACTTCGGGCTCCATTCTTCTCAGGGACGGCTGACTGGGGGTAACATATGCCTAGCACTTCTACTAGTCTTCTGGAAACTCCACTACACCTTTGTCCTTTTTCCGAGTAGCATCTTATTACACACTGGAGTGTTGGGGAAATAGCAAGAGTGAGTCCATGTCGAACTCAACAAGTATAACACAGGGTTCATGAGGCTCAAAAAGGCTAGACACTGTTTATCTGCGTTTAGCTTTTAATCATCATATAATTAGCAATTGAGTAGCATCAAGGTAATCCAAATCCCATTAATGAATCAATGATCAATTGTAATAAGGATAATGAATAGCATTAACATGAGCATAATAATAATCAACAATAATTAAGCATGATATATCAATGGTGATCAACTATTCTGTAAGAATCTCCAAGGCCGCTCGTATCCGTGAGCACGGCTAGTATACCAGTTTTTAACTCTGCGCAGAGGTGTACACTTTCACTGTGAGTCATGATTTCCAAATGCATGGGTTTGCAAGGCCCAAAACATCAGAGACCATATAAAGCCATTCAAAAGTTCGTCTAACAAGTTAGGGCCATTAGATTCACTCGGCAGGCAGATGTAGAACCCCCCTTCCCGGTGGCACAACAACCGCAGCCTATACACACTAGGCCAGGGGCTCGCACTACACCCAACGTGGCAAGCCATTCTTACGCCATTTAAGGTAACCACTAACAAGCTAGAAAAGGTCTCTTGAACAACTAGAGCCAGAGCCATATAGCCCTCACAGCTGTACTGTATGTCCTGGTTATCACTTACAGGTAAGTCCTTACGGAGAGTAACTAGAGCATCAAAATAACCCACATGCTCTAGCCCCCTTTCAACAGAAATAACATCATCTTAATTGGTTGATTGCATAATCCATTAGTCAAATTACAAGATCATTGTTCATAATTAAGCGCTAGCAGTAGCTACCCAAATGCATAACCCATAGGTGACAAGGAAACAAGATATCAATAGCTAAGTTATAATCTCTATGGTTGTCAAGGAAGACACATGCATATGTATAATAATTTCAGTGAATAGGACAACAAGGATGGTCCCATGTTATACTTGCCTTGATCAAAGCTTTCCAAGTGATACTGTTGACTTGGCTCAAAGTAATACTCCGAATCGTCCAGATACTGCTCACCTTCTATACTCGATCATCAATCAACAACACACATGCATCCAATCAAACAAACACGAAGCAAACAAAGAGATACAATTAGAACAGTACACCAACAGTAGCAAAACAGTAATAAAAGTTTATAAAAACTCTTCTACATGTTTCTACGATCACACAGACGCAAAGATCACCAAATTCGGAGTTAAAACGTGAAAGTTATGAATTTTCTAAGATTTCCTATATATAAATAATTACTTTAATATAAACTCGAAAATAAATTATCACAAACCTATTGTACAATACTACCAACATATATAGCTCGCAAATACGAACCTAACGCAATTTGAACGGATCAAATCGGAGTCAAAACGAAGATTTTATGACCAAAACAATTCTAGTGGCAAAACTGTAAATACCTAAAAACGTATTTTTGATTTAACCGAGAGAAAATACGCTTTCAAAACACGAAAACGGATTCAGGATATTGCGCTAAGGATCGCGGGTTCTATTTAGAAAAAGGGCAGGGACTCTTAAGCAAAAAGACATGGTCGAAAGGGTATCAGCCTTCTCCATCCATTGGATCAGATTCGAACGTCTATGATTAAAAGGAGAGGGGACACGGCGTGGCTCCCGCTGGGAATAGGACACACATGACGGCGCCATTACCGCCAGCTAACCGGAGTAGATGAATCGGAGATTCCGGCTACCATTTGAAGTGCTACCAGCACCAATCGATCCAGAAGCTCGAAGCGAGCTTACCTGCGAAGAAGATTGAAGCGCGGATGAGTCGAAGACAGTGCTTAGCTCGTTAGGGCGGACAGCGTACCCCTGCTCACTTCAGCGGAAAACTGTGAGCAACCGAATCCAAAAATGGAACGAGATAGAGATTTTATAGCTTTACTAGAACATGAACAAGGCTCTCATGACTCTTACAAGGTCGTCAATTCGATGAGTTCGTCGAATTTGAGAAGATGGCGGCGGAATAGGGTTACAGGTAACAACAAGCTCGAGATGACCTTCGGCTTAGGCAATAGATGAAGAAAACGATTGCTTTAGGCTAGCTTAAATAGGGCATGAGCACCCTCGATTTGGAATACGATCTCATGACCGATTAGATACGGGCGGAGCTTGAGTTGGGCTCGGTTCCGACTCCGCCTCGAAGCAGAGGACGATGCCGTCTCTGATGTGCTGGCCGAGCCTGTCAGCGACTCAAAGGGACAGGGCCCAGACGACAGTGAAACGAAGAGGGACACCGGCAGCTGGACTTCAAAGCTGAGCCCGGCCCATGAGTGGACACGGGGAAAAGAGCGGTAAGCGGCCCTTGGCGGTTTCGGCCCACAGCGCGGAAACGGAGGAGCAGGCCGGCCAAGCGGGCTTCTAGGCCACCAGGTAAGAAGGTAAGTTGTTTTATATATTTTTTTCTTCTTTCTTTTCTTCATTTGTTTATTTTCCAAAACCTTTTCAAATAGAGTTTCAAATCCAAATCAAAATAAAATAAAGTCCACACCACAAAATAAAATAAATGCAACAGCATGAATGCATCACCAAATATTCTTTTCTAAATTTTAATTTGCCCTTAATTGTTATCTAACTTATTTGAAATTCATTATTCCTAAAGTTTAGAATTTTTGGGTGTTACAAATTCTACCCCCCTTAAAAGAATCTCGTCCTCGAGATTGAACTGCTTACTCAAACAATTGCGGATATGATTTCTTTAATTCATCCTCTCTTTCCCAAGTTGCCTCTGCCTCTGAATATCGATTCCACTGCACCTTGCACATTTTAATAACCCGACTTCGAGTAACTCTCTCAGTAGTCTCTAAAATCTTAATTGGAAACTCTTCATATGTAAGATCCTCCTTAACAGTCAACTCTTCTAAAGGTATCTTGGTGCTAATTTGCCTTTCATGTTAAACCTCTTCACACTTCTCATAAGTGACACCTTCAAATAGACATAATCACCTACCTAAAAACTAGATCTCTTCTCCTATTATCAGCATAACTCTTCTGACGAGACTGTGCTACTCTCAAATTCTCACGAATCACTTGCACTTGATCTTCTGCGTTTCTAAGAACATCTGTACCAAACACCTGAGATTCACCTGTCTGATCCAAAAACAATGGAGTTCTACACTTACGTCCATACAAAGCTTCAAACGGTGCCATCTTAAGACTCTGTTGATAACTATTATTGTAAGAAAATTTTGCATAAGGCAAACTCTTATCCCAACTAGTTCCATATTGTAATGCGCAAGCTCTCAACATATCCTCTAATACCCGGTTGGTCCTTTCAGTCTGTCCATCTGTCTGTGGATGATATGCTATACTAAAATTCAATTTTGTTCCCAAAGATTCATGTACAACTTTTCAAAAGTGCGACATAAACTACGATCCTCGATCAGATACAATCTTCTTTGGAACTCCATGCAAACATACTATTCTTTCTATATACAAGGTAGCTAATTGTACTCCCGTGTAATTTAGTCTTGACTGGTATAAAATGAGCAACTTTAGTCAATCTATCCACTATCACCCAAATAGAATCATAACCTCTCTGAGTATGCGGTAACCCTACTATAAAGTCCATACCAACTTCCTCCCACTTCCATTCAGGAATCTTCATTGGTTGCACGATCCAGCAGGTCTCTGATGCTCTGCTTTCACCCTCTGACAAGTGTCACACAATGCCACATACTCAGCCACATCTCGCTTTAATCCAACCCACTAATATTTCTGTTTTAGATCCAAATACATCTTAGTACTACCAGGATGAATCGAATAAGCTGACTCATGAGCTTCGCTAAGAATTGCCTGTCGAACAGCTTGATCCTCAGATACACACAGCCTCTTTCCAAACCACAAAATCCCATTATCATCCATTCGAAAACCCTGGTGACTTACCAATCACTATATCTTCTGCTATCTTCTTCAGTTTCTCATCCTTCAACTGACCCTTGTAAATTTCTTACTCTAAAGTAGGCTCTATCACTAATTCCATTGTATTAGTAACAATTCCTAAATTCAAATATTCAAATTCAGCACATAACTCACTAGTCATAGACAACGTCCGTATCTCATTGGCATAACTTTTCCTACTAAGAGCATCAGCTACTTTATTAGCCTTACTAGGATGATAGTGTATCTCAATATCATAATCCTTAATCAACTCTAACCATCTGCGTTGCCTCAAATTCAGGTCTGACTGAGTGAAAATATACTTCAAACTCTTATGATCAGTGTATATATCACTCTTATGTCCAATCAAATAATGTCTCTAAATCTTTAAAGCATGAACCACAGCTGCTAACTCCAAATCATGTGTAGGATAATTCAACTCATGCTTTCTCAACTGCCTAGATGCATAAGCCACAACTCTGCCTTCTTGCATAAGAACACATCCCAAACCTTGACGAGAAGCATTACAATAAATAGAAAACTTCTTACTCAAATCTGGCAAAACCAAAACAGGCGCTGTAGTCAACCTCTTCTTCAATTCCTCAAAACTAGCTTGACATTTATCCGACCACACAAACTTGGCATTCTTCTCTAATAGAGATGTCATAAGTTTAGCAAGTTTAGAAAACCCTTCAATGAACCGTCTGTAATATCCAGCTAATCCCAAGAAACTACGAATCTCGCTAACATCAAAAGGTGGTTTCCAATTCAATAGATAAGCAAAATCTGATTTCTCTGTGCAAATTCCAATTTCAGTAACTCAGTAAAACTGTTATATCTCGAGCTACAGACGTCCAATTCAGATGATCTTTACATGGTTGGAAAGCTTACAAAATTATCTACAACTTTTATTCACAACACTTTTTCTGAATCTGTCAAATAATTGGCCAACAACTGAACTTAACCGAAACTGTTTCAGAATTCCAGACTGTGCAGTAACCCCAACTTGAAATAGATATATCTCTTAGCTCTTAATAGATATTAAAATAATTCTTGCGGGATTGGAAAGATATAGAATTCTAATTATTCTCAGTATAATTTCTTAAATTTCCCATTAATGGATTTTAAGTTATTTCTTAAACATCCCAGACTGACCTAAAAATCAGCAAAGGACAGAACTATGTTCACCTCATAACCAACTAATATATTTTGATCAAACTTAATATTCTTAACCATGGAACTTGTAGGCCTGTCTACAAAACTCCAGCACACATTACAAAGATCCAAATCACACATTATCACATTAACAATCCATCAATCACATAATTGTTCACACCACAAACTGACTCTCAAAACAATCCAACTTAAAATTGACTCGCAACTACTATCGTTCTTATTACATAGGGATTTTTCCTATTTCCTGGTTAAGCTTCTAATAAATCTTGGGACGACCTAACTCCGCCCTTAATTGGTCAATCTCCTTATAAGCTTGCTCCTTAAGTTTTTTTTCCTTCAGCAACTCTTATGCAATGATGATGCCACAAGCTCATAACCAACTTTATAAATGTCTCCTTTAGACCCTTATGATTCTTATAGATGTTCTAACAGGTTACCAACCCTAAGAAAAAAAATACCTGCGCTCGATAGTAACTTTACAACCATGTAGCTAGCTGATGCTTCCAGGTGACGAAATAGAACATATAAACCTCCATCTTGTATCGTCTTTTAGTTCGACAAACCCTCTTAAGAAGAGATCAACTAGAGTACACCAAAGGATAGCTTGAATTTGTTTCTGAGTGATAACTACTATCGTGTCCTTCTATCATGTCAAAGAGACTCATGAGCATATGCAAGAACAAGTAACCTGCACTTCCTCGTGAGTAGAAAAATAGCAGTGCAGAAATACAGTTATATCTCGAGTTCTACGAATCCAATGATATTGTAGCTTATACCGTTGGAAAGCTTATCAAATTTACTACAACTTCCTTATAGAATTCTTCTCCAGATTCTGCAGTTAAGGTAGTCGAAAACTGTACACAACAGAAACTATTCCAGATTGCTGACAGCACAGATGCGTCGCCTTGTGATTTTCATAAATCCCAAACCATAATAGATATCAGGACAGTTCTTACGGTCAGAGAAAGATATTAAAGTCTACTATTGTCCAGAATTTATCCATGATTTTTGGGCATACAAAAATAGAGATATAAGCTAAGGTAGACAGACTGCTATAAAAAAACAGGATAAGGTAGAAACGAGATTCAAAGACACTAGAGAGATAGATAACACTAATCTTCAAGTCTTCATGCTTCTTTGCTTTGTGTTGATGAGATATAAGACATGGATCGATGATAGCCAAAAGATGACAAGAAAGATAAGGTTTGATCTTTAGTTCTTCATGCCTCCTCATGCTTCGTCGCTTGAGATATTCAGGACTTGCTGTTGTTGACAACAGATGCTACACCACTTAACAAAGATATTGTTCCACCTGGCGATGTCATTGAAGGCAACACTTTCTCTAAGGCTTGCTGCTATTGATGGGTCCTTCATGTGTTGATCCTCCATTAAGATGAGATTAATAAGGTAGCATGACAACCAAGGGTAGACAGGAACGGTGTAAGAGAAAATGGCATGAATTAGGATCGATTAAAAGATAAGTAAGATACAAGATGTCACTACCCCACTTAACATAGATCGAGCTACTTCTCAAGACTTATACCTTCCAGGCCTACCTTTGAAACACGAGAACAAGAACAACACACAAGCAACACATCAAGCAAAACAAGCACACATCACATCATCGGTACTACACGTGCTTCTTCAATAATGGTGGTCATCCTATTGGCACATTGGAGATGATGAAAGGCCATCGAACTTTTGAACAAGGTAAGATCAGAAAACTTTTAGTAAAAACAACATAAAACAAAATCCAAGGGAGTAAGAAATAATAGCTCAAAGGAAAGCTATGAAGGAGAGGATACAACAAGACAAGGAAGAGGAATAGTCAAAATCAATGAGTCAAGGGATGACAAAATAGTTTTATAGTAAAATGAGTTTTAGAATACGTCCAGTGCTACTTGGCATACGTCCTACAGTCAACACCGCTCTGATACCACTCTGTCACACCCGGTTTTCTAAAGAACAAAACCAGGCTAATCATATGTGTGCCCAGGAAGTCCACATATATGCCAGAATGAAAAAGTATCATAAACAATGTTATTATATAACGTATACATAGCTATATTAACACTTACATCAGAGTATCGTGGAACAGTGACTAAACTTCGGGCTCCATTCTTCTCAGGGACGGCTGACTGGGGGTAACATATGCCTAGCACTTCTACTAGTCTTCTAGAAACTCCACTACACCTTTGTCCTTTTTCCGAGTAGCATCTTATTACACACTGGAGTGTTGGGGAAATAGCAAGAGTGAGTCCATGTCGAACTCAACAAGTATAACACAGGGTTCATGAGGCTCAAAAAGGCTAGACACTGTTTATCTGCGTTTAGCTTTTAATCATCATATAATTAGCAATTGAGTAGCATCAAGGTAATCCAAATCCCATTAATGAATCAATGATCAATTGTAATAAGGATAATGAATAGCATTAACATGAGCATAATAATAATCAACAATAATTAAGCATGATATATCAATGGTGATCAACTATTCTGTAAGAATCTCCAAGGCCGCTCGTATCCGTGAGCACGGCTAGTATACCAGTTTTTAACTCTGCGCAGAGGTGTACACTTTCACTGTGAGTCATGATTTCCAAATGCATGGGTTTGCAAGGCCCAAAACATCAGAGACCATATAAAGCCATTCAAAAGTTCGTCTAACAAGTTAGGGCCATTAGATTCACTCGGCAGGCAGATGTAGAACCCCCCATTCCCGGTGGCACAACAACCGCAGCCTATACACACTAGGCCAGGGGCTCGCACTACACCCAACGTGGCAAGCCATTCTTACGCCATTTAAGGTAACCACTAACAAGCTAGAAAAGGTCTCTTGAACAACTAGAGCCAGAGCCATATAGCCCTCACAGCTGTACTGTATGTCCCGGTTATCACTTACAGGTAAGTCCTTACGGAGAGTAACTAGAGCATCAAAATAACCCACATGCTCTAGCCCCCTTTCAACAGAAATAACATCATCTTAATTGGTTGATTGCATAATCCATTAGTCAAATTACAAGATCATTGTTCATAATTAAGCGCTAGCAGTAGCTACCCAAATGCATAACCCATAGGTGACAAGGAAACAAGATATCAATAGCTAAGTTATAATCTCTATGGTTGTCAAGGAAGACACATGCATATGTATAATAATTTCAGTGAATAGGACAACAAGGATGGTCCCATGTTATACTTGCCTTGATCAAAGCTTTCCAAGTGATACTGTTGACTTGGCTCAAAGTAATACTCCGAATCGTCCAGATACTGCTCACCTTCTATACTCGATCATCAATCAACAACACACATGCATCCAATCAAACAAACACGAAGCAAACAAAGAGATACAATTAGAACAGTACACCAACAGTAGCAAAACAGTAATAAAAGTTTATAAAACTCTTCTACATGTTTCTACGATCACACAGACGCAAAGATCACCAAATTCAGAGTTAAAACGTGAAAGTTATGAATTTTCTAAGATTTCCTATATATAAATAATTACTTTAATATAAACTCGAAAATAAATTATCACAAACCTACTGTATAATACTACCAACATATATAGCTCGCAAATACGAACCTAACGCAATTTGAACGGATCAAATCGGAGTCAAAACGAAGATTTTATGACCAAAACAATTCTAGTGGCAAAACTGTAAATACCTAAAAACGTATTTTTGATTTAACCGAGAGAAAATACGCTTTCAAAACACGAAAACGGATTCAGGATATTGCGCTAAGGATCGCGGGTTCTATTTAGAAAAAGGGCAGGGACTCTTAAGCAAAAAGACATGGCCGAAAGGGTATCAGCCTTCTCCATCCATTGGATCAGATTCGGACGTCTATGATTAAAAGGAGAGGGGACACGGCGTGGCTCCCGCTGGGAATAGGACACACATGACGGCGCCATGACCGCCAGCTAACCGGAGTAGATGAATCAGAGATTCCGGCTACCATTTGAAGTGCTACCAGCACCAATCGATCCAGAAGCTCGAAGCGAGCTTACCTGCGAAGAAGATTGAAGCGCGGATGAGTCGAAGACAGTGCTTAGCTCGTTAGGGCGGACGGCGTACCCCTGCTCACTTCAGCGGAAAACTGTGAGCAACCGAATCCAAAAATGGAACGAGATAGAGATTTTATAGCTTTACTAGAACATGAACAAGGCTCTCATGACTCTTACAAGGTCGTCAATTCGATGAGTTCGTCGAATTTGAGAAGATGGCGGCGGAATAGGGTTACAGGTAACAACAAGCTCGAGATGACCTTCGGCTTAGGCAATAGATGAAGAAAACGATTGCTTTAGGCTAGCTTAAATAGGGCATGAGCACCCTCGATTTGGAATACGATCTCATGACCGATTAGATACGGGCGGAGCTTGAGTTGGGCTCGGTTCCGACTCCGCCTCGAAGCAGAGGACGATGCCGTCTCTGATGTGCTGGCTGAGCCTGTCAGCGACTCAAAGGGACAGGGCCTAGATGATAGTGAAACGAAGAGGGACACCGGCAGCTGGACTTCAAAGCTGAGCCCGGCCCATGAGTGGACACGGGGAAAAGAGCGGTAAGCGGCCCTTGGCGGTTTCGGCCCACAGCGCGGAAACGGAGGAGCAGGCCGGCCAAGCGGGCTTCTAGGCCACCAGGTAAGAAGGTAAGTTGTTTTATATATTTTTTTCTTCTTTCTTTTCTTCATTTGTTTATTTTCCAAAACCTTTTCAAATAGAGTTTCAAATCCAAATCAAAATAAAATAAAGTCCACACCACAAAATAAAATAAATGCAACAGCATGAATGCATCACCAAATATTCTTTTCTAAATTTTAATTTGCCCTTAATTGTTATCTAACTTATTTGAAATTCATTATTCCTAAAGTTTAGAATTTTTGGGTGTTACAAGATAGAAGATGCATTGAAGGATTCCGATTGGGTAAATGTCATGCATGAAGAACTAAACAACTTTGCTAGAAATCAAGTATGGGAACTTGTGGAAAGATCAAAGAACTACAATGTAATTGGCACCAAATGGGTCTTTAGAAACAAGCAAGATCAAGATGGCATGGTTGTGAGGAACAAAGCAGGATTAGAAGCATAAGGATACACTCAAGTTGAGGGTCTTGACTTTGGAGAGACATATGTACCAGTTGCAAGATTAGAGGAAATTAGAATTCTTTTAGCATATGCTTATGCACACAACATCAAGCTCTATCAAATGGATGTCAAGAGTGCATTTCTCAATGGCTACATCAATGAAGAAGTTTATGTTGAGCAACCACCCGGTTTTGAAGATGACAAGAAGCCCGACCATGTTTTCAAGCTAAAGAAGGCATTGTATGGTTTGAAGCAAGCACCTAGAGCATGGTATGAGAGATTGAGGGACTTTCTTCTCTCTAAAGGGTTTAAGATGGGAAAGGTTGACACCACTCTCTTCACCAAGAAGCTTGGAAATGACTTATTTGTGTTACAAATCTATGTTGATGATATTATTTTTGGATCAACAAATCAAGACTTTTGTGAAGAGTTTGGAAAAATGATGGCAAATGAGTTTGAGATGTCTATGATTGGAGAGCTTAGTTACTTCCTTAGACTTCAAATCAAGCAAATAAAGAATGTCACTTTTGTAAGTTAAGGCAAGTACATCAAGGACATGATCAAGAAGTTCGGATTGCAAGATGCTAAGCCAATGAGTACACTAATGGGCACTAATGATCAATTGAGTGTTGATGCTAGTGGCAACATGGTGGATCAAAAGCAATACCAGTCTATGATTGGAAGTTTGTTCTATGTCACCGCTTCTAGGCCGGATGTGATGTTTAGTGTGTGCAAGTGTGCAAGATATCAAGCTTCACCTAGAGAAAGTCACTTGAAAGCAACCAAGAGGATATTGAGATATCTTAAGGGCACTCATGATGTTGGATTATGGTTTCCAAAGGGGTCTAATTTTGAGTTGATTGGATATTCGGACTCCAACTATGGTGGATGCAAGATTGATAGAATGAGCATAAGTGACACTTGTCAATTGCTTGGAAGGTCTCTTGTTTCATGGTCGTCAAAGAAATAAAATAGTGTTGCACTATCTACCGCTGAGGCTGAATACATTAGTGCTGATAGTTGTTGTGCATAATTGCTTTGGATGAATGCCACTTTGAATGATTTTGGAATCAAGTTCAAGAATGTGCCATTATTTTGTGACAATGAAAGTGCTATCAAGATGACTCAAAATCCGGTTCAACATTCAAGAACCAAGCACATTGACATAAGGCATCGCTTCATAAGAGACCATCAATAAAAGGGTGATATTTGTATACAAGGCATTGGCACCGAAGATCAATTAGCCGACATATTTACAAAGCCACTTGATGAGAAAAGGTTTTACAAGTTGAAGAATGAATTGAACATACTTGACTTCGCCAACTTGAAATGAGTGCACCCCCACATTCTTATATGACATGCCTCCCCTTCGACAATGCAAGGTAAAGTTTTTTGGCATATCATTCATACTTTGCTAAGGACATGGTTAGAAAATATAGACATGTTTGCATGACAAATAGGCTCATTCATAAAAATCAAATGTTTTTGATGTATATATGGTACTACTAATGCTTCTATGTTTGATTGATCTAGTGGTAGCATATGACATGTTTGTGGCTTGCAAACCTAGTGTTGAATCTAGAAAATGATCTCATGATGTGTAATTCAACATGGTCAAGATAACCCTTATACTTTATGAGGTGTGAAGAAGCTTGTCCTTGGATCAAACCGAATTACATATTCTAGGCAAGTGATCTAGATTGAACCATAATTTGGACTCCCTCATATTGTTTGACTTGACTCTCGCTAAAATTAGCACCTTTTTGGTGATTGTTGACAAAGGGGGAGAGAAAAGTCATGAAGATAAAAAGTTAAGTTGCAAAGGGGGAGAAAGATATAGTAAGGGGGAGAGAAATCAAAAGGGGAGAGAAATAAAAAATATGACTTTGGAAAGAGATCAATTAAAATTGAGCACACAAGTAGGGGGAGCAAGCTCATGAATTGTTTGTTGCATTTGTATGTGCATTAACATGATGAATTGTTGCATTGCAAAGCTTAAATTCATATTCATGATTGTATGGTGATTGCTAGAAATAGAACTTGAATGATGATTTGTTAAGAGTAGCTTTACAAGTGGTATCTAGACACCCTTTGCTTTTAATGTTGATCTCACAGGGTACTTTAGTGTTTTGTGATCTTTACAAGTGATGTATTACAAGTGGTGTCTAGCTACATTGGTGCTAAGGAAGGTGTATATTGGCAACTCCGATTGGTATCACGCTTCAAAGGTCCATTCTGTATACCTTAGCATCAATTTGATAGTAGTAACTCTCCCAAAATTCAAATCCATACATATGTGCAAATTGAACCAAACTCATGGAAGCACATATGTAGGGGGAGCAAATACTATCGAAATTAAAAATACGATTTCATTTCATATCTTTGTGATGGTTGTCATCAATTACCAAAAAGGGGAGATTGAAAGCCCAAGTTTGGTTTTAGTAATTAATGACACCAAGTTGCTAATGCTATTGTATCAAGTGTGATTAAGCTAGGCATAAGCAACATATGATGGAGGTGGAAATGGCATGGAGAGATGGCCACAAGACCACATGATTTGGTGCATGAAATGATGAGCAAGATCATGAAGTAATGCACATAAAATGATGGACATGATGATCAAGTGGAGGAGAAGGATCTAAGAGCGCAAGGCAAAGGTATAACCATAGGATTTTCCTTTTGCTAGTCTAAGATGAGTAGAGAAGTGATTGACCGGGTTTAGGATACATAGCTGACTATCAAGAGGGGCAATCATGGTTAGCTCGGGAATCAAGTGCCACTAGATCAATGTCTTGAGCATATGCATTAGAATCTAGTAGAGAGCTAACATAACGCCTTGAAAATACTTATGAAATGCTAACATACATGCACATGGTGGTGTACACTTGGTGGTGTTAGCACATTTGTGAAGTCAGAGAAGAAACGGAGGCGAACGGTGGTCACTATGGTGACCGGACGCTGCACCGGACGCGGTCATGGTTTGACCTGATGCGTCTGGTCAGCTCTTCGCAGTAGTCAGGCACGCGGGTGCTAGGGTTTGCAACCGGTGCGTCCGGTCCCTCATGGAACCGGAGCATCCGATCAGGCACCCAGAGGGGCAGAGCTGGTCGTAGAGCCGACTAGACACGCGGCGCGTCCGGTCACGTGCGATCGGACGCGTCTGATCGCGGTGGGAGCTCTCTGGACTCCGACCGGACGCCGGGTGCAGCGCGTCCGGTCAAACGCTGGAGCACGTTCGGTCACGGCAATGGCTACTTCTGACGCGCACTATTTTTGCTTGTCATGTAGCCCTAACCGGTGCGTCCGGTCAGCACGTTTTGTACTGCGTCATTCGGTAACGGCTAGCTGCATACCCCTTCGCTATAAATAGAAGTTGGCCAGGGTTTGAGGGTAACTCTTGCACATTTTGAGACCTAGAGACATCCTTTGAGCTAGAGAACAACCCCTCCATTCATCTCTTTGCTTAGTTGCACATCTTGAGTGAGATTGAGTGAGATTCAAGTGCATTGCTTGAGAGTTGCATCCTAGAGGCACTTGATCTTCGAGTTGCTATAGATTTCTTGTTACTCTTCCATGTTTCCCGACTCGGTAGATGGCTTGGAGCAGCGGAGGTGATTGAGCTCACAATTGAAGATTGTTGGAGCCCTCACCAAGTGTTGTAAGGGGTTCTTGATCCTTCCCCGCGGGAGTTCACAAATTGGATACTCTAGTGGAGCTCGCCGCTTGAAGGATCCCCATCTTGTGTGCGGTTGTGCGGCGCCCGCCGAGGGCTCGACTCTTGATAGTCGATTAGCTCGCAAACCAACAAGTGGGTGCATCGCCACAACAAGGAGTAGCTTGCCGGGAAGCAAGTGAACCTCGATAAAAATCTTGTGTCATCTCTTTGCCGAGGATTTCTCTTGTGGTTGATCATTGTGATTGATTCTTCGAGTGCATTACTTCTCTACATCGTTGGTATAAGAATCAAGTCACTTGCTCTTTACTTTCTTGTACTAGTCCTAGTGTAGTTTGCTTAGTGTAGCTTTTATCACATAGGAGTAAGTAACTTAGTGACTTAGTCTTGTTGGTGTGTATTAGAGATCATAGCCTTGCTTCACTAGAATTGTATAGGTGGCTTGCATAGTGTAGTTGAGCTTTTGCTAGAATTAGCTTAGCCATCTTTGATACTAACGTGGTTGTTTAGTGAAGCTTGTAGATTTTTCAAATAGGCTATTCACCCCCCTCTAGCCATTTGGACCTTACAGTGTGCTCGACGGAACTGCTCGATTTAGTTCACTTTTGAGGTACTTAGTGTCTAGTGGAAGACAAGTGCCTTCGAAAGCGTGCTATTTTGGGCGGTCCTACCACATCAATCAAGGTTCTATTCTTTCTCTCAACTAGGCCATTTGATTGTGGAGTGTACTTGGCTGAGAATTGATGTCTAATCACAAACTCATCACACAAATCAACTCTTGTATTCTTGAACTCACTACAATTGTCATTTCTCACTTTCTTGATGGTTGTTTCAAACTCATTGTGAATTCTCTTGATGAATGTCTTGAAGGTTACAAACACATCACTTTTGTCAACAAGAAAGAACACCCATGTATATCTAGTGAAATCATCCACAATCACAAATCCATATTTGTTTCCACCAATGCTAGTGTCATAGAACCGTCCAAATTATAAGAGCACAAGTACAAAAACAATCACCGAAATGATCAAATTCTCGCACTTGAGCCCATATAACTCCGGTAGTCCAATAAAATCACGAGGGATTTCAAACCAACCAACATACAAGCCAAGATCGTAGTGATTCAACATAACAAGTCACATGTTACAACCATTTCACAAGTAATTCAACATACATCGGAGTTCAACATAGTTATTACAACTTACATTGAAAAATAGCGGAAGCAAAGTAATTTGAAACTAACATTAATCTTATTTCAAATACATGCCAGTACCACGGTCGACTTCCAACAAAAGAATTAGAGATAAGGTAAATAAGAAGGATCATGCCCGTGATCACACTCTGCCACAAGGCAGGAGCCAACCAACTCTTGCAGTCGCCATGATACATCACAACCTGCAACAAGTGGGGATAAAACCCTGAGTACAAGAAGGTACTCAGCTAGACTTACCCGTCAGAAACCAGAAATAAGGTGACACCAAGGATCATGCAAGGCTGATATGAAGTGGGGCTAGCTTGACAACATTTTGCATAAAAGCTTAATATAGATGATCAATCATTAATGCTTAAGCATCAAGTAAATTATCATTAACCTGTCATCTATATTAGCACCTGTACTAGAGCACTCACTTTATTAGGAGCAAACAATATTAACCATAGCAGGTATAAATTGAGGCAACCTTTCCATCGTGATCCAATTAACCATTAGTTCAATTTAATTGAATCTACGTTGCCGCTGCTCAAGTCAAGTGCTCACTAACCGGGAGCGACGGCGATTCGAATCGAATTCCTATCCAGCTGGAGGGGTATTTCTAACACTCACCGTGCAGACCCCTGCCAGGGTCGCACAGGCCACCTTTTCATATGATTCAGGAATCGCGGGTCCGAATGATGTCACGACCCCAAGGGCGACACTCTGCCAGGTGATAGGGACTCTAACCCCCCCTTGGTCTCACGCCATGTCCCCAAGCACATCCTTTCTCTCCTCCAAGAAGCAACCTACCATTCGATTCCCGGCCTGAACCACATTACTCGGCTTCGCGGTCGGAACGGCTTATCCGGCCAACTAAGTGTTAGACTGCGTTCAACATGACTCAAGGACGTACAGCGAATCGGTCCTTAAACGACTCAGACGGGGATAGATCCACACCCAAGACCTCCATGCCTTGTCGCTTCACTATCATCATCCTGCCCGGTCTCATTTCATTTTATTAACACATGGTTCCATTCCACGATAGCAAATATAGCCAACCGTGCCATATATGAATATCCCTATATCTCGCAGGTGACAGGAAATCACCTGACTTCTACCGCTTAAAGCAGGGCTAAGCATCTACTCGATCCTAGTCTATGTAGGATTCAAGGATTCATATATCTGGACAAGGAATGATATAATGCAGCAAGAGTTTCCAACCAACTCCTATCACTTAATGCAACAATACTTATAACATATATAGAATTAATTGCTTTGAAGATAGGAGGCTTATAATGCTCCGGGGCTTGTCTGGGATCCGACTCAAGTTAGAGTATGTCAGATGAATTCACTTGGCGAGCATCTCTCAATCTATCACTTGTCCGGTCCTTCTATCTTCGGGATAGATCCACCAACTCCATCTTCGGGTTTGGCTCCACATCAGGTCCTTCACGTGGTGCATCTAGCGTACCTAAATGAGATGCAAGATGCAAGTGTATGAATACATGGGACTGCAATGGATGATGCATCACACCTTAATCAAGACAAGTACAAGGTTACGCTAAATACACATAAGCACTTCACATTGCTTAAATAAACATCACACAACCTAATATAAAAGATGGCAAGCATATTAGGCATGGCACACAAGGTTTCACAAGATCTCAGGTGTATTAACTTAACCACCCTCAAGGGTATAAGTCCCACTTAACAATATACAAGCAAACAACGATAATTGAAATCCGTCAATTACGGGACCTGCAACAGCAGCTATAAGATTTAGCTATAACTAGAGTTACACAAATCCAAATGACTTGTAAGAAGACATTCTGGAAAGCTTATGAAATTATCTACATTTCATTTATAATCATCACAGAATGATTCCAAAGTTTAACATGTCGAATTTACACAAATACAGAAACTGGTCTAAGAAGACAGAGAGCAAGCAATTCTGTAACCCAACTTTAAATAGCTATAACTCCTAAACCACATGGCCAAATGCCACCAAATTTTAACAGAAGCTAGATACATAAATTATCTACAACTTTTGTATAAACAAGTTTTACAACAAAGCACATTATCATGAAGAACCTTGCTAAGTTCCCAGATCTGTCCAGAAACTTCATTTGCAAGAAATAATTATTAACTTATGTTGCAAACATATAATTGGATAAAACCAACTTTACCAACATGTCACACATGACTAATGAACACCAGAAAACATAGTGTCCATTCCTAAATAATTTCTTTTAATGCATTTTCTTAATTCATTTAGATAATTAGGTGGAATTATGAACACCTATCAAAAGTACACAATAAATTCTACCAAAATTTCAGTGGCATACATATGCCCCCAAAAGTCTACTGTCCAAATTTCAGACCATTTGGACATGCATACCAATCTCTATGAAAAAGACAAATTGCTATAACAAGAATTCATGTGAGAGCAAGATGAATCAATCATTCACTCATACTACAACAAAATTTCATGAAATTTTTACCACACATCAAACATCACATGAGTAGCATGCCACAAAATTTTCACTTCATTTGGAGCCCTAAATTTGCAGTTAAGAAAATGACAAATACAACTAGCATTGAAAACCTAATCTGAAAAATCTATTTTTACAGCACAAATATGAAACTAAAACATGACATATTATGAATCCACTGCATAGATAATTTTACAAGGATTCCAAAAAGTCCTCATTTGCTATTGTACGATTTTTCTACAATTTACCATGTATTTTCGAAGTTCAGCCATTTAATTGCAATATAAATTCCGAAAAAAAAAGAAAAGGGAAAACATTATGCAGAGTGAACACAAAACTTTCCACAAACCATGTAAGCCCCTATATGTAAACTTTTCTCTCTTGGCACTTTTGCAAAGTGAAACGGCAAAAAGTTTCAGCTTCGCGAGATGGCCCTTCTTCTTCATCTTCACGGAGCAGAGGATGACGTCGGAGTCGCTTCCAGCCGGCAAGGTCACCGTCGGCGGTGGGGAAGAGGCGTTGTGGCCTCGCAGCAGTCCAAATAGGGCACGCCTGGCCGTAACCTTGGTCGGCGGTGGCCCCCAGCCGCTCGACCGCGGCGGTCGGAGGTGGGCGCGTGCCTGCGCGTCGCGCCCGACGGTCAGGCTCGGTCGACCGGTAGCGAGTGGGAGAAGGCGCCGTGGGGCAACGCAGCATGGGAAGGAGCAGGGAGGGCAAGCTGACGTGGAGATGGAAGGAGGATGCAGCGGCTGTGGCACTCTCTGCTTGGTCGGGCAACCATGGCGACATGAGAGAACAGGGCAGAGAGCGAGATGGAGGGAGAGAGTGGAGAGGGCAGGGCCGCAGGAGCAGGGCTCGGCCTCGGTCTTTCCAAGCGACGAGCCGGGGCGAGGTGGCGGTCATGCAGGGCAGTACGAGGGCCACACGGCGGCGGCTCCTGCCTACGGTCGGCCACGGACGTTTCCCTGTGCCCGATCCAAAATTTGCCATTGACAATACTACCCCAAACTTACAACTGAATCTCCATTTTCTCCCCTCAATAATTCTTAAACCGATTTGTCATTTGATCAACCGATTACACCACTGCGTAGAGCTACATGTATACTGCAACTTTGCTTAAGGGACCTCGGATTGATTCAGCTTGGTTTGAGAGATAAAAGGCTACAAAGTAGGCCACCTGAAACTGAATCCCGAGTTTCAGTTTCCAGTCGACTGAAACTCTCATCTTTCCCCTTCCCTATCTCCTTATCCAAGCAGCGAAAAACTAAGCCAATTGATCAGTGCTGTAGAGCTACCAAAGTACTACAACATTGCTCAAAGGTTAATGGTCTAACTCGGCTTGGTTCTGGAGATAAAAAGCTCTAAAATAGGGCTCACGAAACTGAATGAAGAATTCAGTTTAAGCAGCGACATTGCGAGGATTTTTGCTGTTTTTGAAATCATTTTTGAATGTCCAAATGATCTTCAAATTTGCTGAGACTTGATTCATTGTTTCCTGCACAAGAGGTACTGCAACTCATATTAAGGGATTCAACTGAGCTGCCATATGAATTTGGAAGATAAAATGCCGCAATTATAGCATCACGCTGCTGCTGATCGAGGACTTAGAAAAATTTGGAGAGCTGAGAAAACAGCATCAGTTTCAAACTTGAATCCACTGTTTAAGCTACTTGGAAGCTGATTTGGCTCTTGGTCCAAAAACAAAGTTTATAGCACTCAACTTAAACTACAACTTTTATTTAAGGTCAAACTCCATAACTAGTATAGAAGTCAAACTTTCACTTTGGTCAAAGCAGTAACTTAATAAAGCCTAAACTAGGGTTTTAGGCCAATTGTGCATTTTCTTGACATTTGCTCAACATGAACCCTTCATGAATTTTATTGTAGAATTCATCTAGAGTCATTTGGGCAAAGTTGCAAAGTTTTGTTGATGATCTATACTTCCATTCACTTAATCACGCCATTCCAAGAAGGATATGACTTATCATCTCATGTGACTTTTTGATTCCATACTTCATGAAACTTTTTCAGGGATCAATATAGATAGGTACTAAGGTGAGACATATGAAGATATTGCAATAACACCACCCAAGCATATATCTTGAAAATGGCCTATATGCAAAGCAAGGGTGCAGCATCCAAGTTTAGATTAGGGTTTATTTCCATAGGTTTAACTTCGGCATCGTCATCTCCACTAATCTATCATGTTTGAGTTTAAACCCACTACTTAATTGGTGATAAACACCTGGGGTGTTACAGCCCTCCCCCCTTAAAAGAATCGCGTCCCGAGATTCGGAATGGAAGATCTCTTAAGGAAGAGAGACACGTTATCAAGTTCCCAACATTTGCTATAGCGTTCAGCTATAAAGCTTCAACATCGGTGAACAGTTCGGTCAAAGGCACTTTCTGATACGTACTCTTCATGGTAAAATTTGTCTGAAGAATTTCCTTCATTGACTTCCATAAAGCATTGTTACTTTGGGAGGAATCCAAGACAACGTAGTACTTCGTTCTCATTATACAGAGATCAATTGGTCCATAAGCTAACCATACACAAGTATCTCTTCTTCTCTAGTGAACATAGTATGGGCCGTATGAACTCCACACTAGACCAGAATTATCAGAAGTATACTCGTTGAAATGACTCTATGTTCACAAAGTTTGAAAAGCAGTCCTCTACCAAAATGGCTTGAGCACAACCTTCCAAAAGTGTGAGACCATAGACGACAAATATACTCTGAGGCTATAGGATACTGACTAACCAATAGACAAGGTCTATGTTGGTCGTAAATGTTCATTCATTTAGGCATCAACTAATGGAAAACTACTTAAGGTTCCATGTGTGCAGTTCTCTTTCTCTGATGACAACACTGTATTGTCTGAGTCTATCGAGGGGTTAGTGAATGTGATAGCTGACTCTGTCGGCTTCGTATTTCTGTCAACAGCTATCTAATAAGATTCTTTTATCCAAAGACAACAGTTATCTGGGTTGACACAGATGCAACTCTTGGGTAAAAACATTTATAAGGTACTAAAGTATGTCATCATTGGATAATCATCACTAAAGAATGATGTTGCGAGGCCTTAAGGACAACAAAAGTTGTAATATTTACTAAACCACGGGGAGTAGTCTACCACCAAGCGATTGAATAACATTTTCCTTAGTGACTTAGTTGTACTGTAAGTTGAGTTGACTTGCAGCATAACTTTGTCAGGCCAACTTTCACATTGAGGCTTCCTTTTTAGGATCAAACAGCAGCTCTAAGATGGGAAATCTGTTGTTTGACACTTTTCAAATTGCTTTTGATTCACGATGGTATAAATTGATTTGCAGAAACCAAGGCTGCTCGTACATTAGGGATACGAGAAAGCAAAAGCAATTGAAAGAGTGTAAACTAGTATCTGTGAGACCTCAAAAGGGCCATCCAACAGCAGACCTCGCATATTAATTTACATAACAATCCGAGGATGCACACGCTTTGAACTTGCAGGTTACTTTTGCAGGGCAAAACGCATACTCTGCCTGGAGAACATTCCTACAAGGATAAGGAACCGCTTCCGAATATTCCTCGACACTTCGTCCAATCAAGTTATGGACAAACCATTTGTGGCACCTATGGCACAAGGATACTAATTGAAACTAGGGTATACTTTCTCTAATTCTTTGCTTTAGCTGATAGAACACCTTGCACTATCTGTGTGATTGTTCAAGACAGAATTGACTTAATCACAATGGCTCTAGAAGATAGAATATCACTCAAGTTGTTGGCTAGTTGATTAACTTCTTGTTGGTTATTGCTCTGTAAGACATAGCCTTCATAGCTACCAAAAAGTCGTTACCTAGCTAGAGATTAACCTTCCTATTGGTAACTAATCAGTTGTCTCTCAACACTAAAAAGTTCGAAATCTTCACTCTTGACCACAACAACTGTGGTTGATGCAGAATAGATGGTTGCCATCGAAGTTGGCAAATACGAAGTTATTCTAGAGATGGTTGCTTTCGATTGTACGATCATTATGCACCCAAGATTGCGACTTGGATAGCTCTGGTCATATGCACAATGCGATAATCGATTCTCATCCCACAGATAATTTGTCCAACATTAAGTGTTGTGTGCCCTTTTTATCCAACAGAGATGAGATACTTTGCTCACTAGATGTCGTTCGTCAATACTGGGACAATTAAGCAAAGTCACTTGTCTACCATCTCTTGTAGTCCATTAACGTTTATGTCGGTGACCTGTTCTTCAAAGGTTATCCTCTTAGCAACTTCAGAAGGAAACTCCACTACTTTCGGTCTAAGATATGGATCTTATGATACAATATGGAGAGATAACCAAGAAACAGTTCACATGAGAATAACACGTTGATGTTGTTCCGCAATGGATCATGACTAGAAACCACGATACCAGCGCGTGCCCAGTAGCACAACCATGTGCCGACCGGTCACAAGGAGGCCCTAGGTTTCGTCGCGGCACCGTTAGCTGCTACTCATAACACCATTACTGATCACACCCCAAGGTGAAATTTCAAGTGACACAATTTGGGTGGTAAAAACAAGCATTATACAAGGAGGTATAGCAAGTAAAGGTAGTCATAAGGTTTAAAATCAACGAGGAGGAGATCCGTAGATCAAACACCTCACAAGAGATCATAGCTCAATTCCTAAAGACAACTGATCAATGGACTCTTGCTTAAATTCTATGCACGACTTGCGTCCACCAAGGTGAGTTCCAGATAGAAGATTAATAGGAGATTCATTCATGTTGGGCAACAACATGAGATCAAGATCGATAAACATCCTGAGACTTGGGAAGGTTAGGGATGGATTACTCAAACTTCAAGGACGAAAACCAATATGTCAATCATAGATTGAGTTGATAAGGTAGATACCCGAATTTACAAGCAACCGATTTTGAGATCAGACGACGAAAGATTATTATTGCACCAGATCACCTATAGGAGAGGCAATCAGTAGGTCCAACATGGATTCAGTTAAGGGTCTTACAACTTGGCATCAAACAACTATAGCTAAAAGGAAGAGTTGGAGAGAATCTATCTTGGCTAGTAGATCAAACAAAGGTATTCACGTGCGGTTGCAGGACAACCATGGTACACACGCATATTTAAAGGTCCAGTCTTGGGCTCATAAGGAAAAGAACCTAATTGGGGATGACGCCAAGAGATCGTTTCACGTAACTCGAGTATTGCTCTAAGATAAAGCTACTCGACACTCGTATACTTACCGAAGACAAACGAAGTGACAACTATGACACTAATTAACTAACAAGCATACATACAAACATCATAGTCAAGCATTGGAGAGATCCAATCCAATTAGCTTAAGCAACCACTACTAAGCATCAGGCTCACCCATAACAAACATTCATCTAAAGCAAGAACTAACTACGAGCTTAGCCTAAAACAAACGCTAGCTAAGGTGGCTACTTAGCATGGGCACAGAACATGGACAGCAACATAGTAGTTAATTGTTTCGACCATAGCTGAGGTTGTAGACATCCCATAAAGGTGATCCTAGACTTTCTAGAAAGCTTAGAAAGATGGCTACACATTAGTTATTCATACCAAAAGCTAAATCATAGATTAACATGACCAAAAATGCTAATGTTTCAGTTATGTACCAATATGGACAGAAAACTGACAAGAACTTCAAAAATGCATAACTGGAGTTCTAGGGACCCAACAAGGCTGAGCCTTAACTTTGTGTAAAGCTTATTAAGTTGTCTATAACTTTCTTACTATAATATTAAGATGATTTTATAGCCAACAAGGCAAAACAAGACAAAGAAGACATCTCTGCCCCAATTTGGATAGATTCTGTCATTCTATTTTGCAAGCTCATAACTAGAGATTTATACCACCACAATTAGTGCTATAGGACATTTTGGAAAGCTTAGAAAAAGTACTACACTTCTTCTATTATCTCTAAGACATGATTCCCTATGCACATAGGTCAAACAAACCAAACATTCAGATCTATTCAGAGCATAAGCAAAACCTGATAATAAACTTCTAAAATTCATAACTCTCAAAGCATAAGACCTAGGGTCATAAAATTTTAGGACAAGCTAGAGAAGTAAGTTTGCTACAACTTTGGTATTCTCTATAACTACAGAAAACACCATTATGATCACGAAAGCATCACTACAACAGAAACCGCTCTAGCAGCCAACGTTAATAATCAAAACAAAGTTTGCCTTTGTTCTACTTAACAAGAGAGCACACAAACATATTATTCTAGCAGCTCTAAACATTATTACCTTAGACCAACACCAATTTAATTCATTTATGAGAATCCATAATTATTTAAGTGAGGTCTAAAGCATTGGCAAACGCTTGGGTGAGCAACATAGAGTAAGACATTTTTGTTTAGCTTCACACAAGAAGGATAGTGTACTACATTGATCACAAGTTACTTACTATAGAACAAGGGTGAGAGGAGCATAGCTATACATAAGGCAACAATCATGAAGATGCATGCTTCGTCCTATTCGTCCTCACAAGATTGCCAACCTAAGGTGGCGATCACGTTCTATGTCGGTGGCATAACACGCACTCTTTCGATATATAGCTAGTCGCCAGCTACATTCGACTTACGCATTCATGGTTAGCGTACCTGCAGAAAAGTTTCATTGCAGCCCAACATTTCCCCAAATATAGCACACAATGAAATAGGAAGGTAAAATTCTAAGCACTCCCATATACATATACCCAATATATACGTACATGTAGCACCAAAACTACCCGAATCATTCGATCACCCACAATTAAGTACCTTCATATATACATGTGTGTAACATGTAGATAATCCAGTAACCAAAACTAGCTCTCCCCTAGACCGCAGTTTGTACGGTCATGCTCTTACAACTCACACTTACCTGAGCGTAGGTGCGATGTTGCATAAAAGTAAACTAGCAACATATATGGCTATTTCATATATGAAGGCTACCTCTAATCTGACACACCGGGTAGCATAGTGTGGGAGAGTCATCACACATACATACCTTGGCCTGGGCGTAGATGCATAAATGAAAAACCCCCAAGTTAGTACTTATATAAGCCACCTAATAATCCTTATATGGGCATAAGGAAATTGACCACTGGCATACTAGGTTTAGAATTCAGATTTCACAAACCTATATATAGCTATAAGTTGATAAAACTGATTTTATAAAACAAAACCTTTGTTTTAAATACACATATGACAAGTTTAATGTTGAATCTTGCTCCGATACCAGCTGTCACAGAACCGTCCAAATTATAAGAGCACAAGTACAAAAACAATCACCGAAATGATCAAATTCTCGCACTTGAGCCCATATAACTCCGGTAGTCCAATAAAATCACGAGGGATTTCAAACCAACCAACATACAAGCCAAGATCGTAGTGATTCAACATAACAAGTCACATGTTACAACCATTTCACAAGTAATTCAACATACATCGGAGTTCAACATAGTTATTACAACTTACATTGAAAAATAGCGGAAGCAAAGTAATTTGAAACTAACATTAATCTTATTTCAAATACATGCCAGTACCACGGTCGACTTCCAACAAAAGAATTAGAGATAAGGTAAATAAGAAGGATCATGCCCGTGATCACACTCTGCCACAAGGCAGGAGCCAACCAACTCTTGCAGTCGCCATGATACATCACAACCTGCAACAAGTGGGGATAAAACCCTGAGTACAAGAAGGTACTCAGCTAGACTTACCCGTCAGAAACCAGAAATAAGGTGACACCAAGGATCATGCAAGGCTGATATGAAGTGGGGCTAGCTTGACAACATTTTGCATAAAAGCTTAATATAGATGATCAATCATTAATGCTTAAGCATCAAGTAAATTATCATTAACCTGTCATCTATATTAGCACCTGTACTAGAGCACTCACTTTATTAGGAGCAAACAATATTAACCATAGCAGGTATAAATTGAGGCAACCTTTCCATCGTGATCCAATTAACCATTAGTTCAATTTAATTGAATCTACGTTGCCGCTGCTCAAGTCAAGTGCTCACTAACCGGGAGCGACGGCGATTCGAATCGAATTCCTATCCAGCTGGAGGGGTATTTCTAACACTCACCGTGCAGACCCCTGCCAGGGTCGCACAGGCCACCTTTTCATATGATTCAGGAATCGCGGGTCCGAATGATGTCACGACCCCAAGGGCGACACTCTGCCAGGTGATAGGGACTCTAACCCCCCCTTGGTCTCACGCCATGTCCCCAAGCACATCCTTTCTCTCCTCCAAGAAGCAACCTACCATTCGATTCCCGGCCTGAACCACATTACTCGGCTTCGCGGTCGGAACGGCTTATCCGGCCAACTAAGTGTTAGACTGCGTTCAACATGACTCAAGGACGTACAGCGAATCGGTCCTTAAACGACTCAGACGGGGATAGATCCACACCCAAGACCTCCATGCCTTGTCGCTTCACTATCATCATCCTGCCCGGTCTCATTTCATTTTATTAACACATGGTTCCATTCCACGATAGCAAATATAGCCAACCGTGCCATATATGAATATCCCTATATCTCGCAGGTGACAGGAAATCACCTGACTTCTACCGCTTAAAGCAGGGCTAAGCATCTACTCGATCCTAGTCTATGTAGGATTCAAGGATTCATATATCTGGACAAGGAATGATATAATGCAGCAAGAGTTTCCAACCAACTCCTATCACTTAATGCAACAATACTTATAACATATATAGAATTAATTGCTTTGAAGATAGGAGGCTTATAATGCTCCGGGGCTTGTCTGGGATCCGACTCAAGTTAGAGTATGTCAGATGAATTCACTTGGCGAGCATCTCTCAATCTATCACTTGTCCGGTCCTTCTATCTTCGGGATAGATCCACCAACTCCATCTTCGGGTTTGGCTCCACATCAGGTCCTTCACGTGGTGCATCTAGCGTACCTAAATGAGATGCAAGATGCAAGTGTATGAATACATGGGACTGCAATGGATGATGCATCACACCTTAATCAAGACAAGTACAAGGTTACGCTAAATACACATAAGCACTTCACATTGCTTAAATAAACATCACACAACCTAATATAAAAGATGGCAAGCATATTAGGCATGGCACACAAGGTTTCACAAGATCTCAGGTGTATTAACTTAACCACCCTCAAGGGTATAAGTCCCACTTAACAATATACAAGCAAACAACGATAATTGAAATCCGTCAATTACGGGACCTGCAACAGCAGCTATAAGATTTAGCTATAACTGGAGTTACACAAATCCAAATGACTTGTAAGAAGACATTCTGGAAAGCTTATGAAATTATCTACATTTCATTTATAATCATCACAGAATGATTCCAAAGTTTAACATGTCGAATTTACACAAATACAGAAACTGGTCTAAGAAGACAGAGAGCAAGCAATTCTGTAACCCAACTTTAAATAGCTATAACTCCTAAACCACATGGCCAAATGCCACCAAATTTTAACAGAAGCTAGATACATAAATTATCTACAACTTTTGTATAAACAAGTTTTACAACAAAGCACATTATCATGAAGAACCTTGCTAAGTTCCCAGATCTGTCCAGAAACTTCATTTGCAAGAAATAATTATTAACTTATGTTGCAAACATATAATTGGATAAAACCAACTTTACCAACATGTCACACATGACTAATGAACACCAGAAAACATAGTGTCCATTCCTAAATAATTTCTTTTAATGCATTTTCTTAATTCATTTAGATAATTAGGTGGAATTATGAACACCTATCAAAAGTACACAATAAATTCTACCAAAATTTCAGTGGCATACATATGCCCCCAAAAGTCTACTGTCCAAATTTCAGACCATTTGGACATGCATACCAATCTCTATGAAAAAGACAAATTGCTATAACAAGAATTCATGTGAGAGCAAGATGAATCAATCATTCACTCATACTACAACAAAATTTCATGAAATTTTTACCACACATCAAACATCACATGAGTAGCATGCCACAAAATTTTCACTTCATTTGGAGCCCTAAATTTGCAGTTAAGAAAATGACAAATACAACTAGCATTGAAAACCTAATCTGAAAAATCTATTTTTACAGCACAAATATGAAACTAAAACATGACATATTATAAATCCACTGCATAGATAATTTTACAAGGATTCCAAAAAGTCCTCATTTGCTATTGTACGATTTTTCTACAATTTACCATGTATTTTTGAAGTTCAGCCATTTAATTGCAATATAAATTCCGAAAAAAAGAAAAGGGAAAACATTATGCAGAGTGAACACAAAACTTTCCACAAACCATGTAAGCCCCTATATGTAAACTTTTCTCTCTTGGCACTTTTGCAAAGTGAAACGGCAAAAAGTTTCAGCTTCGCGAGATGGCCCTTCTTCTTCATCTTCACGGAGCAGAGGATGACGTCGGAGTCGCTTCCAGCCGGCAAGGTCACCGTCGGCGGTGGGGAAGAGGCGCTGTGGCCTCGCAGCAGTCCAAATAGGGCACGCCTGGCCGTAACCTTGGTCGGCGGTGGCCCCCAGCCGCTCGACCGCGGCGGTCGGAGGTGGGCGCGTGCCTGCGCGTCGCGCCCGACGGTCAGGCTCGGTCGACCGGTAGCGAGTGGGAGAAGGCGCCGTGGGGCAACGCAGCATGGGAAGGAGCAGGGAGGGCAAGCTGACGTGGAGATGGAAGGAGGATGCAGCGGCTGTGGCACTCTCTGCTTGGTCGGGCAACCATGGCGACATGAGAGAACAGGGCAGAGAGCGAGATGGAGGGAGAGAGTGGAGAGGGCAGGGCCGCAGGAGCAGGGCTCGGCCTCGGTCTTTCCAAGCGACGAGCCGGGGCGAGGTGGCGGTCATGCAGGGCAGTACGAGGGCCACGCGGCGGCGGCTCCTACCTACGGTCGGCCACGGACGTTTCCCTGTGCCCGATCCAAAATTTGCCATTGACAATACTACCCCAAACTTACAACTGAATCTCCATTTTCTCCCCTCAATAATTCTTAAACCGATTTGTCATTTGATCAACCGATTACACCACTGCGTAGAGCTACATGTATACTGCAACTTTGCTTAAGGGACCTCGGATTGATTCAGCTTGGTTTGAGAGATAAAAGGCTGCAAAGTAGGCCACCTGAAACTGAATCCCGAGTTTCAGTTTCCAGTCGACTGAAACTCTCATCTTTCCCCTTCCCTATCTCCTTATCCAAGCAGCGAAAAACTAAGCCAATTGATCAGTGCTGTAGAGCTACCAAAGTACTACAACATTGCTCAAAGGTTAATGGTCTAACTCGGCTTGGTTCTGGAGATAAAAAGCTCTAAAATAGGGCTCACGAAACTGAATGAAGAATTCAGTTTAAGCAGCGACATTGCGAGGATTTTTGCTGTTTTTGAAATCATTTTTGAATGTCCAAATGATCTTCAAATTTGCTGAGACTTGATTCATTGTTTCCTGCACAAGAGGTACTGCAACTCATATTAAGGGATTCAACTGAGCTGCCATATGAATTTGGAAGATAAAATGCCGCAATTATAGCATCACGCTGCTGCTGATCGAGGACTTAGAAAAATTTGGAGAGCTGAGAAAACAGCATCAGTTTCAAACTTGAATCCACTGTTTAAGCTACTTGGAAGCTGATTTGGCTCTTGGTCCAAAAACAATGTTTATAGCACTCAACTTAAACTACAACTTTTATTTAAGGTCAAACTCCATAACTAGTATAGAAGTCAAACTTTCACTTTGGTCAAAGCAGTAACTTAATAAAGCCTAAACTAGGGTTTTAGGCCAATTGTGCATTTTCTTGACATTTGCTCAACATGAACCCTTCATGAATTTTATTGTAGAATTCATCTAGAGTCATTTGGGCAAAGTTGCAAAGTTTTGTTGATGATCTATACTTCCATTCACTTAATCACGCCATTCCAAGAAGGATATGACTTATCATCTCATGTGACTTTTTGATTCCAAACTTCATGAAACTTTTTCAGGGATCAATATAGATAGGTACTAAGGTGAGACATATGAAGATATTGCAATAACACCACCCAAGCATATATCTTGAAAATGGCCTATATGCAAAGCAAGGGTGCAGCATCCAAGTTTAGATTAGGGTTTATTTCCATAGGTTTAACTTCGGCATCGTCATCTCCACTAATCTATCATGTTTGAGTTTAAACCCACTACTTAATTGGTGATAAACACCTGGGATGTTACAGCTAGTGTATGTGGTTGGTCCAAATAAATCTATGTGCAACAACTCAAATGCCTTAGATGTACTCATCATGCTCTTCTTAGGACGTGTGTTGCCAACTTGCTTTTCGGTTTGACATGCACTACATAACTTATCCTTCTCAAATGTGACATCTTTCAAGACTCTAACAAGATCATGCTTAACCAACTTGTTCAATTATTTTATTCCAACATGACCAAGCCTTTTATGCCAGAACCAACTCATGCTAGACTTAGTGAGCAAACATGTTGACAATTGAGCTTCTCTAGCATTGAAATCAACCAAGTATAGATTCTCATATCTAAATCCTTTGAATATCAAGTTAGAGACATCTACACTTATGATCTCTACATCACCCACACCAAATATGCACTTGAAACTAAGATCACACAATTGAGCTACCGACAATATGTTGAAGTTCAAGCTCTCTACCGGTAGCACATTGGAAATGCTCAAGTCATTGGATATTGCAATCTTACCAAGAACTTTGACCTTGCCTTTTCTATTGTCACCAAATGTGATACTATCAACCCCATTGATCTTATTTGCATTGATTGAATTGAACATTCTTGAATCACTGGTCATGTGTTGTGTGCACCCACTATCAGGCACCCAATGCCTTCCTCTGGCTTTATAATTGACCTACAAAAGAAGATCAATTCTTTTTAGGTACCTGAAGGGTTGATATGGCGGACTAGAGGGGGGTTAATAGTCCTTTCCAAAACTTAATCGCATTGGCTAACCGAAACAAGTGCGGAATTAAATCTATCGGTCTAGCCAAGACTACACCCCTCTATCTATAACTCTAGCATCTTACAAAAGATCCTAATCAAGCAAATAAAGTGCCTTCCTAGAAAGAGCCCACCTAAACAACTCTAGCTTGCAAGGTCACACAAACCTATGCAACTAGTACTTCAAGCACTGGGGAGCTCCTACATAATTCTAGTAAGCAAAAGCACAAAGCTCCTAGGCTCACTAGCAATGCTCAATAACAAGGCAACCAATGCCAAATTAGAGAGCGCAAATTACTTAGCTACACAAACTAAGAAATGTGACTAGCAAGGTTACACAAACCAAATTAGCCATACAATAAGAGCTACTCCTAAGCTACACAAGCAAGAAGATATCTAGCTAGTTACACAAACATAACTAGATATGAGAGCAACTCCACAAGCACAAAGTATATATGTGAAAGTATACAAGCTTGTGTTTTGAAGATTGCAAACCAACGGGATGAACAAGGTTGACACGATGATTTTTATCCTGAGGTTCACGTGTTTACAAACACGCTAGTCCCCGTTGAGACAAGCTTCAAGGTTGCCGCCGGTCCTCTTGCTCTTCTTGTTGTGGCGATGCACCCACTTGTTGGATCACGAGCTAATTGACTATCAAGAGTCAAACCCTCAACGGGTGCCATACATCCACTCACAAGATGGGGATCCTCCAAGCCACGAGCTCTAGCACTTGACTCGGTCGGACCACTTGTCGCCCTTCACGTCTCGCTTTACTAGAGTTGCTCTTCGTGGCTCCCGTGGGGCGAGCACAATGCCCCTCACAAATCTTCTCTGGAGCCTCGCACAATCTTCTTGCGAGCTTCGATGGAGTCACAAGCCACCAAGCCATCTAGGAGGTGGCAACCTCCAAGAGTAACAAGCACCACTGGCTTGCAACACGATCACCTAGTGCCACTCGATGCAACCTCACGATGCAATCGCACTAGAATCACTCACTCGCTTATTGATTCGCAATCTAGCAAGCACAAGTGAGTTGGAGGCTTCTCAAACCAAGCACACACAAGGGCAACACATCCCCAAGGTGCTCAGCTCCTGCCAAGGCCAGCCACCACTTCTATTTATAACCCCACGGTCAAATAAAGCCGTTACCCCTTCACTGGGTGATTTTCTCATCGACCGAAAGCGCCGGTCGAACTGACCAGACGCGGTGCACCGCGTCCGATTACTCGCAGCTGTCCATGTGTCCTCCCACATTCAACGTCCAACGCCAGATCTCAACGGTCAACTCAGCGCCCCAACGGTCATCGTACGACCGGACGCGCTGTAGAACTGACCGGACGTGTTACACCCGGCATCCGGTTAGAGTCCAGTAAGGGTCCAGAGAGGGTTTTTCGTGATCGGACGCGTCCGATCGTGACTGACCGGACGTGCCCAGCGTCCACGCAACCCTATGCGCCTCGTTGCCTCACCGCGTGTTTGACCGGACGCGCCGGTCCCGCGATCGACCGGACGCGTCGGTCGAACTGACCGCACCCGCGCCACGCACAGCTGCTGCCACTGACCGGACATGTTCGGTCAAACTGAGACCACGTCCGGTCACTACCAGTGACCTCTATTTCTATCCACGATGACTCAGAGAAATTCTCCACCTCCGGCATAGTGGAAAATAGGAGTTTCACTTCCTCAAAAAGCACCGAATCCAAACTCATCTCTACCGCTCAAACTTCACCTCCTTTGTAAATGTGCCAACATCAACAAGTGATCACCACCTTGTGCACGTGTGTTAGCATTTTCACAATCATTTTCTTCAAAGGAGTTAGCCACTCAACTTGCCACACCACTCGATTCTAGCAACGCTGCAAAGTTAGATCACTCGAGTGGCACTAGATGACTAATATGCAAACAAGTTTGCCCCTCTTGATAGTACGGCCATCTATCCTAAACCCGGTCATCAACTTCTCTACACACCTATGACCGGTGAAATGGAAATGCCCTAGCTTATACCTTTGTCTTGCGCATTCCACTCCATCTCCTCTGACGTTGATGCAACACATGCACCAACCAAATCACAAATGATATGATCCACTTCATATCATCATGTGACCTTGTTGGTCTATCGATCTTGACCTCACTTGCTCTTCACTGTTGTGTCGGTCCATCGACGCCAAGTCTTGCTCAAGCTTCACCGCCCCGCGGTCCATCGCTCCAAAGCCTCCGACTTACCCTTCACACTTGCAACTGGTCCATCAAGTCAAGCCTCATCTTGATCTTCGTCACCTTGGTCACATGACTCCATGTCATGTCTCATATGCAATGAGCTCCTTCATAACACCATCACCTATGGACTAATTCCCTGTGTATCTCACATAAACATAATTAGTCCACCTAAGGTTGTCACTTAATTACCAAAACCAAACAAGGACCTTTCAGTACCCAAACTTGCTTGGGTCCTTGAAGGTTAGTTACTAAGGTCTTTGGCACTCAAATGGCATTCTTCTTTGAGCTCATAATTGGTGTACCAATGAACTTAGCCTTCACACCATTGGCACCCTTAACAAGCATGTAACAAGAATCAAATCTAATTGAGGATACATTAGGTTACTTGTTCTTGTTAGTCTTGCAATATTGCTCTATATGACCAACTTGCTTGCAACTAGTGCAAAACCGACCATTGTTCTTCACAAAATTAGTTTTGTGAGGAGTAAAGGCTGCCTTGCCTTTCTTGAGGGTATATCCCAATCCCACTTTGTAGAGAGAACTTCTTTGGCTACCCAAGCACATAAGCAAGCGATTCTCACCACCATAGGCTTTGCCTAGGGCACGAGTGAGCTCATTCACCTCCTTCTTGAGGGTCTCATTTTTGACCATTAGTGAGGCATCACAAGTAAAACAATCACTTAAAGGTGAAGTAGAAGTGGAAGTGCTACAAGAGAGGTTAGTGGGAGCAACAACAATAGGCTTATAAAATGATTCATCAAGAATATCAAATGTTAGTCCCACATCACATGACACAATCACTTGCTCCTTCTTGGCTTTCTCCTTCTTGACTTGCTCGAGGAGAGAGGAGTGAGCCTTTTCAAGCTTAGAGTGAGCTTTGCCAAGCTTCTCATGGGCTTCCATTAGCCTCTCATGAGTGGCATTGAGCACATCAAAGGATTACTCAAGAGATTTGACCTTCTTGCGCAATTCTTTATACTCATTTCTCTTCATCTCAAAGCAAGTGTGTACTTGCTCACACATGTCCAAGAGCTCCTCCTTGGTGTACTTCTCATCATCATCACTCCTACAATCATCACTTTCACATTCATCATCATCACTCATATCATATTTTACCTTGGTAGGCTTTGCCATGAGGCATGTCGATGGAGTGTCAAAGATGGAAGGCTTGTTGTTGATGGCGATGCTTGCTAGTGCCTTCTTGAGAGATTTCTTGGCATCATCACTAGAGTCATCACTATCCGAAGAGCCATCACTATCCCATGTTACCATATAGCCTCCACCCTTCTTCTTTTGGAAGGTCATCTTCTTCTCCTTCTTCACCTTCTTTTCCTTCTCCTTCTTATGCTTCTTCTTCTTATCCTCATCATTGTCACTATTATAGGGACAATCCGCTACAATGTGATCTAGTTCTTGCACTTATAACATCTTCTCACACACTCCTTGTTGTGATCTCTTCTCTTTCTTGCACCATAGCCCTTCTTCTTTATGAATTTGCCCATCTTGCGCACAAGGAGAGCCATAGCTTCATCATCAATGTCACTAGCATCTTCACCATCACTTGATTCTTTCTTGGACTTGCCCTTGTTCTTAGATGATGAGCTAGCCTTGAATGCTACACTTTTCTTCTTCTTGTCTTCATCTTCCTTCTTCTCATCCTTGTCAACCCTATCCCTTTCCACATGGTATGTCTCTTATGTCATAACATCACCTAGTACTTGGTTAGAGGTGAGTTGCTTCAATCCTCCTCTAATGATGATCAATCTCAATGTCTCAAATCTTGGAGGTAAGCACATCAAGAACCGATAAGAGACATCATCATCATTGATCTTCTCTCCCAAAGCCTTCAAGACATTCACAATCACTTGGAGCCAATGGAACATCTCTGAAATGCTCTCATCATCCTTTATCTTGAAGCTAGTCAACTTGCCCTTGAGGATGTACAGCTTGGCACTCTTCACCGCCGGTGTGCCCTCATATATTTCCTCCAATCTCTTCCACACCTCACTAGCTCTCTCACAATCCTTGATTTGCTCAAACACCTTGGAATCAATGGCATTATAGATGGTGTTAAGAGCCATTGTGTTGCATTGCTTGTTGGCCTTGTCATTGTTGGTGAGATTGTCCGGATCAAGAATCATAAAGTCACTCTCGGTCACATCCCACACTTGGTCATTGATTGAACCAAGATACATCTTCATCTTTCTCTTCCAATAATCATAACAAGTGCCATCAAAGAACGGTGGTTTGCACCCCACATGGTTGAACATAATTTGAGCCATCTTTTGACACTGAGGTTGTTAAGCCTTCAATCAAACGGTGACCACGATTCTAATACCACTTGAAAGGTCCTAATATGGCTAGAGAGGGGTGAATAGCCTATTTAAAGCTCTACAAATTCACTAGAGCAATTGATTAGTACCACAAACGACGTAATGCAATTTTGCTCTAGCTCTACAAGGGTTGCAAGCCACCTATCCCAACAATTTTAGTTGCGATGATCACTAGGCACACAACAAGGCTAAGTTGCTACTCACTAAGAGCTCTCAACAAGGCTACACTAAAGAGCTCCACTAGATGAACTAAAGCTACAAAGCAAGCTCTCAATTCTAGCTACACTAAAGAGCTTGCTACAACTAGTTTGCAAGAAAGTAATGAAGTGAGTAGGGTGATTATACCGCTGCGTCGAGGAATGAACCAATCACAATGTGGAGACAACCAATCGAAATCCAATCACACAAGGGCCACAAGATTTTTCTCCTGAGGTTCACGTGCTTGCTAGCACGCTAGTCCCCATTGTGTCGACCAGCACTTGGTGGTTCAGCGGCTAAGAGGTGTTGCACGAACCTCGTCCATACAATTGGACACCTCAAGAACCTAACCACAAGTGAGGTAATAACACGAGCAATTTACTAGTGCTACCTTGCGGTTCTTCGGCGGGAAATGTGCAAGACCCCTCATAATCACCGGAGTCGGCTACGAACAATCACCAACACGTGCCAAAGCTTCTCCGCTGCTCCAAACCGTCTAAGTGGCAGTAACCACCAAGAAAAACAAGAAATCCGCAGCCACAACGATCCCCAAGTGCCACTAGATGCAATCGCTCAAGCAAATGCACTTGAAAATCACTTCTAATCTTACTATGATGGTGAATCAATGATGGAGATGAGTGGGAGGTGTTTGATTAGGCTCACAAGGATGTCAAGTATGTCAAAGTGCCAAGAGAGTGAGCCCTAAGCCAGCCAAATACTATTTATAGACTCCCTCAAATGAATAGAGCCGTTAGGGTCAAGACAGGGTGCTCTGCGCACTGATCGGACGCGCCTGCGCCAGCGTCCGATCGAGGATCCGTTGCCATGTGTCCTTGCTTTGAATATTACGCGTCGATCTCCAACGGTCATCTCTCAGTCACACGAACGGTTAAGTCATGACCGGACTCGACCCTCAACCGACCTTACTCACAGCCACCGCGCGTCCGTCCAAGTCCAGTAAGCATCCAAAGCCGAAAATCACCGACCGGATGCGTCAGGTCTACGCCGACCTGACGCGCCCCAGCGTACGGTCCTCACACTTCTCTGCAGCGTGCTCCCGAGGTGCTGACGCCAGCGTACGTCACCGACGGCCTGACGCGGACCCTGTGCGTCCGATCGCCCAACTCGCCTCCGAAAAAAGTGACCGGACACGCCGGTGCGTGAAATCCAGCGTCATGTCGATCCTCAGCCCTCTCAACCAGTCACTGCCTCCTCGCGATAATTGATCGGACTCAGCTGCCCGTGTCCAGTCACAGTGCAGCTCCTCCTTTTCTTTTTCTAAGTCCGCAACCACTTTGCCCTGGCTTCCAACTTGCTAACCACAAAGTGTAGAACTTGTGTGCACGTGTGTTAGCATTTTTTGAAGTATTTTACAGGTGTCAAAGGTAGCACACTAGGTTCCTAAATGCATATGTAAGAATCATGTCACCTAGTGGCACTCGACAACCGTTTAGTCAAAGATTTTCCCTCTTTATAGTACGACTATCGATTCTAAATATGATCACACTCTCTATAGTGTCTTGATCACTAGAAACAAAACATATCTTATACCTTTGCCTTGATCTCCTTGTTTTTGTTTTTCTCTTTCTTCTTTTCAAGTTGAGCACTTGATCATCTCATTTGTGGCCATCACCTTCACCATGACCATCATCTAGCTCCACAACTTGGATTGGACTACCTTATCTAATTCACACACTTAGATCAAAGGTTAGTCCTAGATTTCATCAATTATTCAAACCAAATTAGGGCTTTCAATGGCGGCGGTGGCACGGCGGAGCGGGGTAGGCAGACGGCTGCACGACGGACGAGCGCAGAGTGAGGAGATTTGATTTTTTTCGGGTACAGTCGGACAGACGCGTGAGCGTGAGCATTTGTTCTTTTATCCTGCATAGAGCACACACCGGTGATCTTAATTCCAATTTCTAGTAAGAGGAGATATTTTTTTGAGCTTGTGGTCTGGTGATCTTTTGCAGATTGATGACCTTTAGATATGTGCAGCATAAAGACCATGTCATGATTCATTTCTTTGCAAAGTCTGTATGAATCCTTCTTGCCACATGAAGAATACATGTGATGATTCATCAATGCATTTTGTTACCATTCGGAGTTTACACATTAGAGTTTATCAATGCATCGCTTTTACCATTCAGAGTTTACAAATCAACATAGTAATTACAGGAAGATAGATGTCTTCAATTCATACAACAATCTGACTCTCAAATTGACTGATATTCAATCATCACACTATTGTGTTGAACCACAATCTCAATTTACAATTTAATTCGACTCAGATTGTGTACTCTGAAGCTAAACTTCTGAAGCCATATTTGTTGCCCCTGGCATGTAGCAGCCCCTGAGGAGAGAGGAGGCAGCGCGTTGCGACCACCCCTTGGCGAATGGTGACCTTGCCGTGCTGTCCTCGCTCACGTAGCACCAAAAAGCGGAAACCGGCAACCGGTGGCACAAGGAGTAGCCTTGCGACGCCCCTTGGTGACCTTGCCGTGCAGTCCTCACTCACGTAGCTCTAGATATCAGGAACCGGCCGCACAGGACATCGCCGGGGAGGGCAGCTGCTGCGGTGGCGCGGCCAACTCAATGACGACCGTACTTGGGATGAAGGGGAGTGGTTTATGGAGTTTAAGCGTTCTCTTTAGATGCAGGAGTTCAGCAGGTGGACTGAACTGAAAAACATACTCCAGGGTGGTTAGTCTAGTTCCAGATCATATTGACTCTGTGAAATGGGCTCTAGAGAGTAAAGGACATTTTACAACTAAATCTTTATATTGTTTTATAACCAATAGGGGGTTACTAGCAGGGCAACGTATCAAGTGAAAACCACACTCTTCGTAAAAACCCATGCAATCCACGATAAAAAAAAAGTCATCTAAATTCACCCAAAAAAATCACATATATAGATAATATGATAATTCACAATCTTGTAAAATATCTTATCCAAACTCGACTTCGTTTGTGAGATATAAAAATAACAAATTTCTAACAAATCGTCTGGACAGCTTTTACTTTTTATATCTAACATGGTGTGCTTCTCACAACATCGCCCAGTTAACAAATTATATAGATTCTTATGCCGCAGGCTAAGATTATTGATATAAAAAGTGCAAAAGCTGTAATGAATTCTACACTATGCGTGGCATGGTTGAACAGCAGGATATAGTGATTGTAACATGGATTAACAGTATCATGGGCATTAAACAAAAGACATGATAGTAAGCAGCAGAAGCACACCATGTTGCAACCAGACGAGTCATAACCGCCCTGACCCAACACAACCCCACACATGCTAAACACAGAGGTAAAATGTGTTTCCATCACATATCAGCTGGCGAACATCGAGTAGTGACATAGTAATAGTATATCCAATCCAATCGATTACTCACAGTAATTCGCAAATTACCAATTCAGGGGCCGAGAATCGCAACATGAAATGAAAACATAGTATAAGATTAACCCAAACATAACTCGAATTCAACAGTGAGTGCTTGACAGGACCCATAACGACATGATATCATCAAAACAAAAGTTGGCATCGCCATAAGAGAGATGCAGGTGTTCTGTTGCACAGAAGAAACTACTAACACGCGACAAAACAAAACAAAAAAGAAGATTATCACCACCTAGCAAGACTTTCCATTTCCCTTCTTTCTCCTCCCCTCCACAGAAGGAACTACGCCTGCTGGTTGTAGACGTAGGTGAGGCCGCACTTACCGCAGTAGTGGCGGTCGAAGTGGTTGGCCATGAAGACCCCGGCGCCGCACTCGGCGTTGGGGCACTCCTTGCGGAGGCGGGTGACCTTGCCGGTGGCGTCGTCCACCTTGTAGAACTGGAGCACGGCGAGCTTCACCTTCTTGTGCTTGTGCTTGATCTTCTTGGGCTTGGTGTACGTCTTCTTCTTGCGCTTCTTGGCGCCTCCCCTCAGGCGGAGCACCAGGTGCAGCGTCGACTCCTTCTGGATGTTGTAGTCGGCCAGGGTGCGCCCATCCTCCAGCTGCTTGCCGGCGAAGATGAGCCGCTGCTGGTCCGGCGGGATGCCCTCCTTGTCCTGGATCTTGGCCTTCACGTTGTCGATGGTGTCCGAGGACTCCACCTCCAGCGTGATGGTCTTCCCCGTCAGGGTCTTCACGAAGATCTGCATCTTGGCAGGCGCGCCCTACTCCGGCGGCGGCCGCCCTTACCTGAGTGAGGTTCCTCGCCTGCGGCGGCGGGATGGGGCTGCTGTGTGTGTGGGCGGCGACTAGGGTTTAGGAGTAGAGAGAGATGATTCTTTTATAGCTTGGATGGGGAGCTCTCTTCCGTTGGATCCAAAACGATTTGGATCGGACGGCTGATATGGGCCTACGTTGATGGGAGTTGTTGGGCCGCATGGGCTTTTACTTTTTATTACTTTTTTTTGAGGGGATAACATGTGTCCCTCCGAGGTTGGGCTGGGCCTTGTACCTTTTGTGCCCCAGTTCGTTGTTCTGTCCTCTCCTCTCCCTTTCTCTGTCTCGTTGCGGCGACACCTCCGCTGCCGCCGCCCGAGTCCCGAAGTCCCGAGTCCCGAGCGGAGCCGAAGCCGAAGCCAACAACCGCCGGGGACGCGAGGGATTGATTCGGAGATGGCGTCGTCTAGCTCCGCCGGGGACGTGGGAGCCTCAGGTACTAATCCCCAAACAAATCCTGGATGAATGGAATGATTTGCTTGGTTGCATCCATGGGATTGGAGTTCCTCGCAGGAATGAAAAGGGAGATTATTACAAGTTAGATGGTGCGTTCCTTGTGGGATTTGCGCGTCCAATTCCACCTTTAGTGCAGAGATTTTCCTCTCTGTAATTCGTAACATGTATATGTCTGCTGGGTATCGCAGTCCTGTACGGCTCTTGATAAGATTACTGTTCATACTTGCTTTTCCTTGGTATAGTGGTTGCATTAGGATTAGGTAATCTATGCTCAAACCTTGCTATTAGATTGTTAACAGCTCAGGGTACCTACAGTTTGTCCTACCATGCATGTGAGTAATCCTGACTTTTCATGCTTCGACTCCGGCACAAACAGAGGCTTGTTGATAGGATACGTCTGCAGATTTATCTTTTCAGATTCAGTTGTGATGACTAATTTTGATGCGAGGCTCTTAAGTAGGATGAGATAGCAGCTTCAAATGCATAAACAAGTTCTTGATCCCTTTGGTATGTGGGATACATTGCAATGTTGTAACATGCAGTTCATTTTTTGTTCTGCCCCTTGAGAACATGTTTGTAAGGGTTCCTGCATCTTTTGATACTTTGGTTTAGAATAGACAACTATTTTTTATGTCTACCTCTGTAATAATGGATAATGTGTGGCCCAACAGTTGGCACTAGTCCTGTTAATTTCCATCATGCCTTTCTCACAAATGGAGGGAGTAAACCATTGTGTAGTCAGCACAACTCCCTTTTTAGGAAAGAAAACCATTTAAAAGATTCGATCAGATAACTTCCAATAGAATCAGTTTTGACTTCCAAGCTACTTGAATGTGATGACCTTTGTATAGTGCACTTTTGTTACTCATGAAAATGAGGCAACGGTGTTGGACTAGCACGTTTGATATAGTTTCTGGATAATTTTTTTTTGTTCTCTCCTTTTAAATCTTTTATTAAGTCAAAACATATGTCTGTTTTATGGTCACTAGTCAGGAAGATGCATGCATGATATTTTAATTGAGTGTTTGCTGACAAGATTTAACAAAAGAGTACAGTTTTGTTAGATTGGACAACGACTGTTTCTTGCTAAAAACACAACTAATAACTAATCAGAACACCTAACATTTTTCTGGTACCAGGGGTAATTGTTCCTCATTCTTTTTTTTCAGTTAGAAGCTCTGTGAATGTAAATTTTCTGTAATGTGTTGTGATCCAGGTTCAAAAGGTGTGGTTGCAGATAAAACACTTCCTGCTTCTGCAAATACCAGTAGTTCACATCAAGAGTCTCATGATGCTGGTATGTTTACTGTTTCTTCACCCAGGCTTTGAGTTGCTCAAAGCTATGTTTTTGTGCACATGGATCAGAAACAAGCCTTTTATATATTTGGGTCAGAAAATTTGTGATGCGTATATATAGGCCATGGCCATATTCGTACTGCAGTGTGTTTCCATTCATGATTGATGCTTCCTGCAAAGTTCAGCTCACTGCTGTGGCCTCTTGGTGACTTTTGTTCTATTCAGTAGATGGTAGGATCCACCTTAATCTTGGTTTAGTATGTATCTTATTTTCCCCTTGTTTTACCCTAGTGATGCTTCTTTTATGGTATAGAAAAACATTTTTAGGGACATCTGGAAGGCAAATGAAATCTACATTATTTCTGCATTAACATACATGAGCTTGTATAGGATGCCTGTTCGCTCAAGTTGGCAAATGTGATAAATAAATGAACTTGTGATACACAGGCACCATATTTTTAGTTCTAGACATCATAGTGTTACATGTAATGCGTGTTTGATGCTTGTTTTGCAGTTATGCACGATACACATCCTTTAATTATTATATTCACAAATGCTTCTTGAACTTTTTTTCTCGAACACGCAAGAGAGCTGTGTATCATTATATTAAGAAGAAAAGAGGGGATTAGAGTCCCCATACAGATCACACATTCACACACGAAACACTCAGTAGAACTACAAATGCTTCTTTAACACACAGCCTGAATCTTTTCTTTTCCTTGCAGATGCAAAATCACGTGTGGAGGACATCTGGAAGAAAATGAACAGTGGTTTGCCTAATAAGATGCCCAAACCTGCAATGACGAAGCTCAGTACAACAGCAAAAGAAAAGAAAAATAAATCAACAAATGTGAGTAATATTTGTTTTTTGAGCTTAGCAGTGTGTAGGTTGCTTTGTGAAGTATCTGCTGGTTGGATTTTTCACAGCTAGCTTTACCTTTTGGAATATATATTCTTTTCTGTAGAATTGGATGACTGTTCTAGGCCTTTCACCAAGTAAGGCATGTACTGTCGACCAAGGATCCAAAAATGGGCAGCAACAGACACAGCATGAAATGAGTGAGGATGCCAAAAAACTTGCAGCAAAGGCCCTTGCAGCTGCCAAAAATGCCGCTGCTGTGGCATCTGGACGAGGGAAAGTGGAGGTAAATCCAAACTGTCAGCATCACAAAACTTTTATTTTTGTTATTATTGGATAATGTAAAATAGAATTTCTTTAAAAAAAATGTAACAGCACATGGCTTATCTGTAACCAAATGTCTTTTCACATGTCTAGTGCCGTTTTGAGTTCATTTTATTTAAATCATTTTAACTGCAACTAGTTTAAAAATTGAAAACACCAATAAGCTTATAGCACAGAAATATGGCAACTCCCTGGCTTTTGCAATATATTCATGAGCTTTAATGTCAATGCTTAACAACTTGTACTTTCACATGATCCAACAGATCACTGAGGTAAGGGACTTCGCTGGCAAGGACATCGAAATCAAGAAATTGGTTGATGCTAATTCAAAGGAGGCAATCGAGAAGGCCAAGGCAGCTGGTGCCGCCCCATCAGCTGTCGATAACATTCTAGAGCAAATACGGAAGAAGCAGAAGCTGAGCGTGCTGGATAAGACGAAGAAAGATTGGGGAGAGTACAAGGAAGAGAACCAAGGCTTGGAGGAAGAGCTGGACGCCTACAAGAAGAGCTCGAACCAGTACCTCGACAAGCAATCCTTCCTGCAGCGAACCGATTACCGCGAGTTTGAGCGCGAGCGGGATGCCCGGCTGTCGATGATGTCCAAACGGAGGACCGATATGCGGGAGGACGATGTGTAGGACTGAAATGTACCATGTTTGGAGGCTTTTTCTCCACTCCTTTGTTGTAGACATTCTTTTGAGATAATGGTAGACGCTAAATTGTCAATGCCTTCCAGTCCCTTTCAATCTGTTTTTTTTTAGAATTATAATGTGTGCCAATCACGAAGATGCATCGTGCATGTGCATAAACTGGATATGCCGGTCTGCACTCATGATTGGTGAGGCTGAGCAATGTTTTTGAAACCGGGAAACTCTGACAAATCAGCAGCGGAGAGCTCAGGAAACTTGAGGAAAAAACTGGTTATCTCTGGAACTGTAATCTATGATAATGGCGATTGGTTACACCGTAGATGATTCAGACAAACAACAAGATTTCCTTTTTTCCCTCACCTTTTCTATCTTTTTTGCATAAGAAAATAAACGGTGTTGATGTTTATGATGAGGCTATTCCGCTATTGATCAATCATCATGTGAATATAATGAGAAGATGCAGTACCCTGTCGATATTTGTCCATGAGCTGATGAGCATGTGCCAATGCCGGCCTGCCGATGAGAATTGAGTGCCCTATTAGTCGCTGGATTCTCACTCTTGGTAGCAGTAGAATCCTTACTCTCATCGAGAGAGGATGACACTAGGAGTTGGGGCAATTTTTTGGTTTATTTCTCACACAAACTCATACAATGCCATGCCAACCTGAGGGGTTGGGGTTACATACTTATAGGCTGCTAGCCAGCCAAGCATATGCCAAGATGCTAGTCTAAGATGCTAGTCTAAGATGCTGTCCTAGATGTCAACTGCTGTCCTAAAAGCAGATGCTGTCCTAGATGCTGTCCTAGATGCTAACTGCTGTCCTAAAAGCAGATGCTGTCCTAGATGCTAACTGATGTCCTAACAACAGTCAAAAGATGCTGGACACAAAGATCATGTGCTGCGTACTGCAGCAGCCCCACACCCACCAGCCAACACAGAGACTTATCCATCACTCTCCTCCTAAGTCTTGTGTGGCTCCTTGTGAGATATCTGAGCTATCCCGATCCTGGTGCGAAGTTCCTGGAACTTGACCCGCCCAAGGGACTTGGTCAGGAAGTCGGCGAGCTGGTCTTGAGTGTTGATGTAGTTGGCCCGGACACTCCCTTCCTCCAGGCAGCTTCTGATGAAGTGGTACCTCACCCGGATGTGCTTGCTGCGCTCGTGGAAGACATGATTCTTTGCCAAGGCCAAGGCGGACTTGCTGTCCACCCTGAGCTCCACTGCCTCTGCATCTCTGCCAAGGAGATCGCCAAGTAGCCGAGCCAGCCACAAAGCCTGAGTAGCAGCAGTAGTGGCTGCGATGTACTCTGCCTCGCAGCTGGACAGAGCCACCACCTGCTGCTTGACCGACTGCCAGCTGATCGGACACTTGCCGAGGAAGAACAGAGTCCCGCTAGTGCTCTTGCTCGTGTCGATGTCGCCGGCATGGTCGCTGTCGCTGTACCCGATGAAATGCGCCGCACCGGGGCACCTCGGGTAGTGCAAGCCGTAGTCGGAGGTGCCTGCGACGTAGTGGAGGATCCTCTTCACGATCTGCTTGTGCTCCGCCGTCGGTCGCTACATGAACCGGCTGACGTAGCCGACGGCGAACGCCAAGTCCGGTCGCGTGTGGACAAGGTAGCGAAGGCTGCCCACAATGCGCCGGTACTGCGTCGCGTCCACCTCCTCCTCCGTACTCTCCCGACTCAGCCTCAGCCTCTCCTCCATAGGAGTGTGGGCTGGGTTGCAGCCGGTGAGACCGCCTAGCTCCACAATGCGCTTGGCATAGGCAGTCTGGCGAAGAGAGGTGCCGGAACTGTCCTGGTGGACCTCGATCCCCAGGTAGAAGGAGAGAGGGCCCAAGTCGCTCATCTGGAAAGTCGCCCTCATCTTCTCCTTGAACGCCTCGATCTCCACCTCCTTGGTGCCGGTGATCACCAAGTCGTTGACGTAGACGCCTACCAGCAGGGCCTTTCCTCCGCTGCCCTGCCGGTAGATGGCCGCCTCGTATGGGCTTTGCTCGAAGCCTATCCCCTTCAGCGTGGAATCCAGCTTGGCATTCCACGCCCTCGGTGCCTGCCGCAAGCCATAGAGGGCCTTGCGCAGGCGAAGCACCTTGCCCTCCTTGCCGGGAATCACAAATCCCGACGGCTGATGCACGTAGACCTCCTCCTTCAAGTCGTCGTTAAGGAACGCCGACTTGACATCCATGTGATGGACGCGCCAGCCCTCCTGGGCAGCTAGCGCAAGGAGGAGTCGCACGGACTCCATCCGTGCAACGGGCGCGAAGGCGTCGTCAAAGTCGATTCCTTCTTGCTGGACGAAGCCGCGCGCCACCAGACGCGCCTTGTGCTTGATCACCTCTCCGGTCTCGTCCTTCTTGAGCTTGAAGACCCACTTGACAGAGATGGCGTGGTGGCCGGCTGGAAGATCGGCCAGCTCCCACGTCTTGTTCCGCTCGACGGCGTCCATCTCCATCTGCATCGCGGCACGCCATGCCGCGTCCCTCTCCGCCTCGATGAAGGAACGAGGCTCGCCATCGTCCTGTGCGAGGTGCAGCTCTGCCTCAAAGTTGTGCTGCGCCAGTCCAGGGACCAGCTGCTCGCCGAGGAGGTTGTCCACGGTATGGTAGCGCAAAGGCTCGCCGCCGTGGTAGGCGTCGATGCGATCCTCGTCGTTGGACAGCGGAGTGGCGAACTCCACTGTGCGCTGCTCGTCGTGGACCGAAGCTGCCGGTGCCGAGCCTGAAGGGGTAGGGTCCGGTGTAGGAGAGCGAGGCGTGGCCGGCGGTGCTGGTGGTGGACTCGCCGGAGCCTGTGGACTTGCCGGAGCTGGTGGTGGCGGTGGTGAAGGACTCGCCGGAGGTGGTGGCGAACGAGGTGGTGGGGTAGGCAAGCTCGGTGAGGACGAGCTGCTAGCTCCCCCCGCCTCCTTGAAGTGGACGTAGTCGACGACGAAATCACTGGTCGTTGGAGTCGAGTCGTCATCCACCATCTTGCCCCACGTCCAGCTTCGCCCCTCGTCGAACACGACGTCACGCGCGATGCGCACGTGCCATGTCGCAGGGTCGAGGACGCGGTAGGCCTTGGCGCCCTCCGCGTAGCCGATGAAGACCCCTGGTGTGCTCTGGTCATCGAGCTTGCCGACGTGGTTGAGCTCCTTGACGAAGGCCAGGCAGCCGAAGACGCGAAGGTGGCTCACCACGGGCTTGCGCCCCGTGCCAGGCCTCGTATGGCGTCTTGCCATCGAGAGCCTTGGTGGGGGAGCGGTTGAGCAAGTGAACGGCAGTCATCATCGCCTCACCCCAGTAGATCGCCGGCATCCCTCTCTGCTTGAGGAGGGCACGGGCAGTGGCCACCACCGTCTGGTTGCGACGCTCGACGACGCCGTTCTGCTGCGGAGTGTACGGCGCGGAGAAGTGGTGGTGGATCCCCTCATCGGCGTAGTACGCCGCGAACTCGGCCGCCGTGAACTCGCCGTCGTTGTCCGTGCGTAGGACCCAAAGCTTGCGGCCGCACTCCGCCTCCGCAGCAGCTTGAAGACGTTTGATGGCGTCCGCCACGACTGCCTTGGCGTCGAGCAGGACAGCCCACATGTAGCGGGACATGTCGTCGACGAGGAGGAGGAAGTAGCTCCGGCCTCCAGGTATAGCCGGTGTCACGGGGCCACAGAGGTCACCGTGTACGAGCTCCAACTTCTCCTTGGCGCGGAAGCTTGCCTGGCGAGGAAAAGGGAGCCGCCGCAGCTTGGTGAGGACGCAGGTGTCGCAGAACTGCTCCATGTGGTCGACGTGCGGCATGCCCCGTACCATCTCCTTGCTGCCGAGCTGCCTTAGGGCCTCAAAGTTGAGGTGCCCAAAGCGCTCGTGCCACCTCCAAGCGTCGTCGTCGCGGCGGGCTGCAAGACAAAGAGGTTGCGCCACCTGTGCGTGAAGGACGTAGAGGCGGTTGCTCCTGTTGACCTTGACCAGGAGCCGGTGTCGATGATCCCAGATGCGCAGCACCCCGTGCTCGATCTCCACGCGCGATCCGCTCTCATCCAGCTGTCCCAAGCTGATGATGGAGTTCCTCAACGCGGGGATGTAGTAGACACCGGTGAGCAGCCTGTGCTCGCCAGTCTTGGCGACGAAGACGATAGAGCCGACGCCCTTGATCTCCACAGCGGAGGCGTCGCCGAACTTGACGGTGCCTCGAACGCCTGAGTCGAGCTTGGAGAAGAACTCCCGCCGCCCGGTCATGTGGTGGGTGGCGCCGGTGTCAAGGCACCACCCGTCGGTCTTGTCGTTGCCGGAGCTGTCGTCGAGGAGGGCGTGTGCTTTTGGATCATCAAGGTGGAGGAGAGCCGTTGCGGCCGGTGCCGCTGGAGGTAGTTCGATGCTCGCATGAGCAATGAACAGAGTCGGCTCCTCCTCCTCCTCCGCCTGCGCGACGTGGGCCTGGCCGCGTCGTGGCTGTCGACAATCCTTGGCCCAATGACCAAGCTTGCCGCAGTTGTAGCAAGGTTCGTCTCGTGCTGGCTTTTGCTTACCAGCGGCGCCGCCCTGAGCGCCTCCACGATTATCACCCTCGGCACGTCTTCGCGCCCCTGCCTGGAAGAAGGCTCCCCCTTCTTCCTGTCACCTTGCCACGCTTGCCATGCTTGCGGCCGCCTGTCGTGGAAGAAGGCTCCCCCTTCTTCCTGTCACCTTGGCCGGCAGCCCACTGCTCCCGAGTGAGGAGGAGCTTCCCGCCAATGGTGACGGGTCCCGAGAGGCGCTGTGGCTCATCGCTGTCAACGACCTTGAGGCGGCCTAACGCCTCCTCGATCGTCATCGTGGAGAGGTCTAGCAGAGACTCGATTGAGCGAGCCATCTGCTTGTACTTCTCGGGGATGCAGCGGAAGAGCTTCTCAACAGCTCTCTCCTCGCCGTAGGTGTCGTCGCCAAACTGCACCAACTTCTGCAATAGAGTGTTGAGACGGAGAGCAAAGTCATCAACGTCCTCACCTGGCTTGAAGGCCAGGTTCTCCCACTCCTTGCGAAGTGCCTGCAGTGTGGACTTGTGGGCGCGGTCGCTGTCGATGCGTGCCGCAGCGATGGCGTCCCAGGCCTCCTTGGTAGTCCGCTTGCTGGTAAGCGAAAACTGCATCTCGGGCAGGACTGCAGCAATGAGAGCATCCAGCGCCCGTCGATCTTGGTCATAGTCGACGTCGCCGTACCGGACTGCATCCCATATATGCCGCACCTGGAGCCTCACCCTCATCATCGCAGCCCACTCAACGTAGTTGGTCTTGGTGAGGGTAGGCCACCCGCCGCCGGGGCCGACGTCCCTGACGACAGCCTGGTACTCGTGGTGACCACGGTACCGAACCGGGGAGAGAGAGCCACGTTGCCTGTGAAGGCCGCGCTCTCCGTCGACCCGTCCGCCGACAGCCTGGTACTCGTGGTGACCACAGTACCGAACCGGGGAGAGAGAGCCGCGCTGCCTGTGAAGGCCGCGCTCTCCGTCGACCCATCCGTCTACAGCCTGGTACTCGTGGTGACCACGGTACCGAACCGGGGAGAGAGAGCCGCGCTGCCTATGAAGGCCGCGCTCTCCGTCGACCCGTCCGCCGTCGCCATGCCGTACGCGTCTCCTTCAGGAGCACCGCCGGCGTGTCTGCGCCTGTCTGGGCTGCCGCCGTGCTCGTGGGCGTGCGCGGCTGCCCACTGCGCCGCTCGCCCTCACGATGCCTCCCTCTCCAGCAGCTCGAGGTCCGCGTCGGCGCTGTCATCAGCAGCGATGGAGCTGCTGTTGCTGCCGCGTAGAACCTCGACCTCCGCTGCTGCTGCATGCGCTGCATCCGCCGCCGCCGCTGCTTCCACCTCCGCTCTAGCTGCTGCCAGCTCCGCTGCTACCAGCCTCGATGCCCTTGCTGCTGCTGCAGCGGCGTCTGCTGCCGCTCGCTCGCGCTTCTCTGCCGCGGCGAGGTCGGCCTCCTGCCGACGCCGCGTGCTCGAGGCGACCGAGCCCTGAGACTGTCCTGCGGACATGGCGCGCTATCGAGGGGGCTGCTGTGTGCAGAGCAGGGGCAGCCGGAGCTGCTGCTACCGGCTGGGGCTGCTGCGAAGCCGAGGAAGGAGAAGAGCAGGAGATGCTCAGGCTACAAGATAGTACGGCTCGGATACCACTTATTAGTCGCTGGATTCTCACTCTTGGTAGCAGTAGAATCCTTACTCTCATCGAGAGAGGATGACACTAGGAGTTGGGGTAATTTTCTGGTTTATTTCTCACACAAACTCATACAATGTCATGCCAACCTGAGGGGTTGGGGTTACATACTTATAGGCTACTAGCCAGCCAAGCATATGCCAAGATGCTAGTCTAAGATGCTGTCCTAGATGCCAACTGCTGTCTAAAAGCAGATGTTGTCCTAGATGCTGTCCTAGATGCTAACTGCTGTCCTAAAAGCAGATGTTGTCCTAGATGCTGTCCTAGATGCTAACTGCTGTGCTAACAACAGTCAAAAGATGCTGGACACAAAGATCATGTGCTGCGTACTGCAGCAGCCCCACACCCACCAGCCAACACAGAGACTTATCCATCATGCCCGGTGCTTTCGCTAGTACGCCAAAGCTGCTCGCATCAGTGATCACTGATCAGTCAGTGTACTGGAACCTGAAAACTCAGGGTGAGCCACCCCTGGACGCCAGCCAAGGTTGTGTTTAGGGGCTGTTTAGTTGGCAAATTTTTTGGCAAAACGTTACTGTAGCAGTTTCGTTGTTATTTGGTAAATATTATCCAATCATGGTCTAATTAGGCTTAAAAGATTTGTCTCGTCTATTTCGTCTAAACTGTGTAATTAGTTTTATTTTTTATCTATATTTTAATGCTTCATGCATGTGTTCAAAGATTCGATGTGACGAGGAATCTGAAAATTTTGGCAAAATTTTTGGCATCTAAACGGTGCCTTAGATCGAGAAAACTTTTAACTTTGACTACTGTAGCACTTTCGTTTGATTTGTCAATTAGTGTCTAATTATAGACTAATTAGGCTCAAAAGATTCGTCTCGTGGTTTTCTACCAAACTATATAATTAGTTTTTTTTGTCTACATTTAATGCTCCATACATGTATCCAAACATTTAATGTGGCGGGAAATCTTGAAAATTTTTAAAACTAAGGGGGTGTTTGGTTATGGTGTTAAAGTTTAACAAACACTGTAGCACTTTCGTCTTATTTGACAAAAAAATTTCAATTTTAGACTAATTAGGCTTAATAGATTCGTCTCGTAAATTACTCATAATCTGTGCCGACATGCATGTAATTAGTCTACATTTAATACTTCATACATTTGAGGAAATATTGATGTGATGGAAATTAAACTTTAACCTCATGTAACAAACCGGGCCTAAACGTGGCCCAAGTCTACGCTAACAAATAGCCCAAATATTATTCTTGTGGTCGCCGGGAGACAGCGGCTGCCCAACCAACAACCAACCAATACAATACAGCCACGTGCGGCGCACGCGCTCACAGGAGAGAGCCATGGCCGCGGGAGCCGCGTTGTACTACCACCCAGCCGCCGGGAAAGCGAGCCTCGAGGCGGTCGCCCCGCCCTCCCCGTCGCTGGCCCTGAGGCCGTCGCAGAGCAAGGTGCTGTGCGTCAGCAGCGGCAGCCGGTGGTGGATGAGGCGAAGATGGGAGGGGAAGGCGAGCAGCGTCAGCAGCAGGGCAACGGCAAGGGCAAGAGCAAGGCCTGCCTTGTTCTCACCTGTCGCCATGGACTGGCAGGAGTGCACGTACGTTTCTTTCTTCCCTCTGATTCTGCCGGATCCAGGGCGTGCCAAAAAATGCTCCAGTTTCTCGGTTGAATTGGTGTAGCCTAGCTTTGACCTGTGCCACTGCCACCCCCCTACTGATTCACTTGGAGAAATCTCCCCATTTCCCAAGCTGATTGAGCTACTTTGCTTGCTGATGATTAGTTTGCTTGCTGATTAGTACACCAGAAACCAATGTTTACTTGAAGGGGAATCCAATTATTTTCGTCCAATGAATTTTATACTGGACACAAACTGGGAATTTGGGTGAAATGTAGTATTGACACCTACGAACGGTGGTCCAAGGAGTGAATAGCTTGTGTAATCTTCTGATGAGTATTTCTTATGGCGGCCACATGAAATGGAAATGCTGGTTTGCATTGGATAAGGCTGCATTTTGTAGGGCCCCAGGTTGTAGATGATTCTTATCACGGATTCCATATATATGTGACCCAGAAAACCGTGTAATTATGCTATGGGGCTAGATGCAATAAATGTTGATATGTACTCCCTCCATCTCAAATTATAAGGTATTCCAACAATCTTGGAGAGTCAAAAAATCTCAAGTTTAACCAAATTTATATGATAAGATAATAATATTTATGACACCAATTAAGTATCATTAGATTCTTCATTAATTATATTTGCATAGTATACCTATTTGATGTTATAAATTTTTGTAATTTTCTCTATAATTTTGGTCAAACTTAAGATGCTTTGACTCTCCGAGATTCTTGGAATGCCTTTAATTTGGAATGGAGGGAGCACTCGCAATAGGCAAGGCTTATAAATCTGACCATATTGAGTCTGATCAGAATTCACTGTGCCCTGCTTTATAGTTATAGGTGACTGCTGAGTAGTACTGGGTTATGCAGTTTTGATAAAAATCCTCCCAAAACCGTAAACTTGTACTGGAGTCTCCTTGTATTTGAAAACTTCAGAAATAACATCTATGGTGAATAGCTTGCTGAATTTACCTGCTTAACGTTTCATAGAAGTTCATTCGTCAATTTTTTTTCCCTAATTATGATTATGTGACTAATTGTTGTTGGAACAGCACTGAGCTTGAAGTTGATGTTCCATGCTCGGTGGCCTATCAGTGTTACTCAGAACGGGAGACCATTCCTCAGTGGATGCCATTCATCTCGTCTGTCAAGGTGATTGTCAAGATTTATTAAATACTACCCCTGTTTCTAGAGCAAATTAGAGGGAGGTGCTCTTGCCTTGTGTATGCATATGTTATGTAGGGGGTGCATATATGGTGAAAAATTAGATAAAACTCACTGCTTTAACATTTTAGGGGGTCGGGGGGTGCGGTCTTGGGTTGCATTTGCACCCCCTACTCTCAAAGCAGCTTCGCCCCTCTCTGTTTGCAATTTTTCAAAATAATAATGTTGTCTTGACAAATGTCAAAGAGATGTAGTATTATTTAAGACTATAAAATCTACATGAACTGAATGCACTCTTGGCCTCAGTACTAGACTTTGTCTCTTTTTGGTTGCCCCTTGTGGCATTGTCAATATGGTTTCAGTGTGTTTTTTCCTCCGCTTTAGTTAATATGGTTATTGTGCACTGTTTCCTTTACTAATGCTTGGCTTTGCAATTATTGTGCTACATTAAGTTTGTTGAGTTTTAACACACACACTTGTGCAAATATAATTTACAGGTCCTTGAAGATAAACCTGATCTTTCACGGTGGACTCTGAAGTACGAGGTCCTTGGGCGGGATGTAGAATTTTCTTGGCTTGCACGTAACATGACAGTAAGTATCTGCTATTACAAAGCTGCTATCAGTTTACATTTTAACATTCATTGACATTACTCCATGTGTCAGCCTACTAAAAACCAGAAGATTCATTGGCGATCTCTTGAAGGTCTTCCTAATAGGTGAGTATTACAGAATCTGCGGCTATTGCATACATAAATTAGTCGTCAGTACTTCCATTTCACTGCAGCATTTTTCCTCACTTGATTCGGTTTAGTACAATGATTTTTGTGAGTAGCCTGTGGTTTTGAGTGTTTTGCCCTTTTTTTTTTGAAGCTTTGACGCCCTGGAAGTTAAAAGTAACCAATTTTGCTTGTTGCAGAGGTGCTGTCCGGTTCTTCCCCAAAAGCTCATCCTCTTGTAGAGTACAAGTGAGTATTCAGCCTGGTGAATTTGTGACATTTGTTTTTAACTTCAGGCGATATGTTTCTTTAAAACATGATCTTCCTTTTCATTACTAAACGCAGCTGACAGTGGCATATGAAGTTCCTGAAATTTTGGCCCCAGTTGCATCAGTAAGTGGCATATGCATAAATCTTATACGCTTGCATAGTAAATCCTTGACTGACCAATCCAACTATCATTCACCAGCCACTGAAACCATTTCTGGAAAGCTTGCTTCTCAAAGGTTTAGAACGCTTTGCCGCATTTGCCAAGGAGCGTAATAGCAAGATTCCTCAGGCTTGACAGCGTCGCTCCTCTTCTGTGTTCAACACTCCATAACAATAATTCTAGTTTCATTCTAGTGAAGCCAGTGAATCCACATCACAATGCACTAGATGCGTTATGTCATTCTGGATGTGGCCAAATAGTGTATCCAAAGGGAAGAGAATACAAATATGTCAAAAGTTGGAAGTCTGCTTCTTGCTTTTATGTCATTTGTTTAATCATCATATTCTTTTGTCCTCATTATAACCGCTGAATATGCTTATTGGAAGCATGTCTCAGGTCATCTCATTCTCAGTAAAAATTCACCAGAATGCTACTTGGCGGTAAGCACCAAGCATGAGCCATGAGGCACTCAATGCCAAACGCAATACCTCTTAATGCTGTGTCATTAACTCATCATTGTTATCAGATGAACACGAGCTTGATGCAAACATATTATGCCGGTGTCGATATGCGGACCGTACAGACATCCTTATTCATCGGTGAGTGTATGACTGTATGTGCATGCGTGCGTGTTAACCTGACTGTTACACTGCTTGCATTGGTATCATGTTCCTCGATCCTCAGCAATGCAACTAGATCACATTTATATCGGCACAAGGATGTTAAACAAATGCTACAACAGAAAAAGAAATCAAGGCACAAACACGGCCATCCAGCAACAGTCATACGGAAATATCGCGAAACACAAAGGTTACTGGAACGTCAGAAATGTATCCATCAATGGTTCATGAACATAAACAGCGAATATAGTATCAGGATATTATTTGGATGGATAAGCCAAGCCAAGGAAGCATAATCGTCTATAAGATGTGGGCAACTTGGCAAAGGGTCAATTCACAGTATCGCCAACAAAACAAAAGGACAATCAGGGGCCTTTTGTTCCAACAGACCCAAAATTACCACAAACTTTGGATCTTGTTGAGCCACCAGTTTGGATGGTAAAGAAACAGAAAATGAGAAATCATATGTGGATTGCTTTATCGAAGGTTTGCAAGCAAGCCTCCTTGAGGGCTTCGCTCACGGTAGGGTGTGCGTGGCATGTTCGAGCAACGTCCTCACTGGATGCTCCATACTGCAAGGCGAGGACGGCTTCATGGATGATTTCACCAGCATTGGGTGCCATTATGTGCACACCCAGAATCTTGTCGGTTTCCTTCTCCGCGATCACCTTAACTACCCCTTCAGCGTCATCAATGGCCTTCGCACGGCTGTTAGCCAAAAGTGGAAACTTGCCCACGCGATAGGCAATTCCTAGATCCTTCACCTGCTCCTCAGTCTTGCCAACAGATGCAACTTCTGGATGCGTATAGACCACACCAGGAACTGTGTCATAGTCAACATGGCCTTCCTTTCCAGCAATGAACTCTACGCATGCGACACCATCCTCTTCAGCTTTATGGGCAAGCATGGGACCAGGGATGGCATCCCCAATTGCATAGACTCCCTTCACATTGGTCATGAAGCGCTTATCAACAAGGATCCTGCCAGCCTTGTCTGTCTCGACACCAAGAGTTTCAAGCCCAATCCCAGAAGTAAATGGGGTTCTGCCAGCAGAGACAAGGACAACATCTGCTTCAAGGATGGTCTGCTCACCGCCATCTGCAGGCTCAAGTGTCAGCTTTACGCCATCTCCACTGGTATCACACCCAACAACCTTTGTCTTGAGCATGAACTTGAACTTCTGTTTTTCTAGCATGCGTTGGAACTGCCTCCTGACCTCGCCATCCATTGATGGTACTATGTCCGGCGCAAATTCAACAACAGTGACCTCTGAACCAAGGCGGTTCCAGACTGAACCCATCTCAAGGCCAATATAACCTGCTCCGATTACCACCAGTTTCTTCGGGATCTCTGACAAGCACAGTGCACCAGTAGATGAAACCACTTTCTTCTCATCAATTGTTATTCCTGGAAGTGATTTTACATCAGACCCAGTTGCAATTATTATGTTTTTGCCTTTGACAACAGTGCTCCCACCATCAATCAAATCAACTGATACTTCTGAGGGGGATGACAATTTCCCAAAGCCTTTGACATAAGTCACCTTGTTCTTTTTAAAGAGCCCTTCAATTCCTTTTGTTAGTCCTGCCACAGCTTTGTCTTTCTGAGACATCATGGCTGGGAGGTCCACTTCCAGATTTGAAAACTTAACTCCATGGTGTGCAAAAGAACTCTTTGCTTCATGGTACATATGTGATGAATGCAAAAGAGCCTGAAATATGTAAAGTAAAGCATGGATAAAATCAGAAGTGTCCTAAATGAAAATGGTCCATAATGCCAAAAAACTGAAGTAAACAATTCTCTAGGTGCAGTTATACAAGAACTACAAAAGGATGTATAAATCCAAGATAAAATATGCTTGTCCCAAATCCCAAAAAAAAAAAGGAAATGCACATCACTAGGTTGATGATCCCAGGATACTACAATATAATCTTACATTCAAGTTATTGGATGGAAGCCTCTAAGCAAGAAATTTAGATCCCATGTAATTCACTTAAAACATAAAAATGAAGAAAGTCTCTGGATGATCTCATGAATACTATTGACTTACATATCTCTAAGGAGCTTGTCTCCAATACAAAGATAAGATACTCAACACATAGACATGAACACTACTGTACAGCAAGTAAAAAGTGAGGAACACAAAGCACTTCCATTTATGCTGCACTGCATAGTTAGCCAAGTTGACGAAATACACCCAGTCAATTTTCCATGAAGATACCCACACCCCACCCCAGGAAGCGAATAAAGGTTTATTAAGACAGAAAAATTGTGAAAGAGTGAAAAGGTTCTAAATCTTAATAGTGCAACTCACTAGGTCATGTACCCAAAATCACAAAGGTTTACAAAGTTTCCACGTCGATGGGATAGGAGAAACTCTACTTATGGAAGGTTTTTACAAAGTAGTGGCAAGAATGTTTCCACATTCCCCGGACGAGGAACATGGCTTTGAGCCTTTTCCATATGCCTATGGTAGTAAACAAACGAACCATAAAAGATGAACCAAACTATGCTTTTATTAACAATTGGGCGCATGAAACATGGGATCCTGGTGGAATTCCAAATTGTATCAACAAGTCTCCAAGGGCCCTGAGCAAGCAATGGTATAGAAAGAAAAACAGAGAAAACAGCGTAGTGATCTCTTGATCTCTGCCTCGGTACTTACCGCCCCATATGGTGTGACAAAATGCTGCCAAAAGTTCCAACACAAAAAAGAAGTGATGCACATAGTTTGTAACTAATTGTATAAAATCATAACAGTTCTTTAACCGTAAAAAAATAAATACTGGAAAATGCAACAAAAATGAAGTAATCACCCCATTTAAAACTAATAGTGAAATAGATGGTACTTATGCTGACCCTACCTATTGACCATTGATTACCGGTACATCAAACAATTTCAAAATATTTGTTCGTGACTGTGATGCCCACAAAAACAATACCAGTAACTTCGACGATGCTGTACTAAAAATTTATCACCACACAGATGCCAACAAACCAAATTCCAAAGAAACACAATTGCACAAGCACTTTATAAAATATCTGCATGCATGGTTTTTGAGGCGTTGCGGCGTCCTGTGGCGCTAGGGTACGCCTGGATGCCTTAGGCGCTTTCTAGGTGACGCTTAGGCGATATGGCGTAACTAAAACCCTGTGGTGTTCTGCGGTGCCTGGGTACGCCTCAACGCCGGCAACGCCTCAAAAACCATGCTCGCACGAGATTCAAATGGACAGCAGAGACAAACTGAACACTTCTAAACATAACAGGAGATTGATTCATAATTAATACCAATACTTGACAGTAGATTTTGAACAAAAATTTATGTGCCATCATGCGCGCAGAGGGACACAGTATTTCACAACTAATGCTGTGAAACAAAAACTGCTTCTGAAATCCTAATAGCAGTGTAGAAAGCTCTCAGGATTACCAACTTTATCCACTGCAGAAACAAAGTTGAAACACACGCCCAAGCAACAGCATCATGAAGGACCTGACAGGTTAGGTTCACCACCATATGACCTATGTGACCTAGTGTACCCCAAATCATCCGCGATTCTGAAACTCTCACAGATCTAACACCCCAAACCATACATCGTCACGTAGCAACAAGGAGATTGGTGTAGCACAGCAATGGGGTAGGAGAGGGAGACGGCGAACTAGGGCATCACCTTGGATGGGATGCATCCGACGTTGAGGCAGGTCCCGCCGAGGGTGCCCCTCTTCTCGATGCAGGTGGTCTTGAGCCCCAGCTGCGCGGCCTTGATCGCCGCCACGTACCCTCCGGGCCCGCCGCCCACCACCACCACGTCGCTCTCCTCGCCCGCCGCCGAGTACGCCCTCCAGGCGGACACGGCCGCCCCCGCCGCCGCCTGCGGCCGCCGCAGCACGGCCGCCGCCGCCCGCCGCTTCGCCAGGATAGCGAGCGCCATCTCTCTCCGCGGGCGCTTCCTTGGTCCTCTCTCCCCGGAAAAGAGATCCGCGCTGGAAAAAGAGAGAGAGAGAGAGAGAGAGAGAGAGAGAGAATCGAGATGGGAAGAAGAGAAAAGGTGGGATGGAATGGAGGAAGCAAAACGGGAAGCGTCTATCGCGTTGCGGCCTCGCCGCTGGGCTCCGATCAAATAGGGTTCACGCTCGCTCCTGGCCGTACGATGAAGGGCTCGTCCCACTTCCGATGAAAATAAGGCTGTGTTTAGTTGCTCCCAACTTTCTGGCACTATATAAAAAGAAGATTTCTTGTAACATCAAATTTGTGGTATATGTATGAAGTAAATGCAGACGAAATAAAAAACTAATTGCACAGCAACGGTTGGACAATTATTACCAAATACAAACGAAATAATACAATAGCGCTACAGTAAATTTGGCGCTCCCAACTTTGAGACCTAGACACGGCCTAACAATATAGCCTATATAATAATATAAGAAAAATAACATATACTTCCTCTGTATATTTGTATATTTCATAAATAATCTAATGGTATTTATTTTGTACCATAAACGTTACTACTTTTATAACTTGATTAAAGTTCAAATCATTTGACTTCTAGAAAAGTAAGAATTATTTTTTATGGATGGAGGACGGAGGGGACATAGAAGAACAAGAGAAAAATGAAAAAGTTTTTCTTCTCATTCTCTAGGCCATTGAAGTTTATAATAATAAGATAACTAAGCTAATTTCCGTCTAAACCACCACCAACCAAGTCATTGACACGCGCGGTTGATATAGACAAAAGATACACATCAGCTTAGCAGCCTGAGTCCCTAGAAAATGGGATTAGGTGGTTGAAATTACGTGTAGACAATGGAACCGATATAATGTTTGCCGTTAAGTGTGACTTGACTTCTGCTCAAAAAAATAGTGTGACTTGACTGTGAATTGTTATTTTCATTGATTATATAGAAAAGTCTGGAATAGTTGTCAGCCTTTTAGTCCCTAGAAGATGGAGTATTTGGATCGTTGGTCCCAGCCACCTACCTGCTAGTGGTGTATTTTTAATTTTCGGTTGGGCGTTATTGCAGCGACGGATAGTTATGGCTTTCTGCATAAACATTAACCCGTACTAGCCGTAACTTTCTGCATAAACATCCATCTAAGTACATGGATTAATATTTTCCACCAAAAAAACCAAGAACATGAGCCCACAACACAAAAGTGATAACCCAATGTTACAGGCTTTTTGCGCATAGTCCCAACAATTTTCCACCCAGCGTCAAAATCTCAGCCAATGTCTTGTTCAAAACGAAGGCTAACCTATCCATTCCTCTATCGCGTCCTACTTGCAATTTGGATGCTATTCACAGCATATAGCTTGATATTCCGCCTTCAGCTTCTCCCACAGACACATCATAAGCCTCGGGGTCTGGTAGTGGGCAAGGACGTAGTCAGCGTCGCACCCTTCATTGTAGAACCGGTCATCAGTCACAATGTTTACTTGCTGCCCACTGTTCTTGTACTGTTGGATCCAAATCCCCATTGCCACGTCTTCAAGTTTGAATAGCTGAGACAGCAGCAAGATCAATCCAGAGTTGCATCAGTGCTTAACAAATAAAACTATGATATGTCGCTGGTTCATTTCCTACCTGAAGAGTCAGTTCCTGGTGGCCTCGAACTACAAACTTAGCGATGTCACGTGAGATTATGTATCCAGGACCATGAGCCCATGGCGGGTACATATCGAAAGGCCATTCCTGTATTTCTCATGGGTGAGAAAAGCAATTGAAACAAACAAAATCTCCATGCGGGATAAATGGAGTAGGCAGTACCTTCCGACTGATAAACCATTTGCTATCCTTATCTCTGTGGGGGGAAGACTGGAAAGAAATAAGGCCATAAAGAAGGCCTTCGGAATTGCTCTTCTTCAGGCTTGAGATCACTTCATCGATCCTAACAAAAGCATCGTCATCTGTTTTCATGATGTACTTTGCAGGAACAATTTTTGTCTGCAAAATAGCAATAGACAAAAAGATGGCTATATTAAATTTTTAATCGGTTTTGTGTTCTGCAGCACTACTTCAGCAGTACTTTTCAGCGAAAGAACATTGTTTTCCTCTCACAACAAATCAGCATAAGCCAAAACTAAGCGAAATGAACAGCTTATGCCTCAAGTATTCCATCTGATTAGTACATAGAATTTTGTTCCAAAAAACATAGTACATAGAGTAGGCTGAACTTATAGTATCTAGTAAAAACAACAAATCTGCAATAATATAGATAGATTTTATACTTTATGGAAACCTCTTGGTACCAAAATATTAATAGTTTTTAGAGGATCTTGTGCGCCAGCAAAAAAATAAGCATTAGGAATTCAAGGGGCTGGAAAATTCCAACATTTAAGTAGTTTGTGCGTTGCATTCAAAAAAATCCCAGCGTTGCAATTTGTTAATACCTATATCTATATCTATGTTTTTAACCGTACTTCTTTAAAGGGTAACATATGATACAGATGGACCAAGAAATCTGATAACAAATGAGTATTGGAGCACAGAAACAAATCCACCACTAGTTTTAAGCTATAAGTCTTAAACTCTTAATAACACAATTAAGTGGCTAAGAACTTACTGAATCAAAATTTTACCATCTGAATCATCCTCAAGCAGTGGTTTCCTAAACAGTAAACACTAAACAGTCGTGCACCTACCGTTTAGCCATTATTCAGATGAAATGGACATTTAAAGGGGTAAAACAGCCATTTAAACACGGGAAACGGTTAAACAGAAATGGTGTACAGGGTTTACAGTTTAAACGGGCTAAACAACCATTTAGGAAACAGTGTCCTCAAGTCAGATTACCGAAACAAAAATATAATAAAGTTTTCCACAAACAAAGGGTCAGCTGTAATTTTAAAATCACGCAAATAAAATGTCGCGACTCAATGAATGCTTTCAAGATAATGTTGTGTTCATTGAATAGTGGCGTCAAGCTTCGTGGCAAATGGTCAAGCAATACTGTAAAGACTTAAATTGAATAGTAATTTTCGCCGCTTGGTGGTTATGGAAGCACAGGAATGCATGCATCTTCGAGGGGGGCTCTCCTAATTTCAATGTCATTATGCAAGATTTAAAGGATGAGGCCAAGTTATGGTGTAGGGCAGGGACTAAAGGCCTCAGTAGCATCTGCCATAGATGAACATGTATAGGTAGCTGGTCATTTTATTTGGTTTCATTGGCTAGAGCCTTGTACTAGAACCTGCCCTTATGGGCATGTATGAGTCTTCTTAGACTCCCTCTCTTCTTAATATAATGATGTGAGCTCTCCTGCGCATTCGAAAAAAAATGCTTTCAAGGTAAGGTGAAATAGTTTCTATTACTAAAAAAACTCACTATCCACTTATAGTGATGAGATGGTCAAACTCCAAAGAGTTAAAACTAAAGAAGTTTTCATGAGGTGAAAGCCAAAAAAAAACATACCCCAAAAATGCAAATTGATATGGTCTTCAAAGTGATCAAAGTATAGTAGTCAACAAAGGGCATCAACTGGATATCACCAAATAATTGAGCTTCTCTCCATAACTCCATATTGACATGCTCATTCTTATGCTGCATTTTAGGCATAATAAAGATAGATGATGTGAGTAGAGTATATCACATCAAGAATAACTGAATATGGAAAGTAGATCAGACAACAATCTCAGTTATATGCAAGGAGAGAAGGTATACATTTCAAGAATACAAAATGGGCGTGACTCATGTCATCAAGAGCATTTGTAATGCATGCAGATGTGCTCGCATACTTTGGAGCTAGATTAGAGGTAGTGCACCTGACACATGCAAAATGGAGCTATAGTAATATGTTCTTTCAATTTATCCTTTGTGGGTTCTTTTTTGTAGAAGTTTCATCTTATGCACCAATCTTTACAAATTCAATTAGTCTTACAACTTCAATTAAGGAGGAAAGAAGAGCTATCATATTGAGAATATTCAATTCTCTTCAGGAATTTTGAGTTTTTTTATTTTTTTTTTATGCAAAGGCTACACAACACTTTAAGATGTAAGAGGCAGCAAGGGATGAAAACAGATTTCCAATCTATTTCATCTCTGTCCTCCTTTTCTTTACCCCTTTCCAAAAGTAGCATCAGTTCTTAACTATTTATATAACGTTGAAATGCACAAGCGAAGCATTCCTAAGTCCACAAACAAAATATAGGCAAAAAAGAACAGGTTGCGACATTATGTTCTCTACTACTTCTATTCTAAACATGGGACTCACTTCCAAACCAGTCCCTGTTCAGAGGAGTTGCCGCTTAGGCTCTTACATGCTGAAGCTAGTTGGAAAATAGGGAAATAATTTGGCTATGAACAATAATTTGGCTATGAACATGCAAGAATATGCAAGTGGTTCTTTACTGATACATCAGGGTATCTCAACCAAAAAGAAACTGGTTCAAAAGACAGAAATAGAAACATTGTAATGTACTTGAGGCAAATAAAGTGAACTTACAAGACCAGTGAAAAATCGGACTAGTACATTGCCTGAGCGAACAGCCTCATATTGCATCCATGTTCGCCTCAAAGCCATCCGCCGCTTGAAGTTGTTTCCAGTAGAGAAAACACCAACCAGCAGAAAAGTTCGCTTCTTTGGCAGAGGTGGGGCCTTCAAAACCGCAACACTAGCCATGTCTATATCTTCTGAAACTGGTAACCCATTAGCCAAGAATGACGAGCTCCAAATCACCAGAAACCTTGACTTCTGCTACCAACCATGGCTCCAACCTCTATAAAAAACCTAATAGCTTTCACAATTATGTAACACTCAATTACTCACAAAAAGTGAAGTAAGCAGTCTTATTGTTTTGCAAAAGTTCACCTCTCTATAGGCAAATGATGTCTCATGCCGCCCATTTACTGTCATATGGAACCCCTCTACACCAGCCCACAGTATTACTGTAAAAGGCTCTCCTTCAACAATTGAGAAACCACCACTTAATTGACCATGTCCTTTTGGACTCTGCCAATCTTCAGGTTGGTTCCCAGTAACATTTACCACAGTATTGTTATTCTCCTGGACGATCCTCTCACCCACTTTCTCATTGCAATGAACAAGGCCATCCACTGGACTGGTCAAACTCAGTAGACATAATGTCTTTTATCAGTATGAGTAGAGGCTATAAATAAAACAAGAAGTGTTTAGGAACTATTTAGTTGTCAACAACAAGATACTAAAGAACATGATAAAGGATACTAGAACAAAAGCATACGATCAATTACTGAAAAATGGAGAACCTACTGTAAATGGATTTTGCAGGCAGTAGTTGGCATCACTAGGATTATCTAATTAACACATCAAAGTTTGAATTCCAAATATTTTCGAAGGAACTCACTTATATAAAAATACTAATAAGCACCATTAAATCCCAATAAAAGTATAAATTCTTCATGAATGCTAATTTTTTTTTATAAATGCACCAAAAAAACAAGAAACATCGAAAATTTGCAGTTCACAGCTTCATGTCCAGTAGACCTCTGTAACAGTTAACAGCTCACCATGTTCGTCGACTGTCATTAGAAGCTAATCATGATTACCTTGCCATGGGAGACCACATGCTTGCAATGGACCTAGCACATGGAGAATCTAATAACATCTTTTTCTTGGTCACAGTAGCATATGCATGTTATTATAGTCAGTGGCGGAGCTCGCCAAAAAATTTAGGTGGGGCAGAACATACAGACCCGCAGATCGTTTGGCTCCTAATGAGTTCGTCCAAGAAGTGCGCGACAGGTCAAACAATGTGAGTCTCACCGATGCAGCAGCCACGACTGTTGTCGTCCTTAGCTTTTGACGAGGCAAATAACACCCTCATGCTAGCTCCGGTTCTATCAGAACCATAAGGAGGCTTGAGAGCTCAAGCGCGAGAAGGCCACCTCCCAGAGCAGCTACACGCTGCGGCATCGGCGTCACCATTCAGCCTACGTACTCACTGCCTGGCGCAGCCAGGGCACGACAATGCATGCACTCGTGGCCTCACAGGATGCAGCTGTGGCTGCTGTTAGACACGCGGCCGCGGGCACTAGGCCTTTGCGGCTGAGGAGCAGCCCTGGCATCGGATGCCAAAGGGTTCGAGGGGCGACGGCGGCGGCGCAATGCGCAGCAATGGCCGAGTGGATCGAGTCGTCCAGACTCCAGAGGGGAGCCAGCAGGAGACCGAGAGAGAGAATGGACCTTTTCCTTGTTTCGTTGGGCTACCATTTATTGGGCCAACTCATTGGCACAGCTTTCGTCTTTCTTGGTCCATCTTCCGTCAGCAGCTCAACACCGCCGCCAGCATACCACTGCAGCCACCGCCCACCGGTGAATGGGAAAAAGAGAGGGGTGGAGGGTCTGCTCTGGTGGTAGCTGGGGCAGCTGCCCCACCCTGCCATAGGGGGAGCTCTGCCTATGATTATAGTGATCTACACAGCATTACTCACAAGTGTCACATCACATTACCTATCAAAAGTGAGTCTTAACTGCACTCTGTAGTTAATCATATTAACAAAAGCCATCCACAATGGAGAATGATATCAGCAAACAGGTCCACATTATTACCTTGTGTAGTTGACGTTTAATCACTAGCAGATGTGCCTTAAGTAAGTTTACCTATTTTTCATTCATCAAATGATTTGCAATGTAAGTATCTCAATCACACCAGAAACATTCCTAATTCAAAAATAATAAAGCCATGAGCCCATGACTATCTTCGCTGACCCCAAAAGGAAACACCCTCACACTCATATACTCTCTGCATCTATTTGACTACAGTGTGATGGTAGGAAAGGAAGCATCTCATGAGCTGCAATTTTCATATATATAAATCTTTTATTAGAAGGGCAGGCCTGGTGCAGTTGGTGAGTGCTAGCTCGCCGAGTCACCAGGTCCTGGGTTCGAAGCCGTCTCTCTATAGAATTTCTGCGGGGGTAAGACTTTGCTTCGGTTATTTCCTTCCCCAGACCCCACTCGTGTGGGAGCCTCTGGCACTGGGTCTGCCCTAAATCTTTTATTAAATATAGCATTTGACTATGATTCATACACTGTAGACACAAATTAGTTTCTTATTGCTTGGATCTTTTGAAGAATGAAGTTCTGAAGTACTCCCTCCATTCCAAATTATAAGACGTTTTGGCTTTTCTAGATACATTACTTTAACTATGTATAGTGTATATCTAAGTGCATAGTAAAAGCTATGTATCTTGGAAAGCCAAAACGTCTTATAATTTGGCATGGAGGGAGAACAAATCAGTGCTCAAATGCACCCGAGTTTTTTAGTTTATACTTCCACGAGACATTTAAGCTATGCAGACCCTTAAACCCTGAAGCAGACCATCTAAATGCTGAACCAGGTACTAACCATAACATAGTGATAGGAATCAAAGAGACAATCAGGAAATGAGGAAACTACTTCTTGTCAGACAATTATAGCTAGTTTCCTTCTGGTGCAAATACTACTTCGCATATTCTTTCACATCAAGCATGCAACAGTCGCTAAGGTGAGATTGAGACACATCAGTACCTTGCATTCTACTAGTAAGCATACAAGCAGTACATGCATAATAAGCAAGTTAAAAAGACATATCCTAGATAAAACGAACTAGTATATTTGCAATCCTCCCACCAGACATGCAGATCAAAGTAAAGTAAGACTAACCTTCGCTGCAAGCTGCTATTGCTGCTGCCGACATCACCAACAAGCGGGCACCGCTCCCACTCCCCCCACCCCTCCTCTGGCGTCCAGGAATTTTGCTCCACCACCATCCCCGCGGCTCCCAGGCTCACATTGACGTGCAGCACAACCTCGCCGCTCGCACCCAGCATCTCCACCCAGAACTTGGACGCCCCCTCCCTGGGAACCCCGACCACCGTCACTGCCGCGCCCTCTGCGAGCCCGCAGGGGAGTCTGGCACGTCCCGCGCGCAGATCCCCTCCCACGGACGACGAGCAGCGGGGTCCTTGGGGATGCCCCTCCTCCTCGCTTGCCGCGGCGGCGGCGACAGCCAGGGTGAGGTTCCGCCAGGCTTCGGCTGCCTCGAGGACGCCTGCAGCGGTTCCCGGGAGCGCGTCGGAGCGGCAGAGGAGCGGGCGGAGGAGGCCCCACGAAAGCTGGGCAGTGGAGTTGGGAGCGGGAGGGTAGAGGCCAGAAAGGCCAGGGAGGGCGGGGAGGAGGTCGGCGATCGGGCCATTGGGTGCGGTGGTGGGGGGTGGAGTGGGGGAGGGCGACGGCGAGAGGAGGAAGAGCACGACGGCGAGTGTGAGGATGAAAAGTACGCCGGAGCATTTCCTCATCGCAGCGACCGCGGAACGGCGGAAGGCGGGTGCCGGTTGTCTCTATCTCGACTTCTCGAGCGTCGGTCGAGTCGTAGGCCACCAAAGTCCTTGCATTGCGAGCGGTTATAGGGACGACTTGCGATCCGAAGATTTGTAATAGTCGTGTTATCTACTCTAATACATTGAAATCGAATTAGATATGAATTAGGGTAGCTCATATATTAATTTATTTTAAAATTAAGACTCCACGTAGTGGTTGGACATGTCCTATTAACTCAAACAACACAGAAGAGATATGTTCCAATATGTATCAAGACATAGATATAGATGGAACGGCTGTACAAGCATATTTTCTAAACCGATTCGGTTAACAAGCCAAAGTCCGAACCTAAAACATGCCGTACTTTAATAAACCAAGAAGATATATATTTTGTATTGAACCAATCGTATGAAAAGACTCATGTATAGATTACGTGTGCATACGTATACTAAATAAACAAGTTCGACTGCCTTAAGCTTCTTTAGGATTCTTCCTTAATCATGGCATGCATGCAAATATAGCATATATTGTGGATACTTTAATTCCTGTTTGGTGTCTACCTGTGTACCATGGCCAGTTGTTTTTTTTTCCTTGACGAGCTGTTTACGAACTCTGGTTATAAAACATACGGACTCTATCCTGACAGGAAAAAAAAAGAAAGAATTCTAATCCTAGTTCATTTGTACGGAACACAAATAATTTTATAATCAGACTCCATATCCGTCTAGACGCGAACTATTATAACTCGTATAAGCATGTGCTATGTTATATATAAGTCTGGATGGAAGAAACTCTCCATTGTCCGGTAGTTAAAGAGCGACGTACAAAAAAAAATGGATGGACAAAAAAAAGATCTGAAATTTTGCCTCTTTATTATTATATAGGTATACAAATTTATTTTAGAGGAAAATTCTAAATATGTAAATGCCGTTTTAGATTGAAATCTGTCGGGTACCGTGACTAGGGGTACCTAAATCATAAATAAAACATTTTTCATCAACCAAAACTAGGCAAGGCCACCCGCAGGCAGTTATCCGCCTCGCCCGAGACCGGCTTGGTCAGCAACCTTCAACAGGTCGATTCTCCGCCTCGCCCGAGGCCCTGATACAGGTCTCGGACGCGGGAAGTTCTCCGACTCGTCCGACCCCAGCCTCTGATGCCGCTCCTCCATTGGCGCGCTCGAGACCCCCTGTGATGTCACCCACATTCATGCGCTGACCGACCGGACAGGCCAGGAATGACATGGTCAAATCACGACGCCGTCGCCCATAACAGCATGAGAAAGAGCTGCTGATCACTATGTTGTCCATATTGGCACTATACGCACGATCCGGATCTACGCGACGTACGAGGTGCCGCTCTAGGCCGCTATTCCCTCGAACGTGGTGAAATCACGCCATGATTCACGCCTCCGAAGCCACAGGGATGATCACGATTCTATGTGTCATAGCTGCTTCGTCCACAAGGCTACGTATGACAGGACACGTCGCTACAGCATCAAAGGACAGGAGCCACTCCTCCAACAGTGGTGCACCACCGACTACAGGAGATCTCGGATCATCCTTTCCAAGGAAGACATCCCATAGCGCATACATGTAACCCTGCGTTCCCTTGCATTTATAAAAGGGAAGGGCAGGGGCCATTCCAAAGAGAGGGAGAGAAGAGGCATCCATACGCCATTCGACTGACGAGCGAGCGTTCTACACTTGCACATCTTAAGACATGGGAGCTCCTCCTTCTCTCACCAGCTTGTAACTCCTGCTACAAGCATTTCGGTACAAGATAATATAAGACTCCTTTCTCTCACTGGACGTAGGGCATTTTTCGGCCCGAACTAGTATAAATCGCTTGTGTTCTTCTTACACACCATCCGGATCCTCGACGCGCAGACACATATTACCCGTTGGTGCTACAACCGCCGTTTCTTAAACCGACAAAATCGTTATTTTATAATTTTATTATCGACTAACAAATATGCCTGTACGTTGCAATGGGAATAAACATGCTGCATAAGCTATTTATGTTTTTCCTTTTATCATATTTGGACCTATAACTTATTTTGTGACGATGCAAAATATAAGCAAATATTAGCAATAAGATGAAATTTTAAATTAAGCTTATTTAAGCTGGGTAGATCATTTTCGAAAATAATAAAATACTAATAAACAATTTTGTATTACAAACCTTATGGGTGCTGCATCACTGGCCCTTCGACCTTGAGCTACGGCGCACCAAAAAATGTAAGGGCAGCCTCTACAGCATCGTGATGCAACGACGAGCTCATCCAGCCGGTTCTCGATGCTAGAGAAGCAGCGACGACGGTTGGCCACGACGTACGGCGGTGATGGTCTTTCATTAAAAATGAACGGGTGCTTTTGTGCACCTGGAGCAGCATGTTCTATATCCATACTTTGGAAGACGACGTGTTCTTGCGGCCAACATTCAGCAGATCTGGCGTTCGCGCTCAAGCGGCAGCGGCTCCGTTCAATTAAATGGAGGCGTGGACTCGAGCTTCGTCTACGGTCTGTGGATCGTGGATCGTGCCTTTATGTGATTGGGAAAGGGGCACAAGCATAGGATATGGTAGCAAGCCGCGTGTGGCGAGCGGACGCTGCTCGCCATCTGAAAGCCCTAGTTTGGTTTTAGATAATTGATGAAACCTATGGACTAATCATTATGCTAAGTGTATAGACATGAAATGATAAAATCTCATGCCAAGTGGTGAGCCTAGATGATCATGGTGATGATGGTGATGACCATAATATGATCAAGGGCTTACTTGGAGAGGAGAAGAGGCAAAATCCTATGGTGCTCAAGGCAAAGGTATAGATAGAATTTGCTTTTGGTGATCAAGACACCATAGAGGGTGTGATCACACTTAGGATCGATAGCCGTACTATAAAGAGAGGAATTTCTGAGGCTATTGATCATTTAAGTGCCACTAGATGAGGATTCATTTGCATATATATTTAGATCTAGTGGAGAGCTAACCTAACTCCTTCAAAATAATTGCGAAAAATGCTAACACACATTCACATGATAATGTACTCTTGGTGGTGTTAGCACATTCGCAAAGACGGTAGAGTTTGAGCGGTAGAGATGGGTTTGAGGCCTTTCGTGGAAGTGAAATACATATTTTTCACTACGCCGGAGGCGGCGAATTTCTCTAAGTCATCGTGGATAGAAACAAAGGTGAACAGAGGTCACCGGTAGTGACAGGACGCTGAGGTCGAAGTAACCGGACGCGGCAGGCGCGTCCGGTCAGTTCAACGCTGCAGCAGAGGCGCGCGGACTAGGGTTTGCCACCGGCGCGTCCGGTCACTCGTGGGACCGGCGCATCCGGTCAGGCGCCCAGAGGGACAGAAGAATGCGATGGGTTGATCGGACGCGTCCAGTCGATAAAAATGCTCTCAGCAGCGCGAGCATCTGGTGACCAGACGCTTGGGCGCGTCTGATCAGTTTTGATCGGCACGTCCGGTCACTTGTCTGCGCGGGTGACTTCATTTCTTGACCGTTGGTGATCGTGCGGCTCTGGTTTAAATGCGTACACGTGGCAGTGATCCAATGGAGCAGCGCGACATGATCGGACGCTGTGGCCGCTGTAACACCCCAGGTGTTTGCCACCAGTTAAGCAGTGGGTTTGAGATCAAACATGATAGATTACGTGGAGGTGATGATGTCAGGGTCAACCTATGGAGATGAGCCTAACCTAAACTTGGACAATTCACCCTTGCTTTACATATAGGCCGTTTTCAAATATATGCTTGGATAGTGTTATTGCAATATCTTCATGTGTCTCACCTTAGTACCTATCCATATTGATCTCTGGAAAAGTTTCATGAAGTTTGGAATCAAAAAGTCACATGAAATGATAAGTTATATCATTGTTAGAATGACTTTACTGAGTGCTGGAATTGCATTATTAAGTGGATGGAAATATAGGTAATCAACCAAACCTTGCAACCTTGCCCAAATGACTCTAGATGGACTCTACAACAAAAGTCGTGAAAGGTTCGTGTTGAGCAAATGCCCAGAAAATGCTCCAATGGATCAAAACGGACAATTCAAGCTTTATCGCGATACTACTTTGGTTAGAGTAGAAATGTTGGTTCTATACCAGTTCTGATGTTAGACCTTGAATGAAAGTTATAGTTTATGTTTTGTAGAAGAAACTTTGTTTTTTGACCAAGAGCTAGATCAGCATGGAAAGAAGTCAAACCGAGGCACAAAGATTGAATCTGCCGCAGTTTTCAGCACTTAGAAATATTTCTAAGTCTGGGAATTCCAGCACTATTACGGTTGGCATGCCGCGTTCTCATGTTTTCGTTAAGAAACTTGATTCGATCCAAAAATAGAAGTTGGAGCTAACTCATTGGAGAAGATCTTGTAAAAAGATGGGAATAGTTGGATCAAGTTTGACCTCCCAAAACCCCAGATCCGAGCTCTATTTTGATCGTCATTGGCATGTTGACATTGTCATTTTGGCAACTAATTAACCACTAATCCGTTGCTCTAATGACCTTGGCCCCTTCATGAAAAACGTAGAGCTTCATGTAGGCTTCAACTTTGGTTTTTAGCCCATGGTCTATTTTGGCCCGGAGCTGGCCCAGGAGCGTGTCCCACCTTGCCCCGATCGCGCCCGCCAGGTGTTCGTTGATATGGACGTGTGGTCATCATGCACAGAGCGCGCCCCCACCATTGTCGACGCGCGTCGCTACGCCCCTGCATCAATAGGGAGAGCCCGGGTGCTTTCCCCTCCACTCTCAGTCGCATCGCCACTCTCCCAGGCGCTCGCTCTTGCCCTCCCTCGCCATTGCTCGCGCAGCCGCCCGCCATCGCCATGGCCGAGTAGAGCTCGGGTTGCCACTGCTGCAGCTGGCGCTGCTCCCTCTATCGACAGCTGCTGCTTGGTTTGGAAGCCCAAGCTGCCCTAGGCGCTCCCCATCCACTCCAGCGCAATCGCTCTCGCCTCCCTCGCTCTTTGCCAGCGCACGGACGCGGATGCCGCCATGGCCACCCAGTCGAGCTCCTTGTCGCTGCTACGCTATCGCCTCCGCTTGTGCTCGCCTCTTCCTGAAGCCTCCAGCAGCATCGCTGTGCCCTGCTCCCTCCTTTGCGTGTGCGCCGCTGCTCTCCTTATCGCTGGCGAACCGACTCCGCTGGCAAGCCGTCGTTCTCGGCCGACGATGCCCGTGTCGTCTGCTATTGCTGGCTGTGACCACGGGCCAGGGTATGGCGTGCCCCAGGCCACCGGCGCCGCCCTTACCGGCTGAAGTCAGTCAGAGGCCGACGTCTCCCTCCGTGCTCTGGTCTGTTGTAAGGATGAAGAAGAGGGAAGAAAACGAATTAGAAGCTTTTCTTGGGTCCAGTTGTAAATCTCATGACTCATATGAATAATGCAGGGAAGGACTTGTTCGCTTAGTTTAATTAAAGTTTCTTCCTGGGCCTAACTGCAAAATTCGTGACTCATAGGAATAGTGCCGCATAGTGCAGTTTTTCTTTTTCCTTTTCCTTTGTGCATAATTATGGCTAAAACTTTGGAAATTCATAGTAAATTATAGAAAAATCGTAAAATAGCAAATGAGTACTTTTTGGAATCCTTGTGAAATTATCTATGTAGTAGATCTATAATATAGTATGTTTTAGTTTAAAGTTTTCTCTGTAAAAATAAATTTGTGCAGCTAGGTTTTTAATGCTAGTTGTATTTGTCATTTTCATAACTGCAGATCTAGGGCTCCAAATGAAGTTAATTTTTTCTGGCATGCTACTCATATGATGTTTGATGTGTGGTAAAAATTTCATGAATTTTGGTTGTTGTATAAGTGAGTTATTAGTGTATCTTGCTCTCACATGAATTCTTGCAATAGCAATTTGTATTTTTCATAGAGGTTGATATACATGTCCAAATGGCTTAAAATTTATACAGTAGACTAATGGGTATATGTAAGAGCTACTGTAATTTTTATAGATTTTATTATAGAATTTTGGTATATGTTTATTATTTCACCTTGCTATCTAAATAAATTAAGAAATACATTAAAAGAATTTATTTAGTGACGAGCACTATGTTTTTTGGTGATCATTTAACATGCACTTTATGATGGTTACATTGGTTGTGGCCAAATATATGTTTGGAATATAAGTTAATATTTATTCTTGCAATTGATGCTTTCCTGGACAGTTTCTGGGACTTTGGTAATTGCACCATGAAAATGATGTTTTATGAGAAACATGCTTATAGCAAAGTTGCAGATAACTCATTCATCTAGCTTGTGTTAAATTTTTGTGGCATTTGGCCTTATAGTTTGTGAGTAATGACTGTTTTAAGTTGGGTTCCAGAAATAGTTGTTCTCTGGAATCTCTAGACCAGATTCTGTAATTATGCATGTTTGACTTGGTTAACTTGAGAATCATGCTAAGATGATTAAAGATGAATTATAGAAAATTTCATAAGCTTTCCAGAATGTCTTGTTGCATGGCTATTGGATTTGTATAACTCCATTTATGATCCAAACATGTAGCTATTGTTTGCAGTCTAGAAATTGTCAGGTGATAGTTGTGGTTGTTTACTCCATGTGTTGCTAAGCGTGGCTTATACCCTTGATGATGGTTAAGTTAAGATACTTCTGATCTTGTCAAACTTGTGTTATGCTTGATGTGCTTGCCCTCTTTAATTGGTTGTATGATGTTAGTTAAATAGCTTTAGTGTCTATGTCTTAATCGTGTGTTTACTTGAATGATTATGTGATGCATCTTATGTTACCATTCATCATATTCATACACATGCATCTTGCATCTCATTTAGGTTTGCTAGATGCACCACGTGAAGGATGAGATGTGGGAGCCAAACCTAAAGACGGTGTTTGGTGGACCTATCCCGAAGATGAAAGGATTAAGGAAGTGCTGGGATGGAAGATGCTCGCCAAGCGAGTGTCATCTGTCAAACACTAACCTAAGTGTTCGATCCCAGGCAAGCCCCGGAGCATTCTAAGCCTCCTACTTTATAAAAGCAATTGAGTATATATATGTTATATATGTATTGTTGCATTAAGTTATAGGAGTTGATTGGAAACACTTGCTGCATATATACCCTTTCCTTGTCCTATAAATATGCCTGAAATCCTATTTTGGTTTAGGATCGAAAATATTGCTTAGCCCTGCTTAGACCGGTAGCGATCGGTGATTTCCGATCACCTGCAATTATAGGTGGTTACTGGAATATTTTAGCTATGGAATGGATGATATCCTGAAAATAACCAAGTGTTGATGGATAATTGGAGACCGGGCAGAATAAGTATTGGGCAACCAGACAGGGTTCTGGGGTGCTTGTAGTTTCCATCTGTGTCGATTAAGGACCGACCGTTGTTGGGCCTCGGGTCATGTTGAACGCATGCCTCACATTTAGCTGGCCGGATAATGTACTTTTCGACCGCGAAGCTGGGAGATTATTCGGGCCGAGTGGATTGCCCGCAACGCACTGTACTAGAGCAGGTGTGATAGGACACGGGGGCGCGATGATAAGGCCAAAGAGCAGTCGGGCGGCCCCCGAGTACATGTGGTTCCTGGCAAACTCGAGACTTTACCTGGATAGTTGACTCGGTGACCAATATCTCACTTTAGCGGGTGAGTGAGGTTTGTGTGAGGAATAAATTACCAGCTGATTAATAATCGATTCGAATCGTCATCGTTCACTAGATAGTGAACACTTGATTCGAGTTACGACATCGTAGTAATGATGATGGAACACGGATGGTTATGTGGATTATGTTGGAAATGCTAAACTTGAGATGGTAACTTTGAGGGTAATGATTAATCAAGTGATTGCTTTAGCATAGGTGCTTACCTAGATTAATAGGTTATAACAAGGATGATATAAAAGTGCTTAAAATGGTTTATTCATGATCACTTATGCTTTTCGCAAATGAGTCAAGCTAGCTCACTGAAAGAAAGCCTTGCATACTCCTTGGTGTCATATTATTTCTGGTTTATGACGGGTAAGTCTAGCTGAGTACCTTCTCATACTCAGGGTTTATTCCCACTTGTTGCAGGTTGTGATATATCATGGCTACTGCAAGAATTGGATGGCTCCTGCTGTAATGGCGGAGTGTGATCATGGGCATGATCCTTCTGAGCTATCTTGTCTCTTATGCTTTTGTTGAAAATTGACCTTGGTACTGGCATGTATTCGAATTAAGGTGATATTAGTTTCAAACTACTTTGCTTCCACTACTTTTGAACTTGAGTTGTAATAACTCTACTGAACTCCGATATATGTTGAATTACTTATGAAATGGATGTAACATATGACATGTTATGTTGGACCACTACGATCTTGGCTTGTATGTTGGTTGGTTTGAAATTCCTCGTGATTTTATTGGACTACCGGAGTTATAGGAGCTTAAGTACGGGAATTTAATTGCTCCGACAATTATTTTTGTACTTTTGTTCTTATAATTTGGGCGGTTCCGTGACAGCTGCGTCAGGCCGTTTTGACCTGCGTGTCCGGTCAGCCCGACAGCAGCAGGGTTAAGTGCCTAACGGCTATTTCGTGTTGGGCTGCTTATAAATACTTGTTGGCCAGCCTTGGGAGAGGTCTCTTGGACATTTTGACTCTCTAACATCCTCTTGAGCTGAGCACATTCCCCACTCATCTCCCTTGCTTGATTGTCTAATCAAAGTGAGATTGAGTGATCTCAAGACCATTTGCTCGTGAGTTTGCATCTAGTTGGCACTTGGGTGTTCTTTTGCTGAGAGATTCTTGTTTCTCTTGGTGGTTGCCGCCATCTAGACGACTTGAAGCAATGGAGGAGATTTGGCACGAGTTGGAGATTGTTCGTGGCCGGCTCCAATGACTTGTGAGGGGCTTTGCACCTTCCCCGCGAAGAGTCATAAGGTAGCTCTAATATATTGCGCTTGTCATTGAGTTATCTCACTAGCGGTAGGTTCTTGCGGCGCTCTTGGAGAGCTTAGATGTGGATTCCCAATTAGCCACCGAACCACGTAGTGTTGGTCGACACAACGGGGACTAGCGTGCCGGCAAGCACGTAAACCTCGGGAGAAAATCTTGATGTCTCATTTGATATTGTGATTGATTGTCTCCAAGTGATTGGTTTTACATTGGTATTCTTCATTGGTTCACTTGCCTTTACATGTCGGTATAAAATCATCTTCCCATCGTTTACTTATCGCAACTTTACCTTGTGTTTTAGCTTGTTTAGTTATACTTGTTCTTGTTGCTAGCTCTCTAGGTAGTAGTAGTTGTAGCAACCTAGCTTGTGTGTGCCATAGAGACATTAGGTAACTAAAATTACAACTAGGTGGCTTGCTTAACACTTAGAGTTAGAGCAAACCACATTCATCGTCATTTGTGTTACTAATCTTTGCTCTAGTGATTTGTAGAGTTTTATTTTAGGCTATTCACCCCCCTCTAGCCAATTTGGACCTTTCACCATCTTTGCCTGATAGCAGATGGCTATTTTTGAGGGGCGAGCTAGGTACGCATCGACACCAGCATGGTAGATCTCTGACCATGAACAGTAGTGCTCATAACCCCCATGCGCATCATCAACTTGAGCGCCTCCTTCTTGTAAGGTCCAAATGGCTAGAGGGGGGTGAATAGCCTATAAAAAATCTACAACAACACTTAGAAACAATTGATTAGTATTTAAGATGGCAAAGCTAGTTTTGCACTAGCACTACAAGAGGGTTGCAAGCCACCTACCCTTTCTAGTTTCTATGATCTCTAATGTAGCACACAAGGCTATGCCACTAGTTACTCCTAGGTGATAAGCTAAAGCTAAGCAAGTGAGCTACACAAGAACAACTAAGCAACGATAAGTAAAGGATGTGATGGAAGATTATACCACCGTGTAGAGGATTGAACCAATCACAAATGAAGTCACCCAATCACAAGAGAGAATACCGATAGAGACTAGTCACCTCGTAATCAAAGATGACACAATAGTTTTTTTTAACGAGGTTCACTTGCTTGCCGATAAGCTAGTCCTCGTTGTGGCGATGCACTCACTTGGAGGTTCATGCGCTAATTAGCATCACACGCTAAACCCTCAATAGGATGCCGCACAACCAACACAAGAGAGGATCACACAAGCCACTCACATTCCACTGGAGTACCTTTTGGCTCTCCACCGGGGAAAGGTCAAGAACCCCTTACAATCACCACGATCGGAGCCAGAGACAAGCACCTTTCTCCGCTCGACGATCCTCGCTGCTCCAAGCCGTCTAGGTGGCAGCAACCATCAAGAGTAACAAGCGAATCCAGCAACGAAACACAATCACCAAGTGCCTCTAGATGCAATCACTCAAGCAATACACTTGGATTCTCTCCCAATCTCACAAATATAAAGAATCTATGATGGAGATGAGTGGGAGAGGTTTGGCTATACTCACAAGGTTGCTATGTCAATGCAAATGACCAAGAGAAAGAGCAAGAGCCGGCCAACAAGCTTATATAGGAGCCCTCTACGAATAGAGCCATTGGGCTCACTTCATAGCACAAATCGGGGCGACCGGACGCGCCGGTCCGGCCTGACCGGATGCCCATAGCGTCCGGCCGCTCCACCGCGACCATCCGATGCGCGCCACGTGTCATATTTTAAATCTCGTATGTTAGATCGTAACGATCACTTGAAATGATACAACGCTCAACATAGATCAACCGAACTCGCCGCTCGGCATGACCTGACATGATAGTAGAGTTCGGTCGCTTCGCTCACGCGTTCAGCCATGCACCGTGGTCGACCAGACGTGCTGGTCCCGTGACTGACCGGACGCGCTGGTCAAACCGAGCCACGCACCATGTGCCAAGTCCGGACGTGACAGCACTTCACAACGGACGTCACAGTGCTAGCGTCCGGTCGTTTCCAGTAAGCATCCACGTGCGACCGGATGCGTCAGGTGCACTACGACCAGACGCGCCACCGCGTCCGGTCACAAGACCGAGACTATGCGCACACACGGAGCACTGACCGGACGCATCCGGTCATTCAGAGACCACGTCTGGTCCAGTGTCCGGTCACCCCAGTGACCTCCATTCGCCTCCGTTTCTTCACCTCCGGCGCAGTGAAAAATAGGCGTTTCACTTCCACAAAAGCGCCGAATCAGACTTCACCTCCTTTGCAAATGTGCCAACACCAACAGGTATTCACCACCTTGTGCACGTGTGTTAGCATTTTCACAATCATTTTCTCAAAGGAGTTAGCACCACACTAGATCCTAATGCATATGCAATGAGTTAGAGCATCTAGTGGCACTTTGACAACCATATTTCACAACGAGTTTCATCCCTCTTAATAGTACAGCTATCAATCCTAAATGTGATCACACTCGCTAAGTGTCTTGATCACCAAAACAAAATGACCCTATGGTTATCACCTTTGCCTTGAGTCCATTTTGCTTTTCCTTCATTTCCAAGTCCAAAAACCTTGATCACTTGTGCCATCATGATCATCACCTCTTGCTTCACCACGTGGAATTGTGCTACCTATCTCATTCACACTTGATCAAATAGGTTAGCACGTAGGGTTTCATCAATTCTCCAAAACCAAACTAGGACTTTCACTTTCTGCCGATGCCTCAGAGCACAACCCTCCGTTTGCTATTGGGCTTGGGCCTCGTGGCCAGCCTCAGTATGAGCTCCGCCGATCCTCGTGGTGGTGCTAGCCTTTGCATTGAGCGGAGCTCCTCGTGGCGGTGTGAGTCCCTTGCAGCAGGTCAAACCTCGAGAATACGAGCACAGTGGAGCAGATACCAGTGCGAGGGATCTGGCCAGGGTCGAGAGGGTGGTGGATCCTCAGCCCGCTAGAGTGCAGGAACAGCAGATCTAGACGCATCAGGTTTTGCAACATGACGTGCACACCCAAGGCGACGGTGACGGTCTCATTGGAACGTGTCTGGCTTCCTCAATAGAATTTCCATATAAAGCCTGATACGGAGCTTGAAAGCTTGGCCTCATATTGGAGAATATATGGATCACGTTTCTTTGTTTAGATTTATTTGAGGTACGGGAGAAAGTCTATTTATTTTGGATTAGGCATAGGTTTGGAGTCCTCAATAGAATTCCATACAAAGTCTGATATGGAGCTTGAAAGATTGGCCTCACGTAGTATTTGTTAATATATTTGAGTCCGACAATACTACTTTATGTAACATCCACATGATTTTATTTTTAAAAAACATCTGCAGGATGGATCGGACTTTATGTATGACTCTTTGTATTTTTTATCTATATATATCGATGGAGGGAACCCACCTGGTTTGGATATATGAGATATGTAGGATGAATCCAATACGTATTGAAGTCAGACGCGTCTGTATGGATCATCGCTAGACATGATATAATGGAACTCCTTGAGCACGGGTCATATAAGTCTGGACAAAGAAAGAAATCTCCATTGTCCGGTAGTTAGGGGGAGACAGACCAAAAAATGGATGGATGAAAAAAAGAGCCTAAAATTTTGCCTCTTTATTGTTAGGTATAGATATAGATATAGATTTATAAGTCAAAGATATTTTGACACGGTCGCCAACTTCTATGTCGACACTTTTATTACATTATTAATTAATTATATGTCTTTTATCAACAATTTCTATGACCATTTATATCAATGACACTTAAATTAGAGTGGCACACAAAAAGCATATCAATGGCCGATATGTTAAGACTTTTTTCAACAACATGCTAGAGTGGACAGTAAAGGATCGTTAGGCCCTCTACAATGTATAGAAGCACCTTTTTATCAAAACCAAATTATGGCTTTCAATCTCTCTTCTTTTTTTATAACTGATGACAACTTTACAAAGATACGTAAATAATTGAAATTCCAAGCGAGCACTTCACACAAGCATAAATTACTAATTTGGTTTGGATTTTGTGTTCCTTGTCCAAGCATGAGACCACTTGAAAAAGAAATGGACAAGTCTCACAAATCCTACTTAGTAGTGTTAATTGCCCCCTACATATGTTCTATAAAGGTTTCGTTCCAAGCTTGCAAATATGCTAGATTTGAGTTGTGGGAGAATTAGCACTACTAACTAATAAGTGATGCTAAGGTGTTCGATATAGAATTAAACCTTTGTAGCATGATTACCACTTGGAAACTCCATCCTTAGCATAATGGTTAGCTACTTAGCTAGACAAACACAAACACTAGAAAACTCGTGAGATCTACATTAAAAACAAGTTTCTAGTTATCACTTGACAGACAACAACTACAAACTAAGCTCTAGATACTAATTGAAAATTGGCTCAATTCATCATAAAGTCTATGTCTAGCAACCATCACTTATGAAGATACTACTAGAAATACTAACATGCAAATGCAAGCAAGCACATGTTATGCGCATCTTAAATGCAACAAACAATAGCTCATGAGCTCCCCCTACTTGTGTGCTTCTTCAAATTTTGGTCCCCTTCTATTCTCCAATCTTGTTCTTATGTCCATCATCTTCTATCTTCACAAGATCTTTGTGCCTACTTCTCCCCCTTGGTGATATCTTTGTTCTATTCTCTCCTCCTTTGTCATTAATTACCACAAAGAGTGATACCACTTGAGATATATGTTTGAAATCTTGGGGTAGACACCACACTTTTGATGGAGACAATCACTTAAAGTTGAGGATCACTTCAAATCTTCTACTTTGATTGTTTATACGAGCTTCATTCTCATTGGCTTGAAGTAGTTGATTTGCATAAGCTTCAAACTCGAGTTGAACCATCTTCAAGCTTCTTCACGTGCCATGAGCGATTATATTGTTGAGGTTGAATTTGTCACTTGTATAGCTCATCAACTTGATTCAAACACTTGGGTGGCTCATAGACAATTCATATGCTACCACTAGAAGCATGCAAACATAGAGGCAATAGTGGTAGAACGTGAACTTAAACTCATTTATTTTCACATATACTCCCACCGTCCCAGAATATCTGTTACCGTTGATGTACGTGCCACAAGTTTGATTTGATTTGTAGAAAATACGTACAACATTTGTATCTCCAAATAAATTTATTAAAAACTAGATTCAAAGATCTTTCCAATAATACTAATTATGTACCATAAATATTAATATTTTTAATATATATTTTGTTAAAGTTGTTTATCAGAAAGCGTAAGAGACCGGAGGGAGTATGTCCTTAGTAAGCTCGCAATATGCACGGTCAACAAAATTCTTCTACGCACAATAATAATGCAAGCGATTTGGGTTCACGGGTGACGACCTCTCTCATCACCATCTACATCATTCACATGCCGGTGATTAGATACAGTACTCTCAAGTAATAAGTAATATAAAACTAATGGGCATGTCTGGTCACAGACACAGTGATGGTATATGGCCAGTGAATGATTCTCTTGCTTTCAGGCGAGCGTACTGTCCCCTGTCGCATCCGCAAACTAATGGGGAGGCCGGCAGGCAGATTGGGCCGGCACAAGGGTACGTAGCGCTAGATCCTCACATGCATGCACCGGCCTTATATATATGGCACATCCTCTTGAAATGAAAAAGAAGGTGCTATATATAAAACTCTTTATTTAGTTTGACAGCAAGACGTTAAAATTAAAGCTCAACCAATAAGAACGTCAACAGTACACTAGTTGAAATATATCATTCCCTTCTGTGTTCAAAAATAAATATAGGTGCCTTAGTTTTTGTTCGAAGACAAAACTTCTATTAATACATTTTATTAAACTATGTCCATGTAAAAATATGCTGTTAAACATCAAATTAGTTTCATTAAATCCATCATAAAATATATTTTTACAATGTATTTATCATATTATTTGATATTGTAGATGTTAATATATTTTTCTATAAATTTGATCAAAGTTTGAAAATTTATCTTAAAACAAAACTAAAACTACTAAAATTACGGAGAACAGAGAGAATAAGTGTATTATATATCTGCAAACCAAAAGACACACCACAAGCAGTCTGGAGGTTTTCGCTGAATGTTTCTACTGAGCTGTGCTCAGTCACCCTGGATGTCGTCTGTTACATCAGGGCGTCTTTTCTGCTTCTGTCTGTAATCTTCTGAATGCTGTGTATTTCCGTTAGCTCAAATGGAAATGGGGTTTCCTGCATGGAAAAAAGAAAAAAAAGTAGTTCAATTTCATATCAAATTCTTATATTCTTCCTCTAACAAATCCTGCCGCCACCCACCATTTCACCATCTCGTGAAGAACTAGAAGCTTCTCATATGACATATATACACATGTACGTTCCCGTCACTGAATTTATTGGCAGCAGTAAACTAATCGCGACGCCAGTTAAAAACTACCATACCCGTTTTGACGTGACAGTCTCAGTGATGAAAAGAATCCTCTGATTGTTGAGATGTTACACACACATGTGAACTATGATCGAAGTGGCATAAAACATACTCCGTATAATCCAAGTTAACAATCATAAGGTATTCATATACAGACGAAATTAACCATTAATCGAGGCTTAGGCAAAGCTACTACTAGTATATAGCATGTCCTTTTCATTTGCTGCACAAATGGGCGTCTAGCGATCCATTTGGTGCACAAAGTATATGCGATGCGAGGACGACGACGCAGCTTTTCAGCGAACCCTAAATCTTCCTCTAACTCCTACCGCAAGTTCGATCTATCGCTACTACCTAATGCAATCTTTTCACATCACGTCATCATAGAGAAAGAGATTCTCATCCATTCATGAACCAAGCTAAAAAAAAAGGTATAAGCATCGACTGGAAATCAGCTGGAGCATGGAGTACTATACTCCGGATGGGAGCAGGTATCTCAGTTGTCACATGATGCATGGCTGCATCATTGGGACATTGGCTCATTGCAGGCTGATGAAGCTAGACTCTCACACACAAAAGACCAGACGAGTACACGAAGCGACTGCAGCTCATGACGTGTATATAGCGTCTTCATTTCCCTCTCGACAGATGCGAAGTTGCGAACACTACAGCTTCGGCAAGAGCTTAGATCCCTAGCTAGCAGAGGGAGCCTGATATAAGCTGGCATTATATGCAATGCTGCCGGCGACAAGCACGCGGCCGCAGTTGCGCCGTCCGGTGGCATTGCTGACGACGGTCGTTTCCATGGCGCTCCTGTCACTCGTGTTCTTTCTTGTCGCTGCTGATGCAAGCAGATCGCTGCACTACCACCGGAAGCACCGGAGGCACCACCACGGGCACCACCGCGCGGAGAACTACAGCCACATCTCCATGCCCCCTGTCGCGCCACCTCCGGACGTTGATGGCGATTCTCCGGCCGAACCGCCGGGTTTGCCTCCGGACGTTGGCGGCGCCCTGCCGCCGAGCTCCTGCCACGACAAGCCGTGCCCCCTTCCGCGTAGCCCTTCAAAGGCACCGGCAGGCGCGCCAAGTACGACGCCCACTTCATCAGCCAAGCCTCCCGCTTTCTCCTTGGCCAATCCACCGTCGCCCGCGCCAGCCACTGCACCGTCTCATTCTCCTCTGAATCCACCGTCGTCGCACCACCCGGTTCAGCCGCCCACACATCGTCCCGCCAAGGCACCGTCCTTGCCCCCGTCCAAGCCACCGGCTTCGTCGTTGGCCAAGCCACCGTCGTCGGAGCTGGCGCCGGCGCCGGACATCGCACCATCTCATTCTCATGCCAAGCCGCCGCGCAAGCATCCAGACGCCAAGGCACCGTCGTCATATGCGGCCAGGCCACCGTCACAGCCGCCAAAAAGGAAGCCGGCACCATTGCCAATCTCCCCTTCCAAGCCACCGTCGCGGTCACCCTCTCATGCCAAACGGCCACTGTGCGTTCTGGCTAAGCCACCACAGGCCCAGACACCGAGACTCGTCCCTGCCAAGCCACCAACAATGCGATCGCCAGCCCATCCACCGAAGATCTCCCCAGCAAGTCCACTGGCGCACCCACCGGCCGAGCCGCCAAAGACAGCTCCTGCCAGTCCGGCGGGTTTCTCTTTCTCCCATGCCAAGCCACAGCCACCAGCGGCTTCGACGTTCAAGCCACCGCGACTCGCCCCGGCCCAGCCTCCATCGCCATCACCATCGCCAGCCCAGCCACCGCGGTGTTCCACCGCAAAACCGCCAGTAGCTCCTGCGGTGTTAGCGAAGCCACCGGCGCACCCTCCTGCCGCGTCAAAGCCAATTCTGCCGCCGCCACCGCCGCTCCCACCGGCAGCCACGAACAGCTCATCAGCCTGGGGCAACGTGTTCGACGTGAGGGCGTTCGGGGCGTCGGGCAACGGCTCAGGCAACGACACGCGCGCGTTCCGCGCGGCGTGGAAGGCGGCGTGCTCGTCCAACTCCACCACGGCCACGCTGCTGGTGCCGTCGGACGGCGTGTTCACCATCAGCTCCACCATCTTCGCCGGGCCGTGCAAGTCCGCTCTGACCTTCCAGGTAAGTTTGATGAGCTGCCTCTTCAAAATCATTGACCCAAGCCAAGGCCCAATTTTCACGCTGCCGTGGCTGTGAGCCAGATCGACGGCGTGCTGATGCCGCCGGACGGGCCGGCGAGCTGGCCGGCGTCCGACAGCCGGAAACAGTGGATAGTCTTCTACAAGGCCGACGGCATGACGCTGGCTGGGGAAGGCACCATCGAAGGCAACGGGGAGGAGTGGTGGGACCTCCCGTGCAAGCCTCACCGGGTACGTACGTACGTGGCTCGCTTCTCCCCTGCGGGGTCACCTTGTCATGGCGTTTACCTGGACCAAACATGTGTGACGTTCGTGTCTATGTCTATGTTCGCGGTTCAGGGCCCCAACGGATCGACGCTGCCCGGGCCATGCGACAGCCCTGCAGTAAGCTAGCTCGCCGACCACATGGATGTCACTCTGTTCTTTGTCCATGTCCTTGGCCTCACTCTGTTCGTGGTATCTGCAGCTGGTACGATTCTTTTTGAGCAACGACGTGGCGGTGCGCGGCCTGCGAATCGAGAACAGCCCGCAGTTCCACCTCAAGTTCGACGACTGCGAGCGGGTGCGCGTCGACGGCCTCTTCGTCAGCTCGCCGGCGTTCAGCCCCAACACGGACGGCGTCCACGTCGAGAACACCACGTCTGTCCAGATCCTCAACTCCAGGATCTACAACGGCGACGACTGTGTCTCCATCGGCGCCGGCTGCTCCGACGTGCACATCGACAACATAACATGCGGCCACGGCCATGGCATAAGGTAAACTTGTCAGCGTGCATCTGTGTCGGTGATGTTTCTAGTGTGTCAGCTGACGCGGCAAGCTCGTGATGGCGTCCACGCAGCATCGGCAGCCTGGGCGTGCACAACACGCGCGCCTGCGTGTCCAACATCACGGTCCGGAACGCGCGGATCCTCGACTCCGACAACGGCGTCCGGATCAAGACCTGGCAGGGCGGCACCGGCACCGTGTCGGCGGTGGAGTTCGCCGGCGTGCAGATGCAGAACGTGAAGAACTGCATCGTCATCGACCAGTACTACTGCCTCGGAAGCGGGTGCGCCAACCAGACCTCCGCGGTGCGCGTGGCCGGCGTCACGTACCGGGACATCCGCGGCACGTACAACCCGCAGGCCGGCGCGCCCATCCGCCTCGCGTGCAGCGACGCCGTCGCCTGCACGGACATCACCATGTCCGGCGTCGAGCTGCTGCCGGCCAGCGGGGGAGGAGGAGGACGCGCAGGAGCGCTGCTTGCGGACCCCTACTGCTGGAACGCGTACGGGGTGATGGAGACGCTCACGCTGCCTCCTGTGTACTGCTTGCAGGAAGGCCGCCCGGAGTCTCTGCAAGATCAGCTCACCAGTTGCTGAGATGACACCTTTCTTCTTTTATATATACAAATTATAACGTTTCAAGACGTACACTCGATTAGAAAAAGAAAATGCATAAATTACATCTGATCTGTTTATTGACTCGACAGCCTCAAATATTTTCTCCTCTTCAGGAGGTATATTATTCGGATTTTTAACTACAGGACCATCTTAACACGCTATCGCTTGTAATCAAGAGGAGATAGTAAACGTCGTTTCATTCTGTCTCCGCTTAGGAATGGTCAAGCCATCTGAAATGTCTGAAACATATCATTGCAACATGTGTTTTAATTGCAATATCTCCTATAGATGTTGCAAAAGTAGATTGGGGATATTGCACATGTTGCAAGTGTTTCAGAGACATGTTGCAAGTGTTTCAGAAGTGTTGTTCAAAATATTTCATCTATTCCACGTATGTTGCAAGCGTTCTGATCTGGAGGTTGCATATATTTCACACATATGTTGTAACAATATGTTACAAATGTTTCAGCTATTTTAGTCTTATGTTGTATTAAGTGTTTTCATGTTGCAAGTTGTAGGTGTTTTGTCTAATGTTGCATATGTTTCACACATACTCCGTATGTTGCAAGTGTATGTTCTAGATATTTTACCTGTTTCATACGGATATTGCATTCAAGTGCTTCATGTTGCACGTGTTTCATGTTGTTTGGAGAGTCAAGGGGCACGGGGAGTAATGTTGACACGGCACGGGCGCCGGGGAATGGGCCCCGGTGAGCTAGGGGCTGGTGGACAGGGTGCGCGGCGCGGCGGTGTCTTGCGGACGGCGCAACAGGGGCGAGGTGCGCGTGCGGGACAGGGCGAACTGCCTCAAATCGAGGCGGACAGGGCGGGCTGCGCGTGCAATGCGAGTTGTCAGGACACGTGGGCACTGCGACATGGCGGGTGCGCGTGCGGGGCAGAACAAAAATCAGCGCACGGGACAGGCTACACAGTGTTTGGACGCGCGCGGCAGATTGGGATGATGCTTTTTTTAAGGCATTTGATTGATGCCAGCAAAGGAGAGGTAGAATCTAGGAATAGGCCGATGGAAATTATTCACTACTATCAATTGGTTGGAAGAATGTTGTATCCAAGTATGCATAAAAATCCGGTGACAGACGAACAAAAAACAATTAAAGAACAAGTTAGATGTTTTGAAAAAAGAATATTCAACCTTTATGGAGTTCAAGAACTATGCCATTGGGTTTGGATAGGATGAGGCAAAAGAAATTGTTGACTTGCTGTAAGCATGGGCGAAGACAGGGTGAGGGGGCCGCAGGGGCCAGGCCCCCCCCCCCCCCTAATGTTTCACAGTCTTGATTAGATATGATTCTTAATTACCGTTAGTCACGGGTAATTACTCTCTCCACAAAAACAGGTACCGCCCGGAATCTGCGGATGTTCTCAGGGAATGTGCATGGATGCATGCAGGGACGTTTCATGTCCTCCCGCCTTCCGTTACTTTCACCCAGGCCGTGTTTAGTTGCCTCAATTTGGGACGACGGATTCACTGTTCGTTACTGTAGCGCACTGTAGTATTTTATTTTTATTTGGTAAATATTGTCCAAACATGGACTAATTAGGTTCAAAATGTTCGTCTCGCAAAGTACAACAAAACTGTGCAATTAGTTTTTGATTTCATCTACATTTAGTACTCCATGCATGTGCCGACATTTTGATGTGATGGAGAATCTTCTTTTTGCATAGTGGAATTTGGGGAAATATTTAGGATCTAAACAGGCCCCCATTTGATTGGATGCATGCAGGTGCAGCGGGATTTTCGGCCTGTTCGTTTCGCTGGTTTATTGTGCTGAAAGCACTGTTTGCTGGTTTGTTGTGAGAGAAAAACACTGCTGGATGACTGCTGATTCTGCTGATAAGTCCAAACAAACAGGGCGTTTGCTTCCTTTTCCTGCCGCGCCTTTTGCCTCATGTACGAAAAATTATTCTGTGACATTGCTGCTAAAATCTCACCCAAAAGATTCATTCCTCCCATGCTCCAAAATTACTTTCTCCTCTACGCTCCAAAATTCTTTCCTCCCGTGCCAGCAAATTTCACTCGTCGCTGCGCTCCTTTCTCTCGGCGCCATTGATGAGTTGGCATATGTAATTATATATTTATATATACTTCATATTTCTTATCATCGTTCCATAAATTTTGTCGAGGCTTATGCCTTGACGAGTTGGCCCCCACTATCTATGGATCCTGGCTCCGCCCCTGGCTGGAAGAACTATACTATGTAAATATATTTTTTTCCCATTCTTTGTTATGGTGTGCCTTGCTAATTTTTATTTAATTTCAGAAATACAACAATTGTGACCTATCACTTTGATTGATGAAAAACGTAGAAAAAAATATTTTTTCCTTTCCAGAATAGTCATTTACACGCAAATTAGCGAATAGATTAGTTTTTTACAGCTAATTTGCATATAAACAATATCTCAGGCCTTCAGGGGTATTACAAATATTTCTTCCACAGCTTACAGTTTCGTAGTTGCTCTAACAAATCGGCCTTCTGCTTCTTCCATAGCCCACAACTCACAACAGCTCTTCCAAAAGTCATAGGTGTAAGGTCTAAATAGGCTAGAGGGGTGAATAGCCTAATTAAAACTTCTACAATATTTACTTAACCACAAGTGTTAGTACAAAAGGTGGCGAAGCAAAATGCATTAGCTCTAACTAATTAAGCAAGCCACCTACACAAGTCTAGTACAAGGCTATCCACTAAACACAAAAACAACTACAAGCTAGAAACAAGGAGTAACGCGAGAGAAGATATTTGAGTGATTATACCTCCGTGTAGAGATGAGAAGAACCAATCGATCAATCACACAAGAGAAATCATTGGGAAGAGAACGACACAAGAATTTATCCCGAGGTTTACTTGCTTCCCGACAAGCTACTCCCCGTTGTGGCGATACACCCACTTATCGGTTCGCGAGCTAATCGACTATCAAGAGTCGAGCCCTCGGCGGGTGCCGCACAACCGCACACAAGATGGGATCCTCCAAGCCACGAACTCTACTAGAGTATCCAATTCATGAACTCCCACGTGAAAGGATTAAGAACCCCTTACAACACTTGGTGAGGGCTCCAACAATCTCCAATTGCGAGCTCAATCACTTCCGCTGCTCCAAGCCGTCTACCTCGGTGGGAAACACGGAAAAGTAACAAGAAATCCGCAGCAACTCGAAGATCAAGTGCCTCTAGAATGCAACTCTCAAGTAATACACTTGAATCTCACTCAATCTCACTCAAGATGTACAACCAAGCAAAGAGATGAGTGAATGGGTGTTCTCTAGCTCAAAGGATGTCTCAAGATCTCAAATGTGCAAGAGAGAACTCCTCAAACCCGGCCACCATCTATTTATAGCGAAGGGGTAAGCAACTAGCCGTTACTAGACGTCGCAGTGAAAAACATGATGACCGGATGCACCGGTCAGGGTGACCGGATGTGTCCGGTCACTACAAGACAAATAGTAACAGTGCGAGTCAGTGAGAGCCGTTGTCGTGACCGAACTTGCTTCATCGTTTGACCGGACGCGCTGCACCCGGCGTTCGATCGGAGTCCAGAGAGCTCCTCGCATGATCGGACGTGTCCGATCGCATGTGACCGGACACGTAGCGTGTCCGATCAGCTCCTCGCCACGCTCTGCTCCTCTGGGTGCCCGACCGGACGCTCTGGTTCCGTGAGGGACCGAATGCGCCAGTTGCGCGCCTTTCCTCTACGTCCGGTCACAAACCCTAGACGCGCTGCGCCTCAGCCCTCGACTTGAGCTAACCGGACGCGCAGGTCCATCCTAGACCGCGTCCGGTCCAGCGTACGATCACTGTTTTTCAGTGAGAAACTAGAACATCCCGGATGTTAAAAACAATTAAAAATTTAATCATGTGCATAATTAGAGCATAAGCATCAGTTATCATATCAAACAAGCATTTCATGTCACATTATTACGTGTCAATGTTGCACATGTTCATGCATAGCATGGTAAGTTTCTAATGTTGTTTATGTTTCAAATAAAGTACTTGAAATGTTTCACATGTTTCAATAGTAATCTGATAGGTTGTTTTTACTAGTATGCTTAAGATGTTAATAATGTCATGTTGCTTATCACATGAAATAATATTTTATTAGTGTTAAAGGATTAATCATGTTTTAGTTAAAAAGAATAATCAATTGAATTTAAAATCTTGATTTTCGGAAAACCTTGTTTTTATTTCTTTTGAAATAATTCAAAATCTAAGCAAAATTTGAGAAAAAGTTTAAAACCAAGTTTGTAGATCTTTTCAAGGGATACAAGTTTGGTGTTATGAGTTTTTAAAGTTTTAGCGTAAAATGTGGAGTAATTTTCAAAAGAAGCAAATTTCAAATTTGACCCCTTTTTATTTCTCTATTTCAATTTCAAAATGGAGGCAAAATTTGAAAATAGTTTAAATAGCAAAGTTGTAGGTATTACCTAGATGTACAACTTTAGTGTTTTGAGTTTTCAAAGTTTCAATGTAAAATTTTGAATAAAATTGAAAAGATTCAAACCCTAAATTTGAACTTCAACTCAATTTCAAAAAGTAGGCATAATTGGGTGATGGCCCCATTATGAAAGTTGTAGATCTTCAAAAGTTTTACATTTTCTCTTTTTACAGATTTTCAAGTTTTATTCAAAAATGTGAAGTAATTTTGAATTTACAGAAACCCTATTTTTGTCCTTTTTTAAATTCACATCCAAATTTCAAAAATTATTTAAAATCTGAGTTTGTTCACAGAAGCAAACTTGTAGAGCTTGAAATTCTAAAGATTTCATATATGGGGATTTTTTCAAGTTGCTACTTGTTTTTGGAAGTAATTTTGAAAAAAAACAGTTTTGAAGTCAGATTCTGGGGGGTTTGCTAAAGTGTTTCGACGTATCAGGGTAGGGTAGCGAGCAGCATGGGCGCCGGCGACCGCCGTGGCTCTTCCAGGCCGTTTCAGCATATCCGAGCCATCCACCTCGATGTCGCGCGTCTTCCCGTGCCTTCGTCATGGTCACTCATCTTTCAAAAGCCCAAGCCGCCGTCTTGGATCATTCTTTCCCTCCTCTGTTTCATCACCGCCGTCGGTCACCATCACGCGCCGCCACAATTCATTCTCTCCATTTAGCCACCGTCCAATTGCTCTCGCAGCTCGCTTCGCAAGCTTCGTGCGCACGAACTAAGCCCACTCGCCTCACCCCTAGCTGTCCAGCACCACCGCATGCCCTCTTCTTCCTTCGAACCAACCACAGCGCCCTCGTGAACCATCGTGTCGTGGCCAGCCGCCTCTATCGCTCCTCTACCCCAAGCAGTCACGTTGTTGTGTTCGTGGTGAGTCACTGTTGCTCCCGGTCTTCTCAATTTTGGTCATTGCCGGCTTATTTTGCCTGAGCGTCGGGAACCGCCGCCACCGAGCCGCCATGGCGGTGTGGAGCTTTTCTCCGGTGCACTTGCTGCTGTTCTAGAGGTCTAGGTGGGTTTGTGGTAGCGTAGTGGTCACATTGGTGTAGTTCCATCTCGCTGGAGTCTCACCGCCGGTGAGGTAGCGGTCGGTGGTCACCGTGGCCAATGGCCGACGTGGGAGCGAGGATGACAGGCGGGGTCGCCTCGTCAGTGAGAGAGGAGAGCGGGGAAGAGGGTGCTGGGCCAAGCTAGGCCGGGTGAAGAGAGAGAGCACGCGTGGGCCACACGTGTGCGTCCGAGGTGTGGTCCGAGCGAGGGGAAGAAAGCGGGGAGCCGACCCGGGTTGTTGTTTTTCGTTTTTTTTTCTTTTTCTACAAATGCTAAATAGTAACAATCTTTGTTTATTTTGTTGTGAATTCTTTATAGCTTCAAAAATGGTAAAATTTTTTGTGTAACCTCTCTGTACTGTGTAATAATTAGGAAAAATATGAAATGCCAATTTTAGTTACTTTTAGTAAGTTAATTAATTAGCTCCATTAATTAATAAATAGCTTTTCCATAATTTTTCAAGGCTTATATAATTATCCAAAAATTGTGAAAATTATTTTGCCAATTAGTTATAATGTAAGATTCCTAAAATAAAAAATTTGAGATTTATTGGATAACTCTAATTTTATGCTTAATTTGTGCTTTATTAATTAATCAGTTAATCAAATGATTAGTGTTTAATCATTTAGGGTTTTGTATGATTTTTGGATTGATTGTTGACCTTGGGTCATTAACATGTGATGATCCATGGTATCTTATTGAGTTGCTTGAGCTCATGATTAACTTGTTAATTAAGTTTTGTTAATAATAATTAATGTGTTTGAAGTTATTTAATTAGCTTAATTAAATATTAAATATAACTTCCAGGAATTTTAGTAATTAAAATATTTATCCAAAAATCATGAAACTTGGTGAGTATGATTTACATGGTTAGATATACCTTCACAAAAAAATATTGTTACTGCGTTGATAACTTTTAATTATATACTTTATTTCATGCCTTTTATTTATTATTTCATAAATTCTTATATGATTAGCATAAATCATAATTTAGGGTTGGTGTGATTTTAGGATTGAGTGATGACCTTGGGTCATTAACATGTAATGACCCTTGGCACTTTAATTTATTATTTGAGTTTATGATTAACTTGTTAACTATGATTTGTTAATGATAATTAATGTGTTTAATATAGATCATTAATGGTTAATGATTTCTTGTGTAAGTAATTAGTGGTCTTGTGATAGACTTGTTATTAGATGCAACCTTTTGGGTGAAAACAAAGTTACGGTTAGTTAACCTTTAAATTAACCTTGTTAGCTTGCAACTGTACCGCGAAGGAAAGTTGTACTCAAGTAGATAACTAATGTTTATCCTTTCTAAATGTCTCTTGTATGCTATGCTTTGTTCATCATCATGCATCATGGCATGCATTCCATCATATTAAGTATCACATTATTTTTTTACGTGTAGTGTTTACGAGAGTGTTTGGATCGTGTTGATCAAGCTTCGGAGAAGGTGATCCACTCGTGGTGTTGGTGTCAAACTTGACTTCTACGAGAACTAACCACCACTGCAACACAGGCAAGCCACAGACATACAACCACTCTTCTATTTTATAAATGCTTTATTACACCTTAAGTCTAGTGTAATTTGCATTATGTTAGTAGGAGTTGGTTGATATCGTTGCTGCATGATTACATTGATCTAGATTTATATTCAGATGATATCCCACAAGTATATGTAGGTCGATCTCTTATGCTTAGTAATGCTTAGACTTCGGTAGAAGTTGAATAATATTTTCTTTGATCACAAGAACAGGTTTATTTCTTGCTTCTCCTGACCTAATGACAGGTCATGAGAGCATGTGGAAATGAATATGAGAATGAACTTGAGACCGGACGGGGCATGGGAATTATCTTTGGTGGTTGGTCCCGTCTGTGTCGGTTAAGGACCGTTCGTTGTTGGCTCTCGAGTCAAGGAGTTTTTAATAGTACTAGCCATGTACCCATGTTGGGTAAGCCTTACTTTGGTTATTCCATCACGAGAATGTCTAACCTCGCACTGGGAGTGGAGAGATGGCGAGAGTAGAGTGTACCCTCGGGGCTAGAATTGGGCCGAGTTCGAGGAGTACTGTGCTCTCAGGTGGCGATGGACACGTTCTGGTTTTGGGCGACCCAAGTAAGAGTTGATATATGCAGGTCAAGGACTTGCATATGTCGTGTGGTTAGGAAGCCCCAGCTGGGTAAATCAAGCGGTTCGAATCGTCATTACTCCACGAGAAAGGAGTTTTGACCTTACACCAACATCGTAGCAACAACTAGAACATGGTTACTGTTGGACTTGAGATGGAAAAGAAGTGAATAACAAGTGTGATGCTTATATTTATGATTGAGATAGATACAGGTGTAAAAGTTAGCTATAATTAGGCTATACTAAAACTGCAGCCAAAACTTAATTAAAAGTTTGAAAGCAAGGATGCACTGGTAGTAAGCTTTTCTGCAAAACTTCTCTTTTCTAGATTCACTACTTCCCTTAAGCCAGCATATCATTGGAGTCTTCTCTTTTCGTCGGGTAAGTCTTGCAGAGTACAATTGAGTACTCAGGGTTTGTTAACCCCTGTTGCAGGTACTGACTGGTACTGTTAACCGAGGTCATGTCGGTGGGCTCGATATGATCGGGTTGTCCTCTCCTGACTTAGGTGCTTTACCTAAGTTGTCTTCTGTAGTTCTACTTGACTTCCGCAATACAAGTTAAGTTTGTAAAAAGTTAACTTAATCATGATTTATAAATTCATTATTGTTATTCTTCCGCACTCTGATGTAAAGCTTTGTAACAAATGTTGTAATGTTGCAGTTACTCCTTTGTTGATCCTGGTATGAGTTGTCAAACATACTTGAATCGAGGTCCTGTGAGGGCACCTGACAGATCTTCTTATGTTATCTGGTGTACATGCATAGCCATCAGAGGTCTTAGGGATAATGACAGGTGCATGTTGTAAGGTCCAAATAGGCTAGAGGGGGGTGAATAGCCTAATTAAAAACTTCTACAAGAATTACTTAACCACAAGTTAGTACGAAAGGTAGCGAAGCAAAAGCACTAGCTCTAACTAATTAAGCAAGCCACCTACACAAGTCTAGTATAAGGCTATCCACTAAACACAGCAACAACTACAAGCTAGAAACAAGAAGTAATGCGAGAGAAGAGTTTCGAGTGATTATACCGCCGTGTAGAGAAGAGAAATACCAATCAATCAATCATACAAGAGAAATCCTCGGGAAGAGAATGACACAAGAATTTATCCCGAGGTTCACTTGCTTCCCGGCAAGCTACTCCTCGTTGTGGCGATACACCCACTTGTCGGTTCGCGAGCTAATCGACTATCAAGAGTCGAGCCCTCGGCGGGCGCCGCATAACCGCACACAAGATGGGGATCCTCCAAGCCACGAGCTCCATTAGAGTATCCAATTCGCGAACTCCCGCGGGAAAGGATCAAGAACCCCTTACAACACTTGGTGAGGGCTCCAACAATCTCCAATTGCGAGCTCAATCACCTCCGCTGCTCCAAGCCGTCTACCGTGTCAGGAAACACGGAAGAGTAACAAGAAATCTGCAGCAACTCGAAGATCAAGTGCCTCTAGAATGCAACTCATAAGCAAAGCACTTGAATCTCACTCAAGATGTGCAACTATGCAAAGAGATGAGTCGAGGAGTTGTTCTCTAGCTCAAAGGATGTCTCTAGGTCTCAAAATATGCAAGAGTTTCCCTCAAACCCTGGCCAACATCTATTTATAATGAAGGGGTACATAGCTAGCTGTTAGGAACTTAAACAGCCGAAGTCGCGCTGACCGGATGCGCTGGTCAAGCCTGAGTAGCGCACAATGAAACAGCGATCGGACGCGCTATAGAACTGACCGGACGCCACAGTGCCAGCGTCCGGTTAGAGTCCAGTAAGCCCCCTGAACGACCGGACGCGTCCGGTCGACAGTGATCGGACGCGCTGCGCGTCCGATCATCAACCTAAAACACGCGCAGACGCTGAACGCTGACCGAACGTGTCCAGTCATACAGAGACCGTGTCCGGTCCAGCATCCAGTCACCTCTGTGACCTCTGTTCGCCTCTGTTTCTTTTCGATTTCCGGTGCAGTAGAAAATAGGCATTTCACTTCCCCAAAAAACGCCGAATCCCGCCTCGCAAGCTCGGCGGGAGGGAGAGAGGAACCCAAACCCCCTCTCTACCGCTTAAACTCCACCGCCTTCGCAAATGTGCTAACACCACCAAGTGTGCACCACCATGTGCATGTGTGTTAGCATTTCACAAACATTTTTAAGGCGTTATGTTAGCTCTTTACTAGATCCTAATGCATATGCTCAAGACATTGATCTAGTGGCACTTGATTCCTGAGCTAACCGTGATTGCCCCTCTTGATAGTGGGCTATGTATCCTAAACCCGGTCAATCACTTCTCTACTCATTTTAGACCGGCAAAAGGAAAACCCTATGGTTATACCATTGCCTTGCGCTCTTAGATCCTTCTCTTCCACTTGATCATCATGTCCATCATATTATGTGCATCTCCGCCATGATCATCATTCCATGTCCATGCACCATCTCTTTGTGATCTTATGGCCACCACTCCTTACCACATACACCTTCATCACATGTGTTGCTTATGCCTACCTCAAAACACTTAACACATGGCATTAGCAATTTGGTGTTATTAATTACCAAAACCAAACTTGGGCTTTCAATCTCCCCCTTTTTGGTAATTGATGACAACCATCACAAAGATATGAAATAAAATCAATTTTCAATTTCGATAGTATTAGCTCCCTCTACATATGTGCTTTCATGAGTTTTGTTCAATCTTGCACATATGTATGGATTTGAATTTTAGGAGAGTTACTACTATCAAATTGATGCTAAGGTATATAGAATGGACCTTTAAAGTGTGATACCAATCAAAGTTGCCTTTATATACCATCCTTAGCATCGATGTAGCTAGACACCACTTGTAATACATTACTTGTAAAGATCACAAACACTAGAGTACCTCATGAGATCAACATTATAAGCAAAAGGTGTCTAGATACCACTTGTAAAGCTACTCTTAACAAGTCATCATTCAAGTTCTATTTCTAGCAAACACCATTTAATCATGAATATCGAAATTAAATTTGCAATGCAACACATCATCATGTTAGTGCACATACAAATGCAACAAATAATTCATGAGCTTGCTCCCCCTACTTGTGTGCTCAATTTTAATTGATCCCTTTCTCCCCCTTTGTAACTTAACTTTTTTATCTTTGTGACTTTTCTCTCCCCCTTATTATATCTTATTCCCTCTTTGCAATATCTTTGTGACTTTTCTCTCCCCCTTTGTCAACAATCACAAAAAAGGTGCCAATTTTAGTGAGAGATAAGTCAATTAATATGAGGAAGGCCAAAATATGGTTCAATCTAGATCACTTGCCTAGAATATGTAATTCGGTTTGATCCAAGCATAAGCTTCTTCACACCTCATAAAGTATAAGGGTTATCTTGAGCATGTTGAATTACACATCATGAGCTCATTTTCTAGATTCAACACTAGGTTTGCAAGCCCACAAACATGTCATATGCTACCACTAGATCAATCAAACATAGAAGCAATAGTGGTACCATATATACATCAAAATTATTTGATTTTCATGAATGATCCTATTTGTCATGCAAATATGTCTATATGTTCTAACCATGTCCTTAGCAAAGTATGAATGATATGCCAAACAACTTTACCTTGCTATGTTGGAGGAGAGGCATGTCATATAAAAATGTGGGGGTGCACTCATCTCAAGTTGGAGAAGTCAAGTATGTTCAATTCATTCTTCAACTTGTAAAATCTCTTTTCATCAAGTGGCTTTGTGAATATGTCGGCTAGTTGATCTTTGGTGTCAATGCTCTCAATGCTAATATCACCCTTTTGTTGATTGTCTCTTATGAAGTGGTGCCTTATGTCAATGTGCTTGGTTCTTGAATGTTGAACCGGATTTTGTGTCATCTTGATAGCACTTTCATTATCACAAAACAATGGCACATTCTTGAAATTGATTCCAAAATCATTCAAGGTGGCCTTCATCCAAAGCAATTGTGCACAACAACTACCGGCACTAATGTATTTGGCCTCGACGGTAGATAGTGCAACACTATTTTGTTTCTTTGATGACCATGAAACAAGAGACCTTCCAAGCAATTGACAAGTGCCACTTGTGCTCATTCTATCAATTTTGCATCCACCATAGTCGGAGTCCGAATATCCTATCAACTCAAAATTAGACCCCTTTGGAAACCATAATCCAACATCATGAGTGCCCTTTAGATATCTCAATATCCTCTTGGTTGCTTTCAAGTGACTTTCTCTAGGTGAAGCTTGATATCTTGCACACTTGCACACACTAAACATCACATCCGGCCTAGAAGCGGTGACATAGAGCAAACTTCCAATCATGGACCGGTATAGCTTTTGATCTAACATGTTGCCACTAGCATCAACACCCAATTGATCATTTGTGCCCATTGGTGTACTCATTGGCTTAGTATCTTGCAATCCAAGCTTCTTGATCATATCCTTAATGTACTTGCCTTGACTTACAAAAGTGTCATTCATCATTTGCTTGATTTGAAGTCCAAGGAAGTAACTAAGCTCTCCAATCATAGACATCTCAAACTCATTTGCCATTATATTTCCAAACTCTTCACAAAAGTCTTGGTTAGTTGATCCAAATATAATGTCATCCACATAGATTTGCAACACAAACAAGTCATTTCCAAGCTTCTTGGTGAAGAGAGTGGTGTCAACCTTTCCCATCTTGAACCTTTTAGAGAGAAGAAAGTCCCTCAACCTCTCATACCATGCTCTAGGTGCTTGCTTCAAACCATACAATGCCTTCTTTAGCTTGTAAACATGGTCGGACTTCTTGTCATCTTTAAAACCGGGAGGTTGCTCAACATAAACTTCTTCATTGATGTAGCCATTGAGAAATGCACTCTTGACATCCATTTGATAGAGCTTGATGTTGTGTGCACAAGCATATGCTAATAAGATTCTAATTGCTTCTAATCTTGCAACCGGTGCATATGTCTCTCCAAAGTCAAGACCCTCAACTTGAGTGTATCCTTGTGCTACTAATCTTGCTTTATTCCTCACAACCATGCCATCTTGATCTTGCTTGTTTCTAAAGACCCACTTAGTACCAATCACGTTGTAGTTCTTTGGTCTTTCAACAAGTTCCCAAACTTGATTTCTAGTGAAGTTGTTTAGCTCTTCATGCATGGCATTTACCCAATCGGAATCTTTTAAAGCATCTTCTATTTTCTTAGGTTCTTCAAGTGACACAAATGAGTAATGCTCACAAAAGGATGCTAATTTTGATCTAGTTTGAACACCACTTTGAATTCCACCAATGATTTGGTCCAACGGATGATCTCTTGCAATGCTAGTAGGTTGGAGTATTGGGAGTTGATTGCTTCCACTTGTTTGACCTTGAACTTGAGCTTCATCATGAGAACCACTAGAGCTTGCTTGATTTGTATCAATTTGCACATTTTGGTTGATCACATGAATATCATCATCATCATCAACTTGCATCGGCCTTATATCACCAATGTCCATGTTCTTCATTGCATTTGACAATTAATCTCCTCTCACATCATCAAGGTTTTGAGCTTTATTTTGAGATCCTTGGGTTTCATCAAACTCAATATCATGAACTTCTTCCAAGGTGCCATTTGTGAGATTCCAAACTCTATATGCCTTGCTTGTGGTAGAATAACCAAGTAAGAACCCTTCATCACATTTCTTTTCAAACTTGCTCAATCTAGTGCCTTTCTTAAGAATATAGCATTTGCAACCAAACACTCTAAAGTATGCAATGTTGGGCTTTCTTCCATTCAATAGCTCATATGGTGTCTTCCCAAGCTTCCTATGGCAATAGAGACGGTTGCTACAATAGCAAGCCATGTTGATGGTTTCACTCTAAAATGAATGACTAACATTGTATTCACTAAGCATTGATCTAGCCATATCGATCAAGGTTCTATTTTTTCTTTCAACTACACCATTGGATTGAGGAGTGTATGTTGGTAAGAATTGATGTCCAATACCAAGATCACCACACAAATCTTCAATTCTTGTGTTCTTGAACTCACTACCATTGTCACTTCTAATCTTTTTGATAGTTGTCTCAAACTCATTTTGCACTCTCTTAACAAAAGACTTGAATAGATCATAAACATCACTCTTATCATAGAGAAAGAACACCCAAGTGTATCTAGTGTAGTCATCCACTGTCACAAAACCATACTTATTGTCACCAATGCTAGTGTATGTTGTTGGCCTAAACAAGTCCATGTGCAATAGCTCAAATGCCTTTGATGTGCTCATTTCACTCTTACTAGGATGTGCATTTCTAACTTGTTTGCCGGCTTGACAAGCACTACATGGTTTATCCTTCTCAAAGGTGACATCCTTCAAACCTCTAACTAAGTCATGCTTCAAAAGTTTGTTCAATTGTTTCATTCCAACATGACCAAGCCTTCTATGCCACAACCATCCCATACTAGATTTGCTAAGCAAGCATGATGTCAATTGTGTCTCACTATCATTGAAGTCAACCAGGTATAAGCAACCATGTCTAAATCCTTTGAATATCAAATTTGATCCATCAACACTTATGACTTCAACATCATCACTACCAAATATACACTTGAAGCCAAGATCACAAAGTTGTGCCACCGATAAAAGATTGAAATCTAAGCTCTCAACTAGCAACACATTAGATATGCTCATGTCATTTGAGATAGCAATTTTACCAAGCCCCTTTACCTTGCCTTTCTTGTTGTTGCCGAAAGTGATAGCATCAAAACCACCATTTTGACTTGTATCAATTGATTTGAACATACAAGAATCCCCGGTCATATGTTGAGTGCACCCACTATCAAGCACCCAATGCCTTCCTCCGGCTTTGTAATTGACCTATAAGACAAGATCAATTATTTTTAGGTACCCAAACTTGTTTGGATCCTCCAAGGTTAGTGACCAAGCTCTTTGGTACCCAAATGACTTTCTTCTTTGAGCCCATCCATGGTGTACCAATGAACTTAGCATGAACACCATTAGTACCCTTGGTGAGCATATAGAAAGAATCAAACTTAATTGAGGATACATTAGTATTTGATTTCTTGTTCATGCATTGTTGCTCTATATGACCAACTTGCTTGCAACTTTTGCAATAGCTACCATTGTTCTTCACAAAACGAGTCTTGTGAGGAGCAAAAGCGGCATTGCCCTTCTTAGGGTTATAGCCCAATCCCTCTTTATAGAGAGAAGCCCTTTGGCTACCCAAGCACATAAGCAAGCGGTCCTCACCACCATAAGCCTTAGCTAATGTGTGATTGAGCTCTTTTACCTCCTTCTTGAGATTTTCATTCTCAACTATTAGTGTGGAGTCATAAGTGAAACCATCACTACTAGATGAGGATGATGTAGATGAGCTACATGAAGGGTTAGTGGGAGCAACAACAATAGGCTAATAAAAAGTTTCATCAATTATATCACATGATATGCCTATGTTGCAAGTTTTAGCTTTCTCAACATTAGTTGGCATGTTTTCACATTTTTCAACTAGAGAGGAATGAGCTTCTTCAAGCTTAGTATGAGACATTTGAAGCTTCTTATGGTCTACCTTTAGACTCTCATAAGATGCCCTAAGCTCATCAAGTTCTTGCATAAGGTTTTTCTTTTACTTAAGCAAGCCCTTGCACTCCTTTCTAGATTCTTTAAAATGTTGAGTGCAATCTTCTAGCATAGTGATTAGTTCATCTTTAGTGAATTCTTCTTCATCACTATCACTATCACTAGCATTATCATAATCACTCTCATCGTCGGATGATACCTTAGCGGCCTTAGCCATGAAGCACGATGGAGTGTCGAAGAGGGAGACCTTCTCTTGGATGGCAATGCTAGCATGTCCCTTCTTCTTGCTCTTGTTGTCATCCTCATCATCACTTGAGGAATCATCACTATCCCAAGTAGCAACATGAGAATCATTCTTCTTCTTATGAGAGCTCTTCTTCTTTTCTTGCTTCTTCTTCTCCTTCTTGATAGCATCTTCATCATCACTATCATAAGGACACTTTGTAATGAGATGGTCCTTGCTATGGCATCTAAAGCATCTCATGGTATGCTCACTCTTCTTGGATGAGTTCTTCCTCCTTCTTGCATGATAGCCTTTCTTCTTCATGAATTTGCCAAATTGCTTGACAAAGAGAGCCATCTTCTCATCAATGTCATCACTATCACAAGAGATTGAGTCTTCATCACTTGATGATTCAATCTTGGATTTGCCCTTGGATGTGGTGGCTTTGAATGCCACACTCTTCTTCTTTTCATCATCTTTCTTCTCATTTTTCTTCTTCTTCTTCTTGACCAACTCATCCTTCTCATCATCTTCTCTATATGAATCATCGGTCATCACTTATTGGAATATTTGTTGAGGAGTTGAATCCTTCAATGTAGTCCTCACTAGCACGGTGATCAATGTATCAAATCTCTTGGGTAGACTTCTCAAGAACTTCATAGAGAATTGATTGTCCTTGACCTCCTCACTAAGTGCCTTGAGCTCATTGACAATGACTTGCAACCTATGAAATATCTCTAGTACACTCTCATTATCTTGCATCTTGAAGCTTAAAATTTTTTCTTGAAGATATATGCTTTAGCGGTCTTTGTGCCTTCGGTGCCCTCAAATGTTTCTTCTATCTTGGCCCAAGCATCATGAGCAATCTCTATGTTCTTTACTTGCTCAAATGTCTTGTCATCTAATGCCTCATAAAGAGCACTAATGGCAATGTCATTGCATTGGAGCTTCTTCTCTTCCACCGGTGTAGGTGCTTCCGGATTAGCAACCTCAAATTTTGTTTCGGTGACCTTCCACACTTCTCTATTGATTGACTTTAGGTGTGCGGTCATCTTAACCTTCCAATATGCATAATTTGTGCCATCAAAGTGAGGTGCCTTCTTGGTGTTGTTGATGTGCAAGTTTAATTGAGCCATTTTTTTTCACCGTAGGTTGTTAAGCCTCAAATAAACGGTGCCTCGGCTCCGATACCACTTGTAAGGTCCAAATAGGCTAGAGGGGGGGTGAATAGCCTAATTAAAAACTTCTACAAGAATTACTTAACCACAAGTTAGTACGAAAGGTGGCGAAGTAAAAGCACTAGCTCTAACTAATTAAGCAAGCCACCTACACAAGTCTAGTACAAGGCTATCCACTAAATACAACAACAACTACAAGCTAGAAAAAAGAAGTAATGCGAGAGAAGAGTTTCGAGTGATTATACCGTCGTGTAGAGAAGAGAAATACCAATCAATCAATCATACAAGAGAAATCCTCGGGAAGAGAATGGCATAAGAATTTATCCCGAGGTTCACTTGCTTCCCGGTAAGCTACTCCCCGTTGTGGGGATACACCAACTTGTCGATTCGTGAGCTAATCGACTATCAAGAGTCGAGCCCTCGGCGGGCGCCGCACAACCGCACACAAGATGGGGATCCTCCAAGCCACGAGCTCCACTAGAGTATCCAATTCGCGAACTCCCGCGGGGAAGGATCAAGAACCCCTTACAACACTTGGTGAGGGCTCCAACAATCTCCAATTGCGAGCTCAATCACCTCCGCTGCTCCAAGCCATCTACCGTGTCGGGAAACACGGAAGAGTAACAAGAAATCCGCAGCAACTCGAAGATCAAGTGCCTCTAGAATACAACTCTCAAGCAAAGCACTTGAATCTCACTCAATCTCACTCAAGATGTGCAACTATGCAAAGAGATGAGTGGAGGAGTTGTTCTCTAGCTCAAAGGATGTCTCTAGGTCTCAAAATATGCAAGAGTTCCCCTCAAACCCCGGCCAACGTCTATTTATAACGAAGGGGTACGCAGCTAGCCGTTAGGAACTTAAACTGCCGAAGTCGCGCTGACCGGACGCGCTGGTCAAGCCTGAGTAGCGCACAATGAAACAGCGACCGGACGTGCTGTAGAACTGACCGGACACCACAGTGCCAGCGTCCGGTTAGAGTCCAGTAAGCCCCCTGAACGACTGGACGCGTCCGGTCGATAGTGACCGGACGCGCTGCACGTCCGATCATCAACCTGAAACACGCGCAGACGCTGAACGCTGATCGGACGTGTCCGGTCATATAGAGACCGCGTCCGATCCAGCGTCTGGTCACCTCTGTGACCTCCGTTCGCCTCTGTTTCTTTTCGACTTCCGGCGCAGTAGAAAATATGCATTTCACTTCCCCAAAAAATGCCGAATCTCGCCTCGCAAGCTCGGCGGGAGGGAGAGAGGAACCCAAACCCCCTCTCTACCGCTTAAACTCCACCGCCTTCGCAAATGTGCTAACACCACCAAGTGTACACCACCATGTGCATGTGTGTTAGCATTTCACAAACATTTTCAAGACGTTATGTTAGCTCTTTACTAGATCCTAATGCATATGCTCAAGACATTGATCTAGTGGCACTTGATTCCCGAGCTAACCGTGATTCCCCTCTTGATAGTCGGCTATGTATCCTAAACCCGGTCAATCACTTCTCTACTCATCTTAGACCGGCAAAAGGAAAACCCTATGGTTATACCTTTGCCTTGCGCTCTTAGATCCTTCTATTCCACTTGATCATCATGTCCATCATATTATGTGCATCTCCACCATGATCATCATTCCATGTCCATGCACCATCTCTTTGTGATCTTATGGCCACCACTCCTTGCCACATACACCTTCATCACATGTGTTGCTTATGCTATCTCAAAACACTTAACACATGGCATTAGTAATTTGGTGTCATTAATTACCAATACCAAACTTGGGCTTTCACATGTGGGCCATATAATTTAGGAGGTTCTGTGACAGAAACACACCGGACTTACGCCTCCGTTTCTCCGCCTCCGGCGCAGTAGAAAATAGGCATTTCACTTCCTCAAAAAACGTCGAATCCCACCTTGCAAGCTCGGTAGGAGGGAGAGAGGAACCCAAACCCCTCTCTACCGCTTAAACTCCGCCGCCTTCGCAAATGTGCTAACACCACCAAGTGTACACCACCATGTGCATGTGTGTTAGCATTTTACAAACATTTTCAAGGCGTTATGTTAGCTCTTTACTAGATCCTAATGCATATGCTCAAGACATTGATCTAGTGGCACTTGATTCCCAAGCTAACCGTGATTGCCCCTCTTGATAGTCGGCTATGTATCCTAAACCCGGTCAATCACTTCTCTACTCATCTTAGACCGGCAAAAGGAAAACCCTATGGTTATACCTTGTCTTGCGCTCTTAGATCCTTCTCTTCCACTTGATCATCATGTCCATCATATTATGTGCATCTCCACCATGATCATCATTCCATGTCCATGCACCATCTCTTTGTGATCTTATGGCCACCACTCCTTGCCACATACACCTTCATCACATGTGTTGCTTATGCCTACCTCAAAACACTTAACACATGGCATTAGCAATTTGGTGTCATTAATTACCAAAACCAAACTTGGGCTTTCACATGTGGGCCATATAATTTAGGAGGTTCTCTGACAAAAACACACCGGACTTACGCCTCCGTTTCTCCGCCTCCGGCGCAGTAGAAAATAGGCGTTTCACTTCCCCCAAAAAGCGCCGAATCCCGCCTCGCAAGCTCGGCGGGAGGGAGAGAGGAACCCAAACCCCTCTCTACCGCTCAAACTCCACCGCCTTCGCAAATATGCTAACACCACCAAGTGTACACCACCATGTGCATGTGTGTTAGCATTTCATAAATATTTTTCAAGGCGTTATGTTAGCTCTCTACTAGATCCTAATGCATATGATCAAGACATTGATCTAGTGGCACTTGATTCCCGAGCTAACCATGATTGCTCCTCTTAATAGTCGACTATGTATCCTAAACCCGGTCAATCACTTCTCTACTCATCTTAGACCGGCAAAAGGAAAACCCTATGGTTATACCTTTGCCTTGATCCCTTTGTTCCATGTCCATCTCCTCATGCTTGATCACCATGATCATCATTTTATGTGCATCTCCACCTCTTATGATCTTGTGGCCATCACTTTATGCCACATACTCCTTCATCACATGTGTTGCTTATGCCTAACTCATTTTACTTGATACAATAGCATTAGCAACTTGGTGTCATTAATTACCAAAACCAAACTTGGGCTTTCAATAGCTCAACTAAAAACAAGACCTAAGTAGTTCTTTAATTATGTGCTAGCAAGCCTTTCCCTTGCTTTGGCCGGAGACAAGTAGTTTTGGCTCTCCTCAGCTAGCAAGGTGAGGCAAGCTTGGGCAAGCGAGGCTAGTCTCAGTTCTAGCCCAGGAACCAAACACCCTCGAAGTTCCTCGCCTCTGCTTCCATGGCCACCACACGCCGCGCCGAGCTTCGCGGCGCCCTGGCCCTGCCATTGGCTGCCACCGCCATCTCCATGGCAATCACTACCTATTTACACCAAAATTTGGAAAGAGAAGACTCGAGGATTCGAGGCCTCCAAAAGTTGCATTATCAAAAGGGCAACCGGGCAAGGATTGGTATCAGCTGGTTTTGAGGATGGGTCGGAATCGGCTATTTTTTAGAATGACGTCATCAAGCTGTACGGCATCAGGAAAGACATGTCGGGCTCTATAGAAAGGGAAGGATTAGAGTCCAAGTTATCATTAAAGATAGAAAGTTTTCTTTAATTTCAAGAATTGTAACAAGTCATATTCGAGTAGAACTCATGTTTAAGCTCCAGATATAAATATTAAGCCTCGGTTATTGTAACAGGACACCGATCAATCAATATAACATAACTTTTTGGCAACACGCCAAAACTCTAGGAATAGGAGTACTGTAGATTCCGACAAGTTCTTCAGCGAACAGGGCTGCATCGGCTAATTGACCTCCTGTTTGCTTGTGAGTACCGTCACAGTTCATATTGCTTGTAAGGCTTGCATCAGCCGATTGATCTCTTACAAAGTGATATAAGCTAGTTATCGATTGTATCTTAAAGTTGCAAGGCTGCATCAACTGATTGTCCTCTTGTGAATTTTTGATATCAATCATAGTTATCGATCTTGCATTAGATGACATGTTGTTTAATGCAATATCACCAGTTATCGAATCTGCTAAGACTAATAGGGTCTTCCTTGTTGTTTTGGTTGATTCACTAGTTATCGATCTTGTCAGCAAGATCACTAGTTATCTGATTAATCGAAATAAGTGAGGTTTCTTTTACATAAACATCGGATATCGTCTAGTCGATGGCCTCACCCGCTGGCTTTCGGAACCGCATATTCGAAACTGTCTGGAGCAAAACCGGCATGTTCCGCCTTGTGCTACTGATAAACTTTCTTTCCCTTGTCAATTGCAGGTCAAATTGACTGGCACGTCTTTCGGGTTTTCGATCAGATCCAACCGGCCCGGCGTTGAAGCTAAGCGGATCTCCAGCGCGGATCATCCGAATTGCTGTGTATTGCTCGCATCGCCACGTTTTTGCGTCAACACCACCACCTCGGCCACCGAGCTCCGTGGCGCTATGGCCCCATCCTCGGCCGCCACCAACACCTGCACGCCCTACTTCGTTGCCGCCATACCATCGCCTACGCCATTGCGCACATTGAGCCTGAGGCCGAAGATCTACCACGTTGAGTGAGAGTGGGAAGTCGGACGTCTGCCTCCGCCTTTGAATCGGCATCTCAACACCGACGAGCAGGTGTAAATCTAACTTTTTATTCACCAAGAGTCAACTCTAAATCACGAATTGTTTTTCCTCTCTCTCCTCTATGCATCGTCTCTTGTAGTGGTTGATTCACTCTTTCCTATGCCAGCTCGTTGATGCATTGGTTTCAATTCAGGGTGGGCATATTTTACTCAAAAACTGAGAACCGAACCGAAATGTCGGTTTTTTTGTTTTTCGGTTCGGCTTCGCTTTTTAGGTTCCAGAAGTTCGGTCCTCGGCTTCGGTTTTGGTTTCCATGTCTAACCGAACCATAAACCGATACAACCAAAGTCTTAAAACTTCTCCATCCGTCCTACGTGCATGCTACTTGCCACCCCTCCTAGGCTCCCATCGTCCAGCCTAGAGAACCAGCCCAGAGTCCCAACAGCCCAGTTAACTCAGTTAAGGCACCCCGCGAACAACTCTTGTACCCATCGGCACACCCAAATAGCCATTCCAAACCCTAACCTTCTTGCTCCTAACTCCTACAATCCTGCTCGCCTGCTCCTGTGATGGCTGCGCGAGCAGGTAGCACGCTCGACCACAACTTCGTGACGGCAAGCAGGGAGCGGCACGCGTGGCGGCGGCAAGCAGGGAGCGGCGCACACGGCGACTGCTACGAGTGGGAGCAGCGCGTGCCGGCGGCGAGGACACAGAGCGGCGCATGCGGCAGCAGCGAGCAGGGAGCAGCGCACGCGGCGGCTGCTACGAGTAGGAGCTGCGCACACCGGCGGCAAGGACAGCGGCGCATGCGGCGGCTGCTATGAGCGGGAGCAGCGCGTGTCGGCGCCGCAGTAGCAAGCGGCTCCGGCAGCTTCAATCCTGAGTTCGGTTAGTATCGTTTAAAACCGAAAAAACCAACGTACAAAACCGAAACCAAATTCGTCGGTGTTCTATTATGAAGATAACCGATCGGCTTTCAATTCTTGTAAACTGAAATTTCAGCAAACCAAATAAAATGAACCGAAATGTCGGTTTTAATCGATTGCCTTGTCTGAGTTTCAATTCTCCAATGGAGAAGCCCTCACGGGCCGTGTGTGCGTAAGTGGACAAAATCAACTTTAGGGCGTGCAACAAGATACAGTAACCAAATCAGCACAGAGCGACAGACGGGGATGAGAGACCCCCACATGAATCTGAATGTGCGGTGGAGAAGGCGCCGCCCGTAACGCAACAGTCATCACATGATGGCCCGCATCATTGGAAGCCAGGCCAAACTGGCGAAGCTCCTCAGCCTCTCACCGGCTCACCTCACGCACAGGCACAAGAGACCTTCCAAGTACAGTACAGGAGGGAGCGACAGTCTGGTCCATTGCAGCCCTCACGCCTACTAGTCACGGGCCGTCTGTGCGTACCGCCAACCTAGCGCCTCACTCCGCCCAACACGTCGCTCCTGATGTCCCGACCCGTGACTCCCCCTAGTCCGTCTCGCTCTGCTCTCCGCTGCCTCCCGTGATCACTCACGTCCACGTGTCGCAGCCACGACCGAACACTGACCACCGGCCGCCGCGCTACCTAGGACGGACCGTGGGATGAGATCATGAGAGCGACCGGGATCCGACGAACAAAATCAGCGAGACAGTGACCACGAACAAAATCAGCGATCAGTTCGGTCTCGGGTGGCGCTACTACGCCTCTGCTGTCTGCTCCCGTGCTCCGCCTTCGCGAATCCGCGGCGAGCCTGCTAGCTGCGTGGGCGTGGCTTTCCTGCCCCTGCCCGGGAGCGGCGCGGCGGTAGTGCTGGTGCTGCCCGACCAGACCAGCCCGCCCCTACAAGCGGAGCGGAGTGGCCCCAGTGCAACCAGAGCCGCGAGTTGGAGGTGGTGGCAGCTGTGGGCAAAACGGCCAACGGCCAACGGCAGGTACGACGTAGACCTCTTGTGTTGTGTCTTGTTCAGTTGCTCCCTAGTCGTTCGTGGTGTAGGATTAGGATGTCGTCGGTCGCTGACAATTCAGTGAACAAAATAGATACGGTATTTGCGAACGTAGCCTTATTTGGCTGCTCCATTGCAGTACCAGTACTTAGGCCCTGTTTGGTTATGACGTGTTAACTCCTATCACATCAATGTTGCGGCGAATGTACGGAGTACTAAATGTAGACTAATTTCATGTATGTCGACACAGATTAGGAGTAATTTACGAGACGAATCTATTAAGCCTAATTAGTCCAAAATTGAAAACTTTTTGTCAAATAAGACGAAAGTGCTACAGTATTGGTTAAACTTTAACACACAAACCAAACACCCCCTTAGTCTCGTTGTCGTATTCAGAACCAAACTTCGGTAGTACTCCCTCCGTCCGGTTGATTATGTAATTATGGGAAACGTGCGGTTCAAACCGTGTAAACTTTGATCAAATTTATAGCAAAAAATATTAGCATTTATGTCTCGAAATAAATTTATTATGAAAATATATTTCATAACCAATCTAACGGTACTTATTTTGTCTCATAAGAGTTAGTATTTTTTTAATGTAATTTTAATTAAAATTTACGATAGCTGATTTCTCGGGATGTGAGAATTGCATATTCATCGGGACGGAGGGAGTACTTATTAGCAACAGCAGTTCATGTTAGAGGGGGCGAATCCACACCAGCATACTTCTACATTCCGATTCTACACAGACATCGCGCTTGCTACTGCTTTCGTGACCGGAGCATTGCCATCTGCAGAGCTCCGCCACTGGTCGTCGATGATGAGGCCGCCGCCGGAGACAAGCACGCGGCCGCAGCTGCGTCGTCGTCGTCGTCCAGTGCCATTGCTGACGGTGGCCGCGTCCGTGGCGCTCATCTCGCTACTGTGCCTTCCTGTCGCCGCGGACGCAAGCAGAGCGCTGCACTACAGCCGGGAGCACCGGAGGCAGCACCACCGTGCGAGGGAGAACAAGAAGAATAACCACGTCTCGCTCCCTCCGGACGTCGACGGCGATTCTCCGCCCGAGGCGCCGGGTTTGCCACCGGAAGCTGGCGGCGCGCCGCCGCCGCCGCCGCTCCCACCGCCTGCCGAGGACGACGACTGCGGCGACGTGTTCGACGTGAGGGCGTTCGGCGCGTCGGGCGGCGACGGCGGCTCGTGCAGCGACGACACGCCCGCGTTCCGCGCGGCGTGGAAGGCGGCGTGCTCCTCCGACTCCGCCACGGCCACGCTGCTGGTGCCGTCCGACGGCGTGTTCACCATCAGCTCCACCATCTTCTCCGGGCCGTGCAAGCCCCAGCTCACCTTCCAAGTAAGCTTCGAGCTGCATTGCCTTTTGCCTCCTCGCAAAATCATCGACCCGAGTAAGCCAGCAAGGCCCAGTTTTCACGCTGCTGTGACTGTGCACCAGATCGACGGCGTCCTGATGCCGCCGGACGGGCCGGCGAGCTGGCCGGCGACCGACAGCCGGAAGCAGTGGATCGTCTTCTACAAGGCCGACCGCTTGACGCTGGCGGGGGAAGGCACCATCGAAGGCAACGGTGAGGAGTGGTGGGATCTCCCGTGCAAACCTCACAGGGTACTCCTACTCTTCTCTTCCGCGGTGCATTAGTCAGTCAGTCCTCTCCTCGTGCCATGCCAATTACCGAAATCAATGTGTCACGGAGTTGAGTTTACCCCGAAGAAACATGCGTGACGTTTGGGTCTGTGTCCGTGCCATGTCCAGGGTCCAAACGGATCGACGCTGCCCGGACCATGCGACAGCCCTGCGGTAAAGCTCGCCGGCCGGCCACTTGGATTTCTTCCGATCCTGTTGTGTTTTTGTCGAAATCCTTGACGACCTGTTCGTGGAAATCGTGTGGTATCTGCAGCTCATACGATTCTTCTTGAGCAACGACGTGACGGTGTGCGGCCTGCGGATCGAGAACAGCCCGCAGTTCCACCTCAGGTTCGACGACTGCGAGCGCGTGCGCGTCGACGGCCTCTTCGTCAGCTCGCCCGCGTCCAGCCCCAACACGGACGGCGTCCACGTCGAGAACACCACGTCCGTCCAGATCCTCAACTCCAGGATCTACAACGGTAAGCTGAAACAGCGACTGGACGCACATACTAAAAAATGAATCAACTTTGTTTGCATCAAGTTCCCATCAAACTCTGATCTCCACCTGTAACCGCAGGCGACGACTGTGTCTCCATCGGCGCCGGATGCTCCGATGTCCACATCGAGAACATAACATGCGGCCACGGCCATGGCATCAGGTACTTGTCACTTAGTAGTCAATAACGTGCTTCCATGGCGGAACCATAGTGAGCCTGACGCGGCAAGCTGTTGTCATCCTCGCAGCATCGGCAGCCTGGGTGTCCACAACACGCACGCCTGCGTGTCCAACATCACGGTCCGGAACGCGCGGATCCTCGACTCCGACAACGGCCTCCGGATCAAGACGTGGCAGGGCGGCACCGGCGCCGTGTCGGCGGTCGAGTTCGCCGGCGTGCAGATGCAAAACGTGAAGAGCTGCATCGTCATCGACCAGTACTACTGCCTCGGCCACGGGTGCGCCAACCAGACCTCCGCGGTGCGCGTGGCCGGGGTCACGTACCGGGACATCCACGGCACGTACAACCCGCAGGCCGGAGCGCCCATCCGCCTCGCTTGCAGCGACGCCGTCGCCTGCACGGACATCACCATGTCCGGCGTCGAGCTGCTGCCGGCCGGCGGAGACGAGGGAGCGCTGCTCGCGGACCCCTACTGCTGGAACGCGTACGGAGTCATGGAGACGCTCACGCTGCCACCAGTGTACTGCTTGCTGGAAGGCAGCCCGGAGTCTCTCCAAGATCCGCTCACGAGTTGCTGAGATGACATTGTTTTCTTCACTAACAAAGCTTTGTGTCCTGTGACAGTAAATGCTAATACACTCGATATTCAATATATTACAAATTACAAATAGGCAAACAATGCGAATTTCTCGAATGGCATGCTCACAGCTACTGGAATTTGAGCTGCAATGAATTCAAGAGGGTGAAATACGCAGTCGAGTCCTCAAAAACTTATTAGATTCGATACTATTTGTCATCCAAGTAAAAAACACCAGGATAAGATACACAATGACGAACAATCTCGGTTGATTCTAAGAAAAATGTAAGCAGGACAGCACCAACAACCGGAGAGCTAGTCACTGGACCAAAAGGATGCAGAATTCTATGCCAAAATTTTGCTGGACCACGAACAGGTACAGCTATGATGTGCCTCATTTGACAGAACAAGCATCTTGGCCTCCATCCGTTACATCCTAAATAAGCTGGCTACAACATCCTGAAAGGAGGGCCTTTAGAATAAATATATATACATCGCAAGTCTCATACAGAAGCATGTTTGCAACTAAACCATAATTCTGCATCCTACCCGATTATAATACTCGCCTATACTTTTGGTGAGGCAAACTAACTAGATTGCACGTATCGGTATAGATGACCTTGAATAGTAAACCACCTCAGTTGAGAAGCCGCAAAACGTGTCATTCAGACTTCACGGATAGCCTCTCTGCAGGTTCGGAATATGAAAGAAGAAAAAAGTTAATAGACCTTCCAGACTGTAATATATAGGTAATAGATTTACTGAAAAATGGCCTACTTATGAGCTCATATGTCACGATCATTGATGTTCCCCAGAGAGACATGTTAAGAAACCTCGGTCCAAAACCTCTATAAAACCCCCTCCAGCCATCTTCATCAAGCAGCAGCCTGGTAGTTTTCATGACAGAAGGCCTACCCGTACCATAGTTGTCCATAACCTGAAATCACATGCAAATAATGAACACCTGATGATAGAATCCTCACAAGTATCATGCATGATAATAGTTTCTTCTATGACAGTAGTTAGCTACTTAGCTGTGCCAATATTAAGTTCAGGTACATATCCTATGTAGCAAAGGTGGTACGTTAAACAGCGAACTCAAAGATAATCTGCATACCTAAGGTAGTATAACATGATCATCACAGTATTGTAGACATCATTCGCTAGCACAGGCAACAACTAAAATGTTGCAATGCCAGCCTTGAGATGTCATATTGAAATTGAATAATAGGTGTGGTTGCGAAACTGAGGCACCTGACACAGAGGAACAATAAGTTTGAGACCAGACCTGTGTCACCCAGGTTAAGAGCTAAAACATGATCTCACAAGCTACCTAGAATAATGGACATTCTGTCCTTCTCCATCATATATTGAGGAGCTTCAGGTCCAGTTGAAATCCTGTATATTAAAGCTACCCATATTCCACAAGACAGAAAGTATAGCCTAGGCCCACAGCCCTTTCAAATTCTATCCTGCACCTTCTGGCTATGACCAAAATGTCCATCCTCTGTTGCACAATCATTTATAGTAAAAAGGGGTCGAAAGCAATAATATTACTACGTTCATGGCATGTCAACTTCTAAATTAGAGGAAGAACCACCGAAGGAAACCCCTGTGATCTTCTGACACTCAGAAAATAGATCAACTTCCTAGTCCAAAAACCTAGTCTGATAAATAAGATTACAAATAGCTGGGATGCTAGGTTTTTTATACCAGAAATAACGTGCTAGCGCAAAGAAAACATGACGAATGCCATAGGAAACTAGAGCCTGCAAAGATACATAACCACACGTTCAGAAAAAAACAATTAAATTAAACTTACCTGAAGCCGAGTCTTGATGGTATCTATTGGAGTGGTGATAATTGACGAGCAAGCACCAGCAATTGTTCCTGCTGTCGCTTGGACAGCAACAAGTTCCGATTGAGATGGTTTTGTTGGTGAGTCATTTCCATAACCCAAACTCCTATTTTAGGATTGCAAGAATATTAATCAAGCATGGCAGTGATTCTTTGTAGATACAATGACCAATAAATGTTAAATAAAAAATACACACACCTCCAAATAGCATGTTGAGCACCACCATATGCACTCCACCAAAGGGCTGAAGCTGGCGACTGAGTCAACATAGTGATTCCAAAACCTCGGTAAAGCCCCCGGACCCCTTCTGTTCTGACAACCTTATTTATCACATCAAATGGGCCCCTGTATGTCGCCATCCCTGGCAATCCTTGAACCATGAGCCTTTGGCAAATCTGTAAGTTCAGAAATATGGAAGAGCATCATGTAAATTAGATTACAAAATAAGGATGGCATACAGAAAAATGCTTTTAATCACGCTTGTTGTGAAGGACTATAATACTGTGTAATGGAATGGATTTATATATGAAGAAATTATTCCTAAAGTGGTCAGCCCTTGCTCTGTACAGAAAGATAGATATATAGGAACTTCATGAAACAGTACAACAATCACGATGTGACATGTACCTAGCCATAAAGCGACATAATGTTTAAACTTACAAAGAAATCTAAAGAGAGTATAAAGAGTTGATAGGGTTTCAACTTCCAAGCAATTGCAACATGATAGTTTCACTATAGAAGTATCACCTAAAAAGGAAAATTATCCATCAAATGAACGTTTCTGTGTTGATTGTTTCGTATGTCATGTATCAGATATTCAAGTTTATGCTCTAATCTCCTCCGTTGGACCTAAACTTACAGAAACGTGGGTCCACTGCAGGTCCTAACCTTATTAAATGGTGCATTACAGGTCCATTTATAGACCATACCAACCATGTGGGTGCACCACTTAACAAGTTTAGGAACCCAGAAATACGTTTCCAAAGTTCGTGGACCTAAGTGGCAACCCTTGACAAGTTCAGGGGCCGCCCATGCATTTAACTCTATATTGAACAAACTTGTTAACATGCTGTTGGTGATTTGACTAATAGTTGCTAAGCACAAAAGCTGGACTTACGACAATATGGAGCTAGTGTGAAAGAATGCTCACCACATCTAGAGGCACAAAATATGAGCATGAACAGATACTCGACATCAAGCCTGCAACGCCGTTTGCTACAGCAATTCGTGACGCCTCTGACATATCAAAATGTTCACAATACTTAAATGTCATTTCTTTAGATATCTCCAGTGATGTTAGAGCCAGCACTCGCCCAGGTAGAGCTCCAACAGCAGAGGTGCCAAATCCTCTGAAAATGCCAGGGATGCCATCGCTTCTCAATATCCTCCTAAAAACAGTAAACCCAGACATATGCGCAAGCCCCCCTTCAGCAACCTGCATCCTAGTCTTCACAACAGCTGTTGGGTGCAGAGCACCTTGCTGGGCCGTAAACAGGATAGCTCCAATCACATGAAACCTCGTCTTGTCCAACCTTTAGCGTGATACAAAAAGATAGCTACATCAGTTACAGGAATATGTAAATTGATATTTTCTTTATAGATTCGAAGTCCACAATTTTATGCAGATTGCCATGTTGCCAGCATGACATTTCCAAAATAGCATGCAACTCTACAGTCCTTTGAATACAGGTGACATGAAAACCAAAATTACTGTCCCTCACATCACTGATGACAAAGATGCAGGGAACAATTACAGTTCCAAAATGTGATTTTAAAGGAAGTTTATGGACCGTAGAGTGATCTACAGCCTTTAGGGGTAGCTGAACTTCTTTCTTCACTTAACATAATTCTTCAAAAATTTCTACATGTACAAACTTTGAAGAACCTTTTGATGCATAGAAGTTCATGAAATCTTGATGGGTGTAGACCTAGGTTCACAAATGAATCTCCCATTCTTTTAAAGGCAAAACTCAGTACTGTGCGTCAGCGATTGCTCGTCTAATAGAAATTGACTTGAAAGTTGAAAATTCATATGACACAATGGAGAACAAGTACATAAGATCTCAGAAAAAAAAAATCCAAGCTATGGCTTGAATTAAGGACTTCAGAAGTACACTTAGAATCTGAAACTGCAGTGATGTCTAGCAAAATAATACGTCATATATAAAAGCTAAAAAGTTCGATTTCCTTAGTCAACTCAGTGTCAAATTTCCATACAAAGATGAACAAACATGCCTACATGTTAATCGCACGGGTTTGAAGCAGATAGAAGTATATTAACTACCAGCCTGTGGACCTAGCAGCCACTGCGGGAATTGGGGAAATACAATCGATTCCTCTCTAACACGTCAAGTTTTGCCAATTAAATTTACAGCTTTCCAGAAGAATCAAGTTCCGTTCCCCGTCCACATCTGCGGCACTGATCTCGTGGCCCTCCCCCGCGCCCCAGGCCGACGCAATGCGCCCGTGAATCACCTTCATGTAACCCACGCTCCCTGGCTGCCCATTCCTCATTCCTTGCCCCGTGCCGAGCACGGGAACAAGCGGCGGGCTGAGAGCCCAACCAAACTAAGAGCACGCTGCCGATCCGGAGACGGACCAAAAGATGCGAGTCCGCAAACGTAACCCGCCTGCCAGGATGAAAAGATTCCTCTTTTGGATTCTTATTAACTCTCTATCTAAGAAGGGGAACGTGGCGCGTACCTCTCCCAGTTGATGTTGGCCTCCGCGAGCGCGATCCCGGCCGCGGACGCCTCCGAGGTATCCGCCGCCGCCGCCGCCGCCATGGACTCGCCACACGCCTACACACAGGAGGCGGCCCCGCGAGAGGAACAAATAGAGGAGAAGCAGAGCGGCGTTTGGTAGGTGCTGCTCCTCACTTCCGTGCGTGTTTCCGGTGCGGATGAAGTGGTGTCGGCGCCGCTGCGAGCGAATTTGCGCACGGGGTAAAAGAAGGCAGCGGCGGAGGCCGGAGGGGGGGAGGGGAGGAAGGAGGCGGACGGAGCCAGTTTTGTTCGGGCGCGCCACCTCGAGGCATTAGGGGTTTTGGTTGTTGGAAGTTTCCAGCAGGGTCGGGTCGGGTCGGCGCCCCGCGGAGCGCGCTGCCCAACTTGCCATTCGTCCGGCCTCGCCTCACTGACCTGCGGGGCCTAGATTGGGCCCGGACCGTAGTGGGACCGGGGAGTCGGGCCCTTGAGTGGGGCCGGGCGGAGCGTGTGGTGGGTGTTTCTCGCTTTCCTGCTCTTGGGGAGCCGAGGAAAGCTGCACCAGCGAGGCGGAAGGGGGGCACGTGTCACGCGCCTATTGAGCCTTGCTGTCAACCTCGCCACGTGGGTAAAAAAAGCTTGGTGGGCGACCTTCTTTTCGTTTCTGTTGTTTCCACAACCCCGCGTTGCGTACTCACTCCGTCCATAAAAAAGAGTCATTCTACGTTCAAATTTTGTCCCATAAAAAAGTGTCGCTGTGCTAGTTTCAGCTCCTAAAGAAGCTGTCCGTGTCCACTACCCACTCACCCAACGCCCCACCCTTGTCCTTTCACTCTTGTCGTCCAATGGGTTTTGAGCATTGTCTGATGGCCTGCTGCTGCTTGTACCGTACTAGTAGGGGCATCCAGGTCCTTTACTAATCTCCTTGGTAGAAGCGCCTCTCTCCCAAACGACCTAATTTATGGGACAGAGGGAGTAGGTTTTTGAAAAAAAAACAACCCCTCATCGCGTGGCGCGCTGAATCAATGCCGCGTGCCTCGACATGAACAATCGTTCTTCTAGGTGGTGTTTGGTTGACGTAAGGAAACGCAAACACAAAGGAATGGGATAAACGGCGCTAACCAATCATTGTGTAAGATCCCATTTGATTTCTCGAATTCTCTTGAGTTCGGATCAAAGTCTTGCAATCATTTTTATTGTACTAGTTGTCCTTGTCAAAAGGAAAAGGCCCTTTAATTCTGGATTAATCTGTCACTTTCATATTTCAGAAAATTAACCTCGGAACACAAGAGCAACTCCAAGAGCATATAGAAATTTAGATTTATAAAAATGATTCTCCAAACTAATATAGACACTCAAAATAAATATGGTCTGCGCCAGATTTTCGTAAATCGGGCTCTTTGTTCTTCTTTCCATTCAGGTCACCTCAAGGATGTTGTCGCACTCGTCCTCTCATCTCATTCGTATTGTGAGAGGTGTGGGGTGACTCCTCAAAATATTAGTGGCCTAAATATAAGGGAATGAAAATATTAATGGTGCTTGATTATATTTCTAATGCATTTCAGCATCTTGCTAAGTTTTTTTCTCAATCATGCATGTCTTATCCAGTTCGTATGCAAACGTACAAGGAAATTTTCATTAAGGTAAAATGTAACGCCCCTGGCCCAAGCCCACTCTACCGAGGGATGGGCATCACCTACGTAGCAACCCGTTTGCGCTTTTGTCCTTGCTTCACGCAAAACGGTTAATCAAATATTACTACACATCCTTGCCCTGACTATTTAAGCTGGTTCGGTGAACTCAGAATTCACGGTATAGTACTAAACATCTGGTTGCACAGTGTTTCATGACGCTACGGTACTCGCACGAACGGTGTCCGAGCTACGGTGCCTGAATTTGGCCCATCCCCCTTCGCAGATACAGTGCCCCCCACAGCTACAGCTCGCCCCACAGCCCTCTCTCGCAGCTACAGTCCCCCACCCTAACCGGAATTCGGCCCATGAGCTGGGTCTAACATAAAAGTTCTCAAAACTCTTAGGTCATGGTTTCTGAATCATTCAGTTTAACTCCCATCACATCAATATTATGGCAAATGCATGGAGTACTAAATGTAGACTAATTGCATACATGTCGGCACAGATTAGGAGTAATTTACGAGATGAATTTATTAAGCCTAATTAGTCCAAAATTGAAAACTTTTTGTCAAATAAGACGAAAGTGCTACAGTGTTTGTTTTTCGAGAAGCGAGATTTACATTCCTTTTTGAGACGGAGGGAGTATACCTTTGGTGGCCATTCCTATTGAACTTTCGCCTTCATGAAGATAGATTTTTCCTTCTTTGGCCATTGCACCTTCTAGAGACCCATTTCTATCAGCAGAGATGGGTTTTTTACAACAACTTTTAATATATAATGTTAAAGCACAATATACTAGTGTGGAAACAGAATTCCCATATTACAGAGCACAGACAAATAAAAGTTACTGCTGATCTGCTTCTTGTAGACATAGGTGATGCTTCTGTGAGGGGCGCGGGGCTCGTCGGGGCCATAGGGCCCACGAGAAGTGCCCACAATAGAAGCATCGAGGTTCCTCGTTCTCGCACTCCGGTAGCATAGCTGGCGTTCCCTGTAACACCCGAGGTGTTTGCCACCAGTTAAGTAGTGGGTTTGAGCTCAAACATGGTAGATTAAGTGGTAATGAAGATGTCAAGGTCAAACCTATGGAAGCGAGCCCCAACCTAAACTTGGATGTTGCACCCTTGCTTTACATATAGTCCATTTTTAAGATATATGCTTGGGTGGTGTTATTGCAATATCTTCATGTGTCTCACCTTAGTACCTATCTATATTGATCCCTAGAAAAGTTTCATGACGTTTGGAATCAAAAAGTCACATGAAATGATAAGTTATATGCTTGTTGGAATGACTTTACTAAGTGCTGGAATTGCATTATTAAGTGGATGGAAATATAGGTCATCAACCAAACCTTGCAACCTTGCCCAAATGACTCTAGATGGACTCTACAACAAAAGTCATGAAAGGTTCGTGTTGAGCAAATGCCCAGAAAATGCTCCAATTGATCAAAAAGGATAATTTAAGCTTTATCGTGATCCTACTTTGGTCAGAGTAGAAATGTTGGTTCTATACCAGTTTTGAGGTTGGACCTTAAATGAAAGTTGTATTCCATATCATGTAGAACAAACTTTGTTTTTGGACCAAGAGCTAGATCAACTTGGAAATAAGTCAAACAAAGGCTCGAAGATTGAATCAGCTGCTGTTTTCAGACTTAGAATTTTTCTAAGTCTAGAATTCATCGTCGTCGACGTTGGCATGTCGCGTTCTCGTGTTTTCGTTAAGCAACTTGACTTGACCCCAAAATAGAAGTTGGAGCTAATTCTTTGGAGAAGATCATACAAAAGGTTGGGATCAGTTTGACCATGTTTGGACCAAGTAGTTCGACTTCAAGCAGAGCGACACTTAACCCTTGTTAAGTCACTGACAATGTCAACTTGAGGCTTGATTAGCTACTAATCTGAGAGTTTAATGTCTATGCACCCTTAATAAAAGTTGGAGAGCAGCTTGTGGACAACAACTTTGCTACAGGCACCCAGGTCCGAATCCAAGCCGAATATGCTGAAAAACACGTCTTAACTCGGGCTCCATCGCGCGTGCCAGGTGTTCGATGGCGGGCCCCATAGGGGACACGCGGATGTCATGCTCGCCGCCGCTGCTCCACGCGTCGTGGGCGCCCCGCTGAAGCCGCCTGCCCCTGCCTGCGTAAATGGGGAGCACCAGAGCGCCCTCACTCGCCTCTCTGCTCGCCCTGCTCTCCTCCTCCATCGCCCTCTGCGCTGCCCGCGCGCGCTAGAGCGCGCCCGCCATGAATGACGCCGCTGAGCTCGCTGTCGCTGCTACTGCCTCCACTCCATCCCTCCTCCGTCCGAACCAAGCGCGGCATCACCTTCTCCGTCGTGCGTCGCCCCTCCTGCGCCTCTTTTCCAGTCACCTCGACTGACGTGGCGCCGTCGCCGCCGAGCAGTCGTCGGCGTTCCGCCTGCTCACGTGGCCAGCAGGCCATAGGCCGCCTCCGTCCATGTCGCGGCCGCCTACGAGTGCGAGACAACCCACTGATGCTCCTCCGCCACTCCATCGCCGCCGAACATCCTCCTCTGGCCGGCACTGCGAGCCTCCGACGACCTCCCTGTTCAAAATCCCGTCAGGGACCTCCTACAAAAATTCGACGAAAGTCAGGGTTCTAACTGCGAAGTCAATGACTCAGATGAATAGTGCCGAGAGGACTGTTTTGTGATGATTTTACAGGAACTTTGAAATTACATAGTAAATCATAGAAAATTCGTAAAATAGCAAATAAGTACTTTTTGGAATTCTTGTGAAATTCTCTATGCATTAGATCTATAATATAGCATGTTTTAGTTTAAAGTTTTCTCTGTAAAAATAGATTTGTGCAGCTAGGTTTTTAATGCTAGTTGTATTTGTCATTTTCATAACTGTAGATTTAGGGCTCCAAATGAAGTGAAATTTTTGTGGCATGCTACTCATATGATGTTAATGTGTGGTAATTATTTCATGAATGTTTGGTTGCCATTTGAGAGATTTATTAGTGTATCTTGCTCTCACAAGAATTATTGCAATAGCTATTTGTCTTTTTCATAGAGGTTGATGTACATTTCCAAATGGCTTGAAATTTGTACAGTAGACTATTGGGTGTATATAAGAGCTACTGTAATTTTTATAGATTTTATTATGTACTTTTGGTATATGTTTATTATTTCACCTTGCTATTTAAATAAATTAAGAAATGCATTAAAAGAAATTATTTAATGATGAGCACTATGCTTTTTGGTGATCATTTAACATGCACTTTATGATGGTTACATTGGTTGTGGCCAAATGTATGTTTGGAATGTAAGTTAATATTTATTCTTGCAATTGATGCTTTCCTGGACAGTTTCTGGGATTTTGATAATTGCACCATGAAAATGATGTTTGATGAGAAACATGATTATAACAAAGTTGTAAATAACTCATTAATATAGCTTGTGTTAAATTTTGGTGGCATTTGGCCTTATAGTTTGTGAGTAATGACTGTTTCAAGTTGGGTTCCAGAAATAGTTGTTCTCTGGAATCTCTGGACCAGATTCTGTAATTATGCATGTTTGACTTGGTTAACTTGAGAATCATGCTAAGATGATTAAAGATGAATTATAGACAATTTCATAAGCTTTTCCAGAATGTCTTGTTTCATGGCTATTGGATTTGTATAACTCCAGTTATGATCCAAACATGTAGATGTTGTTTGCAGTTTAGAAATTGTCAGATGCTAGTTATGGTTGTTTACTCCATATGTTGCTAAGTGTGGCTTATACCCTTGATGATGGTCAAGTTAAGATACTTTTGATCTTGTCAAACTTGTGTTATGCTTGATGTGCTTGCCCTCTTTAATTGGTTGTGTGATGTTAGTTAATTAGCTTTTGGTGTCTATGTCTGAATCGTATGTTTACTTGAATGATTATGTGATGCATCTTGTGTTACCATTTATCATATTCATACGCATGTATCTTGCATCTCATTTAGGTTCGCTAGATGAACCACGTGAAGGATGAGATGTTGAAGCCAAACCCGAAGACGGTGTTTGGTGGAACTATCCCGAAGATGGAAGTACTCAGCGAGTGTCATCTGACAACTACTGACTTGTGTCGGATCCCAGGCAAGCCCCGGAGCATTCTAAGCCTCCTACTTTATAAAAGCAATTGAGTATATATATGTTATATATGTATTGTTGCATTAAGTTGTAGGAGTTGAGTGAAACCGTTGATGCATTTATTACTATCCTTGCCTACCTTATTACATACTTATCCTGCTAGGTTTAGGGTCGAATAAATACTTAGCCCTGCTTAGACCGGTAGCGATAGGTGATTTCCTGTCACTGGCAACTATAGGTGGTTACTAGAAAACTTTAGCTATGGAATGGATGATATCTTGGAAATAACCAAGTGTTGATGAATAATTGGAGACCGGACGGAATAAGTATTGGGCAACCAGACAGGGTTCTGGGGTGCTTGTAGTTTTCGTCTGTGTCGATTAAGGACCGACCGTTGTTGGCCCTCGGGTCATGTTGAACGCATGCCTCACATTTAGCTAGCCGAATAAGGTACCTTTCGACCGTGAAGCTAGGAGATTATTCGGGCCGAGTGGATTGCCCGCAACGCACTGTACCAGAGCAGTAGTGGCAGGATACGGGGGCGCGATGATAAGGCCAAAGAGCAGTCGGGCGGCCCCCGGGTACAAGTGGTTCCTGGCAAGCTCGTGACTTTACCTGAATGGTTGACTCGGTGACCAACACCTCACTTTAGTGGGTGAGTGAGGTTTGTGTGAGAAATAACTTACCAGCTGGTTAATAATCGATTCGAATCGCCATCGTTCACTGGATAGTGAACACTTGACTCGAGCTACTGCATCGTAGTAATGATTATGGAACATGGATGGTTATGTGGATAATGTTGGAAATGCTAAACCTGAGATGGTAACCTTTGATGTTAATGGTTAATCAAGTGATTGCTTTAGCATAGGTGCTTACCTAGATTGAATAGGTTATAATAAATATGATGCAAAAAGGACTTAAATTAGTTTATTCATGATAACTTATGCTTTTCGCAAATGAGTCAAGCTAGCCCACTGAAAGAAAGCCTTGCATACTCCTTGGTGTCATTATTTCTGGTTTATGACGGGTAAGTCTAGCTGAGTACCTTCTCGTACTCAGGGTTTATTCCCACTTGTTGCAGGTTATGATATAACATAGCTACTGCAAGAATTGGAAGACTCCGGATGTAGTGGCGGAGTATGATCATGGGCATGATCCTTCTGAGCTACCTTGTCTCTCATGCTTTTGTTGGAAATTGACCTTGGTACTGGCATGTATTTGAATTAAGGTGATATTAGTTTTCAAACTACTTTGCTTCCGCTACTTTTGAACTTGAGTTGTATTAACTCTACTGAACTCCGATATATGTTGAATTACTTATGAAATGGATGTAACATATGACCTGTTATGTTGGACCACTACGATCTTGGCTTGTATGTTGGTTGGTTTGAAATCCCTCGTGATTTTATTGGACTACCGGAGTTATAGGAGCTTAAGTACGGGAAATTAATTGCTCCGGTGATTGTTTTTGTACTTTTGTTCTTATAATTTGGGCGGTTCCGTGACAGCTGGTATCGGAGCAAGGTTCAACACTAAACATGTCATATGTGTATTGAAAAACAAAGGTTTTGTTTGCAAAAATCAGTTTTTGACAACCTATAGCTACTACATATATAGGTTTGTCCAAATCTGAATTTTAAATCTAAGTATGCCAGTGGTCATTTCCTTTATGCCCAATTAAGGACCCTTAGGTGGCTTAATTAAGTACTAACTTGGGGGTTTTAAATTTTTGCATCTACGCCCAAGCCAAGGTATGTATGAGTGATAACTTGACCGCACCGTTACCCTGTGGTCGAATGGTAGTGGTAACCTTCATATATGAAATAGCCATATATGTCGCTAGAGTTATATTCTTGCAACGTCGCACCTACGCCAAGGTAAGTGTGAGCTAGGAGAGCATGACCGTTCAACCATGTTTAACCATGTATTTATGAAAGTACTTAATTGTGGGTACATTTATTGGGTAGCTATGATACCGAAGTATATGCATCATGGGATATATGTATGGAGAGTATTTAGTTTACTGCTTTCATTGTGTGCTATATTGGGAATTATTGGGCTACAATGAAATTTTCTGCAGGTACGCTAACCACGAATGCGTAAGTTGAATGTAGCTAACGACTAGCTCTATATCGAGAGAATGCGTGTTATGCCACCGACATAGAACGTGATTGTCACCTTAGGATGGCAATCTTGTGAGGACGAATAGGACGAAGCATGCATCATTATGGTTGTTGCTTTGTACATATAACTATGCTCCTCCCACCTTTGTCCTAATAAATAAGTAATTATGATTCCTATGAATAAACTAAATTATTGAGTAGTCTAAAGTAAGAATGTTTGGAGTTACTAGAATAATGTGGTTGTGTGCTCTCTTGTTAACACAACAAGGTTAAACATTGTTTTGCATGTAATGAACTTTGGTTGCTAGAACAGTTTCTGTTGTAGTAATATTTTCATGGTCATAATAATGTAATCTGTGAATTAGTCTTTAGTGTGAATAAGAAAGTTATAGATAACTTAGTAAGCTTTCCAATAAGTCTAGTACCACCTTAGTTTGATGCTTACAACTTATGTTTTGTTTAAAACATGTGTCTGCTGCGTTGCTGTCTATGCTCTGTGTATGTACTAAGTTGGTTACTTTAGCATGCTTTTGTTTTAGCTAAACTTGTAGTTAGTTCTTGTTGGATAAATTCTTGTTAGGTGTGAGCCTTCTGCTTAGTATTGGATGCTTAAGCTAACCTAACTAATAATCTCAAGTGTCCGCTTAAAACTGTGATGCTGTGTAGATGCATGTTATCTAGGTAGTGTCATAGTTGACCTCTCTTTTGTCCTCGGTGAGCATATGAGTGTTGAAGATGCTTTATCCTAGATCAATGCTCATGTTACGTAATCACATGGTTGTCGTCTCTAATTAGATTCTCTCGTAGGAGCCAAAGCCTGTAGACGTGGTTGCTAGCCCTTGAATGTTTTTGTATCCATGCCTTGCTTGAGCCATAGTCCCTAGCGTAGTCCCCTTATATGTTTGCTTAGGCCTTGGACATCCGCTACCTTTTGGAGAATGCACTTGTTCCATTGACCAACCAAGTTAAGTCCTAATGAACGTCGATCTTGACCACAGTTGTTGCTTGCCAAGTTTTGGAGACCATACCCAATTCCATGTTGGACCTCCTGATTGTCTCTCCTACAGATGATCCGAGCAACACTAATCTCTCGTTGTCTGATCTAGAAATCTTTGCTTGCAAAATCAGGTGGCTATCTGAAAGCCCAAGTTTGGTTTTGGTAATTAATGACACCAAGTTGCTAATGCCATGTGTTAAGTGTTTTGAGTTAGGCATAAGCAACACATGTGATGAAAGTGTACGTGGCAAGGAGTGGTGGCCACAAGATCACAAAGAGATGGTGCATGGACATGAAAGGATGATCATGGTGGAGATGCACATAATATAATGGACATGATGTTCAAGTGGAAGAGAAGGATCTAAGAGCACAAGGCAAAGGTATAACCATAGGGTTTTCCTTTTGCCGGTCTAAGATGAGTAGAGAAGTGATTGACCGGGTTTAGGATACATAGCCGACTATCAAGAGGGGCAATCACGGTTAGCTTGGGAATCAAGTGCCACTAGATCATTGTCTTGAGCATATGCATTAGGATCTAGTAAAAGAGCTAACATAACGCCTTGAGAAATGTTTGTGAAATGCTAACACACATGCACATGGTGGTGTACACTTGGTGGTGTTAGCACATTTGCGAAGGCGGTGGAGTTTAAGCGGTAGAGAGGGGTTTGGGTTCCTCTCTCCCTCCCGCCGAGCTTGCGAGGCGGGATTCGGCGCTTTTTGGAGAAGTGAAAAGCCTATTTTACACTGCGCCGAAAGTCGGAAAAGAAACGGAGGCGAGCGGAGGTCACTGTGTGCACCGGACGCTGCACCGGACGCTGCACCGGACGCGGTCACGGTTTCACCAGCGCGTCCGGTCAGTTCATCGCGGCGCGAGCGCTAGGGTTTGGTACCGGACGCGGGTCTGGCCTGACCAGCGCGTCCGGTCAGTTCAACTGGGCGTAAAAGGAGAGCGCGCGACCGGCGCGTCCGGTCCTTCACGGGACCGGAGCGTCCGGTCATGCGTCCAGAGAGGCAGAGCAAAGCGGTGTGACGATCGGACGCGCGGCGCGTCCGGTCACGTACGATCGGACGCGTCCGGTCTCAACGGGAGCTTACTGGAACGCGACCGGACGCTGGCACTGTCGCGTCCGGTCACTCGGTTGAGCGCGTCCGGTCAGGGCAACGGATAGTTCTGACGCGCACTGGTTCTTGCTGTCGCGTAGTGACCGGACGCGTCCGGTCATCCTGACCGGAGCGTCCGGTCAGCGTGTTTTTCGCTGCGTCGTCTGTAACGGCTAGCTGCGTACCCCTTCGTTATAAATAGACGTTGGCCGGGGTTTGAGGGCAACTCTTGCACATTTTGAGATATAGAGACATACTTTGAGCTAGAGAACAACCCCTCCACTCATCTCTTTGATTAGTTGCATATCTTGAGTGAGATTGAGTGAGATTCAAGTGCATTGCTTGAGAGTTGCATTCTAGAGGCACTTGATCTTCGAGTTGCTGCGGATTTCTCGTTACTCTTCCGTGTTTCCCGACACGGTAGACGGCTTGGAGCAGCGGAGGTGATTGAGCTCGCAATTGGAGATTGTTGGAGCCTTCACCAAGTGTTGTAAGGGGTTCTTGATCCTTCCCCGCGGGAGTTTGCAAATTGGATACTCTAGTGGAGCTCGTGGCTTGGAGGATCCCCATCTTGTGTGCGGTTGTGCGGCGCCCGCCGAGGGCTCAACTCTTGATAGTTGATTAGCTCGCGAACCGACAAGTGGGTGCATCGCCACAACGAGGAGTAGCTTGCCGGGAAGCAAGTGAACCTCGGGATAAAATCTTGTGTCATTCTCTTCCCGAGGATTTCTCTTGTGTGATTGTTTGATTGGTACTTCTCATCTCTACACGGCGGTATAATCACTCAAAGCTCTTCTCTTGTATTACTTCTTGTTTCTATCTTGTAGTTGTTGTTGTGTTTAGTGAATAGCTTTGTTATAGACTTGTGTAGGTGGCTTGCTTAAATAATTAGAGCTAGTGCATTTGCTTCGCCACCTTTTGTACTAACGTGCGGTTAAGTAATTCTTGTAGAAGTTTTAATTAGGCTATTCACCCCCCCTCTAGCCTATTTGGACCTTTCAAGTGGTATCGGAGCCGAGGCACCGTTTATTTGAGGCTTAACAACCTACGGTGAAAAAGAAATGGCTCAATTAAGCTTGCACATCAACAACACCAAGAAGGCACCTCACTTTGATGGCACCAATTATGCATATTGGAAGGTTAAGATGACCGCACACCTAAAGTCAATCAATAGAGAAGTGTGGAAGGTCACCGAAACAAAATTTGAGGTTGCTAATCTGGAAGCACCTACACCGGTAGAGGAGAAGAAGCTCCAATGCAATGATATTGCCATTAGTGCTCTTCATGAGGCACTAGATGATAGGACATTTGAGCAAGTAAAGAATATAGAGATTGCTCATGATGCTTGGGCCAAGCTAGAAGAAACATTTGAGGGCACCAAAGGCACAAAGACCGCAAAAACATATATCTTGCAAGAAAAATTTTCAAGCTTCAAGATGCAAGATGATGAGAGTGTACCGGAGATGTTTCATAGATTGCAAGTCATTGTAAATGAGCTCAAGGCACTTGGTGAGGAGGTGAAGGACAATCAATTGTCTATGAAGTTCTTGAGAAGTCTACCCAAGAGATTTGATACATTGATCACCGTGCTAGTGAGGACTACATTGAAGGATTCAACTCCTCAACAAATATTCCAAGAAGTAATGACCGATGATTCATATAGAGAAGATGATGAGAAGGATGAGTTGGTCAAGAAGAAGAAGAAAGAGAATGAGAAGAAAGATGATGAAAAGAAGAAGAGTGTGGCATTCAAAGCCACCACATCTAAGGGAAAATCTAAGATTGAGTCATCAAGTGATGAAGACTCAAGCTCTTGTGATAGTGATGACATTGATGAGAAGATGGCTCTCTTTGTCAAGCAATTTGGCAAATTCATGAAGAAGAAAGGCTATCGTGCAAGAAGGAAGAAGAACTCATCTAAGAAGAATGAGTATGCCATGAGATGCTTTAGATGCCATAGCAAAGATCATCTCATTGCAAAGTGTCCTTATGATAGTGATGATGATGATGCTATCAAGAAGGAGAAGAAGAGGCAAGAAAAGAAGAAAAGCTCTTACAAGAAGAAGAATGATTCTCATGTTGCTACATGGGATAGTGATGATTCATCAAGTGATGATGAGGATGACTACAAGAGCAAGAAGAAGGGACATGCTAGCATTGCCATTCAAAAGAAAGTCTCCCTCTTCGACACTCCATCATGCTTCATGGCTAAGGCCGCTAAGGTATCATCCGATGATGAGAGTGATCATGATAATGATAGTGATAGTGATAGTGATGAAGAAGAATTCACTAAAGATGAACTAATCACTATGCTAGAAGATTGCACTCAACATTATAAAGAATCTAGAAAGGAGTGCAAGGGCTTGCTTAAAGAAAAGAAAAACCTTAGGCAAGAACTTGATGAGCTTAGAGCATCTTATGAGAGTCTAAAGGTAGACCACAAGAAGCTTCAAAAGTCTCACACTAAGCTTGAAGAAGCTCATTCCTCTCTAGTTGAAAAATGTGAAAACATACCAACTAATGTTGAGAAAGCTAAAACTTGCAACATAGGCATATCATGTGATATAATTGATGAAACTTTTCATAAGCCTATTATTGTTGCTCCCACTAACTCTTCATGTAGCGCATCTACATCATCCTCATCTAGTAGTGATGGTTTCACTTGTGACTCCACACTTATAGTTGAGAATGAAAATCTCAAGGAGGAGGTAAAAGAGCTCAATCACACCTTAGCTAAGGCTTATGGTGGTGAGGACCGCTTGCTTATGTGCTTGGGTAGCCAAAGGGCATCTCTCTACAAAGAGGGATTGGGCTATAACCCCAAGAAAGGCAAGGCCGCTTTTGCTCCTCACAAGACTCGTTTTGTGAAGAACAATGGTAGCTATTGCAAAAGTTGCAAGCAAGTTGGTCACATAGAGCAACATTGCATGAACATGAAATCCAATGCTAAAGTATCCTCAATTAAGTTTGATTCTTTCTATATACTTACCAAGGATACAAATGGTGTTCATGCTAAGTTCATTGGTACACCATGGATGGGCTCAAAGAAGAAAGCCATTTGGGTACCAAAGAGCTTGGTCACTAACCTTGGAGGACCCAAACAAGTTTGGGTACCTAAAAGAATTGATCTTGTCTTGTAGGTCAATTACAAAGCCGGAGGAAGGCATTGGGTGCTAGATAGTGGGTGCACTCAACACATGACCGGGGATTCTTGTATGTTCAAATCTATTGATTCAAGTCAAAATGGTGGTTTTGATGCTATCACTTTCGGCAACAACAAGAAAGGCAAGGTCAAGGGGCTTGGTAAAATTGCTATCTCAAATGACATGAGCATATCAAATGTGTTGCTAGTTGAGAGCTTAGATTTCAATCTTTTATCAGTGGCACAACTTTGTGATCTTGGCTTCAAGTGCATATTTGGTAGTGATGATGTTGAAGTCATAAGTGTTGATGGATCAAACTTGATATTCAAAGGATTTAGACATGGTAGCTTATACTTGGTTGACTTCAATGATAGTGAGACACAATTAACATCATGCTTGCTTAGTAAATCTAGTATGGGTTGGTTATGGCATAGAAGGCTTGGTCATGTTGGAATGAAACAATTGAACAAACTTTTGAGGCATGACTTAGTTAGAGGATTGAAGGATGTCACCTTTGAGAAGGATAAACTATGTAGTGCTTGTCAAGCCGGCAAACAAGTTGGAAATACACATCCTAGTAAGAGTGAAATGAGCACATCAAAGGCATTTGAGTTATTGCACATGGACTTGTTTGGGCCAACAACATACACTAGCATTGGTGGGAACAAGTATGGCTTTGTAATAGTGGATGACTACACTAGATATACTTGGGTGTTCTTTCTCTTTGACAAGAGTGATGTTTATGATCTATTCAAGTCTTTTGTCAAGAGAGTGCAAAATGAGTTTGAGACTACCATCAAGAAGATTAGAAGTGACAATGGTAGTGAGTTCAAGAACACAAGAATTGAAGAGTTATGTGATGATGTTGGTATTGGACATCAATTCTCACCAATATACACTCCTCAATCCAATGGTGTAGTTGAAAGGAAAAATAGAACCTTGATTGATATGGCTAGATCAATGCTTAGTGAATACAATGTGAGTCATTCATTTTGGAGTGAAGCCATCAACACGGCTTGCTATTGTAGCAACCGTCTCTATTGCCATGGGAAGCTTGGGAAGACACCATATGAGCTATTGAATGGAAGAAAGCCCAACATTGCATACTTTAGAGTGTTTGGTTGCAAATGCTATATTCTCAAGAAAGGCACTAGATTGAGCAAGTTTGAAAAGAAATGTGATGAAGGGTTCTTACTTGGTTATTCTACCACAAGCAAAGCATATAGAGTTTGGAATCTCACAAATGGCACCTTGGAAGAAGTTCATGATGTCGAGTTTGATGAAACCCAAGGGTCTCAAAATGAAGCTCAAAATCATGATGATGTGAGAGGAGATCAATTGTCAAATGCAATGAAGAACATGGACATTGGTGATATAAGGCCGATGCAAGTTGATGATGATGATATTCATGTGATCAACCAAAATGTGCAAATTGATTCAAATCAAGCAAGCTCAAGTGGTTCTCATGATGAAGTGCAAGTTCAAGGTCAAACAAGTAGAAGCAATCAACTCCCAATACTCCAACCTACTAGTATTGCAAGAGATCATCCATTGGACCAAATCATTGGTGGAATTCAAAGTGGTGTTCAAACTAGATCAAGGCTAGCATCATTTTGTGAGCATTACTCATTTGTCTCATTAGAAGAACCAAAGAAGATAGAAGATGCTTTGAAGGATTCCGATTGGGTAAATGCCATGCATGAAGAACTAAACAACTTCACTAGAAATCAAGTTTGGGAACTTGTTGAAAGGCCGAAGAACTATAATGTGATTGGTACTAAGTGGGTCTTTAGAAACAAGCAAGATCAAGATGGCATGGTTGTGAGAAACAAAGCAAGACTAGTAGCACAAGGATACACTCAAGTTGAGGGTCTTGACTTTGGAGAGACATATACACCGGTTGCAAGATTGGAGGCAATTAGAATCTTATTAGCATATGCTTGTGCACACAACATCAAGCTCTATCAAATGGATGTCAAGAGTGCATTTCTCAATGGCTACATCAATGAAGAAGTCTATGTTGAGCAACCTCCCGGTTTTGAAGATGATAATAAGCCCGACCATGTTTTCAAGCTAAAGAAGGCATTGTATGGTTTGAAGCAAGCACCTAGAGCATGGTATGAGAGATTGAGGGACTTTCTTCTCTCTAAAGGGTTCAAGATGGGAAAGGTTGACACCACCCTCTTCACCAAGAAGCTTGGAAATGACTTGTTTGTGTTGCAAATCTATGTGGATGATATCATTTTTGGATCAACCAATCAAGATTTTTGTGAAGAGTTTGGAAATATGATGGCTAATGAGTTTGAGATGTCAATGATTGGAGAGCTTAGTTACTTCCTTGGACTTCAAATCAAACAAATGAAGAATGGCACTTTTGTAAGTCAAGGCAAGTACATCAAGGACATGATCAAGAAGTTTGGATTGCAAGATGCTAAGCCAATGAGCACACCAATGGGCTCTAATGATCAATTGGGTATTGATGATAGTGGAAACATGGTAGATCAAAAGCAATACCGGTCCATGATTGGAAGTTTGCTCTATGTCACCGCTTCTAGGCCGGATGTGATGTTTAGTGTGTGCAAGTGTGCAAGATATCAAGCTTCACCTAGAGAAAGTCACTTGAAAGCAACCAAGAGGATATTGAGATATCTTAAGGGCACTCATGATGTTGGACTATGGTATCCCAAGGGGTCTAATTTTGAGTTGATTGGATATTCGGACTCCGACTATGGTGGATGCAAGATTGATAGAATGAGCACAAGTGGCACTTGTCAATTGCTTGGAAGGTCTCTTGTTTCATGGTCATCAAAGAAACAAAATAGTGTTGCACTATCTACCGCCGAGGCCGAATACATTAGTGCCGGTAGTTGTTGTGCACAATTGCTTTGGATGAAGGCCACTTTGAATGACTTTGGAATTAAATTCAAGAATGTGCCTTTGTTTTGTGATAATGAAAGTGCTATCAAGATGACACAAAATCCGGTTCAACACTCAAGAACCAAGCACATTGACATAAGGCATCACTTCATAAGAGACCATCAACAAAAGGGTGATATTAGCATTGAGAGCATTGGCACCGAAGATCAACTAGCCGATATCTTTACAAAGCCACTTGATGAAAAGAGATTTTATAAGTTGAAGAATGAATTGAACATACTTGACTTCTCCAACTTGAAATGAGTGCACCCCCCACATTCTTATATGACATGCCTCTCCTCCGACATAGCAAGGTAAAGTTGTTTGGCATATCATTCATACTTTGCTAAGGACATGGTTAGAACATTTAGACATATTTGCATGACAATTAGGCTCATTCATGAAAATTAAATGATTTTGATGTATATATGGTACCACTATTGCTTCTATGTTTGATTGTTCTAGTGGTAGCATATGACATGTTTGTGGGCTTGCAAACCTAGTGTTAAATCTAGAAAATGAGCTCATGATGTGTAATTCAACATGGTCAAGATAACCCTTATACTTTATGAGGTGTGAAAAAGCTTGTCCTTGGATCAAACCGAATTACATATTCTAGGCAAGTAATCTAGATTGAACCATAATTTGGACTCCCTCATATTGATTGACTTATCTCTCACTAAAATTGGCACCTTTTTGGTGATTGTTGACAAAGGGGGAGAGAAAAGTCACAAAGATATTGCAAAGAGGCAAAAGATATAATAAGGGGGAGATAATAGTCAAAGGAGGAGAGAAAGCACAAAGATAGAAAAGTCACAAAGAAAAAAATTAAATTTGAGCACATAAGTAGGGGGAGCAAGCTCATGAATTATTTGTTGCATTTGTATGTGCACTAACATGATGATGTGTTGCATTGTAAAGCTTAAATTCATATTCATGTTTGTATGGTGTATGCTAGAAATAGAACTTGAATGATGATTTGTTGAGAGTAGCTTTACAAGTGGTATCTAGACACCTTTTGCTTATAATGTTGATCTCACGGGGTACTTTAGTGTTTTGATCTTTACAAGTGATGTATTACAAGTGGTGTCTAGCTACATCGATGCTAAGGATGGTATATAAAGGTAACTCCGATTGGTATCACGCTTCAAAGGTCCATTCTATATACCTTAGCATCAATTTGATAGTAGTATCTCTCCCAAAATTCATATCAGTACATATGTGCACAATTGAAACAAACTCATGGAAGCACATATGTAGGGGGAGCTAATACTATCGAAATTGAAAATTGATTTCATTTCATATCTTTGTGATGGTTGTCATCAATTACCAAAAAGGGGGAGATTGAAAGCCCAAGTTTGGTTTTGGTAATTAATGACACCAAGTTGCTAATGCCATGTGTTAAGTGTTTTGAGTTAGGCATAAGCAACACATGTGATGAAAGTGTACGTGGCAAGGAGTGGTGGCCACAAGATCACAAAGAGATGGTGCATGGACATGAAAGGATGATCATGGTGGAGATGCACATAATATAATGGACATGATGTTCAAGTGGAAGAGAAGGATCTAAGAGCGCAAGGCAAAGGTATAACCATAGGGTTTTCCTTTTGCCGGTCTAAGATGAGTAGAGAAGTGATTGACCGGGTTTAGGATACATAGCCGACTATCAAGAGGGGCAATCACGGTTAGCTTGGGAATCAAGTGCCACTAGATCATTGTCTTGAGCATATGCATTAGGATCTAGTAAAAGAGCTAACATAACGCCTTGAGAAATGTTTGTGAAATGCTAACACACATGCACATGGTGGTGTACACTTGGTGGTGTTAGCACATTTGCGAAGGCGGTGGAGTTTAAGCGGTAGAGAGGGGTTTGGGTTCCTCTCTCCCTCCCGCCGAGCTTGCGAGGCGGGATTCGGCGCTTTTTGGAGAAGTGAAAAGCCTATTTTACACTGCGCCGAAAGTCGGAAAAGAAACGGAGGCGAGCGGAGGTCACTGTGTGCACCGGACGCTGCACCGGACGCTGCACCGGACGCGGTCACGGTTTCACCAGCGCGTCCGGTCAGTTCATCGCGGCGCGAGCGCTAGGGTTTGGTACCGGACGCGGGTCTGGCCTGACCAGCGCGTCCGGTCAGTTCAACTGGGCGTAAAAGGAGAGCGCGCGACCGGCGCGTCCGGTCCTTCATGGGACCGGAGCGTCCGGTCATGCGTCTAGAGAGGCAGAGCAAAGCGGTGTGACGATCGGACGCGCGGCGCGTCCAGTCACGTACGATCGGACGCGTCCGGTCTCAACGGGAGCTTACTGGAACGCGACCGGACGCTGGCACTGTCGCGTCCGGTCACTCGGTTGAGCGCGTCCGGTCAGGGCAACGGATAGTTCTGACGCGCACTGGTTCTTGCTGTCGCGTAGTGACCGGACGCGTCCGGTCATCCTGACCGGAGCGTCCGGTCAGCGCGTTTTTCGCTGCGTCGTCTGTAACGGCTAGCTGCGTACCCCTTCGTTATAAATAGACGTTGGCCGGGGTTTGAGGGCAACTCTTGCACATTTTGAGATATAGAGACATACTTTGAGCTAGAGAACAACCCCTCCACTCATCTCTTTGATTAGTTGCATATCTTGAGTGAGATTGAGTGAGATTCAAGTGCATTGCTTGAGAGTTGCATTCTAGAGGCACTTGATCTTCGAGTTGCTGCGGATTTCTCGTTACTCTTCCGTGTTTCCCGACACGGTAGACGGCTTGGAGCAGCGGAGGTGATTGAGCTCGCAATTGGAGATTGTTGGAGCCTTCACCAAGTGTTGTAAGGGGTTCTTGATCCTTCCCCGCGGGAGTTTGCAAATTGGATACTCTAGTGGAGCTCGTGGCTTGGAGGATCCCCATCTTGTGTGCGGTTGTGCGGCGCCCGCCGAGGGCTCAACTCTTGATAGTTGATTAGCTCGCGAACCGACAAGTGGGTGCATCGCCACAACGAGGAGTAGCTTGCTGGGAAGCAAGTGAACCTCGGGATAAAATCTTGTGTCATTCTCTTCCCGAGGATTTCTCTTGTGTGATTGTTTGATTGGTACTTCTCATCTCTACACGGCGGTATAATCACTCAAAGCTCTTCTCTTGTATTACTTCTTGTTTCTATCTTGTAGTTGTTGTTGTGTTTAGTGAATAGCTTTGTTATAGACTTGTGTAGGTGGCTTGCTTAAATAATTAGAGCTAGTGCATTTGCTTCGCCACCTTTTGTACTAACGTGCGGTTAAGTAATTCTTGTAGAAGTTTTAATTAGGCTATTCACCCCCCCCCTCTAGCCTATTTGGACCTTTCACTATCTTATCAACGCAATCTCTGATTGGTGTATCATTTTGTTCTGGAAGTTTGCTAAGTCCATCTCAACTTCTAATGCCTCTCAACGTTATTAATCTTGATCTCATGTTATTGTCTGACGTGACCAGAACCTTTCGTCTGGTAATCACCTTGGTGGACGCAAGACGTGCGTGGAAATGACCAAGAACCCTTGCTCAGTTGGCTTCGGCAATTAAGCTATGTTCTCTTGCGCTGTGTTTCAATCTTTGAATCGCCTCCTTGTTGACTCTAAACCTTGTAACTACCCTTGCTTGCTACTCCTCCCTTGTCTGGTGCTTGTTCTTACCACCCAATCGGTGTCACTTGAAATTCCACTTTGTTTGTGCGTTTAATAATGGTGTTCTGATTAGCATTCTATGGTGCCGCGATGAAACCGAGAGCCTCCTGTGGGCGCGCACACAAGGTGGTGCTGCTCGACACGCGCTGGTATCAGGGTTGCTATTCATGATCCATTATGAAACGACAGCCGATGTGTTATTTCTCGTGACCGTTTTCCTTAGTTATCTTCCTATATCTTATCTGAAGATTCATATCTCAGACCATATGTAGTAGAGCTTCTTCCTTAAGTTGCTAAGAAGATGACCTTTGAAGAACAGTCACCGGCATAAGCATTGACAGACTGCAAGAGGTGGTAGACAAGTGACTCTCCCTATGTGTCCTTGTCTGACGTCGGTCATCGAGTGAGCAACATACGTCATCCCTATTAGATCAAAAGGGCACATAACACTTACTATTGAACAAGTTATCCGTGGGATAAGAATTTATCATCACATTGTGCATTTGACCTAGTTATCAAAAGTCTTGATCCTTGTGTAGATGACAGTCATACAGATGAAATCAACTCTCTCTGGTGTGACTCCTTATCTACGTAGGGATGCCCTCCATGTGGAATAATGCTTTGTGCTCTGTGAAAATAGCCCACAAGTCCAATGCTTGTTCATCGTCAAGATTGGGGTCTAGATCAACGGTTGAAATTGTTCCCTGAGAAATATGTCAGGAAGACTATAGCCTCCATCCTCAACTAGAGAAAGGCTTCTGCTACTATGAGAAAGATCAGAGAGTGCAAAACACACACCTCAACATGTGAAGCAAAAGAAAAGGAAGAATATGAAATCTGTCCAGAATTTTGTGGCACTACACCGGTTATCTTCAAGCCAACGGTTAGTGACCCAAACGAAGTTGGATTGACCCCAAACTTGGTAACCTCATTCCTTGCTTAGGACCCTTCAATGTCTTAAGTGGGTATGAGCATTGGTTGAGTAAAACATAGGATTTGAGAGATGTCATGTCAGCTTGGGTTACTGCCATTTCAGAACAGAGCTATTTTGGTGGATGGGTTGTTGGATGGTCAAACGATGTCCGTTTGAGTTCAATTTTGGCAAGTGGTTAGAAGACCCATGGATCTATATGCCCACCAATATTTGTGCATATTGGATCAGTGGTTTATGTTATATGAACAGAAAATAAAAGGGTACAGAATCGGTAATTTATCTGTTGACTGCGATCATCCTTTACATTGGAAGGTTATGTTTGTAATGCATGCCAAGAACTTGCAATTGATAGGTATCTTGCTGTTAGACAACCCTCAGTACCCTTGGAAAGACTAATTGCATCCCTATGTGCCTTTGTATAAGAGAATCTTCTTAGGTAACATTTGGCAGAAATCCAGTACCGACAGAGTCAGCTATCACTTTCACTGTTCCCTCAATAGACTCAGATAATACAGTGTTGGCATCAGAGAAAGAGAACTGCACACGTGGAACAATATGTAGTTTTCCATCAGTTGGCGTCTGAGTGAGTGAATAGTCTATGACTGATATAGACATTGTCTATTGGTTAGACGGTTTCTGATAGCCTCAAAGAATGATTACCTCGTATAGGGATCCAACCTTTATCAGAAGTTGTACATGCTATGCCACTAGAAAAGTAAATGCTATGAGTAGTTAGTCCATGCTTGTAGTACTCTTCGTACACCGTGAACGAAGTACCGTATTGTCTAGGATTCCTCCCAAAGTAACAATGCTTCATGGAAGTCAGTGAAGGAAATTATCCAGACCAAAGTTTCTACTTAGAGCGAGTATTAGAAAGTTGTCTTACTAGTTAGCCTCTCTGCTACTTGAAGCTAAGTAGCCTGATGCGCTTGCAGATGTTGGAATTGGATAACAAACTTCTCTTCCCTTGAAAAGTCCGTCGCACCGAATCTCGAGACGCGATTCTTTTAAGGGGGGAGGGCTGTAACACCCGAGATGTTTGCCACCAGTTAAGTAGTGGGTTTGAGCTCAAACATGGTAGATTAAGTGGTAATGAAGATGTCAAGGTCAAACCTATGGAAGCGAGCCCCAACCTAAACTTGGATGTTGCACCCTTGCTTTACATATAGTCCATTTTAAGATATATGCTTGGGTGGTGTTATTGCAATATCTTCATGTGTCTCACCTTAGTACCTATCTATATTGATCCCTGGAAAAGTTTCATGACGTTTGGAATCAAAAAGTCACATGAAATGATAAGTTATATGCTTGTTGGAATGACTTTACTAAGTGCTAGAATTGCATTATTAAGTGGATGGAAATATAGGTCATCAACCAAACCTTTCAACCTTGCCCAAATGACTCTAGATGGACTCTACAACAAAAGTCATGAAAGGTTCATGTTGAGCAAATGCCCAGAAAATGCTCCAATTGATCAAAAAGGATAATTTAAGCTTTATCGTGATCCTACTTTGGTCAGAGTAGAAATGTTGGTTCTATACCAGTTTTGAGGTTGGACCTTAAATGAAAGTTGTAGTCCATATCATGTAGAACAAACTTTGTTTTTGGACCAAGAGCTAGATCAACTTGGAAATAAGTCAAACAGAGGCTCAAAGATTGAATCAGCGGCTGTTTTCAGACTTAGAATTTTTCTAAGTCTAGAATTCATCGTCGTCGATGTTGGCATGTCGCGTTCTCGTGTTTTCGTTAAGCAACTTGACTTGACCCCAAAATAGAAGTTGGAGCTAATTCTTTGGAGAAGATCATACAAAAGGTTGGGATCAGTTTGACCATGTTTGGACCAAGTAGTTCGACTTCAAGCAGAGCGACACTTAACCCTTGTTAAGTCACTGACAATGTCAACTTGAGGCTTGATTAGCTACTAATCTGAGAGTTTAATGTCTATGCACCCTTAATAAAAGTTGGAGAGCAGCTTGTGGACAACAACTTTGCTACAGGCGCCTAGGTCCGAATCCAAGCCGAATATGCTAAAAAACACGTCTGAACTCGGGCTCCATCGCGCGCGCCAGGTGTTCGATGGCGGGCCCCATAGGGGACACGCGGATGTCATGCTCGCCGCCGCTGCTCCACGCGTCGTGGGCGCCCCGCTGAAGCCGCCTGCCCCTGCCTGCGTAAATGGGGAGCACCAGAGCGCCCTCACTCGCCTCTCTGCTCGCCCTGCTCTCCTCCTCCATCGCCCTCTGCGCTGCCCGCGCGCGCCAGAGCGCGCCCGCCATGAATGCCGCCGTCGAGCTCGCTGCCGCTGCTACTGCCTCCACTCCATCCCTCCTCCGTCCGAACCAAGCGCGGCATCACCTTCTCCATCGGGCGTCGCCCCTCCTGCGCCTCTTTTCCAGTCACCTCGACTACCGTGGCGCCGTCACCGCCGAGCAGTCGTCGGCGTTCCGCCTGCTCACGCGGCCAGCAGGCCATAGGCCGCCTCCGTCCATGTCGCGGCCGCCTATGAGTGCAAGACAACCCACTAATGCTCCTCCGCCACTCCATCGCCGCCGAACATCCTCCTCTGGCCGGCACCGCGAGCCTCCGACGACCTCCCTGTTCAAAATCCCGTCAGGGACCTCCTACAAAAATTCGACGAAAGTCAGGGTTCTAACTGCGAAGTCAGTGACTCAGATGAATAGTGCCGAGAGGACTGTTTTGTGATGATTTTGTAGGAACTTTGAAATTACATAGTAAATCATAGAAAATTCGTAAAATAGCAAATGAGTACTTTTTGGAATTCTTGTGAAATTCTCTATGCATTAGATCTATAATATAGCATGTTTTAGTTTAAAGTTTTCTCTGTAAAAATGGATTTGTGCAGCTAGGTTTTTAATGCTAGTTGTATTTGTCATTTTCATAACTGTAGATCTAGGGCTCCAAATGAAGTGAAATTTTTGTGGCATGCTACTCATATGATGTTTAATGTGTGGTAATTATTTTATGAATTTTTGGTTGCCATTTGAGTGATTCATTAGTGTATCTTGCTCTCACATGAATTATTGTAATAGCTATTTGTCTTTTTCATAGAGGTTGATATACATTTCCAAATGGCTTGATATTTGTATAGTAGACTATTGGGTGTATGTAAGAGCTACTGTAATTTTTATAGATTTTATTATGGACTTTTGGTATATGTTTATTATTTCACCTTGCTATTTAAATAAATTAAGAAATGCATTAAAAGAAATTATTTAATGATGAGCACTATGCTTTTTGGTGATCATTTAACATGCACTTCATGATGGTTACATTGGTTGTGGCCAAATGTATGTTTGGAATGTAAGTTAATATTTATTCTTGCAATTGATGCTTTCCTGGACAGTTTCTGGGACTTTGATAATTGCACCATGAAAATGATGTTTGATGAGAAACATGCTTATAACAAAGTTGTAAATAACTCATTAATATAGCTTGTGTTAAATTTTGGTGGCATTTGGCCTTATAGTTTGTGAGTAATGACTGTTTCAAGTTGGGTTCCAGAAATAGTTGTTCTCTGGAATCTCTGGACCAGATTCTGTAATTATGCATGTTTGACTTGGTTAACTTGAGAATCATGCTAAGATGATTAAAGATGAATTATAGACAATTTCATAAGCTTTTCAGAATGTCTTGTTGCATGGCTATTGGATTTGTATAACTCCAGTTATGATCCAAACATGTAGATATTGTTTGCAGTTTAGAAATTGTCAGATGCTAGTTATGGTTGTTTACTCCATATGTTGCTAAGTGTGGCTTATACCCTTGATGATGGTCAAGTTAAGATACTTGTGATCTTATCAAACTTGTGTTATGCTTGATGTGCTTGCCCTTTTTAATTGGTTGTGTGATGTTAGTTAATTAGCTTTTGGTGTCTATGTTTGAATCATATGTTTACTTGAATGATTATGTGATGCATCTTGTGTTACCATTCATCATATTCATACGCATGCATCTTGCATCTCATTTAGGTTGGCTAGATGCACCACGTGAAGGATGAGATGTTGAAGCCAAACCCGAAGACGGTGTTTGGTGGAACTATCCCGAAGATGGAAGTACTCAGCGAGTGTCATCTGACAACTACTGACTTGTGTCGGATCCCCGGCAAGCCCTGGAGCATTCTAAGCCTCCTACTTTATAAAAGCAATTAAGTATATATATGTTATATATGTATTGTTGCATTAAGTTGTAGGAGTTGAGTGGAACCGTTGATGCATTTATTACTATCCTTGCCTACCTTATTACATACTTATCCTGCTAGGTTTAGGGTCGAATAAATGCTTAGCCCTGCTTAGACCGGTAGCGATCGGTGATTATGGAACACGGATGGTTATGTGGATAATGTTGGAAATGCTAAACCTGAGATGGTCACCTTTGATGTTAATGGTTAATCAAGTGATTGCTTTAGCATAGGTGCTTACCTAGATTGAATAGGTTATAATAAATATGATGCAAAAAGGACTTAAATTAGTTTATTCATGATAACTTATGCTTTTCGCAAATGAGTCAAGCTAGCCCACTGAAAGAAAGCCTTGCATACTCCTTGGTGTTATTATTTCTGGTTTATGACGGGTAAGTCTAGCTGAGTACCTTCTCGTACTCAGGGTTTATTCCCACTTGTTGCAGGTTGTGATATAACATAGCTACTGCAAGAATTGGAAGACTCCGGCTGTAGTGGCGGAGTGTGATCATGGGCATGATCCTTCTGAGCTACCTTGTCTCTCATGCTTTTGTTGGAAATTGACCTTGGTACTGGCATGTATTTGAATTAAGGTGATATTAGTTTTCAAACTACTTTGCTTCCGCTACTTTTGAACTTGAGTTGTATTAACTCTACTGAACTCCGATATATGTTGAATTACTTATGAAATGGATGTAACATATGACCTGTTATGTTGGACCACTACGATCTTGGCTTGTATGTTGGTTGGTTTGAAATCCCTCGTGATTTTATTGGACTACCGGAGTTATAGGAGCTTAAGTACGGGAAATTAATTGCTCCGGTGATTGTTTTTGTACTTTTGTTCTTATAATTTGGGCGGTTCCGTGACATTCCCCTCGACTGTCTGATCGGCCTATGTCTTCGAGGATAAGTTGTCTTGAGCAGTAGATAGGATGGAGGCTTCACCAAGCTAAAGAAATTGGATCCACAACTGTCAGTGTCAAATATGAAGACCTGCATCAACTGACGTTGGCGGTCAACCCGAATACCAACAGCTACTTTACCACTTCCATGTCTACAGAGGGATAGAAAAGCAGCCGCCAACCACCATAAAAGAGTATCAGAAAGGTTGTGTTGTGGCAGACGTGTGTCACTAGCCTGTTGAAGTTGGAGCATAAGAGCAACCACAATGTGCTCCAAAACCAGTCCATAAGCATTTAAATATTCTCTATGGACTGGCTGAAACACTTAGGAGTAGCCTATAGAGTGATCCATAGCATCAGCTACCCATATGCTTATGGACTGGCCATAGAAATAGAAAAACAATACCTTTTCTCTCTCCCTCGTCTCCTGCCACCAACGCCTTGCTACACCCGCCGGTCGGATGAGCACCGCTAGCTCCATGCCGCCCCAGCCATCCGCGTTGCCCGGACTGTCCACGAATCTCGACCACCAAGCGGCGCCGTTGGACGAAGGAGAAGGAGGGGTGCCATTGGACGAAGGAGAAGAAGGGGCGTCGATGGACGAAGCGATCTCGGGGCTGGATCTTGGCCACCAGACGGCACCGCCTCCACGTCGGCGAAGAAGCGGAGAAGGGAGGGGCCGGACCTCGGCCACCCGTAGCCTCGCCAGTGGAGGAACAAAGGAGAGAGGGGCTAGCCTTTTGCTGGCAGAGGAGAAAGAGGAGAGGACACCGGCCTCCTGTCGGCGGAGGAGAAAGAGGAGGAGGCGCCGGCCTCCCACCGGCGAAGGAGAAAGAGGAGGGGACGTCAGCCTCCTTCCGCCGGTGGAGAAAGAGGAGGTGGGCGCCGGTGGAGAAGAAAGAGGAGAGCGGCGCCGTGCAGATCGAAAAGAGGAGAGCGGTGCTGGTGCGGAGAAGAAGAGGAGAAGAATCGGCTTGGATGTTTTTATGTGATGGTGGGCCCCACTTATTGGTCCATATGGACTATAACATTGTGGAACCAACAATAATTATAGATTACTGACAAAGGTCCCACTCCTATGGACCAAGCAATCCATATACATTGTGGTTACTCTAAAGGGCCACGGAAGCCGTATGCATGGGAAGCACATTGCACAGGCAGGTCCTAGTGCACAGCAGATGGGCCCCACCGCACAGTTGGAGGGACCCACCGGCACCACCGAGGTTGGGAGCTCGGGGATCGCCATGCCGAGATGCCACGCAGGAAGCCTCCCACGCGAGGGGAAGCCCGAGCCCCAGGGCTTCGCAACGGCGGAGGGCACCGCCACTTCGCGCCCCTTGGCTGCCATGGACTCCAGCACCATATTCACCACCTAGAAGGAAGCCTGGATGAGCTCCAACTGCAACCTCCGCGAAATCCAGGGCTCTGGACGCCAGTTTCCCCACCCACGCAGTCGCTGCGCGAGCAGGGGAGCAAGGTGCGGCGATGACGCACCCGCTTCCTACAACGCCCACGCCGGCCTCAAAGTTGATTCTCCCACGGAGAGAGATAGCTTTGTAGTCGCCCTGACGCCCTAGCAGGCTCGCCGCGCGAGCCGGCTCGATGAAGGTGGCCTTGACGCCATTTGTTGCGGGAGTTGTTGCTAAGCGTGCCTGCCTTGGCTCTGGATGAATGGGAGTGGGAATAGCACCGTGCAGCCCGCACAGCCATAGAGCAAGCAAGGAGGAAGCACTAGGGGTAGTAGAGGGCTTTATTGAGATACTCGCCTCGTCGATTTGGAGGAGACTTCCGGCGGCCACCATGACCTCTAGAAGCCCGCTCACCACTAAGACGACAAAGGTGAGGAGGACGAAGGTCCTCAGAACACCCATCCGGGTCACTTTATTCCACTAGGAAAACTCTACAAGAGGAGAGAAGGGGAAGAGAGACGGAGGCCGGCCCGCCTGCCCTTATCGCCGGCGAGGACGCCGGAGAAGAGGAACGGGGCCGGCGGCGGAGCCACTGGGGGCGTTCACTCACAAGGAGGCTCTCGGAAGCAGGACCGCACGTTGAATGGGACGTCAGCGCCTTCAGAGATGGGATAGTCAGGGAGAGATCTCCATCTTCCCTGCTGCCATCGCCATTGTAAATTCCCTCTCCGGTGAGCTGCACTTCGATTTCTTGCATCTCAATCACCGGCCATGTACTAATCGAATTCTTGATGTTCAGTTGTGCAGCTTCACGTTATAGAAAATCCTTCCTCCGTAGCTCCTCTGCTCCACTGTGATTCTCTGTTGCTTGATCGTCGCTGTTTCAGCGACATCCACGAGACCCTAGTGAGCTTCAGTATAGAAATCTAGTTATGTGTTCCACTGTAGCAACGATGAGACTTCGGTTTGGTGCTGCTTTTGCCACCGCCTTGAGCTGCTGCTACATTGTTTTACTGCTACTACTCTATGCCGTAGCTGCATGCTTTTGCATACCTGAAACTAAAGTATGGCTAAAACGCTCTCGCCTGTCCCGCGTTTTTCAAAGCACAGATAAAGTGAACCAGCCTACTCACGGGGTAATACCTGCGTGAGAAGGTCTTCTTCCTTAAGCGCAAAGTCACGGGGGCTGTTGGGCCACCGCAAGCCGAGTTTTTTTTTCTTTTTTTTTTTGATAAGGAAGGCCTCACTTCCATGTATTCCTGAAGCCACTTGACTTTATGTGCAAAAAAAAGAAAAAGAAAAAAAAGAAGCCACTTGACCTAGCTGAAGACGCGCCGTGGTGTCCAGCCGTCTGTGGCGACGAGCTGGTTATTGACTTGTTGCTATTGCACACTACATGTTACTTTGGCCTAATCAAAGTGTAGTCGCGTCGTGAGTCGCTGCCAGCGAGCGAGTGTTGCGGCAGCCGCAAGACTCTGTTTCAGTATACTGGTTTGCACCGCTGGACACAAATTCAGACAACTAAAATCTGAGCTCTCGTTAAGTCAGTACTCCAAGTCTCCAAGCCGTAAATCACGCACCAAGTTTTGATATAGTTGATGCACAAGCTGTTAGCCAGAGTAACAACTTTTAGTAGTAATAATATATGTTTTAAGAAAATAATAAATGGTCACATGAGTTTCACGTAATAGCAGTACTCTGTATACTCGTCGGTGTCCATCTCTTTCAATAGTATGAAGATTAGAAAGACACTACGAGATATGTTTGTGAGTTCTCAGAACCTTTTTGTCATGGAACAATTTCTAAATAAACTGGATATAAGAAACCCTGTTGTTTTCTATTCTTTAGAGTAAATGACAATTTAATTTAATTATCTCTTTCATATCTTTTTCTACAATTTCCACCTTGGACGAGACGTATTGCATAATTCATGTAAATTCATCATCTATGCTTATTTTATTCGAGTGCTTATTTGGATTTTATTCGAATTAACGTGTAGACAAGGCGAACTACGAAGAGTACACTGAAGAACAAGGGCCAACTGAGCATGACCCCTGCCAGCAAGAGTTTCTCAACAAGGCATTTCTAACATAAAATATTGGCAAAAGAAAATTTATTAAGTTGCATTATTTAAGAAATTATTATGTATATGTTATGTTTAAATTTCTCGTGGGAATGGGATTTGTCCATAGGATAGTCAATGCTTGTAGGTATGATGTATGTCAGTCATCAGCAAGTTTAGGCCGTGAAAATATATTGGGGATGAAATTTTGTCTCATGTGTGGTTATTATGAGGAGACCTCCTATGGACAACTGTAGCCTATTACCTAGTTGATATTATTCTTGCCTTCTAGAAGTTCGGGATGTGGGTATGGGTGGTTCATGGCTATGAATCCATCCAGAGGGGCCTCGATTACTACGGTGTTGGACCCAAGTCTGCCCATACAACGATTAGTACCCTCTGGAGGACTATCCTCATGGGTACTTGGTTCAAATAACAAAGGAGGGGTTAATACTTTTTGAGGAAGGCAAGAATAGTGGTCAATTAGCGAAGTAGCTATATATGATACCTACGTGCACCCTTCGAGAGTCCATGGTGCCGACGGGTACCACAAGGGCCACTCATAACTCGTGGGTAACATGTACAAACTTTGTAGAGTAATAATCCATTCGAATAGTCGTGCTCAGGGTCACAAGCACCTTAATGATTAAACATTGTTTAAGTAATTTTGGAGGTCTCGGGTCTTAAATTCGCATGAATGAGTCGTGAGTCAACTGAATGGTTTAGTTGGAGAATGTCGTCCATACCCATGTGGTGACGGATAATATATGACCTCAAGATGGGTAATATATCACCTCAAGAATGTCAGACATATGGCATTGACTATGATGAAACGTTTGTACCAGTGGCAAAGATGAGTAAAGTGAGAACTTTAGTTTCTTGTGCGTTGAATTTTGAATGGCCCCTTGCATCAATTGGACGTCAAGAATGCTTTCTTGCATGGTGATCTTCAAGAGGAAGTGTACATGGAGATTCCACCTGGTTTGTCTCACCTTGGGGCAATTGGGATATAGTTGGCCACCGTGCCGTGCCGGCATGGCACTGCGCCGTGCCGCGGCGTGCCTGTCCGTGCTATGGGCCAGGCCTTCGGCCCATGACACGGCACATGGGCCGTTTACCCATGCCGTGCAGCCCATGGGCCACGGCCATTTTCATCGTGCCATGCCGGCCCATGGCACGTCAACATTCTAAACATCAAACACTTCACCAGAAATTCACAAGTGACAATCTGACAACATTAACATTACAAAATCACCAGATTCAACATTACAGAATCAGAATGAGAGACAAATTTTATGAAAATGATTAATTGATTATCAAAAGGAGCTGTTGTGCAATGTTGCCTCATTAAAAACCTTTCTAGGTAAAACTCACCCTTGTGAGAAACCCTAGAAAGAAAAAAAGTACAACCAACTCAAAAGTTTCACAAGTCTTAGTTCATCTATCCTATTACAATAGCCAACATCAGTGGCAAGTTGTTCAAGTCATCAAGTGGCAAGGCAAAGTTTAAACATGAAAGTTCTATCCTATTACAGACTTCTCCAGATGTTCATCTTCATGTTCAATTCATCCACCACTCGAGTCTTGTAGCACCAAAAGATGGAGAAATGCCTGCAAAATTAGGAATTAGAATCAAATACATGAAGATGAAATGAACATGAAGATGAACATGAAGGACTGAATGAAATGAACATGAAGATGAATTGATACTTTACCTTCTCCAGATGTTCATCTTCATCATGCTTCACCTTCACCCAGCGCTAGGAGCTGCAGTTGCAATACTGCCGCTGCCGCTACCTTCACCTTCATCTAGGTACAAGTTGTCGAACAACTCTTCCAGGTCCGTGTCCTCAGGTGCATGCTGTTCCTTTCTTGCTGCTTGTCCTAGTCTTTCATGCAGGTGAGCATCTCCACATGCTCAGGCAACAAGCACCGTCGCTGGTCTTTGAGTATCCTAGCAGTACAACTGAAACAAGACTCGGAAGACACAGTAGATACATGAATAGACATGATATCGCGAACCATTATCGATAAGATAGGATATGTTAGCTTATGGTCACGCCACCACAATAGTATGTCAAAGGACTCCCCCCAATCCTTGACAAGATCACTGTCCAAGTATGCTGACAGCTCATTAACACCACCAGATGGAGAAGATGAAGCAGGGGAACAGCCAGAGGATGCACCAGGACCAACATAGAACTTTCCCCATGCCTGCTTCCTTTTACCAGGACCAGCATGAGGCATAGGAGGCCTTTCAGACCTAGCTGCACTAAATTTCTGTTCATACTTGGCAAACAATCTAGTCATTTCATCTTTCACATCACCATAGTAAACACTATAAGATGTTCCAGTTTGTTCAGCAAGTAATTCAAGCACATTAGAGAAGCCTTTCAGCTTAGCTCTAGGATCCAGAATGAATGCATAAGAATACAACAGTGGAATTTTCTCTCAATACTTAAGGAACTTAAGTTTCATTGGAATTGCAATACTTCTAAAGCCCTGATCATTTTCAGCATTATGCAAATGCTCAGCAAAGTCAAGGATATGATGCATCATAAGTGGAGCAGTAGGATAGTAAACACCAAACAATGTAACCGTTGCCTCATAAAACAGTTCAAGGAACTTCATTATCTGTTCAGCAGCATACCAATGCTAGGGAGTCAACAATGCCTCACCATAATTTGACTCAAACCACACAGAAAATACTTCTTTATATGGCAGCAAATGTTTAAGTATCAAATAGATGGAATTCCACCTAACATCCATATCCAAGCCAAACTTTCTAGGTCTAATACCCCGAGCAGTACAATAATTTTTAAACAATGCAATTATTTGATTAGAGGAATTCAAAAAGTTTATTGCAGTCCTGAAATTTTCAAGATAAGGATTGAACCTCTTTAAGCCAGACTTAACAATCAGATTAATAATATGGTATGCACAGCGCTGATGCACAAGCAAGTACTTAACTTTGAGAGGATCATCACGAGTAGGAGCAGGATAAGAGCCCAGGTAACCAAAAAAAGACAGGTTACAAGATATCAAAAGCCTTAGAATTAGCTGAAGCATTATCAAGAGACACAACAAAGACCTTATCAATCAAACTAAACTCCTCAACCACAGATGCTATTTTTTCAGCAATGTTTTCACCATTATATGATGCCTCAATCAGCCTAAAACCAATAACCTTTTTATGCAACTCCCAATCAGCCCCAACATAATGAGCAACAACAGAAATGTAATCCTCCTTAGCATTATCAGACCAGATATCAGAAGTTAAAGACACAGATGAACAAGCAGGCAGCAAAGAATGCATAAGCAAAGCACGCTATTTAGCAAACAACTTATGCATGTCTCTAGTAGTGGTCTGCCTAGAAATCTTCTGGAATCTAGGATTATGAGCATTCTTAATGTAATCTTCCCAGACCTGTGTGTCACCAACGCCTAATGGAAGATCCATCCTAGCAATCAATCGGCACAGTTCATTACGAGCATGAGCAGCATCATAAACCCAGTTATACAACCCATCAGCATTCATAGCAAGCCTAGACTGGACCCTATGATCAGCAGCCTGTTTTTTCCTACAAGCTATCATGTGCCTGTTCAAGGATCCAGTGCCAATCGAAGCTCTAGCAGCAAATTTCTTATCACAACGTTTACAGATGGCATGTGTTCTCACCTCATTCTCGTCAAAGATCGACACGAAATCCTCCCAACAAGCAGAAGTGCGCTTACCAGATGAGGTACCATTTGTGTCCTCGGAGCCGTCCACCTGACCGTCGCCGCCGGTGTCGACTTCGATCGGTAGGGAGGCGTCCCCGAGATCGACACCGAACAACGCAGCTGTGCCTTCGCGGATGTCGTCGGTTCTCGATCTCCATCTCCTCCACGGGCTCGGGGTGCTCGCCGTTGGCACGGTGGTTGTACTCATCCGCAACCACTGGCATCGTCACCGCGGCCACAGGAGGGTGGGGAGGCTGGTTTCGGCCCCTAACTGTAGCTCCAGCACCGTCCCTCGACGGTAGGTAGGGGCGCTTTGTCGCTGACGGCCTTGCCATCGCGCCTCCAGAGGAGGAGGACGCAGCGTCAGGCACCAACCTACGAAGATGATGAAGAACACAAGAAGAAGAGCATTAGAAGATGAAGAAGATGAAGAAGATGCAGAGAAGATGAAGAAGATGCTAGGGTTAGGGTTTCGACACTCATCTACGCCACCGGAGCCCAGTGCCGGAGAAGAGGCCAGGGAGGCAGCATCCAAGCAGAGAATGATGAGACAAGCACCGTTAGACCAATGACGAGTGGCGGCGGAAGAATAGACAGCTCAACAACTCACATGGTACACTGGAGGAGGAGGAGGCTAGGAGGGAAGGGAAAGGAGGTAGGAGAGGGAGAAGGAGTGGCCGACGAGGTGTCGAGGTCACCGGAGCAGGGCCGGCGAGCTCAAGGCGAATGGCGGCGGCAGATCGGATCAGATCGAGTTCGAGAGCGAGAGCGAGGTGGCTGCGGCTGCCGGCTGCGGCGCTGCGCGGTGGGGGGGAAATGAATTAGGGTTAGGGATTGGGGGGCTGCGGTGGTGGGCTTTGGGCTGGGCCAAAAGAGCCGTTGGCGGCTTGGCGCGGTGGCGGCCGTGCCGTGCTCGTGCTGTGTCATGGGCCAGGCTGGCGGCCCATGCACTGCACTGGCCTTTGTGTCGTGCCGCCCATGGGCCGTGCCGACGGCCCATGGGCCGTCTGGAAATCTATAAATTGGGAAGGTGTGCAAATTGGAAAGCTCCTTGTATGGTCTCAAACAATCTCTACGAGCATGGATTGACAGATTTAAGCGTGCACTGTGTGGTATGGGATACAAGCAGTGCAATGGAGATCATACAGTCTTCTATAGACATTCAAGGTGCCAGATTTTGGTGTTGGCTGTGTATGTGGATGATATTATCATTACTGGTGATGATGAAAGCGAGATCATACAACTCAAGGAAAACCTAAGTAAGGAATTTGAGGCCAAGGACCTTGGGCAACTCAGGTACTTTCTTGGTATTGAGATTGCACGGAATCCAAAAAAGGTATTGTTCTTTCATAAAGAAAGTATGTTGTGGACTTGTTAAGTCAGACATGCATGCTTGGATGTCGACCAATATCAACACCGATTGATCTAAATCACAAGTTGTGTGCTGAGTCAGGTAATCCAATAAATAAAGAAAGATACCAAAGGCTTGTTGGGCGCCTTATGTATTTGTGCAATATGAGGCCTGACATATCCTACGCAATATGTGTTGTGAGCTGATATATGCATGACCCAAGAAGTGGTCATTTGGATGCTGTTTACCGAATCCTAAGATATTTGAAGAATAGTCTAGGAAAGGGACTCTTGTTTAAGAGTCACGGTCACCTAAATGTGGAAGGCTATTGCGATGCTGATTGAGCAAGTTGTCTTGATGGTAGGATATCAACCTCATGCTATTGCATATTTGTTGGGGGACTTAGTGTCATGGAGGAGTAAGAATCAATCACTAGTATCACATTCAACTGCTGAAGCTGAATATAGAGCTATGTCTCAGGGACTGAGTGAAATATTATGGGTAATTTTTTTTATCAGAGTTAAATGTCCTAAGAAAAGGCCCCATGAGAGTTTGGTGTGATAACAAGTTTGCAATCAATATTGCAACTAATCCAGTTCAACATGATAGAACCAAGCACGTGGAGATAGATCGCTTTTTCATCAGGGAGAAAGATGATGGAACATTGGAGTTAAGTCATGTAAACTCAAGTGGTCAAATAGCTGATTGTTTAACGAAAGACTTAGGAGTAAGCCACACAGAAGGTACAAGCTGAGGCACAATATGTGGGAATACCTGTCTCACAGCGTACAAAGGATGCGTCAAACACACTAAGTAGACAAAATCCAGCAGCGTGAGATGCAAAATGCGTGAGAGAAGCCACTTGAATCCAAGGCGATCAAACCTTAGGAACAGTGTGTAGAGCTCTCTGAAAAGCAGGCAAGTGAGGCTGGGAAAGAGAATGTACTACAGAAAAGCCATTGCAGCGGTAATCAGAGTCAAAAGAGAATGCGGCAAAAACTGAAACTAACCAGCCACGAGCTTCAAGCCTGAAGACAGGTATGGACGGCAAACAACAGTACTGGAAGAAGGTTGAAAATCCAAAACAGCATGTAGACAGCAGCGCTGCCCAGGGCTCATCGAAAGCGCCTGAAAAGCGGCAAAACGGAGTTTATGGCTCTGCAAGCGTAGTTCCAGAAGCTGACGAGGAACAACACGAAACTTGGTTCTCTCAAGATCAGTTCCAAGACAGCAGAGGCTGGTGACTATTGGCTCGATGTTGGTTTGGGTTGACAGTTCTGACTTCTGAGGTCTAGTGGCTAGAGGGGAGCTTTAGTTTCTGTTTCCCAATTTCTCCTTCTGAGTTGATCTTTGGTCCCAGGTTTTTAGTTTCTCTCTCTCTTTTGGTAGAAAATGTCAGTCTTATTGGTTGGTGGTTTCCTGCTTCAGCATGGCATCAAAACAGGGGGGGGGGACAGGGGGAAAGATGAATAGTTAGATTCTAGTTTTTTTTTGTTTTTGAGAAATGTTAGATTTTAGTTTCCTGGTGGAGGAAAGGTACTTTTGCAGCACTATGCTAATGGTGGTTCCTTTTGGAAAAGAAATGAGACAACATAAGGCGTGTTGTTTTTCAATCACATTAAAAGTAAAGAAAAGGAGAAGGATCTGAGCGTTCCGGAGTGACGGTGTGTGATTTCTTCCTTGCTCAATCTCCCCTGTTTGTTTTGCTTGTGCTGTGGCAGGTGTGGTACTATATGGTTCTTACGGGCGTTGCCCGGAAATCAGATCGGCCATGCTTCGTAGGCTGGATATCGAGCCAACCGTAGTTTTTTTTCGAGCTTTTTTAGAAATTGGTATAATCTTATTCATCATTATTTCCTGCATTGTTTAAGACCCAACTTCACGACGAGCCTAACGAGCCGAAGTTGAAAGTCGTTCCAAATCAAATCATTTTAATTTTAAAAGATAAATGAGTCTAATCGAAACACTTTTATACTGAGCCATCGAGCCAGCTTAACCAGCTTTTTGTCCAAGCCTCGTGCTTCGTGCTCTGTGAGATCTCATAGAGTGGGGGTTTGTTTTTCTTCGCAACATTGAACTCCGATGTGACCTTCTAACACTGTCAAGTTGGATGGGACTTGAGCGCCGACTGATTGGTGAGTGGTTGCGTTGCGACGATGCTGGGCATTCAAGGCGGACGCTGATCTTTCCCGATTTCGGACACGTCCAAAGGACCTCCCTGCACATGCCCTGGTGGCGCTGTTGGGTGCTAGGCGCGCCTCACCCCACGCGACGTCGACGCGCCTTCGCGCTGCGGTTGGGGACCTTCCTCCTCCCGACGACCCGACGGCACGAGCTGGCTGTCGATCGTCGGCGGGTTGCTTTCCAGCTTCTGCTTCTGCCGGGGCGTCGTCAGTGTTGTGTTGGTCACGAACGAGCATCTTTACTTGTGGCCACCCCTCTTCCTCTTCGTGCGTCACCCTTGCACTCGACATCTCTCGCTTTCCTGCCTGCCTGCGTGCGGTCGCCATGCCCGGACAACGGGACAAGGAAGAGAATGCATTTGCGTCCAAGGAGGCCACGGCAAATGCAAACCTGCCTTCCAGTCATCAGCATGCTCGATATGATACTATCACTCGGCGTTGCGAAACGGCACACGTTCGTCAATCGTGGGGCTCACTCTTGTTATTTATCTTTGCTATACATGGAGCTTCCTGTACTCCTACATCAGTAGAGTGGAGTCGACTGATCGATCGGTATCCTGCGCCATTAATAAGTGGTGCGCGGCCAGGCTTTTCTCCGGGGAGGCGGGTGGTGGCCCTGCCCGTGGCCGCGCCCCGGCACCTACCTGATGATGCCGTCCCGCCCGCGCCGTCGGTCCCCGAGGCAGCGAGCGAAACCGATGCGCCGTCGCCGTTCCGCCCTCGCGTCCCGCGCACACCGCGCCTCCCATCCCACCTTTATTATCACAAAAATCATCATCATCAGCCCTCACCACCCACCAAACCACCCTTGACTCCAAGCATAGAGAAATAGGGAGGGTCCTGATCGATTCATAAACACGCGCGTTAATGTATCGCCTTTCTCCGCTTGCGGTGTGCGTGTTGATGTATCGCCCTTTTCCCCCACCATTATCTTGCTCCGTCGGTTCGTGCGACATCTCGTCATCTCCCGACAACGAGGAGATGCTACTCTACTTTGGGCGAGGCTGATGAGGCCACAGCTCAACTGCTGCCTGCCAGCCGGCCTATCTATACATACGAGTACGCAGGCAGGTCTGGTCAGGTACACAGTGAGTCACTCACGCCCCTGCATTGCACGCGAGGAGAGGCAGAGCCGAGACACACTACTGCTGCGTTTATATGCTTGCTTCTTGGGCATCCGCCGGGCGTGAGGAGCACACGATAGAGAGGAAAAGGATCGGAAGCGGAAGGAGATCTATCTAGTCTAACGTAGAGCGAGGATGACCAGCGGTGGTGCAGCAGGCGCCGCGGCCACGGGAGGCAAGGGCGCCGCCGTCCCGCTGCGGCTGCACCACTACCTCGTGATGGCGGGGGTGGCGGCCGCGGTCGTCCTCGCCTGCCTCAGGTACGCGCCGGACGCCGCGGGGTACGGGTTCCTGGCCGTGGCGCCGCCGGTGGAAGCCGCCGCGGTCGCTGTCGCCGCTCATGCTGGTGCCGGCCGGGACGATCCTCCTCCGGCGCGCCCGTCGTCGTCGTCGGTGATCATCTTCAACTTCGGGGACTCCAACTCCGACACGGGCGGCATGGCGGCGGTCAACGGGATGAACCTGAACCTGCCCGAGGGACGCACCTTCTTCCGCAGACCCACCGGGAGGCTCTCCGACGGCCGCCTCGTCATCGACTTCATCTGTGAGTTCTGACTTCCTTCGCCACCCTCATCCTGACCTTTTATTTCACGATCGCTTGCTGATACGATGCGTGCTTTCCCGCGCTTGGAATTCAACTTTAAGCAACACAGTAAAACTTCTTTTTTTTTCCTTCAATTTTTTCTCTCTGCCAATCAGATTCCATGCAGGTAGACTCAAAACTGAAACATACTAAGGGCGTCCCCAACAAGGGGCGACGTAGCTAGCTAGATCTAACATGGAGGCAAGAGAAATTGAAAAAACGTTCTCGCTAGAGATTCCGTCGTCGCTAGTATCGCATACAAAACGAGACGACGTGAACAGAAATCTCCCATCCGTGCCCAGTATCCAGGTGAGAGAGAATAGCGGGTACAAACATCAAGTAATAAAAAATGTTTAGTTATAGGGCCCACACAATGACATGGCTTGTAAATCGTTGGCTGCCGGCTATTCCCGTTAAGGACGCCCTAACACTGTTCGATCTGGTAGGCCGCTACGCTAGCTACCTCCTACTTGTGGTTTGTGCACATAAAAAAGGTGACTGCTATCTTCTACTCTCTCTGTTCCTAAATGTTTGTCTCTAGAAAACCGTGTTTTCCTCACAGACACATTTTTCGGACGACACACATTAAGAGACGGAGTAGTAAAAATTATCATATAGAGTAAGTACGTAGAAAGAGATCAAATAAAACGCTAAAAAGAAACAAATGGCTTTTTGGGATGGAAGTGGAGGAAAGGTGCTAACGTGTCAAGCATCGCCGTAATGGGATCACGAAAAAAGATTTATGTCGACCCAAAGGTACATCTCTGGACAGCAGTCCAAGTGCCCCCAGCACACCTGTGAGGCAAAATCCCACTGCAAATTATTGTTGCAGCGATCAATCACTGACCACAGGGCACAAGCCCAGAGATCCATACTGCGATGAAGCCGTCGGTGTTGAAAACCTTCTGTGACGACACAGGCGTCGGTGATCTGAGGCGTTCTTCTTGACTTAGGGTGTGTTTATTTCCCATGCAAACCTAAAATATTTTATCTTTCACTCATCACATCAAATCTTTGGACGTATGTATGGAACATTAAATGTAGATAAAAAAGATAACTAATTGCATAGTTTGTCTGTAAATATCGAGACGAATCTTTTAAGCCTAGTTAGTCTATGATCGGACAAATTTTACCAAATAACAACAAAAGGTGCTACAGTAATTTTTCATGTACTTTTCACCAACTGAACACACCATTAGTGTTGCCCTCTCATTTAAGTACATCTTAGATCTTAGGACCATGTTCTTTTTTAGATGAATTTTTTACCATGTTAATTTATTTGGAGGGATCTGTTTGTTGGAGCTGATATATATGGATGGGTTTCGCATGCATCGCCTGCAGGTGAGAGCCTGCACACGCCTCACCTGAGCCCATACCTCAAGGCGCTGGGCGCGGATTTCAGCAACGGCGTCAACTTCGCCATCGGCGGCTCCACGGCGACGCCGGGGGGTTCTCCCTTCTCGCTGGACGTGCAGCTCCATCAGTGGCTCTACTTCAGGGCCAGGTCCATGGAAATGATCAACCTAGGTCTGTCGACTGTCAACCATGTGAAGTGAACAAACCCCGTGATGGCAACCTAATTATATGTCTCAGTTATTAAAACTAGCTACTAGTAGGAGAAGCTTGTTAATAACTTGGTGGTGTGACACTGACACCGGTCGATGTTTATGTGATGCAGGGCAGAGGCCACCGATCGATCGCGAAGGATTCAGAAAGGCCATCTACACCATCGACATCGGGCAGAATGACGTCTCTGCTTACATGCACCTGCCTTACGATCAAGTGCTTGCCAAGATCCCCGGCTTTGTTGCTCAGATCAAGTACACCATCGAGGTAATTAATAAATATAAATACCTTCTTTTTTTTCTCTTCTCTAATTAATACTATAATAATAGAAAAGGAATGAATTGCTATGGTATGATTCTAGTTTGGACACTTCTTCTGAAGAAGGAAAGACCTGAACAAAAAGGGGAAAAAACCAATCATCAATTGTTTGATTACTGGACTTTTTTTGTTTGCTTGGCATTTGCTTGCAAATATAGGAGTAATTGACACCACACCTCCTTGATATGACACATGCATTACATAGACGCTGTACTCGCACGGGGCCCGCAAGTTCTGGATCCACGGCACCGGCGCGCTGGGCTGCCTGCCGCAGAAGCTGGCCTTCCCGCGGGACGACGACACCGACCTCGACGCCCACGGCTGCCTCAACACCTACAACGCCGCCGCCAAGCGCTTCAACGCGCTGCTCAGCGACGCCTGCGCCCAGCTCCGGCGACGGATGGTGGACGCCGCGCTCGTCTTCGTCGACATGTACACCATCAAGTACGACCTGGTGGCAAACCACACAGTGCACGGTAAACTCATCACTCGTATATTATTAGCCAATGCCCAATGCAATTATGCAGCCTGAAAAAGGGAAATCGATCGCTTCTGATGAACTTCTGAACTTGTTGCATCATGCAGGGATTGAGAAACCCCTGATGGCGTGCTGCGGCTACGGCGGGCCGCCGTACAACTACAACCACTTCAAGGCGTGCATGTCGGCGGAGATGCAGCTGTGCGACGTGGGCACGCGCTTCATCAGCTGGGACGGCGTGCACTTCACCGAGGCCGCCAACGCCATCGTCGCCGCCAAGGTGCTCACCGGCGACTACTCCACGCCCAGGGTCACCATCGCCAGACTCGTCAACTCCACGCTGCCCAACGACGACTAGCTGCCTGGCGAGAGGATTGATCGATCCATATCCATAGAAATCTAGCTCGTTATAGATTCGTAATGTCGGCCAAGATGACGCAGCGAGCGAACTCGTGAAGAGCTGGTTCACCGCTCCCATCAGGACCGAGTTGGAACGAGGAATTCCATGGCACCGAGTGACAAAATTGATTTCATTATTGACTATAGATCGTACTAGCAAAAAGAAGAAACGGCTGGATCAACCGAGTGCTTTCGTGGGGATGCGCCGTCATGTCCGGGATGCGCCATCATGTACGTGACATGCAATGCATATATGTGAGTAACATTTACAATTCCTTTTAGAAAAAAACATTTTCGATACGCTTGGTTTGAGGTAACTGAAAGAAAGTCCCAAATATGCGATGTTCTCAAAATTTAGAGGTAGGAGTTTAGAAATCTTTTGTTTGTTTTGTGAGTGTGGGAGTTTAGGTGGAAAGGAGAATGGGAGTTTAGAGAGTCAACTTCCACTTATCAATTGCCTAGGGGGGTGGCGGTGTGTGAAAAATAGATATATGTCCTCATTATCCATCTTGACATATCATTTCTCACTCAAAACCTCTAAGGTCCCGATTGGAACTGATTAAAGTCGGATTCTCGGTCGCCGAACCACAAGATTCTCCTACTAGTTGAGATAGACTGAGTGAGAGATGAGGACTGAGAACTAAACATTTGGGCCATTAACTTTGGCTTTCGGATGGACTGGTTGAGAGTTCTTGTTGCCTCATTGGGTCGACAACTCAACGTCTTCCCCATGCTTGTTCGATGGGCCCATATTGGCCATATAACAGTATATGTTCGGCCTAGTATTGTTTAAGTTGGGTTAAAAAAACGTTGATTTTTCTTTCTCCTTTTAGATTTAATTAATTTCGTAATATGTTTTGTTTTTTTTTTCTGTTTGTAACTTCTTGTCCTACTATATTATTCAATCATTTTACAAATTTTAAATTCTTATAAGATATTTGTAGCAATTATTGTTCCATGCTTTATTTAAATTTGTGAAAAAAATATTGTTCCACATGAACAAACTCATGTTCTAATTGTGGAAATATTTTTTTGCATGTCTATATTTAAATCCAAGTTAATTTATACTTATATTATTGTTCTAACATTAGCACATGTCCATTATTTTTCGTTTAAGACGTAACTGCATAGCTTAGCTAGGTAGGTTTCTTGTGGTATAACCTACTCAAAAAACTCGGCCCGCGGGCGGGCAGACAGCCCCCGCGACTTTGCGCATAAGTAGAAGACCTTTTCACACAGGCCGATAAACCCCCGAACCCCATGCCCCGCCCTCACACAGAGGTCCGTTACTCCGTGAGTGGGCCGGTCCATTTATCTGTGCTTTAGAAAACGCGGGACAGGCGAGGGGGTTTTTTTTCTGCACAAACTGCACATTACTGTAGCAGTACCGCGGCAGGCAGGAGTCGAACTCCTGACCTCCAGCATCCCACGATGGAGACACTGCTAACCGAGCTGAAGCTCGTCCGCTTGGTATAACCTACTCACTTGGTCCTTGACTTAACATGTATGCTCATATTTGTTTTTGGATTTATTCCATGATTTGTCTACGTCTGTACTACAATTTTGCAAAAAAAGAATCCTTCCCATCGATGAGTTAGCATGAGTTTTTCTAGGTGATATGTTTTTGTTCATCCTATACAAGATTGTTCCACCTGAATAAACTTTTGTTCTACTTTAAAAATTCTTGTTAAACCTCAAGCTACAAACTTTTGTTTAGAAAGTACGATGATTTGTTCTAGGTGCACAAACATTTCTTTGTTCCACTTGAACAAACTTTATGTTAATTTAAACAATCTTTGTGAAATAACCAAAGAAATAGTCTAAAAAGTCACCAAACCAATTATTGGTCATCAAATCTTCAATCCCACCAAATACAATTTAAGGTTCTGTTTGGATTGAAGGAATATCAAAGGAATTTGTAGGAATTGGAAACTAGGGAAAAGAATTTGTAGAAATTGGAAACTAGGGAAAGGAATTTGAAATGTGCATTTGGAACGGAGGAATCGCCTCTCCCTTTCCTCTAGAATCCTATAGCTAGCTAGCGATTTCACAGGAATGAAAAAACCCACTTTGATATGTGGTTTTCTCTTCCTTCGCTGAAGCATGAGGCAAATAGTACTAAGAAGAGGGTAAAGAACAAGCAATTCCTGCGATAGTAAACCTGATCTTTACCATAGGGATAAAGAACAAGCAGTTCGTGTGAGACTAAACCTGATCTGCAGTCCCACATAAAATCAATTTGTTGTGCTCTTGATTCCTCCATTCCAAACACCAATTTATGAAAATTCATGTCTCCTCGGCCACAGACTCATTTGAAAAACTTGGGCACCACTCAGAGTCAAGATTTTTCTTTGGCTCGCCTTCAAGCGCCGACACTGGACCGGGGACCGGAGAAGGAGGCATGGCCTAGAAGGTCAGGAACTTTGCTACCTGTGTGATCAAGGTGAAGAGACAATTCACCACATCCTTGTGTCTTGTCCGGTCACCAGAGAAGTATGGTTCTACGTGCTACATGCCTTTGGCCATCAGCTACCACAAGCAGCGCCTACGACGCTACGCTGGTGGAGGAAATTGCACTCACTATTCCATGGCGAGCAATGTTCTGGCTTTGACTCCCTATTTGCACTCATTTCATGGCTAGTTTGGAAGGAAAGGAATACCAGGTGCTTCCGGGAGGCAGCGACAAGCATCGGCGGCCTCCTGCACCTCATCAAGGCAGAGGCTGTCGCCTGGATCAAAGCAGGTGCAAAGGGACTCAGGGCGCTAGCTGGGGCTTAACATAGCAAGCCAGTAGTTCATTCATAGGAAGTTCTAGCACAAATGTAGCCCGAATGAAAAACTAACGACCCCTTGTAATTTAAACTTTGTATCTTCTAATACAATGATACACACACTCATGCGTATTTGAAAAAAAAATATGCGGTGAATAATTTGAGTGGGATAGTTGATTTTTGGTTTGGAACACAATATAAATTCGCCCACACACATTGCATATCTTAGGTGGTGCTATAAAGGCCGTGCCTGGTTAAATTTCGGCTAGCTCTGATTTCTCTTTTCACTGCAGAAAGGAGACACATTTATCTCTCTTCTCACAATGAGCTAGGAGGCTCGGGGACTATAATAACTAACAAGGAACCGAAAATCATTTGGAGCCGTGACTAACGGGGCATAATATAATTAAGCAACAAATATAGATTGTGGTATTCAGCAGGTCACGTGTATTGTTTGCATAGAACGAAGGTTCATGTGTTGGCACAAGATCAAGATGCATGCATGCCACCAGAGGCAAGATCTCGACATCTCGTGCCCTCGAAGAACTAGTATAGGAGTACAAGGGAGAAAACAGCGCAACCGACAAATTAGAGATTTGTTTGTTCCTTCCCTGGGCAGGTAGGGCAGCCCGGCAGGGTGGTGACCGTGCTGACCAAACCCATGCTTGAACCTCGAGAGGTTACAGGTTACTAGTGAGTAGTGACACTTGTTTCCGACCAACGATCGCAGTATTTTCGATCCACTCATACGAAACAGTTCCAGGTGATGGATGATTGGAAAAAAAAAGAAGGAAAACGCTAGATATTTCTCCTTGCAATAATCTTATGCTTATGTTATGTTATTACATGGAGTAAGGCAGCACCCTCCGTCGCTCCCCACGGCAACGAAAACGACGACGGCACTCACGTTGGCATGATTGCAGTGCGCGTTACTCCCGCCGCAGCCGTGTCGTAAATGGGCAGCTCCATCCGTCCCCTCCCCACCACCGCATACTCAGCATATAGTATGCCACTGCCACTGCCACTGCCAGGCAGCCATGCCGGTGCCGCCACCCCACATGATCCCGATCCCATTCCCAGGCACAGAATCCAGTGCCCGACACAGACACGGAGCAACCACATCTATCTCTTCTCCCGAGCAGCACGTCACGGACAGGGGTCAAGCGCGAGCGGTCGCCAATGTCGGCGGCGGGCGGCAGCCGCGCCTGCTTCTCGCTGCCCGCGGCGGCGGCACCGCTGCTGCTGGCGCTGGCGCTGGCAGCAGCAGCAGTGTCGGCGCTCGCGCTGCCAGCGGCTGCGGCGGCGGCGGCGGCGGCGGCGGCGAGCGGGTTCAGCTGCCGTCCTGGCTCCCGGCCGGTGCTCTTCAACTTCGGGGACTCCAACTCCGACACGGGCGGCATGGCGGCGGCTAAGGGGTGGCACCTCACGCGCCCGGAGGGCCGCGCCTTCTTCCCACGCCCCACCGGCCGGTTCTGCGACGGCCGTCTCACCGTCGACTTCCTCTGTGAGTCCATCCAGTCCGCCGCCACCTTTCCATTTCTGTCCGGATTCCTATCCCCAAAAGAGCAGCACTCTGCAGAGGATTCTGCTCTGTTCTGTTCTTGATCCAGTCTTTACCTTGAACTGATCCATATCTACTGGAAATTTTGTGTCATCATTCATGCGGCTGACAAGTAGTATATATCACAACTCTCGAATACTATACTGTAGTAAATTGCAATCTCTCTAGTGCTTGTGCTTGCACTCTCTGGAGCTTCAGGCACTGCTGACGACGGATGAACCCCATATCTGGCCTGGCCATGACATTTATCAGCAGCCAGCCAGCAAGTGCTTGTGTTGTCCTTGCAATATGCAGATGCGGCGGGGATGGGATGCTGAGACCACATAGGCTCAAAAAAGCACTACAACAACAACATAGCCTTTTGTTCCAACAAGTTGAGATAGGCTAGAGATGAAACCCAAAAGAGACGAGAAACAGGGAGACACATAAAAGGACTTAAAGGGCACAAGACAAAAAGAGGTCACGGTTCAGGCACGTTGATCGCCAATCTCCAAGCGCTCCTGTCTATAGCTAAATCCTTGGAGATATTCCACTCCTTAAGATCTCTCTTAACGGACTCGTCCCAAGTTAGATTAGGTCGACCTCTACCGCTCTTTACATTATCGGCCCGCTTTAGAACTCCACTACGCACCGGCGCCTCAGGAGGTCTCCGTTGGACATGTCCAAACCATCTCAACTGATGTTGAATCAATATCTCCTCAATTGGTGCTACCCCAACCCTATCCCGAATATCGTCGTTCCGGACTCTATTTCTCCTTGTGTGCCCACAACACCAACGCAACATACGCATCTCTGCTACACTCAATTGTTGGACATGTCGCCTTTTTGTAGGCCAACACTCAGCACCGTATAACATCGCCGGACGAATCGCCGTCCTATAGAACTTACCTTTCAGCTTCTGAGACACTCTTTTGTCACAGAGAACGCCAGAAGCTTAACGCCATTTCAACCAGCCGACTGAAATTCTATGCCTAACATCTTCATCAATGTCTCCATCCTTTTGTAGCATCGACCCTAAATACCGAAAAGTATCCTTCTTGGCCACCACTTGCCCATCGAGGCTAACGTCTCCCTCCTCGTGCCTAGTCACGCTAAAATCGCACCTCATGTACTCGGTCTTAGTCCTACTAAGTCTAAACCCTTTCGACTCTAACGTGTGCCTCCATAGTTCTAACTTTCTATTAATCCCCACCCTACTGTCGTCAACTAGCACCACATCATCAGCAAAGAGCATACACCAAGGGATATCACCTTGTATGTCCCTTGTGACCTCATCCATCACCAAAGCAAATAAATAAGGGCTCAAAGCTGACCCCTGATGCAGTCCTATTTTAATTGGAAAGTCACTAGTGTCGCCATCACATGTTCGGACAAACGTCACCACATCCCTGTACATATCCTTGATGAGGGTAACGTACTTAGTTAGGACTTTGTGCTTTTCTAAGGCCCACCACATGACATTTCTCGGTACTTTGTCATATGCCTTCTCGAGGTCAATAAAGACCATGTGCAAGTCCTTCTTCTGCTCCCTATATCTCTCCATCAATTGTCGTAATAAGAAAATCGCCTCCATGGTCGACCTACTAGGCATGAACCCAAACTGATTTTGGGTCACATGTGTCACTCTCCTTAGGCGATGCTCGATAACTCTCTCCCAGAGCTTCATCGTATGGCTTATCAACTTAATCCCACGGTAGTTAGTACAACTTTAAACATCTCCCTTGTTCTTGAAGATATGTACTAATATACTTCTCCTCCATTCTTCAGGCATCTTGTTAGACCGAAAAATAAGGTTAAAAAGCTTAGCTAACCATACTATCGCTCTGGCGCCTAGGTATCTCCACACCTCAATGGGGATACCATCAGGGCCCATTGCTTTACCTCCCTTCATCCTCTTCAAAGCCTCTTCGATCTCTGCCTCCTGAATTCTCCTCACAAAGCGTCTGTTGGTATCGTCAAACGAGTCGTCCAACTCAAGGGCAGAACCCTCATTCTCCCCATTAAATAGCTTGTCGAAGTACTCTCTCCATCTGTCCTTGATCTCCTCATCCTTCACCAGAAGTCGATCTGTCCCATCCTTGATGCATTTTATTTGGTTGATGTCCCTTGTCTTCCTCTCGCGGATTCTAGCCATCTATAAATGTCCTTCTCCCCTTCCTTCGTTCCTAGCCGCTGATAAAGGCCATCATACGCCTGATCTTTTGCTACACTCACAGCTCGCTTTGCAGCCATCTTCGCTATTTTATAGCCCTCGATGTTGGCTACACTCTTGTCATGGTGGAGACGCTTGAAACACTCCTTCTTCTCCCTAATAGCCCTTTGCACCTCGTCATTCCACCACCATGTGTCTTTCGCTTCCCGTTTGCCTCCCCTACTCACGCCAAACACTTCCGAAGCCACCTTCCGGACACATGTTGCCATCTTTAGCCACATGTCATCGGCATCTTCTCCTTCTTCCCAAGGCCCCTCGTCTAGCATCCTCCCCTTAAACGTTTGCGCTGCTTCCCCTCTAAGCTTCCACCACTTCGTTCTCGCAATCTTGGCCCGTTTGTCCCGGTGGACACGTACCCGAAAGCGAAAGTCCGCCACCACAAGCTTATGTTGAGGGACAACACACTCCCCAGGTAACACCTTACAATCAAAGCAAGCACGTCTATCCTCTCTCCTTGCAAGGATAAAGTCGATCTGGCTCGAGTGTTGTCCACTACGAAAGGTTACTAGATGAGATTCCCTTTTCCTAAAGAGGGTGTTCGCTATCAACAAGTCATAGGCCAACGCGAAGTTCAAAACATCCTCCCCCTCTTGATTCCTACTACCATACCCGAACCCCCCGTGCACCCGCTCAAAACCTACATTAGTCGCACCAACATGGCCGTTGAGGTCTCCTCCTATAAAGAGTTTCTCGCTGATAGGTACTAACCATGCTATCAAGATCTTTCCAAAACTGCCTCTTAGTGCCCTCGCTAGGACCTACCTGAGGGGCATAGGCACTGATCACATTCAGAGCCGAATCTCCAACTACAACCTTGACCAAGATAATCCGGTCGCCTTGCCTCCTAACATCAACGACTCCATCCTTAAGGCTTCTATCGATCAAGATGCCTACACCATTCCTACCCGATGTTGTCCCCGTGTACCAAAGTTTGAAGCCAGTATCCTCCACCTCCTTCGCCTTCTGGCCCTTCCATTTAGTCTCCTGAACGCATAGAATATTTACACGCCTTCTAATTGCTGCATCGACTAACTCTCTTAGCTTACCCGTTAGGGACCCTACGTTCCAGCTACCTAGACGAATCCTAGTTGGCTCGGCTAGCTTCCTTACCCTTCGCACCTGTCGAGGAAAGTGCGAAGACCCTTGCTCATTTTTCACTACACCCGAGCGTAGATGTAGCGCGCCACTAAGGTTACGACGGCCCGACCCTTGCTCATTTTTCATCGTACCCGGGTCACGATACGACGCGCCACTAAGGGGATGACGACCCGGTCCTTACCCATTTAACACCACACCCAGGTTCCGATGTAGCACGTCGCTAAGAGGGTTACGCCCCAACGAATCTCTTGTGGGTTTCAAATCCATGAGAGTGGCTGTTTTTTTACTGTTGGTTCGCCAGACCTTAACACACCCTCCTCCTTTACCCGGGCTTAGGACCGGCTATGTTGAGACGACTTAAGAAAGTCTTCCAGTCAACATAGGCGGAGTTAAGAAAAAAGCACTATAAAAAAAACTAATTGTACAGCTTGGTTGTACTTTGCGAGACGAACGTTTTGAACCTAATTAGTCAACGGTTGGACACTATTTACCAAATAAAACTAAACGTGCTACGGTATATTTTTCACCCTGGGCAACTAAACATAGCCATACTCCTACCTTGTGTCCACAGTATCAGGTGTAAATGCTCATGTATGATGTGCTCAAGCTGCTCATGTGTACTACCAACCAGAGTACACTCGCTCAGCTAAGCAACACTGCTAATTAAGATCATTTAGCACGTGAAACACTCTACTCGATAACTCGTATTACTAGCTTGGTTCATGTGTTTAGATCTAAATTTTGGAGTGCCAAAATACACTGTAGCATTTCGTTTGTATTTGGTAATAATTGTCCAACCATTGACTAATTAGGCTCAAAACGTTCGTCTCGCAAAGTACAACCAAACTGTGCAATTAGTTTTTGATTTTATCCACATTTAGTACTTCATACATGTATCACAAGTTTGATGTAACGGAGAATTTTTTTTTTACATAGTACACTTTCCAATAGATCTTCATGGCCGTAGCAGAATCTGCCCCCAGCACCCTTTGTTTCCTTGACACGGGAGGTAGAGAATCTGTCTCTACCCTGTTCTCTCTATCGCCTGCATTAAGAGGGTGTTAGTTCCATAAAAAACTTTACACCTCATCCATCGAACGTTTGGAGACATACATATAACATTAAATATAGATAAAAAATAATTAATTACATAGTTTGTATGTATTTTACGAGACGAATCTTTTAAGCCTAATTAGTACATGATTAGACATTAATTGATATAATTATACATGTGCTACAGTAAAAACTTTACGGCACCTGACTAAACACGCCCTTACACTACAATGCCGGCCGGTTGTTGCTCAGGCCGGTCCGCCGGTGCGCGCGTGATGAGAATTGAAATGCCCAAACTTTGCAAGGATGGGTAGAGATAAATGCTTTTCCATATGCATCAACTCTTTTTCTCTTTTTTTTTTCAAGGAAATGAATCAGCCCCTTTTTTGCAATGAGCATTCAATACTCGTGTGCTTCCCTTTTGAGTGGGGCCGCCTGCATCCATGGACTGGCCGCATTCATTCATTCACACCTTCCGTGCGGCTGCTACACATGATCCCTTAGCCCTTATTTAGTTCCCAATTCCACCTCAAAAATTTACTATGCAAAAAGGAGATTTCCCATCACATCAAAATGTCGGCAAATGCATGGAGTACTAAATGTAGATGAAATAAAAAACTAATTGCACAGTTTTGTTGTACTTTGCGAGACGAACATTTTGAGTCTAATTAATCAATTTTTGGACAATTTTTTACACTAAAAAACAAAAGTTGCTACAGTACCCCTCGACACGGGCACTGTAGCTACAGTGCCCGAATCGGGGCACCGAAGTCGGGAACTGAACACGGCCTTAGGGTGTGTTTAGATGTTGGGTTCAAAAAAATTTTAGGGTGTCACGTTGGATGTTTCGTGAGAGGTCGGAAGGGGTATTCGGATATTAATAAAAAAGTCAATTACATAAGCATAATTAATCTGTCATTAGCACATGTTTACTGTAGCACACATTGTTAAATCATGGATTAATTAGGCTTAAAAATTCGTCTCGCAAATTTATCACAATCTATGTAATTAGTTATTTTTTCGTCTACATTTAATACTCCATATATGTGTCCAAATATCCGATGTGATGGGGTGAAAAAATTTTAGGGGAGAACTAAACACCCCCTTAGCTGCACTCGCTGTACCACCCATTTTGACTTTGAGATTATCTTTTCTTTTCTTTTTGTTTGTTTTAAAAAGGAGAGTATAGAAAGTGATCATTTAATTTAATATATCAATATCTCGATAAATATATAGAGTTGTATGGTTATAATTGTTATGATAATAGTTTCATAACAATGTGATGTACATATTACATTTTCCACCTTGCTGTGGAGGGCTTAGCATGCACATCTCGAGAAAGGTGATATGAAATATACTACCAGTTTAAGTCCTTTTTTCTCAGAGAAAATAAAAAGGTAGTATTACTTTCAAGAAACTTCATTTTCTTTAAGCCAATCTGAGCACTAGTTTTGGCATGCATGGATCGTCAAGCCTTGCCAAATGTGAATCGAGACAGGTTCACATTGTAATCTGCGCAAGTTGTTCTTCTATACTACTTATTTAAGTAATCAGAGAATTCAAATCCCAAATAGCTTATTTTATTTTGTATAGCTCTGTTCTTCACATTGTAATTTGATCATGTGTCTCTTTCATGTACATGCGAATTACTAATTGATGCTACAAATGGTTGTTATCCTGCTAAAATTTAGTTGGGTCCTAATTACATCCAGGTGAAAGCTTGAACATCAGCTATTTGAGCCCATTTCTGAAGGCATTGGGTTCCAATTACAGCAACGGTGCAAATTTTGCCATTGCTGGTGCAGCAACACTACCACGAGATGTTCCATTTGCGTTGCACATACAAGTCCAGGAGTTCTTGTACTTCAGGGATAGATCCTTGGAACTCATCGATCAAGGTTTGTTGAACTCTGATAATGCCTTCTCCCATCAATCAATATAATTCTTCAAAAAAATAAAATCAATCAGTACAAATGAACCGAAGATGAGAACCATTTACTTGTACAATTGAGTGAGAGATCTACCTGAACAGTTGACTGTAAATTTACTGCCTTCCGTATTTGTTAAATGCAGGTCAAAGTGGTCCAATTGATGCACAAGGATTCCAAAATGCTCTATATATGATAGACATAGGGCAGAATGATGTAAACGCTCTTCTGTCCAACTTGCCATATGATCAAGTTATTGCCAAGTTTCCACCAATTCTTGCTGAGATTAAGGATGCTGTCCAGGTAAAGCTTCTATTTTTTTTTCTTGACAATTACTTTCTTTTTGGATACCACAAGCAGCAATCCTCATTGCACATGCTTTTCTGATGATGAATGAACAAACTTGCTACATATATAGAAGAGATGATGTTATTAGTAATTTCTTACCTGCTTAGCTTACGAGTTTATACCAAAGAATAGCTGTGCACCACTAATCTCTGTATCCTTTTTTCCCCCCCTCAAACCCCAGACTCTATATAGCAATGGTAGCCGAAACTTTTGGATACATGGGACGGGGGCTCTTGGTTGCCTGCCACAGAAGCTTGCCATACCAAGGAAAAACGACAGTGATCTTGATCAGTATGGCTGTCTCAAGACCTATAACAGAGCTGCAGTTGCGTTCAACACAGCGCTGGGCAGTCTTTGCGATGAGCTGAGCGCGCAGATGAAAGATGCAACGATTGTATATACGGATCTGTTCCCCATCAAGTATGATCTTGTTGCCAACCACACTAAATATGGTGAGCAAACAAAACACGTTAGTTTCCAAACATATCGTATATAAGCCACACAGAATCAGACCATCCAGAAGGGGATTCCCCTTGCTCACTCGTTAACATTTCTGCTCTTCATTCAGGTTTTGACAAGCCGCTGATGACATGCTGTGGGTATGGAGGACCTCCCTACAATTATGATTTCAACAAGGGTTGCCAGTCTAAGGATGTGACGGCCTGCGATGACGGCTCAAAGTTCGTCAGCTGGGATGGCGTGCACCTAACAGAGGCGGCCAATGCAGTCGTGGCCAAAGCGATACTGAGCTCACAATACTCCAAGCCCAATCTCAAGTTTGATCAGTTGTGCAGAGTCTGATACTTGTTCATACATGATACTGTGCCTTTTAGTTTAGGCAAATTTACTGAACAGAAATTGGCACTTCAAAGTCTAAATGGGTGGATCCGCTTCTGATAAAATAATTACTTCGTTTACCCATTAGAGGATGTGACCGAAAATGCAATTTGGTTTCCCCAGCAACGAGTCAACTGTTTGACCCACCCATCATTGATCTGTCAGCCATAGCCCATAACTTTAATAAAACTTCAAATGTTGTAGGCCACATGTCCCTTCAAACTACATGTCCTATCCGATATATCTTTTATCAAAGAGTGAAATGCAGCATAGATTTTTAAACTTTTCCGGTATTCTCGTTAGGTTCATGAACTCTCAAACTGATCAATTTTCTCATTTGAGTTCTTCATACAAGCATTTCTGGGAGTGCTTATTCTCTTTGAAATTACATAAGTTCCCTCTCATAGTACTTACTCTATTTGAAATTATAGGTCAATTTAGCTATGTCCTAAGTCATTTTTTCTACTTTTAATTTTTAGAAAAATATTTTGATATCAATAAGTTCAAATAAATACAGGACCCACACATATTTCATAAAAAAAGTTGACAAAACTAATTTGATGTCATATATTTTAATTTATTTTTTTTTGTAAAATTGATTAAAACTAAAGAAAATTAACTTAGAACGAAGATAAATAAAGTAACCTAAAATTTGGAACGAGGAGTATATGTGAGGAAAAAGTCCACATTATCTCCCTCAACTTTTGTGAAAGTCTATTTTTCTTCCCTGAACTCTAAAATCGGGTAAACCACCTCTCTGAACTTTAAAAACGTTCGTTTTACCTCTCTGACCGGTTATAAGCGGTTTTGTCTTTTTCTTTTTTTATTTATTTCAGCTGAATCTTTAAAAAATCATAGTAAATCACAAAAAACCATAAAATAAAAAATCTAATTTTATTGGACTCCACATGAGTAGATCTACATAGTGAACATACAATATGGTAGGCTTAATACAAAGTTTTTATTGTAGCTTTAGATCTATGCTTTTCTGTAATTAATTCATAACTGCAGTTTATGTGATCCAATTGTGGTGAAATTTTTACGGTGGGCTAATTTTTGTATGCTTGAACTGTAATAAAAATTTCATACTCATTGGATCATGTATAAATTAGTTATAGATTTAAAAATACTTTTTAACAACCATACACCTAAATAAATCTATAACTAAGTTATATATATGATGTCATGATCCAATGAGTATGCAATCAAGCATAAAAATTAGTCCATCATAAAAATTTCACCACAATTGACTATAGAAACTGCAGCTATGAATTAATTATAGAAAAACATAGATCTAAAGATACAACAAAAAAAATTATACTAAAGCATACCATATTATATATTTACTGTACAGATCTACTCACGTGGAGTCCAACAAAATTAGATTTTTTATTTTATAATTTTTCTATGATTTACTATAATTTTTAAAAAATTCAGCCGAAATAAAAAAAGAAAAAAAAGACAAAACCGCCTTTGAAAACCGCTTATAACCGGTCAGATAAATTGAGTGGTTTTAAAAGCTCAGGGAGGTGGTTTACCCGATTTTAGAGTTTAGGGAAAAAATAGACTTTCACACAAGTTGAGGGAGACAACGTGGACTTTTTCCTCTGCCTATCTATCCATCCCGGACTCGCGGTGATGCCGCCGCCGCGAGCTGACAAACAGATGCTGCCCTATGCGACACGAACCATCAACGCCGTGATCCACGAGGCTGCGCATCAGTGGTGACAGTGAAGGTCTAACCCAGTGAGGTGAGCACAGGCAGCAGGCGTGCTGCGCCGAGCAGCGAAGGAAAACGGCCTCGCCAGTAGTGCATATATTCGCTGTCTTTTTGTCAGATTCAAGCAGAAGTGAGCAGATACTATTTTCTATTTGTTCAATTAATGGTTAATTTAGTCATGCGACCAATTGGTTAATTTAGCGGTGCGACATTTTGTTGCTTCATTGCTCTGTACTTTTATTTTTCAATTGCTTCATTCATTAACTGTCTTATTACTCCATATTCTGCAAACTAATGAAAACCCTATAGTTATATAGAAACAACCTATATTTCTAACTTCTTTTGTAGCAAAAAGCAACAAAAATAGTCCTGCTTTTAGCTTTGCTTTCATTTGCACTCTTTTACATGATAAGATCCACCACAATTTATATAAGGGGGTGTTTGGTTTGAGGAGTTAAAGTTTAACAAACACTGTAGCACTTTCGTCTTATTTGACAAAAAGTTTTCAATTTGGGACTAATTAGGCTTAATAGATTCGTCTCGTAAATTACTCCTAATCCGTGCCGACATGCATACAATTAGTCTACATTTAGTACTCCATGCATTTGAGGGAACATTGATGTGATGAGAGTTAAACTTTAACAAAACCAAACCAAACACGTCCTAAGTGGGACGTACATGGCCAATGTGGTTTTACGGATGACGGTTATCTGTCATTTTTACTGATGAAGATGTCACTACTAAATCAAGTAAGTCCAGTCTGGCGCACAGGAGGCCGGAATGGGGCGTTGCCGTGGCAGTCTGGCGGAGCGAAGGTGCAGCATGCTGGTGATGGATCTGGAGTGGTGCAGGCGTTCTAGCGCATTGAGGCGAAGAGGAAGGAGCTCACGTGTCTGACAACGTGGTGCCCGCGTATTGTGTGTTTAGGGCCTGTTTGGTTTGTTTGTTAAAGTTTAACAAACACTGTAGTACTTTCGTCTTATTTGAAAAAAAGTTTTCAATTTTGAACTAATTAGGCTTAACAGATTCGTATCGTAAATTACTCCTAATCTGTGTCGACATGCATGCAATTAGTCTACATTTAGTACTCCATACATTTGCCGCAACATTGATATGATGGGAGTTAAACTTTAATACGTTGTAACCAAACGGGGCCTTATAAGAATCGAAGAAGAAAAAGATAGACTTGGACTAACACATGGAACCATCTTAAATAGCTTCTGTATGTTACGTGTGTTTAATGAATTAGATTGGATACATGTATTAATAAGGAGCTGATGCATGAGCCCTATTTTAATTAAGCTAGCAAGTCGTAACTATGATTTACCATAATATTTTTCTCACCAACTGTGTGTCTCTCGGTGATATTTTTCCACTAATAAATGTCATATTAGTGAGGCAAATATTTTTTGCCACAAATATCTTGTTAAATAGTGGCAAAACAATGTTTCACCACTCGATTTGCCACTCAAGATGCTTTCTGTGGTGAATTAATATTTTGTCTCTAATAACCAACATAAGAGTGACAAAAACTAGTTTTTTCACAGATAGTTTGGCAAGTAGTGGCAAATTTAAATTTCGCTATAATATTTTCTCACTAATTGTGTGTCATGTGGTGATAATTTATTTTGCCACTAATAAACGTCATATCAGTGGTGTAAATATTCTTTTGCCACAGATATCATGTTAAACAGTGGCAAAATAATGTTTCACCACTTGATTTGCCACTAAAGATGTTTTCTGTGGTGAATTAGGGAGTGTTTAGATCCCAAATCTTTACATTCCAAAACTTTTGGCTGTAAACTTTACATCCCAAATCTTTACAGGTAGGTGTTTAGATGGTTGCCAAAATTTTTGGGCTGTTGCAAACAAGACTGATTTGCCCCCATTTAATGCTTGATTTGGTTCATTAAATGACCTCCATGCATATGCTTGCATGCTGCATGCCCGCTGCATGCATGCTGCATAAATCGTTTGAATCAAACAATTTATTCAAATGCAAATGGTTGTCAAACATGTCCTCAAACAATCCAAAACAGTAGTACATGTCCTCAGCAATTAAAAAAAATTACATGTCCTCAACCATACACATTTGTCAAGATCTATTCAACAGCCCGAGCACAATGGACTCACGAAATGCATTCATCTGTGCACATTCTTCTCTACTAGGCGCAGGAACACACAGAGGCTGATTGGTCGAGGCTTCAGGAGGCATATAGTTCTCATCATGGTCACAAGGATCAAAGTCTCTATCAAGTATTCCACTCATCCTGATGAAGTTATGCAGAGCACAACAAGCAACTATGATATGGCTTTGTGTTTCAGGTGGATAACTTGGGGATGTGGTTCAATATGCGCCACTTCATCTTCAAAACTCCAAAGACCCTTTCGATGACATTTCTAAGAGATGAATGTGCATAGTTGAATACCTCTTTTTTTACCTTGTGGTTCTGCAGCGTTTTGATACTATGGAAGATGGTACTTGGTTCCCTTGTAAGGCGCAAGATAACCGGGATGGTTTGGGTAGCCGGAGTCTACCAGGTAATACTTCCCTACACCAGCAAGTACCTGTAAGTGTCAAGTGCTTCAATTAGAAATCTCATATGTAATAGCAGCTATGTGTGTACCTGTAGGTGGATGAGGAAAGACTTGGTTGTATGTTGTCATTGCACAATCGAACACTCTTATGTCATGTACAGAACCAGGCCATTCAGCAAGTACAAATGTAAAAATCATGTCAAAGTCACAAGAAGCCATCATATTCTGGGTTGTCATGCCCTTGCGACACAAGTGCTGAACAAACTTGTCATTGGGCACGACCACAAGAATGTGAGTGCCATCTATTGCCCCTACACAATCCTTGAAGAAGGGATAGAACCTAGGGTTCCTCAGTCTGGGATGCATAGTTCTGAATTGTGGGTTCTGAGGTTTAATGATGTCTTCTGCAAGCTTAAGCACACACTTCAACACTTTGTAAAACATGTTGTGAATTGTGCCTAGTGATCTCTCAAATCTGTCCTCAGCTTGCCTAACAGACCGTGGAGCTCCAACCATCCAAAGGAACATTCCTAAAGCCTCAACCGAGCTAGACTTGGGACTAGAGCTCAGGCCATATTTTTGTACCAACAGATCATGCAGCCGATAGAAAACAGTTGGGCTCATTCTAAACATCTTGTAGTAGGCATTCCTATGTCCTAGTTTCCTCTCTACCCATTTCAAACCACTCATGGCTGGTTGCCTATACTCAGACCTAGTGCAGTACTTATCAACATGCATAGCATACTCATACGTACCATAGATGAATCCACTTGCATCATCCTCAAGGAACATGTTGAAAAAATCCTCCTCAAATTGATCTTCACCATTATCAGCCTCATTCACCTCGGCAACAGATTGAACATCCTCCTGTTCAAAAAATGCAAACAACTCAGTTGTGAATCCCAGGAAGAAATAGGTTCATGCAGCACTACCTGAACTGACAAATGCCCACAACTCACATTCACACACCACACATATAATTCAAGTTCATCAACCCTTACTACAATTAAGTTGTTCAAACCACAGACATCATAGACGTAGTTCAAATAATAGACATAGTTCAAATAACAACAACAGACATAGTTCAAACACCAACAATGCTACATGATGTTCAAATGCATGGATAAGAGGGTCTAGTTGTTGACCCCGGCCTAGTGCTTAATGATGGCCATCCTTTCTTCTAGCTTGGATCCAATGAAGAAGTTTATCACTAGTTCAGATAGGATGATCTTGAGCACACCAAGCCACAGTAGTGGGGTGTCCTCGGTTGCACCACACTCTCTAGCCAACTGTTGGACCTGAGAGATCTTCCTTTCCATGGCTGTTTCCATGTCCAGGATTGCTTTCTGCCTCTTGTCCCAAATGGTCTGCATCATGGCATTCCTGTTCTCCTGAATTATGTTGAAGTCCTTCATGTTGTTGTCCATGGCCCTAACTGCAGGGCTCCTTGACTTCTTGTTGGGACTAGATCCTGTGCTGCGTGTGCTGCTGGCCCTCTTGCTCCCAATGCTGAGTGGGGTGAGCTGGTCGTCTTCCTCCTAGCTTCCTCTTCTCCTTCGTCAGTAGTGTTGTACTCACTAGGGCATCTTTGTCCAGGAATAAATGAGGTGGAGCCGTCAACTGCTACTCCTAGGAACATGCAGTCCAATTCTGGATGTTTTTGCAAAACGTGATGAACATCAAAGAAGTAGATAGGTCATGTTACAAAGTGTACAGATAAGCCATACTAAACGTGATGAACATCAAAGAAGTAGATAGGTTATGTACCTTGGTGTTTTCTTTCCACCACTCATCAGAAGCTAGAACATATCCATCTACTCTACGGCCCAAGCCGTGGCTTTGCGGAGTTTCTGTATGAATCCCCATGGGACCTTCAACTGCCTAACTCTATTGCCAAACTGCTCATTATCATGAACCAATCCTATCGCAGCATAGTACCTATCTATGACATCCTTCCAACCATGCTTGCTCATCAGACCCCTCACGCAGTGTCCATTGTCAATTTGGTTATAGTAAAACTCACAAAACTTGCCGGTATTTTCATGATTCCAAATTGCCCTGTCATTCCTATCCTATATGATGCATAACAACACAAGCAATTGCAGTAAACAAGCAGTTCATTTGCACAAACAATTACACAAGCACATCAGCAGAAACATGCATCATGTATGAAACTAGAAATGTGTAAATGAGAATCATAATGTACCAAGACTTGAGGGGGGGATCTCATCGTTTGTTGTGAAGTTGTCTGCGGACACAGCTGACGACGCGCCGCGAAGACGTGCACCACGTCCCCGGGATCCGCCGGACGCCCCGGATGCAGAACCATGCTGACAAGATAGGGGAGGGACACGACCGCCACCAACGAACGCAGAGACACAGCGAGCCGGGGGTCCTCCACTGCTGCGAGGCACGCACAAGCTGAGGGTACCTCTACCACTATGGGAAGGCACGTGTACGGGAGGAGGACCATGACTGCTCCCGATTCCGCCGTCTTGAGGCCCGGAACGAAGGATGCCCTCATAGGCATGGATGCCGGGCCACCCTTCATTGGCGTTGAGGTCCGGCGCCTCCATCCCTAGCCGGTTAGGGATGGGGCTGCTTGAAGCCGGGAAGCGGTACACCACGTGGGCAAAGGCGTTGTCCGCCTGAATGCGGAAAAGGCCAGCGGCTGGGTCAGGAAGTCCCTGGTGTGGCCGCCGTCACCATAGACGTCCTCGTCGTCATAGCCACCGCCGTTGCCGTACCCATCGTTGTTGTAGCCGTCGTCGTGGTAGCCATCGCCGTTGTTGCCGTCGCCGTCATAGCCGTCCATAGCCGACGGCGGGAGAAGGAGGTGGATCTGGATGAGGATGAGCTGGATACCGTGGAGGAGGGGGTGGATTTGTGCGGCGGGGGACATAGCGGTGGTGTGGGAGAGAGCCGCGGCAGGGGAGAGAGGGAGCGTGAGCGGCTGAGCTAGGGTTCGGGAGTGCGGCTAGGGTGAGCGAATAGATAAGGCATGGGTGGGGTGGGTGCGGTGCGAGGGTATACGGCGTCCAGCACGGGCCCCAACGCAAGTTTACAAGGTTTTGGGCCTCCAGGGTCCCAAATTCCAAATCTTTACAGGCCTAACTTTACAGGCCCGTGTTTAGATCCATTCTTCAAAAAAGTGGCCAAAACTAAAAAACTTTTGGAATTTTGGGAGCAACTAAACAGGCCCTTAATACTTTATCACTAAGAGCATCTCCAAGAGTATCCTATTTTTTTCCTCCTAAAAACACGTAGTTTTGTAACTCCTAAAAAGTATTGGCAGAAAAAAGAAGGTCATCTCTAAGAGTTTCTAATAATTCACTCCTAAAACATAGAAGATAATTTTATATCAGGAATCCTATACTCTTTCTAAATTATCGTAACCACTTTTATATATTCTTTCTCTCTCATACATTTGCATCAGGAACCCTTTTCTACTTCTTATTCTTTCCCATACCCTTCCACCTTTACATTGACCGATACGCACGGGATCCGCACGGCCGCTACCACGCGCAAAGATACACGTGATGAGGGAGGATTTACCAAGTGCGTAAATTTTAGGAGCATGGATTAGGAGTTATTGGAGAGATGTTTTTTTCATCTTGCTAAAATTTAAGAATTGGGAAGGGAAATAGGGTACTCTTGTAGATGCTCTAATAACCAACACAATAGTGATGAAAACTAGTTTTGTCACAAATAGTATGAGCATTAGTGGCAAAGATAAATTTCACCACATCCTTTTATCACTAATGCTCCGTCTTTCTGTAGTGATGGTGGATCAAAAAATGTATCGGTCTATGATTGGAAGCCTACTCTATGTGACCACATCAAGACCGGATGTGATGTTTAGTGTATGCATGTGTGCTAGATTTCTAGCCTCACCAAGAGAGAGTCACTTGAAGGCAACTAAGAGAATATTGAGGTACTTGAAGCATACACAAAATGTTGGATTGTGGTATCCCAAAGGAGCTAGATTTGAGTTGATTGGATATTCGGACTCCGATTATGCGCGATGCAAAGTTGAGAGAAAGAGCATATCAGGCACATGTCAACTATTGAGAAGATCACTTGTGTCTTGGTCATCAAAGAAGCAAAATAGTGTAGCACTTTCAACCGCCGAAGTGGAGTACATTTCGGCCGGTAGTTATTGTGCTCAATTACTTTGGATGAAGGTTACTTTGAATGATTTTGGAATCAAGTTCAAACAAGTGCCATTGCTATGTGACAATGAGAGTGTCATGAAGCTCACCAACAATCCCATTCAACATACAAGAACAAAGCACATAGATGTCCGCCATCATTTCATAAGAGATTATCAACAAAAAAGGGACATTTGCATTGAGAGTGCTGGCACCGATGATCAGCTTGCCGATATCTTCACCAAGCCACTTGATGAGAAGAGGTTTTGTAAGCTAAGAAATGAATTGAACATACTTGACTTCTCAAATATGTGTTGATGCACCCCCATTATATGACATACCTCTCCTTCGAACAAAGCAAGGTAAAGTTGATTGACATGTCATCCATCCATTGCTGAGGACTCGTTTAGTGCATCTAGTCATTCCTATCATGTCTTAGGCTTATTCATGAAAATCAAATGAATTTGATGCTTGTATTGTATCACTATTGCTTGTATGCTTGAAATGATCTAGTAGTAGCATATGACATGTTTGTGGGCTTGTGAACCTAGTGTTTGATCTAGAAAATGAGCTATAAGTGTTTAACTCAACATGGTGCATAATAATCTTTATTTGGAGGTGTGAAGAAGCTTGCCCTTGGATCAAACCGAGTTAAATATCTTTTGCAAGTGATCTAGATTGAACCAAATTGGAAAAATGATCCTCACTTCACATGGTTTCACCCCAACCTTTCTAAAATTTAAACTCACCTTTTGTGCTAATTGTTGACAAAGGGGGAGAGAATTCACAAAGATAGTAAGATAGGGGGAGCAAACAAATGAAATAATATTGTAAGGAGATCAATTAAAATTTGAAGCACACAAGTAAGGGAAGCAAGCTCATAAACTTGTATGTTGCATTTGAATGTGCATTACATATGTTTGCTTGCATGGCACAAGTTCTTAAATTCCCTATCCATGCTTGTGTGGTGTATGCTATATTATAGAAAATGATTGATGAAATGAAAACTAGAATGCATAGGGTGATAGTTAGATGTGCCTTGCATGTTTTATAAGTGGTGCTAGAGCCTTGCTTATAATGTTAATCTCACGAGGTATCTAGTGTTTATGTTTTGCAAGAACTATCTAACTAACCATGATGCTAAGGATGGTGTTCAAATGGCAACTCCGATTGGTATCACGCTTCAAAGGTCCATTCTTTACACCTTAGCATCATTTGGTAGCTATTACTCTCCCAAACTTCCAATCCATGTATATGTGCAAGCTTTCAAATCCAAACTCTTAGCACATATATAGGGAGAGCTAATACTACCAATTTAGGTTGATGATACTTATCCATAATCTTTACACATAGTAATATGCTTAGGCAAGCAACATGAATCCAAAAAGATTTTATTAAATATCTTTGTAAATAGGTTGTCATCAATTGCCAAAAAGGGGAAGATTGAAAGCCCTAGTTTGATTTTGGATAATTGATAAAACCTAGGACTAACCTTTGATCTAAGTGTGTGAATTAGATAGGGTGGTCCAATCCAAGTGATGGAGCAAGTTAGAGGTCCATGGTGATAAAGGTGGACATGAAAGGAAGATGATCAAGCTCCAACTTGGAAAAGAAGAAAGAGAAAAACAAAACCAATGTGATCAAGGCAAAGGTATAAGATAGGTTTTATTTTTGGTGATCAAGACACTATAGAGAGTGTGATCACGTTTAGGATCATGAGCCATACTATAAAGAGGGGAAATCTTTGGCTAAGCGGTTATCGAGTGTCACTAGGTGACATTGTTCTTGCATATACATTTAGGAATCTAGTGTGCTAACTTTGACACTTGTAAAATGCTTTGAAAAATGCTAACACATGTGCATACAAGTTCTACACTTTGTGGTTAGCAAGTCAGAAGCAAGGGCGAAGTGGTTGCAGACTTAGAAAAAGAAAAGGAGGAGTTGCATTGTGACCAGACGCTGACGTCGGTCTGACTGGACGTTGGACCCTGAGTCCGGTCAATTATAGTGCTAGCGCGGTGGCTGGCCAAGAGTGGAGAAGAATGACTAGACGCTGGCCCTAGCTTGATCGGTGCATTTGGTCACTTGTTGAAGGCGGCGCGATGGCGCGATCGAACGCACCAAGGCTGCGTCAGGTGGTGTGTGACGTACGCTGACGTCAGTTTGGTTGGCGCCCGTGAAGGAGCAGTACACTGATCAAACGCATGGGCGCATCAGGTCCTCTATGATGGATGCATCCGGTCAATTATTTTGTGCTCTGGAACCTCTCTATAAACAACTGGACTCTGCTTGATGGGGCGTCAGGTCACTTCAGCAGTGCGTCTGGTCCTAAGTGAAGTGTTCGCGTGATAAGGAATTAGCCGTTAGAGATGAACAGGCGACATTCAAAGCAAGGACACGTGGCGACGGATCTACGACCAGACGCTGGCGCGGGCGCGTCCGGTCAGCTCGTAGAATTCCCCTCCTTGATCCTAATGACTATATTTGTTTGGGGAGGTCTATAAATAGTGTTTGGCCAGCTTGGGGATGTCTCTCTTAGCACTTTGACATACTTTACATCCTTGTGAGCCTGGGCAAATACTTCTCTCTCATCTCCATCAATGATTCATCATCATAGTGAGATTGGGGTGATTCTAAGTGCATTTGCTTGAGTGATTGCATCTAGTGGCACTTGGGGATCATTGTGGCTGCAGATTTCTTATTACTCTTGGTGGTTGCCGCCACCTAGACAGCTTGGAGCAGCGGAGAAGCTTTGGCATGTGTTGAGGATTGTTCGTGGCCGACTCCGGTGGTTGTGAGAGGTCTTGTACCTTCCCCGATGGAGAGCTAAAAGGTAACTCTGATTGCTGGTGTCATTGAGTTACCTTACTTGTGGATAGGTTCTTGCAGTGTCCAATTGTGTGGACAAGGCTCGTGCAACACCTCTTAGCCACCGAACCACCAAGTATTGGTCGACACAACAGGGACTAGCGTGCCGACAAGCACATGAACCTTGGGAGAAAAATTACTTGTCACTTGCCCATTGGTATTCTCCCGGTGATTGATTGGTATTCATCTTGTGATTGGTTCTTTTCTCGACGTGATGGTATAATCACCTTGCTCACTCCATTACTTTCCTGTGAACTAGTTGTAGCAAGATTTTTAGTGTACGTAGAATTGAGAGCTTGCATTGTAGTTTAAGTTCATCTAGTGGAGCTCTTTACTGTAGCAAGTTTGAGAGCTCTTATTGAGTAGCAACATAACTTCTTGTATGCATAGTGATCATAGCAACTAGAATTGTTGGATAGGTGGCTTACTACCCTTGTAGAGCTAGAGCAAGTTTATATTTTGCCATTTGTCATACTAATCAAATTGCTCTAGTGATCTTGTAGATTTTTAAATAGGCTATTCACCCTCTCTAGCCATATTAGGACCTTTCAGCGAGCGGTTGACTGCTGCCTTGCAGGTGGCAGTTGTTCAGACTTGACAGTGGACCTTGGGAGAGGACCTAGCAGACACAGGTGTAAATGCGAACAGATGGTTGATATGCGTTTATGTGTGTCGATTATGTTAAGTGATTGTTAGAAGGTGATCAAGTTTGGTTGAGTTTATAGATTAACCATGGCATAATTATAGTGTTTGTGCAACATGTCTCTTGGCTTATGACGTGCAGGTGCGGAACATAAAAACAATCAATGGCTATGGAGAAGGTCAAGTCGGGTCGTGTCGTGCGGAGCATGGAAGGACGGGTGAGAGGTTAGACCAAGGGACCAAGGGTCAGAAGACTGACTATGGGTGGCTGACACTTGGGGACATCGACAAGCAAGTGCATGTTTGGAGGAGTAGACCCTGTTGACCAAGTCAAGACGGCGGTTGATGATGTCAAGCGGAGGCGCGGAGGACTTGATGATCGAACGGTCAAGGACGGATGGTGACACATGTCAAGATCTTGGATGAGGCGTAGCAGATACATTTCTTTAGCTGGGTTTGGTGGTTTGGGCCTCAAAACCACCAACGAATGGTTTGCCGGGTTTGGGTCTCAAAACCTAGGATGGAGTTTGAGGTGGCATATGGTGTCATCGGGGAGTTCGCATTGAGGCGAAGTTATCTCGTGAAGGGCTCGTGGCCGTTGGATGCACATATTTCTACTTAGACCATTTTGCCCCTGAGTTAGGTGATTCAACCAAAATATCTAAAGAAAGTTTGAGATTGTGTAATAGCTCTATAAATAAGAGGGGGCTGCCCAAACAAGTTATCTCTTCTAGTGCTTTTGATTAGGTCTCTAGATAGTTTCTAGTTCTTGTTTTTCTAACATCTAAGAGAGATCCACAGATAAAGTGAGTGACTCCATTATCTGTGTAATACTATCCTCTTGGCAAAGGGCCTAACCTTGTGAACTTGTTCCAGATGGAAATAAAGCAATTGTTACTCTAAATCTTTGTCTCACGGTCTTTGGTTTTGAATTGATTTGGTTTTTCCACTTCTCGAACCCCTCTCCTTGAGTTTTGGTGATTTCTTTGGATCTAATGTTTTGAGAGCGATTAGGATGGATGAATACATGTTAGGACCCCTGAGGAACATGTCTACCAACCAGATTTGGTAGTTTTCTCACAAGCATAAAGTTTGGGGATTTTGATGAAAGTTAAGAAAACCCTGACCGTGCGGGGTTTATCAAATTATGGATACATGGCATATGCATGCGTTTGTAGAGTTTAGAAACTTCTTTGCTGAAGCGCCTCTAGAGGGTGATGACCGGTGTCTATTGGTGTGGTCTAACGAGTACTTAGAAAGAAACTTGAAGCATGGAAAACATGAGGATACATTTGACGGGAAGACTCAGACTCCAGCAAAGGAAGAGTTTGTGGGAGGAGATGATGCGGAGGCAACATATCTAAAGGAAAGGGAAATGATAGGAAGACTAAAGAGCTAGGTGCAGGAGTGGAATTGGTTGTCGTACTGAAAATGTCTGATGATTTGAACCAGACAGGGGTTTCTGCAGATGAAAAACCGGATACATTTGAGGGTAAGATGTAGACTCCAGTAATGGAAGAGTTGTGGTAAGAGATGGAGCTATCTAAAGAAAAGGAAAACAGTGGGAAGACTGTAACACCCTAGGTGTTACGCAAAAGCTAAAACTTGTCATGTCATCATAAAGCATAATGCATCATGTTGGTAGCTAATCATGTGTTGCACTCACTAAAAATAATGTTATTTTATATCTAAGTTATGCATATGTGATGATTTGTGTTATAACTCAAAAATCTTTTAAAGGCTCTTTGTGACCTTCTATTTTAGAATGACATTTAAATTACTTGAGATTTTGCCCTCACAAGTTTGAAGTGTACATTGTGTGTTTCATGCTACTGATAAATGTGGGGCATGAATCAAGTCCAACCCATTAAAATTTGGATCTCAAGTTTGAATTTGAAACTTGATTTCAATACTTGATCATTTGGGTCAAGCATTGAGATTGAGATTTAGGTCAAATTTGAGAATAATTATTAAAATGAATTTTTGAAATAATTTGATTCAAGTCATGGTGCCATTTGTGAAATCTAAATGTGAGATCAAGATGGTGTCATGATTTGTTTGGGTGTGATCACTAATTAATTCCCAACTAATTAATAATAGTATTTAAGTTAATTACTTTGAAAAACCCTAGTTCTTGGATCCATGTTTCAAATAGTGAAACATGATGTTTCATTCTCCTTAATCTAATTCTTCTTCTATCTCCCATTCTGTTGAGTTTCATCTCTTTTTGTCTTAATGAAAGTTGGAGTACTGATCATGAGGATCATTTTCTCTTCTTGGAGCTTTTCCAAATTTGGTCAAATTCTTGATCAATTTGAAAAGGGGAGCTGTTGTTCTTACTTTGAAACATTGAAACATGTTGCAATGTTCCACGCCCTACCCCTCTCTGTTTCCCCCTCTGTTCCCGATGCCTCCTCCTGCTTGCCGCCCGCCGTTCTTGTCTCCACCGATTGGCCACGCTCAGACACATAGCAGCAGCTTGGCCGCATCACAAGCACGAGCTGGCCGCCTAGGAGTCGCTCGGCTTCATCTTCAAATGCCCGAGTCGGTCACCTCCTCCTTTTCCCATTCGCCATCACCGCCATAGAGAGGAGCTCATCGGAGAAATTCACCCCCTTTGCTCCAACACTTTTCAATTTGCTTCGCCACCATGCCCGCCACCACCTTGCACCCCGATTGAGCCAACCCGCATAAACTCCCTGGTCGCCTGAGCCGCCCGCAGATGCCTTCATTCCCGGCGACGTTCGTAGCGCCACCGTGAGCGCCTTACCGTGGCTAGGCCACCACCGTGTCTCTCTGTTCAATCGGTTGCGTGTTTGCAGCTCCTCTTATCACCTTGATGCTCATCGCCCCTTTGGATTTCATAGTGAAGGACTAGATGCGCCAGAACGGAGCTTGGTCATCAGAGTTCACCACTGGAGCCGCCATCTGTGACGCCAACGCCACTCTGTCACGTCCTGGTGTCGATCAGTCGCTGCTTCATAGCCTAGGTGAGCTCTTGAGTGCGATAGTACCTTTAGGTTAGTCTCTACCGAGTTGTTGAGCTCAGAACGCCACCATGCCGGTGAGCGGTCGCTTGCCGAGCCACCATGAACGAGGAGAAGCAAGCTCCACGCTCGAATTCGCCCGATTAACTCCTCGGTGGATACGCGGAGTAGTGAGGAACGTGTAGAGCTTGACGTCGTCACTGGAGAGGCCGACTATCACCGGAGCCGCCACATCGGAGGAGTCCCGATCCATCGACATCGTCGTTGTGTTCAACATCGTCAACCATCGGAGCTATGGAGGGTACCAGTAGGTTTGGGATAGCGAGGAGAGTCCATTGGGGGAGGTCCCAATGTCAGCGAGCTCACCGGCGATGAGTTGTGCTCGGTCGGAGCGCTGCCGTGCCATGGTCGGCACGAAGCAGAGAGAGGGAGCGAGCGGGTGGGCCGCTTGTCTCTTGGGCTTGGCCGAGAAAGAGAGAGAGGAGAGCGGGCCACCTGTTTCTGTTGGGCCGGGCCAAGAGGATGAAAGAAAGAGAACGTTTTCTTCTTTTCTATTTTCTGAAAACCTATTAAATGTTGAACTTTGTAAAATTTGTAACTAAATAAATAAGACTGATAAAATTATGAAAATAATTGTGTGAGCTGTTTATGATATGCTTAATCTGGTAAAAATATGAAGTAGTGAAAAACAGTAAGTTTGGTATGTTTAAAAATTACATGTTTTAATTAAGAAATGCAACTTCCATGATTTTTTATAGTTTAAAGTATAACTCCAAAATTCATGAAAATTTATGAGTAAGTTTAACCTGCTGTTTTGGATCCACACAAAAAGTTTGGTACTGTTTGGAGATAAAATGATTTGATCACTTAAATAGACCTCTTTTATGGATTAATAAAATATGAAAAATGCTTTCCATGAAATCTCAAATTGATGATATGTGTTTTTGGGTTGATTGTAGACCATGGAACATGTTTACCCTTGCTGTTCCTGGCATCATTATTGAATGGTTAAGCGATATCTTGCACCATGTTACATTATGATGTTTAAATGAAATAAACACCTTTTAATCATGAAATGTTGAATATTGCTTTATGAAGTAAATAACTTGTTAATTAGTGAAGAAAAGCTGTACTCAAGTAGATAACTTGTTAAATCACCTTAGTGCCTGTTTTATGTGCCATGTTAAGCATCATCATTGAAGCATGCATCTGTATTTAACGTATAGTGAACGAGTGTGGAGAGCCGCTAGTTGAGTAGACCTCTGAGGCGGGTTATCACTCAGAGGTAGTTGGGTTTGAGAGTGGAGCTGATCTTGACACAGCTGACCACCCCGACACTGCAGGCAAGCCCCGGAGCATAAACCATTCCTTGTGTTTTATAAAATGTTTATCACATGAAGTCCTATGAATGTTGTATTTAAGTATGAGGAGTTGAATGATAAACTTTTGATGCATGACTACCTTGTTATCCTTACTCACCCATGGTACTTAAGTTAAAGTAATATTTGCTAAAATGCTTAGCCTTGCTTAGATGATAAATGCTAGTAGTAGGTTTTCTAAGTTAAAGTAAACCTGAAGTATGAGTATGATCTTGATTTTAAATTGAGACTGTGCGGAATCTTGGCTTGCGCCCAGTTTGTGTCTGGACATAGTGATCCCGCCTGTGTCGATCAAGGACTGATCGTTGTAGAGCTGTCTGTGATCGTGACTTGTAGTACTGGCCACATACTCCGGTAAGCCCAACACCTGGGCTATTCCTTTACGGGAAACGATAACCGCGCACTGGGAGTGGAGAGATGGCGAGAGTATCGTGTACACATTCCTATGAATCCGTCAGGGACGAACGACGTAGAGAAGTGGGTACTGTGCTCTTAGGTAGCGCTGGACCGGTTCCTGTTTTAGAGGATCCGAGTGAAGATTGATGTATGCCGGTGCGGGTCCGGGCCTATTCCTGTATATGTCGTGTGGTAAGGAAATCCCAGCTGGGCCAAACCAATTCGAATCGCCGCAGCTTCTCGGTGAAGAAGACTCGATCAACTGTGCTGCATCGTAGTTAATCCACTAGAACTTTAGCTATGAGATCATGTTGTGATGAGAATAAAGAAGTGCTTGGAATAGATTAGGTGCTAAAGAGATGCTCTTAAATGCTAAATGGAAGCATAAAACTTTAAAAGTAAGGATCAACTCTAGTACAGTTTTCCGCAAAAAGTGTTCTTAATCTTGCTACAGACTCACCTTGATTTCCCTTACCTGCATATCCTTGGAGTCTTTCCCTATCGTCGGTTAAGTCTTGTTGAGTAGCCTCATTACTCAGAATTTGTTAAACCCTTGTTGCAGGTGAACAACACGAGCAGGTAGGCAATAGCCTCTGCTACATGTTGGATCCTGAGGGAGAGTCCCAGCAGTGAGAGTGTTGAAGTGCACCCTTGGGCAGGGTGAAGTTCTTTTGGTGATGTAATATAAGTACCTCTTTTGCTACCCGACTGCCTGTACGGCAAAACTATGGTTTGTAATAATTATGGTTTGTAAGAACTTATTACAGGTTAGTAAACTTATGTATTGTAAGACTTCCGCCGTACTCTGATGTAATAAGTTTGTATATTTGTACAACTATTGTAATCCTGCAATGCTACTGTAATTAATCTGCTCGATAGACGAAATGTGGATGATTCAGGTTTCTCGAGGACACCCGACAGACTATCGAGTTATAGGGCACTCATGTGCTACTACCAGAGGTCTCCAAAGACAATGGTAAGCACATGTGGGCCATATGATTCAGGTGGTTCTGCCACAAAGACTAAAGAGGTGGGTGAAGGAGTGGAAACGATTGACATACGGAAAAAATCTGAGGATTTAAACCAGGCATGGGTTCTTGTGGATGAAAAACCGGATGACCAAAAGCATTCTACTAAAATGACTGCCACGCAGGAAAGTTCCAAGAAGTGGAAATGGTGTCCATGCTACAAACTACCGGGGACTTGAAGCTAAATACGGAAACTCAAATGAGTGCCACACAAGATGTAACGCCCCAGAGTCCAAACGGCTCAGATCCACTCTACACGCTGAATGAACCACACCTACCACCATTCCACTTACGCTTTCATCCTCGCTTCACGTAAAAGGATTAACCCGGGGATGGTGAGATGGACTCTAAAAGCCTTATATGTTGGTCTATCCCACTCTAAACAACCAAGGTGGGACTAAACTCTCCATAATATCTCATAACATTCACATGGGCCACTATGAACCAAATTCTAAATTGGGCCGGGTGTGACATACACCCCCCTCAAAGAACCCGACGTCCTTGTCGGGCCAACATACCCATAATCAGGCAAACGATAGCCAGGAACGTTCCTTCTTAGCACACGCGACCGTGCGCCCAGAGTGCCGGCACATGTGCCACGCCGTACACTCCGCAGAGCCTACACGCGCAATGAACCCCATGTCCAGCCCCTGGCCCGCACGCGCCCGTGGCTGTGAAGGTCGGCTCTGATACCATTTTGTAACGCCCCAGAGTCCAAACGGCTCAGATCCACTCTACACGCTGAATGAACCACACCTACCACCATCTCACTTACGCTTTCGTCCTCGCTTCGCGTAAAAGGATTAACCCGGGGATGGTGAGATGGACTCTAGAAGCCTTATATGTTGGTCTATCCCACTCTAAACAACCAAGGTGGGACTAAACTTTCCACAATATCTCATAACATTCACATGGGCCACTATGAACCAAATTTCAAATTGGACCGGGTGTGACAAAGAACAGTTAAAGGAGCAAAGTTTGGATCCTGAAACAGTTGCTGAGAGGACAAATCGATGGAGCAGAAGAAGAATGCTGAAATAGGCCGTCATGAAAATACAGTGTGGGGGGTTTTTGAGATTCTGGCGCCATGTGCACACGCACCCTAGAGCGATTGGTAAGCTATGGGATCTAGATGAGTCTGAGATTTACTTGGCTCAAATTGGCTCCAAATTCCTGCCAAAGCTCATTAAGAAACTGCTACAGATGTAGAAGATGCATGGGAGCACGTCTCTTTTACTTCCAGTTTCTACGTGCTTTGTTTTGCCATGTTTTCTACCTAAGGAAACTTCTATCTTTTGACTCTTCTTTTTTTCTCCCTGCAGATTGCTACTGTATGGTCATGGTACAAGACAAGCAAGTCAGACCCACGATGCCTCCCTCCCTCCACACGTAGTGTGAGTACATATGCTTTCTCTCCAGTAATCTCAAGTTGCATATTTGTATCTCTCTTGAATTTGATCATTAGATAAGGTGTCTCTATGATAAGAGAAGAAAAGAACAACATTTTCTTGAATCAAATGTGTAGGTCTGTTGCAGTATTCTTATGAAGTTGGTTTCTCTATTTTTTAGTACTTGTGATGTACTGAGTTGCCCCTTATAGTCTAATCTAACTAATACGATTCGCAGGAAGACTTGGTGAGATGCATGGCTGAGGCCAGTGTTTAGTAGAGTAGTTGATTTTAGGAAAATAAGGTTATTTCAGGAGGTTATATTGAGATGCAACTCATCGTTTATTGTGAATTAATCCATCGTTTGAATGATGTGCCAGGTGTGGACTGTGATGCACATCATGCTTACACGACATACATGTTGTAAGATAGTTTTTGCATCCGGATGGATGGTATTGTCATCATTGAAAAGAAGGGATGATGATCAAGTAGCCAGAGATAATACTGGATGAAGTATACGGTTTATTTTTATTTTGCTTCGCATGTGAATATGATGAATTGATCATGGTATATCAAGCAGAATCCTGCACGCGGATGTTAGTTGGATTATTACGTATAGAAGTATTAGTCGCACATCCCAATTTGTCCTTTTCATGCTTCAAAATGGAATGACCTTCGCCATGCCGCCACCATATGCGTTTGTTTGTTGGGCCCTTCATGGTGCAGACACACATTGACGATTGGTGGATTAACAGCGGGCCATTGAGCGTTACCATATCTGATGTGGCATTTTAGACACCAGGTTGTTGAGAAATGAATCATAATGATGGATACTGTGCTCTGAGTGAGCTTCAAATGACAATAGCACAAACAAGACCATAATTGATGTGTCAGTCATAGCCCTTAACTGTTTGACCCATCATTGATCAGTCAGCCATAGCCCTTAACTTTGGTAAAACTTCAAATATTGTGGGTCACATGTCCCTTCAAACTACATGTCCTATCAAAGAGTGAAATGCACCATAGATTTTTAAACTGTCATATTTTTTCGCGATCGGGCCATTCACCCGTATTTCATTGAGGGAAAGTTTCAAAAGACAACATGGAACAGACTCAATGGCGAGTAGCCATCCAGGCTGACCAACGAACCACTTCCCTAGCTACTGGATACACACAAAGTGATTACATGGCGACAAAGTTTTGCGACCAAAACGGATAGACTGCTGAGAGTGTCTTGAGTGGTTGTAATCTAGGCGGCGCGAACGGACCCCAAGGCCCGTTGCTTCCTACCCAGGAACAGGACCTGCATCGCCTCCCTCGTTGACTCGGACTGAGGCATGGTGAAGGCTGTCTGGAATTCAACAAAAGAGGCCTCGTCAGGGAGCTCCGTGTCGACATGGACGCTGAGGCGCTTCGTCATCACCTTGCGGGCTTGTGCTTCCGGCTTGGGTTCCCTGTGTTTGCTCTTCGCTGCAAGCCTTGCGCTCCTCTTCGGGATCAACTCCTCATCGCTGGGCTCCCAAGCCGCTGCCCTGGTCAATCTAGTCTGCTGTAGTTTCAGCATCGACAAGATCACCGGCGGATCCAATGGCTTCTTGAAGGAGGAAATGAAGTCATCAGTCGTCATGGGTTGCGGTGTGGCATCATCACCACGGGTGGCAGCATCAACTCACATCCAGTGGTGGTCGACGGCCGGTAGCGGTTCCACGGAGAGGATCACGCTCGGTCCCGCGGTGAGCTCCTGGGATAGCATGGGTGTAGGCGACGTCTCAGGGGCACGAGCATCGTCCAGCACTGGAACGGCGTTAGCTGAGAAGCAAGCCCCGCCCTGACCGGTCAGTCCCGGCCCAGGCGAGGAAGAGACAGATGCACAGCCTTCCGAGCCCGAGAGACAGATGTCCACCTCCAGCTCCTCCAGCGAAAGCAACCAGGCCGTTGGCCCAATATCACAAGTACCACCGAATAGCAGGTCCGGCCCACCAGCCCACCAGGATGGCCCGCGAAGTATGCAAGTGTTGAGCAGATCCCCATCCGCCTCTAGGGTGGATCCCACGATGCCGCGGCGCGGGGCGCAGGAAGAGCGGGCACGACGTGGGCAGATATCCATGGAGTGGCGAGCGTCGCTGTCGCAGTTCCTGATGCACTGCCGCGGCGTGCACAGCGTGGCTTCGTCCACCATTGGGTTAGCTGCTGCGACCCTGACATAGGATGGTGAGCCCGGGCACATGGCAGCGTAGTCCACCTCCGCATCGAGGGGCTCCTCGACACGCATCTCAGGCGTGGCGTGAACTGCGCTGCCAGCCCCACAACAGGGCATGGCGCCGCGCAGCGACTTGACAGGGCACCTGACACCACCAATTAGGACAGCGTCCCTTGTTTCCCACACCCGAAAAGCAGGCCTGGAACCCCGCCCAAGACGTGGCTCGTTCGGACCGGCGAACCGAGTCATCCGTGGCCACGCACCGCCGCCACCGCCACCGCTGAAGCCTGGATGAAAACCGTTGTAATTGCTATTGTCGCTGTCTTCATTGTCACCGGCGTCGTAGAACTCATCGTCTGAAGAAGGCGGCGGCGTATGCTAGTCCTGAAACTCCACAATCCGAATGCGGACCATATACCTAAGCGCGGGCACCTCGTCGTGAATGATTTCGTGTAGCCTGAGGTAGAGTGGAGATATTGATTATGTAGATCAAGATGTGATGTTTCTCAGTCTCTGATACAGAAAAAAATAAAAAAAAAATCAAATTTATATAGAACTAATATATAACAATAATATTGTAGAACTCGATGAGGTATACACCTAAAATTTTATGTAACAAAAACAAGAAAACTAGAGAGAATGTCAATGGGAAAATTTGCAGTTATGCACAAGTGGAAACAAATGTGAACACAACATGGCGAGCAAGAGTATGATAGGACGGCATGAGTAACAGGTATGAGATTAGCAACCCATTATGTATAAATAATAGTTCTACGGTTTATTTGGACAGATAGAGTAAAACACCACTCTTACTTTTCTGACAAGGCCACGTGAAGAATCAAAAGCAAATAACTGAACGAGTTATTAGAACTGAGAAGATACATTGCCCTGCTGCGGCGGCGATATCAAACTGCAAGCGTGCACACACCACACAACATTGAACATAGAAACACCTAGTCAAACTGAGGGGGTGTCTTAATGACACTTTCTTCTACTTAGCATGAAGAAAGCAGCATCAACTGCCCGTTAATTAGTCAATGTGTCATGTGTGAGATGATTCCTGCTGCCTGGGATGACGGGTCAGGATGCCGGCATGAGAGAGGAGAGCCCAGATGTGGGTTATGAACTCTCCGCCATTAGCAAGCTGCTCGACGTGCCCTCTGACATTGTCGGACGGTGTGACGTAGAGGATAATCTCCGCCCAGAACTCAGCCAGCACCTTCCGACGGAGCTCTCCGTCACTTATGAGATCCTCCAGCACCATCCCCAGCTCCAACCCTTTGAAGAAGATGGTGTCCTTATGGACCTTATCATTCTCCTGGTCTGATGATGTATCATTCTCCTGGTCTGATGATGTGAGGTTTATCCTAATCCAAGCCGTCTCCAGGACGTACCTGTCTACTCTTGCGCGCTTGCGAACATCATCCTCCTGCTCTGGGTACAGCGCCAATGTCGCTTCTTGCATCACCTTGTCAAATGTGAAGCTGGTATCTGCAGGGTTGCCGGGGAGCAGTCCCGGGACAGAGGCCATCAGGTATGCAGAGTACCTGGATAAGCTGGTGGCAACCTCACGGTAGTGCTTGAGTTTTTCATTATCGTGGCCAGAGTAGAGGATAATCTCCACAATCTCAAGGTAGCTGGTCGCGATGTGCCATGTCAACATGGTGTCTGTCATGTCACAGTCCTCCCTTTTCAGCGTGTCCTTAATAAACTGGTTAATTACTTTTTGAGACAGACTAATAAACTGGCTAACCAACACTCCATTCCGCCGCAGCGATGCTTCTCCGTTGATTAGATGACCATGACATTCAGCAGCAGTGGACTTGAGGGATGAAGCAATCTCACGCTTCACGGCAGCTGGCAGCCTCACTTCCTGCTCATTGCTACGACAGTACGAGCATGCCCAAATCTTCCATGTGATTTCACGGACTAGCATCTGAATTTTGGCAACAATGAACATGAGAGGCACATTTGCTCTCAGTTGCTTCACTTGCGGCTTGGAGGCTTTATACAAATTGCTGGGTTCAATTACCGAGTACTGGCCTATCTTGTTTTGCCAATACTTGAATAAGCTTGGGTTTCTTCTGAGCACATAGATAGGCTTACGAAGGAGAGAGTACATGAAGGCTCTGCATGGTCTTTTCCTCACATGATAGCATGCCAGTGATACCAAGGCCCAGTCTGATGCCAGGTAGAGCATGGTTTGCAGTATCTCCACAACAAGTAGTACCCCCAGGATTGCAAGTGTGATCAATGTATCAGCTTCCACAATTTCCACTAGAAGGATGATAAAGCTCTGTGTCTTGACACTCAGGAAGATCCGGAATACTCCGAGGATGACAATGAGTAGGGTCTTCAAGATGAACATGACAAAGAAGGAAAATCTCGTTCTCGTAGATGGATGCATACTTTGTGAAGAAGAAATCGTACAGGAAGCCCAGCTCTACCTCGATGATCCGGAATGCTCTTTTGCCATCCTCCTCTGACGCCAGGAGCCCCTTGAGTACAAAATCACGTGTTTCCTGGCGACCGGCCTCGTAGCAGTCCATCCCAAAGTAGCGGCGCTTCAGCAGGTGAAACAAGGCGAACGAAAGGCACACACCTTTTGACTGCGAGCCACCGCTTGGATCGTTGAACAGCCTATCACTGCACTCCTCCCAGATCATGTCGACGGTGACAATATCCTCCTCGGTTAGCTTAATCCTGTAACCGTGGGCTTTGGCCTTTGGCACCATCAGTGTTGAGGAAGTAGCCGTACCACCGAACAAGGTACCTGCCACCTTCCATCCTGATAGGGTCGGACACCTGCAGCGGCTGATGAGCACCTCCCGAATCGACCAGATCCCTCATGTAGTCAGCGACTGCTTTGCTGGGATCAGACAAGGTTGTTATCCAGCAGGCATATGACTCTGAGGCCCCGTTCACTTCCCAAAATATTTCCTCTGCCACCCGTCACATGGAATCTTTGGACACATGGATGGAGCATTAAATGTAGGTAAAAAAATAACTAATTGTACAGTTTATCTGTAAAGGTCGAGATGAATCTTTTAAGCCTAATTAATTCATGGTTGGATAAATTTTGCCAAATAACAATGAAAGTGCTACATGAATATTTTCCCCAAATATTTCGGATCTGAACACAGCCTGAACAGATTAGTGAAGGTGATGATGGAGAGCAGGACGTAGCAGAACTCTAGAAATAGGGTCCAACTTTCGGGGAGTCCACACGAACTCACTGAGAGCAGGGAGGTGGCTAGGATAGTGGAGCAGCATAAGGATGAGGCCAGAGTAGACGTACTGCTGACCCAGCTCAAAGAGTTGCTTCTTCCACTGCTTGTTCTCGTCCAGATCGTCGGCCGTGACGGAGTTGCTGCACTTTTTTTTTTATAAAGGAAGCTTTTATTAGAACTTCGGAAGCAATACATCAAGTTGATACAAAGCCAAATAGGGCAACTTCCGGCCTCTGCCTAACATGAGGCACACAACCAAAGAGAGAAGAAACCTTACACAATCTAGTGACTATCCAATTCGTAACTAAACCGCCACCCATGTGCCTGGGAGAAAAAAAAATCCTTAGCCACCTGCGTCAATTGTTGCGATACCGCTACAACTGTATCATGCAAATCTGGCTTCTGCATAATAGCCCAAGTACGTAGCCAGTGGGTAACCAAATAGATAACCTGCACAGGATAAACAAATTTTTTCTTTTCAAAAACAATATCATTCCTGCTGAGCCAAATAGACTAGCAAGTCACAGCTCCTCCTAGCAGGAGTAAAAGCTTGACATCTTTGTTGACACCTCTTAGCCAACCATTGAACATATGACCTATATTGTGGGGTTTTAAAAGACCTGTCGCAACCTGAATAAAAGACCAAATTGAACAAGCAAATCGGCAGTCAAAGAACAAGTGCTTAATTGTCTCTTCTTTGTGACAAAAGTAACAAGTTTTACTGCCTTGCCAAATGCGCTTTACTAGGTTATCCTTTGTCAATATAACTCCTCGTCGTAGATACCACAGGAAAATTTTTATTTTCAATGGGGCTTTGACTTTTCAAATGAGTTTTTTAATGTTTGGGATATCGGTATGTAATAACGCTTGATAGTGAGATTTCACCGAGAATTTTTCATTTGGATGTAAATTCTAGTAAAACTCATCTTGTTCATGGGCCAACTCTATATTAGCAATACGGGGCAACAAATTGTTCCACGCTACTAATTTGGGACCAATGAGATCTCTTTGCCAAGATAGGTTTGGTGATGGACCAGAAAGAACCTCCGCAATGGTAACATGTTTAGGTCTGGCAATGTTGTAAAGACACGGGTACTGTTCCTGTAAAGACGAATTCCCTAGCCATTTGTCTTCCCAAATTCCATCCTTTACAATGAAGGATCCAAAGCTGAAAAAGTCTCGCTTTACCTTCATAAGACTAGACCAGAAATGTGAGTCCCCATTTTTCCATTCCACTTGTATTAATGGTTTGGAGCCTAAATATTTATTGCGGAGTAATTGCTGCCAAGTCCCATATGTGGTAACTAACTTGAACAACCATTTACTAAGTAGAGCAATATTTTTAATATGCAGATCATGAATTCCCAGACCTCCTTGGTCTTTGGGCTAACATAATATGCTCCATTTAGCTAGCCGATATTTCTTTTTTTTGCTCATCACCTTGCTAGTAAAATCTAGACCGAAAATAATCCAATTTCTTTTGGACTCCTTTTGGCAAGGCAAAGAAGGACATCATATATATTGGTAGGCTGCTAAGCACTGAATTTATCAATGTTAAGCGTCCCCCAATTGAAAGATGTTTCCCTTTCCAACTACCCAGTCGCCTCTCAAAACATTCTTCAACCTTCCTCCACTGAGCATTCCTAAGCTTCCTAAAATGTATAGGAATTCCCAAAATACCGAATTGGAAAGTCACCAGACTTACAGCCAAACAGTTCGACGTATTGATCAAGGTGGTCTTGGGCATTTCCGAAACAAAATAATTCACTCTTATGAAAATTGATTTTTAAACCCGATACTTGCTCAAACGTACAAAACACCAGCTTCATGTTTCGGGCTTTCTCAAGGTCATGATCCATAAAAATAATTGTATCGTCAGCATACTGTAGAATAGATAATCCACCATCGATGAGATGAGGCACTACTCCACTAATCTACACATCCACTTTAGCCCTATTCATAAGAATAGCTAGCATATCTACTACAATGTTAAAAAGCAATGGGGATAAAGGATCACCCTGTCGAAGGCCTTTCCTAGTTTGAAAGAAATGCCCGACATCGTCATTAACATTAATTGCTACACTCCCACCCGAAAATGAAAGTTTTAACCCAATTTATCCACTTGGGCGAAAACCCTTTCATTCGTAGTGCTTGAAAGAGAAAGGACCATTTAACTTTATCATACGCCTTTTCAAAATCTATCTTAAGAATTACCCCACTCTGTTTCTTTCGATGCAACTCATGAACAGTCTCATGCAAGATGACAACACCCTCCAGAATGTTTCGTCACTCTCTCCTCCGAGTATCAGCATAACTTTTCTGTCGGGATTGAGCTATTTTTAGATTATCTCTAATCATTCTTACTTTCTTTTCAGCATCCTTGAGTACATCAGGCCCAAACACTTGACTTTCTCCTGTCTGATTTCAGAACAACGGGGTTCTACATTTCCATCCATACATAGCCTCAAACTCCGCGTATGGCAAACTCTTATCCCAAATAGTACCATATTGTAACGCACAAGCTCTCAACATATCTTCAAGTATCTGATTAATTCTCTCTGTCTGTCCATCTGTCTGCGGATGGTAGTCTGTACTAAAGTTCAGCTTGGTTCTTAGTGATTTATGTATCTTTTGCCAATAATGAGATGTAAACTGAGTACCCCAATCAGACACAATTTTCTTAGGAACTCCATGTAGACTCACTATTCTTTCCATATACAATTCAGCCAACTTTGCACTGCTATATGTAGTCTTAACTGGTAGAAAATGGGCAACCTTTGTTAGACGATCTACTATTACCCAAATCTAATCGTACCCTCTCTGAGTACGTGGTAACCCAACTATAAAATCCATACCAACTTCTTCCCTGACGACTAGGAACAAGGACATTGCCCACACAAGGTACAGCTGGCTCTTTGCCGGAGATGACTGCATCAGGCCGAATGTGCAGGTGATGAGAGGCAAGGAGAGTGTGTAAGTCAGCCACACAGCTCCATGGATCCATATGCTGCTTGACCGCCGCCTGCAGAGCCCAAAGACGAGCTGCAAAACCAGCAGAGTGGATGCGCCTGCCACGAAGACTTCAACTTCGAGTGTTGTTCTCCTTGGATCTGTTGCTGGTGCTGGTGCCGCTCCTACCCCCGTGGCTGCCTGTGCCATTCTTGTTTGTTGCTTTTGTTCCCCGCTCTATCAGACTACTGGCATTTTCTGAAATCTATGCCCAAATTTGGATGGGAGCAGGCAACAAGAATCAATAGTAAAGAGTAATATTTCTGGTCTGGAGCAGCTGCTTGGTCGCCCTTCCCTGCAAGCTATCAGAGTATAAAAGCAACTCCTTCAAGTAAGGTATCAGATCCCCAACCTCGTGAATGCTGAAACCCAAATCATCAAATTGAGCAGAGCATCAAATAAAGGTGTGCTGCCAGTAAAGAGACGATGTATTTTACCTTTTTAAGTTTAACCAGCACTATCTGCATAGTTTTTTTTTGTTAATGAAAATGCAATATGTTACTAGGAAACCAGGCACCACTTTGCCAGGCCCATGCCAGAGCAGCCAGCCGGCCAAGACATATTTTGAGTCCTCCTTTTATGTGGCTTGTAGATCGATCCGGACTTGAGGACATGAGCTCTAAAGTTTTTGACATATAGGAGCAACAAGTAATTAAATATGTGCATGCTGATGTAGCGATGTGTTAAAATATGTAACAACAATTGCGAGCCCATAATGTTGGCAGCTGAATATTCACTTATCTAGTTCGTACTTAGTTGGCACAGTTTTAGCAATTGCAAGATTGACTACTAAAAAGCTAAGAAAAGTCATAAATGATCGAATTTGCATGGACCTTGTACCAGCATCATTTGATCTGTGAACCTTTAGAAATAATCCTGGTGAATTTTAATAGGGGTCACTCCTAATAGATCTCTTATATAGCTAACTTTGTCTTTCTTAAAGATATTGTAAAGCAAAGGATGATAAGAAGGGCTTCATGTAAGTAGAGGTCAAACTTGAATATGTTCTATAGCTAGATTTATAATTACAGATCAAGTCATCTGCGAGTGTACGAAGATAGTGCCAGGACATGATACGACAATCATTGTCGTAGTGTAGCACACTGGCATGGTACACAGGTGTGCAACTGGCAGCTGCATTCCTTGTAATAGAAATGCATATACTACTCTGTACACTTCAAAAGGGTACAACGGAATGTCACGCTCTTTAGGACATTTTATTCATGAAATTAAGGATAATAGGAAGCATCGGTTTAATGAGAAAAATGAAAGTTAAACAAGTTTGAGCACGGCAGCAGGTGGAGTGGCACGAATAGAGCTCCATTTGAACCATGTCTCCAGACAAAAAATATGTAGTTTTCCAACCAAAATGAGCATCGGGTAGCTAATGTAGTGATAGCTGATGATTCTAAGGGAATTTGTATCGCCTAAATATCACTCATCAAGAGAATATGAACAAAGAAAATTTGAACTTAGAGTTGGAAACTTGATACTACAATTAGCCAATTAGGACGAAATGGATATAAAAAGGCTTATGGCAGCATGATATCCTTTGTACTGTACTGTGTTATCCAAATGAATTGTTAATTACGTTATCTAAAGTGTCTGCTTGCCAGTATGGTCCTCTTCGCACGTGTGCTCCCCTTCTCTTTCTGGTCCTGATCCAGGTGGCGCGACACGGATCCGAAGGTCGCACAGCAGCGGTGGGTAGTGAGGTCCCAGTCGGCACCCGCTTCAAATACATGCGGCGGGCCATGAGCTAGGGTTCGAGGGTGGCCAAATCGGCGCCCACCCCAGTATTAAAAGTGTGAAATCAGTATGATCTAATATTATTTTTATTGTACACACAAGCCATCTAATCCTGGAATTCAGTGGCTAAACTTAGTGGTGGTATATTCCATGTATGTCCTCTTTTTTTTGTTGAATCTCTAAGGAAACATTAGTACTAGAAGGCATCAAAGATATCACATGTTGGTAACTACATCATAAAGGAGCGAAAACGACGACTAGAGGAGGGTGAATGGGAGCCGTAAAATTTCTCTCAAAATATTTGGCCGCTGTTCCAAAATCACCGCCAAACACAAGCGAGTTCCTAAAACTAAAATACCCAAGGCAACCAGTGACGAGAGTACCTAGATCGATTCCTTAGAACGGTTGAAAGCCAACGCAAAAAAAGATGAACACAATTTGGATCACAAACGCGCAAATCACGGATGAACAAATTACTGCCCAGAAATTTCACCTGGAAATCAGGTAGCAGCACTGCATCAAAAATCTATCGTACATGAAAGAGATTAGCTAAAAGGGCAAGCAATCAAAAGGCTCTGTAGCTTGAAAGTGACCGAGTCTGCTAGTTGCTGCACAGACACAGAAAGAAAGAAGAGAGAGACCGGCAGACAGGTACAGAACAGAGGCAACTGGCTCGGGACTGCACGAGCTTGGTGCTGGGCAAAGCACACGACGAACACCGGTCGGCCTTGGCAAGCAGCCGCGCCGCTCTGGTGAGCACACCGGCGCCTAAGCGCTTGGCGCTGGTAGCACTGCTGCTGGAACCCACGCGCCCTGCCTCTGCTGAAAAACAGCGAAGCTGTCAAAGAAGAACGACCTGAGAATGACGAACAAAATGGATTGCGGCCAAAAATTCAAAGAAAAAACGAACTAAATCAAAATGGATTGCAACCAAACTTTGCACAGGCCATCACAAGAGGGTTAGTGAGCATACTCCGAGAGATCATCGTCCAATTTCTTCTCTAGCCATGAGAAATTTCAGATCGAGCCAAAAACACAAAAAGAAACCCCAAAAAGGAAATATGCTTCAAACTTGATGCACGAGTGGAGCTGATGAAAATCACTTGGTGATCTGGTTTGTCACTCATCGTGGCATCAACTGAACCAAACAACCATGAGAGAAAGACTCAAACCGAGCAAAAAAAATCAAACAGTGACTCAAAAAAACACAAATAACTACGAAAATCACCGAGACAAAAACTGAATCTCGGAGGACAACCGGAGGATTCGGACCTCCATTCCCTCTCCAAAATCACAGGTATGTTACATAGATTTGAAATTTGTGGGCCTCTCTCAAGAAAACTTAGAAGAGCAAACCCTAAGAGAAAGAGGAGAAAATAAGAGTGGAGAGAGAGGTGAGGGAGATGTGGGCTCCTTCATCCTATTTAACAGGGCTATTATACAATCTCAATTTTGCCCCTATATATTTTGAGTCGAACACTTAACCCGAGGGCGCTATGGTCCAACCCAAGGTAATCTTTATCCGACGGCCACCGCGCCCTTCATTAGATAGCTTCGTCTCGACACGAACTCCCCGATACCGTCACATGTCGTCCGTTCCTTCTCGGAACCTCCGCCCGGGTTTTGAGGCTCAAACTCGTAAACTCGTCCACCCGATGGTTTTGAGGTCCAGACCACCAAACCGCCGCCAGTAGCGTACTCCATACGCGTCCCCCGCCACTCGCACGTGTAACCACTGTCTTCGACCGGCCGTCCGCTAAGTCCTGCTGAGCTCCGCTCGACTTGCATGTCCATGTCCCATGTATACTTGCGCTTGTCGATGTCCCATGTACACCGTCACTCCCATGTACACTTGCGCTTGTCGATGTCCCAATGTCAACCACCATGGCTGGTCACCCGGCCTCCTGGTCCTTCGGTCCAAGCCTCACGTTCGCCCTTTATCGCTCCCAGTCCATTGGCACGGCACGTCCCTACTTGACCTTTATCTCGCCATCGACCACCGCCTCCGAGCTCCACACTAGCACACCACAAGCTAAGAGACATGTCGCACAACCTAACTCATACCATGGTTAGGTCACAAACTCAACCTCGGTCATGGATCACGTTGACAATCACTCATCACAAATCGAACCACAAGGGCACATACCAACCTTGTGTTCGCACATCAAAACTGTATGTGGAAAAAAGCAAACACCATAAACTTGGAAGAGGGTACATATCATATGGATTTTGCCGAAGTGAATCATGCACAAAGGTCAATTTGTTGTTTCAATTCTTGCATATTTGCTTTGAGCCTTTGACATTTTAGCAAACACCTTAATAAGTTAATTAAATCTTAAACTCATCAAAAAGAACATTCGACGAGGAGCTGAGTACCTGACACATATGCTTGTCAGTCAAAATAGCAAAACATATAAGTAAGTCTAGAGCATAGATTAAAAAAAAGAATGGGAGAAATATGTGGTTGATACCTAAAACTGAAATTGGTTGGCATAGTAGAGTAGGTTCTTGGTGATGGCACTTTGTCAAGCGATGCGCCATCGCTGGCTGTGCTTAGAGCTGAGTGCAGAGTGTCAGCCCCTCTGTCTGCACCACGTCGAAAAGCTACACCACTAGCTCCTGTGTTACCTCGCCGCTGTCCGTGCACTTGGAGGTTATGGTGTTGGGTGTTCCACGTGAAGAATGTTTGCTGCGGCATTTCGTCGAACAGCTTTTGAGCACAAGCACGTGCGTGATCTTGGTGTAGAAGATTAGCAGTTTCTCGCTGTCGCTGAAGCTAGATGTGTGCCTCCTGGTCGTCCTAGTTAGGGTGGGCACCTCACTCTCCCGTTCGGCTTGTGCCATGGTGGCTTCGACGGAGACAGCCAGGGGCTCGTGGGGGTGGCGGCGACAGAGACAGGAAGGGGTTCGTGCTGCACCTCGACAAGCTGCTGCTGGAGCGCGACGTGTGTGCTAGCGATCCATGCCAGCAGCGGCCTCAACCACTTCACGCGGCATGGTGGTGGCCTCGAGCCACAGCAGCTGCAGCGTCTCGGCACCAAGGCACCAAGGCGGATGTGCGGACCAACGGTGCCCACGTGGAAGACTCCGTGCTTGCCGTACTGGCCGCCCAACTTACGCCTCTGTGGCCAAAACTGTGGTGCCATTAAGGGTGGCAACGAGGGGCAGCGGCAAAGGTAGTGTGCGGGTATTAACCCCTATACCCCTATGGCTGCACTTGGGCTGGCCCAGATCAGTGGGTCCGGCCCATCAGAAGACGACGCGTGGCCCAGTCGATCTGCTCGGCGTCCCACGCAAGGAAGGAAAGCAAACTTAGAGATCAAGCAAGATCCTGGTCGGTTAGAATAGGAATCCTTATCCGGTCAGCTATGGCAATTGTAACCGAGCAGGATTAATTTCTAGATCTGTGACCCTGCCCCCAGACTATATAAGACGGGAAGGGGACCCCTTCAAAACAGATCTCATTATACACAGCAATACAAATCAGACGCAGAACGTAGGTATTACTAAGGATGAAAACGGTCGAAAACGGTCGAAAACGGACTTACGATATAGAAAAACGAAAGCGGTCGATTCGGAATATTTCTACATTTAGCAATTAAAGAGTAGAAAAAACAGTTGAAAATGGTTGTGAAATCAATTGAAACTGACAATTTTTCATGTTAAAAAACGGTTCATAATATAGAAAACGAAAACGGTCAATTCGAAATATTTTTGTTCCGTTTTCATCCCTAGGTATTATGCCCTCACGGCGGCCGAACCTGGATAAAACCTTGTTGTATCTTGCGTCACCACCTAGTTCATAGCTTGTGCACCTGTCTACCGGCAAATCACTACCTTAGGCATTCCCCTTGGTAGACTGCCGACCAGGTTTCGTCGACAGTGACGCGCTAGGTAGGGGGTGTGCGTACAGCTGCCCAGGCGAGCAAGATGGTCATCATCCCTGACTCATCGGCCAGATCACCTGGACCACCGGCGTCAACAGCTTAACCGCCACTGCCACGGAGGAGGCGCAGATCTGATCTGCGTCGACCACGTCTTCATCGGCTACGGCTCCGACCACGCTGGCTACGGCTCCGACCACCCCAGCAATGGCTCCAACCACGCTGGTTACGGCTTCGACCACCCTAGCAACGGCTCTAACCACGTCGACAACTCATCAACCACTTTCCCGCTACAAAGGAAGGACGATCGACAACACTGACCTAATCGAAGCTATCGACCAGGTCGGCCACAAGCTCTCTCAAACCCTGACTTTAGTAGATTCAATTCAAAATCAATCTACCGAGCAGGTACCTCTTCACCACAACAGATCTACCTGACTAGTTCGGGCTCGCCGTCCAACACGGCTTGATACAGATCTAGTGGTCACCGCTACTCCTAAAGAACGTACGGTACGCCTTCGCCCGGTTCCTACACCTGGCCTCAGGCTCCTGACGGAGGACTGGCAGGCCTTCCCATATGGCCTGGAAAACGCTGCTTCTGAGTACGCGTACCGTACACCTCATCTGTTCATGGGTCCCACGGAGCGAGACCATGTTTCAGATTTATACTTCCTGGATATACTTCGACCACCACCAGGCAATACCGTCAACATGGTCGGTATTTAGGAGTACCATGAAGGTTTGGTTCATACACTGCTCGAGGATGACGACTCCAGCACTGTATCTACACGATTTGTTCACACCGAGGATGACAAATATGGTCTGGATCCACTACCGTACCCTCCGGGTTTCTCTCCGATCCCAAGGTTCTCACCAAGACGTGGCGACATGGTGCTCAACGTCAGCAATAACGAGCCCGCAGTCGTGGGAGAAACTGACAAGCAACGGCAACTTCACGAACAGCATAACGCTGACCATGCCGAACGTCGTCAGCATGAGGCCGAAGAAGAAGCACGTCACAGGGGACCCCGACCTCGAGATCTGGCTAACGCCTTCGATAGAGTAGGCGATAGGCAAGTTTTCAGGACCCCAAGTGCCAACGTGCCCATCGCCATGGCCAACCTGGACCGATTAGCAGACACACCAGAAAACCATGCGGTTCGTGAATACATCAAATCATATCTAACCGCCGCTATGGGCCAAACCCTCGAGCTCGCCCAGTGAGCCCGAGCTGCTACAAGCACGTCCATCGCATCTAGTCGGAGCCATCATTCCCGCGCTTCAGGGCATCCAAGTCGCTAACATCGCGACGATTAGAGAGCACCCAATCCCCCACGTGGTGGTGGCGGTGGTGGCGGCAGCGATGGTGGTGGTGGTGGCTATGGTGACGAGGACGGACAAGAAGGTGGTCGAGGTCATCGTGACAACAACAGCAATCATCGCGGCAATCAAGATCTAGAGGTCGACCCGAACCCTCCTTGCAATCTCCGTCACCATCTTCCTCCTCGTGACGTCCGTAGTCACATCACTAGTCGTGCTAATGACCGCTAGGCCCATAAGAATGTGCGTCGCATCCAGTATGACACCGAACACGGCCCCCTAGGTCTCAAACAGTTTACTCCTCATCTCCGACAAGTCGTCTGGCCAAGGAATTTCAAGCTTGAGAAGCTCAGGAAATATGACGGCAAGGAGAACCCCAAAAGCTAGGTCACGCTCTATGATATCATCGTTCGGTCCGTCGCAGGTGATGAGCACGTAATGGCTAACTATCTTCCAGTTGTTCTTGATTAGGCAAGTCATCAATGGCTTCTCAGCCTCCCGGAGAACCAGTTCGATACCTGGTCGGACCTTCGGCAAGCCTTCATCGTCAATTTTATCACCACATGTGACCAGTCGGGCAACAAGTATGACCTCGAGCGCATACGTGACCGAGCAGGTGAGCCATTGCGCGACTACATCCGACGTTTCTCGGATATGCGTCTCAAGATCCCAAGAATCACTCATGACGAAGCAGTCTCAGCTTTCATCAAAGGCCTTCACCACCACGATGCCCTTAGAAGCAAGCTGCTCCAGAAATGGCCGACTATGGTCTCCGAGCTCCTCGCTACTGCCAAGAACTACACGGATGCCGATGACGCCGAGAAGATCATTAAGGAAGACGTGGGTGGGTCATCACGCCCCGAGCACCCATCGCGCCAGGACGATAAACCTGATGACCGTGGTCGAAACAACAACCGCGAACGTCATGACCGGTGCAAAAACAACAACAATCATGACTGCCGAGATAATCATGATCGGTGGCCTGATAATCACGGTGATTACAGAGGCAAGCGTCCCCACGAAGACGACCATGAGGTCAACGCGGTCAAGAAACCTGCTGGTCGCCGTGACTATCAAGAGGACTACAACAAAGCTTTGAAGGGTCCTTGCCAGATCCATCCCAAGTCCAATCACACCATGGAGAACTACCGCTTCCTCAAGAACATCTACGCCAAGCAACTTTCTAATGACGATGCTCCAAAGGCCATTGACGATGGACCGCGGCGTGATGGAGATGATGACGATGATGATGAACAGGATAGAAATCCTCGTCACCAATATGTCAATCCCACCAAAACCGTCCACTCCATCTTTGGCGGAAATGTGTTTTTAGAGTCCAAGCGTGAACGCAAGCTGCTGAAGCGGGCCTGCTTGAGCGTCATCAACACCGATGACCTCATCTCCGATCCTAGGCTCCCGGCTTGGTCCCACCGCAAAATCTCCTTCAGCCGAGCAGACCAGTGGGCAGCAAGTCTGGAACCTGGTCATTTTTCCCTCGTCCTCGACCCCTGCATCAACAGCATCCGGTTCGAGAGGGTGCTCATGGACGGTGGCACTTCCATCGACATCTTGTTTCGCAGCAGTTTGCCTGCTCTTAAACTAACTCAGGCTGATCTGAAGCCTTACGATGCACAGTTCTAGGGCGTCCTTCCCAGACAGAGCTCCATACCTCTCGGGCAGATCACGCTCCCTGTGCAATTCGGCAATCCATACCACTTTCATACCGACTACGTTAACTTCATGGATGTGGACTTCGAGGGTACTTACCACGCCATCCTTGGTCGACCAGCGCTCACCAAGTTCATGGTTGTACCGCACTACTCTTACTTGGTGCTCAAAATGCCTACCGAGCAGGGCGTCCTTACTCTCAGAGGCAATGTTTACACTGCCTACACCTGTGAAGAGGAAAGCTTTAAGGTGGCAGAGGCCACCGACCTCTCAATTCACATGGAGCAAACCCTGGTCGACGCGTCCAAGATTCCCGCTGGCCAACTGAAGATCCTAGAGTGCCAAGCACCATGTAAGCACATCAAGTCCAATGAACACAAGGAGATTCAGCTGGTCGACGAAGATCCTAGCAAGACAGCCCTTATCGGGGCCAACCTGGATCCTAAATAGGAAGACGCGCTCGTTAGGTTTCTGAGGGACAATGTAAGCGTGTTCGCATGGAAACCCGCTGACATGCCCGGTGTTCCTCGACACCTGATCGAGCACTCCTTGAACGTCTCGAAGACCGCAAGACCTATCAAGCAAAAGCTATGACGGTTCGCTCGCGACAAAAAAGAGGCTATTAGGGCAGAAGTGACCCAGCTTTTAGCAGCTGGATTTATTAAAGAAGTGTATCATCCAGATTGGTTAGCCAACCCGGTCCTTGTACTCAAAAAGAATAATGAATAGAGAATGTGCGTTGATTATACTGATCTCAACAAACACTGCCCTAAAGACCCTTTCAGCTTACCTCGCATAGACGAAGTCGTTGATTCCACAGCCGGCTGCGAGCTGCTGTCCTTTCTCGATTGCTACTTTGGTTATCACCAGATCGTGCTCAACAAGGACGATCAAATCAAGATGTCCTTCATTACACCGTTCGGCGCCTACTGCTACATGACTATGTCATTTGGGCTTAAGAACGTGGGGGCCATGTACCAGCGTGCTATCTAGCAATGCCTTGCTGATGAGATCAAGGATGATCTGGTCGAAGCCTACGTCGATGATGTGGTCGTGAAAACCAGGGAGGCTCACACCTTGGTCAATAATCAACAGCGTACCTTCACGGCTCTCAACAAGTACCAATGGAAGCTTAATCTAAAGAAGTGCATCTTCGGAGTCCCATCTGGTATATTATTGGGCAACGTCGTCAGCTACGATGGCATATGCTCCAACCCGACAAAGGTAAAGGTTGTTTTGGATATGCAGCCACCCAAAAACGTCAAGGATATCTAGAAGCTCACTAGATGTATGGCCGCCTTAAGCCGTTTCATCTCATGACTAGGCAAAAAGGGCCTGCCTTTCTTCAAGTTACTCAAGGCTTCAGAGAAGTTCGTCTAGTCAGAAGAAGCTGACGCTGCCTTCACGTAGCTCAAAAAATTCTTAACCTCTCCTCCAGTCCTTACAGCCCCTCAGAAAGACGACGTTCTTCTTCTCTACATTGCAGCCACCGATCGCGTGGTCTCCATAGTCATCGTGGCCAAGCGTGAGGAACCCGACCACATGTACAAAGTCCAGCGCCCTGTTTACTTCATCAGCAAGGTACTCAATGAGTCCAAAGCTAGGTACCCGCAAGTTCAAAAGCTGATCTACACCATCCTAATTACATCCTGAAAGTTGAAACATTACTTTGACAAATATCGGGTGGTTGTCAAGACTAATTTCCCATTGGGAGACATCATTCGAAATAAGGACGCTAACGGACGCATCGTCAAGTGGGCAATGGAATTATGCCCTTATTCAATCGAGTTCCAGGGTCGCACGTCCATCAAGTCTCAGGCTCTGGTGGACTTTATCATCGAATGGACAAACCTTAGCGCATCTCCCGATCAGCGGCCAGTCGAATACTAGAAGATGTATTTCGATGGCTCCCTGAACATCGATGGCATAGGAGCAGGTGTGCTCTTTATCTCACCAACCAACGAACAGCTCCGCTATGTCCTCAGAATTTATTTCCCTACATCTAACAATGCTGCAGAATACGAGGCTTGCCTCCACGGCATGTGGATTGCCATTGAGCTTGGCGTAAAACATCTCCACGTCTATGGAGATTTGGCCCTAGTCATTAACCAGCTTAACAAAGACTGGGACACGATTAGCGAGAAGATGGATGCTTATTGCAAAGAAATCAGAAAGTTGGAAGGCAAATTCTATGGCATCGAGTACACACATGTGGTCCGGGACAAAAATCAAGCAGCCGATGAGCTGTCTAAGTTAGGGTCATCCCGAGCTCAAGTCCCACATAGCGTGTTCGTCCAAGACCTTGTTAAACTGTCCATCAAGGAAGAAGCATATCAGGTGGTCGAGAAGCCTCCAGACCAGCCCTAGTGGCTACGGTTCCCCCTCCGAGCACTACGGAATCCTCTCCGACAACACCTGCCGTACCTCCGACCACTAACACTGACGATTGGAGAGTACCTTTTATCAAGTTTTTGTAGGATGGGACCGGTTATGCTGATCGAACAGAGAACGAGCGGCTCATGCGCCGCAGTAAGCAGTACCTACTGGTCGACGGTGTCCTGATGCGCAAAAATGCAAAGGAGGAAGTTCTGATGAAGTGTATCACTCGAGAAGCAGGTATTCAACTGCTCCATGAAATTCACAGTGGTACTTGTGGCAATCACGCCGCCTCTCTAACCCTAGTCGGCAAAGCTTTCCGAGCAAGTTTCTACCGGCCATCTGTCGTGGCTGACACAGAGAAGCTGGTCTGCCGCTACGATGGATGTCAGTTTTTCGCCAAACGTATACATGTTCCAGCACATGAGATCCAGACCATACCAGCCTCCTGGCCCTTTGCATGTTGGGGGCTGGATATGATTGGTCCCTTCAAGCCAGCCTCTGCCAACTTCAAATGTGTCTTCGTGTTGATTGATAAGTTTTCCAAATGGATAGAGTACATGTCTTTAACCAAAGCATCATCAGAGAAGGCGGTTGAGTTCCTTGATCAGATTATACACCATTTTGGTCTCCCCAACAGCATAATTACAGACCTGGAGACTCAGTTCACTAGCAGTGCATTCTAGGACTTCTGCGATGAAAGAAGCATAGTTGTGAAATACATGTCAGTAGCGCATCCCAGAGCTAATGGGCAGGTCAAAAGGGCCAATGGCATGATCCTCGACGCGTTGAAGAAGAGGTTGTACAGGGAAAATGACAAAGCTCCCGGAAGATGGCTTAAAGAATTGTCGGCTGTGGTCTGGGGACTGCGAACCCAGCCCAGTCGCAACACTGGCGCCTCCCCATACTTCACGGTCTATGGCGTAGAAGCAGTAGTCCCTACAGATATCACTTTTCAGATCACCACGTGTTGAGAACTTTGATGAAGACAGGTCTGATGAAGCACGTGAACTAGAGGTCAACTGCTCTAAAGAACAACGGCTTGACTCTTATGTACGTATAGCCAAGTACCTAGCTGTACTACGCAGATACTACAACAGGAATGTCAAAGAACGTCTCTTCGTAGTCAAGAACCTGGTCTTGAAGTGGAAAACAAACCAAGAAGGCATGCACAAGCTCTCATCTCCTTGGGAAGGACCGTTTGAGGTCATCGAAGTCACCCGGCCTACTTCATATAGGATGGCTCACCTCGATGGTACTGAAGTACCCAACTCCTGGCATATTGACAAGCTTAGGCGTTTCTACCCGTAGAGCGTATAAATAAAGATATGTACCCTTCTTGTACTTTGATTATTTCAATAAAGCAGTTATGTTTTTTTTCTTGATCACTTTAATATGTTTGTTTGGAAAATACTCTCCAACTAATATTTTACAAATAAGCCAGTTGATAGACCACCATTTCTTCTCGAGTTCTCGGAGCCAGCCCTGTCTCCAGCCTCTCCCTACGCGTGCACGGGACCTGCTCTCTACGCTCCAGGTGGTCAGCAGGTGCTCTTTGATCGGATTTGTGTGCTCTTACGAGTGTACAAGCTCCGTGCTTCACTCTCAGACCACATGTCCGACCAGGGCTGTACGGATTCACAAGATGATGTGTCTACCAATTGTTATGACTAAACTAGAACACTTGTATGTTCTAACTTAGTTATCGATCAAACACAATATACAAGCTTAACACGTTGTTTAGACAGAAAACAACACAAGCTTACATTGTTGCAATAGTACTTTATTACAAGCTTGCCTGATGAGGTACAAGTTTACAATAAACTAAACTATTGTCTGCTCTACAGCTACTCGAAGGTCGGTGCTCGAGCTAGGATTGGCTCATGATTACCACCTATCTACAGCTGTGGCGCTGCCTCCGCTGATCAAGCTTGAGCCGCAGGCGTCTGGCTGGTCGTGACCGTAGGCTCCGGCTGCTCCTTGCTTGAAGATTGCCCGACCTGGGATTGGCTGGTCGAGACCGCAGTCCCAGGTGGTCGGCTTGAAGACCCCAGAGCAGACGTCATCGGCGTTCCTTGTGACGGTGGCGTTGGTGTTCCGCACAGGTTTATATCGCCGATTATCGTCACCGCCAGCTCAGATAACTGGCCCCACAGCTCTCTCGCTTCCTACACACTGACTTCCTTGGGGTAGCCCTTCATGAAGCGTGTGAAGTCGATCAGGGGATAATGCGCGCGCACCATGCTTAGCACATGGGCGCCCGCAAACTCTCCGGCCTCCTTCACAAACTGCTAAAGCCAACCCCAGATGAGCTAACATTTGTCTATTACTCCTAACTGTCGGGCTCGTTGTTCGGTTGGTGGCAGTCCCGGATCGAGCAAGTCGAGCACCGGCCTGATCCCCCGCACCATCTGCGCGCAGCGATCCTTCCAGAGGTCGTGGTCCTTTTGGACCTCTACAATATGCTTCTTGGCACTGGTCTTTAAGGCTGCAGCAGGGTATTTTGGTCAAAACAACACTAAAGGACATACATTGAGTCATGAAACCACGATCAGGAAAGTGACCACTTACTGGTTATCTCTTAGTTTCTGGTCTTCAACTCCTTTGTCACCTTCATTGACTGGTCTCGGAGCCGTGCATGGTCCTCTACCAGCTAGGTATTCTCCGCTAATAATCGGGCACACTCCTCGGCCATGCGCGTGTTTTCCGTTCGAAGCCTGGTGACTTCCTCCGCCAGGTCTACAATAAGCTCCGGGAGACAAATAAGTACGTATCAACAGTATTTTTCAGTGTTTGGAGGTGCGCGACTAAGATAAGTTACCTGCCCTTTCCCACTCTTTCTAACCAAGCTGAAGGACATCATTGAGCCTTTGCGACTCGAGCTCCGTCTGGTCCTTTTCAGCAGTCTCGAGTCACTTGCACAGACGATCTACTTCAGCCGTCAGCTCTTTGTTGTCTTCGGAGATGCCTTGAATCTTGTCAAATCACCGTTTTTGGTACTTTGCAGTCTTCACGAGGCCCTGCACATCACATACAATATCATTTATGCGTGTCCACAAACTAAGGCTGGTCTACGACAGTGATCAAGGAGTCCTCCTACCTGTACTTCTCTAATGAGTCATCTTGCCGCCCGCTCCACTTTTGTCGTCTCCTCATCAATGGAGATCTCCTCATGGCAGACATAATGGTCTCCATGTTCACGGCAGATATATACATGTTGACGCCCGTCTTGTGGGTGCCCCTGGATTTCCTCGACGACGTCATCATCAGACTCTACCGCCTGCTCGGCACCGGCTTGCTTTCGCTCTTGGTTCAGCCCAGTGATCGATGACATCGCCGCTGATTTTCCCCTAGCAGCGACGTTAGGCAGACCACCTTGCGTCGAGTTCGGGGTGGCCGTGGTCTGCTCGGGCACGCTCTGATTGGTCTCAGGGACTTGCCCTTTACTCAGTGGACCTAGAAGACTTTGCTCAGGCACCACCTGCTCAGGCACTTGCTCGGGCACTTCCGTGTTCGCCATGTTGACCACATCCTTGCTCGTTGTCGACTCCGCTGCCCTGGTGGTCTGACCCACCGGTTGCTTGGCGGATGTCGTGGTGGTGGTCGACTCGGTTGCCCCAGCGGTAGCCAGTTGCTCGGGTCTCTCCGTTGATGCCGAGCTAACACGTGACAACAGAACAATTACCTTTACTAATTATACGCTCGCTAATACTATTAATGCACTATTTAAATGAGTTTTTAGGAACTTATAGATCTGAGCTCCGATGTATGGTGGTGAAGGCGTGACACCGCGGTTGCCCCTGGCTTGGGCGCTGGGCGAAGGAACCCTGGCCTCCATCTTGTGGTGGCGGCCTAGCTTCCTCTTCAGCTGTCCTCACGCATGGTGTCAGCCCTACTAGCGGCATCTGGCCTTCTTGCGGCCCATTTACCGGTGGGGTCGATCCCCACTGCATTGTCTGCTCGCTCCTCTTTCTTCGAGGATTGAGCATGTAGGCGCTCACGTCCTCCTCTGCTTCATCCTCTGACCAGTCCCGCATGGTTCGACGACATTTCTTGGTCGAGTCTTATGGCTCTCGTTTGGCTGGGAGCTCCCGGCCCTCTTCTTCGATTGGTCGGTGGCGACTAGACTCTTCCCAGTTCCTGCCCGGGCCCCGGAGTCGTGGTCGTCCTTGACGCGCACGTAGCACCGCTGCACATTCCGTGGTGGCGGCTCCACGCTCTGTGGGTGCTCGACTCCAAGCGCCAATGACACGAACATGTTGTGTCTCTCCATGCCGTGCACCTGTATACACGCAAAGACAAGACAAATAAGGAATTTTTACTCTACGGTGGTCGGCAACACTTCTCGAAGCTAAAAAAATTGGTTGTTTACCTTTAGGGCTGGTCGGATGAGTTTATACGCATGCTAGATCCTGCTCGGAGGAGAGTAGCTTTAGTCTGCCAGATTGAACAACTCCCCAATCCAGCGTATGACATCGTCGTGGTCTAGATCCTCCGCACGCATCCTCATTTTGGTCGGCCGAGCCTTGGTACTCGTACCCGGCGTGCACCCTCCTCTGGCAAGGCTGCACGCGCCGGCTAATGAAGTTCCCGGCCACAGCCGGTCCGTCCAGGCGATTCAACAGGAACACTGCCATCAACTCCTCCACCTGCCCCGCCAGCTCTGGTCGCTCATTCCAGGTCACTCTCTTGTCCGGAATATACCCGACGTCGCACAACGTAGCGCTGTCGGACTCTTCGTGAATGTAAAACCACTTCTTGTACCAATCTTCGAGAGAGGTGTTCCAGGGGCAGTTAAGGTACTCTTGCTTCATCCCATCCCGGAGGGTCAGGTACACTCCGTCGGCAATTTTGGAGCCGTCTTGGGACCCCTTCTTCCTCAAGCAAAACAGATATCGAAAGAGGTCGAAATGGGTTTGGATTCTCCCATACGCCTCACAAAGGTGGACAAAGACAGAAACAAAGAAGATCGAGTTGGGATGCAGTTTGCAAATCCCAATCTCATAATACAAACATAGACCTTGGAGGAACGGATGGACAGGAACCCCAAAACCCCGCTTGAAGAAATCTTTGAAGACAACTATCTCACCAGGCTGGGGATTGGGGTAGCTGTCGCTGCCCACTGGCCGCCATCCAGCAAGCTCCCAGTTGTGAAGCACGCCTAGGCCGACGACGTCATTGATGGTCGATTCGGTGTACTTCGACTTCCACCACTCCTTCCTCATCATTTTGGCCCTTTTCGCCGCCTCCGTCTTGTACATCATCTACCTCTCTCACCTCTTTGCCTTAGCTCTGCTGGTGTACAGAGAGCGCGTCGCTATTAATGGCGGCGCGGTGTGCTAATGGTGGCGGCGGAATCGGACTAGGGCACGCGGGGTGGAGGAAGAAGACGGTTGGTTTGCAAATGCGACTGTTGGGTGTAAAAGGGGAATGGCCGCACTGTGGCTATTTATCTCATTGACTGTGCCGTTCCACCTCCCCGAGATTCTCGGGATACGTGTGCAAGAAACATGGCACGATCCCTTCGGTTTCCACTTTTTTCCCGGTTACTGCGCCAGTAAATGCGCCCCTCGTTTCCTCTGTGGGAGGGCCCACACTAGCATGCTACGCCTGATGGACGGTTCATTGTGACACTGACAAGGTAGACGAGCATGACAATAACGTCACATCAGTCAACTTTTTATGACATCATGTCAGAGCAAGGAAGAAAGAAAAATACATATTAAATATTCTGAGTCAGACGGGAAGATAGTAAGAGATACTCGGTGACTGGTCCGGCCATAGATTGTCATAGACCAATGAGCACGTTATATTCCTCGACCAGGCTCGGGGACTCGTCGACCATATCTCACATTGCTTGGGGACTCGTCGACCACGTCTCATTCTACTCGGGGACTCATCAACCATACCTCAAGCTGTGCTCGGGGACTGTTTCGACCACTATCCGACCACAACTCGACGCCTGATTTCCTCGGCTATATGTGAAATTGGACTCACATACAGTTGGGAGATCATTATTGTTTAGACCTTGCTACAAGGCTCATGCATCGCCTTCCAGCAAGCTCGGGGACTACATCGGTACGATGCACCTATTGGTGCATCTCAGTATCAAGTTTTCATGGAGTTTCATTTTAGACTCTGGCACCACGTGCTTACGTCACCTACTACCAGGCTCGGGGACTAAGTGGGCACACTTCACCTAGCGGTGAATGTGTTTATTTTTTGACCCCTACGCTTTGTTTACCCTGCTTACATTTCTTTTCAGAAATACAAGTGGACACACTTCACTAGAAAGGAAATCTTTTTCTTTTTCTCAAGAGCACCATACGTTCTTTGGACAACCTACTTTCTCCGGCAACAATGGTGGTCGGCTGTATTATAAGCTGGTCGGACACCACCAACAGCTGCTTGGCTGGTGTTTTGACTGGTCGGAGATGTCAAGAACTCAAGCCTCACTTTTCGGAGAAGGTCAAGACGGCGTGTCGCATCAGAATACATGGTGCTCAGGGACTAGCTATGGGGGTATTAACCCCTATACCCCTATGACTAGACTTGGGTTGGCCCAGACCAGTGGGCCCGGTCCATCAGAAGACGATGCGTGGCCCAGTCGATCTACTCGGTGTCCCACGCAAGGAAGGAAAGCAAACTTGAAGATCAAACAAGATCCTGATCGGTTAGAATAGGAATCCTTATCCGGCCAGCTATGACAATTGTAACCGAGCAGGATTAGTTTCCAGATCTATAACCCTGCCCTCGGACTATATAAGGCGGGCAGGGGACCCCTCAAAACACATCTCATTATACACAGTAATACAAATCAAACGCAGGACGTAGGTATTACGCCCTTACGGCGGCCGAACCTGGATAAAACCTTGTTGTGTCTTGCGTCACCATCTAGTTCATAGCTTGTGCACCTGTCTACCGACAAATCACTATCTTGGACATACCCCTTGGTAGACTGCCGAGCAGGTTTCGTCGACAGGTAGGAGAGGGGAGGTTCAGGGGGCGAGAAGCACAGTACATAGGCAGGCCACAAATGTTATTTTTCTTTTCTTATTATTATTGTACTAGATCGAGCACATTGAGATGAATATAAATTTTTCTGAAGGAACTGGATGCATACTGCGACTGTAGCGGCAGGTTCTTCTTCAGGCATGTCCTCCTCTATTGCCTTGTCGACGGTGTTGTTGTCCACGACGTAATATGCTTCCACTAACTCTACCTCATGAGGCAACACCTGAAATTTGCACGTCCATCAACTGAAACTATTAGCGGGATAATTTGTCATTATCACGTGAAAGTCATGTAGATGCACCCTGCGATTAGTCAACAGCTCCAACGTTTAATATTGAGAACTAATTGGTCTGCTATATTTTATTAATATATATTCACTACTATTGCCAAATTAGGTTTTCTAGTAGACTATGCCGACATAAAAAAATGTATAAAGGGACACCAGTATTTAAAAAAATTAATCAAATTTATTTTTTTCAATAAAAACTGTAGGCTTAGGCCTTCCACAATATTGTGATGCAAAACTGAGAATACACCCTATGCATGAGACGAAAATAAGAGTCAAGGCATCACTTCTGCACCCACCATATTATGTTTTCTTTCTCCACGTTTCTTCAGCATGTACTCCCTCCATCCCATAAAATGGTCGTTCTACGATTCAAATTCTGTCTCATAGAGATTGTCGCTTTAGACTCCTGGTCCTACCATCCACTAGCTTACTAGCCTGCAGTGTGCACCCTTACTGCTTCACACGACACCGTCCCTCCACTGTCTCCTCCACCGCACCTTCCCCTCCCATTGCCTCCTCTGTCGTCACTCTCCCTCTTCTCCACCATCCGTTTTCCTCGTCTATAGCACCTTGTCGGTGAGGGAGGATCCGGTCATGGGTGGAATTGCGTGGAGGTCGCGGGGCAGTCGCAAAGGTCGGCAAGGGCGGGTGCGACCTGTGCGCCAGTGGGGAAGAGGTGCGCTCCACCCAGATCCATGCCAAGCACCTTCGCATCTTCTACTGAGGCATGGGAGCGGACCCAACTTGTCTTCTATGCACGCCACCGCCGCCACAACGCATGGGCGGCCTCGTCCATTTGACGCCAGAGAGTGAGCTTCTTGGCTTCATGGCGGTCCTTGGATGGCAGACAATAGGAGCATTGATGTCCTCTGTGCACGGGTAATGATTGTAGATGTAGGGGCATGCAGGTCATTTTGCGTTCTCTTTGGTACTCCCACCCAATCCTAGAACGACTCTTTTAAAGGGACAGAGGTAGTATGTCCTATCTTTTTTTGCTATGTGCTGAATGAGTTGGAACTGATGCCTAAGCTTTCAATGCTCCTAGTTTTTTAAGCCCTACTCAAATTTGGCATCACACATGTTGTAGTGATAGAAAGTGATGCCTAAATACTCTCTCTTCTTTGGGCATCGCTCAACGGACACATTGTAGAGGGCCTTAGAGCAACTCCATCAGAATTTTTATGGTGTTCTTAAATTATAGAAATAGAGATTTTTGATGCAAAATACTCTCCAACAGACTCTTTAATTGGATATCAAAAAATAGAGATCCTCTATTATGGATTTCTCACTAGCCAAGATGGAGAGCGAGAATGGCTCTTTAGAGTGTCCACATATATAGGTCATGTTTGGTTGAGCTGTGAGAAAAGCTGTTGTGAGCTGTGGGTTGTGGAAAAGCAGCTGTAAAAAAGTAGTTGTGGGAAAAACAGAAGGTCGTTTGATTAGAGCAGCTATAAAATTGTAGGTTGTGGAAGAAATAGCTGTGACGCCCATGAAAGCCTGAGAAACTATTTATATATGCAAAGAGCTCATAAATAACTATTCTAAAAAATGATTGTTTTGGAAAGGAAAAAACTAAATTTTGGAAAAAAAATGTTTATATGCAAATTGCTCATATAAATGATTATTTTGGAATTCTAAAAAAGAAACATTTTAGAAAGAAAAAAATACATTTTCTAAGTTCACTTATTCATTGTGGGTATGAGATATGTATTTTGGTATTTCTATTGTATTTCTTGTTTTATTTTTCTACACGAAAAATGGCCAGAGAACATCTCGTGCTCTATGGAACAGAGAAGGCACGGCTTGGTCATGTGGCGCTGCTTCGCATCGGGGACTTCTTGGCCATGCACTCGAGGGAGCTGCGGGAGGGAAGCGACCGGCCGTGTGTAGGCGCACTTCTTGGCGTTCGCAGGCGGAGCATGGCTGCATGGCCTCGCAGCCCGGTGGTCACCAGAGAGGAAGCAGCCGGGACAGGGGCCGGAGCCGAGGACGGAGAGGACGTGGCCTAGGCTATGCCGCTGCCGGGGCAGAGGCCGGTGCCGTGTCTGCTGCTCGAGGGGTAGCTTTGCCGTGGGGAAGCTAGAGAGGGAGAGGACATGGGTTTGCCGCAGCCGAGCGCGGGAGGGGCAGCGGGGTCGCCGGAGCGCCGCCACTGGCCGGAGAGAGAGGAGCGGCGCCGCTAGATGATGGATGGGAGCCTCGTGACGGGGAAGATGCGAACAAAAGAAAGAAACGAAAAAACAATTCGTATCTTAGACTACCCGCACCCATCCATCCTCTATATCATCCTCTGTACGTCCTAGTCAGTAAGATTCTCTCCTCTATACTCAATTTTTCCGCATCATCCATCCTCTATATCATCCTCTATCCACTCTATTCACCGTGGGACCGACTTGTCACTTTATCTAAATATATCCATGTGTGATCTAGTTTTGAAGGATTTATTGAGACGAATTTAATGGTGCAATCAAAATTTAATTTAGATTTTTGGTTTGTGGGTTATAGCATTTTTTCCTTTGTTTAGCTAGCGGGGTCCGCCACTACAGAGTATAGAGTAAGCACAGTACTACTCTAAATATAGAGTGAGAGAAAGGATAGAGTATCGTTTTAGAGTATCCAGTGCAGCAGTTTTTACTCTATATTCATACTCTAAAACTTTAGAGTATCGTTTAGAGTATGCCACTGTGGGCAGTCTTAACAAGTGGCAGAATTTTTTCCTCTGAAAAGCAGCCGGAAGCCGAAGGTAAACTGCTTTGAGTTTTGTATTAGAGCAAAAGCAGCTTCTGGCCTAAAGCAGCAGTGACTTTTGAGTCCTTTGGTAAGCTTTTGGCTTTTGCAAAAGCCAAAGCAGGTTCAAAAGCCCAACCAAACAAGCCATATAAATGGTGTAGGAGAGTACAAATATTTTACTCAAATGACTCTCCAAATGATGATTTAGAGAGTAAATTTTAGAAAGACTTTTGATATGCTCTTAGGGAGGTCTTGCCCTGTTACCCCTTTGTCTCCACCACTAGCCGCCCTAGGACATTAGGGCAGGCCCATGCCACCCTATGCGGACCCATGCCATCCTGAGCGACCTGTCATTTTAGTTGTTTACGTCGGATTCGAGACTCTCACAGATGATCTCCTGTATCTCTGGGTCAAACATGCCCTTAGCACCATAGGCTCCATGTCATCAGTGAGCCCCTCCATGTATGAATTATTCCTTTTTTATGTTTGTGGGGATGAATATGAAACTGCCCTGCTCTAGCACTACACTAGAAAAGACCTTCACTGCTAGACTATCACCATCGGTTATTTTGGAACCGACAGTGATAGAGTATTATTGGCAGGTTGTGGCTTCAACCAGCAGTGATAGATTTTTTTTGCACAGAAAAATTCTTAAACTTTATATTAGAATTGGTTTCAAGAGATTTAAAACTTTGTAGTTGACAACTTTTTAACTTAAGATGATTTATAACTTTGCAGTTATTAAATTTTTCATTTGTTGGAATGTCTAATATACAATATAAGATTCGAAACTTATATTGTCAAATATACATGTAGCTCAGTTGATTCGTGTATTCGAGGAAACGATGTTGAGGTCTCAAATTTGAATCCTCAAAAACACATATTTTTCTGATTTTTTTAACCATTTATCACTGCCGATTCGTGGGACCCGGCAGTGATAACTTCTGGGGTGATAGTGCGCGCCATGTCTTAGCGTCTGAGAGATGTAAAAACATGGACGGTGGCATCTTCTCATTTAGATAGGTTCCATTAATTTACTATACGGCATTTCTTTTCTTTTCTTTTCTTTTCTTTCCAAATCAACTCTAGATAACAGACATACTGATTGATTTCCTTTGGTTGTTTTCGATCTATAAAAAAGTTTTGGTTGTCATTCTTACAAAATCAATATTAATTTCTATATTTTACTCTTAATTTAGCTATATTAATTATATTAGTTATGAACTCTGCGATGAAATTTAGACCATTAGATCACAACAAAATTTAATAGTGTATATTCTTCTTTTCATTAATTTCTTAATTTCTAAACTTTTTTTTGGCGAATGTGGGGCTCCTTTTAATATTTTTGTATATATATATATATATATATATATATATATATATATATATATATATATATATATATATATATATATATATATATATATATATATATATATATATATATATAACAAATAGAGAGTCTAATAAAAAGACTCGTACAAGCTCATTAGGGCAAGGTTCTGGTAGAGTTATTATCGGATAAATAGAAACTACAACCAGCGACCTAACATGAAGAAATACTAATCCATCCATTTATCCTCGGGTGTCCGACTGGACGACACACTTCCCACTCCGCGCCGCTCCTTCCCACTCGTCGCGCGCCCCGCCCATGACGCTCGCCCCCCTACACCCCCACACACAATGCTCGCTCCCTCCAGCGACGCTCAATCCCCTTCCTCTGCGGCCTTTCTCCAGCGCAGGGGCAACGCGCCGCGAGCACCACACCCGCCCGCCCGCCGCGGCCTTCCCCAGCGTGGCGATCGCTCGCCGTGGGTAATGCACCCGCCCACCTGCTGCACCCCCAACTTCACACCGGCATTGATCTCCGCGTGGGCATCGAGCTCTGCGAGCCAATCAACGAGGCTCCATTCGTTCTAGTAGCACGGTGACATTGTGCTGAAAGCGCATGTTGCAAACGTATGTTTCAAATGTTTCAGAGGTATGTTGTAAGTGTTTTATATCGATGTTGCAAAAGTAGATCGGGATGTTGCACATGTGGCAATGTTTATACATGTATGTTTCAAGTGTATATTCTAAATATTTCATCTATTGCAGACATATGTTGCATGTGGTTCATTTGGATGTTGCATATATATGCAAGCGTTTTAGGTGTTTTCATACGTATGTTGCAAGTATTTTATCTACATGTTTACATATGTTTGCAATGGCCACAGAACACGTGTTTTCAAGTGTTTTTTTAGGTGCTTTTGTAAGTTTTTTAGATGTATGTTTCAAGTGTTTCATTTGCTTTCGGACTAATGTTGCAAGTGTGGCATCTGGATATTTCAAAAGTAGATCCGGTGTTGCATCTCCCTCATTGCTTTTTGCTGCCTTGCCTCGGTGTCTCCTTCTCTCAGCACCGGCTAGGCATCCGTTGCCCCTCCCCTCTTCTCGATGCTGGTGACGTTTGGGGCAATGTGGGCCCCATGTGGCTGTGCGAAACGACGTGGAAAACAGACTATAGGCACAGGCGTTCGAACGCCCGTTCGTTTAGACATCCGGATGCTAGTAAGCCCGACAATAATGACAAAGGGTGTGTTCACTTCGCGAAAAGTAGCTGAAAAGTTACTGCAGCATCTTTCGTTGTTATTTGGCAAAATTTGTCCAATTATGGACTAACTAGGCTCAAAAGATTCGTCCCGACATTTACAGACAAACTATGCAATTAGTTATCTTTTTTACCTAAATTTAATGCTCCATGCATGCGTCGAAAGATTTGATGTGATGGGTGGAAGAGGAAATATTTTGGGTCGGGAGGGGGAAGTGAACAAGGCCAAAAGGAGACAATGTTACTTCATACTTAGTATATCTACGGATCCCATATTCCCACGATCACGTGCTCAATGCACAGAGGACACAAATCTCAAGCTACAGTCATCATTATATTTGTCAGTTTACCAAGAGAACTCATAACTATTCATTCAAAAAACAAGAAGAGAACCTCATAACTAACACACAGACGCACTATTCATTAAAAAAAAGAGAACCTCATAACTAACACACAGACGCAGTAACCAAACTAAACCGTACGTATCGTTTTAGTTTCCTTCGACACGACAGAGAACTGCATGCTTCCATGAAATTTAGAACAGCACGCCTCCGACGAGCAACATGGCCCTACGAGCGCATGCATGCATGTCCAGCAGTTATTATCATATCATTAGCCGTAATCATCATATATAGTACTAGGAGTGCCATTAGTATGCAGTGCACACACATAAGAATAATAATGTGCAAGATGAGCATACAGTGAGATCCATGTAAACCAATCCATCCTTTTACTCATGGATGCCCGGATGTCCTTCAGCTGTGGACAGATGTAGTCGCAGCGGCCAGTTACGTTGGCTGATACATGGGCAGCTAGGAAGAGCACCGACGCGGCTATGCCGAAGCGCTACATGCTCTCAATTATTCACCTGCCAACAATGCCCAATGCCCAAAAAAAAAAGCGTCAGGAGTGAAAAACGACTATCAGCGATCAAACTCGTTTATCTACTACTCTGCAGGACTGCAGGAACCTAGTTCATTGAGGAGGGACAAAACGAGGTCGAACCCTTCTCAAGAGTGCCTTAGAGTCTTCTTGGAAATTACTTGGCAAGTCGAAACTAGTCATGCACTACTTTGTTGCAAGAAGAGTGAACAGAGCACAAGATAAGCCCGCTAAAGAATGGTCAATTGATTGATACATTTAGTCACAAGAAATCTATTGATCAATATCTTGGGCCAATTGCTTTTCCCAGCAATGACACTAGAAATGTTTGTTGATATTTCATATGACTACAAGAGATTTCCGCAAGTGCACAGAAAATATCGATGTAGCACTTCTCATAGGAGTATTCCGGGGTAGTATATGTATTTTGCCACAGGGAAAGCCTATGGCCAAGATAGTGAAAAATCGAGATTCTTGTGGACTAAGTTCTCAAGCAATTGCATGACCTTAGTCAGGGGTAATACAATTGTGGCGCATGTTGCTTTAAGGATGATAAGGATAACTTGATCACTTAAGAAGACAGATAAATCTAGGAGCAGCGGCATAGCTAGCGGGAAAGAGCGAGCAAAAGGAGACCTATGTAACTTCTACCTACCAAGCACAACTTAGAAATAAACTTAGCAACTCAGCTAAACCAAGACCAAAGAGGGTTCTCAAGCACTTCGGGGTACAACCCGCCTAGTCAACTATTGGTATTTATTAACGCACACAGATAAATCTGCAAGCGCACGGATACCGCTGTAGCTTTCACTCAGAAGTATTCCAAGTATTGTATCCACAAAAAAACGTGTGAGACTAGCTATGGTCTAACTTAACTAGGGGTAGCAACAAGGTTTGAATAAACAGGAGCGTAGAGAGGATTACTAAGGTTCTCTAGTTTTGACTTGGGTAAGCTATGTTTTCTACTATTTAACTGGGGACATTACTTAAGGAAAGACACCAGCAGAGGATGCTTTCCATAGTAACCGGGTCCTACTTGACTTACAAATGGGAGGTGGACTACAAAGGATTCAACGAGGCTATCACGAGCTACCACTGATCCGGAATGTAGGGTGCATCCATGAGTATCCTAAGTCTAAGCACCACACTTACACTTACGATTAATACTTTACTCCCTCTAGAATAGAAATAAAGCACTCAAAAGAGTCGCAAACCTGATGAACAATATAAACAAGATGCTTACTTGAATCAGAAGTTGATTACCAGAGAAATCTCAGAGGCAAGCTCAGATAGAACTTGGATCCGCCAAGGTACAAGCCGTATAGAGAGCACCGACAGGCCGACACCTCCTCCAAACTCTTCCCTCAGTTTTCATCTCACTATTTCTATTTATAAGACTAGATCCTATGAAGGAGCTCTAATCCTGAAGATATGAATCAGGGTTACAGGGATGGCTCCAGGGAGGGGGGTAGGAGCACCTTATATAGGGGAGATGGAGTAGGGGCAAGGCATTGCTACGTCATCGATCCACGCGTCAACTCCCTCGATCACCGTTGGATGAACCGACTTAAAAGGATGGCGTAGATGCAATTTAGGAGGCGATAGAGAACCGACATTTGAAGGGGAGGCTGACTATTGATGGTAGTTATCTACCATTTTAAACCGTCTACATAACATGAAGAAATACTTGAAATGTATCACTAATAGAAATTTAGGGGTTTAAACTAACAATTTCCACAAGTTTTGGTGAATTTGTATTTTCTGCAGGGTATATCCAGAAAATCGAAAAGGGAGATTGAAACGTGAAAAAGGAACTTAACTTAACCGCGACGAAAACTATTGTAGAAGACTCCAGAGGACTCTAGGAGGCAACCCCCCCGAGACAGAGCCCGAGAGGCTGCCAGGTGGGACCAGCCGGCCCCACCCTGGTGTCACCCGGCCCCTGGCAGTGGCTCCCGCCTGTCAGCTTCTAGAATATTCCTCCACCACCTCCCTAGACTGCATCTACGCCGTCCTTCAAGTCAGTTTTATCCAAGGGCTCATGTTGGACCCTCTGGGCTATATAAGGAGGCCCCAGCCCCCCAAGGCATCAAGTCATTTGAGATCAAGCCATCCAGAGCTAGAAACCTTAATATCCTCAGAGCTCCTCTAGTTTCTAGGGCATATCTAGTTAGGCTAGGTCTAGAGGGAGGCAAGCAGATCTTCGCTTGAATTCTCGATATCATCTAGAGCTTGATTCGGTATAATTCTTGTACCCCTCTCTCATTGTATCTCTATTATTTTTATATACTTTGGTACAATTGTCAAGAAAATATAGTATTTATCTTATTCATGTTCTTGGTTGCAATGTTCATTGTCTACTTTAATTATATGCTTAGTATAGTTAGTTTATCGTTGTGTTTATGCATAAGTTCGTATAGCATTCACCCTAATAAGGTACCATGGGTGGGTGGTAGAGATTATGTATGTAACACCTCATGTGTTTGGCTTCCACATTTGCACTTGCATTTCATAAGCATGAGCATTATTCATCTCATTCATGCATTTGTTTGAACTGTAACATGAGTATGCAACATACTAAATTGTGTTTGTTTCATATTTGTTGGCTTATGAAATGTGGTTGGTGCAACATGTAGATGTAACATGAGTGTCTCATACATTGAAACATGGCAATGTTGTTAGTATAGTATGACAAGTTTAATTGTTGCAACAAGGGCTTGAAACATATGTGTCGGTACCAACAGTACGGGGGTACCCACATCCATCGCTAATAAAAAACTAAAATGACTGAAACCGCAATAAAAGGCAGCCCGCCTCGACCGCGTATCCAGTCCGCCTCATACGTGGCCCGCTCGACGGGGCACCTCAACCGTGCTCCGGCTCCGACTCGTACGAGGCCCGCTTGACGGGGTGCCTCGACCGCGCCCCATCCCATACAGCAAGGTACCTCGACGGCGCTCCGACCCACGCGAGGCTCGTCCGCCCACTGGGAAAAACTCCGACTCGCGTGAGCCCGGGTCGAGCGCCTCGGCTCCTTCTCTTTACCTACCCCAGGACAAAAGCCATAGCATTTAATGCGGTTACCTACTATCACCTACCGGCATGGCTGCGACCAGGATCGACGTAGGAACAATGCCCGTGTCAGATCTCACTGTTTTATCGCCCATCCCATGATGGGAGGTGAAAACCGTCACTGTACCCACCTTACCGCACATTGTTTACCATCGATCACCCTCGAGGGAGGATAAGACAAGGCCCGTTCTCCGCAATCTCGGGGATTCGGCCTTATCCATCCGGTCTCGACCCGGCCTCGACCCAACCTCGACGCTCGGCACAGTTCAATGGCAAGGGAAGGACGGTGTGGCACGGCGCTCCGGGTCATTTCGCCGTCTCGTCTCCCACGACGCCATGGTGTCCAGGGATGGCCGGCCATTCCCAGAGCACGTCGCTACGGTCAGCTCAACAGGAATCGACAAAACATCACCTCAAGGCTCCCCGTCGTCTTGGCCTCCTCTCGCCCTATAAAAGGGCAGGCCAGGGTTCTACAACGGGGAGGAACAACGAAGAAAAACAACAGACAACAGGCAAGACGCAAGATAGAGATCGATATCTCAAGCAATCACCCTTGTCCTCTTTTTCCTCTCTTTGAGACTTGGGCTCGACGCCCTCTCTCGCATGCTTGTAACCCCTACACGAGCACTTCGATGCAAGGAAATACAAACTTCTCCCCCCTCGCTGGACGTAGGGCCTTCTTTTGCCCGAACCAGGATAAACCCCCGTGTGTTCTCCTTGCATCACCATCCAGGAAAGAGACACGTAGCATTTACTCATTGGTTTAGGACCCCCTCGGGTCCGAACACCAACAGTTGGTGCGCCAGGTAGGGGATCGCTGCGTGCCAAGGTCGCTTTCTCACCTTTTTTCCTGGATGGCTGACCCCGAACGCCCTATTCCGTTGGCCACGGTGATCTGGTTCGGGAGTTTGGAGTTCATGTCGCTTGGCTATGGCTACAATATGCTCCTACTTCCACCCAGGCACCCAACCGACGAGGACTATGAGCTCTCCCAGCTCGGGGGAGCAATCCGCCGGTACCATCGCTCTAGGCGGGCGCGGGCTGCCCGACGACGACGAGCCCGGTACAACCACCGTCTTCACCTCGCGGAGGGTGATGGGATCCCCCGGTCCGGCACCCCCCAGCCAGGCACCGGCCCAGATCTCCTTGTGGAAGGTTTGGGTAGGATGAGCTTGACTGAGGGTAACATGCCGACGGAGAATCCTGCCGCTCCCCCGTCCGGTGAGACACCACTGTCCGGAGCATCCATTCCGGCACGGGCAACAACATCTCCATCACCATTCCCGTTTGGGCTAGACTCGGCTGCCCGGGTATACGCATCTTCCGTGAGCACTCGCATGAGTGCTTATGAGGAACTCCCTGGGCACCATCTACGCTCCACTCTGGACCTCGTTGCATCCACACCAGCTTCTGATTATCGGGACTCTACGGAGACACCGGAAACAGAGCCCCATGTGACTGCTTCTCAACATCGCAACCCCAGTGACGATTTGCAACGGCCACACATTCCCCCGTCATACTACTACTTTGGCGCTCCTGACTCCGACTCGGCTGACGACACCTATGATCCGACCCGCGAATGCTTCAACATCGATGTTGAAAGCACTTTGGAATCAGAGGACGAAGAGCCAGTCGAAGGAAGGCACACGCCACCTCATGTCGAGCTTCCTGCTAAGCGAGATGACCCTCAGTTCCATGCGGATCAAGGGACGCAGCTCGAACAGATTCATGAGTTGCAGGACAGGCTTGACGAGGAACGGGAAAACCTGGATCTACTCCAACAAACCCTCGAGCGTGAGCGTGTGGAACGCGCACTTGGCGGGAGAGCTCGCGAGAGAGCTCGCGACGTCAACCGTCGCATCAACGAGGACCGGGTGGTCGACCCCCCGGTTTTCGCTCGAGCCAGCCAGAACATTGTCGCCGCCGCCATGCTCCTCCGCAACATGCCCGAGCCATCAAACCCCGATACCTGTCGGGCTCGAGATGAAATCCGGGAACTCCTCGAGACCACCGCCATGCAGTAGGCCGAGAGCTCTGCCTCGAGGCGACGTGAGGCAGCCTCAGAGCGGATCATCGAGCCCTCCCGACAGGAGAGAGAAGCCTCGGTTCACCCCGAGCCTGCCCGGCGAAACCGGGTAGCTCCGGCCCCTGAGCCCACCACCAACGACCACGAGCCTCGAGACACCCGTGGCAACATCGTCGAGCGCCGCACGCGCAAGCAGGGTGACGGCGTGCCTCGAGGCTACCACGTCCACAAGGGCGAACGCTACGACAGTTTGATAGATCGTAGCCCTTCACCCGAGCCCCCGGGTCCTCGGGTCTTCAGTAAGGCTATCTGTGAGACGGTGCTCCCGGCTCGGTTTCGCCCCCCCACGACTCTCACCAAGTACAACAGCGAAACCAAACCCGAACTTTGGCTCACCGATTTCCGCTTGGCGTGTCAGCTGGGCGAGGCCACCGATGACCGGGTCATCATTCGACAACTCCCCCTGTTCCTCTCCGACACCGCCCGAGCCTGGCTCGAGGATCTCCCACCTCGATAGATCCACGACTGGGACGATCTCGTAAGGGTGTTTGAGGGAAATTTCAAGGGGACCTACATGCGCCCCGGCAACTCGTGGGACCTCCGGAGCTGCAAGCAGAAACTAGGTGAATCCCTCTGGGATTACATCCGGTGCTTCTCCCGGCAGCGTACCGAGCTCCCCAACGTCACTGACTCCGACGTAATTATGGCCTTCCTCTCTAGCACCACCTGTAAGGAGTTGGTCCGAGAATTAGGCCGTAACACTCCACTCACTGCCAACGGGTTGATGGACATTGTCACCAACTTCGCCGCTGGCGAGGAGGCGGTTGGTGCAATCTTTGGTGGTCCACCCGGGGCTCCAAGAGAAACAACCGCAAGAAGAAGAAAGGCCAGCAGGGCAAGCTCGAGGCCTCGGCCGACGAGCTCGTCGCTGCTACCGAGCACAAGAAGCCTCGAGGCCCCCCCGGTGGGGGCATCCTCGACAAAATGCTCAAAGAGCTGTGTCCCTACCACAAGGGACCCACTAACCATAACCTCGAAGACTGTCATATGCTTCGCAGGTACTTTGGGGGTGCCAGCGTCAAGAAGGACGACAAGAAGGAGGACCCTAAGAGTGACGACAAGGACGGGGGATTCCCCGAGATCCACGACTGCTTCATGATCTACGGAGGGCCCTCGACCCGCCTCTCAGCGCGCCAGCGCAAGCGAGAACGGCGTGAGGTTTTCTCCGTACAAACGATAGTCCCCCGCTTCCTTGATTGGTCTGCGGTGGCGATCACTTTCGACCGTGATGACCACCCAGACTACGTCCCCAACCCGGGAGTCTATCCACTCGTTGTTGACCCCGTCATCGCCAACACACGCCTCACCAAGGTGCTCATGGACGGCGGAAGTAGCCTCAACATCATCTACTCCCAGACCCTCGACCTTCTGGGGGTCGAGAGAGCGCGCCTCCAACCTAGCGTCGGGGGATTCCACGGAGTCATGCCAGGGAAACGGGCGAAACCCCTCGGACGGGTCGATCTGCCTGTTTGTTTTGGCACACTGGCCAACTTTAGAAAGGAGACTCTCACTTTCGAAGTGGTCGGATTCCGTAGAACGTACCACGCTATCCTAGGGCGCCCATGCTACGCTAGGTTCATGGCAATCCCGAACTACACCTACCTCAAGCTCAAGATGCCAGGCCCAAACGATGTCATCACTGTAGGGCCCTCATATGAACATGCCTACGAGTGCGACGTCGAGTGCGTCGAGCACGGCGAGGCTGTTTTGGAGTCGGCGATCTTGGCTGCAGACCTCGACGGCCTTGTCAATGCGATTCCCGACCCAAAACGCCATGCCGGCAGTTTCGAGCCCACGGAAGATGTCAAACTCGTACCCCTCGACCCCGCTGATCCCAAGGGAAAGGCGCTGAACGTCAGCGCCACCCTCGATCCTAAATAGGAAGCAGTGCCCGTCGACTTTCTCCGCGCAAACGTCGACATCTTTGCGTGGAGTCCCTCGGATATGCCGGGCATACCTAGGGAAGTCGTCGAGCACGCCTTGGAGATCCGGGCTGGATCCAAACCGGTGAAGCAACGCCTGCATCGCTTCGATGAGGAGAAGCGCAGGGTCATCGGCGAGGAGATACACAAGCTGTTGGAGGTCGGATTCATCAAGGAGGTTCATCATCCCGAGTGGCTAGCTAATCCTGTATTAGTTAGGAAAAAGAGTGGGAAATGGAGGATGTGTGTAGACTATACCAGTTTAAATAAAGCATGTCCAAAAGTTCCCTTTCCTTTGCCACACATTGACCAAATCGTTGATTCCACCGTGGGATGTGAAACTCTCTCATTCTTAGATGCATACTCCGGCTACCACCAAATCAAAATGAAGGAGTCCGACCAGCTTGCAACTTCATTCATCACCCCGTTCGGCATGTATTGCTACGTTACGATGCCCTTCGATCTCCGGAACGTGGGGGCTACGTACCAGCGATGCATGCAGCACGTTTTCGGAAAGCACATCGGGTCGACCGTCGAGGCTTATGTCGACGACATCGTTGTTAAAACCAAACAAGCCGACGATCTGGTCAACGACCTCGACGTTGCGTTCAAATGCCTCTGGGCAAAAAACATCAAACTCAATCCAGAGAAATGTGTCTTTAGCGTCCCATGAGGTATGCTTTTAGGGTTCATCGTGTCTAAACGCGGCATCGAGGCCAACCCTGAAAAAATCTCTACAATAACCAAGATGGGCCCCATCCGAGATCTGAAGGGCGTACAGAGGGTCACAGGTTGCTTGGCGGCACTCAGCCGTTTCATTTCGCGCCTCGGCGAAAAAGCACTCCCTCTGTACCGTCTCTTGAAGAAATCGGAGCATTTTTCCTGGACCCTTGAGGCTGAGGAGGCTCTCACAAAACTCAAGACCACACTCTCTAACTCACCAATCCTCGTCCCTCCAACCCCGGGGGAACCACTCCTACTCTATGTCACCGCGACATCACAAGTAGTCAGTGCTGCCCTGGTTGTCGAACGGGTCGAGGAGGCACATACCTTGCTCGTCCAGAGATTGGTCTATTTCATTAGTGAGGTGCTCTCAGAAACCAAGATTCGATACCCACAGATCCAGAAACTGCTATATGCCGTCATCCTGACATGGCGCAAGCTCCGACACAACTTCGAGGGTCACCCAATTACTGTGGTTTCTTCTTTCCCCGTGGGAGAGATAGCCCAGAATCGGGAAGCCTCGGGTAGGGTTGCCAAATGGGCAGTCGAACTCATGGGCGAGACCTTGTCCTATGTGCCACGAAAAGCTATCAAGTCACAGGTGTTAGCAGATTTCCTGGCTGAGTGGACCGACACCCAACTCCCCCCTGCACAGCTTCAGGCGAAGCTGTGGACCATGTATTCGATGGGTCATTGATGAAAACGGGAGCAGGCGCGAGCTTGCTCTTCATCTCACCCCTTGGGGTTCACATGCGCTACGTCATCCGGCTTCATTTTCCTGTGTCTAACAATGTCGCCGAATACGAGGTGCTCGTCACGGGATTAAAAATCACCGTCGAGCTCGGGGTCCGACACCTTGACGTTCGAGGCGACTCCCAACTCATGATCGATCAGGTCATGAAGAGCTCAAGCTGCCGTGACCCCAAGATGGAAGCCTACTGCCAAGAAGTATGGCACCTCGAGGACAAGTTTCACGGCCTCGAGCTCAACCACATCGCACGCAGGTATAATGAGGCCGCCGATGAACTAGCAAAAATCACGTCCAGTCGAGCTACGGTTCCACCGGACGTTTTTGCAAAAGACCTTCAGCAGCCATCCGTCGACCTCGGGCCAGACGGAGGGGTTGACGGGACGTCACTCGACCCTCCACCTGAGGCAGAAGCCCCCTCGACCGGGGCTGAAGCCATGCAGGTGGAAGACTTGACCCCACCGTCTGACCTCGAGCCTGACTGGCGCATCCCGTACCTCGACTACCTCAGCCGAGGGGACCTCCCCTCGGATAAGACTGAGGCTCGACGGATCGCACGCCGGGCCAAAACCTTTGTAATCATGGGCGACAGCAGAGAGCTCTACTGTCATAGCCCTACTGGTATCCTCCAACGATGCATCACAAATGAGCAAGGCAGGAACCTGCTCAGCGATCTCCACTCGGGGGCTTGCGGTCACCACGCAGCACCTCGAACCCTCGTCGGAAACGCCTTTCGACAAGGATTCTATTGGACGACCACGGTCTCCGACGCTATCAAGCTAGTACACTCCTGCAAGGGTTGTCAGTACTATGCGAGACGAACCCATTTTCCGGCACATGCCCTGCAAACTATCCCCATCACATGGTCGTTTGCCGTTTGGGGGCTCGACCTTGTTGGACCATTGAAAAGGACAACTGGCGGCTTCACCCACTTGCTCGTCGCAATCGACAAATTCTCCAAGTGGATCGAGGCCCGCCCTATCACCAGCATCAGGTCTGAGCAAGCTGTGCTCTTCTTCACCGACATTATTCATCGCTTTGGGGTCCCCAACTGTATCATCACAGACAATGACACCCAGTTCACTAGTAAAAAGTTTTTGGATTTCTACGACAGCCACCACATCCGAGTGCTCTAGTCAGCCGTGGCCCATCCAAAAACAAACGGTCAGCTGGAACATGCCAATGGCATGGTCCTACCCGACCTAAAACCCAGAATCTTTGACAAACTAAATAAACATGGCAAAAGATGGGCTGCCGAGCTACCCTCGGTCCTGTGGAGCCTAAGAACAACGCCGAGTCGAGCCACGGGGTTCACTCCGTTCTTCTTAGTCTATGGGTCTGAGGCTATGCTCCCAACTGATATAGAATACGGATCCCCAAGGTTGAAGGCCTACAACGAAAGAAATAACGACGCCACAAGACAGGATGCCCTCGATCAGCTCGAGGAAGCCCGAGATGTGGCTCTGTTGCATTCTGCCAGGTACCAGCAGGGTCTCTAACGCTACCACGATAGACACGTCCACAAGCATGACCTCAACGTCGGCGACTTGGTGCTACGGCGGAACCAAAACACCAAGGGACGACACAAGCTCACGCCACCATGGGAAGGGTCGTACATCATCGCAGAAGTACTAAAGCCAGGCACCTACAAGCTATCCAACGAGAAGGGCGAAATCCTCACCAACGCTTGGAACATTGAACAGCTACGTCGCTTCTTTCCTTAAAAAGCCTCGAGGCTCTGTAGTTTCTTTTTCGTCAATAAAGAATACAGCGATGTTCAAACTTTCGTTTCACAATGAGGAAGGATCGACTCTGCACTCCTAGAATCGACCCTCCCTCAGGGGCTACAAGGGGGGAACCCACCAGTCCCCGAAAAAACTTATGCTCTTTTTTAAATTTAAGAACCGCTTCTTAGATCGACTTCGCTGCAAGAGCACCCTAAGGTTCGAAAGGGCTCTCGAGTCAGGAGTATCACCTACGCCTCCGAGGCTACGGTACCTCCACTCACCCCTCACACCTTTTAGAGGTGCGACTTCACGCTAGGGAGATCTAAATAACGGTTCCTAACTTTGAAAAAGAACGTACCCCCTGTCGCTTAGATCAGGCTCTCACACGATTTACAAGGCCGCAACATCACCCTGAAGCTCGAGGGCAGTTGAGCCGTGAGATCACTTACGCCCCCGAGGCTACGATACCTCCACTCGCTCCCTTACGCCAAAGGATGCAACTGCGTGCTAAGTAAATCACGCGAGAACACGATCCAAGCGATAAATGGAAGAAAAACTCGAATAAAACTAAATTAACCACGAACCGATTTATGTTTCGAGTTCTTAGGGCCTTCGAGGCCACCACGACCAAAATTCAAAATACTAACTTATTACATGGGCCTTTATGCCCAGATTTGGCTCACAGGCCCTCATCGTCAGCAGGCGGAACCACCTCGGCTTCAAAAAGCGAGGCCAGACGGCTTCCAGGCTCTTTCGCGGCTTCAATCAGCTCTAGGCAGGCATCCTCGTTCTCCTTGTCCGTCTGATCCAGGTCTGTGATGAAGCCCTCAGTGACGAGCTTCATGTCGAACACAAACCCTGAACGGACAACGGCCAGCGCCCTCTTTACGTCGTGATGGAGACCGTCCCGTATCTTCTCCCGGGCAAGACGGCCCAGCGCCACCATCCAACGGACGAAGGAGTTCCCCGGAACATCTTCCCCAGTGTCGACATCGGGCTCGACCCCCAGGCCGTCACACACGGTGGTGATCGCGCCCTGGAGCAGCTGGGTCCTCCGGATCTCGGCTTCGAGGAGGCTCTAGAAGGAGTTGGCAGAAGATTGGGCCTCTCGATTCTCCTTCTCCAGCTCTGAAACACGAAAAACAAATTAATACCCAACACGAGGCCCTCAACGTCGTGGCCGTAACGATCACACTTACCCTCGATATGGGTCTGCAGGCCCACGACCTCGTTGCGAAGCCCCCCGCACGTCCGCTCGAGCCCTAGGAGGGCGCTGTCCTTGTCACTGATGGTCACCTTTAGCGCCTCGATCTCTTGTCGAGCAGACTCGAGAGCTGCGTCCTTCTCTTGGACGGCTCCCTTCAGCGTCGACCTTGTCCGTCAGAGCATCAGAACGAGCGGTGGCCTGCTTGACCTCGACGTTGAGGGCGTCGTGCTGACAGCTAACCTGGGAGATATCCTCCTCGAGCTCCTTCACCCATCGCGACAGGGGCTCGAGATCCCTACAGGCCTGGGCAGCCTCCTCTCGAGCCTTGTCCATGTCAGTGCGCATCACGGCTTCGGCCGCCCAAGCCTGCATCGCCTCCTCCTTCACCACCGCGTACGCGACGCGCAGCTCAGCCATTTCGGCGTTCTGATCGGAAAGCCGTTTCTGGGCCTCTTCGACCAGGACCCATTGCTGAGACAGCGCGGCCCACATGCCACTCTCATCCTAGATGAAGAGTGACTTGCGGCGGGAGTACTCCTTCAGCTCCTGAACGCAATCCGAAAAAACCGAAAAGGTTAAAAAGCTGAGGGAAAAAGACACCAAGAAAACCACGGAAAAAGACGACGGGTCGATCATACCTCGGTGGCATCCCGCATACTCTGCGACACGGCCTCGGACGCCACTCGGAGCAACCGATCAAGGTGCCGGCGGACGCCCTCGAGGTACTCCCATCGGTGCACTTCATCTTTGTCGTTCAGGACGAAGATGGGCTCGGCGTCGGGGTTCGCGGCATCCCTAAACTGGAGGGACGGCCCCCCACCTCGGTATCTCCGTCTCTGCCCGCGCTATCGCCAGCGTGGCGATGTCGGGCCATGACGATGACGACCCGGCCGGGGCGTCTCCCGGTCCCACGGAAGGACCGGCCTCGCCCGCAGTTCCCGCCTCTCCAACGGCCGTCGAGGCACCGGCCTGATCCGCGGCCTCGCCCCCCTCGACCCCCATCACTTGTTTCCCTTTGTCCAGGGAGGTGTCGTCGAGGGTAAGGTCCACGGTCATGGGTGCCCGCCCTCCTAAGGGAACTAGCCCCTCAACCGCCGGCGTCTCCTGAGCCGGTGCCTCGACCGACGACGGCTCCGGTACCGGCGCCTCGACCGTTGGCGCCCTCAGAGCCAGCGCCTCTTCTTCTGGTGCTCCGGTCAGGGGCTCGACTGCCTCGCCCTCCACCGTACCCGTTGGCTCCACCGATGGGTCTTGCTGTGGCCGCGACCCCCTCGCCAGGGCCGCCTCCTGCCCCGACGCCAACGCGACCTCCTCCATGATCATGTCAGCACCTGCCCGCTCCACGCCGCGGACGGGTGCCTCGCCCATCACGACCTCGACGGCAGCCTCGGCCGTCGCCGATGACCTGGGCCTCGCCTCGACCGCACCGGGTGCCACCATCTCCGCCGATTCGGACCCCTCCACGGTAGGATCAGGGCCAGCAACCACCGTGGCATCCGTTGCCCCTTGCCGTTGTCGCAGGCGCCCCTTCGCGGCCTCGACCTACCGGACCTAGGCCACATCCTGCTCCGTCGTCCGGTTAAGGACAACGGCGCTGGCCCGCAGCAACATCACGGGGGTAGGCCCCATCGACTCTGCCTTCCGCTTTAACCTGCAAAGTGAGAAAAATGTCAGCCAACGGATCCAGAGAAAGGCAGAACAACCAAGCAGAAACGCTTACCCGGAAATCGGCACCAAGGGCCTCGACCCCGTGCGATCCGAGCCTCCCGGGGTGGCCGATTGTGGCCTCGCAGCGGACCCACCAGCAGGCCGGGCACTCCTTGGGGCCCTGACCGACGCACCGCCCTGCGCCTTCTGTGCCTCCGAGGCCAGCTGGCCTCGGGTTCTCACACCTGCCGATGCCGCCACCGATGACGACACCGATACCGCCGTCCCAGCCCCTGCCCGAGCTTGCGGGGCCTGGGCTGGTGCGGGCGTCCCCGTTGACCCCTTTTGCTGGGTCCGGGGTAAAGCGACCCCTCCCGTCGAGGGGCCTGTCTCCTTCTCCGTCTTCTCCTCCTCCTCGGACTCCTCGACCACGACGACCAAGGAGGATGCCCCCCTGATGGGCTCCAATAGGGGGCGAATGTCGGGAAGGTCCCCCAGTTCGGTCGCGGTCTCATACCGCGATAGGGCGTCGTCGTCTTCGCCGCTGCTGTCGTCGTCCTCCCCCGTCGATGGTCTGCTGGCGCCAGAGCTTCTTCAACGCCTCCGCCTCTTTGGCCTTGCGGATTGCCAGCTTCTTGGCCGTCTCCTTGGTTTGCTTCTTCTTGGAGGCATGCTGGCGTCGAGCCTCCTGGGCGGGCCGGTCCTCTGGGACTGGCGGACGCGTTTCCCGCAGCACCGACAAATCCTACGCGCCGGCCTCGACCAAATCAGCGAAATCCAAAAATAAATGAAATTAGCAAACATACTAGCCCTAAGATACGAACCACGGGCTCGAACCCTTTGGTAGGTCTCATGGGGACCCGGTTGGCCTCCTCCACCTTGAAGTTCCCAACCATCCGGCGCGCTCGCTGGAGGACCTCCTCGAGGGCAAGGGATTCGTGGGACATCTGGGTCCCCTCCAGAGATGCCTCCGGAGTCATCTGGTCGAGGCAGAGACGACGCTGGCACAGCGGCATCACTCTGTGGCGATGGAAGGCCGCGACCACTGCCGCAGCCGTCAAGCCCCGAAGGGAAGCTGCTGCAGTGCCGCCAGCAGTGGGTCCAGGCGCGGCTTCTCGGCTTTCGGCACTCCGTACGTCCAGCGATCCTCTCGAGCGGTCAGCACACGGCCGGTGTACATCGGCAACTGATTTTCATCGTTGCGGAGGTAGAACCAACCCTCGTGCCACCCGCTGTTCGAAGAGATGAGGCGAGCCAGGATGTACATATCCGCCCGGCTCGACCTCACCTGCAGGACGCAGCTCCCTACTCGAGCCGCGCACAGGACGCCCTTCTCCCCCGCCTTCTTGGTGAAGAGCTCGGCCTTGAAAAGGTGAAGCCACAGGTTCCACTGCGGCTCCACCCCAAGGTAGCCCTCGCAGACCGCCGCGAAGATGGCGGCCTGCGCGACGGCGTTGGGGGCAAGGTGGTGAAGCTCCACCTGGTAGTAGTGGAGGAGCGCGCGCATGAAGACGGACGCCGGCACGCCAAACCCCCGCTCGTGGAAGCAGACGAAGCTCACCACGTACCCTTCAGGGGGTGCCGGCTCCCGGTGGGCAGGAGGCGGCGCGATCCACTCCGGCTATGACCGGCTCGTCCTTGGCCGCAGCAGCCCATCCTCGACCAACTCTTCCAACCTCCTCTCCGTCACCGAGGAGGCGTCCTAGTCATCAGCGGGGAGGATCTAGCTCTTTCCTACCATCGGTGCTGTCGGAAGGGGGGTGGACGGAGAGGATGCGATGGTGGCAGCGATGCGGGCGGAGAGCGCAATAAGGCAAGGGTTGTCTAAGGCAGAAGATTGCAGGAGCGCAAGGGATCAGTGGGGAACGCAGACCCCTAGGCCTTGATTTTATATGCCCAGGCGGAAGCCCAATGGCCGCGCGAAAAGGTAGGAACAGTTTCCCGCATTAAATGCGCCCACCTAACCGTTTCCTTACATCTCGTAGGAGTTGGGCACGTGGCCGTCCCCCACTTCGTAACCGTACGCCACGTCGCCCACTACCGTGGACGGATATTTCCAAATACCTAGGAAACGGGCCCCGAGCCCGGTATAAGCCTCGAGGGAGCGGAAGCTGGCCCTCGACCAGGGTTCGACAGCTGCCCTCGAGCAACAGAGTTAGGGACGACCAAGGGTGCGCCCGTACATGGTCAGGGCTCCAGCCACGCTCTCGAGGCAGCCCAGGACGTATTCGAGGCCAAAGGAGGAGGTCGACGTAGGAATCCCCTCGGGGGAGGCACCGAGCCCTCGAATCCTGTCGCAGGGAATAGAGATCCACACAACCACTTCTTGGCATCTTTGAGAGCGCCTCCGAGCCACTAGCCGACCCCTAACGACTAGGGCACGGACTCTTACTCGAATTCCCCCGTTAGCAGCTCACTGGAGGCCGTCAGAACTCGCCCAAATGAGGGTAGTACGACGTTCTCCACCCCTCCTCCTTTTTTCGGAAAAGGAGCGTGAGGGACGAATAGTAAAAGACGGTCCGGACTCTGATCGACCTCATGCGCGCGAGGCTTGGGGGCTCGACCGCAGAAACCTAAACCTTGAGGGATCGAAAGCTGGCCCTCGACCAGGGTTCGATAGCTGCCCTCGAGTAACAGAGTTAGGGACGACCAAGGGTGCGCTCGTACATGGCCAGGGCTCGAGCCACGCTCTCGAGGCACCCCAGGACGTATTCGAGGCCCAAGGAGGAGGTCGACGTAGGAATACCCTCGGGGGAGGCACCGAGCCCTCGAATCCTGTCGCAGGGAATCGAGATCCACACGACCACTTCTTGGTATCTTTGAGAGCACCTCCGGGCCACTAGCCGACCCTTAACGACTAGGGCACGGGCTCTCACTCGAATTCCCCCGCTAGCAACTCGTCGGAGATCATCGGAACTCGCCCAAACAGGGGTAGTACGGCGTTCCCCACCCCTCCTCCTCCTTCCTAAAGGAGGAGCGTGAGGGTCGCACAGCAAAAGACGGCCGGGACTCTGATCGACCTCGTGCGCATGAGGCTCGGGGGCTTGACCGCAACGAATCATTCCCCAATAAAATGAATACAAGACCTCGGAGGAGTCTCAAAACTCCACCGAGGCCTCGGGGGCTACACCCGGCGGGTGCGCTCGCGTGCTCCCACCGGAAAAAATCACGACGCTACGACTCCAGTTCAAACAAACCTCTGGGAGAGTGATCACACACTCACCCAAAGGCTCGGGGGCTACTGTCGGTACCAACAGTATGGGGTGTAATAGAACCGTCCAAATTATAAGAGCACAAGTACAAAAATAATCACCGAAATGATCAAATTCTCGCACTTGAGCCCATATAACTCCGGTAGTCCAATGAAATCACGAGGGATTTCAAACCAACCAACATACAAGCTAAGATCGTAGTGATTCAACATAACAAGTCACATGTTACAACCATTTCACAAGTGATTCAATATACATCGGAGTTTAACATAGTTATTACAACTTAGTTTGAAAAGTAGCGGAAGCAAAGAAATTTGAAACTAACATTTATATTATTTCAAATACATGCCAGCACCACTGTCGACTTCCAACAAAAGCATTAGAGATAAGGTAGCTCAGAAGGATCATGCCCATGATCACACTCCGCCACTACGGCAGGAGCCAACCAACTCTTGCAGCCGCCATGATACATCACAACCTGCAACAAGTGGGGATAAAACCCTGAGTACAAGAAGGTACTCAGCTAGACTTACCCGTCAGAAACCAGAAATAAGGTGACACCAAGGATCATGCAAGGCTGATATGAAGTGGGGCTAGCTTGACAACATTTTGCATAAAAGCTTAATATAGATGATCAATCATTAATGCTTAAGCATCAAATTAATTATCATTAACCTATCATCTATATTAGAACCTATACTAGAGCACTCACTTTATTAGGAGCAAACAATATTAACCATAGCAGGTATAAATTGAGGCAACCTTTCCATTGTGATCTAATTAACCATCAGTTCAATTTAATTGAATCTACGTTGCTGCTGCTCAAGTCAAGTGCTCACTAACCGGGAGCGACGGTGATTCGAATCGAATTCCTATCTAGATGGAGGGGTATTTCTAACACTCACCGAGTCACGCCTGGCGAGGGCTCCTCAGGTCACCTTTGGTACAGTTCAGGAGCCACGGGTCCGAATGATGTCGCGACCCCAAGGGCGACACTCTGCTAGGTGATAGGGACTCTAACCCCCCCTTGGTCTCACGCCAATGTCCCCAAGCATATCCTTTCTCTCCTCCAAGAAGCAACCTACCATTCGATTCCCGGCCTGAACTGTATTACTCGGATTCGCGGTCGGAACGACTTATCCGGCTAACTAAGTGTTAGACTGCGTTCAACATGACTCAAGGACGTACAGCGAATCGGTCCTTAAACGACTCAGACGGGGATAGATCCACACCCAAGGCCTCCATGCCTTGTTGCTTTACTATCGTCATCCCGCCCTGTCTCATTTTATTTTATTAACACATGGTTCCATTCCACGATAGCAAAAATATAGGCAACCGTGCCATATATGAATACCCCTACATCTCGCAGGTGACAGGAAATCACCTGACTTCTACCGCTTAAAGCAGGGCTAAGCATCTACTCGATCCTAGTCTATGTAGGATTCAAGGATTCATATATCTGGACAAGGAATGATATAATGCAGCAAGAGTTTCCAACCAACTCCTATCACTTAATGCAACAATACTTATAACATATATAGAATTAATTGCTTTGAAGATAGGAGGCTTATAATGCTCCGGGGCTTGCCTGAGATCCGACTCAAGTTAGAGTATGTCAGATGAGTTCGCTTGGCGAGCATCTTCCAATCTATCACTTGTCCGGTCCTTCTATCTTCGGGATAGACCAACCAACTCCATCTTCGGGTTTGGCTCCACAACACGTCCTTCACGTGGTGCATCTAGCGTACCTAAATGAAATGCAAGATGAAAGTGCATGAATATAAGGAAATGCAATAGATGATGCATCACACGTTAATCAAGGCAAGTATAAGGTTATAGTAAAGACACGTAAGCACATCACATTACTTAAGTAACCTTACACAAACAAACATGCTTAAATAGCAAAGAAAGCAATACCAAGCATGACATAAGATTTACAAAGTCTCAGGTGTAATAGCTTAATCACCAAAGACATGAATCACACTTAGCAATACACAAACAAAGTAACCAAGTAATCATGTATTTTCAACAATTCTGGACATACATGCAGTAGCTGGGTAAATCAATCATATCTGAAGTTCTACAAATCCAAATGACTTGCAAGAAGACATCATAGAAAGCTTATGAAATTGTCCACATTTCATTTATAAACATCTAAACCTGATTCTAACATTTACTAGGTCGAAATACAGAAGGTACAGAATATGTCCTGGAAGGACAGAGAGCAACATAAATCTGAACCCAACGTAGAACAGCTGTAGTTTCTAAACCATATGGCCAAATGCTACCAAATTTTAACAGCAGCTAGATACATAAATTATCTACAACTTTTGTATAAATAAGTTTCATAACAAAGCAAATTATCATGAAGAACTTTGCTAAGTTCCCAGATCTGTCCAGAAACCTCATTTGAAAGAAATAATTATTAACTTATATTGCAAACATATAATTAGACAAAACCAACTTTACCAACATGTCACACATGACTAATGAACACCAAAAAACATAGTGTCCATTCCTAAATAATTCTTTTAATGCATTTTCTTAATTTATTTAAATAATTAGGTGGAATTATGAACACATATCAAAGGTGCACAATAAATTCTACCAAAATTACAGTGGCCTACATATACTCCCAAAAGTCTACTCTCCAAATTTCAAATCATTTGGACATGTATAACAACCTCTATGAAAAAGACAAATGGCTATTGAAATAAATCATGTGAGAGCAAGTTAAACCTAAAACTCAATATTTTCTGTGAACACATGGCCATAGTATGGATCAAAATGATAGAACAACCTCATACTAAGGTAATGGAACAACATTTTCTAATTTATCAATGATATCTTATTTATAAGCTATTTATCAAGCCATAAACAAGTTAACTCAATAACTTGAGCATACAACAAGCAATGACCATGAAATTTATACAACAGTACATTCATAGCATGGAAAGACTACCATAAAAATTATTTCAAATTCGGAATTAACCCAACCCTAACTTAACACTAGGCGCACCCGGTCGCTTACCCAACTCAGACACTACTTAAACCGATACGTGGGACCCCTGGTTCAGCCGGGCCCGCACGTTAGTCACCCAACAGAGAGACACAGAGGGGACAGCCTTCTTCTTCTTCCTTCGATGGCGAACAGAGGAATGGGGGCGGCTCTGCTCTGGCTTGGCCGATCTCCGGTGAGGGGTGACGCCGCCGGCGATTGGCTGCGGCGTGGCCAGCCTGGGCCACGCGCGCACCCGAGCAGGGGCTCAGCTCGTCTAGGAGCGGCCCACAGCGGCGTGACCACGCGCACCCGTGTCCATGACGGCGGTTGCAGGCGACGGCGGCGGCGCTGCAGCGGCGACCGGAACCGGGAAAGAGGCGCGGGAGGGGCGGCGCAGTGAGGGGAAGATGGTGCGGTGGTTTGATTTTGCGGTAGGGCTCTTGGTGGTGGCCGGCCACGGAGCTCCGTTCGGCTCGGTAATGGCGGCCAGGTGATGGCATGCTCCGGCGGCCGAGGCAGCCGGCGAAGGGACGCGTGAGATTTCGCGTGACTCAGAGAAGACGGTGCCACACACGACTGAGGATGAGGAGGTGTGGAGAAGTGGATTGGGTGGCGGCCCTGGACCCGTCGGCAATGGCGGCCATGGCCACTGTGGCGTGCATGCTCACGAGCAACAGCAGCACAACGCGAGGAGGGCGAGCAGGGCAACGAGAATGGCGAGTGAGGGGGGCGTCTGGGGCAGCTCGGAATCTCCCATTGCGAGCGAGGAGGCAAGGACGGTGATCGAGCTCGGAGCCCCGCTCCGGCGCCCATGGCAGCCGCGGCCATCGGTGGTCTGCGCGTGTGAGCATGGACGAAGAGACAGAGGGAGTGGGGGGGGAATGGAGAGGAGCTCGGCATCCGCACTAGAAGAGGCCGAGAGCGCTAGGACGTGCGGCAACATGGCTAGGCACGGGCTCACGCATGGTGGCCACGTTCGGGACGCGTGGCTCCCGTTGAGCCCCACTGTCGAACAGCTGGCATGCGTCTCTGTGAGCATGTTAGATTGCCGTTTTGCGCTTCCTAGGGTCCGAATTTGATCACGAGCCTTGAAGCAAAGTTGTTCCCCTCCCGATACTCTCCAACTTTCATTAAGTGTACTCAGTCATTTGAGCATTGGATTAGCAGCTAATTAATCCCCAAGTTGATAGCATCAGTGAGTTGACAGTGATTAGCAACTACAAGAATTGATGGCCAAAATGAAATGCAACTTATGCCATCTTCTTGCATGGCCTTCCCCTTCATGTGAGCTCCAACTTTTACATTTGGACCTACTCATGTTACTTAACAATTTTTGGAGAACGTGACATGCCAATCTCAATGTCATTTGAGCGACAAAGTTGCAAACATGCTGTTTTAGCAATTGCTTTTGGAGATCAAAATATACTCCAAATGTAATGACACTTGATTCATTGTGTCCCCCATGAACAGTACTCCAACTCATATTAAGGAACCTAATTGAGCCACTATATGGAATTGGAGGATAAAATGTTGCCAACTTGTCAACTTTCTGCTGTCCACTCGAGGACTTAGAATATTTTTCTAAGTGCTGAAACAGCAGCTGATTCCACAATGTGATCTCTATTTGACTAGGTTAGAGGCCAAACTAGCTCTTGACCATTAAACAAAGTTTGTTCTACACAAGATGGACTACAACTTTCGTTTAAGGTCAAACCTCCTAACTGGTACAGAAGTCAAAATTTCACTTTGGTCAAAGTATCAACTCGATAAAGCCGAAACTAGGGTTTTAGGCCAATCGGGGCAATTTCTTGACATTTGCTCAACATGATCCCTTCATGACTTTTGTTGTAGAGTTCATCTAGAGTCATTTGGGCAAGTTTGCATGGTTTGGGTGATGAGCTACAATTCCATTCACTTAATGATGCAAGTTCCAATATGAATGGAACTTATCATTTCATGTGACTTTTTGATTCCAAACTCCATGAAGCTTTTCCAGGGCTTAATATAGATAGTTACTGAGGTGAGACATGTGAAGATACTTTGATAGCAACACCCAAGCATATATCTTTTAATTGAGCCTATATGTAAGCGAAGGTGCAACATCCAACTTTAGGTTAGACTCACCTCCATAGGTTGACCTTGACATTGTCATCTCCACTTAATCCGTCATGTTTGAGCTCAAACCCACTACTTAATTGGTGATCAACACCTGGGGTGTTACAGCCCTCCCCCCTTAAAAGAATCGCATCCCGAGATTCGGAATGAAAGATCTTTTAAGGAAGAGAGACACGTTATCTAGTTCCCAACATCTGCTATAGCATTCAGCTATAAAGCTTCAACATCGGCGAACAATTTGGTCAAAGGCACTTTCTGATACTTACTCTTTATGGTAAAATTTGTCTGAAGAATTTCCTTCATTGACTTCCATGAAGCATTGATACTTTGGGAGGAAATCCAAGATAGCACGTACTACATTCTCATTATACAGAGATCAATTGGTCCATAAGCTAACCATACACAAGTATCTCTTCTTCTCTAGTGAACATAGTATGGGCCATATGAACTCCACACTAGACCAGAATTATCAGAAGTATACTCGTTGAAATGACTCTATGTCCACAAAGTTTGAAAAGCAGTCCTCTACCAAAATGGCTTGAGCACAACCTTCCAAAAGTGTGAGACCATAGACGACAAATATACTCTGAGGCTATAGGATACTGACTAACCAATAGACAAGGTCTATGTTGGTCGTACATGTTCATTCATTTAGACACCAACTAATGGAAACTACTTACTATTCCATGTGTGCAGTTCTCTTTCTCTGATTACAACACTGTATTATCTAAGTCTATTGAGGGATTAGTGAGTGTGATAGTTGACTCTGTCGGTGCCGCAGTTCTGCCAAATGTTACCTAAGAAGATTCTCTTAACACTAAAAAGTTCCAAATCTTCATTCTTGATCCCAACAACTGTGGTTGATGCGGAACAGATGGTTGCCATCGAAGTCAGCAAATAAGGAGTCACACCAGAGATGGTTGATTTCAACGGTATGACCATTATGCATACAAAGGTTAAAACTTGCATATTGTAACGATCGAGTCTTAGCCAACGGATGACTTGTCCAACATTAAGTGTTGTGTGTCCTTTTTATCCAACAGAGATGAGATAAGTTGCTCACGAGATTGAGTTGTCAATACTAGAACAACTAAGTAGAGTCACTTGTCTACCACCTCTTGTAGTATGTTAATGTTTATGTCGATGACCTGTTCTTCAAAGGTTATCCTCTTAGCAACTTTAGAAGGAAACTCCACTACTTTTGGTCTAAGATATGGATCTTACGATACGATATAGGAAGATAACCAAGAAAGAGTTCACATGAGAATAACACGTTGATGTTGTTCCGCAATGGATCATGACTAGAAACCATAATACCAGCGCGTGCCGAGCAGCACAACCTTGTGTCGGCCGCCCACAGGAGGCTCTCGGTTTCGTCGCGGCACCGTTAGTTGCTACTCATAACACCATTACCGATCACATCACCAAGGTGAAATTTCAGGTGACCCATTTTGGGTGGTAAAAACAAGCATTATACAAGGAAAGAATAGCAAGCAAAGGTAGTCATAAGGTTTAGAATCAATAGGGAAGCTATCCGCAGATCAAAACACCTCACAAGAGAACATAGCTCCATTACCGAAGGCGGCTGAGCCGACGATTTTTGCGTAATTCCACGGATACCTGGCGTCGACTAAGGAAACTACCAGATAATTAATTAACGGAGATTCGATCATGTTGAGCAACAACATGAGATCAAGATTGATAAACATCCTGAGACTTGGGAAGGTTGAGGATGGCTTAAGCAAACTTCATGGAGAAATTTGAGGTACCACTCAAAGATTGAGTTGATATGGTGGATACACGAATTTGCAAACAAATGATTTTGAGGCCACAGCAAACAAACGTTGCGTCACACTAGCTAACCTTTAGGAGAGGTAACCGGAAGGTCCAACATGGATTTAGGTATGGTCTCCACAACTGGCAATGTACGAACCATGGTCAAAGGCTAGCGTTGACGAGAGTTAACTTGGTTGGTCAGTCGATAAGGGTCTTCACAAAAATAGTTGCAAAACACCCACGGCTTATACAAACATATAGGAGAATAAAACTTTGGGCTTTCGGTCAAGCAACGGCATGGATACAAACATTCAAGGTATAATCACCACGTCTACAGGCTCAGGCTCCTAAGAGAGAGAACCTAATTGAAGACAACAACCAAATAATTATATAACGTGAACGTTGTTCTAGGATAAAGTTATGTGGCCCTCGTATGCTCACCGAGGACAAACGAGGTGACAACTAGGGCACTACCTAGATAACAAGCACACATACAACATCATAGTCAAGCAGACATTGGAGAAAATTCAAACACAGGGGCTTAAGCAACCAATACAAGGCACAAGGCTCACCTAAAATAAGCATTTATCTCAAGCATGAACTAACTACCAGTTTAGCTCAAAACAACGCTAGCTAAGGAAGCCAACTTAACATGTGCACAGAATCTAGACAGCAGCATAGTAACTACTTGTTTCAACCATAACTGAGGTTGTAGACTTTCTATAAAAGTGATCCTAGACTTTCTAGATAGCTTAAGAAAATGACTACTCTTTAGTTATTCATACCAACAGCTAAGTCATAGGTTAGCATGGTCAATCATGCTGATGTTTCAGACCTATACCAACATGGACAGAAAACTGACAAGAACTTTAAAAATACATAACTGGAGTTCTAGGGACCCAACAAGGCTGAGCCTTAACTTTATATAAAGATTATTAAGTTGTCTATAACTTTCTTATTATCATATTAAGATGATTCTATAGCTAACAAGGCCAAACAAGACAAAGAAGACATCTCTGCCCGATTTGGACAGATTCTATCATTCTATTTTGCAAGCTCATAACTAGAGATTTATACCACCACAATTAGTGATATAGGACATTTTGGAAAGCTTAGAAAAAGTACTACACTTCTTCTATTATCTTCGAGACATGATTCCCTATGCACATAGGTCCAATAAATCAAACATTCAGATCTATTCAGAGCATAAACAAAACCTGACAGTAAACTTCTAAAATTCATAATTCTCAAACCATAATACCTAGGGTCATGAAATTTTAGGACAAGCTAGATAAGTAAGTTAGCTACAACTTTGGTATTCCCCATAACTACAGAAAACACCATTATGATCACGAAAATATCACTACAACAGAAACCGTTCTAGCAGCCAACGTTTAATAAGCAAAACAAAGCTTGCCTTTGTTCTACTTAACAAGAGAGCACACCAACATGTTATTCCAGTAGCTCTAAATTTTGTTACCTTAGACCAGCACTAATATAATTCATTCATGAGAATCCACAATTATTTCTAGCAAGGCTAAGCACACACTTTTATCAAGCATTTCCTATTCAAGCAACATGGAACAAGCCATTCTTGTTTGACTCCACACACGGAAGATAGTGTCACATCAATCACATGTTACTTGCTATAGAATAAGGGTGAGAGGAACAGAGCTATGCATAAAGCAACAATTAAGATGATGCATGTGTTGCCCTATTCATCCTCACAAGATTGCCAACCTAAAGTGGCGATCACGTTCTATGTCGGTGGCATAACACGCACTCTCTCGATATATAGCTAGTCGTCCGCTACATTCGACTTACGCATTCGTGGTTAGCGTACCTGCAGAAAAGTTTCATTGCAGCCCAACATTTCCCAATATAACACACAATGAAAGTAGAGAAGTAAAATTCTAAGTACTCCCATGTATATATACCCCCGTATATATACATGTAGCACCAAAACTACCCGAATCATTCAATCACCCACAATTAAGTACCTTCATATATACATGTGTGTAACATATAAATAATCCAGTAACCAAAACTAGCTCTCCCCTAGACCGTAGGTTGTACGATCATGCTCTCACAACTCACACTTACCTGAGCGTAGGTGCGACGTTTCATAAAAGTAAACTAACAACATATATGGCTATTTCATATATGAAGGCTACCACTAATCTAACACACCGGGTAGCATAGTGTGGGAGAGTCATCACACATACATACCTTGGCCTGGGCATATATGCTTAAATGAAAAACCCCCAAGTTAGTACTTATATAAGCCACCTAATAATCCTTATATGGGCATAAGGAAATTGACCACTGACATACTTAGATTTAGAATTCAGTTTTCACAAACCTATATATAGCTATAAGTTGATAAAACTGATTTAATAAAACAAAACCTTTGTTTTAAATACACATATGACAAGTTTAATGTTGAATCTTGCTCCGATACCAGCTGTAACAGAACCGTCCAAATTATAAGAGCACAAGTACAAAAACAATCACCGAAATGATCAAATTCTCGCACTTGAGCCCATATAACTCCGGTAGTCCAATGAAATCACGAGGGATTTCAAACCAACCAACATACAAGCCAAGATCGTAGTGATTCAACATAACAAGTCACATGTTACAACCATTTCACAAGTGATTCAATATACATCAGAGTTTAACATAGTTATTACAACTTAGTTTGAAAAGTAGCGGAAGCAAAGAAATTTGAAACTAACATTTATATTATTTCAAATACATGCCAGCACCACTGTCGACTTCCAACAAAAGCATTAGAGATAAGGTAGCTCAGAAGGATCATGCCCATGATCACACTCCGCCACTACGGCAGGAGCCAACCAACTCTTGCAGCCGCCATGATACATCACAACCTACAACAAGTGGGGATAAAACCCTGAGTATAAGAAGGTACTCAGCTAGACTTACCCGTCAGAAACCAGAAATAAGGTGACACCAAGGATCATACAAGGCTAATATGAAGTGGGGCTAGCTTGACAACATTTTGCATAAAAGCTTAATATAGATGATCAATCATTAATGCTTAAGCATCAAATTAATTATCATTAACCTATCATCTATATTAGAACCTGTACTAGAGCACTCACTTTATTAGGAGCAAACAATATTAACCATAGCAGGTATAAATTGAGGCAACCTTTCCATCGTGATCCAATTAACCATCAGTTCAATTTAATTGAATCTACGTTGCCGCTGCTCAAGTCAAGTGCTCACTAACCGGGAGCGACGGCGATTCGAATCGAATGCCTATCCAGCTGGAGGGGTATTTCTAACACTCACCGAGTCACGCCTGGCGAGGGCTGCTCAGGTCACCTTTGGTACAGTCTCAGGTGTGATAGCTTAATCACCAAAGACATGAATCACACTTAGCAATACACAAACAAAGTAACCATGTAATCATGTATTTTCAACAATTCTGGACATACATGCAGTAGCTGGGTAAATCAATCATATCTGAAGTTCTACAAATCCAAATGACTTGCAAGAAGACATCATAGAAAGCTTATGAAATTGTCCACATTTCATTTATAAACATCTAAACCTGATTCTAACATTTACCAGGTCGAAATACAGAAGGTACAGAATATATCCTGGAAGGACAGAGAGCAACATAAATCTGAACCCAACGTAGAACAGCTGTAGTTTCTAAACCATATGGCCAAATGCCACCAAATTTTAACAGCAGCTAGACACATAAATTATCTACAACTTTTGTATAAATAAGTTTCACAACAAAGAACATTATCATAAAGAACTTTGCTAAGTTCCCAGATCTGTCCAGAAACCTCATTTGAAAGAAATAATTATTAACTTATATTGCAAACATATAATTAGACAAAACCAACTTTACCAACATGTCACACATGACTAATGAACACCAGAAAACATAGTGTCCATTCCTAAATAATTCTTTTAATGCATTTTCTTAATTTATTTAAATAATTAGGTGGAATTATGAACACATATCAAAGGTGCACAATAAATTCTACCAAAATTACAGTGGCCTACATATACTCCCAAAAGTCTACTCTCCAAATTTCAAACCATTTGGACATGTATAACAACCTCTATGAAAAAGACAAATGGCTATTGAAATAAATCATGTGAGAGCAAGTTAAACCTAAAACTCAATATTTTCTGTGAACACATGGCCATAGTATGGATCAAAATGATAGAACAACCTCATACTAAGGTAATGGAACAACATTTTCTAATTTATCAATGATATCTTATTTATAAACTATTTATCAAGCCATAAACAAGTTAACTCAATAACTTGAGCATACAATAAGCAATGACCATGAAATTTATACCACAGTACATTCATAGCATGGAAAGACTACCATAAAAATTATTTCAAATTCAGAATTAACCCAACCCTAACTTAACGCTAGGTGCACCCGGTCGCTTACCCAACTCAGCCACTACTTAAACCGATACGTGGGACCCCTGGTTCAGCCGGGCCTGCACGTCAGTCACCCAACAGGGAGACACAGAGGGGACGGCCTTCTTCTTCTTCCTTCGATGGCGAACAGAGGAATGGGGGCGGCTCTGCTCTGGCTCGGCCGGTCTCCGGCGAGGGGTGACGCCGCCGGCGATTGGCTGCGGCGCGGCCAGCCTGGGCCTCGCGCGCACCCGAGCAGGGGCTCAGCTCATCTAGGAGCGGCCCACAGCGGCGTGACCACGCGCACCCGTGTCCATGGCGGCGGTTGCAGGCGGCGGCGGCGGCGCTGCAGCGGCGACTGGAACCGGGAAAGAGGCGCGGGAGGGGCGGCGCAGTGAGGGGAAGATGGTGCGGTGGTTTGATTTTACGGTAGGGCGCTTGGTGGTGGCCGGCCACGGAGCTCCGTTCGGCTCGGTAATGGCGGCCAGGTGATGGCATGCTCCGGCGGCCGAGGCAGCCGGCGAAGGGACGCGTGAGATTTCGCGTGACTCAGAGAAGACGGTGCCACGCACGGCTGAGGATGAGGAGGTGTGGAGAAGTGGATTGGGTGGCGGCCCTGGACCCGTCGGCAATGGCGGCCACGGCCACTGTGGCGTGCATGCTCGCGAGCAACAGCAGCACAGCGCGAGGAGGGCGAGCAGGGCAACGAGAATGGCGAGTGAGGGGGGCGTCTGGGGCAGCTCGGAATCTCCCATTGCGAGCGAGGAGGCAAGGACGGTGATCGAGCTCGGAGCCCCGCTCCGGCGCCCATGGTGGCCGCGGCCATCGGTGGTCTGCGCGTGTGAGCATGGACGAAGAGACAGAGGGAGTGGGGGGGAATGGAGAGGAGCTCGGCATCCGCACTGGAAGAGGCCGAGAGCGCTAGGACGCACGGCAACATGGCCAGGCGCGGGCTCACGCATGGTGGCCACGTTCGGGACGCGTGGCTCCCGTTGAGCCCCACTGTCGAACAGCTGGCATGCGTCTCTGTGAGCATGTTAGATTGCCGTTTTGGGCTTCCTAGGGTCCGAATTTGATCACGAGCCTTGAAGCAAAGTTGTTCCCCTCCCGATACTCTCCAACTTTCATTAAGTGTACTCGGTCATTTGAGCATTGGATTAGCAGCTAATTAATCCCCAAGTTGACAGCGTCAGTGAGTTGACAGTGATTAGCAACTACAAGAATTGATGGCCAAAATGAAATGCAACTTATGTCATCTTCTTGCATGGCCTTCCCCTTCATGTGAGCTCCAACTTTTACATTTGGACCTACCCATGTTACTTAACAATTTTTGGAGAACGTGACATGCCAATCTCAATGTCATTTGAGCGACAAAGTTGCAAACATGTTGTTTTAGCAATTGCTTTTGGAGATCAAAATATACTCCAAATGTAATGACACTTGATTCATTGTGTCCCCCATGAACAGTACTCCAACTCATATTAAGGAACCTAATTGAGCCACTATATGAAATTGGAGGATAAAATGTTGCCAACTTGTCAACTTTCTGCTGTCCACTTGAGGACTTAGAATATTTTTCTAAGTGCTGAAACAGCAGCTGATTCCACAATGTGATCTCTATTTGACTAGGTTAGAGGCCAAACTAGCTCTTGACCATTAAACAAAGTTTGTTCTACACAAGATGGACTACAACTTTCGTTTAAGGTCAAACCTCCTAACTGGTACAGAAGTCAAACTTTCACTTTGGTCAAAGTATCAACTCGATAAAGCCGAAACTAGGGTTTTAGGCCAATCGGGGCAATTTCTTGACATTTGCTCAACATGATCCCTTCATGACTTTTGTTGTAGAGTTCATCTAGAGTCATTTGGGCAAGTTTGCATGGTTTGGCTGATGAGCTACAATTCCATTCACTTAATGATGCAAGTTCCAATAGGAATGGAACTTATCATTTCATGTGACTTTTTGATTCCAAACTCCATGAAGCTTTTCCAGGGCTTAATATAGATAGTTACTGAGGTGAGACATGTGAAGATACTTTGATAGCAACACCCAAGCATATATCTTTTAATTGAGCCTATATGTAAGCGAAGGTGCAACATCCAACATTAGGTTAGACTCACCTCCATAGGTTGACCTTGACATTGTCATCTCCACTTAATCCGTCATGTTTGAGCTCAAACCCACTACTTAATTGGTGATCAACACCTGGGGTGTTACACGGGGGTACCCACATCCATCGCTAATAAAAAACTAAAACGACTGAAACCGCAATAAAAGGCAGCCCGCCTCGACCGCGTATCCAGTCCGCCTCGTACGAGGCCCGCTTTGACGGGGCGCCTCGACCGTGCTCCGGCTCCGACTCGTACGAGGCCCGCTCGACGGGGCGCCTCGACCGCGCCCCATCTCGTACAGCAAGGTACCTCGACGGTGCTCCGACCCGCGCGAGGCTCGTCCGCCCACTGGGAAAAACTCCGACTCGCGTGAGCTCGGGTCGAGCGCCTTGGCTCCTTCTCTTTACCTATCCCAGGACAAAAGCCATAGCATTTAATGTGGTTACCAACTACCACCTACCAGCATGGCTGCAACCAGGATCGACATAGGAACAATGCTCGTGTCAGATCTCACTGTTTTATCGCCCATCCCGTGATGGGAGGTGAAAACCGTCACTGTACCCACCTTACCGCGCACTGTTTACCATCGATCACCCTCGAGGGAGGATAAGACAAGGCCTGTTCTCCGCAATCTCAGGGATTCGGCCTTATCCATCCGGTCTCGACCCGGCCTCGACCCAACCTCGACGCTCGGCACAGTTCAACGGTAAGGGAAGGACGGTGTGGCACGACGCTCCGGGTCATTTTGCCGTCTCGTCTCCCACGACGCCATGGTGTCCAGGGATGGCCGGCCATTCCCAAAGCACGTCGCTACGGTCAGCTCAACAGGAATCGACAAAACATCACCTCAAGGCTCCCCGTCGTCTTGGCCTCCTCTCGCCCTATAAAAGGGCAGGCCAGGGTTCTACAACGGGGAGGAACAACGAAGAAAAACAAGAGACAACAGGCAAGACGCAAGATAGAGATCGATATCTCAAGCAATCACCCTTGTCCTCTTTTTCCTCTCTTTGAGACTTGGGCTCGATGCCCTCTCTCGCATGCTTGTAACCCCTACACGAGCACTTCGGTGCAAGGAAATACAAACTTCTCCCCCCCGCTGGACATAGGGCCTTCTTTTGCCCGAACCAGGATAAACCCCCGTGTGTTCTCCTTGCATCACCATCCAGGAAAGAGACACGCAGTATTTACTCGTTGGTTTAGGACCCCCTCGGGTCCGAACACCGACAATATGCAACATGGTAGTAAAACATTTTAGAGGAAATGCTTGTTTTGCTTGTTTCAACTTATGTCACATTTGGAAATGTGTGTAGCCAATGTGTAGAGTGATTAATTGTGTCCTATAACACCTTAAATACACTTAGGATAATTACTGGAACAATGTTCATGTTGGCCAAAATGACCAAATTGCCGTCCTAAGTGATGTTGACTAGGTTTTGACCTCTAGAGTGCTTTTGTTTGACTGTTTAAAAAGTCCAGCTTAGAGATCTTGCATGGAGGTGCACCCATAAACAAAGTTGTAGAGCATTTTATAGAGAACAAAAGTTGTAACATGGCCATCTCATGAAAATGATCATAACACCCTCAAAAGTGGCCCACAAGTCAGTAAAGGTGGCTGTTTTGGGACTTAACAATTTTGGCTAAATCGAATCAAGTAACAGTTTCAAGGTACCTACCTTTTGAGCACTATATCTTCCAAACTAAGACGAACTAGCTCAAGCTGCAATTGACAAAGTTGTATGCCTCACATAGGTCTACATTTTTGTTAATTATACCTTTCACTGAAATGAGCCGGTTTGGGAGATATTGAACGAGCAAAATCGGCTATCAGTCGGCTTCATCGGTCTCTGAAACGGGAACGAGCTGGGCTCGGTGGCCAACCGGCCTCAGGCCGTGACTGCCGCATGGGCATGTTGTGGCGCCCGTACGCCGACCTTGGTCCCACCGATCAGGTCGCGTGAGCCTCAAAGCCGCTACGCCGTCCACCGCTCGCCTCTCCCTTCATTCCCTCCTTCCTCCCTCTGTGCACGCGAAGCAAAAAACCGAGCCGCTGCCGTTGCCGCAAGCTCCGCCGCTGTCGAGCGCACTCCCCCACTGCACCGCAGCCCACTACACCATGCCCATAGTTCCGCCACCACCCCATGAACCTCGTCGACCACCCCATTAGAGCAGCCGAGCTTAGGGTAGGCGGCATTGCGGACTTTTCCCCGCTCAGAGTTCACCGGAGCACTGCCGCCCTCACGGTCCTCCATGGCCAGCACTGCACAGCGTTCCTCCATCCCATCTCATCCTCGTCTCATCTTCCCCATTCCGCCTAGATGCTCACGTGATGATGTTACCAAGCGAGGTGGTCCGGTCACGCCGAAACACGGCCATGTATCGCCGTGACAAGACCGCCACTGGCGCTCGCACGCGGCCACGCTCCTCCGCTCCACCCCAGCCTTTAGCAGTAGCCTCGTTAGGTCTGCCATGGCTCCAGTGAGCTGATGCGCACCTCAGATGGCCACCTGGTGGTCGAAGTTCACCGGCGCACCACCGCGCGCCACCACCGAGCCGCCGCCGCCATGGCCGTCGTAGCAAGGGCCTAGTAGTGTTCATGATTCGAGGGTCAATCGATGCGGGAGGTCGAGTGGAACATGTTGGTACTTTTCTTTTCGCCGGAGAAGCCGTCGCCGACGAGCTCGAGCTCACCGGAGTTCGGCGGCTCTGCTCCCCTGTCACCGTGCCGCTGACATGTGGGACCCGGCGGTCAGCAGGCGCGGGCGGGTTCCATCCGTGGGCCGCGCGTTAAGCGGGCTGGCCCAGTAGTCGGTTTAGGGTTTTCATTTTTGTTTTTCCTTTTGTCATTTTCACATATTGAATGCTAGTTTTGTAAAATCCATATCTCAAGATTTCTAGATCCAATTGAGGTGATTCTAAGTTTGTTATATTCTGTGTAAAGTGTAGTATTTAGGAAAAAATATAAAATGTATATGTGTTATTTAAATTCTGAAAGAATTAATTAGACAATTGAAATATGTTTTAAAATGGATGCAAACTTGTTAATTTTATAACTTGAGTTCTGGTGCTCCAAAAATTATGAAATTTGGTTAGTGTCCTGTTCTAGGTACATACTAGCTCTGGTAAAAATTTAAAGATCAGTGCTTGAGTAGTTTTCAACTTATGCCTTTGTCATTTTATAATAGGAGATGCTTGAATGATTTTTCATAATTTTTCTATATGTCCTTTGATCATGAAATTTTGTGGAAAGTGTCCTGGTACCTTAATATTTCTAGGAAAAATATTGTTTCTGTTGTTTGATACATTTCAATAGGATTTCTTAATTATGCTAGAATCAGCCTTGCTGGCTTGTGAATTTTGTGTACGGAGTTCCTATGGGCAAATTTAGTTCAAATTTTTATAGTAGTCTACACGTAGTGTATAGGGTCTCTTGTAATTTTTGTAGAATTTTGTGAATAGTTTTCATATAGGTTTATTTTCCCACTTAAATAACTAATTAAATTAAGAAAGAGATTAAAATAATTGATTTGGGTTGGCATACCTTACTTTCTGGTGGTTTTATGTCATGTGTGAACTAGTAGTGCCATTGGTTTGGTCAAAAGATTAGTTGGCACATAAGTAAATATTTAATTTTAGCAATATTAGGTCTTTTGGTACTGTTAGTAGCATTTCTGCGATTAAGCTTTTATAAAGGTGTTTTCTAGGAATATTGTGAATACCAAAGTTGTAGTAAACTTCTTAAACTAGTTTGTGTAAAAATTTGGTGGCATTTGGCCCAGTAGTTTAGGAGTTCTAGTAGTTTGAAGTTGCTATCCAGAAATGGCTGCTCTCTGTTTGGAGAGGATAGATTTCTAAAACTTTAATATTTCGACTAGGTAAAATTGAGAATCAAGTCTAGAGGTCTGAAAATGAATTGTAGAGTATTTTGTAAGCTTTCCAGATTGTCTTGTATCATGTCAGTTGGGGTTTTGGATCTCCAGTTGTGGTTGAAATACCTAGCTGCTATCCAGATTCTAGTTATTTGCTTAATTGTGATTGTGTTTGTGTGAGCCTAAGTAATGTTGCTCTTGTTGGTTGTTTAGGTGTTAGGTCCTTAACTGAGAAAGAGCAATTGTACATTAGGTTGCGTAGACTTGGTAAGTACTTCTCTACCGGAGAAGAGATTTGCACGTTTTGTTAAAGTGATTTGAATAGAGTGTTAAATGTTGCTACATTTCACATTGCATTCACCGAGCATGTTGCATTCATTCTTATGCATCCATAAGATCTATCTGTGCATCCATGCAATAGGTGTGCCGGAGGGGGTGACGCTTCTGGAGTTTGAAGGAGCACATCAGGAGAAGGAGCAGGAGCTGCCGGAGGAGCCCGAGGTGTCAGCCGGCGAAGGAGTTCCCGAAGAAGAGCTACCTGAGTGCCCTGATCACCGCCCCTCATCCTTTCTGAAAGGCAAGCCCGGTGCATGCTAACCCAACATTTGGATACTTATCATTTGAGTACTCTTACTTGTTTATTGCATTAAGTTATAGGAGTTGAGTGAAAACACTTGATGCACATATCCTTCCTTGTCTAGAGTTGAGTGAAAACACTTGCTGCACATATCCTTCCTTGTCCAGAAATTATCCTGCAAATCCTATTTATAGTCAGGAACGTGGTACATGCTTAGGAATGCTTAGTACGGTAGAAGTCAGGTGATTTACCGTCATCCGCGAGCTTTAGGAGAAGGTGGATCACGGTTGGCTATATTTGCTATCGTGGAAGGAATCATGCTTAAAAATGAATTTGAGACCGGGCGGGAGTTCCATAGTGCAGCCGCAAGACACTTCACGTCTTGGGTGCGAAGCTATTCCTGTCTGAGTCGTTTAAGGACCGATTCGCAGTACGTCCTTGAGTCATGTTGAATGCAGTCTAGCACTTAGTTGGCCGAATAAACCGTTCTGACCACGAAGCTGAGTAATACAGTTCGGGCCAGGAATCGGGGGGTCAAGTGCGCATTCTGGAGGAAGTAAGGATGTGCTTGGGGACATTGGCGTAAGACCAAGGGAGGTTAAAGTCCCTATCACCTGGCAGAGTGTTATCCTTAGGGATGCGACATCAGTCGAACCCACGATTTCCTGAACTGTACCAAAGGTGACTTGTGCGACCCTAGCGCGGGGTCTACGCGGTTTGTGTAAGAAATACCCCTCCAGCTGGATAGGAATTCGATTCGAATCGTCGTCGCTCCCGGTTAGTGAGCACTTGACTTGAGCAACGGTAACATAGATTCAATTAATCGAACGAATGGTAATTGGATGATGATATAATGTGCCTCAAATTATACCTGCTATGGTTATTAATGTTTGCTTAATAATCAAGGGATTGTTTAGTACAGGTGCTAAGATAGCTAATAGGTTAATGCAAAAAGTAACTGCTAGTACAGGTTAAAAGAGTTACTACTACTTATGTTTTTCTGCAAATAAGATGTCAGCCAACTCCACTCAATGAAAGTCTTGCATGATCCTTGGTGTCTTTTATTTTCGTTTCGACGGGTAAGTCTAGCTGAGTACATTCTCGTACTCAGGGTTTATTCCCTCCTGTTGCCGATGACATGTTTTACCAGGGCTTCTGCAAGAATTGCCTCCATCCGGTGGGTGACAAGGACTAGATCACTTGGGTGTGGTCGACTTTTAGTCAACTTTCCTTAATGCTTTTGTGGGAACATGATCTGTAAGACTGGCAGTCGTATTTGAACTAAGTGTGTGTACAACTTATGCTTCCGCTACTTTCTAAACATGGTTTGTAATCATTGCGACTCCGTGGTGTTGTAAGCTTCTTCTTAAGTACTTGTGAAATGTACGTGTGATGTGTTATGTTGAATGATGCGATCTTAGTTGTAAGCGAGTTGGTTTAAAATCCCTCATGATTTCGATTGACTACGGAATTATATGGGTTCAAGTTCAAAAATTTGAGCGTTTCGGCGCTTGTTTTTGTACTTGTGCTCTTATAATTTGGACGGTTCTGTTACAATGCAAGTGTGGTGCTTATATGTTATTTAGCTGCGAATACATTCTATATTCTGGGTCATTTGGTAGATCGCGGATGTGACACACTCATTGAGTCCTTTGTAGTCCACTCCCCGAGTATAGGTTGAGGAAGTAGGGCCTGGTTACGAAAGAAGGGAGATGTTTTTGTACTCAAACTTTCCTAAGTAATGCCTCTTATGTGTGGATATAATGATGATCTTAGCCATGATTACTAGGTGTAATTGCACTAATCATCGTATGCTCTGACTTGTAGTTAAGGATGACTTAGGAATTATTCCTCTAATATTTTAACTTGACCATGCTATTGCTATAGATAGGAGTGCTCTGAGTGATTTATTTATTATAATGCTTTTATCAATGATTATCATATACATTTTATCACATGACTTACCCATGTTATGAGTAGAGTGGTTGGTTATGGTTTATTTCTCCATCAATGTTATAAGTTATCAATACATGTCCAAAGCTACACCTTCCCTGTGGTAAAATATAAATACGACACCTGGTATACTCTCGGGTGAAGTGCTACAATGGTATAATTATCTGTCCGCTTGCAGAATCCTTTTCATTCATATCTTTATATTCTTTCTAGTCACATAAAATGATAAACATCTATTTAGTATTATTCTTGTAGTAATGCTAGTACCAACAAACATTTCTGGCACCATCACTGGAATGATAACCTAATTTAGTAATGCTAGAGGTGTCGGTAATTAATAGGTGACTACTAAAACAAGTGAGGATGTAATAAGTACCAACACTGACCAAGGGGCCCATAGGCTGGCCGGCCCCACTTGGCAACCCCTTGGTCTCTGCTTCGGTGGTTTGCCTCCTGGAGTCTTCTGAAACCTTCTGGAGTTGTTTTCGTCGGGGATAATTATGATTAAATATAACATTTAGGTTCACCATGACGATTTTCTAGATAAACCCTCTTGCATATATGTTTAAACCCTTATACCTATGTTTGGTGATGGAATTAAGTATATATGTAGGATATGTTGATGGTTTATAATTGATGATAACGACTGTCAACGAGCTCCCCCAAGCTTACCCTTTGCCAGTCCTTGAGCAAAGCTAAACTCGGTAGTGGATTAGGAGTTGCTACTACGCTTTCACGCCTTAAAAGTACACAAGTGTTCAATCAAGAATTCTCCTCCAGATTAGAATAAACTGATGCAACTTTCAAACTTACCCATATTACCTTCAACCATGGGGCTTCTTAGCCTTTACTTGGGTATTGAGCAATTGAAAGACGGAATGATCAAGTGAAGCACTATGTCTCAAGTTCTTTGTTCCACCATTGTTCTAGGGTTTTTTTATAAGTTTTCAAAATAAAGCTCAGAGATTCCACTATATGACACTCTCTAGTCACTCAGTACATGTGGTATCCATGGATTCTCATTAAGGCAATAATGATGTTATGCCTTTTCTCTTCCTACAACTAAAGCTTATGTGGAGTTCATAGGTAGGGAGAAAGCTAGAGCATACTTTGCAATGCATATATTGTAAAGTCAAACAACAGATCCAAAGAGAGTTGAGTCATACAATCAAATCAAGATGTGCATGTGTGTAGATATATGGTGGATATATATAGTGGCTAACCTAATTCTACTTTGCTCCTTGAAAATATATCTCTCTTTTAAAACTTAAAAATATTTACTAGAGAGCAGGGGCTATCTTATTCATCTCTCTTTCTCTTCTTCCCTTTTTTTCAGGCGGGCATCTAAGTACCTATTGTTTTAAATATCTCGGACACTTGTCTATTTTTCTCAACTTTTTTTCTCTTTTTTATGAATAACTTTTGCATAGCCCATTGCCTCTTTTCTGCAACACAACTTTGAGAGATAGTAATAAAAACTTGAAGCATTTATTTGGTGGATGGAAAACCTATCAAGCATGTTTTTGTGTTCGCTCCAAGTGTAGGAGTAGAACATTTTTTGGGTGGATCTAGATGGAAAGCAAGTTTTTACGCCTACCCCCAGTGTAGGAGTAGTGCATATGTGGCGGGGTGCACGTGATCTTGATTTTAAGAGCATGACAAACCTCTCATAAGGGTCAACAAAGCTTGACAAAACTCAATGCAATTACAAGCAACATATATGTGGAAGTTTTCCTAGCCTAAATAACATGTATGGCTCTGGTAGGAATTCAAAGCTTTGTCATATAGCAACTCATCATAGTATTTTTATTGTTTTCAAAAGATAAATCTCCAGAACTTTAGTGCCACTTGGAACAAGATAAATAGCAGCTCAGACCTTCTCATATCATATCCGTCAATTACCTAGACTTAGATCAAGCATATGCTACCCACGAGTTTTAAGTTCAAAGTAAACCCTTATATCAAAACACGTTTATCCAAAAACTCGAGAGAATTGAAGGCTGAAAACTAGCTACATGGAAAGAATTACAACAGAGCAACTATTCATCATTTTCATTTAAGAGATTATTCTGAGTCCTCTTTATTTTATTCAGCTCATAAAAATATATTAAAGCAAACTAGACACACATTTTCATTTTGTTTCTATTTTTAGATCACACATTATTACTATAACTATATATATTTATTATAAAGATAACTTTTTATATTGTTTTTAGTTATTCATCTTTTTTTAATATGAAAGAAACTAAAAACTAAAACAAAGGGGAAAGAATACTTACCTGAATACACGAGGGTGCTTCTCCTCCAAGCTAGCTCTTTCGGTGAGGGTTCGATGTTTTAAGTCCTCCAAACCGGACTTCTCCTTGTGAAGTTCATTGATCGAGTTCCTCGGTTTGTTCTGAAGATGAGGATTCTTGTGATGACGCCTCTACGGTGATGTAACCTTTTTCTGCCAAACCTGTCTCAGTTTTGAGTATTGATTTTGGTTTGATTTAGACCTTTCACTTGTAGAGATTTGGGGAGTCAACTGACTCTCCTATATCTCACTTGAAGTGTGTCCTGCTCATAAAGACAAGGTAGAGATCAAGTGCATGGGCTCTGTTGGTGGAAAAACACCAACAAAACCAAATATTTATTTATTCTTCTCTAGCCTTAGGCACATGGAACAAGATGAAAATGATATTATGCGCTTTGTTCAATTATATCATGGGTGATAAGATTAGAAGATTGAATATGAATGTAATATTTAAGTACATTTGGCCAAAAGGGTTGAATTGCTTAACCCATGGAATGATTGTCTATCTGTGCATAATGTATCAATCTTTACATGATTATGACTATCATCTTTTAGAGATAGGATGTGCATTTTTTGGTTCATTTAGTTAAGGCTATGAGATCAAGAAAATGGTGCTAGTAACAAGCTTAAAGGACTAAACATGTTAAGTTAATCAGATTGGATCAAGTAAGTTGTAACTCAAACATGTTTCTTTCTTATTTATGTGCCTACCAGAATCAAGGAAAACCTCTTTTTTAAGTAATGACCATTTACCTTAGGATGTTACCTTTGTCATTGGAGCGTGATGACACCACATGGCGAATGGTAGATGACTCGTGATGGTCCTTCCTTTTTGCTTGAAGTTTTCCATGTTCGGCTAGCCTCACAGTTATGAGCTTCTTGTTGCCTAGATTGCATCCTTCCTTTCTCATCCTTCTGTCATGCCATCTTTTTACTCTTCGATCTCGCCACTTTGTTGGGCCTTCCACCTCACGCTTTGTTTTATGCCTCAAACCTTGATTTTGCTTCCATAAATGATCTCCTGTTGGTGAGGGCTTTTGGGTCTGTTGATTTACTTGTCTACTTTTTATGAGTAAGTGCTTTGATTGTAGATCGTATTTTATGATAGACATCTTCCTCCTCTTTGTCCCTTGAAGTTCTTCTAACCATGTTGAATAAGCTATGTCTTCTTTTCACAAAGTTATTGGAATTCATCATGTGCCTTGCTTCATCTTTGATTTGAATTCATCTCGTGACTTACTGTTAGTATAAATTAAGGCACATAGAAGAATTCGCAAGTGCACAGATATTATACCATTGTAGCACTTCACCGAGAATAATCCAGTTTTAATATCAAACCTAAAGGAACGGAGGTGAGGATAATCCGCAAGTGCACAGATATTATACCATTGTACCTCGCTGACCGTAATCTGCATGCTAGCAACGACTTTTATCACGTTATGTATTTATGAATTTAATCATGTTAATTTAATTAAAGTTTATGAAATGCCTTTTCTTTAGCTAAAAGCAACTTAGCATCTAATCTTTGATCTTTCATAAAGTAAATGTTAACTTCATTAACACCAACCTTAATGTGTTTTTATTAATTATAATTTGTTTAGTTAAACATGAAACATATAATTAGTTTGGGTAATATTTATTTAATGTCTTTTTGATTTAAAAACAATTTAGGTCTATACTTCGGTCTTTTATAATAAATATTAATATGATTAATACCAACATAAACGACTTTTCAATTATGAATTGCTTTGTTCAACCATGAATCATAAATGCATTTGTTTAGCTTTTGTCCCATGATCTAGGTTGTCTAATTAATAAATGTTTAAATGACTTAAATGATATACACTCTTTTACTTATAAACAAAATGTGAATATGGTTTAACTCCAGCTTTGATAAGTTAATATAATTTGGTCAATTCCACTTTAAAACATCCATCACCTCTTTTTCATTAAATAAAATAAATCAATCATAAAGTTTGCTCTTTTAGTTATGTTGTAAACCTCGATAGACTTGTCCTCGGTAACAGTAGCTCCGTTCTTAGTCGTTCTTGCGCTCTCATGATCATAGCAACGAACCGTGACGCTTAGTGCGCGCTCTTTTAAAGTGTCTCTTTTGTTTGGTGTGTTGTTCTTAGTTGTGTTTATTGTCTGTTTGTTCTGCTTGATTGCTACGAGTAGAAGAAGCATGGTTAATTAGCGCTGAAGATAAGAAGCTGAGGACCGACAATTGAAGCAAAAGGACTTGAGACCAGAAGATAGCAGTTGAAGGGTCTGAGCAGCTAGACTTTGGGAAAAGGCAACTATAGCATGGGATTATCCTTGTTGTCCTATTCACTGAAATTACTATTTATATGCATGTGTCCTCCTTGACAACCATAGCGATTATAACATAGCTATTGATTTCCTGTTCCCTTGTCACCTATGGGATGTGCATTTGGGTAGCTTGGCTAGTGCGAAAGTTATGAACAATGATCTTGTAATTTGACTAATAGATTATGCAACCAACCTTTCAAGATGACTTTCTTACTGTTAAAGGGTGCTAGAGCATTATGTTGTTTTTATGTTGCTCTAGTTTCTCTCTATAAGGACTCATCTGTAAGTGAACATCCGGGACTTATAGTACAACTGTGAGGGCTATATGGCTCTGGCTTTAGTCATATAGAAGGACCTTTTCTAGCTTGTTAGTGGTTACCTTTATGGCGTAAGAATGGCTTGCCACGATGGGTGTAGGACAGCCTCTAGTCTTATGAGTATAGCTGGGATGGAATTGTGCCATTTGAAAAGGGGGTTCCTACATCTGCTTGCCGAGTGAATCTAATGGCCCTAACTTGTTAGACGAACCTTTGAAAGACTTCATAGTGTTCCCCTGCCTGCTCACCTTGGAAGTGTTTTGGGAGTAATTAACCCGGGCATAAGGGCTACACGACTCACAGTGAAAGTGTACAACCTCTGCATAGTGTAACACTGTTATAACAGTCGTACTCACGGTCACGAGTGGCCTTGGACCCTTATGGAATAGTTGATCACTAATGATGAATAAGTTTTTGCTATTTGTTATTCATTCTACATTGATCATATGTTTATTGCAAGTTGAGACACATTGATGCTATAGATATGCTAAAATTGTGCCAACTAAAAGCTACATGCAGTAAACCAGTGTCTATCCTTTTTGAGCCTCATGAACCCCATGTTATATTTGTTGAGTACGACATGTGCTCACCCTTGCTATTTCCCCCACACTCTAGTGTGTAGTAAGGTGCTACTTAGAAGAAGGATGAAGGTGTAGTGGAGTTTCCAGAAGTCTTTCTAAAGTGCTTGTCATACAGAGCCCCCAGTCAGCCGTCCCTGAGAAGAATGGTGCCCGAGCAGAAATTTAGCAGCCGTTCCACGATACTCTGATAGTTGTAAGTGTTAATATAGTATGTATTCCATTGTATATAAACATTGTTTTGATATTTCTATTCTGTTGTTGTATGTGTGGACTTCCTGGGCACACATATAACGAGTGCTTGGTGTTCTTTGGAAAACCAGGCGTGACAGGCACAACTTGAACCGGGCTTACCCACTCACTATGTGGCACAGGATAGATAATACCGGCATACAAGAGTTTCAAAACCGCTTTCTTAATAACCCTTCTTATAGTATTATTAAGCCTACATTGGGGCTCCCTAGAAGGTATAGAGTTAGGATCTGTGGGGATGCGATGGTTGCAAAAAGCAGGACTAATTCCCTTAAGGTCTTAGAGTGAATAGCCAAAAACAGCACAATGTTTTTCTAAGACACTTAGCAAGCATAAAGATTCTTTCTGAGAGAGTTCGTCACTATGATCACAGGAGAATCCTGATCATTATTGAGAAAAGCATATTTAAGACCGAAAGGTAGGGGTTTAAGTTTAATGGTGGGCTTAAATGGCTCTAGCAATTCATCTAGAGGTTTAGGGTCAATGGGACTTTCATCTTCCTCCTCGATGAAGAACTGAACATCATCTTCAAGGTTGGGTTCGATCAAAACATCAAGAGATGCAACCTTAACCTCTTCCATTGGGTCTTCCTCGGGAATTGGCTCAGTCTTAGCATTTAGAGAATGAGTAATAAATATAGAATGGTTAAAGTTTTTCTCGAGTCTTATATTCAACTTCCCCGTTTTTCCTTCTTGGATAAGTCTTTCAATTGGTTGCCCTATCAATAGGTCGAACTCCTTAATATCAAAGATATAGAAGCTCAAATGGACCTTAGTTCCTTGTACCTAGATAGGAAAGACATAAAGTATCCCTAAACTTGGGAGAATGTGTCCTAAAAGACCTTTTAGTAACTTTGTTATTGGGGTTAATGACATGTGTTCAATAAATCATGAGCAAAAGATGCAGACATGAAATTAACACCCACAATTGGATTATAAAGAGCATCGAAAGGAGCATTATTAATTTGGCAGCAAATGGTAATAGAAGGTGAATCTAAACAAATCACATCAGAAGAAAGCTTTGATTCTTCTAGCCACTCATTGTTTATAATGGACACTAGCTCTTTCGTAGTCTTTTTAAGGAAAGCCTCCTCAGAAGTGTCTAAAATTTCTATAGATGATGATTTTCTAGGCTTCTAGGGTTTCCTCATTGTATGGTAATTCGAGGTTTTTCCATATTCATCAAAAAGTTCATCCTCAAATTCAAGCATGAAATCTGAAATTAGAGTTTCCTCCTTTTTCGGTGGTTCGAGATCTAGGATAGCTAAATGTGGTGATGGATCTGGTAAACATTCGGGTTCAGCTATCTAGGATTCTTCCTCTAGTAACTTCTCTTCTTCTTTAGGGATGTCCTCTAGGATTTTAGTGAGAATGCTTCTCCCATATTGGCGGAGACATGCAAGAACGAACCTCCTAAAGTCGTACTAAGAAGATTTGAGGTTTTCCTATTAAGACCCATATAAAAGTGTTGAAGAAGAATAGGGTCTGGAATGGCAAGGTTAGGGCTAGCTTTTAAAAGAGTATTAAAGCGTTCCAATGCCATGCCTAGAGATTCTTTCTTCTTTTGTTTAAAAGATAGAACCTCTAAATGAAGTCTGACTACCCTAGAGATGGAAAAGAATTGTAAGTAAAAGCTAGAGCATAGGGCTTCCCAATCTCCTTATCTACTCCCAATAGTGAGCATATACCAATGTTTAGCTTTTCCTGTCAAAGAGAAGGAAAAAGCTTCCATCGTAAAGTCTCGTCTGACATGCCCTCTATGCATAGGAATGCACAGGTTCGCTCAAACTCAATTAGGTGAGAATAGGGGTTTTCATCACCTTTGCCTAAAAAAGGTTGATCCTGAACCATATTGATTAACCGCGGGTGAGCTCATAGCCAGGGGTTAGGATTGGTTTAGAAGATTCTACTGGCTGTAGGCTTGTGTCCATGGGTGCACCATATTGGTAGATAGGGGTGGATTCTATATCCATGGTAGAAAAGGAAAAGAAAAGATAAAAAGGTAAAAGTATAATACAAGGTTAAGCTAGACTTAAAGTTAACTCAGCATCCATTCCCCAGCAACGACGTCAGAAATACTTGTTGGTATAAATTAAGGCACAAAGAATAATCCACAAGCGCATAGATATTATACCATTGTAGCACTTCACTGAGAATAACCCAGTTTTAATATCGACCCCAAAGGAACGGAGGTGAGGATAACTAAGTCTTTACTTAACCCAACTTCACAACCAAGGTCAGAAGATAGGAGTATAGAGGAGACTACTGCGGACTTCTAGTTCTAATTTCGGTAAGCTTTGTCTTCTATTGTTCAATTCTAGGGAAATTACTTATAGAAAACATAGGCAGAGTATGTTTCCTGTAGTAACAAGGTCCTGCTAGGCCTACTAACGGAAGGTGGACTACAGAGGATTCAATGAAGCTATAAGAGTCACCTTCGTGAGCTACCACCGATCCGAAAAATAGGGCACATCCACGAGTAACCGAGTCTAAGCACCATGCTTATACTACAAAAACTAATTTAATCCAAGAGCGACAAGGATCAAAGTACTCAAAAGAGAGTCGCAAACCTGAAGAACAACATGAATAAGATGCTTACTTGAATTAGAAGTCAATTACCAGAGAAATCTCAGAAGCAAGCTCATGAAGAACTTGATTCTGCCAGGGTACAAGCCATAGAGAGAGCACCGACAAGCCAGAGCTCCTCCAAACTCTTTCCTCTCACTCTATCACTCTATCTCTAATACAAGACTAGATCCTATGGAGGATTAATCTTCTCTTGATTGCTAGCTCTAGATCCTAGTGAACATATGGAATTAGGGTTTCTAGCTTCTCAGCTCTCAAGATCTGACTTGGCCTCTACCCTAGGGGGTATAGGCTAGTATATATAGCCCTGAGCATCAATCCTCAACCCTTGGATCAAACCGACTTAAGAAACGACTAAGATGCATCCTAGGATGCGGTAGGAAACTGACATAGCAAGGAGGATGATAGGTGGGGCCCATAGTGATCGGGCGGCCTCTAGGTGGGGTCGACCGACCCCATATGTAAGTGGGTCGTGCCCTACCTCGGTGGAGTCTCCTGGAGTCTTCTGGAACCTTCTCACATAGTTCCCGTGGAGGAATTCCATAATTCCCTTTGACGAATAGGTCCCCCTTGGCGGTTTTCTGATTAAATCCTGTTGAAAACACAAATTCACCAAAACTCATAGAATTTGTTAGTCTAAACCCCTAAGTCTATGTTGGTGATCCATTTTAGTCATTTATGTGAGGTAAATCTACGGTTTATGGTGTATGTTAACTACCGTCAACACTTACCCAATTTGAATTGAGAGTTTCCTGTAGGGGTTAGTCCAACAAAATATTTGTTGACGGTCATTAACATCAGTTATAAACCATCAATATATCCTGCATAAGTACTTAATTTTATCACCAAACATAGGTCTAGGGGTTTAAACTAATAAATTCCACAAATTTTGATGAATCTGTGTTTCTAGTAGGATTTATCCAGAAAACTACCAAGGGGACCTATTCATCAAAGGAAATTATAGAATTCCATCGCGGTAACAACGTGGGAAGACTCTAGAAGGTTTTATAAGACACCACGCCAAAGCTTGGGCCAAAAGTCCACCATAGGGGGCCGATCGGCCCACTAGGGAGGCCAGGCGGCCTAGTAGGGAGCCCACTCACACTCCGCCACCTCATACTCCTTCCTACGGTCTACATAGTTGATTCTAAGGCGGTTTTAGGTCGGTCTATCTAACGGTGGTCAAGGGAGATGATGCAGATCAATGACATGGCAGTTCCTTGCCCCCTACTCCACCTCTAGCCTATATATATTAGCCCATACCACCTCCCTAGAGGTATCCCTGAAACCCTAATTCATTTCTCTCATTCACAGATCAAAATACACCAGAAGGATTAGGTCTAGACTCTCTAATGTAGTAGATTAGTAGCTCGAGAGTGAGGCTCGAGTTGGGCTCCTGCTCAAGTTCTGGATCTAGTCTTGGAGGCTTGGCAAAGCCTTGTATCTTCACTTCTACATCTCGTAAGACTTATTATCATTTTATCATATTCTTATCTACATGGCAATGCTTACTTTGAATATATATCTTGCTTAGTTAAGGTTATCATTGCTTTTGTGTGTGGGTTCATAGAGCGCTTAGCCTGTTATAGTTTATCGATTAGGCTAAGTAGCTGAGCCTCGTGTAAGCATGGTGTTTATACGATGCTCTGCCTGTAAGTATATCCTGTTCTCTGGTTGTATGGTAGCAGCGGGTGGTGATAGCCCCGTTTATCCTTTGTTGTCCACTCCGAATTGAGCAAGTTCTTAAATTGTCAAACCATAGTCGCATCAGTAGAGTCATCTATTGTGGATGCTTTACTGTCTAAGCGGCACCCCGAAGTGCACAAGAGTAGAGTTAGTCTTAGCTATAGTTAGGTGTATATATCCATTGATCTTGTAATAAGAATATCATAGGAATCTACCTCACCTGTTGTTCTTCCGAGTTAACTAGTCTACATTATCTTAGTGATCTATCCCCTGAGTGTCTTATCCTTAATTCCTATCATTACCTTCACCCTTGCTCTAGCCATGCTAGTATGTTGACTGATAGATACTCCTTTGATATTCAATAAGTCTTACTCTATTGTTTCCCTATAGTAAAATATAAATAACAATACCTGGAATACTCCCAATAAAATGTTACAATGGTATTATGTGCGCTTACAGAATCCTTCATATTCTATTTGCATTAATAAATACCAATAATATCCAATATCTACTAAATCATACTCTTGGTTCAAAATTTAAACTGGACACCGTGTCTAATTTAATCTAGGAAAGCATTTTAACCTAAGCACCACACTTAATTTAAAAAGTCTTCTAAAGTAGGATCAGCGCCTCTAAACTAAGCACCATGCTTAATTTAAAAGATGTATGAACATAATCCAAACTTAAGCATACTATAGCAAATAAAGGTAGCATGAAAGCATTATAGAGATTTATTCAAATAGAGATAAAAGAGCATAGTTATTATTTAGCAAATTGAGCATGGCTAAGGTAGAGACAACCAAGATGAATTAACAACATGGCATAAGATTTTTTTCAGAGAAGTTCATCCCCCACACTTGAATTTTGGAAGGCAAAATCAAGTTTGGATGGATGTGATTCAATGTTGCATGATGGTTGGTTGGACATACCTGGCGTTGTCATCCTTCATTCTTTTTGCTTCAAACCTAGAATGGTTAGTGACAAAAAATACCCGAAGGATATTTTCACAATTATACTCATTTCACAAGGGCATTATAGCGAAAGGTGAAAGTTCATGTTGTCTTCCAAAAGTGCTTGTTTTGGGGAAAAACTCGTCCTTAGGAAACCTTCGAATTGTTTCTAATTAGTGAAGCGGTTTCCTCTCTAACACCAACCTTCGGATGCCTAACTCAAGATTCATGCCAATGAGATTTGCAATATTTATGATAAACATATGCATCTACAACCACCCTTTTAAAGTCTTTATGAACAGGGAGTATGAGGGGGGTTGAAGATCTTGTGTGTGGTAATGTTAGAGAGACCAATTGATTCAGGAGATTTCTCATATGAGCACAGATTTGATGAGGTGTTAGTGAAATAGCTTCATGCTCGTTGACGTTATCTTCCTGTTTAGACTCCAAGGTTGTTTCTTTATGGATGTCTATAGGCAGAAACATTGTCTCCATCATTCCATGCCTATGATATTCATTGATCATTTTATTGTCCAAGATTTCACTTAGATTGATGACTCTCGGGTGGATGTTATCCAAGGCCTCGTCTATCCATTCAATGGCAACGACACATAAGTTCTTAATATCCTCTAGCCATTGTTGTTGCTCTTCTTGGTCTTCCTTGTGGCCTTTATGACTCCCATGCTCTGGGTGTCTTGGTGGATTTCTAGGATCATCATGAGTTTCAGGAGAAAGAGCAGAAGAGGAATCATCGAGGTCAAAGATGGGTTTAGAGATGGGTTCAAAACTTATATCGGTTGTGGGTATAGAAGGGGAGAAGACAGGATTGGCTTCTACATGGCTTGGCTCTCCTTCTATGGCATCACTTGTCATTCCATCCTAGGGTTTTTCCAATGTCTCACATGGGAATAAGGACGCTTTCTAAGAGACCCCTTCTTGAGAGGATTTGTATTATATTCACTCGAAGGTCTCTTATGTAGCAGAAAGTTTAAGCTTTTCCCAAAATCAACATAAAAAAGATCATCCTCACAAGAAATTTCAAAAGGTTAATTTCTTCTTCCCTTGGAGGATTTTGGGGTATTGATGGTTTGAGATTGATAGCTAAATCTTGGGATTGGAGTGGTTGTGATTTGGCTATCAAAACTTCTTGTTTGGGAGATGATTCCTTCTCATCCTTGGCGAGTTCATTATAATGCTAGTGCAGGGAGTCTTTCCACTAATTCTATCAAGCATAGATCTTGTTTCACTAATAGACAAATGAAGGAAAGCTCCACTAGAGGCTTGATCAAGGGTTTGTGCAGAATCCTCGCTAAGACCCATATAAAAATGTTGAAGGAGCATCGGGTCTAAAATAGTAAGGTCTGGGCTAATGGTAATAAGATTGTTAATACGTTCCCATGATGTGGCAAGAGATTCTTCTTCTAGTTATCTAAAAGATAGAACCTCTTTTCGAATGCTGACTACTTTAAGATGGCAAAGAAACATAAACAAAGTTTAGAGTATAATGCTTTCCAATCTCCTTGCATACTTTTAACGGTTTGACTATAACATTATTTAGCTCTTTTCGTTAAAGAGAACAGAAACAACTTCCATCTTAAGGTTTCGTCAGACATGCCCGCGATGAGCAGGCATGCGTAGGTTTATTCAAACTCTTGTACGTGTGAGTATGGGTTTTCATCGCCTTCTCCCGAGAAGGATTGTTCCTGAATCAATTTTATAAAACACGGGCATAGCTCATAGCTAGGTGTTAGGATAGGCTTTGAAGATTTTGGTGGCTTTAGGCTTGCGCTCATGGGTTTAGCATATTGATAGATAGGAGTGGAATCCATAGTAAAAAGGAAAAGAATAAAAGATACAAGATAAAAGATGCAAGGTTATGCTAGATTCGTAGTTAATTCAACAACCGTTTCCCCGGCAACGGCGCTAGAAAGCTTGTAGGTATTTATTAACACACACAGATAAATCCGCAAGCGCAAGGATACCGCTATAGTTTTCGCCTGAAAGTATTTCAAGTATCGTATCCACAGGAAAACGTGTGACACTAACTACGGTCTAACTTAACTAGGGATAGCAACAAGGTTAGGATAAACATGAGCGTAGAGAGGATTACTAAGGTTCTCTAGTTCTGACTTGGGTAAGCTATATCTTCTACTATTCAACTAGGGACATTACTTAAGGAAGACACCAGCAGAGGATGCTTTCCGTAGTAACCGGGCCCTACTTGGCCTATAAACGGGAGGTGGACTACAATGGATTCAACGCGGCTATAAAAGTCACCCTCAGGAGCTACCACCGATCTAGAATACAGGATGTGTTGGTATATTTTAAACACACATAGATAAATCCGCAAGTGCACGGATACCGTTGTAGCTTTCACCAGGGAGTATTTCAGAGTATCATATTTATTCACAGAGAAACAATGGTTAAAGAAGTTGATAATTCACCATCATGTATCTACTAACTAGTATACTAACTAAACTAAAGTGGGGGTAAGTGTGGTTTATGATAAGAGTTATGAATAATGACTCATACTTAAGAGAATTACATAATAAATGAGTAGTCTAGCTAAGTTGAGAGGACAACGGGTGAGTTCAAGGTTCCTAAATACTTCTCTATTACTTTGGCTCTATAGGGTATAACTAATCAAGGGTAAATATAGCGATCATACACAATAACACTTTGGAGCAAAAGTACCTTTCCAACTCTCGAGGGGGATGAGAAAGCGTAGTTGGGGGAAGGCTACCTAAAGCTCTACGAACATCAATCCTAACATGGTGGATTACAACGGCCTGACAGAGTTGTCACCCCTGGGGCTACCACAACTAACCGTAGGATTGAGCGCAATCTCAGGTAACCTATAGTCTAGACACCTTGTCTGTACTACCGATTACTACTCTAGCCACGTACGATAACTAGAGCACTCAATGCAAGCGGAGATCACATGCTAAGATACGATAACTATACTAACCATAACATGAAAGGCATAAAAGTAGACAGAGAAGATAAGTATATTAAAGCATAAGTCTTGCAAAGGTAAGATACAAAGATGTACCCGACCTCTGAAGATTTCTCCAAAACCTGAGCATGGCTCAACTCTCCCTAACTCTCAACTAAGTTATTCTACTTCTACATCTTGAGAGCTGGCTCTGATCCTGATGAGGAAGATATGAATTAGGGTCTCAAGATGGCTCTAGGGAGGGGGTAGAGGCTAGTATATATAGGCCAGAGGTGGTGTAGGGGGCAAGGAACTGCCATGTCATCGATCCGCGTCATCTCCCTCGACCACCGTTAGATAGACCGACCTAAAACCGCCTTAGAATCAACTATGTAGATCGTAGGAAGGAGTATGAGGTGGTGGAGTGCGAGTGGGCCCCCACTAGGCCAGGCGGCCTCCCTAGTGGGCCGACCGGCCCCCTATGGCGGACTTTCGGCCCAAGCTTCGGCGTGGTGTCTTTTGGAACCTTCTAGAGTCTTTTCACGCTGTTACCACGGCGAAATTCCGTAATTTGATGAATAGGTCCCCCTTGGCGGTTTTCTAGATAAATCCTGCTGGAAACACAGATTCACCAAAACTTGTGGAATTTATTAGTTTAAACTCCTATACCTATGTTTGGTGATATAATTAAGTACATATGCGGGATATATTGACGGTTTATAATTGATGTTAATGACCGTCAACAGGGTGTATCCATGAGTAACCTAAGTCTAAGAACCACACTTACACTTATGACTAATACTTTACTCCCTCTAGAACAGGAATAAAGCACTCAAAAGAGTTGCAAACCTGATGAACAATATAAACAAGATGCTTACTTGAATCAGAAGTTGATTACCAGAGAAATCTCAGAGGCAAGTTCAGATAGAACTTGGATCCACCAAGGTACAAGCCGTAGAGAGAGCACCGATAGGCCGGTACCTCCTCCAAACTCTTCTCTCACTCTCCATCTCACTATTTCTATTTATAAGATTAGATCCTATGAAGGACTAATCTTCTCTTGATAGCTAGCTCTGATCCTGAAGATATGAATTAGGGTTTTAGGGATGGCTCTAGGGAGGGGGTAGGGGTGCCTTATATGGGGAGATAGAGTAGGGGGCAGGGTATTGCCACGTCATCGATCCGCGCATCAACTCCCTCGATCACCATTGGATGAACCGACTTAAAAGGACAACATAGATGTAATCTAGGAGGTGGTGGAGAACCAACATTCGAAGGAGAGGTTGAGCAGGGGAGCCCACAGGCCAGCCGGCCTAGTGGTGGGGCCGGCCGGCCCTACCTGGTGTTGGCGTTTCTTAGCGTCACCACTAGGATTTGTGTTTCCTAGCAATGGCACCAGAAATGCTCTGACGATATTTCTGAACACATGCAGAAATATTTCACAGGTGCACGGATATATCGTTGTAGAATTTCACCCAGAAGTATTCGGGTATCATTCATTTATATTTTCCCAAAGGAAGGCTTGGTGTAAAAGTCTCTACTAAGGATATGGACAAGATAACATGACTGCATAGTAGACCAAAGTCTATAACAAGGGTAATCCAAGATAGATAGTGGATAGTGTGACACACACACTCAAGCCAATCTTAAGGATAAAGATAAAAGAAAGAATAAAGAATAAACCTGGACTGGAGCATGCTTATCTTATATAGCTATGCTAAGCAGATAGTCATACAAATACATGAGCTTCTAAGGTTAGAGATTCTAAGTTAAGATAGTGTCGGTGTAAGAAACGGCGGTTCTAGCACCAATGAGTAATATGTGTTTGCGCATCGGGGATCCGGATGGTGTGCAAGAAGAACACAAGTGATTTATACTAGTTTGGGCCGAAGAATGCCCTACGTCTAGTGGGGGAGGGGAGTCTTGTATTATCTTGCACCGAAGTGCTTGTAGTAGGGGTTACAAGCGGGTCAGAGAGGGAGGAACTCCCAGGTCTCAAGATGTGAGTGGAGTGTGTGTGTGTTCGCCTTTGATGAGTTGAACGGCTTATGGATTTGTCTTCTGTCTGTTTTTCTTCATTGTTGTTCTTTTGGGAATGGTCCTTGCCCTCCCCTTTTATAGATGCAAGGGGAACACAGGGTTATATGTATGTGCTACGTGATAATTTTCCTAGGAAGGAAGATCCGAGGCCTTTGCTCTTGCCCTGTAGTCGATGACATGCCACTGTTGGAGGAGTGTCCCCTGTCCTTTGATGTTGTAGGCGACGTGCCTTGACATACGTGGTTCTATGGATGTCGCAGCTACATCGCGTAGGGTCATAATTATCCCTGTGGTGACGTGCCTGTCCTTCGGGTTTGACCTGCGTAGAGGGCCGAGGCGTCGGAGGCGTGAATCATGGCATGATCTCGCTCCGTTCGAGGGAATAGTGGCCTAGAGCGGCGTTTCGTACACCGTGCAGGCCTGGATCATGCGTATAGTGCCAGTATGGGTGGCATAGTGACCAGCAGCTCTTCCCCATGTCGTTATGGGCAATGACATCGTGATTTGATCGCTGTCATTCTTGGCCTGTCCGGTTGGTTGACGCAAGAACGTGGGTGACGTCACAGGGGGTCTCGAGCGTGCCAATGGGGGAGCGACATCAGAGGCTGGTCTCGGGCGAGGAGGAGACATATGAGGCAATCTCCAGGGCTTGGACGAGACGGTGATGATGCTACGGGTTGGCCTGTGCTCGTACCCTAGCGCTGGGGTCTCGGGACGAGTCGAAGATGTTCCGAGACCCCTTGTGGGAGGCCTCGGATGAAGTGGAGAGATGGGCCGGTACGCTCACGTGGCTTGCTAGAGGCCCAGCAAGGGGAGAGTTAGCCCGTGGGTTTAGTTGATTTTTCTCTTTGACGGGGCAGATTAATGTTTGGTTTTGGGAGGTCAGGTGGATTTTCCACCCTAATTTGGGTACCCCTAATTATGATACCCGATAGATAGCTTTGGTCACTAAACTTACTTCGGGCACCGGCTTATACTTGGTCTGCCAAGTACCTCTGGCTTCTAGCTCCACGTCAAACCCAAACGTGAGGGATTATAAGGGACAGACAAGGCTGTCACCACTTGCCGCCTACCCCGCAACCATGGGGAACAAGGCAAATGAAGGTACTGTATAGCTTAGACACCATGTCTACGCTACCAGTTACTACTCTAGCGTTGTCCAGGAACATCCGTCTTTATCAGGAGTCCTCTACTAGAGCATCTGCCACGGGGACGAATGACGAACCCACAAGAATATAACAACCAAGACTAACTTACAGAAGAACTCATCACCTAAATTTAGGTCTTGGTCTGAACATGTATGTTGTATGAAAGATTAAGCATTAAGTTTCATATGATAAATGAATAACATAAGACCTTTGCTCTAATTCTATAACATAACTATATTTATAAGATAAGAACAAGAACATAGAAGAACTCTTCATATTGATCATACCAGCATTCCTTCTAGATGTCCAAGCTCTTCACAAAAGTCTTGCCTAGCTCCAAACACTACTAAAAATAGTAAAAAAGATACAAGTGAAGGGAGAGAGGCTCTTGATTTGTGGTGTGTTGTGAATGGAGTTCTCCCCATCTATTTATAGCCTAGGATGCTCGGTTTGGAGGCTAATAAAATAGGAAACCACTGTAGATTGCCTTTGCATGCCGCCATGCAATCGCCGTATAGAGCTGGGCCCGAGAGGCGGTGGTGGGCACCAGGGCTGGCCCCCCTCGCCGCCGTCTTCGCATGGTCGGTTCCTGAGGTGGGCTAGGTCATTGCTATGCTGTTGTTTGGCCTAGATGTGTAAGTTGTTTAGGCTTTTGCTTATTGTGCTTTTTGTAGAATCTGCTTTACGCTTTCCGATTTGCGCACTTTGACCATACTTCCCATGTATTTCATGTATATGTCTTGCAAAACACTAAGTATCCAATAATGTGAAAATATGTTAATAGTAAATGTATATGTGCTATAAGTTTGTTTATTTCTCTTGTTTTGGATATTAATTGTCGGTCGAATTTGATCGTTAAGGACCGCCAACACCTGGCAGCCCCCTTGGTCTCCGCTTCGGTGGTTTGCCTCCTGGAGTCTTCTGGAACCTTCTGGAGTTGTTTTCATCGCGGATAATTGCGATTAAATCTTACGTTTAGGTCCACCTTGACGGTTTTCTGGATAAACCCTCCTGCATTCACATATTCACCAAAACTCATGAAATTTATTAGTTTAAACCCCTATACCTATGTTTGGTGATGGAATTAAGTATATATGTAGGATATGTTGACAGTTTATAATTGATGTTAACGACCATCAATAAAATAAAGTAAGTATACAATAGGAAAGGTACAGAAAGGAAAGTACAAGAGCTATAGTAGACCTAGAAGACTCTTTTGGACTCTGAGCAGAGCTCCACTCTAACTCTATTCCCACTATTAGCCTAGCTACTACACTAGAGCTCAAGGATGAGCTTAATCTTCACTGGAAAATGTTGCTTCTTAGTAGTGATGCCTTCCCCATAGCTCAACACCCCTATTTATAGTGTTTAGGAGCTAGGGGTACTTGTAGAAGTGAGTGGATGGTCAGTGGAGAAGGGGCATCAGGCGACGCCTAGGGCGTCGGTCGACCCCTTGGATCCACCGCCTTCCCATTCAACAGCAATGGATGGCTCCCTGATGGCAGTTGCATGCGTCTTAAGGCGGTTGGCACATAGGTTGAGCTCCTTGTTGATGGCTGACGATGGACCCTCCAATCCACATGAGGCCCATCCGATACCTTGGATGCCACCGACACAAATCAACAGCTAGGGGCTCCTAGGTGTGCTTCTTTGCTCTCCCCCGGATCTGTGACGTGACAGGGGCCACAGGGGGCATCGGGCGACACAAGATGGGGTCGGCTGACCCCCACCAAGTGGGGCCAGACCCTCCCTGCTGTCCACTTGCCTTCCTTCTTGTGAATTTGATAGATTTTCACCAAAATTTCCTGCAATCACATATTTCTCCAAGTACAAGTGGAACTAGGTCATTTGTAAGCAAGATTTGCTACTTGTGGTATGTTTTACCTTCACTTTGGTGGGATGTTGATGGTCAAACATGAGGTTTATATAGTGACCATAAACAGTCAATTTGTCAAGAATAAGGATGGACCCTGCTTGGATTCTCATGGAACCGAATCTGGATAGAACTATACTACATTTTAATTCCAATCTGAGTACAAATACGGGTATTATCAAATATACAAATACAATATTAAACATATATCTAAAATCCTGGTTCGTATGGATATCTACTAAATTTTTAGATAACATATAGATTTGCTTAAAAATTAATATTAGTGTAGATAACATATATATTAATAAAGAGTCCAATTATAATATATATAAAAAATCAAAAAAAGCATAGATGAATGTTTGAATATACATAATAAACTAAAGTACCTATGATTAATCATATTAGAGTTAATTAAACTTAACCTTCACAAATCATTAATTATAATATTAAAACTATCATAATATAACTTTTTAATTGTTTAAGTTATCGTAAATAAAAGTTCTAAAATTATTATAAATTAAACTAAGCCTTCATGATTAGCCATTAGCCTAGAGATAATTTTTAAATAGTTTAAATAAGTTATATTAAAATAATAATCATTTACATTGTTAATTAATTAGTTATAAATATAAGTTTTAGATGGTACTTTGCTTTTCATGAATATGGATAATATCAGATATTTCACATCTTTATCAAATACAGATATGAAAATAGATAGAGAAGAATTATAGACAACTAATATGAATTCATCTATTTAGCTTTCATATTAAAACCGAATATTTGTCGATAAAATGGATACGAATATTGGATTTTTTTCGGATGTTTAGAGACCCGGATCCATCCCTAATGAAGAATTTATAACTAAACGCACACACGCTTCTCAAACCGTATTCTTTTCCTTGGACACATGCTTCCATGAAATCAGAAACAGTGAAAGTCGAATCATGCGCGGAAATACACAAAACAACCATATAAGAGGAAGGAATAATTCGTTGCCGACTGGCTAAGGATGTTCTTGAGGGGCCTGAGAACAGCCGGCGATGATGGCGGGCATGTAAAATCCAATAATGATCCCGGTATGAACAAAGCACAGGATGGCTCCGATGCCCACGGCATGGCCGTGCACGAACCCGCACCACCTGGTCCCGGCTACGAGGAACACGGCCCTAGCTACGAGGTACGAGCGCATGCATCATGTCCAGCAGTTATTATATAATCATCATCAGTCCTGATCATAGTACTAGCTTTTTTTTTAGAAAAGGGATCGTAGTACTAGCTAGGAGTGCCATTTTATATAGTCTGCACACACAAGAATAGTGTCCAAGATGAGCATACAATGAGACCCATGTAATCGTCAAATTCATCCTTTTACTCATGGATGCCCGGATGTCCTCCAGCTGTGGCCGGCAGCTGTAGCTGTAGCAGCAGCAGGCGCAGCTGCAGTTGCAGCTGCAGCAGCCAGATATGTTGGCGGATAAATGGGCAGCTATAAAGAGCAGCGACGCGACCATGCCCAACCGGTACCCTTGTACATCGCATTTGACCTGCCAACAACGCCGAATGCCAAAAGCGTCAGGAGTGAAAATCGACTATGAGCCTGTTTAGTTTGCAAGAAGTAAACCCAAAAAGTGCTACAGTATCTGTCACATCGAATCTTACGGCATATGCATGGAGTACTAAATATAGGCGAAAGAAAAAACTAATTACATAGTTTGGTTGTAAATCACGAGACAAATCTTTTGAGCCTAATTAGTCTATAATTAGACATAAATTACCAAATAAAATGAAAAGTGCTACAGTAGCCGAACCCAAACTTTTTCACCAACTAAACAAGCCCTATATCAGCTCAAACTCTCTTAGTACTCTGCACATGAAGATCTTTTTAATTACAGTGATCGGATCAAAACCTGGAGAAAAAAGCTACAAATATATAACTTTGCAATCGCACCTTGTTTCGCGCATCCTGAGCCAGAATTGCTAGTATTCCGGCAGCCATATCCAGGGCTAGAACCACAGCGCAGACAATAACGGCACCAGTCACTTTCCCCATGCCGTGTAGCGTCGTCTATTCTCGGGTTCTTGTCTGACGAGAGGAGTTGTGGCCTGTGCGAGGAGCGATGGCACACAGTAAACGAAGGGCTACGGTGGGGCGGGCCGGGCTCAAGCCCCCCTACCGCTGCCGCGACAATGGAACTCCTCCTTAAGCCCTTTCTAATTTTTATAGGTATGAAAGAGATGGAGGAGGGGCTTTAGAGGTTGAAGATGAGTTGAGCCACCTCTTCTATAAATTCCTAGATCCGCCACTGGCTTTGTGTATGTATATATATGACTGCATAAGTCGCAGAATAAAGCGAGGAAAGTATAAGTGCAACAGGGGTTCAGGGTAGAGAAACTGTCTAAAGAAGCAAAGTGTCTTATGCTTTCCTTCGATTCTTTGTTCATGTCGATCTTTATTTTTCCATAAAAATTTTCCAGCTTGTGTTCAGGGTAGCTTTCCCTGAGGCTTAATTCAGGCTTCGCTGAGCCACCAGCACCGCACATGTAACAGGACACGCACTTCTCTTTTTCTTTTAGATTAGAAGCATGTCTGGTGAAAACTAGAACATATCGGTGAAAACTTGTTGAAACCTTTCTTCGAAATCATACTTAGAAGTTTCCAGAGATCCCCCATCTCTACAGGTAAGGAACATCGTGGTTTCTAACATATTTCAAATTAAAACCCAATCCTGTTTGAGAGATGTAAAGAATGGCAATTACTACTGCACAAACTGACTTTTAGGCCAGTGAAAATAGCAATTACTGTTTGCAACCGTCCCATTAAATCTATTTCTAGAGAAAGTTTCTAGGGAAGATTATCATTATTGCAACCGTTCCAGTTATGAAGACCGCTGTATTCATCATTAGTTGCATAGTCCGACTTCTTGTCAAAGAATTGTCCGTTTCGTGAAAAACCTCGTGGATGATGAGCTAGTTGCATGTAGGGATCAGAGCCAGCTGAACGAAAACATGGGAAAAACAAGTTAGATATATAGGCAGTGAAAGTGATGATCATATGCATACAAAACTATTATGAGATGACCGCTTGATTTGCATCTTTGCTCTAGCCAGTTCGTTACATAGTCCTCATTGACCATAAGGAATTGGCAAACATTGCACCCATACAGCATGCTTTCAGAAGGTTGCTTAGCGCACTTCATATTCATGACATACAAATAATGATGCAATGATGTATGTTAGTGTTTCTAATCATATCCACCATTGTTGAAATAGTAATTGGGTTATACCTAAAAATGTGTATGGATGGTCATCCTTCTTGGTTTTATCGGATATTGAACCCCTTCTTGTTTGACGTAAAAGGCGTATGTAGGTGTTGTTTCATTGAACGAAACTAGCCTCATTAAAACAACAATTGAATGTAATATGTACAAAGCACTCGAGTGCCTGCACGCGCGCACACACTATAATTCCTTACTTGTGTCAAAGATTGGTGAATTTTTGGTATTTTGTTTGTGGGTAATCCAAGGGAGCTGAGAACATGTGTAGCCTGCCTCTTTTGGTACGGTAATGCTGGCGGTGCCCCTCGCCGGGGTCGCGCAGCCGCCCGCCCGCTGTCATCCTCCGTCTCCATCGCGACCGCACAGCCGGATCCCGTTGTGCAGTGCTCCGTCTGCCCGCCGACCAAGTTTTGCTAAAAGTGCATGTTGCAAGCGTATGTTCAAGTGTTTCAGATGTTTCATAGGTATGTTGTAAGTGTTTCATATGGATGTTGCGAAGTAGATCGGGATGTTGCATATGTTGCAATACCTATACATGTATATTGCAAGTGTCTATTCAAAATATTTTATCTGTTTTTTCAGAAGTACGTTGCAAGTGTGTTTATTTGGATGTTGCATATGTTTCACATATATGTTACAAGTGTTTGATCTGGATGTTGCATATGTTTAGCAATGACTTTTCAAGTGTTTTTATGTTTTTTTTGTACTGTTTAAGACTTATGTTTTAAGTGTTTCATCTGTCTTTAAACGTATGATACAATATTTTATATGGATGTTTCAAAAGTAAATCGGTTGTTGCACATATTGCAATGGTGCCAGTGGCTATCGGACAGTGGCCTGCTAGGGCTTCGGCTCCTGCCTCGCTCCTTCCTTGCGCGGTGCGCCGCGCCCTCTCCTCTCCTCTCCCTCCCCTCCCCTTCCTTTCCTCCATCTCGCCGCAATAGTTCGAGCTCGGTGGGAAACGGACTGCATGTGGCCAGGTGGCCAGGCGGGGCGGGGCGAGTCATCTAGGCAACGATTTTTTGCCCAAAAACACGCGCTTCACGACCAGCGGTGCTCGAACCCTTGACCTCTTGCTTCACTTGTTTGTCCCCTAACCACTCCATCTGTAAGATGCTTGTGTCCATTTGGGATATTTGTTCTCCCCATTTTATGTTACTTTGGTTTTAAAATAAATATTTGGGATCATAAACAAATTCAAATGAAGAAGTTGTTAGCTACAAAGTTTTATAACTTTTCGAGAACTACAACTTTGGTTTTGGTTATTTCGCTCTCCAAGGTCATTTGAAGAATTTGAATTTCAAATATGAGAAAATTTAACCGTAATTTTTCTTGGATAGATGATTTCAAATGAAAAAGTTGTTAACTACAAAGTTGCACAACTTTTCGAGATTTATAACTTTTGTTTTGGGCATTTCTCAATCCGAGACGGTAAAAATTTGAATTTTAAATTTCAGAAATCAAACGTAATTTTCGTTAGATAGATGATTTCAATGAAAAAGTTGTAAACTACAAAGTTGCATAACTTTTTGAGATCTACAACATTTGTTTTGGTCGCTTCTTGATCCAAGATCCTTAAATACCACGACACGCTCACTTATGACTATAAAACATATGGCTTTAGTTGGTATTAACTTCTATAAATCTTACGAATTAAATAGGGGGACATCATAACGTCTTCGAATAAAAACATGTGAACTACAACGTTGTATAACTTTTGAAGATCTACAACTTTTGTTATGGGCGCTTCTCTAGCCAACATCCTTAACTACCACTGCACATTCACTTATGACTATGGAGCATATGGACTCCTATGGTATTAACTCTACAAAATCTTGTAATGTATATTTAGACATCCAAACTATCTCAAATAAAAAACGTTTGAACTACAAAGTTGTAGATCTTGTCGTACTACAGCTTTGATATAAAGTTTATCTTCATCTGATATCGTATGAAAAAGTTATGAAGTTTTTTCCAGTATATCACTGTCGGTTCAAGCCACGAACCGGAACCGACAGTGATAGTATCAGTGTCGGTTTTAGACAAAAATCAGTAGTGATGGCCTAATATCACTGTTGGTTCTTAGCTAAGACTGACAATGATATGAATATCATTGTCGGTTGGTCTTATCACTACCGGTTTCTTGAAAACTGGCAGTGATGGGGCCGACAGTAAATGTCATATCTGTAGTAGTGTCTAGGTCAGTGAGCCTTTGTGTTAGGGAGGGGCAACATGTTAAGGGTTAAGGAATGCGACCTTCACATTCCGCTTTCATGCATCGATCCACTCACTACTATAGATTTTATTTTTGCAACACGGTTTTTGAGCCCTGGTTTGGTCCGAGTTACTGGTGATAATGTTGCACCACTGGTTCAAAAGCCAGGGGGTGTGGTGGCACGAAAAATCAGCGATGAAAATCGTTTTTACCATTTGATCGAAAGATGATCTGGCACTAAAAACCATGGTGGTTATCACCAAGTCATGAATCCATAGGGAGACCATTGCGTTATCTAATGAAGGGGCAGCTCGGATAGTCGGATTCATCCTATCGTGCCATGTATGTTTCTGTTAGCTTGGATTGTTCTTCTCAAACTTACATCACTTATTTATGTACTCGTGACTCTAGCTTGGATTGTGTATGGATTTGATGCATCAACTCATGGCTTGAACTTGACGTATATATATTTTTGATGCATTAGTTGTGGGTGTGATGTAATCACATTACCGATGCTATTAATTATTATACTACATTTGAAATAGTATTATGAAAATGCATTATCATTGTCGGCCCCAGACAAACCATTGGTGATATGGTAAACCAGTGGTGATGATCACGTCGTACAGCCCGTGATGAGGTGATCATCACACCAGATCGTATGTCGCACTGGCAATGATAATCACTTCATCACCGCCAGATCGTATGACAGGCTGGCGATGATGAGGTGATCATCACCGATGGATCATACGCCGGGCAAGTGGTGATCATCGCCGATGTATCATATGCCAATGGATCATCACCGCCAGATCGTATCACAACTGGTTTCGAATTGGTAGTGAAAGACCTGGTTATCACTTTCCAATTTCACAAAGGGTGACTAAAACTAGTGTTGAAGAGGGGTTACGAACTGACGGCGATGAAACTTCTGCAGTAGTATGTAACTACTTTCTGTAGAAAAGTGCGTCCGAAGTTTGGATATATATATATATATATATATATATATATATATATATATATATATATATATATATATATATATATATATATATATATATATATATATAGGCACCACAAGATAATTTGATGCATGTTGAGTCTCTTTAGAGGTGGAATAATCGGTGCATGTTCTACCAATCCATGACAAGACATTCCTTCTTCATGCCGTCGTTGCAGATGTTATTACCCTCTCGTGACTAATCTAGCCCTTTAATGTAGCGCATAGGTAGTAGCTATGAAACCTCTTCATGAACTCAATACTCTCTTCAATTTCAAGGGCCCAGTCAGGTTGAAATGACTTCAAACATGGTTTGTAAAGCCGTCACTAGAAATAGAGAGGAGAGAACCAGCGTACGAATTGCCTCCAAATTAATTTCTAGAACGCTTCTTAAGATGACGTGTCCTATGACATTTCATATGGGATTTTTTTTAGAACACCTAATATTTACCCATTTTAGAAATGGATCAGCTTATGAACCGTCTCAAGAAAATGATTTTTAGGAGTGGCTTGTGTGTGTGTGTGTGTGTTTTGGTGAGGCTTAGGGGTGACTTGTAAGGTGACCTACCTCTAGAAATAGTTACCAAGTAAATAAATTCTCGTAAAATTCTTTATATGGTAGTGAAAAACAAACTTTATACCAAAACTCTAAAGCTCGACAAGATTAGAGACGCTACAGTTGATAACTTTTTTAATCTTATGGAGTCCCAAATATTTATTACAATATCTCATATCTATTTAAAAACTGACTTTTTAACAATATCTCATATGTATTTAAAAATTGTTTTGAAATTTCTATAAGCAGCATCTTTAGAAATCGTTCCTAATTAACAAGTACTAAAGAAAAGGTTCTTATATTGGACTCACAAAAATGTATGCGATGGATGGCAAAGAAGGCTCGCTGGAGGGTTGTGATCTCTAAGTTTAAATCATCAGAAATTTCTGTATGTGTATTTCGCATGAAAAATCGTGTCGGTCGTGACTCGCAACCAGTTGCAAATTTTGTCTTTTTTGGCATTGCTATGTAGTTTTTTTTTCTAGAACTGATTTTGACGGCCCCTTAGAAATCGAATTTTTCAGGGTATAATGCCTCATTTCTGTAGACCCATTGATAGAAGAAACTGAATCAAGAATTTGATTTTGACCGTCTATAAAAACTATCTGTTTATGAACCTGTATATGAAAATCGTTTTATATACATGCCTCTAGCTAGTCTATAGCGGCTAGTTAGGCGCACGTGTAAAATAGCTTGTAATACTGATGCTTTACGTTGTGCTAGTGTTTACTTATTCCGTTCCAAATTATACTTTGTTTGACTTTTTTGATTTTAAGTTTGACCACATATTTCATTCAAAAAAAATTGTACAAACATAGTCAAATTTAAGTCATTCCTAAAGAATTTTTCTTAATAAAGCAAGACACAGCAAAAGAAGTGATATTTTACACAATTTTTTTAATAAAACGAGTGATCAAACTTAGGGTAAAAAAATTAAATGAATTATAATTTGGAACGGATTTAATATTTTACTAGCAAACGTGCCCGTGCGTTGTAACGGGAGACGCAACTTGCTATGTAATTTGTCTAGATGATTTGTAGGTTGAAAATTTATTTAACAAACGTGTGACGCTCTAACTCATATATGATAGAGCATCGAATTTTGAATAGTATTTGAGATTGTATCGTATATTTAAATTTATCTTTGCATCGAACTCTATGCCTTGCCTGTGTTTAGCCTTTCCTTTCTTTTTTTTTTGTTGCATGTTTCCTTTTCATGTTTCTATTTTGTTGTGTTCAGTCTAAGTTCTTGTCTGTTTCGACTTCTAAGGCCGTGTTTAGTTCTTCCCAAAATTTTTCACCCCGTCACGTCAGATGTTTGGACACATGCATGGAGTATTAAATGTAGACAAAAAAATAACTAATTACACAGATTGCGATAAATTTGCGAGACGGATTTTTTAAGCCTAAGTAATCAATGATTTCACAATGTTGTGCTAGAGTAAACATGTGCTAATGACGGATTAATTAGGCTTAATAAATTCGTCTCACAGTTTCTAGGCGAGTTATGTAATTAGTTTTTTATTAGTATCCGAACAACCCTTCTGATATCCCATGAAACATCCGATATGATACCCTAAAATTTTTCACCCAGGAACTAAATACCTCCTAAGAAATATGTTCAATAAAAGTTTCATCATGTTATGATTCGTCTTGAATCAGACCCCATACTATTGCTAGATGTGCACTGTTCTAACTCGCATGTATATTGGAGACTTGGATATTTATCCAATAATTACATCAGGTGTTCCAATTCATTTTTGATTCATATTCTATAGACTGTATCATCCATTTCGATTCATTTTAGAATCAGACTTTACACCATGTATGGCATGGTGCTCTAACTTGTATAGAAAATATTTCTCTATTTTATATAGGGAAGGATCAACGGTTTAAACATCCATGACGGTTGAATTTAGTCATTTTATTTTTTTTTATTTATAGGAGAAAAAAACAATCGCTTAGATGAACGGGTAACGTGTGAACGCCCCGTAAAATGCTCTCACGAATGCTCGAAAGGCACACACTTGCAAGGATGAAAAAACAGAACACGTTAGGACAAAAGAGAAAAAAAGTGAGGTGGATAACAAAATAACATAACCATGGTACTTTTTTTCTTTTCTATTTTCTTGATTATATTGGTCGGCCTTCCACCATAAAAAAACGTCGGGCTCTGGTATATTATGGAAGTTCCCAATATTTTATAGGGAAAAGAAAGTTCCCAACATTAAAAAAAATAAACTGGTCCCTATAATCTACCGTATATATCCCGTCAAAAAAAATACACAGCATTGTCGTCACATCTAAGGAATTACAACGGGACATACAATTTGTTATGCATTGATCGTGCTAGTGATTGCATGCTTGTGTAGACGAGCTATGTGCATGTGACAGTATATGCCATACATGTACGTGAACTCCTGGCTAGGGATGAAAACGGAACAGAAATATTCCGAATTGACCGTTTTCGTTTTCTATATTATGAACCATTTTTTAACATGAAAAATTGTCAGTTTTAATTGGTTTCACAACCATTTTCAACCATTTTTTGTACTCTTTAATTGCTAAATGTAGAAATATCCCGAACCGACCGTTTTCGTTTTTCTATATCGTAAGTCCGTTTTCGACCGTTTCCGACCGTTTTCATCCTTACTCCTGGCTATGATGCACAGAGGCTCACCCCTTCTTGCCACCGTGTCACACCTATTTTTAAGGACAAAAATAGGATGCATAAAAGACTCATGTGCGCCCCAGGAAACAGTCGCACACATAAGTTGACAAATTACAAAGTATCATCACAGTGCTTATTACATAACGAATAAGTATTTAAGACATAGTCTTGAACGATAGGTAATAATAACTATTAGTAATCCTTCAGCGGAAACTCCACACAGGGACACGGTTGACTGGTTGACACCAAGACTAGTACTCATTCCGATAATCTTCCTCTATATCTTCATCTGTTATGGTGGAAATAGCAAGAGTGAGTCCATGTCGAACTCAACAAATATAACACAGGGTTCATGAGGCTCAAAAAGGCTAGACATTGTTTAACTGCGTTTAGCTTTTAATCATATATTAGCAATTGAGTAGCGTCAAGATAAACCACTTCCCATTAAAGAACCAATGATCAATTGTAATAAGGATAATGAATAGCATTAACATGAGCAAATAATAATCAACAATAATTAAGCATGATATAACAGTTATGATCAACTATTCCATAAGAATCCCCAAGGCCGCTCGTATCCGTGAGCACGGCTAGTATACCAGTTTTTAACTCTGCGCAGAGGTGTACACTTTCACTGTGAGTCATGATTTCCAAATGAGTGGGGAGATCAAGCCCAAACACCCGAGAACCATATAAAGCCACTCAAAAGTTCGTCTAACAAGTTAGGGCCATTAGATTCACTCGGCAGGCAGATGTAGAACCCCCCTTCCCTGTGGCACAACAACCGCAGCCTATACACACTAGGCCAGGGGCTCGCACTACACCCAACGTGGCAAGCCATTCTTACGCCATTTAAGGTAACCTCTAACAAGCTAGAAAAGGTCTCTTGAACAACTAAAGCCAGAGCCATATAGCCCTCACAGCTGTACTGTATATCTCGGTTATCACTTACAGATAAGTACTTATGGAGAGAAACCAGAGCATCAAAATAATACACATGCTCTAGCCCCCTTTTAACAGTAATAAAATCATCTTAATAGTTGATTGCTTAATCCATTAATCAAATTACAAGATCATTGTTCTTGGTTTAAGCACTAGCAGTAGCTACCCACATGCATTCCCAAGGTTGACAAGGAATCAAGATAACAATCACTAAGTTATAATCTCTAAGGTTGTCAAGGTAAGCACATGCATATGTATGACAATTTAATGTATAGGTAACAAGGATAGTCCTGTGTTATACTTGCCTTGATCAAAGCTTCCCAAGTGATACTGCTGACTTGGCTCAAAGTAATACTCCTGATCGTCCAGATACTGCTCACCTTCTATACTCGATCATCAATCAACAACACACATGCATCCAATCAAACAAACACGAAGCAAACAAAGAGATACAATTAGAACAGTACACCAACAGTAGCAGAACAGTAATAAAAGTTTATAAAACTCTTCTATACGTTTCTACGATCACACAGACGCAAAGATCACCAAATTCGGAGTTAAAATGTGAAAGTTATGAATTTTCTAAGATTTCCTATAGATAAATAAATACTTAATTATAAACTCGAAAAATAAATTATCAAAACTAACTATACAACTACACTAACATGTAGAGCTCACAAATACGAACCTAACGCAACTTGAACGGATCAAATCGGAGTTAAAACGAAGATTTTATGACCAAAACAATCCTAGTGGCAAAACTGTAAATAGCTGAAAACGTATTTTTGACTTATCCGGGAGAAAATACGCTTTCAAAACACGAAAATGGATTCAGGATATTGCGCTAAGGATCGCGGGTTGATTACTAAAAAGCTGAGGGTCTCTTTAACAAATTTACCCGCGAAGGGGTAAGTTCTAATCTGGGCCGTTGATCTCGATTTGGACGGCTCGTGTTCATCATCGAGTCTACAGTGAAGAACCCGACCCTTCTTCCTCGGTTCCGGCCGGCGGTCACCATGGCCGGCCACCCGAGCTCGCCGGAAAAACTCGGCTTTCCCGTTCCCGACCACCAATCAACCCGCAACCAACACCAATCGAAAGAGGAGGTAAACCCGAACTCATCTAGGCGGTTTAGGAGCACTACGACGACCCGAGGAGAGAACACGGCTCGGGGATGAATGGCGGCGCCATTGTTGGCCACGGTGAGCTCCAAACCCGCGATTCAAAGCACAAAAACTCAAAAGAAGAGCATTGGGAGGGAGAGGAGAAGGTGACAAACTCACCCAAGTGAAGAAATTGACCTCCAATCCACCCGAAGACTCCCAAACCGATCTACCGCCGGCCTTCAACAACCTCAAGCCCTAGAACTCGATTTCACGTGGTGGAACTCGCGGTTTAGATGAAAAACGGAAAGAGGAGGGTCACGGCTTCTTATTTATAGCTCCACAGCAACGTATTCGAGTAGAAAATCCCGAGTAAATCGGCAAGAATCGGTGGCGGCAACACTTGAGTCCAGCTCGGTCACGGCAAGGGGAAGAAGACGAGACCGACAGGTGGCCCCCACCCGTCAGCGAAACAAAGAGAAAACGCGCGGCTGCTGGCTTGGGCTGGCTCGGCAGCTGGGCCGGCCCACTCGGTCGCAAGCGCCGGCGCGGGGAAAAAGCAGGCCGTCCGACGGGCCTTCGGGCCAATCAGGTAAGAAGGTAAGTTGTCTTTTTTTCTTTTGTTTCTTTTCTTTTCTAATTTTCCAAACACATTTTCAAATCAAATTTTCCTAAACCAAATCAAATAAAACAAATATATCCACACCACAAAATAAAATAAATGCAACAGCATGAATGCAACACCAAATAGTTTTCAAAATTTTAATTCCCTTTCTCTAAATTATTTAAAATTTATTACTCCTAAAATTTGGGTGTTACAAATTCTACCCCCCTTAAAAGAATCTCGTCCTCGAGATTGAACTGCTTACTCAAACAACTGCGGATATGATTTCATCAATTCATCCTCTCTTTCCCAAGTTGCCTCTGCCTCTGAATATCGATTCCACTGCACCTTGCACATTTTAATAACCCGACTTCGAGTAACTCTCTCAGCAGTCTCTAAAATCTTAATCGGAAACTCTTCATATGTAAGATCCTCTTTAACAATCAACTCTTCTAAAGGTATCTGCTCCTCAGGCACCCGTAAACACTTCTTAAGTTGTGAAACATGGAACACATCATGTACTCCAGATAAATTCTCAGGCAACTCTAATTGATAAGCAACTTCCCCACGTCTAGTAATAACTTTAAATGGTCCAACATACCTTGGTGCTAGTTTACCTTTCATGTTAAACCTCTTCACACTTTTCATAGGTGACACCTTCAAATAAACATAATCACCTACCTCAAAAACTAAATCTCTTCTTCTATTGTCAGCATAACTCTTCTGACGAGACTGTGCTACTCTCAAATTCTCACGAATCACTCGCACTTGATCTTCTGCGTTTCTAAGAACATCTGTACCAAACACTTGAGATTCACCTGTCTGATCCCAAAACAATGGAGTTCTACACTTACGTCCATACAAAGCTTCAAACGGTGCCATCTTAAGACTCTGTTGATAACTGTTATTGTAAGAAAATTCTGCATAAGGCAAACTCTTATCCCAACTAGTTCCATATTGCAATGCACAAGCTCTCAACATATCCTCTAATACCTGGTTGGTCCTTTCAGTCTGTCCATCTGTCTGTGGATGATATGCTGTACTAAAATTTAATTTTGTTCCCAATGATTCATGCACAGCTTTCCAAAAATGCGACGTAAACTGCGATCCTCGATCAGATACAATCTTCTTTGGTACTCCATGCAAACATATTATCCTCTCCATATACAACTCTGCCAATTTTGGTCCATGGTAAGTAGTCTTAACTAGTATAAAATGAGCAACTTTGGTTAACCGATCCACTATCACCCAAATAGAATCATAACCTTTCTGAGTACGAGGTAACCCTACTATAAAATCCATACCAACTTCCTCCCACTTCCATTCAGGAATCTTCATTGGTTGCAACAATCCAGCAGGTCTCTGATGCTCTGCTTTCACCCTCTAACAAGTGTCACACAATGCCACATACGCAGCCACATCTCGCTTTAATCCAACCCACCTATATATCTGTTTAAGATCCAAATACATCTTAGTACTACCAGGATGAATAGAATAAGCTGACTCATGAGCTTCACGAAGAATTGCCTGTCTAACAGTTTGATCCTCAGGTACACACAGCCTCTTTCCAAACCACAAAATTCCATTATCATCCATTCGAAAACCTGGTGACTTACCAATCACTATATCTTCCGCTATCTTCTTTAGTTTCTCATCCTTCAACTGACCCTTGTAGATTTCTTGCTCTAAGGTAGGCTCTATCACTAATTCCATTGTATTAGTAACAATGCCCAAATTCAAATATTCAAATTCAGCACATAACTCACTAGTCATAGACAACGTCCGTATCTCATTGGCATAACTTTTCCTACTAAGAGCATCAGCTACTACGTTAGCCTTACCAGGATGATAGTGTATCTCAATATCATAATCCTTAATCAACTCTAACCATCTGCGTTGCCTCAAATTCAGATCTGACTGAGTGAAAATATACTTCAAACTCTTATGATCAGTGTATATATCACTCTTATGTCCAATCAAATAATGTCTCCAAATCTTTAAAGCATGAACTACAGCTGCTAACTCCAAATCATGTGTAGGATAATTCAACTCATGCTTTCTCAACTGCCTAGATGCATAAGCCACAACTCTGCCTTCTTACATAAGAACACATCCCAAACCTTGACGAGAAGCATCACAATAAATAGAAAACTTCTTACTCAAATCTGGTAAAACCAAAACAGGCGCTGTAGTCAACCTCTTCTTCAATTCCTCAAAACTAGCTTGACATTTATCTGACCACACAAACTTGGCATTCTTCTCTAATAGAGATGTCATAGGTTTAGCAAGTTTAGAAAACCCTTCAATGAACCGTCTGTAATATCCAGCTAATCCCAAGAAACTACGAATCTCGCTAACATCAATAGGTGGTTTCCAATTTAATACATCCTTTACTTTACCTGGATCCACTGATATCCCTCCATTAGAAACAATATGACCAAGGAAAGAAACTTCCTTCAACCAAAACTCACATTTACTTCGCTTCGCATACAGTTTATGCTCTCTAAGTTTCTGCAATACCAACCTCAAATGTTCAGCATGCTCTTCCTCCGTCTTGGAAAATACCAGTATATCATCAATAAATACCACCACAAACTTATCCAAATATTCCATAAACACCTTATTCATCATGTACATAAAGTATGCAGGTGCATTGGTCAATCCAAATGACATAACAGTATACTCATACAATCCATACCTTGTAGTAAAAGTTGTCTTTGGAATATCAGAAACTCGAATCTTCAACTGATGATAACCAGAACGTAAATCAATCTTAGAGAACACACAAGCACCTCTTAACTGATCAAACAAGTCATCAATCCTGGGCAAAGGGTACTTATTCTTGATAGTTACCTCATTTAGTGACCGGTAATCAACACACATCCTCTGACCGCCATCTTTCTTATCAACAAAAATAACTGGTGCTCCCCAAGGTGATGAACTAGGTCGAATAAAACCTTTATCTTGTAATTCTTTAATTTGTTTCTTAAGTTCTTCTAATTCATCTACTCCCATCCTATATGGTCGTTTGGCTATAGGTGCAGTTCCAGGAAGTAATTCAATAAGAAATTCAATGTCTCGGTCAGGTGGCATACCTGACAATTCATCAGGGAAGACATCCGGAAATTCCTCAATCACTGAATTCTCCTTAATAGTATCTTCAAGCTGATTCACCACAGCGGTTGGTTGCTTCTGCACTGCTACATCCACATTGATTTTATCTCCATTAGGTGCAGTCACAACTACCACTTTTTGCTGACACTGAATCTCTGCCTGATTTTGCTTCATCCAGTCCATACCCAATATCACATCAATACCAGATGTCCTCAACACTATAGGAGCTATCTTAAACTCTACCCCCCTTAATACCATACTAATTGGAAGACAACGATTACTGGTTTGCATGGTACCTCCAGGTGAATTTACTAAGAGAGGTTCTTTCATAGCTAGCATGGGTATACTATGCATTTTAACAAAAATGTTGGATATGAATGTGTGAGATGCTCCAGAGTCAAAAAGAACAGTTGCGGGAGTGGAATGTACATTGAACGTACCAATCATAACTTCTGGTGCATCATGAGCTGTATCAGAAGACACATGATTCACCCTTCCAGTACCAGATTGCCTCTGGTTGCTCTTCTGGCTCTGAGGAGTCTGCTGGTTCTGCTTCTCAGGACAATGGTAAGACATATGCCCCTCTTTACCACAGACAAAACATCTAGTAGGCGTGCTGGGAGCACTATTCTTCATGGGGGTAACATTGGAATTTCCAGTGTGAGGAGTCTGTTGCCCAGTCTGCTGATACTGTTGACGCTGTGGATATGATGAACGCTGTTGTGACTGATTACTTTGCCAATTCTGGGACCACCTCTGATTCGGATTACGATTCCGACTAACCGGTCCCTGAAACTTATGATGAAAACCATGCTGAGAATTATTGCGCTGACGGTTGTTGCTTCCTGAGCTTTGTACCTTCATCTTCCTCTTCCTGTCCATCTCTCTGCGCTCATTATCAAGCACAATAGCTTTATTTACCAGCTCTTGAAAACTAGCATAGTTGTTCCCCTTCAACTACAAGCGAAGATCATAATAAATTCCCTTCAAGAAAAGACGTTGCATGTCTGCATCTTCCCTCACTTCATTAGGAGCATAGCGAGCCAACTGGGTGAACCTGTCATGATATTCACTAACGCTCATCTGTCCCATCCTAAGGTTTCTGAATTCTTCCTGCTTCAGCTCAATTATACCTTCAGGAATATGACGAGCTCAAAAATCTCTAACAAACTCATTCCAAGTGATAGGAGGAGCATTGTCAGGGTGTGCAGCTTGATACGACTCCCACCAAGTCTGAGCTGTCCCCTGTAACTGACCAGATGCATATAACACCTTCTACATATCATTGCATTGGGCTATAATCAGCCGTTTCTCCACTACCCTCACCCAATCATCTGGCTCTAAAGGATCAGCAGCATGAGAAAACACTGGAGGGCGTCCCTTCAAAAATTCCCCACGCTTATCCCTCACTTGCACAGGCGATGGTCCTCCTGCAGGGGGATTGTTCTGCATGTGCTGCATAAACATCTGCATCATCTGGTTCTGAGTTTGCATGAGTTCTTCCATAGTAATGGGTAGGTTAGCACCTCCACGACCTCTGCCACGACCTCTGCCTGACATCTGTTTCCAAAAATACAGAAATTGAAATTTAGTACGATCCGAGATGATGTATTCAATAGATAAGCAAAATCTGATTTTTCTGGGCGAACTCCAATTTCAGTAACTCAGTAAAACTGTCATATCTCGAGCTACAGACGTCCAATTCAGATGATCTTTACATGGTTGGAAAGCTTACAAAATTATCTACAACTTTTATTCACAACACTTTTTCTGATTCTGTCAATAAATTGGCCAAAAACTGAACTTAACCGAAACTGTTTCAGAATTCCAGACTGTGCAGTAATTCCAACTTGGAACAGATATATCTCTTAGCTCATAATAGATAATAAGGTGATTCTTGCGGGGTTGGAAAGATACAGAAGTCTAATTATTCCCAGTAAAATTTCTTAAATTTCTCATGAACGGATTTTAAGTTATTTCTAAACCATCCCAGACTGATCCAAAAATCAGCAAAGGACAGAACTAAGTTAACCTCATATTCAACTAATATATTTTGATCAAACTTAATATTCTTAACCATGGAACTTGTAGGCATATCTACAAAACTCCAGCACACATTACAAAGATCCAAATCACACATTATCATAATAATAATCCATCAATCACACAATTGTTCACACCACAAACTGACTCTTAAAACAATCCAAACTTAAAATTAACTCGCAACTACTATCGTTCTTATTACATAGGGATTTTTCCTATTTCCTAATTAAGCTTCTCATAAATCTTGGGATGACCTAACTCCGCCCTTAATTGGTCAATCTCCTTATAAGCTTGCTCCTTAAGTTCTTTTTCCTTCAGCAACTCATCCTTCAAATCCACCTCATGGAGAGCCAATTCACGAGCTAATCCCACCGTAGCTTGTAAAGTCAAGGAGGAATCATCTGCAAGCGGCACGGTCCAAATACCCTTGTCATGTAAGAAACAAGGAAAATGCCGGAGTGCACCCTTTAACGTCTTGTCCGAGCGTAGACCATGGTAGTAAACAAATGCATTGAAAGCGACATCCTCCATGCTTGTCTCCACGATTGTCCGGCTCACTCTGGTAATGAACTTTGACTCCACCTTAGGTTCCTTAGTGGTAGGATCCCTTTTCTTAACCCATAACTCTGTTTCCCAATAGGAATCCATCCATGGATGACTATACTCTGCACTGCGATACTCCAACGTAGCTTCCCAGTCGTAGTAGTAGTTGTCCAAGGTTCTTGTCAACATGTCATGGAAGAAAGCATCAGCTTTAGGAACCATGATATGAAGCTTCGTAGTCCACCCCATAACTACATTCTCCATTGGTGTATCACCAACTCTTGATTCAGCATCAGATAGCTCATGATCACCATCTTCATACTGCTCCTGAGGTTTGAAACGGGCAACGTACTGTGCAGCTGACAGACGGGGATAAGGAGACATCTACAAGATTTAGACATAGATTAGATAGAATCAATGTATTTTCGCAATAGAATAAAGTAGAGGAAGCATAAAACTTTAGTAATTAACAAGGTGAAAAGAGGAAACATGAATTAAGTGAAGTATGGATGCTATTAACGACCATTCTAACTAGGCTCGCGTCCTACAGTCAACACGGCTCTGATACCAATCTGTCACACCCATTTTTAAGGATAAAAATAGGATGCATAAAAGACTCATGTGCGCCCCAGGAAACAGTCGCACACATAAGTTGACAAATTACAAAGTATCATCACAGTGCTTATTACATAACGAATAAGTATTTAAGACATAGTCTTGAACGATAGGTAATAATAACTATTAGTAATCCTTCAGCGGAAACTCCACACAGGGACACGGTTGACTGGTTGACACCAAGACTAGTACTCATTCCGATAATCTTCCTCTATATCTTCATCTGTTATGGTGGAAATAGCAAGAGTGAGTCCATGTCGAACTCAACAAATATAACACAGGGTTCATGAGGCTCAAAAAGGCTAGACATTGTTTAACTGCGTTTAGCTTTTAATCATATATTAGCAATTGAGTAGCGTCAAGATAAACCACTTCCCATTAAAGAACCAATGATCAATTGTAATAAGGATAATGAATAGCATTAACATGAGCAAATAATAATCAACAATAATTAAGCATGATATAACAGTTATGATCAACTATTCCATAAGAATCCCCAAGGCCGCTCGTATCCGTGAGCACGGCTAGTATACCAGTTTTTAACTCTGCGCAGAGGTGTACACTTTCACTGTGAGTCATGATTTCCAAATGAGTGGGGAGATCAAGCCCAAACACCCGAGAACCATATAAAGCCACTCAAAAGTTCGTCTAACAAGTTAGGGCTATTAGATTCACTCGGCAGGCAGATGTAGAACCCCTCTTCCCTGTGGCACAACAACCGCAACCTATACACACTAGGCCAGGGGCTCGCACTACACCCAACGTGGCAAGCCATTCTTACGCCATTTAAGGTAACCTCTAACAAGCTAGAAAAGGTCTCTTGAACAACTAAAGCCAGAGCCATATAGCCCTCACAGTTGTACTGTATATCCCGGTTATCACTTACAGATAAGTCCTTATGGAGAGAAACCAGAGCATCAAAATAATACACATGCTCTAGCCCCCTTTTAACAGTAATAAAATCATCTTAATAGTTGATTGCTTAATCCATTAATCAAATTACAAGATCATTGTTCTTGGTTTAAGCACTAGCAGTACCTACCCATATGCATTCCCAAGGTTGACAAGGAATCAAGATAACAATCACTAAGTTATAATCTCTAAGGTTGTCAAGGTAAGCACATGCATATGTATGACAATTTAATGTATAGGTAACAAGGATAGTCCTGTGTTATACTTGCCTTGATCAAAGCTTCCCAAGTGATACTGCTGACTTGGCTCAAAGTAATACTCCTGATCGTCCAGATACTGCTCACCTTCTATACTCGATCATCAATCAACAACACACATGCATCCAATCAAACAAACACGAAGCAAACAAAGAGATACAATTAGAACAGTACACCAACAGTAGCAGAACAGTAATAAAAGTTTATAAAACTCTTCTACACGTTTCTACGATCACACAGACGCAAAGATCACCAAATTCGGAGTTAAAATGTGAAAGTTATGAATTTTCTAAGATTTCCTATAGATTAATAAATACTTAATTATAAACTCGAAAAATAAATTATCAAAACTAACTGTACAACTACACTAACATGTAGAGCTCGCAAATACGAACCTAACGCAACTTGAACGGATCAAATCGGAGTTAAAACGAAGATTTTATGACCAAAACAATCCTAGTGGCAAAACTGTAAATACCTGAAAACGTATTTTTGACTTATCCGGGAGAAAATACGCTTTCAAAACACGAAAATGGATTCAGGATATTGCGCTAAGGACCGCGGGTTGATTACTAAAAAGCTGAGGGTCTCTTTAACAAATTTACCCGCGAAGGGGTAAGTTCTAATCTGGGTCGTTGATCTCGATTTGGACGGCTCGTGTTCATCATCGAGTCTACAGTGAAGAACCCGACCCTTCTTCCTCGGTTCCGGCCGGCGGTCACCATGGCCGGCCACCCGAGCTCGCCGGAAAAACTCGGCTTTCCCGTTCCCGACCACCAATCAACCCGCAACCAACACCAATCGAAAGAGGAGGTAAACCCGAACTCATCTAGGCGGTTTAGGAGCACTACGACGACCCGAGGAGAGAACACGGCTCGGGGATGAATGGCGGCGCCATTGTTGGCCACGGTGAGCTCCAAACCCGCGATTCAAAGCACAAAAACTCAAAAGAAGAGCATTGGGAGGGAGAGGAGAAGGTGACAAACTCACCCAAGTGAAGAAATTGACCTCCAATCCACCCGAAGACTCCCTAACCGATCTACCGCCGGCCTTCAACAACCTCAAGCCCTAGAACTCGATTTCACGTGGTGGAACTCGTGGTTTAGATGAAAAATGGAAAGAGGAGGGTCACGGCTTCTTATTTATAGCTCCACAGCAACGTATTCGAGTAGAAAATCCCGAGTAAATCGGCAAGAATCGGTGGCGGCAACACTTGAGTCCGACTCGGTCACGGCAAGGGGAAGAAGACGAGACCGATAGGTGGCCCCCACCCGTCAGCGAAACAAAGAGAAAACGCGCGGCTGCTGGCTTGGGCTGGCTCGGCAGCTAGGCCGGCCCACTCGGTCGCAAGCGCCGGCGCGGGGAAAAAGCAGGCCGTCCGACGGGCCTTCGGGCCAATCAGGTAAGAAGGTAAGTTGTCTTTTTTTTCTTTTGTTTCTTTTCTTTTCTAATTTTCCAAACACATTTTCAAATCAAATTTTCCTAAACCAAATCAAATAAAACAAATATATCCACACCACAAAATAAAATAAATGCAACAGCATGAATGCAACACCAAATAGTTTTCAAAATTTTAATTCCCTTTCTCTAAATTATTTAAAATTTATTACTCCTAAAATTTAGGTGTTACACACCAATCGGCGTCGACTCCGTTAACGATGGGCCTTCATAGATCGATCGTAGCTGCCACTTGACACCTTGCCGTAGATGATGTCCTCTCACCACTCATCTTCATCGGCTCGCAATCAAGTCATCTCCATTGATACTTGTCCGAGTGGGCGGCGGAGCTGTGGGTGAGCAGGCACCTACATTCGACGGCAGGGGCGAAGCTCCGTGGGCTGACCCGAGTGCACCGGCACCAGGGTAAAATCAAAATACAAGTTAACACGAAGTAAATTTTACCTCGTGTGCACCACCGTGGACCAAACATGTGCACCACCGTGAATCCATGCTTGATGATTCCACAGGCCACAAGCAGGCCAATCTTGCCATGCGGCTGCCCAGTTAGGATGTCGAGGGAATAGACTAAATGCTGAACGCATGACTCATCGTTTCCTTCACGTAGAAACTTTGACCGCGGCTGTAACTCCACAACGACTACGATGCGGACAGCCGGAGTGGGTGAGGCTGTCGCTTCGCCTGCCCAAAATTGCGACCATCGCAAGGGGAAAAACGCCGCTCACAGCTCACGGATCACGGGCTCACAGCCAGCAGATTGCCGCGCCGGCAGGACTGCCGGAGCTCATCGCCAAGTTGCTCTGCTCATCGCCAAGTTGCTCTTTGATCAAATGAAATATTTGTTTTTTTTCTCACTTAATTCTTTGGAATAACGTGCAATGGCAGGTAAGCTTATGGACATAGGTGGTTGAAAAGGAAAGCCCCAGATGATGTTAGCAATCAGAGGCCTATTAGCAATGCTAATACTTCTCATGAACCTCGTCAACAAGAAACCAATGTTCGTGTTTCAGCTCCAGAGAAAATCAATTGGGAGGAGGAGATCCAATTTGATCCAGGCAAAAGGAAAGATATACGTCCTTATCATCCTAAGAAGAAAGTATCTGCTAAATGAGAGATTCAGTAAGAAAGAAAGATATACGTGCTTATCATCCTAAGAAGAAAGTTACCAGTGCTGCTGCAGTGGATCGCTTCAAGAAAATGAGAGATCGCAAATACTAGAGGTGATGCACTACTTTCATATTTTATCGTTTTTCAGTTCTGAATCCATCTTTTCTCGACATATTTAGTCTTCTAACTAGTACTTCTATTATGGGTATTTGACTCATCAAGGACTTCAGCATATATGTATTTTGTCCTGCAGACCACGTAAATTTTGGTTGTTTTTCTGAATTAACTATTAATATCTCGGATACAGCATTTTGGTAAGAATTTCTGCAATTCTACTATTTATGTACCGTCACTGTACAGAGATAATCATTATGCTTATGAAGCGTGCACTCGGGTCCTTGATGCTCTAGCTTCGCCCCTGTTCGACGGAGATGTAGCAGTCTGTGGTCGTCGTGTATCGGTGGGAGACGATGGTTTCTCCTGTGAGCGGATGCCACAACGAGGCGTCGGAGACTTGTCCGAGGATGAGCAGCCATCCTTGAGTCGTCCAGAGACTACTCCAGTGGGTACTCTGGGTACTCTAAAGCGATATTCTAAAGCTTTAGAGTATGAATATAGAGTAAAAATTGCTGGACTGGGTACTCTAAAACGCTACTCTATCATTTCTCTCACTCTATATTTAGAGTGGTACAATGCTTACTCTATAGTGGGCAGTGGCGGGTCCCACTAGCTAAACAAAGGAAAAAATGCTATAACTCACAAACCAAAAATCCAAATTAAATTCCGATTGCACCATTAAATTCGTCTCAATAAATCCTTCAAAACTAGATCACACATGGATATATTTAGATAAAGTGACAAGTGGGTCCCACAGTAAATAGAGTGGATAGAGGATGATATAGAGGATGGATGGGTGCGGGAGAATTGAGTATAGAGGAGAGAATCTTGCTGACTAGGACGTATAGAGGATGAATATAGAGGTCCATGAGTGCGGATAGCCTAAAACGATACTCTAAAGCTTTAGAGTATGAATATAGAGTAAAAACTGCTGCACTGGGTACTCTAAAACAATAATCTATCCTTTCTCTCACTCTATATTTAGAGTGGTACTGTGCTTACTCTATACTCTATAGTGGCGGGCTCCACTGCCTAAACAAAGAAAAAAAATGTTATAACTCACAAACCAAAAAATCCAAATTAAATTTCGATTTCACCATTAAATTTGTCTCAATAAATCCTTTAAAACTAGATCACACATGGATATATTTAGATAAAGTGACAAGTGGGTCCCACAGTGGATAGAGTGGATAGAAGATGATATAGAGGATGGATGAGTGCGGGAGAATTGAGTATAGAGGAAAGAATCTTACTGACTAGGACGTATAGAGGATGAATATAGAGATCTATGAATGCGGGTAAGCAGGAGTTGTTTTTCGTGCGTCGCGTAGACGAGATGCTCCGCTCGGAGCCTCAGACAGGTTATCTATGACCATCTTTGTGATTGTGGTAGCAGCAGTAGTATAGTCTGCTGGATCAACGTACAACAGGAGAGCATCCTTGTATTCGTAGACGAGCAAAGGCAGGAAGGTTATCTATGACCTGTCTCAGTGGCTGTTTGATGCAGCTGCTAGTCCCGCTCCCACTTCGTTCATCATCATGCCCATTATGGCTGGTTTCTGTACCTGCTGCCATACATGATTCGAATAAAAAGTGTATATATATTATATACTCAGATCTAAGGAATTTATTTAGATTTGAATTTTTACTCCATATTCGTTTAGACGCGAGCTATTATAACTCGTACATAAATAAAGAAAACGGTGCAAAATGAAGAACGTAACTTTTATCATTTTCTATTTATTATTAAGAGTTATATTTAGAGTACTCAAGATCTGAGAAATTTATTTAGATTAGGATTCATACTCCATATTAGTCTAGACGCGAACTATTCTAACTCGTATGAGCACGGGTTATATATATAAGTCCGGATAAAAGAAACTCTCAATTGTTCGGTAGTTAGAGGAAGATAGACAAAAAGAATGGATAGACGAAAAAAAGAGACTGAAATTTTGCTTCTTTATTATTAGATATAGATAATCGGATCGGGATTGACATATGACGCGCCCGTGCACAAAAGGAAACTAAAATAAAATAAAAGAAAAGAAAAAAAAAAGAGGATAGAGGATAGAAGCAGTGGCCAACTGCCAAACCCAACGTTGGAGAGACTGGTGAGCAAGGCCGTTGGAGCCTCGACTGGTGCGACCGTTCCGTTCGTGTGTTGAAGCCGCCGTTTCGTGCAGAGCGGAGCGGTATCGGCATCTCACGCACGCCCGTGGCCCGTGGGCGCGGGGCGGCGGCAAGGCCTGCGCCCCCATCGCTATCTCCGCGCACTAGGCCTGAATCCTGATCCGCGGGGATCCATCCATCCAGACGCGCGCACTGGGCAAGTAGCCAAGTAGGTGACGCCCAAGGCGGAAACGGCCGCCGACGATGGATCTAGGCCACCAGGCCCAGGCATGCACTCGCTCTTGTTCCCGACCCGTAAGCTGATGATGAGCATCATGCACTTGCGCCGGCCGGCCCGACCGTTGTTGGCCGCTTGCGTCACGGTTGCATCCGCACGTCTCCATGTACATGTCGTCGGTCCATGCATGGAACACACACTACTGCAAGCCTGTGACGACGCATATGATGAGTGACTTGCTCCCATCCGCTGTAGGGATCGTACATGCAGTAGGGCGGCGAGACTGGTGATCCTGCCCATGTGTCTCCGGTCCGTGCTCACCGATTGTACCATAACATCGTCTGCCAACTGCGCCGCCGGGCTGCCCCGTTTCTTTGCCTCCAACTACTACCCGTGGTCATGGCCTCACTCCCATTGCCGTGATAGGTGCGAGGATGGCAAGTTTGAGCTAAACGAGTGGGACACCGGGACTAGCCAGTAAGACCAAGACTAATAATACAGCCGGTAGCTGGCGGTAAGCTAGGTTTCTTTGTAGTCTTCTCTCAGCCCACCCATATAGTAGTTAGTTCTTTGCTATTAATACCATAGTTATTAGGACCGGACCGGAGATCGAACAAGTGAACGTCTCGGTTCACGGTTTGATTGGTTAAACCGTTTAGACCGCCGGTTCAATACGGTTCAAATAGAATGTGATCTGTACCAAAAACACAAATACCTGAGTGTCCTAGTGGTAGTGTTGCTGCTCTCAAAAGGTGAGGTGGGGGGTTTGAATCCCATCCCATGGGGCACTTCAGCCCCACTTTTTACGTATTTTGTCCCCCTTTCTCCACCTCCCCCCACGTGACCAAGCAGGCACAAGCGCAATGTCACAGGCTCCAGCGGCCTGATAGCCGGTTTTCTTAGCGGTTTTTCATCGGTTCTTCAGAAAAAAAAAACCGCCGGTTCAACGGTTTATTATCGGTTCACTTGCATACCGATCTTTTAGGCGAACCGGACCGGCCAGGGCTCTGGTTCTGTCTTTTACCGGTCGGACCGCCGGTCCGATCCGGTTCAAATAACTATGATTAATACATGGTTCACTTGTCTTTCTCATAAAATTTCTTGATTCTTATGGCTAAACCTGTCGTAAGCTTACAACCCGCTTCTCCTCTCTCCTCCACCTCAGCATTTAACCAGCTTATAACATGCTATTATACTTGCTCTAAACGTTGAAAGAATGGTATGGAACATGGGAAATTGGGCGCATGTTACGAGCGTACATTTGAAATGTATCAGAGGTATGTTACAAGTATTTTATAGGAATGTTACCAAAGTAGATCGAGATATTGCATTTGTTGCAATGGTTTGTACACGTATGTTGCAAGTGTTTGTTCCCAATGTTTCATCTGTTTTTTAGACATATGTTGCAAATGTGTTTACCGAGATATTGCATATGTTTCACACATATATTGCGAGTATTTTATCTGGATGTTGCGTGTCTTTTGCTATGGGTTCAAGTGTTTTTAGGGTTTTTTTTGCAAGTATTTTATCTGTCTTCTTTTATATGTTGTAAGTATTGCATCTGGATGTTTTAAAAGTAGATCTGGTGTTACACATGTAGCTATGGCTATACATGCATATTTCATGCACATGTTTCAAGTGTTTCATCTATTTCAGACATATGTTGCAAGTGTTTCATTTAGAAGTTTTTAAAGTAGATCTCGAAGAAGCACATGCTGCTGCCGCTAGTGTGCCACTGTGGGTCACCGTGCCGCCGTGGGCCACCGCACGCGCCTGCTGGTGGTGGTGGTGCTGCTGCTGCATGCATGCGGGCATGTGAAACGGAGCGAGCTCGGGGTGGGTCCCAGGATGTGTTGGAGCAGATAGTGATCCTGCTTTGCTGCCGGGTCATACGCCAAGGGATCCAAACAATGATTTAAATCCTATTGACTTGGCAGGGAAGCTCTCTCACTTCCTTAGCCACAACCTAGCAGTGATATATCTTATCATTGACGGTTAAGTCCGTGACCCGACAGTAATATGAGGAATATCAAATGTGTGTTTCCTGTTGGAATTTATATGGGCTTGGCCCAACAATCAATTGTGAAATTCCTAATAAATCTCAAAAACCCATTCATGTGAGCAAGAGGGGATGTGGGAACTCTTTAGTACCACCTTGGTTGTTGAAGTGGAGATAGTCATACTTAAATATGGAAGTCATCTCCACTTCCTTAAGTCTAGTGTAAGGAGGAGTAAGAGAAGCCCACACGCGTGCGCTCGCTCGCCGGGCCGGGCGGGGCGAAGGGCGCGGGTGCGCGGCACCTGCGTGAATGGTCCGTCGAAATCCAGCTCCTCGCCTTGCGGGAGCGCGATCTCCTTTTGTTGTTTTCGTTTTTGGTTTCTTGGCCTTCAAGTTGCATGAGTCCTAATCGGTTACAAATTAAGAGTCCTAAATCAATTTAGATCGTGATCGCGACACGAGATTGGTTGGACAGGACTATATAAGCAACCTGCCGGCCACACCAAAACGTATACAGTTGAGCTAGGGTTTTTGCCTCTACTCGCTATTGCGCCACCGTTGTAGCTACTCCAGTCCGATCGCTTGCGTGCACCAGCGACCGGGTGAGCAGGTCTCCGGAACCCTCGTCTTTGCGATCCTGCACCGGGAGAAGGCGAATAAGGTTTTTGGGAAGCGTTCTTCGCGCGACTGCTCCCAAAGCTTCCACAACGGCTCGTCTTCCAAAGGGTGCATCGGCGTGTCGGCTTCGTCGTGCTAGAGCTCGCGGGATCGTCATCAAGAATACTCCTCCGCCTCTCATCAACGACTTCGACGACGACTTCAACATCAACGACATCGACATCAGCGATCTCGCTCCATCATCACCGCCAGCCACATCTTCAACACCATCTACTACTACAACCGAAAGGTATAATTCTCTTGATCTAATCTTGACGTTCGTTCAATCTAATCTATCTGCTAGACTATCAATGCTCGTCATGTTTATGTTGTGGAATATGCTGATCTGCTATACTAGTATGCCATACATGTTTAATTTAGTTCATATATTTGACATGATTTATGTTCTAGATTTAATCATGCTTTTAATCTGAAAATTACCTAATTCTTTAACATTTCCCTCGTAACCAAGCAACGATAGACGTGGGAGCTGGGAGTTGAAGCTCCTCCCATCCTTTTATAGACTTTGAGAGTTTCACAAAAAATCCATACATAAATCCTTTATATATCACCATCAATAGTACAAAGTGGCGGACAATCTCGCAGAGAAGGCAAGACAGGCTGTGATTCCTAGCTATTGCAGTTTCTCTTGCGAATCTTTACTGCATTCTAGAATTTGTAGCACTATCCAGTCTAATTTAGAGAACTTTCAATGGGGCTCATTTTGCCCCGTCTCCATATCTTGTCTTTGAATAATGAGAAGTTATCCTTTCAAAAACAAAAAGTATATCAATATTTGCAGTACGAAATTTTTCGTATATTATGTTAGCAGTAAGATCCTTCGTACATCACTCTATGTGGTAAGAACTTTTTGGTACATTTCTATCAATAGTACAAAATTTTTCGTGCATCACATATGCAGTACGTTCCTTCATAGATCACCATCTACAGCACAAAATTTTTTGTACACCACATCCGCAGTACAAAAATTTTGGCACATCTCCATCTAAAGTGCTCAATTTTCCGGTATGATTTTTTTTCCAAGGTCTCCATGCAGTTTCCATTTTAGCTGGCACCAAGTACAAATGAATCTGTGTGCATCAACAAGTCCCCACATGCACCGGTCTGTTGCCCGTACGTCTCACGTAACATCCTTGACCAATAAGACATCAGTTCCTTCTTAAATTTAGTCCTAAGACCTAATTTTAATCCATCAAGGACCAAATTCCGCTTGAAGAACAACCAACCATGTAGAAGCACAAGTCTACCATTTGACTCAGCATCAGCCCATGCAACACCACTCCCATGAGTGTGTTGCATCAATCTCAGTTAATCAACACAATTTCAACACTTGAACATGAACAAATACAATTATACTTATCACTTTGCAATTAATGTCAATTTCATTCAAAACTACCAAGCTAGCTAGTAGTGTACCGTACTAGCATGACGCTACCGTACTAAGGTTGTGTTTAGTTCTTCTCAACTTCTTGAATTTGACACTATAAAAAAGAAGATTCTCCGTCATATCAAACTTGTGGTACATGCATGAAGTACTATGTGTAGACGAAATAAAAAAAACTAATTACATAGTTTGGTGGTATTTTGCGAGACGAACATTTTGAGCCTAATTAGTCAACAGTTGAACAATTATTATCAAATATTACAGTGACGCTATAGTAAATTTGACACTCCCAACTTTAGAAACTAAACACACAGCCTAAGTATCTCATATTGCGGTCTGCGGCACTCGTGAACCACTCTAGATCCTAGGTAGTGTTTAGATGGTGTAAAAGTTGGTGTAAAGTTTCTGTATCACTTTTCGTTGTTATTTGGTAAAATTTATCCAATAATGGATAAACTAGGCTCAAAAGATTCGTCTCGATATTTACAGACAAACTGTGCAATTAGTTATTTTTTTCTTACATTTAATACTTCATGCATACGTCTAAAGATTCGATGTGACAGGGAATCTTGTAAAATTTTTGGAAATTTGAGGGATCTAAACACTGCCCTAGTACGTTTTATCTGTTGCTTGATGATGATGCGCCCACAAAAGCAATACAGTGTACACTGTACACCGCCCCCTGAGATATGTACCTGGTGTCAGTACCATCCTCCTTTTTTCACTCCTATAGCTACTACTCATCACTAGCTAGTACCATGCATCGTGATGGAGCACTACATGCAAGGTTGCATGGATTTTGGAATCAGAACACACGGCCCGTGATCCGTGAAGGCCAGTTCGTTGCATGCATGTCAATGTCATATTGTCAAGGCACATACATGACCGAGATGTGGTGGTGCGTCCCACACTCCGCTGGGGATGGCACTGCGCCTGCGGCCGGCTTGCGCTGCGCGTGCACCCGGACCACGCCCACTTGCTTAGCCACTACACGGCTAGCTATATAAACACACGACACAGACTCCTCTGCCCCGGCCTCCGAGTTGGATTTTCTATTAGCGATCGTGCCTGCGTCCAGCAGCGTCGTCCTTAACTGCATAGCAGGGACACGGCCATATGGCTGCTGGCGGTGGTGCACCTGTTGTGGCCGTGCTCATGACGGTGGCTGTCGTCCTTGTTGCGGTATCGACGACGGTGTCCGGACAGGGTGACGACCCAGCGCCAGCGGCGGTGTGCGCGAGGCGGCCCGTGGTGTTCGCGTTCGGGGACTCGAACACGGACACGGGCGGCGTCGCGGCCGGGCTGGGGTACTACTACCCGCTCCCCGAGGGCCGCGTCTTCTTCCGCCGATCCACGGGACGCCTCTGCGACGGCCGCCTCGTCATCGACTACCTCTGTGAGTCACCCGCTTGCCCTTCCGTGCCTGCCAGGTGCTAGCTGCTAGGTGCTCCAGCCGGCCGCCCGTGCTAGCTGCTAGGTGCTCCTCCTTCCGCATGCACGTGTCGTCCGTTCGTCACTACTCACAGGCACAGCATCACATCACATGTTCGGTGCCTCGCGACCCCGTCTACATATTTGGGCTTACGCCGTCGATCGAGACTTCGAGAGTGATGATATGCTGTTGGCGTAGTGATCGATTTCATCAGTGCGCGGAACGAAGCAGCTCGACCGGGGGAGCTTTGTTGGTGGAATGGTGGTGGTGGCAATTGATGGTGACGTACACATGCTTTAGTAGTCGCAAGAAAGAGGTCTTTGTAAATGACACAAGCAGCGCGCGTGCACGGCCCGACCATCTCAAGAAAAGACAATGGGATCACGCACCAACCATGAGTTTCATTCCACAAAAAACTCAGAGCCAGAGAATCCGGTCCAGTCGTCCTGAGCGACATAGAGGAGCCGTTCGGCTGTGCTGATAAGCCGGCTGAAAACACTGTTGGTTGATTTGTTGTGAGAGAAAAATATTGTTCCGGCTAAAAAACAAGCTAAAAAAGACGGATTATAAGCCGAATGAACAGGACTATAGGCTTCTTCCTTCTTTAGTTTTCTACTGACATATTAGTGGTATGTACTATATGCTTCGAGAGGCGCCACCAATTGCTAGTGCTACCTATCGTGCACTTCCACTGTTCCACATTTGTGACCTCCATTATATCCCCCTCCTTCACCGCATCTCTCTGCTAAGTAAAGACATTGTCATTGTGCCGTGGTGGCCGTCGATTAGTTTCGCCATACTCCTTTCCAAATTACAAGTCGCTTTGACTCTTTTAGTACATCTATTTTGTTATGTATCTAAAAAGAACATATATCTAAATACATAGTAAAATGGATGTACCGAAAAAATCAAAACGACTTATAATTTGGAACGTAGGGTGTATATTTCAACAATTTCGCCATATTTGTGACCATGATTATGGATCCTGACCGGTCACAGATTCATACAGTTGTCATGACGGCAGTTTGGTGACGCTACGCAGCGGTAGTTCGTTTCCTGTAGATATCTATCGCCTTGTGTTGTACGCGGGGAGTTTGCTCGGCCACGCTCTCGTGATGCCTCTCTCTGTTTCTGTCGAGTCCATCGCTCTTAGTTTTCTGTTCAGTTTGAGTAATATGTAAACAGTGAAGAGACGTGACGGCTGCACTCTGCAACCCAAGACGGTTGTAACAGCCGTCTGGTGTCAGCAGCATTATTGAGCTGCGTCCTTTCTTCTCCCCTGACCCTGACTGAAGAATCCGGCACCGTGTTGGTTCCTGCCCAAGTTGCCGCGCAGTACTCGAGTCGATTGCCACTTTGCCGGCGCCTCACTATGCCTGTGCGTGTCGATCTCCCCAATTACAATTACTAATGTCAGCTTCAACCAATGAAATGCAATGCAAACACAGGTGAGAACCTGAACATGAGCTACCTGAGCCCGTACCTGGAGGCCGTGGGCTCCGACTTCACCGGCGGCGCCAACTTCGCCATCTCCGGCTCCACCACGCTCCCCCGGAACGTCCCCTTCGCGCTCCACGTCCAGGTCCAGCAGTTCCTCCACCTGAAGCAGCGCTCGCTCGACCTCATCGCCCACGGCGGCGGCGGGACCGCTCCCGTCGACGCCGACGGCTTCCGGAACGCGCTCTACCTCATCGACATCGGCCAGAACGACCTGTCCGCCGCGTTCGGGAGCGGAGCGCCCTACGACGACATCGTCCACCAGAGGATCCCGGCTATAGTGTCAGAGATAAAGGATGCTATCATGACCCTCTACTACAACGGTGCCAAGAACTTCTGGGTCCATGGCACCGGCCCTCTGGGCTGCCTGCCCCAGAAGCTCGCCGCGCCGAGGCCCGACGACAGCGACCTCGACGACAGCGGCTGTCTCAAGACCCTCAACGACGGCGCCTACGAGTTCAACACCCAGCTGTGCGCCGCCTGCGACGGCCTGAGGTCGCAGCTGCGTGGCGCCACCATCGTCTACACCGACGTCTTGCTCATCAAGTACGACCTCATCGCCAACCACACCGCCTACGGTGAGTGATCGACTGACCAGCTCCATGGATGCGTCCATGTCGTCAGGCTTCGCGGTCGATGCCAGCTCCTCATCACAGTTTGCTTCAGGGTTCGAGGAGCCGCTCATGGCGTGCTGCGGCTACGGCGGGCCGCCCTACAACTACAACGCCAACGTGAGCTGCCTCGGCCCGGGCTTCCGGGTGTGCGAGGACGGCACCAAGTTCGTCAGCTGGGACGGCGTGCACTATACCGACGCCGCAAACGCCGTCGTCGCTGCAAAGATCCTCTCCGGCCAATTCTCCACGCCCAAAATGCCCTTCGACTACTTCTGCCAGGCATGACCATCGTACCCAGCATAGCTGAGCGATTCAGTTGCGAGAATAATCTCTTGCAAGGAATCCGTTTGTGTAATAACTAAGAAATGTAACAAGCGTCGCATAATTCGCGATTGACCTAATTGCCACGCTACGGAAGTGTACAGGCCTGTGACCCATGAACTTGGGCTTGCCTACTGGCCTGTGTATTATAGGCAGTGTTTAGTTCCTTCAAAATTCCAAAAATTTTATAAGATTTCCCGTCACATCAAATCTTTTGACGCATGCAAGGAGTCTTAAATGTAGGTAAAAAATAACTAATTGCACAGTTTGTTTGTAAATGTCGAGACGAATCTTTTGAGCGTAGTTAGTCCATGATTGGATAAATTTTACCAAATAACAACGAAAAGTGCTACAGGAACTTTACACACACTTTACAACCATCTAAACACACCCATAGTTGTTAAATAATAGAGAGAACTCTAGAGAGGACGACGGACATGACAGGGCCTGTTTGTTTGAGCTTCAGCTTTTGGACCCTTTCAAAGGTCAAAAAGCTTCCTCACTCTCGTAAGCCAAAATATCCTAAAGAAACAGGGAGTGAGCTTATGGCTTTTGGCTAGTAATCTAAAAGTAGTCAAAAGCGAGCTAAAAAAATAAAAGTAGTCAAAAGCTCAAATAAACAAGGTCTAAGGTCATGCTTAGTTCAGCTTTTGGAAGTGATTCTGTTGTAAAAAAAATCTGAAAGCTGACCAAACAGGTGGATCCTGGAGTTCTTTTCTAGAAGCAGCTGCTTTTGCATAATACAATTTTCATAACACCTTAGACCTTACTGGCTTTCAGTTTATGCTTTTGCAAATGGGTACGAATAAAGAGACATTTTATAACTGTTTGAAGGGAAATAAATAGAGAGGGTACATTTTATAGTGGTTTGGGCCAAACAACTTACAGTTCACATATCTCATAGCAGTTTTTTCACAGTTCACGGCTGAACCAAGCTGACTCTAATTCGTCTCCTACCTCCGACTCTCCCTGTCTTCTCACGATTTCGAGTCAGCAACAGCTAGGATCGTTACACTAATATACCATTAATTAGAACATCTTGGGATTTATGGGCAACAAAGTAAACTAATGAAGGCGTACATTCAATCCTCGGCAACTGCACACATACAGGGGTGCTGAGGAGGGCGCACTCATAGGGACGGCGCTGGGTGGACGGTAGCGGGAGGGCAAAGCTCGAGTGGAGGGAGTGGCAACAAAGGAGACAACGAGGAGGGCAAAGTTCAGCTGCTTGGGCAGGAAGATGGGGTGGGGGGGGTGGGGGGGGGGGGGGGGGGGGGGGGGGGGGAGATAAGTAGGCGGTGCCTGATCGCCAGATCTGAGGTTGGCGGCAGGGGATGGCACTTGGATGGGGACTGCGCCGCATAGAATCTGAGTGGGAGCAGGAGTGACGCTATTGGAGTTGTCTTTTTTAATCTCATAACATCCAAAAATAGAGTTGCTTGTGGTGCTGAAGCCATATAAAATAGTTTAACTAGTGAAGTGGAGTTGTGCCAGACGACGCATAGTATTAGGAACCATTTATTAGTTTACAATGGAAATGGGTCAAATCAACCGATAGTTAACCTGACCCACAAAAGTAAGGTCATTGATTCATAGAGTCAGTCTCAAAGCCTAAACACTATCGAAACATACTGACTCAGTGGATAATATGGATCAACACTCATCAACATTAATAATCTTTTTCTTTAACTTTTTGGTCTTCATTTCTTTCACATAAGCACGGTTGGTCATAAACTCTTAAGTACTCTAATATTTTAAGTAAGTTGAGAAATATCATATTTTAAAAAGTGAAATTTAGATAAAATTTAATTGTAACTTACTTATTTTGATGCAATTGCTCAAATGTGGCATCATGATTCTTCTTAATCTTATATCTTTTTTATAAGTGTTGATATGATAGAAAAAATATATATATTCAGGTCAATAGATACTACCCACTAGATGTATTGACCAATGATGCCATATCTTTAGTGAAATAGGTTGAGTCGTGACCTCTAAAATTAATCTTTGGACAGGCAGTTGAGTCCAAGTCCGGAGCCGGTTCAGCCCATTTTCATTCGAGTCATAGCAGCACATTATTACATATTATACTCCAAACTAGATCTGATTATGGGTTGCCAAACCAGAGCAATCCGACTCGACAAATAAAGCTGATTTGACCCAACAAGTCGTACGTCCCCCCCAGGGACTGACTACGTATCTTCTGGAAGATCATAAAAACACTAATCTTAACAAAAGATCTGAGCCATACAAAAGTGGAAGATAACAGGATAAGAAATCTGCTTGAAGATATTTAGATTTTAGCGGTATTATTTCCTATAGGGCGTCCGTCCGTGACTCTAGGTCTAGACGTGGCTCCCCAGGAGGAGCAGGTCCCAAACAAAAAAACAAATCCCCATCCTCTCGTGCTTATCCGCGCCCGTCCCTTCCGAGCCCACCCCACTCCTTCGTGCTTATCCGCAGGCCCCAAAGCAGCGTGGCTGCTCATCCGTCTACCCCCTTCTCCAGCGCGTGCTCATCAGGCTGCCGCGCTGTTTCCTTTTCCCATCGCCGCCCACGCCACACGCCCTCACTCCCTGCGTCGCTCACCTGTGTGGCAGCCACCTATGTCGCTCGTCGTGGCTGCTCATCCGTCCGCCCCTTCCATAGTGCGCTTGTCGGGCTACCGCGCTGTACCCTTCCCCCATCGCCGGTCGCACCGCTCACCTGCATGGTAGTCACCTACGTCGCTCGCTCTCTCGTCGTTCGTTCGTCGCCCATTGTCGTTGGGCGCGCCGCTACCCCGCCATGGCCTCTAGGGCACATGTACCATGGCGCCTTAGGTCTTCCCCGGCCGAGCCAAGGGAACCGGGCATGAGCGTGGCCAGTGCTAGTGGTGCGCACGCGCCGTGGCTCGCCGCTGGCTCCCACCCCGACGGCCAAAATCGACTGGTCCGACCTTCCCTCTCCTATGTTGCATAGGTATGTTTTAAGTGTTTCAGACGTTTCAGATGTACGTTGCAATTATTTCATCTTGATGTTGCAAAAGTAGATTGGGGGGATGTTGCAAATGTTTCGGAGGCATATCGCAAGCGTTTGTTCAAAATGTTGCATCTGTGTTCTAGACGTATGTTGCAATCCTTTTTTCTAGATGTTGCATATGTTTCACACATATATGTTGCAACAATATGTTACAGATATTTCATCCATTTCAGTCTTATGTTGTAGCAAGTGGTTTCATGTTGCAATTTGCAAGTTTAGATGTTTCGTGTATTTCACACACATATTGCAAGTGCATGTTCCAAATGTTTCATCTACTTCTGGACGTATGTTGCATTCAATGTTTTCCATGTTGCAAGTGTTTTATGTTGTACGGCCGAAGGCGAGCGGACCGAGCGCATGACACATGGGGGGGGGGGGCAACGGACGGGGGCGCTGGGGGCCGGCGGCCGGTGGTGCTACGGTCGGGGCGTACTGGGGGCATGCTCGTCCTCAACTGCTCATCCTGGCTCCTGAGTGCTGCCTATGCGGAGAGAGAGAGAGAGAGAGAGAGGAGGGGGTCAGGGGCGACCGGCAGGCGCAGAGAAGGGGCAAAGTGTGCGCGTGGGGCGGGGCGAAGGCAGATGGGGTCGGGGTGGGCTGCACGTTCGTCTGGACATTCGGGCGCTAGCCACACCCTTATTTTAGTCCTACAACATCCATTGGACCACATCTAGCACTCTCTTTGTTCCCAAAATAAGTACACATCTCACTTACAAGTATGTCAATTTTTTCGAGACCAAATACATAAAAAATACTAATATTTATAATATGTAATAAGTATCAGTGGAATATAAATTTATAATAAACCTATTTAGAGATACAAATATTTATATTATTTTGTATATACTTAACCAAATTTAAAATCAGTTTGACTCTTTTGATAAGCGAGATGTGCATTTATTTTGGGACGGAGAGAATATGTCATATAGAGTACTTGGTTTAGTGTGTTCTATTTGAAAAAATGAGTTAGGTTGTCATTTTCGCACTTCTTACCTTTTTGTTTGGTTTCGAAAATGGAATGAGTTAATAGTTAATACCAGTATAAGAAATAGAGTCATTTCACTAATTTTTTTGGATTGGGCTCATGATGCACTACCTTATCTAAGGTGGTTCCTCGAACCAAACACACTGTTACTGGATCAAACGATACATGAGGTGATGCATCATGAGTCTATTCTTAAATTTAGGCTATGTTTAGTTCAGCTTTTGGAAAGTGTTTTTCTATCAAAAAGGAGAACAAGAACCAATTTGGTAGAATATGGAGCTGCTTTCTTAGAAACAGCTGCTTTTGCATAGTCTAATTTTCGCAGTATCCTTAACCCTGCTTCTGTTTTTTTTTCTTTTGGACTTTCCAAATGGGGTGGAAATAGAGATGTTTCATAGCTGTTTGAAAGAAGATATAGAGTCGATAGATTTCAAGGTGATCCAGTCAAAAAATTTATACTTTTTTTATAGAACATAGGTCGTAACAGTTTCTTCCACAGTTTACTGTTTAAAATAGCTTTTTCACAATTCATAACTGAAGAAATAGATTTAAGTGGAGTAACTTTATTTCTTATACTGATACTAATTACTAGCTAATGAGAAATAAAGCAGTGATAAATCAACACATTTTAACAAAGAACTGAATGAAACGATAACAAACGACCTCATCATTCCATAATGAAACAAAACACCGCCGTAATTTGGCAAAATCTGATCAACGCAGGAAAGAAAAGGGGAGAAATAGCTAAACCCAACTCAACGCGTCCGTTGGGTAGAGCCGACCAAAATTTAATTGAGCCGATGCCACGCTAGAGGGGGTGTTTAATTCACGAAATTTTTTGGTTTCGGGTACGGTAGCTTTTTATTTTATTTGGTAATTACTGTTCAATCATGGACTAATTAGGTTTAAAAGATTCATCTCGTGATTTCACGGTGAACTGTGTAATTAGTTTTTTATTTCGTCTACATTTAATGCTCTATGCATGTGCCGCAAAATTTGATGTGATGTTTTGGGTGAAAATTTTTGGAACTAAACACCCCTGAGTCGAGTTCGGGCCGGCAAAAAAAAAGTGTCGAAGTCTTTTGGGCCGACCCGATACTTCCTGTGAAAACGGCAGGTTTTTCTTCTCCGGTTCCCCTGATTACGCTTTCTCACTTGGTTCTCCCGTTGGCCCCCTGTCTCTGCTCTCGTTGCGACGACTGGGCGATCGCCGCCGCCGGCCCCCCGCTCCCCTACGCCAGGTGCCCAGGTCGTCGTCGGGCCCTTCGCCGGCGATGAGCACCCAACAGGTACGCCTACCCCTTCTCTTCTCTTCCCTTCCTTCTGTGCGAAACCGAGCGCCCAAACCCTAACTTAACCTATTTGCATTCGGATCTGTTCTATCATATAGTATTATGCCTACCATTTCCTTTTCTTTTTGCAAAAGTTATTGTGTGTAAATGTGTACACCCATGTTCCTTACTGGGTCCGCCCCTGCAGGAGGTTAATGAGAACTATGCAAATCCTAAGACATGCTTCTTCCATGTGCTCTTCAAGGTCTGCAGTTTCTGATCTTATATGCAGCAGAACCGTGGCTAGGTTTTAGCTGATTCTGATTGTTTCTCTGTGAAGGCATCGGCATTGGCGTTCTACATACTGTCCACACTATTCGTGAACAACTTCGTCATCATCTTTGTCATCACTGTGCTCCTCGCAGCACTTGACTTCTGGGTCGTGAAGAATGTCAGCGGAAGGATACTTGTTGGGTTGCGGTGGTGGAATGAGATTAATGATGAGGGAGAGAGCGTCTGGAAGTTTGAGTGCCTTGATGGAGAGGTTTGAATTTCGCAAATTTGCGTTCTTGTTTCCCTTGTTGCCTGTTTTGCCCCAACTGTGCACACCCTAAATTCAATTATTCTTTTTGTTGCAGTCCCTGGCTAGGATGAACAAGAAGGACTCATGGCTGTTTTGGTGGACTCTATATTTGACTGTAAGTGCTGTAGAGGTCACTATTTATTTTTATATATTCAGATAGGAATCATAAGTAGTACTATAAGAAGTTTCATGTTGTTTGAAGTATTGCTGAATGCACCTCTATATTAGTATATTTATATGACATACAATCAGTTTCTTAGGGAAGTAACAATGAGATGTAGAGCCAAGGTAAAACTACACCCACCCCACCACTCAGTAGAAGCATGCAAGATTCCTTGACATAGAGTTAGTGAGAGTACTGACGAGCACTCATGTATATAAACTATAAAGTGCTACTTGTATTTCTTACTTCCTGCTGTCATTAAAATTGATATGAATGTATAGGCTCAGGAATTCTGGGAGACGGTTGTAATTTTATAATTGTATGGTTATTGTAAACATTATTTCCTTTGAATGTTGGTACCTCTGAAGTTACCCTTCACCAGAAAAAAGGGGCTGAATCTAGGTATTCGCAGATGTGTGATCATAGTATTAGATACATGTCTTCAGATTAGTATATCTATGTACCTGTATCGTGTGGGATAGCCATCCAAAAAACGAGTAGAGTGTTTAATATAGTATCAACATGTGATTGTTTTCCATGTATAGTGGTAATCCAGCTGTACATTTCACTCTTCTTTCATCTACAAGTTGTTTGGTAAAATGTGAAAACTAATCTTTTCCTTGATATGTAATTGCAATGGATGGAATATAACATGAATGGAGTGGGTAGCATGGGAAACTGTGGTTTTGAGGAGTTGGCCCAATGGGCCATACATCCAGCTCCCATGACTATGATTAAACTGAGCTGTTCGAAGCATAGTAAGTAGTAACTCCTGGTTAAACCTTTTTTACCAAGTTGTTGCAAAAGCACAAGTTTATTATTGCACCGGCATGGTTATCAAAATGGGGGTTAGACCTGAGCCAATGTGGATGCTGGTCTATTATAGTGGGAAATGAAAGTTTGGGGCATTTCTATAGGTTTTATATCCTGCTAGTTTGGCAAAGGAATCGTTGAACCTACAATCTTTATATTTTATTTGTTTAGCAAATGCAGTTATGGTTCATTATTGAAAGTAGAGTCCTGGCTAAGGTTAGGTTTGAGAATTCATGATTCATTTCAATACCATGCTTGGAGATTAACATGATCACTATGGAAAATATCGATATCGATTAAGCGCACTGCCAGGTGCCCATGCCATAGGTCTGTTTTTATTTTCTTTTTTGGAGTAACATGGACCTGTTAAATCATCATAGTGTGTTGTGTCTGCGTTATTTTCATACAGAATTTCACATAATTCCATTTTCTTAATTTGGAATTGGAACAAAATTCAAATAGAGCACAATTCTGTCACAATAGATTGACTGGAAGGCAGAGGCTTGAATGTTGTGGAAACACCGCAAAGATCGTTTTCAATGGAACCAATGCTAGTATACAGCTTGTCTTCAGACAGATTTTTTTTAGGAGGCTCACCTCTGGTGTCTAGCAAGTGCCAGGGGCTTATCTCTTGGAGGTGGTTGCGATAGGCGTTTGGTGATTTATTTGGTCAGGTTGTTTTTTGTTTATCTTAGAATCGAATGTAACTAAAGTCCTTCCATGTGACTGCATTTGTGTGTGTTTGTGTGCGTTCTGTATTCCATGTTCTTAATGAAATGATACACAGCTCGCATTTGTGTGTGTTTGTGTGTGTTCTGTATTCCATGTTCTTAATGAAATGATACACAGCTCTAATGAACATTCAAGAAAAGAACTGGGAAGCAGAGGTGAAGAAAACATGGCAAACTTTATGTTAAAATGATATTCATATGTATCCCTACGTATGTAGTCCATCATAGAGAGATGCAACTTAAGTTTAGAGTATTTGAAAAATACCATTCCTTTCATGTTTCAGGCTGCTGCATGGATTATACTTGGGATATTCTCGCTCATCAGACTTCAAGCTGATTACCTTCTTGTTGTTGGAGTTTGCTTGAGCCTCAGCATCGCAAATATTATTGGGTTCACCAAATGCAACAAAGGTGCACATTCTCCTGTACTGCATCGAATGCTACCTTGTTGGAATACTTATGATTGTTGAAACTAAACCATGCAATTCCTTCAAGCTGATCAATCAGGCCTATAATTCTTTTCTGAATGAACTGATCTACAGCTTCAAAAGTTTGGTTTACTATTTGCAAAGTGGATAGGTAGCAGTAGAATATTGTGGACTGTTCTTGTCTGGATCTGTTGCTACATCCTGAACCCTGAAGTTATCTTTCTATTGCTTTGCTATCTAATGCTGAGCTGATCAACTTAGATGGACCCCTCTCTAGCTTGTTCTCTATTACTCACAATCCTTGTTGCCCATTTACTCCAGTCTAAATAGCATGGGATTGATTTCACTGGAGCATCCTTTCAGAAATACTTTTACACCATCTTGCCTGCATACTGTCTGCTTATGTAGCACATCTGACATCTCACGTGAACTATGCACAATTTCTTGGGTTGTCAAAGATGTTAGACCACTTCAATTAAATTGGATACTTAAATTCATGCCTGCAACGATGCAATGTCATGCTCTATTCTATCTAAGCTTGACCTTGTATTGCTATGCTTATGTTGCAGATGCCAAGAAGAACATCCAGGATTGGACAACGAATGCCCTTCTATCAGGGAGCGTCAGGTCGCATCTGCAGTCAGCATTTGGTGTCTGAACAACAACCTACTCCTACGACCTAGTTATACGTATAGTGCTGTACAATCTACAGATAACATGTGATTGGTCACTAGGATGCGTTTGTTTTGATGTTTTTTGTTGGCTATGTGCATCTTGCTGGGCAGGGCCGCTGGGTCGGAAGAACTGTTTCAAAGCCGTGTATCAACTCGATGTATACTGCTATTGAAATTTTAATAAAATATTCCTTTATAAAAAAAAATGTACGGATAACATAATAATGTATTTTTATTTTATCCATCTTGTCTAGTTTCATCTCTTGCATAGCCCTCTTGTTGCAGTAGACTGGACTGACCTCAACCTTTTATTTCTTGGTACGTATTATGCGGTTTATCCTGTCAACTCTTGTTCGTCAGAGGCAGTTTGTACAGATGAAAGAGCAGTTTGGTAGAGTGATTCGTAATTTTCGTCTGTCTGACAGCCGTTTTGGGCAACGTCAGAGATGACGTTAGGATCAGGGCATCACCGCATCAGGCGTCACAGTTTTTCTAAATATATTCTAGCCTTTTGTTTACACAAAACCTGCTTTTTCTTTAGGTAGACATATATCTTTGCTTAGAAGTAAGTGCAATATCTTGTGAATGCCTACCTATCTTTCCAATAGTCATGTAGGAGGAATTGAAACGGATGAATCAAACTGAATGAATGGTTCGTTTAATTCCAAAAGAAATGAACTCATGAATTACCGTGGAATACTGTATGATTTGCAAAAGAGACATAACAAGTACAGCTTACAATGTTATGACAGTCCATTTTTCCATATACTGTATGCCCCTTTCCTGGGAATTGGCCGCATTTGCAACGCAAATCTTTGATATTTGTTCATCCCACAAGGATGAGCGACGTCCGGTGTATGCTACTGTAGATATTTGATGGATCGCCCCCAAAGGTAAAAATGTTTCCACGACAAACACACGATTCCACCCGCGGTTGCAATTGCAACACGGGATTTTGGGATTTTTCGCACACCTGGGTCGTCTCTGAAAACGACGCGTTTTTTTTTCTTTCTAGGAGCCGTGTGCAGAATCCCTGCAAAAATTCAGAAATTCACCATTCAAGAACAGCGACGAGCCCATGGTTCTCAGCCAAGTCGCTGCGTCACCAGCGTTATCATCACCTTTGCGGATCCGCGTCGGACGTTAATATCCGCGTGGGCCGTGGAGACAATCAGACAGGACTACTCACCCACTCGGCACCATACAACAAACATTTTTCTCCTCTCTCACGCTGGCCGTGTCGTTTTCGCGTAAACCGCTCGAAAAAAAAAGATATATACATATATTGCAATTGTTTCCTCGCCACATGATTTTGGCACGCGACATTATTCATCGGCACACGATGGTGACCATTGCTCCAATAAGGACCGACCCCTGTGCAATAGTATCGTTGTCTCGCACCGTGTCGTTTCTTAGCTCAAAAAAAAAATCCAACAAATTTAGCATCGCGGAGGAAAAAGGTCACATGGTCACAGCGCACGCTGAAAAAAAAACGTCCTATAAACCTTATCCACTTAAAACTCCTTTTTTTAAAAAAAAGTTTTCGTTGCTGGCCAATGTGGCCTAAATTCAGATTTCTCGGCAACCGTACATGCCTAAAGCTGGATTTTTTCTTCTTCTTGTTTTTATGGGTTTTGCATTACTCAAGGGAAGATTCTAAATATCGAGCGCTTTATTTTTGGCGTCTGCTGACCGGGCAGCAAATCTCTTGGCTGCAAAATGCTGGCGCCCGCTTAGGCGAAAAGGTGTCCAAGAAACACTGCCACGTCAACCCCCAAGCCTTATCCACTTGAAAATTCTATCCCCATTTCTTCTTGATCGCCCATTGTTTCTGCCTTGGTTTGGTGCTTGAGATTCTGAGATATGAATATAGAAAGAAATGTGCCTTCAGATTAATATGCATTTTGCATCTTTTGCGGGGAAATGTTGCTGGATTTCAAGTTACATTGACCCAAAAACAAAATTACATGGCTGGAAATGCTTCTGCGTTTAATTTGAAGAAAATCAATTGAAGCTAGCATTACTTATAGAAACATGTTTTTATCATGATGACATCAACGAAAATTTTGAGTAGCCCCTAGGCATAGCGCATCGCCGTCCCACATTGTAGGATGCATGTACCTAACCTAGTGCATGGTTAATTACTGTACACTAAATTAGTGCATAATACTAGCCCCATATGTTTTGTTTTTCGAAGGGCTTGTACTACCTCTCAGAGAATTTGAGATTTGCTTTTGGCACGACCGTACCATGTGGGCACATGGGGTGATCAGTTTTCTGTCCAAATCCCCTGTTAAGTAGACAGACGCACAGCATTTGCAGGTGACACGTTACCTACTTATCAAAACAGGAAGTAAACTGGCAGTTGTGCGCTGTGTCTCCAGATCCAAAATGACCATCTGTAAATGGTGGAAGTCGCCAAGTAGAACCTGTACACTTGGCGTCCATTTTAAAGGTACTACATATGAAGGGTTCATCTAATAATCTAGCAAGAGTAAAATACACTAACGATTTGTCCTTAAACTTGTGTTACATGAGGATTCAATGGAGGAGAGTTGCTTTGTACCATCCAACTAAAACTACATTTGTGCAGTGCCATGGTATTTGAGGGAGAAATCAATCAAACAAACAAATGATTAAGATGACAAATAGTAACACCATTGCAGCAACTGTTATAAGGAATACTCCCTCCGTCCCAAATTATCTGTCGTTTTGAGTTTCCGTGCCACAAGTTTGACAAGATTTGTGAAAAATATGTGCAACATTTGTATCTCCAAATAAATTTATTATAAAAATAGATTCGACAATCTATCTAATGATATTAATTGTGTACCATAAATATTATTATTTTTTATATAAAATTAGTCAAAGTTATTTATCAGGAAACGAGAACGACAAGTATTTTGGGACGGAAGGAGTACCATTCTTCTCTAAATGCTCCCGTTGAGTTTGGTGGTGACTCTGGGGGCAGATCCACCATGTTAGTGGAGCATATCCATGAGGAAGCTGTTGAATCAAAAACATTAGGCTCGAAAAATTGGATCTAGAATTGGTTTTTGTGAACCGAGGGAGGGGGCCGGATGCTGGTCATCTCCAAAGGTGGAGTTTGTGGTAACACCTTTACGTATAGAGCTGGTCACCTCAGATTTGGGGAATTCAAATTTGAGGATACTTTAGGTTGGCTTTTGACGAATGAAGAGTAGGAGCTATCTAATAAGAATTGCATGTATATGTAGACATTTGGGTTACACAATATCTTATTGACCGCTCTATTAGGGGTTTCATAAAAAAGGTGAGTTTGAGATAATAGTGATGTGGTTGCCAAAGAAATTAAATATGTAAATCAAACATAATAATAATAACTTGTACTAAATTTAATTTTTATTTCAAACAAAATTCATTAGCATGCAACACCTTATCTTAGATTTTAAGGTACAGTAAGAATATATATACTACCTCTATCTCAAAAAGAATGTCATTTTAGATTTATACTAAGTTAAACTATTTTAAGTTTAACTTGCGAAAATACTATCATCATTTATATCTTCAAGTAATGTTCATTATGAAAATATATTTATATAATACTTATTATACATTATAAATATTAGTATCATACATATTTGTTTAAAATTGAAACTTATTCACGCTTTGAAAGCGAGAATGTCGCACATGCACGGATGCACCTACAGACTCACATAGGAATCTGCTGGGAACTTTCCAAAGCTGAAAATTCCAGAGTCTGCAGCATTTATTTTGAGAAAAGGCTCCTGGTATTTTGGAGAAAAAAAAACGAAACGAGAAGTCGCAAAAGTCACGTACTACACGGTAGATGGTACACGCTGCGTATGCATTTTACCGTGAGAAGCCCACCGACCACTTTTTACCACCCTCCACCCCTATTATTCGTTTGTGGAAAAAGTCTACTTTTCCTCCCCCAACTTTCACGAAAGTCCGTTTTTTCTCCCTCAACTCCAAAACCGAACAAATCACCTCCCTCAACTTTTCAAACCGTGCATTTTACCTCCCTGGAGCGGTTTCGAAGGCGGTTTTGCTACAGTAAACGGTGGTTTTGCTACAGTGAGGCGGTTTTGTCTTTTTCTTTTTTATTTATTTCGGCTGAATCTTTGAAAAATCATATTAAATCACAGAAAAATCATAAAATGAAAAATCTAATTTTGTTGCACTCCATATGAGTAGATCTACACAGTGAACATATAATATGGTATCCTTTAGTACAAAGTTTTTGCTATGAAGGTTTTGCCTTTTTCTTTTTTATTTATTTCGGCTAAATCTTTGAAAAATCATAGTAAATTACAGAAAAATCATAAAATGGAAAATCTAATTTTGTTGGACTCCACATGAGCATATCTACACAGTGAATATATAATATGGTATGCTTTAGTACAAAATTTTTATTGTAGCTTTAGATCTATGCTTTTCTGTAATTAATTGAAATAATTCATAGCTGCAGCTTCTATAATTATTTTGTTGGACTAAAGCATACCGTATTATATGTTCACTATGTATATCTACTCATGTGGAGTCCAAAAAAATTAGACTTTCTATTTTATGATTTTTCTGTGATTTACTATGATTTTTCAAAGATTCAGCCAAATAAATAAAAAAGAAAAGACAAAACCTTGGTAGCAAAAATTTTGTACTAAAGTATATCATATTATATGTTCACTGTGTAGATATGCTCATGTGGAGTCCAACAAAATTAGATTTTCCATTTTATGATTTTTCTGTAATTTACTATGATTTTTCAAAGATTTAGCCGAAATAAATAAAAAAGAAAAAGGCAAAACCTTCATAGCAAAAACTTTGTACTAAAGGATATCATATTATATGTTCACTGTGTTGATTTACTCATGTGGAGTGCAACAAAATTGGATTTTTCATTTTATGATTTTTCTGTGATTTAATATGATTTTTCAAAGATTCAGCCGAAGTAAATAAAAAAAAAGAAAAAGACAAAACCGCCTCACTGTAGCAAAACCACCGTTTACTGTAGCAAAACCGCTTTCGAAACTGCTCCAGGGAGGTAAAATGCACGGTTTGAAAAGTTGAGGGAGGTGATTTGCCCGGTTTTGAAGTTGAGAGAGAAAAAGCGGACTTTCGTGAAAGTTGGGGGAGGAAAAGTAGACTTCGTTTGTTGCTCAGCTCTGCTGGGCCTCAGACGGCAGACACCTTTTTCTTTATAATATAAAAAGTTCGGCAGACCCATTTGGCCCTACTACTGTAAATACAGCAACGATGTACCCCTCCGTGTATTTTACAGTATGCTGATTACGTTTATTACTAATAAAATGTTGAAGCTCCTTCCCTCCGGTCCGTTGAATTGGCTACGTTCTGTTTGCTTAGCTGAAAAGTCATGTCTAAAAGTACTATTTACTAATATATTATAAAAAAATTATTTATTGATCGAAGAAGTACGACGTATGAGTCCTGCGAACAGGGCGTCTGATTATGATCTGCTCCAGGTAAAAAAATCGGTGGGATATAAACGCGTCACGGGCTCGTCGGGGGGCGGCGAGCGGTGGACACCTGGACGGTGCGCGCACACGTGACAGACGGACTGACTTTGCGTACGCATGGCACCAACAGAGTTGTCACAGACAAGTGGGCAACAGCCTTTCCTAGAACTGTAGGGGACCCACAGTCAGGGACTAGACGTTGTCTTGCGGGTGCGGGGCTTGTATCTGCACACTATTTTTTTTTAACATGCACACTACTTTCTTTGAATCGTGCCGGTGGCGAGCGCCTCTTTTTTATTTTCCGACACGCTTTCGGTCAGTACTGGTAGTCTGGTAGCGATTCGACGGGTCGCGGCATCCCGCCCGTCGCACGAGACTATTCTTTTCTGAAACTCGTCGCACGAGACTTGTCATGCTGTCCGCCGGCGTCCGCCCCGGGCACGGCGGCTGTGCTGTGGTCTGCTGTTTCCGAGCGTGCAATTACAGAAAAAATACCCGACCATCATTTTCGCTATCCTCCGCGGCTCCACCCGAAGTCGAGAAATCATAAATTTAACGAAATAAGTATATACTCTCTTCATTCATCCAAAAAATCTAACAATCTTAAGTTTGACCAAATCTACACAAAAGATCACTGACATTTATAATACTTACTAAATGTCATTAGATTAATTGTCAAATAAGTATTATATTTTTATAGCAAATGTAATTAGACACATAAATGTTGATTTTCCTCTAGAAAATATTTTTCCTATAAACTTGGTCAAACATAGAAAGTTTTCCCCATATCCAGGCTTTGGCTATCCTGAGCTGGTTAGCCAGGTTAGGTCTAAAATGAGAACCAAACACATCCATTGTATATAAGTTCACTACTATGTATGAACTTATATACGTCAGGTTCTATCAAAACTTTTCACAAACTAGGTCAACGTATCTTGAGATTGATTATAAGTCACTTTAAAAGTTTCATGGTAGACGGTTACATCCCTACCACTGAAAATATAAACTAATTGTAAAAACTTAAGTGACGTGTTCAATGATAGAGAAGCAAATTAGGTGATCTATACTAAATTCATGTAACACGACCTTTTACCATCATAAATAATTCTAAATCATGCCCTTTTGGACGCGAAGAACTAAAATTAATTTTGTCTTGCTCACCCTCAAGCTAGCATGAAAACTTTCCATCTTATCTTTTAATCAATTCAAAAATTCTCATGATCCCTTTGCTCAAAGGGACAACGTAGTACTGATCGTTCAGTGTAATTATGGGCCAGTGAACCTTCACATGTCTTGGTTCCAAAGTGGAGAAGCAAACACCATAAACCAAAAGTTTATATTCACCGAGTGCCAGCCTCTACGTACTCTCTATATTTTAGTTTCATCCGAAGTCAAACTTCTCTTTTTTTTGTGAAAGCTAAGTCAAACTTCTCTAATTTAACTAGATCTATAAAAGAATCATCAACATTTTAAAACATCACATATCAAAAAATATGTTTTGATAGTATATTTAACCATATCTTGGTCTGTCTACCTAATGTAAAGAGGAGACCGAGAGATTTAATCACATTTATAAAGTTTTATACACTGTGTCAATCCAAAATTAGACCATAAATTTCTTTAAGTGCATTACAAGAACACATCACAAAAAAAACATTGCACGAACATGATTTCCACGGTGGTAATTTCACCATCCCTGAAACCCAAAGAAGGATGATGACCTAACTGTTTCCCCCCATTTAGCCAACGGGCGTGTTGGGAAATAAAAACTTCAGAAACATGCACTTTAAATCCAGGGTGGCCCACCACCCACCGCCCCGATCTTTATAAAAAGCCTCCCCCCTCTCACCCTGCTCTCCTCTGCGTTACGCTCCCCACCTAACCCAAACCGAGCTGGCCTTTCGCAGATCGAACCCTCGCCGACCAAGTATCTTGCACAAGTTACCTTTGCCTGTATTGCCTTTTTTTGGCGTAGCCCCCTGAAGGTTTCTCCGCCGTGCGCCCGTGTCCTTCGCCGGAGCTTGCCCTATGAGTGGTCAAACCCCGATGGGGCTCGCCGCCGCAGCAGCCGCCGCAGTGAGGCCGTGCCGCCGCCGCCTCCTCTCGTCAGCCACCGCGGCCGGGGCGTCAAAGACGGCGGCGGGCACCGCGACCCGGCTCTTCCCCAGATTGCCCCACCCGCACCACCCCCCGTACGGCCGGCGCCTCCCCTTCCTCGTCTCCGCGGCGTCGCAGTCGCAGGCCTCGCAGACCGGCCCAGCCACCCCTGTGCCGGTCCCCGTCCCCGTCCCCTCCGACCCCCGCGCCGCCGTTTCCGGCAACCTCCCTTTCTTCGACCGCGTCCTCTTCCCGGACTCGTTCCCGCTCGAGACTCCGCCTGCCAAGGAGGAGGAGGACGCGGCGGCGGTGCAGACCGATGAGGCGGTGGAGCCGGCCGCGCCCTTGAGGGAGGAGACGGAGACGGAGAGGGAGGCGTGGAGGCTGCTGAGGAGGGCGGTCGTCAGCTACTGCGGCGAGCCCGTGGGGACCGTGGCGGCGGAGGACCCCGAGTGCACGGAGACGCTCAACTACGACCAGGTCTTCATCAGGGACTTCGTGCCCTCCGCGCTCGCCTTCCTCATGCGCGGCGAGACCGAGATCGTCCGCAACTTCCTCCTCCATACCCTCCAGCTCCAGGTGAGCTGATCCCCATCCTGCTTACTAGTTCCTCGTCTGGTCAAAATTTAAAATTCCAAAAGAATTTAGTTCTAGCTGAAGTCCTTAGTTTAGTACTAGTGTCAATGGCGTGTACGGCAATATTTTGTTTTTGTGAGTTGTGGATGGAAATAGACACCCAAGTTTTCATTGCTAGGATATATTTGGGATTTTTTATTATCATTTCCAGTCGTTTATTTCTATGGCAAGTGAAAATTATTATCATCTATTTACTGAATGCGTACCAGTTTGTGGTTATTTAGGATTATGCGGATTCCTTTTCTTGTGGGAAGTATGATTAGATTTCTATTTTGTCTTATTAATTATGTCCGCTTTCATACAAGAGTGCCATGAAGTAACATGATTTACTGTTAGCTTGTTTCACACTTCAAATAAATATAAGATTTTACCACAGGATCTCGGAGCTGTTTGACCAGTAAAATGCAAAAGCAGAGGTTCCAATTAAATAATTAAAATTAGTAGTAAGTGAAGTTAAGATTTGATGGTATAAGTCTGAGATGAACAATAACTAAACTATAATTATCCTCTAGCGGACAAGCAATATGCTAATTCTATCACATACTTTTGCAATTGTATTCTTTTGTTGAACTAGATAGATTGCAATAACCAATGCTAAAATGATGAAAGGAATGTGAAATGTTTTTCCTCTGAAGATTCTGAAAGCTGATTCAAACAGACTAAGACCATGTAACAAGATTTCAATTGATCTGTACCACTAAGAGGCAATACTAATATTTTCTGTTAAGGTGAACAAAAAAGATTTTGTGTTTGCTGAACTCCTCTCTGGTTGCTTGTTTATGTGATGTTTTTCTTCAGCTAGTCACTAATTACTCCTTTCTTTTATGATTAGAGCTGGGAGAAAACTGTTGATTGTTACAGCCCTGGGCAAGGATTGATGCCAGCTAGCTTCAAGATTAGGACCGTACTTGATGAGAACAATGAAGGATTTGAGGAGGTCTTGGACCCTGACTTCGGTGAGGCAGCCATTGGCCGTGTAGCTCCTGTGGATTCTGGTATGTATCTTGTTCCTACATAAGCTGCATATAAGAATTCGTTTTGAAGTTACTGTTATCATGCATCTTTGTTCTGCTACTTCAACCCTATTTATCTTTTTGCAGGACTCTGGTGGATTATTTTGTTGAGAGCTTACTGCAAGATTACAGGAGACAATGCTTTGCTAGAAAGAGTTGATGTGCAGACAGGAATTCAATTGATACTGAGTTTGTGTTTGGCTGATGGGTTTGACATGTTCCCAACATTACTAGTTACAGATGGATCATGCATGATAGACAGGAGGATGGGAATACATGGGCATCCTCTTGAAATCCAAGTAAGCTGAGTTTAATTGCTTATGGCTTAATTCACTAGATCCTGGAATAATGATCTATAATGTTATTCAACAATAGGAAAATTATGCTGCCATATAGGGACCATTTTTTTTTCTTGTGCAGGACTAATTTAATTTATAACAAAAAGAAAATAGTTATGCTATTCTTCTTTTATAAACCTAGATTTATTTGGCATATCAGCTGAAGATCTGTACTTACAAGTTCTTTCTGTTACGCAGGCTTTGTTCTACTCTGCTTTACGATGCTCACGAGAAATGCTTGTTGTGAACAATGGATCGAAAAACCTCATCCGTGCCATTAACACCAGGCTCAGTGCATTGTCCTTTCACATCAGAGAGTATTACTGGGTTGACATGAAGAAGATAAATGAGATATACAGATACAAAACAGAAGAATACTCCCATGATGCCACTAACAAATTCAACATTTACCCTGAGCAAATCCCTTCCTGGCTTGTTGACTGGATTCCTGAGAAAGGAGGTTACCTTATAGGGAATCTACAGCCAGCTCACATGGATTTTAGGTTCTTCTCTCTTGGCAACCTTTGGGCCATAGCTTCGTCTCTAACTACTCCAAAACAAGCTGAGGGAATTCTTAGCCTTATTGAAGAAAAATGGGATGATCTTGTAGCAAACATGCCCCTCAAGATATGCTACCCTGCAATGGAAGATGATGAATGGCGCATTATTACTGGCAGTGATCCTAAGAATACGTAAGCATCCTTGCTTGTAGAATCAATTTTTCGTTCTGTCCTTCCATGTCTTTCGGTTTGTCATATCTCCCTTTTTGTGGTTCTCTATCTATTTCTTTTTTTTTTTGAAGATTAAACTTCTCTTTTGTAAACATCACATCAATCGTTGACATGTGTCCACTTTGTGCATATGCAGCCCATGGTCATATCATAATGGTGGATCTTGGCCCACCCTATTGTGGCAGGTAAATATCAACACCAATGCTTTCAAATTTCTCGTTAATTTTCATGCTTGTGGATCATTGCTGACTTATCCTTGTTGCTGTTCACATAGTTCACATTGGCGTGCATAAAAATGGGTAGACCAGAATTGGCCCGGAGAGCCATTGCTGTGGCCGAGGAGAGACTCTCAGATGACAAGTGGCCGGAATACTACGACACCCGATCTGGGAGGTTCATTGGGAAGCAATCCCGATCTTATCAGACATGGACTATTGCTGGTTTTCTGACCTCTAAAATGTTGCTGGAGAACCCAGAGCTGGCTTCTATTCTGACCTGTGATGAGGACCTTGAGCTGCTCGAAGGCTGTGCTTGCTGCCTGTCCACGAAGAGGACCAGGTGCTCACGCCGGGCTGCCAAGTCACATACTGGGTGAAGCTGTGAGGCTCATGTTCTTGCTACTGCAGGCGCACAATGTATACTACCGATGGAGAATTAACCAAGACAGACTCTTCAGCTGTACATTAGTATAGGTTTATGTTAGATACCCATCCATTCATTTCCTCGGTGGCTGCTCATTCTTTTTTGCTGAGCTACCACTGATGGGAACTACCCTGGGTGATACTGGTGGTTGAAAGAAGAGAGCAAAACATATTCGAAGTTTGTGCTCTCATGTACACAGAAAATGAAATCTGTTATTATTTGAGCTGCCTGCTGCTCGTTTGGGAGCGCTGTTGAAGCCCCTAACCATTGTATGCCTTGTTCATACTTGAATGTAATATGTGGTGTCATTTGCAAACCAAACTGTGACACTGTATCACGCTCATTTCATATTATGGTTACACCTTTGTTGTATTGGATTATGCTTGGATGTACCATATGTGCTGTGTGTTTGGTCAGCACATTGTGTTGTTTTCGGCCGATGAATCTGAATGCTGCTGCAGCTGATGAATCTGACACTGCTGTTGCTAAACTGTTTGAACCGGACCATCTTGGTAGTTCTTGTCAAACCCAACTGTTGAAAATAAAACCCAGCGGGAGATGTCTTTAACCCAAGCTTGCTGAATCATCCATTCATCCCTACTAAACTTGACATAGGGGTCGTTCGGCTGGAATTATAAGCCGGCTGAAAAACACTGTTGGCTGATTTTTTGTGAGAGAAAAATACTGTTCCGGCTGAAAAAACAAGCCGAATAAGATGGATTATAAGCCAGATGAACAGAGCCATAGTCATTGTTTTCAGTAACCAGAACCTGAAACTGAGTTGTGTTCTTTCACACCAAAAGCTGCATAGGGTGCAAAGTATTCCCAAGGGAGACAGGGCCATGCTACCTTAGCCACCAAATAGCCAAAGACAACTTGATGGAATGAACAGAAATGTATTGTTAATCTTTCTGCAGATACTAAAATATCACCAAAAGCTCCAAACTAGGTTTATGATGTTCAGCCTGCCACGTCATAAAAATCCTTAACCAAAAGCTCTAGATAGGGTTCACTACTAACTTAAAACTATGGTAAGCACTTCTTTCGACTCATTTTACTTAAACTAGTTGGGAGTTAGGACAAGTTATCTTTCACTCCTGCAGAGTTAATGGAAGCTGAACATTCACCCTTTTGTTCTTTACCACACACGTGGACACAACACGTACGAGGAACCAGTGGAACAAAAACTCCAAGTTAACAAGTATGAAAATTTCAATTCTACAAGTACCATAAGCCCAACGCCTTTCCCTCCCACTGATGTTCTAGAGTGCAAACCACCTACTATATGAAAAAAAAATAGAAACCAATTCAAAAAACATACTTTAGTTGTTCAGAAAAATATCTGAAACTTAGCAAAGCCATACTGCATACAAATGTGTACTCAAGTTGATACATGCTTAATATGGCATTGTTATATTATTGCCAACATTACCATTTGCATTAATGTTTGATAGTTTTTCCTCCTTTGCAATGTACGGGCATTTTTTATTCGTTTTTGTTAGAACTTGGATCAATCGATGGTCCAATTAATCAAACCATAAACTAAACTCTTATGCAATTTATTGTGAAATCCAATCTAAATAAATGCATCTCTAAGCTGCACATATGTACCACTGCAATCCCCGCTACCACGTGAAAAATCAAGAGGTCTTGCTCATAATCATTGGCAGACATACTAATCCTTGAAACACTTTAATCAGATGTTTAGAATTTCAAATTTTTATGTGTCCTTAAAGTAAGTCATGAAACTCTATTTAACTATACCAACACATGTATATATGAATATTAAACTTATGATATATTTACGAGTAAATATTTTAAAAAGTTTATTAAATTATATTTTAATTCGATATAAGCTTAATAAATATTGTCAGACTTATACCATAGATGTCATGGTTATTATGAAATAAATTATAGCTTTTAAATTTTATGGAAAGATAAAACATAAATAGATATGTACCATTTCTATCTTCGTTCTCTATATTTTTTTTCTCCCGTTGCATGACATGAGCATGTTCGCTAGTGCTCGATAAAGAGAAACGGAGGGAATAATCAACAAATGGCTCCAATCAGAAAATGCGTGTGAATACCATGCTAATGTCAGGTGTTACAAACATGTGTTATATTCTCCACTAAATCTAGCATTGCCATTTGAAGTCAAGAGTGTCCGCCTCTACAAAACTCAACAGGAATTCAGAAATATGTAAGTGTATCTCCATTGAGTAGGATTTACATCTCAGTAGCAAGATCAAGACTGTCCACCAAGCTCGACATGAACTCATCGATATATAACCTCATTTCCAATGAGTAGGCTATACATCTCGGTAGAGACATCAAGAGAGTTAACCTCAACAGGAACACACAGATTTCTAACCATATTTCCATTAAGAGTAGGATCAATATCTACAAACTTCACAAGCTATCAGCCAAACTTTAGAGTCCTTCACATAAGAAGTCTTCTCCACAGTTACCTGTAGATTTAAAGTTCAAGGTTTATGGGTATGGATAACAAAATAGCATTAGCCTCAACAATTCTTCAAAAGATGAATGCCATCCATGCGTACATAAACAAATTTATTGGAAATAAGAACCTGATTGACCAATGCCATGTGGCCAGTTAGCATTATATTAACTTTTGGATAACAGACATGATAATTCTATTATTGCACTGAAACTCTGAAGGTACAAAACTTGTGACAGCTCAAATTAATCATAGTAGTTAAGTTCCCCAGGTAGAACAGAAAAAAAAGTAAAACCTGTCCAGCTCAATGCATACTCTCAGTTCTTTTGATTCGAACTACCCTGTTTTTAACCCTCCAAGACAAAATAACTTGTTTACTTCTTGAGAGACTCACAAGTCATTTGCAGCAGGTTAATGTGGCACAACCACATTCCATCCGTCAGCTATTGCTATTAGCAGTGCAAATGTTGATTGTTGAACCATTAAATTGCAATTGTTGTGCTCAAGTGAGGGGGGACATGCATATGTGTGCAAAATAACTTCTATATTCTTGTGTATAATAGGAAAAAATCCACTGTGAGAACTCATCCATGATAACTTATAGTTAGTCATAACTTCATTTCAGGTTTACATAAATCCTGCAGGCCTAAAGAAGTCTAATGTCTCATAAAAGCACAAGGAATTGTTTTCCCTGTAGGTATTCACGAGTCACAGAACTTCAGTTTTCTGCAGAGTGGTGAGCAAGAATCGAACTACAACATCATGGAATGAAAAAAGAAGTTCTATTCACACAGATACGGACGAATTCTTGAGATAGTCATTATATTGAATTCCCTTATTAGCATAATCTGGACTAATACACAAAAAAATGCACAAAGTAAACGCAAGTAAAAAAAATATTTCTGAACTGTTCAACTGACAAGGAAAGTTTGTTACCTAGTTTAGGTCAATTTTCAGTTCATACAGATCACTTGAAACTGTACTCTGATTGCACTCTGAAACTACTCTCTCAAGGTCAACAGGCACATTTGAAACAAACACAAGAAGCGGCTTCTTTCTTGGAACCGGAAGTAAATCATTCTTGCCCTCCAGTATGCCTAGGACTGTCCTCATGACAGGTCTCTCTTCTGAGAACGGATTCACACAGCTCAAACCAAGAAGAAGTAGCCTCATCATTTGCTCATTGTCATACTGTCCACTAAGATATGGATCCGCAGCATCCAGAAGCTTGACTTCTGAGTGCAAATTCCAAACCCAATCAACAATATTCAACATGTTCATACTGCTGGGCGCTTCTCTCTCTATTGGCCGCTTGCCTGTGCAGATCTCAAGCAGCACAACCCCATAGCTGTAGACATCGCTCTTTTCTGTAGCTTTACCCATCTGGAGATATTCAGGTGCAAGGTAACCAAGAGTCCCTGCTGCCAGGGTCGACCGAGGACTCGTGTCATGATCCTTTAACCTCGCAAGCCCAAAATCTCCCAATCTCGGACTAAAACACGAGTCAAGAAGTATGTTACTGCACTTTATATCCCTGTGGATCACCTGCTTGTCATGTTCTTCATGTAGGTATGCCACCGCAGAAGCGAGGCCAACAGCAACGTTGTACCGCTGAGACCAGTCGAGGGTGACATAACGCTCTGTGCCTGAACAAGGGTGGAGAGCCTCATCTAGGCTGCCGTTGGACATAAACTCATAGACAAGCAGCAGCTCGTCCCTTTCTGTACACCACCCCTGGAGCTGAACCAGATTGGGGTGCTTCAGGTCAGCAATAATAGTAAGCTCAGCACTGAACTCATTGTAGCTCTCTCTGGATTGCTTCGACCTCTTGACCGCGTACGTGACCCCAGAGTGTGGGCACACTGCCTTGTACACTGTACCGAAACCACCGCTGCCGACCACCATAGAGGGATCGAATCCATTTGTAGCCGAGAAGAGATCTTGGTACATGAACTGCCTCAGTTTACCTGTTATCTTTGCTCCGTTCCCCTGGTTAACCACTACAGTACTCCACCTCCACTTCTTCAGAGACATTACCACAAACACCATGAGTGCACCAAGGAACACGATAGGCAAGGGGACGGCGAGCCCCAATACTAGTTTCCTGCGGCGCCCACGCTTCAGGTTCAGGGTGGTTACCCCAGGCGTCACGGGCGTGCTGGGGACGCTGTCGGACATGCTGTGCGCGGGCCGGGATGCCGTGTCGACAGGCGGCGTCCCGGCCGTGAGGAAGGTCCAGCTCTCGACGACGAAGCCGCCGTCGCCGCTGCTCGCGTTGTCCGACGACACCTCGAGGCCGACGAACATGAACTCGGAGAAGCGGACGCCAAGGCCCGCGGCGTCTGAGGACAGAGCTGGCGTCCGGGGCTGCAGGCTCGCGTGGCTGAGGAATACATCGAGGCGCGCCCGGCGCGCGTCGTAGATGACCCAGGAACCGACCCCGTTGCCGTTCCGAAGATTCACAGCGCCGGTGGAGTTCCCGGCAAGTCTCTCACCGGCGGAGTACGCGGAGACGAGGCCCTTGGACGCGTCCAGGGTGATCTCGAGCGGGAGGGACTGGTTTTTGGCCGTGGTGCCGACCGTGAGCGGGTCGGGGATGAGGAGGAAGGAGAGGCGCGAAGCGGGGTGCGTGGAGGCGGGCGCGGCGAAGAGGAAGGAGGTGGAGAAGGAGGCATTGGGTGGGAACGGGAGCGGGAGCGGGAAGAGCGCATGGGAGGAGGGCGGCGGGAGCGAGACGGAGTCGGCGCGGAGCGAGGCCCCGCCGAGGAGGGTGAGGTTGCGGAGGGAGAAAGATGGAAAGGAGAACGAGATGGGGGTTTCAGCCGCCTTGGAGGATGGCGCGAGGAGGACGAGGAGGAGGAGGAGGGCAGCGGCATCGGGTGCGAGGAAGCGGTGGTGGACTGGTGAGGTCGTTGGAGCCATGGAATGGAAGTTCGGAAGAGAGCCAGAGCAGGGCCGGTTTACATTTTGGAGCAGGGCAAGCCCTGGGACAAGTTTGCCTCGTCTGGACCTTGCTGCCTGTACCAGGCAAGGACTACGTCGATGTCCAGGCGAGTGAAATCGAGCGCCTGGGCTAATTGCTCTGATGGGCAGATTGATGGATGAGAAAGGACACGCAGTTCCTGTTAGCTTTTTTTATTTTGTCTCCGTCGTCTTTATTGTTTCTTTTATCTGGTTCCTACGGCTCTTAATAAATAAAACTGCATGGCCTTTTTCTTATCACGGTGGTTAGTTGCTCGATGTCCGTGAACGGATCTATTACTCACGAGCCAAAACATATTTGGTGCTGTTCGGCTGGTCACGTTTCCAGCTGATTTCTGCGTAGGGCCTGTTTAGTTGCATTTTTTTTTGCAAAATGACACTGTAGCAAATTTCGTTGTTATGTGGTAATTAGTTTCCAATTATGATCTAATTAGGTTTAAAAGATTCGTCTCGTCCATTTCGTCTAAACTGTGTAATTAGTTTTATTTTTTATCTATATTTAATGCTTCATGCATGTGTCCAAAGATTCAATGGATCAGCCGAACAACATTTAATGCATTTTAAATTCAGGCACCATTGAATGCATTTCAAATTCAAACACAGGCAACCATTCCATTGAACTACAAAACCTGTTCATTACAACCAGGACATCCCATTAATACATCATTCAAATGCACAAATCAAATGGCACAAGTTAAATACACCACCATGGTTAACAGTACTAAATTACCACCTCTATAGTCCTTACATCTTTCATATGGAACCAGTGGGCATAATTACAAAACTTGTAGCCCCTAGAAGCCACATGATCAGCTGCTACAAGAAGTTTCACATATGCAGTCTTCTTGTACACAGTTGCCCATTACATCAAGTAATTAGTGGTAATCAACAATTATGTCCTAATCACATCAGTCCTCTAAATATAATTGGTTGCATACGTGGAACAACAATACAAAACTTGTACCCAGTTTCAGGTACTTGAGGTAGTAAGAAGACGAAGCCCAATTCAGCAAAATCCACATACCAACTTGAACCCTCTCCATCCTGCCCTCCGCTGCTCCTCTTTGCTCCCAGTCACCTATAGTACACAAAAATTAGGCATTGAAGAAACGATTGCTGACTGAAGACATTTTCTAACTCTACTATAATAGATTCACATACTTCTTCCCAAGGACTCCAAGTCCCAGAGTAACGCTAAAGCAGCCACTTGACTCAAACGTCCTAGTCCAGGTGATTGCATGTACCTCCCTTGTTTCTTTGGTCCCTCCAGGTCATGCACATAGTTGTGCAGTGCAAAGGCAGCCGTAATAATCTGTGATTGTTTTATTCCCGGATAATGTGCTACGCCTTGCAACATTTGCCACTTACTTTTCGCGGCCCCAAATGACTGTTCGACAACATTACGCAGCCTGGAATGGTGGCGGTTGAATCAGTGGCAGATCTAGGATTTCAATCATGGGGGTACGGACAAAAACGATATAGTCAATGAACATGGACACGACATAATTAGATCACTAAACGATGATAAAATAGTTGTGATAAGTTACATGTTTTCAACTTTCCATAATTCTAATATACTAATACAAGTTTCCAGCTAAAGCTTCACACGCCGTTCCGCCATGGCTTGAAAGTGTTTAATGATATCTTCATTGCTTACACGTCGAAAAAAGTCACGCTCAATAAATGTGACCAAACAATCATTTAAGTATTGATCACCCATCTTATTCCGAAGCTTGGTCTTCACATAGTTCATTCCTGAAAATACTCTCTCAACACTTGCAGTAGCTACGAGAAGGATGAGGACCAATTTCAGCAATAAATAAACCTGTTTAAAGCGATCATGCTTCTTTGTCTCAACTAGTTTGATAGATAGCTTATTAAGATTCTTCACTTGTTGAAATTATATGTCCTTGGCTGGCATGGCCCTTTTGCAATATATCCTCTTCTCACTGCATCTTGCTCATTTGCAGAATATTGGATGATGGGGATCCTCTTTCCAGGATCATGGGGAAGACGATCAACATCATAAATTCCCTCTTCTGTCTCTTGTTCCTCATGTATTTCTTTGTCACTAGGATTTTTAGGTCTTGCTTCTTGATCTTCCATCTCCTGTGTCTCATGTATTTCTTCCTCACAAGGAATTTCAGGTCCTACTTGCTGATCATGAATAATTAGTTGATTTGGAGTGGAAGAAGACACCTTTTGTGCTTTCTGTTTCTGAGCATGAGCATTCCATAGAGATGCAAGATTGTTATTCCTCTTCATGCTACTTGATCCTTGATGTTCTACAGTCTACAATAATCAGTCAAATTAGAAGAGGGATTCCGCAAACTAGAACTCATTATTGATGGGAATATTCCGGTAAAAAAATGATTGATCAGTGATCGCAATAGAACAAGATTGAATTTTTACCCTTTGCAACTTGTCAGTTCGGCAGTTCCTGGGCATATTGGCGTAGCGTAGGACGGGCGGACGGCCGGAGGAAAGGTCAGAAATCGGAAGTAGGCAAGCAGCGCCTCAGCTAGCTGGCCGGCCGTCAGACAACGACCGAACGACGACGACGAGGGTTTCCTTCTTTGCAGCGGCGGCGGGCGGGGTTGAGGAAGGAGCTGTGTCGCTGTGACACGTCGTTTCATATTCGGCAGATCGGCAAAGTGCTTATTATACGTCAATATGTTTGGAAATGGGCTGCCGTACGTTTGAAAATGGGCTGCAGCTGGGCCTAGAAAGAGTATTATACTTATACAAGATATTAAAGAATATATATACTTGATTTTTTTTCAGAAATTTTGGGGGGACAGCTGTACCCCCATGCTACTACTATAGATCCACCCCTGGGTTGAATACCTCCTCCGTGACACCAGGAGTCCTATTCTTGAACTGCTGCACATGGTACCTCTTTTTTGGATGTGGTGGCATATATCCCGGGCAAAGTGCGTACCTGGAGTCCACCAAATAATAGCGTCCTGCAAAACAACATACAAATGCACAATTTCAGCAACACGTTAGATGGAACTCAAGACAAGCACACCAATAATTCAACAAGGTACACAACTTAGGCAAACAAACCTTCAGGTGGATGCGGGAAATTAGGTTCCGCCTGAGCCTGCTTCAACACACGTATGTCATCCGCTGAACCCTCCGTCCCCACGCCAATATACGTGAACCTCATATCGAAGTCACAAACAGCAATCACATTTTGGCTAGTCCAACCTTTCCTATTAGTGAAATCATCATGTAATTCTTCATCGACACACACTTCAATGTGAGTTCCATCAATGGCTCCTATGCAGCCATAAAAAAGGTGTGTACTCTATCAACTCATGCGGAACTATGGCATAACTGTAGTCCTTTGGCGTAAGCACTGTATTTGCAAAGCCCATCATGGCATTAAGCATGCACTTGGCCAAATATCTTGCTGTAGGTGCCCAATCCCCTCCTGAATCTCATGCATTTGCCTCTGCGATTACCGTGTCCCACATGCCCAAGGAACATGCCTAAAGCTTCCATTGAATCAACATGCCTAGTGGATGCTAGACCGTAGTACCTAGTTAATATGTTATGCAACCGGTGGAAATTGGCAGGCTGCATACGAAAGTTGATATGGCATCTCCTAGGATCTGACAGAATGTTGTGTACCCATTGTCGTCTGTTGAGGTCCTGCTGATAGTGCACAGGGGCGATTGCTTGCGGTACCATCAACATGGACATTGCAAGTCCTCCAGCCTAAGCTGCAATAACCAATTTGTTGAAACTGTTCTCACTGGAATTGTCACTTTCTTCATCATTTTTGTCCATGCTCCAAACAACATGAATAAATTCAGTACCAAGTAATTCATCCAATCCAAATCTGCTTGTATGCTTTGTATACAACATTTGATACAGTTGCAGTGTTCAGTAAAGAAAACTTACTCCTAATTCTTCCCTAACCCTTATATGTTGCTTATTATTTGAATTCAACGCAGCTTCCCAGCTCTGGAATAGTGATTTCAGATCTTTAAGAACACCTAGATCAGCATAGACGAATATCCTACAAAACAATACCCACCAATAATGAATCACAGTTAACTACATATATGGTCAGTGAACATATGAACTGAAGGTTTACTATGAGCTAACCTAAATTTGTTCCAGATTTTTAACTCCAAAGCTATCAACGAGTAGAGACCAATTCTGGTGGACCAGTACACTCCATCAGCTTCCAAAACACCTACATCAACATAATTCAAAAGAGAATCAGTGTCCACAATTTAAAAGACTAACCAATTGTGGTGACCAGCAGCGAAAGCATTATAGTAGGTATGAACAGGGGTGATCAAAATTATTACAATCCAAGTCCAACACAACGAAAGAAATTATTACAAACATAGTTCGCCACATTTTGTTCACAAAAATTTAAAATACAAAGGTCCAACCAAACAACAACGGGAAACAAGCGCTGCTACTCCAAGGCCAGCCACCGGGACCACTTCTTGTTCCTACTCATGTGCCAAGTGAGCCAAGCAATACGAACTCCGGTGTTTTCCATATTCTTGAACTCCCTATGGTACACATAGTTCTTGAACAACTCCAATGCTTCGAAGTACATGTTTGACGGAATTGGCACACTGTCGTCTCGTATGATTTGCATTGCTTCGTCCACCTCCACCTACTTACGGGTTCGTTCTCGATCACGAGATGTACTCCTTGTAGCAATGCTTTCAGATAACCTTGCCATGTATTCCCCCATGTTGCAAGACTTCTTTTTCTCTAGGCTGTTAACCACTTGGTCCTTGCTGTCCCTTTTGGACGTGAAAACTGGACAGACCGATGTGCTCTTGCAACATCCTAACATGAGGAGGTGTTGAGGCACCAATGCCACCTGCGGACATGAAAGAGCCAGTGTTCTGGTTCCGGTCGCCATACAGGGCTTCAAGTTCAGTCAGGAAACGAGGTGGTTTGCCAGTGCTCTAGCAGCCGCACTTGTTTCCTACAGTGAATAGATGTGTAAGTGTGTGTGAGAAGGACAGCAGGATCCACAAAATCAACAAATATGAGAAAACACATGCAATAGTTACTTAACTTACCGTGCACTGGGTATTGTTGTTGCTACCGGGCATGGTATCATCCTGGGTCCCCAGTACTCAGGATCAGCGGCAATGCCCCCCGTTTGCCTGTCCCGACCTAGCCCAGTGGCTGACTGACCTCGCTTCCATGCTACTTATTGGGTTTTCATAGAATATAGTTTGTTGTTCACCTGACGACGATCATAGTGTGGGAAGTACGGGTAAACGTTGCTCCAGCCATCCCTAGTTAAACCAAACTGGTTGAAGTTGAACTTTTGTCCTTCTCTTGAAGGCACATGTCCAACAAAAGCTTGGTTTCAGCGTCATCTCAATTTGCATGTGGGCGTGGCATTTGTGGGCACGTTGAATGGCTAATTTGTTTGTGTTGTTGCATAGCGTTCAGAGCACACATAGCAATGGACAGCAGGACATAACTACAAGTACAAAATGATGGAAGGTGCATAAATGTAAACTTGCCTTGCTTGTTCGCTTCACGCGTTTGGCACGCAAGTTGTATCGAGTAGCTTCTGGCGGTGAGCAGGAAGTTGTTGATGAAGGTGCCAGTATAGAGAACCGTGAGAAGCAGGCGATGCAAACGGCGTGCGAGTGCTCTGGACATATACAAGAGAATAAGGGAAGATGTTAGAGCAAAACATTTGTCAACAATTGCACAATTGCAAAATGCCAGCATATATATGCAAGAAACATAGAAACCATGTTGAAATGGACGTGTATGCACAACCAGTGGAGACAAGTCAATTTAGGGAGAACGAACCCTAACAAGATCCTCAATAAGCAGAACGAGGGCAATGAACCGTAACCCTAAATAGCCAGATTTGTAAGTATAAACGAAAGGGACTAGAAAGTCATCGACGTACCGGATTCGGCGGTGAAGTGCAAGAGCAAGCATGTAAAGGGGATGGATCCTGTGGCTATGACGGCGGCGAGACCAGGTCATATGTGGAAATGGAAGAACACCAAAGAAGCAGCCACCTGTTGAAGCAACCTTGCCGACAATGAGCTAGGTGGCGGACGGACCTGAAGGTGAAGTATGAGTGCAAGGAACCGTAAACCCTAACCGAATGGATCTAGAATTAGAAAGGACAAAGGGACGGGGATGTCATATATGTACCAGATTCGTCGAAGGAGTTCACTTTGACGCGGAGAAAGGGGATGGATCTGGAAGGAATGACGGCGATCGACGAGGACGCGACGAATTTTGTACCGAATGGACGAAATGACGTCGACAAGACTTGTTGGGTCGAGGGCGGTGTCCGTCTCCTTTCGACGGGTTCGGACGGGAGATGGACTGAGGGCAGCCGGTGGCGAAGCGGGAGGGGGGTTGGGGGCCAAGGTCATACGGCGGCGGCGACGCGAGCAGCATCTAGGAGCAGCCGAACCCTAGGAGTGTGCGAGCGAATGGGAGAGGGAGAGTGAGGAGGGTGCCGACTGATTCTCTTAAGGCCAGCCGAACGGCTAGGCTGAAAGGCCCAGCAGCTTCAGTCCAAACCAGCCGAAATGTGAGCAGCCGAACAACACCTTTTTTTAACAAATACTTTGTTGCTGTTACTGATTACTGGAGTAGTCTCTAAAATACATGTAGGGAAAATAACATTAATCTAGATCATCTATTTAAATTAGTGAGTCAAGCTATAAATTACACCATAAGTACACATTAATATTAGACATATTCCCCGTTAGTGTTTTGAGGCACAGGCCTCCAACCAAACGGACATTTTCTATACTTGCCTGGCCAGACAAAAAACATCAACTTTCTAGGCAACTCTCAAGCAACATTTTTCCCAGGCAAGTCGCCCAGTCCTCCAACAAAACAGCCCCTATGTATACTTTTAGAACAAATATACATTTGGTAAACAATACCCTCCAACGGTTTTTAATCAAAATAGTTAAATATAGCTAGCCCAAATAGAGAGTGAGGCTAACTTTCTATAGTGTGAACGAGATATAATAAAACTATTGGAGAGTGAAAAGATGTAAAAAACGGTAATGCTTTAGTTCAGGCGGATTGGAGAGTAAAAAGATAAAATGGTAATGCTTCAATCAATGCGTCCACCTGGATGCTCATGGATGGGCCTACACACTACCACTGTCGACCTAACAGGCCTACCCGCTTTCTAATCTCCTCATCTCTCTCAGAAATATCTCCCCACATCGCTTGCCCATCGCATGCTTCACGGCACCGTGCGGCCATTCGCTCGCCCCAATCCACATTGATGCCACGGCCATCTCCTCACGCGTGCCCCCATCCTACGCCGCGTCGTGCCACTCTTCCTCGCCGTCGTGACCATCTCTGATGAGGTTGTTGTCCTGATCTTCACGACGTAGGATCTTGATCTGGATAACTAGCTGATAAACAACCGATAACTTGCTGCAAGCAGCGATAACTAGTGCAACCTGACGACACGCACAAAGAGCCAACCATCGTCTCTATACGGCAGCCTGAACCAAGGATTCGCCCAACCACACTCTCAAAGAAACCAACCTACGCAACCTAGAATCAATGGACCAGGAGCATGGATTGGGTGCCGATGACGTGGCTGCTTCTGTAATCTCCGTGAATGAAAACACAAGAGCAAAGGGGTAGAGATCTCTCTCTAGTTTTTGTTAGCACACAACTGAACAAAGTGGTCTGTATTCAGATTATCAAAAGTCCCCTTTGTTTGCAAGCATTAGGAGTATTTATACAAGGAACAACCCTCCTGTATAGGTGTGATCACGAGATGGAAAAATGAAAAGACTAGAATGTGAAAAGACTTCCACGAACTGAGTTTCCAGGAGTCCACGCGGCTGTCAGTTTCCAAAGCAATCTCTACTAAAACTGTCATAACTCCCTAGTGGGAAGTCCAAATGACGATCCGTTTCTTGAGTGTGAAACTAGACTCAATAAGCTTTCCATCCATGTATTCCATGCACCATGTAATGTCGTAGTCTGGTACAGTTTTACATGGGAACTTGAACAACATGCATGCTGTCGACCACCTGACCAGTCTTCACTAAATCTGGTTGGACGCTATGGGGAAAATTCCAATCTGGTCGGGGCTTATTGCATTGGAAAATAGACTTGATAAGCTTTCCAAAATGTCCTCATGGACCTTCATAGCTTTTGTGAATAAAAAGTTATGGCCGATTCTTTCTGCTGGTTCCGTCGCGCTGGACTAGCCCGAGCTGGTGGTCGGTGGTCTAGTCCGAGCTGGTGGTCGGGGGGGGGGGGGGGGTCCGAGCTGGTGATCGGTGGTCTGGTCCGAGCTGGTGGTCGAATTCTTCCTCCTCTTCATGTATTTTCCTAAGTACAACCAAAGTAGCATTCTTAGGTAGTATAACATTCTCACAAGTGTTAGAATTAATATCAGTTAGGAACGAATTCACCTGCTCTTGTAGTTTCTTAGCACGACTTCTTGTAAGTGGTCCTGAATTTGTGATATTCATGTTGGATGGTGAATGATTGTCACTCGAGGAAGCATGTATGGCTGAGATGTCCTCATCATCCTCCCCGTCTTGAAAAGGAGTCGTCCTCGACTCTGATTCTTCTAGTCCGAAGAATGGTGTCAAGTTAGCAACATTGAAGGATTTGCTAACACCATAATCTTCAGGGAGATCAATCTTGTAAGCATTATCATTGATCTTGGACAGCACTTTGAATGGACCATCTCCTCGTGGCATCAACTTGGATTTGCGCTTCTCTGGAAAGCAGTCTTTGCGAAGGTGTACCCAAACTAAATCTCTAGGTTCAAATGTCACCTTCTTGTGATGCTTATTCGCCCATTCAGCATAGTACTTGGACTTTTTCTCAATTGTTTCTTTGGTCTTCTCATCAATCTTCTTGAGAGAATTCCTCTTATGACCCTCTTAAAACTCAGCCTTCCTCCTATGGCCTTGAAAATTTTAAACTTTCCTATTTGACCTTGAAACTAGATTTCATTACCTATTTGGCCTTTCCGTCGGTTCTATCTAAAGGCTTCCGTTAACTCAACTGTGTAGCAATGCGAAAAGACTTAGTTGCCCTCCTCTTCCTTCTCTGTCTAGGTCGAGCGCACGGTCTTTTGTTCGCACGGACGGTGGCGCTCGCGCTGTGAAACCCTACCCCACGCCAATGCACGGCCTCGGCGGCCGAGATCCCGGCGAGCCGCCGCTGGTGGACGCCCAGGCGGCAGCGGGGCTTCCGCGCGCGCCCAGGCGGCGAGGCCAGCCGCGAGCCCCAGGCGGCCGGTGCTCCCGCGCGCGCCCAGGCAGCGGGGCCAGCCGCTCGGCCACAGGCGTCTGGTCTCGTTCCAAGGCAGCCGGGACAGCATCACACAGCAAGCTTCGCCCATGGATCATCCGATGCGGGTTCTGGGCTTCTGGCTCTGCAGCAACCGTCGCTTCCTAGAGGCGGGCGGCAGCCATGTCTATCAGTTTGAGCACAGCAGAGTAGCGTCGCCCCCTCGCCGGCCTCAGCAGCAGCGCAGCGCATGGGCGCCAGCGCGGACCTCTCGCCGGCGCCCACGCGGTGGCCACGACGTGATACCAAGTGAATGGCCGCGATTGGACCCCGCGGCGTAGTGGGCGCTGGAGTAGACACGTACGGGTCTACAGGTGCTGGTGCCACCTCTTCTTGCTTCTTGGACGTATTGGTGTTGGTGGCCATCACAGGCGGAGCTACACGTAGGCCAACGTAGGCGGTGGCCTCACCTTGGCTCAGAAAAGAATTTAGCGATTCAGTCAGTCATCAGTTGATAGCCCATATTAAACATGAGTTTGGATGTTCAAAAGTTGAAACTTGCAAGCTCTGCTGATCTCCTGAGTCCTTGGCTTCTGAACTGCAGCAATGCATCGTCGTCCACAACAGCACGCAATGGTCCTTCGCTCCACTTCCCTACGGCCAGACCGCCCGTCGCCGTCGCGTTGTCTAGCGTCCAGAGTGGTTAGCTTGATGACATGAGCATGAGGTCAAGCCTACGCGTTATACGGCTGTTTTCCTTCAGGAAAATAAACCCGGAACTACCGGGCGTATTCTTTCAAGAAAATAAATAAATAAACCTAAAACTACCGCGTGGCATCGTCGTTCGCGACGCGGGCTATGCGAGCCATTTGGCCGCGGGGACGCAGACCGCGCTCGCCGCAACCACGAGAGAAGATAATAAGTTTTTGGAATTCAATTTTGGAGGACTGTTGGAGTTGTAGTATTTTTTTTATCTCCCAACATGTTTTGAGAAGTTTGAAAAACCAGTTTTTCGGTAGTATTTTTTTAAAATTAAGTTGGAGATGCTCTTATATGGATTTTGGCATATGTTGATTTATATTGCACAAAATGGCCCCTCCTATATCTTGATGCTGGCTCCGCCACCGGTGGCCATGGACACGGATCAACCTTATTTATGTGAAACAAGTCAAAATAATGCTACAAATGAAACATACACAAACTACAGGCACCTATAAAAATACAATATAAAATTTGAACTCTGTTACATTACTTTCACGTCCAGGGGCAAAATGGACTTTTCATCTCCCACTTAACACTGGTACATGCTTGAATTGATGGAAATGTCAAATAGGTAATGAAATCTAGTTTCAAGGTCAAATAGGAAAGTTCAAAATTTCCAGGGTCATAGAAGAATGGCTGAGTTTTAAGAGGGCCATATAAGGAATTTTCTCAATCTTCTTGACATAAGACACGCGCTTGGAGGCTTCCATGTTAGCTCTTTCCTGCAATGGCAAAGGCAACAAATCGATCGGAGCAAGTGGTTTGAAACCATACACTACTTCAAAAGGACACATATTAGTTGTAGAGTGTACTGCCCTGTTGTAAGCGAATTCCACATGTGGCAAGCACTCCTCCCATTCCTTCAAGTTCTTCTTGATCAAAGCTCACAACAGCATAGAAAGTGTTCTATTTATGACTTCAGTTTGCCCATCCGTTTGAGGATGGCAAGTGGTAGAAAACAACAACCTTGTACCGAGTTTTGCCCATAACGTCTTCCAAAAGTAGCTCAAAAACTTAGTGTCACGATCTGAAACAATCGTCTTGGGCATGCCATGCAACCTCACAATTTCCCTGAAAAATAGAGAGGCTACGTGGGAAGCATCATCGCTTTTATGACATGGTATAAAATGTGCCATTTTAGAGAACTGATCAACAACAACAAAAATTGAATCCCTCCCCCTCTTTGTCCTTGGTAAACCTAAAACAAAATCAATACTAATGTCTTCCCAAGGAGCACTAGGAACAGGCATGGGAGTATATAAGCCATGGGGGTTCAGTTTTGACTTAGCTTTGTGGCAAGTGATGCATCTTTGCACAAATCTTTCGACATCCCTTTTCATCTTCGACCAATAAAAATGGTCAGCCAACATGTCATGTCTTTTTCCATCCAAAGTGACCCATCAATCCACCTGCATGTGTTTCCTGTAACAACAAAAGTCTAACAGAACAATTGGGAACACACAATTTGTTAACTCTAAACAAGAATCCATCATGTACATGGTATTTTTCCCAACCTTTACCTGCTGTACATTTTGCATATGGTTCTGAAAAGTCATGATCAACAGAGTATAATTCTTTTATGTGTTCAAGTCTTGGCACTTTAACATCGAGTTGATTTAACAAAATATTTTTACGAGATAAAGCATTAGCGATAATGTTTTCCTTACCTTTCTTATATTTCACAACATATGAAAATGTTTCAATGAATTCAACCCATTTAGCATGTCTACGGTTCAGTTTTGATTGTCCTTTTAAATATTTCAAAGCCTCATGGTCTGAATGAATAACAAATTCTTTTGGCCATAAGTAATGTTGCCAAGTCTCAAGTGCTCTTACCAAAGCATACAACTCTTTGTCATACACCGAATAGTTCAGTTGTGCTCCTCCCAACTTCTCACTGAAGTATGCCACATGTTGTCCAATTTGCATGAGAACTCCTCCAATTCCAATCCCACTTGCGTCACATTCAACCTCAAAGGTTTTTGTGAAATCCGGCAACACAAGCAAGGGGGCTTCGGACAATCTTTTCTTCAATTCTTGGAAAGCTTTCTCTTGTGACTCACCCCATTGGAAGGCAACACCTTTCTTTGTTAACTCATTCAATGGAGCAGCTATTGTGTTGAAATCTCTCACAAATCTCCTGTAAAAACCAGCAAGTCCATGAAAACTTCTCATCTGGCTTACATTTTCAGGAGTTGGCCAATCCTTGATTGTTTTCACCTTTGATTCATCAACTTCAATTCCTGAACCTAAAACAACAAAACCAAGAAAGACAACCTGATCTGTACAAAATGTGCACTTCTCTAGGTTAGCAAATAATTTTTCTTTCCTGAGCACGTCTAACACTTGCTGAATATGATCAACATGTTCTTCCAATGTCTTGCTGTAAATTAGGATATCATCAAAGTAAACAACAATAAATTTTCCAATGAATGCTCGCAAGACATGGTTCATCAATCTCATGAATGTATTAGGTGCATTAGTCAAACCAAAAGGCATAACTAACCATTCGTACAACCCAAACTTTATTTTAAATGCAGTTTTCCATTCATCTCCAATTTTCATTCTAATTTGATGGTAACCACTTCTCAAATCAATTTTAGAAAATATCATAGATCCACTCAATTCATCAAGCATATCATCTAGCCTAGGAATAGGATGACGATAACGAACAATGATGTTATTGATGGCTCTGCAATCTACACACATCCTCCATGAACCATCTTTCTTTGGCACCAAAATCACAGGGACAACACAAGAACTTAAACTTTCACGCACATAACCTTTATCTAAAAGTGCTTGTACTTACCTTTAAATTTTCTTGGTTTCTTCGAGGTTGGTGCGGTATACTGGATGGTTTGGGAGTGCAGCTCCAGGGATGAAATCAATTTGATGTTCAATGCCACGCAAAGGAGGAAGTCCAGCTGGTGTTTCTTCTGAAAAAACATCTTCATATTCCTGCAAAACACGTGCAACAACACTAGAGACAGAAGTTAAGTCGTTAGCTGAAAGCAACACACAAGTATGATTAATACTTGATCTGGGTTTCTCCTCACATCTCTCATTTCAGATTTGGTGGCTATCATTACTAAGTTCTCTCCCTCTCATTTTTTTGTTATCTCTCATGTTTGGCTTGTGGCTCTCACTCTCCAATTTGTGGAAGGCACTCAAATTCTTTTTCTCTCCTTTTCCACTCTCATTCCTCACAACAGAGCTATTTTGCAAGTGCTCAGCTAGGATTTGCTGTGGTGTCATGGGTTTAAGTATCAACTCCTTTCCCTTCTACTTGATGGTGTATTCATTGGTCCGACCACAATGCAGAGATGACCGATCATATTGCCATGGTCTTCCCAACAGCATATGACACACTGTCATGGGTGCCACATCATATTCCACAGTGTCAACATATTCACCAATCTTGAAAGAAAATTTCACTCTTTGTGCAATCTTAATGGAACCCGAATTATTTAACCATTGGACATGATAGGGATGAGGATGTTTCAACAGCTTTAGACCAAGTTTGTCAACCATTTCTTTACTAGTAAGATTATGGCAACTTCCACCATTAATGATTACCTTGCACACCTTGTCTTCAACCTTGGCTCTAGTTTGGAAAAGATTGTGACGCTGTCCATTTTTAGCTTCACTCATTTGCACACTCAAAATTTGAGTTACAACAAGAGCAGCACCAGTTTCAAATGCACAGACTTCCTTTTCAGGATTATCTTCTCCTTTAGTATCTTCATGTTCTTCATCACTAGCAGATTCATATTCTCCTTGGTCATTCACAATGATGGTTCTATTATTGGGACACTCCCGTATAACATGACCACGACCTCCACACTTGAAGCATTGAATTCCACTACTCTTGGTTAAAGAACCCACTGAAGTAAGTGATGAGATTGCTAATTTGTTCTTCTCATTTGGAGCAGCCAGCTCCTTCCCACTAGAAGCACCAAAATTGTTTGATCTTGTACCACCACTTGAGTTGGAAGTTGTACCTCTGCTTGCACTACCTCTTGGTGTGAATTTGCTACCACTTGGCGTACTTCTTGTGCTGAAAGATACTCCTCTATTGGACTTCATGTCCTGCTGCAATTGACGCTCAGCCTTGCTAGCTTGATGTACCAATTCAATGAGATTACGGTACTGCTGAAATTCAACAATGCGCTGAATATTACGATGTAGCCCTGACATAAAGCGTGCAATAGATTGCTCTTCATCTTCATATACATTGGCTCAAATCATTGTCTTCTCCATCTCTTTATAATACTCATCAACATTAAGGCTTCCTTGCTTCAGATTCTGCAGCTTGTCAAATAAATCACGACGGTAATGTTTGGGGACAAACCTTGCCCTCATTTCTCTTTTCATTTCAGCCCATGAACGGACTACACCTTGCCCAACTTCTTCTCTGTCATTGAGCATTTGTTCCCACCAGATTAAAACATATCCATCAAATTCAAGAGCAGCCATGACCATCTTCTTTTGCTCAGAATAATTATGCAAGCGAAAAATTTATCAACCTTTAACTCCCATGTAAGATATGCTTTAGGATCAGATCCTCCATTAAACTTGGGCATATTGAATTTTAATTTGCCAAACCTCTCTTCATTGGGCCGATTACGCCCACGATTACCTCGGTGACGACGGCTATCATTATGGGGCTGTTCAACCTCCTCCTCTTCTTCTTCATCCTCTTGTTCAGTCCCACTTTCTTCTAGCCCAATACTCCCATGATCATGATCAGCACCTCTACCACCTCCTCGACGCCCTGGAGGTGGAGGCCTTCTCGCATGTATAGAAGCTCGCTCTCTATGTCTCCATTGTTCTCTTGCAAGTCGAGCAGTAGCTTCTTCTTCAGTTTCATTAGCATCTTCTCCATGGTTGCTTACACCATCACGAGGTTGGCATTGATCTCTGATTTCAACCATAAGAGTCTGAAAATCTCGTGACAATCGATCTTGCTTATCTTCCAAACTTTGCTTCAGCTCATTAAATTGTACCATGGTGACACAATCCTCAATCTCAATTCCACTCATCTTCCTAAAAAGTTAGCTAGGCCAAACAACAATATATGTAGAATAGGAAATATATATATGGAATCTCTCAACCTCATCTCTCTTACCAACCCAAGCTCTTATGAATTCCTGCGGATTACAGAAGGCCAATGCGAGGTGGTAACAAGAAAGTGATGGTTAAGCGAATACAAGATCAGTTTTTCTATGACAATGGCTTTTATGTGGAGCTTGGTGGGGAAAAATTCACAAGGAATGCAATCTAAATTCTAGATATTATAAAGCTAAATCACAGTCCAAACTAGAAGTTCAATGCCTAGTGCTGACCATAAGTTATGAGTGATGTAAATGGATCAAACACACGCGCAAAGAAAATTCAGATTTGATGCAAACAAGGAGTATGCTTAGGATGCAAGTGTTGCAATTAAACCCAAGCAAAATTTTGCACCAAAGAAAGGATAGCTATCTAGTTGTGTAATTGATGAAAATTTCAGAACTTGTGCATATAACAAACTGATCTTTCAACTATTCTTTCACTATTTTCTCAACTTTTTTTTTAACTTTTCTTTCTTCTATTTTTTTACTTTTCTTTCTTCTATTTTTTGACACTTTTTTTATATAACTAAGAACAAGATCAGATTTAACACTTGCACACTTGTTTTTTTAGAAACAAGATACAACCGTCAGCTATAACTTGATAGGATCAAAGTTAACGCGAAGAATGATACGGGTTTCTGATTTTTTTATATATATGGAAAAAATTAGAGATATATAAAACAAGAGGCACAAAGGACACACGAAGTATAATATGATTAGCAACTAAAATAAAGACTCTAATGGACTGAAACTTAACAAAACTCACAAGAATAACAGATTGAAACAAAGAGCTATAGCAAAATATTTTTCTGGCTTTTTGATGGATAGGACGAACACGATATATATGTAGCTAAGGGTAAAGATTCCTACCGTGGCAACAAAGGCTTTGATACCAAATGATGAGGTTGTTATCCCGATCTTCACGATGTAGGATCTTGATCTTGATAACTAGCTGATAAACAACCGATAACTTGCTGCAAGCAGCGATAACTAGTGCAACCTGATGACACGCACAAGGAGCCAACCACCGTCTCTATATGACAGCCTGAACCAAGGATTCGTCCAACCACACTCTCAAAGAAACCAACCTACGCAACCTAGAATCAATGGACTAGGAGCACGGATTGGGTGCCGATGACGCAGCCGCTTCTGTAATCTCCGCGAAGGAAAATACAAGAGCAAAGGGGTAGAGATCTCTCTCTAGTTTTTGTTAGCACACAGCTGAACAAAGTGGTCTGTATTCAGATTATCAAAAGTCCCCTTTGTTTGCAAGCATTAGGAGTATTTATACAAGGAACAACCCTCCTGTATAGGTGTGATCACGAGATGAAAAAATGAAAAGACTAGAATGTGAAAAGGCTTCCACGAACTGAGTTTCCAGGAGTCCACGCGGCTGTCAGTTTCCAAAGTAATCTCCAATAAAAGTGTCATAACTCCCTAGTGGGAAGTCCAAATGACGATCCATTTCTTGAGTGTGAAACTAGACTCAATAAGCTTTCCATCCATGTATGCTATGCACCATGTAATGTTGTAGACTGGTACAGTTTTACATGGGAACTTGAACAACATGCATGTTGTCGACCACCTGACCAGTCTTCACTAAATCTGGTCGGACGCTACGGGGAAAATTCCAATCTGGTCGGGGCTTATTGCATTGGAAAATGGACTTGATAATCTTTTCAAAATGTCCTCATGGACCTTCATAGCTTTTGTGAATCAAAAGTTATGGCCAATTCTTTTTGCTGGTTCCGTCGCGCTGAACTGGCCCGAGCTGGTGGTCGGTGGTCTGGTCCGAGCTGGTGGTCGGAGGGGTCCGAGCTGGTGGTCGGTGGTCTGGTCCAAGCTGGTGGTCGGATTCTTCCTCCTTTTCATGTATTTTCCTAAGTACAACCAAAGTAGCATTCTTAGGTAGTATAACATTCTCACAAGTGTTAGAATTAAGATCAGTTAGGAACGAATTCACCTGCTCTTGTAGTTTCTTAGTACGACTTCTTGTAAGTGGTCCTGGATTTATGATATTCATGTTGGATGGTGAATGATTGTCACTCGAGGAAGCACGTATGATTGAGATGTCCTCATCAATCTCCCCATGCGTGCACCCATCATGCGTTGTGCTGCCCATTCCGCCTCGCCGCGTGGCAATCCACCACCGCGCCACCCACTCTGCCTCGCTGTGCGACCATCCACTGCCGCGCCCCACTCCACGCTCGCCTATCGTGGCCACAGCGTGCACTGTTCCCTAACTACGTCACCATCATCCTGACGCCACGACAGGAAGAAGCGAAGAAGCGCATGTTGAAAGTGTATATTTCAAGTGTTTCAGAGGTATGTTGCAAGTGTTGCATATGGATATTGGAAAAGTAGATCGGGATGTTGCACATGTTACAATAGCTATACACGTATGTTGCAAGCGTTTGTTCAAAGTGTATCATCTATTTTTCAGACGTATCACGTATGTTGCAAGTGTTTTATTTGGGTGTTGCATATGTTTTCGCACAAATGTTGCAAGCGTTTGTTCGAAATGTTTCATTCATTTCACATGCATGTTGCAAGTGTTTTATCTTGATGTCACATATGTTTCACACAGATGTTGTACGCATTTGTTCCAAATATTTCATATGTTTCAGACATATGTAGCAGCAAGTTTTTTTAGTGTTGCAAGTGTTCTCATGTTTCAAGCGTAATAGGACGGCCAGAGTCACACGACACATATCCGTAGGCGGGGGTGCGAGTGCGATACGCAGCAAGCGCAGGCACAGACGGTCCCTGCGTGCGCGATACAGAGCGGGGCACTGGCGGTCCCCGCTTGCACGCGGGAAGCGGAGCGAAAGCGTGTAGTCCCTGTGTGCAAGCGTGTGGTGTATGCAGGGCGAGGCAACCGGGCAATGCGGGCGCGGAAAATGAAGGAGGGCACGAGAAGAGGAGATGCACGCGACACGAGGTGCAAATGCGGGCGTCCGGACGTCCGGGCGCTAGCATCTCTGTGTAAAAATAATTTTTATTCAAATGACTTTAGCCTGAGTGGACTCTTAAAAATACTCTTAGGGGCCGTTTGAATCCCTTTATTTCGGAGAAATTTAAAACTACTTAATGGATTATGCTATTTGGCTTGAAATTTGATATTTCATAACTTTCCCAAACTCACAAATAAACGAATCTCAAATTCATAGGGTGGGAGATAGAAATGGATTTTATAGATCACTATGCTATAATTCTACTCTCTAACTTATAGCACACTCTTTAACTCACTTTCCTACAATAGAAATGCAACATATAAGTATGTCCCTTGTATGCCTAACAATAAATATACAAATATATTCCATATACAATTATATTAGCTTAATTAATCTATTCTAAATTGTAATTATTAGAATGAATTCAATTCCAAGAATCCATTAGCAATTCAGAGAAGAATGTAGGGTCGGTTGGATAAGGTGCTATGGAATATCCACTCGCAACAAATTGACTACTCCATTCATCACTGAATAAATCAATTCATAAATAGTCTGAAGTTAAACTTTTTATGTTTGAATAATTTTATAGAAAAGGACACATATATTTATGAAACCAATAAGCATATTGTAAAATATATTTTACGGTGTATCTAATAATACTAATTTGTTGTCATAAATATTTACGTTCTATTTTATAAATTTAGTTAAACTTAAAAATTGACTTAAGACAACTCTATGAATTTACTTATTTAGGGACAACAGTAGTATTGGATAAAATTTTATACCGGCATCTATATCATCTGAGTCAGTAGGGTAAGATTTTATATCCATACTCGTACCTGTCAGTGTCAGGTATGATACTTACGGGTACCCACACCCACAAATTAAATTATCATCAGAATAGATGTAATTTATTGTAATTTTTAGCGCTGATCGGTGAAGTGACATACTGGCATCTATGGCCTTGTTCGGCTGGCTGGCTCCCAGCCAGCCAGCAGTGTTTTTCTCTCACATCAATTTAGCACCAGCCAGCAGCCACCAGCCAGCCAGCAGTATTTTTCTCTCACAACAAATCAGCACCAGCCACCAGCCAGCCGAACGAGGCGTATACCTGCGAGTAGAATTGTACTCGTTCCATACCTCATGTGACTACAGTACCATGATCACTCGCACCTACTCCCTCTCTGCCAAAGTGGAGTCGTTCTCATCCTCTGTCCCAAAATAGAAGTTGTTTTCGCTTCCCGAGAAGTTAGCATTTTTTAACTTTGACTAATTATATATATAAAAAATATTAATATTTATAATATATAATTAGTATCATTAGATAGATCGTTGAATATACTTTCATAGTAAACTTATTTAGAGATATAAATGTTGCACATATTTTTATAAATCTAGTTAAAGTTGAGAAAGTTTGACTCACACACACACACATATATATATATATATATATATATATATATATATATATATATATATATATATATATATATATATATATATATATATATATATATATATATATATATATATATATATTGCTATCCCTGATGAAGACTCGAAGAGGTCTAGGTGAGGTAACCGAAAAAGGTTTTCTCTATGGTGATGCCGCACCACTAGCCTCGCTAACAACTTGCATACAAGGCCACTGAACTAGGCTGCTGTCATCGCTACCAACAGTTCGAGCTGATCCCCGCTGTCAAGCGACACCTCCTCTTCTCGCTGAAGTATCTAGAGACAGAATCACTGAGGGTGCTGTTTGGATATTGAACCTTAGGTTAATTAGTAACTTTTACCGGGAAGCAAATCTGTCACCAAGTAATAAAAATGTAACGCTTGAGAATACTTTTCCTGCCAGGAAGGTTTCATAAAGTATCTTCTGGATATGCTGGAATGCTTTTCCTGCTAGTCAGGTTTTCATAAAGTATCTTCTAGATATGCGAAGTTTTGCTCTCGATAAGCATCTGGGTAAGGAAGTAAACCGGACATTGGACGAACTGTATGTTCCCAGCTTCTTCTCTTTCAACTGCTACCGCTACACTAACCACCTGGGTAGTGGCTGCTCTATGTAGAGCAGTAATGGCTCCTCATTGAGGGGAGCAACTAAAACAGGAGGTTTAGTGAGGAAATTCTTGAGGTCATCGAAGGTTTCCTAGGCCTCCTGAGTCCATCGCCAGTTTGGCGTCTTGCAAAGAAGTTTATACATGGGGAAACCCCTCTCGCCTAGTCATGAGATCGATCAAGCTGCTTAAAGACGCCAGACACCCCATTAGCTTCTGTGCATCCTTCAGTTCTCTAGGTGGACCCATCTTGAGGATAGATTTTACCTTAACAGGGTTGGCCTCGATCCCTCTTGCTGAGACAGTGTATCCCAATAGTGAAGGAACACCAAAGGTGCACTTCTGCGGGTTTAACTTCATATCGAATTTTCAAAGGTCATCGAAAATGTTCGAGTGGTCCCAAATGAGGTCCTCAGCCATTTTCGACTTGACAACTATGCCATCAACATAGGATTCTACGTTTCTACCGTTATGTGCATGCAAATAGCATTGCAAATAGCATTGCATGCACCGCTAGTATGTAGCCCACGCGTTCTTTAGCCCGAAAGGCATTGTTACGTAACAATATGAGCCGACCAGGTAATGAATGATGTAGCTAGCTAGTTAGACTCCTTCATTCGGATATGGTGATAACCAAAGTATGTGTCGAGGAAACAGACAATTCGCAACATGCAATGGAGTCGATGACTTGATCTATACGAGGTAAAGGATAATGATCTTTGAGACATGCCTGGTTCAGGCCTGTATAGTCGACACACATTCTCCATTGATTATTTTTCTTAGGTACGTACAAGGATTGGGTTTGCTAACCAGTCTAGATGCAAAACCTCCCTAATAAAACCTGCAACTTTAAGCTTTCCTACTTCCTCTTCTATAGCTCTACTCTTCTTGTCGTCAAACTTATGTAAGTGTTGCCTGACCGGCTTTGAACCAGACTTTATCTTTAGGGAGTGCTCGGTGACTTCTCTCGGAACTCTTGACATGTTTGAAGGTTTCCATGCAAAGATATCCTGATTTTTTTTTCAGAGAAAGTCGACGAGTGCATCCTTCTTACCTGCTGACCTGCCACAATGGCGCCCCTGCCATGCCAGACTGGGTGGCATGTCACAACAGTTTGCATTGGCCGCGCCGAGAAGATTGACGCGGCCAAACGAGTTAGTTTTAGAAAAACCAATACTGTTATTTTTAGAAATAGTTTTTAAAAAGGATTAAAAATAAAAGAATCACGGTGGGATACATAGCAATTGAAACATTTTCTAAGATGTCTCTACATCATGACGTCATATTGCAAACGTGCTAGGAAGGCTAATGAAGGCAAGCCGGTCCTCGATGATGCTTGTTTTTTTTTTGAACTGCATTCCCATGTAATTGCACGGAAATACGGTGGGCACCGAGTTTTGAACCCGGGGTGGCCGAGTGCACGGCTCTTTGAACCTGTGCTACTGACATGAGAAATCTAGAAAGAGCATAATTCAAGAATTTTCTAATGTCAAACTCTAGTACAGAAATGATAATTAAGATCAAGGAGGAGGCAAGAACTTGTTTTTTTTTGAGGGAACAGGAGGCAAGAACTTGGTGTGTGACGGGAGCAAGGCGGCTGCGGCAAATTTTTCCTAGAGAGTAAACCAACATGAGTGTGGGCGGTGGTCCGTAATGGGCCGTCTTGTAAGTTGTAACGGTCTGTAGGTCGATCTAGACCAAAATTCTTGCCGGCTTCTTCTCTTAAAAGATAGATTCGATACAAATAAATTAAAATGAAATATATAATATAGTACTACAAATACGCCTAGTGTAGCATCTATACAAGCCTGAACCTCGTCACAGAGTAGCTAGCTTAAACGGCGGTTGCAGTACATTATCTCACTGCAAGAGAGTTGCTAGCGAATACGCCGGCAACAGTCACGCCTGATGCCAAACTGCAAATTTTGTCGCATAAACGTACTCTAGTCTCCACTAGACCCTCGTCATGTTCACTTTTCTCCCGTATATGTAGCTCGCTCATAGAGCTAATCAATAATCATCGACGACATCGAATTTGTTCACCTGGTTTATAATTTGTCTTTATCAGCTTATTTTTTCAGTTGAAATAATATTTTTCTCTTACAACCAATCAGCCAACAGCGTTTTTCAGCTGGCTTATCAGCCCAGCCGAACGGGGCCATCGCCGCTGCCGCCAGAGGTTGCGTTTGCGTGGAAGAGATCAAGACGGTTGTGGCTGAGGCGGAGCGCGTGCATGGCCTTCTTGTACTCCGCCCACGTGAAGGTCCTGTACCGCCGCGGCGCGCCGGCAGTCACCGTCTCCAGGAGCGCCGCGATACGGGCGTCGAGCGGCGGCGCGGCGAAGTAGATGGTGGAGAGGCGCGGCCTGGTGGTGCTGGCCATCACCCTGTGCCGGATGCTCACCAACCGCCCGTTTGTCAGGGCCTGATGCACATTGCCAAGCATGGCGATCAATAATGGCCAAGAAAAACAGTATCATACCATAGATATATTTGGGCCTGTTTAGTTCCTGAAAATTTTTGGGAAACGCTACTGTAGTAATTTCGTTGTTATTTGACAAATATTATCTAATCATGGACTAACTAGGCTTAAAAGATTCGTCTCGTGAATTTCGTCTAAACTGTGTAATTAGTTTTATTTTTTTATCTATATTTAATGCTTCATGTATGTGTCTAAAGATTCGATGTGACGGGAAATCTGAAAAATTTTGCAAAATTTTTAGGTAACTAAACAAGGCCTTATTGTGTGACTTTGACTGTTAACTTTAAGAAACGTGAGGATAGCATGGCACCGACCTGAAGGAGATCACCGACGTTGATGAAGAAGGCAGATGGGTCAGCCGGCACCTGGACCCACTGGTCGCCGCCGCCGTGGCCGTCTGGCAGCAGCACCTGCAGGCCGTCGACGTCGTTGGCGCGGAGCAGGCTGAGGATCTGCGGGTCGGTGTGCTCGCCGAACCCGATGCCCTTGTCCGACATGTCCGCCGCGCCGCTGGACGTAGGGTACTGGTTGATCCTGAGGAGCGAGTCGCTGTCGACGGCCGAGATGAGGCGGCTCAAGGACGTCGGGTCCCCGAGGCCGAGGCCCTCGCCGAGGAGGTCCAGGACCCGGCACGCGAGGTGCCGCACTGCGCCCACGTACTCGTTCACTGCTGCACTGCAGCAGACATGGATCGGAGACGTACTGAAATTAAATCACCACCAAATGCTTGGCGAATTCATGCTAAATTCAGATGAAAATTAATTGTACAGAGCAGACCATCAGAAACCATTTGAATCCTTACAAATTTTGACAGAGAAGATTTACTACAGTCGGTGAGGACAGTTTGGGAAAGGGCATAAGAGGAAAATGTGCTTTGATTTGCCTTTCATTTTTGGGGTAATAATTGATCGGGATCGGGGTGTCTGTCAATCCCGACAACAATGAGGAAAAAGCGATTGCGAAAAGAATATGGATTGATTGATGCATGAAATCGCAGCGACCGAAAAAGGCTGCAAACTTTCCCCGAGCTTACTATGGGCCTGTTTAGAAGGAGAAAAAGTTTGGTTAAAGTTTCTGTAGCACTTTTCGTTGTTATTTGGCAAAATTTATCTAATCATACACTAACTAGGCTCAAAAGATTCGTCTCAACATTTATAGACAAACTGTGTAATTAGTTATTTTTTTTACCTACATTTAATGTTCCATGCATGCACCTAAAGATTCGATGTGACAATTACTATGTAAACTTTTTTGGGCTTTTTCACCAACTAAACAGGCTCTATGTGGTTTCAGGACAGTCCTCCAGTAATAATCCCCGATCGAGCTTAACAGCTGTAGAACAAGGACTGCATGTCTGCATGCACCGCAAAAGGGTAAAGAAGTGGTGCGCCACAAATTGTCCGACACGTTTATTTCAGTGTCAACAGGATCTGCTGTGCCTCACAAGTCACATCACAACTAATAGTAGTACTAGCTCCTACATGTACTAGCATGTCAGGTCCGGTGCTAAAGTTAGCATACTATGAACATGCTTGCTCAATCATGAACTAGCTTAGCTTGCGTTGAATGCAATAACCAGCCATGAGTTTGATAGGAGTAAGAGGCTGTTTAGTTGGCAAAATTTTTAGCGAAACACTACTGTAGCAGTTTCGTTGTTATTTGGCAAATATTGTCCAATCATAGTCTAATTAGGCTTAAAAGATTTGTCTCGTCCATTTCGTCTAAACTGTGTAATTAGTTTTATTTTTTATCTATATTTAATACTTCATACATGCGTTCAAAGATTCGATGTGACGGGAAATCTAAAAATTTTAGCAAAATTTTTGGCATCTAAACGGTACCTAATTAAGCTAGGGTGGCGCTATTTGCAATTGGTCACACGTACTGGACAGAATTTCTAATGGGTGAAAGCCATGGACGTGACACACGAAACATGGTCTGTCATCACACCTTTTTCAGCATGTGCAGGGCCGTTTGGATGCGCTAATAAGGCTGCATGGAGAAAGACCCGTTGTTGGTACACGGCTCCCTGAACCATTTCATTTATAGCCAACACACTCCGTACGGTTTGGGTCCTTATATTAATGCTTTGTTTTGGCACGGCTTCACTTCACCTCATCAGTGAAGCTGTTTTTTTTTTACTTTAGCTCCATAAACAACTCTATCGGTAGAGCTGGGGCCGTTTTGATAAGTCGTTTGACAAAACAGCTCTACATATAGAGTTTCTTAAAACATGCTCTCACAGAACGCAACGTAGGATGAGGTAAAGCCGGGAGAAGCCACTATTTTTGGCCCCTTCCCACCCTAAAACTCTGTGAGAGCACGTTTTTAGGGGCTTTATCGGTGGAGCCGTTTCATTTTACCCTGTTTGGCAGAAAATGGCTCCAAACGGCTTCTGAAGCCGCTGGAGAAGCCCTACCAAACACTTTCATTTCATTTTATTTTATTTATATTGGATGGTCTGAAATGACCTTTCTGCATGCTTTCGATTGACATAAAATATAATACCGCTTGCTTGTCCTTCCTGATCCTCATGTTTTATTATGCCAGCGCACTGTCTTTGCTACATTCATTCACATTTGCCATATTATTCATTCCTGTAATATCGTCTACGCTCATCATGCTATGTACAAAAACATGCATGTGTTCCGTAAAGTGGCTCAAACTGGTATCGCAGTGGCATAAATCGAACAAGCTTTGTAAAGTGGTGGCTTTGTATCTAAATATTACATAAGAAATGCCAAATTTCGGAACTATAATTGGCAAAAATTCTCCCCCCGCAAATGGCAGGTGCACTTGTGTACTCCCAGCGTCCAAAAAAACATACAATTCTAGCTAGTACAGTGTCATGGTTTAGTATCTCAAGTTTGATTAATTATAGATAAAATATCAATATTTATAATATCAAATAAATACTATTAGATTCATTACAAAATATATTTTCTTAATAAATTAATTTGGTTTCATAAATGTGAATAGTATTCACTAGGACGTAAACTACTTTTGTAGCTCCATGTTTTCTTGGACAATGCATCGGGCAAAATATAAAATACGTGAAATCTTTGTGTTCTGTCATGTCCATTTTACTTTAGTGACCCTGACCCTACAGATAGGCTCAGCACTGACGGTATTTGTTTGTCTTTGCAAGAGACATTAGACAACCCTGCACCCTCTATTGTGGTCTCCACTCTCAATGCAAGCACCTTGAGTATTAGGATTGTGTTTATTATCCTAAGGCTGCAGTAACCAACCCCCATATCAGGGGATTAGGATATTATTATTATTTTGTGAAAAAAATCTTCAAAAGACATGTTTATAAGCTTTGAAAGTTCTTGCTTGTACCTCTCATATATGTAGAGGAGGTGATGGTGTACATTAAACTTCATAAGCCCAAATTTCCAAGAAGAAACTTCACCTTGACATCAAAATATAAAGTTGCAAAAAAAACCCACAAAAAATACAAGCAAGCAAACTCAACTTTGTGCATAAACACACTGCTTTTGTCCTTTCCTTTGTTCTTTGCCAATTTCGTATCTCACGAACTAAGGGTGCGTTTGTTAGGGTTCTAGATTCTCATAGAAACATTTTGGTGATGAATCAGAATCACTTTGTGAAACCATTTGGCTGTTAGACTAGATTTCCATCCACATAAAATTGCTTTTCACATTAGAAAAATCTATAAATGCAAATATGCTTCAAAAAATGTTAGAACTTTTTTGTGGGTGCAGGAAACTTAATACAACTTGTTTTATTTTTTTGCGCTTCAAAATAATTAATTAAAAAAAATAAAAACATTAAGTGTAGAGGAGAGGCTAGGAACCGAATCGGGTGAAATTGGGTTCCGGCCTTTCCGCAAGCATAGGCAAAAATCACGGAACGCTTCCAGCCATTTCTGCTCGAAGGCTCCGATACTGGTGTTTCACTGGAGAAATAGAACTGATCACCCTAAGTTGAATTCGTGCTTAAAATTATTTATATCACCACGGTACTCCTTTAACACAAGGGTGCCTTTTTGAAATTTTTTAAAACTTATTATAAACTTGTTTTCTTCCATAGTTTTCAAGATTTCCCACAATCGGTGAATTTCCATAAGAAATATTAGCCGTGACATCAACATATCCTGTTTGTATTTAATTATTGCTGATACTATTTCTTATAAATTTAATAAGACTTAAAGATAGTCTGAATTAGACACAAACCTAAAATCACATTCTTTCAGGAACAGAGATAGTAAGCATATATTGTTCTGTCAACAATTTTGTTGGATTGGCTAAGAGATCGGGAAAACTACATTATAGTCACATTCAGAAGCATAATGATGTTTTAGCGAAAGTAGAATCACAAGCTTCTAAACCCCATGCTCTAGGACTTTTCTCTCTCCCAGCTGACAGCAGGTGTATCCACTTTCTAGAATCACATGAAGACTTTGCTAACAGCAGACGTGCATTATTACCATGCATGGCACACAATGGATGTATCACGATAAAAAGATTTCGCATGGACCAATACATATGCAGCTTCATATATAACAATATTTGCATAAGCAAGAGACGTCATTCAGTTGAAGTTAGGAAGACTAAATTAATGAAGGAAGTATACACAATCAGAATGAATGAAGAAACAAGTAATATATAGCATGCCAATATAGAGGGTGATAATTGATGAACATAATAAGAGAGAAAAGGAGTATAGAGGAGAGCTCGATCTCTATTTTTCCATATGAAAAATTTGCCCTCTACATTGACGTCTCTTAATCATATTTGTAATTATGAAGCATATCCTATGTCCATTTTTTTTATTCCACTGGTTAAAATGAGCACGGGATGGAAAAACTACATTGTACTAGTCGCATTCAGAAACACAAAGTGTTCTAGTGGAGTAGAATCACAAGCTTTTAAACACCACCAACATCCCCGTTCCAAAAAAAAAAACCACCAACATCCCCTTCCCGTTTTATAAAAAAAATCCCCTTCCCGCGACGATTTCCCTCTTATTGGCTTTGCGCCCCAGTGGACGTCGCATCAGGTTTAATTTATCCACTTGCTAGAATGACAAAAAAAAGGCAGGTGCATTTCTTTCCTTTTTATTTTTTAAAAATACTGACTCATGCCCATTGGTATATACTCCCAATCTTCCATGCCACTGACGACTGATGATATGCATGTACCAGAAATAAATTTTTATGCCATACTGTTGCCGACCAAAAAAAGAAATAAATATTCATGTAGATACATAAGTGATTATAACAATATTATCATATGAAAATTGCAAATAGAGACGTTTGCAAATTGGCAGAGAGTAGAAGACTCAGCAGCAACAAAAACCAGAATTTTAGGCTTCTCCTAGTGTTTTAACATTCAAAATTTAGTATAAATTTCCCTACTAAATGCCTTATAGTGAGATTCTCATGTGTTATGACTAGTGATAGTGTTTTACTACTACTTAAAAATATTAGGAGTAGTCTACCATTTTGGCAGTGAATATGGACGAAATTAAACAAAAACTGCAATAACATGAGCAATATATATATATATAGTCGTTGAGCTAGAAGATGGTGAACAAAAGAAAGGAAATAAAAGATCGAGTAGAGAGAGGAGCGACGCATGTATGCATATATAGTTAGTTGCAGAGATATGATATGATATATATACCTGAAGCGCAAAGGATCCTCCGTGTCGATGACCTCGGCCTTGCGCGCCACCGCTCCGGGTTCGGCGTGCAGGATGAGGTACTCCAGCTCGCCGACGTCGCCGTTGGCACCAATGTTCCGGCTGCCATACCCCAGCGGGTCCGGCGGCCCCGCCGCCTGCTTCGCCTGCGCGGGGCGCGCGAAGAACGCCGACGCGGCGGCGTCCAGTCGCGCGCACACCCGCGGCGGCACGCCGTGGTTGACGGCCTTGAAGAAGCCGCGCTCCGCGCACGCGCGCACCAGCCGGCGCGCCAGGTCGCCGCGCCCGGACGGCGCCGACATGTCCACCGTCGGGATAATGCCGAGCGGGAGCGAGTCCGGCGCCATCTCCCGGCCTGCCGCCGATGGCACTACCATGCTAGCTGCTGGATTAATATTGCGTGATATATATGGCTGCACCTGCCGCGTACTTGTGGCGCGCGCGTACGAGAGAGAGATAGAGAGAGAGAGTTTTGGAATGGCAGTGAGAGGATGCCTGCCGCCGGTCGGGCCGTGGTGGTGGCCGTGGACGTATAAATGGTACGTACGGTGGGGGTGTGGGCGTGGATTTGGAGATGAAGATTCCGCTTGGAATGCTGACAGGTTGTTCTGGTATTGACCTGGTGTCCTGCCTCGATCGAGTTATACTAGTATTTGTTACTGGATGATCAAACGAAGCAGTTGGGCCCAGTTTAGATGCAAAAATTTTTTGTTAAAAAAATAGTAGATTCCTCGTCACATCGAATCTTTAGACGTATGCATGAAGCATTAAATATAGATAAAAAATAAAACTAATTACACAGTTTAGACGTAATGGACGAGACGAATCTTTTAAGCCTAATTAAACTATGATTAAATACTAATTGCTAAATAACAACGAAAGTGATACAGTTGCATTTTGCCAAAAATTTTGCCAACTAAACAAGGTCTTGGCCGCGCGCGCCGATCCCTCCCTTTCTCTGTCTGAATTGCAGGCCGCGATCTAATTTTACTCCCTCCGCCTGTGTCTTTGTACAGGTGGTGGGTACGGATCTTCTGTGGTGTCATTGTTTGATGAAGAGTCTGATGAGAACATTTAATTTCAGCCCCACCTGGTGTTTAGGGGAAGAAAATTCTCATACGAGATGCAGAGAGGATTCGGCGCAACATGATTTGTGACTCATCTTGTGAAGTCGTGATTGGCTGATCCAAACCATGCTGCACAGATCCTCTCTGCATACGTGATGCAGAATTTTTTTCCATGTTTAGTGGCGGGATGTGCAATTTTAACTAGCAGCAGTCATATCTATGATACTCTAATAATCTTTATTATTAATCATAAATATTCGTAACTTATGTATATTTGGGTAAATCTAAGAAAACTTGTGACTACCTAGAAAGCGAGATGCAGATTTGGTTTTGAACGGTGGGAGCAGTGGCGGAGCCACCCTAGTGGCGACGTGGGGCGGCCGCCCCAGCTACTGGCCGGTGATGTTCAGAGCACCCTCTGCTTTTTCCTGTCATAAATCTCATAGAGCGCTGTCATTTTTCTCATCTCAGGGAGCGCCAGAGAGTCTGACAATGAGAAAAGACAGAAAAAGGTGCTGCAGCTTGGCTTGTTTAACTGGGCCACATCACAACGGCAAAGACCTACTGTATGTGACTTGTAGTAACGTGCCAGTGCCACTACGAGCTAGCAGTAACAGCATTTGAGTTTAGATTAGTCCCAACGGCAAACACCCAATGTGCTAGTGCTAAAGACTAATAACGTTTTAACATGTTAGTTTAGCTTCTAAACAATTGCATTCACCTAGTAGTAACAGCATTGTGTTTGGGTGATCAATGATTGATCGTCTGGTACCCTTTCTAAAGTATACGGCCATATGGGTTCTTTTTTTTACATGCTTTTGGTTTAGATCATGTATATTATTCGCCCCAGCTAAAAAAAAAATTTCTGGCTCCGTCACTGGGTCGGAGTATATATTACGAAAAATATTATATCCATAAGAAATCTAGTAGTATCAGTCGTGATTCATGGGGTGGTATTAATAGCCATTTTTTTTAAAAATAATTTTAGACGATTAGAGGATTAGAGGACAGTAGCTAGCGCGCTAGATGGTCGTTATCGCCAAATTGAGCAGTGTCATACGCCAACAACGTGTACACAGTAAAGTGTGGCACATAGGATCCGATGCTCCGGAGCGTGCAGAAGCGTTCCGTTCGGTACAGCTCGATGCATTGCCGTCCTGAATTAGTTTAGTCGTCTTTGTTTAGTTCTGACAGCAGCTGGTTCAGTTCATGTTCATCGGCCATGTATGTATCGGCAGATGATGCCAATGCCCAAAACGGAAAACTCAGTGTGTTCTCCGTTGGAGCATCTGGAAAGTGCACCGCCGCCCAGAAAGAGACATCCTGTCTTCTTGTCCGAGCTGTGCTGGTTGCTCTCGGCCGGCCCGGCCCTCGCATGCATCGATACTTCCATTTCATCACACACCCTCCAAAAAAAAATCACCTACCTACTACACACGGTTTTCAGTTTTTCTTAACTTATTGGTCGCCTTGTACTTACAAAATTGCATTCAATCGCGTTTTATTGACCGTATATATAGATAGATCAGAGAGTATATATTATAAGCCACAAACCGCCAAGCAAGCGGTCGAAGGTCTTGTTTGGTTTTGTAAGCTTTTACCACTACTACACGTATGGTGCTAGGTGTAAGAAGGTAGTTTCAGTCGGCAAACACATGCCGGCATATGTAGCTGTCGTGGCTATGATTACAAGTTCCATGCATGACAGAATGCATATGCATATGCATGCCTAAATATTTGTCTTGTGCAAATCCATGCTTTAAGGGACTCTGTTCAGATCCCCTCCTGAGCTCTAAATACTTTAGATCACTTTAGCTCAGTTTCAAGACTTAAAACTCTAATGTGAGGTGGACTAAAATTTATAGTTAACTTTAGACTATCGTTTTGGAGACTTTAGCTATAAAGTTTATAGACCAAACAGGCTCTAAGTAGATGAGAATTTGAGTGTGTTTGGTTGGTTCCTAGAGTTTGCCGGTGTTTGCCACACCTCCAACGCTGCACTTTCGGCTAGTGTTTGATTCTCTAGCGTCGCCACAGGTTCCCAACTGCCTGTAAGTCATTTTGGACGCCTGGACTCGCCAAATATTGGGCGGATGTTTTTAGCGCTGCACTTTCGGCCGGGGTGCGGCGTCGGCATGGCTTCCGTAGGCAAGCCAAATGCGCCTAATATATTGCAGTATTAACTTTGCGTTAACACCTAGTAATGCTTCTTCGCCAGTTTGATTAATACATTCTCTCCAACGCTGGCAACTGCAAACATATATTAGCTCGCGTAGAATACGCCCAATAATAACAAAACTTCTTGCCGATATTGATTTTGACTTTGAGTAGTTTCACAGTGCCTCGACTAGGCCGGAGCAAGAACAAAGAACATAGAAACGATAGCTTTTGTCGTGCACTACTCAAGATATATAATATAAAAGATCGCATCGTTCTGTCCTAAGTCATCCTAAGACGACCGTACGTCTTAGGATCCCTCTCCTCTATAAATAATTAACGGAGATGGACATATAAACTAATAACAAAGAACATAGAAATAATTTATAGCTTTTACCGTGCACTACTCAAGCAGATCGCATCGTTCTGTTCACTCAATGTAGTTAATAATAGTTATTAGTAAAAAATTTTAAATTGTAATTAGTTTTAGATTTTACAAATACATAGCTTTCACATAAATGCAGAAAGACTTACAATTTAGAATGGAGAGTATTAACTATTAGCTTGAGAATTATTAGTAAGGATTGTTTTGATCCACCTGCTAATAGGGGTCGGAAAAGAGGCTTGTGGTCAAGCTGGCTTAGAGATCAAGTCCTCAAGTGGAGGAGGCAACCTTGCGATACTTGGTAAAGGAGCAGTGATATTTGGGCTCGCTTCAATGTGGACGTAGGTAACCGGCAAGTTATCAAACCATGGAAATTATTGCAGAGGCCTTTTGTTTTGCCACACGCAAAGAATTAACCTCATGTTACTTTTGGAGCAAAAGATTTTGACATAAGTCAACAGAATCATTGTTATACTTGGCCTCCTACAAAGCACACTATGAGAATATTGGTGCATTAGTTCCAGGTGAGGCCCTTTGTAAAAAAAATAAAAAAAATCTAGGTGAGGCCCAACTGAAATGAAAGCGAAGGTCCTAGGCCCGTAGCCCTCCATGGCACGTTCCGTTTGTGTGGCGCCTGCCGAAGTCTTCGGCGACCTGACAAGCTGCCAAGCCAAGCCAAGAATCGCCCCAATCAAATGAAGCAAGCCAATGAAGGCAAGCTCCACCGGTTAAGTCTGAGTAGCATACGAGGTCCTCGGTTTGATTTCTCGTGGAAGCGAATATTCCAAGAAGTTAACGGTATTGTGTTTTTAGTGGTAGGTGACGTTCCCATCAACAAAAAGTCATATGTGGAGCGAATATTCCAAGAAGTTAACGGTATTGTGTTTTTAGTGGTAGGTGACGTTCCTATCAACAAAAAGTCATATGTGGTGCATTCGTCAATCTCGTCTCAACGATTTATCGGTCCGATCTTCGAATGTGCTCATAGATGTAGGATTTGCGTGCGTGCGTTCGTAGAGGTAAGTGTGCGTGCGTTGCAGTTTTATTTCAAGTCTGTATTGGAGAAATAGTATTTTGATCAATTTTTTAACTATAATGGTGGGCATTTTATCAATATGTAGAGAGATATTTTTATTTTGTTTTCTAGTCCTCGAGAATTAATTCAGAGGTTCATGTTTTGGACAAATATTAAAGGCGTGTTTGGATCTTTACCTTGATTGAGAAGGCAGACCAAAATTTAGTCAGTTAACAAAAGTCGTTCACCATTTGCTTCACTGCCTTTAGTTTGTCGTGCTAATGAAAATTTGGCCATGACCATGCACAAGGCTGTTGGCTGTGGCTGCTAGTCAAAAACACGCTAAGAAAGTAAGAAGACAATGTTAGGCGGGAGGAGCTATTGCTTCTGTTGTTTTGTGGTTGCATGCACTTTGAGATTTCAAGACTTTGTTACTCCACTTACACCAAAATAATCCTTTCAATTAAATCTATAAAACAAGATCTCAGTTGAGTATAATTTACTAGGTGAATAGTTAGCATCACAGGAATAGGAAGGGGAAGTCCGGACGGAGCCCTCGCGTCCGGACGCCTGCGCCAGCACCTGCTGGCAGGGCCCGCTCGTGACACTTCCCCACGCTTCCCTGCTTCCTGCGACCCTCCATGTCTGCCGCGCCGCTCCCCTCCATGCACGGCGCCCGAAGCAACTACAACAGACAGCTGCGGCAAGTGGCTCATATTGCAGCATGCACAACACCCACGGTCTACTTTTGAAACATCCAAACGAAAACAATTGTAACGTACGTACGAAACAACTGAAACATTCGAAACATGCGCCTGAAACACATGCAAAAACACATGAAAAACAATTACAAATATATGCAACATCCAGATAAAACACTTGCAACATGTGTGTGGAACATATACAACATCTAGATAAACACACTTGGAACATGTGTCTAAAAAATAGACGAAATATCAGGAAGAGACACTTGCAAGATACCTATACAATCATTGCAACATGTGCAACACCCCGATCTACTTATGTAACATCCACATTAAAACACTTAAAACATACCTATGAAACATCTGAAACACTTGAAACATGCGCTTGCAATACGGGGGAGCCTGGGGCAGGGCGATTCTAGCCGTCGGGGTCGAAACCGGTGCTGTGCAAGCACCACCACCACCATCGCTAGTAGCGCCGGGCTTGGCTCGGCCGGGAGGGCGGTGCGTGCGACGGGTGGGAGTGAGTGGCATGGGATGGGCGAGCGCGATGGGCCGGAGCGAGCGGCGTGGGATGGACATGCGGCAGCAGCGAGGCAGAGTGGGCGCGCGACATGCAAACGGGAAGGTTGCTGCTGGAGAAAGCCACCGCATTGGACAAGGCCAGCGGCGCACGGGCGGCGTAGTGGATGCGCTCGTAGTGGTCGTATGCGTGCGGCAGTGGGAAAAGGAAATGTCGCTGTATTTTTTTATTTTTGTTGGAGAAACCGCGTCGTACTAAAGGTAGAGCGGAAAAGGTCTGTTGGGCCTGATCGTTGAGCTGGCCCAGCAACGAGCCGTCCGGACGGAACACACTAGACGGATGGATGCCCCTGTGTCAGCATTATCGTTGGAAGAAGTGAAGCAGGAGATTGGTACGGCAAGTTCTTATTGGAGTAGTTTAGAGGTTATCTTTTACAGCATGTTCCTTATCTCTACTCTTCGTTCTCTTACTTATACTCCACTGCGCGCAGGCAGCACATGTACGCGCGCAAGACCATTACACCCATCATGGGCCAGCAATACACAAGTTGGGCCTAAGGCACCCAAGCGCTCAGTCTTGGCCCAGAGTTGGACCGGACAACAGGCATTGAACTTTTTTAGCTCCGCGTCACGTTTACACACACTAACATGAATCTCACACATTGCCAAGGAAATTTGAGAATTATGTTTAGATGCCTATTAAATCAAAGTAATGTTTGGGCACATCTCATATATACCAAAATAATCACATGATTTTGATACATGAACAAAAATGATTCATGGCAACAGGGAAATGAGAATATACTTCTAAATGATCCTAATACAATGTGAATGGTCCTCAATATTATTGAAAACTTCTGAAACACATGCCTAATTAAATCAGTCGAGGAGTACCGGGCTTCAAGTGTTAGACTCGTCGTTCCTGTGTGACGAACCCTGGCGTCACCCTAGATGCTCACGCACTCATATTCGTTGAAAAGTTTCTGTCTCTCTGAGACGTTGATGCTGGTTGACAAGATCCTAACATATGAGTATGTTATGCCTCGGGATCAAGGGTTTCTGACCGAGAGACCCCCTGACCGACCCTTCCAGGATCGCCCGAGGGCTTAGAGGCTATACCCATCGGGTACGCTCACGCGCACCCTTAGGCCGAAGAGATCGGCCGAGCCCGAACGCAACTGCCGCCGTCGCTCGGGGCTCGGGGGCTCGACCAAGCCTCAGGCTCCTGACCAACGAGAGCCTAGACCCGATCCTTGGCCTCCTCCCAGCCTTAGGCGCTAGCCAAGGCCCGGGCATAAGAAGACACGCCCCGAGCCACCAAGGCTTGTGAGCTCCCCAGCGCTGCCCCACAAGTGCAACACTGTCAACCACTCCTCTGACAGGGTCACACACGGGGCGTGACGCAAGAAGACAAACTCCTCCGTGGCCTCCAGGGGCTCGGGGGCTCCCGGGCTCACACGTCAACCCCTCGAGCCGGCCTCCTTCGCCACCAAGAAGTCTCCAGAAGGCGCACCTGGGGATTTCGGTCCAAGCCGACACTGACACTCAACATGTTAGAACAGAGTGGCCGGATGATGCCCAGGGCTTCTTCGGTTCCACAACATCGCCACTGTCCACAGAACGTCGTTACAAGACTATCCTGGACTCTGGCGCATGTAGACCATAGGCTCAGCCCCCCAAATCGCCATGTACCCGACCTATCTCGGTATATAAGGGATATGTTGGATCCTAAGAGGGGGGAGGACGATCCCAAATAGATCATTCACATCCTCATCATTTTGCTCGAGCTTGGAACCGAGTGTAGAGCAACCTAGAGAGGGGCACCTAGAGCCCCTCCACCCCATCCGCCGTCTTCCTCCTCTCCGATGAGGGGGAAGGCTCCACCAGTGGCGAGGCGACCCCAAGATCAGCACCGAGAGATCCCCTACCAAATCTCTCTTTTTTCCCTTACACTCTGTTGTAACCCTCCGATTTTGTGTGCTTTTGAGTATATGGATCATCAGCTGTTGGACGTAGGGCATCGATTGGCCCGAACCAGGATAAACCGTTGTGTCCCCTTTGTGATTCTTGTATTCTTGAGTCCACCCGAGCCGCCGTAAACACGCACTCTGACACCACCTCGAACAACAATGCTTGCCGTGGTTCCGACCCCGCAACCTTGGTGATGATTTTTTTGGCAAACTCATGTTGTGGTCTTTCATTGTAAATCAACAGACCTAAAGCTTGATCTGGTTGTAAAGGAGATGTGGTTGGAGTTTAATCGAGAGTGGGCAATGCAATTGGGGTTGGACTGATGATTTTGTATAGGCCACGAGAAGTTATGGGCGGTGGCATGGTAATCCAACGCCAGAATTCCCTCACACAAACATGCATTATGTCTCATCACTATAGAAGGTGAGGAGAGTACCAAACCATAATGTCAGAGCATATAGATCAACATAAGACAGGAATGGTAACAATCGAATTTTCTAGCTAAGATCAGACGACTAAAATCCACTATACCACAACCAATCTATAGCGACTCCAAATCAGTCGCTATAACTTTATAGGGACCGATGTATAAGTCATTGTAAGTGAAGTTGCTATTAGGGATGAAAACGGAACAGAAATATTCCGAATTGACCGTTTTCGTTTTCTATATTATGAACCGTTTTTTAACGTGAAAAATTGTCAGTTTTAATTGGTTTCACAACCATTTTTAATCATTTTTTGTACTCTTTAATTGCTAAATGTAGAAATATCCCGAATCGACCGTTTTCGTTTTTCTATATCGTAAGTCCGTTTTTTACCGTTTCCGACCGTTTTCATCCTTAGTTGCTATAAGTCTATAGCGACCAACAGGGTTTATAGCGACCGATAGTTGGACGCAAATATTTATATTGACAGATGATCTGTTACATGTTTTAGCGACCAATGGTTTGAGGATATCAAACTTTTTAGCAACCAATAATCAATCGCTACGAACTGGCACAATTATGTATAATATTATTAATTTCATATTAACCATATTTCAAACCTAATAAACATCCATAACATGTCACATTATTCATCAACCACATACATATGTAAACCATAGCTGCCCGCAACACTCATCAACCACATTATCAGACAAAGGTATCTCTCAAGTCTTCATTTAAGCCAATATTTAGCAATACATCAAGTTCTACCATCTTGATCCATGATAGGTCATCATCACAAAAGGAAAAGTACACATACAACCTAGCTAGGTCAAATGGTAGGCACAAGTCATATGTTTGCTTGCACAATGTAACTAGATTCACTACAAAATGCCTCATCTCTCCATCTTATCAAAAACAAAATATCATATGTTGGCTTCCTGGTGACAGCATCATGTACACCCCCAAGGCCTTCCTCAACCTAAAACATCAAGAAGGCATATAGAGTTCCTAGTACCCTGTTCAATACAGTTCCATCAGTTATAGACTACATTCTAGTTATCAATAATCCATTTTTCAATTCACATGCTCACTGGAATACCTTAAAGGTGCTAAAATGCTTACTTACATGTGTTGTATTCTTATTGAAACAGAACCAGATTTCATCTAAGGCATAGGAAAATATTCAGGTGTGAAATCAGAGTATATGAGTGCATCCAAGTAATTGATGAATTAAGATTTAAGAAATTAATGCCTAGCAAGGTCAGCATATCTTTGTTCCGCTATGCACATTTACTTGCCTTTAATTTGGCATTGTCTAGTTGAATATACTATTGACAGACCTATACCTTATTTAATCTAGTTTCTAGAAAAAAAAAGATACCACATATACATGTTTGAGGTGTAATCAACTATGTTAAGAAAAAGCTTACTATACTAACAGTTATCTGATTTTAATTTTAAGGTGCTAATGTTGAGGTACTGAAATGTACACTCCATTTTTTAGGGCTATCAGCAGCGCATTGACTTAGGATCTCCGGATTACAGTTTCTTATTTGCAGAAGGTTCTTCATATAGCGAAGGGAAATGTTCAGGTGCAAAGTAAGAGAAGAATGCATAAACAGACATGTTTATTTGACAATACATGTGCATTGAGTCAAGGTACCAACAAGGCAACAACCATACTTATATTTTTAAGGATCAATCTATTCAGTGACCTAAGAATAATATACCTAAAACACCTTGAAGCGATTTTGATGCCTTCCTAACCAATTTTGATGCCTGCTGCTTAACATTCAATTGTCACAAAATATCAATAATTATAAGTTTGACCATTTGTCATATATGAGAAAACAAGGATGACGGCCGAGGCAGCGATGGCGCCCCCGCGCGAGCTCGCAGCGGTGGTCAGTCCATACGTGACGAGCGGCGCTGGGTGCTGGGTCCGTGAGGTGTGAGAGTCGTGAGATGAGATGGCGGTTGATGAGGGTGGTTTAGTGGTGGAGTTAGGGTTTCGGGTGACACTATGACGGATGGGCTACGCAAATTTCACTGCACGTGAGTGGGTTGGGCCGAGGGTGCCAAAATGAAACTAGGCTATAGCGACTAATTATTGGACCTTAATATGCATTTTTAGTGACCGATTGTCCCAGGAAACTGTGGAATATATACACCCACCGATTATTGGTCGGTACAAAAAAATAGCGACCGATACTCCATTAGAAATTTGTAGCGACCAATTGTTGGTTGTTAATACTATGTTTTAGCGACCGTTGTCCGACGCTAATTATTGGTTGTGGTATAGTGATCATAGCAATGACATGACTCTCTATGGTTCAAGTTTTATAGCAATCAATGATCGCTAGTGGCCTCCATTTATATAGGTACATAGGATAAAAAATAAAATTTGCTAACATACGGGTCTAACATGTCATACATAAACGTCTGCCGAATTTTAATGTTATTGCAATCCAAACATACATTTTCCTTTTTAATTTACTGTGTAATTCTAAAAAAACTTAGGCTAGGCCATAAACGAAACACATTTTATTGTCCATATTTTGATATTGCTCCAACTTTAATATGATTAAATTTTGACGGGGATTTTAGGATCAACAACCAAATAGATTCTAAGAATTAATAACCTCATGTTAGGGCTTGTTTAGATCTCATTTTCATATTGAGATTCTAGATTGTAGATAGTGAATGTAGAATCCAAATTCTAGATAAAAAAAGGGTGTTTGGATCTCATTTTTATGTGCATAGTGGAAAATTCCAAATAGTAGATTTGAGGTAGATAGAGTTGGAATTCTAGAATCCAAATGTTTGTATCATTCTCATTTTTCTTATTAGGAGATCCAAAAATCCTTTACTTTTGGAGCAAAGGATTTTGGCACAAATTTTTTTAGAAAGATTTTGGCACAAGTTAATAGAATCATTGCCATACTCTTGGCCTCATACAAAGCAAACACTATGAGAATATTGGTGCATTAGCTCCAGGTGAGGCCCAATGGAAACAAAATCGAATTATAGGGCGTAGCCCATGACCAGTCCCAAAGGAAGACGTCCATGGGCCATGTGGCGCCGCTGCAGATTTCTTTCTGGCACGTTCAGTACTTCAGTTTCTGTAGTGCCTACCAAAGTCGTCGTCGTCGAGCCGGCTAGTTGCCAAGCGAGGGCCGGTTTAGTTCCAAATTTTTTTGCAAAATGATCCTGTAGCACGTTTCGTTGTTATTTGACAAATATTATCCAATCATGGTCTAATTAGGTTTAAAAGATTCGTCTCGTCCATTTCGTCTAAACTGTGTAATTAGTTTTATTTTTTATCTACATTTAATGCTTAATGCATGTGTCCAAAGATTCGATGTGACGGGAAATCTGAAAAATTTTGCAAAATTTTCTAGGAATTAAACAGGCCCAAGCCAAGAACGCCCCCCAATCAAATGAAGAAACCAAATCTTGATCCTTGCGAGTTGCGACCATTTCAAGGATACTTTTACACCTACTCGGACAATAAGGTCACGCAGATGCAGGCAGCCGTCAGCAGAAGATGCCCTCGGCTAGAGTGCAGCAGCGGCAGCAAATAAAAATCATTATCCGGCGTTCACATGCTCCACCACCACCCAGCAATCCGCCAACCCGTGCCGTGATCCTTCCGAGGCCGATCCCCACCTCCAATGGCAGGCGCCATCCGCTTCACATGATCTCACTGTCACACGCTTCGAGCCGCTTAGCTGTGAGCCTGTGACCGTGAGCCCCTGCTTGGCTGCTTGCTAGACGCCGAGAACCCGAAGCCTGCCCGTTCTCTGATCCCTTGCACAGTCGCGGTGCACGTGCCTCTCGATCTGCCATCCTCTCGCTCGCCTTCTCCTCTTCTTGGCCTTGTGTCGACTGCTGCTGAGCGCAGACCACGGTCTCGCTTACTCGGATGGCGACAATGGCAGGGCGTCTTGTTGCCCGGACGTCCACGTCCAAGCGCCAGCAGCTCAGCTTTGCTGTTCTCCTCCTCGTCCTCTTCCAGAGCTCGTGCTGGTGCTGCTACGCGGCGACGGTGGGTTACAGTTACAGCGAGCAGGAGGGCGACCGGGTGGCGTTCCTCCCCGGGCAGCCGAGGAGCCCTCCGGTGTCGCAGTTCGCCGGGTACGTCACCGTGAATGAACACAACGGGAGGGCGCTCTTCTACTGGTTCTTCGAGGCTCAGACGTTGCCGGCGCACAAGCCTCTCCTGCTCTGGCTCAATGGAGGTTCTTGCTTGCCTTCAGCTAGTTTTTTATTTTCTTTCTTTACTTTTTCGTTTCGATGTTAAATTTTCCACGAGACAGGGATTAAGAGCATGCACAATGAATGACAGGCCAATCGATGTATTCCTTGTGTCTAGTTCACTGTAAGTAGTTAGCTCATGCTCTGCAATGGTAGTAACCTACAATGTGCAGGGGTCATTGATCAGGAGTACTAGTGAAGCAGACTAGCAGAGTAGCAGTGCTCTGGATTATTTCATTGTGCTTGCAGTTCTCTGCAGTCTTCAAGAAAAGTTAATGTACTAATATTTCTGAATAACATGCAGGACCTGGTTGCTCATCAGTTGGGTACGGAGCTGCTTCTGAGTTGGGGCCTCTCAGAGTCACTAAACACGGGGCAGGGCTTGAGTTTAACAAATTTGCGTGGAACAGAGGTGCCTGCACCAACTTTTTCATTTTTAGATGGCTAAAGATCACTGCAATATAACCAAGCAAAACTCATACCTTTTTATTTCTCCTGGCAGAGGCCAACCTGCTCTTCCTGGAGTCTCCTGTTGGGGTTGGCTTCTCCTACACCAACACATCCTCTGACCTCACCAAACTGGATGATGCTTTCGTAGGTAGTTTCAGTATTCTTTAGGGAGTTTGTGTTTGCTTCATCATTGTTTTCAAAATGTTTAAGATGTGTGCACGGTGTCATTTTTTTTCTTTTGTAGCTGAAGATGCATACAGCTTCCTAGTAAATTGGTTCAAGAGGTTTCCGCAGTACAAGGGCCGCGAATTTTATATCTCCGGGGAGAGCTATGCAGGTAATTCATGGCATTCCTTTATCTAAAAAAAGGTAGTTCATGACATGGGCTTGCCAAATACCAATAGTTGATTTGTGATTGTCAACAAATATTCGGGATAGGGTTGGGGTGGCACCAATTGAGGAGAAATTGATTCAACATCGGTTGAGATGGTTTGGACATGTCCAACGGAGGCCTCCTGAGGCGCCGGTGCGTAGTGGAATTCTAAAGCGGGCCGATAATGTAAAGAGCGGTAGAGGTCGACCTAAACTAACTTGGGACGAGTCCGTTAAGAGAGATCTTAAGAAGTGGAATATCTCCAAGGATTTAGCTATGGACAGGAGCGCTTGGAGATTGGCCAACGTGAACCGTGACCTCTTTTTGTCTCGTGCCCTTTATGTCCCTTTATGTGTCTCCCGGTTTCTCGTCTCTTTTGGGTTTCATCTCTAGCCTACCCCAACTTGCTTAGGACAAAAGTCTATGTTGTTGTTGTTGTGATTGTCAACAAAGAACAATGTGGTGTATTATTCACGTAAGAAAACATAGTTGTCCCCGGAACCATGGTCTCTAGTGTTAAGTTAAAACGTGGCAACCCTTGAAATTCTATATTCCAGCATTACTACTGATTAAAATCTGGAAACTGCTCTGACGCTGAAAGTTCAGGCTATACATGTCGTTTACAAATCCACGTTTTGATCACTACTGATAAGGTCAGTGCCGTCTCAACAATTTTTAGGGCCCTTGTGCAAGCAAGACACTAAGGGCCCGGCAATCTAACGTTTCAATATGACGATGAAAATATATAGTACTATTAATAAGACATAACTTGCAATATATATTTAGTTCATAAGATAAGAAAATGTTATTACATCGAAGAAGCTAAAAGAACGGTAAAATAACTATTATTGTTGCCTCAAATATACCAGTGCTTTTTAAAAAACCGCAACATCTAACATATCTAAAGAATATATTTGAATTAGAATTTAGAAAATGAGATCCCTACAACTGATAACCAAATCGGAATTGTAAATTTGCAACTGCAATCACTTATCGCTGACCGAGTCAGGAACTCGCGGAGACGCGGACTGCCGAATTGGTGAACTGAACGTCTGAACTGATCAGAGTCGCTGCAAGTCTGCAACAGCCAACAGACAAGACATGCACGCAGGATTCAGTTGAGGCAATAGGCATTGAGGCCTTCGGTGGAGACCGGTGGAGACAGGCAGGATCATGGATCATGGATCAACAGACAAGACTAATTGAAAGGAAGTGCTGTGCTGACCTGCAGGGCTGCAGCCGCCGACGAGGTCACCACGCCCGCCCGCCGCCGTCAAGGCGTCAAACTGTGAGTCCGTGTCTCTGTGAACGATTCCCACGCCGCGAGGCCACCAAGCACACCGACACGCTGATGCCGTCACCGTAGAGGAAAGGAATCGCGATCGCGTTCAGGGATACGAATCACCGAATCGGCAGGAAGGGTCGCGACTCGCCGCTCGGCGCTCACGTCCAGGCCTCCAGGGATACGATCGCGGAGCCTGCATACCTGTAGTACATGGGCCCCCGGCCTGCGCACTGCCTGCACCCCCCCCCCCCCCCCCCCCCCCCCCCCCCCCCCCCCCCCCCCCCCCCCCCCCCCCCCCCCCCCCCCCCCCCCCCCATCCGACGGGCCTGGATAAGGTCCAGGAAAAGAAGGCGTAAAATTAGGTTTTTGTTCAAGCATATGAATCTCTTCCAGTTCACAAAATGTTAATGGTGGGTAAAAGTACACTGTGTACATTTAGCATTCTACTTTCGTGTGACATCTCATTTTCCAAAAGTAAAAACTTCATTACCGCAGGTTTCAGATTCCATGCCTTCTTTCAATAAAGACACAGGAATTTAAGGTTTCTTCATACCACGTCATTAGCACTTTATAGGTTGTATGGCATTACGGGAATGTCCACTGGCCATGGTATCTTTGATAGCGCACAAATTCGTGGAGCAAAACAATTCCTTTTCCTCTGCGCATCACTCAAAAAGAATTTTGAATGAATGCAGGTCACTATGTGCCACAACTTGCTGAACTTGTCTATGACAGGAGCAAAGGCAAGACCAACACATACATCAACCTTAAAGGTTTCATGGTGAGAATCTAAAAAAAAGCATCATTTGACTACCGAATCTAGTCTTCTCCTATTTGACAATTAGCTGATAGTGACAAGTAGCTAAGAAGTGAATAGGAATTTTTTTTTATGCTTTATGTGAGAAACATTAACTATTTCTTGAAAATGTACTTGTATCTGTAAAAATTACCAAAAAAAAAGGGGCACTGCCACTTCTCTGTAAGACTGTAACTGTAATTGTGCTCCACTTTCATGAAACAGTTCATAGAAATGTAAGTTCTAGTAGGAAAGACGTTCTGTGATGCTTACAAAATAATTTCAGAACGTTACCTGTTGTAACATTTGGATTGTCCCAATGTAGGTCGGTAATCCACTAACTGACGATTACTACGACTCGAAGGGGCTGGCTGAATATGCTTGGAGCCACTCAGTAGTGTCAGATGAAGTTTATGAGCGCATCAAGAAGGTCTGTGATTTCAGGATCTCAAACTGGACCGATGATTGTGATAATGCCATGAACACTGTGTTCAGCCAGTACCAAGGGATTGACATTTACAACATCTATGCACCCAGATGCAATCTTCCTCCATCATCAGCTGCACTTGCTGTTGATCAAGCATTCGTAGCTAACGATCAGGTGAGCGACAGTTAGCTCAAAGTGTATGCTCTTTTCTGAACTCCTAACGCTTTTTCTTACATGGTAGGAACATTTCAGGAGAAGGATTAGGATGTTCTCGGGATATGACCCGTGCTATTCTTCGTATGCTGAAATGTACTTCAATAATGCAGATGTGCAGAGAGCATTCCATGCAAATGTCAGTGGAACTCGAAAATGGCAAGTTTGCAGGTGAATCAGCCTCAAATTGTTGTGAGAAATGTCTTTACATAGTGCTTGTATTTCATTGAAAACTGAACGAAGTAGTAATTAGAAAAAGGTTGACATGGTTTAACTTTATAGTTTATTAGGAAAAATTAGTCAGAGTTAGACATGAATGTGAATTTGACTTATTTTTATTTTCGTGTACAATGCAGTGATTCAATTTTAAGGTCATATAACTTTTCTGTACTTTCCATCTTACCAATCTACTCTAAGCTTATCAAAGCAGGATTGAGAGTCTGGCTCTACAGGTATGGTTCCTCCTAATCATTTCTCGTCCTCCTATTGATACAGAAAGAATATACCTTGCTCTTACTTATCCATGTACAGATATTTTACTCTGGAAAAACACTTGCTGAACCTTTCTGAAACATAATACTGTACTTCTGATCTTTGGTAGCTTAAACCTTCAGAGTAGATTTTATCAGTGTTGGCGACTCAATGATAATTGAGTCCATCCTCCATGCAGTGGAGATGCAGATGGTAGGGTCCCCGTGATCGGATCGCGTTATTGTGTGGAAGCCCTGGGCCTGCCTGTCAAGACGCAGTGGCAACCTTGGTACCTGAACAAACAGGTCAGGAGTTCTGACTATTTTCCAGTGTTACCGTACTGTTGTCAGTTTTGTATTGTCGTACGATTAATGCGGAGGACATGTGCAATATTGTAGGTTGCGGGAAGATTTGTGGAATACCATGGCATGACAATGGTGACAATCAGAGGAGCTGGTCACTTGGTGCCTCTCAACAAACCTTCAGAAGGTCTCGCACTTATCGACACATTCCTTCAGGGCAAACAGCTTCCCACACACAGATGACAAGAGTGTTTAGGGTTGTGATGAGGGTTATTTCAAAAACAAAATCTCAAGGATTGGACAACTTATGTGCGCCACACACGGGCTAATTTAGTAAGGATTTTATTTCCAGTTGCTGTATTAATTGGGTTGGTTACAAATAGAGCCATACTCAACAGGATATTGGTTACATCAATTTCAATACCGGTTATTTCTTCTCTCTTACTTATTCAGCATATATCATTCTGTTAGCAGCCCTCAGTTATTTTTTGTCGGAAGTTGTGTGTCCGAAAGGAAAGATTTGATTAGCACAAGTGCCTCTGCTGGCTTATCTTGAGGAACTGTATGACCTGCTCCTCTGACAGTGGCCATGGTCAGCCCTTCATACTCAACATACCTTCCAGCAACCTGTAATGAGTTTATTTAGCGTCCTTTCAATACCAATGACCAATGCATGAACTCTGAAATGCAGTTTTCAGCTTACATAAAAAATATTAAATGAATAAATATAGAAACTTTGGGCTTGTAGTAGCCTGGCCAACCTGATTTTTTAGATACCATGGTTGCCACTGTGACTTGATAGGAAGGCCAATTGCGTCTACCCAGTAGCGGGATCCTATAAATGGAACCCTGCCATCCACATCTCCGCTGTAAAAGAGTATTATAATAAGAATAAGAATATAATTTGGTCGATATCCAAACACGCACAAAAACAGGTCCCATCCCAATTGCCTGTGTACCAATTAGGACTCCATCCATCCAAAATACAAGGATTTTTAGCGTTTAAATTTTATCCCAAATATAAAGACATTTGAGAACCCAACTCTACAAGCCAAGCTACAAGATAGTTTAAATATCCATATATTTGATATAAGTTACATACCTATTAATTAATTTTTAATGGAGACAAAATTAACATCAAAATTATAGCCCCATAAGTGTGTAGTTAAAATAATAGTGTCGGTTATATAGTCACAAAAAGTTGTTGTGTAGTTGAGATAATAAGAAGGCTATCTATGAGAACAGATAGTAATTGACAGTTTGGAATAGGCAATGATACCCTACTTGTCCACTGCCGGTGATGGCCGGTTTGGAACCGTAGCCACAGTACATTCCCTTGTTGACTAATTTATCCTATTTTTTTCAGAATTTCTTAAACTTTGGGCCAGATAGAGGGAAAAATGTATCCAGTCATGTTGTTCCAGTGCATAAAGCAAGCAGGTGAACTGCAGGAGCTATATTACCTGTAGACCCAAATTCTTAGTCCAGCCTTAACGAGCTTGGAGTAAATAGGAAGAACAGAAAAGACCTCCATGTCGTAGAAATCAAAAATTGGATCACTGAAACAAATTGTACGGTATATTCTATCTGATTAGTAGGGAATGCATCTCAAGTTAAGGAAAGTAACAATAATGCTTTTATATTATGTCACCTGCAAAGGCTCCACCTTCTGTCCTTGATCCGTCCACTGGTATTAGCATGAAGTGATTTCTGAACATCCATCCTGTTGAAGTAAGTCTCGATGTAGTTTGAGTAGCACGGATCGTATCCCGAGTACATCCTCAATCGTCTCTTGGATTTGTTCTAAAATTTGCATCCAGTTAGCATCAGTTCCTAACAAACATTTCCTCTAGTTGCAACGCAAACACTCACAACACACGCACACTCACCCCTATAAACACATACCTGCTAATGCATCATCAACATGAGTTAATGAACACCTCACTTACCTTGGCTTCCTTTTCTACCGCGCTGCTGTCAGAACTAGACGACGACGATGACAGTGCTGATCCATCTGTGTTGCACTTGGGTGCGTACACGTTGTAGATGTCAATCTCATTGTACGTGTGGTATAGAAGGTCCATTACATGACCACATTCTGTGGAAGTGGGTGAGAGCTTGAAGTCACAAACATTTTTTACTCGCTCGTAAAATTGATCTGAGATGACTGAATGGCTCCAAGCGAACTCGACTATTCCCGTGTAGTCATAGTAATCATCAGTCTCTGCATTGCCGACCTATCAAATGTTGTAGGTAAATTTTAGTTCTCAGCTCTTTCATACCTTATTACTCGTTGGAGCAAGGAAAAAAGCAGTAATCAATGTAAACAAAAAAAACAAAGAATCAATGCACTTGAACAAAACTTGCACCTACAATCTCTGCAATACAATATGATACATAGCACAATGATTTGAAATGAAAATAACTGACATAAATTTAATATTTTCACCTGAAGTAAAAGAGTGAGATGGAGGTGTGGTTTCTAATCACTTACAATAAATCCTTTCAAATGGATTTGCTGATTCGCTTCAAGGTGCTTGTTGTGCTCATACACCACTTCTGCAAGCTGTGGAACATAATGCCCTGTTGCATCAAAGTTGGTCAGTGTCTTAATCATAAAAATGCTGTCACATGTGTTTCACACATATATTGGTGGTTGTTGCTACCGCATAGACCCTCAATTTTCTTGTGCATGGCCAGTAGGATAACCACCATACTTGAAAACTAATACTTTTCCACATATATTTTGTTGTCTTATTACACACACTACTTTTCCTACCATGTCAGCCTAATATCATTATTTGTTTTTTACCTTTTCAGTAACAACAAATTAAAAGAAGCATTAATTGTCAACAAAATTAAAAGAAGCATGCATTCAGCTGAATATATTCCGGCAAGTCAATCGTATTTTTGAACAGAATAATTCCCGTCAACTTGGTTCCGCACCTAACAACGGTAGTGGGACTGGGGTCTGCATGTAGTTTAGGCTAACAACCTTTTTGACCAGGGAATAATGGACTGTGGAAAGATAGAATTTATTCGATCATGTTTTGCACGCTTACACTACTGATCACTATAGAAAGACGGTATCCTTTCATTGTGGCCTTGGCCTCATTCAATCTTACAATTTCTTTGCCGGGAGAAAGGGAGCTGTCTGCCTCCTTATATTACCTGCATAGCTCTCTCCTGATATGTAGAAATCATGGCTCTTGTACTGTGGAAACCTGTTGAACCAGTTCACTAAGAAGGTGTAGGTATCCTTGGCTGCATCATTTTAAAGTTTTAATCAACAAACAGAGGAGCACGAGTTTAATTAGCTTTCTTTTTGTTAAATAATACGAAGTGAAGATTAATACCGACGAAGCGATCATCGAGGTTGTCTAGGTCAGAAGAAGTATTTGTGTATGAGAAGCCAACGCCAACGGGGGATTCCAAGAACAGCAAATTGGCCTCTGAATGAAATTTCAACCAAGCAAACGAAAATGAGTAACAGGAAAAATTTTGAAACTACTCCGAACATCACGAACTCTGTGCTAATGTGGACAAAAGATAAACTGTGGGTAAAAACAAGTTCGGTGCACCCCTGTTTCTCTAGGGAGCTCAGGTCATCAGGTGTGAAAAAAATTGAGTTGCATGCTAATTTAGAAAAATAAGAACTGAAATTAATTGTGATTTAAAAGACAAGGTGGGGAAGTTATGTAAAACATGGTGAGGCATCAAGTATCAACAATAGGTGTTTTTATTCAGAAGGAGAAATTTTGCCACAAATTTTTTTTTTCAAAACGTGCCACAATTTTTTATTTAGGAGAAAACAAATATATTTTTACAGTTTTGAAAACACAAGTTTTATTAAAAGGAGAATACAAAAATATTTTTGCCTAGTTTCTTTTGGTAAAAGCAAGCCTAAAAACCCTCGAGGGGTGTGCGTGTGCTACACTTCGCATAAAACTACCACGTACATCGATAGATCCAATTAATAACTCAACACCACTGCTCGTTCAAGGATGCTATGGCCCCGTTCGGCTGTGCTGATAAGCCGGCTGAAAAACACTGTTAGCTGATTTATTGTGAGAGAAAAACACTGTTCCAACTGAAAAAACAAGTTGAAAAGTACGGATTATAAGCCGAATGAACAGGGCCTATGTTGAGCCAATTTGGTCAGAGTGACGACCCAACTAATTAACAGTTCAACATACATAGGAGCATGTGGTGGCACACCCGGAGGTTTCAATTTTATTAGTAGCAGCCTTATGACCCTATAATGTGACCAAAAGATGAACACGACACCATTCAAAGTAGCAGAGAGCAAGAAGAGAAGTAAACCTTTATTCCATGCAAATTTGTTGAACTCCACGCCGTTGCTATTGACCAAGAGAGGCCCTAGCTCAGAAGCTGCTCCATAGCCCACAGATGAGCAACCCGGACCTAAAAATGGATTGAAAAAGGTTATGTTAGAGGATCACAGTGCAAGAAAAGATTGAATTGTACGGAAAATGTTAGAGAAAAAGAAGACAAAGACTTAAGAATACCAATCAACTTTTGCCGTGGAAAAAAATGGCCATAACTAAGCAAGGCTATATATCTTATAAGTAGACACTAAGGTCTGAGGACGTAATTTCGTTGAACAATAAAGGCAAAGCACAAGAAAGATCCAACAGAGAGATAAAGATTAATTAATTCTAATTAACAACCTCCATTGAGCCAGAGCAGGAGAGGTTTTTGAGCCGGTGACGTCTGAGCCTCAAAGAACCAGTAGAAGAGCGCTCTCCCGTTGTGCTCGTTCACGGTGACGTACCCGGCAAACTGTGACACCGCAGGGCTCCTCGGCTGTCCCGGGAGGAAACCCACCCGGTCGCCTTCCTGCCGGTCTTGGGCTACCATCGCTGACACTGACAGCAAGGAGAGAGCAACTAATAAGATGGTGAAGGGTAGATGCCTCACTGTTGTAGGAGAGGCCATTATTGGGTTGCGATCTATTGTTGTATGCTCGCTTCAGTGCTTCACGTTCACAATGCTGTAGGAGAGTGCAAAGCCGTCGCTAGATGGCTTGAGCTATTTATAGCAGAGGTGCCACTACATGATGTTTGTCATTTAGCAGGGACTAGGGTGCTTTTCAAGTATGCATGTGAGCAGAATCGATGGTGACCTCTCAAAAGGTGTTGACTGGTCAAATTATCCGGTTTATTATCCAAAGAAAAAAAAGTAAGCTGTTTTACCTTTTTTCTAACTTTAATTAAGTCCAATTTCTCTATCATTTACTAACATCTAGCTTGTGATAAAAGATTATGATCAAAACTTTTAATAAACGACAAAACTATTATGATAAAACTTTTAGCAAACGACAAAATTGTCACATAAAGCTACTTCCATTATTTAGAAATTAGAATCATAGCTAAATCAATAAACATCGAGTTATTAACCATGCTAGATGTCTTCACTTGATCCCTTCTCACTGTTAGTTTCCTAGCATACTGATTCTTTATCGCTTCAGGAGTGAAAGTTGTGGTACCGTGTAAACGAATTTGGGTTGAACAAATAAAAGTGCAGATTTTCAGAGGAAAGATCACGTCTATTTGTACATAATTGTGAGAGCACCTACTGTTTCCCACTGGACACAAAGTTTGAGGCGCTTGAGAAAATCACCAAATAATCACCATGGTACACAAACGCCAAAACGGAGTAATTAAAGAAGATGAGCAGCCCGAAGCCATAATTCCTTGCTGACTAATGAACTGTTTCGGTGGACAAACACTTTTCACCACCAGCAATGCAACAACGAAATATGATCCGACAGTGAAAAGTTTTGTCGCCACTAGTTCAATACCAAGTTGCACGTAGGTTGTTGCCGCTGGCGGTGTAAACCTCTTTCACCGCCAGCTTTGCGTATGGTTCAACAGCAAAAATTCCCTAATAATCACTACCAAATCGTGTGCTGAGTCGGCGGTGAAAACACTTTTTTACCTGTTGTTCAATTGTCCACTATGCCCTCGGCCCTGGAACCGGTGGTGAAACAGTTTCACCACTGGTTTAGAAATAAACGGCGGTGATAAGGGTGCGATCATGACCATATTTAGTGATTGACCAAATCACTTAATGATAATAGATTAATGGGAAAGGATGGAACATACAAAACAAATGATAATATGATTGATAGGGTGCATTTGGTTGTACCCACACCTCTAACAGGGTTGGCAGTTTCATCACCAATTTCAATAGTTTTCTTTTGCGTGGACGGAATGGTGTATATGATGCAAATTAATTCCCTGATGCCCCAATGACATCTCTAGATGCACGTATTCAATTTGCATTAAATGCACCTATGCTAGGATGAGCAAGGTTGACAAGATTGCCTAGAATTGTTAATGTATCATTTTTTCTTAAAAAATTGTTCCCTTCATCAGGCCTTTTTGAAACAGACATTAATTATGCATTTCTGGCCAAAAAAAAATTGGGCTAGCTCCACAAGTTCTTTTGGTGTGAAGAGCTCATTAGCTTCTTGAAGACATGCTGGATTATGCCACTCTCCGCTGTTGTTTAATTGCACAAACAACAACAATATGTTTTTTTTCTCTTCACTCTGTGCCAACAACTAAAAAATGGTTGTAAGCGCACTCTGCCTCTTTACAAGGTTGCAAAACTGTAGCTATTTGCCCACTTCAAAATTAGAGCTCTTTTCTCAACTAAGCAACACATGGGTCAAAACACAAGCCACACAATGTCGTATTTCTCTCCCTTAATGCAACAAACTCTAATAAAAAATTGCAATTGAGGAAGCACTATGGCATCCAACCACCACCCTTCATGCTATTTGTGTTTATTCATATCCACCTGCTCCCATCAACCACATTCACACCACCACAAATTCAACTATCTCTTTCTTCGCAGAGATCAAGAACAAATATCAAATCTACAAAGGTGTCCTCTCACAGCAGGATAACATCGCACACACAGATGCTCCTCTCCTTCTCTCTTCCACCTCGAGTAGTATAGGTTCACCACAGTCTCTTGCAGCCCTTCTCCCTAGGCACAGGAGCAAGAAATAGCACAAGAAGACACACCTCAATCCTCAGAGCTTCCTTCTCCACATAGATTTATGTGAGCTCACTAACAGATCATGTCAACTACTACACGTGCTGATTCTGGTGCTGCCTAACACCTCCGCAACCGAATTGATAGATCCACAAATCCTGCCCTTCAAATCAAGCCCCATGTTCCTATAGGGTACATTGCATCTCTCACCTCCACTACTGCTTCGGGCGCCTTTGCTTCTCTCTCAGCATGCACACACCATGGACCTATGCCAAAGAAATTGAATTTTGTCTGCCATCGTCAAACACTGCTGCTCCAAGACTCAATCACATGTCATCTCCAATCACACCAGCTCTGATACCACGAAGAATTAGGAAGTTCTAAAATTTCCTTGGTCTTATTACGTGCATGTACATTAGATTGGGCTAGGTCCATTACATAAACATGGACCAACATGTAGCATAGAATTTATATCTAATAAGGCACCATAAATGACTTCCGATCACTTTTCATCTTAGTGTGCTTTATGTAGCCTTATTTTGGCCCATAATTCATGATATGACATAAACATATATTTTTAGTATTTTTAAGAATTTTTCTTTAAGCATGTTGAGACATATTCTTATAGTTGTGTGTGGCATAGTCAGTCGTAGTAATATCTTTCGAAAAACTAGACAAAACATGGTAAAAAACTCCTAAATCTATGATGAGGATATCACTCCTTCAGATGCACTATTTGTTCCTCCAATCGCTATGCTCCAATGATTAGAGCTCAAATGTGACATTAAATCTAGAGGTGAGCTTGTTTTAAGTGACCCTTTTCATGATTACGCGAATAGATTGCTACCGAATTATGTTATCATTCTTATGAACAATGGAGAGGGGCATGAAGATCTTGGAGAAAGTAATGGAGGTGAAGGAGACCAGCAAGGGTGTTCAAGTCAAGAAAGAGGTCCAGGCCAAGTTGACTTTGAGTCTAGCTTGGACTCCAGGAGCATCCTGCACTAAACTGGACGCCCATGATGCATACAAACTCCAATTTCGACATTCTATCCATGCGCAAAAAAGATAAGAACATAACCTAACCAGTGGCATTGGTTTCACATCAAAATACCACCAGAGTATAGGAATCGTCGAAACAAGTTAGTATCCAGAATGTACTAGGGTGCTGTGACACTGTCTTTGGTCTACTGGGCCGCGTATCGTCTTAAAGTCTATTAGGGGCGTGTCTAGGGGTATTCATGCCACAAGGACATTATATTGAGTCATCATTGCTCATGTTAGGGTTGGATTTTTCTTAGATTATTCTATCATTGAAAAGTCGCTATTTACTGGTTTGTGAGATCCTAACTTCGAGTGCTTAATTATACATCTGCAAACACCTAGATCAACTCATGGTGGGTTTCTTGGGATTGTTTTTAAGGGTATCATCCCATCATGAGTGATTCTCCAAACACCTAGGTCAACCGCCTTTTAGACAGCATGCCATTCGAGCACTCCAATAGAGGAAATTAGTTCGGTCAAATTAAGGAGGCCTAGAGGTATCCATCCTTCGGTCTCTAAATAACATCAGCTCAACGACGGTTAGGCCATAGATCCAAATTGAGCCAACTGGCTCTAATACCACTTGTAGGACTATGACGCCTAAGAAGGGGATGAATTAGGCTTTCTAAAATTCTATTATAAACTCTTTCCTCTAATTTCCACTTATCAAAACCTATGCAATAAAGGAATATATCTAGATATGTAACTAAGGTTTTGCTAAGTGCGTTGCTATCTCTAATGCAAAAGAGTTATGCAACCTAGGTACCAATCCTATCAATTATCCTAGCAAGCTAAACTGTAATAGTAAAGTACACAATAAAATGTGAAAACTTAATTGAGATAGAGATGCAAACTCCCATCGACGACTTTAGTATATGCCCCTAGTCCTGGTTGCAGCCCCTCGCAAGGGCCAAGCTCCCGGTCAGGTAACTCCGTGGATAGCCCATGGGTCTTCCCTACATGCAAATGGGTCTCCGAGATGGCCACTCCCGGACTGCTCACTACTATCTTCACTATCAAGCTTCTAGCCGAAACACCATGGCCTCGTTCCCTCCAGTACGTACACCAGTGGTGGCCACACCATAAATACAGTTGGTGTAGTCTCACAATACTACAAGTCCCTCCAATTACAACAATGATGCGCACAAGCACTGAGTGGTGAGAGGTGTGCAAACCTCACAAAACACTAGGTCTAAACCTAGAGCAAGCGCATAAATGGTGGTCTAATTAACCTAAGCACTTCTCAAAACATCTACGCTAATTACCGAGTGATTCCTTAAGCACTATTGGTGGCAGGAGCACTAGAGTGGAGCCCTAACTCCCTTGATATGTTGCTCAACTTGTAGACACCTCGAATGGCCAGTGGGGGGGTATACAGCCCCAACATCCAAAATAAGCCATTGCCAAAGCATGTAGCTTTCTGTGCACGCACTAGAGAGGTCTGGTGGTGGCATTGGAGAGTTTCTGTGCTGCCTAACAAACTAACCATTAGATTTTGGTCATCGCTAACCATTGGAGGATGATCTCTCCGGTGCTTCTTCTGGTGAGAGGTCACCAGACAATTCTGGTGCGTTGATTTTGCCTCCATGCCACGCTGCAAACTCTCTGGACCAGAGGTCTGGTGGGAAGTCCGATGATCATCATCGAGGAGTTCCAGTGAATTCTACCAGCCTTGGTCACTGCTCATGATGACACCTTAATAAGCTCTAGTGCCTCGCAGTCCTGTGCATTGGAGATATCCGGTGCAACTATTGCAGCTGTCTCCAAAACCTTGCATGCTAACTCTTCGGTGCCACTCCTTGGTTGACACTGGACATATCAAGTGCATGTAGTGAGCGTGCATTCGGTTCTGTTTCTTCGTGTCTTCACATCCAGGCTTCTTCTATCTTGTGGCTTGGACTTCTAGCATCACTTGTAGGTGTTCTATAGTAGCTCAATTGTCTTGCTTTAGGTGTTGATCACGCTGATCTCCATGTTGCTAAGTTCAAGTCCACTCTGCACCCATTTAAAATTTTCCTTATATACTAGCAAACATAGCTAGTTCAAATGGTCATGTTGTTCATCAAACACCAAAATCAACTTCTGGTCCATGCCAAGTGCCATTTTCCTTACAAGCCTATATATATAAAATGATATGTGTGATCTCAAAGTGTTGGATATCAGCTTCGCTCCATTGGGGCCAACCCTCTCCTCCTTGAGCACCGTCACCAAGGCCTCCGGCCTAATTCTCAAGCATCCCTCGCCACATCCACACGCATCAGCACCAAAACCTGCATCCCGATCACCATAAAACTAAAGATGACCAACTTCTATGCACAATTCTTCTGCTCCATGTGCATGAAGTTCGCGGTTCGACAGTACATCGGCTTATCCCACCGCGACCATCTAGCTACATACAAACGCGTGTGTGTGTGGCTAGATATACGGTAGTGCTGCTGACGACATCCTTGGAACTATATTATGATGCCCGCATGGCCATCAAGAACCTTTTCCAGGACAACAAGGAACCTTGCGCCATCTTCTAGCACCACGTGTTCCACTCGGTCTTGTGCAAAGAGTTTTCTCTGTCAACGTACTGCCAGTGTATTAGAGATATGTAAATGTATTGTGCACATATCTTGTAACACAAGTTGTTTGGGCCTATGTATGGAAGTCAATCAAACCCAAGGGTTCTAATGTCTCCTCATAAAGGATCCATATTCCACGGTCCTGATTAAAAGTTATACAAGCATAAAACAAACCTAATGTTTTTATCTTATACTCCATCCGTTCCAAATTATAAGTCGCTTTGACTTTTTTGGTACATAGAATTTGCTATGTATATAGACATAATATCTAGATACATAGCAAAATGGATGTACCAAAGAAGTCAAAGCGACTTATAATTTGGAACGGAGGAAGTATAAGGCATGAAGGTCTGAGAGGTTGTTAATCGACATCAGCAGGATATTCACTTACAACTAACACACTGGACTCTCAAAGTTTTAGCAGCTTCGAGATCTCTTAAAGCTACAACCATGTACCAACAATGTGGCCTTTCTGACTCAGCAATTTCAATTCAGCCCTTAAATATGCCAATGATCCTATACTGCATGACCTGTTGTGTCGGTCGCAACATAAATTATTCTGCAGCCATCAGTTGTTTTCCGTTGGCAGTTGTCTGTCTGAAAGGAAGGAACTGATTAAGACAAGCGCCTCTGCTGGCTTGTCTTGAGGCACATCGTGGCCTCCTCCTCTGACAGTCATCAGTGTCAATCCTTCATACTCAACAAACCTTCCAGCAACCTGCATTGTGTTCAACATCAAACAAACATTGCACATAAGCTGAATTTCCAGTTTTCATTTTGTAAACACTTTATAGTGGATTAAGGAAATTGTATGGCATGCTGTATGGTAGCGAACCTGACTGTTCAGGTACCATGGTTGCCACTGTGACTTGACAGGAAGGCCAAGTGCTTCTACCCAGTACCGTGACCCAATAATTGGAACTCTGCCATCCATATCTCCACTGTAACAGAAGAAAGAAAAAATATACTGTAAGTGCCAAATATCAAGTAACCATAATTAGTTGAAAGAAATCGATCAGTATCAGAAATCAGGCGAAACATAAGAACAGGTCCCGAAACATTTCTTGCAGTTAAGGAATTCAGTAAGTCAACTGAAAGTATTTAAGGGCAGACCGAGTTATTGCAAGAAACTAAATTTGCTTAAAACATAATGGAACATTGTAAATATAGAAGCAATGGAAATCATATAGGTCTACTCCTCTTTCCAATTTCTAGTGTAGTTGATCCGTTGCTTTGATTCAGAAGTAAACAAGTAAACTGCAGGAGCCAAACCTGTAGACCCAAACTCTTAATCCCGTCTTGACAAGCTTTGAGTAAATAGGACGAACAGTAAATATGGTGTCATAATAGCTGTCAAAAACTGAGTCGCTGCAACAATGTTATGAAAATAAGTTATGTCCGGTATCCAATTACTACTAGGGATGGAAAACAAGGAAGCTCATGCACATATATACCACCTGCAAATACTCCATCTTCTATCCTTGATCCATCCACTGACATTCGCGTGAAGTGATTTCTGTACATCAATCCTGTTCAAGTAATCTTCAATGTGGGTTGAGTAACATGGATCATATCCTGAGAACATCCTCAATCTTTTGAACTTCTGATGGAAAAGAAATATCCAGTTATCTTCATTTTCATTCTATTGTAATATTTCTACAGTACCAGCAGAAGTTACTGAATGTGCAATTACCTTGGCAGTCTTTTCTACTGTATTTTTAGAACTAGATTGAAGTGCTGACTCATCAGTATTGCACTTGGGTGCGTATATGTTGTAGATATCAATTTTATCATATTGTGTGTATACAAGGCTCATTGCATGGGCGCATTCCCCAGTAAGGAAGATGGTCCTGAAGGTGCAAACGCTTTTTACGTGCTTGTAAAGTTGATCTGATATCACCGAGTGGCTCCACGCAAACTCAAGTAGCCCCTTGTAGTCATAGTAAGCATCAGTCACTGCATTGCCAACCTATCAAAGGTAGTTCCATATGAACTCCTCGAGTTACAAATTAATTCTGGATTCTGAAATACAAAAACGAAAAATAAGATGGTTTTTGGTACTTACAATAAATCCTTTCAGATTGATACGCTGATTTGCTTCAAGATGCTTGTTGCGCTCATACACCATCTCAGCAAGCTGCGGAACGTAATGACCTGTCGAATTAGACTTCATCAGAGTCCGAATAAATTAAAGATTGTGTCACATGTGTTTTAAACATTGACTGGTTGTCTCTTGCCGCATATATAGATCCTCATGTGTTTGTTGTGTCAGACTCAGGCCAGTAGGATAACCACCATACTTAATTTTGATACCTTTCCAGTTCAGATTTGTTGGATCAGCCATTTTTGTACTCAATATCAGTGTTCCTTTTTGTTTTAGAAAGGAGCCCAGCTTAGCTCAGCTGGTTGGGTTGGGACTTGAATTTGGGTGCCGATTTTTTTTTTTTCTGAAAATCATCTACTTTCTCTTAGGTAGGCTCATTTTCGTTTATGTATTTTATTTCTTTTGCAATAACAACCAAAAGCAGCTGTTCCAATCTACAAAGCCTTGTCGCATTTTTTTTAACAGAACAATTCCCGCCGAGTTGGTTCAGGACCTAACGAATTATTCCTGTGACGTCATGGACCAAAGACTGTACAGAATAGGAACGCGTGTGACCTTTTTTTGACTAGAGAATAGTGTACAGTTTTTTTTTTTTTTTTTTTTTTTTTTTTTCTAGAACACGACTTCACGTGTATTTCATTAAGAAGAAGTAGAGTTAACAAGCAGTCGAAGGCGAGATGCCTCGAGCGAAAAACAACAAGGCCACCAGGGTGGCGTTACAAAGTTGTACTACATGAATGACGATTGCGCGACAAGGAGGCTAGAAAGCCTAAGCAACCGACGTGGCTGCCAGCAACAGGGAATCAACGACCTTGGTTTCCTGCAGGCAAACCACGGAGGCGCGCTCAAGGGCGATGATGTCCCGAACGGCTTTGCAATGTGCCCGGCTATTGAGCCCGCGGGTGTTCTAGACCAGGAATTTGCAGTAATTCATGGGGCACTAACTGAGCGACAGGGACGAAAGTCCATCAGATGTCAAGTGCAAGGGGCGCCACGCGCCGGGCACCCGCCGGGAAAAGCTCGCGCAACGCCGCACGCTTGGACGAGGATAGTGGCTCCTTGAAAGTCCGGTGAAACTTCTCGGCAAAGGATGCATCAGGGCTGTGCGGTGGTGACGCCCTTGCCACCGGTCTCCATTTGCGCAACATTACCTTCTTGGCTTGCTCTTCTGGCCTCGGATCCCGGAGGTGCGTCATGGAGGCGATCCGCGTGCTACGCCGGGGAACGATCGGGCTGACACGACGAGAGGTGCGATGGATGGGGGTGGAGTCAATGAGCGGCTCCTGCAGCGGTAGGCGCAGCGCGTGGATGAACTCCGGCAGTGTGGCCGGCAGCGAGGCCGGCGCGCCCGGGGACGGGGGGCCGGCGTCGGACCCCAGCGACGCAGGCATCTCCTCATCCCCCACTGCGGCAGAGGCAATGTGGACCAGGTCAACAGAGGCAGCCCCAACCGGCGCCTGTGGCGCATCAGCGAGGTTGACCAGGACATGCGCCATCGGTACCAAAGCAGCGGTGCCCTCCACCAGGAGCAACCTGGGAGAAGTGTCAGGGGGCACTGAGCCGCACACGTCGTGCACAGGCGACCCCTTTCCCTGCATAGGCACCCCACCGTGCCCGATTGTTGAATCTAGGGCCACAGCCGGCGAGCCCTGCGACGCACAGTCGGTCCCCCCGTAGGAGCAGACAAGCTCAAGCTCCATGACGTCCCAAGCGGCATGCCCACCCTGATCCGTAGCAAGAGCTGGGCTGGTGATCACCCGCCCAAGGTCGCGGATGGGCTTCAGGAATACCTTCTCGCCCCTTAATCCAGGGCTAGCATCGATGATGTTCTTCATGGTGCGTGGGCCGCTCCCCCAGGCCGAGTAGCGCGGGCCGAAGTCGGGGGACCGCAGGTCGATGCAACAGCACCGCGCCTGGGCCGGGGTCCGAGCAGCCAATTCCGCCTCCAACTTCATCGGATCCGCACGCTGCGGATAGGACCCCACCAAGTCCACAGGCGGGGGGTGGCGGAGTCAACTTGAGGGGCCAGCTCCTGGTCGCCACACGGCACCCAACGATCAGAAAAAGGTGAGACACAGCTTTCGACGTTGACAGGCGAACAGCCAGACGCAGAGGCGCGCTCCGACGGGACATCCGAGATCCCGCGGCACGAGACCTCCCGCGCAGCGCCACGTGCACAGCTCCCGGGCCCAGTACCCATGAGGTAGCTCCCTAGCACCGGACAGGGAATCGAGCCAACGACCAGCGACTTCAGCGACGTGCGTGCAGGCCCACCGCCAGGCACCTCGGACGGGCCACCCGCGCCGGGCAAGATGACACGGCCGAACCCTGGCGGCGAACCAGCGCCACGGCAGCGGTCCATGCCCGGATGAAACCGGTTGCAGTTGTTGTCGCCCGAGCCGTCGTTGTTGTAGACGCTGGCCTGCGAAGCGGCCAAGGTGCCGTCACTCTCCGAGCCTCGCCTTGCCTGGAAGAAGCGGTCCCTGGCCGGGATGTCGCCGCCCACGCCGCTCGCCGGTGAGCGTGGCCGCTTGCAGTCGCAGGCCATGTGCCTAGTGCCGTGACAGTTCATGCAGCGTAGGGGTCGACGGAAAGTCGCGATGCGGTGGGTGAACGACAGGCAATTGAGGCACCAGCCCCTCAGGGCCTCGGGGATCCTCTTCCGCCGTCGTTGGCGGCCGCCGCCCCCGGCCGCCCTTGCACCAGTTGCTTGTTCAGGGCCATCCCCTTGCCGGTTGAGAACCTCCCTCCAACCGTCGGCGTTAGGCGGAGAGATCCGGCGGCGTCCACGGTGGGGGACGCGAGGCCCGAGCCGGAGGTGCACCAGCACGCGTCCGTCGGGGGAGATCCGGCGCCCAAGCCTTTGGTGAACGGGCCGGCGCCCCTCCCCAGCAGCACGACTGCCCGGGTTGGGGTGAGGTGGCACACGGCCGCCAGCTCCCCCGAGATCATCGGAGCGGCGTGGCACAGAGGAGGAGTGTGCCGCGGCGTGCTCGAACTCATGGCCAGGCACCTGGGTGTGCTCAAGGTAGCTCCTTGAGTGGCGAGGCCTTCTCCGTCGCTTCCCCCGACGCCTGGGAGGGCGGCGCTGGATCTCGATCCGATCTGGATCTACGACTTCCACCGGCTGCCCCTCAACGGCACAGGAGTGCGGCTGGGCTCTAGGCCCTGCCCCCAAGTCTGCCTGTGCCGGAGAGCTTCGGTGGACGGCCGCGCGGTCGGATCCAAGGTGGCGCGGGGCGGAATCGGCGTCGATGTCGTCGTCGCTGAAGTCAGACTCGGTGGACCACCTCATGGCCTTGGAGCGGCCCGAAGTCCCCGATGGGAAGTAGGGGATGGCGTCGGGGGAGAGGGAGGATGGCCCCTTACCGTTGGGGAGGTCGGAGGGTGGGGAGGTGGCCGGCGGCTCCGGGGTGGCGGCCGGCGGGCTGGGTGGGGTTGGGGGTCGCGGAGTCGCCATTTCCCATCGCTCTCGCCCCCTGAAGACTTGGAACGAATTATTCATGTTCTTCGTTCAAAAAAAATCCTGTTCTGCGTGCTAACTTTACTAATCCTTAAAGAAAGGCGAAAGGCAATGCCCTTTCATTGTGGGCTTATTCAACCTTGCAATTTGTTTGTTGGGAGAAAGGGAGCTGTCTGCCCACTGAATTACCTGCATAGCTCTCTCCTGAGATGTAGAAGTCATGGCTCTTGTACTGAGGAAACCTTCTGAACCAATTCACTAAGAAGGTGTAGGAGTCCTCGGCTGGATTGTTCATAAAATTTTCGATTAGGAACCAATTCAATCTTGACTTTCAGTCCAGTAAAAGAATCAAGAGAGGAAGTTCAGTACCAACAAAGCCATCGTCTATGTTGTCTTGGTCAGAGGTGGTATTTGAGTATGAGAAGCCAACTCCAACAGGAGACTCCAAGAACAGCAAGTTTGCCTCTGATCAAATTTAGACCATGGAAAACAAAATTGAGTTAAAGGAAATTTTTGAAACTATACTGAGCATCACCTTATTTTTACATCAAACATAAATCAAAGGACAAAAGTGAACAACAACATGTTCCATGTACGCTAGATTTCTTGAGGGGCTTCAGGCATAAAAAAACTGATGAGTTATGATCTACTGATACATGGTAACATGGACAAATTCTTTCTTTCTTTTTTTTTCCTGAAAACAGAACAGTTTTGGCCTCTACAACCGCACACAGCCAAGTTTTACAAAGTTATTTAGATAAACAGCTGATCAAATAAATAGAGAAACATGAACCTTATGAAAATCATAAAGTCAGATACATCGAAAGAGGAAAGATATATAACCTAAAATCAGATACATGGTTCTCAAAAAGTAAAATCATCAAACTTTGTATGTTTTTTTAGGCAACAACGGAGGGTGGACAGCACCCCCTGAACTTGATTAAGACCCCGCGAGAGGCCTAACTTAAAAAATGAGCACCGAAAAAAAAACGTGGCAGTACACAGGCATGGCGTGCCAAACTGCGAGAGGGAGGGCTTACATCATCGAGACATCAACTAGACAAGTGGAGAGGGATCGGCACGCCACGTGTCGCGGCGAGCCCAGAACCTGGCAGCGTTACCAATGTGACTAGTAGAAATTCAGAGCAGGAAAGAGAGCAGCAGACCTCTGGTCCATGCAAATTTGTTGAACTCCAAGCCGGTCCCGTTGCCATTGACCAAGAGAGGCCCCAGTTCTGACGCTGCTCCATAGCCTACAGACGAGCAACCAGGGCCTGATAGAAGATGCAAATTCAGTTTACTGAGAGGTATGTAAAGATCAAATTAGAAAATAAATTATAGGCAAATTCATTTCAGTGTCAGTCTTCCTTAGATAATAGACAATGACTGTTCACGTCCGGTTGGTTATTTTGTAATAAGTTGGTCTAATTTCCTTTTTTAGAGGATGAAGCTGGATTTTTTCCCAGTATATAAAAAATGTATTGCCAGTTCCATGCAAGAATAAAGTAATAGTAATAATTAATCAATAAGAACAAGAATCGCTCAGTGTTAGGTAAGTGTTCAACGTCACTAGTTGAGCACTGCATGGTCGTGTGAATGTAGTATATAAGAAATGACCATGAATAGGAGTATTTTTATATGAACAAACAGAGCAAGCAGGTGGTCGAGTACCTCCATTGAGCCAGAGCAGGAGAGGCTTGTGCGCCGGCGACGTCTGAGCCTCAAAGAACCAGTAGAAGAGCGCTCTTCCGTTGTGCTCGTTCACGGTGACGTACCCGGCGAACTGCGACACCGGAGGGCCCCTCGGCTGCCCGGGGAGGAACGCCACCCGGTCGCCTTCTTGCTCGCCTCTAGAGGCGACTGCGAGCGCCGCCGGCAGCACTGACACTGTGAGAGCAACTAGGATGATGGTGAAGAGAGGACGCTGCAGGCGTAGGATCATTGGAGAGGAGGCGGCCATGGAGTTACGCTCTGGACGTCAGGGGGATTGGTGCAGAGCTCTGCGTGTGGACAGCGTGCACACTACTACAACCATCCACACACAAACAAGCACCGTGGGAAGGTTTGCGCCATTTATAGCAATGTGCCCTTCGGGTTGGTTTGTCATTAGGGTGCTTTTCATTTTCAAATAACAGCGTGCACACTGCTTTTCATTTTCAAATAATGCTTTTCATTGACTGTTTGACTGGTCAGCTGTTTGCTTTATATTACTTCAGTTGTGCTCCGTGACTGTGTGTTGTGAGACACACGTGTCGATTGCTTGTTATGTTGCACCCTCTCTTGAGCTTGGAGGATGATTATCAGCAGAAGTTCTTTTATAAAACACTGGAATGAAGCACCTATTTTTCGGTGCCGTTTTACTCGAGCTGTCTCGTCTGTTATTGAGACGGCTTCAAGTTTGTCTCAACCGCACACAAGCATGTTTAGATCTTGGCTCTGCGGTCTTACTAAAGAATTGAAATCATTAGCCTTGTTAGGAGCAACAGCTATACGTTGGCCGCTTTGATTATGTAGAACGACCTGGTTTTTGAAAAGGAACATACTTCTTTTCCTCTATAGGTTATCTAGTCGATTATATATTGCCTTTGTACATGGGCTGTCCTACAGAAGACAACTTCACAAGATTTTGTTGTAGCGACATCTCAACAATTGACATGGGTGGCCAAGGAGTTTTTTACCCCGGCACATGCGTGGTGGTCTAGCTTTCGGATTGAGTGTTATTAGTGTGTCTATTTTTAAAGATCTTTTATAAGACTGTGTGTCGTTGTTATACAGAGGCCGGAAGTGTTTCAAGGTCTTTGTATCATCTCGATATAAAGATCTTGAAATTAGTAAAGCTTTCCTTATCGAAAAAAACGCATGCTCACCCTATAAATGAACACATAATGCACCCTATCTGTATGAACGTCTTCAACAAACTAGACCATCAGCGCCCTTGTGAGGCGAACGGGATCGGTGGGGATAAACCCTCTCTTGCTTTCACTTTAATATTTATTATAGAAATAAAATCAGAATCAGGAAAGCCATAAACTAGAACAAAAATGGGATTTACCGGAAATAGATGGAGACATGTCAATAATGGCCGGGATACGGAAAGATAAAATAGGAATGTCAACACCATAGAACCAACAAACCTAACTTCACATACTGACATAACCAACCTGGTCTATGGCAACACTGCCAACACATAGATAATACTAATTCATATCATAAGGTTCTAAGATGACAACAGTATAAGAGGCAAGACCATAAATCCATAACACAGCAAGCCAACCATTAGTCTATCATGGATAGGTCTAAAACCGGTAAAAACGAGATATCCCAACAAAAACGGTCAAAAAATAGTTATGTTGTTTTCTCCTGTTTTTAGATTTGTCGAAAATAGTCAGAACGACTATCAATACGAATTTAAGTGGGTTAGATGTAGAAATTAGGACGGAACGGAACGGGATTTATCCCAACCATTTTCACCCTACCTACAACTGTGTGAGATCATGTGATGAACTTCTGATTGAGACTTGAGATAAATTCAATTGGCAATGCAAAGTGATTAAAATATGGCATAGGGTGATATGCATGTGTTTATTTTCTATGCTTGTGATAGCAAGATTGTTGGATACACTCAGTGATAGTGTAGTGGTTTTATACATTGCATGATACGTTCATGTGAGGTATTGTGCAGTTAACTTGAGAGTTAAGTCATCGACTTGTATGTGATAGTGTAGTGGTTTTATACATTGCATGATATGTTCATGTGAGGTATTGTGCAGTTAACTTGAGAGTTAAGTCATCGACTTGGGCTATGCGTGGTTTCGTGTTTGTTCATGTGCAAGTGTCACTTAAGGTGGAACGTGGTCAATGAGGACTAGAACTATCTTTATGGAGAAACTGATGTTTTAAAACTAAATTCAGGGAGACTACTATTAGTCAAGGAAAAAGATTGATCAGCAGAAAGAGCATTTGACAAATCAACATACATAACCTTGGAAACAACACTTGTGGGGGATCTTCAACAACATCAATTGGTACTCAGATGCGGTTCTTTGTACCCATTGTCTTCACCTTGTTCTAATCTGACTTGCCATTTTAATGGCCATTTTAGACTAAGTTTAGGAAGCTCTCGATCAAATCAACTTGAGTGATGTGGACATGGTTAGTGAGAATGATACTCCAATGGCAAGAAACGTTTAATTTGGTTGTGTCAGATGGCAAGCAACAAAAGCTCCATCAATGGTTTCATCGACAGCGACGTAGTGAAGGTAACTAATTATAACCTTTTTTATGATGATTTATCTTATGCCATTGGAAAAGTTGGCACTTACTCTAGATAAAAGAAACAAAAAGATTAAAAACAGGATGCTTTGATTGAATCTTAACACACTGAAATTGCTAAACTTAAAATTTTTGATTCCTAGTAATGATTCTTGCAAATTATGTGAATTTGTCTATGATTTCTCTATGAGATATGCATGCTTCTGTAACACTCCGGTTTACGCAAGCAATTGCATGGCAATCATATGCATGGTATTTCATATCATCCTAATCATACATGTTAATATTATAATTTGAGTGAAATAAAAGCTTAGAAAGTGGTATTTGAGATGTAATATATTAATGTGCTAATCACATTCCATCAAAATTTTGTGCAACTATAAATTTCCTATCACTTAGAATGATAAGGAAATTTTTGGAGCCACTAAATCACTCAAAGTTTTGTCAAAGATTTGTTTTAAAAATGTTATTTGAAAATATTCCAAATCCTTTCTAAATTAGCTTTTATTCTAAAAATCAAAATCTATCTGGATTTGGACTTTGGTCTTAAAAGTAAAGTTGTAGAGAATTAAATTCTAAGCAACTTTCATTTTTGGGCCATTTTCAGAAAAGGTCGTTTGCTTGCCCAAAATTGAATTTGAAAACTACAAATAGAATTTTATTTGAATTTTCTTTGGAAAAATAAAAAGGAAAAACAATTTCAGCGCTAGCAGGCCGCCGCCACCCTTTCGGCCCGTCGGCCGAAGCGGCCCGCGCCACCCCCCCGCGCGCGCGCCCGCGCAGCGCAGCGGCCCGGCCCGCGTCCGCGCGGGCGCCTCCTTCTCCCGCCCGCTCGCGCGCCTCGCTGTCCGCCGCGGCAGAGCACGCTCGCCGCGTGGCGGCCGCATGCCGGCGACGACACCCCGCGTGGCTGCCCGTAGACCCCGCGCGCTCCGCCTCAAATCACCGCGCGCGCCTGGCCTCCATTCCACTCGCCCCCTCGCTCGCTCCCCATCCACTCCCCCTCTCCAAGAACCGAGCGGGCGAGCGGCTCACCGCCGAGAGCTCCACCTCCGCTCCCCCGTTCCGACATCGACCCTCCACCGCCACCAAATCCGTCTTGCACCAAGCTTCGCCACTCCCTTGCCTCCTCCGAACGAGCGCCACCATCGCCTTGCTCACTCTGGTAGGACACCAATTTGGCTTCCTCGCCGCGCCACCGTGACGGAGCCGTCGCGCTTGCGCTCCGGCCACCGTCGCCTCCGCTCCTCCCCATCTCTATCGAATTGCGCGTCGATGTTCACCGTGTCCCCGCGATCGTGTTGCGCGCCTCGCCTTGCTCGCTCGGGCACGGAAGCAGCCGCTGGCCGTCGGCGGCCGTCGCGCCGCCGCGGTGACGAGCACCGGCTCGGCCGTGTGCGCTGGCCCCGCTCACCTGCGTCTGAAGCGGTCGACTGGGCCGGCCTGCTCCAACAGGAGACGACCCGTTTCCTTTCTCCCGCGCGCGCGTTCTTGGGCTGAGCCGGACCGGGCCGTTTGCCCCGTACTGTGCCGGCCCGTTTTCAAATAAAGAATTTTCAGTTTCTTTTCTTTTATTAAGTGGAAATAAAAATGCTTTAGAAATTGTTTGGGTGATTAAATGTACTCCAAAAATTGTGAAATAAATTTCTATGGATTCATTGGAACCAGATCTACAATCTAAAAATATTGCATGTCATCTTTGGAATACTTTTCTGTAGAGCTTTAATTAATTCTTAATATTGCTGATATCTTGTAAAATAGCTAGTAAATCCTATATGTATCAGAAAAAATATGATTTTAAGTTTGTAAATCTTCATATATCATGTACTTCATGAGAAAAATATGTTCCATACATGTGCTGTGGAAAAATGTTGAGGTGTAGTTCAAGTGCCTTTAATGGCTGAATTTTGTTATTTTTGCTAGAGAGCAAACTTTGTATAAAACATGCATGTGATAATTTTTGTACAGTCATAGTATGCTATGAAGAACCTAGGAAAAATATTAATTCTGTTGTTTGACACTTTTCATAGTACAAAGTAATTTCATACTCATTTTTATGCTATAGCTTGTCATTTTTGTATAGGATAGTTTACTTATCCAAATGTCATGAAATTTTTATGGTAGTCTGTTTAGAGTAGTATTATGCTACTGTAATTTTCTTAGATTTTTAGGAGCATCAGAAATATATGTTGCTATTCAAACCTATTATTACTTAGGGTTTAAGCAAGTGTTGCTTTAAGTGTGATTAAGAATTAGTAAGGCTTTGGTGTATCTTTGAAGCATTTCATAAGATAGGTTAACTTAACATAATAATAGTAGAAGAGAATGCAGTAGATGATATATGCTGGTAGTGTATAGTTTCTTGGATGATGTTGACTACCTTGCATTTTAACATATTCGTTGCATTCATCTCCTTCGATGCACACTTGCATAATCACTTACGCACATTGCATCATACAGGATCGCAAACCGAGAACCCAGTCGTACCCGAGGAGCCAGAGGAGCAGATCGAGGTGCAGCAGGAGGAGGTGGCAGAAGCCGAAGAAGAGGTCGGTGAAGATCTCCCGGAGTGCCCCGATCACCGTCCAAGTTCCTTCGAGAGAGGCAAGCCCCGGAGCATTTCTCTCCTGTTTTGCAAATGATTTATTATTAACTTTACTTAATTTGATGCATTATATTTAGGAGTTGTTTGCAAACGTTGCTGCATTATACCTTGCTTACCTTTGTTATACCATATCCTTGTTACCCTGGTATCCGCAGTCAAGTCAATGCTTAGCTGGCTTAGACCGGTAGAAGTCGGGTGATTTCCTGTCACCTGCGAGCTATAGGTGGTTACCTGGATCTGTTTGGTTGACTATGAAGTCATGGTATAACTAAGTGTGAAATGAATTTGAGACCGGGCGGAAACTTGCAGGGTTTCGGACTGTAGTGTTTTTCGTCTGTGTCGGTTAAGGACCGTCCATTGTTGTGCCTCGGGTCATGTTGAACGCATGCATCACATTTAGCTGGCCGGATAAAGTACCTTCCGACCGTGAAACTGGGAGATTATTCGGGCCGAGTGGATTACCCGCAACGCACTGTACCGGAGCAGTAGTGGCAGGATACGGGGGCGCGATGATAAGGCCAAAGAGCAGTCGGGCGGCCCCCAGGTATAAGTGGTTCCTGGCAAGCTCGCGACTTTATCTGAATGGTTGACTCGGCGACCAACACCTCACTTTAGCGGGTGAGTGAGGTTTGTGTGAGGAATAACTTACCATCTGGTTAATAATCGATTCGAATCGCCATCGTTCACTGGATAGTGAACACTTGACTTGAGCTACTTCATCGTAGTAATATTGATGGAACACTTGGACAGTTATATGAAATATGACGTAATGAAAGTTGTTAATGATCATTGGTTATCATTACCTGTTTAATTACATACTACTTTAGTACAGGTGCAAATGTAGTTGACAGGTTAATAAAGATTTAACTTAATGCAAAGCTTTTGTAAAAGTTTTCCTAAATGCTAAAAATACCTTTTGCAAATGAGTCAGCTATCCCACCAGAAAGCCTATCATGTTCCTTGGTGTCTTTTATTTTTGGTTTATGACGGGTAAATCTAGCTGAGTACCTTCTCGTACTCAGGGCTTTGTTTCCCCCTTGTTGCAGATGGATAGATGTACTACGGTTATTGTATCAACTGTCTCTATCCTGCATTGGGCGAAGCATAGGACCATGGGCAATGGTCATTCGCTACTCCTCGTCTGATGCTTTTGCTGGAGATGATCACAAGCTGGCACTTTATTCCAAAATGTTGTGTGTGTGCGTGATTTGAACTACCGCTTCCGCTACTTTTATTCAAACCTCTTTTGTAATAACTATATTTAAACTCCGATGTATTTTATGCCGCGAATTTTTATGTAACTTATGATGGTAACCGTTAAACTTAGTACGATCTTGGCTGTTATGAGAAATGGTTTGAAATCCGTCGAGATTTCACGGATTACCGGGTTATACGGACTTAAGTTTGTTGAATTGTCCTTCCGTTGGATGATTTTCCTACTTAATTTCGTATAATTGGGCAGTTCTGTTACAGCTGGCATCGGAGCATGGTTTAGCGTGATTACTGTTCATAAGTGTATTTAAAACAAAATTCTATTTAAAAAGTGTGATTTTAAAACTAAATGTGTGCCAGTGGTCATATCCTTTATGCCCAGTTAAGGACTCTAGGTGGCTATTTAAGTACTAACTTGGGGTTCTTGCACCATATTTCTCTTTCGTTGCTCATACGGCGTGCTATTATATGAGTGCCACTTAATTGAGTGGTAATGTATGGATCAGTTACCTCTACGCTTTGGTAAGTGTGAGCTGTGAGAGCATGATCGGATACACCGCCGATCTAGGGAGAGTGTTTTATATGATACTAGAATAATTACATGTTGTACACATGTTTTTATAAAAGTATCGCATGTGTGGGTGTTCCGTCCGTTGGGGCGATGCCGTCAATAGGACGATGTGTTTGGGTAGTTACTACCGTTGTACACGCATCTGGGGATTCGTGTAGAGCGCGTAGGTAGATTTACTGCTTTCATGCATTCATGGGAAATGGACTGAAATGAATTTTCTGCAGGTACATAACAGCGTTTATCGTGTAGATTGAATTAGTTACGTATATGAGAGATCGTTTGTATGCCACCGAATTCATCGTTAGATGTCTTTATTTTCTAAGTTTGTGAGAACGTAAGACTCGCGCATGCATCATATTGCCTGTGCATTTTATTCATAACATGCATTTCTCCCCTTATAAAAGGATTATCCCAGTTCGATAAAAATGACATCAACTTAAAATATGTTCTCATCGGGTAATTTAAAACTTGTGCTACAGATGGCCCGCACGAAGAAGACTGCTCGTAAGTCCACTGGTGGAAGAGCACCACATCACCAGATGGCCCCGCGGGAACGCCGCAGCACGGACACTTTTCTAAGTGAGTTTGGCATGCCCACCTTGCTTTGGAGAGTGCTCCATGATGTGGGGTACCCAGAGGGTCAAGAGCCGGTGTACTCTTGGAATGAGAGCCAGCTAGCTGAGGATGGACTTGCAATAGTGGAGATCACCGTCCCTGCCCTTGGTGATGCGCCAGAATGGGATGGTTGGCATTTGGAGTTTGAAGGACGCACTCCAGTTGAGGGTGCAGAGGGTGCAGCCTTTCATGTCATCCGAGACATAATGAGCAGGTTTCCTAATGAGTTGGCAGCAGCTTTGGCAGGTACTTTCCCGAGAGATGATCCTCGTGATGCCATTTGGGTGCAACCGCAAGGAAGTGCCTTGGTTAGAGGCCCAAGTGAAGGACAGGCTAGCGACAACAACACCATGAGTGCCATGTATGCAGCCATCAAAGCATACCAGGGTCTTGAGAATACCTATTGGACCTTGACTGATCTAAGAGGTAATGATCGGCTTGAAGCAAGGAAGCAGAAGAAGAAGCAAGCACGTGCTATAGCTAGCTTGCAGGAGCAGTTGGCCGACATGAGCTTACAGCGAGACTGGGCTCTCGAGAGAGGTGAGAGTGCTATGCAGCGGGTACAGACGTTGACTCAGGCCAACAGAAATGCAGACCGCATGATGGGACAGCTAGTGCAGGAAAGGAATGAAGCCTGGAACGAGAGGGACCTTCTCAGGCAAAGGGTCGAGGAGCTAGAAGGGTATAACGCCAACTTGCATGAAGAGTTCCATGCCCTCTACAACGGGATAGGCCCGTACGCTCCTCCGGACGCCGCCCAGATGGACGTCGACGACGACGCTGCTACTGATGGTAGCAATGGTGACGCCTCCGACCTCGACGACGGCCCCAAGAAGTAGGCTAGTTGCCTTGCGTTGGTGATAGGCTTTATCGCGATGGCCTTCTGTTGGTGCCCATATATCGTGTTGTATCCTGTTCGATCTTGAGACTTGCGATCTTTTGGATCATGGTTTTGTATGTGATGCTTGAACGCATGAAAGTCCAGTGTATGTATGCTGGCAACGTGGTTGTATAGAACGCGATGTTGCATTCGAAGTAACTTAATTAGTGATGTTATTTTAATTGGAATGTGATTATTGTGCCTCTGTTTTATTGCATGACTTGTTCTCTCCAATAAATTCAGTATGGCATGATTGTTCATTTGGATACAATTACTACCACTTCGCTCAATTATTACTTGTTGCTAAAATATGCAGATGGCAAACACTCGTCGTGCCACGTATGAGGCCGCTAAAACTGGTGGCAACGGTGCAGGGGCTGGTGGGGGTGGTGCAAACAACGTCAACCACCAGGAGCCATAGCCAGAGCCACAATTGCCCTCTCCTCCACCGCTCACTGCAGAAGTGTTCTTCGCACAGTTCCTTGGAAGCCAGCGCAACGCCGAACAGTCACAAAGGAATATGGAAGATTTTCTGCGAACCATTGCTGAAAATGTTCAGAGAGGAAATAATCAAGGTGGTGGCCATAGAGTGAACCAGTACAGCAATTTCAATGATTTCATGGATACTAGGCCACCTATTTTTAAGGAAGCAACCGAGCCACTCGACACTGAAGAATGGATCAACACTATGGAAGATAAGTTCCGTGTGTTGAGACTGACAGAAGTTCTGAAGACAGAATATGCTGCACATCAATTACAGGGACCGGCAGGGATGTGGTGGAAGCATCACCGCACCACCTTTCCTCCCAATGCCCAGATTACTTGGAGAGAATTCACTGAAGCGTTTAAGGGAGCTTATATTCCCCCAGGGTTGGTTGAGATGAAGCTCGGAGAGTTCTTGGCCTTAAATCAGGGTACCAAGACTGTAACACAATATCTGCATGCATTTAACAACTTGTGCCGTTATGCTCCAGACATGGTCGACACAGATGCAAAGAGAATTGCTAGTTTTAAGAGAGGGTTAAGTACAAAGATAATGAAGCATGTGGGTACCAATACCCGCGCCAGGTTCAATGACTTTGTCAGTGATTGTTTGAAACAAGAAAAGAACAACTATGCCTACACTGCATCCAAGAATCGCAAGAGGGTGTTTGAGTCAGGACCATCACAGTCCAGAGTTGTCACTGCAAATCGTCTTTCTTATCGTCCGTCCGCACCTGGTGCAAGGTTCAGGCCGCCACAGCATAAAACCCAGAACTACAAGGGACCACAGAAGCCGTACAAGATGGCCGTGCCGCCAGCAAAGATCACCGCAGCTGTAGAACAAAGCAACTCCAAGGGAGCAATAGGATCTGCTGGTACAGTGAAGGGGCCCTGCTACAATTGTGGTCAGCCAGGCCACTTTTCAAAGTTCTGCCCTTATCCGCCTAGAAAGAAGCAACAGACTTACACTGCCCGTGTACACCATACCACCGTTGATGAGATTCCTGAAGGAGAACCTGTAACTGTCGGTAAGTTTCTTGTTAACCATCACCCTGTAGTTGTTCTATTTGATTCTAGATCCTCGCATTCTTTTATGAGTCAAGCATTTGCACGGAAGCATGAACAACTATGCACAGAATTGAGTTATGGTTATCGCATAAGTTCAGCAGGAGCTGATGTGCTAACCAATAAGATGGTTAGAGGGGCAACCCTTGAGTTAGATAGTCGGAAGTTTCGAGTGAACCTGATAGTTATGCCGGGACTAGTTTTGGATGTAATAATAGGAATGAACTGGATGAAAGACTGGGGAGCAGTCATAGATACAAGCAGTCGATTGCTTACCCTTAAGGATCCACAGGCAGAGGGTACTTTTCAGGTACCATTGCCCAAAAGAACAGACCTTGTGAGTGTGACCTGTGCCACGGAAGTTGTTCCTATCCGCCAGATCCCGGTAGTGTGTGAGTTCCCGGATGTGTTTCTAGAAGAGTTACCTGGCCTTCCTCCAGATAGAGATGTTGAGTTTGGAATCGAGTTGATCCCCGGAACAGCTCCTATTTCGAGGAGACCCTATCGGATGCCTCCGGATGAGTTAGCTGAGTTGAAAAAGCAACTGGAAGAATTGCTAAAGAAGGGGTTTATCCGACCAAGTAAGTCTGAATGGGGATGTCCTGCCTTGTTCGTGAAGAAAAAGAAAGAGGGTACTCTAAGAATGTGTGTGGATTATCAACCTCTTAATGTTGTAACTATCAAGAATAAATATCCTTTGCCTCATATCGATGTTTTGTTTGATCAGTTGGCTAAAGCTAGGGTGTTCTCCAAGATAGACCTAAGATCAGGGTATCATCAGATAAAGATCAGGCCACAAGATGTCCTGAAAACCGCCTTTTCTACCAGATACGGGTTGTACGAGTATCTTGTTATGTTCTTTGGCTTAACAAATGCTCCTGCATACTTTATGTATCTGATGAATACGATTTTCATGCCAGAGTTGGACAAGTTTGTAGTTGTCTTCATTGATGACATTCTAGTATACTCTGAGAATGAGAAAGATCACGAAAAACATCTGAGAATTGTCTTGACCAGATTAAGAGATCATAAGTTGTATGCTAAGTTCAGCAAATGTGAATTTTGGTTGAAGAAAGTTCCTTTCCTTGGTCATATTCTATCTTAAAATGGAGTTTCGGTAGATCCGAGCAAAGTGCAAGAGGTTATGGATTGGAAAACTCCAACCACAGTGCCAGAAGTTAGGAGTTTCCTAGGGTTAGCTGGTTACTATCGCCGTTTTATCCCAGACTTCTCGAAGATTGCTAAGCCAATGACAAGTCTGTTACAGAAAGATCACAAGTTTGTGTGGACCGAGGAGTGTGAGACAGCTTTCCACACCTTGCGGAAACTGTTGACCACTACTCTAGTTCTTGCACAGCCAGACATCGAGAAACCTTTTGATGTGTTCTGTGACGCCTCAAAAACAGGATTAGGCTGTGTTCTGATGCAAGAAGGAAGAGTCATTGCTTATGCCTCCCGTCAGTTGAGAAAACATGAAATCAATTATCCGACACATGATCTTGAGCTTGCCGCCGTGGTGCATGCCTTAAAGATTTGGAGACACTATTTACTTGGTAATGTGTGCAATGTTTTCACTGATCACAAGAGTCTCAAGTACATTTTCACCCAACCAGAATTGAACATGAGACAACGAAGATGGTTAGAACTAATTAAAGATTACAACCTGAATGTACAGTATCACCCTGGGAAAGCCAATGTGGTAGCCGATGCTTTGAGTAGAAAGTCGCATTGTCTGAATATGCAACCCTTACTCGAAGATGGTTTTAATCTAATGCACCCTGTCGTGTTACATAGTATTCAGATCAGTTGCACCTTGGAGAGTAAGATAATAGAAGGTCAGAAAGCAGACAAAGGGATATTCCACATAAAAAGGAAAATTAAAGAAGAACCTTCAAAACACTTCAGAGTGGACGAGCAAGACGTGTTGTGGTTCGACAACCATCTTGTTGTTCCAAAGGATAGAGAGCTTAAGAATAAAATTATGGACGAAGCTCATCACTCTAAGTTATCCATTCATCCTGGCAGTAGTAAAATGTATCAAGAACTAAGACCTCGTTTTTGGTGGACAAAGATGAAGAAGGAAATTGCAGCCTATGTGGCCAGATGTGACACATGTTGTCGAGTGAAAGCCATTCACATGAAACCTGCCGGATTGTTGCAACCTTTGTCAGTACCTAGTTGGAAGTGGGATGATATAAGTATGGATTTCATCACAGGTTTGCCCACTACTCAGAAAGACCATGATTCGATTTGGGTAATCGTGGACCGTCTTACCAAGACCGCTCACTTTTTGCATGTCAAGACAGTTTATAGACCACCTCAATATGCAGAAAAGTATATTGCAGAGATTGTGAGATTGCATGGCATACCGAAGACTATAGTGTCTGACAGAGGGTCCCAGTTCACTGCTCACTTTTGAGAGCATTTGCACAAAGGTTTGGGGACTAGTCTGATTCGTAGCACTGCCTATCATCCTCAAACTGATGGTCAGACTGAAAGAGTTAATGCTGTTTTAGAAGATATGTTGAGAGCTTATGTGTTGTCTTCCAGAGGTTCATGGGAGTCGTGGTTACCTCTAGCAGAATTCGCATATAATAATAGCTATCAAGAAAGTATCAAAATGGCACCTTTTGAGGCTTTGTATGGACGAAAGTGTAGAACACCTTTAAACTGGATTGAGCCAGGGGAAAGAAGGTATTATGGTATTGACTTCGTGGAAGAAGCCGAAAAGAAAGTTCATATCATTCAGCAAAATATGAGAGCAGCTCAGTCACGTCAGAAAAGTTATGCGGATAAAAGGAGACCACTTGTGTTTGAAGTTGGAGACTATGTTTATCTGAAAGTCACGCCAATGAAGAAGAAGCGGTTTGGAATACGCAGAAAGCTTGCCGCCAGATTTGTAGGACCCTACAAAATCTTAGAAAGGAAGGGTCCAGTGGCTTACAAATTAGAATTACCAGAATCAATGGGTGCTATATTTCCAGTTTTTCACGTATCACATCTCAAGAAATGTTTGCGCATTCCAGAGGAAATAATTGAACCTCGAGGCATAAAACTTAAGTCAGATCTGGTGTATCGTGAGCAGCCAATTCGAGTTTTGGATTCCAAAGAAAGGGCTACTCGAAACAGTGTGGTGAAAACATATAAGATACAATGGAGTCATCATGATGAGGGAGATGCATCGTGGGAAACGGGTGAATACTTACAAAAAGCATACGAATATTTTTATAATAAATGGTTCGTAACCCAAATCTCGGGACGAGATTTTTATAAGGGGGGAGGGCTGTAACACTCCGGTGTTACGCAAGCATTTGCATGACAATCATATGCATGGCATTTCATATCATCCTAATCATACATGTTAATATTATAATTTGAGTGAAATAAAAGCTTAGAAAGTGATATTTGAGATGTAATATATTAATGTGCTAATCACATTCCATTAAAATTTTGTGCAACTATAAATTTCCTATCACTTAGAATGATAAGGAAATTTTTGGAGCCACTAAATCACTCAAAGTTTTGTCAAAGATTTGTTTTAAAAATGTTATTTGAAAATATTCCAAAATCCTCTCTAAATTAGCTTTTATTCTAAAAATCAAAATCTATCCGGATTTGGACTTTGGTCTTAAAAGCAAAGTTGTAGAGAATTAAATTCTAAGCAACTTTCATTTTTGGACCATTTTCAGAAAAGGTCGTTTGCTTGCCCAAAATTGAATTTGAAAACTGCAAATAGAATTTTATTTGAATTTTCTCTGGAAAAATAAAAAGGAAAAACAATTTCAGCGCTAGCAGCCGCCGCCACCCTTTCGGCCCGTCGGCCGAAGCGGCCCGCGCCACCCCCGCGCGCGCGCGGCCGCCTCCTTCTCCCGCCCGCTCGCGCCCCTCGCTGTCCGCCGCGGCAGAGCACGCTCGCCGCATGGCGGCCGCATGCCGGCGACGACACCCCGCGTGGCCGCCCGTGGACCTCGCGCGCTCCGTCTCAAATCACCGCGCGCGCCTAGCCTCCATTCCACTCGCCCCCTCGCTCGCTCCCCATCCACTCCCCCTCTCCAAGAACCGAGCGGGCGAGCGGCTCACCGCCGAGAGCTCCACCTCCGCTCCCCCGTTCCGACATCGACCCTCCACCGCCACTAAATCCGTCTTGCACCAAGCTTCGCCACTCCCTTGTCTCCTCCGAACGAGCGCCACCATCGCCTTGCTCACTCCGGTAGGACACCAATTTGGCTTCCTCGCCGCGCCACCGTGACGGAGCCGCCGCGCTTGCGCTCCGGCCACCGTCGCCTCCGCTCCTCCCCATCTCTATCGAATTGCGCGTCGATGTTCACCGTGTCCCCGCGATCGTGTTGCGCGCCTCGCCTTGCTCGCTCGGGCACGGAAGCAGCCACTGGCCGTCGGCGGCCGTCGCGCCGCCGCGGTGACGAGCACCGGCTCGGCCGCGCGCGCTGGCCCCGCTCACCTGCGTCTGAAGCGGTCGACTCGGCCGGCCTGCTCCAACAGGAGACGGCCCGTTTCCTTTCTCCCGCGCGCGCGTTCTTGGGCTGAGCCGGACCGGGCCGTTTGCCCCGTACTGTGCCGGCCCGTTTTCAAATAAAGAATTTTCAGTTTCTTTTCTTTTATTAAGTGGAAATAAAAATGCTTTAGAAATAGTTTGGGTGATTAAATGTACTCCAAAAATTGTGAAATAAATTTCTATGGATTCATTGGAACCAGATCTACAATCTAAAAATATTGCATGTCATCTTTGGAATACTTTTCTGTAGAGCTTTAATTAATTCTTAATATTGCTGATATCTTGTAAAATAGCTAGTAAATCCTATATGTATCAAAAAAATATGATTTTAAGTTTGTAAATCTTCATATATCATGTACTTCATGAGAAAAATATGTTCCATACATGTGCTGTGGAAAAATGTTGAGGTGTAGTTCAAGTGCCTTTAATGGCTGAATTTTGTTATTTTTGCTAGAGAGCAAACTTTGTATAAAACATGCATGTGATAATTTTTGTACAGTCATAGTATGCTATGAAGAACCTAGGAAAAATATTAATTCTGTTGTTTGACACTTTTCATAGTACAAAGTAATTTCATGCTCATTTTTATGCTATAGCTTGTCATTTTTGTATAGGATAGTTTACTTATCCAAATGTCATGAAATTTTTATGGTAGTCTGTTTAGAGTAGTATTATGCTACTGTAATTTTCTTAGATTTTTAGGAGTATCAGAAATATATGTTGCTATTCAAACCTATTATTACTTAGGGTTTAAGCAAGTGTTGCTTTAAGTGTGTTTAAGAAATTAGTAAGGCTTTGGTGTATCTTTGAAGCATTTCATAAGATAGGTTAACTTAACTTAATAATAGTAGAAGATAATGCAGTAGATGACTTGTGCTGGTAGTGTATAGTTTCTTGGATGATGTTGACTACCTTGCATTTTAACATATTTGTTGCATTCATCTCCTTCGATGCACACTTGCATAATCACTTACGGATATTGCATCATACAGGATCGCAAACCGAGAACCCAGTCGTACCCGAGGAGCTAGAGGAGCAGATCGAGGTGCAGCAGGAGGAGGTGGCAGAAGCCGAAGAAGAGGTCGGTGAAGATCTCCCGGAGTGCCTCGATCACCGTCCAAGTTCCTTCGAGAGAGGCAAGCCTCGGAGCATTTCTCTCCCGTTTTGCAAATGACTTATTATTAACTTTACTTAATTTGATGCATTACGTTTAGGAGTTGTTTGCAAACGTTGCTGCATTATACCTTGCTTACCTTTGTTATACCATATCCTTGTTACCCTGGTATCCGCAGTCAAGTCAATGCTTAGCTGGCTTAGACCGGTAGAAGTCGGGTGATTTCCTATCACCTGCGAGCTATAGGTGGTTACCTGGATCTGTTTGGTTGACTATGAAGTCATGGTATAACTAAGTGTGAAATGAATTTGAGACCGGGCAGAAACTTGCAGAGTTTCGGACTGTAGTGTTTTCCGTCTGTGTCGGTTAAGGACCATCCGTTGTTGTCCCTCGGGTCATGTTGAACGCATGCCTCATATTTAGCTGGCCGGATAAAGTACCTTCCGACCACGAAACTGGGAGATTATTCGGGCCGAGTGGATTGCCCGCAACGCACTGTACCGGAGCAGTAGTGGCAGGATACGGGGGCGCGATGATAAGGCCAAAGAGCAGTCGGGCGGCCCCCAGGTACAAGTGGTTCCTGGCAAGCTCGCGACTTTACCTGAATGGTTGACTCGGCGACCAACACCTCACTTTAGCGGGTGAGTGAGGTTTGTGTGAGGAATAACTTACCAGCTGGTTAATAATCGATTCGAATCGCCATCGTTCACTAGATAGTGAACACTTGACTTGAGCTACTTCATCGTAGTAATATTGATGGAACACTTGGACAGTTATATGAAATATAACGTAATGAAAGTTGTTAATGATCATTGGTTATCATTACCTGTTTAATTACATACTACTTTAGTACAGGTGCAAATGTAGTTGACAGGTTAATAAAGATTTAACTTGATGCAAAGCTTTTGTAAAAGTTTTCCTAAATGCTAAAAATGCCTTTTGCAAATGAGTCAACTATCCCACCAGAAAGCCTATCATGTTCCTTGGTGTCTTTTATTTCTGGTTTATGACGGGTAAGTCTAGCTGAGTACCTTCTCGTACTCAGGGCTTTGTTTCCCCCTTGTTGCAGATGGACAGATGTACTACGGTTATTGTATCAACTGTCTCTATCCTGCAATGGGCGAAGCATAGGACCATGGGCAATGGTCATTCGCTACTCCTCGTCTGATGCTTTTGCTGGAGATGATCAAAAGCTGGCACTTTATTCCAAAATGTTGTGTGTGTGCGTGATTTGAACTACCGCTTCCGCTACTTTTATTCAAACCTGTTTTGTAATAACTATGTTTAAACTTTGATGTATTTTATGCCGTGAATTTTTATGTAACTTATGATGGTAACCGTTAAACTTAGTACGATCTTGGCTGTTATGAGAAATGGTTTGAAATCCGTCGAGATTTCACGGACTACCGGGTTATACGGACTTAAGTTTGTTGAATTGTCCTTCCGTTGGATGATTTTCCTACTTAATTTTGTATAATTGGGCGGTTCTGTTATAGCTTCTTCTCTAAAGCAACTTAAGGCTGAAAAAGACAAAAATGACAAACATGTTTGTGTTATTGTTAAACCAACTTTTTGTGATAAATGTTGAAAGATGTTAATCTCAAAATAGCACAATTGAAGATAATGGCTACTCATGAGGTTCACTCATGCTCTAATTGTGGTAAAAGGGATAAATTTAAGAATGATCCTCATGAAACTTGTTCTACCCTTTTGAAGCATATTGAATACTTGCAAGGGAAAGTGGGAATAAAACTTGAATTAAACTTTTGCAATGAAAGACAAGCACACATAAAATTGGTTTAGGTTTTGATCCTTATGCTCACTCTAAGACACATGCACTAGAAGGTTCAAGATGCCCAAGAGTGGGGTAAAGGTCTAATATAAAATTTTCAATGGAATCTAACCTATTGCTTAGTCAAATTCACCCATTGTGCCTAACAAGTGTTCTATTCCTACCGCACAAAGTTTTGCACCCTAGGTTCGAACCATACACTAACATGGCAATTTTAAGAATGTGAATTGCATGAAAGTAAATATGAAAACGAAAGAGGGTTAGAAACACGAATATTTATTTCTAAGGTACCAGAGAGTCGACACTCCCCACTAGTCCTTTATGGAGCACCCACACAAGGATTTAGCTCCCCTTGATCCACGCATGGACCATGAGCTCTCTATTTGTTGATCCTTGTCCACTCTAGAATGGTGGATCACCACAACCATGTACACCTTTTTGGGCCTCTCACAAATGCTACGGAAAGATCAACAAGAGCAAAAACACCACCAAGACGTCTAGGTGATGCAAATCCACCTATAGTAAAAATGTTTTAACTATGAAGTTTTAAAACATGTCAAATGTTGAGCACTACAACTTTGGTATAGGATGTGTCTGCCCATGCGAGATTTTTTAGAAATTCAAAATTTTGAATCTCAAAGTATGTGAATTTAAAATAAATATTTGAGATACTAAAAAAACTTCAAATAAAAAACTTACGAACATCAACCATGTAGATTAAGCCGGCCACTACAACTTTGTTATTAACTATGTAAACATTCAAGGTCGTTCGAAAATCCTAAATTTGGAATTTCAAAACTTATGAACTTACATATATTTAGGACTCTAAACAAATTCAAATAAAAAACTTTTAAACTACAACATTGTAGATTGTATTGGGAAGTACAACATTGATATAAACCATGTCAACATTGAAGTTTGTTTGAAATTCTAAATTTAAAAATTTGTGAACTTAAAATAATGTTTTGGGACTCTAAACAGTTTCAGATCAAAAACTTGTCAACTACAAAGTTGTATCGCTTCAAGTGATATAAAGGTTGTCTTCATTTGACTTTGTAAGAAAAAGGTTATGAATTATATTTTGATGTAACTATTTAGAGACGAGCTTCTTAAGATGCCTGGAATATTTAGAGACTGACCCTTAATGGAGGCCTCCGTCGATAGTGATTTTCAGAGACAAACATCTTAACATGTTTGACTCTGTAAATCAATGATTTATAGAGACGGCCGCCTTACGATCTCCGCCTCTGTAAATGATTAACATTTGTGGGCATTATCCTAAAAGCCTCCTGACCATTTTACGGAGGTGGTCCCTAGTTGTGACTGCCTCTATTAATCAGAGAGCTGATCTCCTAACGTTTCTCTAGTAGTGAACAAATAGGGTAAAGCCACATCTCCTATTTAAAAATCCCAACTTGAAATTTTTGAGTAAAAATACGCTTGCTAGGTATTTAGAAAAATATAAGAATAGCAAAATCTTTTGTTCTAAACCTAATTTATTTCACCAAAAATTATTTTTCAAATGTAGAACCTAGTTGAATTCGAGTTGACACTCAAACTCAACTTAAACTATTTGTATGTTTCCTTTTCAAAATCCCAAATTCCAAACTATTTTAATAAAACCTGGTTTTTTAATTTGATTTATGCATTTCATGTAGTCCAGATGCATGTGTGCAGCTGGGTTTTGAATGGATCAATTTAGGTTTGCCTCAACTAGTTGTGAACTAAAACTCCTTGAAAATATCTTGAGAATCCTTTTCCAATAAAAAGGAAAGCCTCCCTGGGCGCAGCCCAATTGCAGCCGAATTCTGGCCTGTTAATCTTCCTAGCCTGGCCCTCTTTTCTTTTTTGCCGGCCTCTTCCTTTCTCGGCCTCTTCCACCGGTCCCCTTTCCCGTAGCACCCCAGCAGCAGGCCAGCAGCCAAGCACCAGCACCGGCACCGGTGCACCACACATACGTACTCTCTTCCTCCCCTAAAAAAAGAAAATTATTTCCTTGGCCCTAAATAAAGTGATGCTTAGTTTCTTTCCTTTTTCTCTTGAACTTGCTTATTTGGTCCTAATACGAATTTTGTTTGGTTTCTTAGCCCTTCTGTTAGTTTGATGTGCTAACGGTGTTAAGTTGCATGCGGAACTACTGTTTTACCCTGACGAGAAAGCAATAGTTAAGCAACCTACAGTTGTACTATACAGATCTTTCAAATTGCCTACTATCAATAGTTTTTTTAAAATAAGGTACAATATTTTTCAAGTATGGAATCATTAAAAAAATAATGATTCTATACTTGAAAAAATATTGTACCTTAGTTTGGGAAAATTATTGATAATAGGCGGCCTAAAAGACCTGTATAGCACAACTGTAGGTTGCTAAACTGTTGCTTTCGGCGTCAGGGGTAAAACAGTAATTTCACATGCAACCTAACACGGTTAGCCTATCAAACTAACGGAAGGGCCCACAAACCAAAGAAAATTTGTTTTAGGGCCAAATAAGCAAGTTCGACAGAAAAGAAGTCTAGAAAAACTAAGCGTCATTTTCTTTAGGGCCAAAAAAATAATTTCCTAAAAAAACATACATGCTCTTGACCGCGCACGGGTGGACGGCAGCGAGAAGACGCCGTGAGTCAGGACTAGCCCGTTTAAGGCAAGTATATTGCTATATGTCAGCGGTCTCATACTTCGTTTTATGCATTGTTACGTAGGATTTTTTACTTACGTGGAGGAAAGAGAAAGGTGAGAAAGAAAGAGGTCGTTGTTTTTTTTGAAACAATCACCTCGTGAGTTAATATTTAGGATTATCAGATAATTTTTTTAGTTTGTTGTTGCCATGCAACTTATAAATTTACTTTTATTTTATACATAAATTAAAAAAATATAAGTTACTATAAAACAAATTTAAAATAACTATTATATATGTTATCTATTAAGTCGTCTTAAAAACTATGCTGCACTACACGAGACAACGCTAATATGCTCGTCCCTAACGGTTGACCCTGTGTGCGTGACGTGCCCCCTTCTTTCTCAGGAAGGCACACAACAGTCAACAGTACAACACCCCTGCTGCTCCTGCGCTATTTTCGCTCTAGCTCACTCGTTAACCGCAAAAAAAAAAAAACCGGCCCCACGGTGATGGCTGATGGCGCTTACACTTAAATTGGACCAATATATTTCATCGGTCCTAAAATAAATATACATCTTCTTACACTAAAAGACGATCAATTTCAAATTTAATCAATATATATACAAAAAACATTAATTTATAATACCAAATAAATATTTTAAATTAATCACACCATATATTCTTACAATAATATTATTTAGATATATAATATTGATACAATTTTTTATAGGTCTAGTTAAATTTAAAATTAGTTGATTCCTTAAATTACAAGATATGCAATCATTTAAGAACAGAGGGAGTATGGTCTCTTTGTGTTTGGGTTGTGTGCTTCCAGATAAGCAGAGTTAATTTTTAAGACTTGGTATCATCTCTATGTCGTATGCTTAAAAATATAATAAAAGCTTCTTTTATATAAAAATATGGATTGTGATGACAAAATTCTCTTCACTGGTGTTTCTCTTCCTAATTTAGATAACAATCTCCCTTTCGAGGCGAGAGTCGACCTCTAATAGACGCACAAACAAGCACTACAACGCTACATCACAAATGGGACACACATCTATCGTGGCTATAAGCGTGTTCACACCTACGATAAGCACCCGCCTATAAAACATCAAAACACTCAAAGATGTGGCCATGAGAATACCTAGCGAGTAAAGTTCAATCAGCCCTTTTGAACTATAAATATAGCATTCCATAAGGCTCGCATGCATCAACATGGTAACATCATTCGTAATTTTGTCAAACCAACTAGGTTCGGATTATAGCGCGGACAAAATATAATAAGTGTCCTGTAGAGGCTACAATGTGGTTTCAAACCAATAGCAGCTCCTTTTTTTCCTTTTCTTTTTCACCCTTTCCAAATGCTACCTCCACTAAAAGTGCCAAAACAAATTAAGCACTAGAGATAGCTTTTATCAAACAAATGTTTCCAAGGTTTTCTTATGCATCTCACCACGTCACTGAGCGCAATGCATATGCAAATGAAACTCACACTTAGTAACATTAGATAACCGTTGTAACTAAAAGATTTCCCCTCTTTATAATATGGATATCTATCCTAAACCCGGTCAAGCTCTTCTCTACTTAACCTCAGATCAGTGAAATAAAATGTTACAAATATACCTTTGCATTGCGCGTTTCATTTCATCTATATGTTGGTGATGCCTCACAAGCATCTAACATCCATCAAGCCACTTGTAATCAACAAAAGTAAACACTTGGTTTGATCTCTAATAGATTATATGATCCATCTCATGCCATCACATGGCTTTATTGGTTTATCGATCGCAACTTCGCTTGCTCTTCATCGTTGCACCCGGTCCATCAGCACCAAGTCCTTGCTCTAGCTTCACCGCCACACGGTCTTAGCACCCGAGCCTCTGACTTGCCCTTCAATTCGCACTACCAACCCGGTCTTTCATGGCTAAGCCATGTCTTTTGATCTTCTTCACCTAACCATATGACTCCACGTCATGTCTCATATATATGCTATGAGCTCCTTCATCACACTAGTTGAGCGTTGCAACAACTCCAAAGCCATTTCACCAGGCACATGTTGCTCACACTAGTGTACCTATGGACTAAGCACCTGTATATCTCAACATACAACATATTAGTCCACCTAGATTGTCACTCAATTACCAAAACCAAACTAGGGTCTTTTAGTGTCTTCTTTTTGCAGTTTTGACAAAGTGGCTTACTCATATTGAGCAAATATATCTATGTTTGTGTGGTTCATGTAACCTAATGATGGATGTTTATGCACTGATAAAGGCCATTGTATACTAATAAATATATATGGTTTCCACATGGATGATTTGCATTGTCGCTAATAGTACATATAGCCTCAAACCACTAGTTGTTATAAAGTTTTTTTCTCGAATACATAAGAGAGCTGCAAATCATTATATTGCATTAAGAAGAAAATTAAAAGAGAGTACGAAACACAAAAAAAACACCAAGCCACCAACCACACCGTCACTCAAAAAGAGTCGGCAATTCTTCTCAAATTCAATCAGCAGTAGTCGGTATAATCTTATAGTGACAGCAGTTTCACCGACTTATAATTATGATGATCAGCAAAGGTATATACGAACCGATGATCAGCCAATATAGTCTATAGCGGCTTTTACCGACCCTAATGGAGTCGTGGATTTTGGGCCGTGGTATAGTGATGATGATGAGTTCATAATTTGACGTGGTCCGGTTAAAAAAATGAACACTGCCCGATTCAATTTCAACCTTGACTCCATAGACAATTGTGTACATGCACACAAAGAATCCCCCTGTCACATACAGCTGATGGCAGTAGGTTCCCTAAAACTATGTATATAATCATACTGTATCATCACATACAGGATGCATGCTTGAGTATGAATAATACATTTCTATGTTCGTATAAACGCTGTATACACGAACAAAATCGCCAAATCCCACACCCAACGAACCAATGATTTGCACCCAGCCACCGAGACGAAGACGAAAAAAAGAAAGAATTCTCATGATCTGGGGAACGAAGACTAATCCTCCGGCAGGTTATTTAGTGCATGGACCATGACCTGCATCACTCTGACCTGCATCTGGAGGCGCAGGATGTACCCGGCGGCGTGCAGGAGGAGCTCGTCCAGCCGTTCCCCACCAGACTCCCTGCCGGCCACACCGTCGTCTCCGCACAGTGGCACGAGCCTCCTCAGCGCTTCCATCTTCCTCCTGATCGCCATCACGCGCTTCCTCGACGCTGCCGCCCCTGGGCGTTTGCCGCCGGCAGCCTTGTTTCTTTGCTTTCTCGCCTTCATGAGCGACGCCGACCGCCTTTTCAATTTGAGGCGCCTTGTGGCCTCCTGTGCAGCAGTGCCGGCAACGGCATCGCAGAAACTCTGAGCAGCCATCTGGCCGGCGGCAACGAGGAAGCTAGCTTCAGCTTTCCAGGTAGACACGAGTATGTAGGAGCTAGCGCAGTGGACAATGTAAGAACAAGTAACAGCGCGAGATTAAGGGAGCAAGGTCTGATGCTTATATAGATTAGATGCCATGTGCGTGCGTAGTTGGTGGCACAGGTAATCTAAATAAAGCCGATCAACTAGCTAGGAAAACAAGTAGTAGCAGCATGCATACATATCTGTTTGTTAAGTCGTGTGGATATGGTGAACAGCTAGCAGCAGGGCGGAAACAGGGGAGCAACACGCTGATGTGCGTACGTAAAGAGATCCAGGTCACGGTGGGTAGTAGCATCCTGCGATATCTCAAGAGCACGAGAGGTGTTTGCTTGAGCGCCCAGGAAGCAAGGCCCGGCCGGGCATATGCCGCATGTTCTCCTAACTCGTGGCCACGTGCAGCCACATGCCCCCCCGCGCGCGCGCTGACGGCTCATTTCACGCGGGCATGGCACGCAACATGCAGCGCGCAGTCTGCCGGCCGGGGCCGGCGGCCACACGCCACTCGTCGGCCACTCCGGCTGCCCGATCGAGCTGCCGAGCATAATGCGTGCCCGCGCCCTCTTTTCCTCGTCGAAACGCGCTGTCGGATTCGCACCCCGCGCGCCACTGGAGCTCCTCGCACCTTCGACGTGTCCTTGTGCATATGCAGAGTGCCAATGCAATGCAGCCACCGCCCCGCCGTCACATGCATGATCCGATCCGATCCACATCCACTAGCTACTAGCGAGGCATATGAATTTGCTGACATGCATCCATGCCAATTGCCAATCGATGGCCGACTATTGAGTGGTTGGGAACAAGAGAAATGTAGCCGCGCCGTTTGCTTTAGCGAGCATAGCCCGGCTGGCCGCATGCCGGCGGCCGGAGATCCACGTGCCACATGCTCGCTGCCGACACCCCTGCATGCCCCGGCGGTGCGGGGGCAATGACGATCGAGCTACCTCCCTGAAGGTTCATTCATCCGTTCGAGCCCACACGGGTTTTGTTTTTTAAGTTATATTATTTACCTACCGGCGTAATTTTCTATGGTGAAACTCTAATTACGTTTTTTTTCAAAAAAAATGTCATTCTCGGTTGCCTGCATAATGCTCAAAGCATACTGTAACACCCTAAAAAATCATGTTCATAAATAGTAAATAACTTTGCTTGTTTTTATTTAATTTTGCAAGATTTATTTAGGTCAAATAATTATTTTTATGAATTTAAAATTAAATATAAGGGCAACAAACATTTTCGGTTGTATTCATGCTGATGCATAATTTTTGTAAGGGTAGGGGTAGTTTTGTGTGACTCTAAATTCAAACTAAATTTGAATTTGAGCAAGTTTTAGAAAAACAAAGAAAGGAAAGGACTTTTTCTTTTCTCTCCCTCTCTCTGAGCCCAAACAAGTAACCCGTCTAGCCTTTCCTACTCTCTTTTTTTTCCTAGCACATAAGCCCAACCAAGAGCTTTCTTAAGCAGTCCAACTTTTCTCTGTGCCTCCGTGTTTTCTTCTGCTTTGGCCCATGTGAAGCCCAACTGGCCAGCTGTTGGCCTTTCCCCACGCACTGCATGCATGCAGGTGCAGCAACTCCTCCTCGGTCGCAGTCTCTATCAGCTCAAGCCCGCACGTCAGCGACCTAGCGCCCCTTTCCCTACCCCGTTTATTTCACCTACCGCCGCTTCTTCGTTCCGGAGATGCCCAAGGCAGTAGCCATCAAGAAAGCGCCACTACGGCTACTGCCCTTAGCTTGATGGTCATAATGGAGATCACCATGCCCGCTTGTCTCCCCTCTCCAGCCTATAAAGCTGAGCTCGCGCCCTTGAGCTCTCCCCATATATACCTTAAACCTTATCCCACTGCCACTGCCTCTTAAACTGCCTCCATCGGAGTTTTGAGTCATCGAGACCACGCTACCAAGCTCCGTTGAGTAACACCGCGTCCATTGAAGGTGACCAAGTGGGTTTACCTTTTTGTTGTGCTTTGGAAAGCTCATCGGAGACTCTCTTTCCTTCCGGTTAGTTGCCGCCCGTGACTCGCCGTTGCGGTAAGCCTCACGCTATCACAAACCCCTGCCTTGGGTTCAACCTTAGTTCAGCTGCTGTCAGGGGCGGATCTGCGGCCCAGGCCCTAGTCATTGGCTCAATGACTCCCCATACCCTATGTAATTTTTAGCCCAGTAAAGAAGGCCCAACACCAAAACCTAGCGTCCAGGCCTGAGCTCACCCCATCCGTCTCCCTGCTGGCTGCTCCTGATGGATGCCGCACGCCCCACAGTCCCACACACGAGGAGCGCTGCAGGTGCCACCTCGTCGGCCACCGCACGCCACCATCACCGATCGGCCGCCAGCCGAGGAGCTGCCCGTCCCGCCGCCGCGCCGGCCTCGCTAGCGACTACTACTCTAGTGTGTTAACAAGGGTTATCTGCGTAACACCCTAGGTGTTTGTCACTCATTAAGTAGTGGGTTTGATCTCAAATATGATAGATTAAGTGGAGATAACGATGTCAAGGTCAACCTATGGAGATGAGCCTCACCTAAAATGGATGTTGCATCATTGCTTTACATATAGGCCCTTTTCAAAGATATATGCTTGGATGGTGTTATGGCAAGTCTCACCTTAGTGCCTATCTATAGTGATCCCTAGAAAAGTTTCATGGAGTTTAAAATCAAAAAGTCACATGAAATGATAAGTTATATGCTTGTTTGGATTATAATTAAAACCTGCCTTACATCCCATGGGAACTAGTGTTTATGTAACATACAAATGCAACATGTGCAACACATCTTGGACACATGTGGGACAACCTAGTGAAACATGTGTAGCATGTATCTTGAAACAAACACATGAGACAATTGAAACATGGTGATGAAGCAACTGTAGCATTTCACTTGAGTTCTATGTTTCAAGGCATGTGAGGCCTACACTTTTGTGCAACCTATGCATGGTGGGTATGTTTGGCCTCTACAACACCTTAACTACACTTAGGATGCTTAATGGAACAATGTTCATGTTGATCATTTTGCCTAAAGGTGCTTCTAAGTGATGGTTGACCATGTATGGACCCTAGAACTCTTTGGTTTGACCATTTCAAAAGTGTGACCTAGAAGCTTTGCATGACTGTGTACCCTTTTACAAAGTGGTAGAGAATTTTATAAGGAACCAACTTTGTTTAAGAGTCAAATCATGAAAATGCGTGGAACATGCTCAAAAAGGGCCCACAAGGCAAATTTAGAGCTGTTTCCCAACACTTAGCATATTCTAAGTCCCTAATCGGCAGCATCAAGTCAACATGTTCGTGACATTTTATCTTCCAATTTCATATGGTAGCTCAATTAGGTTCCTTAATATGAGTTGTAGTACTTTTCATGATGAAAACAATGGATCAAGTGTCACTCAAAATGGAGCTTAGTTGGACCTTCAATAAGAGTTTCCAAAACAGCAAAAAGTTGTTTTTATCACTAATTGGCCTTGACATTTTGACATGCCGCGTTCTCCCAATTTTGTGAAACAACTCAAGTTGAGGCAAATACAAAAGTTGGAGCTGATGTGTTGGGGAAGAGCATACAAGAAGATGGCACTTGTTGGAATCCATTTTGCCAACATTTTTGAAGGTTCGTCAATTTTTGACAATGCATTGACAATGCTGGTTTGGAACCTCATTATCCACTAATCCATGACCCTAATGACTATGCACCTTAAATAGAATATGTGGAGCATTGTGTGAGCTACAACTTTGCTTTTAGGTCCAAGACCCAGATCGGCCCAGATCAGGCCCAAATTGGAACTCCAACCAGGCCACTCTGATGCTTGCCAGCTGTTCGTGCTTTTGCTCCAAAGGCGACGCGTGGACAAGGGCGTGGCGCTCATGCCCGCACCGCGCCCCACTCCCTGGACGCGTGCTCGGTCCTTCTCTTCGCGAGGTGGAGAGCTGAGCTCGCCCACGGCCACTCACCTCTCTCTCTTCCTCGCTCGACTCCGACTGGAGCGTGTCACCGGAGCAATGGCCGCCATGGCCAAGATTGCCGTCGACAATGTTCCCCACTCCGCATCCTTCTCCCGTTCCACCACCTGCGCCACCATAGTCGCCCTACCATGCCCTACGCCGTGCGCACGCTAGCCCAGGTCGGAAATCGCTAGGGCCGTGCATCTGCCGCCGTCAAAGCCGACCGCCGTGGCCGCAAGCAGCCGGTGCTCGGGGCCGGGTCGCCATGGCCTATCTCCAGCCGCGTCAAGACATTCCCCGGTTGCGCCATCTTGCGAGGAATCTCCTGTGCACCTTCCCCGATCGCCCCGCCACCGGAGTGCCGCCGCCGGCACTGCCCCCACAGAGCCGCCCGCGCACGTGGTCAGCAGGCCACAGACCACCTCGGCCCGTACTGCGGATGCCTATGGACGTGCCTCGCTGCCCTGGTGCTTTCCCACCACTTCCCCGCGGCCGCCGACGATCTCACCGGCCGGAGATGGCCGGCCAGCAAACCTCCTCTGCCCCCTCTGTTTCCGGTGAACGGAGGAAGCCGGCACCTCTCCTTTCTCTCTGTGTCTCTCGGTTTGAGTGACTGACGAGCGGGCCCGGCTGAACCATCGGTCCCGCATGTTGGTTAAGTGGTGACAGGATTTGGGTGCTTGTTCGGGTGCGTTTAGCGAGTTAAGTTAGGGTTGAGTAAGTCTGTTTTTGAATTTCAGAAATTTGTAAATCTTCTAAATTCCATAGTTCATGCTAGGTAATTCCAAAAATAGCAAATGTGGACTTTTTGGAAATCTTGAGAAGAGATCTTTGCAGTGGAGTCATAAAGTGTTAGGTGCTTGTAGATGTTTTCTGATGTCTTTATTTAAGCTTTAAAAATGCTCCAAAAATGCTTATAAACTTGACCAGAGCCATATCTTGAGTTTTAGAACTCCAAAAATTGTGATTCTTGTTTTGTTAATTTTGTGATGACATGTACTTGCTAGGAAAAATATTAAACACACTAGTTTTTCACTGTTTTCTTAAGGTTTTGATTTGACCTTGATAAATAAGGAAATCTATATTATATTGCTTGTCATTTTATATCTTGAGTTGTGTTGCTCCAAATAATGTGAAATTTTTATGGTAGTCTTTCCATGATATGAATGTACTGTGGTATAAATTTCATGGTCATTGCTTACTGTATGATCAAGTATTGGTTTAACTTGTTTATGGCTTGATAAATAGCTTGTAAATAATATATAATTGATAAAATGGAAAATATTGTTCCATTACCTTAGTATAATGTTGCTCTATCATGTTGATTCATACTATGGCCCTGTGTTCATAGAAAATATTGATTTTTAGGTTTAACTTGCTCTCACATGATTTATTGCAATAGCTACTTATCTTTTTCATAGAGGTTGATATACTTGTCCAAATTGCTTGAAATTTGGACAGTAGACTTTTGGGAGCATTTGTAGGACACTGTAATTTTGGTATAATTTATTATGCACTTTTGATAGGTGTTCATAATTCCACCTAATTATCTAAATAAGGTAAGAAAATTTATTAAAAGAATTTATTAGGAATGGGCACTATGTTTTATGGTGTTCATTAGTCATGTGTGAAATGTTGGTAAAGTTGGTTTTGTCCAATTATATGTTTGCAACATAAGTTAATAATTATTTCTTGCAAATGAGGTTTCTAGACAGATCTAGAAACTTAGCAAAGTTCTTCATGATATTAATTTTGTTGTAAAACTTATTTATACAAAAGTTGTAGATAATTTATGTATCTAGCTGCTGTTAAAATTTGGTGGCATTTGGCCATGTGGTTTAGGAGTTATAGCTGTTTAAAGTTGGGTTACAGATTTGCTTGCTCTCTGTCTTGTTAGACCAGTTTCTGTGTTTGTGTAAATTCGACATGTTAAACTTTGAAATCATGATGTGATGATTATAAATTAAATGTATAGAATTTCATAAGCTTTATATAATGTCTTCTTGCAAGTCATTTGGATTTAGGGATCTCCAGTTATGATTGATTTACTGAGCTACTGTATGTATGTCCAGAAAGTAGCAGATTCTTGTTCTAGTGCTTTGATTGACTTTGCCATGCTAGGGTGTGGAAGTGTGACACCTATCTTTGTTGGTACTTGGTTTGGTACCCTAGGATCTTATTAGACTTGTGTCTTGATTGATGTATTTGCAATCTTCTATGTTATGCCTTAGTGAGGATTAAGTTAATTAGCTCTAGGTGTTTATGAGAACTTTGGTATGCTTGTTTGATTACTCTGTTTATTGCACTTCTATGCATTCATACATATGTATTATTGCACCTCATTTAGGTACGCTAGCTGAAGCACGTGAAGGACCTGATGTGGAGCCAAACCCGAAGATGGAGTTGGTGGATCCATCCCGAAGATAAAAGGATCGGACGAGTGCTAGAATGAAGGATGCTCGCCAAGCGGGTTTCATCTGAGTCGGATCCCTGGCAAGCCCCGGAGCATTATAAGCCTCCTACCTTTAAAGCAATTAATTATATGTATGTTATAAGTATTGTTGCATTAAGTGGTAGGAGTTGGTTGAAAACCTTGCTGCATTATATCACTCCTTGTCTAGATATATGAATCCTTGAATCCTACATAGACTAGGATCGAGTAGATGCTTAGCCCTGCTTTAAGCGATAGAAGTCAGGTGATTTCCTGTCACCTGCGAGATATAGGGATATTCATATATGGCACGGTTGGCTATATTTGCTATCGTGGAAAGGAACCATGTGTTAATAAAATGAAATGAGACCGGGCGGGATGATGATAGTAAAGCGACAAGGCATGGAGGTCTTGGGTGTGAATCTATCCCCGTCCGAGTCGTTTAAGGACCGATTCGCTGTACGTCCTTGAGTCATGTTGAACGCAGTCTAACACTTAGTTGGCCGGATAAGCCGTTCCGACCGTGAAGCCGAGTAATTCGGTTCAGGCCGGGAGTCGAATGGTAGGTCGCATCTTGGAGGAGAGTAAGGATGTGCTTGGGGACATTGGCATGAGACCAAGGGGGGTTAGAGTCCCTATCACCTGGCAGAGTGTTGCCCTTGGGGATGCGGCATCATTCGAACACGCGACTCCTGAATTGTACGAAAGATGGCTTGTGCGACCCTGGCAGGGGCCTGCGCGGTGAGTGTTAGAAATACCCCTCCAGCTGGATAGGAATTCGATTCGAATCGCCATCGCTCCCGGTTAGTGAGCACTTGACTTGAGCAGCGGCAACGTAGATTCCATTAAATTGAACGGATGGTTAATTGGATCACGATGGAAAGGTTGCCTCAATGTATACCTGCTATGGTTAATATTGTTTGCTCCTAATAAAGTGAGTGCTCTAGTACAGGTTCTAATATAGATGATAGGTTAATGATAATTAACTTGATGCTTAAGCATTAATGATTGATCATCTATATTAAGCTTTTATGCAAAATGTTGTCAAGCTAGCCCCACTTTATATCAGCCTTGCATGATCCTTGGTGTCACCTTATTTTTGGTTTCTAACGGGTAAGTCTAGCTGAGTACCTTCTTGTACTCAGGGTTTTATCCCCACTTGTTGCAGGTTGATGTATCTTGGCGACTGCAAGAGTTGGTTGGCTCCTGCCTTGTGGCAGAGTGTGATCATGGGCATGATCCTTCTTATTTACCTTATCTCTAATGCTTTTGTTGGAAGTCGACCGTGGTACTGGCATGTATTTGAAATAAGAATAATGTTAGTTTCAAATTACTTTGCTTCCGCTACTTTTGAACTTAAGTTGTAATAACTATGTTGAACTCCGATGTATATTGAATTACTTGTGAAATGGTTGTAACATGTGACTTGTTATGTTGAATCACTACGATCTTGTCTTGTATGTTGGTTGGTTTGAAATCCCTCGTGATTTCATTGGACTACCGGAGTTATATGGGCTCAAGTGCGAGAATTTGATCATTTCGGTGATTGTTTTTGTACTTGTGCTCTTATAATTTGGACGGTTCCGTGACAATCTGTCTTCATCAGGGCCCTTCTACTAGAGCATCTGTCACGGGGACGAACGACGAACCCACAAACAAGTATGAGTAAAGATTAACTAATCAAAAGACTTTATACCAAAGGAATCACGAACACTCACTTAGCGGGAGAACCTGTTGAAATAAAGATGCTTGTCGAGGTACAAGTTGGGGAGACACTAACAAGTCTGGCGCTTCCCCGAGCTCTCCCTCACATCTCTCTCTTACAACTCTAGCTAGCTATTAGGGCCTAAGCCCATGGAGTGTTGCTCTAACTCAAGTGGAATGCTCTTTGCCTTGTGTGTTGTGTGTTGTAGAGGGGGGGTTGCCCCTCTATTTATACACGAAGGAGAGACGGTGTTGTGGCTATTCCTGGCATGAAGCCTATGCACCACCACCTTCTGCATGGAGGCATGCAACCGCCACATGAAGGAGAGGACGAGGAGCTTTAGCAGGGGCCAGCCGCCCCTAGGGACCTGCCGCCCTTGACTGTGGCTTCTCGCCACCGCCTTCACGTGGCAGGCCGTGGGCTAGACATCGATCACTACTCCATGGGGTTTTGCCCTGGTTGAATTAATTTGATGGGCATCTCCCTTGTTCCTTTGCGCAAATCAGCGTCGGGAATTGCCTTTTGGTGATTTATTCTATGTATTTGTGTTTGTGACCTGCAAAATAATGTTTTCCAAATACATGTGGAACTTGGTTAATAGAAAATGCATATGTGATTAAGATTGCTAATTTCTCCTATTTTTGTGACTTAATTGGTGGTCAGATTTGATCGATAAAGACTGCCAATAGTATAGCATGCGAATGTTCAACCACCAAAGCATAAGTAAATCTACAAATCGACCAAACCCAATTTACGGTACTATCAATTGGTCGACCGAATCGATGCAGCATTGATAGTAGAATGGCAAACTGCAAGCCCAGCGATCTATAAATCTATTTGTGTTTTGACAGAATCATGGACGCGTGCCATACGTGTGAAAGCTCAAGCTATCGGCTAAAATAGCCGATAGAAACATAGCGAACGGATGACGTCATATCTCCCTTAACGAGTAGATTCATTAACCAACAAAATCCGATCTAGTGAGCTACCAACAGGTTGATAATGAAGACAACAAACTGGAGATTGATGACTAACAAACCTATTCCTTAATGGAAATAGGGCTTCAAACACCCACTATGATCAACCAAGATCAAGATAAAACGGTCAATTAATGGGATCTAACGTCAATAGTTAGATTTTGGCGTAAAAACAATCGACAGACGATAGATCGAAAGATGAAGACCGAGGAATCTTTATTCTAGATTGAGCAATTAGTGATATTATGCTGAATAGTAAACTATTTAACACAATATTGATAACTTATCCGTATCAAAATTTGTATGAGATCGAGCTAGACTGATGCAACCATACAAATTTTGATAAGAATCAAAGGGTAACTTGTATCGGTAATTGAAAGAGATACGAGTCGGACCGATGCAACCTTACAATAACTGATGATAACTAATTTATACAAAACTTGTAAGAGGTCAGACCTAACCGATGCAGCCTTACAAACAAAGTATAAGTCATGACGGTACTCACAACAAATCGGAGGTAGGCCGGACCAATGCAGCACTGCTTGCTGAAGGAACTCGCCAGAATCTACTCTACTCCTACTCCTAAGGGTGGCATGGGGCTAAAAAAGTAAAGTACTTGTTTTGATTGATGTGTGGATGTCTATAACAATAGCTGGGGTTCAATATTTATACCCGAGGCTTGATTATGAGTCCTAGTCGAACAAGACCAATTATGACACTTGGAAAAGAAAACAAAATATCCTAAATTAAGATAACTTTGACTCCAAACTTCTCCTTCCGCGGAATCCAATGTGCCTTCCTATCCTTGGTCGAAGCCTTTTCTTGTTGCTGCTAGAGCTTCCCTGAGATGATGATGTCATTGAAATCTAACCGACCTTAACCTGCGTTCTGCCCAGCTGATTTTGCATCTACCACAACTTTCTTCGGTAAGTTCTAAATTATGGGGTTTCATGCGACGAACCAAAATTTGGTGTCAACACATGCCCCCAATTTTGGGATAAAATGATTTTGTTCCAAAATTCCCCTTCGCATCACCTTTAGAAGCTGCTAGAATGCTTTAGTAGAGATCGAGAGAATCGCCCTAGGTCCGCTTGGTTCTGTCTATCACTTCATGCTCTTTGTTATCATAGGCTTCACGAGCATGCTACTCTTTTGCTACCATCCCACATTCCAAGACCTCACAGGCGCACTGTTAGTTCACGGGCACTTGGACTCAGTTCCCTTGATGAGCATAAATATTAGCCCAAACTCACTGAAAGATCTCAAGCTTCGACCATACTCCCTTCATCTTTGTTCTTTCGAGCACTCCTAGCTCTGCTGGACCCTCCATGAACCATCGTCTCATCATGAAAACCCTTCATGGCCAGAAGAATTCTTATGTTTAAGGTGATTGTGTCACCCATTTTAGTGCCTTGTTAAGCAAGGGAATCAGTCACTATGGCTAGAAGAATTCTTATGATATCACCTGAGTCTTCTCACCGTCCGTATGAGGCTATTCTACTGTTTGCAAGAGCTCAAATGTGTGGACACCTTGTTGACACTTCTTAGCATCACTCGCGTTAGGTTGTCATCCCCAACATGACACCAAGAGTGTGGTTGTATTGTACTCATGTCACTTAACTATATAAAGATATTAAAGTATATATCCGCAAGCGCACAGATAAATACACCCGTTGCACCATTTCACCCAAGTTTATCCTAGGTATCGTTATTTATATTTAACCAAAGGAGAACAAACAGAGGGGCACATATTAATTAAAGGCTACTCTACACATGTGATATGAATATTTGAAATCACTATCCTTTACTCTCAAACAGGAATCAATCAAATAAAAAGAGATAAAATATATGATAATCAGACCATTCAGATGATATTCCTTAGAGCAGTACTACTATGGCAAGTCATTGATCAGAATATAAAGTAAGAGAATAACTCCTAAGTAATCCGTTAACTATTAATCATAATCTACATTGATTAGTGCAATTATATCAGGCAATCATTGGCTAGGTTATCTCATATCCATAAACAAGGAACATCTCCATTACGAAGCTGAGAAACAGAGTAACAACTAAGTAATAAGACTGTGTTCTACTAAGTTCTACACTCGGGGAGTGGACAACAAAGGACTCAACAGGAATGTCACACCCGTGATCTACCACATGGCCCGGAGTACAGAGTGCATTTGCAGGTAAACAGTGTATAAGTACCACACTTACACAATATTGACCACCCACCCATGACTCAATAAGGTGAGTGCTTTGCAAACATGTGTATAAACATAATGATAAACTATCTATGCCAAATATATAATCAAAGTAGACTAATCTCATAATAATCAAGGATATAATATAGATTAAGAACAAGATCATATCTAATGTATCAAGAATAATGATCAAGAACAATGAACTAGAACTAGACAATGATGAACTAGAACAATTATGAACTAGAACATAAACAATTAGAACATGAAGAACTAGAACATAAACTAGATCAAGAACTAGAAGAACTGATGAACTAGATGAATATCTGAAGAACAATGTTGATACAAGAGAGAAGAACTAGATTTACCAAGCTCCTCTTGACTAGATCTAGAGCCCAAGGCTGCTTGACTCCTCTACTTCTAATTCTAATCTAGCTATGCCTAGATCTGATGGAGCTCTAAGGAGATGAGAGTTGCTGGTTGGTCTTCTGCTTTCTGGTTGATAATTGATTGAATGAGTTTCCCTTTGGAGGGGGGTCTGGGGCCTCGTTTATATAGCCCAGAGCATGGAACCGCGACCCTTGGATCAAACCGACCTTCACGTAGGGTTAGGATGCATCCTTGGAGGCGATTGAAGTAGCTTGCAAAGGAAGGAGCCGAGGGGCGGCGGCCAGGGGCCGGTCGGCCTAGGGTTGAGGCCGGTCGGCCCTACCTGGCGGCGCCTCGTGGTGGCCCTCCTCGTGGAGTTCTCTAGTGTCCTCTAAAAGCCTCTTGCGTATTCGTGACGTGGAGATTAGGCCGATTGACGTGGGTTCCTTCTCGTAGAAGATATCAATTCCTGAATTATTCTGATAACCCCCTGCAAAATATAGATTCACCAAAACTCATGAAATTTCATTAGTTGACACCCTAAACTTATGTTGGTGATCATTTATTAGCCCTTTATATATTTATTTTAACCCTTTATTATGGTAGATAACCATCGCCAACAACTCCCACAAGCTTACCTTTTGCTAGTCCCTTAACAAATATTCATAATGGATCAGGAGTTGCTATAATGCTTTCACGCCTCAAAAGTACACATGCGTTCAAACAAGAATTTTCCTCTGGATTAGGTCTAACCACTCTAACCTTTAGACTTACCCATATTACCTTTAACTATAGAGCTTATTAGCCTTCACTTAGGTCTTGAGCAGTCGAAAAGTAGAACAATCAAATCAAGCACTATGTCTCAAGCTCTTCATTCAACTATTATTTCGGAGTTTTGCAAGATTTTTAAAATAAAACTCAGAGTATCTTTTTGTATGACTCTCTCAAATCTCTCAATATATGTGGTATTTCTGGATCCTCTCCAAGGCAAAGTGAGATTTGCCTTCTCTCATCCTACATCTAATGCTTTATCTGGAGCTTATAAGTATGGAGATAGCGTGTTCATACTTGCAAAGCATATTTTGTAAAGTCAAACAGTGGATCTAGAGAAACGAGGCATACGATCAAATCAAGAAGTGCATGTGTTTGGATCAAGGAGTGGTTTATTTATGATGAAGGTGATAGTGGATCTAATTCTACTTTTGCTCCTTTGAAAGGGATTTTGATCTCTCTTTGAATAATTGAAGAACTTAGACTAAGAGATATTTTGGGCTATAGTTTTTTTAGAGAGGCGGGCATCTAAGTACCCATTGTTTTGGTAGGACACTTGCCCATGTTTTACTCTCTATATATTTCTCTTTCTTCTCTTTTTTTTTAAATATATAAGCCCAGAACATTCTTGTCTATAATGAAAGATTGAAAGATAATAATAACTTGGAGCAACAATAACTGGGGCTTATGAAATGTATGGATAGGTGATAAAAATCCTATAAGACATGTGAGTGGTGTTCTCTCCCAGTGTAGGAGAAAAATATATTTGGTGGATCTAAATGAAAAGGCATGTTGTTGCGTACTTCAAGTGTAGAAGCAGCATATTTGAGTGGAGTGTACGTGATCTTCATTTTAAAAGTATGACAAGCCTCTAAGGGTCAACAGAGCTCGACAATGCTCAATGCAAGTACATGTAGTAAAAAGTATGAATGGAGTTTTCTATCCTATGTATAGCTGTGGTAGGAATTTTGAGCTTTGTCATACAAGTACTCATCATGGTATTTTAAGATTTTCAAAAGATAAAATTCTCCAGAACTCTAGCATCAGTAGGAGCAAGATAAATAGCAGCTCAGACTTTCTCATATCATACTCCTCAACTATCTAGATTTAGATCCAGCATTTACAACCCACAAGTTTTAGGCTCAGAGTTTATCTTTAGATCAAGACAGTTCTACCCAAAACTCGAGAGAATTCGTGTTTAAAAACTAGGCACTTGAAAAGAATTATGACAGAGCAATTATTCATCATTTCCATTATGTTTAAAATTGAGTTCTACGGTAATTAAGTTCTAATACTCTCTTGTATCTTTTATTTTAACTAATATATTATCTAGCTAATATTATCACACAACACTCTTTTTATTTGGTTTTCTTAAGTTATGCATCTTTTTATACTTTTTAGAATAAAAGATAAATCACTTGAAAAGGAATACTTATCGAGATATACGGGGGACACTCTCCCCCAAACTGGATTTTGACGTAGTCGTTTATCTTGAGTCCTCGATTACGTAGATGCTCATCACTCCTTTGATGATTGTTCAAGGCAGAGCTCTTGAGTGAGTGAAGACATCATGGGCTTCATAGGGAATTTCTCTTTTTCCTGTTGAATTTTAAATAGACAACAAAACTCGTGGAACATATTAAGGGTTAGTGGAAAACTATTCCCTAATTATTTTGAAGTCTTGAATTATATTTTATTATTCAATTGGTTTTTCTTCATATATATATATATATATATATATATATATATATATATATATATATATATATATATATATATATATATATATATATATGAAGAAAAACCAATTGAATAATAAAATATAATTCAAGACTTCAAAATAATTAGGGAATAGTTTTCCACTAACCCATATATATATATATATATATATATATATATATATATATATATATATATATATATATATATATATATATATATATATATATATATATATATATATATATATATATATCCACAGTGAGTAATTATTATGGGTTGCTACACACCACACTATTACTCATATGGGGCTTAGAGTTTATATATTTTCAGATGCAATGAGATGATTCAAAATATAAAACTTATTTTTTATTTTCTTTTCAAATGCAATGTAGAATTTAAATATGTATTTAATTCTAAATAGTATGCATGTTATTAATGAAAAAAGTATTTTTATTTTCAATGCAATGATATGCTAAGGGAATGTAAACAAAGTAGATATGCTTAATTTAAATGTACGGATAAATATCGATTTACCTTTCGGCAAAGGTTCGGAGATTTAGGTCTGTCGACCCGGACCTTACGTCTGGTTCAGTCTTCAGAGGTTTCTTCCAGCTTAACTGAGGAGCTGGATGGTTGCTCGTCAAGTGTTGGAGAACTTGATGATGATGTTGATGTTTCTTTTCTTTTTCATACTTTCTTGGACCGAGGAGTCTCTTCCTGTGGTTCACTCTTCTTGGGCTTCTCTTCTTCTTCCTTTGGAATAGCTTCTTCTTAGGCAGTTTCTTTCTCTTTGATGGCTTGTTTCTTTTGGCGTTGAGAGCGGTGTCTCCTCTTGTTCTTTCTAGGCTGCTCACAAGTAGTGTAACTATTAAAGTAACAATGTACCTTCGCTCTAGGGAATTGGAAGTGGATTTCTCCAGTTCTTATGTAGATGATTGTGCCAGTGGTGTTGAGGAAGGGTCTTCCTAAAATAAGGTGGACATCATCTTCTTCTCCCATGTCAAGAACCATGAAGTCGGTAGGAATGTAGTGATCTCTTATTTTGACCATAACATCTTTCACTACTCCCTCCGGACATCGGAATGATTGGTCCGCCATCTGCAGCTGCACATATGTACGATACATGGATCTAGTATTATACAAATGTTTATGTTATCTTATACATTATGTTGGTGCTAGAGCCGATGTCATAGAACGTCTTGTAGAAAGTACTTCCCTCGATCATATAATCGATGGTGGGTACTCCAGGATCTCCCAGCTTAGTGAGGTATGGTGATGTAAGGAGGTGGTCAAGTTCTAAATCAATAATGTTGACCATCCATACTGTTTCTTTTGCCTGATGCTTAGCTTTGTTCCTCCTTCTCCTATTCTTGTTCTTCTTCTTTGTTGGGGCAGCGGTTGTATCCTCGTAGAGGTATGACGTCTGTGGGTGAACTCAAATGTTGAGGGTACGCTTCTTGAAACTGAATCTCTCTTTGCTCCCATTGATTGTGAAACAAATCTTGGCACTATCTGCGTAGATGATGGCTTTGGTGGTACTCAAGAACGGTCGCCCCAAGATGATGGATGCTTTTTCATCTCCTCCTGTTTCTACAATCACAAAGTCTGCCAGCACATACGAGTGTCCAACTATGATCTAGACATCTTTAAGAATTCCCTTGGGGTAGCACAGTGTCTGATCTGCATGCTGCAAACACATAGTTGTATACAATAAAGGATCACCATGAATTTTCTCATAGATTACCTTGGGCATGATGTTGATGCTTGCTCCAAGGTCACAGACAGCTTCTTCAAAGCTGTGGGGTCCAATGCGAATAGGGATGACATGTCTCCCTGGGTCTCCATTCTTCATTGGTAGAGTGTCGTCTACCCATGTTCCCCATTGCTTTGGAGGTGCGGTGAAGCATTGCCCTGTATTATAAATGTCTACAAGATTTGCAGTTTCTAAATCTTCCGGCTTCCCCAGAATCTTACCTCTTTCGATAACTGGTAGAGAAGCTGCTAGCTGAGATATTTGTGATTCTATCATTTTATTAAAGCTATATTGATTCTTTATGGTAGAAGTAAAGCTATCCATTCTAGTATTAATATTTTCAAGCAATTTATCATTGGAAGCTATCTTTCTAGACATAATATCAATAACTTTATTCTGATTAGAAATCATTTCTCTAAAGGGTGGTTGATTAAAGTTATTATTAAGATTATTACCTTGGTAGTTACCTGAGTAGTTACCTGAGTAATTAGGCCTTGATTGCTGATTCCATCCTTGATTTTGTTGAGGACGATTGTTGGAGTTGTTGTTGATGTAGTTCACATCCTCTTGAATCTCAGGGCAGTTGCTCCCTGAGTGGCCAGTGCCTCCACACTCTTCACAGGTCATGCGAGAATCGTGGATGTGCATGACTTCGTTCTTCTCAGTGGTGCGTTCATCGAACTTCTTCATGAGTAGGTCTATCTTGGCAGACAGCCTGTCTACTTCCTTCAATTGATGCATTCCTCATCCTCTCTTGCGAGATTGAGTGTGTTTCTCGTTCCATCCCTAGTTAGAGGCCATCTTCTCAATCAGAGTGGTTGCTTTAGTGATGTTGAGTGATAAGAATGATCCTCCAGCAGCTGCATCCACATTCTCACGGGTACTAGAAGTGAGCCCATGATAGAATGTCTGCATGAGTAGCCAATTCTCCATCCCATGGTGAGGGCATTCTGATATATAATCTTGAAAGCGTTCCTAGGCTTTAGGGATTGATTCATTGTGTTGTTGCTAGAAGGTTGAAATCTTCGTAGGTAGAGCATTTTCCTTCCCCACTGGAAAGAATTTTGCTAGAAAAGTAGTAGCATAGATCGACCATGTGGTATTCTTGTCCTTGTTGGCGTAGAACCATTGCTTTGCTTTTCCTAGGAGTGAGAAAGGGAACAAGCAGAGCAATATGGCGTCTCTTGCGACTCCCTTGATGGTGAAGGTGCTACACATCTCTAAAAAGTGTTGGAGATGAGCACTCTCATCTTCATGTGCTTTTCCACAAAACTGGTTTGCTTGCACCATGTTGATCAAAGCAGGCTTGAGCTCAAATCCGTTATCTCCCACATTTACTGTCGGTCCAATTCTGATGTTAGCAGTGGTTGGAGCGGAGAATTCACGAAGTGATCGGTCAGCCATGGCTTCAAAGTCTTGTGTTAAGCTTCTTTTCAATTGGTTGATCTCAGACGAAGTGGTTGGAGCCTTCTTGAGCTTTGCTCTTGTTCTTCTGATTAGAGCTTCGGGGTTCTCAACGTAGTTTGTCGGGAGTTCAAAACCAGTCATACATCACTCTGCATAAGATAAAAAAATAGACAAAAGACAGGGTGAGCCTGTTAGAGTAAAGGATCAAGTGATGTAATTCGAATATCACATGTGTAAGAGTGTTTCTAGATGTGGAAGTGTGTTTATGCTCTTATGAATGTTTTCTAACTTAGTGTGCCATTCCGTTGCGTCCCCGGCAACAGCGCTAGAAATACTTGTTGACACTTCTTAGCATCACTCGCATTAGGTTGTCATCCCCAATATGACACCAAGAGTGTGGTTGTATTGTACTCATGCCACTTAACTATATAAAGATATTAAAGTATATATCCACAAGCGCACAGATAAATACACCCGTTGCAGCATTTCACCCAAGTTTATCCTAGGTATTGTTATTTATATTTAACCAAAGGAGAATAAACAGAGGGGCACATATTAATTAAAGGCTACTCTACACATGTGATATGAATATTTGAAATCACTATCCTTTACTCTCAAACAGGAATCAATCAAATAAAAAGAGATAAAATATATGATAATCAAACCATTCAGATGAAATTCCTTAGAGCAGTACTACTATGACAAGTCATTGATCAGAATATAAAGTAAGAGAATAACTCCTAAGTAATCCGTTAACTATTAGTCATAATCTACATTGATTAGTGCAATTATATTAGGTAATCATTGGCTAGGTTATCTCATATCCATAAACAAGGAACATCTGCATTACGAAGCTGAGAAACTGAGTAACAACTAAGTAATGAGACCGCGTTCTACTAAGTTCTACACTCGGGGAGTGGACTACAAAGGACTCAACAGGAATGTCACACCCACGGTCTACCACATGGCCCGGAGTATAGAGTGCATTTGCAGGTAAACAATGTATAAGTACCATACTTACACAATGTTGACCACCCACCCATGACTCAATAAGGTGAGTGCTTTGCAAACGTGTGTATAAACATAATGATAAACTATCTATGCCAAATATATAATCAAAGCAGACTAATCTCATAATAATCAAGGATATAATATAGATTAAGAACAAGATCATATCTAATGTATCAAGAATAATGATCAAGAACAATGAACTAGAACTCGACAATGATGAACTAGAACAATTACGAACTAGAACATAAACAATTAGAACATGAAGAACTAGAACATGAACTAGATCAAGAACTAGAAGAACTGATGAACTAGATGAATATCTGAAGAACAATGTTGATACAAGAGAGAAGAACTGGATTTACCAAGCTCCTCTTGACTAGATCTGGAGCCCAAGGCTGCTTACTCCTCTACTTCTAATTCTAATCTAGCTATGCCTAGATCTGATGGAGCTCTAAGGAGATGAGAGTTGCTGGTTGGTCTTCTGCTTTCTGGTTGATGATTGATTGAATGAGTTCCCCTTTGGAGGGGGGTCTGGGGCCTCGTTTATATAGCCCAGAGCATGGAACTGTGGCCCTTGGATCAAACCGACCTTCACATAGGGTTAGGATGCATCCTTGGAGGCCGTTGAAGTAGCTTGCAAAGGAAGGAGCCGAGGGGCGGCGGCTAGGGGCCGGTCGGCCTAGGGTTGAGGCCGATCGGCCCCACCTAGCGGCGCATCGTGGTGGCCCTCCTCGTGTTCTCTAGTGTCCTCTAGAAGCCTCTTGCGTATTTGTGACGTGGAGATTAGGCCGATTGACATGGGTTCCTTCTCGTGGAAGATATCAGTTCCTGAATTATTCTGATAACCCCCTACAAAATATAGATTCACCAATACTTGTGGAATTTCGTTAGTTGACGCCCTAAACCTATGTTGGTGATCATTTATTAGCCCTTTATATATTTATTTTAACCCTTTATTATGGTAGATAACCATCGTCAACACACCTTCCCCTTGTTTGCTTTGCCTATGCCAAGAAGCCTGCGAAATAAATCAGTATGTTCTTGGTGGGCTATCACCCTTCCCCCTGATGCTACTTCCATGTTTAGTCGATGTGGTATTCACCCATGTTTTTTCATCGACCTTGCGGGGTCTGGACTCCCTTCAATTCAATGAAGTCTTCTCGGGTTGGTTAGTCGACATCAGGTATAATCTTCTTTGCAACAAACCTCCAAGATCTGAGATGCTCGTAATTATGGAAAGCGATAGATTTCTGAATCTTTATTTGCAATTATTGTGACTGTCATGCTTTCTAACTCTTCATGATCTATTCCCACAATTATTGGAGCAATGACCCATTTCCATAACTAACTCCGATCACACAATCCGAGGAGGTTCACACCTGCATCTCCCTAGGCTATAAATACGGGCCATGGTTTGCAACCGAGAAACCAATCTGCCTTTGCTCGCCACTCGTGCGACCCTTCTCCCTTCTTCTAGATCTCAAAATCGTTGCTTGCATCTCGAAAGGATGGAGAACAAGCTCCCTGCCGAGCTTGCGCCACTGCAACAGCATTCTCAACTTTGAGGGTAAGGATAAGCATGCTCCTACTATTCTTCCAATGGATTGGTTGATCTTTGTTCATGCAGGGCTGATTCGAATGGTAGCGTTCCTCCTCATGCGATCATCGACCCCAGTGGTGTGCACATGGTGGCTCTAGTGAATTCTCCTCTAGAATCCTTTGGTCCTTATAACGGGGAGGACGTTCACCACTTTCTTTAGGAGAGAGATGAGGCCCCGTCCTTGTATTCCAACACAGTCCGTGATCTTGGTCGAATGGACTTTCATCTGAACATGATGCAGGATGCCCTCACCATCTCAGAGAATAGGGCCAACACTGTCCAAATGAGGTTGGCAGAGGCTGAGGCTAGAATCACAGGTGAGATCTCTTACGGCGACTCTTATCTTCACAATCCTGATTTTACATACTATGATGCACAATCAGTCAATGTCAGGGGTGCTGTATTGGTGGTTCGCCTGCACGATGTTCCAAATCATGCTAGGGAGATCAACCTTCATGGTGTTCATCATGGCGCTGCTGTTACTCTGGCTGTGGCGCAAGTCCATTCTGGATACGAGCTTCGACTTCTTCCCCATGGTTTTCCAGCGGCCGATCATCCTGAAGATCATGAGAACTTAGTTGAGGATTTTTCAAATGCCGCGAATACCATAGCTTTTTCTTCTTTGGCCGAAGACATTGTAAACAAAGTATTTCTCATCCCTTAGATTATAACAGGAAACTAATGAATAAACTTTTCATGTTTGAACTGATTTTTCCTTTCTTGTTTCCTTGTCTATGGTAGATTTTAATTTATTTTTTCCCTGAAGGTGATACGTGCCGCATCGGCTTTTCCCTCTCGAGAAGAATCGGAGCTGCTCTATTTTTTTTGTTTTGAAGGCAATATCCTCTAATACCGGCTATAAAAGTCAATGAAAATTCAACCGGCTACCTCAGGCATTAACCCAAATACTGGGATAATATTTCTTAAAATGTTTTCCATTGAGTGCTCTGTTGAACTCTTCACCTTCTAGAGTTTTGTAAAAGTAAGCATTGCCAGGCATGCATCGAGTGATACGATAAGGCCCCTCTTAATTAGGTGACCACTTGCCATACGCACTGTCTTTAGTCCCAATTGGCAAAATTAGCTTCCAAACCAATTCGCTTTCGTGAAACTGCTTGGATTTAACCTTCTTGTCATAATACCAGGCAATCCTTAATTTATGAGCCTCGATGTTCTCCAAAGCACGAAGCCGATGGCAATTTAAATCTTCTAGATCATCCATCATCAGGACCTTGTAGTCATTGGCTGTTAGGTCTTCTTGACATTCAATACATCATGATCTAGTCTTGATCTCCCAATGAAGAATGACTATATGTCCATAAACTAGCTCATAAGGAGAGCACTTAGTCGATCCGTGGCACGCCATTCGATAAGCCCACAGTGACTCATTCAACGTCAAATGCCATTTCGTTGGTCGATCAATTATCTTCTTTTTGATCAACTTGATCAGCGTCTGATTGGATGCCTCAGCTTGTCCGTTGGCTTGAGCATAGTAAGGAGAAGAATTCAATAACTTAAATTCCACACTAATAGCAAAATTCTTGAACTCATCAGATATGAACATTGTCCCTTGATCAGTTGTAATAGTCTAGGGAACCTTAAACCAATAAATGATATGCTCTTGGACAAAGTCAATCAAGTTCTGGGATGTCACTGTCTTCATCGAGATCGCTTCAACCCACTTGGTAAAATAGTCTGTCGCCACCACTATGAACTTATGACCTTTGTTGGATGGTGGATGGCGGATTAGATCCCCCAACCCCTATACGACCATGGCTTGATTATTGGATTCATCACTGACACTGGTGACCTTTGAATATTACTGAACCTCTAGCAATCTTCCAACATTAACCCAAAAATAGCCTGACCTTCTGATAATCCATTTCATCTTTTAAGTCGATTGATGAGCTCCACACACTCCTTCGTGGACTTTGCCCATGAGAACTCTAGCATCTTCTTGATTTAAGCATTTGAGCAACACCTCATTGATCGTTTTATAATATAGCTGATCATCAAGCAGCACATATTTGGTTGACTTATACCTGAGCTTTCTAGAGACTTTATGTGATGGATTTCTAAGATAGTCTATTATTTCACTTCTCCAATCATCGGCAATAATCTCGCCGTTGAAGACTTCTTGAATCTGCCGACAACTAGAAGCACTCTGGGCCAGCCGATTAGCTTCTTGATTTTGAGCCCTTGAAATATGCTTTATGGTGACCATAGGGAACTCATCAATCAGATCTCGACATTTCTCATAGTAATCCCTTAGGATATCATCCTTACACTCATATAGGCCGATCAATTAATTAATTATTAGTTGAGAATCTCCAAATATCTTAATAGCATTGGCCTTTTACTTCCTGAAGAAGTTGAAGTCGTTAAAGGATGGCCTAATACTCGGCTTGATTAACAGTGGACATTGGCTTGATGGAATAGGAAAATTCAAAACTTGACCCTCGGGGAGTGACAATAACGATACCAATACCGCCACCTTGTTTGCACGATGAACCATCAAAGAACAACGTCCAAGGCATCAGTTCCACATAACTTATACTAGGTTCATGATGATGAGTTACGAAGTCAGCCATTACTTGTCCTTTAACTACTTTGGACGACTCATATCTCAAGTCAAATTCAGATAATACCAAAATCCATTTCCCTACTCTCCCATTCAGAATTAGCATCGACAACATATGCTTGAGCACATCGGCTTTAGACACCACAGTACATTTAGCCGATATAAAATAATATCGTAATTTAGTGCATGAGAAGTATAAGCACAAGCATAAATTTTCAATGGGAGAATATCTTGTTTCTAGATCCAAAAGCCTTCTGCTCAGATTCCTTCAAATTCTTGCTTCAAGACTGATCCAATCGTATGGTTATTAACCGATACGTACAATTTAAAAGGCTTGCCACACTGTGGAGGGATTAGTACTGGTGGAGACTTCATATATTCCCTAATTTCATCAAATGCCTTCTGTTGTACGTCGCCCCATCTAAATTCTTGATCAACTTTTAGCTTCAATATGGGAGAGAACGACAACATTCTCTCTGATAAATTTGAAATAAACCTTCTGATAAAATTGATCTTGCCGATCAAAGATTGCAACTAGGTCTTGTTTGTCGGTGGGACTGCTTCATCAATGGCCTTCATACTCTTTTGTGCAACTTCAATCCCCTTTCATGGACCATGAAACCCACAAACTCTCCAGTTGATACCCTAAAAGCACACTTGTTTGGATTCACCTTTAATCCATGTTTTCTTGTGCACTCCAAAGTCTCCCACAGGTCAACTAGATGTTCTTCATAACTTTTGGATTTCACAACTACATTATCGATGTAGATCTCAACTATCCTACCGATCAACTTATGAAAGATATAATTCATGCTTGCTCATAAGTTGCACTGGCATTCTTCAGGCCAAAAATCGTAACTACCCACTCATATAAACCAAGAGCTCCTAGGCATCTAAAAGCAGTTTTAGGTACATCTTCTTCGGCCATGAAAATTTGATTATAGCCCACATTGTCGTCCATAAAACTGATAACCTTGTGCCTCGAAGCTGCATCTACTAAGAGGTCAGCTATCGGCATCGGATAACCGTCCATTGGCGTATCTTTATTCAAATCTCTAAAGTCAATGCAGACCCTTAGTTTTCCATTCTTCTTGAGCACAGGGACTATGTTCGAGATCCATTCCGCATAACGACATTGTTGAATAAATTTAGCCTCATATAACCTTGTAATTTCCTTTTTAATATCTCCAGGTAGTTTAGTCTTAAATCTCCTTAGGGCTTGTTTAAATGGTTGATATCCATGCTTGATAGGTAGTTGATGTTCTACAATTGATCGACTAAGACCAGACATTTCATAATATTCCTGAGCAAAACAATCTTGATACTCCTTCAAAAGATTTATTAATTCTTGTTTATACTCAGGCTCTAATTTAGCACTTATATACGTCAGCCTAGGCCTATCACTAGGTCTAATATCCCTACCCTAACTTTTCCTCTGTATCATCAATTGGGGAATCCATTAGGAAATGTCTTCAGAGCCAATTGCTTGGATCGACTGTTGATGGCCACCACCGATCTTGATGACGCTTTCTTTCAAATCTCGCTGCGAAGGCGTTTGTGCTTCCTCCGTTCACACTCTGAGGGAGCTTTGGGCTTTACAAGTAGGATGAGGACCGTATCAATATTAGCCAATGGCTTACCCTTATCGGTTGTTTGTTTGACGCGCTATGCCCGAAGTATGTTATATTCCTGAGCTTCGAATTCACTATTCCTTAAGTGTTGAACTCTCCTCTTCTAGCTCCTTATTAAACCTCCTAGACACCATTGGCTCTCTTGCCAAACATACTCCTTTTCTGCATCATGATTGGTCCAACATTGATCATGCATACACTTGCCTAACCGATCATGAACTCCTTTATTTTTTACGCGCTGATCCATGTCATTAAATTGATGACTTAAATGTTCATGGATGGACCGGCGGTTGGCTTGAGACTGTCTGAACTCTTGATATTGATTACTGCACTCTGGGTAGTTACGTATTATAGACAATTTCAAACCTTCGTTCTAGCAGTGCCTGAAGAAAGGACAGTTCCAATATAATTCATTCTGCTCCCTTTCATACCTTTCTTCCTCGCACCGATGTTGATATTCTTCTTCTTCAAGACGACGCTGGTAGGCCTTCTCCTTCTGGCATTACCATTTGTTCAACAAAATCCTAGAAGTTACGTCAGGACGCATAGCACCAGCTTTAGAGGTCTCACCTTGTTCATATCGGCTCTTTTGTCGATCACGTTGCTGTCTAACTTCCTTGTATTCTTTAGCCGATATCTGGACTTTAGGATCGACTGACCCATCTTCTTTGGCCTTAGCTAATTTTAGCACCTTGGTCTTTCATTTAGTCAGTTGGAATTCTACCATATTCACCCTTCGAAAGGGATGCCCATCTATACCCATTGTTGGCTTCTTGGTTGATTCAAACTTCATCTTTCCCTGCTTAATGGCCTTCTGGACGTGCTGCCTAAAGACTCTGCATTCATTGGTACTGTGAGTGGTAGCATTATGAAACTTACAGTACCTCTTTCCTTTGAGTTCTCCTGCTGAGGTAATCACATGGTTTAATGACAACTTCAACTGCTTCTTTTCCAGCGAGAAGTCAAAGATCTTATCAACCTTCTTGATATCGAAGTCATAAGCGCTCCCCATTTCTTTCACCCAAGGACAATCGAGAGCCCCCCTAATATTTGGAAACCACAGCTATTGGAATAGTTCGAACCCGAAGAACGAAGAAGGAAGCAACAAAATCCATTGCCGACATCCTAAGACGTCATATGCTAAAACTGTTTTTCAATAGGAGTGTTGCTAACTCACGGACACATGATTTTTGCTTTCTTTTTAGGCAATGAACATCATCCAACTAATCTAAATCCAACTATCAGTACTCATCCTTATCCTTACGACCGAGCACCTTCTCCTTGCTACTAGTTCATCTTCACTTTCAGTTACCTGTAGGATATATAGGAAATGTGTTTTCTATTTTTATGGATGATTTTAAATTTTTAGAAAATGATTTTTGAGACAGACCATGTTACCGATTACCACTAGAAACAAATTTAATTTCAATATTGTCAAAAAACAAATTTAATTTCAATATGCGGTTAGACGAAACATCATCAGTTTCATATCCGTAAAAATGATCTTGATTTCTAGATGATTTTGGTAGAGATGCTTGCTGCAACCATCCTATTTTTAATCGCCTCTGTAAATGATTCGTATAAAAAAAATCGGGTTGACTGTTTAGAACAAGAAGGCCTATAGAAGGATAAAACATAGACCTTTAGTTTCTTCGGCACCAAACAATGCCAAAGGAGGTGCTGCTCTCTTCCTGATTAAAAAAAGTCCTCCCATTGCCCATTGGCCATTGTATGTTAACCTATTATTAGTAAGGTTCTTTGAACTTTCCATATGGCTCCGATGTAAGTATATATGCAGATGCAAGCAGCCACACAGCATTCCGTCTATTCATCGTTCATTCATAGAAGAGCGAAACATATATACATAAAGTTTGACCCAGTTAGTTTGCAAAGGTGGTGCAATGCTGCCCACAGAAGAACAAGTCAATGGAGGTATCGTCGCCGCCGCAGTTCTGGCCATGCTGCTGGTGGCGCTCAGACCGTACGGCCGTCACTGCCGCCACCCGGCGGTTCGCTTCTTCGTGTGGGGTGCCTCCATCGTGTTCCTCCCACTGACGTCCTCCATCATCTCTTTCTTGCTGGTAAACCTGAGAATGGGCCAAAATCCAGACCACATCCGCACCAAACCATTCGATCAAAGTATCAGTCGTTTAATCCAATCCACCCCGCTGCTATACCTCTTAAAACCACACCGATCCAACCCATAAATCTCTCGAGCCCAAATTAAACCAGAAATTCTCCTCTAACCGTGATTTCCAACCAGTCCAGAGATCTGGGCCAGCGCCCCGGCGAGCAGCAACAGTGCTCGCTCCTCTGAAATTCCTTGACAGAAACCACGCCGCCACGCTGGACCGGAGCAGCACGGAGTAGCGCGTGACGTCCTTGCGGACGGTCCAGCAGACGCCGTCGGGGTGGGCTCGGCGGTGGTTTTGCGGAGGAACTTGGTGCCGTCAAGCCAGACAGACGCGACGCGGTCGTACTGGTCACCAGCAATGGCGACGGAGAAGTAGAGAACTAGCGGCGCGTACGCGGCCTTGGCAGGAGAGCCCCGCGACAGCGCTACAGTGCCACAGCCTCGCCGCCACCGATGGCGCCACGTGGTTCCTCTTGGCCGGTGGCAGCTCGTCAGCGGTTCCTCCAACCCACGACAACGCCACAGCCTTGCCGTCGGTACGAGCCTACGAGGTCTACGGCCGGCGTTTGGTGTTGTGTTGGGCTGAAGTCCCTAGTAGAACCATAGTGTCAGCCCATTAGCAATCCAAAATATTTGGACTAATACCAAACTAGACATTTCCACTGTAGCAGTTAATCCGAACCCAACCAGCCCACCAGCCTTCTCAGCCTGTTTACCCCTAAACCAAATCAACCCAAAAGAGAAACCAGACCATAGAAACTGGTTTCAGTCCAAACCGTTCTCAGGTTTACTTGCTGGATAGGAGCAGAGAGCCCAAGTGTGACGGCACGCAGCCACCGTCACTATGCCAGAAAAGCAGATTAGTGACGCGTCCAGAGAATCATTAGTGACGCGGAAAAGACGCGTCACCTTTGTTGCGTCTCTGATGTGGAATATTTAGTGACGCGTAAAAACGCGTCACTGATATGATGATACCAGCGACGCGTATTTAGTACACGCGTCACTGATATGAAGATACAAGCGACGCGTATTTAGTACACACGTCACTGATGTGATAATACTAGTGACGCATATTTCTACACACGTCACTGATATGATGATACTAGTGACACATATTTTCTACACACGTTACTGGTTTTAGTATAGTAGCGACACATACTGAGAAACCGCGTCACTGGTAAGGATATATGAGCAACGCACAGTGAGAATATGCGTCACTAATGAGGAGGTACGAGTGACACACATTGACAGTACGCGTCACTAATAATTAGATATCAGTGACTCATATCAACCTAACGTGTCACTAGTAGCATGTTGTAAGTGACGCGTGTTAATAAGACACGTCACGGATAGGACCGTAACAGTGACGCGTCTACTTTTTCATGTCACTCATTTTTTTCATCAGAGCCACGTACCACAAATGTTCACAGCACATATATATGAAAACCATCAATATATCACTGCACAATCACAGCAGAAGCTCTTCAAATAGATATCAAGTTCAACAGATTCACATTTATGTCAAATTCATTGACAGGTTCACAACTTGTTCCAAATCCACTTATACATTCAGTCACACATACTACATCACTGGACCCATATTAATAATGGCAATCACACATCACTAGTGGTTAACTAGGATGATAGAACTCTCCTTTCTTGTTGATGACCTATTCCACTAAGAAATTGGCCAACTTTTCTCTGATCATGCGCCCATCGAAGGGCGTTGTCAACACTTCAAACTCCTATGTCAAGATAGAACTTTAGTCAAAAACAAAACATAGTACAGTACAATATAGAAGATGTAAGATAAGGATCCACATATATAATAAGAATATGTATACAGCTACAACCTATTACTTTGCAAGATAAGGATCCACATAGCATAATCTGCAATAGTAGGAATGCTGAAATGCACTGACAATATGAATAGTGAATACAGCTACAGCCTATAGCTAGTCACTGTGCCAGACAGTAAGATAACAGGCGTTGTTCATCAATCACAGAAACATCACTTTCTTTCTGAACAAAACGTTTGCATTGGATGCAGATTCAGATGAGTTGGAGTTGCATTGCTGCTGATGAGATAGAGGTGAGTGACGAATGAACAAGCAAGCAAATTGCAGTGCAGGCATATTATTTTTGTGTGGCTCGCCTGCTAGTACTGCCAGGGGCCAACAGCCACCACTAACACCAGGCAGGGACACCTGCACCACCACTGCCTCACTACCACCTCTTTAGTAAGCTACTAGTATTAGTTGCCAACTGCCAAGCAAGCTAGCTGTTCATCAGCATCGAATGTAGTATACATATTACCAGGTGGTGTTATTTAGTTTTTCTTTTATTTCTGGAAAGAATTGAACCACCAATAAAGGAGCATATACGTGACAAAATAGCAGGGAGATGAGATAAGAGAGCATTTTTTCCTGTGGCTCCAGCCTTGCATGGTGACACTATCACACCAGGAAAGGACTCATTCATCAGCACAAAAGAAAATATTTGCATGGACATGGAGTTGGACACCTTGCTTTCTATCCTGTCTAGCTAGCTGCTGAAATGCTGAATGCTGCTAGCTGCTATACTATTACTCACTGCCCACTCCTGCTTAGATCCCTTTCTCTCCCCACACCCACACCTGCACTGCATATGTACCAATGCAATTTGGAGTAGAGTAACAAGCAATCCAAATTAGTAACTCTTCTTCAATTTATTCAGACTGTCACAGCCTAGTAGACACCATGATTTTCTAATTTTTTATTATTTCTTTGATCTAGTACTAACCATTAGTCTCATGATCAAGTCTGTTAAACTATAAGTGATTACATAGAGTATCCACCAGAACTATGAAGATGTGAGAGGTTGCTATATAGAATAAATGGCAATACATACACCTCCTAGCTACTTCCTTTCCTCTCAGCTCAATGTAGGCCAACTGCATAACCCAATAATAAATGGCAAATGCATAATAACCAAACAATAAAGCTGAGCCGGTTCATGAGATCTTCAGAAATCAAGAAACCAATTTGCAACAAAGTACAATAGCAATCTGCAGAAAGAGTGCATTTCAAGTCTACCTGAAAAATAAGGAGCCTTATGCAAAGGGCCTTCGCTGAGCACTTTCCAAATAACCTAAGGAATATGTTTAACCAGATTCCCATCTTTTGTACCAGTCAAAAGACCAGTTTCAGGATCAAACCTGTGGATAGAAGCATATTTTAGAAACTTCATAAGAACTCATAGCATAACAAGTTCTCTTCATGGTTCTAGGTCAAAGCAACACAAAAGTACCTCGGCAACCTATGTCTTGGGCAAAGAACAAAGTGAAAGAGCTGCAGGAAACAAAGACATACTGGCATGGAAGTAGTTACTCAAGATACAGGTAGGATCTGCTTCTACAAAGGGGATTGACAGAAGACAAGGAGGTGATTCCATTCCCGTCCTCTGAAAATCCTTTGGTATGATTAGGTAACCAGAGCAGTATACCCTCAGTAATACACTACACCATCTACAAGTTATCTTCGAATAGATATATATAGCAGAGGGGCAGACAACCTACACCATGCAAACTGCATCATGCCTACGAAGATCAGCAATGCAAACTACACCGTGCCTACGAGGATCAGCAAATATTCGCTGGAGAAGAAACCAGTAAAAAAGAGCTGACCAGCGGCCTTGCGACTTTTCTTTAATTCATTTCAGCAACTTTAATTCATTTTCAGCAACTTATCATTACAATTTCTTAGAGGAAGCTAGAAAGTGTGCCACGGTCACCCCCAATTCCAACCAAATACTGCAGCATGTATGGGTGCTCCACTTCCCATACAGCTGCAGCAGCTCACGAGAACCCAGATACAGCTGCAGCAGCTCTCTTCCCGGCCAGGACCTAGGCATGGGTGCTCCACTGGCCTCCTATTGATTTCAATTACCAGATCTAAACAACTGATTAATACACCAATTTACTGCTGACCTATACAAAAAGCAATACTCATCTCAACTACCAGATCTAATCATGGATCTCTAGAAGTAATGCATGTATATCTGCAAGAGAAGTAGGGAGAGATGGCGATTTGAGAAGTAGGGAGAGATGGCGTGAGAGAGCCAGAGATCGCACACAAACGGCCTGCAGCCGAGGGCCTCCGCGGCGTGCAGCCCCCACCACTTGTACAATTGTGACACGATGCGCAGCCGCACAGCGACGCCGCGCTGAATCCGCCGGTTCCCAAATGAGGGCGCGCACGCGCAGCGGTCGCCGCACTCCCTGAGGCTCCCATCTCTGCCTCCAAGCACAGGCCAGCTATGTCGGCCTCCAATATCAGCGCACGCGCCCTAGATGCCGCCGCCGTCGGTGGAGAGGCAGCAGGTGGAGGGGCGGAGGACTGGATGACCAGAGGGGTGGCGGGATCTGACGGCCGAAATCGGGAGAGGGAGGGAGGGGATCCGGGCGGACGGACTTGGGGGATGTGTGGAGGTGCGGCGAGCGGGTGGTGGTGGTTGCGGTGGCACAGGCGACGGACTTGGGGAAGCCATGGGCCCCGTGGTGGCGACGCCGGCGGCTGGAGAGACAGGGATGCGGGAGGCGATGGCCGTAGCGCCCGAGAGGCAGGAGCAACCGAGAGGCGGCCGAGAGTTAGGGTTAGGGAGTTAGGAAAGGAAAGGGCGTAGGTGTTTGGGCCTATTAGATCTGAGTGGAGGGAGGGAAATCTCGGAGGGAGGAGAAGGATGAGGGAGATGACGGCGGTGTAGGAGGAGTGGTGGCTGCCGAGGAGGACGTGATGAGAGGGAGATGACGGCGGCGTGGGAAGGGCGGTGGTCGTCGAGGAGGATGCCGATGCGAACTAGGATGCGTAGAGGATAGGGGAGAGAGAGAGGAGGGGACGGGGAACGTACGGGAGAGGGGAACGGAACTGGACTTGAGTCCCGACTTTGATATATTTTTTTTTGTCTGAGGTCTTATTTGAGTGACGCGTCTAGCAAACACGCGTCACTTTCCTTACCAATGACGCGCTTTATTGAGAAGAGTCACTAATACAACAACATATCAGTGACGCGCCTTGTTAATACGCGTCACTTCTATTACCAGTGACGCGTTTTCTTGGGACAAATCACTGATACCTTGTCATTAGTGACGCGTCTTGTTTCTGGGGCATGGGCAACAACTTAGTAGTGACGCGTGTTGTTTACCCGCGTCACTAATGTACTTATTAGTGACGCGTTTCAGTTCTGAGTCACTAGTTGAGGTGTCTCCTTTGTGTTGTTTTGGCATAGTGCGTCCGGCAAGCAAAACCCCGAGTCCCCGACATCCAGAACATGTGGACCCTTCTCCTGTGTATCGTGCTCATCCTCACCATCAAGTGCAACGCCGATGTCGCCGCGGCCGCGGCCTCGCCTGACGGCGGAGACGTCCACATCAACGGGCAGAGGATCAGGCACCCCGTGGAGCCCGTCGCTCAGTACGCCTGGGCGGCCTTCCTTTTCAGGCTCTGCGTCCCGTTGGCGGGATGGCTGGGCCGTTTCAACATAGCCATCTTCCTCGCCTTCAGCGTGCTCGGCCTCGCCAAGGTGGCGCTCAACTTGGCTGCCTTCTGGCGTGCGAGCGACTCGTTCGCCCTCGGCGACAACACGAGGCTTATTGCCGGCTACATGGCGCAGCTCGTCAGCGACGACGGGCAGGAGGTGCCGCGCTACATAGTGACGGGAGAGAAAAAGAAGCACGTCCAGGAGAGCGCTCGGGGCTACCGCGTTAAGCGCGACGTTCTTGACGACGATCTCAGCAGCCTCGTGAGTCGTGACGTTGGACCGCGTGTGGTGGCTGGCAGAGCATGATGGCATCCTCGCCGAGCCGCAGCACAAGCTGAGAGACCTCTGCCTTTCCTACTCGATGTTCAAGATCCTGCGGCGGAGGCTGTAAGGAGGGTATCCCCTCGCCGACGCTGGGTCCAGGGAGTCCCTCGACTTCGTGCTCCGAGGCATGGACAGCGTCGGCGCCAGCGTCAACTCCGACCGTGTGTTCCGTGTACTCGTCGACGAGCTCTCGTTTGCAAGTGATTTCTACTACTCCCCCATCCCGTTGTGCGCCTTGGGCGGGTGGTGGGCAACACTCAACTACCTCTGCTCCGTCCTCAAGATTGTCGGAGCTATAGCTGTGGGATTCATTTATGAGCTCCATGACGTGGTACGTACCACGCCTTATTATAATTATAAGGTCATCACTTACTCCCTGCTCCTGGCCGTCGTGCTCATAGAGACATGGGAGATCGTCGCCGGCGTTTGTTGGCCCGGCCACTACATCAGGCACGAGTCGTCGTGGCGCCGGTCCAGCTTCGTGCACGCGGCCCTCGCGGCCATGCTGCGCCTTAGGCCGCCTACGCAGTGGCGGCGTCACCAGATGGGCCAGAACTCGGTGCTGGAACCTCGCCAATTCCTCAGACGGATCACTGGCGGGCTCCTCCCAGAGAAGCTGTACTTGTACGGCGGCGGCGCGGGGCTCACGAGGTCCGTGGAGGTGGAGGTCACGCCCGACGTGAAGGACGCCGTGTTCAGGTCACTGCTGAGCAGCTACGGGAGGATGAGCAAAGGTGGTGCGGCGGCGGTGCGTCGTGTAGGCGGCAGGATCAATTGGGCGGTGTATGGTACCCGGAGAAGCTGGGCGTGGGGAGACGAGGACGACGGCGGAAGCAGCAACGCCGAACTGATCCTCACGTGGCACATCGGCACTGCGCTCTTCGCGATGAATTCGACGACGTCGACCTCGGCTCCTGAAATGGAAGCCGCCAGGCACCTCTCCTGCTACTGCGCCTACCTGGTGGCAGCGGCACCGGAGCTGCTCCCGGACTCCGACGCCTGGACCATGAAACGGTACAAGGATGTGTCGGACGACGTGCGCGCGGCGCTGCTTGCCGCCGGTGGCGGCAGGGAATCCCCAGCGGCTAGGTACGAGCGGCTGGTGGCGGCTCTGAGCGCGGAGTCGCGGGACAGGGGTGTTGCGGCGGGGCGCGGAGCTCGGTCGCCAGCTGGTGAACGAGTACGCCCGGGACGAAGCGTCGGCGTGGCGGATTCTGTTGGACTTCTGGTCCGACATGCTGCTCTACCTCGCGCCATCGGAGAAGGTTAAGGGCCACGTCGACGCCATGGCGCGTGGCGGCGAGTTCATCATGCTCGTCTGGGCGTTACTCCTTCACGCCGGAGTCACTACCAGACCTGGCAGTACGCCAGGCGGTGCTATTTAGCACTGCTATCCCATAGGCTCTTATTCTTATCTCAGATTGTGGAGGTGGTAATCTTTGATGTTGCTGTGCTATATATTCCTTCCATGCGCCTCTGCTTTAATTTTCTGCAATATTAAGGCAATGCATTCATGCTTGCTCTAGAGCAAGTAGCTGGCGTTAGCTCGTATAGTAGATCATTTAGTTTGATATTAGCACTAGCAAAACACTGTCCTTGTACTACTTCGGTTTCCCCAGGTCAATGTCTGTGCAATGTAACAGGAAAAAAAATAAGATCAAAGTAATCCAAGTTTGCGTGTGTTGTATCATGACAAAAAACAATCTTCACAACATGCTGTTTGTAACCAATCATCACTCATGTATGAGTGTTAATGAAACATGGACAATTAGTTTTTTTTTGTTCTGTTCTTCTTGAGTCATTACTCATTCCCTCTGATCCGGTCAGCCTTTTTCCTTTTCCCTTTTATGTTGTTTATCTTCATCAACTTGTGTTCTGACAACCTGCTTCACAAAGACATACTTAATGCAAATCCCAGTTCATCACAAAACATTTATGTCAATGTGGTGTATCAACTGTTATCTCTGGTATTGTTTGCATTCTCAAGTCTTCGATTGGGATACGACCATTGTAATTTTCTATCAGATCCATTGAGAAGCTGACTATTGAAAGTAACAAATGAGGAGGAGAATATAAGTTAGCATAAACACATACACATATCACATCAACACATGATTTGCAATATAATTTGAACATGTAACACCCAAAATTTAGCAATATATTAAAATAACTTACATTGATTTAATATGCAATTGTTTGAGCAATAGACCATAAAAAAGGGTAGACCCAGTGCCAGAGGCTCCCACACGAGTGGGGTCTAGGGAAGGGAATAACCGAAGCAAAGTCGTACCCCCGCAGAAATTCTGCAGAGAGACGGCTTCGAACCCAGGACCTGGTGACTCGGCGAGCTAGCACTCACCAACTGCACCAGGTCTGCCCTTCTTGAGCAATAGACCATAGAGAAATAATATTTTATTTGATACTAAAACCCAATATATGGTTAGCAACATGTTTTGCATTCATGCTGGAGCATAAGTTTTATTGTAATGAGTGGTTTTGATTGGATTTCAAAACTGATTCAAATTTTATTTGAGATAAGTTTTGGAGAATAGAATAGAAAAAAAAGAAAGAAAATCTTTCTCTCTCACCTTTTCGGCCTGGTGGCCCAGCTAGCTGCTAGTCGGCCTGCTCCCTCTCCCTCCTTGTTTGGGCCGCCCGAAGCTGCCGCGCAGTCCACTCCGTCCCCCACCCGCAGACCTGCTCTCCCTCCCTTGCTGTGTTCGCGTGGGCCGGCCCAGGAGCCACAGCAGCCGCCGCTCCCTTCCTTTGTTTCGCTGACGCAGGGGCCCGCTTGTCAGCCACGCTCCTTCTTCCTCACGTCGTAACCGAGCCAGAGTCTACCGTGATCTCCACCGAATCGAATCCGTGCTACCCGGGATTCTTATCCAAACCGAGGAGTCTTAGCTCTATATAAGCTAGAGCCGAGCCGCCGCCTTTTGTTTTTGGATCAAACCGTAAGTGGTCACCTCCGTTCGAGCTCTTGCCGTCGCCGCAACCCTAGGCTTCACTGTCGGCCGTCGTCGGGGTTTGTCGGTGAGCCCACACCCTCCTTTGTATTGGTGAGCTCGCCATCTCCTTCTCTCTCTCCCCATGCTTTTCTTTTGAACTGTGGTGCCTTGAATCGCGAGAATTTAGAGCTCCGGTGAGTTTGCCGAAGCCGGCAATGGCGTCGCCGTCTTCCCGAGCTGCAACACGTCTTGGATCCGTTCTTGCCTCCCTAGCCTGCGTAGATGAGTTCGCATTGAGCTCCGCGTTCGATTGATATTGACTCCCTTTCAAACGGTGTACAGGGACGCTTGGTTACTGACTCCGGTGAGCCGTCGGCGATGGCGCCGCCGCGTGTGGCACTGTAGACGCCCAAAATTTCCCCTCTCTCCTCCAACTCCTATCTGAGCCGTCCATCTGTTAACCAATGAATGAGATTAGAAGATACCCTTTCGGCCGCAATTTTGCTAAAGAAACCCTGGAGTTCTTTAAAGCTTAACCCGTAGTCCTTGGTGTAATCCAGGAATTACGTTTCTTTGTTTTGAAAATGTATTTCTTCTCGGTAAATTAAAAATACGTTTTCTGATATTTACAGTTTTGCCACTAAATTTGTTTTGATCATAAAATCTTCGTTTTAAATCCGATTTGACCCGTTCAAGTTGTGTTAGATTCGTATTTGCGAGCTCTACATGTTAGTATAGCTGTACAATAGGTTTGGAAAATTTAATTTTCGAGTTTATATTAAAGTAATTATTTATCTAAAGGAAATCTTAGAAAATTCATAACTTTCACGTTTTGAATCCGAATTTCGTGATCTTTATGTCTGTGTGATCGTAGTAACTTGTAGAAGAGTTTTACAAACTTTTATACTGTTTTATTACTATTGGTGTACTGTTCTAACTATGTTTCTTTGTTTGCTTCGTGTATGATTGCTCGGATGATTGTGTGTTGATGCTTGATGATCGAGTATAGACGGTGAGCAGTTTCTTGACGATCAAGAGTATTATTTTGAGCCAGACCAGCAGTATCATCAGGAAAGCTTTGATCAAGGTAAGTATAACATGGGACCATCCTTGTTGTCCTATTCACTAAAATTATCATACATATGCATGTGTCTTCCTTGACAACCTTAGAGATTATAACTTAGTGATTGTTACCTTGGTTCCTTGTCACCCTTGGGGTTGCATTTGGGTAGCTATTGCTAGTGCTTAATTATGAACAATGATCTTGTAATTTGATTAATGGATTAAGCAATCAACCTTTAATGATGATTTTATTTACTGTTGAAAAGGGGGCCAGAGCATGTGGGTTATTTTGATGCTCTGGTTTCTCTCCATAAGGACTTATCTGTACGTGATCATCCGGGACATACAGTACAGCTGTGAGGGCTATATGGCTCTGGCTTTAGTTGTTTAAAGGACCTTTTCTAGCTTGTTAGTGGTTACCTTAAATGGCGTAAGAATGGCTTGCCACGTTGGGTGTAGGACAGCCTCTAGTCTATGAGTATAGCCGAGAAGGAATTGTGTCATTTGAAAAGGGGGTTCCTACATCTACCTGCCGAGTGAATCTAATGGCCCTAACTTGTTAGACGAACTTTTGAATGACTTTATATGGTTTTCGATGTTTTGGGCCTTACAAACCCATGCATTTGGAAATCATGACTCACAGTGAAAGTGTACACCTCTGCGCAGAGTTAAAAACTGGTATACTAGCCGTGCTCACGGATACGAGCGGCCTTGGAACATCTACAGATAGATGATCACCATTGTTATATCATGCTTAATTACTGTTGATTATTATTATGCTCATGTTAATGCTATTCATTATCTTTATTACAATTGATCATTGGTTCATTAATGGAAAGTATATTATCTTAATGCTACTCAATTGCTAATTATAAGATGATTAAAAGCTAAACACAGTCAAACAGTGTCTAGCCTTTTGCGCCTCATGAACCCTATGTTGTACTTGTTGAGTTCGACATGGACTCACCCTTGCTATTTCCACCATAACAGATGAAGAATATGAATATGATTATCGTAATGAGTACTAGTCTGGATGTCAACCAGTCAACCGTGTCCCTGTGTTTGGAGTTTCCGCTGGAGATCTACTATTAGTTGCTACAATTTATTATATAAGACTATATGTTAAACATTTATTCGCTATGTAATAAGCACTGTGATGATAATATGTAATTTGTCTACTTATGTGTGCGACCGTTTCCTAGGGCGCACATGAGTCTTTTATGCATCCTATTTTTGTCCTTAAAAATGGGTGTGACAGAACAATATATATCAAAGTCTGCAAACCTATGATTGAAGGTCGACAATAGGAATAACACACAAGTGTTGAACAAAGTAATACATTGCTCTTATGAACTATCCATGTTGCAAGCAAAGTAATATGTTGGACAAACTATCGAGAATGGCACAATTCATCATTGTGTACATGAAAACATCCCAAAGAAGAAAATTCTAGATGGCAAAGGTGCCAAAGAGGTTATCCCATTATATTCTTGTGTTGTTGGCAGGTCATGGCACTAATAAAAGAAAACAAGGTAACATAAAGAAAGAGTACAAAGCATGAGTGCATAGGAGAAAATTGATCAAATTAAACCAAACACTTAATTAATAAAATGAGTTTTCCTTAGTTTTGTTTATGGACCACATTTTCATGAAGTTGTTGACACATGAGGATCACATGAGGATCAATCGGACTGCTCGAGGACCGAAATTATGGTGAGGACAGGAAAACTGGCCATGGGGGATTTGAATAGTGTCAAAAACCAACCTGGGCTGGTTTAGGTAGGCCAGCCTTGGCGAAAAACACTATTGTAGGAAGTCCATCATCGCCGGTTCTAAACCCCACTTCACCGTAGGTGTTGGCCGTCGTTGGTGAAAGTTGCCGATGATCACCGCTGGTGTCAACAACAAGCATAGATTTGACCAATCCTATGCGTTGGTTTGAGGCGATTTGATCTGATGGCTGCGAGAGGCTCTCCCATGGATTCATGGGCCCACCTTGGAGTACCTCCTACTCCTCCTCACACTATAAATAGGATCCTCACTTCTCACTTGTAACACACACCACAAGAAGAAGCTATCTACTCTCTCAAGATGTAGTTTTAGTGTTAGTGGGAGTTAGCGTGAGTGAAGCTATGCCTTAGTCTTAGGAAATGTGGAGTGGAGCTAGCCTTGTTCTTTGGAAAGGTGAGCTAGCTCTTGTATCTTATCTTCCTTGTAAGACTTTATCTGTGCAATATACTATTGTTGACACCAAATTTTGGTTCGTCGCATGAAACCCCATAATTCGGAACTTACCGAAGAAAGTCATGGTAGATGCAGAATCGGCTGGGCAGAACGCAGGTTAAGGTCAGTTAGATTTCAATGACATCATCATCTCAGGGAAGCTCTAGCAACAACAAGAAAAAGCATTGACCAAGGGCAGGAAGGCACATCGGATTCCGCAGAAGGGGAAGTTTGGAGTATAAGTTATCTTAATTTAGGATATTTTGTTTTCTTTTCCAAATGTCGTAACTGGTCTTGTTCGACCAGGACTCATAATCAAGCCTCGGGTATAAATATTAAACCCCAGTTATTGTAATAGACATCCACACATCAATCAAAACAAGTACTTTAACTTTTCGGCCTCGTGCCACCCTTAGGAGTAGGAGTAGAGTAGATTCCGGTGAGTTCCTTTAGCAAGCAGGGCTGCATCGGTCCGGCCGACCTCCGGTTTGATGTGAGTACCGTCACAACTTATACTTTGTTTGTAAGGTTGCATCAGTTAGGTGACATCTTGCAAGTTTTGTATAAGTTAGTTATCATCAGTTATTGTAAGGTTGCATCGGTCCGGCTCGTATCTCTTACAATAACTGATACAAGTTACCCTTTGATTCTTATCAAAATTTGTACTGTTGCATCGGTCCGGCTCGATCTCATATAAATTTTGATACGGATTAGTTATCGACATTGTGTTAAATAGTTTACTATTCATCATAATATCACCAATTGCTCGATCTAGATTAAAGATTCCTCGGTCTTCATCTTTCGATCTATCGTCTGTCGATTGTTTTTATGCCAAAATCCAAATGTTGACGTTAGATCCCGTTTATCGACCATTTTATCTTGATCTTGATCGATCATAATGGGTGTTTGAAGCCCTGTTTTCATTAAGGAATAGGTTTGTTAGTCATCAATCTCCGGTTTGTTGTCTTCGTTATCAACCTGTTGGTAGCGCACTAGATCGGGTTTTATTGTTAATGAATCTACTCGTTAAGGGAGATATGACGTCATCCATCTGCTATGTTTCTATCGACTATTTTAGTCGATAGCTTGAGCTTTTCACACGTATGGCACGCGTCCACGATTTCATCAAAACACAAGTAGATTTATAGATCACTAGGCTTGCAGTTTGCCATTCTACTATCAATGCTGCATCGATTCGGTCGACCTATTGATAGTGTCGTAAATTGGGTTTGGTCGGTTTGTAGATTTACTTATGCTTTGGTGGTTGAACGTTCGCATGCTATACGACAAAAACCATTAGATCGGCCCTCGGCCGGTTGCTTATGCTTTCATGCTCATAACACGTGCTCATGATCTTGTTTAAATATGGATAGATCCATGTGTTTTAAGAGATTAATTTATTATCATTATTATGGTTGTCATCAATCTGCTGGACCCCCTCTGTTAATGATGATAGGTTAGATTTGATGAGCTTGTAAATCCATTTATACTAGATAAGTGATTGATCACGTGATATGCATTTATTTACTTTAGAATCAGCTATTTTGTAGATGGCCCGTGCATTGCAAATATATTGGCTTTTATTATTGTACTTGTTCTTGTCCTGATCTTTAAGCCAATATAGGGTATAGTCAATGCAAATGCTTTCACTCATATCAGCTCTCTACCATGTTCTTGCATGTTTTATGATCATTGGCATTAGATTTATATCATTAAGCAAAAAATTATTCAAAATTTGTGTGTATAAGTTGTAAGTTAGTTATACATAAAGTAATGCACATAATTTTTTACTAGAAAAAAATATTCCAAACATATGCAAGTGGGGGTCTAGTTTTGTTCGCTCGTCGCGTAGAACATATTGGTGCAGACCGAATTAAAAATGGACACACCATTTAAAAGTTATAGCATTTTCAAATAAATGTTTTCTATTTTTGTCATGTCAGCGGTGACATCAGGGTGAGCAGAGGGAGTGGGCGCATGCAGCTCGGACAACCAATTGTTCGCTGCGTTCCTTCTGAGTGAACGAACACCAGATTGGAATCGGGAGTGCCTAGGATTGTCTCATAGGTAGTCTCATGTGGTGCCATATAATTATGAGACGACTTAAGAGGTAATAAGTATAATGGATTATCTTTTAAGTTGTCTCATAGTAATTGTAGAGTTCTTAATTTATGCATTCAACAATAGAATGTTTGTGAGTTGCATGACAACAACCACTTGTACAATGGTGTATAAGTTGTCTCATAGTTCTAAATTTTAGCTCATGAGGTGGTTGTTTCATGAAACAACGACCTATTTCTCTCTCCCCTCCCTTTTCTCCACATCAGTAAAAATCCTAAGTGGCACTATATGAGACGAAGTATGAGACTGCTGACGTGTAGCAATGTACTTAAGGACCTATAAAGGGTGCCAAACCAAAATTACTTTTCAAGTTAGTTTTAAAATACAGGTAGTCTTTAGATGGTGTAAAAGTTGGTGTAAAGTTCCTGTAGCACTTTTCGTTGTTATTTGGTAAAATTTATCCAATCATGGACAAACTAGGCTCAAAAGATTCGTCTCGACATTTACAGACAAACTGTGCAAAATTTTTGGAAGTTTGAGGGATCTAAACACTGCCATAATTTTCAAGATTCTATTTTATCTTTTCTGTCCAACTAGGCGTGCAGTCTCGCAAGTCGCAACGTTGTGAAAACCATTCAAGAACTGTGGGTCTCCAAAGCAAGAACAGCGGCAGAAAACATCAAACTTTTGAAAAATATAAATGAATTACACATCATTAAATAGAAAGTTTACAGCACGGGAGACTGAAACATTCTCAAGTCTCAGCATTTCCGTAAACCATGAATATAATTGAATTACACATCATTAAATAGAAAGTTTACAGCACGGGAAACTGAAACATTCTCAAGTCTCACCATTTCAGTAAACCATGAATGTATCGCATGTTGAAGGAAGTGCTTAGAGACTGAATGACGAAGGAAGTGCTTAGAGACTGAATGACACAATGAGCAGACACCTTGCACTGTTTGTGGTAAACCTTATAGGTGTAGCTTACCTCTTCGGCTCTACCTCAATCCTCACTGCATTAGTAGTTCTTCCCATCCACCTTTATAGTGATATATTGATGATCTAGGAGGAGCCCCTCAGCAGCCTTCCTCACAGCATCAACTGTTGCCATGGCGCCCGCATCATGCTTCTCAAACTCGAGGACCAAATGCTTCAGGCTCGATAGATGCTCTAAGCCAGACACGCCACTCATGTCATCGGCTCGGCCTTTCTCGAACCTCAGCTCAAGTGATTGTATCTTTGAAAGTACACGGGGCTCAAATGTCAGTGATGGTGATGTGCACCGGATGCACAGTTGTTTAACAGTCTGGAGCCCATCAACGGGGAACATGATTTGCTTCTCATTTCCAGGCGCTTCAGTTGCATAGTAATACAGTTCCAGTTCCCTCAAGTTATCGTGCTTACTGAACTCTTCCACGACGTTGGCAGAGCTCTTCGTGGTACTAGCGCATGACAATGACCGCATGGCTTTCATCTTATCCATCCCACCAGGCAGCTTGGCATTCCCAGCAAGCAAATGCATTAGCTTTTCCAGCCTGACAATACTGGGAGGCAGCTCTTCCAACTTTGTTGACCTCACATCAAGTGTCTCCAAGCACCTTAGATCCCCAATTGCTGGTGGGAGTTCACTGGTATCAGTGCCTTTGAGGCTCAGGTACCTCAGCAGCACCAGCTTGCATAGGCCATCCAAGCACACAGGACCATTGCAGCCTTCGAGGTCCAGCACACGCACCACTTTCAGATCAGTCAGATGAGGGGTGGCACTGGCGTGACCAAAGACAGTGACTGAGCGAGCATGAGTTAAGTCAGTAGACTCATTTCGGGCTGCAGGTTGATCTTCCTTGCTATTGTTCTTCAAATTCAGGGATAGCCGACGGACAGTTCTGTTGTTGTTTGGGACATGTTGAGCATCTGTCAGAGTGGCAAAGTTGTCTTCCATGGACTTGCAAACAATGAAATCATATATCACTGGGTGGACTCTGCAATGCCTTGGGATACTATCATGGTTCAGATCCAATGGTTGTACCAAGTTTCTGCCAATTAGCTCATTCAGGTAACTGATTGCTGTCTCCACTTTGCTTCCAGCGATGAATCCTTCCGCGATCCATCGCCTCACTAGGCGCTCTGTCTCAATCTCTGAAATCTCAGGAAATATGCTCAGATACAGCAAACATGACCTGAGTTGTGGCTGTAGATCATTGTAGCTAAGATCCAGTATTTGTTTCAGCCCATCTAATCCATCTGGATGTGAACTGCATAGCAAGTTGAATCCATGCTTCTCCCATTCATCTCTTGATTGCTTGTGAGCTAACTTGGCAGCTATGCTAACCACAGCAAGTGGCAGGCCAGCACACCTTCTCAGAACCTTGGTAAAAGCATCCTCCAGATGTTGTGGACAATCATTCTGGCTGCTGAAAGCTTTCTTCAGAAACAATTCCTTGGCTTCATTGTCAGTAAGGAGGCCGATCTTGTGGACAAATTTGCTTGAACCAGAATGATGATTGGTGGGCAACGCAACATTCCTTGTTGTGGTGATTATCCTACTACCAAGACTGTTGTCTGGAAAACAACAACTTATTGCTCTCCACTGTTCACTACTCCATAGATCATCAATCACAATGATGTACCTGTTAAATAGTCCAAAAAAATGCACAAATGAAGCAAAAATATTACCAAATCAGCTTGTGATTCTGAAGTCCAGTTGCCAAAATTCAGCGGGTTACCTCTTCTTCTCCAGTATTTCTCTGACCCTGGGGATGAGTTGGCTAATGTCTTCGCCTCCTCGGAGCCGGTCGCCGAGATTTGAGAGCAAGTCCTTGACTGTCTTACTCACCATGTCTGGCTTGGGTCCGATGGAGACAAAAGCAGAGCACTGGAAGGTGTTGCCTGCTTGAAGACGCCGGTACACTGCATTGGCGAGCGTCGTCTTCCCTGAGCCGGCCATCCCGACAATGGAGACGATTTTCAGCTCATTAGTGCTGCCGGCGTCCATGACAGTCTTGTACACATCCTCCACTTTCCCATCCAAGCCGACGAGGCTGCCGGGGTCGACGAAAAGCGCAGAAATCCTGGGATCATGGGGATGTTGCGACGTGGTGCTGGTGCCAACCATCGGCCCGAGCTTGTAGCGATTCCGCTGCTCGCTAATCTCGACAACGCGCTCCTTGAGGCCCTGGAGCTCGCTCGCGATGGTGTGACGGGCGGGGAGCGCCGTTAACTTGTCCACACAGCGGCGAATCCAGGCACGAAACCCGGAAGTGGATTGGGCGCCGCCGTCGACGCGGATGCTGAAGAGGTCAACCCAGTCCTCGATGTCGTAGGCGACCTCGCGGACGAGGCCGATCCATCCAGTAGTCTGGGAGTCCTGGTGGTCGAGGGACTCACAGTGGTGGATGGCGGCGTGCATGCTTGACAGCTCGTCCTTGAGGAAGACGACATCCCCGCGGACGCCGGAGAGCAGCGCATACTCCTGCTCCAGCAGCTCGCCGAGCTTCCCCGGCAGCGCGTCCACCATGCCCGACAGCGCACCCACCACGATGTCCATCTCGCCGGCCGGATCGGTCTGTTCCGGATCTCGATTTGCTCGTGTCGCCGCCGCGGCGAGAATGAGCGTGGACTTGCAGAGCACCCCAAGTCTTCGGCGCCTGGTCCTGGAAATGGTGTCGGGGTGCGCGTAGTATTTTCCAGTAGGCAAGAGCCTGTCTACCTAAAACCATGTGTTTTTTAACATTCCAATACATGAATTTTTTTAGCCGTAGGATGAAGATCCAACAGCCTCCATCTCTTCTTCTACCTCCAGCCTCCTTCTACCACAATCACAGATCACAGATCTAGACAATTTTTTCTACGGAAGGACAGATACAATCACAGAGAAGGGAAGAGGAGGAGGAGGAGGAGGAGAGGCCTACTGCCGCCGCCTCTGGCGGATCCGGTGCAGCTGCTGCCATGGCCGGCCGCCATGGCCAGCGCGGGCGCACAGGCACGGGGAGGCGCACGCCGGTCGCCGTCGCCGTCGCGGTGGGGCGCCTCGCCGGCGTCCGGGGAGGGAGGAAGGGAGGCACGTCGCCGCCAGCCCGAGCTCACTGCAGTAGGGTGCCTCGCCGGCGTCGGGGGAGGAAGGGAGGCATGCACATTGGGGCGAGAGGAACCGAGAAAGTCGCATTGGGCTGGGAGGGATGCGCGTCGTCGGGAGGAAGGAATGTGTCAGGTGGGCTCCACGTGTCGGCGACCCAAAAAAATTCGTGTATTTTTCCCTTAAAATACACGCGCACCCGTTAGCATTCCTCTTTTTAAAAGGAAATACCAGTAAACTCTAACATTATTCATTCGTTAAAAGCAAAGTACAAAAATGGGACATAATAAGTACATAATGATCCCCTTCAAAGTTCTGTAAATTCATATGGATAGTACAGTTTTGCGAATACGTTGGAGCTTGATAAGAATAAAGTCTATCTTGCTTGTCTTACATGTGTTTGTCTCTTTCTTCTAATCTTAGTATTGAGTAGTTTCTTCCACTTCATAGCAAAAGCCAGTGCTACAAGAATAAGGGGGTGTTTGGCATGACTCCTCTTGAGAGGCTCCTTAGTGGAGCCAGAGCCGTTTTGGAGGAGCCATAATGATCCAACTTTTCTACTTTTTACTAAAAAACGGTTCCTCCAGGAAAACATTTGGCAAGACTCCTCTGCAAGAGCCAGAGCCGAGCCGGGGAGGTGTCGATAGAATATCGTCGACAGTACACCAAGGGGTATGCCCACGATAGTAGATTGATTGGTAGAGGTGCGCGTGATCAGGAACTAGATGGTAAAAGAGACACAAGACATAAGATTTATATATGTTCAGGCCATCAAGATGACGTAAAACCCTACGTCCTATGTTTTGTTGGTTTGTATTGCTAGAATATGAGATCCTATGCTAAGCCCGGGATTTGAATCTGGGTATGGATCTCCATGCTGACTACGGGACCCCTACCCCTCCTTATATACTCTGGAGGGGTAGGGTTACATGAAAAGTATCCTAGCTGGTTATATGGTAGGTATTCTATTTGGATTACAATATCTATAGTATCTGATCAGATTTATCTCTATCTTCAAGATATCTTCTAAAAGCTTTGCAGCGCACGCCAATCAGTTGTTGTGCGCTGCAAGTCTTGATCTCGTGGGCTGGACCACCCCTAGCAGCTAGTCCCTAAGCACCTTATATCCGCTGAGCAATGCCATCTTGATCATGTCCGAGCAGTTTAACTTGAAGCCGACCAGTTTAACTGGTAATTCGTCCAGTGAAAGTGGGTGATCGACTGGTTTAACTGGTAATTCGTCCAATGAAAATGGGTGACCGACTAGTTTAACTAGTTGGCAGGCCTAGGACTTACTCAAGTAAGCTTGCCAGAAGGAGGTAAGGGGCTCAAGATTAAATTTAAAAATTCTTCACCTTAGATGAAGTGTTGCCACTTAGACTCCGTTTGCAGGGTCGGATGATTATCATCCATGACTTAGTCAATGAAGAGGGTAAATCAAGAAAAAAGCACTACATTCACCGCCAGGTGAAGTGTAGTCACTTAGTCCCCGAACCTACTGAAAGATGGAAAAGCATCTTGTAGCAGGGTCAAAGAAATCAAGTGAAAATATTTTGCGAGATCAAAGGAGTGAGCAGCGTCGTCTTGATGTTGTCTGAGAATTTTAACTTGCAACTGACCAGTTTAACTGATAATCCGACCAGTTTAACTGGTAGTTCATCGGAGAAAATAAACAGCCGACCAGTTTAACTGGTAATCCGACCAGTTTAATTGGTAGTCATTGGAGAAAATAAACAACCGACCAGTTTAACTAGTCTACAGGCCTCGAACTTGCTCAAGTAGGATATTTCGATGTTAATGCGTGAAATAACCAACATGTTGATGCGTGAAATAACTAGCATCATCTGTTATGTACTTATCAAGGCCCCTGACGTGCCGCTCAAGATCAGCACTCTCCGAACAACACGATGCAGCTTGATAGCACACATGGTATGCAACGGCGTCAAAACCTAGTAAGCCATCAGGTGAATTTTTCTTCTGAGAATTTCAACTTCGCAAAAGTAGTTGGAGTTGTCGATCAAGCTGTCCAGCAACTTGGACTTGCTAAGCAACCAATCCTCGAGCATCTTGTATCCGAAGTCGACCAGTAAAAATTGGTATCCGACCAGTTTAACTGGTCAGCTAGAGGTGATTGACGGAGATTTCACCCGAGGGACAACCATCGAGGAAATTGCGATGCTTGAAGAAGAAGTGACGGAGTTAGCGATCAAGCTGACCAACGACCTGGACCTGTTCGGCGAAGAAGAAAACAAGACGGAGTAGATTAAGATAAACTTATAAAAGGATCCTATAGCTCGGCGAGTAGTTGGAGATAAACATTATGTTTATTTTAAGTGTGATCATATTTTAAATATGAGTAATTTTCCTCCCGGTTGGCCCTGTATCGCATCACCAGACCTGACTAACCCATACCCCATAGCGTAGAGTGACCGACACCCATTTACTCGTAAGAGTGCGAGCGTTGCCGAAGAGCCGCTGCTGACCGCCCATAACACAGAGCGCTGGCGTCCGTGCACATGTAGATGCGAGATCGAGAACATGACCGTTATTAGATAACACGAATGAGAACGTGGCTGGTCGACGAGTCGGTGGAGATCAAACGGAGTATCTTAAAGATATCACGCATGGAGAACAAATGGAGTATCTTAAAGATATTAAACACAGAGATTAACTGGAGAAAATCAATTGGAGAAACGCCGTGGTGAAAACTTTATTAAATGCAGATACAGGAAGGGTACTTATCTTTAGTCGGAATGTCTGGTCGACGGCGACAAAATTGCCGGACCCTTGAGTTTTCCGGCCTGTCGTCATGGCGGCGGTTGCGGTTGTCAAAGCGCCGTTCTTCGCGGCGATCATCATTGCAACGCAGCACGGCTCACTTACGACTCGAGCGGCTCGCTTAGCGGCTCACAGCTTGGGAGGCTCGCTTGATGGCTCAAGCGGCTCGCTTAGCAGCTCGGACGGTTCTCTTGGCGGCTCGGGTGGCTGGCTTAGCGGCTCGCTTGGTGGCTTGATGCAGTCGTAGTCGTAGTCGTTGCGGTGTGTCGATCCCATCTTGATGAAAGCGATGCGTTAGCAGCACAGGAAGTCGTCTTGCGTGATGCATACATGTGTGTGTACACATACAAGCACAGTTAGCATGTTAGATCGCTTGCATGGCTCCGTAAAACATACGGACTCGCTGTTTGCTTGCATTTGACTGGTGGAGCCATTATACGACGATCGGCGTCGTGATGGACATGGACTCTAAACAGCAGGCGATGCCATCAGCAAATTGCGCGTGGCCGACGTGAGCTTCGATTGGGATCTTGGAGGCTAGGCGTTGATGCATGTTGTGGCACCTTACAGCCAGCAATCAATTTGTCTCCGCCTCGATGGACAGCGGCGAGCAGCAAACTTTTTGGCCTGAAATCGGCAATAATACCGCAAAGGAGATCCATCCTGTACGCGGCGCGTTCGACGACGACCGCACATAAGAGAATTTCTCCATGCTTCGACAAGTTGCGTTGGGACTTCGAGGCGCAATACGGGCCAAACAGCGGCGCCGTGTGCGCGACGCCTGGAACGCCGCCACACCGTGTGACTTCTCATGATGCTGCGTTATCCCTTGTTGATGATGAAAAATTCCCATCTAGAACCGAAGGTGAAGGTCGATTCCATTGAGAACGTCATGTTCAAGTTGAGGACCGTCAAGCTCTTAGATCGCAATTGCATCAAAAGCCATCTGGTTCGTCATGGGATCAGCACGCACACCCCTACATGGCGCGCCAACTATCGACAGAATATCGTCAGCAGTCCATTGAGGGGTATGCCTACGATGGTAGATTGAATGGTAGAGGTGCGCGTGATCAGAAACTAGACGGTAACAGAGACACAAGATTTATACAGGCACTAGTACATGATTTCTTTTGCACAGCGTCAACCTTTTTCGAATGGAAACGAGCACCATTTTTTGCCCGTCACCATTGTTCCGAGGCAAGCCGGCCTCCCAAGCGACCGCCTCGGTTAAGGTTTAACGGAGGCGGCCACCTGAAAGAGACCATCTCGATTAATCACACATTAACTAACCGCCTCCGTTAATACATTAACGGAGACGGTTAACGTTTGCCCGCCTCCAAAAAAAAACTATTTACGGAGGCGGGCAACTTAAGACGACCGCCTCAAAAAATAGTCTGTTTTCGGATATTGTCGTCTTAAAGAACTCGTCTACGTAAATCGATATTTAGAGGCGGGCGCACTGTAAGGCCCGCCACGGAAAAGGCTGAGGCCCAACAGACCTAGGCGAGGCCTGATAACCGCTTCGAGTATAAAACCAGCACTTAGGGTTTCTCCATCACTCATTCACTCTTTCTCATTCACGCCCCTCCTCCTCATCCCGATAGCGGTGCGCTCCTCCCCCTCACACCGCGACGCCCCTCCTCCAGAGCGCGGCGCCGGCAGCTAGCAGGCAGCCAGGGTGGTGCCCCTCCTTCTCCCGGCGCGGCGGCGCTCCTGCTCCTCCCTCTCTCGGTGTGGCGGCGCTCTCCCCCTCCCTCTCCTAGCGCGGGCAGATCTAGCCTCTAGACACGACGGTGGAGCATAGGAAGGCCTTGGCGCGGGATGAACAGGCCAGGTGCGCGTGGCCGCGGATCTCCTCCGGCGTGGCGAGTTCACTGGATCCGGTGGCATGGAGGTAACTGATAGATCCGCTCTTATTTCCCTCACTCTCCATCTCTCCTCGCTCCTCTCTCCCTCACTCTCTCTTTCTCCTAGGGCTGAGGATCCGGCGGCGGCATGGAGGTGCATGCTCTAGATCCGGCATGGAGGAGGCCGGCCATGCCTGGATCTGGCAAGGAGGAGGCCGGATGCGCCTGGATCCGGCGACGGTGGCCGTCAAGATCCACGGCGGGCGTCGGCGGTCTAGATCCGGCTACTAGGCTATGAACAGGCTCACCGACGGGCTTGGGAATGGGCTCACCGGTGGGCTCGTGGATTGTTTTTTGTTTTTTTTACCGATTAACCGAGGCGGGCAGGATAACCGCCTCCGTTATTCAACCATTAACGGTGACCTTTAATTGGTGGTGGTTGCCCTTACCCACCTCCGGAAATCAAAAGTGACCGCCTCCATTAAGATTTCTGTACTAGTGAGGTTCAGGCCGTCAAGATGATGTAAAACCCAACATCATGTGTTCTGTTGGTTTGTATTGCTAGAATATGAGATGCAGGGCTAAGCCGGGGATTTGAATCCGGGTATGGATCTCCATGCCGACTAGGGGACCCATGTAACACCCTAAAATTTGAAAAGAAGAAAAATAGGAAAAACATGATTTTTATATTTATTTTTGTGAAGCATGCAAAATTTAGAATAAGAATAATTTTTATAAATTTAAAATCAAATATAAGGGTAGAAACATGTTTGTGCATTCATGCTGCTGCATTTGAAGTTTTGTATTGAGTGGTTTCAATCAAATTCAAATTTGATTTGAAAATCATTTGAAAAAGGAATTTGAAAAAAATTGGAAAAGGATTTCTTATTCTCTCTGCTCTCGGGCTGTTTCTCTCCGCAGCCCAGCGCGCGCGGCCCGTTTTTCCCTCCCTCCCGGCCGGCCTTCTCCTCCTGGGCCGAGCCCAAGTCACGGCCTGTCAGCCCGTCATCGCGCGCGCGCGTATGCGTTCCGTAGCGGCCGCGTTTTCCGCCCTGAGCCGCTGACATGTGGGTCCCGCTTGTCAGTGTCTCTTTCAACCTTTCCTTCTCCTTCCTCCGGCGCTTTCCAAAAACGGACACCGTCGCTTTCCTTCTTCTCCGATCCGAAGCCGCCGCAAATCTCCGCACTTTCCTTGCTTCCGCGTGCCTTCGGGCTATAAAAACGGAGCCCCCGCATGATTCCGCCCTCATCCCGTCTTATCGGTAGCCGATTTGGAGCTCGGGAGCTAGGTCACCGCGAGCACGAGATCCACCGTCCGCCCCTTCAAGCCGCACGCGCTCATTGCTTCGTCCCCAGCCACGATTCTGCCCTAGGTGAGTTCGCGTTGAAGTTATCTACCTGCCGGTACCTTTGCTTTGCAATTTCGTGCACCACAGAGCGAGTTAGGCTCCACTCGGCCATGGCGCCGCCGCGGGAAGCTCGCCGTCGGCTGATTCCGACCGGAGCGCCGCCGGTTACTTCCTTGATCCGATCTGGACCGTCCGATCTAAATCCAACGGCTAGAATTAGAAGATACCGGTTCGTTTGTAAAATTGTAAAAGAAACCCTGAAGTTTTTAAGTATAGAACCCGCAATCCTAAAACGTAAAGCTCAGAGTACGCTTTGATCGGTTGAAAACGTATTTCGTCTCGGTAAATGAAAAATACGCTTTCTGATATTTACAGTTTTGCCATTCAGATTGTTTTAGTTGTAGAATTTTCGTTTTAGCTCCGATTTGGTCCATTCAAATTGCGTTAGATTCATATTTGCGAGTTCTATGTAATTATACAACTGTACAGTAGGTTTGGATTAATTTATTTTCGAGTTTTTATTAAAGTATTTATTTTTCTATAGGAAATCTTTGGAAATTCATAACTTTGTTGTTCTAGCTCCGATTTTCGTGATCTTCGCGTCTGTGTGATCCTAGCAAGTTGTAGATTCATTTTAAAGACTTTTTATTTTATTTTTCTTACTGTTGGTGTATTGTTCTAATTATAGTCTTGTTTGTTAATGCATGATTGCCTCTGGATGTGTGTTGTTGATAATGGTTGATTGAGTATAGACGGTGAGAAATTCGTTGGAGATCAAGAGCTTTACTACGAGCAAGATCTTCAGGACCAGTTCGAGCAAGGCAAGTATAGCATGGGATTATCCTTGTTGTCCTATTCACCTTATGCAAATAATGTCATTATGCATTTATTCCTTGTTAAGGATGACTTAGCGATTGATCCTTTACCTTGGTACCCATTATATTGCATTGAGTAGTGTGGCTAGTGCTTAAACATGGACTATGATCATGTAAATTGATTAGAGGAATATGCAACAAACATTAAAAGATGATTTTGATTAATGTTTAAAGGGGATTAGAGCATGGGGGTTACTTTTGATGCTCTAATTGCTCTCCATAAGGACTCATCTATAAGCGACAATCCGGGATTTACAGTACAACTGTGGGGGCTATATGGCTCTGGCTTTAGTCATATAGAAGGACCTTTTCTAGCTTGTTAGAGGTATTCCTTTATGGCGTAAGAATGGCTTGACGAATCGGGTATAGTGCGGCCTCTGTCCTCATGTGTATAGGCTGCGTGTTATTGTGCCATCAGGAAGGGGGGCTCTACATCTGTTTGCCGAGTGAATCTAATGGCCCTAACTTGTTAGACGAACCTTCGAAAGACTTCATAGTGTTTACCCTGCCTGCTCACCTTGGCAGTGTTTTGGGAGTAATTAACCCGGGCATTTGGGTAACACGACTCACAGTGAAAGTGTACAACCTCTGCAGAGTGTAAAACTGTTATAACAGCCGTGCTCACGGTTACGAGTGGCCTTGGACCCTTATGGAATAGTTGATCATTAATAATGGATATGTTTTTGCTATTCATTAATCATTTTACATGGATCATATGTTTAATGTTTATTTGAGACATTTTGATGCTATTGTTATGCTAAAATCATGCTAACTAAAAGCTACATGCTGATAAACCAATGAATATGCCTTTTTGAGCCTCATGAACCCCATGTTACACTTGTTGAGTACGAGATGTACTTACGCTTGTTTATTTCTCTTACTTAGATAAAAATCCCGGATGGGTAACAGATGGAGGTATTAGTGACTACTACGCTTACTTCCCTGAAGATTACTAGTCTTGCTGTCAACCAGTCAATGTACCTGTGACTGGAGCTACCACGAGAGAATTTTATTTATACTTCCGTTACGTTTGTGTTAAGATTATGTGTTTAAATATCGTGATGTAATAACATTTGTGATGATACTTCTGTTATAATTTGTGAACTTATGTGTGATTGATCTCTGGGCGCACATAAGTGTATGCATTCCGTTTGGTCGATAAATGGGTGTGACAAATTGGTATCAAAGCTCTTGTTGACTGTAGGACGCAAGCCTAGCTAGGAATGGTCGATTTAGTATCATCTTTACACTATTTTTATGCTCACTATCTTGCTCTTGTTATTTGATAAATTTTTATGCTTCTTATGTCACATTCTATTACGAAATTTTGCCTCTATTCTAACTTCATCTAAAAATTCTGTAGATGGCCCGTGACCGTAAGACTGCCCGCATTAGCTCTGGAGGATACTACCCACCTCGTGCTCTGCATGCAACTGAAGAGCCACAAGAGCCAGAACCTCAGGAACAGGAGCAGACTCCTGTGACACCAGTCCAAGCACCAGCACTTCCCCAGGAAGAGCCTGAGTCTGAAGAAGATCCAGAAATCGTCAAGATTGAAGATGATGAAGAGGAAGCTAATGGAGGAGTACAACCCCCGCCTCCATCATATGAAGCTCCCGAAGATATGCCACCTGCTCCAATGGGGTGGACTGTGAGGATCTACCACAGGAATGGAGGGAATGTTGTCTCTCATCTTCGCCTGGTGGGGATGCTCACTGCTTACTTCGCTGACTGGCATCCAGCTGTGGAGTACGTCTGCTGGGAGTACACTCATCCACTGGAGGACACGTACTGGAAGGCAAGGGCAAGCATCTTTGCCCATAAGGAAGACAAGGGAGCATATCAGCTGGACAGGATGTTCTCTCACGTGGGACATCGAGCTACTATAGAGGATAGCATTGAAGATGCTGCTTTTGAAGCATGTATGGGTCTCCGCTATCTTCGCTTTAATCTTATGAAGCATGACATTCATCGCTTCTTTCCTCGTGCACACCCCGAACTTGGATGGGCTATGACAGATCCAGTGCAGCTAGAGCCACTACCTCGGGTGATGGTGAACTTTGTCTATGATATGATGGATAGGAAGCTGCAGTTAGAAGAGATGGTGAAGGCACAAGGGAAGACTATCAAGAGGTGCCAAGCAACCATTGATGAGCTCCGAGCAAACCAAGGCATGCCCAAGATTTATGAGACATTAGAGCATGAGCCACTTCCTTAGGAAGTAGGAGTCCTTTATGTAATAAGAACGTTCTTAGTAACGTCAGTTGAGTCAGTCGGGTCTGTCGTGTGGTTTGAACCTTGGTATGCTAGTTGCTTTATTATTATGCTTATGTGTGAGTTGGATTTTTGTTTGAGTGTCGGGACTTGTAGGCATGTCTACAAGTTCCATTCTTAAGAATAATAAGTTTAATAGTCAAGGAATAATAGTTGGGGTTTGATATTATCACGTTTCTGTCCTTGCTGTTTTCTGGAGCAGTCTTCAGTGTTTCTGCTATAGTTTAAAAACGGTTCGTGCAATATTTATGAAATTTTTATGAGAGAAACTAGACTCAAGCATCTTTCAAATGCCACTAGAATCACCTTTTTATCTGATCTGGTTCGAGAGATATAATTTTTACAAGTTAAAGTTTCTGCACAGTCTGGAATCTGGAACAGTTTCTGTTACGCCTTATTTTTCATAGACTTAACGACAGAATTTGATCTTGAGGTCTGAATAGAAATTGTGGATAATTTCATAAGCTTTCCAACCATATAAGGCACGCCTCTTTTGGATTTCTGTAGCTCGAGATATGATTGAAATACTGAACTGTCAACATTGCTATTCGTCCAGAAAACTTTCAGATCTCCTTCTTAATCTTATAAGTAGTTGAAAACATGGAATTCTTAAAGTTTGCATGTTTATGGGTGGCAGATGGCCGGAAGAGGAAGAGGCAGAGGTCGTGGAAACATTCCCCCAAATCCACCACCACCGCCGCCACCAACTATCGAGCAACTGTTGGCGGTACAGACGCAGTTGATGCAGCAACTAGTGCAAAATCAGCAAAATCAGCCAGTTGTTGGGGCTCAACCACGTGATAAGCGTGGTGAGTTTTTGAAGGGTCGTCCCCCAGTGTTTACACATGCTGCTGATCCTTTGGAGGCCGATGATTGGCTTCGTGCTGTGGAGAAACAACTCACTATTGCCCAATGTGATGACCGACAGAAGGTGTTGTTTGCTTCTGGGCAACTTCAAGGAGAAGCTCAGGATTGGTGGGAGTCATATGAGTATGGTCGTCCTGCCAATGCTCCTGCAGTCACCTGACAGGAGTTTAGGGAGAACTTCAGGGCTTACCATATACCTGAAGGAATGATAGAGTTGAAGGCGGAGGAATTCAGGAACCTGACCCAAGGGTCAATGACTGTAGCTGAGTACCGTGACAAGTTTGCTCAATTGTCACGATATGCTCCACATGAGGTGGCCAATGACAATGATAAGCAGCGCCGCTTCTTGAAGGGATTATATGATGGACTACAGTTGCAGTTGATGTCCAATACCTACCCTAATTTTCAGACGCTTGTAAACCGCGCTATCGTGGTGGATAGTAAGCGCAAGGAAATGGATGCAAAGAGAAAGAGGTTACAGGGACAAGCCTCTAATAGCAACACCCGTCCGCGTACTGGCTTTCAGCAGAATACTCAGCAGAGGCCTCCCTCTGGACAGTGGAATCGTGGTCAGGCCCCATTCCGTGGACAGTTCCCGCAACGTCCCCCATTCCAGCCACAGAATAGCAACCAACGTCCACCGCAGCAGAATGGAAATCAAGCGCAGCGTCAGGGTCCTTCCAATAACACTCCTATGAAGACCAGTGCTCCCAATACCCCCAACAAGTGTTTCCGATGTGGAAAAGAAGGTCACTTGTCTTACAATTGCCCGGAGAAGCTTAACCAGCAGACTCCCCAGAGACAGAGCAGCCACCAGAAGCCCGCACCTAACTCAGGAAGGGTGAATCACTTGTCCCAGGAAACTGCAGTGGAGGAGCCAGAAGTTATGCTTGGTACGTTCGATGTCCACTCTACTCCCGCCACTGTTCTTTTTGATTCTGGAGCATCACATTCTTTCATATCGCAATCATTTGTTAGAACACATAGAATCCATTTGTGTGCCATGAAGAATCCTATCTTAGTAAACTCACCTGGTGGAAGCATGCCAGCATCTTATCGCTGTCTTCCGATTAGTCTCAACTTAAGGGGGGTAGAGTTTACAGTTAGCCCTATAGTATTGAGAACAGCTGGGATTGATCTTATATTGGGAATGGATTGGATGATGCAACAACAAGCAGAGATTCAGTGTAAGGATAAATCAGTTGTACTGACAACACCAAAGGGTGATAGAATCAGGGTTGAAGTAAAAGTGCAAAAACAAGAGACTGCTACAGTGAACCAGCTCAATGATGGTGCCAACCAGGAAGATCCAGTTGTGGAGGAGTTTCCAGATGTGTTTCCAGAGGAATTGCCAGGTATGCCACCAGACCGTGACATTGAATTTATTATTGAATTATTACCTGGAACTGCACCTATAGCTAAGCGTCCATATAGAATGGGAGTAAATGAATTAGAAGAACTTAAGAAACAAATCAAGGAGTTGCAGGATAAGGGTTTTATTCGTCCTAGTTCTTCACCTTGGGGAGCACCAGTGATTTTTGTGGATAAGAAAGATGGAACTCAGAGGATGTGTGTAGATTATCGGTCTCTTAATGAGGTTACTATTAAGAACAAGTACCCATTGCCTAGGATTGATGACCTGTTTGATCAGTTGAGAGGAGCTTGTGTATTTTCCAAGATTGATCTTCGTTCTGAATATCATCAGTTGAAGATTCGTGCTAGTGATATACCAAAGACAGCTTTTACTACTCGGTATGGGTTGTATGAGTATACGGTGATGTCTTTTGGTTTGACTAATGCCCCTGCATACTTTATGTACTTAATGAATAAAGTGTTCATGGAATATCTGGATAAGTTTGTAGTGGTATTCATCGATGATATTCTAGTATTTTCCAAGACTGAGGAAGAACATGCGGAACATTTGAGGTTGGTTTTGCAGAAGCTTAGAGAACACCAACTATATGCAAAGAGGAGTAAATGTGAGTTTTGGTTGAAGGAAGTTTCTTTTCTAGGTCACATTGTCTCTAATGGAGGAATATCAGTAGATCCTGGCAAGGTGAAAGATGTATTGAATTGGAAACCACCTATCAATGTGAGTGAGATCCGTAGCTTCTTGGGATTAGCTGGTTATTATAGAAGATTTATAGAGGGATTTTCAAAGCTTGCAAAACCAATGACTGCATTATTGGAGAAGAATGCCAAGTTTGTGTGGTCCGAGAAGTGTCAGGCCAATTTTGAGGAGCTAAAGAAGAGATTGATGACTGCACCCGTCTTAGTTTTGCCAGATCTGAGTAAACCTTTCTCTATCTATTGTGATGCATCTCGATTGGGTTTGGGATGTGTACTGATGCAAGAAGGTAGAGTTGTGGCATATGCATCAAGGCAGTTGAGGAAGCATGAGTTAAATTACCCTACTCATGATTTGGAATTAGCTGCAGTAGTTCATGCATTAAAGATATGGAGACATTATTTGATTGGACACAAGAGTGATATATACACTGATCACAAGAGTTTAAGGTATATCTTTACTCAAACGGATCTGAACTTGAGGCAGCGTAGATGGTTGGAGTTGATAAAAGACTATGATCTAGAGGTGCATTATCATCCAGGAAAGGCCAACGTTGTTGCTGATGCTCTTAGTAGAAAAAGTTATGCAAATGAAATACAAGTAATGTCTATGCCAAAGGAATTATGTGCCGAGTGCAAGTATTTGAACTTAGGATTTACTACCAATGCAGTGGAATTAGTATTAGAGCCTACTCTAGAGCAAGAGATCCGTAAAGGTCAGCAGAAGGATGAAAAGTTGAGAGAGATAGCTGAAAACATAGCGAAAGGTAAATCTCCAGGATTCCGTAAGGATGATAATGGTACGCTATGGTTTGGAAAAAGGTTGTGTGTGCCCGAAGATAAGGATATCAGAATGGTAATTCTGCGTGAAGCTCATGAGTCAGCTTATTCCATACATCCGGGGAGTACTAAGATGTACTTGGATCTGAAAGAGAAATATTGGTGGTACGGTTTAAAAAGAGATGTTGCTGAGTATGTTGCTTTGTGTGATACTTGTCAAAGGGTGAAAGCGGAACATCAGAGACCTGCAGGATTGTTACAGCCTATGCAGATACCCGAGTGGAAATGGGAAGAGGTTGGTATGGACTTTATAGTTGGGTTGCCACGGACTCAAAGAGGATATGATTCAATTTGGGTGATAGTGGATCGTCTGACTAAGGTTGCTCATTTTTTGCCTGTGAAGACTACATATAGCAGTGCGAAGTTGGCAGAATTGTATATGGAAAGAATAGTGAGTCTACATGGAGTACCTAAAAAGATTGTGTCTGATCGAGGTACTCAGTTTACATCTCATTATTGGCAAAAGATACATGAATCATTGGGAACCAAATTAAATTTTAGTACAACTTATCATCCTCAGACAGATGGTCAAACGGAGAGAATTAATCAGATATTGGAAGATATGTTGAGAGCTTGTGCTTTACAATATGGTGCTAGTTGGGATAAGAGTTTGCCTTATGCAGAGTTCTCTTATAACAATAGTTATCAGAAGAGTCTTCAAATGGCACCGTTTGAGGCTCTGTATGGACGAAAGTGTAGAACCCCGTTATTCTGGAATCAGACAGGGGAGAGTCAAGTGTATAGGCCTGATGTATTAAAGGATGCTGAAAAGAAAGTGAGAATGATTAGAGATAATCTAAAAATAGCACAGTCCAGACAGAAAAGCTATGCTGATACTCGCAGAAGGGAGTTGACTTTTGAGGTAGGGGATTATGTATATTTGAAAGTATCGCCAATGAGGAGTGTGAGAAGGTTCAACATGAAAGGTAAATTGGCACCAAGATATATTGGACCTTTCAAGGTTTTAGAGAGACGTGGTGAAGTGGCATATCAGTTGGAATTACCTGAAAGTTTGGCAGGTGTACATGATGTGTTCCATGTGTCTCAATTAAAGAAATGTTTACGAGTACCAGAGGAGCAGATTCCATTAGAGGAACTCACTGTTAAGGAGGATCTTACATATGAAGAGTTTCCGGTTAAAATTTTAGAGACTGCGGACAGAGTCACAAGAAGTAGAACAATCAAAATGTGTAAAGTACAATGGAATCGGTACACAACAGAAGAGGCTACTTGGGAACGAGAAGAGGATTTGAGAAAAACCTACCCGCAACTGTTTGAGTAAGCATCGGTCGAATCTCGGGACGAGATTCATCTTAAGGGGGTAGAATTGTAACACCCTAAAAATTTAAAAAGAAGAAAAATAGGAAAAACATGATTTTTATATTTATTTTTGTGAAGCATGCAAAATTTAGAATAAGAATAATTTTTATAAATTTAAAATCAAATATAAGGGTAGAAACATGTTTGTGCATTCATGCTGCTGCATTTGAAGTTTTGTATTGAGTGGTTTCAATCAAATTCAAATTTGATTTAAAAATCATTTGAAAAAGGAATTTGAAAAAAATTGGAAAAGGATTTCTTATTCTCTCTGCTCTCGGGTTGTTTCTCTCCGCAGCCCAGCGCGCGCGGCCCGTTTTTCCCTCCCTCCCGGCCGGCCTTCTCCTCCTGGGCCGAGCCCAAGTCACGGCCTGTCAGCCCGTCATCGCGCGCGCGTATGCGTTCCGTAGCGGCCGCGTTTTCCGCCCTGAGCCGCTGACATGTGGGTCCCGCTTGTCAGTGTCTCTTTCAACCTTTCCTTCTCCTTCCTCCGGCGCTTTCCAAAAACGGACACCGTCGCTTTCCTTCTTCTCCGATCCGAAGCCGCCGCAAATCTCCGCACTTTCCTTGCTTCCGCGTGCCTTCGGGCTATAAAAACGGAGCCCCCGCATGATTCCGCCCTCATCCCGTCTTATCGGTAGCCGATTTGGAGCTCGGGAGCTAGGTCACCGCGAGCACGAGATCCACCGTCCGCCCCTTCAAGCCGCACACGCTCATTGCTTCGTCCCCAGCCACGATTCTGCCCTAGGTGAGTTCGCGTTGAAGTTATCTACCTGCCGGTACCTTTGCTTTGCAATTTCGTGCACCACAGAGCGAGTTAGGCTCCACTCGGCCATGGCGCCGCCGCGGGAAGCTCGCCGTCGGCTGATTCCGACCGGAGCGCCGCCGGTTACTTCCTTGATCCGATCTGGACCGTCCGATCTAAATCCAACGGCTAGAATTAGAAGATACCGGTTCGTTTGTAAAATTGTAAAAGAAACCCTGAAGTTTTTAAGTATAGAACCCGCAATCCTAAAACGTAAAGCTCAGAGTACGCTTTGATCGGTTGAAAACGTATTTCGTCTCGGTAAATGAAAAATACGCTTTCTGATATTTACAGTTTTGCCATTCAGATTGTTTTAGTTGTAGAATTTTCGTTTTAGCTCCGATTTGGTCCATTCAAATTGCGTTAGATTCATATTTGCGAGTTCTATGTAATTATACAACTGTACAGTAGGTTTGGATTAATTTATTTTCGAGTTTTTATTAAAGTATTTATTTTTCTATAGGAAATCTTTGAAAATTCATAACTTTGTTGTTCTAGCTCCGATTTTCGTGATCTTCGCGTCTGTGTGATCCTAGCAAGTTGTAGATTCATTTTAAAGACTTTTTATTTTATTTTTCTTACTGTTGGTGTATTGTTCTAATTATAGTCTTGTTTGTTAATGCATGATTGCCTCTGGATGTGTGTTGTTGATAATGGTTGATTGAGTATAGACGGTGAGAAATTCGTTGGAGATCAAGAGCTTTACTACGAGCAAGATCTTCAGGACCAGTTCGAGCAAGGCAAGTATAGCATGGGATTATCCTTGTTGTCCTATTCACCTTATGCAAATAATGTCATTATGCATTTATTCCTTGTTAAGGATGACTTAGCGATTGATCCTTTACCTTGGTACCCATTATATTGCATTGAGTAGTGTGGCTAGTGCTTAAACATGGACTATGATCATGTAAATTGATTAGAGGAATATGCAACAAACATTAAAAGATGATTTTGATTAATGTTTAAAGGGGATTAGAGCATGGGGGTTACTTTTGATGCTCTAATTGCTCTCCATAAGGACTCATCTATAAGCGACAATCCGGGATTTACAGTACAACTGTGGGGGCTATATGGCTCTGGCTTTAGTCATATAGAAGGACCTTTTCTAGCTTGTTAGAGGTATTCCTTTATGGCGTAAGAATGGCTTGACGAATCGGGTATAGTGCGGCCTCTGTCCTCATGTGTATAGGCTGCGTGTTATTGTGCCATCAGGAAGGGGGGCTCTACATCTGTTTGCCGAGTGAATCTAATGGCCCTAACTTGTTAGACGAACCTTCGAAAGACTTCATAGTGTTTACCCTGCCTGCTCACCTTGGCAGTGTTTTGGGAGTAATTAACCCGGGCATTTGGGTAACACGACTCACAGTGAAAGTGTACAACCTCTGCAGAGTGTAAAACTGTTATAACAGCCGTGCTCACGGTTACGAGTGGCCTTGGACCCTTATGGAATAGTTGATCATTAATAATGGATATGTTTTTGCTATTCATTAATCATTTCACATGGATCATATGTTTAATGTTTATTTGAGACATTTTGATGCTATTGTTATGCTAAAATCATGCTAACTAAAAGCTACATGCTGATAAACCAATGAATATGCCTTTTTGAGCCTCATGAACCCCATGTTACACTTGTTGAGTACGAGATGTACTTACGCTTGTTTATTTCTCTTACTTAGATAAAAATCCCGGATGGGTAACAGATGGAGGTATTAGTGACTACTACGCCTACTTCCCTGAAGATTACTAGTCTTGCTGTCAACCAGTCAATGTACCTGTGACTGGAGCTACCACGAGAGAATTTTATTTATACTTCCGTTACGTTTGTGTTAAGATTATGTGTTTAAATATCGTGATGTAATAACATTTGTGATGATACTTCTGTTATAATTTGTGAACTTATGTGTGATTGATCTCTGGGCGCACATAAGTGTATGCATTCCATTTGGTCGATAAATGGGTGTGACAACCCATGCCCCTCCTTACATACTCTGGAGAGGTAGAGTTATCAAGAAAGTATCTTAGTTGGTTATATGGTAGGTATTCTATTTGGATTACGATCAGGGCGAATCTAGAAAAAATCGTTGCTGGGGTCAGACTAGACTTAGAACCATAACTATTGTGGACAATAATCTAACACCATGCATAAAAAGAATAATATATTTTTTCACACCGTAGTAAGCATTCATACCGGGCAAGATAAATGTGACGATAACATAATGCAACAAAAGAAACTATTTACAAAAGTGGTTACCTCTTATAATTTCACCCTGCGAGTACGATCATCCGTATTCTGAAAACAAACTATAATATCATCATTTGGAATGGCATCAAGAAATTCTTGCTCAACGAAGCAAATGACACAATCATTCATAAATTCATTGCTGATTTGGTTTCGCAGGCCCGTCTTCACAATTTTCACTACTGAGAAACACTATCCATCGATGCCATCGCAATAGGAAGAACTAGCACAAGTTTGAGGAGACAATATACCAAAGGAAAAGATCATCTAGGTCCCTTGGATCAAAATCATCAGGATATGCCTTAGCCAATTCCATCAAACTCTCAATGCATCCAAAGAATTCTTTGGACTAAAAGCAGCAATGTTGGTAAGCAATTTAGAATTTACCTCGTTGAAATGATCATTTAATTCCATCAAGATTCTCCATTCCATCTCTTCTGGAGGTGCCTCTTTCTCCATCAACATTTTCATTATCTTTTCAAAAAACGATTCATGGTGCTTTGCTTGCCTATCAAATTATTCAATCAACAAAATTAAACACACAAGTAGATATTGAATGCACAGTTAAAAATCACTAATTTACTATTTTACTTACGTGATATGTTTGTTGAGAAGTGGCAACATGAACAGATGAGACGATCCCTGAAAATTATAAAAAACCATAAGCATCTCGCAGTCGTAGACATGTAGATTGGGGAGGAAAAAATAATTTTGAGATAGGATTTGAGATTTTAGGTTACCTGTACGCCTGTACATCGGTAGCCCCTGAATATCGTACAGGTAGGATTGAATAACGGAGAGTCGGAGAGTCGGAGAGCAGCGGCGGCGCCATCCACCCATCCGTCACTGCCGTCAACACCGAGCGACGGCTGCGAGCCGCCCAGCCTGCGATCGCGGAACGACGATGGGAGCGCTGACACGGACGTTTCGAAGGCGGAACCGTGGAAGGTCGGACGACAGCGTCGATGGGAGAAGAGAATGTTTCGGTTTTCTGCGGGCCGCGGCAATACTAAACGTGAGTACGTGCCTTCTCTCTTGGGCTGCTTTTCTTGCTAGGCCGCCGGGGTCATCCTATTTTTTTACCGAGGTCATGGCTTTTTTTTGAAACCTCGCAAGAACTTTATTCATTGAGGATGGTTACATCGTTTATCACAAAAGCGAGAATAAAACCAGGGGGCTCGTCGTTCCAAGTACAATTTTGTTTCAGTAACATAGCTCTCTTTGCCAACTCACGCGCCGCCTGATTTGCATCCCTACTACAATGCTCGATTGATATTTCCTGAAACCCACTCCATATTGTAATACATTCATCATATAAAGCAGCTGCAGAGGTTCCGGAGAAGCCCCCATCCTTCATGGTCTCAACCACCTCCATACCGAAGATTAATCAATTGCATCCTATCTAGCATCAATCCTTCCTTTAGAGCGTAAGCCTCAGCGATTGGTGCATCGATAACATCGGCTATGAAACTGTGGGCAGCTGCTAGAACAACCCCTTAGCTATCTCTGATGATGGCACCAACGCTTCCACACCCCACATCCTCATCAAATCCTGCATCAACGTTTACCATGATTTTGCCCTCAAGTGGTTTCTTCCATCCTTTTCTGATCTTCACCCCCCTCTTTGATGGCAATTTATAATTCCTGGCTAGAGCTGCAATCGACATAGCCGATCTCAATGCCCACTGGATAGTATCACCATGGGTGTGTTGTCGCCTCTCCTACTAGATATATATACCAGCTTCCCACTAGAACAAGCTCCGCCATGCCAATATCTAGACTCCCAGTTTCCTCTCTTCTTATAATTTCTTCCAAGATGATAGAACCTGACCGATTTGTGCTAACTAGAGAGGATATCATGCCCCAAATACCAACTGCACTCCATACAGCCTTTGCACGATCACACGTGAACAACAAGTGCTTGATATCTTTAGCTCCGTGTTGACACATCGGGCATCCACTGGTGGCTGAAATATGCTCGTTTGTGAGAACAGCCTGGCAAGGAATAAAACCATGCAAAACCCGCCACCCGAAAATCTTAATCTTCCCCGATACATGCAGTTTCCACAGCCTCTTCCAAACTTGACTCCTAGCTACACTATTTGCTAACATCGAGCTGCATCTTGGCCCAAACTTACTCTCCCATTGACAGTGGTAACCTGAGCGCACTGAAAAGATCCCGTTTCTATTAAAGTGCCATGCCACTACATCTTCCCTCCCCGGAGTGATGGGGATTTAAAAAATTCGGGGCACATCAACTGGCCAAAATATGGACTTAATCAAGTCGACATCCCATGTTGTATCTATTGGGTTGATCAGCTCCTCCACCTTCGAGATCAGATTATTCCCTCTAGGTGTTTGAATCTTTAGATTATGACTCCCCGGGATCCAGCTATCCTCCCATATATTTATTTGTATGCCATCGCCTACTCTCCAAATGTAGCCACATTTGAAGCACTCAAAGCCCTGCTAAAATGCTCTGCCATGTATATGAATACCCACTCTTCATCTTTGCCTTCAATAGATCTCCATTAGGATAATATCTAGCTCTCAACACCCTAGCACAAAGAGAGTCTGGATTGATCAGCAATCTCCAGACCTGTTTTGGTAGCATAGCCAGATTAAAAGATTGTAGGTCCCTAAATCTCATTCTTCCTTTACCGTTTGGCATACACAGCTTCCACCATTCTTGCCAATGTATTCTTCTATGTTCATCGTCATCACCCCACCAAAATTGCGAGATAGTACTTGTTATTCCATTGCAAATGTTTTTAGGAATTTTGAATACCATCATCGCATAGACTGGCACGGCTTGAGCAATGGACTTAATCAGAATTTCCTTTCCACCCATACTCAACATCTTCTCCTTCCACCCATTTATCTTGGTCATCACTCTGTCTATCAAATGACGGAAGCAGTCACTTCGGTCCGCCCCCACCATTGCAGGTAGTCCTATATATTTGTCATTAAGTGACTCCATCATAATATTTAGCGCTTTATAAACCTCCACCTTCACATCAACATCAGTATTTGCTGAGAAAAAAAATACTCGACTTTGCCTCACTTAGCTTCTGCCCCGAGCTAACACAATACCTATTTAGGATGTTGGCTAAAACATCAGCATTCTTCTTATCTGCATGCATCAAAATAAGAGAGTCATCTGCGAAAAGAAGATGTGATACTGTAGGGGCCTCCCTACACACTTTGATTCCCTCCAGCTCTCCTCTTTCCTCTGCTCCTCTAAGCATGCAAGACAAGCCCTCCGCAACAATCAGAAAAAAGTATGGTGATAACGGATCACCTTGTCGCAAGCCCCTTGTAGGTGAAAAAAAATCTGTCTCCACTGAATTAAAATGAACAGTATACTGGACTGAGTTAACACAAGCCATAATTAGTTGAATCCATCTTTGATCAAAACCCAGCTTCATCATCATTTTCTCCAGAAAAACCCATTCTACTCTATCATAGGCTTTATGCATATCTAGTTTTACAGCACACAGACCCCGCTTCCCTTTCTTCTTCTTCATTGTATGAATTTTATTCATAAGCTAACAGGATATTATCTGTTATTAACCTTCCAGGGACAAAAGCACTCTGATGACCTGTTATAATATCTGGTAGAATAACCTTAAGTCTATTGGACAGCATCTTCGAAATTACTTTGTACACCACATTGCACAACGAGATAGGGTGGAACTGAGTTACTTTATCAGGTTTTTCTGTCTTTGGAATGATGACAATGGTAGTATTATTCCACCCATCTGGGATAGTCTTGTTATTTATAGCGCCTAGCACCTCTTCCACCAGATCATCCTCTAAGAAATTCCAGAATCTCTTGAAAAATATTGCGTGCAGCCCATCCGGACCGGGCGCCTTCAGATCACCAATACTGAATAGAGCTTTTTTGACCTCCTCTCTCGAGAAAGGTGCTAGAAGAAATTGATTCATCTCGCTCGTTACCTTCTGGTTAATATCTACCAGCACCTCATCATCAATGTCATTTACCTCCGATGTGAACACGTGAGTGAAATACTCCTGCACCATCACCCTCATCGTCTCCACGTCTTCATGCCTGACTCCCTGGTCGTCCTCCAGTCCCTTCACCATATTTTTCTTCTTCCGGCTAGAGGCAAAGTGATGAAAAAATTTGTGTTCCGATCACCATGCTTAAGCCAATTTGCACGAGCTCGTTGGACCCAAAAAATCTCTTCCTGCTCTAGCAATAATTCCAGCCGGAGAAGGATCTCCTTTTGTGCTGCAATGGAGTCATCCATCATCGGCCCACGCCGTAGCTCCTCTAACTCCCGGTGCAACCTCTTCTTTTGTTGAGACGGCTTCCTTAAAATCTCCATATCCCAAGTGTGTAAATCAGCATGCACTTGGTTCAACTTTGTCATGAGCATTTGAGTCTGTCCTTGAGCTGACACTCTCGCCCACGCCGATTCAACCTCTTCATTCACTGTTTCCTCCTTCAACCACCTCGCCTCAAACCTTTTTGGGCCCTAGTGTATCATATTTTGTCCCCCAAGCTGATCCATGTCCACAATAATTGGACGATGGTCTAATTTCAACATTTCACCATTCACCAGACCCGCATTAGGGAATTTAGTATTCCACCGAGCATTTGTGACTCCCCATTCTAAACGCTCTCTTATCTTTCCCCTCTGCCATGTGAAAATATCGCCCGTGTAGCCCATATCCGCCAACTCAGATTGCAGGTGGGGCGGGTTCTTCTACGAGCCCGCGTAGCCGCCCCGCAAGAATGGTGTTTGTGGCCAATGTGGCTTAGCTGCAAAGCTTTTGCGGTTTAATATTGTCCACTTCATGAAGCCCACTGGACAAGAGGACAAACCCGCAAGAACCCGCTAGTGCCCGCGTTCTCCAAACGGACAGTGCCCCTGCTGCACCCATCGACTGATCAGTAGTCCTATGTTTATTCAGTTGTTATGGCACCGTGAAGTCACTGTGATGCTTGTATAAACTACAACCACTGGCTCTCCTCTTCCCTGTCTCCAGCGAGCCTGCTCTGCTCATCGTTCCAGCAGGTAGGATGCTGATGGCCGCTGCCACGCACATGGGCGGATACGCCCACTCCTCCTCGTCCATCTTGCCGCAGCTGGCACCCACCACCACCTGCAGGCTGCAGCAGGTCCTCTACGGCCTTGACCTCGGCACGCTGTCCCGGACTCCTGGTACCTGACGACGCCCGCGACGCTTCCCCGCCGCGCCCCAACCACCTCCGGCCCGCGTCCCGCCGGCGCGCGGGCAAGCAGCGGCGGCCGCGGCCGTCGCGGAAGCTGCCAACCACATACATCAGCGCCGACGCCGCCAGCTTCCTGCGCATGGTGCACCAGGTCACGGGCGCCGACGACGTGCTGACACAGGAGCTGACAGACCAAGCTGGCATGTACATGATGCTGCAGGCGTCCTCAAACGGCGCGGTGGCGCTGTGCTAGCTGATGGACGCTGCTGTTGCTCTTGCTTGCGGACGCTAGCGGGCTTCAAACGTTTCCCCGCAAGTCCCACTGGCCGTTTGCGGCAATAGTCTTGCGGCTCGCGGACTCTCGCATAACCCGCTTAATAGCTTGGTGGACAGCTTAGTGGCTGGTGGACGGTCCACAACCCGCCCCGCCTGCAATATGACCGCCAACTCACAGTCTGCAAGTGCATCATGGAATGCTTGTAGTTGTCTCTGGGTTCTTGCCCGCCCTCCTTCCTTCTCATAGTGATATAGAATCTCATTAAAATATCCCAGAACTAGCCAAGGGAGAGCCAAGCTAGCGTTCAAAGAGTGCATTGCTTCCCATGTTCGATCTTTGTCTTCCCAGGTAGGCTCCCCATAAATCCTAGTTAACCTCCAATCTCCTTCATCCCGAACAATAATGTCAATATAATACTGTGAAACACTATTGGTATAAATTAAATGTACACAAGTTATAAGGTATCCGCAAGCGCACAGATAAATATATCCTGTTGTAGCACTTCACCAAGATAATCCCAGTTTTAATATCGAACCCAAAGGAATAGTATGTGAGTGTGTTCTAACTAGCTGGTCTATAAACTTAACCTGAATTCACAATCAATGTCAGACAATAAAAAGGAAATAAAGAAGGCTACTAAGGACTGTCTAGTTTCAATCTCGATAAACTTTGTCAACTAAAGCTCAATTCGTGGGCGATGTCTCCCAAGGAATAAAATCAGAGTTCCTTCCCTACGAGCACCAATTGGCCTACCAAATTCTATCGACGGAAGATGGACTGCAAAGGACTCAACGCAGTTGTCACCTACGTGATCTACCACCTTCTAGTCAATTAGGGGACATTCACAAGTAACCCTAGTCTAAGCACCACGCTTACACTACGAATACTACTTCAATCAAGGAGCTACCAAGATCAAAGCACTCAAAAGAGAGTTACAAACTTGAATAACAATAGAGATAAATTGCTTACTTGAATCAGAAGTTGATTACCAAAGAATCTCAGAAGCAAGCTCCAGAAGACCTTGATCCTGCAGAATACAGCAGAAGAGAGCACCGATAGGCCGGAACTCCTCTAGAACTCTACTCTTATACTCTATCTCTCTATCTCTAACTAAGACTAAATCCAATAGAGGACTAATCTTCTCTTGATTGCTGGTCTAGATCCTGATGGAATAGGAATTAGGGTTTTTTGCTCTAGATCTGACTTGACTTCAGAGGGGTTCTACCCTTTATTTATAGCCCAGGAGGTTGAATACGAGCCCTCGGATCAAACCGACTTCACGTATGGCTGAGATGCATCATTGGAGGCGGTGGAAGAATACTCTAGAAGCTCGTGGTGGCTTCCCACCACAGGGGGCCGGGCAGCACAGGGGTGGGGCCGGCCGGCCCCACCTGGTAGGCTCTCGAGCCCTACCTCGATGTGGAGTTCTCTGGTGTCCTTTAGAACCTTCCCGTGTATATGCCACAAAATTATCCTGCAATATATTTTGATATTTAGGTCCTCTTTGGCGATTTTCTGTGTAAATCCTGCAGAAAATATAAATTCACCAAAACTCGTGGAAACTGTCCGTAATAACCTCCTACTCTATAGTATTTATCTATTTTGATCATTTATGAAATAAAGGTTGACGGTTCATGGTATACTTTAACTACCATCAATAAGCTTCCCCACATTTAGGCTTTTACTCATCCTCGAGAAAAGAATGGATTACTTAAGACATAACTTCAACATAAAACTGTTCCTAGTCATGCATGTACTGCAAGATTCAAAGTGTCTACCATGAAACTTTTGGTGGCTGAAGAATAGAACAGCGTGAAACAGATCACCTTTATTCTTTTAGTTGAGTTAATCGGAGAAACAGTTGAGATTTTGAAAAAAACAAAAACATAGTTTACCTTCTCCTTTTGCAGTATTCTCAAATCACTGATATATCTGGTATTTTTGGATCTTTACCAAGGCATAAATGGCATTGCCTTCTTTCTTTCTATGTCTAAAAGCTTATGTGGATCTCAGGTAGGGATGAAAATATGAAAACATACTTGTATTTCATGACTCAAGGAGAAAAGTGTCATACTCTTAGATCAAGATGTGCTTGTGTGTGGAATATATAGTGGCTAACCCTAATTCTATTATGCTCCTTGAAACATGTCTCTCTTATTCAACACTTGAAAACTTTTGCTAGAGAGTGTGCTATCTCTTTTCTTTTTTTCTTTTTTTAGCAGACATCTGGTTTTTCACGCTTCCATATTTCTAGAAACGCTCTAACTACCCGAGCGCTGGTGAGCCCGCGGAGTTCCATGCCAAGATTTTCATTGCTCCCGGTCACCCTCCTCAAAAGAAGGCGTCGATCTAACAATTGCACTGCTTGAGCCATCTTCCCCACCTTCACTTCTCCTCGGCCTCTTTTTCTCTTGTTCCTTTACTGGGCTAATATTAGCACCCAGCATAGGTGCGTGTTCTATCAGGTTCACCTGCTGTGCGACACGCCCTCCCCCATCAGCAACTCCATCCCTCTTCCTTGATGGAAGTCCATCTTCCCTGTCTTCATCCTCAGCCGATTTCTCCATCTCATCTATCTCAGTATCGTTCCAAACTCCTCTTCCCCCTAATTTCCCTCTCCCTCGACCATGCCTCCTACCTCTTCCTCCCTAGTTCTCCTCTCAACCCATCGCCGGCAAAAAGGGGACTCTGAGCCATTCCCCCATTCACAATTCTCCATTCTATGTAAGACATCTCCACATTCTGTGACTTCATGTCTCATGTGTCCGCAATGAAAACAAAAACCTGGAAGCTTCTCATATTGCACTAGATATTGCATTCTCTCCTTCAGCGTGATAGTTACCACACACACCAGCGGTTTATTAAGATCAAGCCAGACCCTAGTGCGCAAATACGATGTTGGGTTGATCTTCCCGTCATTGACAACCATCGTAATGGGATTGCCGACCTTCTTCACTACTTTTTTAGCTAGTTCCTTCTTCATAAGCCCCTCCGAGACATGTTGGATGCGCGCCCAAACTGGAATTTTATCCAGCTTGTAAGCATGCACATTCGAGAAGCCATCGTACTCCTCCATCACAATTGCCGCTCCTTGGAATAGCCATGGACTCCCTTCTATCACCCTTGACCAATCTCCAAGACAATGGAGTTGGACCAGAAATAAATTTGGACCAAGCACCTTGAACGTAACCTCCTTCGCCGCCGCCCAAGCAATCCTCATTGCGCTAAAAGCGCCGCGTGGCTTAAAGGTTTCATTGTATGAACCCTAAATAGGGCCAACCAGCGAACCTCCTTCGCCCGCTCCTCAAATTATGCTGAAAAATCCAGGTCCTCTTCCTCCTCTCCTCGCAGGCTCAAACCTTTCAAACGCTCCTCCAGACTTGGGGCGCTTGCCTTCTCATTCATCTCCTTCCCCTTCCCCTTCTCTTTTTCCTTCCCTAACTTATCCTCCACGCAGACTGTGTCGATGACTCCCGAGCTCCTTGCGGAGGTGAGAGAGACCGCGCGCAGGATGTGGTGGATGGATTCACACAAATCTGGTAGATTCTGTGGACTCTAGCTCGTCACCGCTAGAGGAAGACAGAACCCTATGTGCGTAGGGGAAAAACACCACCCTCAGCCACCTTACAAAGGCACCCTTCGTCTTCAGGTCATGGAGGGACCGAGGTCATGGCTGGTGAAACAATCTACATATAGTGGATTCATAGAAAACCATCGAGGTCACACGACCCCGATGACTCCACGTAGATTAGCCCCTGATTACAATATTTATAGTATCCGATCAGATCTATCTCTATCTTCAAGATATCTTCTGGAAGCCTTGCGGCGCAGACTGACTAGTTGTTGTGCATCGCAAGTCTTGATCTTGTGGGCTGGACCACCCCTGGCGGTGCGGCCCATGTCTATCGCCGTGGGTACCTGGAATTATACCCCCCAAAGGAGGAGCCCTATCAAATATACCCTAAGTTTGAGAGACTAATGACCTACTCCTTTCGTCCCATAAAAAGTATTATTTCCACTTTCCAATTGATAGAATATATTAATATATTTGGTATATAAATAATCTTATCAGATAGATAATTGAATATATACTCATAATAAACTTATTTGAGATATAGATGTTGCTAATATTTCTATAAATCTAGTCAAATTTAAGAAAGTTTGACCAACACGAATCTCATAGCGATTTTATTATAGTGTAGGGGGAGTAGACTCTAGTAGAGCATTGAGCTAGCTTTGGCAGTATTGGCCAACACCTTATTATCTATGAGAAGGTTGATCTCTGCAAGTTTAAGGTAGCTGCTAAGGTTGATCTCTGAAAGAAGAAACCGGAGCACAAGCTACAATTATATTCTAGAGTTTGATTAACTATATATAATAACATCAATATTATAATAACAAATATTGTTTGCCTAGACGTTTGTTTAGCCCGTTTTACATATCATTTACTGTACACAATGGTACACTGTTTCCATTTAATCATTTAGCCCATTTAAACACTACCTCTTTTTTGGATAGAGGTAGTATAAGAGCAGTGAGAATGAAGATGCCAATGCATGTTTGAGTGCACTATAAGATATGGAAGCGTCGTAGAAGATTTTTGTTCCTTCGCGTGCATGCAAGGATCCACTAAAATTTGTATATATGAGTAAGCACAAAATGGTTATTAGCTTCATCAAGCTCATGAGTGGGCGTTGAGTCTTCTTCCATACCACAGTTATAACCTCTATCAAAAGTATTGGCTTTACGAAGCACCCTTGTAACTTACCAATGGGTGTTGTGGAGCCTATGATCATTTCTAGATTTCGATAAGCACCACATAATTGAAAAACCAAACTTGTCATTGCTTGTAATGAGCGTTGCTGTAAAATGGTGGTGACTTGGGGGTATAGCCCATGTCCTAGAGAGGGAAGCGAAGTTGACCTAAGTCCCAATGTTGACCCAAACAAGATTACCCTAACAAAACCGCATTCAAAGGAAACATGCTTTTCATCTTCAATTTTGGTGTAGTGCAAACAAGTTTCATTCACATTGGGATTGATTCTTTGAATTCACTTAGCAGTGCCTAGGGCCCGTCTAAGCAATCTCCAAGCGAAGGTCTTGACTCTTGACCGGATCATTTTTGTCTTTCCTCTTTCCATACATGTTGAAGGAAGTTCAAAACTTGCAATGGAATGATAATAGGTGCATTATTGTTGTTTCTTCAGCTACCAACATTTTGTAAGCACTCTTGGAGATACATGCACTCACATTCAAACCTATCACAAGCCGTTTGTAGAGCCCATCACTAGCGCTTTTCGGTCTCGGCAGTAAGCTGTTGGTGGTGATGACATTCTCATCATAGGCGGTTTGCAACCGACGGTGATAATAGCTTATCACAGTCAGTTCGTATTACTAGCCGAGGGTGATTTGAATTTTCAAAATTCCAAAAAGGGCCAAAAAATTGCAAAAAATTTTGTTTCAATCCTGGGAAGCCCCCCACTAGCTCTAGCTTCATGGTACCGGGAAGTTGCTCTAGCTCCACCTCCACGGTATTTTTCATGGTATGCGGTGCTGGGATTCGAACCTGAGAGCTTTGTCCTTTGCTCCTCTAACCACTCGACCCCTAAGTTACTTGTGTCTATATAGTATATCCATTCTCCTAGTATTTACTTTTCAAGATTTAAAATGAATATTTAGAACCCTAAACGGCTTCAGATAAAAAGTTCATAAACTATAAATTTGTTATTCTAATCGAGATCTACAACTTTGATTTTGGTTGTTTCGCCATGCGAGGTCGTTTAACAAATTTGAATATCAAAACGTCAAAACTTTAGCCAAACTTTTGGGACCTCAAATGATTTTAAATGAAAAACTCATCAACTACAAAGTTGTGTTCTTATCGAGATCTACAACTTTGGTTTTGGTCGATTTTCCATCAAGATTGTTTGAAAATTTTGGTTTTTAAAATTTTAAAACTTCAGATACAAATGTGAGACTATAAATTATTTTTAATGAAATAGCTGTCAACCATCGAGATCTATAACTTTGATTTTGGTCATTTTTTCATCTAAGGTCATTTGTACAATTCGAAAAAAAATAATTTCAAAGTTTAAGCGCTTCAAATAAGGACCGTAAATGGTTCCAAATAAAAAAGTCATCAGCAACAAAGTTGTCGATCTCATCGAGATCTACAACTTTGATATAAAGTTTGCTTTCATCCAACTTTATTTGAAGAAGTTATAAATTTTATTATGTTGTAGCATGGTTATCACCTTGTATAATACAACAAGTTGGCGGAGAAAAACGTCTTCACCACCGGTTCATATGGCGAGGTAGCAGTGATTTGGAGCACATCATCACCGCCAGTTGGTGATGCAATCCGGCTGTGATGATGGACTATCACCGCTGGTTGGTACGATGAAGCGACGGTGATAGTTATTAACCAGGAGTTTCTTACGAACCGGTGGTGATACTCCCATCACCAATAGTTCATATTACGAACCGTTGGTGATAACCATTAGCAACGGTTTTAATGATACCGGCAGTAATAGAGGCATTGGTGATAGGTCAATCTGTAGTAGTGACTTAGAGGTTGACTTCCAACAAATGATATCTTCACTTGCATCTGAAATAATAGGAATATGAATAATAACATCCAAATTTTATTGTCCAAACAAAGCTATGACCTTATTAACTATTGCCCCATCTTTTGGTACAAGGAAGCCAAAGATTTTGAAGCCTTATTTGGATTTTGATATTCAATTTTTTCAAGATTGAGTCGATCGTGCATTTATTTCCGTGTATATAGGGCACCATGGTTAATTCTAGATGGAGGTATTACCATCTAGGGACTGAATGGCAACATGCTTCTCCAAATGATGTCTAACATTAAGAATAGAATTCCGAAAAGTGTATTGTTGGAAAATAAGTAGCAATTCTCCATAACGACACACATGAAAAATATTTTGTTTTTGATCTTAGGAACAATGGATCAGGTTCATAAATAAGGCATCAAGATGTGCTTAATTATAAGCATACCTTTGTTACAAGATCAAATTTTCTAATGCACAAACCTCTTTCCTTTCTAGGACATATGGAGTCCCATGATCATAGTGAATAGGCTTTTTTGCTGATCTTTTTTGGATTCCATGCCACCAAAGAGTCCAAATAATTGATGTCATTTTTTTCTAGAAAGTTCTTGTTGAAGAGAATGTTAGCCATGTAATAAATAGGAATTGATGCAAATATAGACTGAATAGAGTAAGTCTGCTAGCATGATTGATTGAATTGACCTTTGTGAGAGTTACTTTGGACTTGAGTTTTTGATATATGAAATTGTAAGCTTCATTTTGATCTCATAGGTCATAAATAAAGAATGACAAAGGTGCATATGGTGCCTTGCTTAAAATCAACAATAGGAGAAAAGGCTTGATTTGAGCTTGCAAGTTTTGACCTATCTTTTGTTCAATAGAATTGAAGACTTTGACCAATTCTGTGTTTGTCTAATATAGTATAAAGATACTAAAGAATGTTGCTAATCATTTGAACTTACTAAATATCTTCTTTGCCACAAATGATCAAGTCATCTACAGAGAGAATGGGTTGAATAGGAGGACAACCTAGACCTAGATTAACTCATGTTATCATTTCATTTCCCAAAGTGTACTACAACCTAACAGATAGATCATCTATGGCAATGACAAACAAGTACAGTAACATTGGACAACCCTGTTTGATACCCTATATGGCACAAAATTGACCATAAGATTTTCCACTGAAATTGATACCAAAAGATACAGTGGAAATGCAAGCATGGATTAGCTTGATGAAATGACCATGGTATCCTTTGTGTTGCAACACATTAATCACAAATGGCCACTCAACACTATCGAAAGCTTTAGCAAGATATATTTTTAGCATGAAAGTATATTTAAAATATTTCAAATTGAAGGAATGGACAATTTCTTGGGCTATGCTGATGTCATCAATAATTATTCTGACTTAAATAAAAGCATGCTGAGAATTATGAATGTAATTAGGTAAATCCCTTTTAAGACATTTCGCCAAAGATTTTGTTTTGATACCCATAAATGTTGACCTTGACAAAACTTTGCATCCTGCCCTTACTTTTGGTTGTTCAGTTGGTCAGCTCCCCTTCACGTACTTAGGTCTGCCCCTTGGGACCACTTGGCCTTCAGTGACTGATTTTCTCCCACTGGTTTGTCGGATTGAGAGGCGCTTGGCTAGTGTCACCAGTCACCTAACCTATTATGGATGACTAATTTTGGTAAATTTGTTGATATCTTCTTTGCCAATGCAATGGTTAAGTACTTTGTGTTTTCCCAAGAAAGTCATGAAGCAGATTGATGGCTTTTGCAAGCACTGTCTTTGGGATGAGCTATAGATACTCAGACAAGGTAAATGTCTTATGGCTTGGATAAAGGCTTGTCAGTCTAAAGCAAAAGGTGGCTTGGGTATTATCAATCTCAAAGCGTAGGACAAAGCTCTTCTACTAAACTTTGCAGACAAATTCTACAATAGTTTTGATACACTGTGGGTGCAGCTCACTTGGTCGGCTTTCTACTCTAACCTACTTCCCCCTCATGTCAAGTGACTAGTGGGTTATTTTTTGTGGTGAGATGTTATGAGCTTGCGGATCGACTTCAGAGGTATGGATTCATGTTCGGTGGGTAATGGACGCACGGTGAGCTTTTGGGATGACACGTGGAATGGGGAACTTGGGCTTCTGAAAATAGAATTCCCATAGCTTTACTCTTTTGCCAAGGATCATAATCTTTCACTTGCTGCCTTTACAGCTCGAAATATCACCAATAACTTCCTACTACCCATCTATGTCATTGCTATGGAGAAGTTAGTTGCTCTTGCTGGAATTTTGGGCACGCTCCAACTACAGAATCTAGAAGAACATCAATTGTGCCATATTTGGGGCCTTTCTTTTATTGCAAACAAGCCTACTCTGCTACCATGTGTACCTTACAAGTACCTAAACAGTTAGTTTGGATTCGGAAAAGTAGTTGTAGAGGTAAACATAAATTTTCTTCTAGTTGCTTCTTTTGGACCGATACAACATAAGAAAGTTATTTTGTCGAAAGAGCTTTTCACTGCATACATATCATTGTGTCCTTTGCAATGCTGGTGTTGAAGAAATAGTTGAACATATTTTCTTCGATTGCACTTTTAATGCTTGGTGTTGGCGGCAAAATGCCATCAATTGGAATAGAAATGTCAACATATTTGATATGTTGCACCTGGTTCGGTGCTCGTTTGGGGCTACTATCTTCATGGAATTAGTCCTTGTGATTGCTTGGTGCATCTGGATGTCGAGAAACAACATTATTTTTTTTATAACAAATCACTATCACTTGGCTTTTGGAAGCGTAGTCTCCGTGGGGAGTTAGCTCTTACTATTCTCAGGTGTAAGTCCTCAAAGAAATCTCTTCTTAAGGACTAGTTGTCTTTATTTTAGTTTACCTTTCTTATACAGTTCTTTTACCTTTTGTACAGACTAAATTTATAAATGAGCCCAGTAGGGGGGTTTCCCTCTTGTTTCCTCAAAAAGAATTTGTAAGACTAATGAGCCTTAGTCAATTACATGAATTGAATTGGCTTTTTTAGAGCATCTCTTAGAGATTAGCCAAATTTACTCATTTATCTACTCTCTAAAATAGATTTGACAAAAAAAATACTAGAGTACTCCAACAGACTCTGCAAAACTAAGAGGCTAGATGGCCAGTGAGGTGGGCTATCCAAAAGTAGAGAGCAAATGAGGTGGGATGGAGAGCTACTAAATTTAGAGAGTTATTTACAGAGTCTGTTGGTGATGTGATTCCTTTAATAATAGTCAAACCTTTAGAAGACGATTTGGCTAATCTCTTGGAAATGCTCTTAGGAATCAAAACAATATCAGTGCAATTTAGGGGTTACCTAATGTATGTGTAAAAATCTGTGACCAGCTTGCATATGTCATGTTTGATCCAAGGCCAAATAAACTCGGTAGAAGGCTATACTATCAGTTTATTGTAACACACTAAAATTTGCACTTTATTAAATAGAGTTAAAATTTATTTATTTATGCTTTGTTATGCACATTAGAACATAGGAAAAGTAGTATCTTTCTTCAAACTAAAATCAAATATAAGGTTAGTAATATGTTGTTGCATACATGCAGGTGCATTGGTGTTCTTGTACTGCTTGGTTTTGGTCAAAACTCAAAAGGATTCAAAATATATTTGAAAATGTCATTGAAAATTTGTTAAGAAAAAGGAAAAGGATTCTCTATCCCCTCCCTCTATCTCTCACTTTCAGCCTGCTGGCCTGCTCCAAGCCCACCTCCATTTCCTAAGCCCAGTGGCAGCAGGGCCCAAGGCACGCGGCCCAGCAGCCAGCGCTCCCCTTCCCCCTCTCTGTCTGTCTGCCAGTCCGGCCCCACACCCTCCACCGCTGAGAAGCGGGTCCCACCGAACATGCCCGTCCCCAACCTCTAGCTCTGCTCCCCTCCTCCAACACCGAACGATCGCGCGACCCAGACTCACCGCGGACTGAGCTGCTCTCCCGACCGCGTCCTCCGCGCGTCGCCCGTACCAAGCCCCACGCCGATCTCGCCAAGCCGCAGCCCCTCCTTTCCCAGTCTCGCGCGGACCAGATCATTCGGCATTGACGGCATGAGCCGAGCTCCGCGACCGAGCCCTCCCCCTCGCCTCCTCCCCTAAAAATGCTAACATCAGGATCCTCTCAAGACTCCGATGCCGCTCTGCCACTCCCCGAGCTCTCTCCCTCTCTCTAGCGCCGCTAATCGCAGTCGCAGCACCATTGCAAACCAAGCCGCCGCCATCCGCCTCCCTCCCTCCCTCTCCGGACCGCTTCTGGCCATGAGAACCCCTCCACCTAGTGCGCGGTGAGCCCCCGATCCTAGCGCACCTGTTATTTTCATATTTCGTTCACCGTAGCTCGAGACCGAGCTCGCGTCGGCGAACTTCGCCACGTCTGGCCATGGCGCCGCCGTCGAGGCATTGTTCCGGCGGGCCGATTTGACCCCAATCCTCCTTAGCCGCTCATCATCGGATCAACGGCCAGGATTAGAAGATACCCCTTCGCCTGCCGCATTTGCTAAAGGGCCCGAGTTTTCCTGTAATCAACCCGCGGTCCAGGTGACCCCGCCTGTCGGCCGCCGCAGCTTTTACGGAAAGGCCCTTACCTTCCTTGTTTCTGAACCCACAGTCCAGCCTAAGGAAAAATCCGTGTTTGATTTATTTTAACCCGAATAAAGTTCGCAGTAATTACAGTTTTGCCATCCAACCCTTATAAACCTCATATCTTCTCCGTTTAAACTCCGTTTTGACCCATTCAAGTTGCATTAGATTCGTAACGACGTAATCTGCGTGTTAGTAACAATGTTTACCATGTCACTAGCTCTCAAATTTCATGTTTTAATCCTAACTTGAATAATGTTTATGCAACTAGTTTAATATATAAATTTTCAGTAGTAGTTTCTTTTCCACCATAGCTCCGATTAAAGTGCTATTCGCGTCTATGTGTTCGTAGCAATGCATAGATTAGTTTTATAAGTTTTTTAATAAAAAATTCCACTGTTGGTGTAATGTTCTAATTATAGTTCTTGTTTGCTTCGTGCATGATTATCTCTAGATGATTGTATGTTGATGTATAATCGAATATAGACGGTGGGCAGTACCTCGGTGAGCAGGATAAGTATTTTGAAGACTAGGACCAGCAGGAGCCTTTTGAGCAAGGCAAGTATAGCATGGGATCATCCTTGTTGTCCTATTCACCTTAACAATATTTAATCATATGCATGTGTCTATCTTAATACCCGCAGATATGTTTTCTAGTTATCGATATCCTGATTCTTTGTCACCTTGGGAAGATTTGCATATGGATAGCTGATCCTAGTGCTCAATTAATTATGATCATGAACTGTAACTTGATTAATGGAATATGCAACAAACAAATAAAAGATGCTTTTTAGCAACGTGAACTAAAGGGTGAGAGCATTTGGCTTTATACATGATGCTCTTGTCCTCCTAAGGACTTATCGGTAAGTGATTACCCAGAACTTACAGTACAACCATGAGTGTTATATGGCTCTGGCTTTAGTCAAGTATGATGATCTTTTCTAACTTATTAGTGGTTACCGGAAAGGGCGTAAAAAGGGCTTGCCGAGATGGGTATATGACAACCTCTATTCTTATGAGTATAGTCGTGAAAGATTTGTGCCATTTGAAAAGGGGGTTCCTACACCTACTTGCCGATTGAAAACCTAGCAGCCCTAACTTGTTAAGCGAACCTTTGAAATACTTCATAGTGAACCTTGCCGACCTTCCTTAGAAGTGGGTCAAGAGATTAGCTACCTCGGTGAAAGGGTAAATCACGGCTCATGGATAATGATGTACAACCTCTATAGAGTGTTAAAAACTGTTATAACAACCGTGCTCACGGACATGAGCAGCCTAGACTCCTTATGGAATAATGACAAATGATTGCTGATGTTTTTAAATGCTATTCCTTATTCATGTTATTAGTTTCATGTGATTAATTGGGGCATTGCTAAACTTGTTGCTGCTAATGCTAAAATTTGACTCATTAAAAAACTAATTGCAGTAAATCCGTGTCTCAGCCTTTTTGAGCCTCATGACTCCTATGTTATATTTGTTAAGTACGACATGTACTTATACTTGTTTATTTTCATTATTTGGACAAAAAACGTGGATGGGTAATAGATTATGGCGGTTATGGTAACTTTTCTAAGGATTACTAGACTTGTGGTTCACCAGTCAACTGTCCCTGTAGCGCTTGGAGGCCTCACATGAAGATTAGATTTGAGTTTCCACTACTTTGATAATTTATTTGTTCCAATGTATGGATTATCATTCAATATGTTACAAACTCTGAGCTTGATACAATGAAATTTGTCATCTTATGTGTGCGACTGATTTCTGGGCACACATAGAATTCTACATTCTATTTTTTCATTAAAATCGGGTGTGACATTTATTTTGGTGGTCTTGTCACTGCACTCACTACCTTACTCAAACATTACGAAAGCTAAAACCTTTGCTAGACTGCTTGTCAGGATTTCCACTGAGGTATATTCGACATCTCTTCAACAAACATGCATATCATATATTCATATTTAAGTCCTGCTCTGAACTCTGAGTAAACCTTCTCAAGATCTTCACATCTTAGACTTTGGGCCTTGTTTACTTTCCTTCCAAATTCTAAATTTTTACACTCTCTCTCTCCATCACATCAATCTTTAGACGTATGCATGAATCATTTAATGTAGGTAAAAGAAATAACTAATTACATAGTTTAGTTGTAAATCACGAGACGAATCTTTTAAGCCTAATTAGTCCATGATTGGACACTAATTGTCAAATACGAACGAAAGTGCTACAGTAGCAAAATTGCAAAAAATTGCAATCTAAACGAGGCCTTGATAATATTGAGTACATTAATCTTCATATCTTAGCCATTGAAGAAACTCAAATTCATTGGACAAGTTCAATTAATTCCTCTCTGTCCCCCAATTAAGCCATTTAGATCTTGGGCCATCTTTTGTACCTAGATGAATGTTTGAGTTGTACGTTATGGTTCCCAAGTTCATCATCACTTGCAGTTTGTCATCCATCAGATTTTTAGGACAGCTTATGCCACAGGGTAAAGACTTTGGTGGCCCTCATTTAATGGCTGTACAGACCGAATCAACCTATGCAAAAGCAAGTGCTACTACTATGGTCCTTGGTCCTGAAATAAAGGATGAGTTTATCCTAAGTTAAGCTAATATTAATTTGAACAAGTTTATGAAGAATAGTTTCAATATTTACGATATTAGAAAAATAAATTATAAAAATATATTCATATATATTATTTTTACAACTTTATTTAAACTTACAATATTTTAACTTAGGAGGCAGGACAACTCAATACCCATTACATTTCAGGACGGAGGTTGCAGTTTGCATAGAAATATACACAGGTAATATGACGAGCTATAGTTTTATGAGTATGCATTCCTTAAATTTAAAACATATAGAGGTATATAGAGGTAAAGGCCACGAGTTTGCTACCGTACTTGTACTACGATATACATGCTTCACCTCCACTGATTACGGGATAGCACCGCCCGGCGTGTTAGAGCATCAGCAGTGTGCGGTTCGAAGGTGGATCGATACAATAAATGCACCGATCGAACCTGGGTCGATACATTGCGAGGCCGATTCGATGGAGCTCCGGGTCCGTCGTATCGAACCCGCTCCTACGGAAAAAAGAAATCGTCTTGGCTCCCTCTCTCCTACCGTGCCGTTGACGCTCCCAGTTCGATACGTTGCGAGCCGGGTACCAGGACAAGTCACGTCATTGGTGGGACCCAGTATAGGACCGACCCCGGTCCTCCATACTGCGGGTGCTCTTAGGCCTTGTGGTGACGCCAGCGTGGAGAAGCAACGCCCAGACGAGCGTGATGAACTCGCCGCCGCGCGCCATGGCCTGGACGTGGCCCTTGACATTCTCCGACAGTGCCAAGAAGAGCACCATCTCCGACCAGAAGTCGGCCAGGATCCGGCAGGCCGACGCCTCGTCCTCGCCGTACTCTTCCACCAGGTGCCGGCCGAGCTCCGCGCCCCGCTGCAGCACCGTGTCCCGCGAGTCCTTGCTCAGCTCCGCCAATAGCCGTTCATACCTCTCCGCGGTTGACTCGGTGCCGCCACCGCCGCCATCCGCGCCAAGCGCGGCACGCACGTCGTCGGATACTTCCTTGTAACGTCTCCTGGTCCACGCCGCGGAGTCCGGCAGCAGCTCCGGCGCCACCGCTACCAGGTAGGCGCAGTAGTAGGAGAGGTGGCAGGCGGCGATCATATCCGGCGATGCTGACGTCGACTTCATCTCGAAGAGCCTCGTGCCGATGTGCCACACGAGGATCAGTTCCGTGTTGCTGCTCCCGTCAGCGTCCCACGCCCAGCTCTTCTGGGAGCCGTACATCGCCCAGTCCACCTTGCCACCGACTCGCCGTGCCGCTGCACTGTCTTTGCTCGCCCCGTCCCCGTAGCTGCTCAGGAGTGACCGGAGCACCGCGTCCCGGACTAACGGCGACACCGGGATGGACTTCATGAGCCCCGAGCTTCCGTAGAGTAGCTCAGAGAGAAGCCCGGTCCGCCTGCGGAAGCGGCGAGGCTCCAGCACCGAGTTCTGTCCGAGCTTGTCCCGCCAACGCGTCGCCGGCCTGAGGTGCAGCACCGCAGTGAGCGCCGCGTGGACGCAGCTGGATCGGCGCCACAGCGACTGGTGCCTTATGTAGTGGCCGAGCAGCGCCATCTTGGTCCAGTTGGAGCACACGCCGGCGATGATCTCCCATGCCTCGACGAGCACGACGGTGAGCAGGAGGGAGTAAGTGATGACCTTATACGACGTGTAGTGTATCACACCCTTGTCCTGATAAATCCATCCCACAGCGACGGCTCCGACGATGATTAGGACGGAACATATGTAGTTCAGCGCGGCGCACCATCCGCCGAAGATGCACAACGGGATGGGAGAGTAGTAGAAATCACTTGCAAACCAGAGCTCGTCCACGAGGACACGGAACACCCTGTCGGCGTTGATCGCGCCGCCCGTGCCGGCGCTGTCCATGCCTCTGAGCACGAAGCTAAGCGCCTCGACGGACCCAGCGTCGGCCAGAGGGTACCCTGACAGCCGCCGCCGCAGGATCTTGAAGAGCGAGTAGGAGAGGCAGAGGTCCCTGAGCTCCACCCTCTCGGCGAGGACGCCATCCCCGTGCTCAGCCAGCCGCCACACGCGGTCCAGTGTGACGAGGCCACTGAACTTGTCCTGCAGGGCGTCGCGCTTTACGCGGTATCCCCGAGGGCTCTCCTCGACGTGCTTCTTCTTCTCTCCCATCACTATGTAGCGCGGTACTTGTTCCAGGCCGCCGCCGTCGCCGTCGGCGACGAGCTGCTCCATTCCATGTAGCCGGCGATGAGGCGCGCGTTCTTACCCAGCGCGAACGAGCCGCTCGCGCTGTAGAAGGCAGCCAGCTTGAGCGCCAGCTTGGCGAGACCAAGCGCGCTGAACAAGAAGAAGATGGCTTTGTTGAGATGGCCCAGCCAATCCGCCACCGGAACGCAGAACCAGATAAGGTAGGCCAGCCAGGCGTAGGCCGCGAGGTTCTCCACGGGGGGCCTGATCCCGTAGCCATCGACGCTAGCGTCACCCTCCCCAGGCGAGGAGGCCGCAGCGGTGACTGCCGTCGCGGCGATGTTCGCGTTGCACTTGACGGTGAGGATGAGCACGAGCCACAGGAGGAGCGTCCACATGTTCTGGACGTCGGGGTTGTGCCGACCGGTAGGGGCGTTAGGGTTCTCGCGATTGGACTCCATGACCCTGCTCAGTAGGGCGGAGAGGATGGCGGAGGAGATCGGCAGGAATACCATGGAGGCACCCCACGCGAAGAAGCGGACTGCCGGGTGCCGGCACAAACGACGGCCGTACGTGCTGAGCGCCACCAGCAGGACGGCAAGCACGGCCGCAGCGATGACACCGCCATTGCCGAGATCCTCAAGCGTTGAGTCGCCCAACATTTAGATCACCTCTATAGCCGAGTGAGCTCTCCTACTCCTCTGCGTTTCCACTTTCCAGTCGCATTGATCGAGCAGATGCGTGCTACGTGCGTATATATAGTATATGGTATGCCCGCGCGTCGTTGATTCTTAAGAATTTTAAATGAAATTAAGTAGAGATGATGTGGATAGTTTACAATTAAAGGTTTCACTTAGTAAGGTGATATGGTTATTAATGCAAGATGATGTGTGGTTAGTCGGTAGAGGATGATGTCAAGGCTTGCACGTTGAAATAGATTTATACTCTACCGAAAAAAAAATATGGGAAGTCCAAAATTTTTTTTGACAACCTTACAAAGTAAGAATATTTCGCTTTACTTTAACTGACCAGTCAATCCGTGACTAGAATATATTAGGATATATAAGTACGTAGGAGTACTCCGCATTAGAACTTCGTGTTTAGTACTTACAAATAATTAGCTTATCTTTGTATTCTTCTTCTTCTTTTTCATTTTCTAACACACAATGCTTCTATGTAATTTCTATCCATTGCGATGAATTTATAGATCACTCTATATGTTTTGTCCATCCATACTAGATTTTCTTTGTGACACTTCATGTGTCTTCAATATAAATGAACTAAGCTACTGTAAAACCTTAGTTTAATTTATGGTGACCCCTTCACTGCTACAGAATCAACATTACTGTCGCCTCGTAATCCCCCTTCAATGCTAGTTTTCACCGGCGTTGGTAAAAGTGGGCAGTGATAACCAATTGTTGTCATTATCTACATAAAATTCATGTCATGTCTCTTCTTAAAAATATTGTCATATTATCTAAAATATTTATATGACAACCTATTAAATTTAAATAAAGCTCTGATGAAACCTTCACAAAACTGACCTTAGTTTCTACAAACTTTTTATCTACGTGTTAAGTTAAAATTCTTGTTTTCATTACATTTAAAATAAATTTTTTCAGTCCTAGACTACATTCAACGACTATGATGGCACAAATGGTCGTTTAAACCAGCGCCACGTCACTCATGCTTGACGGTGGAGTTTGAAGGGACATCTAGAAGGCCCCATAGTGCTCACATTCGAGAGGATATTAAGAATTAAGGCTAACAATCACTGTTTACTTCAAAAGGGATTTCGAAACCCAACGACGCCATGGCTACCTTTGACCTTTGCTCAGCATTATCTTTCTCCACTGTAGGCTTGTATAGGATGTTGAATTTCCTTTGTAAAAGTATTGTTTTTCTAAAAAAAATGAAATGCTTAGTTGTATTATCAATATCAATATGGCATAACGTTTCAATCAAATTGTATAAATATATGTAAAGTAACAATTTACATAAGCTACTATCATGAATTAATATTGATATAACTTTAAATGAGTTGTTAGTGTCATATGTATGAGTAGTTAAATGAATTTTTGGTATGCTTATCTGATTTTAGAAATATATATCTATGGCTCATGCATGTAGGCATAACTGATCTACACGATATGAATGTTCACCTTAGTTTGGTTTTAAATATATTAATAGTGATAGAAATAGGTAATTTAAAACATATATAAGGTACTCTATAGTATTTAAAGAATTTTTAATAATAATATATTTGGTATTTTAGATGTAGATTTGAGAGGATATTTAATATATTTTTAATGACCAAAGAAGTGGGTAATATAGGTACAAATTTAGGGACTTACTTATAATATCTATCACAATGGTGGAGATAACATTACTACACAACACCTTAACCAAAGCGGTCATAATCGGTTAACAGAGGTGGACAGTGTCCTCCTCCGCTCAAACGCCTATGTTAACGGTGTTTTACGGAGGCGGGGGCCCTGGCCGCCTCCGTTAACCACATTAACGTAGGCGGTCGCCTTATGATGACCGTCTGTGTTAATATGCATTGACGGAGGCGGTGACCCTAAGGCGCCCACCTCCTTTTACCACTAACGGAGGCGGCCGCTTAACAGCGAGGCCAGGCCACGATTAACGGTGGTGGCACCCTATTGTGCCTGCCTCCATTAATCTAGGTCTAGTGCCTCGCAAAATCTTTTGTGTAGTAGTATAAGTAATTTAGATTAAAAAAATAGAGTTACTTTAGATTATGTTTCGTAATATTAGCGGTGGCTATTTTAAATTTAGACGCAAATTTGTTTTTATAGTGGTAGGGGTGGATAATTTCTAAAAACAAAAATAACAATTATTATTAAAAAACTTGACCTACAGGGGTAAAGACAACTCTCAAGAATTGCATTAAGAAAACCTCTCATGCAAGTAGAGAAAAAACCCACGAATTACTAACCCACTCATGCATAGCAACACTGCGTCCCAAATGAAAACAACCATGACCCAAACCTGTTCTTTAGTGTGGGATAGACAAGGGTATTTCTTTAAACCCAACCTAAAAATAGGCACACATAGGGAGTCAAACCCAAGATATGAGGAGTGCTACTCAAGCCATTTAAGAGAAAGTAGGAGCCCTCAAATAAAAAGCCATACTTTTAATTTGAGGGCTCTTCCTTATTTTTGAGGGCTTAATTTTTTTCCACCTATTACAGCATGAACCCTTAAAAAAGAGTCCTCAAATCCATTTGAATGGACACTGACATAAGGGACTCACTCGTCATTCCCTGTTCTTCACGTCCTCAATCTTTTTTTTTTGAGCATCCTTCGCGTCCTCAATCTCATCAACTCAGTTAGGCCTTGTTTAGTTCCCAAATTTCTCCCCTAAATTCCACTATGCAAAAAGAAGATTTCCTGTCACATCGAAATACCGACATATATATGGAGTACTAAATATAGATGAAATCAAAAACTAATTATACAGTTTTGTTGTACTCTGCGAGACGAACATTTTGAGCCTAATTAATCAATGTTTGGACAATTTTTATCAAATAAAAACAAAAACGCTACAGTAACAAATAGTGATTTGGCAGCCCCAATTTGGAAATCTAAACACGGCCTTATGCACCTCATGCCTCACGACAATCAGATCAGGACGCCAGATCTGGACAAGCAAATTAAGGCAGAGCCCTTGTTTAGTTCCCCTCGTTCTTCCTCAAATTCTACTATGCAAAAAGAAGATTCCCCGTCACATCAAAATATCGGCAAATGCATGGAGTACTAAATGTTGATAAAATCAAAAACTAATTGCACAATTTTGTTGTACTTTGCGAGACGAACATTTTAAGCCTAGTTAGTCAAAATTTGGATAATTTTTACCAAATACAAACGAAATACTATAGGAATTCTGATACAGTGTTTTTCTTCCCAATTCCGTGAACTAAACGAGGCCAGAGGCAAGGGAGGATGCCTACTCTGACAGAGCCGTCCGAGGGACCATTGGGCGGCGGCACGTCAGGCGGGGTGTCAGGGCTGCGGTACATCAGGCAGAGAGATAAACCACCGAAACTGAAAAGTATGGCCCTCCTCCACGGTCCCCAGGAATAAGGACGCGAGGGGAGAATTTGAGGGCTCCTGCTTTTGGGGCCTGCACATAATCCCTTAAATTTAGTTTAGGGGCTTATTTAAGGGCTCTGATGGAGCTACTCTAATCAGCTGAGTTAGAGACCCTTTTGTATAATTATTATTAATAATGATTAGAGTCTATAGATAGAATTGATGGCGGGATTTTATGGTTTTTTAGGAATTTAGGGGATATGGTCTTTTATTTTTCTAGCATGTCTTGTTAACGTAACAATATTACAATAAATTTTCATAACAATAGAATTTAGATTCAGGTTCTCACTTAATTTATCAGGTTTTGGTAATTTTAAAAAATATAAATAGATCTAATGTTTATTATTGTGGACGAGAATTAGAGTCTATCAAAGTGAATCTTTATGATTTTTTAAGAAAAATTTTCACATTTATCTTAGATTTAGGGTGTCACTTTATTTCTACGTGGAGGTTTTGGAAAATATCTCTAGTCAGTATCTAAACCGGCCAGTAGCAAAGATTCACCAGAGGCTATGTTTAGTTCCCAGAAATTTTTAAGATTCTCTGCCACATTAAATGTTTGGACATATGTATGGAGCATTAAATGTAGACGAAAAAAACTAATTATACAGTTTGGTAGAAAACCACGAGATGAATTTTTTTGAGCCTAATTAGTCCATGATTGAACACTAATTGACAAATAAAAATAAAAGTACTATAGTAGCCGAAGTAAAAAATTTTTGCGAACTAAACACACCCAAAGTTACGGAAGAACGAGAAAGTAGATTGAGACTTGGGCCTTGTTCACTTCCCATCCCAACCCAAAATATTTTCTCTTCCACCTATCACATCAAATCTTTCGACGCATGCATGGAGCATTAAATGTAGGTAAAAAAGATAACTAATTACATAGTTTGTCTGTAAATGTCGGGACGAATCTTTTGAGCCTAGTTAGTCCATGATTAGACAAAATTTGCCAAATAATAACGAAAGATGCTACAGTAACTTTTCACATACTTTTCGCGAAGTGAACGCACCCTTGGAGAGTGAGCTAGCGAACTGATCTTCTCGGTAGAATTGAAGATTTTTTTCGCTACATGCCTACATCCACTGGGACACAGAACATTAGTGCTAACGGTCATAAATCTATTTTTATTGACGTTCGTTTCAACCGCCAGTGCGAAATACCAGTGAAAATCACGAACTTCACAGGTGTCTTCTAAAAAAACCGTCACTACAAATGTTTTACACTATATGTTTTCTTTAAGAAAACCACCACTATAAATGATTTTCAAAAATTACAAATTGGGCTAAAAAGTAGCAAAAAATTTTTTATTTGAAGCTCCTGCCCAAGGCTGCCACACACCGTTCTGATTGTTTTCATTTATTTCGCAAGAAATCCATGCACGTGTGACGCTAGGAATCGAACTCAGCACCTCAAGCCTCATGCGTTACGCCCTTTAACTTTGCACCCCCAAAGTCACTTGTGACTAAAGAGCAGAAATATTCCCTTTGTATTCACTATCGTAGATTTTAAAATTAAGATTTGAAGTCCTAATGGATTCAAATAAAAAAAGCTTCAACTACAAACTTTTAAATCTCGTCAAGATCTATAACTTTGCTTTTGATCATTTTCCCATCGGAGGCCATTTCAGAAATTCAAAAAAAATATAAATTTTAAAATTATTAATCTTAAAACATAATTTCTGTGCCCTAAATTATTTTAAATAAAAAAGTTGTCAACTACAAAGTTGTAGATCTTTTTGAATCCTACAACTTTTGTTCATACCATTTCTCCATCCCAGATCATTTGAAAAACTCAAAAAAAATAATTTCAAATTATTTGTAGTGACGCGAGGTTATGAAAACCGCCACTATAAATACATTTTTACTAACTATTTTCTTAAGGCTACCGTCAGTAGAAGTCATGTATTTTTACTGATGGTAAACTTAAGAAAACAGCCTGTAAAAATGAATTTACACTGACGGTTCATGGTCTGGACCCACAATTCTGTTTCCAGTGGCGCCTATACATTACGAACCGCCACTGGAAAAAAAAATGGCCACCATCAAGGAAATCGTTGTTGTACCAGTGATCTCCCATACATCGCTTGCCAGTTGTCTCATCAACCGATCGGCGCGGTGACCCAGTCTATGGCGGCTCGATCACCATTCACCACCACAAAGTCAGGACGAACGAGAAAACACGAGCCTTGACGCTTTTGGCCGGTGCTGAATTGAACAAAACACCGGCACGGCAGTGCATTCCTTCCAGTATGACTATGTACGAGGCGGTGACAGACTGTGACTAACAGCCAGTAGTACTAGTTACGTTTCTTCATTCTCAAGCTAGCTTCTAGCGCTGAGGTAAGCAAATTAAAACCAATCACGTTCTTGCGAGAGTAAGCACCTGGGACTCTAGATATTTTCTTCTTTTTAAACACATATACACGCACACTAATATCTCAATAAAGATAGAAACGCACATTCTATTTCTATGAATGTCTTCGTGAGACTACTCTCACGACACTTAATAAGATTGAAAAAAATTACCACAGAGATGTTTCATAATCGGCAGGAGTGACTCTTAGGGTTGAAAAGTCACCCGAGAGCCCGAGACATTTCATAACCGACATGCACATCAGAAAAACAATTAGCCAAAAATACGAGTACATGTTTCTCGAGATTGGAACCTGAATATAGGCATGCTACTACACTAGGAGTCTATCTCATTGATGAGATAAAATTAGACGAAATCTATATTCTTAATCAATCAAATCAGCCAGTCATTCAACAGTGTTTTTTCTCACAATAAATCAGCGAATAATACTTTCAACTAAACGAACAGGACGATAGACGTCAAACAATTACTACAGTCAAAGAAACATTTAATACTTACATCAGCTCAAGACATGAGAAGTTGAAGTGGCTACGGCCCGTTCGCTTCTGCTAGAAGTTACAGTGGCTGCGGCTACAGCATCTCTAGCTGATACTCTAGCTGAAGACCATCATGATATATACGCCCCTTTCCACCTTTCACCATCTTGAAATCAATGTAGCGTGCCCTAGTCGCCATTCACGACTCATGGGATGTTGATTTAAGCTCTAGTTAGGTCCGTTTAGATCCCAAAAGACCTAAAACTTTTTGTACAGTATTTGTCACATCGAATCTTTGGACAGATGTATGAAACATTAAATGTAGGTAAAAAAATAACTAATTTTACAATTTATCTGTAAATGTCGAGACGAATCTTTTGAGCCTAGTTAGTCCATGGTTGGACAAATTTTGTCAAATAACAACGAAAGTGCTACAAGAATTTTTCCCCAAAAAATTTGCCATCTGAACACGCCCTTATCTCTAGTTTGACAGGTTTTGTTATAATTTATACCAAGTTTGCATGAAGTTAGGAGAAGCTACACAGGGCTGCTTGGTTAGCCCCTCCTAAAGTTTAGTCAGCTAAATCTAGTCTCATTTAGTCACTTTTCATCTAAACACTATGATTAAATAGAACTAAATGGGCTTTAGCCAACTAGTCACCAAAATGTTGCAAAGGGACTTAACCTCACATTTTAGGACATGTTTAGATTGAAGCTGCTAAACTTTAGCCAGCTAAACCGGTTGCTAAACTTTAGCCACCCCTGTTTAGTTTGGTGGACTAAAAGCACCTTTTAGTCCCTTTTAGTTAGGGTGTTTAGATCCAAAGGGACTAAAAGGTGAGGCAGCCTAGACTTTTAGTCCATTTAGCAGCCCCTTGGTGACTAATGGCTAAATGTATGTCCCATTTAATCCAGTGTTTAGATAAAAATGCACTAAAAGGGACTAAACTTTAGCTGCTATAGTAGCTCAATCTAAACATTCCCTTAGTTACTCTAGAGTCAAACACTATGACTAGAAGGGACTCAAAGACCTCTTCTCTTTTAGTCACCCAAACCAAACACTCAATGGCTAAAGTTTAGCCCCTAGTTTAGGTGACTAAAGTTTAGAAGGAGGAAACTAAACAGGGTGTTTCTGGACTACTAGGTTGTTGCGTTAATGTCTTGCACAAATTCAGCGGCTTGTGTGTTAGTGGGCTTGTTGCTTGTAGGCTTCAATTTTCTTGTGTGACTTGTGTGTTGGGCTGCTAATAACAACTGGGGTGAAATATTAATTTTGTTGGGGTCCTAAATTTCACTAAAAAAAGCTATCCAGAAAATAGAGGAGAGCCTATTTGGTCGAGTTTCATTTGATTCCGATTCTCTATGAAAGCTGATTCTCTGATTATATGGCAAAAAGTGATTCTTTTTTATTCTTTAGCATAAACTCTTGAAATCATGATGGAGAATCACTTCACCAAAGCTCTTATCTTCCTAGTTTATTTCAGAGAATCGTTTCATGGAATCAGCAGAGAATCACTTCTCTCCTGCTGGATCCAACATAGAATGAGCCATGGGAGCTCAGCCAAACGGGGCCAGATTCACGGAATCGATACGAAGTAGGTTCGCCCTCTCCCTTTCATTTTCCACTAGAGTCAGACAGTGCCTGGTCATGACAACACAGATCTCTGAAGACACCTTGCACAAAACAGAAAAATAAATAGATAACTGAAGAAACTGAACTGCAAGAAAAGCTGTTCACTACTTAGCACCGAAGCCAGCAACAACCTACCCGGTCCGTTACCTCCTTGCGAAGCTAATTCGCCATGTGCACTCAAACTCTCTCGTCAACGTTGATGCATTCACCTGTGCACGCATGCATATATATAGTAATATCGAAAGCCACGGACCGGATCCAATTCAATCTGGTCCAGCCGTCCAGGAGCCAAATTCATGCACGCTCCGGAGAACGCTGGCTGTCTGGGCTGTCTGCCTAACGTTCAGAATTCATGCGGATGCGGCGGCCAGCGAGCCGGAGCCGGAAGGCCAAGGCGGCGACAAGGAGCGAGGTGATGGAGCTGGAAGACCTCGGGGCCGACTACCTGGAGGCCCTGCTGGGCGCCACGGCCACCGAGGCACAGGAGCAGGCGATGTCCTCGTCGTCGTCATCTTGGTGCCGGAGCCACCACTCCATCTGAATCTGATCCGTGCTGTGCTACCTCTGCCTAGGCATAGCATTAGCAATGTGCAAATAGCTACATGCATGGAGGGCTAAACTAGACTAGACGGTAAGGTTTTGTTTGAGTTTGAAGAGACGAGCTTGATCAAGTTACATGTTTTGTTTGGAGGCGCCGGCGCCTTCTTCTTCACGAGAAACATGCTTACACATGTTCTCGAAAGAGAGTGAAAGAAAAGGGTTTTATGAAACACGTGCTATGGCATGTTCGTGAGAGAGAAAAAAAAAGAGAAAAGAGAGAAGGTTTATGGAGCGTAAACTTCTAGACGAGAAACGTGCTTTTGTCGGAAGCAAAAAAAAAAGGGACTCTAAATGGCTCATGATTGTTTGTGTTTGGTATTGATAAAATTATCTTTTGCGTTCTCCTCCACGTGTTATTTTTTTCTCTGAGATGAGGAGCACGTTTGTGTAGGAAATATTGGTTGGCATGAAGGGTCCCGGATGGAATTCATGGCCAGTACGTTAGACAAGGCACGGAACCATTATACTTGGGACTTTCAAATGGTCAACGGGTCTCCCCCGTGGAATTTGAGTAGCTAATAATTTGGATGGAATCGACTCCACGTGGAGGGAGAGAGAGAGTGAGTGTGTGTCACAGACTATAGAAGGGTAGGGATGTTGTTTTTTTTTGGAGGTGGGGGTAGGAATGTTTCGGAACTAAATTCTCATATACCACTAAAAAAAGAACAACTAATCCAAAGGACCTCCTCCTAGTATATATATATATATACTGTAAATAAATAAATAAATGCTTCTTAATCTAAACTACCCACTCCACAATTAGAAAAAGAAAGGTTTACTACTGACCTAAGATACTTGAGATACCAGCTTCTAAATTATGATTGAAATCCCTCTCTTCTAGTTCTAGTCTAGGGGGGAAAAAGTTAATTTTTATCACCGATCACTCTCCAGTAGATAGAGGAAATATGTATATATAAATGTAAACTAGTGTCAAGTGCAGAGACTTAATAATGCAATTAATTTCCCTTGGATGCAAGCTAATAAGACATTGCTACCAGTTGTTTCTCCAGGGCTCCCTGCCTTGTACTTGTACCTACACTAATAGTAATAGGCTACAGTAGTAGACTAGAATATATACAATAGGATAGAGGAGGATAATAGAATGGTCACGTGAGTGATAGAGAAGCACAGTAACAGCAACAGCACGCACCGAGTCAGTCCCCACGCAAGCGCATCAGGCCGGGTGAGTGGTGACCAGATCCTATGTACCACTACCAGGCAGCCAGTAAGTACCAAGCATGCAAGCGTAGCTCACCACCGCCTGCCTCTGCACACTCTGCCTGCCTAACCACACCACATTCGGAACGGAACGGACTCGCCGGCTGTCTTCTCATCTCAAACTCACCTTGAAAAGTTGAAAACCAACCTTGAGCCTAATCCACTGCATGCTACCTCTTTTGCTACATGCCCGGCCATCCGTAGTTTCTAAGAAACATCACATACGTACTAGCTAGCTGGCTAGTATATATTCATATCCATTGCATGTGCATGATTCACAGCCTAACATAGATACGGAGCACACGCAAGCTACATATCATTATCGTACTAGCTACCACCATTTATTTATATATTACATTACATACAGATGCTTGCTCTATATATGCCCCTCCATCTGTCGATCCACTCCTTTAACCACAGCAACTTGTGGACAGCCGAATAAACAAATTCTTCTAGCTTGTTGGCCCAACAAATTAAAGCAACTGATATGGAAGATGCATGCACTAGCTTTGTCAAAACAAATCACATGTATGCATGGTATATATGCATGCATAGGTACAAGACATTGCTAGACAAGCAAATCAATTCAATCAATGGAATGTATATATCATATCATGAGCTGCAACAAGCTAAATGTCATATATAGTACTCCCTCCGTCCAGAAAAGAATGCAATTATGGGATCCGTGCTAGTCAAAGTAATTCAAGTTTGACCGAGTTTATAGTTAATAATATTAGCATTTATATCTTGAAAGGATCTAATAGGCCTAGAGGGGGGTGAATAGGCGAATCTAACAACCTGAAACTCAAAACTCAATGCGGAAGTTAAAACAATGACCGGTTCCACCGGCTGGTTTGAACCGGTACTACCGGTGATAGATCACCGGTACTACCGACACAGACGACCGGTACTACCGGTACCCAACTGAAACTAAGAAATCAGAGATTTGCGAGTTGTGATTTCAGATCTGAGTTTTACCCCACTATCGAAGATGATGTTGATGAAGTTTATGAACTCTCCTTTGTTGTCCCTTCACCAAGTAGTAGATCAAGCACCCACAACCTATGAAAGAGATATGAAAGAGGAAGAACACAAAGAACAAGTAATATCTCAAGTGAACACAAATAACAACAACAACAAGCACGCAGGACACACGATTTAACCCGAGGTTCGGCAACCCCACTAAGGAGTTCCTACGTCCTCGTTGTTGAGGTGACCACTAAGGTCGGAGTCTCTTCCACCTCCTTGCCTCCCTCAAGCAACCACAAAGGTTAGTCCGAGATTTCCACTAAGAATACAAGGGTAATACAAACACTTCGGAGTGTCCTCACAAGTAGAACAACACGGGCAACCATGAAGAACACCTAGCCGGCTAGGGTTCCATGAACCCAAGAGTAATAAACACAAACCAAGCCAACTAGGAGGGGAATCAAGTGCTCAAGATGTGAAACGAAGCTTTCCACTCTTAAATCTCTCCTCTATGCACAGATCTTGCAAGGGATTCGATTTGAGAACAAAGAGGAAGAGAGAGAGGGTGAGTCAATGCTTAGGAGCTGTTTGTCTGAAGGTAGGTAGGAGTAAATGTCGTGGGCAACGGTTAGAAATGAAGGGGAGAGCTATTTATACTCTTATCTTCGAGGTGGTACCGGTACTACCGGTGAGTACTCACCGGTACTACCGGTCCAAAAGAATCCGACCGTTACAGTTAACCTACTGGAGACTTTGCGAGAAAATAGCCTACCGGTACTACCGGTCTTTCACCGGTACCACCGGTCAACGACCGGTACCACCGGTAGTACAGTTTTTTTGCGAAGACATGTTTTGCGAGAAAAAGGCTTACCGGTACTACCGGACTTTCACCGGTACCACCGGTCAATGGCCGGTACTACCGATCAACCACCGATACTACCGCTAGAGCAAAAACTCACAAAACTAAGGCGCTGACACCGGCGGGATTTATGCCTACCGGTACTACCGGTGGTTCACCGGTACCACCGGTACTCCCAGGCATAAAACACTTCTCTAAGTGTCCGTGAGTGCAAAGGTGTCTCTCAAACACTTAAACAAATATAAAGTGAGCACAAGTTTTCCCTCTAGATAGCCTAATTTGTATCCCTCTTGATAGTGCGGCGTTTCCTATATCTCAAGTCAAAAGATAAGATCTAATCGACCCACTTGAGACGGAATGCTTTCCAACCAAAGGAATTGAGGGTGCTAACATCACCAAATGTGACCATACAAATTCTTTCATTGAACTAACACCTGCATATTCACTTAGATAGACATGTTAGTCCCTAATTTGATTGTCATTAATTATCCAAAACCCACAACGGGGGCGAATGCACTTACAAACTCCCCCTTTTTGGTAATTGATGACAACCAACTTAGGCTTACATAAGGTGTAAAGAATTGAAGAATATGAATTTCAAACTTTACAGAAGGCTCCCCCTCAGTGTATGCATTGAACTTGAATCTCAACATTGATCATAATCAATATGCATACATAAGGAAAGCTCCCCCTAAATTTTGCAATTCGTGGGGTGCCTAAAAGTGTGTGACAAGAAATATAATGTGATGCATGAGACATGACTTATCACACAAACACAGGAAAGGCTTAAAAAACCAAACTAAGCCAACAAACAACATCAGAGAAAAACTAGGCAAACATAGCAAATAAGCATAAGTGATTAGTCTACAATCAACCATCATCACACAAATAGTTCTTAGTCCACCATACATAGTTCACCACAAGGTTTGGAATTATTACACGACCAAAAACTACATGTTACATAGATGATAAGCCTAACACTCCCCCTTTGGCATCAAATGCCAAAAAGGGTAGGCACGGAAACGACCAAGGTAGCGATGTCTAATAAGGCTCCGAGAAGTCACGGTCATCGTCACTGTCGTCACCGTCGTCGTCGTCGGTCGAGTAGTCAACCAACCCTGGTGATGGAGGGACTGTCTTCTTACCACGAGGGTCATCGGACGGGCCAGCCTCCTCACTAGGACCAGAGGCGGGAGCACCATACAACTCATTGTACTCGACAAAGGGATCCCGAAACTCACGGAGAGGACTCTCAGGAGGATCAATCTGTAGGTGCTGCTCAATACGCCTTAGACGACGATCATCCTTCTCAGCCTTGTAACAGAAGGCCTCCCAAAGCTTCCCAAGAGCATATTTGATGACACCGCCACCACGCCGACGACGCTCCGAAGAGGAGCGAGTAGGAGCAGGAGCAGTGCCACCACGGTAAGCACCGCGGGAGGAAGTACGAGTGGTCGGACCACGAGAGGGAGAAGAAACAGAACCACCACCAATACCTCTAGGGCCCAGATGACGCACTGAGTAGGACTTGTGCACAGTATTGTGGTGGAATGAACGACCCACCACTTGCTCAATGATATACATGAGATACAGAGCATAAGGCACAGACTTGTGGGGATCATTGACAGCCTGCTCAATCTTGCGCCACATGAAGTCAGTGATGGAAAAACGATCACCACCAGTGCCAAAACGGCAAAGGACCTTAGGAGCATCAAGCATGAGGTGAATGGAATCTCCAATCTTTGGGTCCAAGGTAAGGCGAATGAGATTGTTGAGGACATAAAAGTACGGCTTCAAATGAGTGGTAGTGAAGTCAATAGACGCACCAGGCTTGTAAACCTCAGCAGCCTCTAAGTCATCATGAGAGACAGAATCTGGAAAAATATCAAACAGACTAGAAGCACCCCTGTCCTCAGCAGAAAACCCAAGAAGGCGTGAAAAAGTCCGATAATCACATCTGTAATGGACGCCTTGGGTAAGCCAATGTAGTACAAGGTTCTGAGAATCAATCCACAGAGTTGCATAAAACTGACAGATAATCTCATCATTCCAATTATGCTGGAACGTCATAAGAGGAAGTAGACGACAAGCATCAAGATCAGCAACCAAACGGTGAATGTCAGGATTGTTCAGATTATCAAGAGAGGCGCGCTGCACCCACTTGTGCTGGTATATCGGCGGAGAAGAGCCACGCTGCCCACTCTTGAAAAGAACCTTGTAATAATAATCGGAATGCATGCGGCTCCAAAAACGAATATCCACACTAGGATTGCGGATAAACTGATAGGGATTTTCACTGCGCTGCACCCGTAAATCACCCGCTCTCTTAGAATAATCAACAGGAAGAGAGGGTTGATAACCACCTTGATTTTGAGGACCGGACATACGAGGATTTGCATTTTGATGAAATAAAAGCATCCGGTTGGCAGTGGCAAGACCAATTTGAATGGGGGATTGAGCCACAATGTTAGGGTCAATAGAGCGACCCTCAATTTGCATAGCGGCAAGCTGTGGATTCTCACCTGCCGGACGCTGAACTTGCACTTGCTCGCTATGACGACGCGGAGGATTGGGGCGTCCCATACTCGAGAGAGGAGCAGGCACACCCTGGGGCTCAACATCATCTCCACTGCCAATGCCGCCACCACCATGGGAACGAGCGGAAGTCCTTCCACGGACAGGCCGGGAAGCACTACCACCATCACCACCACTGGGACGAGCGGCCCTTTTGGGATTCTTCCTTTGCATGCTTGAAGATGAAAGAAGATCGAATCACACCAAAGGAAGAAGTTTGGGCAACTCCAAAGCACCTCCACGCGATCCCCACGACAAGGAGAAACTTTTCCTCAAAGATCGATAAGAGAGGTGGAGTGAGGAGGGAGATCGAGTGGGGGGAGTATGGGGCGGCGCCATCGGTTGTGGAGGGTGCGGGCACGGGGAGGAAGAATGAGAGAAGAAGGGTCATGACCCCTATTTATACCCGGCCGTAACATACACTACCGGTACTACCGGTTGAAAAGCACCAGTACTACCGGTGGAGATGCACCGGTACTACCGGTCTATCACCGGCACTACCGGTGGTTCCAGAGCAGGATGAAGTGAATGAGAGATGGTGAACATATATGATGAACTAGAACCAACTCAAGCATGTCCAGATTTCATAGAAACAACACAAAAACTATGAACATGCTTGAGAAGTGAAAATAGATTTTGAAATCTCATCCAAACCTTTTAAAGGAGTTTTCACTTAGCTAGAATCAAACAAAATATGTCCAAAAAGTCAAGCCATGTTACGAGAATCAATGATATTTAGTTCACTCCTCAAAGCACAAAATCTTGACTCATCTAGAGGCTTTGTGAAAATATCGGCTAGTTGCTTTTCGGAGCACACATGATGTAAAGCGATATCTCCTTTGGCTTCATGGTCTCTCAAGAAATGATGCCGGATGTCTATGTGCTTTGTACGAGAATGGTTTACAGGATTGTTACCCAATTTAATGGCACTCTCATTGTCACACAAGAGGGGAATCTTGGTTAGCTCACAACCAAAGTCTTTTAGGGTCTGCTTCATCCAAAGTAGTTGGGCACAGCAAGCACCGGCCGCCACATACTCGGCTTCGGCAGTAGACAAGGCAACACTATTTTGCTTTTTAGAGCTCCACGACACCAAAGACCTACCAAGAAATTGGCAAGTCCCGGTAGTGCTCTTTCGATTTACCCTGCAACCGGCATAATCCGAATCGGAGTAGCCAAGTAAATCAAAAGTGGAGCCCTTAGGATACCACAAGCCAAGATTAGGAGTGTGCACTAAATATCTCAAAATTCTCTTAACAGCCACTAAGTGACATTCTTTCGGATTAGCTTGAAATCTTGCACACATGCACACACTAAGCATAATATCGGGCCTAGATGCACAAAGGTAAAGTAAGGATCCAATCATTGAACGATATACCTTTTGATCGACGTCCTTTCCATCTTTGTCGAGATCAAGATGCCCATTGGTTGGCATCAGTGTCTTGATAGGTTTTGCTTTCTCCATGTCAAACTTCTTCAACATGTCAAGAGTATACTTCGTTTGACAAATAAAGGTTCCTTCCTTGAGTTGCTTGATTTGAAAACCAAGAAAGAACTTCAACTCTCCCATCATAGACATCTCGAATCTATTCGTCATAATCCTACTAAACTCCTCACAAAAAGCCACATTAGTACTACCAAATATTATGTCATCGACATATATTTGGCAAATAAAGATATCATTATTGACTTTGTGAGTAAATAAGGTTAGATCTGCCTTGCCTATCTCAAACCCTTGTTTGAGTAGGAAGTCCTTAAGACAATCATACCAAGCTCTAGGGGCTTGCTTAAGTCCATAGAGTGCTTTGTTGAGCTTATAGACATGATTAGGATTCTTGGGATCTTCAAAACCCGGTGGTTGCTCTACATATACTACTTCGGAAAGGGGGCCGTTGAGGAATGCACTCTTCACATCCGTATTGACTCAAGCCTTGCCACTGGTGCATAAGTTTCCCCAAAATCCAAACCTTCAATTTGAGTGAATCCTTGAGCTACCAACCTTGCCTTGTTTCTTGTGACCACACCATGTTCATCTTGCTTATTGCGGAAAACCCATTTGGTTCCAATCACATTTTGTTTAGGTCTTTCCACCAATGTCCAAACTTCATTACGAGTGAAGTTATTCAACTCTTCTTGCATTGCAATCATCCAATCCTCATCATCAATGGCTTCTTCAACCCTTTTAGGCTCTTTTGGAGACACAAATGAGAAGTGTTCACAAAAGCTTGCAAGCCTTGACCTTGTGACGACTCCTCTTTGAATGCTTCCCAAGATGTTGTCAACGGGATGATCTCGTTGAATGGTATGATGTACTCTTGGGTGAGGCACTTGAGTTCTCCTTTGGATTGGACCTTCATCTTCATCATCCTTGTCTTGGTTGATTGAAAAGTCAAGATTAAGACCTTGTGTGAAGTTGTCTTCATTTCTATCTTGATCATCAACTTGGTTGCTATCTTCGACTTGAGGTGAATTTTGAATATCTTGAACACTTGAATCATGTCCACTTCTTGATGTAGAACCACCATCATGGACATTTATTGACCCATGATGCATATGCGGATCATGAATGGTTTGCCCTTGTTGATATTCATCATCTTCTTCAACGGGCTTTACTTCACCGGTAGCAAGCTTCTTGATCACTTGAGAGGATGGTTCTTCTTTACCTATGATGTCAACATTGACTTGCTCCTTTTGAGAGCCGTCGGTTTCATCAAATGTCACGTCAATCGCTATTTCAACTTGACCGGAGTTCTTGTTGAAAACACGATAGCCATGTTCGTTAGTACCATAACCAAGCAAGAAACCTTCATCAACCTTTGGTGCAAACTTTGAACTTTTGGATTTCTTGTTAAGTATGAAACACTTGCATCCAAAAACTCGAAAGTAATGCACCTTAGGTTTGTTACCGGTAAGAAGCTCGTAGGCGGTCTTTTTCATAATTTTATGAAGATACAAGCGGTTGATTGCATGACATGCCGTGTTGACCGCTTCCGCCCAATACTTGTCCGGAGTCTTGTATTCATCCAACATTGCTCTTGCCGCTTCTATGAGTGTTCGGTTCTTTCTCTCCACAATACCATTTTGTTGAGGAGTATAGGGAACCGAAAACTCATGCTTGATTCCCTCTTCATTAAGAAACTCTTCAATGTTGGTGTTCCTAAACTCCGTCCCATTGTCACTTCTCACTTTCTTGATCTTCACTTCAAATTCATTTTGAGCTCTTCTTGCAAACTTTTTGAAGATTACTTGAGTATCACTTTTATCTTGCAAAAAGAATACCCAAGTGAAGCGAGAATAATCATCAACAATAACGAAACCAAATTTGTTACCTCCAATGCTTATGTAAGCATTGGGACCAAATAAGTCCATGTGAAGTAGCTCAAGTGGTCTCATTGTTGATACAACATTTTTGACGGGATGTTTGGCTCCAACTTGTTTGCCCGCTTGACATGCGCTGCAAATCCTATCTTTCTCAAAAGAAACATTTATTAGTCCAAGGATGTGTTCACCTCTTTGAAGGTCGGCCAAGTTCCTCATTCCAACATGGGCTAGTCGGCGATGCCATAGCCAACCCATGCTAGATTTTGCCACCAAACAAGTCTCCGGCTTCACTTTACTAGATGTGAAATCAACTAGATAAAGTTTGCCTTTTAAACGACCCGTGAAAACAATGGAGGAGTCCTTCCTTTTAGAGACTTCCACACCCACATTAGTGAAGAGACAATTATAGCCCATCTCACAAAGTTGTGAAACGGACAACAAATTGTATCCTAACCCTTCCACAAGTAAAACATTTGAAATAGAATTATCATTTGAGATAGCAATTTTACCCAAACCAAGGACGTCTCCTTTACCATTATCACCAAACACAATGCGTTTACTTGTACTTTGATTTGGTTGAAAGGAGGTGAACATTTTCTTCTCTCCGGTCATATGATTAGTGCATCCACTATCTAGCACCCAACTTGTTCCACCGGAGGAGTATTCCTACAAAACAAATCAAGCCTTAGTTTTAGGTACCCAAATTGAATTGGGTCCTAAGGGGTTAGTCACATAGGTCTTGGGCACCCAAACACTCCTCATGATTTGCTTCTTCTTGAGTGCACCAACATACTTCACAACAATCTTGCCATCCTTGCCCCAACAACACATATAATCACTAGCATAGCTTCGTGAAATGGGTACTTGATGCTTGGAGGTAAGCACTTGCTTCTTTTTGTTGTTTGCCTTGGTCTTGACAAATGTGCTTAAAGGGGTGGCAACATTATTGACCTTGTTGATAAGATCGTCTAGTGCCACACCCTTGTTGAATCTCACACAAGGCACTCCATTGATCATGTTCCTTCCATTTGCTTTACCATCATACCTATTGTAGCCTAGTCCATCCTTGATGAGGGGGTGTCTTGATGACTTGTACATGGTTGTTGATTGCTTCTCCTTGCAACCATTCTTGATAACCATGTTTAATCTTTGAATCTCCTTATCTTTCTTTTCTAGCTCAACAAGGTTAGTACCACAAGCACTTATATCATGATTATAACATCTTTTACATCCTTCACTAGTTGAAGCATTGGAATCTCCGGATTCCTTAGAATGGATGGAAGTGCTATTCCAAAGAGTTTCATAGCTAAGTTCAAGAGTATTATATTTATCTTTGAAGCTTGTGAGGCTTTCTTGAACTAAGCTATGTTCACTCTTTAAACTAGCTAACGAGTCATTAACCAAAGAATGTTTCTTAGTCAAACGTTCATATGAATCTTTGGCTAAGGATAATTTTTTGTTTAATTTCTCAACTTCCTCCTTTTCCTTAGAAAGGCATGCTTCAAGTTCAAGGTTCTTCTCCCTTTCCACTAGGAGCAATTCCCCTTGCGACTCGATGCATTCTTCCCGCTTTTCTAGCTCATGGATTAGCTTTATTATTTGAGAGCCGGCCGATTTTCCAAATTTCTTTATCATGTTGTGTGCAAGTTCATCATCACTTTCATCACAACTACTATATTCATTACTAGAGTGAGTCGGAGAGTTGTGTGGTACCTTCTCTCCCTTTCCCATAAGGCAAGTAGGAGTGTAGTAGTCGTTGTCGATGAGGTTTTCGAAGAGCCTAGGTGATAAAGATAAGTCGGTGAACAATGATGGTGACGAGGAACGGTTGATGATGCGCTTGGGTTGAGAAGAAGAAGTCTCTTGAATAGCAATAGTTGCAACACCCTTCTTCTTCTCCTTGTCTTTGTCATTTGAATCATCACTTTCATCGTTTGATTCCCATTCTTCACCAAGATGTGCTTCACCTCTCTTCTTGCCTTTATGCTTCTTGTCATCATCTTTGTTGTACTTGTACTTCATCTTCTCTTTTGGACAATCGGCAATGAAATGACCAACATCTCCACAACCATAGCAAAATCTTTTCTTGTATGGCTTGGCTCCACTCCTCTTCCTCTCCTTCTTCTTTTTCAAGTATTTTTTATAGTTTGCAACTAATAGAGCTTCTTCTTCATCGGAATCTTCATCTTGTTCTTCATCACTTGACGGATCATAAATATCATTCTTCTTGCTTCTACCATGTGATGCCTTGAGAGCAATATTCTTCTTTTGACTTGATGCTTCTTTTGCTTCATCTTCTAAGCACTCATGATGTTTCAATTTGGCAAGCATTTCTTGAGGTGTCATTGTGTCATAGTTAGGTCTTTCCATGATGACCGAAGCAAGAATGTTGTTCTTTTGTCTATACACTCTACACAACTTTCTAGCCGCCGAGTTGTCATCCCAATATGTGTCACCAAGAGCTCTTAATCTATTGATCAAGGTCATGAATCTATCAAACATAGCTTGGGTAGTTTCACCTTCAATCATCCCAAAGTTCTCAATCTTGCCTTGAAGTAGCTCAATGTTTCCCTTTCTCACACTTTTGTCACCTTCAAATGAAACCTTCAATGTATCCCAAATTTGCTTTGCACTTTCCATGCCGTTTACCTTGTTGTAATCTTCTTGATTTAGACATGATAGAATCAAGGAAGCAGCTGTAGCATTTTGTTGTATGTCAAGGTAATCTTCGGTTGTCAACTCACCATCTTCTTCCAAAGCTTTAACACCCACTTCCACAATCTCCCAACATCTTGCGGCAATAAGATGCATCTTCATTCTATGAGCCCAATCGGTATATCTAACTCCATCAAATTGAGGTGGTTTACCGGGGTTGATGATAGGCAAGTGAGTATTGGATTTGCTAAAAGAAGAGTACTCATATGGAACACGAGTAAACCCTTTAGGTGACTTGATTGCTTCATTCTCACCATCTCCATCACCACCACTTGCTACATCTTCAATCTTCTTACTTACGGCTTCCTTCAACTTGTTCATCTCATCTTGCATCTTGTTCATTTGCTCTTTTTGTTGCTCTATAAGCCTATCACTGAGTTTCCCGACTGAAAGTCCTATGTTTGGTGTTGGTAATTAGTGACAATGCCTAAGTACTAATCCTATGCCTAAGTTGTATGTAGCATATGAGGATTAGTACATTCCAAGGTTGGTGGCAAGATGGGCATGGTGATCATGATGGCCACACTTGGATTTGGACGCAACCCTACGTGATCAAGGCAAAGGTATATGCTTAAGGGTTGTGTTTTAGTAACCAAGACACCTAGTGGGTGTGGTTACATTATAGGATAGATAGCCGTACTATAAAGAGGGGAATGACGCGTCTATTGAACTCCTAAGTGCCTCCAGATGTGCATTTCATGATCATATGCATTTGGATAGAACTAATATCGCCTCGAAAAATGATTGTGAAAATGCTAACACACTCACACATGACGAGATCACTTGATGATGTTGGCATGTTTACGACGGCGGTGGAGTTTGAGCTGTAGAGAGGGTTTGGGTTCCTCTCTCCCTCCCGCCGAGCTTGCGAGGCGGGATTCAGGCGTTTTCGAGAAGTTGAAACGATTATTTTCCACTATGCCGGAAGTCCGGAAAAGAAACGGAGGCGAACGGAGGTCACAGAGGTGACCGGACGCGGTCCTTGCATGACCGAACGCGTCCGGTCAGTGTTCAGTGTCTACGTGTTTTTTAGTTCGATGATCGGACGCGAGGCGCGTCCGGTCACTGATGATCGAACACGTCCGGTCGTTCAGGGAGCTTACTAGACTCTAACCGGACGCTGTCACTGTCGCATCTGGTCATTTACTTCAGCGCGTCCGGTCACTATTTCGTTGAGCGCTGGTCAGGCGACCAGCGCGTCCGGTCCTTCACGGGACCAGCGTGTCCGGTCGTTCCCGGCGCGTCCGGTCAGTTGGACCAGCGCGTCCGGTCGTTGCTTCGCAGTTAGCCGTTGGGCGACCAGCGCGTCCGGTCATTTGGACCAGCGTGTCCAGTCAGTACTTCACGAGTTAGCCGTTGGGCGACCGGCGCGTCCGATCAGTTGGACCAGCGCGTCCGGTCAGCCCGATTTCGGCTGTTTAAGTTTCTAACGGCTATATTCAAAGGGGTACGTCTATAAATACTCGTTGGCCGGCTCAAGGCTCACTCTCTTGACATCTCTCGAATATTTTGACATACTTGTGAGCACTTTGAGCTAAGCAACTCCCCTTCCACTCATCTCTCTTGCTTCTTTGCATATTCGAAGTGAGATTGAGTGATCCAAGTGCATTTGCATTGTGAGATAGCATCTAGTTGGCACTTGGTGGTTGATTTGCTGCGGGATTCTTGTTTCTCTTGGTGGTTGCCGCCACCTAGACGGTTTGTAGCAGCTTGGAGGCGTTGGCAAGAGTTGGTGATTGTTCTTGGCCACCTCCGGTGATTGTAAGGGGTTTGTGCCTACCTCGGCGAAGAGCCAAAGGCAACGCTAGTGAATTGCTCGTGTCATTGCAACCTTTTGCCATTTGGTAGGTTCTTGTGGCGCCTTTTGAGAGGCTCGGTGTGTGACCGATTAGCCACCGAACCACATGGTGAAGAGGGACACAACGGGGACTAGCGTGCCGGCAAGCACGTGAACCTCGGGATAAATTTTCGTGTCATCACTTTCATATTGTGATTGATTGATCCCGGTGTTCGGTTATCTTGGTATTCATTGTCGATTATATTGGTTGGCTCAATACTTCGCCCCTCGGTAAAACTCTCCTAACTCAACTCCGCTTTATCTTCTTAGTTATCTTTGCTAGCTAGTTAGCTTTGCTAGAGTAGTTCTTTTGTGTAGCTTGCTAGTTGTAGTTGTATTTTCCTTCTCGGTTTGACTTGTGCGGTTGAGTGCAAATACTAGAATTGTGAATTGGATAGGTGGCTTGCAAACACCCCATAGGCTAAGCAAAACTCGCATCTCGCTATTTGTTATATTGATAAACTTGTTTAGCTTGTCTTTGTAGAAAATTTTAAAAGGCTATTCACCCCCCCTCTAGCCATCTAGACCTTTCAAGTGGTATCGGAGCCAGGTTACCATTTGTAAGGCTTAACAACCTCGGTGTAAGATGGCTCAAGTTATGTTCAATCATGTTAATGGCAAGCCTCCATTCTTTGATGGCGTCTCTTCCTTTGATCATTGGAAAAGGAAGATGAAGCAATATCTAGGCAATATACATGAGAAGGTTTGGGATGTGACCAAAGAAGGATACGTCATTCTTGATGAGGAAAACCTCACTCCCAATGACCGCATCAACAAACAATGCAATACGGCGGCACTTGACACAATCTATCGTGCCATTGATGATAAAGTATTTGAGCAAATCAAAGATCTTGAAAAGGCAAATGAGCTTTGGATAAGGCATGAAGAAACATATGAAGGTACTTCAACGGTAAAAAGTGCCAAACTATATATGCTCAAGGACAAGTTCTCCACATTCAAGATGAAGGATGATGAATCCATCCCGGAGATGTTCTATAGGCTCCAAGTCATTATCAATGATCTCAAGGGGCTTGGGGAGAAGGTTGAGGACAAGGACTTCTCACACAAGTTCTTGATGTGCTTACCCAAGAAGTTTGCCACCTTGAGAAGAATGATCTTTAGAGAGGGATTGGACAAGGTCAAACCAACCAATGTGCTTGGAGATATAATGACCGATGCCCAATACAATGATGATGAAGATGAGGTAGAAGAGAAGAAGGAGACCAAGGTCAAGCAAGAGAAGCCCATTGCATTCAAGGCTTCATCCTCTAAGGGAAAGAGCAAGGTGGAGAGTGATGATGATGATCCATACGATGATGAGACCATGGCCCTCCTTGTGCACAAGATGGGAAGGTTCATGAAGAAGAAAGGATATGGGGCAAGAAAGAGGAGAGACACTATAAAGGCAAAGACCCTTTGCTACAATTGCAATAACCCCAATCACATAGTGGGGGATTGCCCCTACGAAGATAAGAGACTTCATAATGGGGACTTGAAGCTCAAGAAGAACAAGAAAGATAAGAGAGAGAATGAGAAGAAAACAAAGAAGAGCTTCACCTTCAACAATAAGAAGAAAGGTGGTGGTTATGTAGTCACTTGGGATAGTGACAATTCCGATAGTGATGATGATGCAAGCTCTAGTGATGATGAGAGGATCACTCGGCGAGCCATTGCAAACATCGCCCTCTCCAACAAGCCATCCATCTTCGACACTACATCGACATACCTTATGGCCAAGCCTACCAAGGTAAAATATGATGATAGTGATGATGATTCTTGTGCTAGTGATGATTGTAGGAGTAATGATGAGGAGGATGAGGACTACTCCAAGGATGATCTATTAGGCGTAATAGATCAAATGAGCAAGGGCTACAAGAGGACAACCAAGAAGTGCAAAATCTTGGAACAAGAGCTCATTGCTAAGTGCAATGAAAATGATGCCTTGATGGAGGAGCTTATTGCTCTCAAAAAGAGTAAGGAGTGCAAAGGAATTGAACAAGAGCTCAAAGCTCTTAGGAAATCCTTTGATGAGCTAGAGGCCTCTCGTGAGTGTCTAAAGGAAGACCACGAGGACCTAGAAGTTGCTCACACTAGGCTTAAGGAAGCCCACTCCACTCTACTTGAGCTCATCAAGGAAAAGGACCTCAAGTTGGAGAAGCTCATGAAGGAAGCTAAGGAGGAGCAAGTGATTGTCACTTGTGATATTGGACTAACATGTGATATTATTGATGATTCTTTACTTGTTAGTCCTACTAATGCTTCATGTAGCTCATCATCATCCACCACAACCAACTCTACCTCTACTACTAGTGATTCATCACTTGTGGTTGAGACTCTCAAGAGAGAGGTGGATGATCTCACCCGCGCATTAGGCAACGCCTATGGTGGGGATGCCCGCTTGCTAAAATGCTTGGGTAGCCAAAGGTTCTCTCTTAACAAAGAGGGATTAGGCTATACTCCCAAGAAGGGCAAGGCGGCCTTTGCTACTCCAAAGCCTCGCTTTGTGAAGGGCAATGGTCGTTATTGCAATAGATGCAAGCAAGTTGGGCATCTAGAGATTAATTGCAATAAAATGAACAAGAACAAGAAAAATGCTAATGTACCTTACATTCCTTTTGATTCTTGTTATGTGCTTACCAAGAGAGAGAAAGGTGTGCATGCTAGGTTTGTTGGTACACCAATTGTGGGCCCAAAGAAGAAGGCCATTTGGGTACCAAAGAGCTTAGTGACTAACCTCCAAGGACCCAAGCAAGTATGGGTACCTAAAAGACATTAAATTGTTTTGTAGGTAAATTACAAGGCCGGAGGAAGGCATTGGGTGCTTGATAGTGGGTGCTCTCAACATATGACCGGTGATTCAAGAATGTTCAACTCTCTCAAAACAAATGATAGTGGCATTGATAGTATCACATTTGGTGACAATAGCAAGGGTGACGTAAAGGCTCTTGGAAGGATTGCAATCTCAAATGATCATAGCATTTCCAATGTGCTCTTAGTTGAAAAGTTGAACTTCAATCTTCTCTCGGTTGCTCAATTGTGTGATCTCGGTTTCAAGTGCATATTTGGTGTTGATGATGTGGAGATAGTTAGTGTTGATGGCTCTAACTTGATCTTCAAAGGCTTTAGATATGAGAATCTATACTTGGTTGATTTCAATGCTAGTGACACTCAACTTTCAACATGCTTGCTCACCAAATCAAGTATGGGTTGGTTATGGCATAGAAGACTAGGTCATGTTGGCATCAAGCAATTGAACAAGTTAGTGAAGCATGACTTAGTTAGAGGCTTGAAGGATGTCACATTTGAGAAAGATAAGCTATGTAGTGCATGTCAAGCCGGAAAGCAAGTAGGCAACACTCATCCATTGAAAAGCATTATGAGTACTTCCAAGGCATTTGAGTTGTTGCACATGGATCTATTTGGGCCAACTACATACATAAGCATTGGTGGCAACAAGTATGGTTTTGTGATTGTGGATGATTTCACTAGATACACATGGGTATTCTTTCTTGTGGACAAGAGTGATGTATTTGACATATTCAAGAAGTTCATCAAGAGAGTGCAAAATGAGTTTGAGACCACAATCAAGAAAGTAAGAAGTGACAATGGAAGTGAGTTTAGAAACACAAGAGTTGATGAGCTATGTGAGGAGCTTGGAATCAAGCATCAATTCTCGGCCAAGTATACACCTCAATCAAATGGCCTAGTTAAAAGGAAGAATAGAACCTTAATTGATATGGCAAGATCAATGTTGAATGAGTATAATGTGAGTCATTCATTTTGGGCCGAAGCAATCAACACGGCTTGCTTTTATAGCAACCGTCTCTATTGCCACAAGTTCCTTGAAAAGACACCATATGAGATCTTAAATGGAAGAAAGCCCAATATTGCATACTTTCGGGTATTTGGTTGCAAATGCTATATCTTGAAGAAGGGCACTAGATTGAGCAAGTTTGAGAAGAAATGTGATGAAGGCTTCCTACTTGGTTACTCAACTACTAGCAAAGCTTATAGAGTATGGAACCTATCTAGTGGTTTACTTGAATAAGTGCATGATGTTGAGTTTGATGAAACAAATGGTTCTCAAGATGAGGAAGATAACTTGGATGATGTGAGAGGAACTCAATTGACTAATGCTATGAAAGAAATGGATATTGGTGATATTAGGCCAAAGCAAGTGATTGATGTGGATGACAACAAAGATCAAGTGCTCCAAAGTCCAATTACACAAGCTAGTGGTTCTCTAATGCAAAATCAAGCTAGTACATCATCTCAAGTGCAACAAAATCAACAAGTGGCTAGTTCATCATCTCCAACTCATGATCAACATCAACATTCAAGCAATCAAGTCCAAGTGCTTCAACCAACTAACATTGCAAGAGACCATCCATTGGATTCCATCATTGGTGACATACAAAGAGGAGTTCAAACTAGATCAAGATTGGCATCGTTTTGTGCTCACTCATCTTTTGTGTCAATGGAAGAACCCAAGGACATTGATAGAGCATTGAGAGATCCGGATTAGGTAAATGCAATGTATGAAGAGCTCAACAACTTTAAGAGAAATGAAGTATGGGAACTAGTTGAAAGGCCTAAGGATCACAATGTCATTGGAACAAGATGGGTCTTTTGCAACAAGCAAGATCAAGATGGGATAGTAGTAAGGAACAAAGCAAGACTAGTGGCTCAAGGTTACACACAAATAGAGGGTCTTGACTTTGGTGAAACTTATGCCCCGGTTGCAAGATTGGAAGCAATTAGGATTTTACTTGCCTATGCTTGTGCTCACAATATCAAGCTATATCAAATGGATGTAAAGAGTGCATTTCTCAATGGGTACATTCAAGAGGAGGTGTATGTGGAGCAACCTCCCGGTTTTGAAGATGACAAGAAACCCAATTATGTATACAAGTTAAGGAAGGCTTTGTATGGATTAAAGCAAGCACCTAGAGCATGGTATGAAAGATTGAGGGACTTCTTGCTATCCAAAGGATTTGTCATGGGCAAAGTTGATACAACTCTTTTCACCAAGAAGATTGAGAAAGACTTGTTTGTATTGCAAATCTATGTTGATGATATCATATTCGGTTCAACCAATCAAGATTATTGTGATGAGTTTGGGAAAATGATGGCAAAGGAATTTGAAATGTCAATGATTGGTGAACTTAGTTTCTTTCTTGGACTTCAAATCAAACAAATGAAGGAAGGAACATTTGTAAACCAAACCAAGTACATCAAAAATATGCTCAAGAAGTTTGGCATGGAAGATGCAAAGAGTATTACAACCCCAATGAGCACTAGTGGAAGTTTGGATAGTGACAAGAGTGGCAACATGGTGGATCAAAAGCTATATAGATCGATGATTGGTAGTCTACTCTATGTGACGGCATCAAGGCCCGATGTGATGTTTAGTGTATGTATGTGTGCAAGATTTCAAGCCTCACCAAGAGAAAGTCATTTGAAGGCAACAAAGAGAATATTGAGGTACTTAAAGCATACACAAGATGTTGGATTGTGGTATCCCAAAGATGCAAGTTTTGAGCTAGTTGGATATTCGGATTCCGACTATGCCGGTGATAAAGTGGAGAGAAAGAGCACTTCCGGGACATGTCAATTGTTGGGAAGATCACTTGTCTCATGGTCATCCAAGAAGCAAAATAGTATTGCACTATCTACCGCCGAAGCCGAATACATCGCTGCGGGTAGTTGTTGTGCACAAATCTTGTGGATGAAGGCAACATTGAAGGATTTTGGAATCAATTTCAAGAATGTGCCATTGCTATGTGACAATGAAAGTGCCGTGAAGCTAACTAACAATCCGATTCAACATCAAAGAACAAAGCATATTGATGTTCGCCATCACTTTATTAGAGATCATCAACAAAAGGGTGACATTGCTATTGAGAATGTGGGCACCGAAGATCAATTAGCCGATCTATTCACCAAGCCACTTGATGAGAAGAGATTTCACAAGCTAAAGAATGAGTTGAACATACTTGACTTCTCCAACATGAGTTGATGCACCCCATATATGACATGCCTCTCCTTCGAGCCCCAAGGTACAATTGGTTGACATGTCATACATTCTATGCTAAGGACTCGTTTAGTGCATCTAGTCATAATTTATATGTTCTAGGCTCATTCATGAAAATTAAATGAATTTAAAGTTTATATGGTGCCACTATTGTTTCCATGACTTGTATGATCTAGTGGTAGCATATAACTTGTTTAAGTAGCTTGTGATCCTAAGTATTTAATCTAGAAAACTTGTCTAAATATTTGCTTCAACATGGTGCATGATAACCCTTCTAGTGAGGTGTGAAGAAGCTTGCCCTTAGATCAAACCGAAGTATTTTATTTATGCAAGCAATCTAGGTTGAATCATAAACTTGATCCTCACCCCATTTTTCAACATGATAATCTATCTAAAGTTTGCCCCTTGTGGTCAATTGGTGCCAAAGGGGGAGAAAATATTGTTCACAAAGATAGAACTCAAAGGGGAAGAAAATGTTGTTCACAAGATAGATTCTAAAAGGGGAGAAAACCTAAAGGGGAGAATTGATATAAGAAGGGGATCAACTAAAATTTTGAGCACACAAGTAGGGGGAGCAAGCTCTTTAAACATGAATGTTGCATTTCTATGTGCACTTCATATGTATGATGCATAGTTATGCATTTCGTTTTCCCCGATACATTGCTTGTGTGGTGACTTGCTAGTATAATTTGAATGATGCATTGTGGTACTAGCATGAATAGGAAGTAGTTAGATTTTTGTTGTTTTTCAAAGTGGTACTAGAACCTTGCTTATAATGTTGATCTCACGAGGTTTCTAGTTATATTTGTGCTTTTCCAAGTGGAATCTAACTACACAAGGTGCTAAGATGGTGTTTATCGCAACTCCGATGGTATCACGCTTCAAAGGTCTATAATCTAAAACACTTAGCACCTATTGGTAGACAATGCTCCTAATCTTTCCTATCTAACATGTATGCTTCCAAAATCCAAACATATAGCATACATGTAGGGGGAGCCATTGCTATCAATTTGAATTCATGATCACATGTCCATAATTCTTACACATGGTAATATACTTGGACAATGTGACATGGGTTCAATCAAAATTGTATCATAATATCTTTGTGAAAGGTTTGTCACCAATTACCAACAAGGGGGAGATTGAAAGTCCTATGTTTGGTGTTGGTAATTAGTGACAATGCCTAAGTACTAATCCTATGCCTAAGTTGTATGTAGCATATGAGGATTAGTACATTCCAAGGTTGGTGGCAAGATGGACATGGTGATCATGATGGCCACACTTGGATTTGGACGCAACCCTACGTGATCAAGGCAAAGGTATATGCTTAAGGGTTGTGTTTTAGTAACCAAGACACCTAGTGGGTGTGGTTACATTATAGGATAGATAGCCGTACTATAAAGAGGGGAATGACGCGGCTATTGAACTCCTAAGTGCCTCCAGATGTGCATTTCATGATCATATGCATTTGGATAGAACTAATATCGCCTCGAAAAATGATTGTGAAAATGCTAACACACTCACACATGACGAGATCACTTGGTGATGTTGGCATGTTTACGACGGCGGTGGAGTTTACGACGGCGGTGGAGTTTCAGGCGTTTTCGAGAAGTTGAAACGATTATTTTCCACTACGCCGGAAGTCCGGAAAAGAAACGGAGGCGAACGGAGGTCACAGAGGTGACCGGACGTGGTCCTTGCATGACCGAACGCGTCCGGTCAGTGTTCAGTGTCTACGTGTTTTTCAGTTCGATGATCGGACGCGAGGCGCGTCCGGTCACTGATGATCGGACACGTCCGGTCGTTCAGGGAGCTTACTGGACTCTAACCGGACGCTGTCACTATCGCGTCCGGTCATTTACTTCAGCGCGTCCGGTCACTATTTCGTTGAGCGCTGCTCAGGCGACCAGCGCGTCCGGTCCTTCACGGGACCAGCGTGTCCGGTCGTTTCCGGCGCGTCCGGTCAGTTGGACCAGCGCGTCCGGTCGTTGCTTCGCAGTTAGCCGTTGGGCGACCAGCGCGTCCGGTCATTTGGACCAGCGCGTCCGGTCAGTACTTCACGAGTTAGCCGTTGGGCGACCGGCGCGTCCGATCAGTTGGACCAGCGCGTCCGGTCAGCCCGATTTCGGCTGTTTAAGTTTCTAACGGCTATATTCGAAGGGGTACGTCTATAAATACTCGTTGGCCGGCTCAAGGCTCACTCTCTTGACATCTCTCGAATATTTTGACATACTTGTGAGCACTTTGAGCTAAGCAACTCCCCTTCCACTCATCTCTCTTGCTTCTTTGCATATTCGAAGTGAGATTGAGTGATCCAAGTGCATTTGCATTGTGAGATAGCATCTAGTTGGCACTTGGTGGTTGATTTGCTGCGGGATTCTTGTTTCTCTTGGTGGTTGCCGCCACCTAGACGGTTTGTAGCAGCTTGGAGGCGTTGGCAAGAGTTGGTGATTGTTCTTGGCCACCTCCGGTGATTGTAAGGGGTTTGTGCCTTCCTCGGCGAAGAGCCAAAGGCAACGCTAGTGAATTGCTCGTGTCATTGCAACCTTTTGCCATTTGGTAGGTTCTTGTGGCGCCTTTTGAGAGGCTCGGTGTGTGACCGATTAGCCACCGAACCACGTGGTGAAGAGGGACACAACGGGGACTAGCGTGCCGGCAAGCACGTGAACCTCGGGATAAATTTTCGTGTCATCACTTTCATATTGTGATTGATTGATCCCGGTGTTCGGTTATCTTGGTATTCATTATCGATTATATTAGTTGGCTCAATACTTCGCCCCTCGGTAAAACTCTCCTAACTCAACTCCGCTTTATCTTCTTAGTTATCTTTGCTAGCTAGTTAGCTTTGCTAGAGTAGTTCTTTTGTGTAGCTTGCTAGTTGTAGTTGTATTTTCCTTCTCGGTTTGACTTGTGCGGTTGAGTGCAAATACTAGAATTGTGAATTGGATAGGTGGCTTGCAAACACCCCGTAGGCTAAGCAAAACTCGCATCTCGCTATTTGTTATATTGATAAACTTGTTTAGCTTGTCTTTGTAGAAAATTTTAAAAGGCTATTCACCCCCCCTCTAGCCATCTAGACCTTTCACCGACAAGCAGCTCAACTAGCTTGTTCAAGGTGTCATCATCAAAGGTGGCCATGCTATCTCCTCACGCGGTGAAGCGCTAGACACGAGGAAACCTTGCTTTGATACCAATTGAAAGGATCTAATAGGCCTAGAGGGGGGTGAATAGGCGAATCTAACAACCTGAAACTCAAAACTCAATGCGGAAGTTAAAACAATGACCGGTACCACCGGCTGGTTTGAACCGGTACTACCGGTGATAGATCACCGGTACTACCGACACAGACGACCGGTACTACCGGTACCCAACTGAAACTAAGAAATCAGAGATTTGCGAGTTGTGATTTCAGATCTGAGTTTTACCCCACTATCGAAGATGATGTTGATGAAGTTTATGAACTCTCCTTTGTTGTCCCTTCACCAAGTAGTAGATCAAGCACCCACAACCTATGAAAGAGATATGAAAGAGGAAGAACACAAAGAACAAGTAATATCTCAAGTGAACACAAATAACAACAACAACAACAAGCACGCAGGACACACGATTTAACCCGAGGTTCGGCAACCCCACTAAGGAGTTCCTACGTCCTTGTTGTTGAGGTGACCACTAAGGTCGGAGTCTCTTCCACCTCCTTGCCTCCCTCAAGCAACCACAAAGGTTAGCCCGAGATTTCCACTAAGAATACAAGGGTAATACAAACACTTCGGGGTGCCCTCACAAGTAGAACAACACGGGCAACCACGAAGAACACCTAGCCGGCTAGGGTTCCAAGAACCCAAGAGTAATAAACACAAACCAAGCCAACTAGGAGGGGAATCAAGTGCTCAAGATGTGAAACGAAGCTTTCTACTCTTAAATCTCTCCTCTATGCACAGATCTTGCAAGAGATTTGATTTGAGAACAAAGAGGAAGAGAGAGAGGGTGAGTCAATGCTTAGGAGCTGTTTGTCTGAAGGTAGGTGAGAGTAAATGTCGTGGGCAACGGTTAGAAATGAAGGGGAGAGCTATTTATACTCTTATCTTCGAGGTGGTACCGGTACTACTGGTGAGTACTCACCGGTACTACCGGTCCAAAAGAATCCGACCGTTACAGTTAACCTACTGGAGACTTTGCGAGAAAATAGCCTACCGGTACTACCGGTCTTTCACCGGTACCACCGGTCAACGACCGGTACCACCGGTAGTACAGTTTTTTTGCGAAGACATGTTTTGCGAGAAAAAGGCTTACCGGTACTACCGGACTTTCACCGGTACCACCGGTCAATGGCCGGTACTACCGATCAACCACCGATACTACCGCTAGAGCAAAAACTCGCAAAACTAAGGCGCTGACACCGGCGGGATTTATGCCTACCGGTACTACCGGTGGTTCACCGGTACCACCGGTACTCCCAGGCATAAAACACTTCTCTAAGTGTCCGTGAGTGCAAAGGTGTCTCTCAAACACTTAAACAAATACAAAGTGAGCACAAGTTTTCCCTCTAGATAGCCTAATTTGTATCCCTCTTGATAGTGCGGCGTTTGCTATATCTCAAGTCAAAAGATAAGATCTAATCGACCCACTTGAGACGGAATGCTTTCCAACCAAAGGAATTGAGGGTGCTAACATCACCAAATGTGACCATACAAATTCTTTCATTGAACTAACACCTGCATATTCACTTAGATAGACATGTTAGTCCCTAATTTGATTGTCATTAATTATCCAAAACCCACAACGGGGGCGAATGCACTTACATATCTCCAAATAAAATTTATTATGAAAATATATTCTATAACTAATCTAACAGTAATTATCTTTATATAATGACTGATAATAGTTTTTTATATAAATTTAGTCAAAGCTTAAACTGCTTGACTTATCAAAAAACGAGAATTGCATTCTTTCCTGACAGAGGGAGGATATAACTAGCTAGTGGCTCCCTGCACTCTTCATTCACACAATTTAGAGTGAGAGTGACCACGGCTATCAGGCCAGTGCATTACACACACGGCATCCCCGGCCAGGGTCAGCCATCCTCAAATATACAGGTGGTGCGTGAACCTGCACCTACCTGCCTGCATTCTTGGACCTCCTTTGTTTTCTTCCTCAGATTCAGAGGTCACAGACGGGTGGATGATAGCAAGTGCCAAAAGAGCCCGCCTCAGCAATGCCGTCGTATCACTGCTAGCGTACGTGTGATGACAAACATCAATTCACACAACTGCAACACTTCTAGCACCGCAGCATATTTAATTACAAGCTAAAGGGGTGCGTGATTTGAGAAATTTGTTACCTACTAGGCGCTCCGTCATGATTTCATCCCATGAATTCTGCAAACATCACCAATCTTTCTACAAACATACAACAGCCAAATGCTATACCTCTCTCGCCCTATGGGCTATATGGCAAGCATTACAAGGGATCGAAGGTGCTCAGTCTATCTATCAACCTACCTACTTGTTAGCTCTTGCATTGGTCAACTTCTGGGAACTGCTTGTCCTGCTCCTTTCTCGCTCAGGCTTAACTGCTTCAGCTCCCTCAGTGCCACTATAACAAGCTAATAATCAGTCATATATTAGTGTTAGTTTTCATAAAAAACCTATCAAATCATGAACAAATAGGTTAGCCATGATAACATCATGGGCCTTCTCCAACCAACCAAACATGCCTAATTTGTGTGCGGTGTATTTGCAAATTGTGGATTCTAGAGGTTTGTCACTCATTTTGTTCCAACAACCCTGGCAGCTGAATTCTACAAAATCAAGAGCGCGTCTCCAGTTCCCACCATTGACCCATTCCTCTAATGTAACTAAACATTCTCCATGCAGTTACAACTGCTATGATTTAATTCACAACTGCAGCATTGTAGCTGTTGTAGACCTGATTAATTAATGATCTTATTTGAGTATATCAATCACTAGTTAACTGGAAAGCAAGTGCTTCATATATTCAAATGTTCACTTCAGATTTTCTGGTGCAAATTGAAACCTAGTTATTTATGTGCCCAGTGCTCCGGTATCCAACATATACACTAACCTGAAAGGATCAAGATGTCCAAGAGGGGGGGTGAATTGGGCTTTTCTAAAAATTAATTGCAAGAATTAAATCCTACAAGCCAAACTCCACCCCTAGTGCCTACTAGTGTTCCTTATGATTCTACCGATAAAAGTTTTGCACCCTAAGTTCTAATCCTAGTCTAGCATGGCAATTCTAGGAAAGTAAACAAGCAATGAAAGTAATGCACGAAAGTAAATGCTTGAAAGTAAGGGTTAGGAACACGGCGATGTTTTCCCGAGGTATCGGAGAGTCGCCACTCCCCACTAGTCCTCGTTGGAGCACCCGCGCAAGGGTGTAGCTCCCCCTTGATCCGCGCAAGGATCAAGTGCTCTCTACGGGTTGATTCTTCGACACTCCGTCACGGTGAATCACCCAAAACCGCTCACAAGATGAGTTAGGTCACCAACAAGCTTGCCGGATGATCACCAAACTCCCAATTACCACCAAACCGTCTAGGTGATGGCGATCACCAAGAGTAACAAGCTAGAACTCTCACTAATGAGGAATCTCAAACTTTGATTCTCAAATCACTATCCTCACTAGGGCTCTTGCACTCCCTTGCACTTCAAAGGTGTTTCTCAGCTGAACAAATGAGCAAGAGACCTCTAAAAGAGGCGGAGGGGATGTATTTATACACCCCTCAGACAAATCCAACCGTTACCTGCCAAATCAGCAAAACACATACTGACCGGACGCGCTGATCGACGTGACCGGACGCGCCGGTCGAGTATAACAGTCGAAAACCGAAAGCCAGCGCTGAGTGACCGGACGCGCCGGTCAGGGATGACCGGACGCGTCCGATCATGCAAGAACCTTACTAGACTTTGACCTGACGCTCGACCGCGTCTGATCTGTGATGATCGGACGCGTCCGGTCAGTTAAGGACCTTACTGGAACGTGACCGGACGCGTCTGATCACTTCCCAGTCACGTCCGATTATACTGTTACCCTCTGAAACACGTGTCAGACTGATCACCGCGTCCGGTCCTCTCAGGGACCACGTCCGGTCAACCAGTTAACGACGCAGTGACTTGTTAGTACTGACTGGACGTGTCCGGTCATGACAGAAACCGTGTCCGGTGAAGGGTAAACTGCTCAAATGACTTAGAAACGCGACACAACTTGAACCAAGTTGCTTCCAACTGAACTTTGAGCTTTACCAGAGCTACCTAGTGCTAAGTTTGACAAGTGTGCACCAAACCTAAACAGAAGACTCACCTAGGTCAAGCTACTCGCTTATGCCTCCCTTTATAGTACGGTCAAAGGAAGAAACAAACATCCTAACGACTATTCCGGATGTAACTCAACACCTTGACATCCGGAACTAACCGTCCTTAATCTTGTCATTGATCCTTTGAAAACCGAAACGATTTCCATCAAGGGACATGAATACCATAGTGCCCAAAGCAGTTATGAACTCCATGACCTAACTTATCAAAGTTTCTGCAAAACACACGTTAGTCATGGTAATAATGCGTTGTCATCAATTGCCAAAACCAACACCGGGGCCTAGGTGCTTTCAATCTCCCCCTTTTTGGTGATTGATGACAACACTTAGATTCAGAAGATATAAGAGTTGAGGTTTTTGAACAAGCTTGGTTCACATAAGCAAAAAGTTGTAAGCACAAGGGGTTAGGAATTGCTTATGTGTTCCAAGCCAACTAAGTGTACTTATAAGATAAAACAAGAAGAGTTAGTACACATAAAACATAGCTCATACGAAATCGAAGAAGGCATGAAAGCACAACCTTATGAGCTAAACACAATTAAGTGACATGATATGATATAACATAAAGTCTCACAAGCTTATAGTCACAAAATGCAGGGCGAGAAAATAAACATGATGGATGAATGTAGCACACAAGGAAAAAACAAAACCCTCTATCAACACTCCCCCTGAATCTACTCTCTCTCCCCCTTTGGCATCAAATGCTAAAAAAGAAAACTAAGGATCCGACGGGGGAACAGAAGCTGTCGTGTCTGGTGCCGAGGAGCGTGGAGTGATTACGAATTGTGAAGTATCCTCCTCAGACTCTGAACTGTCAGGCTGACCCTCTGTAGATAGACATGGCAGTGAAGCGGTCTGGGTCTGTAGAGCAGGTGCAGGAACTAAAGGTGTAGTAGCAACAATAGGAGCAGTCACTATCGCCTGAGCCTGAAAGACACCAAGAGTAGGAGGATCTGTCGATGCAACTGATGAAGGTACAATCTATGTAGTCCCAGCCCCTGACACTAGAGGAAAAATAGTCTTTGAAGCTGACATCTCTAAAGTGGTCACAAAGGTGGTGTGCGAGGGTGTCGGCTGACCAGTCAGCTCACTATAGGAGGCACTCAAGTCAGTGAAAGGAGTGCCCGAGAGGAGGTGAGGTCTAGGCTGAGCTGGTGGAGTGAACCCCATCTAAATAGGAGTGTAGCTCAGGGACTAAAATGTCTGAGGAACCTGCTACTGGGGAGAGGTGAACTAAAAGCTCAGCTGTCCCTGACTCTGAGGTCCACTGACTATAGTGCTGGAGTCAGAACAGACGGTGGTGGAGGTACCCCAACAATGACAAGGTGTCATAGGAGCTCTAGATACTGCTGCTGGGTGGCTGCCTGCTGCCTCTGCATCTCAAACTGCTGCCTCTAAAACTCTAGCTGTTGCCTCTGGAACTCGTCCTGACGAGCCTAAATCTGAGCAAATGCGGCAGCTGTGTTCTGAGCCTGTCTCTGCATCTGAACCTCCTGTCTCTCCTGGGCCTGGGTCAGCCTCTCAAGTATAGCCACCATGGCTGGGTCTGAGCGGGAGGCTGATCCTGAACCACCAGCCTCATGGTCGTGGGGCCGAGGAGAGCGGTACTGGGGATGGGCTGATAATCCTCATCTGTGCTGTCACTAGCAACATCCTCAACTGGATCAGCTGGCTAAGCATCAAGATCTGCTAGCTCGGCCTTAGCAAGACCCTCAACGGTCTCGTCCTGCTCAACAGCTGTCTCTGGAACCTCTAGCCTCTAACACTGTCTTGGGCCAGGTGCCTGCTCTCTGGTCACTGAAGCCCACAACTATCGAATATCATACTCTGGAAAAGCTATAGTGGTATCAGATATCTCAGCTCTAATATCTGGAGGCAGGTCACACGCAGATCTGATAATAAAGCATATCCAATGAGCATAAGATAGCTGCCGATGACCCTTGAATCCCTCTGCCAAAGTATCCTCCATCTTACATAGCATCAGATCCTAAAGATCGAACGGTGTCTGTGAGATGAGATGATGCACTACCCATAACTGCATACGGGTTAGTCCCTCTCTGTATCCCAGCCTCAGAAGAAGTGTCCGCCTCACAATAGGATCAAGGACTCTAGCTAGGGGTGTCAGGCTGGCAGGTGTACGTCTAGACCCCTCGCCAAACGGCTCATAGAAGCAGAGTTTGATCATGTCTGTAGGTGGCACTGTCCCGCCATGAGGACGTCTCGGAGGAGCGGTCTGTCCAAAGCACAGCTGGTGTATCTTCGTCTCTGAAGCTGGGAGTGTGAGGATCTCCCATACCCTGGTGTTGTACAGTCTGTAGTCACGGCCTCTGAATGCAAAGTGTATAAACTCATGTGCTGGGTCAATCCAAAGTGAAGAGTAGAACTCTCTGACCCAAGTGCCGCAGTAGGCTCCAGTCCGTCCAAGAAGATCTGACAAGCCATGTAGAAAGGACAAGTGCGGACGGAGCTGCTCACCAACCACCTCAACTAAAACCTCTAGTCGACAGACTCTCTGAAGTATGAATGCAATCCCACTGTCAACATAGGCTCTGTAGAAGTCCTCATGCAGAGGTGTGTAGAAGCCCTCTGAAGCCTGGGGGTCCTGCTGAGGTGGGAACCACCGACTAACCTCTATGAACCTGAGAGCCTGTACCTGTCGTGTTGTAGCTCCCCTGAGGTCAAAGTGCTCAACTGGGGGGTGACCTCGAGCCCTGGGAGGTGGACGACCGCCACGACGCTGGCCCTCTGGCCTAGGAGTCACCTGAGCTCGCGTATGTCCTGAGCGATGACGCTGTGGAGAGTGAACTGTTTGCTCCTCTGTCTCCTCTAGGTCCTCTGTAGGCTGCTCTGCAGGTGCATCCACTGTCTCTTCTATGGCCTCAGTACCGAGCTGTCGACCTTCAAGGTGAAAGCGACGCTCGACAATACGAATCCCACTGCTCCTGTCACCTCTCTCTGCTAGCTCTGCTGCATCTATAACTGCCTGAGCCACCTCTGCCTCTATGAGTGTCCTCTTTCTCTTCTTGGTGGCTATCTTCACTCGCTTGCCACGAGCCACCTCTATCCTCCTGGGAGGACTTTTGTCCCCGTCACTAGGTGCACCACCAGCATTCTTACAGCGAACCATACTGACAAACTGCTGCGACTGAGAAAACCTAGATAGTGACAGATGGTGTACTAACACTCGTGAGGCTTGGCCTCAATCCGTATCCGCAGGCTTGGCCTCGGATTCACAGCTGATCACCTAACACACAAAGCACCGACAGGACGCACTGAAAGGATAGAATAGATAGATCTACTATAAGCAACATATATTATCTAATAGATGGGTGAGATCCTAATGAAAGCAAGCATATTAGATAAAATGTGAATAGACCGCGATAGCTACCTCGGATGAGAGAAAACTCCGATGAAAGGAAGATGACCTTGACGCGCTAGGGTTCCCTGGAAACGACGGATAACCGCTCGCGGAGACGAAAACGCGCGAAGAACCCTCGACGAAGAATGATTTTTGCAAGGCTAGGGTTAGGTCACTGCGGGAAGGGAGGAAGACTCCGGCAGGAGCAGCGAGCGCGGGCTCTTTGGTGCGGTGGCGCGCGCGACAGAGGCTGTGGCGGCGCGCAGGGTGGCTACGGTGGCACGCAGGACAGCTGCGGTGGCTGCGGCAGCGTGCGGGCAACAAGCGCGGGCACACAGCGGCGACGCGCGGCGGTGGCGCACGGACAGCGAGCACGGGCGCGAAAGCGGTAGCGTGCTCGGGCACGGGCGCAGAACAGCGAGCACGGGCGTGAAGGCTGTGCTCGGCGAGGAGGCGGTGCTCGGGATTACGGCGAGGACGGCTAGGGTTCGGGCTTTGGCAGACGGCGGTGGCTGATCAAAAAGAGAACGAGATCTGAACGTACAGTTAAAAGGCTGAGATCCGCTTTTCGTGCGGTGACCGGACGCGGTGGTCGCATGACCGGACGCGGTAAAGGTAGTGTCCGGTCAGAGTCCAGTAAGCTCCTGGAGCGATCGGATGCGTTCGGTTAGGCATGATCGGATGCAGACAGAGTCCGGTCATAGATTTCCCAGGAAACTCAAGTGCATGACCGGACGCGGTGGTGGTGGTCGGGATCGGACACGGTGGTCAGCAACGTCATGTCCGGTGCAGCGTCCGATCACAGATCCCAGAAAAAGATCTTCAGGATGATCGGACGTGCTGGTGGACACCAGGACCGGACGCAGTGGTGAAGCAGCACCGCTTCCGATGCAGCGTCTAGTCCAGCGTCCGGTCGCTGTTAAACGCCTTTCTTCAATCCGATCTTCGATGTGACTTCTCCCAATCAAGTTCCAATTCAAAGAGACTCAAAATAAACACCAATTGGAACCTGATATGAGTGACCTCACTCAAACCCTCAATTTTTTCAAAGTATTTTGCCTTAGGCTAGTATTATTTTTAAGAAAATACGCAATAAACACCCGAGGAGCAACGTATGGCCATGCAATAGAGTTTATGAACCCTTAGGAGCTTCAAATGCTCTCTCTATTCATGGACGAACACAGAGGTTACTCAAAGCTAAACCGAAAAGAAACGACAAAGCAACAACCATGCAAATGCAATGCAAAGCGAGAAAGAAAGACTAGGTTGCTTGTCAAGTTTGATCCACAGTTAGGCTTTTTCACTCCTCCAAAGGAGGGTTATCATAACCGTGTTAGACAAGTTCTAGAGCATTGCAGGGAATTAAACATGACATATAATACAATGCAATGCAAGGAACAACACAAGCTCATTTTTTAAAGTTACTAGAATCAAGCACATTTAGTTCACTTCTCAACCTACAAAAGGTAGCCTCATCTAAAGGTTTAGTGAAGATATCCGCTAATTGATTTTCACTTCTTACACCTTCTAGTGATATATCATTTTTAGCAACATGATCTCTTAGAAAGTGGTGGCGGATATCAATGTGCTTGGTGCGTGAGTGTTGTTTCGGATTATTAGCAATTTTAACGGCACTTTCATTGTCACATAAAAGCGGCACCTTTTCAAGAACAACTCTATAGTCTAGGAGGGTTTGTTTCATGTATAAGATTTATGCACAACAAGCCCCGCGGCAATGTATTCCGTATCGGCGGTGGACAAAGCCACACTATTTTGCTTCTTAGATGACCAAGATACTAAGAACCTCCCAAGCAAATGGCACCCTTCGGATATGCTTTTTCTATCAATTTTGCAACCGGCATAATCCGAATCGGAATAGCCAACTAGTTAGAATCTAGCTCCTTTGGGGTACCAAAGACCGATATTTGGGGTGTACTTAAGATATCTTAAAATTCTTTTTACGGCACTTAGGTGAGGTTCATTAGGGCACGCTTGAAAGCAAGCACACATGCACACACTAAATATGATATCGGGCCTAGATGCGGTAAGGTACAACAAGCTACCAATCATAGAACGGTAGAGAGTTTGATCGATTGGTTTACCTCCCTCATCTAGGTCGAGATGTCCATTAGATGACATTGGGGTCTTGATTGGCTTACACTCTTCCATCTTGAATCTTTTGAGAAGATCCTTGGTATACTTTTCTTGAGAGATGAAAATCCCTTCTCTCATTTGCTTGACTTGAAAACCAAGGAAGAATGTTAGTTCACCAATCATTGACATTTTAAACTCCTTTGACATCAATTCACCAAATTCTTTGCAATAATCTTCATTTGTTGACCCGAAGATGATATCATCAACATAGACTTGACAAATAAAGATCTCTCCATTAAGTTTCTTGGTGAATAGTGTGGTGTCAACCTTCCTAATAGTGAAGCCCTTCTCAATGAGGAAGTCCCGGAGGCGCTCATACCACGCTCTAGGGGCTTGCTTGAGCCCATATAGTGCCTTAGACAACCTATAAACATGATTAGGATATCTAGGGTCTTCAAACCCGGGAGATTGTTCAACATAGACTAGTTCATTTATGAAGCCATTTAAAATGCACTTTTCACATCCATTTGATATAGTTTCATTTCATGATGTGATGCATATGCAAGAAGGATACGAATGGCTTCAAGTCTTGCAACAGGTGCAAAGGTCTCTCCAAAATCAAGACCTTCCACTTGAGAGAACCCCTTTGCATCTAGTCTTGCCTTGTTCCTCACTACTACGCCTTGATCATCTTGCTTGTTGCGGAACACCCACTTGGTTCCAATGACTCTTGCACCTTTTGGATGCTCTTCAAGTGTCCAAACTTGATTGTGGGCGAAGTTGTTCAATTCTTCATGCATAGCATTCACCCAATCTAGATCTTGAAGAGCTTCTTCTACATTCTTAGGTTCAAGACAAGAGACAAAAGAGTGATGTTCAACAAAAGAAGTAAGCTTTTGAGATCGAGTCGTTACACCCTTTGTAGGACTCCCTATGATAAGATCTTGTGGATGTGCTTGAAGTAGAGGTGAGTTTCTTCTATCAACCACTTGAGGAGAGGGTTAGGGAGCATCAACATCTTGAGCTTGTGCCTCGGCTTGTTCATGTGAGACATGAGTATCTTCATTTTCAACTCTCTCATTCTTGTCATCATCTTGAGGCACATGTGGTGAAGATGGTGGATTGACAATTTGTACATCGTCTTCATCATCTTTAGGCTTGATGTCTCCCACCGGTATGTTCTTCATTGCCACTCTCAATGGTTCATCACCTACATCATCACAATTCTCAATTGCTCCTTGGGAGCCGTTAGATTCATTAAATTCCACATCATATGTTTCTTCAACCAAACCGGTGGCATGGTTAAATACTCTATATGCTTTGGACTTTGATGAGTAACCAACAAGAAAACCAATATCACAATGTCTTTGAAACTTCCCTAGGTGTTGACGCTTCTTGTAGATGTAGCATTTGCAACCAAACACCCGGAAGAATGAGACGTCCAGCTTCTTCCCATTTAGCAACTCATAGGGGGTCTTGCCAAGGAACTTTTGTAGGAAGATGCGATTTGAAGCATAGCATGCGGTGTTTATTGCCTCAGCCCACAATTTCTCCGGTGTGTTGTACTCATCTAGCATTGTTCTTGCAAGGGTGATCAAAGTCCGGTTCTTTCTCTCAACTACACCATTTTGTTGAGGAGTGTAGGTTGATGAAACTTCATGCTTGATTCCAATTTCATCACAATAAGCTTCAATGTTTGTGTTGTCAAACTCTTTGCCATTGTCACTTCTAATCTTCTTTATCTTGACTTCAAATTCATTTTGAGCTCTCTTTGCAAACTTCTTGAAGCAATTTGCCACTTCATATTTGTCATGAAGGAAGAAAGTCCAAGTGTATCTTGAGTAGTCATCCACAATCACTAGGCAATAGAGATTTCCACCCAAGCTCTTGTAAGTTATAGGACCAAATAAATCCATGTGAAGAAGTTCTAATACTCTTGATGTTGACATGTAAGCTTTGGTTGGATGAGTATTTACAACTTGTTTGCTGGCTTGACATGCACTACAAGGTTTGTCCTTCTCAAACTTTACATCCTTCAAACCTCTCACTAATTCTTTCTTTAATAGATTGTTGAGAGTGTTCATTCCAACATGTGCAAGCCTCCTATGCCAAAGCCACCCAAGTGTAGTTTTGGTGAACAAACATGTCATCAAGTTTGCATCTTTGGAGGTGAAGTCAACAAGATAGAGATTATTGTATCTAAAGCCTTTGAAAATCACTTGCTTGTCATCTATCTTTGTAACTACCACTTCATTAGGAGTGAACAAGCATTGGTAGCCAAGGTCACAAAGTTACCCAACGGATAGTAAGTTGAAACTCAATGAAGCAACATAGAGCACATTTGAAAGAGAGTGATCATTTGATATTGCAATCTTGCCTATACCCTTGACTTTGCTCTTTGAATTGTCCCCAAATGTGATCTTTTCTTGACATACCCCATTCTCTTCAAGTGAGGTGAATATACGAGGATCACCGGTCATATGTTGAGTGCAACCACTATCAATTACCCAATGAGATCCACCGGTCTTGTAGTTCACCTACACACAAGAGATCAAGCCTTTTGTTTAGGGACCCAAACTTGAGAGGGACCGTTGACTTTCTCAACTAGTGACTTGGCAACCCATATTTTCTTAGGCCTATTCTTGTTAGGGAGACTCAAGAACATGACTTTCATCTTTCCACTTGAATCTTTTCTAAGCATGTAATGAGCATTGAAAGCAAAGGGTCTAGCATGCTTGGGCAAGGGTTGTGGTGGTGGAGTTTTGCACTCATGAGCAAAATGGCCTTCTTGTCCACACTCAACACATCTCTTTGGCTTGGTCTTTGACTTGCTTAGTTGTTGTTGAGCTTTAGCCTTCTTCTCTTGATTTGCCAAGTAACCAAAGCCACTTCTATCCAACTTCATGACGGTGTTCATGAGTAGCTCACTTTGCAAATGTTGGCCTCTTGTGAACTTGCTTAGGTCGGTCTTGAGATGTTCTTTTTCTTGCTTGAGCTTTTTGTTTTCTTTAATAAGTGACTCATTTGATGTTAACTTTTCAAGAGCCATCAATTTCTTGTTCTCATTTCTAAGCATCTCATTTTCACTCTTGAGCTTGACATAGTTGTCGGACTCAACCACACTCTTACCTTTGCCGCTAGAGCCTTGCTTAATGTTATCAATAATCAAGTCATCATATGATGTAGCTATATCAATCTTAACAACTTGGTTAGTAGCATTATGTGTCTCAAGAGCAAGCTCATTAGCAACAATAAGACTATCATAATCAATTTTTAATGTAGTATATTTGTCTTTTAACAAGTTGTGCCTAGTGTTGAGCTCATCATGCTTCTTCTCAAGTTTATCATGTTCATCTTTAAGCTCTTTGTTAGAAGTTTTGAGCTCCTTGAGAGTAGAAGACATAATTTCATTTTGATCTTTGAGCTCTTCACTAGTCTTTTGAGCATTTTCAAGCTTAGATGAGAGTGAGTCATTTTTATTTTGGAGCTCATCATTTTCATTTCTAGTTCTTCTTATGACTTTAGAGTACTTATTCAACAATTTTACAAGTTCATCATAAGAAGGTGCATCATATTCATCATCACTATCGCTATCATCATCATCACTATCATTATTTTGTACCTTTCGTTCACCCTTGGCCACAAGGCATAGGTGAGTAGTGAAAGATGATGGTGAAGGTGGCGGTGAAAGTGGTGATGAAGATGTCGATGAAGATGATGATGGCCCAGTTACAAATGCGGCAACCTTCTCTTTCTCATCATCGCTCTCATCGCCGGAGGACTCACAAGATGACTCAATGTCGGTGAGCCAATCACCAACAATATAGGCTTTGCCTCCCTTCTTCTTCTTGTGGAACTCTTTTCTCTTGCCATCCTTCTTTTTGTATGGCTTGTTCTTCTTCTTGTCATCTTCTTCATCACTTGAATTATTTCTCTTGCCCTTGTTCTTGTTCTTGTACTTGTCTTTTGGAGGCTTAGGGCATTGATGAGCTAGGTGGCCAAGTTCACTACAATTGTAGCAATCCATTTTGGATATAGGCTTCCTTTTGCTACTTGTGAAGAACTTCTTCTTCTTGCCATTGAACTTGATGCCACTCTTGTTGAGCTTCTTTAACATCTTAGTGGTCTTTCTCACCATGAGTGCAAGTGATGCATCATCAATATCACGTTCACTTGAGCTTTCTTGCACCATCATGGCTTGGCCCTTCTTCTTTTTCTTTTTTATGGCTAGCTTTGAAGGCCAAGTCCTTCTTCTTGGAAGATGATGAGCCCTCTTCCGGAGTGATGTGTATGTATATCTCATGTGCATTGATCTTTCCCAATACTTGAGTCGGTGTTGCGGTGAAGAGATCACTTTGGTGAAGCACGGTGACAATGTGACCATACTTCTCAACGGGAAGAACGCTTCAGATCCTCCTTACAACATCCGATTGACTCATTTGAGTGAGTCTAAGAGCATTGAGATCTTCTACAAGAACATTCAATCGAGTGTACATTTCATTAGCACTTTCTTTGGGAAGCATCTCAAAAGAATTGATTTTCTTTAGAGCAATATGATAGCATTCCTCACGCTGACTCTTAGTTCCCTCATAGAGAGCACAAAGGTTTTCTCACAATTCATGAGCGTTTTTAGCATTACGCACACGATTGAAGATATCCTTGTCTAGGCCCCGGTAGAGTGCATTTTTTGCCTTTGTATTCCACTGGTCGTACTTCTCCTTGTCACCACTTGGGTTAGCGGGATCCCTAATAGCGGAAAGCCCTTCGGTTGTGGCTCTAAGGCACCCAACATCTATAGCTTCGAGGTACACCTCCATATGAATTTTCTAATATGGAAAATCATCTCCCTCAAAGGTGGGAGGTGGTCCTTCCCCATTAGACATCTTGCTCTAGGCGGTGAAGCCTAAATAAGGAGCAACTCGGCTCCGATACCAATTGAAAGGATCAAGATGCCCAAGAGCGGGGGTGAATTGGGCTTTTCTAAAAATTATTTGCAAGAATTAAATCCTACAAGCCAAACTTCACCCCTAGTGCCTACTAGTGTTCCTTGTGATTCTACCGATAAAAGTTTTGCACCCTAAGTTTCAATCCTAGTCTAGCATGGCAATTCTAGGAAAGTAAACAAGCAATGAAAGTAATGCATGAAAGTAAATGCTTAAAAGTAAGGGTTAGGAACACGGTGATATTTTCCCGAGGTATCGGAGAGTCACCACTCCCCACTAGTCCTCATTGGAGCACCTACGCAAGGGTGTAGCTCCCCCTTGATCTGCGCAAGGATCAAGTGCTCTCTACGGGTTCATTTTTCGACACTCTGTCACGGTGAATCACCCAAAACCACTCACAAGATGAGTTGGGTCACCCATAAGCTCGCCGGATGATCACCAAACTTCCAATCACCACCAAACCATCTAGGTGATGGTGATCACCAAGAGTAATAAGCTAGAACTCTCACTTGACCACAACAAGCCTAAGGAGAAGATGGATGCACACTTGCTACTCTCTTATCACTAATGAGGAATCTCAAACTTTGATTCTCAAATCACTATACTCACTAGGACTCTTGCACTCCCTTGCACTTCAAAGGTATTTCTCAGCTGAACAAATAAGCAAGAGACCTCTAAAAGAGGTGGAGAGGATGTATTTATACACCCCTTAGACAAATCCAACCATTACCTGCCAAATCAGCAAAACACGTACTGACCAGACGCGTTGGTCGACGTGACCGGACGCGCCGGTCGAGTGTAACGGTCGAAAACCAAAAGTCAGCGCTGAGTGACCGGATGCGCCGATCAGGGATGACCGGACGCGTCCGATCATGCAAGAACCTTACTGGACTTTGACCTGACGCTCGACCGCATCCGATCTGTGATGACCGGACGCGTCAGGTCAGCTAAGGACCTTACTAGAACATGACCGGACGCGTCCGATCACTTCCTAGTCGCGTCCAATTATACTGTTACCCTCTAAAACATGTGTCAGACTGATCACCACGTCTAGTCCTCTTAGGGACCACGTCCGGTCAACCAGTTAACGACGCAGTGACTTGTTAGTACTGACCAGACGCGTCCGGTCGTGACAGAACCACGTCCAGTCAAGGGTAAACTTCTCAAACGACTTAGAAACGCGACGCAACTTGAACCAAGTTGCTTCCAACTGAACTTTGAGCTTTACTAGAGCTACCTAGTGCTAAGTTTGACAAGTGTGCACAACACCTAAACAGAAGACTCACCTAGGTCAATCTACTTGCTCATGCCCCCCTTTATAGTACGGTCAAAGGAAGAAACAAACATCCTAACGACTATTCCGGATGTAACTCAACACCTTGACATCCGGAACTAACCGTCCTTAATCTTGTCGTTGATCCTTTGAAAACCGAAACGATTTCCATCAAGGAACATGAATACCATAGTGTCCAAAGCAGTTATCAACTCCATGACCTAACTTATCAAAGTTTCTGCAAAACACACGTTAGTCATGGTAATAATGTGTTGTCATCAATTGCCGAAACCAACACCGGGGCCTAGATGCTTTCATAACCAAAGAATATTAGTATATTACTAATCAAGTCAACTCGTTCTTTAAAAATAAAATCAAAACTACAAGGAAAAATAAATTCACCAACCAAAAGTAGATGAAACTAAAGAATATATCGATACTCACCCTATTGGAAGCTCCAAATTCTAGTCTGGGGCTTCTCCAAGGCTCGGAATTTGGATTTTGGGAGTACGCTGGAGTGCTCTAGAAAATTGAAGGCGGATTCTGGTTCTGTAGATACGCAGAGCTACCATGGACAATGGATGGCACATTGCCATCAATTGAACTGCTATCACCATGGCTTCCCCAAGATTGCTCTTGTGTACCAGTTTCACTACTAGTACCAGCTTTGTGATCCTTCTTTGAGAATTGAGTGGCTGCAGCTCGAGCCCCGGCTATTGCTGCGGTAACACTTGCAAATTTTTGCAGCATGGATTTGGAAGCAGCAAATGTAAGAGATCCTGGCTTCAAAGAGAAAGGATCTCTGGGATCTGGAAGAGGGAACTTGACAGGCAGTGGGCCTTGAACAGGTGAAAGGCCCCCTCACAGCCCCATCATAGATCTGTGAGATGGCAAGTAGAACATATTCCAGAGTTATGAGTACAAGCAAAAGGTGGAAATAGGAGGAACTGCTTATGCTAACCAGGACTGAACTCACCCTTCTTTCTAAATTGTAGACGCCCTGGTAACCAAGCATCTCGAATGGAACCACTAACTTATGCGTAAATTCATGTACGGAATGTAACGGAGAAACAAAGATGTCAACAATTATGGTATGTGCTATCTAGGAGTGAGGAACAGGGAGTATGTCAAACTCACCTATGGATTCTCACAGAGCCAACAAAAGTTAGTCAGCCCTTCAAGCCTGGCCTGCATTTGAGAGTAGGATGTTGCGTGATGAGCTAAGTAAAATGCATTCCAGGTAAAATGCTACTGGAGCAAAGGAAGGGAAATGGGCGAGTAACAGAACATACAGACTCGGGCACATGTTCCCAGCAAACAAGCTCTTCAGACCTGAGGCAGCCTACCACCTCAACACAGCCTGTGGCGGAACATATTAGCACATAAAAGCAAAAAAACAGAATGGTAGGAGACGAGATGCAGTTTTTCATGTCCCAGGTCAACGACTTCATCTAGGATGATGTGATGCACTTTCTCTAGTTGGCTGTAAATATAAGTCCATCTAGGTTTATCCAACGTAAACTTTTTATGTTTTGACCATCAAATCAAAAAATATATATTTTTTTCTCAAACTCCCAGGAGAGTTGCATATCATTATATTAAGAAGAAAAAAGGGGTAAGAACCCTTACAACACCACACACACACCTCCAACACACTTACGATCCTAAAATATGCGTGCCACACAAACACATAGACCAAGCACAACCTCTAACACCGATAAATTGGCAAGGAGGTGAGTAATACCTCGTGCCCTGGCCAAATCCCAAAAGTGTAACTCCTCTATAGCTAGCATCAACGCGCGAGAAACAGTAGGAGAAGCACCAAAGTTCATATAGATTGACAGTACAAGATTGACATTGTCAGCCAATGTGGAAAAAAACTTTCATAAGATATCACTCTTTTCACTCAAGATGTTATGCTTTTAAAGATGTTGCTAGTCGAAGTTAGAAAATATTAATTGGGACAACTTTGGATAGATTACATTTGTGATTGAAGGAAGTAACCAGAGCAGGCGTGTCCTATAGTAACTGGGAGAGAAGACAAAGGCAAGCGAGTGCTGACCAAGGAGGCGTGAGACAGGGTAATGATGAGGGAACTTGATGTCAGTGATGCCATTGACGGCATAAATCTCCCTGTAGAAATTCTCCATGGCTTGGATGGTGTCGGGGTCAGGAACCTTGGATGTTGCGTGAATCCACAGGCGGCCTGAGAGGGAAGAGATGGAACTGAATCATACAAATTACTTATTCAAATCCAAACCAAAATCAGAAAAGGGGAAGGGAAGGGGCAGACCTGTGATTGGGGATGGCCATGAGCAGCCCTCGACACGCTTGATGCCGTGCACCAGCAGCGACGCCCACGACTGGTGCATCGTCAGGCAAGGGTTCCCGTGGTATCCCCTGCCATCATTGCTGCGGCTGCTGCTGCTATGCCGGCCGCCAGTGAAACCACCGTGACCTGAGTACCCGCCATGCATGTTGTTGCTAGTGGCGATCCCGCTTACTGCGTCCTCCATCCGCTACGCACGGCCTAGGGTTTGGCTCAATCTGCAGAAGGAGATTGAAGGAAGCTTAGACGAGACCGAAGAAGGGAGAAACAGGAACCATCAATCAGATGGAAAGAAAAACAGGAACCATCCATCAATCAGACCGAAAAGGGGTACAACTGGGCCAGCTCTCGAGCACAAACGTTGTTTTAATGGGCTCAGGTCATACAGTCGGCCCATGTATAAGAGGGAGAGAGAGAGAGGGGGGAGGGGAGCCTCACTATGTTGAAGAAATAGAAAATGGGTTCAATTACTGGAACACCTCGTCCAATAACCATGAAAATAGAAATAGAAAATAGGGCTCTCCCAATACTTGATTATAGGGGTGTGTGTGTGTGTGTATATATATCCTTGATCTCAACTCGCATCCCTTCCATGTTTTCTTACTTCTTTGTTGCTTCTGTTGCGTCCTCTCTTTCGCACTCTTAAGGTTTGTTTGGATTCAGGCATGTTAGGCAATGCCTGGCCATGCAAGCAATCCTGGCCCTAGACGTCTAAAATCAGACGCCTAGGAGCCATGCATGGGCTAAGTTTACGAAGGTTCATTCCAAACAAGCCCTTATTCACTCATGCCCCCGGTTGCTTATCATATACTCCCCATATTCCAATTACTACACAACAAGGTATATATTATGTCTAGATACATAATAAAAGCCTTCGGCTATATGTGTAGAAAAGTCGGAATACCTTGCAAATTGAACCGGAGGGAGGACTTACAGTGAAGCAGGGATCATGTTGGCAAATAACTAAATCCATGTTTGTTTCGCTGAAATTTAGCTTATGTTGATTTGTTGTGAGAGAAAAATACCGTTCCTTCGCTGAAAAGTAGTGCCGAAGAAGAGGGCGTAAAAGGTTCCGGTCTTAGCTCTCTTTAATTTGCTTTTTTATATATGCATTGTCAGCTCATGAGGTTGGTTGGACTATATGTCGTAATTCCATTCCCCCTCCTGCTTTAGTTATTATGCTCCAAGCTCCTCCGTGGTGGAGCTAGTATCTTGGTACAGAATCTGTGATGGGTGGTGAGGATGGGTCGATGGGAGAAAAAACTAAGGCAAAGTGGTAAAGGTAACCTGGTTGCTGCTTGGTGCTCCGAGTCCGATCCATCCATGCATCGCCCATGGATCGAGTGTTGTGTGGATGGATTTGATGCTGCAGAGACCGAAAGTTTTGATTCTGTGTGTAGAGATGTTGCTGGCTTTGTACCTACGGACGGACGGTTCACGGTTCTCCTCCTCTCTGACTTAGCTAGTGGATACTCTCTCCCTGTACTACTACTCCTGTGGAACAAGATGAATCAATCATGCATGCAGCACTGGACACGATCACAATTCACACGAACAGGAATAGGAATAGGATACTGGCCAGCTAGCTAGGACCAGGACTAGGACTTGGACTACGGAGTAGAGTACTGTATTAGAGCAACTCCAATAGAGTCGGTAAAAATAGATGGCTAAACTTATGATTTAGTCAACCTCTAAATTAGAAACTCCAACTAAAAAAACAGAAAACTCCAATAGCCTTTCCAATAAGGTGAGACGACTAGCGGCACATGCAAACCATATCTAGCATGCGAGAATTCCAGGATACATGACTTACTATTTAAAAAGCCAGATATAATAGTTGTTGGACTCTCTCTTTTTCCCTAAACTAGTCAAATATAAATTATGCAACATCATGGATAGCACTTTCGGTTGGAGTTGCTCTACGTATCTGCTCTCCATCAGCTCCCAGCATAATTAGGTACGTAGAACCGGCCTGGAATGGAATGGAATATAGCGCAGTAGCCATCGTGCTGGTATTGGTACGTATAGAATGAATAATGTGTTGCTTTGCCCCTCCTCTCCTCTCCTCCGTTGCTTTAATCCCGGTTACGATATATATACTAGCTAGTAGTGTATTATTAACAGGTACTACTACACTGCATCCGATCCGATTCCTTTCCTTGTATGCGTTGCCTGCTTCTCTCTTGTTCATTCGGTTGAGTACGTCGAGCTGGGAGTAGGAGAGCCAAGGAGGAGGAAGAATAAGCAGCAGCAGGGTCGTCCTACGTACGACGATCGAGGTCGAGGATGGAGATGAGCCGCGCTGCTGTGGACGACATGATCCGCCGCCTCCTGCTCCAGGACACGCGGCGCAGCCGCCCGGGGAACAAGACGGCGCAGGCGCAGGTGGCGGAGGGGGAGATCCGCAGCCTGTGCGCCGCCGCCAAGGACGTGTTCATGCGGCAGCCCAACCTGCTGGAGCTGGACGCGCCCATCAACATCTGCGGCGACGTGCACGGGCAGTACCGTGACCTGCTCCGGATCTTCGACGCCACGGGCGGGTTCCCGCCACGGAGCAAGTACCTGTTCCTGGGCGACTACGTGGACCGCGGGGACCAGAGCCTGGAGACCATCTGCCTGCTGCTCGCCTACAAGGTCCGGTACCCGGAGAACCTGTTCCTCCTCCGGGGCAACCACGAGTGCGCCTCCATCAACCGCATCTACGGCTTCTACGACGAGTGCAAGCGCCGCTACAGCGTCCGCCTCTGGCGCCTCTTCTCCGACTGCTTCAACTGCCTGCCCGTGGCGGCGCTGGTGGACGGCCGCGTCCTCTGCGTGCACGGGGGGCTGTCCCCGCACCTGCGCAGCCTGGACCAGATCCGCCGCCTGCCCAGGCCCTGCGACGTGCCCCACGAGGGCCTCCTCTGCGACCTGCTCTGGTCCGACCCTTCCCCGCAGGACAGCGGGTGGGCGGACAACGAGGACCGCGGCGTGTCCTGCACCTTCGGCGCCGACGTCGTGGCGGACTTCCTCCGCAGGCACGACCTGGACCTCGTGTGCAGGGCGCACCAGGTGGTGGAGGACGGGTACGAGTTCTTCGCCGACCGCCAGCTCGTCACCGTCTTCTCCGCGCCCAACTACTGCGGCGAGTTCGACAACGACGGCGCCGTCATGAGCATCGACGCCGACCTCGTCTGCTCCTTCACCGTCATCAAGCCGGAGGCGACGGACAGCGGCAGGAAGAGCAGCAGGAGCAGGAGCAGGGGCATCTCCATCTCCTCCGCCAGCCTGCGCCGCACCTCATCAGCACCACCACCAGCGCCTGCGCCTTCTAACAATTCCAACAGAAGCACGAGGAAGGGGCTCCTGCGATACTGGTAATAAAAATGAAAAAGAGTGAAGCAAGCAGGGCCATTCGATTCGATTTTCCTGTGTGTGTGACGATGGATCAAGAAGCTGCACTGCAACTCTGCAAGTAAAGTATGCAAGCTGCTGATGCACTTTAATTACTAATTTCCTTTTTTGAGGAGAGAGAGCTTTATTTATTACTCTAGATAGATAGATCAAGGACGGTTACAATCTCGTCAAACAATAATAGGCTCTGTTCATTCGGCTTATAATCTGTCTTTTTCAGCTTGTTTTTTCAGTCATAATAATATTTTTCTTTTACAATAAATCAGTCAACAGTATTTTTCAGCCGGCTTATCCGCATCCTGCGTAGCAAATTGTGCGAGCTCATGAGCTGCGGAACTACACTTTCTTTTTGTGTGCAATATCTGGAATTCTCCCTCCACCTTCACGTGTCTCTCTGCTGATGAAACCCATTGACAACCGTATCGATCTGCTTCGACAATTATCTTTTGTCTCGTCCATTTCCATTTCGCCTCAATTTCAGTTCCATCACAGTACGCTAACGCCACCACTTCATCAGTGCTTTCCATATTTCTAATGAATGAATCGCTAGCAAGACTTTGCCTTCTTCATCGCGAACTATCACTTTGAGGGATTCTCCTATTTCGATAACAAAAAGCGGTGTCAGTATCTACCTTTACCCACCCGGACATCCGCTGGCGATCGCGGTACACCTCTCCCCTTCACCGAATGACCTTCCTTTACTAGTGAATCGCATACCAACGCTTTCCCTTTTAACATCAAATGGGAACATCATCCTGTTATCTAATCCCGCACAATTCACTCAAATACCTTCTTTAAAAAAGCCACCAAACCAGCATACAAAAAAGTTTTTTTAGAACTATATGGGTTAGATTGTTTGATTTGTTTCTCACTTGCCACGTTCGCCGGAGCATAAGTAACACCCATGCTCCATGGTCCATTCTAAAATCTAGCAAAGCGCACAACAGGCCTGTTTGGACGCTGCTTGCCAAGCAGCAATCATCCACCCCAGACTTAGGAAATCGGATGCCTGAGGATGCTGTTTGACCATGCAAATTTGTCGGGACAACATCCAAACATGCCCAACATGCCGTGTAGGGAGAGTTGGATGAAGAAGCATACATCGCCGTATGTACTTATTACAATTTAATTAATTAATTATCCACACGTGAGCCGTGTGTTGTCAACTCAATTATATGTCTCTCCCGTGTGTCTCTGCCTCTAGCAGCGTACAATAGCTTAGCCAGGTAGGTGTTGGTTGCTCTTCCTTGCGGTCTTGATGAAAATAGTGGCTTCTCCTAGCTCCTGCTCACACTAGTGGACTCTAGCGCGCGCGAACGTCGGATTTGGCCTCGCGTGAGGAGGGACACCGGTGCACAAGTGTGCGGGCTCGCACACTAGGGATGGCAGGCTCGACCATAGCTGCTGAGGCATAGGCATGGGCACACGAATGCTGAGGCGCATGAGCGCGCGGTTGCTAAGTCCTGCTTTGATTTAAGTAACTGGGTGATAACTTTAGGTTGATTCACGAGGTTTCATGTGAGATGATCAAGTGATTAGTCCACAAACTAGGTTGAGCAACATGTTGGCCATTATATGGAGAAATGGCATGTTGAATATGGAACATTGGCCATCCTGCGTGTTGGGATAGCTATGCCGTTAATGCCATGGGTAGGGCGTCCATTTCGTCCTAATACGCGTTGGTGGGCCTTGACGCCCGAACGGCTCAACAGGCAACACTACCATCTACATAGAAATAAAAATAAAAAATCATCTCTCTCACCTTCTTCTCAAATGGCCGTTGTTTCCCCACCCATTCTCGAATCAACGCTTCGCGCCCGTATTGTCGCGGCTTGCTCCACCGTGCCCGCGCCGCCGCGCTCGCAATGCAGCGACGTACTGCACCGCGCCCGAGTGCCACCGCTTGCTTTCCTGTGTCTCCACCGCCATTCACCACTCGCAGCCGAGTTCTTCGAGCCAACACGGTGTGGTCCATAACGACTGCTCCGGTGCGGCATTCTTCACCACGCCCAGTCGCTTGCCTGCCACCATCCTCCCTCTCCATTGCACCGTCGCGGCGCCATGTGTTTGTTTCAGGTGTGTTTCAGAAGTTGTTTTCAAGTGTTTCATATGTATGTTGCGTATGTTGCAAGGCCTATATATGTATGTTGAAAGTATATGTTTCAAGTTTTTCAGTTGTTTTATACGTATGTTTCACGCGTTTTATCTGTATGTTTCATATGTTTCATCTGGATGTTTCATGTGTTTCATTGATGTTGCAAAAGGATACGATGTTACATATGTTGCAATAGCTATACACGTATGTTTCAAGTGTATGTTCCATATGTTTCATCTGTTTTAGACGTATGTTATAAATGTATGTTCCAAATGTTTCAGTTGTTTCAGATGCATATTTCATATATTTCATCTAGATGTTGCAATGACTATACAAGTAAGTTTTAATAGTATATTGCATATGTGCAACGATCAGACGGATGCTGCAGAGGAGATGATACGTTAGAACAGGGGAAGGGGCGAGGCTGAGACAGAGTGTGGCGGAGGACGGGTTCGCAGCGGGGATGGTGCCGTGGCGAGGGGAGGAGCGTGGCGTGGTGGGAGAAGGAGTGTGGCGAGCTTGACGCCGAGGGTGCAACCGGAATGGGGATCGAGTCGCAGTCACTAGCGCGAGATCGGTTGTGGGCAGCCGTACGCGATTCGCTAGTGTGGGATCTGATGAGATCACGGGGGGCGTCCGATGCGAAGCGGTTGCAGGTGTCGGAGCTCCGTCCGGATGCGGGCTTAGGGCGGGACGTCTGGGCGCTAGCTTTGCTGTTTCCTTTTTGTTTGTTTCCCCTTGTCCTCGTCTAATAAAAATCCGGCAAAGCTCTTGATGCCTTTCGATAAAAAAATGTGGAACATGGAAATAGTCTCGTCTAACAAGATGGTGAAGATCAAGAGACTGCGAAGGACATTGTGCAAGTGTGAAGGTATATTAACATATATAGTTTGACCTAGTATGAATCAAGAAGGCTAGAAGCAGATATAGTATATTATGAGCCGAATGAGCTAGCCAACTCCGTCTATTGGAATATGTCTAACAAATCTATCCCTAATAATAAAGAGGCAAAATTTCAGGCTCTTTTTTTCGTCCATCCATTTGTTTGGTCCGTCTCCCTCTAACCACCGCACGATGGAGAGTTTCTTTCATCCGAACTTATATATATAATAACTCGTGCTCATACGAATTAGAATAGCTCTTGTTTAGCGCGATACGGAGTTCGAATCCAAAATAGACACCGGTTCTTAAGGTGGCCTGGATATTTAGGAATCCTAATCCAAATAAATTCCTCGGTCTGGAGTAAACTAAATAGAAATCCTAACCCAAATAAAGAACCTTGTGCAAAAAAACAAACAAAGAAGATATCATTAATATTCTTCAGCCTATTATTTGGTAGGGTCGGCGTGCTACAATAATGTATTGAAGTCGAATTGCTTAATATCACGTGAAGCAGTAAAGGGTCGATTATTGGTTGGGCATTGGATTTGGAAGATCCCAGGTCCTGGTACATCACCTATCACCAGTGGCGGATCTAGGAAATAAGTTAAGAGGGGCTTATCTCATAATCTTTCATCCCTAGCCTCTCCTTCTAAGTTTGAATATGTGCAAATTTGTAGCGGGGGTTTAGGAGGGGCTCCATGGCCCGAGCAGCGGTAGCGGGGGCTCGAGCCCACCCCGCCCTGGTGCTGGATCCGCCCCTGCCTATCACTTATCTAAAAGGAAACAAGCGGGTAATAGAAAATCAACTAGCATCAACAGCACTTGTGCGGACTAGAGTCCGTCAGGAACACGTAGTTAGATTGGTCTAGGGTCATGAAGTTTGAAAACCAAAATACAACTTGGACTTTGACAAGTGGTCGGACGGCTTTGAGCTAGCACGTAGTACGTACTACTACTACGTGATTGAAGGACGTCGTACATAGGGAGCGCCTTGATCCTAGACCCCGCGGGTGGCGACAACGATGCTGTCACTCCGAATGCGAGGGTCCTCGGAGTTACTCCCTATGGGGTGGCGACAAACGACTCCGGCGCTCTAGGATCAAGGCGCTCCCTATGTACGACACCCCGTACATAGGGTGTGGGTGTGATTTCTTATCTATGGGTTTGTCGCGAGCAGATGCAGCTGCTTGTTGCAGGTCTCATCGCAGATGGGTTTCTGCTCCACCCACATCTCACCCGACCCGTTGCCATCCCTACCAGTGATGGCGAGTTGGCGGACTTAGGGTGCTCGTGCTCCTAGAATGACGTTTTGCGAGGAGGGCGCTCGTGGAGGCGCTTCAATATCACTAGAGGTGGTGTGTACTGTTGTCGCCACGGAGGGAGGATCGGAGACGGCGGAAGCTTGAGCCCTGCTGTGAAATTCATGTAAGTCATTGCCTTTTGCATAACGGATCGTTTGATCTTATTTCGACTATGGACTCCATCATAGTTGGGGAAGGAAAACATGTCAGACGGATGAACCGTAATTTCAGGTTTGTAGCCACTCAGTTCGTGAGGATTCACACCACAAAGTTGTCCGGTTTTCGTCCGGTCCATGTCATTGTAGCTTGTTAGCCTTGCTTTCAACATTTTAAAATTTCAATACCGATTTTCTTATTTTCAATTAAAAATTATTGTTATTGTGCATATGTTGCAATGTCCTCAAACTATAAAAATATAAAATCTATATTTACATGTACATCTATATATAATAATATTAAATAATATTAAAGAGTAAATATTTCTTTATTTTTTTATTTCTCACTTAGACTTCACTCATTTCAACACATTTTGCTTTGAGTATGGTGCCAAACTTTTGCTGACACCACCCATTTATAGTCTGGTTGTCTGTGTCTGTTCGTGCTGCGACATATGCAAGATCTGTGTAGAGATCTTTCCATATTTCTTAGACTCAATAAAAGTCACACAATAACCACATATTCAAGTTGAGGCAATCTCCTGCTAATTTCCCATGCATTATTAGTTTTCTATTGCTCTAACATTTGTTATGAACCTTGAAATTATTTGATCTTAGTTAAGATAAGACAACTAAATCTAACAAAAAAAAATTATCCTGTTGCAACGCACGGGCATGTTTTGTTAGTTAAAAAAGAAAAGAAAAGGATATCCGTAGGACACAAGAGATTCGTTCCTGTCCGTGTGAATATCCGAAGGACACCACCTATGCATCCATGCGACTAGAATTGCATGGATTGAAGGCGATCCGATCCGATCAATCCCGATCCGTGTGAACTGTGAATATGCCCGTGCCGGTGATGAATGGAGGTCGATCGGCGGCCAAAATTAATCCAACCTCGGCATGCAAAATGTGGAGGCCGTTGGTACAACTGAATGGTGCATGCCTGCATGCATGCCACCCCGCCGCCGCCGCCGCCGACGGCGGCGGTAAAATCGTATAATCTCTTTCTCGCAGCGAAAAGAAATAATTCAAACCCCTGATTTTTCCGTTTAGTAGTCCAACGAAACTGCCGATTTTGTTGCTATTCCTCATTCATTTATTTACCGAGACGTACGAGATCTCTCTCATTGCGTTGCAGCTTTCCATCCTTATTATCAGTAACTAGATTTGACCAAACAAGAACCAACGTCGTCGTCGTTCTCGACTCCGATCCGATCCGATCCATCATCAGGCGCAGGGTTTCTGCTACAGCAGAAGAAGAGAATGGCGCGGCAGCAGCTGGAGGTGCTGAGCGCCCTGGACGCGGCCAAGACGCAGTGGTACCACTTCACGGCCATTGTGATCGCCGGCATGGGCTTCTTCACCGACGCCTACGACCTCTTCTGCATCTCCCTCGTCACCAAGCTCCTCGGCCGCATCTACTACTACCGGGAGGGCTCCCCGGACCCGGGCTCCCTGCCGCCCCACGTCGCCGCCGCCGTCAACGGCGTGGCCTTCTGCGGCACGCTCTCGGGCCAGCTCTTCTTCGGCTGGCTGGGAGACAAGATGGGGCGGAAGCGCGTGTACGGCATGACGCTCTTGTGCATGGTGGCATGCTCCCTGGCGTCGGGCGTCTCCCTGGGCCGCTCTCCGGCCGCCGTCATGGGCACGCTCTGCTTCTTCCGCTTCTGGCTCGGGTTCGGCATCGGCGGCGACTACCCGCTCTCCGCCACCATCATGTCCGAGTACGCCAACAAGAAGACGAGGGGCGCCTTCATCGCCGCCGTCTTCGCCATGCAGGGGTTCGGCATCCTCACGGGTGGCGTCGTCACGCTCGTCGTCTCGGCGGCCTTCCGCGCGGCGTTCCCGTCGCCGGCGTACCAGGACGGCGCGGTGGCGTCGACGCCCGAGGAGGCCGACTACGTGTGGCGCGTCATCCTCATGTTCGGCGCCATCCCAGCGCTGCTCACCTACTACTGGCGGATGAAGATGCCCGAGACGGCGCGGTACACGGCGCTGGTGGCCAAGAACGCGAAGCAGGCGGCGAGCGACATGTCCAAGGTGCTGCAGGTGGACATCGTCAGTGGTGGCGACCGCGACGGCGATCGCCAACACGATGAATTTGGCCTCTTCTCGTCTGAGTTTTGGCGGCGCCACGGCCTCCACCTCCTCGGCACGACCAGCTGCTGGTTCCTGCTGGACATCGCCTTCTACTCGCAGAACCTGTTCCAGAAGGACATCTTCAGTGCGATCCACTGGATCCCCAAGGCGCGCACCATGAGCGCGCTGGATGAGGTGTACCGCATCGCGCGCGCGCAGACGCTGATCGCGCTGTGCGGCACGGTGCCGGGCTACTGGTTCACAGTGGCGCTCATCGACGTGCTGGGGCGCTTCAAGATCCAGATGATGGGCTTCGCCATGATGACCGTCTTCATGCTGGGGCTCGCCATCCCCTACCACCACTGGACCACCCCGGGCAACCACATCGGCTTCCTCGTCATGTACGCCTTCACCTTCTTCTTCGCCAACTTCGGGCCAAACTCCACCACCTTCATCGTGCCCGCCGAGATCTTCCCGGCGAGGCTGCGGTCCACGTGCCACGGCATCTCGGCGGCGGCGGGCAAGGCGGGCGCCATCGTGGGATCCTTCGGCTTCCTGTACGCGGCGCAGAGCCGGGACGAGTCCAAGGCGGATCACGGCTACCCCGCGGGCATCGGCGTGCGCTACTCGCTCTTCGTGCTCGCCCTGTGCAGCCTCCTGGGGCTCGCCTGCACGCCCTTGGTGCCCGAGTCCAAGGGAAAGTCGCTCGAGGAGCTCTCCGGCGACAACCACGAGCAACAACCACAACCGGCGCACGCAAGAACCATGCCCGTCATCGTCTAATTAATCTTCTACTAGTACTATATATATGCACATGCTTGCTGGACATTATTTATTATCTTTATTATTTTTATTTATTCGGATACTAGGATTCCTAGCTAGCTACATTAGATACGTACTCTGATTTTGTGTACGTACGCGGTACGCACTTATGGTCTTTAATTTCAATGGTCAGGCAATTTGCAAGGATATCCTAGCAAACAAAGACATAGACTTAAACTCATAGGAGTATAGTACTTATACTGAAACTAAAGACCAAGGAAGCTCTTGATGATCATGCCCCATGGCAGGCACATATGCTGTTAAAATTATAATGTTAGGAATATTGTTTAGTTTGCATACACACATACTGACACACACCAAGTCTGCCCTGTTTTTGTTTTATTTTTTCATATAATAATAGAAGAAAGGGAAAAGTTCACCACCATCAGAACTTTACCCGTATGTATCACCAGCAACCTTTCAAAAATTTCCTTCTTCGATTCCTGATCAGACAGACGACATGTATGTAAAGAATAGAGTGGAGTGCACGATCAACTCGGTCTGTATGTATCACTTCACTTAGAGCAACTCCAACGATTTTGCAAATGAGCTTTGCATTCCTGTTTTTGCAAAAAGTCTACAAAACTCCTATCCAACGGTTTGGCAAATGAGCTTTGCATTTTTGTTAACTTGGCAAAATCCTGGGATAGATTGACATATATGCAAGCTCGCGATCGGCTTGACATTCCATCTCACGCACTACTCCTGCGTGCACTCTTCACTCCCGCGCCGCCAGGTTTCCTTTTTTGGATTTTGGCAAGTCAATTTTGCCAAACCGTTGGAGATAACCTTTTTTTTCTCCTCCCCATATTGATTTGAGAGTTGGCAAACTCCATCTTTTGCCAAACAAAAAATGCAAAACAGTTGGAGTTGTTCTTAGGTGTAGCACGTTATTATCAGTTGATCACATCACATGGGCAGCAGGTACTGAAACTCGTAGTCCAAGGGAATGACATCCACCACCTCCTCCATCACACTGTGGCTCCTGCTGCTGAAGTTGAGGCAGTCCACCATGGATTTCCTGAGGGACCAGGACGTGGGCAGCTGCTCGCAGATCCATCGAAGCAGCGACTCCATGTCCTTTGCAAAGTCATGCATGTTGGAGTGGACGAGGCTTGGGATCATCAGCCTCCTCGTCGATGTCACCACCAACGACGCCTGCAGGTACTCCAGCTTTGCCTTCTCCAGATCCATCACAACGCGATCTGCTTTGTAGATCCGAAGCTGCATATATGGGCATGTAGGTAGATACGTACTACGTTTGTATATATGAATCAATATAATTCCCTTCAGTCACAATAAGAATACTTACTGCTGGCGATGATCTGATGCCACAGCAGAGTGCAAACAGAATGTTGGGTTCTGAAGTCTTGAGACCATAAACCTCCCTCACCGCCTGTTCTTCCACGTCCACGTCGCATTTCCAGAATTCCTGTTGTTTTTTATATAACTAGTTATTATTAGTACTAGTAGTACTCATGTAGTAATGTAACTACTACTAGTATGCATGTTCTTCGACCAACTGCATCTGCATATGCCTGATCGACAGCAGGGGCAGGGAGGGGCTCACTGACTCACTTCTTTGACACTTGACGGCTGCCTCAGGATAAAATTCTCAATCACCAATGCATTGAAAGTTTGCCCTGACACATTGATTGTTGCCTGCACAGATGAATTATTCTATTCAGACTGATGAACAACTGTAAACCAGTTAATCAGAAATGAAAACCAAAACAAAGCAATGAAGATGTAATCCAGACGTACCTTGTTCTTGAGTGCGAGTAACTTGTCCGAGTTTGAGGGCAAACCATGCTGCAGAATCCCCTGCATCATGATGTGGTAGTTACCAAGTTCATCTCCATTAATAATTAGTCGAAATGGATACCAAAAAAGAAAAAGAAATTCTCTGACTGAAACTGCACGAATGCATACAGATACACTCCATCTGCAGTGCAGATGAATTGAAGAAGGAGACAGATGAGACAGACGTACGTGCATGATGCAGGTGTTGTAGATGTTGAGCCAGAACGCCAGCCTCTGCTGGTGATTCAGGGACCGCACATCCACCTGCTGCAGCGCCTCCAGCATCTCCCTCAGCTTCGTCAGCAGCGGCGACGCCGAGAATCCCCTGAGGAGGTCCAGGGAGCTGGTGGTGAACCTGACGAGGTTCTTGTAGGGGCCGATGTCCCTGACGATGGCGTCCTGGATGCCAAAGATGCCGTAGTGGTCCTGCTGGCCCCTCTCCTTCTCCTTGGCCGCCGCCGCTGCGTTGACGAGGCCGGTGTCCATCCTGAAGCTGCTGAAGCTCCCCCACTTGGCGGCGAGGTTGCCGGACTTGTCCATTTCGGACACCCGGTACGACCTGAGCAGCCGCATGAAGATGCAGACGAGGCATTTCACGATACGCTCCGACAGCTTGTTGGGCGGCTGCGGCTGGTCTCTCACTCTCTTTGCAGCAGCGATCACCGTGGGGCTCTTGATGATGGGAAGCTCATGGTTGTGGTGCTGGTGCTGGATGACGGCGGCGATCTTGCTGGGCGGCTGGTTCGTGCTCTTGTCCACCACCACATGCCCATCGGCTGACGATTGCTTATTGTCAAGGGAATGCCTCGGCGGCAAGCCGCCACCGGCCCCGCCGAATATGTTGTTCTTGGGGCTCATCACGCCGTTCATGGCGTGTCTCCTGTCATCTCTGGGGCTCTTCTTCACCTTGCTGAGGTACGCCTCGCCGTCCATGGCCTGGCTGATGAAGAACATGGACTTGCAGTGCTCCGCGGCGGACGCGGACAGGCGAGGCGATCGTCCGTTGTTGCTGTTGTTGCTGCACGAGGAGGCATCCGGCGGTGGTGGTGCCGGCGGCTGCGTGATGGCGCCGCTGTTGCCTCCTCCTCGTGCTCCTGCTCCCTGCTTCATCCTCTGGATCTGGTCCTCCAGCCTGGCGATCTCATCCTCCACCAGCAGCAGCTCCGCGAGCAGCTCCTTGGCCTTGGTGGGGATGAAGGCGGGGATGTTGGTGAGGGCCATGGAGGATCGAACAGAGCTGGGCTGCAGGGCGCGCTCCAGGATCTGGTGCACCGTCTCCTCGTTGGACAGCTGCTGCTTCAGCTCCGACACCTCCTGTTCAAGCGCCTCACGCCGCTGCCGTTGCATCATCGCGCTGCCCCGCGTCCTCTGCGACTGCATTCGTGTAACGGAAACAGTTAGAGTTAAAAAAAACCTCAAAACCTTACTTTTCTTGGCCAAAGCATAAGGGCAGGTACTTGCTACACGTCAGTGGTCTCGTACACGGTCTCATGCAGTGATGCAGTGCCACTAAGGAATTTTGCTGACGTGAAGGAAAAAGAGAGGGGAGAGAGAACGAGGTCGTTGTTTCGCGAAACAACCACCTAGTCAGCTAAAATTTAGGACTACGAGACAATCATTCTACCATTGTATGAGTTGTTGCTGTCATACAACTCACAACTTTACTTTTATTTTATGCATAAATTAAAGAATTGTGAGTTACTACAAGACAATTTAAAAAAACAATCATTGTACATGTTGTCTGTTAAATCGTCTTAAAATTACGTGACACTATATAAGACCACATACGAGACAAGACCAATGTACTTACCCTAAGTGGGGACCGCACGTTTTTCTTTCTTGGATTGGATCACACAGAAGTAGCCCCTTGGAGATGTTTTTTCTTTCCACTACCCAAAAATATAGTAAGGGCCTGTTTAGGTAGTCTACTGTATGAAGTGGTTTTTAAGATATCTACTGAACCTTGCAGTAGAGAGGCAAATCAAGTGGCTCAATTTAGCAAGAAGAGCTTTGCAATATAAGTAGAATTGTATTTGGGTCGATGATTTCCCTAACTTTATTTTAGATCTCTTCATCAATGATGTAACAATCTTGAATGAATAAAGTTTGTTGTATTGCTTAAAAAAAGTTCTTAGTTAAGTTTAGTTTTTTTCTTAAAAAAAAGACATCCTAGTGAAAGCATCTAGGCCCCGGTGTTGGTTTCGGCAATTGATGACAACGCATTATTACCATGACTAATGTGTGTTTTGCAGAAACATTGGTAAGTTAGGTCATGGAGTTGATAATTGCTTTGGGCACTATGGTATTCATGTCCCTTGATGGAAATCGTTTCGGTTTTCAAAGGATCAACGATAAGATTAATGACGGTTAGTTCCAGATGTCAAGGTGTTGAGTTACATCCGGAATAGTCGTTAGAATCTTTGTTTCTTCCTTTGACCGTACTATAAAGGGGGCATGAGCGAGTAGCTTGACCTAGATGAGTCTTTTGTTTAGGTGTGGTGCACACTTGTCAAACTTAGCATTAGGTAGCTCTAGAAAAGCTCAAGGTTCAGTTGGAAGCAACTTGGTTCAAGTTGTGTCGCGTTTTGAAGTCGTTAGAGCAGTTTACTTGTGACCGGACGTGGTCTTTATCATGACCGGACGCGTCCGGTCAGTATTAACAAGTCACTGCGTCGTTAACTGGTTGACCGGACGCGGTCCCTGCGAGGACCGGACGCGGTGATCAGTCTGACACGTGTTCCAGAGGGTAAATAGTGTAATCGGACGCGACTGTGAAGTGATCGGACGTGTCCGATCATGTTCCAGTAAGGTCCCAAGCTGACCTGACGTGTCCGGTCATCTATGATCGGACGCGGTCGAGCGTCAGGTGGAAGTTTCATTAGGTTCTTGCATGATCGGACGCGTCCGATCATCCCTGACCGGTGTGTGCGGTCATCTCTGACCGGCGCGTCCGGTCACTTAGCGCTGACTTTCGGTTTTTGACCGTTACACTTGACCGGCGCGTCCGGTCATGTCGACCAGCGTGTCCGGTCAGTACGAGTTTTGCTGATTCGGCAGGTAACGGTTGGATTTGTCTGAGGGGTGTATAAATACATCCCCTCCACCTCTTTTAGAGGTCTCTTGCTCATTTGTTCAGCTGAGAAACACCTTTAGAATGCAAGAGCCCTAGTGAGGATAGTGAGTTGAGAATCAAAGTTTGAGATTCCTCACTAGTGACAAGAGTGTAGCAAGTGTGCATCCATCTTCCCATTAGACTTGTTGTGGTCAAGTGAGAGTTCTAGCTTGTTACTCTTGGTGATCGCCATCACCTAGACGGTTTGGTGGTGATTGGGAGTTTGGTGATCATCTGACGAGCTTGTGGGTGACCCAACTCATGTTGTGAGCGGTTTTGAGTGATTCGCCGCGACGGAGTGTCGAAGAATCAACCCATAGAGAGCACTTGATCCTTGCGCGGATCAAGGGGGAACTACACCCTTGCGCAGGTGCTCCAACGAGGACTAGTGGGGAGTGGCGACTCTCCGATACCTCGGCAAAATATCGCCGTGTTCCTAACCCTTACTTTCAAGCATTTACTTTCGTGTATTACTTTCATTGCTTGTTTACTTTCCTAGAATTGCCATGCTAGTCTAGGATTAGAACTTAAGGTGGAAAACTTTTATCGGTAGAATCACAAGGAATACTAGTAGGCACTAGGGGTGAAGTTTGGCTTGTAGTTTTTAATTCTTGCAATTAATTTTTAGAGAAGCCTAATTCACCCTCCTCTTGGGCATCTTGATCCTTTCAATTGGTATTGGAGCCGTGTTGCTCTTTATTTAGGCTTCACCGCCTAGAGCAAGGTGTCTAATGGGGAAGGACCACCTCCCACTTTTGAGGCAGACGATTTTCCATATTAGAAAATTCATATGAAAGTGTACCTCGAAGCCATAGATGTTGGGTGCCTTAGAGCAACAACCGAAGGGCTTCCCCCTATTAGGGATCCCGCCAACCCAAGTGGTGACGAGGAGAAGTACGACCGGTGAAATGCAAAGATAAAAAATGCACTCTACAGGGGCTTAGGCAAAGGATATCTTCAATCGTGTGCGTAACGCCAAAAACGCTCGTAAATTGTGGGAAAACCTTTGTGCTCTCCATGAGGGAACTAAGAGTGAGCGTGAGGAACGCTATCACATTGCTTTAAAGAAAATTAATTCTTTTGAGATGCTTCCCAAAGAAAGTGCTAATGAAATGTACACTCGATTGAATGTTCTTGTAGAAGATCTCAATGCTCTTGGACTCAATCAAATGAGTCAATTAGATGTTGCAAGGAGGATCTTGAGTGTTCTTCTCGTTGAGAAGTATGGACACATTGTCACCGTACTTCACCAAAGTGATCTCTCCGCCGCAACACTGACTCAAGTATTGGGAAAGATCAATGCACCTGAGATGTATATGCACATCACTCCGGAAGGGGGCTCATCATCTTCCCAGAAGAAAGATTTGGCCTTCAAAGCTTGCCATGAAAAGAAATGGAAGAAGGGCCAAGCCATGATGGTGCAAGAAAGCTCAAGTGAGAGTGATATTGATGATGCATCACTTGCACTCATGGTGAGAAAGACCAAGATGCTAAAGAAGCTCAACAAGGGTGGCATCAAGTTAGATGGCAAGAAGAAGAAATTCTTCACAAGTAGCAAAAGGAAGCCAATATCCGAGATGGATTGCTTCAATTGTGGTGAACTTGGCCACTTAGCTCATCAATGCCCGAAGCCTCCAAAAGACAAGTACAAAAACAAGAACAAAGGTAAGAAAGATGATTCAAGTGATGAAGAAGATGAGAAAAAGAAGAACAAGCCATACAAAAAGAAAGATGGCAAGAGAAGAGAGTTCTACAAGAAGAAGAAGGGAGGCAAAGCTTACATTGTTGGTGATTGGCTCACCGATATTGAGTCATCATGTGAGTCCTCTGGCGATGAGAGCGACGATGAGAAAGAGAAGGTCGCCGCATTTGTGATTGGTCCATCATCATCTTCACCGACATCTTCATCACCACCTTCACTGCCACCTTCACCATCATCTTCCACTACTCATCTATGCCTTATGGCTAAGGGTGAACGAAAGGTACAAAACAATGATAATGATGATGATGATAGTGATAGTGATGATGAATATAATGCACCTTCTTATGATGAACTTATAAAATTGTTAAACAAATACTCTAAAATCATAAAAAGAACTAGAAATGAAAATGATGAGCTTCAAAATGAAAATGAATCACTCTCATCTAAGCTTGAGAATGCACATAAGACTAGTGATGAGCTCAAAGATCAAAATGAAACTATGTCTTCTATTCTCAAGGAGCTCAAAACTTCTAACAAAAAGCTTAGAGATGAACATGATAAACTTGAGAAGAAGCATGGTAAACTCATCACTAGACTCAACTTGCTAAAAGATTAATATACTACATTGAAATCAACTATGATAGTCTTATTGTTGCTAATGAGCTTGCTCTTGAGACACATGATGCTACTAACCAAGTTATTAAGATTGATATAGCTACATCATGTGATGATTTGATTGTTGAGCACTTTGAGCAAGGCTCTAGCGGCAAAGGCAAGAGTGTGGTTGAGTCCGACAACTATGATGAGTATGTCAAGCTCAAGAGTGAAAATGAGATGCTTAAGAATGAGAACAAGAAGTTGATGGCTCTTGAAAAGCAAGCACCAAATGAGTCACTTATTGAAGAAAACAAAAAGCTCAAGCAAGAAAAAGAGCATCTCAAGATCGGCCTAAGCAAGTTCACAAGAGGCCAACATTTGCAAAGTAAGCTACTTATGAACACCGTCATGAAGATGGATAGAAGTGGCATTAGTTACTTGGCAAATCAAGAGAAGAAGGCTAAGGCTCAACAACAACAAAGCAAGTCAAAGCCCAAGCCAAAGAGATGTGTTCAGTGTGGACAAGAAGGCCATTTTGCTCATGAGTGCAAAACTCCACCACCATAACCCTTACCCAAGCATGCTAGACCCTTTGCCTTCAATGCTCATTACATGCTTAGAAAAGATTCAAGTGGAAAGATGAAAGTCATGTTCTTGGGTCCCCCTAACAAAAATAGGCCCAAGAAAATATGGGTTGCCAAGTTACTAGTTGAGAAAGTCAAGGGTCCCTCTCAAGTTTGGGTCCCTAAACAAAAGGCTTGATCTCTTATATGTTGGTGAACTACAAGACCGGTGGATCTCATTGGGTGATTAATAGTGGTTGCACACAACATATAGCCGGTGATCCTCGTATGTTCACCTCACTTGAAGAGAATGGGGTATGTCAAGACAAGATCACATTTGAGGATAATTCAAAGAGCAAAGTCAAGGGTATAGGCAAGATTGCAATATCAAATGATCACTCTCTCAAATGTGCTCTATGTTGCTTCATTGAGTTTCAACTTACTATCCGTTGGGCAACTTTGTGACCTTGGCTACCAATGCTTGTTCTCTCCAAATGAAGTGGTAGTTACAAAGATAGATGACAAGCAAGTGATTTTCAAGGGTTTTAGATACAATAATCTCTATCTTGTTGACTTCACCTCCGAAGATGCAAACTTGATGACATGTTTGTTCACCAAAACTACACTTGGATGGCTTTGGCATAGGAGGCTTGCTCATGTCAGAATAAACACTCTCAACAAGCTATTGAAGAAAGAATTAGTGAGAGGTTTGAATGATGTAAAGTTTGAGAAGGACAAACCTTGTAGTGCATGTCAAGCCGGCAAACAAGTTGCAAATACTCATCCAACCAAAGCTTATATGTCAACATAAAGAGTACTAGAACTTCTACACATGGATTTGTTTGGTCCTACAACTTACAAGAGCTTGGGTGGAAATCTCTATTGCCTAGTGATTGTGGATGACTACTCAAGATACACTTGGACTTTCTTACTTCATGACAAATCTGAAGTGGCAAATTGCTTCAAGAAGTTTGCAAAGAGAGCTCAAAATGAATTTGAAGTCAAGATAAAGAAGATTAGAAGTGACAATGGCAAAGAGTTTGACAACACAAATATTGAAGCTTATTGTGATGAAATTGGAATCAAGCATGAAGTTTCATCAACCTGCACTCCTCAACAAAATGGTGTAGTTGAGAGAAAGAACCGGACTTTGATCACTCTTGCAAGAACAATGCTAGATGAGTACAACACACCAGAGAAATTATGGGCCGAGGCAATCAACACCACATGCTATGCTTCAAATCGCCTTTTCCAACAAAAGTTTCTTGGCAAGACCCCCTATGAGTTGCTAAATAGAAAGAAGCCGGACGTCTCATTCTTCCAGGTGTTTGGTTGCAAATGCTACATCTACAAGAAGCGTCAACACCTAGGGAAGTTTTAAAGACGTTGTGATATTGGTTTTCTTGTTGGTTACTCATCAAAGTCCAAAGCATATAGAGTATTTAACCATGCCACCGGTTTGGTTGAAGAAACATATGATGTGGAATTTGATGAATCTAACGGCTCCCAAGGAGCAATTGAGAATTGTGATGATGTAGGTGATGAATCATTGAGGGAGGCAATAAAGAACATGCCGGTGGGAGACATCAAGCCTAAAGATGATGAAGATGATGTACAAATTGTTAATCCACCATCTTCATCACATGTGCCTCAAGATGATGACAAGAATGAGAGAGTTGAAAATGAAGATACTCATATCTCTCATCAACAAGCCGAGGCACAAGCTCAAGATGTTGATGCTCCCCATCCCTCTCCTTAAGTGGTTGATAGAAGAAACTCACCTCTACTTCAAGCATATCCAAAAGATCTTATCATAGGGAGTCCTACAAAGGGTGTAATGACTCTATCTCAAAAGCTTACTTCTTTTGTTGAACATCACTCTTTTGTCTCTTGTCTTGAACCTAAGAATGTAGAAGAAGCTCTTCAAGATCCGGATTGGGTGAATGCTATGCATGAAGAATTGAACAACTTCGCCCGCAATCAAGTTTGGACACTTGAAGAGTATCCAAAAGGTGCAAGAGTCATTGGAACCAAGTGGGTGTTCTGCAACAAGCAAGATGATCAAGGCATAGTAGTGAGGAACAAGACAAGACTAGTTGCAAAGGGGTTCTCTCAAGTTGAAGGTCTTAATTTTGGAGAGACCTTTGCACCCGTTGCAAGACTTGAAGCCATTCGTATCCTTCTTGCATATGCATCACATCATGAAATGAAACTATATCAAATGGATGTGAAAAGTGCATTTTTAAATGGCTTCATAAATGAACTAGTCTATGTTGAACAACCTCCCGGGTTTGAAGACCCTAAATATCCTAATCATGTTTATAGGTTGTCCATGGCGCTATATGGGCTCAAGCAAGCCCCTAGAGCGTGGTATGAGCGCCTCCGGGACTTTCTCATTGAGAAGGGTTTCACTATTGGGAAGGTTGATACCACACTATTTACCAAGAAGTTTAATAGAGAGATCTTTATTTGTCAATTCTATGTTGATGATATTATCTTCGGGTCAATAAATGAAGATTATTGCAAAGAATTTGGTGAATTGATGTCGAAGGAGTTTGAGATGTCAATGATTGGTGAGCTAACATTCTTCCTTGGTTTTCAAGTCAAGCAAATGAGAGAAGGGATTTTCATCTCTCAAGAAAAGTATACCAAGGATTTTCTCAAAAGATTCAAGATGGAAGAGTGTAAGCCAATCAAGACCCCAATGCCATCTAATGGACATCTCGACCTAGATGAGGGAAGTAAACCAATTGATCAAACTCTTTACCGTTCTATGATTGGTAGCTTGTTGTACCTCACCGCATCTTGGCCCGATATCATGTTTAGTGTGTGCATGTGTGCTCGCTTTCAAGCGTGCCCTAAAGAACCTCACCTAAGGGCCGTAAAAAGAATTTTAAGATATCTTAAGTACACCCCAAGCATCGGCCTTTGGTACCCCAAAGGAGCTAGATTCCGACTAGTTGGCTATTCTGATTCGGATTATGCCGGTTGCAAAATTGATAGAAAAAGCACATCCGGAGGGTGCCATTTGCTTGGGAGGTCCTTAGTAACTTGGTCATCTAAAAAGCAAAATAGTGTGGCTTTGTCCACCGCCGAGGCAGAATACATTGCCGTGGGGGCTTGTTGTGCATAAATCTTATACATGAAACAAACCCTCCTAGACTATGGAGTTGTTCTTGAAAAGGTGCCGCTTTTATGTAACAATGAAAGTGCCGTTAAAATTGATAATAATCCGGTACAACACTCACGCACCAAGCACATTGATATCCGCCACCACTTTCTAAGAGATCATGTTGCTAAAAATAATATATCACTAGAAGGTGTAAGAAGTGAAAATCAATAAGCGGATATCTTCACTAAACCCTTAGATGAGGCTACCTTTTGTAGGTTGAGAAGTGAACTAAATGTGCTTGACTCTAGTAACTTTAAAAAATGAGCTTGTGTTGTCCCTTGCATTGTATTGTATTATATGTCATGTTCAATTCCCCGTAATGCATCTAGAACTTGTCTAACATGGTTACGATAACCCTCCTTTGGAGGAGTGAAAAAGCCTAACCGTGGATCAAACTTGACAAGCAACCTAGTCTACCTTTCTCGCTTTGCATTGTATATGCATGGTTGTTGCTTTGTCGTTTCTTTTCAGTTTAGCTTTGAGTAACCTCTGTGTTCGTCCATGAATAGAGAGAGCATTTGAAGCTCCCAAGGGTTCACAAACTCTATTGCATGGCCATACGTTGCTCCTCGGGTGTTTATTGCGTATTTTCTTAAAAATAATACTAGCCTAAGGCAAAATACTTTGAAAAACTTAAGGGTTTGAGTGAGGTCACTCATATCAGGTTCCAATTGGTGTTTATTTGAGTCTCTTTGAATTGGAACTTGATTGGGAGAAGTCACGTCGAAGATCGGATTGAAGAAAGGCGTTAAACAACGACCGGACGCTAGACCGGACGCGTCGTTGCTGACCACCGCGTCCGGTCCCGGCGTTCACCAGTGCGTCCGGTCATTCCCAAAGATTTTCTTTAAGATATCTAACCGGACGCTACACCGGACGCGCAGTTGCTGACCACCGCATCCGGTCCCGGCCACCACCACCGCATTCGGTCATCCGTTTTAGTTTTTCAGGCAAAATTTGACCTGACTCTGTCAGCGTCCGATCGTGCATAATCGGACGCGTCCGGTCGTTCCAGGAGCTTACTGGACTATGACCGGACGCTGCCTCCACCGCGTCCGGTCATGCGACCACCGCGTCCGGTCATCGCGCGAAAAGCGGATCTCACCCTTTTTAACCGTACGTTTCGGATCTCGCGTTTTCTTTCCTTCTTCTCGATCCTCATCCGCTCCGAACCCTCACCGTAATCTCGCCACCGCCGCCGCAGTCCTGCGCCACCGCTGCCGAGCCGCCGTCCTCGTCTACGCCATAGCGTCGCCTCCTCGCCACCGCAGTCACGCCGTGCCTCCGCTGCCCGCAGCCCAGAGCCACCCTGCACGCCATAGCAGTCATGCGCAGCCGCCCCGTGCGCCACCGCGCCCGAGCACCACCGCCGCATGCCCATGCTCTCTACCGCGCGCGCTACCGCACCGAGGTCCGCGCCCGTTGCCGCGAAGACCTAATCCTAGGAGACCTAACCCTAGCCTTGCAAAGAATCATTCTTCGTCGAAGGGTTTTTCACGAGTTTCCGTCTCTGTGAACATTTCTATCTCCGCAAGGTGACGTCTTTGTCTTGGATTAGGGTTTGCCGTTGATTTTCTGGTGAATCACTAATACAATCTTAGATCTCTTGGTACTCCAGGGTTTCGATCGTCATTTTTGGGTAACCCTAGCGTGTCAAGATCATCTTCCGTTCATCGGAACTTCGCTCACCCGAGGTAGCTATCGTGGTCCATTTATATCTTATCTAATATGCTTGCTTTCATTAGGATCTTACTCATCTATTAGATAATATATGTTGCTTATAGTAGATCCATCTATTCTATCGTTTTAGTTCGTCCTATCGGTGTTGTGTGTGTCAGGTGATCAGCTGTGAATCCAAGGCCAAGCCTGCTGATACGGATTGAGGCCAAGCCTCACGAGTGTTAATTCATCATCTGTTACTGTCTAGGTTTTCTTAGATACAGCAGTTTGTCAGTATGGTTCGCTGCAAGAATGCTGGTGGTGCACCTAGTGACGGGGACGAGAGTCCTCCTAGGAGGACAGAGGTAGCTCGCGGCAAGCGAGTGAAGATAGCTGCCAAGAAGAGAAAGAGGACACTTACAGAGGCAGAAGTGGCTCAGGCAGTTGCAGATGCAGCAGAGGCAGCAGAGAGAGGTGGTAGGAGTAGTGGTATACGTATTGGCGAGAGTCGCTTTCACCTTGAAGGTCGACAGCTCGGTACTGAGGCTACCGAAGAGACAGTGGATGCACCTGCAGAGCAGCCTACCGAGGACCCAGAGGAGACTAAGGAGCAGATAGTTCACTCTCCACAGCGTCGTCGCTCAGGACGTACGCGAGCTTAGGTGACTCCTAGGCCAGAGGGTCAGCGTCGTGGAGGTCGTCCACCTCCTAGGGCTCGAGGTCACCCTCTAGTTGAGCACTTTGACCTCAGGGGAGCTACAGCTAGATAGGTCCAGGCCCTCAGGTTCGTTGAGGTCACTCGGTGGTTCCCACCTCAGCGGGATCCTTGGGCTTTAGAGGGTTTCTACACTCCTCTACACGAGGACTTCTACAGAGCCTATGTCGACAGCGGGATTGCTTTTAGACCTCAGAGAGTCTGTCGACTAGAGGCCTTAGTTGAGGTGGTTGGTGAGCAGCTTCGTCCACATCTGTCCTTTCTACCTAGATTATTAGATCTTCTTGGACAGACTAGAGCATACTGTGGGATCTGGGTCAGAGAGTTCTATTCTTCACTTTGGATTGACCCAGCACATGAGTTCATTCACTTTACATTCAGAGGCCGTGACCGCAGACTCTACAGCACCAGGGTTCGGGAGATTCTCAGACTCTCAGCTTTAGAGACAAAGATACATCAGCTGTGTTTTAGACAGACTGCACCTCCGAGACGCCCTCATGGCGAGACAGTGCCCCCTACCGACATGATCAGACCCTGCTTCTATGAGCCTTTTGGCAAGGGATCTAGACGTATACCTGCCAGCCTGACACCGCTAGCCAGAGTACTTGATGCTATTGTGAGGACACTACTTCCGAGGCTGGGATACAGAGAGGGACTGACCCGTATGCAGTTATGGGTAGTGCATCACCTTATCTCACAGACACCGTTCGACCTTTGGGATCTGATGCTATGTGAGATGGAGGACACCTTGGCAGAGGGATTCAAGGGTCACAGGCAGCTTCCTTATGCACATTGGATATGCTTCATTATCAGATCTGCGTGTGAACTACCTGCAGAGATTAGAGCAGAGATATCTGATACAACTACAGCTTTTTCAGAGTATGATATTCGACAGCTGTGGGCATCAGTTACCAGAGAGCAGGCACCTAGCCTAGGACAATGTTAGAGGCCAGAGGTACCAGTGACAGCTGCTGAGCAGGACGAGACCATTTAGGGTCTTGTTGAGGCAGAGCTAGCAGATCTTGATACTCAGCCAGCTGATCCAATCGAGGAGGTTGCTACTGACAGCACAGATGAGGATTATCAGCCCATCCCCCGGTACCGCTCTCCTCGACCTCACGACCATGAGGCCGGTGGTTCAGGCTCAGCCTCCCGCTCAGACCCAGCCATAGTGGCTATTCTTGAGAGGCTGACCCAGGCCTAGGAGAGACAGGAGTTTCAGATGTAGAGATAGGCTCAGGACACAACTGCCGCATTTGCTCAGATTCACGCTTGTCAGGACGAGTTACAGAGGCAGCAGCTAGAGTTCTAGAGACAGCAGTTCGAGATGCAGAGGCAGCAGGCAGCCACCCAACAACAGTACCTAGAGCTCCTGCGACACCTTGTCATTTTTGGGGTACCTCCACCACCATCTGTCCTGACTCCAGCACTATAGACCAATGGACCTCAGAGTCAGGGACAGTCGAGTTTTCAATACACCTCTCCCCAGCAGCAGGTGCCTCAGACGTTTCAGTCCCCGAGTTACACTCCTATACAGACAGGGTTCACTCCACCAGCTCAGCCGAGACCTCACCTCCTCTCAGGCACTCCGTTTCCTGACTTCAGTGCCACCTACAGTGAGCTGACTGGACAGCCGACTCCCTCGTACACCACATTTGTGACCTCTTCAGGGACGTCAACTTCAGAGACTGTTGGTCTCCTAGTAACAGGAGCCGCAACTACAGAGACTGTGCCATCCTCAGTTGCTTCGATAGATCCTCCTACTCTTGGTGTCTTTCAGGCTCAGGCGACAGTGACTGCTCCTATTGTTGCTACTACACCTTCAGTTACTGCACCTGCTCTACAGACCCAGACCACTTCACTGCCACGTCTATCTACAGAGGGTCAGCCTGATAGTTCAGAGTCTGAGGAGGACACTTCACAGTTCGTGATCACTCCGCGCTCCTCTGCACCCGACACGATAGCGTCTATTCTCCCGTCAGATCCTTAGTTTAGTTTTTGGCGTTTGATGCTAAAGGGGGAGAGAGAGCATAGATTCAGGGGGAGTGTTGATAGAGGGTTTCGTCTTTTAGGTGCTACATTCATGCATCATGTTTATTTTCTCGCCCTGCATTGTGTGACTATGAGTTCATGAGACTTTATATCATATCATGTCACTTATTTGTGTTTAGCTCATAAGGTTGTGCTTCTGTGCCTTACTCCGATTTCATATGAGCTATGTTTTATGTTTACTAACTCTTCATGTTTTATCTTATCAGTACACTCAATTGGCTTGGAACACATAAGCAATTACTAACCTCTTGTGCTTACAGCTTTGTGCTTATGTGAACCAAGCATGATCGAAAACCTTAACTCTAATATCTTCTGAATCTAAGTGTTGTCATCAATTACAAAAAAGGGGAAGATTGAAAGCATCTAGGTCCCGGTGTTGGTTTCGGCAATTGATGACAACGTATTATTACCATGACTAACGTGTGTTTTGCAGAAACGTTGGTAAGTTAGGTCATAGAGTTGATAACTGCTTTGGGCACTATGGTATTCATGTCCCTTGATGGAAATCGTTTTGGTTTTCAAAGGATCAACGACAAGATTAAGGACGGTTAGTTCTAGATATCAAGGTGTTGAGTTACATCCGGAATAGTCGTTAGGATCTTTGTTTCTTCCTTTGACCGTACTATAAAGGGGGGCATGAGCAAGTAGCTTGATCTAGGTGAGTCTTTCGTTTAGGTGTGGCGCACACTTGTCAAACTTAGCAATAGGTAGCTCTAGAAAAGCTCAAGGTTCAGTTGGAAGCAACTTGGTTCAGGTTGCGTCGCGTTTCGAAGTCGTTTGAGCAGTTTACCTGTGACCAGACGCGGTCTTTGTCATGACCGGACGCGTCCGGTCAGTACTAACAAGTCACTGCATCGTTAACTGGTTGACCGGACGCGGTCCCTGTGAGGACCGGACGCGGTGATCAGTCTGACACGTGTTCCAGAGGGTAAACAGTGTAATCGGACGCGACTGTGAAGTGATCGGACGCGTCCGGTCACATTCCAGTAAAGTCCCAAGCTGACCTGACGCGTCCGGTCATCTATGATCGGACGCGGTCGAGCGTCAGGTGGAAGTTTTGTTAGGTTCTTGCATGATCGTCTGGTCACTTAGCACTGACTTTCGGTTTTCGACCGTTACACTTGACTGGCGCGTCCGGTCATGTCGACCAGCGCGTCCGGGCAGTACGAGTTTTGCTGATTCGGCAGGTAACTGTTGGATTTGTCTGAGGGGTGTATAAATACATCCCCTCCACCTCTTTTAGAGGTCTCTTGCTCATTTGTTCAGCTGAGAAACACCTTTGGAGTGCAAGGGAGTGCAAGAGCCCTAGTGAGAATAGTGAGTTGAGAATCAAAGATTGAGATTCCTCACTAGTGACAAGAGTGTAGCAAGTGTGTATCCATCTTTTTATTAGACTTGTTGTAGTCAAGTGAGAGTTCTAGCTTGTTACTCTTGGTGATCGCCATTACCTAGACGGTTTGGTGGTGATTGGGAGTTTGGTGATCATCCGATGAGCTTGTGGGTGACCCAACTCATGTTGTGAGCGGTTTTAGGTGATTCGCCGCGACGGAGTGTCGAAGAATCAACCCGTAGAGAGCACTTGATTCTTGCGCGGATCAAGGGGAAGCTACACCCTTGCGTGGGTGCTCCAACGAGGACTAGTGGGGAGTGGCGACTCTCCGATACCTCGGCAAAACATCGTCATGTTCCTAACCCTTACTTTCAAGCATTTACTTTCGTGTATTACTTTCATTGCTTGTTTACTTTTCTAGAATTGCCATGCTAGTCTAGAATTGGAACTTAAGGTGCAAAACTTTTACCGGTAGAATCACAAGGAACACTAGTAGACACTAGGGGTGAAGTTTGGCTGGTACAATTTAATTCTTGCAATTAATTTTTAGAGAAGCCCAATTCACATCTACTCTTGGGCATCTTGATTCTTTCACCTGGGATACATCTTACTGCTGAAACAAAAACCATTACCGAACCCCAAAAAATTAAAATACTATACTGGCAAACTGGGTCGCACATGGCAATAGCTCATGAAAATGTTGAAAATGATTCGTTTATAATAGCTGGCTAAAGTATGGTGAAGATGTTGACGTTACCTAATGCGAATTTGACGAGTTCTTTTTTTATGAGAATTAATGACAACCTTAGTAGACGAAAGAAGCAATATAATGAACAAAAATAAAACCCCCCGAAATAGCATGTCTCGGTGAGAAGAGAAACGGAAAAAATATATAGAAAAAGGCAGTTGACTTGTCTTTATCTATGAATAAATAAATAAATAACATCAGCTGTGGATTAATTGGAGAAGTCGGTGGCAATTAACTGGCAGCCGAGGAAATTAAATAAACCAAACGCAAGTCTCAGCATGGCCGTCAGGCAGGTTAGAGGAGGAAGTGCACGCTGTCATGTTTTTTCTTTCCAAAATGCAAAATATATACTGCTCCTTTTTCGCCAACGTGCCCTTTTGACACTCATTAAGTACAAGTAAATATATACTGCTCCTAATAATCTGAAATTAATGAGCATAATAACTATAATAAATAATTACTGCATATAAATAAATAAACAGCGTAGTATAGTCGTGATGGTGACGGACTCACCACAGGCGGAGGACGGTGATCGCCGATGGAGTGAAGCTGATGAGCCGCCTGAGGCTGATGAGGAACAGGCGGCACGGCGGCGGCGGCACTGTAAGTGTGGTGGGTATGGCCTGCTGCTTGCATCCGCGCGACCACGTAGTACATCGCCGGCGGCCTGTCGATCGCCGATCGCGGGCTACGCTTTTGTTTCCTCGCGGTGGCCGGCGGTGATCAGATCATATGGGGATCGATCGATCGGCCGGATAGATTTGCTGGTATCTGCTACTGCCTACTGCTAGGGGTAGCATGCATATCGCTCAGTACTATACATATATAGCAAGCTAGAGCTGAGGGAGGGACCTGATCATCAGAGAATTAATAATACGAATGAAGAAGATGATCGATGAGGCTAGGAACATAACCAATTGGTAGCAATGGAGAATGATATAGCTAGCGATAGATGAGAAGAGCGCAGAGGAGGCTGCTGGGAGGGAGCTGTCGGCGAGGTTGGTGTCGGCTGCGGGCGGTTGGTGGTGGTGGTGGTGCGACGGTGCGGTAGGCCAGGCCCTGCCCTGCCTGCAAGTAACCGCCGCTGGACCTACCGACGTCGCCGTTGCGCGTGATGAGCGAGCTCGGTGCAACAAGCAACAAGTGCCATCAGCCCTTCTCATGTTGTATGCTTTGCTTGCTTGCTTTCTTTCTTTCTTTCTTAGCATAATCTCCCCGTTCGCATCCTTGGAATTGAATTCATTTAATAATTATAATTTAGATACATATTAATTAAGTTTATATAGTTGTATATGGAATATATTTGTATATTACTGTGGGTCATACAAGAGAGATAAGTATGTGTTGTATTTCTATCATAGGAGAGTGAGTTGAATAGCGTGTTATAAGTTAAAAAGTGAAAATATAGCATGGTGACATATAAAATCAAATTTCATCTCCCACCCTATAAATTTGAGATAGGCTTATACGTGAATGATTGAACTTCAAAAAGTAGTGAAATGCAAAATTCCAATAAATAGCCTAGTCTATCAAGTAGATTCCAATTCCCCCAAAAATGAAATGATCCAAACGACCTCTTATTGTATGGCAACGCCGCACGTTGCTGTCACTGCTTCATTAGTTTTTTGCGCTGTATTGTATTATATTATATCATATCATAATATATTATAAGTTTTGGTTAGAAAAATATTCGTATCAATGTCATCTTTTATAAAATTCTAAAAACCCTGTTGGGACATATACTTAGGAGCTTTTCATAAATTTTGAACAGATGTATGTATATATAGTTTATCTATAGATGTGGGTTGCCACAAATTTTGAGAATCAAAATCGTTCAATAAAAAATCATATGGAAATAAATTATAGTTGTATATGTGCTAGAAGACAAAATTCCGAGAGTGCACGTGCACCTATAATTTGCTATTTTCGTATGATTTTTTTAGCTAGGTTGAGTGAGTTTCAATCTTAAATTTTGTGGCAATGTATATCCATAGGTATGCTACATATCACTAGTAAAAAAAGATTTTTTAAAGACGTCTTCTATTTCTTACTAGAATGGTTTACTTAGCATTGAACTGTTTGTAACTAACTCCAGCTGTACTGTACCTTGTAAACTGTCCATAGAAATAGATTTTTAATGACGGTCAGGTTAAGAGAGTCTCTTCTGAAAGTATTACTATATCAAAGTTGTAGTGTTGGACGAGATCTAAAACTTTGTAATTGGAAATTTTTTCCATTTAAGATTGTTTATAAGCTAAAATATTTATTACAAGACTTATACATATTAGTAAAAAAGAAGATAGCATGCAATAACATTATATAAGTAGTTACAATTGACTATGTGATGCGGTGGTAGGATATCAAACACGTGAGGCGAGAGGTTGTGGGCTCGAATTAGGGGGACTGCACTCTATTAGATTAGAAAATATAAGTAGACAAGTGACAGTGAGAGGTTGTGGACTGTTGTACTGGACAAACTGTCCCTGAAAATTAATTTGCAGTCTATGAAAATAACTTATTTTTACCATTGATATCAAAGTATCGGTTTCCATTGATATCATAGTATCGGTTTTGCTAAACGATTATAAAGATCGTTTTTTTACCGTTCGTCAAAAACATTTATGTATAAGTGTATGTGGAATTTTTTTTAAAAAAAACTCATAAGTATATTTTTTCTAGCGATTTTTTTATAATTAATTTCATAAAAAATATTTTGTGGCTTCGTGTTGCCTTGGTTGGTCGCTGGATTGGGACCCATCCATCGTTCATCACCATCATTGTCACTACTTGCAATATAATAAGCCTCATCACAATTCACAATACGGACGGAAAAAAATGGATTGCTCGAGTAACCGTTACGCTCGTTGGTTACCAAATGATCTTGGATACGGATCAGATTGGATCGTAGGGCTACCTAGCTAGCTAGGAAGGCAGTTTAGTTTGCTTAAGACCCAAATGAATTGAGGCCTTGTCTAGATGCAAGGCTAAAGCTGAAATTTTTTCACTCTCTCTATCACATCAACTTTTGCACGCATGCATCAAGTATTAAATATAGATAAAAAATAACTAATTGCACAGTTTAGTTATAAATCACGAGACGAATTTTTTGAGCCTAGTTAGCCTATAATTAGACATTAATTGTTAAATACAAACGAAAGTGCTACAGTTAAAAAATTTTAACTTTTCACAAACTAAACAAGACATGATTCTATTAATTTGTCTGTCTCTATCTCTATATTTGCATGCGGATGCGGCATGCCTTCCGCCACCACTACCCGCCAGCAGATCGATTCAGCGATGCAGCCAGCACCAGCAGTGGTTACCAGCTGACAGAGAGACAAACTGCCCTGCTGCTTTTCTTCCCTTTAATTGTCTTGCCTTGTAATCTTAGACAATTAGCTAGCTATAGGTAGCACTACCAGCATCAGGCTCCTCCATCCTCCAAATAGCTGCAGGACAAATAATCATCATCATATCATTATCATCACATCACGTCAGCGTGGTAATGTGTATACTCCACATCCATCTATCTTGAGGAATGCATGAGTGCTACCCAGCACCAAGGATATCATCGGAGTTTAATTAATAATTTTTAAGGCCTTAATCTATATCTATACCTATACCTATATACCTAATAATAAAGAGACAAAATTTTAACCTATTGTTTTCGTCCATCCATTTTTTTTATCCGTCTCCCTCTAACTACCGGACAATGGAGAATTTCTTTCATTCGGATATATATATATATATATATATATATATATATATATATATATATATATATATATATATATATATATATATATATATATATATATATAACATGTGCTCATATGAGTTAGAGTAGCTCTTGTCCAGCGTGAGACGGAGTCTGATTTCAAAACATATTGGATCATGCTCATATGTGTTAGAACAACTCGCATCTAACGATGCCGGAGTCCGATTCTAATATATACATAGCCTTAAGGTAATATGGATAGCTAGAAATCCTAATCAAATAAATATCTCAAATTCCTAAATCTGAAATAGGAATTCTAATCAAATAGAAAAGAAATATAATATAATTAATATATACATATAATAATAAAAAGGCAAAATTTTCGCCGTATTTTTTTCTGCCTCTTCCTCCTCCAATCACTGGCTCAGTCTCGGTCTCATTGCCAACAGAGATTAGGAGCAGGGAAGAGAATAGAAAGAAATATGGGGTTCTAGATGTAAAGACAGTAGAGAGAAAAAAAAGGTAGGAGGGTCTTAATCTTTTTTTAAATATATCAGGGATCCTGATACAAAATGTCCAGATCCAAGTGGGCCTCTCCTGATGGGCTTCTTTTTCGACCTGAGTTGAATTCTTACAGTTGAGTCAGCTTCGTTGTGGACTAGACCAAGCCTATGCAAGCATTTTTCCTTATGCCAGCCTTTTTCATTTTCTTTCGTTTTTCTCTTTTTTATAAAAATAGAGATATTGCAAAATTCACCAAAATCATAGAAAAATCATAAAAATGGCAAACCAGTTTTGCGGCACAACTAAATATTTCATGAACCATAAACTTCGTAGATTATTATCTAGTGAAACCTTATAAATGTATTTATGTAATTCCTGACGAGGATTGTCGTCTGAAAATTCAAGAGATGTCTCAATCACTAGTGAACAGACAAATCCTTGACACATTGACAAAAAATATGGAGATTGATATGATGCATCAAAAAAGCTATAAAGGTCAATATTGAGTCATAAAAACACATGAATATTATGAAAAATTAAAGTTATGATATACTTATAGCTAAATAATTATGTGTTTTACAATAAAAGGAAAAATATACCAAGGTGCATTTCAATTTGATACAGGTTTAGTAAGACGTTGTTATTTATTGTATGCATTAACTTATATTATGGATGTCACCGTCATCATAAAATAAATTATAAAAGGATAAAACAATAAATTATAAAAGGATAAAACATAAGTAGATATGTACCATTCACGTCATCGTTTTGCATGAATGCTTGATAGTTTATTTCTCCTCTCGCAACGCACGGAAATATACTAAGTACAGTACTAACCTACCACATCTGAACTCTGAATCTATCTGTTGTCGCGCGCCCACAGCACCGGACACCTCACCTCCCCAGACGGGAAATAGAAGGGCGGCGCCACCACGGAACGGGCGTTCGATCCCTCCCATAGGCGTCGCGCTCGTGCATGCACCTGCTAGCTAACAGTAGCGGGCGACCGAGCAGTTGCCACCACCACCTCTAGCGATGAAAACGAACGGAAAAACCTTATTTTTACTTTCATTTCTATATTTTTTTTACGGAAACGGGATCAGGTTCGAAAAATATGGGTTCGGAAACGGAACCGAAATATGCGGGTGTACAGAAACGAACCAATACGGTCGCAAATTCAACGGAAACGGTCGGAAGCCGGTAACTTAAGCCGGAATACCGCACATATTTATACTCACCAATCACAAAATAGGTGTACCATGAAAATATATTTTCTTGTAAATTTACTGTACTTATTTAGTGTGTCATAAATATTATTTTTATATATTTAGTCAGTTACACACATATATAATTGTTTGGCTCGTTATTATATTATTAGAATCATATTCTTTAGAATTTCACCTGTTGCTGTATTAGATTAGAATTGTATTCGGAACAGCATAGAGTAAATATAATGTTCGTAGCTAATTGATCCAAAAGGTACATTGAAGTATTGAACTATCATTTCCTGAAATCCGGGTGAGATCCGGAATAAATCCGGAAAAATTCCGACCAAATACGGAATTCCGAAAATACGGGCGGCAAAACACCAACCCTGTTTCCGGATTTTTCCGACAATACGGAAACGGTCGGGTTAAATATAGAAAAACGGACGGGTCAGGGCGGGAAAAATTCTGTCAGTTTTCAACCCTAACCACCTCTCCCCCCGTCCCATTGGATCGACGCCCATGCATGTTCCGAATTTTTTTAAAAAAATATTTTTGTAATGATTAATTGCAAATCTAGAAGTTGTTATACTAAAATTTGATATATAGCAGCTTGTCGGTCCGATAGGAACCTGTCGGGAGCTGGAGGGCCGATAGGTCCAGTCGGTCCGTGGAAGGCCGACAGGTACACAACAGCGGCGCGACCACTAGGGATGAAAACGGACGGAAACGGACGGAAAACCCCTATTTCTACTTCCGTTTCTATATTTTTTGGCGGAAACGGGAGCAGGTTCGGAAAATGCGGGTTTGAAAACGGAATCGGAATATGTAGACATACGGAAACGGACAAATACAGATGGAGAGCCGGAAAATTAAATTAAGATCACATAATCTAATATTCTCAAAGTATACATATATAAAGTCATGTAATAATATATACAAAGTTTAATATTCATTTACATGCTATGTACGTGAACATAACATGCATATTTGGTGATTCGTAGTTATACTAACATAACATAAGGACATGTAATTGTTGAACATGTTGAGCATAGATTAAAAACGGGATAAATACGTGTCTATTCCGTATTAAAACGGGATTACTCGGAAACGAGCGAAAAACATCATTTTCTACTTCCGCAAATACGAAAACGGAATCTCACAAATATGAAAACAGACGAAAAACTGTAGAAAACGGAACGGGACCGTACGGGGAAAATTCCTTTCGTTTTCATCCCTAGCGACCACGCCAGGCACTGGCGTCCGACGTCCGATCCCTCCCACAGGCCACAAGCGTCGCGCTCGCGCATGCACCTGCTACAGTGCTAGCAGCGGGCGAGCGAGCAGTGGCTTCGTGTTGCCTTGGTTGGTCGCTGGATTGGGACCCATCCATCGTTCATCACCATCATTGTCACTACTTGCAATATGATACGCCTCATCACAATTCACAATACGGACGGAAAGAAAAATGGATTGCTCGAGTAATCGTTACGCACGTTGGTTACCAAAGGATCTTGGATACGGATCAGATTGGATCGTGGGGCTACCTAGCTAGCTAGGAAGGCAGTTTAATTTGCTTCAGATCGTCTGTCTCTATCTCTATATTTGCATGCGGATGCGGCATGCCTACCGCCACCACTTCCCGCCAGCAGATCGATTCAGGCCTGGTTTAGATTCCAGAATTCATCCCCAAATTCTACTATGCAAAAAGAAGATTCTCCATCACATCAAAATACCGACAAATATATGGAGTACTGAATGTAGATGAAATCATAAACTAATTGCACAGTTTTGTTGTACTTTGCGAGACGAACATTTGGAGTCTAATTAATCAATTTTTGGACAATTTTTTGCATAAAAAACAAAAGTGCTACAGTGCTCGGGGGTGACACCGTGCAGATTCGGCCACCCCCGAGTCGGCGATCTAAACAAGGCCTCAGTGATGCAGCCAGCAGCAGCAGTGGTTACCAGCTTGCAGAGAGACATACTGCCCTGCTGCTTTTCTTGCCTTTAATTGTCTTGCCTTGTAAGGCTAGTCTCAGTGGCCCGTTTCACTTCACTGTTTCCAAAAAAATTTGGTGACAAAGCATCCATGAAACAAACCATGAAACAACCTCTACAGTGCAGGCATTTCACCTTGACGTTTCCTAGGCTGCGCAAAGCATTTAATTGTTGTATGTTGTTCGGATCATATACATACAACAACAAAATAGCCATCAGGTGCACAGAGTACATATTGACACACAGTAGAACATTGACATGATAAATAGCAGTGAACAACTCAGATTACTGGAATAGTTCAGATCATAGGAACAACTCAAAGTACTAGAAAAGTTCAGATCACAGGAACAAATAGATAATTAAGATGAACGATCACTGGCAGCGTACGATCACAAGTTCGGATAGCCTCTGGCAGCAGCAGCAGCAAGCATCACCAAACATCACTTCCAAAAGACAGATAACTGCACCCCATAGATCCCTGCATATACACATACATTGCTATCAGGTTTATTGAAACCAAAAATAAGACAAATGTACATATACATATACAGGTTCAGGTTCCTAGTTTGTTGTTCAGGTTCCTAGTTTCAGGTTCCCTAGGTTCAGGTTGTTGAACATATACTCAGGAACATATACTGCTATGTGTTTCAAAAAAAATAAGACAAATGTAGTGATCAGATTCCCATAACTAACCTTACTCCTTAAACAACACAAGAGATGACTTATCACTGCCAGATTGCCACCCTGCAGAAACCAAAATATTTAACAATGAGCATTCAGACATATATATGGTGCACTTGTTTTATATATATATATATATATATATATATATATATATATATATATATATATATATATATATATATATATATATATATATATATATATATATGATACAAAAATATGAAACAATTACATGTATTAGCTCAAACTCCAGGTCTACGTGCTTGACCACCAAACTTATTCCAAATATGTTCAATCAAATCATTCTTAAGTCTGCGATGAGCCGACTTATCACGAATAGAAATATCTTTTTCTAAAACTCTTTCTAACGGAACATCCTGTCCCGGAGAGAACTCCGGTTCTTGAACGGTTGATGAACTAGGTGTCACATTCAGATCTAGATTTTCGTCAATAATGTCTGGTTCTTTCTCATCTTCAACTATCATATTGTGAAGAATGATGCAAGCTAGCACGACATCACGGAGTACTGCTCGGTCATACAGACGAGCTGGCCGTTTTAAGATGCACCATCGACGCTACAATACACCGAAGGCTCTCTCGATATCCTTTCTTGCTCCTTCTTGTTCCTGTGCATACAACTTCTCCTTCTCAGTGATAGGGATTCGTATTGACTTAACAAACACTGCCCATTCAGGGTATATTTCATCTGCTAGAAAATACCCAATGTTGTATTGATTCCCATTTACCATGTACTGGACTCTAGGAGCTTGTCCTTTAAGCTCATTGATAAATACAGTAGACTGGTTCAAAACATTAATATCATTGTTAGACCCCGCTGCTCCAAAGAACGCATGCCAAATCCAAAGATCATGTGAGGACACAGCTTCAAGTATCAGCGTTGGCACTTTCTGATCACCCCGAGTACAATTTTAGATTCTAGAACTATACCATCTGTTCAAGGCATCATCAGTGTACCATGGAACTAATGAAACTATTCAGAGCCTTGTTGCATACATGGAAATCAATTATTCAAAATTGTACCATCTGTACTATTTAGAACTATTTGCAGAGATCAAAATCAATTGTACCATGAATTAGAGCCTTGTTGGTTTCCATGTTGAGATGGAAAATTTGGGAACATGCCCCCCATCGTGCTCCTTGCGGTGGCTGTGGCAGCAGGGATGATGTCGCCGCAGAAGGGGATGAACTAGGAACACCAGAGGCGCCAGTCCAAGCAGCCGATGAGGGAGGCAGCGCAGCAGGCGTGGCAGGCGGCACATCCGAGGAAGAAATCGGCGACGAACCTCGAGATGCTGATGGTTTCTTCAGTCCAAGTCGCGCCTTCCCTCCCCTGCCGGAACCGCGTCGCCGAGATTCCCCTGCGGGCGGCAGATCCATGGCGGGATGCGGCAGCGCCTTCCCTCCTCTACCCGAGCTCAGGCCGGCATCTGACGACGAACGGCGGCGGGGCGAGAAGGATGTCGAAGGGGGCGGGGATTGGGGCGGGGATTAGGGCATCCTAGGCGGGATGGAGGGAGATGGACTCGCGCCTTCCCTCCTCTGCCCTAGCTTTGGCTCAGGCGGCCAGATGACGGCGGACGGCGGCGGGGCGAGAAGGATGGCGAAGGGGCGAGGATTGGGGCAGGGATTGGAGCGGACAGCGCGGGATGGAGGGAGATGGACTCACGCGTCGGAGAGAAATACAATGAAGACGCGGGAAGGATTCTGCTGCTGCGCGGGAAGGTGGTGATGGCGCGGGAAGGTGGCGATGGGGGCGGCTCCGCCCGCGCACGGGATCTCGGATGGTGAAATGATGCCCCTCAATGCTCGTTTCACCCGGTTTCCGAGAGCTGGGAAACAGCGCTACCGCGTTTCACCATGGTGAAATGTTTTCATTCTCTCTCCTCTCCATTTCATGCAAACATTCTTATTTTGCTGATGTATCACCCTATTAAATGTGCATGAAACTCTCATGAAATGCCCATTGAGACTAGCCTAATCTAACCTAGACAATTAGCTAGCTAGCTATAGGTAGCACTACCAGCATCATTGCATCAGGTTCCTCCATCCTCCAGATAGCTGCAGGACAAATAATCATCATCATATCATTGTCATCACATCACGTCAGCGTGGTAATGTGTATACTCCTATATATATCTATCTTGAGGAATGCTAGTGCTACCCAGCACCAAGGATATCATCGGAGTTTAATTAATAATTTTTAAGGCCTTAATCTATATCTATACCTGTACCTATACCTATACCTAATAATAAAGAGACAAAATTTTAGCCCATTTTTCGTCCATCTTTTTTTTCGTCTCCCTCTAACTACCGGAGAATGGAGAGTTTCTTCCATCTAGACATAACTTGTGCTCATACGAGTTAGAATAACTCTTGTCCAGCGTGAGACAGAGTCCGATTCTAAAACATATTGGGTCCATGCTCATATGTGATAGAACAACTCGCATCTAACAATGTCGGAGTCCGATTCTAATATATATAGAGTCTTAAGGTAATATGGATAGCTAGAAATCCTAATCCAAATAAATATCTCTAATTCCTAAATCTGAAAGAGGAATTCTTATCGGATAGAAAAGGAATATAATATAATTAATTCTATACCTATATATATAATAATAATAAAGAGGCAAAATTTTAGGCTCTTTTTTTTGTCCATCTATTTTTTTTGTCCACCTCCCTATAACTAACTCTATAAATGTGAAAATTATTCATCTTCATGTCTGTCTATAGCTCTCGCATTATATATCTTGGACATATGTATGACATCTTCAAATAATCTGAATATAACTAGGAATCGTAATCTAAATCCAAATACAAGATGTTCTGATCGAATTCTTTTTGTGTTTGTTTTGGAAAATTAAGGCATCATTTGTCGTAAAACGAACCTAACTCGCTCACGTTGCTTCAACATGTTATGACGGTTGCAAATAGACATGATGATTTGCATCTCTAAAATTACCTAATAAAGACACATCTATATCTAATCTATACCTTATAATAATAAAGAGGCAAAATTTCAGGCTCTCTTTTTTCGTCTATCCATTTGTTTGGTCCGTCTCCCTTTAACTACTGGACGATGAAGAGTTTCTTCTATCTGGACTTATATGATCGAGTTAGAATAGCTCTTGTCTAACGTGATACGGAGTCCGATTCTAAAACGTATTGGGTCGTGTATGTTACCCGGACTCATAAACCGCCAAATAGATTTCCTCTCATCCTATAACTTGAAATAGGAGTCTTTAAAATTTCTGAACACTTTATATTTTCGTCCAGCCCAAACATCTACTTGGTTTGGCCTTAACTTGCTCGGACTCGTGTTGGGCCTAATTCTATTCGGAGTCATATTCAGCCCATACTTTGCTTCTTTCAATTCCAACCGCAGGCAGCGCTGCCGTCCACAGACACGGCGCGTGGTTTCATCTGGCCTCTCTGCCCCCCGAGAGAGAGTCGGCCCGACTGCGCTTGCCCGCTCCCCATCACATACACCTGCCTCTCCGTGCGTGCAACGAGCCAATTAAAGATATCACGCAACAATAATTTGCAAAGCAGCAAAGACGAGGAGAGAAAGGATTCAAGATAAAAAAAAGAACCCTAAAAATTTACGGCAAAACAAGAACTCAAGTCCAGGAGATCATAAATAGGCACGGTCGTTGCCCTCCGGGCTAACCAGATGCGGCCACCGAACTCTAAAAAGCTACGGCACAACAAGAACTCAAGTCTAGGAGATCATAAATAGGCACGGGCGTTGCCCTCCGGGCTAACCAGATGCGGCCACCACCGCGAACAAAAAAAGCGGCGCCACCCACCGGCAAGGCGAGCCGAGAGCGCAGAGGCACTCTGCGAGGCCGCGTCTGTCTGGATGGATCCCACGGCGGAGCTCAACCGTGGCCACGCCAGCGCCTCAAGGCCGGCACTCCACCGCGCTAGGACATTGCGCTGGTGGAGCCGCCATACACCGAGGACCCGATGAACCCGCGCCGGAGAAGTCGAGTGCGCCTAGGGGCCGGCCGTGCACGTGCCCTGGAGCGAGGGACGAGCGCTCGCACGCCGGGGACGACGTGGGACGGGGAACTCCGCGCCCAAACCTCACACACGTGTCGGGCTGGACGTAGCCGCCGCTCCCGCACCCCTCGCCTGCTGCGTGATGGCTGGGGACGCCACGCCCGCAGCCCCTACATGCGCCAGGATGGTTGGGGCCACCAGACCAACCCCCCCCCCCCCCCCCCCCCCCCCCCCCCCCCCCCCCCCCCCCCCCCGCACCGGGGTCGCCGAGGCCGCTCATGCCCCCTAACCGAGCTGGGCCGCTGCCAGAGACGCCGTCGCGAGAGGGGGAGAGATAGAGAGAGAGAGCTCGTGACGAAGAGATGAGAGACAGAGAGCGTGTGAGACCGAGATATTGGAACTCAGAGCTACCGGACTTAAACGGATTGAAGAGCGGACTTGAGGATTGACTTAACCGATTGTATTTTTTTTTTTCGGGTTCCTGTCTTCCGGAATGATGCTATCACTGCCCGCACGCAGACAGAGGCATTTGGGCCGCCGCTCGATTGGAGATCCCATGCATGGCCGATCAATTCGGATCCAAACTAACCAGGAGAAAAGATAAGTTGTATTTAATCAAGCTTTAAAAAGATTTAATGACTAAAATAAATGTTCCACTATAATAACTGTTGCCGGGAGACAAGTTTAACTTAAATTAATTCTATTTAACAAATATGGTAGTTATTATAAGATTTGTCATAGCACAATATTGTTGATCCAAAAAAAACTTATAACACTTTTAATTGTTACAAAAAACCTATATAACACAAAAATATACATATAGAATCGTACAATCTGACATCCACTGATAGCAACACACAGACAAATTTATTATATCTAATATTTAATGGAAAAAGGTTTCATGGTCCAAAATAGCTCATAGTAGTTCGGTTAAATCCAGTTTCTCAATCTCTCCTATGCATTACGAGTTAGATTAATAATAAATTAAAATATAGAGTTTTTCCATGGTCCACCATTCTATCGTATATCCCAGGTCCACACAATAGGGTGTTCACGCATATGCCAAGTACGATCTCGGAACGAATTAAAACACATGAACTCTAAGCCTCCCGTACTCATTCGAGTTAGACCAGCATACACCATGTATAAAAAAAGAGAGCAGCATACACCAAGCATGACATAAGTCATCAAGGTGATAATACATAATAAGTTATACGTCCCGTTGCAACGCACGGGCATATTTGCTAGTAAATATAAAAAAGAGAAACGTTTTTTTAACCCGTTTTTTTATTTCACATAATATAAGTGTTTGGTCCATTCCCTCTTCTCCGCATGCTTCCATCATGTATGTAGGACACCTTGAACCGGCCATGGCTTAGATGCAGGAGTGTCCGAATTGCATGTCAGGCTCTATCCAATATTCATTGATTGGTGGAATACTACTGGACTCCTTTATTTACCTGTTGCACAAAATTCAATTGATTGATGGAATATAATTTATTTTAAATACGTATGTTTTGTTTGGCCAAGGGGACGACGCCAACGCCTGGGGGTGCTTTTCTGATCATCAGGCATACACGCCAAGCCCTTGCTACCGCGTGCGAGTTCGCCGCCAAGATTGTTCTGCCTTTTGGCTTCTTCGTGCGCGTGCATTGGTTGTTGGCGTTGTGATGGCAGGCCATGACCATGGCAAGGCCGCGATCTGCGTCGTGTATCCCTGCAACTGCAAGAAAACCCTGGCTCGAAGGCACGGGCAATAGGCGACACCAGGGACAAGGAAAGGCTGGAGCCTTTGTAGAGAAGAAGGGGAGGCTTAGGCCTGACGGGGCACCTCCCATGGTGAGCAGCACCAGACAGTAAACAGTACCACCCGTTAACCCAACAGTACCGGATCCTATGATCAGTGCTCTTACCCCTCGGTGAACAGTACCTTTTATCGGTTACTGTACGTGTGTGTGTTTTTTTTTCTCCTCTTCTCATCCTCCTTCCCGGGAAAATTCGCACGGGTTCCTACACTAGTATATAGTAATATCGAAAGCCACGGACCGGATCCAATTCAATCTGGTCCAGCCGTCCAGGAGCCAAATTCATGCACGCACCGGAGAACGCTGGCTGTCTGCCTAACGTTCAGTTTCGTCTTCCACGTTCTGGTTGAAGCAACTTATCTTGTCCTTTCCATCACGTAGGGCAGTTGGGCAGTTCCTCTTTCTCACAGAGAGAGAACCCTCAACTTGCCGAGCAACGACCACAGCGTGTGCGGCACCGGCGCCACGACGTGCGCTCATTCTTGCATCGCCTCTAGCACGTCCTTGCATTCTGGTTCGTTCACGGCCTGTGACTATTAGTTGCGGTGACTATGGGCGGCTCTGCGGCGGCGGCGGACGTGGTCATCCCGGCGTGCGCGGCGGTCGGCGTCGCCTTCGCGCTGTGGCAATGGTTCCTCGTCTCCAGGGTGAAGGTGTCCGCCTACGCGGCGCCCGGCAACGGCCACCACGGGGGCCCCGTCTTCCGGATGGAGGACGACGAGGAGGACGTCGGCATGGGCGGTGGCGGCGACCGCGACGAGGAGGAGGAGGAGGAAGGCGCCGGCGACGGCACTGTTGCCGTGGCGCGCTGCGCGGAGATCCAGAGCGCCATTTCGGTTGGTGAGTCCAATGCAATCTCCACGCCCTCTTTGAACTTTGCTACTTACTCCGATCACCATAGTTTGATTACTCCATGATATTGGCGCAAAACGAAACTTTTTATTCTTTGCTTCATGATTTCCCTTGATTTCTTTTCCTGCTACAAATATATGGTGCAACTAAAAATACTGAGAGCATTTCTAGCCCAAATTGTTTAGGATACAATGAACTCACTAGAAGCATTTTTTCCAACTTGTCCAATAATATATCCATTTTACATCTGGGTAATGGTGTAATTTTGTTTTGTTTAATCACACATCTACGAAGATACTCCATTTTCTTAACACTAAAAGGGGGTGTCAGATTTCATACAAGCGCGGTATCATCCAAAATTATTTTTCACAGTGATTTTTCCACAAAATGTTGTAATTAATAAGTTCATGTCGCAGCCTCTATGGTTATTTAATTTCTTCCATGCCCAAGATATGCATTCGTACTTGAATGCAGAGGCCCGATTATTTTCCTTTATCTACAAAATTTTCATTGAAGTATCATAAAAAATTCCATTGAAGTATCAAAAAAAAACCATTGCTCATATAATTTCTATACTGTAAGTCAACGGTGATGTAACCTAGGATATTGCAATGCAACCTGTATTCGAACTTGCTTCTTAACTTGTATTATATTTTTGCTTCCACTTGCTTCTAACTTAAGAAAAGGTGCTCTGGCTGGTCAAAGGGTTGACCCAGTATATATTGGCACATGGCCGTGTTCGGTGTTCCTACTCAGCTAATCTTGTGCCTGTGCACGTTTCTTCACCGTTTCCTAGGCGAGATCTTTCTCTCTGTTTTCTTAACAAGCAAGTATAATGCCGTTTCTTCCATTTGACCTAAATCAGTGCCCTGCATGATCTGCTACCTTAGGGTGTGTTCATAGGTGAAAAATTACTGTAGCATCTTTCGTTGTTATTTGACAAAATTTATCCAATCATGGACTAACTAGGCTCAAAAGATTCGTCCTGACATTTACAGACAAACTATGTAATTAGTTATCTTTTTTACCTACATTTAATGCTTTATGCATGCGTCGAAAGATTTGATGTAATGGGTGGAAGAAGAAATATTTTGGGTTGGGATGGAAAGTGAACAAGGCCTTAGTGGCTTAGTACCTTTTGAGTTCTGACCCTGTCATTCATTGTCAGTCATAAAGAAAATTCAATGTTACTCTATGCGAATTTTGACTCGTCAGAGTAGAATAAGGTTTTTAATTCTGGATTAAACAACATCGCAAAAAACACCGTTGTCGTCGCTACATCTTGTATGTGGTATATGTATATAATGCTTAATAAAGCTTTAGGGGAGTGCTTGTACACGGACTGTATGAAGAATAGAATCTTACCTGCTGGTTGTTTTAGACTCTCCTAACAACCAGATTTTGTCCATACACTTACACTGTCTTATAAATATATTTACATCGTCTTATTACTATATTTACAATGATTTATTCAGTGTAAATCATTAGATACAATAATGTAATTTGAGGATAATTGCAGATCTCGGATAAACATATGCCAAATTTACGAATTATTTTTATGGATTACAGTTATCATAGAAATACATGTCAAATATATCAAATTCTTCATAAATTCTTCACAAATTTCAAAATAAATAAATAAAACAATATCCAACGGTGGCAACCTGCGCCAATGGAGGCAATGTGGAGCGGGCGTGCTGCTGTGTGCTTACGTGCGTGCGCTGCCTGCGAGGAATCCACGGCAGTGATTGGGGTGGGGACTGGTCAAATGAGGAAGCCGAGCACGCGTGCGGCGTGTACCGCCCGTCGGTCCTTCGTCGCTTGGCTAGGAAATCCGGTTGTTCACAGAGGCTAAAACAACTGGATGGTGTTTAGCAAATCTGTAAGAGTATAGAAGCGGTAGAGGAGAGAACGATCGTTGTTAGATTGGCTTTACTTCTTTGCGGCAGCTGCGGTTGCAATGGCAAGAAGTGTAGCCGAGCGGTACATAATGCCCACCCTGCAAAGCAATTGATGTATAGCACCTCCTTAGATACGAGTACGGTACACGTGTGTTTGGTTTCGGAACGATGTGTAATGAGTTGAACATGTCCCTGTTTTTATAGTTTGGATTGAACCCATTCCTTATTTGGTTGACAAGGTCGGATCCATTCTAATTTTGGGTTTGCATGGAAGAATATCTAGAAGTGGGTTGAGTCATTGACATGTGGGGCTCATTTGGCAGCCTCTTTCCCCTTTATTCCTCCTTCCTGCACACGTGCGGCTCTTCACACGCCCGCAGCCTGCTATCTTGCGGCTTTCACAGCCGCGTCGCTACTTGCCTAATGGTCCGCTGGGCACTCGCCTGATGCATCCTGGCCGAGCTGCCACCCACCCTTGCTGCGGCTTCCCCGACCACGCGCGGCCGCCCTCCTATGGCTTCTCCAACCGCCTGCTCCTCCCTCTGCATCTCGGTCTGCGCGGTCCGACGATTTGGAGGAATCGGTTGAACCCGCATCAAGCAGGGATATTCCTTGGTGGGGTCGACCCAGGTTGATTGAACTCCGAACCAAACAGCTGCAGAGAGCTAGGTTCAACCCATTCCAACCCAAGTGAACCCAGTGTCGGAGATATGTACCCTGGGTACATCACCGCATGGACAATAGCCTAAGTGGGATAAGTACACCAAGAAGGCTACACCAAGAGCCCAACTCAGACGGGGTACCACATCTACTTGGAGGACAAGGCGAAGCTAAGTTATATTTAGAAACCAACTTTATCTGATAGATTTTCTTGTAACAAACTAAGAAACTCACATGTAAACTGATCAGGACTCTATCTATAATCTCACCCCGGTCTATACAAGGAGGGGTGCGGAGGCCCCGATCGGTATCCTCTGATACCCAGATCCAATCCCATCTTCTACATTCTAGTGCATAGTAACCGAGCATACGAATACAGAGCGAAGCTACTCCAAACTAGATGTAGGGCACCACGTGTCTAAACCAGTATAATCCCTGTGTCTTGTGTGTTACCCATCTAATTCATCTTACGCAAATAGCTGCTAGGCATTGCCGGAGCTAATTCTTCCAACACCCAGTATTCAAACACACGGTTACCTTTTTTTCCCCTTAAATTTAGAGCATCTCCACTCGCTCCCTTTTACCTTTTTTTTTTTCTTAAATTCGAGATTGATATAACTGAATTCCAGCTTATATTGAAGGACTTCTACAGTATATTGAGAAATTCTAGGTTATAATAGACATACTTTTACAAACGCTTTCGCTCAAGAAGCAGAAAATAATTTCCCGCCCTTATTGGAAATTAACTGTTCGATTTGAAATTCCTGTGCATTCCAGCGTATCAAATGTGCGTGCCATTTGGCAGTTCATGTCTGAAAATTTCTTCTTTTTTTCTCATATAATAAATCATTTTGTATCCAGGCGCCAATTCATTCCTTTTCACGCAATACAAGTATCTCGCCGCGTTCACGGCGATCTTCGCCGTGGTGATCTTCCTCTTCCTGGGCTCCGTTCACCGGTTCAGCACTGAGAGCCGGCCGTGCCAGTACACTAGCGGTCGCACCTGCAAGCCCGCGCTGGCCAACGCGGTCTTCAGCTCCGTGGCCTTCCTCCTCGGCGCCGCCACCTCTGTGGTGTCTGGGTACCTCGGCATGCGGATCGCCACGTACGCGAACGCCAGGACCACCCTGGAAGCTCGGCGTGGCGTCGGCGCTGCCTTCGCCACGGCGTTCCGGTCTGGCGCCGTCATGGGCTTCCTCCTGGCCTCCCTCGGCCTCCTCGTGCTCTACGTCACCATCAAGGTGTTCGGGCTCTACTACGGCGACGACTGGGAGAGCCTGTACGAGTCGATCACGGGCTACGGCCTCGGCGGCTCGTCGATGGCGCTGTTCGGGCGCGTCGGCGGCGGCATCTACACCAAGGCGGCCGACGTGGGCGCGGACCTCGTCGGGAAGGTGGAGCGCAACATCCCCGAGGACGACCCGAGGAACCCCGCGGTGATCGCGGACAACGTTGGAGACAACGTGGGCGACATCGCCGGGATGGGGTCCGACCTGTTCGGCTCCTACGCCGAGTCCACCTGCGCGGCGCTGTTCGTCGCGTCCATCTCCTCGTTCGGCGCCGACCACGACTTCGCGGCGGTGGCCTACCCGCTGCTCATCAGCTCCGCGGGGCTCCTCGTCTGCCTGGTCACCACGCTCTTCGCCACGGACCTGTTCAAGGTCAAGACCGTCCGCGGCGTCGCGCCGGCGCTGAAGCTGCAGCTCGTCATCTCCACCGTGCTGATGACCGTCGCCGCCCTCGTCGTGTCCTTGGCGGCGCTCCCCGCCAACTTCACCATGTTCGATTTCGGACAAGTGAAGCAAGTGAAGAACTGGTAAGAAAATGACAGTACTCGATCGCTAATGGAAACCACCTTACCTGAGAATTAAGCTATCGCAATGGCAATTTGGCAATGGCAGGCACCTGTTCTTCTGCGTGGCCATTGGGCTTTGGGCCGGTCTCGCCATCGGATTCACCACCGAGTACTTCACCAGCAACGCCTACAGGTAATTTTTGGTCGAAACAATGGATGCCAGGTTAGCTGCAGAGCAAGTAACCTCCAGCTGCCTAGTTAACAGTGGTCTGAAATGCAATGCGCAGCCCGGTCCGGGACGTGGCCGACTCATGCAGGACGGGCGCGGCGACCAACGTCATCTTCGGGCTCGCCCTCGGGTACAAGTCCGTCATCGTGCCCGTCTTCGCCATCGCCGCGTCCATCTACGTCGGCTTCACGCTGGCCTCCATCTACGGCATCGCGGTCGCAGCGCTCGGGATGCTGAGCACGGTCGCCACGGGGCTGGCCATCGACGCATACGGCCCCATCAGCGACAACGCCGGCGGGATCGCTGAGATGGCCGGCATGAGCCGCAGGATCCGGCAGAGAACCGACGCGCTCGACGCTGCCGGCAACACCACGGCCGCCATTGGCAAGGTACGTAGTACATATTCGATCATTATCATTTGGACTCACGCGTCAACATTGCATGATTACATAAAACTTCCTTGCAGGGCTTCGCCATCGGATCGGCCGCGCTGGTGTCGCTGGCGCTGTTCGGCGCGTTCGTGAGCCGCGCGGGGATCGCCGACGTGAACGTGCTCAACCCCAAGGTGTTCGTCGGCCTTCTCGTGGGGGCGATGCTCCCGTACTGGTTCTCGGCGATGACGATGAAGAGCGTGGGCAGCGCCGCGCTGAAGATGGTGGAGGAGGTGCGCCGGCAGTTCATCACCATCCCTGGGCTGATGGAGGGCCGCGCCGCGCCGGACTACGCCCGCTGCGTCAGGATCTCCACGGACGCGTCGCTCAAGGAGATGATGCCGCCCGGAGCGCTGGTGCTGCTCGCGCCGCTGGTCGCCGGCACCTTCTTCGGAGTTAGCACGCTCGCTGGACTGCTCGCCGGCGCACTGGTTTCAGGTGTCCAGGTATATATGGCAACGAATTGGCGTGCCGTGGTGCTTCTGCGTGACGTTTATTTGATCCACGTTGCCTTGTGCAGATTGCCATATCTGCTTCCAACAGTGGTGGAGCATGGGACAATGCCAAGAAATATATAGAGGTGCACACTGGCTCACTCCCTTGGACTTTTAACATTTATTGGTTTAAAAAATTATTTCTCAATCAGGAGTATTTTTTTCAGAAGTACAGTTCGAATGCTCAAACACATACACCATAACCACACCTATTTCTCGCCTAAATGCGTCTAGACAAGTGCTTTTAAACCTATATACAGTAGGATAGCGTATAGTAGTTTAGAGCCAAAACAATGAGTCAAACTAAGCAATTTAAATGGTCAGCGTCGGTGGCAAGCCAAGTGACGGGTGGATTGCTGAGTAAGGTGACAACATGTTACGGCCTCTGTCCTAAAAAACGTAAAATTTTGACATTCTAATTTTGTTCTAAATCGAACCATCTTAAATTTGATTAAGTTTACAAAAAATAATGGTATTTGTATATATATTAGCAAATAAGTATTACTATATTTATCGTGGAGGATATATATTTCCCGTGTATATATTTGATGTCATAAATGTGACAATCTTATCTAAACACATGGCCAAATCTAAGATAGTTTGACATATGATAACTAAAATGTTATGTTTTCTTTTGGAGCAGAGATAGTATTTTATATTGATTGTTGATAATATCTAATAAATTTATTTGAGAGCACAATTGAAGACCAAATTCATATTTCATTTTATCTTTGAAGGGTATGTTTAAATTTTTCTTAACAAATATAGCAAGTAACTAGTAAAAAAAATATAGAAGCCTTTGCTAGTGTAAACCGTATAGTCGACCATCTAGACTTTCTAAACGCTACTCATGGCGACCAACCATTTAGCAATAGCGACGGCAAAGTCGGCCCACACAGTGGTGGAACCAGAACTTTTGATTTTTTTTTGGGGGGGGGGGGGGGCGGGCAATACGATATAACATTTCATAAATGTGATAAATATATACATCAAACGTATGTCTCAATAGCTTTTCCAATGCTTCTACATATGTATTTAATATTCATAACAAAAAACACAATATTACCATAAAAATGGGCAAAATAATAACTTTTTTGCTATGCGATTGAAATATGTATATGTATTAAAAATGTTCATTGTGTTTTTGGGGGAGGGGGGACATGGCCCCTGCTGGCCCTCCTTGATTCCGCCACTAGGCCCACACACCCTAAGAGAGTAACTATAGCTAATAAGGTACTCAAAACTCAAATGGTATGAGTTGAGATGATATGGATATTTTTCTTTTGTATCTAAGTTAGAATCCATTTAGAGAAATTGAGATCTATATGTATATGAGTCCGGATAATTAGTACCCAACACTACTCGACACTATATCTGTATTTGAACACTCAAATTAGATATATATGATGTCAATATCTATTCATATCTTATCTGGTACAAGTAATATTTATCCGTATCCGAATTTGAGTCCGAGAAATATTATAGCTATTTGTATTCGTATCTGTAGAATCCGTTCATATCTGACGTTTGCAACCTACCAATAGGTCATGTTCCAAAAAAAAAAAGCACTGACGCTACCTCTAGCAATACACACCCTTTGTTAATTTATGTTGTTGTACATTGTTTCAAGGTTATTTTGTTTTCTCCGCCTTGTTCACACAGGCAGGTGCGTCCGACCACGCTAAGTCTCTGGGTCCCAAGGGGTCGGACGCTCACAAGGCTGCCGTGATCGGCGATACCATCGGCGACCCTCTAAAGGACACCTCCGGACCGTCCCTCAACATCCTGATCAAGCTCATGGCCGTGGAGTCTCTAGTATTTGCGCCATTCTTCGCTGCCCATGGAGGCCTCATATTCAAGTAGACAGGGCGAAGGCTCGTTGTACGCCCAGATGAGCATGGATCAAGCAAAGAAAAAGGCGTCAGTTAGACGCTGGTTGAAAACATGATTCTGTTTCGCAGATGGAGTAACCATATTACCTGTTTAATGTTTTCACATTTCTCATGATTCTGTTTTGCAGATGGACTAACCATGTTACCTGTGTAATTTAGTTAAACGATATTACAATCCTAACAAGAGCAAGAAAGTTTTTTTGATTGTATCACAGCATTTAGTGAACCTGTTCTGGAGCAGTAGGATATAATCGCAGCCGCAAGTACACCATCCATAACCCAGATCTCAATACATCGAACATTATTCACTTTTGAAATTCTACCTTACTTTAGTCCTGAGTAATTTCTGCCAAATGTGCAGAAGCACATTTTTGGCTTAAAGAAGAAAACATTATGCATAAATTATTCTATCATAAGGCTAGATTAATTATCCAAGACAGCATGTCCAACCAAAACTACAAACCAACAAATTACAATCGTATAGATGAGTTAGCACAACTCTTGCAAAAACGCTATTCAACAGAAACTATGCCTTAATCCTACTTGTTTTACAGCAGTAACATCAGAGTCAATGATTGTGGACAAAAATAATGAAGTTGAAGGCACAAATTCACTGCTACTCCATTAGCTCATAAACAGATACAATAGCGAGTGCAGCAGCAGGAGCAAGGCCCATTCAATGTTCGAATCTACAGTCATTCCAATTCTCATGTTTGTCAGATCTTTCCTTGCGGAAAATTAACTTTACAGGCTCAAAAAGGGGTAACTGGAATTTTACTTGAGATGTAAAGGTAGCTGCAACTGCAATCTATGTCACCTCCAATCATGCTTCCAGCTTGATATCAATGAATTCAGCCTTTGGAGCCGACCACATTCTAATTCCTTCCTGCTGGCCAGAGAAAGGTTGGGTACAGGGGCAAACCAGCTGTGTAGTAGTCATCTTACTGAATATGGCTCCGAATCGCTTGTGTTGGTAGTATTTACAGCCTTCTCGGGAGACATACTGCCCACATCTTTTATACAATCACCACCAGCTTGTCGTGAAGTTTCTGTGTTCTCTACAGAATGTTGATGCTCCTCAGAGTTAGTGCCACGCTCCCTAAAAACACCATTGGCTTCAGTACTAGGCGTGGCTGATGTAGGCAAGTGGGAAGCATCCTTGTTTTGTAGATCTGTGTGCTTAATAGCTGTACTAGTAACAGCAGCAATTTTAGCACAACTAATTCTGGTTTCTATTTTTTGCCTCCTGCGACCCTCCCCATCTGCATGTTTCCCATCCACCGCATTCACTGGCTTCCGCTTCACCGGGGATATGTTTAACGGCACATCATCCTCTGCAGGCCTAGAAGGCTCCTTTGGTGGTGGATTAAAGTCCTCATCGTCATCATCGTCATAGTCCACAAGTCCAGCAGATTTAGGCCTGAAAAGGGAGGGATCAATACTGAAGCAACCAACATTAACAAATTAAACTAGAACTTATCGAGTTCTGTATGATATGATTTTCAAGATTGTCATTAAATGTAACATGAGAAAGCAATACAACAGATATCATGAGAATGCAATACAACAGATATAAGCTACTACATGGGAACTCAAGTTCATCTCATACTGTATCTGAAGAAACAATACCTAGAGGCGTCATCAGTGTCATCGGCTTCACTTCCATTAGGGACCTTAGGCTTAGGCTTGCTATGCTGGTTCTGTGCATGTTTAGGCCGCCGGCCGGAGCCTGAATCTTCTTCATCACTAGAAAGAACAAATATCATTTCACTTGCAAATTCACTGTATAATCTCTGAACATAATAGCACCCTTGAATATCCAATCTCGCCTATATATTACTAAAATAATGAAGAAATTACCAGTAAGAAAACAATAACATACCTGTCCTCATTGAAGTAGTCTTCCTCTTCCTTCTCAAGACCTCTTTGTTCTGCCTTCTTTCTCATGTCAGGCACACTAGCATTCAACCTTGGTTCAGCACTCTCCAGGTACTTGTCAAAAGAAGGAAGAAACAAAAGAGAGACCATCTCACTCAATAATGCATAAGGTAGGCAGAAACTAGTGTTAGCAGTATGAAAGTCACTTTATCAAAAGCTCAACATGGGATGCAATAGTACACAAGAAATGGTTCAACCTGGTTATACTTGAGTTTGAAGGCCTGAATACTCCCAAAGTGTTCAAACTTGGCAAGTTCATCCCTCTCCCAGAAAGACTCGACAACATAGAGAATGAGAGGTTTTATATTTTCCTGTAGGTAAGTATCCAGTGCATAAGGCAGAATTCATAGTGGCGAAGTAAAAGCCAGATTTCAAAGTGGCAACCAGGTAAAACACAAAATTCAAAGCGGCAACCTGAAATCGTACCTTTCGTATGTATTCCAACAATTCAAGTACTCCTGAATGTAGCATGTTGTATCTCTCCCCATTGTCAACAAAGACATCAATTATTGGTTTCAACAAGTTGAACTTCACAACATGGCGAATGAGATGCTCATCCTACAAAATATAAAGGATATATCAAGTGGGATACAAGAATGATGCCTAGCTGCTTGATTAACTAACACACGTAATGGGGATCCGTTAGTTAGCCATATATCTGGATTAAGCATAAGTGAAAATATATATGCCCAGGTAGTTGTACTGAGAATCCAGCAAATAAAGCAATCAAACAATGACAAATATTGGGGTCTGGTTTAAATCACGAATAAACAGTTTGTTCAGGAAATCATGGTGTGCTAACATTAAAGCAGGCGAGCTATTATCCTGCAGATATCACCTAGGAACAGTTCTCTGCGGGAAACTATCGTGCTAAAGGTAAAATGCAATGCCTGGTAATAGCATATACCTTATATTTGAAACTTACAATAGCACATCATTAGTGGACTGAAACTATATCTACCATAAAATGAGCTCTGCAAGAGCTAGGATACATTGAGGAACACTTCAACCATGATAGGGCATAACTTCAAGGGAACTTCCAATTTTCTAACAACGTAAAAAGAAAAAATTCAAAATCCATAAATCTTACATTTCTGGATATAATAGTACGCATAAACCTAACAGCTGCTACAACCAAAAACTTCTCCCTCCGTCGAGTCAATGTAAGGATTTTCTCGATAGCATTGTTCATAAGAAAATTGCACCTACACAAGATTAACAAACATTTAGAAACATGCATATAAAAATCATAGAAGTATCATGGTATAATGGAAGAAGTTTGTACAGAGTAGTACTTAATTCTGTAGTGATGATGAACTACACAAAAGCACAGCAGTTCACAAACATTTAACAAAATCTCAGGCTTGATACGGTGTCCTTCAGCATTTCCACCAACACGTACAGAGTTAGATGTCGATCGAGACAAGCTCCTCAGGGGACAAGAGGATGCTATTACTTCAACCAAATAGTCAAGATGCCTTTCGTAGAAAATCTCAATAATTATGTCTCTCTGCAGAAGGGAATGAAGACTTAGTGCAGCTAAATCAGGTCAGAAGATTTTGTGAATTTCAGACATTTTTAACAGATTTCAAGTTTTCAACACAAGATGCTGAAAAATGACCATGATCTACCACCACGAAAGTTACCAAAAACAAAGGCAACTTTTTTTTTTCTCAAACACATAGGAGAGCTGTGTATCATTATAATAAGAAAAAAACAACAATGGCAAACTATCCATCAGAGTTCAGAGATAAGCAAAGTGGAAGCAATAACAAATGGGTAGCATAGAAGAGACAAGCAAAAGCAATCCATAATGTTTTATAATTTCACATCGCATAATTAATAACTGAAATCATTCAACAGATTGTACCCTAGGTGGCAAATGGTAGGGATGTGCAATACTGCAGTGCTATAAACACAGTCCACATCACCATATACTGAAATTAAAAGTTGGAAACTTGAACTAGCATGGGAAAATCTATTCCATGGTTGTATAGTAGTGGAATTCCAAATAATTTTATCAATTAAATATCACATATTACAAGATATGTGAGCCCAATTTGTAAGACTCAAACTCAAATGAACAAGGTAATGCGACTACCGAGTGAAAGTCAATATGTAACCTAAACTCAGTTTGGTAGAAAACGTAACTTACATGTGCTCCAGACATAGTGAAAGAATCCATCAATATGCGCAGGATTTCTAGAAACTGGCAGTGCATTTCCTCACCAAAGTCAGTTACCATGCCTTTCACCTACAAATTAGCATTGAAATTATACACAAAACATGACTAGGAAGAAATAATAATACAGAGGCATTGAGAAAAGAGGGCAAGTTTGGTCATCTTTCATTTCACGTCAAGTCAATTGCAACCAAGAGTAAATGAACTCACTGGTGACAGATAGATACTTGTATTTTATTGCTATATCACTAGAAAAACACATATTTAGATCATATCCAAAGAGGCCCTGTTATCATTTCTTGTTTAAAACATGTGAGATAAGAAATGCACAATTGCACCCCAGTTCAGCTAAATGATGAGCAGTTTCATATATTCAAAATGCTACTCCCTCTGATCAGAGATATAACTACTTTTGAATGTCAACACAATCTACAAGATTGAAATTTAACCACTCATTTCTATAGGATTATGATATTTATAAAAAAGGGTTGTTACAGAAGTACTTTCTAAAAGTGAATCTACTAATATCCATCTTATGTTGTAAATCTACCTACTTCTGTACACTCAATATAGTCAAAGCTTAAAATGGTTCACGAAAATGAATCCTAAATAATTTATAGTTTCAATCAGAGGGAGCACAAAGGATGGAATAAGTGTTACTCCCTCCATTCCAAATTATAAGACGTTTTGACTTTTCTAGATACATTGCTTTTTCTATGTATCTAGATACAGTGTATATCTAAGTGCATAGCAAAAGCTATGAGTGCATAGCAAAAGCTATGTATCTAGAACAGCCAAAAAAGTCTTTAAATTTGGAGTGGAGGGAGTACTGTATAAAAGAATTTACTGTAGATTTCAGACCTCCAAGAAGTTGCAACTTACCAGAAGTCCTAGAAGAGAATTTCCTTCTTGCTGGACAATATATGACCTCAATAGGTTAGGGTCCTGATTAAGAAAAAGTATAAGGATATCTGTCCTGCATTCGTCAATAAACTGCAGTTAGAACATCGAACAAAATGTGGTTCGCCAACAAAGATGCTTATATAAATGCACTCTTTAATAAGTACCCAGCTGAAACGATTTTTCTATCTTGACTCTGCAACACATCAGAAATTATTTCAAAAACGCCTTCACCTGAAAGATCCCTGAAGAAAAATTGGTGGTTAGCTCCGGGCTACAAGAATTCCAGCAACCAAAAAGAGTTCACAGCTATCTTAAAGTAGAGCAGCACATTTGTCTTCGAATCTGTAAGGTACATTGGGTTGGTTGTATGCACTCTATTGCTAGAATGAATGGACTAGATTAATTTGGGCTAACCCTAGAAGGGTAGCTATATAGGTAATCATACATGGGCCTAGCCTCATGGGCCTAATACACTCACATTCCAACACCCCCCCCCCCCCCCCCCCCCGCAGTCTGAACTACCGGCGCAGCGGAGTTCGAGGCTGAACAAGAAAGATGAAAGACCACACACACGTCCCCCCATAGACGCAAGTAGCCACTGGTGACAGTGAGGCTGGAGCGAAACTCGGTGAAGGTCGAGGACGGGAGGCCTTTGGTGAAGATGTCCGCGAACTGGGAGGTGGTCGGGACGTGAAGGACCCGGACGTCGCCGATGGCCACACGGTCACGGACGAAGTGTAGGTCGATCTCCACATGCTTCGTCCGTTGGTGCTGCACGGGGTTGGTGGAGAGGTAGACCGCACTGACGTTGTCGCAGTAGACAAGCGTGCTCCTGGCGAGAGGGCGGTGAAGCTCAGCCAGGAGCTGGCGGAGCCAGGCGGCCTCGGCCACGCCGTTGGCAACGGCACGGTACTCCGCCTCGGCACTGGAGCGTGAAACCACCGGCTGGCGCTTGGACGACCAAGAGACAAGGTTGCCACCGATGAAGACAGCGTAGCCGGAGGTGGACCTGCGGGTGTCCGGGCAGCCCGCCCAGTCAGCGTCGGTGTAGACAACCAGCTCGGCAGTGGGGGACCGGCCGAGGAGCATCCCGTAGCCTAAGGTGCCACGTAGGTAGCGGAGAAGCCGCTTCATAGCAGCCAGGTGGGGCTCCCGCGGAGCATGCATGTAGAGGCAGAGCTGCTGTACGGCATAAGTGATGTCCGGCCGTGTGAAGGTGAGGTACTGGAGCGCGCCAGCAAGACTCCGGTAGGCGGTAGAGTCCGCTGGTCCAAGCATCGGACCCCAGCCTCTGACAGCTTCCCCTGGGTGTCAACCGGGGTAGAGCAGGACTTGCAGTCAGTCATCCCTGCTCGCTCCAAAATGTCACAAGTGAACTGCCGCTGGTGGAGGAACATGCCTGAAGGTCGGGGCTCAACAGTGATGCCGAGGAAGTGGTGGAGCACCCCAAGATCCTTCATAGCAAATTCCTTCTGGAGAGAAGCAATGATGCGGTGGAGCAGAGACTCGCTGGAGGCGGTGAGAACAATGTCATCCACATAGAGGAGCAGGTAAGCAGTCTCACCCCCAGAGTGGTATATGAACAGGGAGGTGTCAGACTTGGTCTCCGTGAACCCAAGAGTCTGCAAGAGTCTGCAGGAAGGTAGCGAATCGAGAGTACCAAGCCCGAGGTGCCTGCTTGAGCCCGTAGAGAGATTTGTTGAGCCGACAGACCAAGTCAGGACGAGAAGAATCCACGAAACCGGCCGGCTGACTGCAGTAGACCGTCTCAGTCAGAGTGCCATGGAGGAAGGCATTCTTGACATCCAGCTGATGCACAGGCCAGGAGCGCTCGAGAGCCAGTGAGAGGATGGTGCGGACTGTAGCTGGCTTCACCACGGGACTGAAGGTCTCATCATAGTCAATGTCGGGCCGCTGGGTGAAGCCGCGGAGGACCCAGCGAGCCTTGTAGCGCTCCAAGGAACCATCAGCACGCCTTTTGTGCGTCCAGATCCACTTGCCGGTGACAATGTTGGAGTCCGGCGATCGGGGCACTAGGTCCCACGTCTGGTTGGCGAGGAGGGCCGCGTACTCCTCTTCCATCGCGCGGCGCCAGTGAGGATCCGCCAAGGCCGCGCGGACGGAAGAGGGTACAGGAGAGATCTCCGGCTCGCAGGCGACGGCGGTGAGGGCCTGCGGGCGAGACGCCTGCCTCGTCACCATCGAGTGAATGTGACGAGGGTCCCGGTGAAGAAGAGGCGGGTGGTACACTGGCGGGTTGGCGCGAGAGCGCGGCAGGGCCGGCGGAGCACACACTGGTGGCGAAGGCGACGACGCCGGCGGCAGCGGCGGAGCCGGCTCCCGCCGCCGCTGGTAGACGATGCCGAAACGCCCTAGAGGAGGTGGGGGCGGACCCGTTTCCTGGCGGCGCTGGTAGACGAGGCCGAAGCACCCGGGAGTAGGTGGAGTCGGGGCGCTCGGTCCCACGATCGGAACGGCTGAAAGCCCAAATTTGGTTTTGGTAATTAATGACACCAAGTTGCTAATGCTATTGTATCAAGTGTGATTAAGCTAGGCATAAACAACACATGTGATGGAGGTGGAAATGGCATGGAGCGATGGCCACAAGACCACATGATTTGGTGCATGAAATGATGAGCAAGATCATGACGGAATGCACATAATATGATGGACATGATGATCAAGTAAAGGAGAAGGATCTAAGAGCGCAAGACAAAGGTATAACCATAGGGTTTTCCTTTTGCCGGTCTAAGATGAGTAGAGAAGTGATTGACCGGGTTTAGGATACATAGCCGACTATCAAGAGGGGCAATCACGGTTAGCCCGGGAATCAAGTGCCACTAGATCAATGTCTTGAGCATATGCATTAGGATCTAGTAGAGAGCTAACATAACGCCTTGAAAAATAATTGTGAAATGCTAACACACATGCACATGGTGATTTACACATGGTGGTGTTAGCACATTTGCGAAGGCGGTGGAGTTTGAGCGGTAGAGAGAGGTTTGGGTTCCTCTCCCTCCCGCCGAGCTTGCGAGACGGGATTCGGCGCTTTTTGGGGAAGTGAAACGCCGTTTTTTCTACTGTGCCAGAAGTCGGAAAAGAAATAGAGGCGAACGGCAGTCACTGTGGCGACCGGACGCGTCCGGTCAGTTCTCAGCAGTTGTCAGACGCGCGGGTGTTAGGGTTTCTGACCGGACGCTGGTCTGGCCTGACCAGCGCGTCCGGTCAGTTCACCTGAGCGCAGAAGAGCGCGCGACCGGCGCGCACGGAACCAGAGCGTCCGGTCAGGCGTCCAGAGGGGCAGAGCGCAGCGGAGTGCTGATCGAACGCGCGGCGCGTCCGGTCACGTGCGATCGGACGCGTCCGGTCGTGGTGGGAGCTTACTGGACTCCGACCGGACGCCAGGTGCAGCGCGTCCGGTCAAACGCTAGATGAGACCTTCAGTGCGTCCGGTCACAACAACGGTAACTTCTGACGTGCACTGTTCACGTTTGTCCTGTAGTGACCGGGCGCGTCCGGTTACCCTGACCGATGCGTCCGGTCAGTACGATTTTCACTGCGTCGTCCGGTAACGGCTAGCTGCGTACCCCTTCGCTATAAATAGAAGATGTCCGGGGTTTGAGGGTAACTCTTGCACATTTTGAGACCTAGAGACATTCTTTGAGTTAGAGAACAACCCCTCCACTCATCTCTTTGCTTGGTTGCACATCTTGAGTGAGATTCAAGTGCATTGCTTGAGAGTTGCATTCTAGAGGCACTTGATCTTCAAGTTGCTGCGGATTTCTTGTTACTCTTCCGTGTTTCCCGACACGGTAGACGGCTTGGAGCAGCGGAGGTGATTGAGCTCGCAATTGGAGATTGTTAGAGCCCTCACCAAGTGTTGTAAGGGGTTCTTGATCCTTCCCCGCGGGAGTTCGCAAATTGGATACTCTAGTGGAGCTCGTTGCTTAGAGGATCCCCATCTTGTGTGCGGTTGTGCGGCGCCCGCCGAGGGCTCGACTCTTGATAGTCGATTAGCTCGCGAACCGACAAGTGGGTGTATCGCCACAACGGGGAGTAGCTTGCCGGGAAGCAAGTGAACCTCGGGATAAATTCTTGTGTCATTCTCTTCCCGAGGTTTTCTATTGTATAATTCATTGATTGGTATTTCTCATCTCTACACAGCGGTATAATCACTCGAAACTCTTCTCTCGCATTACTTCTTCTATCTAGCTTGTAGTTGTGTTTAGTGAATAGCCTTGTTCTAGACTTGTGTAGGTGGCTTGCTTAATTAGTTAGAGCTAGTGCATTTGCTTCGCCACCTTTTGTACTAACACGTGTGATTAAGTAATTCTTGTAGAAGTTTTAATTAGGCTATTCACCCCCTCTAGCCTATTTGGACCTTACAACGGCAGCGTCAGGCACAACGGGAGGCAGCGAAGCCACAGGGAGCAATGGTGGAAGCTCCGGTGCGGCCTCGGGCGTAGCAGGTACGGGAGGAAAGTCTTGGTGCGAGGCCGGCAGGGGCGAGGAGGTACCACCAAGAGGGTGCGCCGGAGTAGTACCTGCAGGGTAGAGGGAGAAGGGTGGCGGAATCACCGGGTCAGTGGGAAAAAAGGAAGCCTCCGCAGGGTCAGCAGGAGGTGTGGAGGTAGAGGTGGAGTAAGGGAATGCCGACTCATCAAACACGACATGGCGAGAGATGAGGAAACGGCGAGAGGAAAGGTCGAAGCATCGGTAACCCTTGTGATCCGGAGAGTATCCGAGAAAAACACAGAGGGTCGACCAGGGGGCCAGTTTATGAGGAGCGGTGGCGGTGGTGTTAGGGTAACACGCACACCCGAAGACTCGAAGGTGGTCGTATCGAGGAGGGGTACCGAAAAGAGCGTGGTGAGGTGTGGGAGCCGGGCAGGCAGTAGAAGGAAGACAGTTAAGGAGATAGGTGTATGTGTGCAGACACTCAGCCCAGAAGCGAGCGGGAAGGGATGCCTAGAGCAGAAGGGTGCGCATGGTGTCATTGGTTGTGCGGATCATGCGCTCTGCCTTGCCGTTTTGAGATGAGGTATACGAACAAGACATGCGCAGCTGGATACCGTGAGAAAGGAAGAAGGCACGTGAGGTTGAGTTATCGAACTCACGGCCATTGTCGCACTGGACAACCTTGATGGTGAGGCCGAACTGAGTGGATACCCAAGCGAAGAAGTGGCTGAGAGTGGGAAACGCCTCGGACTTGGCACGCAGGGGAAAAGTCCAGGAGTAACGGGAGAAATCATCAACCACCACCAAGTAGTACTTATAGCCAGACATGCTGAGAACAGGAGAAGTCCAGAAGTCGCAATGGATAAGATCAAACACACAAGTGGCATGTGAGGAAGAAGACTGAAAGGGAAGACGAACGTGACGGCCCAGCTGGCACGCATGGCACAAGTGCTCATCGTGAGCCCGAGGACACCGAATGTCTGAACTACGACTGAGCTGCATGAGGGCATCCCGGCCAGGATGGCCGAGGCGGTGGTGCCAAGTAGTGGGGGAAGTAGTAGCGGCGAAAGCGGCTGAGGAGATGGGAGGCGAAAAAGGTGAAACAGGCGCCGGAAACCGAAGTGTGTAGAGGGGTCCAGTGCTGTCACACCGGAGCAGAGGACACCGGGAGGCCAAATCCCGCACGGTGAGACCAGAGGGGTCAAACTCAACCGAACAAGAGTTGTCAGTTGTGAAACGGCGAATAGAGAGAAGGTTGTGAACCATACCGGGAGCCACAAGAACATCAGGGATATGAAAGGAGCCGTGGGAACTGGCAGTGCCCACGGAGGAGACAGGAATGCAAGTGTCATTGGCGACCATGATGGAAGAGGGACAGGAAGGGTGTGGAGGACGAAGAGAAGAAAGTAGACTCGCATTGGGCGTGGTGTGGAAAGTGGCGCCCGAGTTGGCGATCCAATCAGGATTGGCTGATCGTAGCCCTGCGGCAGGAGGAACTGCGGGCGGAGGGCTGGCGGTGGTGCTGAAGGAGTAGGCCAAGGCGCCTGGGCCCCCGCGCCCGCGGCCGCGCTTGGACCGGCGACGGCGGCGCTTGGACCGGTGACGGCGGCGGCCTGGCGGCGGCGACTGAGGCGCCGGGAACTGGAATCGGAAAGGCATGGCCGCGACGGTGGCGGCCCGTGGGAGACCGGCGCCGGGGCGGTGGACGGCGTCGGCGGGCTGCTCGGTAGTAGCAGCAGCGGCCGAGCCGAGGGCCGCGCCCGCGCCCGCAGCAGCACCACCCGCAGCAGTAGCAGCGGCAGCAGTGCCCGCGCCGGCTGTAGTACCACCTGTCGCGGCAAGGGCGGCTGCGTGCCAGGCAGTAGGGGCAGCGGCGGCTAGGGCAGCACCCGTCCGGCCCGCAGGAGCAGCAACGGCTAGGCCTGCGCGCTGGGACAGAGCACCAACGGCCACACCACCAGGAAGTCCGATGGTGGCAGCTGGGAGCCGAGCCGCCGGGCTGAGGTGAGGTACGGAACCTGCGGGACCGAGGGATCCTGGCCGGAGGTGGCCACCGACGTCTAGGGCGCCGGGGAGAAGGCCGGCGGCGTCCATGCCCGCGCCGGGGAGGTTAGCCGCCGGGAGGAGGGCCGCGTCGGCAGGTGGCTGCGCGGCAGATGCACCCGCGCCCTCGGCTGCTGCCCCTGCGGCAGCGGTGCCTGCGCCCGCAGCAGCAGCAAGGGCGGCAGCGGTGCCAGGCCCAGCCGCGCGCCCAGCAGCAGGCCTCGTGCCCGCGCCAGGGAGCAGGGCGGCGCCTGTGCCCGCACCAGTCACGGCTGAAGGGGGCGGGTGGGGGGCGGACCGCCCAGCAGCAGTGGGCGGGTGGGGAACGGTCCGCCCAGCAGCAGGGGGCGGGTGGGGGCGGCACGGCCAGCCACAGCAGCGTCCGCTTGCGCCTAGGAGGTGGAGGTGGCAGCGGCGGTCGCGCCAGGATGGGCAGCAGCTGCGCTCACAGCAGATGCGCCCGCAGCAGCCGCACCATCAGCAGCGGCGGCCACCTGGGCCCAGGAGGAAGAAGGGAGAGGAGGGAAATAGGTTGGGGGAGGAGGAGGCGGCCGGCCTGCCATGGGGAGGCGGCGGCGGCTGGAGGGTAGGAGAGGGAAACCTAAGCTGCTGATATCATGCTAGAATGAATGGACTAGATTAATTTGGGTTAACCCTAGAAGGGTAGCTATATAGGTAACCATACATGGGCCACATGGGCCTAGCCTCATGGGCCTAATACACTCACATTCCAACATCTATTAGTCACATTGCGCACAACGATTTAAGGTTATATGTATTAGATAACAAACACATAAAAAATCTGAATGATAACCCCTGATATACCTATAACAAGATATCCTCAGCAATCTGAAGTCAAACGATAGCGAGGCAAAGCACAGGGCTGCCAAGCAGAGAAAACAATGACAACACCAAGCTCAGGCACACCGGTACTATATGATCATATTTCTTTTTGTTTTTGTAGTACAGATAGCCTGCAGCCATGCATTTATACATTTGGAGAATTGATACAATACCGTGGCAGTGTTGTGTTATGCCTTTTACTGGTAGAAAGAAAGAAGAATGAAATTGAAGGACCTACCGAAACAGTCGCAGTTGCTGAACAAGTGGTAGACTCTTACTAAGTGTGCAAAATTCATGCAAGAACAGAACCTGGAAATACAGAAACATTGTTAGCAGGGTCAACAAAAAGGATGCAAGGCATTCCATTTTCAACCCAGGTTCCAGCAATTGCAAGGCAAACAGACTGGCAAAGCAAGCTAGCTTACTCCAGATTAACTAATCATAAAGATAAGAGAGCCTCTGTGATAGCAAATGCAAGTGACGAAACCTTGAGCAATTTCATAATTTCGTTAGAAATGAGGTGGGTCCAAAATGTGCGAGCCACATACAGAACTCCGGGAGACATCGAGTGGCAATTTTTAAGGTGATGAAACTTGTGTAGCATTAACCCGAATTGCCTAAAGGCAAGCGAAACCTAAACGTCCAACATCCTATAAAGAACTAGACTCAGGTAACAATCAAATTTAGCAATTATATAATTCATTCAAGAAAACAAAGCCAAGCTAATCCAGCTCTCTTGGTTTTTTTTTTTACCAAAATCCTGCTGTCTCTTGTTATGTTAGGAAATAAAGAAACACCCAAAAAAATCAATAAAAATCATGAAGATAGTGACATTTCCAGTCCTAGATTATCATTTGCATCAATGCCAACAGCAATGGGGCAGTCTCGCCTTATTAGCTTCAACTATCTAAGTCAATTCCATTGTGATGATGCTAACTAATTTACAATAGTGAGTTAGTGACTTCACTCAAGAAATGTTAAAAAAACAAAGACATCAAGTCATCATTAACAAGAACAATAAAGTTCTCACCAATTCTCGTTTCGATTCCATAGGAATATCTGATGACCTCATCCTAGCAAATAGTTGTCTTATAAAGAGTGCATCATCCTTTAGCAAGGAAATAACCTGCAGGCAGATCATTATATCACAAGTAACAAATGGGAGACGATTCAAGGATACCAACACTGGGGTGAGGCAGAAACACTAACAGAAGCATTATTTGAGTGTATCATTGTGTTCAGACTTGCTAGAGTGGCATCATCCAATATTCGTGGTAGTATAACATCCTGCAAATGCCCCCCAAAAATAGTCATGCCCTAGAAGAGGCTAAGTAAAAGGAATATTAACATACACCAAGGAGGTACAAAAGTTAGCTAACAATTATGAAGAGACACTGACCTTAAGATAGCCTATTCTGTATGTTTGATGAATCTTCGAAACAACAGAAACATTTTCAATATGTATGGCCTGTGGCAGAAACATGGTTATATATACATTAAATAACCATTTCTTCACAAGCAGGACAACATGTGGAAGAAAACTCAGAATACCTCTTTGAAAACTACATGATCTTTTAGAAAAGCACGGTGCTTTTGCACTCTTGGAACCTCTGGATCATCTGTACAGAGTATATCTAGTTAAAATAAGAAACCAGCAACCTTGGATGGCGCATTGCAGTTATAATAAGATCACACATGATTGCATGCTATAATGAAGGTATATGAGAAACATGGGGAAACAATGGAGATAGCATACATTCAAGGGCACCTATTATGTCAAGAATAAACTCATCAGAGAAAATCTTGTCAAAGATCGATGGACTGTTCAACAATACTGCAGAATGAAAATTAATAATCAGTACCAGTATAAAAACGCTACTAAGTGCATTTTTAATACAGGCATGTACTTACTTATTCCCTTGACCAATTTGAAAATCATGTGAAGATCATCTATGTTCTCTAAATCCTCACACATTCTGAAAATGTCCACTAGCTTTGGGAAAAAGTCACGCTGCAGGAATTTGCATGTAGAATAGTTCAAGACTTCAGTCAAAGAAAAACCATGCCCAAAAAAGATGGCATAATCAATTCTATGCATCTGTTGTTATGCAGCCCTCTCCGAAGTTTTAGTGACACTTAGTTATGTTGATCCACATCAAACCAACAAAAAGAGTCAAGGGATTTCAGCAGGAAAGCACCATCAATCAGTTTATTAAAGTATTAAGACCATTCTTATTTGGAGTTAATGGCACCATATATCAGATTTGAAGAAAATGCAGTGCCACCATTGTCTATCCATATCAGTCATTCCAGTCTAACTGGACTCACATTTCATCAAACCACCCGCCCATACATGATATCAGAATCATATAATTAGATTCATGCAGTTGGATTGCAACTACGTGTTCTTATCACCATCACCATTTGAATTCCTCCTCCTTATATCACTCATTAGAAAACATTTGATCTACTGTTACATGAATGTACAACAACAACTACTCCGATCATAAGAACAGTGAGACTCAAGCAAACATCTCTATTTGAATGGAAAGAGATGAGTTTAACAAATCTTATGTCAAGATGACATTTACACTACACAGGCATGAGACGTTGTGTAGCCAATAGTACAATTACTTAATCAAGAAAGAAAAAGCTCCTTAGGAGACTGCTACATATTCTGACAAACTAGCATGTGGAAAGTAATCTTGCTTAAACACTATCTACAAACAAAACTCTACGTAAGATTATTTCATCTAATGTCTAAGAAAGAGTGAGGTAATGAACCTAAAAGAACAATCAAACTGAGAGTGTATTGGCCAATGTTGGAATATGTGTATTAGGCCCATGAGGCTCATGTATGGTTACCTATATAGCTACCCTTCTAGGGTTAGCCCAAATCAATAGAATCATTCTCCCTAACATGGTATCAGGAGCCTAGGGTTAGTTCCTCCCCACCCTTCCTCCTCCCAGGCGCCGCCACTATTGGTGGCTGCTGCCGCCGGCCACCAGCGCCATGGCCGGCGCTCCTCCTCCTCCTCCTTCTCTCTACACCTATTTCCCTCCCCTCTCCTCCTCCTGGGCCCAGGTCCTAGCAGCTCCACCTCCAGGCGCACCTACCGCTGCTCCTACCGGTGCTGCTCTGCCCGCCGCCTCCCCTCCTCCCGACGCAGATGCTCCTCCGGGCGCGGCCCTGGCGGCCGCCGCCACCACTCCCGGCGCCGCCCTGCCCGCCGCCGCTGCTCCTCCAGCCGCCTCCCCTGCAGCCGCCGACGCCCAGCTCCGGCCCGCGGGAGGACAAGCGGGGGCGCCTGGCCGAGCACCTGCTGCTGCTGACCTGCAACTGCAGCCACCTGGGGATGACCTTCCCTTGGCCGCGGGGGTGCCTGCCCTTCGTCTGCTGCCGCCGGGTGGTTTCCATCCCCTGACCGCGGCCGCAGCAGGGACTGCTCCGGCCATCCATCTGCAGCCGCATGGCGTGCATGACGTGCTCACTGCTGCTCCGGTCCAACCCAGTGGCCGAACACCTCATCTTCACGGCCCGGGTTCGGACTCCGCCCTCGCCGCAGCTCTCGTCGCTGCCCGAGCTGCCGCCGCGGAGGGGCAGGCCCGTGTGCGCGCGGCTGCCCTCGTGTGGGAGCGTGAGCGCAACGCGGCCGACGCTCTTGCACGCCAGATCGCCGAGGCGGAGCAGCTCCTCGCCTCTCCCGCCTCGCAGGACGCTGCGGCCACCTCCTCCGACTCGTCGGGACGCCGCGTCTCCCACACCGCCGTCCTCTGGCATGACCCGGCCGACCCGCTCGTCACCCAGCTGCACTACCAGGCCGGGGGGGTCCAGAACATTCGCCTCGTTCTGGTCCTCCTCGAGCCGGAGTCCCCCTCCTACGCCCGCTGGCGGGATTCTGGTGCTTCTCACTCTCTGCCGCACGCCCTCGACGACCACGTCCTTGTTGACGTCTCGGTCGCCGTCGTGGCTACGTCTCGACAGCATCGTCCTCTCCTGGATCCTGGGGACGATCTCCCTCGACCTCCACGACCTCGTCCGCAACTCTCCTGACGCGCGTCGGGCGTGGCTTGCCCTTGAGGGGCAGTTCCTGGGCAATGCTGAGGCCCGGGCTCTGCGTCTGGATGCCAGTTTCCGCACCTTCGTCCAGGGCGACCTCTCCGTTGGCGAGTTCTGTCGTCGGATGAAGGGCATGGCGGACTCCCTTAGCGACCTCGGCTGGCCCATGGAGGATCGCATCTTGGTCCTCAACGTCCTTCGCGGGCTCGGTGACCGCTACGCCCATCTCAGGACGTGGATCACCCGTCAACGGCCCTTCCCCACCTTCCTGCAGGTCCGTGACGACCTAGTCATGGAGGAGCTCACTCAGGGCGTCCAGCCGGGGTCCACCACCTCTCTCGGGCCCTCGTCTTCTTCGACGGCCCTGGCTGCGTCTACGCCTCGTTCGTCCGCCCCACCACGTTCGTCCGCTACACCGCCGTCGTCTCTCCTGGGTCCCCCTCCCTCCGGCCCGAGCGGGGGTGGGGGGGCCGTGGCGGTCGCCGTCGCCGTGGTGGGGGTCGCGGGGGAGGCCGTGGTGGTGTCACCCAGGCTCCAACTGGTGGGCAGGCACCGGTTGGGCCGCAGGGGGGGACACCATGGCCTTCATTCCACGACCCGTGGTCAGGGCGCATCTCGATGTGGCCCTACCACGCTCCCGGTGGTGAGCCTCGCCCACCAGTGGCCATGCTCACTGCTGCTCCACCTCTTGGCGTCTCCACTACACCTCCGTGGGCTGCACCTCCAGGGGTTACTGGCTGGGATCCGGCGGCCTTGGCTCGCTCGTTCAGCACCATAGGCCTGACACCTCCTGTCGGACCAGAGTGGATCGCCGACTCGAGTGCCACCTACCACACCACTCCTGACTCTGGTATACTTTCGTCTGTCCACTCTCCCTCTTCTTCTCTTCCTTCGTCCATTATGGTCGCAAATGGTTCGTGTCTTCCTGTCACGTCTGTGGGTACCGTTGGTGCTCATGGCTCCTTTCGTCTTCCTGATGTTCTTGTTGCTCCTTCTATGGTTCACAACCTTCTTTCTATTCGTCGTTTTACAGCTGACAATTCTTGTTCTGTGGAGTTTGACTCTTCTGGTCTCACTGTAAAGGATTTGGCTTCCCGGCGTCCTCTGCTCCGATGTGACAGCACCGGGCCCCTTTACACTCTTCGCTTCCCGGCGACTGCTTCTTCTACTTCGCCGTCCGTTTTGTCAGCTGCCTTCGCCGCCTCTACTTCCTCTACTACTTGGCACCGGCGTCTCGGCCATCCTGGACGTGATGCCCTGATGCAGCTCTGTCGTAGCTCCGGTCTTCCATGTACTCGGGCTCATTATGAGCATTTGTGTCATGCGTGCCAATTGGGCCAACATGTTCGTCTCCCTTTTCATAGTTCTACTTCACATGCGGCCCGCATTTTTGATCTTGTACATTGCGACCTATGGACATCTCCTGTTATCAGTATTTCTGGCTATAAGTACTATCTTGTGGTTGTTGATGATTTTTCGCATTATTCGTGGACTTTTCCCTTGCGTGCGAAGTCTGATACGTTTTCCACGCTCCTTCACTTCTTCACCTGGGTGTCCACACAGTTCGGCCTTACCATCAAGGCCGTCCAGTGTGACAATGGTCGTGAGTTTGATAACTCAACCTCCCGGGCTTTTTTCCTCTCTCACGGTGTTCAGTTGCGCATGTCTTGCTCATATACCTCCTCACAGAATGGCAAGGCTGAACGCATGATTCGCACCACCAATGACACCGTGCGCACCCTTCTGTTTCAGGCCTCTCTCCCAGCTCGCTTCTGGGCTGAGGGCTTGCACACCTCCACCTACCTCCTCAACCGTCTTCCTTCCGCTGCCTGTCCCGCTCCTACACCACACCACGCCCTTTTCGGTACCCCTCCGCGGTACGATCACCTTCGCGTCTTTGGGTGTGCGTGTTACCCCAACACCGCTGCCACTTCTTCCCACAAGCTGGACCCCCGCTCCACTCTCTGTGTCTTCCTCGGGTACTCCCCAGATCACAAGGGGTACCGGTGCTTTGACCTTACCTCCCGACGGGTCCTCATCTCTCGCCATGTGGTGTTCGATGAGTCCGTCTTACCCTTCTCCACCACACCCACCACCACTCCTGTTCTTGATCCCTCCTCCCTCTTTCCCGCTGACACGGTGGTCCAGCCACCTTTTCCGTGGTCTCCTGCAGGTACCCGCTTCGCCGGGCACCCTACCGGGCACCTGTCCCGGCTCCCCGGCGGGTCCGGCCCCGTCATCCTCTGCTGCGGGCCCGACCTCTCCGTCTGGCGACGATCCGGGGACATCGATCCCTGATGCGGCCCCGAGGGGGCCGTCGCCCGGTGCTGCACCGGCACCTCCTTCGCGGTACGCACGCCGGTACGGGTGTACCAGCGCAGGCCGCGGCCGCCGCCACTCGCGGACCTTTCTCCGCCGGGGACACCGACACCACCACCTCAGTCCCTGTCGGCCCCTGACGCACCGCCGGTCTACCACTCGCCGCTTCTTCAGCGACACCCACGGCATGTTCACCCGATGGTGACACGGCACGCGGCTGGCACTCTGCCACCCCGGGCCCTTGCGGCCTCGACCGGCGACGCGCCGGTCTCCTCGGTACCCTCTTCCGTCCGTGATGCCCTGTTGGATCCTCACTGGCGTCGCGCGATGGAAGAGGAGTACACCGCGCTCCTTGCCAACCAGACGTGGGAGTTGGTGCCCCGGTCGCCAGGCTCCAACGTCGTCACTGGCAAGTGGATCTGGACCCACAAGCGTCGGGCTGATAGCACTCTCGAGCGCTACAAGGCTCGCTGGGTTCTCCGGAGCTTCACTCAGCGCCCTGGGGTCGACTATGAAGAGACGTTCAGCCCAGTGGTCAAGCCGGCCACCGTCCGCACCGTGCTCTCACTGGCGCTTGCTCGGTCCTGGCCCGTCCATCAGCTGGACGTCAAGAATGCTTTTCTGCACGGCCTTCTCACCGAGACAGTGTACTGCAGTCAGCCGGCGGGGTTCGTTGATTCCTCCCGTCCTGACATGGTCTGCCGGCTCAACAGGTCTCTCTACGGCCTCAAGCAGGCACCCTGGGCGTGGAACCATCGATTTGCTGCTTTTCTGCTAACCCTGGGGTTTGTGGAGGCCAAGTCTGATACATCTCTGTTTATCTATCACCGTGGAGCCGACACTGCATACTTGCTGCTCTATGTTGATGACATTGTCCTCACAGCCTCCAGTGAACCACTTCTCCGCCGGATCATCACCGCTCTTCAGCAAGAGTTTGCTATGAAGGATCTGGGTGTGCTCCACCATTTCCTCGGGGTCACTGTTGAGCCTCACCCTGCCGGGTCACTTCTTCACCAACGGCAGTATACTCGTGATATCCTGGAACGGACTGAGATGACTGACTGCAACCCCTGCTCCACTCCGGTTGATACTCAGGGGAAGCTGTCAGAGGCTGAGGGACCCCCAGTGTCAGATCCCACTGCATACCGGAGTCTTGCCAGTGCCCTCCAGTACCTCACCTTCAGCAGGCCGGACATCACATATGTAGTTCAGCAGATCTGCCTTCACATGCATGATCCCAGGGAGCCTCACCTCTCGGCTCTCAAACGCCTCCTCCGCTACCTCCGGGGCACGATCGACTACGGCCTCCTCCTTCACCGGTCCTCCTCCGCCGACCTTGTCGTCTACACTAACGCTGACTGGGCGGGGTGTCCGGACACTCGCCGCTCCACCTCCAGCTACGCTGTCTTCTTCGGCGGCAACCTGGTGTCCTGGTCGTCTAAGCGCCAGAATGTGGTCTCTCGGTCGAGTGCCGAGGCGGAGTACCGCGCTGTCGCTAACGGCGTGGCTGAGGCCTCCTGGCTCCGGCAGCTTCTCGCTGAGCTGCAAACTCCGCCCTCCCGGAGCACACTGCTCTACTGCGACAATGTCAGTGCGGTCTACCTCACCACCAACCCCATCCAACACCAGCGGACGAAGCACGTGGAGATCGACCTACACTTTGTCCGTGATCGGGTCGCCATGGGCGAGGTGCGGGTCCTTCATGTTCCGACCACCTCCCAATTCGCTGATATCTTCACCAAAGGCCTCCCGTCCTCGACCTTCACCGAGTTTCGCTCCAGCCTCAACATCCACCAGTGGCTAGTTGCGTCTGTGGGGGGCCATGTGTGTGTTCTTTCTTCTTCTTGTTCAGCCTGCAACTCCGCTGCGCCGGTAGTTCAGACTGCGGGGGGGTGTTGGAATATATGTAATAGGCCCATGAGGCTAGGCCCATGAGGCCTATGTATGGTTACCTATATAGCTACCCTTCTAGGGTTAGCCCAAATCAATAGAATCATTCTCCCTAACAACCAATAATGCAGTATATGATGCATCTCGCCCATCAATAATGACTTTTCAACAAAGAAACTATGGATGCCACATATCGAGAGGCATTTTCCCAAAAGACTCAAAAGAAAGCTCAAGTTCACTTATTTTCAAAATCGCACTAATAAGGAAGCACAAATGCATCTGTCTGTAGGCTTTTGTTATAATTAATGTGCTGTACCAAACCCATGATCCATGCTTTAGGGAGTAACGTGTGGTTGGCTGATGTTTCGACGAAAGTAATATCTTACAATACAATTAGCACAATGCTAACAAGAATCCAGTACATTTCGTACATGTGACCATGACATGGCAAAGTTTAGATGGCTTACATCTTGTGTTATCAACTCTGCCACGTGGATCTGATCTGTAATGCCACCCTCCAATACAGTCTGCAGATTATTGTCACCAGTATTTTTAAATTAGTTTGTTTAAACTCCCAAGCATCAAAACAATATATGATAATTTCCTTATTGATACATGTATCACTGTACCTGCCCCCCCCCCCCCCCAAAACACAAAAAAAAAGCAAAAGGTATACAAAAGCTTAAAGTCATTTCTATGAAATAGGTACATATCAGACTAGCAATATCAGCAATGCCTTTCAATAGCCAGATGGACTGGCCTGGTTCCAAAACCGTCTCAATTCACAAACCCAACAATCCCATTCACCGGTAGTATCAATGATTACATACGAAAACAGATAATCATAGTTTTACCTTCACACTCTGGGTTACACTAGACAAATAGAAGAATAAGCAGCTAGTCAAAAGCTAGTATGGGACTACCAAATTGCAACATGTATTCATCAAGATATCAGACTTAAAAGACATGATCAGGCAAGCGCAAACTATATTCTCAGCCCAAACAAAATGCATATTACTAGTGTAACAATGATAGCGAGAGTAAACATTCAATCAAAAACATAAAATAAATAAATGTTGTGACTACGTGTTGGAGGCCAAATGATAACATTTTCTTATAAGAAGAACACAAGAAAAATCTAACCTTCAAAATAAAAGGAAGATTAGACAACTCAACAGGAGGAAGCTCCCTGAAATCGCCGTTAGCAGAGCGGAATGAATCATCTGCAGAGGGGAGAATGATTACTAGACATAACAGTGAGACAAACACTAGATGAGGTAAAGGACAGATGCATAGATGCTAGACACTAATATAAGCTGCAGCTAAGCAAAGCGGACAGTAATATGAACTGCAGCCGAGCAAAGCACAAGTCATTGCTCACATGTTTGCATAACAAAGTGTAAGAAAAAAGGTGGAGAAGAAACAAAAAATAAAACAAAAGGTTAATGAACCAAAATTAGCCCAGAAAAACATGCCCATATCTCTCTAGTCCTAGTGAATCATCTTTTATCAACTTCAGGAGTTGGCATTGTCATGTTTTTATCCATTAGTTTATACCTAACTGCACTGCTATTCTATACATGATATGAATATGCCTTAATAAGAAACATAACTACAGATGATGTCTATTAATCAATTACTACCATAGTTAACAGGTGGAAGAAACAGGCTGCTTTTTTTCTCCATAATGTATATGGGTCCGAGAGGAACTTTCTTTTCATTTTGGCCTGATACTTCTCAAGAATGATTCTTTCATTCACCAAGCATCTCAGGCAATTTAAGAAAGTGATGCCCTAAGGATCCGCCTTTGATTGCATTCAAAAAATATTACCAGATAATAATACAATGCTATTCAGCATAGTACATTGAATAAGACTTTGATACATTAATCAGAGTTTTAGGAATTCTATATAAGGTCATCATGAGTCAAAAATTGTTGCGAATGTTTGAGGACAATTGAAGGAATTGTTTTAGTTATCAAGCTAACAGTAAGTACAAAATAGAGTAGCAAATGGTTACTGAACTCTACTAACATAGGATACATTTATATTCAAATAGTGCAAGCCTTTTCATTCACATAATAACACCAAGCAAAAAATAGTGAACGGCTGGGTTCTAGTTGTGCTGCACTCCAGAATCTAATCACCTACTTTGCAATGAATGTTTTTGAAAAGATACACAATCTCAGCAAATTGCTTTAAAATAATTTCAAAATGAATGTTTTAAAATCCTTTTCTGTTATGTCCCCAAAATAGACATTTTCAGCAAATTGCTTTAAAATAATTTCAAAATGAATATTTTTGAAAAGATACACAATCTCAAGTGGACATTCAGCAAAGGGGGTGTACCATTTGAATGCATTATTCTAGAGGCTTCTAGAGATTCTGATGATTGACGAGGACCAACTTCCAGAGCTGCAGGACATGGTTAAGATGAGAAGAGCATGCAAATATATGTGGTATGAATAAACAGTCGCAGCTGATTTTAAAAAACTCACCACCAAGGTTACTGAACTGAAGGTTTCTCTGAATTTCGCATATGTGTTCCCTGCATAGAACCAACAACGAACACAAAATAAACCAAAGGGAGTAATTAAACAAAAACTTGGTAACTGCGCCACAGCTCTTGCTTCCATCACCATATGTAGGAGCATCCTGCAGCTTCCTGAAAGCTTAGCGCTAAGTCTGTCGCTGCTTCACGATCTCTCCATGAAATTATTGTTTCTAACAAAGAAAATGGATTAGAAAGTTTCGAAAAGATATAAATTAGCTCGAAAATAGAATGATATTGTGTTAGTTCACCTTCTTGTTTTCTGTAAATATCGTCAAATGTGATGTTGTGCATAAGTAGCGTCTCATTGTCCTCTTCATCTAAAACAGTCAAACCGAGTTCTTTCGAACCCTGGAACCAACCCAAGAATAAATCATATAACGTCCAAAAAGTAAGCCCACAGATTAGAAATCATAATACAATGACGGAATACCATGGTGCCATAGATTACAAGTAATTTCTGCTTGTTTTCATTTGTATTGGAATATTGCTTTACTTTTACACCGGGACACTGATACGAACCACCATCAAGTAATTTGTGCTTATTTTCATTTTTTATTGGACTACTGCTTTAGTTTTACATCGGGACACTGTTCCATGAATCACTATCACAGTATGAAATATGAAAATGGTGTCTACTTTGACAAGGTTTTCTTATAGTTCCCTACTTCCCTCGACATTGACAAAAAAATAAAATTTGAAAAGTTGACAGTGTCATTATTATTTGTAGAAACAGCATGACGGCCAAATGAAGCATGTCAAAACAAGGTACTAAGGTAGCAAAACTGAAAGTAGATTAAAGGTAAGGGGCAAACAAATATTTGGGCACTATCCAAGAAAATCAGGAGAAAGTGTGAGAATTAACTAGAGCCATGCAACAACAACAACAACAACAACAACATAGCCTTTTGTCCCAAGCAAGTTGGGGTAGGCTAGAGATGAAACCCAAAAGAGACGAGAAACAGGGAGACACATAAAGGGACATAAAGGGCACAAGACAAAAGATGTCACGGTTCAGGCACAATTAACTAGAGCCATGAATAAGAAATAATAAATACCACACATATTAGCAAAGAAATTTTTCATACCTCAATGTAATCAATAGAAACATGACCTGTTCCTTGATCGTCCCACTTCCCAGCATCAGTCAAACGGTATACTTTGACACGCTGGAACAGTTAGGATTGTAACCATCATTTATAGTATATATGGAGTAAAGGGATAAATAGTATACAAAACATAAGACAAATAAGTTCCTTAAAATTAGAGGACTGAGCGTATTGGTCAAATACAGAAACTAATATGATCTGCACTGCTCAACAAGAGATGATGAAAGGTAAAAACCATGCATTTGAAACAGAAAGGATAATGACAGTAGTCTGGTGCCAGTATACGACCTATTACATCCACGTAACAAAAGTAACAAACCACATTTTCTACTTCAAATGTGGTGTTCAATTCCATCTCTAAGGTATGTTTATCCCACAAACTGTGACGATTTGGCATAACCATGGCATCAGGAACCAAAATGTGCTTGACATGGGAGCTCCTCTTTGATGTACCAGTCAGACAGAGCTACACCAGGATGAATTCTCAAGTTCTTGGAGGACTTGTTCACACTTGTCATGTATAGACACTAGCACATCATTCTATATCCATAGATCCACACCTGTGGTTTAGGTATCTCTAACAGGGAGGTCCTATCTTAATATTAGTTCATCAAGTTGATGAGAAAAAACATGGACGACTGAACCCTGCTCGCTTGTTATTATCAGAATCAAGGGAAAATTCAAAATCTTTCCCATAGACCAACAAAAAAGGGCATCAGCTTTTCAGCGGTCAAGGTGGAATTCATAACTCAACTACAGCAGTCACAACACCTCATACTCATAGTAATGTCTTACCATTATAAATCTGACTTGACTCGTACATTATTCACTTATTCTATATTCTATATATACCTATACCTAGGCCGCGTTTAGATGGCCAAAAAGGCCCAAAAATTTTTGCGCAGTAACTGTCACATCGAATCTTTGGACGTATGCATGGAGCATTAAATGTAGGTAAAAAAATAACTAATTGCATAGTTTGTCTGTAAATGTCGAGATGAATCTTTTGAGCCTAGTTAGTTCATAATTGGACAAATTTTACCAAATAACAACGAAAAGTGCTACAGGAACTTTTCCCCAAAAATTTTTGGATCTAAACACGCCCCTAATAGTAAAAAGGCAAAATTTCTCTCCACCATTTTTTCATCCACCTCCCACTAACTACCCAGACAGTGGAGAGTTTATTCCGTCCCACTTTTTTTACTTCTCAAACTGCACTCACGCCCTCCATGTCTCGTATGTGACCCGAACTCATGATCCATACTCATAGAAGTTAGAACAACTCGTTTCTAGAGATGATAAATATGGGGTCTGATTCCAATATGTATTGAGCCACGGCCTATGTATCTTGTATGTGACCTAGACTCATTACCCACGCTCATACGAGTTAGAACAACTCGCATCTAGCGATGATACGGAGCCTAATTCCTATACGTATTGGGGTTCCATTGCAACTCACGGGCACATTTGCTAGTTTTATACTTATATTTTATGTGACTGAAAGAAAAACAAAGCCCATCACTCAATTAGTGGGAGGTTATCAGCTCTTGTATTCCCCACTCAAAATCCATATCATACAGAACTTGTTGGGATAATTGTTCCCTCTATCTCAGCTGCTAAGTGACCTATGCTTGCCTCTTCCATTTGCCAATTTATGATCAGATTTAGGCACATGGATGACTAAATGTCCAACTAGCCGACTAGGACCGAGTAATCGACAACTAATAGTGATTAGTTGTCTTATTGGTGGTCTTATGACTAGCCTCAATCATACGATCTGATAACATTGTTAGTAATACATTCATTCATATTTGATTTTTGTGTGCAAGTTCTGGTCTTCCAATCCTGCTTTTGCCAGTAGTTGCTATTGCAATTTGCAAGGTATTTACTACTTTCACAATTTTAATATGCAATTATTATCTATTTATTTAAAAAATAGTAAAAGGTATCCACATATCAGGGTTTTTTTTGGAAAATTGTCATATCTGTATCCTTCCGATGCACTTATCTGTATTCGTGCTGCACAATAAGTGACATCCAACCAGCAGAGACTTTTCCCATCTGCCTACTTCTATATCCATACCAAAGTTTGTGTCTGTTTTCCCAGAATATTTCGAAGTCGTATGTGGTCTGTAGAATTGTGTTAAAAATGCACCAGACTTGATAAGAACTTTGGTTTGCATTGGACCAAGTACATGGAGAAGTGGGCCAATAGACATGGCTCAATGGGGTTAAGGTTTGTAACGAGACAGATAGATATAGCTTGGTAGATAGATAGAACTAGACGGCTTGACAGACAGACAATAAAAGAAAGCTTTGACATTATATTATACATGTGGACCTCCTCTACAGAGATAACCTAAAAAGGCTATCAGTCAACACAAATCAAACCTTCATTTGGACAAATAACTAGCACAGTCAGGACTCATCAAAATTTGCAAATTCCTAAAAGCAAGAATTTGATCTAATCATATCAATGCTAAGACTTTTGATGAAGATGTTAGGCATAGAATTTCAGCCGGCTGGCTGAAATGGCGTCAAGCTTCTGGCGTTTTCTGTGACAAAAGGGTGCCTCAGAAGCTGAAAGGTAAGTTCTATAGAACGGCGATTCGTCCGGCGATGTTATACGGTGCTGAGTGTTGGCCTACAAAAAGGCGACATGTCCAGCAATTGAGTGTAGCAGAGATGCGTATGTTGCGTTGGTGTTGTGGGCACACAAGGAGAGATAGAGTCCGGAACGACGATATTCGGGATAGGGTTGGGGTGGCACCAATTGAGGAGAAATTGATTCAACATCGGTTGAGATGGTTTGGACATGTCCAACGGAGGCCTCCTGAGGCGTCGGTGCGTAGTGGAGTTCTAAAGCGGGCCGATAATGTAAAGAGCGGTAGAGGTCGACCTAAACTAACTTGGGACGAGTCCGTTAAGAGAGATCTTAAGGAGTGGAATATCTCTAAGGATTTAGCTATGGACAGGAGCGCTTGGAGATTGGCAATCAACGTGCCTGAACCGTGACATCTTTTTGTCTTGTGCCATTTATGTCCCTTTATGTGTCTCCCTGCTTCTCGTCTCTTTTGGGTTTCATCTCTAGCCTACCCCAACTTGCTTGGGACAAAAGGCTATGTTGTTGTTGTTGTTGTTGTATATCAATAAGACTTCTACTGGGACTCTTTACGTGGTTAGACTGTCACCCTGTTATCCATCTCTGCTGCACTGGATCTGCCCTCTAGACTCTCCCATAATAAGCCCAGCTACTGTCGTACCTTGCTATCATTGGTACCTCCGCTGCACCTCAACCTAATGACATGCTGCTGCAGGGGCCTCTTAACCTTGTCCACAATAAAAATTCTGCGCCAGTGAAACATTCATCTGATATCATCTAGTCCATGGGAATGATGTCTAACAAAATCATGGCTATCAGTGTTTGTTTAATACTGAAGTGACCAATACTTGGATTGGATAGTATAACTAGTAACTACAGATACAAATATGATCATAGATCAGCTGGCAGGTATCACAAGCTGTTTTGATCTTTCTGACATACACAACAACCACTGAATGGGAGCATCATGAGTTCCTTTTATTATCTTTCTTTTAGGTCAAACTACCAAATTACATGGTAATACCGTCTTTTCAGGAGTGCTGCAAATACAAAGTCGATTTTTTTCTCCATGAAGTGGACGTTCAATGAAACTGAGATATTTGTCTCCAGAGGAACAAAATCACACCAGTACATATAATCAAATGATGCAATAAATTTAAATCAAAGCAACTTCTGCTCCTAGATGTTGAGCTTATCAATGTAGATCACTTACACCTAAGCTGGAACTTTTGATTGTATATAAAATTTCAGTTCAGATGGGCAGGCTCTACAGTTTTCAAGATAGAAGTATATTAGTGCCGGCACAGAAATAACCCAAATGGTAGCAGCTAATATATACTGGCATGGCATTTGTATCAATATGAGTCAATCAAGCATGCCCCACGTTGACGTAATGATATGGGTAGTGACTATATCATGATCAAGGCACATTCGTCTTCATTTAAATTGGCAAATTCATCATGCTACAAAGTAAAGACAAGGCTAATACACATGTCAAAACTGCTCACATCCAGACTATCACCAATAAGTTCACTGACAGAGAGTCGGAAACCAGGTGACACAGGCTAACTCTGCAGTAAAGCAGGCCTCACTAGTTCCAAACATGCTGGTGCTGGTACAGCAGCATGGGGATTGCACAAAAAACAAAAACACCTACCCACCTTATTCCTCATCATGAATTAAAAAACCAAATCTTATGATAGCTCGCTCATTACTACACTTCACCAAGAAGTAAGCACAAGCACAAGCACAACCAATCCCTCTTGAAACACTAAACTACCAGCTCCAAGAGCAGCTAACTCGGATCTAAGGCACGGTTGGCCCCCAGAAATTCCCCACCGCCCCCATGCAAAATTCCCGAAAGCTCCCTTCCAGAAACCCACTACGCGCTAACAAACTAAAATCAAGACACGCGAAGGACGCAGGTTTAGCCAATCAAATAGCAGCGAGCGGATCTACGCATCGTGAAGCTCCCAGAATTGTACAGAGCAGCCGAGAAGTAGGGAGGGGAGACCTCACCTGCATGCTGCTGGCGTGCGACGCCACCGCTGCGGCCGCGGCATCGCCCCCCGCCTCCGCGTCCCTCCGCTCCTGCTCCGCCATCAGCCGCGCGCCGCGGTCCGCCTCTGCCTGTCTCCTCTTCCCCCCGGAGCCTTATAGGGCGAGGCGCGAGCCTCTTCAACCGCCGGGCGATTCTTCAGCGGGTCGAGGGTGCGGGCGGCGAAACCCTAATCACCATCAACGAGCTGCGGGCCTGCGGCTGCCGCTCTCCCCCTCTTCCGCCCTCTCGCTCCTCCAGGCGGCCGTCGCCTTTCCCCTTTTACCCCTCCGGTTTTCGTCAATATTTTTTGCGCGCGTGTTCGTTATGTTTACCCCCTCGCAGTTGCAATGGAGAAGGAACCTGGAGTGGTGGACACAAGGAGTGTGACGATGATGGGGCAGACAGGTACGTCACGGTCGGAGATATTGGTCATCGCCTCATCGGCACTCTTCTCTCCGAGGAAAAAAAATAACTAGCGCCGTGTGGTTTGTGGTCGAGGTGGACCAAACAAAATTTGGTAAGGACTTGGAACTTTGGATTAACAACTAACCCCTCGGTCCCATAATAATAATAATAATAACTGTACTTTTAGAAGATCAAAATTTGACCCAAAATAAGTACACATCTAGGTATAAAACAATCCAACTCTGATTATCTTTATTTACTCTCTCTTTCCGAAGAGAAATGATTATATCTTTATAGAGATATATGTAATTTCTTATTAACATTGGTTTCTTCACCAAAGCTCTAGAAGTGCACTTAGATACCATTTTGTTGGAAGTCAAGGTGGAGTGGGAGTGTGGGACGGTCTTGTCTCTGATTTCGGGGACGAGACGTCTCCATTTTATATTTGGTTGAAGGGATAAATAGAAATAGGATGGATGGTGAATTTGACGTCGTTAGCCGCAGTTACCTGTGGGGCTCACTTGTCATCCCGTTAATTTTCTTTTTTTTCTTTGGTCGCCTTTTATCTTCTCTTCTTGCTTCGTTCTCGAGCGCTCGATAGCTGTAGCAGTACACTGCCACCAACTAATCAAGAGATAATCCACAAAGCAATTGATCATGATCAAATTTGTAAGCCACTTGGATATTGAGCATTTAAGCATCCATGAGTAGGCAAGAGACAACCTGGCGAACTACCTAGTGTTCAGAAACGGAAAACCCTGAACCTGGAGGAGTTAGGTATGTAGGATATGCTTTTTGAGGGTTCGAATCCCTCTCTTTCCTCCCCTCGGATCATTTGGGACTTTCGACTTTGGATACCCTTATAACCATCAAATGTCGTTGAAGTGGCTAATTCCTCTAAATAGGAGGCGGCTGTGCCCACCCTATTTTGCCGGACTGCCGAGCGCCGTAGCGCCCTCTCTCCAGCATCGGTCGCCAGAGGTAGCCCGTGCGCAGCCTTTACTCCGTCCGGTGTCGCCCCTACTCCATTCGCCATGGTCGTTGCCCCTGCACCGTCCGGTGCCACCCACGCTCCATCCATTGCGTTTGCGCTGCCGCCATTGCTCCGTCTTCCATGTCCGCCACGTCACCGCCCCCTACTTCGTTCGCCGTGAGGAAGCAGCCGAAGCTCGCGCGTGTGGGATCTCCCCCCAGCCGTAGCTCGCCCTGCACCAGATCTCGCTACGGGAGGATGTGGTGCGCAAGCTCGCCCGCCTTCGGTGAAGAAGGAAGGACAGCGTCGGAGAAGAGGAAGAAGACACCGTTGGGGAGAGAGGAATAGTGCGTAGACGCTCGGTCAACAACGCGAAGACGTCATTGAGGTGGGGACGCCCCCATCTACGGTTTTTTCTAGGACGCGCTCGCCCCCGTTTTAGCAAATATCCCACGAATATTCCTTAGGTGGGATATCCCAATTCCTACTGACTTCCAACCAAACACTACCTTATTTTGGGATCAAGATGGTAGTTACTAAACTTTAGCCTTTGAGAATCCAAACATGAGGGCTAATGTTGGGCTAAAGTTTAGCTAAAGCCCCAACTAGTTGTTTGCCAATTAATCTATAAAACCTAGCTAATATGGGCTAAAGTTCCAACCGGTTGTAAAAAACATCTATAACCCTCGAACCCTATCTCCTGCATGCCATGTGTCTCCTCCCTCTTGCAGCCGCCTCAGACTTCGCGAGAAAAGACCACACACGGTCGTACGGTGCGGCGCCGCTCGGCCTCTAAGCTCCAGGTGCTGCCGCCCGCCGTGCCTTTAGGTCCCTCGCGTTGCTGCCCTTCCTGCAGTCCCCACGTGCCACCGCTCTGCCTCCAGATTGTCGAGCCTACTATCAAACTGCCTCCAGATGCCACGCGCCCAACACAACGAACTACCTTTGGTCACCGGCAACGATGAGTTTCCCCAAGCGATGGATCTAGGGGCAGCCTTTGGCTCTTATCTCAGTCCGATTCTATGGTCCCTCCTGCCAATGGAGGTGGCATGGAGTTCTTCGCATCATAGCAAGTGCGCAGCTCGCTGATTGGGCACGACGAGGCTCGTCAGCATGAGAGCCACGACATGGCCAACCTCGACCTCAACATTGAGGCAGAAGATCTCTCAAGTTTGGCCACCTTCCAAGACATTATGCAGTCTGAGCAATTGAATCCAGTCACTATGGATATTGGCGGTAGGAATCAAGGCATTAGCGGTATCCATCCAACAACTCACACTGTGTCTCATCAGCACACACTGGATCAAGCAGAGGTGTTGCTGCCAACGTCGCAGCACTGTTTCGTTCTCCTCACACATCTAGTGGTGGCTATGGAGACGGCCATGTAGATGGCTGTTGGCATTTCTTAGCGCAATCACCAAGTGAGGAGGTTTTAAGTCCATCACCGGTAACGGCGCCATTTCTTAGTGCCATTACTAAGATTGAGTTAGCAACGCCACAAAAAAAACACCAACTACGATAGTTCTTAAAGATTACAGACAATATCCGTAAGCGTACGGAGCTATCGTTGTAGCATTTCATTCAGAAGTATTTAAGGTATTATTATTTATATTTTCCTAAATAAGGGCAAGGTATACATATTCTAGCATAGACATAAACATGATTACAAACTTGCATAGTGGACCATTGTTTATAATAGGGGTAAAAATAGTATTTCATGGATAGTGGACACACATCTAGGCTAACCTCAAGGATAAAAGGAAACGTGGAGTCGGCATGTTCTAATATAGCCGTGCAAAGAACAGTTAATGATCATACAAGTTATATGACTAGAGTTAGAACTAAATGTGAGATGGACAGGGAGATCTCCAAGCACTAGTCTGCAAGCAAGCATGAGAGACTTTAAGACTTCTACACAATATCCAGACATAGGGGGGTTACAAGGGACGGACAGGGCTGTCATCATCTACCGCCTACCCCTCAACCGTGGGATATCGTCATATCCGAAGGTTCTCATGCACCCGAGCACCACACCCATATACAAAGGAACTACCTATATCCCCTAGGACTCTAACCCTACAGATTGACAAGAAAGAATATAGGCAAACTCGAAGGAATGACGAACCGTCACCCCAACCCTAGCTCTACTTCTACTCATACAAATCATATGAATGATTAAGCATGAAATTGAACATGTTAAGATCATAACACACAAATTATATACTAGTTCATATATCATGATTATAACATGAAAACTATACTCTAGTTCATATGCACTGCTATATAAATGATATGAGAGCTTGAATATGGAAGAACTCTTCATAGAAATATTCATACTAAAGTTGCTTTTCTTTCAAGGAGACAAGCTCTCCAAGTAGCTTTGCTAGCTCCAAATAGTACTAAGAACTAAAGCTCAAAGAGTACAAGTAGAGAGAGCTGAGGTGTAGCTCCAAATGATGTGTGTGTAGAATGAGCTCCTCCTCTTCTTATATAGTGAAGTGAGGGTGGTTTAGCGCTGGTATTTTTGGAAACCATCAGGAATCGCCGTAGCATGGCGGCATGCAACCGCCGCAGAAGAGTGGGGCCGAGCGGAGGCGGTGGGGGTGTGCCCACACCCTGGTGGGCCCGCCTCGCGGCCGCCTTCGCCTGGTCAGTTCCTGGATGGGCCTGGACCCTGCCCCTGGTGGTATTCTATCCAGGTAAGTTGTGTAGGTGGGCTTCTCTTCTTATTTTCTTCGCGCATTTCTACTTTACGCCTTTTGTTTGTGCCTTTTGGTATGTTTTCCACTTGCATTTGAATATGTGACCTATGAAACATGATTTCTCCAATACAAGTGGACCTAGGTCAATATTAAAGGCATATGTGTCAAAAGCATGTTTATTTCTCCTGTTTTGGACTATAATTGGCGGTTGAATTTGGTCGTTAATGACCGCCAATAAATCCCCCAAGCTTAACCTTCGCTCATCCCGAGCAAATAGCTAAGTACTTGGTTGTTGATCAGGAGTTCCTACTATGCCGATACAATTCACAAGTGTTATGTCTATAACAAAGTATTCTTCCGCAATTTAAATAAGTTGATATTTTATCCACCATTTTCCTTATCCCTATGGGGTATATAGCTTTTTCAAATTCTTAGGCGATTGCAAGATAGAATGGTTATAACAGAATCACCAATCATTTATTTCTTGATTAACCATCTATCTGGAGGTTTTATAAGTTTTGCAAAATAAATGTAAGTTCCTCAAATGATTCTCTCGATCGCTCAATGTGTATGAATCCTCATCAAGGCATTTGAAATTTTGCTTTCTTTTTCATATCCTACCACTGAAAAGCTTTTGAGTGGAGTTTTGGGTAGGTATGAAAAGTGGGGCATACTTGCATCACATATTTTGCTAAGTTAAAAACCGAACCTATGGAGATGCAAGTCATGCACTTTGATCAAGACGTGCAAGTGTGTGGAATTTTTATAATGTTCCTATTCTATATATTTTTTTATACTCTTTTGAATCATGAATCTCTCTCTTTTTGGATGAGTACCTCTTATTTGAAAGTATGAGCTATCTTTATTTCTTTCTTATTTTTTTTCTTTTCTTCTTGCTTTTTAGCATGCATTTTTTCTCTCATGCTTTTTGGCATGGATATATATTTTTTCTTTTCCTTCTTTTCTCTTTTTTTTGCATAGCTTATACTATTCTTTTTGGCACATGAATTTTTTGAGAGAGACACATGATAGATGAATGAAGTAATTATTAGGTGGATGGAAAAAGCATGTTTTTGCGTAACTCTCAGTGTAAGAGTTAGCAGTTTATTTATGTATGTACATATGTCTTAATTATAGGTGCATGACGAGAATCTGAACACGGATCACAACAATTTGATAAAGCTCAATGCTCAAACAAGTAGCATATGACTAAGATTTAAATTTGAATATCATGTTATATGGTCTTGGTAGGTATTCATAATCATTGAGGAGCTTTTTGATTTTAGCATTTTGAAAATAAAATCTCCAAATATCAAGTTTCTCTTAAAACAAAGCCATAGCAAATTCTATTTGTACCATATCATTACTCGCAACAACTTAGAAAAGAAGCATGTATTTGCAACCCACAAGTTTTCAAGTTTTTAGGATGAGACATTTTTAGCTAACAAACTTAAATCTTGGGAAATACCCAGTTATAACCTAGGCACAGATAAATTATAGACAGAGCAACTATTTATTATTTCAATATAGGAGAAATGAAATATTCTGAAAACACATATGAGAGATAAGTATTTTTGGTTTTTTTGTCATATTTTATTTTCTGTATTTTTTGAATTTTCAGATTTTTTTTAAATGCTAATAAATAAATAAATGTAGAAAATAAAATAAAAAAATAAAAGATACAAGATACCTCTGCAGGGGTCCTCTCCCAAGCTAGCTCGAGGTTTAAGGTCTGGGATTGTATCCCATGGACCACTAGTAGGCCGCCTACGCTTCCTATTGTTGCCTCAGCAGCGTGTTGGTGTCCGCAAACTGTTGCTGCTGCTGTTGGTGCCACTAGGCCGCACTCTGCACGTGAGTGTTAAGTGTATTTTGAATCTCACTGTCACACCTCAAAATTTCTATTTTGGGTTGTGAATAGAAAATAATAAATCAAATGAATGTTTTTAATATTTGGATAAGATTTGCCAAAATTAGTTTGAAATTTCTGTATATTTTTATTAAAGAAAATGGTGCTTTTCTAATTATTTCTAAATTAATTTGATGTGTGTTTGGTTGATGTGATGCTTGCTTTTGGTGTTTGTGAGTGCAAACGGTTTCAAAATACGATAGGACGACGTTTCTTTCGCTCCAGAGGAGCTCTAGAGAAAATTTTCAACTTTTTCTGGAATTAAAATTCCTTTTTCCTTGAGATTTATCTTTTTCCTTGATCTTTTCATTAATTTTTCATGAGCTCAAGCTCATTTAGTTGAGTTTCTTATCATTCAAATTATCTCCAGGATTTTTCTGGTGATTTATCTGAGCTTCAAGCTATTTTTCGTGGCTTAAATATCAATTCTAGACTTTTCTGGAATTATTTTTGTTCACGAAATTAATTAATTCCAAGAATAAGTAATGATAACTCTAATCCAAACCTTTTGGTTCTTTGACTGATAGATCAAGGTATGTACAATTCTCTCTAGCATTGATCCATGTTCTACCTGTTCTTTTGTTTTGTTTCTTGGCCCATTTTGCATTCAGGAGAGGACACATATATGGATCAAAGAAGCAAGCAGCGAGGCCATATGTTTTAATCTTAATAGACAGCGTCGGCCAGCTGTTCTAGTACAGGGCAACTCATTCATCGATTTCTGTTTTCCTTTGCAATCTATCTGTGATATATGCTTTGCAATCTTTCTGCCATCTATGACGTGCAAGCCTAGGACTCCATATCCCTCACGTCGTGCCCGTCCATAAATATCAATCTTGGCTTCATGTATTTCTTTAATACCTGGAGAATCCATAAGCCAATCGATCAAATCCACGCAGCCCTGCCGCGCCGCCGTCGACTACAACTTCCGAGTTTCCTTGCCATGCTTTGTTGCCGCCGCTAGCCTGTCGCCCATACGCCACGTCGGCCTCTCCTCGGCAGCAAGCACGACCGCCTGCCATGTTCCTATCAATGAGTCGATCTCCCACATGGCTGGCCATGTCCGATCGAGTCATTGTTCCCAGTAATCTGCTATTTGCTTGCCAGTAGTCACATGGTGCCTCGCTGATTGTATGAGCTGGTGCCGCCGATCATCCACCACAGCATCGCATGTATGCCGTCGCCATGATCTGTTCATATGTCCATCCCTTGCGCCGCACCGAGTTCTACAGGAGGCAACCGCCACTACTACAAACTTCATCAGATTGTCGCCCATCTCGTCTGCTCCGCCATCGACCAACCGGAATAGATTAACCATCGTCTAAGTTTTCCTCAGACTCACATGATGATTCGTCGCTGGAGGAATTCTCATCTAGATGAGCAGGCCTGTCAACGCCATCGGCAGCTGACCACCGGTGAGCACCTTCATCATGTCTTAGTCCCTATATTTCATCTATCATCTACATCATGCCACAAGCCAAGTATGCTATCTGTTTTCATAACGTGTCCTGCATCCTACCAATTAGCAGTTGCCGACCATGTGTGGCGCAGCCTGCCGACATGCCACAGCTGTACCGGCCTTCCGTGGTCGCCATGGCCATGCTTGTACTGCTTGAGCCGGTGAAGTAGCCAGCGTCGTTTGCTGCCTGCCGAGTCCTATAGCCTGTGTTCCAATCAGCCAGAAAACCGGATATGTTGCTATTCACGTCAGCACATACACGTAGGCCAAGTTCCCTGCTCTCTACAAGTTCATCAATGTTCAAAGCCCGCCAACAGTAAGCATCAACGTGTTTGCAGTTAAGCTACCTGTTACGTTCTGGCTTCATGCAAGTTTAATACATTATCTATTCATATGATGTCATTCAGAGCTCTCTTTTTATCCCTTAACGTGAATAACAATCCATGCTTTTACGTCAACTTTTCCTATATCAATGATAATGTGATTAATATTTATTAAAAGCTTTCTAATTAAAAGTAATCTAGACTTATAATTCTGTTTTTTGCTAAGTTGCGATCGTGCCGATGTAATCTTCACGTTAGTGGCGATGTTCACCCTGTCTTGTGTTTTTTGAATTTAATCATATTAATTTGATTAATGTTTATGGAATATCTTTTTAACTAAAAGCAACTTAGGTCTTAATCATTGCTTTTTCATAGAGCAAATGTTAACTTAATTAACACCAACCTTAATGTGTCTTTGTTAGTTATAATTAGTTTAGTAAACATAAAAATATATAGTTGTTTAGATTAATGCTTATTTAATGTCTTTTTGAATTAAAAGGGACTTAGGTTTATATCTCGACCTTTTGTAAATAAAATACTAACTTGATAAATAACAACTTAAATGTTTCGTTGTTAATTATAACTTGCTTAATTTAATCACGAAACATGATAATCGATTAGTTGATGTCTCATGTTCGGTGCTTTCTAAATTATAAATGTTTAAGTGACTTAAATAATATCTATGGGGAATATCGACATTAATGTCTTTTCAATTATGATGACTTGATTAGGTCAACCTCGAAACATGAAATAGTTCGATTAATGCTCTCACATGTTTTATGTTCTTTACGTTATAAATATTTAAATAACTTAAATGCTATAAAATATATAAAAATAAAATATAACTAAGATTTAACTTTGGCTTTATAATTTGATTAATTCAACTTTAGAATAATTCTCTGAAATGTCTATCACCTTAATTCATTAACTAAAATAAATCAAACGTATAGTTTATCTTCTCTGATTTGTTGCAAGTCCTCGATAGTCGTGTGTCCTCTTTGATGGTAGCTCCGTTATCCGTCGTTCTTGCGTTTTCGTGATCGTAGCAACGTACCGTATTGTTTAGTGTGTTCTCTTTCAAAGTGTCTATTTTGTTTGATGTTTGTTCATAGTTGTGTTTGTTGTCTGTTCTGCTTGGTTGCTACGGGTAGAGGAAACGTGGTTCGTTAGCAATGAAGACCAGGAGTTGAGGACCGACAAGTACAGTAGAAGCTGAAGATCAAAGATAGAGGTTGAAGACTTCTGAGCAGCTAATTCTAGGAAAAGGCAAGTATAGCTTGGGTTTTTTTTGTGACCATGATCTTATGACTTGATTAATGTTTAAGCAACAAACGATAAAAATGACTTTTTAGCAACTTGATGATTTATCTGTAAGAGAATCTCCAGGATTGATAGTACAACTGTGAGGGCTACATGGCTCTAGCTTTAGTCAAGTATGAGTACCTTTTCTAGCTTGTTAGAGGTTACCCTTGTGGCGCAAATGGGGAAAAGCAGACCGTGGATCCCTGCGCGGTTGTATCACACAGACTGACTAATGAAACCTAGTGGCCCTAACTTGTTAGACGAACCTTTGAAAGGTTTCATAGTGAACCCTGCCTGCTCACCTTGGGAGTGTTTTGGGGATTGGCCACCCTGGGCATATGGGTAATCACGATTCACAGTGAAAGTATACACCTTTGTGCAGAGTTTATTAAACTGGTATACTAGCCTTGCTCAAGGACACGGGCGACCTTAGAATCTTTATATTTAAGATGATGACTTTTGATTGCTAACATGCTCATTGTTTACCATTTTATACTCTACATTATTTATATTACATTGATCATGAGTTTATGGGATCTATACTACCTTGTTGCTATACTTGCGGAGTTCAACATGGACTCACTCTTGCTATTTCCACCACACCCTAGTGTGTAGTAAGGTGCTGCTCAGAAGAAGGATAAAGATGTAGTGGAGTTTCCAGAAGTCTTTCAGAAGAGCTTGGCATACGGAGCCCCCAGTCAGCCGTCCCTGAGAAGAATGGAGCCTGAGCAGAAGTTTAGCTGTCGTTCTGTGATACTCTAATGGTTGTAAGAATATATTCCGCTTTATATAAACATTGTTTTGATATTTCTATTCTGTTGTTGTATGTGTGGACTTCCTGGGCACACATATAACGAGTGCTTGGTCTTTTTTGGAAAACCGGGCGCGACACTCACCTGTGCAGAGTTCCAACCCTTCGAGACAGGTGTTGTTGCCGTTCAACTCCCAATGGTCTGAAGTAGATTATCGTGGATGGACAAGTGGTGGTAGCCTCTCAAAGTTGGAGGAATGAGACTGGCTCTCATGCCATCCTGATCCTCCGGCCTCGTGCCATCTCAGCCCTCCAGCCTCATGTGGATGCGGGGCGTATCCCTAGCTAGGCTAAAACCCAGGTGCAAACCCAAGCATCTACATAGCTGGGAACCATCCCACATGGTGCGTCAAAGGTACATGTGGTGTCGGTGTGGGTGGTGGCTGCGGAGAGCTGCCAGTTTTGTCTCTAGCCCTACTCCTTGTTGACCTGAGAGAAATGGAACTCCTGTGTGCTTCCTCTTATTCAACAAGAGTGAAGGTAAGTGATAGGGATTTATACAAAGAGAATCCCGGGTTAGGGAGCGGGATCTTATTTGTATATCCTGAAAAGTAAAATACAAGGTTCCTTGCATCATCATATTTCAAATAGTGCCCTTACATCAAAAAATGCTCGTCAATTTGGATGTGTGGAGTAGAGATGTATGTCACATCTTGTCCATCTAACGTACCAATACTGGCAACAATACGAGTCACAAGGGACGTGCAAGTAATAACAGTGGAAGCCTTGGTTGTTTCTAACCAATGATTAAACATTTCTTTCACAGGAGCAACTTTTGTCTTTTTAAGCATGGCATAGAGCAGTTGCATTTCAGCATAGTAAACAAAATGAATGTCTTGTCTAGAGAACAAAGTCATGGTAATCCATCGATGCATGAACCTCAAAGTAGGATGATGAATTTTCATATTACGAGGTTGAAACTTGCCAACTATGTTTTGACCCGAAATTACTCTCCAAAATTCATGACGATTAAAACCTCTGAGAGAATAATCTAGATCAATTGAGCATTTTGCATTAAAGCCTAAGTGAGAGGCGAGATTTTTCCATGTAAGATAATATTCTTTCTCAAAAATACAAAATGTAATCCCACCCTTAATTTCTTTCAAAGAGCATAGAAATTGAATGGTTAGGATACAAGAACTTTGCTCATCAACGGGAGCAACGTTCTCCCATCCATGACCTTCCAAATGGTGGTGAATTCGGTGTCCATACCTATCTTTTCGAGGAGGTTGGGGTCATATGCTGGTGTGTGGACGAACTCGTGGTCCTTGACGTGGTTGTACGCTTGCATCTCCCGATCTCCCTCTAAGTCAAGGTGAGGATCATCATCACCTTCTTCCATCGGTTGCTCTTGCTCTTCTGTTGGCTCGGTTTCTTCCTCTTCATGCATCGAGCTTTCTTCGGGCTCGGAGACGCGTGTGCTTGAGCTTCTACGGGAGCGACTTGAGCTCGCTCCCACGGCCTTCTTGAATGCACCAACAACCTTCCTCCCGAACTTGCCCATGGCGGGAAAAGACAATAACACAACTTGCAAATAGGGTTACGTTAGTGAAAACAAATCGAGTAACCCGTGAGCTTTGCTTGGTGGTGATGAGCTTAGGAATTTTCTACAAAGTTTCCTTGCTCTTGAGCTTTGTGGAAAATATGTTTTCAAAAGGTGGAGCAAAAGAGTGAGAGAGAGTGAAAATGGAGAGTGTGAGGGTGAGGAGAGCTCAACCCTGGGCTCTCGGTATTTATAGCACGAAGCACCGGCCGAGATGGGTGTGAGCAGTGGCTAGGAACCGTCGAAGAAGTGGCAGCGTGCGGTGGCCTTGGGCAGGGTGCGGCCACACCCAGGTGGCCCGCTGCTGCTCCCCTTTGGTCGGCTGCTTCGAACAGCCATCTGGATGAGGTAGCCGTTGGTGCTCCCCTCGGTTTCAAAAAATTGCTCCCGTTTTTTATTTTCCACAAAACTTTTATTATATTTTGAATTTTTGTAAATAATTTTAAAAATGAGAATTGATAATAGAAAAATCTATACTATCAAAAAATGAATTTTATTTTATTTTTCTAAAAAGTTTATTTTGAAGCAAAATTTTAAATTTTGAATTTTAAAATTTTGAAAATTTTGAATTTTTTTAAAAAGATAACTACCGATTTACCTTCGGCCAGGGCTCAACATTTATAGTCCATTGGCAAGACTTTTCCTCCTCATTGGTCTGCAGTTGCGTGATCAAACTCGGGGGAATTCTCGGGTTGCCCCGGGATTTTCCCCGTGTTGTTGACAGTATGGCAGTAGCTATTTGAGCTATTTGAGTTTCTATCATTTTATTAAAGCTCAATTAATTCTTAACAGAGGAGGATAAACCTTCAAGTTTAGAATTAATATTTTCAATTATTTTATCATTATACATTAACTTTTTAGTAAGAGTTTTCATTAATTTTTGCTTGGCTTAGGACCAAGTCTTTCAGAGAAGGTTGATTCGAATTGTAATTGGAGTTGAAGTTCGAATTACCTCCTTGCGGGTGGGACTAGTTGTTCCACCCGTTATTGTTCTATTGACAAAACCCGTTGTTGATGTATGAAACTTCTTCACGGGTCTCGGGGCAGTCATTTCTCAAGTGGCCAACTTCACCCTGGACCTCACACGTCATGTGTGAGTCCATGGCTAGGACGGTGCTTTTCATGGCTTCCTTTTCAGCCGCACGATCATCCAGTCTTTTCATCAATAAGTCTATTTTTGCGACAAGCATGTCTGTCTCCTTCATGGAATGCATGCCTTTTTGTTGCTTGCGCTCCTCCCCCAGCTCTTGTTAGCCACCATTTTCTCGATGAGGGCCTTGGCTGCTGTTGATGTTAGTTATTGTTCATCATAAACCATTAACATAACTTGAATAAATGCTTGAAATAGATCAACAATAGAAACTTAGGGGTTTAAACTGACAATTTTTATAAGTTTTAGTGAATCTGTATTTTCAGCAGTGTTATTCCAAAAAACCGAAAAGGGGGATCAAAATGTCAAAAAGAACTAAACTTAACCACGATGAAAACTACTTTAGAAGGTTCCAGAGGACACCATGCCGCGGCGGACCCCGAGGGGCTGCCAGGTGGGCCCGACCGGCCCCACCCCTATGCTAGATGGCCGCCCACATGTCAGCTTCTAGAAGCTTCCTGCACCACCTCCTAGGATTGTATCCATACCGTCCTTCAAGTCAGTTTGATTCAAGGGCTCACGTTCCACCCCCAAGGCTATATAAACAGACCCCAACCCCCTGGAGGCATCAAGTCATCCAAAGCCAGATACCCTAATCTCCTTAGAGCTCCTCTAATTTCTAGAGCATTAGCTAGTTAGGCTAGGTCTAGAGGGAGGCAAGCAGATCTTCGCTTGGATTGCCGACATCGTCTAGAGCTTGGTTTGGTATAATTCTTGTACCCCTCTCTCGTTGTATCTCTATTATTTTTATATGCTTGCTACAATTGTTATGACATATTAGTATTCATCTTGTTCATGTTCTTAGTTTCAATATTCATCATCTACTTTGATTATATGCTTAGTATAGTTAGTTTATCATTGTGTTTGTGCATAAGTTCATATAACATTCACCCTATTAAGGATCCAAGGGTGGGTGGTAGAGATCATGTAAGTGTGGTGCTTATATGCTATTTACCTGTGAATACACTCTATATTCTGGGTCATGTGGTAGATCGCGGGTGTGACACAACCATTGAGTCCTTTGTAGTCCACTCCCCGAATATAGGTCATACAAGAGTGGCCCGGTTACGAAGGAAGAGAGAGCTCTGTTCTCAAACTTCCCTAAGTAATGTCCCTTATGCATAGATATAATGGTGATCTTAGCAATGACTACTAGGTGTAATTACACTAATCAACGTATGCTTTGACTTGTAATTAAGAATGACTTAGAAATTATTCCTCTAATATTCTAACCTGACCATGCTAAAGCTATAGGTAGGAGTGCTCTGAGTGATTTATTTATCATTATTATGAACTTTATTAATGCTTATTATATATATCTTTTATCTTGTGACTTACCCCTGTTATAAGTAGAGAGATTGTTATGGTTTATTTCTCCATTAGTGTTATAAGTTATCAATACATGTCCAAAGCTACACCTTCTCTGTGGTAAAATATAAATAACGATACCTGAAATACTCTCGGGTGAAGTGCTTCAATGATATAATTATCTGTCTGCTTACAAAATCCTTTCCATTCATATCTTTATATTATTTCTAGTCACATGAATTGATAAACATCTATTTAGTATTATTCTCGTTGTAATGCTAGATAGTACAACAAACATTTCTAGCACCATCACTGGGGATGACAACCTAGTACTACTAGAGATGTAGGTAATTAATGGGTAGCTACTAAAACAAGTGAGGAGTTAATAAATACCAACAAGCATTTTTGGCGCCATTGCCGGGAAAGGTAGCTAGCATAGAAAGTATTAATAAACTTATGTTATTTGATGTGATTGAAATAACCATTGACCTCTGCTCAAATAGGATTACTCTTGTTTTGTCTACTTATATATCTTATGCAGGGTAATATATGATTGGTTTTGACCTCCCGACAAACTTCGTTGACGATCTAGAAGCGTTACTAGAGCTAAACACAAGAATGTTCTAGTTCTACAGTCAGAGGACAACCAAATAAGGAGCTTAACACTAGAATTTAAGGCCATGGCCAACAAGACTCTTCGTGAATTCTCTGCTCCAACTACTGCCAACATCAGTACTAGACCTGAAGTCAATGTTGGAGAGAATGGATTCAAGCTCAAGCCCTCGCTCATCAATATGGTGTACGCCAGCCAATTTTCTAGGAAGGCACATGAAGATGCAAGTGCACATCTCCAACACTTTTTAGAGATCTACAGCACCTTCACTATCAAGGGAGTAACCAAGGATGCTATTCTACTTCGTCTTTTCCCATTCTCACTCTTGGGGAAGGCTAAGTAGTGGTTCTACTCTAATAAAGAAAGAAACACCACATAGGACAACTGCTCCACTGCCTTTCTAGCCAAGTTCTTTCCCACAGGCAAGACCAATGCTCTGCGTGGGAGAATCTCAAGTTTTTAGCAATATCATGATGAATCTATCCCTGAGGCATGTGAATGCTTTCAAGACTACGTAGCAAAATATCCTCATCATGGGATGAAGAATTGGCTACTCATGCAGAACTTTTACCATGGGTTGACCACTAGCACCCATGAGACAATGGATGCTGCTGCTAGAGGTGCTTTCCTGTCACTTACCATTAGAGATGCAACAACTCTTGTTGAGAAGATGGCCTCCAACTAAAGCTAAAATTAGGAACATACTCATACTCGTAAGAGAGGTGGAGGTATGCATCAACTCAAGGAGGTAGACATGCTGTCCACCAAGATGGGCCTATTAATGAAGAAGCTTGATGATTGAGTTAGTGAGAAGAAAGAATTCATGCACATCAATGATTCCCGCATGACTTGTGAAGTTTGTGGCGACACTAGACATTTAGGGAACAATTATCCTAAAACCCAAGAGGATGTGAACTACATCAATAACAACAACTATCGTCCTCAATAGAATTAAGGATGGAATCAGCAACAGAGGCCAAACTACCAAGGTAACTACTAAGGTAACTTTCAAGGTAATAATTATAATAACTTCAATCAACCACCCTTGAGAGAATTAGTTGCTGGCCAATCTAGACTTATGGATCAGATGTCTAAGAAAATAGCTTCAAATGATAAAATCCTAGAGAACATAAGTACTAGAATGGATAATGTTGCTTCTGCCATTAAGAACAAGCATAACTTTAATAAAATAATAGAATCACAAATAGCTCAGCTGGTAGCTGCTATTCCTCCATCTGACATAGGTAAGATTTCGGGGCAGCTGGAAGATTTAGAAACTGCAAATCTTGTTGATATTCACAATACAGCTTTCTACTACACTCAACCACCAGAGGGAAGGTGAATTGACTACACCCTTCCCGACAAGAAAGGTGATCCAGGGAGACCTGTCATTCCCATCTCTATTGGACATCACATCTTTTAGGAAGCCGTCTGTGACTTCGGAGCAAGCATGTCTAAGGTAATCTATGATAAGATTATAGAAGATCATTTGTTGTACATAAATATGCGTTTGCAGCTTGCAGATCAGTCACTCTGCTACCCTAGGGGAATTCTTGAAGATGCCATTATTCGAGTGGGATAATCATATGTTCCCGTAGACTTTGTGGTTCTGAAAACAGGTGGAGATGAGAGGGCACCCATCATTTTGGGCTGACCTTTCCTAAGAACCACGAAGGCCATCATCTACGCAGATACCGCCAAGATCTGTTTCACCATCAAGGACAAGAAGGAGAAGTTCTTATTCAAGGACCATATACTATACTCTCCTGCTCATCCACATAAGGCATACCTGCCCCAAGATACAACATAAGTGGCCAAGAAGAAGAAGAACAGAAGGAGGAAAAACAAAACCAGCCAGTCACCTAAAGAAACTGTTAACATGATCAACACAATCCAATCATAGTACAACCACCTCCTCGATCCACCATTCCTTAAGAAGAAGGATGATCCTTGTGTACTGACAATCGAGTGTACTATTAGTCAGAAGATCTTCGACAAGATTTTCTGTGATGTTGGATCAGGTGTCAACATAATGTCTAAGGTAATGTATGAATATTTATTTGGTAACGAACCCTTGTATCCTACATATATGCAGCTATAGATGGTAGACCAATCAATTCGATTCCCTAAGGCACAGCAAAGGACATAATGATCAAAATTCAAGATCACTACGCCCCCACTGACTTCATGGTCCTAGACATGGAAGAAGAAGACGATTCACCCATCATCCTAGGAAGACCGTTCCTCAACACTACCAATGCAGTCATCTATGTTGGATCTAGACAAGTCCACTTTCAATTCCCTAGAGAAAAGGTACGCTGTTACTTTAATAGTTATACTACTTATGAGTAGCCGAAGAAGACCTACTTCAGGAGGAGACGTCAATCATCCTGCCGACAAGAGAATCAACTCCCTAAGAATGGATGGCAGGACTATAAAGTAGAAGTGGTGAAGGACTAGTTTCAACCTAGATGGAATGAATGGGACGATAAAGAACCTAAAGCACCCACCAAAGAAGAAGCTACTCCGCCAAAGTCAAGCCCACAGACCAAACAGGTATGAAAAGAGATGGTAATATCATCACCTTCATAGGAGGAGCAGTCATCTGAGTCTCTATCACTGAGACTAGATGATGGACCTGAAAAGTAAGTACTCTCTCTGACCTAGTCCTGTCCGGAGGACTTTAAAATTCAAACCCTTGCCATGAGGTAACATCGGTAGTTATCCATATTTACTTTCTAGCATTGCATTAATTATTTTCCTTTTAGTATATTTACTTTTCCGCATTTGCACTGCATTAGAGAAAAGAGAAAAATAAAAAGATACTTTATTACATATTATCATTGTTGCATATTAGAAAAGAAAAATAAAAAAGTTTTCATTACTACATCTCAACATTACATCATATAAAACCTTAAGCCCCATGTGAGTAAATTAATGGAGTATAAAAGCCCATGGGAGTATTCACTGTGGTGGTATAAAAATAAAAATTCCATGCATACCTATTTTCCTTCTACATTATAAAAATATAAAATCCAAAAATATATCAAATAGACATCTTGCTAAAGTTCTACCATAAGAAAAAACTATCTAAACTCACAAGGAGAGCAAATCCTCGAATGGCAAACCGCTAACCCCTTATCCTAATCCAAGCCTCGAGTTTTTGCTGTTCTTGCTAGAGTGTTTTTGTAGGATGGTACATATGGTCAAGAGCAAGTTCACTCGTTTGACCTCATCTCACTCCACCCAAAGTACAACTTCTTGAACCAACTCTTGGGTGGATAAGATGGATGTCTGCTTATGAACCATGTTCTGAGAAGGATCACTCAACATTCAATAATCGACCACGACAACATCTAGCTTAGGGGAGGCATTCCCGATGTATCTAGCTAAGTATTTTTTTTTCTTTTAGTTTTACTATTTTTAAGTGTGTTATATGTTTGCTAAAGAAATAAAAAGATGTATAACAACCCAAAATAAAATAAAAATTTATCTATTGAGTTATATCTATATAGTAAGGTGTGATTTTAAACTTTGAAAATAAAATAAAAAGTATATCTAGTTTTCTATTTTTATGAGATGAATAAATAATGGAGTCTGAGATAACTCTTGCAATGGAAATAATGAATAGTTGCTTTGTCGTAGTTCCTTTCAAGTACCTAGTTTTCAGCCTTGAATTCTTCCGAGTTTTGGATATGATTGATTTGATATAAGAATTTACTCTGAACTTGAAACTCGTGGGTAGCATATGCTTGATCTAAGCATAGGTAATTGATGGATATGATATAAGAAAGTCTGAGCTGCTATTTATCTTATTCCTAGCAATACTAGAGTTCTGAATATTTATCTTTTAAAAACATATAAAATCATTCATGATGAGCTCCTGTATAACAAAGCTTGAATTCCTACCAAAGCCAAATATGATATTTAGACTAGGAAACCTCCCACTCATATATGTTGCTTGCTTTAGCATTGAGTTTAGTCAAGCTTTGTTGATGCCTTATGAGAGGTTTGTGATGCTCTTAAAATCAAGATCATGTACACACCATCTATATATGCACTACTCCTACATTGGGGTAGGCATAAGTACATGCCATTCTATCTAGATTCACTCAAAAATGTTTTACTCCTACATTGGGAGTGAACACCAAAAAAAATATACCCTATAGGATATGGCCCAAATAAATGCTCTGAGTTCGTGTTGCTATCTCTCAAAAGTTTTGTTGTAGAAAAGAGGCATGTGGCTATGCAAAAGTTATTCATGAAAAAGAAAAAGAGAAAAAGTATTAGAAAAAATGGACAAGTGTCCAAGATATATAAAACAATAGGTACTCCGATACCCGTCTGAAAAAAGAAAAAAAAAGAAAAAGAGGTGAATAAGATAGCCCATGTTTTCTTGCAAAGTTGTTTTCAAGTTTCAAAAAGAGAGATATGTTTTAAGGAGCAAAGTAGAATTAGGATAGCCACCATATATATCCCCATACATCCATATACATGCACATCTTGATTTGATTGTATGACTTAACTCTCTTTGAATATGTTGTTTGACTTTACAACATATGTGCTGCAAGTATGCTCTTTCATGTTTTCTCCCTACCTATGAACTCCACTATAAGTCTTAGTTGTAGGAAGAGAAAGGATAGCAACACTATTGCCTTGGTGAGGATCCACAAATACTACATATAATGAAAGATCTAAGAGTGTCATACATTAGAAGCTCTGAGTTTTATTTTGAAACTTATAAAAACTCTAGAATAATGGTTGAGCAAAGAACTTGAGACATAGTGCTTGACTTGATTGTTCTATTTTTCAATCGGTCAAGACCCAAGTAAAGGCTAAAAGGCTCCATAGTTAATGGTAATATAGGTAAGTTTGAAAGTCAAATTGGTTTATGCTAATCTAGAGGAAATTTTTTGTTTGAACGCATGTGTACTTTTGAGGCATGAAAGCATAAAAGCAATTCCTGATCCAAATTTGCTAAGTTTAGCTTTACTAAGGGACTAGCAAAGGTTAAGCTTGAGGGAGCTTGTTGACGGTAGTTATTGTTCATCATAAACCGTCAACATAACTTGAATAAATGCTTGAAATGGATCACTAATAGAAACTTAGGGGTTTAAACTGACAATTTCCCCAAGTTTTGGTGAATCTGTATTTTCAGCAGGGTTATTCCAGAAAACCAAAAAGGGGGATCAAAACATCAAAAAGAACTAAACTTAACTGTGATGAAAACTACCCTAGAAGGTTTTAGAGGACATAAGAGGACACCACACCGTGACGGACCCCGAGGGGCTGCCAGATGGGGCTAGTCAGCCCCACTATTGGCATTTTTTAGCACCACTACTAAAATTAGAATTAATCCTACTCTTAGCAATGACACTAGAAACGGTATGATATTTATTAACTTGTCACTTTTACAGTAGCCACCTATGATTACCTACATCTCTAATATTAAACTAGGTTGTCATCTCTAGTGATGAAACTAGAAATGTTTGTTGGTACTATCTAACATTACTACAAGAATAACACTAAACAGAAATCTATTATTTTTTGTGACTATAAAGAATCTAAAGATATGAATGAAAAGAATTCTGCAAGCGGACAGATAATTATACCATTGTAGCATTTTACCTAGAGTATTACCAAGTTTTTGATTTATAATTTTACCACTGGGAAGGTATGACTATGCATGTAGTATTGATAATTTATGATTATGCATGAGAGAATGAACCAATATCACATGCTCTACTCAAAACAGGGGTAAGTCACAAGATAAATATAGATATATATGATAAGTACTAATCAAGCATCATATTAAATAAATAAATTACTTAGAGCACTCTAACTATGGCAATAGCATTAGTCCAATCAGAATATTAGAGGAATAATTGCTAAGTCATTCTATAACTACAAATCAATGAATGCTTCAATTAGTGCAATTACATCTAGTAGTCATCGTTAATGTTACTATCACTTCCACACATAAGGAACATCAACTAGGGAGGATAGGAAACATAGTCCTCCCCTCCTTCGAGACCAAGTTCTACAAGTCCTACACGTGGGGGGTGGACTACATAGGACTCAACAGGCCTGTCACACCCACGATCTACCACACGTCCCAGCGTGTAGGGGGCATTCGTAGGTAAATAATATCTAAGCACCATGCTTACATAATGCCTACCACCCACCCATGGATCCTACATATTAGGATGGGCGCTATATGAACATATGCATGAACTTAATAATAAACTAACTATACTGGACATATAACCAAAGTAAACAATGAACATTGCAATCAAGAACATATTAAAGATGAAGATTAATGTTGACATAAACATTGTAGCAAGCACACGAAAATGGTGGAGAATACAATGAGAGAGGGGTACAAAGAATTATACTGAACCACGCTCTTTCTAACGTTAGGAATCCAAGCTTGTAATTTGCTTGCCTCCCTCTAGACCTAATCTAACTAGCTAAAGCTCTAGAACTAGAGGAACTCTGAGGAACTAGGGTTTCTGACTCTAGGTGGCTTGATCTCTAAATGACTTGATGACTTGATGCCTTTAGGGGGCTAGGGTCTCCTTATATAGCCCAGGGGATTCAATGTGAGCCCTTGGATCAAACTGACTTGAAGTACGACTGAGATGCATCCTAGGAGGCGGTGAAAGAATACTCCAGAAGCTCATGGAGGAATCCCCCAGGGGGCCAGGTGGCCCTACTTGGTAGCCCCTCGCCTCCTGCTTTGTTCTGGTGTCTTCTCATGTCTTCTAGAGTCTTCTCGCATATATGCCGTATTTTAATTCTGAATTTTCCTTTCACGAATAGGTCCCTCTTGGTGGTTTTCTAGAATAATTCTCTAGAGAACAGAGATTCACCAAAACTCATGGAATTTGTCAGTTTAAACCCTAGACCTATGTATATTGTCTTATTTGTATAATTTCTCATGTTTATTCAACTGTAAATTGTTGATGTTATCTACCGTCAACACCCACCCCTATTCCGCCCAGTCTGCTAGGTGGGCATCCGCCTGTCAGCTTCTAGAAGCTTCCTCCACCACCTATTAGGATTGCATCCACACCGTCCTTGAAGTCAGTTTGATCTAAGGGCTCACGCTCCACCCCTAGGGCTATATAAACAGACCCCAGCCCCCCTAGAAGCATCAAGTCATTTGAGATTAAGTCATCTAGAGCCAGAAACCCTAATCTCCTCAGAGCTCCTCTAGTTTCTAGGGCATTAGCTGGTTAGGCTAGGTCTAGAGGGAGGCAAACACATCTTCTCTTGGATTGCCGACATCGTCTAGAGCTTGGTTTGGTATAATTCTTGTACCCCTCTCTCGTTGTATCTCTATTATTTTTATATGCTTGCTACAATTGTTATGACATATTAGTATTCATCTTGTTCATGTTCTTGGTTTCAATATTCATCGTCTACTTTGATTATACACTTAGTATAGTTAGTTTATCATTATGTTTGTGCATAAGTTCATATAACATTCACCCTATTAAGGATCCAAGGGTGGGTGGTAGAGATCATGTAAGTGTGGTGCTTATATGCTATTTACCTTGAATATACTCTATATTCTGGGTCATGTGGTAGATCGCAGGTGTGACACTACCATTGAGTCCTTTGTAGTCCACTCCCCGAATATAGGTCATACAAGAATGGCCCGGTTACGAAGGAAGGGAGAGCTATGTTCTCAAACTTCCCTAAGTAATGTCCCTTATGCATAGATATAATGGTGATCTTAGCAATGACTACTGGGTGTAATTGCACTAATCAACGTATGCTTTGACTTGGAAATTATTCCTTTAATATTCTAACCTGACCATGCTAAGGCTATAGATAGGAGTGCTCTGAGTGATTTATTTATCATTATTATGAACTTGATTAATGCTTATTATATATATCGTTTATCTTGTGACTTACCCCTGTTATAAGTAGAGAGATTGTTATGGTTTATTTCTCCATCAATGTTATAAGTTATCAATACATGTCCAAAGCTACACCTTTCCTATGGTAAAATATAAATAACGATACCTAAAATACTCTTGGGTGAAGTGCTACAATGATATAATTATCTATCCGCTTGTAGAATCCTTTTCATTCATATCTTTATATTCTTTCTAGTCACATAAAATGATAAGCATCTGTTTAGTATTATTCTCGTAGTAATTCTAGATAGTACCAACAAATATTTCTAGCACCATCACTAGGGATGACAACCTAGCACTGCTAGAGATGTAGTAATTAATAGGTGGCTACTAAAACAAGTGAGGAGTTAATAAATACCAACAGCTACATTGGCGGTGAGGGAAAGGAACGCCCCTCCAGCAATAGCATCAACGTGCCCCTTAGACATGGGCATAAGCCCCTCATAAAACCTTTCCCATGACTTAGGGATGGATTCGAGTGAAGTTTGCTAGAAGTTGGAAATCTTCCCCCTCAGGGTATTGGTTTCGCCCATGGGAAAAAATTTCATGAGAAACACCGCAGAACATTTGTCCCACATATTGATAGCTTTGTTGCTCTGGTAGAACCACTGTTTTGCCTTCCCTGCAAGGGAGAAGGGAAATAGATGGGGTCTGATGCTAGCTGGTGCGACGTCTTTGATGATGATGGCGTCGCACAGCTCAAGGAAGTGTGGCAAGTGTGCACTTGCATCTTCGCTTGGCAAGCCACAGAACTGGCTCACCTATACCATCGTAATCAAGATAGTCCGGAGCTCGAAGTTTACAGTGCCCGTGTTGACAGCGGGCCCAACGGGCATGTTGGCAACAACGGGGGTGGAGTAGTCATGGAGTAACTTGGCCATGTGTGAAGTAGTGGATGGTATGGGGGTGACTGGTTTGACTGCCGGTGGAGTAGCAGAAGAAGTGGTATGAGACCTGTTCTTCCTTAGGAGTGCCTCCAGACTATCGGTGTCATTGTTGGATAGATCAAAACCACTCATACACTATCCTATTTTCATTCCACAACAGGAAACAAGTAGAATTAGCCTATATAAACTATGGCTACCATTACATGCATGTGATCATTATTCATGTTATGCTAGATCTTTTTTCAACCTATGCCCTGCCTGGCAACAACACTAGAAATGTTTGTTGGTATTTCTTAGTGCAATCACCAAGTGAAGAGGTTTTAAGTCCATCACCGGTAACGGTGCTAAAAATGCATGTTGGCATTTCTTAGCGCCATTACTAAGATTGAGTTAATCCTAGCAACGCCGCCAAGAAACACCAACTACGATAGTCCTTAAAGATTATAGACAATATCTACAAACGTACAGAGGTATCGTTGTAGCATTTCACCTGGAAGTATTCAGAATATCGTTATTTATATTTTCCCAAAGGAGGGCAAGGTATACATATTCTAGCATAAACATAAACATGATTACATACTTGCATAGTGGACCATAGTTCATAACAGGGGTAAAAATGGTATTTCATGGATAGAGGACACACATCTGGGCTAACCTCAAGGATAAAAGGAAAACAACAAATAAAAGAATATTCCTACATGGAGTAGGCATGTTCTAATATAGCCTTGCAAAGAACAGTTAATGATCATATAAGTTATATGACTAGAGTTAAAACTAAGTGTGAGATGGAGGGGGAGATCTCCGAGCACTAGTCTGCCAGCAAGCATGAGAGACTTTAAGACTCCTACACAATATCCGGACGTGGGGGATTACAAGAGATGGATAGGGCTGTCACCATCTACCACCTACCCCTTAACCGTGGGATACCATCATACCGAAGGTTCCCATGCACCCGAGCACTACGCCCGTGTACAAGGAAACTACCTATATCCCCTAGGACTCCAACCCTACGGATTGACAAGCAAGAATATAGGCAAACCCGAAGAAATGATGAACCGCCACCCCAACCCTAGCTCTACTTCTACTCATACAAATCATATGAATGATTAAGCATGAAATTGAACATGTTAAGATCATAATACACAAACTATATGCTAGTTCATATATCGTGATTATAACATAAAAAATATACTCTAGTTCATATGCACTACTATATAAATGATATGAGAGCTTGAATATGGAAGAACTCTTCATATAAATATTCATACTAAAGTTGCTCTTCTTCCAAGGAGAAAAGCTCTCCAAGTAGCTTTCCTAGCTCCAAATACTACTAAGAACTAAAGCTCAAAGAGTACAAGTAGAGAGAGCTGAGGTGTAGCTCCAAATGATGTGTGTGTAGAATAAGCTGCTCCTCTTCTTATATAGTGAAGTGAGGGCGGTTTGGTGCTGATATTTTTGGAAACCACCAGGAACCGCCATAGCGTGGTGGCATGCAACCGCCACAGAAGAGTGGGGCCGAGCGAAGGTGGTGGGGGTGCGCCCACACCCTGGTGGGCCTGCCTCATGACCGCCTTCGCCTGGTCGGTTCCTAGATGGGCCTAGACCCTGTCCCCAGTGGTATTCTGCCCATGTAAGTTGTGTAGGTGGGCTTCTCTTCTTATTTTCTTTGCATATTTCTGCTTTATGTCTTTGGTATGTTTTCCACTTGTATTTGAATATGTGACCTGCGTTAATATTAAAGGCATATGTGTCTAAAGCATGTCTATTTCTCCTATTTTGGACTATAATTGGTGGTCGGATTTGGTCGTTAGTGACCACCAACAGTGCCCATGGAGGTGGAGGTGGTCATGGAGCCAGACGTGGAGGTGGTTGTGGAGGTGCACGTGGAGATTCAACTACCCAAGCTTCTCAATCTGCCTTCGCAACTCATGCTCCTCAAGTCACAAATTTTGTTGTTAATAGTACTTGGGATCCATGGACCACCACCTCTGTTGGTCCCAGTATTCAGGCTCCTCCAAACACTGCTGCTGGTGGGAATAGTAGCATGCCTTGGTTCCACACTGCTGATTTTGGGACTGAAGGCAATGCAGTGCAGGATGATGCGAATGATGGTCAAGAAGATGAAGACGAAACTTTTCAGGATGACTCTATGGTAAGTAATTTTTCATACCTGATTTGTTTTCATTTCATAGTTTGTATAGTACTGGTCAATTATTCATTTCATAGTTGATGCTGAGTAGCTACTATCAGTTGATCTCTGTGCTAGGTAATCAGCATATTGTATTCTAAATGTAAAATGTAGTATGTATGCATTTCATAGTTAGTACAACACTTGTTTCATATCTGAACCTTTTTTATTTATAATAGATGGATAGCCAATTTGACAAGGTTAACTGGTTTTTGGAAAACACCTCTGTTTTTGTGACATTTGCCTTGATCAAGGGCTGGAAATACCTTAAATGGACTCATGACCAATATAGGGTACAATAACATAGATGAGGAATATTGTATAAGAGTTGGTTTGCATCACAATAGAAAATATCTTAGAAACAGGTGGGATCAGCTCAAGAGGTTGTACCAATTTTGGATTTAGCTTAACAAATAGACTTTAAATGGTTCTATGTGGCATGACGACCAATTTTGGAAAGATGCATGCAAGGTAAATTAGGGTCTACTAGCATTATTTCATTTCTGATTTTTGAAATTGTTCGCTCGTACATGTCAACTTTTCTTAGAATAAATCTGAATGGAAGTAGCTAATAAGAAAGGGGCCCCCAAAATGTTTGGATTAGCTTGAGCAAATGTTCTATAATATAGCTGTGGATGGCTCATCCTCTTGTTTTCCTGGTAAAGAAGTTTATGGGATAGAAGAGGACGATGAAGATGATGGTTGGGATGGGAGTCCTATGAGCACTAATACCAGAAAGAGGGCTAGTAGCACTGCAACAATAGCGACTAGTCAAATAAAGAAGACAAAGAGTACTATGGTTAAAGTTATGAAAGAGCTTATGGAAAGTATGAAGTCTAACAATTCTTCTCAAAAGTTGCTGAATGGTGATCAAATAGCTGAATCTATGAAGAAATGACAATAATTGGCTGTTGAATGTGGGGCATCCAAATAAAGTATAAAATATTTCTTATTTTGTTAGTTGTTTGTGAAAGTTGAGCAACACTAGATTTTTTAAACATTAGCACCAATAAAGGACGGTTTTTGAGGTGGCATCAGATGAAGAATATGTACTCAAACTGAGTATTGAAGTGGAGAATTCATAGCACTTTAGGTTCCTTGCATTAGTAGCTCATTTTGAACTATCAGTTTACATTATTAACTCGTTTTGAATCATTAAATATTATCTTGTTTTGGACTATCAATTTGCATGTGTGTGAACTATTGGACTAAAATTGTGGACTTGTCTTTATTGTGACATGTAGCTTCTGTTACTTATTTTGTATGTAGCCATGATGCAAATGTGTGGATGCAAAACTAGATGTTATCATGTATGTAGATCTAACATGCGTTTTACTTTAAGATTTGGATGTAGATCAACTTTTCATCTAGTGATGAGGAAGAGGCACTGGATCATCGGAGGAAGATGCAGCGATATGGTACAATTGCTTGCATGATTGGTAAGTTCTACTATGAAGCTTTCATGAACAAGGCTAAGAAGAGGCAACCTAATGTTTCTGGTTATGATTGGGTTATGTGAACATTGCAAAGTCCCACATCTTGCTTCAATATGTTTAGGATGAGTAAGCCATTATTTGACAACCTACATAACTTGCCGGAGTCATCATATGGCTTGAAGTGGCTTTTAGCGATGTTTTTGCGGATGGTTGGTGCCCCCCACAATCAATTAGACAAGCCGAGAATCATTTGAGAGGTCAAAAGAAACAATTAGTCAAAAATTCGAAGAAGTATTGCATAGTTTGTACAAGCTCTCAACTAATATTATCAAGCCTACAAATCCACTATTTAGGATGGTTCATCCAAGGTTACAAGTTCCTCGGTTTGCACCATATTTCGATAATTGCATTGGAGCAATTGATGGAATGCATGCTCCTATTGTGGTGCCTACTTCCAAGGTCCTTCAACACGTGAGTCAACATGGCTATACCTCTCAAAATGTGTTAGCCATTTGTGACTTCAACATGAGGTTCACCTTTGTTGTCACAAGATGTCCAGGGTCGGTACATGACATGAGAGTGTTTAATGATGCCATACATAAATATGGTGATAAGTTTTCATATTCAACAACATGTAAAGACCCATGTTGCCATGTTGCAGTAGCTATCTCCATATTTTTTAGATAACTATTGTACATTTTGTATTAAATGTATTTGTACCATTGTATAGGGAAATTCTATCTTGTTGACTCAGGATATCCTAATCGATCAGGTTATCTTGTGCCGTATAAAGGACCCAATATCATTTACCTAAATATCAAGGACCAAGGAGGTATTCAATTATACTCATTCATCACTTCGAAATGTCACAGAACGTTCTTTTGAAGTTTTAAAGATGAAGTGGTGGATTTTATTGGACTTACCAAGCTATCCAATGTTAATGCAAACACTCATTTCTAGAGAGAGCTAAATAGTAGATCTAAACTTCAACAAGTGTGATCTTGATGAAAACTACATGCCATTTTCAGATTCATCATCACCTCTCAATAGAGGCAAGCAAACACTCATTTGGGAGATGAGGACCAAAGTATGAATGACTTCTTTGACAATATTGTGCTGATGCTTTGATAGCTAGAAGAGTGTGACTAGGAGAGTACGTGTATTCCAATGTGTGAATAAAATGTAATGTATGAACTTTTAAACTTATTTGTTGTTAGTGTTATTTTAATTCAATATTTGCTTTAGCATTTCGGTGAGGAAGCACATAGAAAAGCGAGTGAGGGAACTGCATCTACCATGGGGGATGCGCGAGAATTTGTATTAAGATAGTAGTAGTTATTAGCACTTAGATCCAAGTAGGACTAGGCTAATCTTTAGCCAGCTAACTACTAGTCAGCTATTCACTAGTCCTAGTACATCCAAACAGACCCTAATGTTACGACAAACATTTGTTTGACTCGTGGACGTGGTATGTTGGGATTGTTCAATTCTTGAGATTATGGTGGGATGGTCGCATTTTGTGTTTGGCCAAAGAGGATGAATTCATTCTTGTTTTCTATTTAATTAGAGTGATCGAGCCAAGTGGGATATGCAAAGATTTAACATTATCAATTACTGAGTCATGGACTTGGTTTTTAGTTGTGGGCCCCACTTATCATCCTCTTATCCATATCTCTTCTTTCTCTTTCCCTTCTGCCACCCTGAACCTTGCCTCCTTCGCTCTGTCATCCACCATGCCCTGAACCCCGCCACCTGCTACCCCTACCTTAACCACCCAACCTCCTTCACCTATGAAAGCTCTAGTTTGGTTTTGGCTAATTGATGAAACCTATTAGACTAACCCTTTGTCTAAGTGTGAAGATAAGCAAGGGTGGTCCAAGCCAAGTGGTGAAGCTAGAAGGTGATGGTCATGATAATGATAATGGGCAAAAGATGATGATCAAGCTCCAACTTGGAAGAGAAGAAAGAGAAAAACAAAAATGGGATCAAGGCAAAGGTAAAATGATAGGCCCATTTTTGTTTTGCCACTCGAGACACCTTAGAGGGTGTGAGTGGATTTAGGGTCAATAGCCATATTTTGAAGAGGGGAGAAATTCATTGTGAAATGCGGTTATCAAAGTGCCACTAGAAGTTCTAACTCATTGCATATGCACTTAGATTCTAGTGAGATAACAAATTAAACCCTTGAAAAATGTTTTGAAAAATGCTAACACGTGTGCACAATGGTGATACACTTTATGGTTAGCAATTGGGAACAAGGGTGAGGTGTTTGGAGTTATATTTCACTAAGAAATAGTGACTAGACTCTGGGTTAAGAAGGACAGGACTCTGGGTGTGTGAGTCCGGTACCTAACCCTAGGGTGGCGTGGCTCTGGGTCCTTGACCAGACCCTGGTGAAGGAGTCAGACCGGACGCAGCACTGCCACTATGCACAAGTCCAATCACGGTGGCATGGACGCGTGGTAGGCGTGGTTGCGGACTGGAGTCGATGGTTGTTTTTCGTGCATGTCTGGTTAAAATGGTTGTGGCGCGAGAGCACTGCGAACCGGACTCTGGGTGCATCTGATTGCACAAACCGGACTCGGTCTGATTGATTTCGTGCTCTTTAGAACCTCTCTGCATAGTGACCAGACTCTAGCTCTCGTGTGTCTAGTCGTGGTCAGGCGCGTGCACTCGCGAATTGAGATGCCAACGGCTAGTTTTGAATTTGGGGTGGCATGGCGCTCAGTGATTCGCTGGAGGAGGCAACCGGACTCTTTGGACCAGACACTGCTAGCGGGTCCGGTCGGTGTGTCCAGTGCAACATTAAGTGGCCAATGGTTATTTCATGGGTTGCACTTCTATTTAAGAGTGTTCACTACTATAGATTGATTTATCACTATCGACACTTTCACTGCCGTAGCGATAGAAGCGACTGTGTGATATTTGCACCGTTGGTTGGACTGATAGCGAGGCCTCCTAGGACTAAAACCAGTAGTTTAGATTTCTACCACCGATGGGTTAACGATAAATGTGGTAGTGGTATTAGGTTTGCATTTCCTCCGTTGCATGAAAAGCTAGGTCAACTGGGATACACGTTTTGCCCATCGGCCCTAAAGTAATGTTTGGTCAACAGGTGGTAAATTCAGCATGAGTGTTGAATTGCCTCAACTTCCAAGGCCATCAAATCACCATTATTTCCGCCGCCTGAAGCCTAAGAGTAGCGTACCCATTGCTCTACATATACTTTAAGCCTGGGGCCCTATGAAATGGCCCCTCTTCTTCAAACATCATCCCCTTCTCTTTTAATCTATAAAGAAAATGTCGGACAACCTCATCAAGTTTCTAAGCAGCCCATCATCCTACGAGGATGAATTGCCTTCCCACCACTCCTCTGAGGAGAACGTCTCCTCCGATGATGGCAGGTTTGATTATAGTCCTCCATGGAGCTCCGAGAAGGAAGGCCCGGAGGAGGAGGACGACGCCGACACCGACGCCGAAGACTCCAACTCCAAATTCGCCTCGCCTCCTCCCAAGTGAGCGAGGCGAGCAATCATATATTTAGATTGAGTAGTTTATAGTTAGTACAAGTAGTTTGAATAGTTTAGGTTAGTTATTATGCTTTCGGATGAGTATAATCATATACTCGTCTAAATTGTATCTATATGCTAGATATATAAAATCAATCAATGAAAAAAATCTATTCGCACAGATTTGATCGCTTCAATGCCACCTTTTTTATATGAAATGCAAAGCAAGTTCTTTCCAATACTACTTCCAAAATGCCAGTGCACGTATTTGATCTCTCGACGAATGTTTTTTAATTTATCTATATATTTGTGAATGAAAAGGGAAAAACTGTCATGTACAATTGCATTTGTTTCTAAGAGAATCTAAAAGCAATTTAACCACTGACAATCACCGTATTATAGTGTTGGATTAGCGTGGCAATGGTCGGCTTAATACGGACACTATTTAACTTATCCCGTGCCGTTCATTCTCGCTGCCGATCAATCTAGACCATCCATTTGGCAAGAAACCTAGAAGTGCCTGACCCATTCCCAACTCCCCTCTGGTCCTGTAGGTGCCTTGGTGGTGATTCGACCAACTAAAAAACACCAATACAAATTCATTAGTTCTCCCCACCCGTTGTTGCTTCATCTTCATTCTCTCCACCTGTTGCTTCATCTTCATTTTGACCCATCGCCTGTAGTTGCCCTGCCTCGAGCACCTTGCATTGTCGTCGTGGACAATGCCCCATGAAGGTTAGATGGATTCGGTCACCCCCCTGTTTGCATTTGGTTCCAACTAGTTTTGAGTTCGGTATCAGTTTTGTTCATATTAGGAATTTCTTCATTGCAATAGATGTCTTACTTCGGAAGAAGCCACTTCAATGCGAGCAACCTTGCATTTTGGTGGCTAGGGGTGGTGCCAGGACCCCAGATGAAGTTGTTTGGTACTTGGGGATGGAGCATTCACCCGGACTGACTGCTGATTGTTGAAGCCGCTGTTCGTCACCTTCTTGGACCACAAAATTTGATAAGAATCGTTCAACACCCTGTTTGTGGAGAGATTTTTGTGCTTTGCAGGACTAGACAGGAAGTAGACATACTTTATAGATATAAAGTGTCCATGGATGGAGGTGCTGTCATCTTCGCTATAGTTCACTACCTCTGGCTTTCGGGACCGCATCAACCAGTTGAGTATTTTAGCAACTGCCTACCCATCCGCCATTAAATCTTAGAATTTGTGAAACTTTTATGTTAATGAAGTTTATATGTACTGATAAAACCTCTGGATTAGTATGTATGAGTACTTCATAATTGTTGAACTATTACTTTGGCTGAACTGTTAATTGAATCAGTTAGTCTTGATTGTGGTCCACGTGTATACCTCTATGTAAGCATAGAGGATCCAAAACAGGCCTTCTTCTATAGGGTGATTGTACCATGAACTGTCGGTGAGATAGCATTTCATCTTGGTGGGAGCATGGGGGTTTTCAAGGACATTTTGGTGCCTTGGCAGGAGGCAAAAGCGTAGATAAAAGACCTAGGCCAACCTCTTCACTCAAAGTGTGCAACACTTTAAACCTTGACTGCTCCATGGCTGCATCTAGCTCCAACTCCTAGTGGTCAGCACCATCCTAGGGCGCCATCATGAGAAGAACACCGACTTCTAGTGGAGAAGGCTACAATGGGAGGGGGCCGCCCATCCTATGCCATGTTGAGAACCACCCTACGCATATCAGCCACCACTTTTGTGTCACTATGGCTTGAAGACGCCATGGTAGATTTCGTGGAAGGATGAAAACCCTGGGCGTCGGTACCATAGATGCTGTAGGGCAAATAATGTAACTTGATTTCTTTCTTGTTCATTCTATTTTTACAATGCAAATGCTAAAATCCCACTGTACTTATGGTAATTTGGTTTTTTTGTAGCCCGACTTAGATTGTGGGTTCTTTAAGTGGCACGATCCCCTTTCTGAGGACCTTGATTTTGGTTTTACGTAACAAGATTTGGAAGCTGAAGGTGGAGGCCATTGTTACAATAAATGAAGAACATCTATAGGAGGAGGAAGAGATTATGCCACAGATTAAAGAAATGGCCAGGGTTCCAACAAAGATGATGGAAGATTTCATACCTTTGAGAAAGAAATGTGCTTCCTATTCTTGTTTCACCTATTTTGTACTTACCTTAGTTCTTGGTATGTTCATTGGCAAGTTGCTTAGTTCACCCCAATAGATTCAAGTATCAATTCATGTATCAGACTGAAATCTATCACTTTTGTACAACTATTGTTGAACTAAATGCAAGGTAATTAACCATGTGTTCAATCTATTGAACTATAAATGATAGTAGGTCCAAGTATCAATTGATGTGTCAGACTAAAATCTATCACTTTTGTATAACTATTGTTGAACTAAATGCAAGGTGATTAACCAGGTGTTTAATTTATTGAACTATAAATGATAGTAGATCCAAGTATCAATTGATGTGTTGGAGACTGCAACTTCCCTGGACAGTGGGCCCTGTGAAAGCCCTAGTTTGGTTTTAGATAGTTGATGAAACCAAGGGACTAATCATTATGCTAAGTGTGTAGACATGAAATGATAAAGTCCCATGCCAAGTGGTGGAGCCTAGAGATGATCATGGTGATGATGGTGATGACCAAAAGATAATCAAGTGCTTCACATTTGGAAAAGAAGAAAGAGAAAAACAAAGCCCGATGGAAATCAAGGCAAAGGTATTGCTAGGGTTTTGGTTTTGGTGATCAAGACACCATAGAGGGTGTGATCACATTTAGGATTGGTAGCCATACTATAAAGAGGGGAATTTCTAGGGCTATTGATCACTTAAGTGCCATTAGATGAGGATTCATTTGCATATGCATTTAGATCTAGTGGAGAGCTAACCTAACTCCTTCAAAATTATTGCGAAAAATGTTAACACACATGCACATGGTGATGTACACTTGGTGGTGTTAGCACATTTGCGAAGGAGGTAGAGTTTGAGCAGTAGAGATGGGTTTGGGACCCTCTCTCCCTCTTGCCTCGCAAGCTCGGTAGGATTCAGCGAAATTTTGGAAGTGTTCTTCACTATTTTTTTGTGCACTGGACACTGGCTTCGAGAGCACTGGACGTTGGCCCCAGCGTTCAGTCAGTTGTGCAGCGTGACACCTGGCCAGTTTTGGTCACCGACGCGTCCGGTGTAGAAAAAGGAGTGAGTACCGGACACGTGACGTCAGCGTCCGGTGTGAGCGGCTCTAACGCAAAGAAACGTTCTTGTACTGACCGGACACTGGCTGCATCCGATCAATACCCTATGGACACGTCAGGTGCATCTAGGAGCTCTTTGGTAGCTCTCTATTCCGCACTGGACGTAGGAGGCTTAGCGTCAGATGCGTTACTGTGCTGCGTCCGGTGCAACTTACTCAGCAGCGTGATTTTGTATTGACCAGACGCCGGGCATGCATTAGGTGCTATGCACCGGTGCGTCCGGTGCTATCTTAATGAGCGTGGTGCTTTGAACTTGACCGTTGGAGATCAACGCGTGAGATTTAAATGATGACACATGGCAGTGATCTAGCGGCTAGCGGGGTGGTGACCGGACGCTGGTCAGCATCAGGTGCGTGAGCACCTACGCGTCCGGTGCACCAGTGCAGAGAAGGGTTCAGTGCCTAATGGTTCTATTTCATTGGGGACCCTTATAAATATGTATTGGCCAGCTAAGGGGAGTCTCTCTTGGACATTTTGACATCCTAACATCCTTTTGAGCTGAGCATACTCCCTCCCACTCATCTCCCTTGCTTGGTTGCTAATCTAAAGTGAGATTGAGTGATCCAAGTGCATTGTGCTTGTGAGTTTGCATCTTAGTGGCACTTGGGTGATCTTTGGCTGCAGGATTCTTATTTCTCTTGGTGGTTGCCACCACCTAGATGGCTTGGAGGCAGTGGAGGAGTTGTGGCAAGAGTGGTGCTTGTTCTTGGCCACCTCCCGGTGATTTGTGGGGGGTGTTGTGCCTTCCCCGGCGGAGCGCCAAAGGCAACTCTAGTAAATTGCTCATGTCATTGAGTTACCTCACTTGTGGGTAGGTTCTTGCAGTGTCCATGGGTTGGACAAGGTTTGTGCTACACCTCTTAGCCGTCGAACCACCAAGTGTTGGTCGACACAACAGGGACTAGCGTGCCGGCAAGCACGTGAACCTCGGGAGAAAAATCTTGTGTCCATCTTGTGTATGATTGGATTTCTCCCGGTGTTGGTCATCATGTTCATTGATTGGTTCATCCCCTACGCGGTAGTATAAAGATCACATCCCCTTCATTTACATTCTGCAAACTAGTTGTAACAAGCTCTTTAGTGTAATTAGTCTTGAGAGCTTGTATTATCCTTGCTAGTGTAGCTTCTCACCTAGTTGAGCTCTTTAGTGTAACTAGTTTTTGAGAGCTCGTAGTGACATAGCCTTTGCTTGTCTTAGTGACTATGGCAACTAGAATTATTGGGATAGGTGGCTTGCTACCCTCATAGAGCTAGAGCAAAATTGCATAACATTTTTTGTCATACTAATCAATTGCTCTAGTGAGTTTGTAGATTTTTAATAGGCTATTCACCCCCCTCTAGCCATATTAAGACCTCTCACCCTAGTACAGGGGCAACCAATTTATTGAACTATATATACACTCTCCTACTGTCCTACCACACCTTCCTCCCATCCATTCTCCACTAAGGATGGCAATGGGTCAGGTTCGGATCGGGTGGAGTCTCCATGCACCCAAAACCGAAACCCGAAATTGAAACCCGAACCCGAACCGAAAACTGATTCGGGTGGAAATCCATCACCAAAACCAAACCCGCGGATACCCGAAACCCGAACGGATACCCGAAACCCGAATGGATACCCGAAACCCACGGATAAATATACACATATTCACATGTATAAATAAGAGGCAATAAATAATAAATATTTTCATGAGTTAATTTTGAATAGATTTAATAATCTAAGTAAATAAGTTATTATTAGCATATTATAAAACATGAGTTTTAATTCCAAATGATTTATTTCGGATATCCATTCGATATCCATGGGTGAAAAATCAAACCCGAAACCGAACCCGATACCAAACCCGAAACCAAAACCGAAAACCATGGGTGAGAAACCATCCCCAAACCCGAACCCGCAGGACCCGAAACCCGCGGGTATCCGACTCGAACCCGATCCGCTGCCATCTCTATTCTCCACTATGCTCCCTTGCTCTACTTCACCCTGCTAGGGTCGGACGAAAGGCAGGCTCTCGCGTGCTCACTGCTCCTTTACCTCCAACCTCGCCAATGCACAAATCTTTAGCGCGCCGTCCCTACTTCTCTGCTCCATCTAGATCTAAGGTTACTGCACTAGATCTACTCCTTCACTAGATTCGTTATTCCTTTGTATTGTTCTCTCGTGCTATTTGCTCCTTCACCTCCATCCTAGCTACAATAATTTTGTTGGATATGCAGATGAAAATGCATCTTCTCATTCTAGAGTTTGTGGCCTTGTATATCCGTGGAGTACAGCTTGTGAGCCTTATTGTCCTCAGTATTGGTTGACTGAATCAGTGCTTTGTGAACAAAGTCGATGATCTAAATAAAAGTGTACCAATAGATGTGGACAGGGTTGTAGCGGTCAAGGCTCAGGATGACATGGAGATTGACAACGATCCCATGGAGGTTGACAACAATCTGCAAGATCTTATTGAGATTTATAATGATCCCATGGAGGTCGACTAGGATCTGCATGGAGAATGATTAATTATGCAACCAATGATGTACATATGAAGGCCTTTTAACTTTTGCATAGCATTGGCCTAATTAGTATTTGCATTTTAGCTTTTGGCATGCTTGTTAGCTTGGTAGTGTCCACCTACTTATTCGGTATGAATGTATCGAACTCAAGTTGGATTTCTTTCAATCTGAGAGTACTAGCATTGTGCTTTCCTTATGTTTTCCAAGTGCATGTTTTGGCTTTCTTTTAATGTAAATCTGCATGCCTTATTATTCACCATCGAACTCAAGTTGGCTTCCTTTCAATCTGAGTACTAGGGTTGTGCTTTTCTTAGTTTTCTAAGTGCGTAGTTTCACTTTGTTTCAATGCCAAACGTTAAGATTGAGTGCCTTAGTGTTCATCACCGTATCATATGGAGGTCTCCGGGTGGTAAAAGGACCTAGCCACCGGTGATGGTACTGTGCATTCATCGCCGCTTAGTTGCAAAATTTTCTATCCCGCGTTTAAACCCTCCCACTCGGAACTGATGAAAGTTCGATTTCCGTGTACCGTAAAAGTTTCATAGAGAGCAAGCAACCCCTACTCTAACATCCCCTAACCCCCCACACCCCCACCCCACCGTCGCCCTCCCTCCCCCCACACACATAGCTTTTCTTTTCCTCATTGCTATTGTTCATCATCGCCGCTCCTGCTCATCAGCACTGCTCCGCTCTTGCTCCGTGCCAGTGCACATCGCCAGATTGCCTGCATAGATCCACCGGTGAATGAGCTGCTGCTGTCACCGGCATTGCCACTCGTGCTCACCACCGCTAGATCCAAAGGCAAGTGTAATAAGGCCTTACTTGTATCGCCGTCCCTTCTCCTCAAAACTCATCTCCTTACTAATATTTATTGATGCAATTCCACGACAGGGTGGCCTCATCTCTTCGGCTGGTGCTGTCCTTCTAGATGAAGAAGGCCCCCAACATGAGGAACGCAGTGGATAGCCTCTCAGATGATGTGATTGCCGACATCTTCTGCTACCTCCCTGCCCAGTCCTTGTGCTACTGCTAGTGTGTCTGTTGCTCCCAAAAGCGCGTCATCTTCGACTCCTATCAACATAAGAAGCTTTCATAGACTGTCATTGACTTCTTCTATGGCAGTTGGTGGAAGGGCAATCGCCACTTCACCAGCATCACCAGTGAACGGCTCTCCTTGTACTTCTTGCCCTTCCCCCTTTAAAAAGTCTTAGTCTCAGATTATTGCAGTGGCCTCATCCTTTGCTGGTGTGCTAGGCCTAATGGATTATGTCACTATGTTGTCTGCAATCTGGTGACCCACAAATGACATGTACTACGATGTAGCATCCGTTCTGTTGGTCAGGCTCACTTAGGTTTTGACCCAACGTCCTCACACTTCTATGTGATTGAATTTATTGAGGTGAAGGGTGCATGCATAGGTGTGGAGATCTACTCATATAAAATTGTAGCATGGATCTTTATGGAATCTGAATGGGGTGATGGTAGTATTGTTCTATGTTCAAAATCGAGAAGTGTTTTTCTTAAAGGTTTTATGCACATGCTTGAGTACTCTGCGATATTTGCTGTGGATATGGAGGATAATTCGTAAACTAGGTGGTGCTGAAATGTCCATCCATCAAGCTCAGGGTCACCTATGTGTGTGCTATTAAAAGGTCCTAATATGGCTAGAGGGGGTGAATAGCCTATTAAAAAATCTACAAACTCACTAGAGCAAAAGATTAGTATAATAAATGGCGAAATGCAAGTTTGCTCTAGCACTATGAAGGTTGCAAGCCACCTATCCAACAATTCTAGTCACTATGATCACTATAACAATCAATGGCTAAGTCACTACGAGCTCTCAAAAGCTAGTTACGCTAAAGAGCTCGACTAGGTGAGAAGCTATACTAGCAAAGATAATACAAGCTCTCAAAACTAATTACACTAAAGAGCTTTTCACAACTAGTTTGCAGAAAGTAAATGGAGGGGATGTGATCTTTATACCACCGCAATGAGGAATGAACCAATCACAATAAGATGAATACCAATCACTGAAAGAAATCCAATAAATTAATCACAATGGAGACACATGATTTTTCTCCCGAGGTTCACGTGCTTGCAGGCACGGTAGTACCTGTTGTGTCGACCTACACCTCGTGGTTTGGTGGCTAATTGGCAACCCAAAGCCAAGCTCCCCAAGAGCACTTCAAGAACCTACTGCAAGTGAGGTAGCCCAATGACACGAGCAATTTACTAGAGTTGCCTTTAGCGCTCTGCCGGGGAAGGCACAACACCCCTCACAAATCACCGGGAGGTGGCCAAGAATAAGCACCACTCTTGCCACAACTCCTCCACTGCTCCAAGCCATCTAGGTGGCGGCAACCACCAAGAGAAACAGGAATCCCACAGCCAAAGATCACCCAAGTGCCACTAAGATGCAAACTCACAAGCACAATGCACTTGGATCACTCAATCTCACTTTGGATTAGCAACCAAGCAAGGGAGATGAGTCGAAGGGAGTATGCTCAGCTCAAGAGGATGTCAAGATGATCAAAATTTGAAGAGAGTTCCTCAAGAGCCGGCCAACACATATTTATAGGGGTCCCAAACAAATAGAGCTGTTAGGCTCTCATCCCTGCATTCCCCGATAACACCGGACGCTCAGGTGCTGCCGCACCTAATGCAGCTCAGTGTCTGGTGGCTACACCGCTTGCCCGCTCGATGTTTGCCACGTGTCACGTTCAAATCCGTGCCACACGATCTCAACGGTCACTGCGTGCACCAACAATCAAGAGAATGACCGAACACAGCACAGTATCACACCGGACGCACCTCGCCTCAGTGTCCGGTTGACTCTAGAGAGGGTCCAGATCATGAAAACTTTGACTAGATGCGTCTGGTGCACCATGACCGGACGCAGGCTAGCGTCCGGTCCTCCCTAACCTCACTATGCACTGCCACATTAGCGTGACCGGAAGTGGAACAATGTTCAGCCAGAGTCCGGTCCGCGGCGTCTGGTCCTCCGTAGAAACTGACCGGACGCGCAGGTGCTCCCTGGCCAGCATCCGCTCGCTTAGCCCCTTTGCGCGCGCTTCTGCCTGAACTGACCGGACGTGAAGGTGCTCCCAAGGCCAGCGTCCGGTGCATAAAAATAGTGAAGAACACTTCTAAAAAATCGCCGAATCCGTCCCAACCCTATCTCTACCGCTCAAACTCCACCTCCTTCGCAAATATGCTAACACCAGCAAGTGTATGTCACCATGTGCATGTGTGTTAACATTTTTCGCAATCATTTTGAAGGAGTTAGGTTAGCTCTCCACTTGATCTAAATACACATGCATGTAGGTCATCATCTAGTGGCACTTATGAGACCAAATAGCCAAAGGATTCCCCCTTTATAGTACGGCTACCGATCCTAAATGTGATCACACCCTCTATGGTGTCTTAATCTCTAAAACCAAAACCCTAGCAATACCTTTGCCTTGATTTCCATCAGGTTTTGTTTTCTCTTTCTTCTTTTCCATATGTGAAGCACTTGATCATCTTTTGGTCACCTTCATCACCATGACCATCATCTAGCTCCACCACTTGGCATGGGACTTATCATTTTATGTCTACACACTTAGCATAATGATTAGTCCCTAGGTTTCATCAATTATCCAATACCAAACTAGGGCTTTCAGCTGTGCTGATTTTCGTAATAGGTCTTGGCTTTTAGTGTGGATACTTGAAGACTATGGTACTGATAACTGAAGTTTGAAGCATGTTGTGGACACGGAGGAACTGTTTGGACACATGAGTATTAAATTTGGTTTTAAGCTTTGTGATGAGGAGTACAGAGTGATTACAGTTCACCCAAAAAATTTCATTTTCCTTGTTGGGAAGGATAGAACATTGATTGCATATGACATGGACCGCAAAAAGGTTCATGTCATCCATGCCCGTGTCATTCGCTTTTGTAGATCAAGAGGGTGTTTCCGTATGAATAGGCCTTACTATCTTCCTTATGTTTTCTTGTTCATGGAGTCATTAGCATTGCAGTAAAGGTGCATTTCTTGCATTTCGTTGTCACAATAGTCTTTGTTTAGGTAGGGAGTTGTTTTCATTCTATGTATGTATAGGTCAATTTTGGCTTATTAACTAAAGGAATGGTATGTTCAATATTTTTAATTCTGCTGCTTTGTTCAGGTTGTGGATCAGAGATGAATAAGAGGGATTCCATGGTGTATTGGCTACCAATCCGAAGGATGCACTAATTATATTCATTTTGCCTTACAAGCAGGGGTGCAACATAGAAGGAGTACAACTACGTCATTTTGTTATGTAAGTCTGTATAGATCAATACCTTTAGTATGCTCTATGTACCGCTTGTGTTAGGACATCAGTTGAGAAAGATGTTATGGTAGCGTCCATTGTTATTGTAAAATGTACTCTTGTTTGTGAACATGATTTATGAATGTAATGATTATATATCTTTATGCTTTGTGTTCATGAAGCTATTAGGGGCTCAGCTGAATTAGTAACTATTGTGAAACCAGATGAAATTCTGTCACCGTTGGATGTAAGCGCCGTTCATTGTTTAGTTATCACCACTGTCGCTATACGTATGATGCGGCAGAGATCAAAAGTATATCACCACCGAATCCTTTAATAACCTGACACTGACTAAACGATCATCAAAGGTGGATCAAGGTGCAAGGCAATAGTGACCATGACCTTTATACTAGCAGATCATACGATGAAGCGATAATGGGTGTTAACCTCTACATAGGCGTCTCGGCCATCGAAGCGATAGTGAACCCGCACTACTGATAGTCGGGTCAAAGTACAAGGCGACAGTGCTGGTGACCACTGCACATGCGTTTGATGTGCCCACACGACGGTTTTGATAGCCTCGACACAGGTGGATCATTTGTCAATGTGGCGGTGTTAGTGTACATCCACAGTCAGGTCATGCTCTAATGCGATGGAAGTAAGGACCTAATCACAGACGAATCATTAGACAATACGGTAGTGTTAGTGTACGCTGTAGTCGGTCCCAGATGCCGATGGTGAAGGCTATGACCATCACTGTCGATAGCTTACCACCGAGGCCGAAATGCGGCTACGATGGGGGTTACGACGTGGCTGTAAAAGGTCCAAGTATAGTAGTGGTTGGCCGGCTTGGGCTCACTCCCTTAGCCATTTTCACAACCTTGTGAGCCTAGCCATTTACTCTCACTCACTTCTCTTGATTTGTTCATCATTATAGTGAGATTTGAGAGCATCCAAGTGCATTTCTTGAGTGAGTTAATCTAGTGGCACTTGGTGATTGTGTTTTGCTATGGGGTTCTGTTGTTACTCTTGGTGGTTGCTGCCACCTAGGTGGCTTGGAGCAGCAAAGCAGGATTGGCATGTGTTGGTGATTGTTCGTGGCCATCCCAATTGAGATTGTGAGGGGTTCTTGAGCTTATTCCCCAGCGAAGCACCAAAAGCACCTCTAGTGGATTGCTCATGAAGGTGAGTGCCCTCATCTTGTGTAGGTTCTTGCAGTGCCCTAGTGTAGGGCTTGATGTGGTGCCAATTAGCTTGCAAACCACCAAGTGAATCGGCCTTCACAACGGGGACTAGCGTGCCGACAAGCACATGAACCTCAGGATAAAAATTGAGTGTCAATTGTCCCTTGGCTTTCATTGGTTTTCACTTGGTGATCATATTATCTCTTACCACGTCGGTATACCCATTTCTGCCTCTCGTGCATTACTTCTTTACTTGTTGTTGAGGTAGTTTGAGTACAGTAGATCTTTTGCTTAGTTAGTTGTGTAGCTAGACTAGTTGTTGTAGTTGTTTTAGTTGTTAGCTAGCTACACTAGTGAAGAGAGTAGAGACTTAGCCCCTTGTGTGCATAGTGATCATAGTAACTAGAATTGTGGATAGGTGGCTTGCTATTTGACTAGAGCTAGTGCAAAACGCTTTTGTGCAATTTGTTGCACTAATCAAATTGGTTAAGTGTTTTTTGTAGAAAATTTTATTAGGCTATTCACCCCCACTAGTCATTCGGACCTTTTAGTGGTATCAAAATGGCTCAATTTCATCATGTGGGGAAGTCACCGCACTTCGACGGTTCAAATTATGATTATTGGAAAAAGAAGATGGGTGCACACTTGAAATCAGTCAATAGGAAGGTTTGGGAGGTTGCGAACAATGATTTTGTTGTGATAAATGAAGAGCAACCTACTGCAAGAGAAGAAGAGAAGCTTCAAAACTATGACATTGCTATCAACCAATTCGATGAAGCTCTTGATTTGAATGTGTGTTGGCAATGATTAACTCGTCAACTTGCCACCAACATTTACATAAAATATATAAAATTTCACATGAAAACATAGAACTAGGGGTTATCTACTCACATTCTCCATGAGTTCTGGTGCATCACATTCCTGCAGGTCACAAACATGAGTACACAAAAAAGTTCATCGAAAAGGCATTTTCAACCTGAGATTGCGCAAAGGAGCAACAAGTACGCCACCCAAAATAACCTCAATAAGGTGAAACACCATGGGGGAGCAAAGGAGGTCCAAGCCATGGCCTACCACGCGAAGGCGGTGGCTAGAGGCGGTGGTCAAGGACTGGCTGCTCCTAGGGGGCGGTCGCTCCCTCCTTGGCACCTCTTGGCCTCTCCTTCGATGAGGCGGTGGCATGTCTCCATGCTATGGCAGTGCAGCCCGGCTCCCACCAAAAATAGCGTCAAGGCACCACCTACACTTGTGTATAAATGGAGGGGTACCCCCTTCTCTCAAAAAGGGGACACATTGGAAGGAAGCAAGAAGAGAGGGAGAATTCTATTGTTACTTAGCTCCAGCTAGAATAAGATAGGAGTGAGAGAGGAAGAGTTGGAGTAGTGCCGGAGCTATCGACAACCTCCCTAGTGTATGAGCTACACTTAGCGGAAGCGTGACGGATCTAGGTACTCCTTCGCTTGTACCTTTACTAGCAACTTACTAATTGGAGTAAGAAGCTTGTGTTTAACTTTGGTTTTGGTATACTGTAACACCCTAAAATTTGCATTATTTTAAAATAGGAGAATTTGATTTATTTACACAATTTTGTGAGCATTTTAACCTAGAGAAATTAATAATTTTCATGGAATTAAAATCAACTATAAGGTTAGACACATGCTTGCTCATACATGCTGTTGCATATTTTTGTTTTGTATTGAATGATGTTTGAGAATTTCAAAAGAGAATTCAAAATCTAATCAAATCCATATTTGAAAATGTATTTGGAAAATTAGAAATGAAAAAGGAAAAGGAAGTATTCTCTTTTCTCTGCTCTAGCTCGAAGGCCTGCTGCCCCTCCTCCGCATTTGGCCCACTCGGCCTCATCAGCCCGTGCCCATCAGCCCGAGAGCCCAGCTCTTCTCCCACACGCTGCGTAGTGGGCCGGCCCAATCATCCGTAGCCGAAGCCGCCGCGCTCTCCTTCTTTCTCTCTGTGTCACTGACGATCGGGCCCGCTTATCAGCATCGTCATCCTCTTCCACCTCCCGCTCATAACCGAGCCGGACACGATAATGGAGTCCACCTCCATCTCGATTCCTCTTGCCTTGCACCGCACGTCGTATCCTCTCATAAGTAGCCACGGGTGCTGCCGCCTGCTCCACAACCTTAATCCCGATGCTATCGCCTCAATTTGAGCCCTAGCCACTGAAACCTAGCAGCCGCCGCTCAAGCTCGGGAGCAATCCGACGAAGTCGTCGACTTGGTCATCCCCGTAAGCCGCTGACGTGTTCGAGTTGTCCCTACGACCTCGCCAAGCTATGCTCCTTCTTCTTTCTTGGTTTTTATCGCTGATTTCCTCTCACCGGTGTTCATAGAGCTCCGCCGTCCGCCATTGGAGGTCGTGCGTCGTCCACCGCCCATCCTCGCCTCCATTTTCACCTCGGGTGAGCTTGCGTTCATCTCTTCTATCTCCCTGTGCAAACTGTTTGTCAAATCATGCACCGTAGTGCCGGATTTCTCAACACCGATGAGCAATTGCTCGCCGCCGGCCATTCCACCACCGCTTGGCTACTGTTCATGGCCGGAGTTCCCCTCTCTCTCCTCTCCAATCTAATCGTGGCCGTCGAATCGAGATCTAATGGTTTAAAACGCCCCATACCCTTTCGTTGCCGACTTTGCAGATACGCCCTTACAATTATTGCTGATTCAACCTGCAGTCCAAAGCGCGTTTACAGATTTTTGCTTTCTCTTTTTGAAAGCGTACTTTGGTTCGGTTATGTTGAAATACGTTTTCAATTATTTACAGTTTTGCCATTCAACTTGTTTTAGCCATAACTTCTCCGTTTTAACTCCGATTTGATCCGTTCAAATTGCGTTAGGTTTGTAATTTCATAATCTACATGATAGTGCTACTATTTAGTAGGTTCTCCACTCTTAAATTTTGAGATTAGATTTAATCTATTACTTTAATAAAGAAAAGCTTGTTTAAATCATATCTTTTTCGTTTTAGCTCCGATTTGCGTGCAATTCGCGTCTGTGTGATCCTAGTGAGATGTAGAATCATTTTACAAACTTTTCAATTTATTTTGCTACTGTTGGTGTGTTCTAATTGTAGCTTTGTTTGCTTTGTATGATTGCTCTTGGATGATTGATGTTGGTGTGTTAATCGAGAATAGACGGTGAGCAGTTCGTTGGTGATCAAGAATACTATTATGAACCAGGTCAACTGGATTAGCTAGATCAAGGCAAGTATAGCATGGGACTATCCTTGATACCTATTCACTTTAATTCACTTAATTCATCATGCATGTGTTTCCTTGTTAAGGATGCCTTAGTGTTGATCTTATTCCTTGAATCCTATGGTTGTAGCATTGGGTAGTTTGCTAGTGCTCACATAAACAATGATCTTGTAATTTGATTAATGATATATGCGATAACACTAAAAGATGATTTTTAGCAACAAGGAACAAGAGGGCTAGAGTTTTCTCTAGATTCCTCTCCATAAGGACTTATCTGTAAGCAAACATCCGGGACTTACATTACAGCTATGAGGGCTACATGGCTCTGACTTTAGTCATATAAGAGGACCTTTTCTAGCTTGTTAGTGGTTACCTTTATGGCGCAAGAGGGGTGTGTTCCGGGTTGGGTGTAGTGCGGCTTCTGTCCTTATGAGTATAGGATGCGTGTCATTGTGCCATACGAAAGGAGGGCTCTACATTTGCAGGCCATGAAACCTAGCGGCCCTAACTTGTTAGACGAACCTTGGAAAGACTTCATAGTGAAACTTATCTATCCAATGGGGAGTCATGACCTTGGACTTTTGGGGGTCATGACTCATAGTGAAAGTGTACAACCTCTGCAGAGTGTAAAACTGGTATATCAGCCGTGCTCACGATCACGAGCGGCCTTGGACCCTTATGGAATAGAGATCACTATTAATTTACTTGTTTTTGCTATTCATTATTCTCTTTACATGATCATGTGTTTATATTGGGAACATTACCTACTTGTTGCTACTCAATTGCTTAAAACATGATCAACTAAAAGCTACATGCAGTTAAACCAGTGTCTACCCTATTGGAGCTTCATGAACCCCATGTTATATTTGTTGAGTACTTTCGTGCTCACCCTTGCATTCCCCCACCCCAGGATGGACTCCCGAATGTGCAAATAGTGACTACTACTTCTACTTCCCTGAAGATTACTAAACTTGTGGTCAACCAGTTGACATGCCTATGCTATGGAGCTAGCTACCACAAGAATTATCTATGTTTTCGCTTAGTTATGTGAAGACTCTGTGATATTATTCGTTATGTAATAAACATTTGTGATGATACTATTTATATTTGTCATCTTATGTGTGATTGATCTCTGAGCACACATAAGATTATGCATTCCATTTGTTCCTTGAAAATGGGTGTGACAGATTGGTATCAGAGCCGTGTTGACTGTAGGACGCAAGCCTAGTTAGTAATGGTTGTGTTAGTTCCCTTTTCTTCACTTGTTTCATGCTTATCACCTTACTCTTGATAATTACTAAATTTTCATGCTCCTTTTGCCCTATTCTATTATGAAAATATTGCTTCTATTCTAACTTACCTTTAGACTAAATTCTTTAGATGCCTCGTGCCCGTAAGACTGCCCGTATCACCACTGGAGGCTACTTTCCACCTCGTTACCTGTTTGAATCAATGGAGCTTAGGGAAGAACCAGAAGACACTGCACCAACCCCGCCACCTTCACCAGTTTAGGCGCCAGAACCAGATATGCCCCAAGAAGAACTTGAACCTAAAGAGGAGGTTGTCTGCTTGAGTGATGATGAAGATGCTGAGCTTGCCCAAGATGGAGAACAGCCCCCGTCACCTCCACAAGATGGTTCCGCTAAAGTTGGTGTGCCATCCTTTCCTATGGGTTGGACTACAAGGATTCATCACAAGTCAAGCTATGACACACCTTCACACCATCGACTGGTTGGTATGCTTAGTGCTTACTTCACGGATTGGGATCCTGCGTTTGAATACGTTTGCTAGGAGCATAAGCATCCTTTGGAAGCTACTTACTGGAAGTGCAATGTGCATATCTTCGTCAAGAACGAGGAGATGGATACTTATCTACTGGACCGGTGTTTTTCCCATAGTGGTCGTCGTGCCACTATAGAAGATGGCATAGAAGATGCAGCCTTTGAAGCATGCTTGGGACTTCGTCACCTCCGCTATGATGTTATGCAAGATGATCAATATCGCTATTTTCCCCGTGGAGACCTGGAGCAAGGATGGGTAATGATGAACCCTGGGAATTTGGAGTTAATTCCTCGAGTGATGGTGGATTTCGGTCATGACATGATGGTGAAGAATCGTCGGTTGGAAGCCTTGGTTAAAGCCTTGAGAAAAGACGTCAAGAGGTACCAAGAGGTGATAGATGGTCTAAGGATTGATCAAGGCATGGAGGCAATCTATGACTATCATGAATATCAAGCCCATCCCTAGGAGTTGGAATACCATCTATGTAATAATACGATAGTATGATTAGTGTCGAGTTAAGTTGAGTTTTGTGGTGTTGTGTGAACTCTGTGTGGTTAGTTGAGTTATTATTGTGCTTATGTGTGAGTTGGTTTTTCCATGTAATGAGTGCTGGAGCTTTGTGGGCTTGCCTACAAAAGTTCCTAGTTAAAGATACTAAGTTTAAGTATGATAAATAAATAGTTTAGTTGGGTTAACCTTTTCTCTCTGTTCTGTCCTTTCTGGAGCGGTCTGCCTTTCCTTTTATGCTCGGAATTAACTGTTCAGAGAAAAATTCTAAAATTTTTATGAGAGTAACTAGACCCACGTACCTTTCCAATGTCTCTGGAATCACCTTTTTATCTGTTCTGGATCATGAGATATAGTCGTTACAAAATGAAGTTTCTGCGCAGTCTATAAACCCAAAACAATTTCTGTTAGGTCCTGTTTTTGGTTAACTTCGTGACAGAATCTGGATTTGCGAGTTAAAGAAAAGTTGTAGATAATTTCATAATCTTTCCAACCATATAAAGTATACCTCTACTGGATATCTGTAACTCGAGATAGGTCTGTTTTACCGAACTACTGAAATTGGGACATGTCTAGAAGATTACCAGATTCCGTTTGCTATCTCTAGAATTGTCTATAATGAGGTAATCTCTAAGATTTGATATTGTATTGGATAACAGATGTCTGGAAGAGGATGAGGTCGAGGCCATGGTCATGGAGCTGGTCCACCACCTACTATTCATGAGCTTTTGGCAATACAGACCCAGTTGATGGAGGCTCTGGTGAACAATCAGCAAAACCAGCCAGTTGGAGGAGCACCTGCGCGAGATAAGCGTGGTGAATTTTTGAAGGGTCATCCCCCAGTGTTCACCCCTGCCACTGATCCATTGGAAGCTGATGATTGGCTTTGTGCGGTGGAGAAGCATCTCAACATTGCTCAGTGTAATGATTAACAGAAGGTGTTGTTTGCTTCGGGACAACTTCAAGGAGCAGCTCAAGACTGGTGGGATTCATATCAGTATGGCCATCCTGTAAATGCTCCCGTCGTTACTTGGCAAGAGTTTACAGAGAGTTTTAGGTCCTATCATATACCAGAGGGAGTGATGGCACTGAAGGCAGAGGAATTCCGCAACCTAACACAGGGATCTATGCCTGTAGCTGAGTATCGAGACAAGTTTGCATAGTTGTCACGTTGTGGGCCGAATGAGGTGGCTAATGATGCTGATAAGCAGCGACTTTTCTTGAAGGGTCTACATGATGGTCTTCAATTGCAGCTGATGTCCAATGCTTACCCAGATTATCAAACATTAGTGAATCGCGCTATTGTGGTGGATAACAAGCGTAAGGAGATGGATGCCAAAAGGAAGAGGCTTCAGGGACAAGTATCTGGAAACAACACTCGCTAGCGCACTGGTTTTCAACAAGGCTATCAGCAGAGGTATCCGCCTAACCAATGGAATCGTGGTCAACTTCCTCCATGTAATTAGTTTCTCCAACATCCTCCTTATAAGCCGCAGAACGGCAATAACCGCCCTCCGCAGCAGAATGGGAACCAGAATCAGCGTCATAGTACCCCTAACAACACTCCAATAAAGACTAGTGCTCCTAATACTCCCCCAAGTGTTTCCGTTGTGGAAAGGAAGGTCACCTGTCTTATAACTGTCCTGAGAAGGTCAATCAGCAAACCCCCCAGAAGCAGAACAATAACCAGAAGGTACCATACTACGGAAAGGTGACTCATGTGTCTGAAGAAACCGCGATGGTGGAACCTGAAGTTATGCTCGGTACGTTCGATGTTCACTCCATTCCTGCTACTATTCTTTTTGATTCTAGAGCTTCACATTCATTCATATCTCAATTATTTGTTAAGACACATAGCATCCCTTTATGTGCCATGAGAAACCCCATATTAGTCAATTCACCTGGGGGAAGTATGCAAGCTTCCTACCAATGCCTCCCTATTAGTTTAATTTTAAGGGTGGTAGAATTCAAAGTGAGCCCTATAGTGTTGAGAACAGCTGGGATTGATCTTATTCTGGGACTAGATTGGATGAAGCAAAATCAGGCAGTGATTCAGTGTAAGGAAAAGGCAGTAGCCCTGACAACACCGAAGGGAGATCGAATTAGTGTGGAGATCGTAGTGTAGAAGCCACAGACAGCCACAGTGAATCGACTTGATGATAATGTCAATCAGGAGGATCCAGTTGTGGATGAATTTCCGGATGTGTTCCCCGACGACTTGCCAGGTATGCCACCCGACTGCGACATTGAGTTTATTATTGAATTATTGCCTAGAACTACACCTATAGCTAAGCGTCCATATAGAATGGGGGTTAATGAATTAGAGGAACTTAAGAAACAAATAAAAGAGTTGCAAGAGAAAGGTTTTATTTGTCCTAGCTCTTCACCGTGGGGAGCTCCCGTGATCTTTGTTGACAAGAAGGATGGTTCTCAAAGGATGTGTATTGATTATCGGTCACTTAACGAGGTAACTATTAAGAATAAGTATCCACTGCCTAGGATTGATGACTTGTTTGATTAGTTGAGAGGTGCTTGTGTGTTTTCTAAGATTGATCTTCATTCTGGTTATCATCAATTGAAGATTTGTGCTACTGATATACCAAAGACAGCATTTACAACACGGTATGGTTGTATGAGTATACAATAATGTCTTTTGGCTTGACTAATGCTCCTGCGTACTTTATGTACCTGATGAATAAGGTATTTATGGAGTATCTCGATAAGTTTGTAGTAGTGTTCATCGATGACATATTGGTATATTCCAAGACTAAGGAAGAACATGCCCAACATTTACGGATGGTCCTGCAAAAGCTCAGAGAGCATAAGCTCTATGCTAAGCGTAGTAAGTGTGAGTTCTGGTTGAAGGAAGTTGCCTTTTTGGGTCATGTGGTCTCTAATGGTAGAATTTTAGTGGATCCTAGCAAGGTAAAGGATGTGTTGAATTGGAAGCCACCAACCGATATGGGAGAAATTCGTAGTTTCTTGGGATTGGTTGGATATTATAGAAGATTTATTGAAGGGTTTTCCAAGCTTGCTAAGCCAATGACAGCATTGTTAGAGAAGAATGCTAAGTTTGTGTGGTCTGATAAGTGTCAGGTTAATTTTGAGGAATTAAAGAAAAGATTAACAATAGCCCCGGTGTTAGTTTTGCCAGATTTGAGTAAGAATTTCTCTACTGTGATGCATCTCGTTTGGGTCTTGGTTGTGTGCTTATGCAAGAAGGCAAAGTAGTGGCCTATGCATCGCGACAATTGAGGAAGCATGAGTTAAATTACCCTACTCATGACTTGGAGTTAGCAACAGTGATACATGCTTTGAAAATATGGAGGCATTATCTGATTGGGCATAAGAGTGATATTTACACGGATCATAAGAGTTTGAAGTATATTTTCACCCAGTTGGATCTAAACTTGAGACAACATCGATGGTTAGAGTTGATTAAGGATTATGATTTGGAGGTACATTATCATTCGGGCAAGGCCAATATTGTTGCGGATGCTCTTAGTAGGAAGAGCTATGCTAATGAGGTACAAGTAGTGCCTATGTCGAATGAGTTGTGTGCTGAGATTAAACATTTGAACTTGGGTATTGCCATTAATGCAGTGGAATTGGTGATAGAACCTGTATTGGAGCAGGAAATACGTAAGGGTCAGTTAATAGATGACAGAATAAAGGAGATAGTTGGGAATATACCGAAAGGTAAGGCACCTGGATTCCATTTGGATGATAAAGGAACTCTATGGTTTGGGAAACGATTATGTGTGCCCGAGGACAAGGCTATAAGAGAAGTAATTCTACGTGAAGCTCATGAGTCTGCTTACTCTATTCATCCTAGAAGTACCAAGATGTATATGGATTTGAAAGAGAAGTATTGGTGGTATGGTTTGAAAAGAGATGTTGCAGAGTATGTTGCATTATGTGATACGTGTCAGAGAGTTAAGGCTGAACATCAGAGGCCTACAGGATTGTTGCAACCGATGCAGATACCTGAGTGGAAGTGGGAAGAAGTTAGTATGGATTTCATAGTAGGGTTACCCCGCACTCAGAGAGGTTTTGATTCAATATGGGTCATAATGGATCGTTTGACTAAAGTTGCTCACTTTATACCAGTCAGAACAACATATTCTAGTGCAAAGTTGGCTGAACTATATTTGGAAAGGATAGTAAGTTTGCACGGTGTTCCAAAGAAGATAGTGTCAGATCGAGGCACTTAATTCACATCATATTACTGGCAGAAAGTTCAAGAGTCATTAGGGACTAAACTGAATTTTAGCACAGCATATCATCCTCAGACAGATGGGCAGACTGAAAGGATTAATCAGATATTGGAAGATATGTTGAGAGCTTGTGCTTTGCAGTATGGTACTAGTTGGGATAAGAGTTTGCCATATGCAGAGTTTTCCTACAATAATAGTTATCAGAAAAGTCTACAGATGGCACCTTTTGAAGCTTTGTATGGTAGGAAGTGTAGAACTCCGTTGTTCTAGAATCAGACAGGAGAAAGTCAAGTGTTTGGTCCCGATGTGCTTAAGAATGCTGAGAAACAAGTAAGAATGATTAGAAACAATTTGAAAGCAGCTCAGTCACGATAGAAAAGTTATGCCGATACTCGACGGAGAGAATTGACCTTCAAAGTAGGAGATTATGTCTACCTAAAAGTGTCACCTATGAGAGGTGTGAAAAGGTTTAACCGAAAAGGAAAGTTAGCACCGAGGTATGTCGGTCCTTTTAAGATTTTAGAGAGATGTGGTGAAGTAGCATATCAATTGGAATTGCCTGAGAGCTTAGCCGGTGTGCATGATGTGTTTCATGTGTCTCAGTTAAAGAAATGTTTGCGTGTGCTGGAAGAGCAGATACCGCTAGAGGAACTCACTGTTAAGGAAAATCTCACCTATGAGGAGTACCTAGTAAAGATCTTGGAGACAGCAGAAAGAGTTACTAGGAGCCGAGTTATAAAGATGTGTAAAGTTCAGTGGAGTCGGTATTCGGAAGCAGAGGCTACATGAGAAAGAGAGGAAGATTTAAGAAAAGCGTACCCACATTTGTTTGAGTAAGCATCGTCCGAATCTCGGGACGAGATTCATTTTAAGGGGGGTAGAATTGTAACACCCTAAAATTTGCATTATTTTAAAATAGGAGAATTTGATTTATTTATGCAATTTTGTGAGCATTTTAACCTAGAGAAATTAATAATTTTCATGGAATTAAAATCAACTATAAGGTTAGACACATGCTTGCTCATACATGTTGTTGCATATTTTTGTTTTGTATTGAATGATGTTTGAGAATTTCAAAAGAGAATTCAAAATCTAATCAAATCCATATTTGAAAATGTATTTGGAAAATTAGAAATGAAAAAGGAAAAGGAAGTATTCTCTTTTCTCTGCTCTGGCCCGAAGGCCTGCTGCCCCTCCTCCGCATTTGGCCCACTCGGCCTCATCAGCCCGAGCCCATCAGCCCGAGAGCCTAGCTCTTCTCCCACGCGCTGCGTAGTGGGCCAGCCCAATCATCCACAGCCGAAGCCGCCACGCTCTCCTTCTTTCTCTCTGTGTCACTGATGACCGGGCCCGCTTGTCAGTGTCGTCATCCTCTTCCACCTCCCGCTCGTAACCGAGCCGGACACGACAATGGAGTCCGCCTCCATCTCGATTCCTCTTGCCTTGCACCGCACGCCGTATCCTCTCATAAGTAGCCGCGGGTGCTGCTGCCTGCTCCACAACCTTAATCCCGACGCTATCGCCTCAATTTGAGCCCTAGCTGCCGCAACCTAGCAGCCGCCGCTCAAGCTTGGGAGCAATCCGACGAAGTCGTCGATTTGGTCATCCCCGTAAGCCGTTGACGTGTTCGAGTTGTCCCTACGACCTCGCCAAGCTATGCTCCTTCTTCTTTCTCGGTTTTTATCGCTGATTTCCTCTCACCGGTGTTAACAGAGCTCCGCCATCCGCCATTGGAGGTCGTGCGTCGTCCACCGCCCATCCTCGCCTCCGTTTTCACCTCGGGTGAGCTTGCGTTCATCTCTTCTATCTCCCTATGCAAACTGTTTGTCAAATCATGCACCGTAGTGCCGGATTGCTCAACATCGATGAGCAATTGCTCTCCGCCGGCCGTTCCGCCACCGCTTGGCTACTGTTCATGGCCAGAGTTCCCCTCTCTCTCCTCTCCACTCTAATCGTGGCCGTCGAATCGAGATCCAATGGTTTAAAACGCCCCATACCCTTTCGTTGCCGACTTTGCAGATATGCCCTTACAATTATTGCTGATTCAACCCGTAGTCCAAAGCGTGTTTACAGATTTTTGCTTTCTCTTTTTGAAAGCGTACTTTGGTTCGGTTATGTTGAAATATGTTTTCAATTATTTATAGTTTTGCCATTCAACTTGTTTTAGCCATAACTTCTCCGTTTTAACTCTGATTTGATCCGTTCAAATTGCGTTAGGTTCGTAATTTCATAATCTACATGATAGTGCTACTGTTTAGTAGGTTCTCCACTCTTAAATTTTGAGATTAGATTTAATCTATTACTTTAATAAAGAAAATCTTGTTTAAATCATATCTTTTTTGTTTTAGCTCTGATTTGCATGCAATTCGCGTCTGTGTGATCCTAGTGAGATGTAGAATCGTTTTACAAACTTTTCAATTTATTTTGCTACTGTTGGTGTACTGTTATAATTGTAGCTTTGTTTGCTTTGTATGATTGCTCTTGGATGATTGATGTTGGTGTGTTAATCGAGAATAGACGGTGAGCAGTTCGTTGGTGATCAAGAATACTATTACGAACCAGGTCAACAGGATCAGCTAGATCAAGGCAAGTATAGCATGGGACTATCCTTGATACCTATTCACTTTAATTCACTTAATGTGTTTCCTTGTTAAGGATGCCTTTTTTGTTGATCTTATTCCTTGAATCCTATGGTTATAGCATTGGGTAGTTTGCTAGTGCTCACATAAACAATGATCTTGTAATTTGATTAATGATATATGCGATAACACTAAAAGATGATTTTTAGCAACAAGGAACAAGAGGGCTAGAGTTTTCTCTAGATTCCTCTCCATAAGGACTTATCTGTAAGCAAACATCCGGGACTTACATTACAGCTATGAGGGCTACATGGCTCTGACTTTAGTCATATAAGAGGACCTTTTCTAGCTTGTTAGTGGTTACCTTTATGGCGCAAGAGGGGTGTGTTCCGGGTTGGGTGTAGTGCGGCTTCTGTCCTTATGAGTATAGGATGCGTGTCATTGTGCCATACAAAAGGAGGGCTCTACATTTGCAGGCCATGAAACCTAGCGGCCCTAACTTGTTAGACGAACCTTGGAAAGACTTCATAGTGAAACTTATCTGTCCAATGGGGAGTCATGACCTTGGACTTTTGGGGGTCATGACTCATAGTGAAAGTGTACAACCTCTGCAGAGTGTAAAACTGGTATATCAGCCGTGCTCACGATCACGAGCGGCCTTGGACCCTTATGGAATAGAGATCACTATTAATTTACTTGTTTTTGCTATTCATTATTCTCTTTACATGATCATGTGTTTATATTGGGAACATTACCTACTTGTTGCTACTCAATTGCTTACAACATGATCAACTAAAAGCTACATGCAGTTAAACCAGTGTCTACCCTATTGGAGCTTCATGAACCCCATGTTATATTTGTTGAGTACTTTCGTGCTCACCCTTGCATTCCCCCACCCCAGGATGGACTCCCGAATGTGCAAATAGTGACTACTACTTCTACTTCCCTGAAGATTACTAAACTTGTGGTCAACCAGTTGACATGCCTATGCTATGGAGCTAGCTACCACAAGAATTATCTATGTTTTCGCTTAGTTATGTGAAGACTCTGTGATATTATTCGTTATGTAATAAACATTTGTGATGATACTATTTATATTTGTCATCTTATGTGTGATTGATCTCTGAGCACACATAAGATTATGCATTCCATTTGTTCCTTGAAAATGGGTGTGACAGATTGGTATCAGAGCCGTGTTGACTGTAGGACGCAAGCCTAGTTAGTAATGGTTGTGTTAGTTCCCTTTTCTTCACTTGTTTCATGCTTATCACCTTACTCTTGATAATTACTAAATTTTCATGCTCCTTTTGCCCTATTCTATTATGAAAATATTGCTTCTATTCTAACTTACCTTTGGACTAAATTCTTTAGATGCCTCGTGCCCGTAAGACTGCCCGTATCACCACTGGAGGCTACTTTCCACCTCGTTACCTGTTTGAATCAATGGAGCTTAGGGAAGAACCAGAAGACACTGCACCAACCCCGCCACCTTCACCAGTTTAGGCGCCAGAACCAGATATGCCCCAAGAAGAACTTGAACCTAAAGAGGAGGTTGTCTGCTTGAGTGATGATGAAGATGCTGAGCTTGCCCAAGATGGAGAACAGCCCCCGTCACCTCCACAAGATGGTTCCGCTAAAGTTGGTGTGCCATCCTTTCCTATGGGTTGGACTACAAGGATTCATCACAAGTCAAGCTATGACACACCTTCACACCATCGACTGGTTGGTATGCTTAGTGCTTACTTCACGGATTGGGATCCTGCGTTTGAGTACGTTTGCTAGGAGCATAAGCATCCTTTGGAAGCTACTTACTGGAAGTGCAATGTGCATATCTTCGTCAAGAACGAGGAGATGGATACTTATCTGCTGGACCGGTGTTTTTCCCATAGTGGTCGTCGTGCCACTATAGAAGATGGCATAGAAGATGCAGCCTTTGAAGCATGCTTGGGTTCATAGAAGATGCTAGCGGCCCTAACTTGTTAGATGAACCTTGGAAAGACTTCATAGTGAAACTTATCTGTCCAATGGGTAGTCATGACCTTAGACTTTTAGGGGTCACGACTCATAGTGAAAGTGTACAACCTCTACAGAGTGTAAAACTGGTATATCAGCCGTGCTCACGGTCATGAGCGGCCTTAGACCCTTATGGAATAGAGATCACTATTAATTTACTTGTTTTTGCTATTCATTATTATCTTTACATGATCATGTGTTTATATTGGGAACATTACCTACTTGTTGCTACTCAATTGCTTAAAACATGATCAACTAAAAGCTACATGCAGTTAAACCAGTGTCTACCCTATTGGAGCTTCATGAACCCCATGTTATATTTGTTGAGTACATTCATGCTCACCCTTGCATTCCCCCACCCTAGGATGGACTCCCGAATGTGCAAATAGTGACTACTACTTCTACTTCCCTGAAGATTACTAGACTTGTGGTCAACCAGTTGACGTGCCTATGCTATGGAGCTAGCTACCACAAGAATTATCTATGTTTCCACTTAGTTATGTGAAGACTCTGTGATATTATTCGTTATATAATAAACATTTGTGATGATACTATTTATATTTATTATCTTATGTGTGATTGATCTCTGGGCGCACATAAGATTATGCATTCCATTTGTTCCTTGAAAATGGGTGTGACATATACTAAGAAAGTTACCTCTATTCATTATAAACTTGTGGGTTCGTTCTCCATCCTAGTGGCGGTTGCTCTAGCGAAAGGGCCTTGATAAAGACGAATAACCCTTGCATGCAAGCTAGAGTAATAGTCGATAGCATAGGCATGGTGTCTAGGCTAGAAGCTATCTTCGTTTGCCTTGTTCCCCATAGTTGATGGGTAGGCGGCAGGTGGTGACAACCCTATCCATCCCTTGTATTCCCCCACGTCTAGGTCTAACATAGGCTACAAGCCAGTATCACCTGGTAGACCAGGTGTGCTCCGTTGCCCGAAACAAGCCTATAGTGTCAGGGTTATCTTCACTTAGGATATCTACCCAAGGAAAAACCTCACTACCCAAGCTACCTCTCATTTTTTTCTTTAGGTGATCTAGATAAGAGACTTACACCTCCATTCCTTTGGAAAAATATGATACCCTGAATACCTTCGGGTGAAGTGCTACAACGGTGTATCCGTACACTTGCGGATTCCTCTGCTTTCGCTAAGAAACACCAACAAGCATTTATGGCACCGTTGCTGGGAACGGTTCTCATTTTAGTCTTTGAACCTAGTTCACCTGTGTATCTTTTATTTTATCTTTCTTTTCTTTTTACATTTTTTCCATGGAGCACACAACATTCACCAACTTTTTGCTCCCAAGGGCGAGTTCTTAGAGCCACCGCAATGCTCGAAGCCAATCACAACTTCTAGCTATGAACTCTGCAACTGGCTTTATAGCCATGGTTTGGGATCAAACCTTCTCGGGGTTCGATTATGAAAACCTCTATCATCACCTTAGGGAATTTGAGCAGCTCTGTGCTTGTCTGACCATCTCAGGCATGTCACAAGACACATTGTGGTGGAAGTTGTTTCCCTTTTCACTTGATGAGAGGGTGAAGCAATGGTACGCCCACAACTAGGGAAGGTAGCTAGTGATTGGGAAGAACTACGGAACAAATTTTATGTTGCATTCTTCCCTATATCTTGAATTGTTGCCTTATGACAAGAAATCCTCAACTTCCAACAAAAAGAGAAGGAAACCATAGGGGCAGCTTGGGATTGTTTTTCAATTCTAACACGTTCTGGCCCAGGCTTGTCTATACCCAACCATGTGTTGTTGCAACACTTTTGGTTAGGGCTTAGCAAGGAGTCTGCCCTATAACTTGACATAACCGCCAAAGGATTGTTCACACATAAAACCACTGAGGAAGGAGAAGCCCTCCTAGAATGCATCTTAGGAAACACTCCTCTAGAACCACTCCTTGTAGAGTCTATGTCAAGCCATGAGGAAGTCACTTCGGCCGAGGCTGAACCTACACTTCCCATCTAAGAACCCTTATCCGAACCAAAGGATCTGAAAGGTCTCCAACCTTCGGACATCCCACCTTTCGAGGATGATCTTTTTGTAGAATTTGGGAATACCTTGAACTATCTATGTCAAAGAAGACCACCAGCTCCTATCCATCCACTAGACCCACTAGACAAAGAATTCCTTAGGGAATCCATTAGGGAGTTGACGTCAATCATGAGCAATGAATGGGTGGAAGAGGTAGAATTCTCTCTTGAAGAAATTCAGATTCACTCCCCTTCATCAACAATTCAATGCAAAGTTGGAAGATCTTGGGAGAATGTACTTTATAATCCTATAGTAGGGGCAAACCTCATGTCCACATCTTATGCACTTGCCTATGTAGGCAATGGACCCTTTGCCCCCACTAATAGTCCCTAAGACTCGCCCCATGATCTAGCATGGAAAGTTTAGGGGTCCTGCACGGTGTAAACATACATCAGGGAAATACCATCTTAGCCCTTGACTTCCATGTCTTCGACATTTAGGATTTCGACATCCTCATAGGGCATCCCCTAGAAAAACTCTTCATAGAAACACCTTCATCTGGGGATTTAGACGTAAAGTTGGGGAGAAATAATTTTTCCATTCCTATCACTCGAGCTAAAAACTCGGTGGCAAATACTCTCCCCTACCATGAACTACCCAAGGTGGTCATGTCAGTGTCACCATTTGAATCCCCTGAGTCATCTGTAGAACAAGATGCTAAACTCTTTGTAGAAGAAGAGGATGACTTAGGCAAAACTATTGACCTTCCTCAAGAGGAAGCGCCGATGCGACCTTCCATTGAACTTAAACCCCTACCTGCTGGCCTACATTATGCTTTCTTGAATGGTGACAAACAAACTCCTGTAATCATAAGCGACAAGCTCACTGATGAGGAGATAGCCAAACTCATCGCCATCCTAGAGAAGCATAGGTCAGTTTTTGGGTATTCACTCCAAGACTTAAAGGGGATAAGTCCAACACTTAGTACCCATCATATCCCTATTGATCCTACAAGCACACCATCACGTGAACCCCAACGTAGGCTCAATAACACGATGCGGGAAGTCATGAAGAAGGAAGTCCTAAAACTTCTTCATGCCAGGATCATCTATCCCGTGCCACATAGCGTCTAGGTCAGCCCTGTCCAAGTGGTGCCCAAGAAAGGGGGCATGATGGTCGTAGAAAACAGAAAAAATGAATTAATTCCACAACGAACCATCATGGGGTGGAGAATGTGCATCGATTACCAAAAACTCAATGCAGCCATGAAGAAAGACCACTTTCCACTGCCCTTCATTGATGAAATGTTAGACCGGTTGGCGAAGCACTCTTTTTTCTATTTCCTCAATGGGTATTCGGGGTATCACGAAATTCCTATCCACCTTGACGATCAAAGCAAGACTACTTTTACATGCACGTATGGAACATATGCATATAGAGGAATGTCTTTTGGGCTATGTAACGCACCCACCTCATTTCAAAGGTGCATGATGTCAATTTTCTCTGACATGATAGAAGAAATTATGGAAGTTTTTATAGATGATTTTTCAGTCTATGGAAAAACTTTTGATCATTATCTAGAAAATTTAGACAAAGTCTTGCAACGATGCCAAGAAAAAGATTTAGTGCTTAATTGGAAAAAATGTCATTTTATGGTTCGAGAGGGCATCATTCTAGCTACCACCCCCTGTGAACATAAAAGGAATCCACATCTTTTTAGGAGATGCAGGATTTTATAGAAGATTTATTAAGGACTTTTCACAAATTTCTAGGCCTTTAACAAACTTGCTAGCTAAGGATGTACCTTTTCAGTTCAATGATGAGTGCGTAAATGCTTTCCATACACTCAAGAAAGCTCTCATCTCAGCACCGATCATCCAACCACCCAATTGGTCGCTGCCTTTTAAAATAATTTGTGATGCTAGTGATTATGCAGTTAGTGCGGTCCTCGGCCAAACCAAAGATAAAAAGCATCATGCAATTGCTTATGCTAGCAAAACACTAATAGGAGCACAACTTAATTATGCCACCACAGAAAAAGAGCTCCTGGCAGTTGTTTTTGCTATCGATAAATTCAGGTCTTACTTAGTGGGCGCAAAAATAATTGTCTATATTGATCATGCTACACTGAAATATTTGCTCACTAAGAAAGATGCGAAACCACACCTCATAACATGGATTCTTCTACTCCAAGAATTTGATCTTGAAATAAAAGATAAGAAAGGAGTAGAAAACACAGTTGCAGATCATTTGTTGCATATGCCAGCCACTAACATGCGGGAATTGCCAATCAACGACTTTCTGCATGATGACATGGTTCTAAGGGTGACGGATTCAAACCCGTGGTACATAAACATTATCAATTTTATGGTTTTAGGGTACGTACCACCAGGCAAGAACAAGAATAAATTGCAGATGTCACCTCTAGGACGGCCCGTACCTCTACAAGATCCGTGCCGATGGCCTATTGAGGAGGTGTGTGCCTGCGGCAAAGGGGATGCAAATCATCAAAAAGTGCCATGTAGCCCCATACGGAGGCCATTATGGAGCATTCCGCACTCAAGCCAAAATTTGGCAGTGCGGATTCTTCTGGCCAATGATGTACGAAGACACCAAGGAATTCATCCGAAGGTGTCAGAAATGTTAACTGCAAGGTGGCATCACATCGCGCAATGCAATGCCCCTCAACTACAACCTTCAGATAGAGATATTTGATGTGTGGGGCATTGACTTCATGGGGCCATTCCAACAGTCCCAAGATTGCGAGTACATCCTCGTCACCATCGACTATGTATCGAAATGGGTGGAAGCATTACCATGTAGAGCTACAGACGCCAAGAGTGCAAGGAGGACGTTCCATGAGGTGATCTTCCCTCACTTTGGAACACTGAGAATGGTGATAAGCGGTGGAGGGTCCCACTTCATTGACAAGACCTTCCGAGCCTTCTTAAGGGAACTTGGAGCCAAGCACAATGTTGCCACCCCTTACCACCCTCAAACAAGCAGCTAAGCAGAAGCATCAAATAAATAGATAAAAAATATCCTGCAGAAGATGGTCAATGACATGGGGAAGGGATGGAAGAACAAGCTTCCTAATGCACTCTAGGCATATAGGACAGCTTATAAAACCCCAATTGGCATGTCACCATTCTAGCTTGTTTATGGAAAAAGTTATCTTCTACCAGTTGATCTTGAACACCAAGCTCACTGGGTGATCAAGAACTAGAACATGGACGTCAAGCTAGCTGGCAAGAACCGATAGAGGCAAATATCTGAACTAGAAGAATGGCATGAAAAAGCTTACCATAGTGCCAAACTCTACAAGGAAAGGACCAAGAGATGGCACGATCACCGAATACAACATAAATAATTCAAGGAGGGAGACAAGGTCCTACTATTCAACTCCCGCATCAAGCTCTTTGGTAAAGGTAAGCTACATAGCAAATGGGAAAGACCATTTACCGTCGTCAACATGTCAACTCATGGCGCGATCACCATTCAAGACAATGATGGTAACATTTTCAAATTTAATGGTCAACGGCTGAAAATTTTCTTAGAACCTTCTCATGATTTAAATCAAGAAATTGATAAAATAAAATTAGTCTCTTTTGATGAATTTAGTATAAATCCATGAAAATTTGAACATAATTGAAACACTCTTGCATTTAAATTTGTACTCACATATATTTAGCTATGTGCAAATTGTAACTTGATTCATGCCTCATTTAAGCAAACAACACATAGAGTCATTCATTATGTTCAAACTGTGAAAGGTAAAAATATAAACAAGGCGAGGTTTAGATATTATCACATGATAGAACATTTAGAAGAAAGCTCGATAAGGGCGGCGGTCCTCACGGAGCGGCCGGTCCTAGGGAGCGGCCACCCCCTTCCTGACTCCCCTCACGCAAGCCTTCCTAGATTAACTTCATATGACTAAGCCCAATGCAACCCACTAGGGTTTGGTGCTGATATCCCTTCCTCCCGTGTGGCACTAAAGCCTATATAAATGACCCTTACCTCCTCCCTTTCACACCTAAAGGAACTTCACACTCACATCATCTCCTAGCCGCTTAGTCTCACATTAGCTTAGCAAACCCATGGCCAATAGAGAGCTTGTGCTATACAATAGCTCCAATGCCACCTTTGATCTTGAAGAGATCCCACCACCGACCAATACATTGCCCAAAAATACTCATGTGAGAGAAGAGGCGCGCGCAATCACCATGTCTCAAATATCCATCGTGCCTCCACCCCTCAGCAGGGCAAGTGGAGGCCTAAGCCTATGGTCGATAGCAAGGTCCAAGGTGCCACAAGAGGGTGCCCCGCCTAGGCACCCACCACCACCGAGGTCGGCTTCAGGGGCTGACAAGCATAAAGCCCCAAATAGTGCTGCTACTGATAGTTTTCGTGTAACATCATCAGGCAATACCATCTATAGCACTACCTACACTATCATGGGGGATACAAAAGCCTGATGGTGGGTGTGGGAAGGGCTTGTTGTGCAAGCTAGGTAGAGGAAAGGGACTGGCAATCTCTATCCAAAAAGCTATTTTAAAGGAAACAATCAGCTCTTCCTCTCAACCCCTTAGGTTTAAGAGGAAAAATAAGCCCACCTTGAAACCGTGCGCCATCTTTGAGGAGGATGAGGAGCCTGCTCCTCATGAAGATCCTCAAATTACATCACTGAAAAATAAGGTCATAGACTTACACGAGGAAGTTAGAATCCTCAAAGCACAGCTAAGCGATAGTAATGTTAAAGCTACTAGCATCGAATTTCAGTTAAATTTTGCCATTTTTAGCCTCATGCATAGCATTGCAAAGGTAGCATGGGCAGAACAGGTAGGGCATGCTATTGATTAGTCACATGCCTCATTTCTTTTTAGGCACATCATTTACTATTTCCCTAGTCATTTCATGCCAATTATTTTGTTTCCAATCAATTGTAATGCGCCTCCAAGTTCATGAATGAATAAAGAATTTTTCCTTAAGAATATATTTGTCTGGTGTACCACTTTTGTTGTCAAAAAAATAAAGGCAGGTGCAAGTGTGGGGAAGTCACCATAGTCACCTTTGACCGGCACAGACAAGTAATACACGCGAAAAGAGTCACGGTCTGTGGAATTCTCTCTCCTCCACTTCATTAATAAAACTTCAAAAACTTAACTCAGACAAATAAGAGTACCACTCCATCTCCATATCTTCCTAAGATTAAGAATTTCCATGTTTTTATTCCCTGTTAATATTCCTGCAAACTTGTGAACACTAATCATAGGGACCATTCTAAGTGATTGGCGAACGAGATATAGTAGAGGATGATATGACACTTACTCATTCTTGCTAAGTACTTGGGATTTATTTCATAAAATAAAAATTCAAAATAGCATGTTCCTTGAATGACGTTTATCACCTACCAAGGCCATATTGAACATGCATAACAAAACCTTCCGTATATGTGCCTCTTACTTTGTGTTGAGTTTTGTCAAGTTTTGTGACCCCTGTCAAGAGTCATTTCATGCTCTCAAGATCAAAACTCACGTACACCCACATATATATGCTAACTCTTGCACTTAAGAGTTACACAAAAACATGTTTTTCATCCACCAAAATAAATGCTCCAACTATTTGTCATAAGTCTTTCTCTCCAAAAGTTTTCATACACCAAAAGGAGAAGTATGGGCTATGATAAAAAAGAGAGACACATGAAACTCTCACAAGAGCAAAAGAAAAAGATGAAAAAGAATGGAACACATGAAGGTTCCAAAGTATAGAAAAAAGAGAGAAAGCTAGCCCATGCTTCCAAGGTAATTATTAAAAGGAGAAGAAAGTCATGCTCAAAGGAATATAAATAGTAGAATTAGGAATCACTATTATATTCCACACACTTGCACTGTTTTGATCTAGGAGTATGACACTTCTGTGGCAGAACCACCCAAATTATATGGCCCACATGCACCTGTCATTGCCCTTAAGGCCTCTGACTACTACACATGAGAGCCACATAACTTGAATAGTCTGTCGGGTGTCCTCGGGAAACCCGAATCATCCATGTTTTACAACTCATACAGGATCAACAAAGAAGTTGTTACAACATTTGAGATAAAATATCTTACATCGGAGTGTGGAATAATATAACATTAGTTTACAAAACTTGTAGAAGTTAAACTTCTAATAAGGTAGAAGAGGTAGACAGCCCATGTCGAGCCCACCGACATGACCTTGCTAAACTGCTCAAGTCAAAACCTGCAATAGGGGTTAACAAACCCTGAGTACTTGAGGGTACTCAACAAGTCTTACCTAACTAAAGAAAAGACTCCACGGATATGCTGGCTAAAAGGTAAGGTAGAAGCAAGAAGTAACTTTTGCAGAAAAGCTTACTACAAGTGAATCCTTATTTTTAATCTTTTAGCTGTGTATTAAGTTATTATCAGTATCCAATTAGCACCTGATCTAAATCAATCACTTCTTTAATCATCAAGCTAATGTCCAACTCATATCATCTCTTATCCATCAGTATCCATGTTTCATTGATTAACTACGATGCAACACAATTGATCGAGTCTTCTTCACCGAGAAGCTGCGGCGATTCGAATCGGTTTGGCCCAGCTGGGGTTTTCTTACCACATGACATATGCAGGTCTCGGCCCAGACCCGTACCTGCATATATCAACCCTCACTCGGATCCTCCTATACAGGAACCGGTCCAGCGCTACCCGAGAGCCAGTATCCCACCTCTTGGAATCGTTCAAGCCTAACACATTCACAAGCATGGGTACACAATACTCTCACCATCTTTCCACTCCTAGTGCGCGGCTGTTGTTTTCCATAAAGGACTAGCCAAGATATTATTAGGCTTACTAGAGTATGTGGCCAGTACTGCAAGTCACGACCACAGACAGCTCTACAACGATCGGTCCTTAATCGACATAGACGGGGTCACTACGTCCAGACTCAAACTGGGCGCAAGCCAAGATTCCACCTGGTCTCGATTTACAAAATTAACATCCTAGTATTCACAACCCATTAAGAGTTGAGAAGAGCAAGGTAAAACTAGTACTCTTGAACGATGAAATCATTGTTTGACCTCCATTAAAGACTAAGCATTACTAGGCATAGGAGGTAACGACCTTTTCATAAAAATAGGGTATATCTAGGGATATCTAGATATCAAGGTAATCATGCAACAACGGTATAAACCAACTCCTAATTTACTTAGTGCACATCTCACAAGACTTAATTATGATAAAGATTTGTAAAAGCTATAGAAGGGTGATATGCACCGGGGCTTGCCTTCGTTGCAGAGAAGGTTAGTTCCCAGAGATAGTTCCATTAGACACTAGAACCTCTGGTGGATAGATCTACTCCGAGACTTGATCATCACGAGTCTTCTCACTTTCGTATATACTACAGGTAATAAATGATGCACTACTTTAACATGATGGAATGCATGTCATGATGCATGATGATAAACAATGCATAGTATAAAAGGGACATTTAGAAAGGATAAACACTAGTTTATCTACTTGAGTACAACTTTCCTTCATCATGAAACTAAAGTTATTATTATAAAAGCAAATCAATTATTTAACTAACATATTTAATTAGTTATCTAGCATGGAAATTACACTTATCCTATTATGCTAGTTGAGCATGGCAAGATATATAACTTAACATTATACTAAGTGTAACCATGAAGATTTAAACAAAGATCACTACATGACCTAATCACATGCATTGATTAACCAATTAGATAAATAACTATTTTATTTATTACTAGAAGATAACCATGAGCATAACATGAAAAACATTAAGTCGCCAAGGAACAACAGGGTTGGAGTGTTTCAAGGTCTACAATCAATCCAAAAGTGCACCCAATTCAATTTAGGAACTATCCTAATTAATTTCTCATTTATTAACTAATTAAACAAAAGCATATTATTAAGCATATAATTAAACATCATCAAAACAGTACCATAAATTTAGGGGAGGTAGATCTAAGTATATAAATCATTCCTATTAAGTTTCATGATTTTTAGATAAATATTTTAATCTATAAAAAATCATGCATGAGGCATTTATTAATTAAAAGAGCTAATTTTTATTCATAGCAAAAGTATAGAAAAGTACCATTTCATATTTTTCCTAGGTATAACATGTCATGATAAGGCTAAAGAATTAATTTCATAATTTTATTGGCATTAATTATTTAGTTATAGAATTAACAAAGTTCATTACTTAATTACTTTTCAGAAAATAGAAAAAAGAAAACCTTCTTTACCTCTCTCTCTCTCGGCCCGATCTAGCCGACGCTGGTGGCCCAGTTCCTTCTCCCACTCTCTCTCCCGACCAGGCCTGAGCCGGCCCAGCGCGTAGCCACGGCCCAACTGTTCTCTCGCCCCCTCTCTTTTCTCTCACTCGGCCCGAGCCGAGGCCAAGGCCTAAGGCCAAAAACGGCCTGGCCCTTCTATCTTCTTTCCCCTGCTCCCGCCCTCACGCACGACGGTGACGGCTCCGGCCAGCCAGAGTTCACCACCGGTGAGCTCCCCGACGAAGCCAAAGCCTCCGCTATGCTCCCCTCCTCCTCCCAAATTGCGTGGCACCCTTTTCCCCATCTCCTATGGTCGGTGATGAGCATCACGACGACCGCGGTGGACCAATGATCTCCGGCGAGCTCACTAGTGCACACAGTGGTGACTCCAGTGAAGCTACCGGCTCCTACACGCTCCTCTCAACACCATGAACTCACCCAAAGGGTCAAATGGGCGAGCCAAGGCATGAAGCACACCTGACCACAGTCACGACGGCTTGGCTAGGCAGCGCTCATCGCCACGACGGTGCGGTGGTGACTTGAGTGGCAAGAAGATGGACTAAACGGCTCAAGAGGGGCACACAGAGGTGGTGATCATGGTGGCGGGTAAGGATGAAAACGGACAGGATGAATCCGTTTCATCCGCAACCGTATACCGTTTTTTCTCGCCTGTTTTCATTTTTTCTGGGATAAACGGAAACGGGACCAAAAACGGGATGGAGTGAACCGGGAGCGGGATAAAAAACGGTAGAGCATTTGTCCGTCCGTATTTGCGGTATCCCATTTTTAACCGGGATATCCTGTTTTTTGTTATGTTTTTCTTCAATACAGGATGGGCTTGTTGGGCCTGTTTTTTTACAAGATGTTGGGCTTGTTGGGTCATGAAAGCACATGCCTGAGTTGCTTTTATTTTTCTTTCATCTGTGTGGACATGTCACATATATATTAAAGTCATCATCTTTTTGTTTGGGTAGAGTGCACAGCAGTGTGCCACTGTTCGCACTTTCATCATTTGATAATTCATTCATCTACGAGCATATTTATGTGTGGGCACTGGGCAATATATATTTTATATGTGGCATACATGTTCCGACTTAAGTTTCTGCTTACCGTTCGTTTCTGTCTATTTTCCAACCATATTTACCTATTTTTGTATTACCGTTTATCCAGCTACCGTTTTCATTCCCGGCTGTTCGGCTCCTGCTCCCGTTTCTATTTAAAAATATGGAAATGAAAACGGTAGAGCGATTTTCCATTCGTTTCTGTCTGCTTTCATCACTAGTGGCAGGGTGAATTGGACAGAGGTGGAGCGCTGGGGATGAATTGGAGCTCGAGCTCTTCTTGGCGGTGATGGAGCAAAGCGAGGGGAAGAGGTAGAAGACGACCGGCTCAGTCTTAAGAAGAAGAGGGAAAGTACTCGGGTGACTTCGAGATGGCCAGCTCTTGCTTCCCAAGGCGGTGGAGGGCAGCTGCGTGGCCTGACGCGTGTGGGTGACGGTGACTGAGCAGTGGGCGACAAGGAGGAGGTGGCATTAAACGGCTCAGGAGAAAACAGAGAGGGGTAGGATGTAACATCCAATTATGTTGCACTTGTTGCAACCCAAGAATAGCTGCAACATTCTCCAATTTAAGCAAGATAAAGGCAGATTTAGACCAAGGTCAAATAAGAGAAGTTGATCTTCACATCATGTACTCCAACATTGGTTAAGACCAAAAAGGGTGAAACTTGATGGATTGGAAAATGGAACTAGAAATGAGAGGATTAAAGAATGAAACATCATGTTTCAAGACTTGAAACATATGTTACATGGCTAGGGTTTTCAAAGTAATTAGCTTAATTATTTTTATTAATTAGTTGGTTAGTGATTAGTGAGGATACTGTAACGGATCAACATAATTATACGAGATTAAGTCAGAAAAATCTTCCACCGAGGCAGTTAATTTACCAAACTTAAACCCGTATAACCCGAGATTCCGTGAAATCACGCGGGATTTCAAACCAACCAACATACAACCAAGATCGTACTGATTTAGCAGCCACAGTTCACATGATACGTAGAGTTCACAATGAAAGTGGAGAACATCGGAGTTCGGAATAAAAGTTATTACAACATAGTTCGGAATAACATAGCGGAAGCAAGTAGTTTTACACCCACACTTCGTTCAAATACAGTGCCAGTAGATAGTCATGGTCCACAAAAGCAGTAGATAAGACAACAGAGTGACCCTTGCCCTAGGTCCTAGTTGTCGCCCATCGCCGGATACAGACAGTTGGAGCAGTACCCATAGTACATCTGACCATCTGCAACAACAATGGGAACAACGCCCTGAGTACGAGAATGTACTCAGGTAGACTTACCCGTCAAAAACCAGAAATAAAGGACACCAAGGATCATGCAAGGCTTTATAGATTGGACTGGCTTGACTCATTTGCGAAAAAGCATGAGTTGTTATGAAAAACTAAACCAGTACTTTTTGCATCACTTTTAGTATAACCTATTCAAACTAGGTAAGCAGCTATTGCTAGAACAATCACTTGATTTATCATTAGCAATCTAGATTACCATATCAGGTTTAGCATTTCCAACATCATTCACTTAACCATCAGTGTTCCTTTAATGTTACTACGATGCCATAGCTCGAGTCAAGTGCTCACTAACCGGGAGCGACGGCGATTCGAATCGAATTCCTATCCAGCTGGAGATTTATTCCTCACACAAACCCTGTTTCCCCCGTCAGGGTCGCATAGATTACCAATGACACTTTCCAAGAAGCCGCGGGATAACAATCATGGATCGCACTACCCAGGGACCGCCCGACTGCCAGGACGCACCTTGGGCTCACTCTTCGCGTCCCCGTTACACCCACTTCAACACCAGTCTGCCAACCCGAGTTTATCCCGGCTCGAAAAGTGTCACTAGCTTCGCGGTCGAAAGGTACTTTATTCGGCCAGCTAAATGTGAGGCTTGCGTTCAACATGACGAGAGGGACGAGCAACGATCGGTCCTTAATCGACACAGACGGAATCACTATAGTCCAAAACCCTATAAGACTCCGCCCGGTCTCCGTTTATCCATCAACACTTGGTTACTTTTTATGATCACAATTACAGCTAACCATAACCCGGTATCCACCTATAACTCGCAGGTGACAGGAAATCAGCCGACTTCTACCGGTCTAAGCATGGCTAAGCAATTTACTCGATCCTGACCTAACAGGGTGAAAGATAATCCGGGGGCCAAGGTAATAATGCAACAACGGTTTCACTCAACTCCTATAACTTAATGCAACAATATATATAACTATAGTTCATGTATTAAGGAACAGCTTTTATAAAAATAGGAGACTTAAAATGCTCCGGGACTTGCCTTTTTCGAACGAGCTAGGATGGTGGTCAACGCACTCTGGTAGTTCCTCGCCTGACTCTTCTTCCTCGGGCACCTCCTGTGCCTGGGATTCCTGCTGATCCGTCCAAACTTGCTCCTCCGGTACCGCTACCTGCGACTCCTCATGCGATCCTATATGATGCAAGTGCATAAGTAAACATGCGAAGAATGCATCGAATTGTGGTGGAGTGCTTTGATGACATGAGATGCAGATGAGCACATGGAATGAGCAGTTCGAATGTAATTATTTCTTCTACAGGGTAGTCAACGTCATCCAAGAACATGTACCCTAAAACATGCACCTTATCCTTCTATTAGTTAGCCTACCATCTACACATACAAGTGAACCTAAGCTACCAAAGCTTACCAACCTAACTCATCCATAACATCAGCAAGGCATAATGATGCTTCAAAGATACACCAAACATATTTTATTTCTCTTAATTTCTCATAAAGAATAATATTTTATTTCCTATTTAACTAGGGTTACACAGCAACACCTATTTCTGGTGTAGATAAAAATCTACAAAAATTACAGTAGATTACTCTTACCCTAACTATCCTACTACTAAATTTTTATGAGAATTGAATAAGTAAAACTATCTGTACAAAATAAACAAAGTATAGCATAATAATGAGCATGAAATTATTTTGTACTAGAAAAAGTATCAAACAACAGATTTCACATTTTTCCTATGTTACTAACAGTAAACTAACATACTACAAAAATTATCACATGTATGTTCTATACAAATTTAGCTCTCTACTAAAAATAACAAAGATTATCAATTAAAGGCATTTGAACTACACTTCAGAATTTTCTCACAGAACATGCTTCACTAATATTTTTCCTAGAAAGTACATTACTAATAAAGATTAAAGAAACAAGAATCACATTTTTCCCTTCATTATTTTATTTACTACACATTTTCTAAGATATCAGCATTTATAACAATTAAATAAAGCTACACAGAAAAGTGTCACAATTTTATCATGAAATATTTTTAAACTGTAGATCTATTCAAGAGGAACATTACAAAATTTGTTTCATAATTTTTGGAGCTATAAATCTTGAGATATGATTTTTTCAAAGCTGTTTCAAAATTCTGAGAAATTATTTTCCTTAATTCTTTTAAAAATTCGCCGGTGAAAACGCTGAATACACCCGGTGCAGTGCACCCACACACGCTAACACTCGGGACCCACGGGTCAACGGACCCCACCGGCCAGCCAGAGCAGCGCGGGGGAGGCGCTGACCGGTGGCGCACTCGCCGCCGGTGAGGTCTCCGGCGACGGGGAGGGCACCAACGTGCTCCCCGCACCGAGACGCACCCAGCGCACCAACTCCGAGCGGCGCGGGAGCTCCGGAGGAGGCTCGCTGGCGGAGATGGCGGCACGGCGGCGCGGGAGCTCGTCGGCCGGCCAATGCAGGCCACGGGGGCGGCCGAGAATGCGAGCACGAGCACCGCTAGACGAAGGGGAAGCGGATGCTCGAGACCGGAGGAGGCATGAAGGGCCATGGAGCTCCGGCCATGCGCGCCGGCCAACGGCGGCCATGGCGGCAGTGGAGGAGGGGGGCAGCCAATTGGCCCTCACCTGAGCTCGAGCGGCGGAGTGGAGGCACGCACGCGGTGGAGGGAAGCGGGGCGGAGCTGAGGCCGGGAGGAATCGGCCGAAGAAGCAGCCACGAGCGCGGACGGCGATGGCGGAGCTTCGGGAGCCGGTGATGGCGCGGCGGTGCGCTGCTGCTGCTGCTGGCGGGGCGAGAGGAGGGAATGGAGGGATCAGCCGAGGCGGACGAGCGCGCGGAGGGGGGGTAAGCGAGCGCGGTGCTGCGGGGGCCACAGGGGCGCGTGTCGCGCGACGTCGTCGGCGTCCGGCCACGCGGCGGCCGAGCTCTGCCGCGGCGCCACGGCGTCGCGCGCGCGCGCGGGGCGGCAGGCGCGGACGCGGGCGCGGGCGCGGGCCGGGCTGCCAGCTCGGGTGGGCCGAAAGGGTGGCTGCGGCCCACTAAAGTGAAAAAAAACCGATTTTTCTTTTATAAATAAATTTTCAGATTTCTATATTTGTTTCAAATTTGAATTTGAAGATGAAAAAGAGGTTTTCAAAACTTTTGCCCAAAATAAAAGTTGTTCAAAATTTAATTCTCTACAACTTTCATGTAGGGCACTTTTCAAAATTCTAAATAGATTTTGAATTTGGGATTCAAAGCTAAATTTTTAAGTAAAAATTTATTTTTCTAGAATATTTTTAAAAGCAAAATTTGAAGGAATTTGAATTCAAGAGTTGCTCCAAAAATCATGTTTATTTATTCTAGATTATCTAAAATTGTAGCTACACAAAGTTTCATCACTCCTTAGCACTTAAATGTAGCATTTGGGTTTTGAGTAGTTGTTTTTCAACTCTAAATTTAAAAAGGGTCTATATTGCATGCAATGATAACCATGTATGAGATGATTATGACTAGTGCCTTAGATGCTAATGCATGCTTAACACCCAGGGGTGTTACAGATACTAACCAAACCCTGACACCATGGTGAAACTCAACATTTTTATATCAAAATGGCATCATTGTTTGAACATGTTTATTTCAAACATCATTTTATAATTGCCCTCCAATTTGAGCTCCACATTTCATCTCAACACTTGACCAAGTTGACCAAGCACTAAAATGCAAATTTCAAACTCGAACCTAAGGTTCCAATTTTAATAGTTGGACTTGATTTCAGACCCCCACATTTATCACTAGTGTAAAGTACATAATTTACACTTCCAATATGTTAGGGCACAATTTCAAGCATTTTTGGTAACATCCCAAAAATAGAAGGACACAAAAGGACCTTTAAAGATTTTTGGTTGATAGCACAAGCAACTAATTATAAAACAAGCCCATCATCATTTCATGTGATATATGAAACATGGCATAAGAACATGTGAAACATAACATTGAAACATTGCTTTATTATTGAAACATAGACATGCTACTATTGAAACATATCATTGCAACATGGACAAGGTATATGAAACATTACTCTTGCAACATATGTAACACTCATATGAAACATGGTCTATATTATTGAAACATTCAATGCAATACTTGAAACATGGATGCATTTATGCCTTACTTCTTGGTAATTATGCTTCATGATGCATATGGCAAATTTTTAGTAACTTTTTAACATCTGGGATGTTATAGCTTCTCTCTAGATCGATCTAGAATTTGACTTAACAAAATATGCAAGGTAAGTGTGCTTCACAATTTTTCATCCCTACCCAGAACTCCATATATGCTTACTAGAAGTAGGATGATCGAAAAGAGAAGGCAAAGTCTCCAAATATGCCTTGGTGAGGAACCACTTACAAAAGAAAAAGAGCGACTTGAGCGAATCATTCAGGGAACAAAAGCTATCTTTATATTTGTGAAATCATACAAAAACTCAAGTTTCTAAGCATGAGTAGAGTAAGGAGATTTAAGTCCCAGCTGTTCCATTTTTCAATTTCTTAAGATATTTTGGTAGACACTTGGAAGTTCACAAGTTAAGGAAAAGCTTAGAATAACTTTGTCGGTGTTCTAGAATGGGGGTTGTCTAGAGATGGGACAAGTGAATGAAGCTGCGTGTCGAAGACTCTGATGGTGTGCAAGGTGGACACAAGATGTATACTGGTTCGGGCTGAACGTCCCTACTTCTAGTGCTCGCTGCTGCTCGTGTTGCTTTGCACCGAAGTGCTTGTAGTAGGGGGATACAAGCTGGTCGAGAGAGGGATAGCTCCCAGGTCTCTGTGTGTGGGTGTGTTCAAGTGTTTGAGTGTGTGCTTAGTACATTGCCATCGCATGGTGTCATCTCGCCACCGCCTGGTTGAGGGTCCCTCCCTCCCCTTTTATAGTATGCAAAGGGAGGGGTCGGGTTACAACATTTGGATGTATGAAAATAGAAAGAGAATGCCCTAAGGTGCTCCCTATTCCTAGCTTTCCTCTTAGTTCATGCATTCGCACAGTCATTGTCGCGGTGGTGGCATGTCGTGGCTGTAGATGACATGGCATGGCCATACGCTAACATGGTGTCATGATGGAGAAGATTTCATGGCCCTGAAGCTAAGCCGGCGAAAAGGTTGGGGGGCCTAGATGGTCGTTGCTCCCCGTCCCATTGAGGTGGACATGGTAGGGTGTGGCATAGCATAGCTTCTTCCTGTTACTGCCGTGGGGGGCAAGAAAGAACCGTGGAAGCCTTCACCGAATTATGAATCAGGTGTTACAAGTTCCTAGGCAGTCTTGCACAACGTGGCGAGCTCCTATTCCTTAACAGGAAAGGGTAGGGGCCCATGCGTACTCGTGGCAGTGTGTTATAGTGGGGGTCGGCAAAGCAGTAGCTGTGCAGAGGGGTCGAGCGCCTTAATGATGTCATGAGGGTCGGGCAAGATAGAGAGAGGTCAGACAAAGCGGAGGAGCGCTGGGGGGCTTAGGCGCTTGTCCTTTGGCTTTGATTTTGAGCAGAGTAAGGCCTGGGCCAGTTGTGATGGGTCGTGGGCCATAATTCTACCTTAGTGGGTAGTTTTTGCGGTAAAAATGGGGTACCCTATTTTGCTAGTACCCAACAAACTTGCATGCCGATCCCAAATCAAGGAGATAAAAGCCTACTTAGTCCTTAAGACTTTACTCGAGGACGAGCAAAGGACTAAGTGTGGGGGAGCTTATTGGCAATGCTTAATTCATCAACTTACCACCAACATTTACATAAAATATACAAAATTTCACATGAAAACATAGAACTAGGGGTCATCTATTCACATTCTCCACGAGTTCTGGTGCATCACATTCCTACAGGTCATAAACATTAGTATACAAAGAAGTTCATGGAAAAGGTGTTTTCAACCTGTGATTGCGCAAAGAAGCAACAAGTACGCCACCCAAAATAACCTCAACAAGGTGAAACACCATGGGGGAGCAAAAGAGGTCTAGCCCATGGCCTACCACGCAAAGGCGATGGCTAGAGGTGGTGGTCAAGGACCGGCTGCTCCTAGGGGGCGACCGCTCCCTCCCTAGCACCTTCTGGCCTCTCCTTCGATGAGGCAGTGGCATGTCTCCATGCTATGGCGGTGCAGCCTGACTCCCACCAAAAATAGCATCAAGGCACCGCCTACACTCATGTATAAATGGAGGGATACCCCCTTCTCTCAAAAGGGACACATTGGAAGGAAGAAAGAAGAGAGGGAGAGTTCTATTGTTACTTAGCTCTTGCTAGAATAAGATAGGAGTGAGAGAGGAAGAGTTGCAGTAGTGCCAGAGCTATCGGCAACCTCCCTAGTGTATGAGCTACACTTAGCGGAAGCGTGACGGAGCTAGGTACTCCTTCGCTTGTACCTTTACTAGCAACTTACTACTTGGAGTAAGAAGCTTGTGTTTAACTTTGGTTTTGGTATACTAAGAAAGTTACCTCTGTTCATTATAAACTTGTGGGTTCATTCTCCATCCTAGTGGCGGTTGCTCTAGCGAAAGGGCCTTGATAAAGACGGATAACCCTTGCATGCAAGCTAGAGTAATAGTCGATAGCGTAGGCATGGTGTCTAGCTAGAAGCTATCTTCGTTTGTCTCATTCCCCATAGTTGAGGGGTAGGCGGCAGGTGGTGACAACCCTATCCATCCCTTGTATTCCCCCACGTCTGGGTTCAACGTAGGCTACAAGACGGTATCACCTGGTAGACCAGGTGTGCTCCGGTGCCCGAAACAAGCCTATAGTGTCAGGGTTATCTTCACTTAGGATATCTACCCAAGGAAAAACCTCACTACCCAAGCTACCTCTCATTTGTTTTCTTTAGGTGATCTAGGTAAGAGACTTACACCTCTGTTCCTTTGGAAAAATATGGTACCTTGAATACCTCCAGGTGAAGTGCTACAACGGTGTATCCGTGCGCTTGCGGATTTCTCTGCTTTCGCTAAGAAACACCAACAAGGTGTTTGAGCAAGTCAAGGATCTTGAGAGAGCTCATGATGTGTGGAAGAGATTAGAGGAGTCTTATGAGGGCACCAAGGTAATGAAGGGTGCCAAGCTATATGTGCTCAAGGATGAGTACACATCATTCAAGATGAATGAGTGTCGATGTTTGGACCTGGCAGGGCCCTAAGCCGACGAGTGAATGTGTGCTGTGTGCTCCCTAATCTGGATGGTGATGCAAAGAGAATACATGGGGGTTTATCCTAGTTTGAGCAAAGAAGGCCTTATGTCCAGTGGGAGGGGGAAATGTTGTATTTCTTTGCACCGAAGTGCTTGTGTAGGGGTTACAAGCAGTGAGAGAGGGAGCCGGTCCCAAGTCTCAAGAAAGAGAAAAATAGAGTATTGCTTGAGATGTTGATCTCAGAAGTGGAGGAAGTCTCTGTTTGTCCGTCGTCCCCTGGGGAACCCTGATACGCTCAGGGGGGTCCTGATCTTCACGACGTAGGATGATCACCGATAACTAGCTAAAGAACAGCCGGATAACTTGCTGCAGGCAGCGATAACTAGTGCAACCTAGCAAATAAAACTCGAAGCCAACCACTGTCTTTAACCGGCAACCTGAATCGAGGATTCGCCCAACCACACTCTCAAGGAACCAACCAACACAGCCTTTAATCAATCAAGGAAACCTCGAAGGGAGTAGGAGCACCAATTAGGAGTGGATGAAGCCGCCGCTTCTGTAAATCTCGCAAAGGAAATCACAAGAGCAAAGGAGTAGAGATCTCTCTCAATATTTGTTAGCACACAGCTGAACAAAAGGGGGGGTTTGTATTCCATTATCAAAAGTCTGTGATTACAATGAGTTTAGGAGGTATTTATACTAGCAACAGCCCTGCTAGATAGGTGGAAACTCAAAAAGAAAAATATAAGACGCACTATGTGAACGGGCCTCCTCGAGATGCCTTCCTGGAGAGTTTTCGCGTGGCTGCTGGTCGTCAGCGCAGTCTTCAGTGTTTTGGCAATAACTCTATCTTGGAAACTCCAAATGACATGTGGTTTGTTGGGTTGGAAAGTTAACTTGATAACCTTTCACACCATGTGCAGCATGTACTACGAAATATGGTAGATTGGTACAGTTTTGCATGGGAACTTGGACATCAGGCTGACTGCTAACTAGCTGACCAGTCTGTACTAAATCAGTCAAATCGCAACATTGGAGAATCCAAATCAAGTGAGAGAACTTGGGCTTGAAACTAGACTTGATAAGCTTTCCAACAAGTCCTCATGGGCCTTCATAGCTTTTGCGAGCAAAAAGTTGTGACTGATTCTTTCTGATGGTTCTGTCATACGGGACTGGCTCGAATGTGATCCTCCTCTTTGGTTCACCCTTGGTGTCTTCTTGTCATCCTCCGTGGTGCACCTAAGCAATAGCAACGTGCACGACTTAGGTAGTATATAATTCTCATTAACATTGAAATGATTTTTAGAAAGTAGCGCATGCACCTCTTGTTGTAGCTTCTTGGCTCGACTATGTGTAATTGGTCCATCAAAGACTTGGACTGATGTTGATGTAACTTGACTTGGAGGTTGTAACATGTTGTTGGTTGACGTGGTCATATCATCCTCCCCCCCTTGAAAAAGAGTCGTCCTCGACTCTAATCTGTCGAAGTCCAAAAATTGTGCTAGGCCAACAGGGGTAGATGCTATGTTTCTGTTGCAATCTCCTTCTTCCATCACAGCAATGTGTTTGAATCTATAATCATATAAACCAAGTAGCAGTCTTGTAGGTGAAAACCAAAATGATTTAGAATCAAGTTTAGCTTTCACCTTGAATGGATCCTTAGAATTAAGAGTGAATGTTAATGTCCTTGGTATGATCCTATCATCCTTCCTCTCTTCCAAAAAACTTGTCCTCTGCTTTTGCTCTCCTGAAAATAGTCTAAAGAAAATAGAGAGTGGATGCATATGCCAATTGCTATGATTACTTGTTGAAGATTGTTCATTATCTTCTTTATAATTCATATGCACATTATTTCCTTTTCGATGAGATGAATAGTTTCTCAGATTTTGTGAACCTAAAATTAACTTTGAAAATGGAAGCACAAAAATTTCTTTTAAACCACTCATTTGATTCAGGTTATCATGTTTTATCTTTGCAAAATCAAACATTTCAACAGATGTGAATGAAGCATGTTTGATATTCCAATAATTCTTGATGCTCAACTCATGCAAAGGTTTAGTAATGTACCTTTCATACTCAATGGTTGCACATGTATATGGAAAGACTTTGGGTGAATGAACCAAACACATTTGCACAAGATTTCTTTGTTTCAGTGAAGGATATGAACAAGAAAATAACACTGATTGTTCTGAACAGCAAGCTCTAAACAACCTTTTTATCTCAAATAAAGAAAAGTATGGTTCACAAGATGTACAACTCATTTTATTCAACTTTAATTTAGCAATGTTGTGACATGTTATGCAAAGAGCACAAACATAAAATTTATTTATAATGTAGTGTCCAATGATGTTAAATGTAAACTTGCAGCTGTAGGCACTATTCAAAGATTTCATAGATGATATATCAAGAACACTTTCAACCATTTTATTAATATCAACAAATTCATCAAGCTTGACATAGAACATACATTCAGCAGGAGATATTCTTCTAAAGAATTCAGCATGACTAATCAATTTCACATGGCCCACATTATCGACATGTAAATTATCATATATTTTAGTCAAAGTATAGCAATGGTCATGCATGATTGAACAATGTTTGTCAACTTTCAAAATTTCAGCACTTGTATCAACATGTGGATCAATCAAATCATCACAAAGATTTCGTGTATACTCAATTTCAGTTGAAGCAAATTTGTCATCACAATTACTGGTCAATATATGTTGCAGATTCAATTCTAAATTGTTTGCATTACCTTTCAGATTTTGTGATGGTGCATGAATGATGCATTGTATCTCTGAACTTTTACCTTTTTCCTTGTCATGGTTCAGGTTTTGCATAGCATAGAGTTGGTTCTCAATAGTGGCAACCCTCACATTTCTCTGGCCAAGTTTGGGGGTCTTTTGAGCAGCCATCTCCACTGAATCTTCTTTATAGACCTACATGTTGGGAGAAACAACACTAAGAGTAGATATTAGTGGGTTAGTGTTAAAATCATCCGTGCATGCCTTGCAATAAAGCTCTCTCTTTTTGTGTGGTGTATCTCTCACACTCATATTATGGATACTCTCAATCTCACATTTGGTGGAATCACACAACTCACTTTTGTTTTCACTCTCACTCCATTTGGCTATGTGACACTCATTCTCACAAGGGATTTGATGCATAATATCTTCAATGTCTTCTAGAGCAACATATGAATATCTTCCATCATTCATAATGTAATCGATTGCCATTGGAGCAGTAATGGTGGCAGCAACACCATCAGGTCTATCCTCTTAAAACAATGATGATCTCTTAATTGCTGATGTGGATTCATCCCCACTAATATTGCCTTCAATCTGAACTTTCTATGGCATTGGAACAGCAATAGATGCAACCAAATAATCATCTTTGACCTCCTCCAAAGATGTTGGACTGGTATTAGTATAAGTGGAATCATGTGCACTAATCTTTCCTTCAATAATCTCAACACTCTGTGACATGGGGGAGCACAAAAATTTCAGCACCACTGTCCAATAATTCATCACGTAATGCAGCTGATGGTACAACACATCTTGACACCACATTTGTGCTTAGAACCATGTAGGTTCGAAACTTTAGATCCATTAGATCATGATGAACTTCATCTTGGACAGATTTATTACTAGCAATAGATGGCACAATAGCATCATCTTTGTGCTCACATTCAGCTCTCAAACTGAAACAATGATTGGCCTTCAAATTTAGATTAGATTCACCTTCAAAAATCAGAGTGTTGTCAACCTCTTGGTCATAATTGGGTACTGATTTTTCATCAGATGACATAGAAAATTTCTGGACAGATTTGGAGTATATAACTTCTCCACTTTTAGCACTAGAATAAGGCTCAGAACTTCTAAGATCTGCAGCACTTGTGTTCAGACATGGTGGCAGTGCTTCTTGATGAAAATTTTTTAGATTTCCATGGCGTGGAACTGTAGCATGTTCCCTCAACTCAACACACAAAGGATCAGCCTCGATCAGAGAAGTATCTTCTCTAGTTTCACAACTCAACTGATGATCTTCCACAACTTGCATAGTGGCTTCTACTACCTCACTTTGTGTGTCATGTGCAGCAGAATTTTCTTCTTGATCTTGCTCAAAACTAAGACAAACATTGATGGGAACATTTGCAACTTGATTCTCATCAACCTCAGATTGTAAATGGCACTTTGGGATAGCAACAACATCAAGAGATGGTGTAACACTATGATCCATTGTAATGTCACACACCTCACCATTTTCCATATCAATTTGGGACATAGAGCCTTCTTCTTGCTGCACAACAAAGTTCTTCTTGGAGTTGAATTGTTGATGTTCACTTCTCTTGGTACTAGAATCAACTAAAGAAACTTTTGGGACAACATGTCCTCTCTTCTTGCATGGACTTGATGATTGCTTCTTTCCAACAATGGAGGACATATTGGGCTGCAACTTAGCATTTTTATCTTGGCACAAACTAATGTTCTGGGTGACCTTGCCTTGCTGCACCTTCATAACTTTCTTTTCCTCTCTAATTGCACAACTTAGAAGATCTTGCATACTTCTAAAATATTTGCCCTCAAGTGCAGCAGCAATGTTACTATTAAGACCTCTCTCGAAATATTCCATTGCATTCATGTCATCAACAACATTTGCACGATGCAAGGAAGAATTCAGCTTATCATAATATGCTTGGACAGATTTACTACCTTGCTTCACACGCTGCAAACGACGAAGCAAAATTAGCCGATATTCCCTTGGAACAAATTCTTTTCTCATGGCCTTCTTCAAATCTTCCCAATTCTTGATGAGATGCTTATGTGGTTATTGTTTCCACCAATCATGAGCATAATCTTCAAATTCAAGCACAACTCGTGATATCTCCTTGGCTTCTAAAAAATCTTGAACCTCAAGTTCAATCTCCATTTCTTCTGCCCAAACGAGAAATTCCTCCGGATCATTACTTCCATAGAATGGAAGATTGGTATATCTTCGGCCTGTCATGGTTATTGCATATGCAAAATAGCAAGCTTATATGTGGTATAGGAAAATATGTAGAACTCTCACAACCTCACCTCTCTTACCAACCAAAGCTCTTATGAATTCCCTGCTGCGGATTACAGAGAAACAAATGTGTGGTGGTAACTGAAAGTGATGGCGAGGCGAATACAAGACTAGAGAGTACTGATTACGATGTTTTTTTATGTGGAGCTTGGTGGGGAATAATACAAGGAATGCAATCTAAATTCTAGTTATTGTAATATTAAGTAACAATCCAAACTAGAAGTTCTCTGCCTAGTGCTGATCACAGAATATGAATGAGATGTAAATCGATCACACACACACGCAAGGAAATTTCAGATTTGATGCAAACAAGGAGTATGATTGGGATGCAAGTGTTGCGATCAAACCCAACCAAAATTTTGCACCAAACAAGGATAGCACACTAGTTGCACTACTTGATATGAAAACTTTCAGCACTTGTGCACATAAACCTACTTATCTTTCAACCTTTCTTTCTCAGTTTTTCTCTATTCTTTTTTTTTTACTTTTCTTTCTTCTCTTTTTTTGACACACTTTTTTTATAACTAAACACAAAGACCAGATTAAGACACTTGCACAATTAAGATAAGAACAAAACACAACCGGTAGCTATAATAGGATCAAAGTTTACGTGAAGGACATGATATGTGTTTTCAAAATTTTTTTGTAGGGATTTTCATATATATAAAGAGGCTCAAAGGACACGCAAAGGATAATGATCAGCAACTAAAACAAAGACTCTAATGAACTGAAACTTGACAAAACTCACTAAAATAACAGATTAAAACAAAGGGCTAAAGCAATGTATTTTTCAGGCTTTGTGGTGGATAGGACGAAACAAAATATATAAGTAGCTAAGGGGAAAAAATCCTACCGTGGTAACGAAAACTTTGATACCAGATGATACGCTCAGGGGGGTCCCGATCTTCACGACGTAGGATGATCACCGATAACTAGCTGAAGAACAGCCGGATAACTTGCTGCAGGCAGCGATAACTAGTGCAACCTGGCAAATAAAACTCGAAGCCAACCACCGTCTTTAACCGGCAACCTGAATCGAGGATTCGCCCAACCACACTCTCAAGGAACCCACCAACACAGCCTACAATCAATCGAGGAAACCTCGAAGGGAGTAGGAGCACCAATTGGGAGCGGATGAAGCCGCCGCTTCTGTAAATCTCGCAAAGGAAATCACAAGAGCAAAGGAGTAGAGATCTCTCTCAATATTTGTTAGCACACAGCTGAACAAAAGGGGGGTTTGTATTTCATTATCAAAAGTCTATGATTACAATGAGTCTAGGAGGTATTTATACTAGCAACAGCCCTGCTAGATAGGTGGAAACTCGAAAAGAAAAATATAAGATGCACTATGTGAACGGGCCTCCTTGAGATGCCTTCCTGGAGAGTTTTCGCGTGGCTGCTGGTCGTCAGCGCAGTCTTCAGTGTTTTGGCAATAACTCTATCTTGGAAACTCCAAATGACATGCGGTTTGTTGGGTTGGAAAGTTAACTTGATAACCTTTCACACCATATGCAGCATGTACTACGAAATATTGTAGATTGGTACAGTTTTGCATGGGAACTTGGACATCAGGCTGACTGCTGACTAGCTGACCAGTCTGTACTAAATCAGTCGAATCTCAACATTGGAAAATCCAAATCAAGTGAGAGAACTTGGGCTTGAAACTAGACTTGATAAGCTTTCCAACAAGTCATCATGGGCCTTCATAGCTTTTGCGAGCAAAAAGTTGTGACTGATTCTTTCTGATGGTTCTGTCATACGGGACTGGCTCGAACGTGATCCTCCTCTTTGGTTCACCCTTGGTGTCTTCTTGTCATCCTCCGTGGTGCACCTAAGCAATAGCAACATGCATGACTTAGGCAGTATATAATTCTCATTAATATTAAAATAATTTTCAGAAAGTAGCGCGTGCACCTCTTGTTGTAGCTTCTTGGCTCGACTATGTGTAATTGGTCCATCAAAGACTTGGACTGATGTTGGTGTAACTTGACTTGGAGGTTGTAACATGTTGTTGGTTGACGTGGTCATATCAACCCTCTGCTTTCTCTTTTATAGAGTCAAGTGGAGGTCGAGGTGTCCTAAGGCGGTGCCTTGGAGGTGAAGGCGTAGTGGGCACTGTAGAGGTTGTTGTGGCGACGTGCCCTGGTAAGGGCGGCCATCCTCGGGGTGTCGCGGTGATGTTGATGATGGGACGGTGAAACACCCTGGGCGCTATGGCAGACGTGTGATTCCCTATAGTTGACGTGCGGGCGTTGTTCCTTTATTGATCGGCGGTGCTCGAGGCTCGGTCGAGGCGTAGCGGAGGGGGTCGACGAGGAACGGATAAGGCCGGATCCCGGAAAACCCGGGCGCGGTGGTTGTCATCTTGTGCATCGAGGGGGCATTGATGGTAGAATAGTGCTCAATGTGGTGTGAATAGTGGCTACTTTTTTACCATCCATCCCGGGATGGGCAGAAAAAAGTAGGATTAGACACGGGTACTGCTCCCATGCCGGTGGGGCTATAGCCCCGTAGGTGGAAATGGTTGCATTGAATGCCTTGTCTGTGAGTAGGTGGAGGAGGGAGGGTCGACTGTCCCAACCCTGGGTCGTGCGAGTCAGAGGTTTTCCAGGGTTGAGACCACCAGTCGAGCAGGCCTCATGCTAGTCGGAACACAGTCGAGGGCGCCCGACATCTTCATATGCATGCGGGCCGAGCTCGGCGTATCCGTGCAGGTGGAGCCTTGATACGATTTTTATGGGGTTTCAGGGCACGGATTCCTCATGGGTTTGCTCCTTTTAATCATTGGTTTTGGGTACCCCTAATTTAGGTACCCGACAGTAGCCCCGAGCCTTTGCGCGAGTGTGGACACTCTCGCAGAGGCTCAGCAAGTTATGAACTGGAGTCGTAGCATAATCACTTTTCGGTGGGTGTGTGCGAGCACACCCACCGGGTGTAGCCCCCAAGGCCTCGGAGGAGTAGGTGACTCCTTCGAGGGCTTTTGGTATGTTAGTTTGAGGGATACTCCTGTGTTCGAGCCCCCATGGTGCATTTGGTCCTCTTTTTTTGAGGCTTGCCTGTTGCGGGCAAGCCCCCGAGCCTCACATGCATGAGGTCAATCAGGGTCCTACCCATCTTTAATTGTACGATCCTCACGCATCCTTTAGGTAAGGAGAAGGGACAAAAACACCGTACTACCCCTGATGGGCAAGTTCCGATGATCTCTGGTGAGCTGCTAGCGGGAAATTCAAGTGGGAACCTGTGCCCCATTCGATAGGGGTTGACTGGCAGCCGCGGAGGCGCTCTCCAAAAGTGCCAAAGAGTTGTCGTGTAGATCTCGGCTCCGTTCGATAGGATCCGAGGGCTCGATGCCTCCCTCCGAGGGGATTCCACCGCCGACCTCTCCTTTAGCCTTGAATATGTCCGAGGGCGTCTTGAGAAAGTGGCTCGAGCCCTGGCCTAGTATGGGCACGCCCTCAGTCATCTCTAACTCGTTTTACTCGAGGGCAGTTGTCGAACCCTAGTCGAGGGCCAGCTTTCGAACCCTCGAGGTTTGAAGCGGGCTTGGAGCCCGTGGTTCCTTTGCCTAGAAGTGTCTGTCTATGAGCCTCCCTTCCTACCCGTTGGGGCGCGTCTTTTTAGGGGGGAAGCGAAAATGGCGTGGTAGTGGGCGGCGCAGCAAGCAGTTGGCGAACGAGCAGCTGACTCATGCCTGTGCATGCGGGTTTCGAGGGAGTGATTGGGTAAGAGCATTAAATGCAGAAACTTGCCTTTTCGCTGGATCCACCCGTTGGCCTTACATCGGGGTATAAATACGGAGCCTAGGATTTCGTTCGTTCCTTCCTAGACTTTTGCAACTGCCCTCTCCTTCCTTTGCCACCGTCATCCACTCCTTGTCACTGCTATCGTCCGTTCCTTGCATCCATGGCAGGGAAAGAGCCCAATCCTCCCTGCGGATCCATGGATTCATTCGTCGGTGACGGAGAAGAAGCTGCAGGAGCTCGTGCGTGATAGTCTCCTACGTTCGAGGGCCAGCCGAGATCTGCCGAAGTGGAGGGTGCCATCGACCAACCACCGGGAGCCGGCGCCACCGGAGGGCTACGTGGTCAGCTTCGTCGCCTTCCACGAGAGGGGGCTTAGGGTGTCATCGAGCCAATTTATGCGGGCCATCCTGCATTACTATGGGGTGGAGCTCCATCATCTCGCCCCAATTCTATCTCGTAGGCTGCCATTTTTGTGGCTGTCTACGAGGGGTACTTGGGGATCGAGCCCCACTGGAAGCTGTGGCTCCACCTCTTTAAGGCGGAGCACTTTGCTAAGAAGGCAGGTGAGAAGGGAGTGTAGCGTGCGGTGCATGCTAGAAGTTGCACTATCCAAGTGTGGCCTGGTCAAGGAGAGCTGTACATCCCAGCGTAGCTCATCTTGTCGAACAGCGGGTGGCACGACGGCTGGTTCTACCTGCGCAACGACGGCGACCACCTGCCTCGCTTCTTCGACTAGGTCCTGATGTCCCAGAAGGAGAACTAGGCGTACGACATTGTCGAGGAAGATCAGTCGAAGCTGCAGCCTCTCCTCGACGCGCTAAGGAGGCTCCGTTTGTGCGGGCTAACCGCGGGCATGGTGGCTGCTGCGTTCCACCATCGGAGGGTCTTGCCCCTAATGCAGCGTCGACTGCGAATGGACTAGATGAAGCCAGGTGTCTCGTTGGAGGGGAGCCAGATATCACACGAGACCCTCCCCGTCGATGAGGTCGTCCGGTGCACTCGGTGGGTGGTGGGCGGCTTCAAGCAGGAGGACATAGAAAAGGTCTCGATGTGACCCAACCAGGGATTCAAGCCTTTGGTAAGTGTTATCTTGCTGGCCTCATGTCATTTTCCTTCTTGATTTTCTTGATTTAGCCCATCGAGGCTTTCGTGCAGGATCTGTCAGCGGTCAAGGACTCGCCGCCACCGGACCCGGAGGACCGCGCGGCTCGACGGGTGAGATGCTTTTCTATGGTCCAGGAGAAAAAGGAGAAAGATGCCACGAAGAAGCGGCGTAATAGGAAGATCCTCAAGCGTGAGGCATTGAATAAGCACCGTCACCAGCAAAGGCTCGAGGGTCTCCCTATGGAGGAGTCCCCCCTCTGAGATAGCCTCGAAGGAGGAGGGAGATGACGACGATAGTGATGATGATGCCGAGTCGCGGTACGACACCGCAACTGCACTTGCGCACCTTCCTGACGTGCGGTCCCTATAGGAGCCCGTCGGTGGGGGGTCGACCTCCCAGGAATCAAGGGCAACCTCAGCGCCCGTCGAGGGGCGGAGGTGCAAGCGGGAGGGAGGGCCCATGAGGGGCCCTCGGAAAGGAGATTCACCGAGCCTGTCGTCCCACCATCAACGTCGGTGGCGCCGCACCCGTGTGCCTGGTCGCCTCGGACCTCGTTGGTGGGGAGGTCTACGATGTCGACGCCTAAGACCAGGGCACCGCCGTCAGGCGTGAGGACCTAAGGTCAGATGGCCTTGATGGTAGGGAGGACCCCAGAGGCCTCATTAGCCAAGGCTTCGAGGAGCCCCAAGCCAACCAAAGGCTCGATGGAGGGGCCATCGCAGAAACCGTCGAGTGGTTTGAGGAAGCCGGGGGCGAAGCCCTTGATCCCCATGTCCGGGTAAGTGTTTTGCTTCATCTTTCTGATATGGTTATTTCACTTCTCGTTTTGACGCAGTCGTTCGTTGTGCAGCTGGAGGCACAAGGTGGAGCCGGTGGCCATGACTCCTGCCAAGGCGCTCAAGGCTAGCGCTGCTCTGATGATACGGACGCTGGCCGATGACGTCGCCTAGGTCGCAAGGTGCCAGGCTACCACGGAGTGGCTCAAGGCGAAAGAGGCCGCCGCCAAGGTAGGTGTGAGCGCTCAAGAGGGCGCTAGAGTCAGAGACACCGCTCAGGAGCCAGAGCAGGTCGAGGCAACTCCGCACGCTACCAGGCTCGATGGGTCTAGAAGCGGTGGGCAAGAGTTGGGGTCGACCACGGGGACCCCAGAGACTGTTGAGGCCAATAAGGCCAAAACATCCGTCTGTGATGCGGGGCAGGTGGATGTTAAAAAGACAAAAGAGGTGGTGGAGACCCCATAAGATGTGGGGAAGGAGGAGGAGCCAGGGCTACAAACGGAGCGGGAGGAACCGTAATAGCAGTAGCTGCAGCAACAGCAGCAAGAGTAGCCATCGTAGCCGCAGCCGGAGATGGAGTAGCGTGAGCTGAGCCGGCCGAAGAAACCGGTGGCGGACGCGGAGCGGGAGGTGGCCATGCCACCGCCCAATGCGCAGGCAGAGGCGCAGGAGCTCAAGGACCTGATTTTGGGTTTGATCGTGACCAGGAGCTCAAGGAGCAGTCATGCCACAAATCATTATTTATCCACCACGAGAGCGGTGTGTGGGCGACCCTTCCTCATCAACGGGCTCTGGTTGAGGACACCAACAAGCGGTTGTCCAAGAAGAGCGCCGAGGCAGATGAGCTTTGAGTCATCCATGCAGCGCTTAAGGTAGAGGCGACACAGGCTCGGGATGCTGCGACCAAGGCCTAGGATGATGAGGCCAAGGCTTGAGAGGAGGCGACCAAAGCTCGTGAGGATCTTGCGCCGTTATTAGCGCGAGTGAAGGAGCTCAAAGAGGACGTCGCTCTCGTCAGCAGCCAGCGTGATGCCCTCAACGTGCAGATCAGGCTGGTGTCCACCCACATCGGGACCTTGACCAAGGAGGTCACGACGTTGAAGGAGACCGTCCGAGAGAGGGACGAGGCTCTCTCGGGCACCGGTCGAGAGATCAAGACGCTAAGGGCGACCGTCCATGACAGGGACGAGGCTCTTTGAGCGGCCGAGAAGGTGCACGGGGAGCTGCATGATCAGATTATGGGCTAGTAGACCCATGCTGAAGGTAAGCTTTTGCCAAACTCTGACCTTGACTTTGGACTCCCATGTTTTTGCTAACTTGATCTTGTGTTTCAGGACTAGAGAAGCAGCAGCGCGAGGCCCAGGCGACCGCCACCTCGTTCCACGCCCTCCTTGAGGCCGAGGTCAGGCAAAACCAGCTGCTCCAGGGTGCCATCACCATGGTGTGCGATAGCCTAGGGGTCGAGCCCGATGCTGACACTGAGTAGGACGTGTCGGAGAACTCCTTTGTGCGCCGGATGATGGCGTTGGGCAACCTCGTACGCGAGAAGGTGCGGGGCGCGCTGCACCATGGCGTGAAGAGGGCCCTGGCGGTCATCCGCTTCGGCTTCAAGTACGACATGGGCCTCATTGCTGATGGCTTCACTTCTAACCCAACCAAGACTGAAGAGGAGAACGAGGCAGCCTACCTGGGGTTGATCGAGGCTGTGAAAGAGCCTAGGGGTCGACTCGCGAGGCTGTTCGAGGACGAGGTGCTCCCGCCTGCTAATGATGAGGGCCTATGAGCCAAATCTAGGCATGAAGACCCATGTAATAAGTTAGTTATTGTTCGTGACTCATACTATCATGGCCCCAAGGGCCTTAAAACATTTAGATGTAAATATGTACTAAATGTCTTTTTTGTTCGAGTCTTTCGTTCCCTTTTCGTTCGAATCGCATTCTTATGCGGTCTTCTTAGTGCGCGGTCGCACCCCTTAGTGTGGGGTGCGAGTGGAGATACCATAGCCCGGAGGCATAGGTGGTCTCGCGGCTCGACTGCCCCTCATCCTTAGGATGGCCTTGCAACCTCATCAACTATGTAAGAACTCAAATCAAAGCGTACATGAACGTTAGACGATGATTTTTCAAAATCGCAAGCTTTTACTAGGTCTTCTTAGCACGCGGTTGCACCCCTTTGTGCGGGGGAGTGAGTGGAGGTACCGTTAGCACGGACGCGTAGGTGATCTCACGGCTCAACAGCCCTTGAGCCTTAGGGTGCTTTCGTGGCCTCATTGACTATATAAAAGTTTTTTGAAAAATGTGAGTTTTTTAGGGACACAGGGGGTTCCCCCCTTTCCAGCCCCCGAGGGAGGTTTGACTCTATGAAAGCAGGGTCAGGCCTACCTATTTTTTATGAAAGAACGCTTTGAACACAGATGTACTCTTTATTCATTCATTTATAGAACTGAGAAAAAATGTACAAAGCTTCGAGCCTCTAGGGGTAAAAGCTACGTAGCTGTTTGATGTTTCATGTGTTGGTGAAGGTCTCGCCCTTGTCATTTGATAGCTTGTAAGTCCTGGGCTTCAACACATCTGCAACGATGTAAGGGCCTTCCCATAGTGGGGTGAGCTTGTGTCGTCCCTTGTTGCTCTGGCTTCGCCGAAGCACCAAGTCACCAACATGGATGTCCCTATTGCGCACGTGCTTATCGTGGTAGCGTCGGAGATTCTACTGGTATCTTGCAGAATGCAGTAAAGCTGTATCTCGAGCCTCCTCAAGCTGGTCGAGGGCATTCTCTCTTGTGGCATCATTGCTTTGTTCGCTATAGGCTTTTAGCCTCGGGGATCCATATTCTAAGTTGGTTGGAAGCACAGCCTCAGACCCATAAACCAAGAAAAATAGAGTGAACCCCGTGGCTCGACTCAGCATTGTTCTTAGGCTCCATAGGACCGAGGGGAGCTCGGCGGCCCATTTCTTGCCATGTTTGTTCAATTTGTTGAAGATTCTTGGCTTTAGGCCTTGTAAAACCATGCCATTGACACGCTCTACTTGGCCATTTGTCTTTGGATGAGCTACGGCTGACCAGAGCACATGAATGTGATGGTTGTCGCAGAAATCCAAGAACCTCTTGCTGGTGAACTGGGTGCCGTTGTCCGTGATGATGTAGTTGGGAACCCCAAAGCGATGGATGATGTCGGTGAAGAACAGCATGGCTTGTTCAGACCTGATGCTGGTGACGGGTCGGGCCTCGATCCACTTAGAAAATTTATCGATGGCGATGAGCAAGTGGGTGAAGCCCCCGGTTGTTTTCTTCAAGGGTCCGACCAAGTCAAGCCCCTAGAAGGCGAATGGCCAAGTGATGGGGATGGTTTGTAGGGCATGAGCCAGGAGATGGGTTTGCCTTGCATAGTACTAACATCCTTTGCAGGAGCGTACCAGCTTAATGGCGTCGGAGACCACAGTTGGCCAATAGAAGCCCTGCCGGAATGTGTTTCCGACAAGGGTTCAAGGCGCTGCGTGATGACCGCAAGCCCCCGAGTGTAGGTCTCTGAGTAGTTTCCTGCCTTCCTCGACTGTGATACAATGCTGTAGGATGCCCGTGGGGCTACATCGATAAAGCTCCTTGTCACTGCCATATATCACAAAGATCTTGGCCCGGCGAGCGATCCGTCGAGCCTCGATCTTGTCCAAAGGGAGCTCCCGTCGAATGAGACAGTCGAGGTATGGAATGCGCCAGTCGGACTCGAGGTCGGCTGGTGGTGATGAGCCTTCCATCTGCATGACGTCAGCCTCGGTCAAGGGGGCTTCTGCCTTAGGTGGGGGGTCAAGCGTTAGACCGTCGACCCCTTCTGTCGTACCAAGGTCGATGGAAGGTTCGTGAAGGTCCCTCGAGAAAACATTAGGTGGAACCGTGGTTCGATTGGACGCAATTTTCACAAGTTCGTCGGTAGCCTCATTGTATCTTTGCGCAATATGGTTGAGCTTGAGGCTGTGGAACTTGTCCTCTAGGTGCCGCACCTCCTTGCAGTAGGCTTCCATCTTAGGATTGTGGCAGCTTGAGTCCCTCATGACCTGGTCGATCATGAGCTAGGAATCACCATGAACGTCGAGGTGTCAAACCCCGAGCTCGATGGCGATGCGCAAGCCGTTAACGAGGGCCTCGTACTCAGCTACATTGTTTGAGGCAGTGAAGTGGAGTTGAATCACGTAGCGCATGTAAACTCCGAGGGGCAAGATGAAGAGCAAGCCCGCGCCCGCTCCTGTTTTCATCAATGAATCATCGAAGTACATGGTCCACAGCTCGGCCTGAATCTGAGCGAGAGGTAGTTGGGTATCAGTCCACTTCGCCAAAAAATATGCCAGCACTTGAGATTTAATTTCTTTGCACGACACATAAGAGAGGTTCTCGCCCATGAGCTTGACCGCCCACTTAGCTGTCCTTCCTGAGGCTTCCCGGTTTTGGACTATCTCCCCCAAAGGGAAAGAAGAGACCACAGTCACCGGGTGGCCCTCGAAGTAATGTCGGAGCTTGCGCCATGTCAACACGATGGCGTATAGCAGCTTTTGGATTTGCGGGTAGCGAACCTTGGTCTCTGAGAGTACCTCACTAATGAAGTAGACTGGCCTCTGAATGGGTAGAGCGTGTCCTTCCTCCGCCCTCTCGACGACTACGGCCGCACTGACCACTTCTATCGTTGTGGCAATGTAGAGTAAGAGGGGTTCCCCTATGGCCAGAGGGACGAGGATTGGAGGGTTGGACAGCATTGCCTTGAGCTTGGTGAGAGCTTCTTCTGCCTTGAGGGTCCACGAGAAGTGTTCCAATTTCTTCAGGAGACGATACAGAGGGAGCGCTTTCTCGCCGAGGCGCGAGATGAAGCGACCGAAGGCCGCAAGGCAGCCCGTGACCTTCTGTACGCCCTTTAGATCTCGGATAGGGCCCACTCTGGTGATCGCAGAGATTTTTTCTAGGTTGGCCTCGATGCCCCGCTCGGAAATAATGAACCCTAAGAGCATGCCTCGAGGAACGCCGAAGACACATTTCTCGGAATTGAGCTTGATGTTTTTCTCCTTGAGGCATTTGAACGCAATGTAGAGGTCATCAACCAGGTTGTTGACCCTCTTGGATTTGACCACAATGTCATCAATGTAGGCCTCGATGGTTGGCCCAATGTGTTCCCCAAAAACGTGTTGCATGCATCGCTGGTATGTAGCCCCCGCGTTCTAGAGACCGAAGGGCATAGTAATGTAGCAATACATGCCAAATGGGGTGACGAAAGAAGTCACGAGCTGATCAGACTCCTTCATTTTAATCTAGTGGTAGCCAGAATATGCATCTAGGAACGATAGAGTTTCACATCCCACAGTAGAATCGATGATTTGATCAATGCGTGGCAAAGGAAAGGGAACTTTCGAACATGCTTCATTTAAAATAGTATAGTCTACACACACATCCTCCATTTCCCACTATTTTTCTTAACTAGTACAGGATTAGCTAGCCACTCAGGATGGTGAACCTCCTTGATGAATCTGGCCTCCAAAAGCTTGTGAATCTCCTCACCGATGACCTTGCGCTTTTCCTCATCGAAGCAGCGCAAGCGTTGCTTCACCGGTTTGGAGCCAGCTCGGATATCCAAGGCGTGCTCAACGACTTCCCTGGGTTTGCCCGGCATATCCGAGGGACTCCACGTGAATATGTCGACATTCGCGTGGAGAAAGTCAATGAGCATTACTTCCTATTTGGGGTCGAGGGTGGCACTGACTTTCAACGCCTTCCCATCCGAGCTGGTAGGATCGAGGGCACGAGTTTGACCTCTTCTGTGAGCTCGAAGCTACCGACGTGGCGCTTGGGGTTGGGGATCTCCTTGGCCAAACCATTGAGGTCTACAGCCAAGGTCACCGACTCCAAGATGGCTTCTCTGTGCTTGACGCACTCTATGTCACACTCGTAGGCGTGCTCGTAGGAGGGCTCAATGGTGATGACACCCTTAGGGCCCGGCATCTTGAGCTTGAGGTAGGTGTAGTTGGGGACTGCCGTAAACTTGGCGTAGCAGGGGCACCCAAGGATGGCTTGGTAGGTTCCGTGGAACCCGACCACCTCAAAGGTGAGGGTCTCCTTCCTGAAGTTTGAGGGGGTGCCAAAGCAGACGGGCAGGTCGATGTGCCCAACGGGCTCTGCCTGTCTCCCCGGCACGACACCATGGAAGCCCCCGACGCTGGGTCGGAGCTGTGTCCTCTCGATCCCTAGGAGGTCGAGGGTCTATGTGTAGATAATGTTGAGGCTGCTGCCTCCATCCATGAGCACCTTGGTGAGGCGCGTATTGGTGATGATGGGATTGACGACGAGCGGGTAGACCCTAGGATTAGGGACATAGTCTGGATGGTCATCACGGTCAAATGTGATGGCGATCCCGGGCCAGTTGAGGAAGAGGGGGGTTACGAGTTGTATGGAGAAGATCTCTCGACGCTCGCGCGTTCGCTGGCGCGTGGAGAGGTGCATCGAGGGTCCCCCGTAGATCATAGTAGTCATGAATCTCAGGAAACCCCTCGTCCTTGTCGTTGTCTTTCTCCTTGGGCTCCTCTTTCTTATCGTCTTTCTTGATGCCTAGGCTTTCAAAGTATCTTTGAAGCATGTGGTAGTCCTTGAGGCTGTGGTTTGTGGGTCCCTTGTGGTAGGGGCATGGCTCCTTGAGAATTTTGTCGAAGATACCCCCGCCGGGGGGCCTCGAGGCTTCTTGCGGTCAGCGGCGGTGACAAGATCGTCTGCCGTGGCTTCGCGCTTGCCCTGCTGGTTCTTCTTCTTCCTATTGTTCCTCTTGGTGCCTTGGTTGGAGCTGTCAAGATCCTCATCCTTGCGCTTCCCTTTGTCCTGGTCGCCACCAAAGATGACACCAACCGCCTCTTCGCCGGTGGCGTAGTTGGTGATGATGTCCATCAGCTCATTGGTGGTGGTGGGGGTGTTGCGGCCCAACTCTCGGACAAGCTCTTTGCAGGTAGTTCTAGAGAGAAAAGCCATGATGATGTTGGAGTCGGTGATGTTGGGAAGCTCAGTGTGTTATTTAGAGAAACGCCGGATATAGTCACGGAGAGACTCACCCGGCTTCTGTTTACAGCTCCTGAGGTCCCAAGAGTTGCCGGGGCATACATAGGTCCCCTTGAAGTTCCCCTCGAACACCTTTTCCAAGTCATTCCAGTTGTGGATCTATCAAGGTGGGAGGTCCTCGAGCCATGCTCGAGCGGTGTCTGATAGGAACAAGGGAAGCTGTCGAATGATGACTCAGTCATCGGTGGCCCCGCCCAACTGACAAGCCAAGCGGAAATCAGTGAGCCAAAGCTCGGGTTTGGTCTCACCGTTATACTTGGTGAGAGTCATTGGGGGCAAAACCAAATCAGAAGCTGTGTTTTGCGAATGGTCTTGCTAAAGACCCGAGGGTCCGGTGGCTCAGGGGATGGACTATGATCCTCTGCGCTATCATAACACCCGCCCCTATGCTCGTGGTTGCCTCAAGATGTACCATCACTATTTCTGCACCTGCAGCGTTCGTTAATGTCGTCATAGGCGTCTCGAGGCTCGCGGTTGTCAACAACGTGCTCACGGACAGGGGCTGCCATGTTCCCTTGTGGTGCGGTCTTGGGATGAACCAAGACCTCTTTCTCGTGTCGGGAGGGCTCCGCAGGCTGCTCCGAGGCAAGGTCACAGCGCCTCAAGGTGGAACTCTCGGCTTGCTACATGGCCGCTGTCTCGAGGAGACCTTGAATCTCATCGTGGGCCCGCTGGGCCTCGGGTGTAGATGGCTAAGGCATATCACGGAGAAGCATGGCGGTGGCAACAACGTTTTAGCTGGCTCAGTTGAAGACCGGGGGTTCAACCGCCCGATCCTCGATGATGCGATGATTGATGTCGCAAGCTCTCTCCCGAGCTCCTCCACCACGTGCATGCGCCGCACGCTCCCGCTCGAGGGTCTACTGAAGTAGGCGCAAGTTCTCTCGTTCCTCGTCGAGCTTGGTCTACAGTTCTTGAATCTGCACGAGTTGCACTCCCTGGTCTGCCTCAAGAAGTTGGGCTCCATCCCATGCACCAGGGTGCGCGACACGAGATGGTGTGGCGTTCCCTCCTCTAGCAGCCGCCTCTGCTTCCAAATCCGACGCGATGTCCCCATCAATTTGGAAGCTCACGAGTCGGATCGTAGCTGTAACAGAACCGACCAAATTATAAGAGCACAAGTACGAAAACAAGCACCGAAGCGCTCAAATTTTCAAACTTGAGCCCATATAATCCTGGTAGTCAATCGAAATCACGAAGGATTTCAAACCAAACTGCTTACAACCAGGATCGCATCATTCAACATACAACATCATACGATACATTTCACAAGTAGTTCTGAAATAAGTTTACACCACGGAGTAGCAAATATTACAAACCGAGTTTGAAAGTAGCGGAAGCATAACACACACACTAGTTAATTAAATACTGCCAGTCTGGATGATCAACAACCCACAAAAGCATGAGGAAAGTACATAAAGACGATCATGCCCTTCTGATCTAGTCATCATCACCCGCAGGGTGGAGACACGTCTTGCAGAATCCCTGATAAAGCATGTCATCTGCAACAGGAGGGAATAAACCCTGAGTACTGGAATGTACTCAGCTAGACTTACCCGTCGAAAACCAGAAATAAGATGACACCAAGGATTATGCAAGGCTTACACAAGAGGCTAGCTGACATAACATTTTGCATAAAGGCATAAGTAGTTGAAACTCTTGTAGCCTGTACTAGCAGTTATTTTTAGCATTTACCTGTCATCTATCTTAGCACCTGTACTAAACATACACTTGGTTATAATCAAACAACATGATTATTATATCCATAGCAGGTATATCATTATGGCAACATTGTATCATTCCCTTAACCACCAGTTCATTTAATGAGGTCTACGTTGCCGCTGCTCAAGTCAAGTGCTCACTAACCGGGAGCGACGGCGATTCGAATCGAATTCCTATCCAGCTGGAGGGGTATTTCTAACACTCACCGCGCAGGCCCCTGCCGGGGTCGCACAAGCCACCGTTTCATATGATTCAGGAATCGCGGGTCCGAATAATGTCGCGACCCCAAGGGCGACACTCTGCCAGGTGATAGGGACTCTAACCCCCCCTTGGTCTCACGCCAATGTCCCCAAGCACATCCTTTCTCTCCTCCAAGAAGCAACCTACCATTCGATTCCCGGCCTGAATCACATTACTCGGCTTCGCGGTCGGAACGGGTTATCCGGCCAACTAAGTGTTAGACTGCGTTCAACATGACTCAAGGACGTACAGCGAATCGGTCCTTAAACGACTCAGACGGGCATAGCTCCACACCCAAGACGTGAAGTGTCTTGCGGCTGTACTATCGAACTCCCGCCCGGTCTCAATTTCATTTTTAAGCATGGTTCCATTCACGATAGCCATAGAGCCACTCATGACTCCTTCCTACATCTCGCGGATGACCGGAAATCACCCGACTTCTACCGTACTAAGCAGGGCTAAGCATTGACACGTGCCTAAACCTAAAATAGGATTAAGTACGATATCTGGACAAGGACAGGTATAATGCAACAAGTGTTTTCATATAACTCCTACAACTTAATGCAGTAAACAATTAAAAGTACTCAAGATTGATTTATAAATCAGTAGGTTCAGCATGCACCGGGGCTTGCCTTTCAGAAAGGTCGAAGGCCGGTGATCAGGGCACTCAGGAAGGTCGTCTGCGGGCACTCCTTCGCCTGCTGGATCCTCGGGCTCCTGCTGCTCCTGGTTCTCCTCCGGAATTACAGGCTCGAATTCGAGGAGTGTCACCCCCTCCGGTACACCTATTGCATGAGTGCATAATAAATCCCATGGAGGCATAATGAAAGATGCAATATGCTCGGAATGAAATGCATTACAACCATTTAACGCTCTATTCAAATCACTTCAAAAGAGTAGGTGCAAACTTCCTCTCCGGTAGAGAAATACTCACCAAATCTACTTAACCTAAGATAAAGCTGCTCATCCTCAGTTAAGGCCCTAACACCTAACAATTACAAAAGTAGCATGTCTTAGGATATCACACCATATAAATCATCAAAACACCACAGTAAGCATTCTGGACAGCAACTACTTGTTTTTATCACAACTGGAGATTTACAATTCCGAAAGATATGATCTAAGACAATCTGGAAAGCCTAAGAAATGCACTACAATTCATTTTCAGACCTCAACTCCAAACTCCTAAGTTTTCCATGTCAAACTTCATAAGTTCCAGAATCTGTCCTCTCAAAACAGAGAGTAGCAGATTTTGAACTGCCACTTTAAACAACAGTAACTCTCAAACTACTAAGCCAAATGCTTCCAAATTTTGACACAAGCTAGTTCATCAAGTTTATTCTAACTTTGGTATTTACAAGTTTTCTAGCAACCAGTTGTATCAAAGCCAAATTTAGAATTACTACTAGCTGTCCAGAAAACCTAAAATTACAAAGGTTAAACATTTATTGATGTGGCAAACATTCTCTAAGACCAAACTAATACTACTACAAGTTCACCAATGTCACAAAAACACCAGAAAGTAAGGTGTGCCCACCTAGAATATTTATTTAAACCCATTTCTTATTTTACTTAATTAATTAGGTGGAATTTTAAACATATATTTAAACTACTCCAAAAATTCTACAAAATTTACAGGGGACTCTCTGACCCCCAAAGAGACTACTGTAAAATTTTGAACTCAATTTATTCACAGGAACTTCCTACACAAAATTCCCAAGCCAAAAAGGCTGATTTTTGTATAAATAACAAAGCATAGTCAAAAGTGTCAAACAACAGATTTCTTAATTTTCTTGGACACTCTAGGGTACCAAGACATTCTCCAAAAATTTATATGAACATTGCACATGTAGAAAAATTACAAAAATTCATCTAAGTATTTCTTAAAATAACAAGATAGCATTATAACTTGAAAAGTACTTAAGCACTGACGCCCAAATTTTTACCAGAGCTAGGGCTAGCATAGAGAAACCTACCCACCAAATTTCATGATTTATGGAACACTACAGCTCAAGTTATAAATTTAACAAATTTGCATGCATTCCAAAACACATTTGGAAGATCTATTAAATTCTTCAGAAAACTAAACATCACATACCAGATTTATATTTTTCTAAAATACTCCACATCATGTAGATCCTAACAAAATTTATCTCATAATTTTTGGGCAAGTAAAACCCTAGATCTTCATTTTCCAAACTTAACCAAAATTCTGTGACAAAATAATTAACTGAAATAAATTTCAATTCGAAACTGGGCCGGCCCGGTTTGCTAGCGCGGCCCGGCCAGCGCGCGGCCTGCTCAGCGCTCCCGCCCGCGCGCGACACTGACGGGCGGGCCCCCGTGGTCAGCGACCGGAGATAGGGGAGGCGGAGACCCGCGAGCTCCGACGAGCTCGAGCTCGCCGGAGAAGAGCTCGCTCGGCCAATTGAGCACCGCCTCATGTTCTCCGTCACCCGGTGCGTCGATTGGTGCTCGTGGAATAGATGGGGATGGGGTGGAAGGGGCTTGTCACCGCGAGCGGCGGCCGGTGATGTCCGGTGGCGGCGCACCGTCGACGGTGAGGATGTACGGTGCGGTCTAGGCTCGGTACGAGCTTCACCGAAGCTAGGCGGATCCATTTTGCTAGGAAGGGAGGATGGAGAGAGACCCGAAGCACCCCGACCACGGTGAGGTCCCATGGCGGGCTCCGGCGACCTCTCGGAGACGGGGAAGAAAGCAATGCGGCTCACCTTGAGTCAAATCGCTGGCTTCGGTGGGTCAGGGAGATGGAGGGTGGTGAGGCGGAGGGATTGGCGAGGTCTAGCGGCCGGTGATGCGGTGTGGCTCGCGCTTGAGCTCGCCGGAGAAGAGCGGCAATGGCGGCTCGGTTTCGGTGTTCTTGGCAACTGGAAGAGAGGGGGCGGAGGAATGGAGGCTGGCTCGCGCGTCGTGGCGTCTTGAAGGCGTCGCGGCCTGACTGGTGGGGCCAGGGCCGGCGTACGGGCGCCACCGCGCCTCCACACGTCGACGACGGCCTGCGGCCGGTCGGCCACTCTGACGCTGACGAACTGAATCGGCGACATCAATGTCCGACTGACAGAGCGATTTCCACGATGATTATCTCCCAAACCGGTTCGAATTAGTCGAAGATGATTACACCAATTTTGTAGAGCTACATGAGGTCTACAAGTTTGTCAATTGGAGTTTGGGCTGGTTCGGCCTAGATTTGAAACTACAGAGCTCCAAAGTGGTGCCCCTTGAAACTGAAATGCAGTTTCAGAGATCAATGCCGACTGAAACCCTAACTTCTTGACACTATATCTCCTAAACTATTGAGAACCAGGTGATGGTGATATTGACAATGTTGTAGAGCTATGTGTGGACAACAACTTTGTCAATTGGCTCTAAGACTGGTTTGGCCTAGTTTGTGAGTTACAAGTTGCTAAAGTGAGGTACAGTGAAACTGAAAAGTCCAATTTCCAGACTTAGGATTTTTCTAAGTGTTGATTCCCACTCAAGCTGACTTGTGGGCCATTTTTTAGCATGCTCTGGTCATTTTCATGAGATGGCCATATTAGAACTTTTGTTCCTCATGAAATTCTCTACAACTTTACTTAAGGGTGCTCTTCCATGCAAGGTCTCTAAATTAGACTTTTTAATTGGTCAAACTAGAGCCTTCTAGGGTCAAATGGTGGTCAAACTTCTCTTGGAGGGCAATTTTGTAATTTTGGTCAACATGAACCTTGTTCCAAATGTTACCCTAAGTATAACTAAGGTGTTGTAGGTCATGATTGGCTACCTTACCTTTTGTTACACCAACTATCAAATACTTCATGAGATAAATCAAACAAACCCTAGAATAATTACATGTGTTGCATCACATAAAATAACAAACATGAATGATGCATGCTTATGTTTATGCCATGCAAATGCAATGCAATTATGGAGCTAAACACTTGAAGTGTTACAGCCCTCCCCCCTTATAAAAATCTCGTCCCGAGATTTGGAAAGCGTACCATTTTTCATAGAATTCCTTATAACCATCCCGCAAATAGTCCTCCCGTTCCCACGTAGCATCACTCTCACTTCCCTGATTACTCCACATCACTTTGTACCACTTAACTACTTTACTTCTAGTTACTCGTTCCTGAGTATCGATCACTCGGACTGGCTTTTCTTCGTAGGTTAGGTCGGATTCCAGCCTGATATCACCTAAAGGAACTTGTTCCTCAGGAACTCGAAGACACTTTTTAAGCTGAGATACATGGAAGACGTTGAATATGGCACTCATTTCTGGAGGTAACTGAATTTTGTACGCAACAGCTCCACTCTTGCCTATGATTTGAAAAGGACCCACGTATCTTGGCGCAAGTTTCCGCTTAACACCAAAATGTTGGACACTTTTCATTGGAGAAACTTTCAAATACACGAAGTCTCCAACTTCAAACTCGAGTGGTTTTCTACGATGATCCGCATAGCTTTTCTGTCTAGCTTGGGCTGCAGCCATATGTTTTTGGATGGTACGGACTTGTTCCTCAGCTTCCTCAACAAAAGCAATACCATAAAATCTTCTCTCACCAGATTCTATCCAATTTAGTGGGGTTCTACACCTACGACCGTACAAAGCTTCGAATGGAGCCATCTTAATACTCTCTTGATAACTGTTATTGTACGAGAATTCGGCTAAAGGTAACCATTTTTCCCAAGAACCCTTGGATGAAATGACGCATGCTCGCAACAGATCTTCCAAGATTTGGTTAACTCGTTCTGTCTGACCCGATGTCTGGGGGTGATAAGCAGAGCTTCTCACTAACTTGGTTCCCAGAAGGTGATGCAAGTGCTCCCAAAAGCGAGCAGTGAATTGGGGACCACGGTCAGATATGATAGTACGAGGTATCCCATGGAGCCGGACTATCTGATTGAAGTACAACTCAGCATAGTCAGTGGGACGATAGTCCACTCTAACTGGAATGAAGTGAGCTGATTTGGTCAAACGATCCACAATTACCCAGATGGAGTTATGATTTTTGACAGTAGGAGGAAGACCGACAATGAAATCCATACTTATCTCTTCCCATTTCCAGCCTGGAATGGAAAGTGGCTGAAGTAGCCCAGCTTTCATGTGCACAGCTTTAACTCTACAACAGGTGTCACATCTAGCAACATATGCAGCTATCTCTTTCCGCATCTTGGTCCACCAATAAAGTGGTTTCAAATCATAATACATCTTATTGCTGCCAGGATGGATGGACAACTTAGAGGAGTGTGCTTCAGACATAATATCATTTCGAAGCTCTCGGTCCTTAGGCACAACTAACCTATCCTTGAACCATAGTACACCCTCTTCATCTATCCTGAACTGTGTAGTTTCTTGCTCTTTCATCTTACGTTTGATGTGGAATATACCAGTGTCAGTCTTTTGGAGCTCAATAATTCTGCTTTTGAGAGTACAACTGACAGTGATGTTGTACAAGACTGCTGGATGTAGAAGGCGAGATCGATGAAAATCAGTTTCAACTAAGGAATGACAATGAGACTTACGGCTTAAAGCATCCGCAACTACATTTGCCTTTCCTGGATGATAGTGCACTTGAAGGTTATAATCTTTAATCAACTCGAGCCATCTTCTTTGACGCATATTCAACTCGGGTTGGGTGAAGATGTATTTGAGGCTTTTATGATCGGTGTAGATATTGCAGACATTTCCCAGCAGATAATGCCGCCATACTTTCAAAGCATGAACAACTGCAGCCAGTTCTAAGTCATGCGTTGGATAATTCACCTCATGCTTCCGAAGTTGTCGAGAAGTATATGCAATTACTCGGCCTTCCTGCATCAACACACCTCCCAAACCTATGCCTGAGGCATCACAATAAACATCAAATGGTTTCTCGATATCCGGTTGTGCCAAAACCGGAGCTGAGGTTAGGAGGGTTCGCAGTTGGTGAAAAGCCGCATCACACTCAGGAGTCCAGACAAACCTGGTGTCTTTTTGCAGCAACCGAGTCATTGGCTTGGCTATTTTAGAGAAATCCGGGATGAAGCGACGATAATAGCCAGCCAAACCAAGAAAACTTCGGACCTCGTGAACCGAGATAGGAGCCTTCCAGTTCAGTACTTCCTGTACCTTGGTGGGGTCCACCATAATTCCTCCATCGGACAATACATGCCCAAGGAAAGGTACTTCTCGAAGCCAGAATTCACACTTACTGAACTTCGCATAAAGTTGATGTTCACGCAGTCTTGTGAGGACTATACGCAGATGTTCAGCGTGATCTTCCTCATTCACCGAATATACCAGGATATCATCAATAAATACCACCACAAACTTGTCCAATTCAGGCATAAACACCGAATTCATCAAGTACATGAAGTGTGCGGGGGCATTTGTCAAGCCGAAAGACATAACAAGATACTCATAAAGACCGTATCTGGTAGAAAAGGCTGTCTTTGGAACATCTTCCGGGCGAATTTTAATTTGATGGTAGCCCGATCTTAGATCGATCTTGGAGAAAACTTTAGCTTTAGACAACTGATCGAACAAGATGTCGATTCGCGGTAGAGGGTACTTATTTTTGACAGTGACTGCATTGAGAGGTCTATAATCTACGCACATCCGCAACGACTGATCCTTCTTCTTTACAAAGATAGCAGGACATCCCCACGACGATGAACTAGGACGAATCAACCCCTTCTTCAAAAGTTCATTCAATTGCACCTTAAGTTCAGCGAGTTCATTTGGAGGCATCCTATAGGGTCTCCTAGAGATGGGTGCCGTGCCAGGCAACAACTCAATTTTAAACTCCACATCCCGATCCGGAGGGAGCCCCGGCAAATCATCGGGAAAAACGTCCGGAAACTCATTTACTACTGGAATTTCGGCCAACGCCTTTGCTCGCACAGCATGAATTTCCCCTGACAATTCAACCTTTCTGGGAAGTTGTACTAGAAAACCCTTTTGATCTGTAGGATCTCTGAGCATAACTACCCGAGCGGATGTGTCAATGAGTACCCCATTCTGACTCATCCAATTCATGCCCAAGATAACATCTATGTCTAAACCAGGTAAAACCAATAGGGCAAGCGAATAACTTCGCCCTTCTATCTCAAACTTAAGGTTCCCCACTACTTTGTTTGTGGAAATATTCCCACTTGCAGCGCTAATACAATAACCCACACCTTCGACAGTATGCAACTTGTGTGCAAATTTAGATGCAAACTTAGGACTGATAAAGGAATGCGAAGCACCTGAATCAAAAAGTACCACTGCGGGGTGTTGGTCAACTAGAAACTTACCAGCGGTGACCACCTCACCAGATGGAATTTCCTCAATGCTGTTATAATGGGCGTGTCCCTGACGACTACCTTGGTTGACATTTTTCTTAGGGTACGGACAGTTCCTGGACCAATGACCTGGCTTGTTGCAATTCCAGCAAGGCATGTTGCTAGGGGGAACACTAGAGCTGCTCTGTCCAGAAGTCCCCTTTGGCAGAGCGACGGTATAAGCCTTACGGAACCCCGTCTTTGCAGCAGGCTTCTTCTGCGGCGGACGGAACTTTGTATTCTGAGCAGGTGGGCGAGGGGAAGACCTCGGTGCCGCTGAGGTCCTTGACTGAGAAGCACTTGCCTCAAGGGCCCTTTTACGGCTCTTAGAGGCAGAATAAATAGCATTGTTGTTCTCCTGGGTCAAAGCATCGCTGATGAAATCATTGAAAGTAGTACATTTGCTAGTGCCCATTGTTTTCATCAGTTTTGGGCCGAGGCCCCTTTTGAAGCTAGCAATCTTTTTGGCATCGGTATCTACAAACTCAGTGGCATACCTTGCCAGGTTGTTGAAGGACTGCAAGTATTCAGTCAGGCTTTTGTTTCCTTGCGACAGCCTCATAAACTCTGTGTGCTTGATTGCCATAAGACCGGGAGGAATATAATTTCCCCGGAATGCCGCCTTAAACTGATCCCAAGCAATCGGGACATTGGCAGGCAGTGTGGAACGATAGTGGCTCCACCAAATACCCGCTGGACCATGCAACTGGTGAGAAGCATATTCAGTCTTTAACTCATCAGTCAGGCGAAGCAGATGAAACTTTTGTTCAATGGTATTCAACCACTCGTCAGCCTGCAGTGGTTCTTCCGCTTCCTTGAAGAGCAGGGGCTTTGTATCCAGAAAGTCCTTGAAATCGCTGTACTGATTTGGCTCTGGGCCCTGGCGGCCAGGACGAGCCTCCCGGTTAGCCAGCTGGCGCATAGCATCCGCCAACATGCGCTGCCCTTCGACCACTGTCTGCATCAACTCGGCCGGAGTAGGTGGTGGCGGAGGGGGTGGCTGTTCCTCCTCCTCATTTCCACGACCCCGACGTAGATTGTACGACATCTGCAAAAATGCATAGCCAATGAGCACTGACGATGTGGGAAATTTGTAGATGAATTATTGCGAAATGTCAATCTGACTGTATGAATAGATTTCTCATAATAATTAAGGCACAATAATTCACCACAACCGCACAATCCATTCTAGCGCATCGTTTGACGAGATCATACTTGGTAATCCAACAAGATGCTCTTTGATAAAGGCTCACTCACAGGGAGCACAACGGTTACCGGACCGTTTACGTGGCTATCTACGTGATTTTCGACCTTTTGCACGGTACTTGGATTCCATCTCAAGATTTTTAGTTGACTGTGAAAGGCTACTTCAAACTGACCACAAAGAGACTCCTTAATGAAGAGTTCCATGGTGGATCATGACTAGCCACCTCGATACCTGCGCGTGCCAAGCAGCACAGCCTTATGTCGCGCGCCATAGGAGGCCCTTGGTTTCGTCGCGGCACCGAAGGGTGCTAATCGTGACACCATCATCGAACGCAACATAATAAGACATCAAGTTGTGCTCGAAATTAACAGGTTCAAACTACATTCAGGAAACATACGGTTCAACCTTACATCCCAAAGTCAAGTTATTACAAGGCCTCACTCCTTCACAGGGAGGCACAAAAGACGATCCTAACATTATAGGCACGTGATGACTACTCTAAGCATCATCCTCCGAGTCAGTGTCAAGGATCTCCCTGCCATCCTCATCACTGACAGGCTCTAACTCCTCGTCTTCTTCTTCTTCTGGCTCTTCCTCTAGTGCTTCTGCAGGTGGGGCATCCTGTGGTCCATCAACCTCCACTTCATCATCATCCTCCGCCATGAAGATTCCCGAACCCATGTCCTCATCGACGTTGTTGTTTCGAGGCAGCAGGGGATTAAGCTCGTTGTTCAGGCGGTGCACTTCTTCATGCAGGTTGTCATTGTATTCTTTAGCATTTTCTAACTGTTGCTCGAGCTCAAACTGGCGAGCTCTCAGAACGTTCTCCTCGTGCCAGGCTTCATCCCTCTGTTCCATCACACGGACCAACATGCGTTGACAGTTGCGGTTTGCTACTGTCAACCTCTGGACTGCAAGGGTTTCCTGGTCACGATCACGAATCACTTGCTCCAGTTGCTGACGCGCTGCATTCCTGGCAGCAGTCACTTCAGCCAACTCTGCCCTCAGCCTTTCCACCTCAGTAGGCTCAGGGCGGGGCTCACGTGGAGCGAGCTGGTGACGCGGTGCCCTGCCCCCAGTGGATTTACGAGCGGTCCTCTTGGTACGTGCCATCTGTAGCAACAGATAAGATACGACTTAAAGTGAGGATCATTTAGGGGATACGAAATTTACTTTAGTCGGGAGTACAAAAATTTTTAAGGAGGGAGTAAATGATATGTATGATATAATTAAACATGATGCATGCACGTTCCGTACGCCCTCTCACCTTAGTAGAAACCTAAAGTTCTAACGCTAGTCGGTGGCATACATACGTTCTCTCATATAAGCGAAACTATCGGTCTACTCGTTACGCTGTTAGTGTACCTGCAGAAAACCTCATTTCAGCCCAACAGTTTCCCAATATTAGCACACAAGAAAATAGTAGGTTAAATACTTTCCATATACACATCCCCAGATGTATATACTTCAGTATCAAAGCTACCCGATATAAAGGTTCCCACAACTAAGTGCTTACGTAATTACATGGTTTAAACATGTAAGTATGCAAGTCACCAAAACTACTCTCCCCTAGATCGCCGGTTGGACGATCATGCTCTCACAACTCACACTTACCAGAGCGTCGAGGCAATTGATCCATACATTACCACCCAAGTGGATGGCATCCATACAATATCACGCCGTATGGACGACGAAATAAAAACAAACAAGGCCCCCAAGTTAGTCTTTATAACAAGCCACCTAAGAGTCCTTATTTGGGCTAAGGGATGTGATCACTGGCATACCTATAAAATAATTTTTAGAATTTAACCCTTTTCGCAAACAAATACTTTTGTTTTTAATTACTCGTAAGATGTGTTTAATGTTGAATTATGCTCCGGTACCAGCTGTAACAGAACCGACCAAATTATAAGAGCACAAGTACGAAAACAAGCACCGAAGCGCTCAAATTTTCAAACTTGAGCCCATATAATCCCGGTAGTCAATCGAAATCACGAAGGATTTCAAACCAAACTGCTTACAACCAGGATCGCATCATTCAACATACAACATCATACGATACATTTCACAAGTAGTTCTGAAATAAGTTTACACCACGGAGTAGCAAATATTACAAACCGAGTTTGAAAGTAGCGGAAGCATAACACACACACTAGTTAATTAAATACTGCCAGTCTGGATGATCAACAACCCACAAAAGCATGAGGAAAGTACATAAAGACGATCATGCCCTTCTGATCTAGTCATCATCACCCGCAGGGTGGAGACACGTCTTGCAGAATCCCTGATAAAGCATGTCATCTGCAACAGGAGGGAATAAACCCTGAGTACTGGAATGTACTCAGCTAGACTTACCCGTCGAAAACCAGAAATAAGATGACACCAAGGATTATGCAAGGCTTACACAAGAGGCTAGCTGACATAACATTTTGCATAAAGGCATAAGTAGTTGAAACTCTTGTAGCCTGTACTAGCAGTTATTTTTAGCATTTACCTGTCATCTATCTTAGCACCTGTACTAAACATACACTTGGTTATAATCAAACAACATGATTATTATATCCATAGCAGGTATATCATTATGGCAATATTGTATCATTTCCTTAACCACCAGTTCATTTAATGAGGTCTACGTTGCCGCTGCTCAAGTCAAGTGCTCACTAACCGGGAGCGACGGCGATTCGAATCGAATTCCTATCCAGCTGGAGGGGTATTTCTAACACTCACCGCGCAGGCCCCTGCCGGGGTCGCACAAGCCACCGTTTCATATGATTCAGGAATCGCGGGTCCGAATAATGTCGCGACCCCAAGGGCGACACTCTGCCAGGTGATAGGGACTCTAACCCCCCCTTGGTCTCACGCCAATGTCCCCAAGCACATCCTTTCTCTCCTCCAAGAAGCAACCTACCATTCGATTCCCGGCCTGAATCACATTACTCGGCTTCGCGGTCGGAACGGGTTATCTGGCCAACTAAGTGTTAGACTGCGTTCAACATGACTCAAGGACGTACAGCGAATCGGTCCTTAAACGACTCAGACGGGCATAGCTCCATACCCAAGACGTGAAGTGTCTTGCGGCTGTACTATCGAACTCCCGCCCGGTCTCAATTTCATTTTTAAGCATGGTTCCATTCACGATAGCCATAGAGCCACTCATGACTCCTTCCTACATCTCGCGGATGACCGGAAATCACCCGACTTCTACCGTACTAAGCAGGGCTAAGCATTGACACGTGCCTAAACCTAAAATAGGATTAAGTACGATATCTGGACAAGGACAGGTATAATGCAACAAGTGTTTTCATATAACTCCTACAACTTAATGCAGTAAATAATTAAAAGTACTCAAGATTGATTTATAAATCAGTAGGTTCAGCATGCACCGGGGCTTGCCTTTCAGAAAGGTCGAAGGCCGGTGATCAGGGCACTCAGGAAGGTCGTCTGCGGGCACTCCTTCGCCTGCTGGATCCTCGGGCTCCTGCTGCTCCTGGTTCTCCTCCGGAATTACAGGCTCGAATTCGAGGAGTGTCACCCCCTCCAGTACACCTATTGCATGAGTGCATAATAAATCCCATGGAGGCATAATAAAAGATGCAATATGCTCGGAATAAAATGCATTACAACCATTTAACGCTCTATTCAAATCACTTCAAAAGAGTAGGTGCAAACTTCCTCTCCGGTAGAGAAATACTCACCAAATCTACTTAACCTAAGATAAAGCTGCTCATCCTCAGTTAAGGCCCTAACACCTAACAATTACAAAAGTAGCATGTCTTAGGATATCACACCATATAAATCATCAAAACACCACAGTAAGCATTCTGGACAGCAACTACTTGTTTTTATCACAACTGGAGATTTACAATTCCGAAAGATATGATCTAAGACAATCTGGAAAGCCTAAGAAATGCACTACAATTCATTTTCAGACCTCAACTCCAAACTCCTAAGTTTTCCATGTCAAACTTCACAAGTTCCAGAATCTGTCCTCTCAAAACAGAGAGTAGCAGATTTTGAACTGCCACTTTAAACAACAGTAACTCTCAAACTACTAAGCCAAATGCTTCCAAATTTTGACACAAGCTAGTTCATCAAGTTTATTCCAACTTTGGTATTTACAAGTTTTCTAGCAACCAGTTGTATCAAAGCCAAATTTAGAATTACTACTAGCTGTCCAGAAAACCTAAAATTACAAAGGTTAAACATTTATTGATGTGGCAAACATTCTCTAAGACCAAACTAATACTACTACAAGTTCACCAATGTCACAAAAACACCAGAAAGTAAGGTGTGCCCACCTAGAATATTTATTTAAACCCATTTCTTATTTTACTTAATTAATTAGGTGGAATTTTAAACATATATGTAAACTACTCCAAAAATTCTACAAAATTTACAGGGGACTCTCTGACCCCCAAAGAGACTACTGTAAAATTTTGAACTCAATTTATTCACAGGAACTTCCTACACAAAATTCCCAAGCCAAAAAGGCTGATTTTTGTATAAATAACAAAGCATAGTCAAAAGTGTCAAACAACAGATTTCTTAATTTTCTTGGACACTCTAGGGTACCAAGACATTCTCCAAAAATTTATATGAACATTGCACATGTAGAAAAATTACAAAAATTCATCTAAGTATTTCTTAAAATAACAAGATAGCATTATAACTTGAAAAGTACTTAAGCACTGACGCCCAAATTTTTACCAGAGCTAGGGCTAGCATAGAGTAACCTACCCACCAAATTTCATGATTTATGGAACACTACAGATCAAGTTATAAATTTAACAAATTTGCATGCATTCCAAAACACATTTGGAAGATCTATTAAATTCTTCAGAAAACTAAACATCACATACCAGATTTATATTTTTCTAAAATACTCCACATCATGTAGATCCTAACAAAATTTATCTCATAATTTTTGGGCAAGTAAAACCCTAGATCTTCATTTTCCAAACTTAACCAAAATTCTGTGATAAAATAATTAACTGAAATAAATTTCAATTCGAAACTGGGCCGGCCCGGTTTGCTAGCGCGGCCCGGCCAGCGCGCGGCCTGCTCAGCGCTCCCGCCCGCGCGCGACACTGACGGGCGGGCCCCCGTGGTCAGCGACCGGAGATAGGGGAGGCGGAGACCCGCGAGCTCCGACGAGCTCGAGCTCGCCGGAGAAGAGCTCGCTCGGCCAATTGAGCACCGCCTCGTGTTCTCCGTCACCCGGTGCGTCGATTGGTGCTCGTGGAATGGATGAGGATGGGGTGGAAGCGGCTTGTCACCGCGAGCGGCGGCCGGTGATGTCCGGTGGCGGCGCACCGTCGACGGTGAGGATGTACGGTGCGGTCTAGGCTCGGTACGAGCTTCACCGAAGCTAGGCGGATCCATTTTGCTAGGAAGGGAGGATGGAGAGAGACCCGAAGCACCCCGACCACGGTGAGGTCCCATGGCGGGCTCTGGCGACCTCTCGGAGACGGGGAAGAAAGCAATGCGGCTCACCTTGAGTCAAATCGCTGGCTTCGGTGGGTCAGGGAGATGGAGGGTGGTGAGGCGGAGGGATTGGCGAGGTCTAGCGGCCGGTGATGCGGTGTGGCTCGCGCTTGAGCTCACCGGAGAAGAGCGGCAATGGCGGCTCGGTTTCGGTGTTCTTGGCAACTGGAAGAGAGGGGGCGGAGGAATGGAGGCCGGCTCGCGCGTCGTGGCGTCTTGAAGGCGTCGCGGCCTGACTGGTGGGGCCAGGGCCGGCGTACGGGCGCCACCGCGCCTCCACGCGTCGACGACGGCCTGCGGCCGGTCGGCCACTCTGACGCTGACGAACTGAATCGGCGACATCAATGTCCGACTGACAAAGCGATTTCCACGATGATTATCTCCCAAACCGGTTCGAATTAGTCGAAGATGATTACACCAATTTTGTAGAGCTACATGAGGTCTACAAGTTTGTCAATTGGAGTTTGGGCTGGTTCGGCCTAGATTTGAAACTACAGAGCTCCAAAGTGGTGCCCCTTGAAACTGAAATGCAGTTTCAGAGATCAATGCCGACTGAAACCCTAACTTCTTGACACTATATCTCCTAAACTATTGAGAACCAGGTGATGGTGATATTGACAATGTTGTAGAGCTATGTGTGGACAACAACTTTGTCAATTGGCTCTAAGACTGGTTTGGCCTAGTTTGTGAGTTACAAGTTGCTAAAGTGAGGTACAGTGAAACTGAAAAGTCCAATTTCCAGACTTAGGATTTTTCTAAGTGTTGATTCCCACTCAAGCTGACTTGTGGGCCATTTTTGAGCATGCTCTGGTCATTTTCATGAGATGGCCATATTAGAACTTTTGTTCCTCATGAAATTCTCTACAACTTTACTTAAGGGTGCTCTTCCATGCAAGGTCTCTAAATTAGACTTTTAAATTGGTCAAACTAGAGCCTTCTAGGGTCAAATGGTGGTCAAACTTCTCTTGGAGGGCAATTTTGTAATTTTGGTCAACATGAACCTTGTTCCAAATGTTACCCTAAGTATAACTAAGGTGTTGTAGGTCATGATTGGCTACCTTACCTTTTGTTACACCAACTATCAAATACTTCATGAGATAAATCAAACAAACCCTAGAATAATTACATGTGTTGCATCACATAAAATAACAAACATGAATGATGCATGCTTATGTTTATGCCATGCAAATGCAATGCAATTATGGAGCTAAACACTTGAAGTGTTACAGTAGCTATCATCGGCAGAGTCGGAGTCGGGGGCACCAAAGTAATAGTATGACGGATGCATGTGGGGTCATCGATTCATAGAGTCGTAGCAGCGAGAGGCGATCGCATGGAGCTCCGTACTAGGTGTTTCCATAGAGTCCAGGTACTCGAAAGCTGGCGTGGACGCCACGAGGTCGAGGGTGGAACGTAGATGGTGCCCAGGGAGCTCCTCGTAAATGCCCATGCTGGTGCTTATGGAGGAGGCATACCTCTGGGCAGCCATGTTTAGCCCATACGGGAATGTCCACGGCAGCATTGCCCCTGCCACCTGGGAAACTGATCCTGATTCGGCTGGAGGTAGCGCCACGCTAGACGGTGGGATGGCGGGATGCCCTGCCGGCCTCTTGCCCGCAGCCAACTTCATCCTATAGAGGTCCTCATTGAGAGACTCTGTGTCGGTGGTTGGCTGAGGAGCACCAGAACAGGGCACACCATCACCCTCCACAAGACGATGGTGGTTGCTACGCCGATCACGCCGTCGCCTGGCTATGCGAGCCCAGCAAGAATGGCGGTACCGGCGCACCGCTCCCCCAGGCTAGGAGAGCTCGTGGTCATGGTCGATTGGGTGTTTGGGCAGGAGGAGGACCATGTCATAGCCGTAGCCCAGGGACATGAACTCTAGACTCCCAAACCAGATCACCGTGGCCAACGGAAGTGGACGTTCGGGGTCAGCCATCCGGAAGAATGGCGGGAAGACGATGTTGACACGCAGCTGTCCCCTACCTGGTGCACCAACTGTCGGTGTTCGGACCCAGGAGGGCCCTAAGCCGATGAGTGAATGTGTGCTGCGTGCTCCCTAATCCAGATGGTGATGCAAAGAGAATACATGGGGGTTTATCCTGGTTCGGGCAAAGAAGGCCCTACGTCCAGCGGGGAGGAGGGAGGGGAAATGTTGTATTTCTTTGCACCGAAGTTCTTGTGTAGGGGTTTCAAGCAGTGAGAGAGGGAGCCGGTCCCAAGTCTCAAGAAAGAGAAAAATAGAGTATTGCTTTAGATGTTGATCTCAAAAGTGGAGGAAGTCTCCATTCATCTGTCCGTCCCTTGGGGAACCCTCTGCTTTCTCTTTTATAGAGTCAAGTGGAGGTCGAGGTGTCCTAAGGCGGTGCCTTGGAGGTGAAGGCACGGTGGGCACTATAGAGGTTGCTGTGGTGACGTGCCCTGGTAAGGGCGGCCATCCCTGGGGTGTCGTCGTGATGTTGATGATGGGACGGTGAAACACCCTGGGCGCTGTGGCGGACGTGCGATTCCCTATAGTTGACGTGCGGGCGTTGTTCCTTTATTGACCGGCGGTGCTCGAGGCTCGGTCAGGACATAGTAGAGGGGGTCGACGAGGAACGGATAAGGCCAGATCCTAGAAAACCCGGGCGCGGTGGTTGTCGTCTTGTGCATTGAGGGGGCGTCGATGGTAGAATAGTGCTCGACGTGGTGTGAATAGTGGCTACTTTTTTACCGTCCATCCCGGGATGGGTAGAAAAAAGTAGGATTAGACACGGGGTACTGCTCCCATGCCGGTGGGGCTGTAGCCACATAGGTGGAAGTGGTTGCATTGAATGTCTTGTCTATGAGTAGGTGGAGGAGGAAGGGTCGACCGTCCCAACCCCGGGTCATGCGAGTCGGAGGTTTTCCGAGGTCAAGACCACCAGTCGAGCGGGCCTCATGTGAGTCAAAACACAGTCGAGGGCGCCCAACGTCTTCATACGCATGCGGGCGGAGCTCGGCGTATCCGTGCAGGTGGAGCCTTGATACGATTTTTAGGGGGTTTCAGGGCGCGGATTCCTCGTGGGTTTGCTCCTTTTAATCATTGGTTTTGGGTACCCCTAATTTAGGTACCCGACAAGGAGGATGAGACCATGGTGGAGATGTTCTATAGGCTCCAAACAATTGTCAATGATTTGAAGAGCCTAGGAGAGAACGTCGAAGACAAGGATATCTCACACCGGTTCTTGAGATGCTTACCACCAAGGTTTGACACTTTGGTGACTATTCTAGTGAGAGATGGATTGGACACTATGACCCCAAACCAAGTACTATGTGATGTAGTCACACAAAACACATACCGTGTGGAACGAGATGGGGGCATCAAGGAAGAAGATGAGGACAAGAAGAAGAAGAGTGTGGCATTCAAGGCCAGGCACATCATCCAAGAAGCAAGGGCAAAGCAAAGAAAGAAGTATCAAGTGATGATGATGATGATGATGATGATGATGATGATGATGATGATGATGATGATGATGATGATGATGCAAGCGACATTGATGATGAGGCTATGGCTCTCTTTGTGAGGAAATTTGGCAAATTTATGAAGAATAAGGGCTATAATGTAAGAAAGAGAAGAGACAACTACAAGAACAAAGATCAAATGAGAAGATGCTACAAGTACAAGAGCAAGGATCACATTATAGCGGATTGTCCCTACAATAGTGATAATGATGAAGATGATAAAAAGGAGAAGAAGATGGCCTTCAAGAAGAAGAAATGTGGTTCCTATGTGGTGACATGGGATAGTGATGCTTCCTTAAGTGATGATGATAATAGTGATGATGAGTGGAATACCACCAAGAAGAAGGCACTTGCAAGCATTGCCATCAACAACAAGCCTTCTCTCTTCGACACTCCATCGACATGCTTCATGGCTAAGGCCACTAAGGTATCATCTAATGATGAGGGTGATAGTGTGAGTGATGATGATGAGGAGTACTCAAAGGAGGACCTCATGGACATATTTGAACAAGCTCACTCTTTCCTTGAGGCAAAGAGAAAGGAATGCCAAGAATTGCGCAAAGTGTAAAACTCTTGAGCAATGCTTTGATGAGCTCAATGCTACTCATGAGAGGCTAATGGAAGTCCATGAGAAGCTTGACAAAGCTCACAAGAAGATTAAAAAGGCACATTCCTCTCTCCTTGATCAAGATAAGAAGGAGGTTGTTGTATCATGTGACGTAGGCTCAACTTGTGATCTACTTAATGAATCTTTCTTTGAGCCTATCATTGTTGCTCCCACTAACTCTTCTTATAGCACATCCACTTCTACTTCACCTTTGAGTGATGGTTTCACTTGTGATGCTGCACCTTTGACCCTCAAGAAGGAGGTCAATGAGCTCACTCATGCTTTAGGCAATGCCTATGGTTGTGAGGCCCGCTTACTTAAGTGCTTGGGTAGCCAAAGATTTTCTCTCAATAAAGAGGGATTGGGCTATACCTCCAAGAAAGGCAAAGCAGCCTTTGCAATGCACAAGACTAGTTTTTTGAAGGGCAATGGTTGGTTTTGCACTAGTTGTAAGCAAGTTGGGCATGTAGAGCAATATTGCAAGAACAAGAAATCACATGCTAATGTATCCTTAGTTAGGTTTGATTCTTGTTATTTGCTTACCAAGGGTGTAAATGGGGTGCATTCTAAGTTTGTTGGTATGCTAATTGTGGGCTCAAAGTAGAAAGCCATTTGGGTACTAAAGAGCTTAGTCATACTAACCTTCAAGGACCCAAAAAAGTTTGGGTACCTAAAAAGAATTGATCTTCTTTTGTAGGTCAATTATAAAGCTAGAGGAAGGCATTGGGTTCTTAATAGTGGGTGCACTCAACACATGACTAGTGATGCTAGAATGTTCATTTCAATGAACACAATTGGCAATGATGGATTTGATAGTATCACATTTGGTGACAATGGCAAAGGCAAGCTCAAAAGGCTTGGAAGATTGCTATATCCAATGACATGAGCATACCCATTGTGTTGCTAGTAGAGAGCTTGAACTTCAACTTGTTATTGATAGCTTAACTTTGTGATCTTGGTTTCAAGTGCATATTTGGAGTTGATGATGTAGCACTACTATAGATTGATCTTTCACTATTGCCACTTTCACTGCCATAGCGATAGAAGCGACAGTGTTGTACTTACACCACTGGTTGGACTGATAGCGAGGCCTCCTAAGGAAACTAGCGATTGAGACTCCTACCACTGATGGGTTAATAATAGATGCAGCTGAGCCGACTAGGATACATGTTATGGCCGTCGGGCCTCCACGACTCTTTGGTCTATTAGCAGTGAAGTTAGCGTGAGTTATTTCCCAACTACCCACAACACAGTTGCATCACCATTACTTGCACTTCTCCATCTTCAAGGTTGGCCTATTTAACCAGGGTCTGGAAGCACCTCTTGGGCTCAATCCATACACTCTTGAATCCACACACTCGTGAGCTACTATATCTTTCCTCATCTCCAAGAAGTGCTTTGTCTTCATCTCCTGGCTGTGAGAGGTGCAAGATGGAGATAAAGCACCTCACATGGATGCTAGTGTTTGGAGAAGGCCTTCAAGATTAGGTCCTTTAAATTCCATAACCTTGCTTCCCTTGAGCATCGAGATGCAGATCTGCATCCCTTGGCACTCATAGGTAGCAAGGTTATGGAATATAAAGAACCACACTGAGATGTAGGTGCAGGTTTTGCGAGGTGCTCCTTCTCCATCCTTGGCGAGGTGCTACCGTTGAATAGGAGCTTGGCCTTGATGATTGCATATCTTCTTGCAGATCTTGTTAACAGAAGATCTATAATCATTCGGTTCTCTCCTATTTAGGGGCTCCATACTCGACTAGGGGTGCTTCAAGTTTGAGAGGTGCTCATTCTTTAAGATTGGGTGCTTTATATTCCATCTTGTAGCTCTCACGGTCAAGAAGCATATCACATCCCTTGACTGTGCGGGTTGCAAGATGGAAGGTAGAGAACCTCATTGAGGGTAAAGTTTTGCGATGTGCTGTGTCATTCTTTAGATTCCATAATCTTTATACACTCGGAGGATCTGTTGCTTTGTATGTGCAAACCATCATATGATACGGATCTGTTATCATGTAGACCTCAATGGAAAATACGTAAAGAAGTACTACCAAAGTATTTAATTTGGGTCGATGTTTGATAGCCGAGTCTCATCGGCTCAAAATAGTTGACACCTAGAGTATCGCCTTTAGAACAAAAAATAATAATAAAAGACTATCATAACTTAGCACATGGGCCTGTAATAGTATTAGGGAGTGGGTCATGGTTTAGGCCTGCATGCCTTTCATTGTGTTAGGCTTGGCCCATGTATGAAGCCATATATACCTTTGGCTGCTCTGTAGACGGTATCAATAATGAACAAATCAATTATCTCCTACCTCTACCATCTTCATCTTGCTTCTCTGCTTGAGACGGTACCACTAGGATCATGATATTAGAGCCATCGATAGAGGGAATCGCCGTGCTCATCGAGATCATGTGGATCTGCTACTAGGTGCCTCGGTATGGCTGGATCTACACTATCCATCTCCACCATCGCCTGGCTAGAGGAGCAGATGCATCACCTGCTGCAAAATGATGGAGGAAGTGAACATGGGGATGTGTAGCACCCTCAAGACCCTCACATCCTGAAAAATACAGCAGCAGAGAAGCACCGACAGGCTAGAACTCCTCCAATACTCCACTCTCCAACTCTCTCTATCTCTAAACAAGACTAATTCTAAGAAGAACTCATCTCTCTTGATTGCTAGCCTAGATCTCTATGGGATGTAGAATTAAGGTTTTTGGCTCTTTAGCTCTTGATCAAGTAATCTTCAGGGAGCGGGTCAAGGATCCGTATATATAGTCCAGTGGGGTGCACGAGAGCCATTGGATCAAACCGACTTAACGTAGGGCCAAGATGCATCCTTGGAGGCAGTGGAAGGAGGTCGCAGAAGATGACAGGTGGGGCCCACAGCAGTAGGCTAGGTGGCAGCAAGGGGTGGGGCTGGTCAGCACCCCCAGAAGGTTCTGGTGCTTCCCTTCACGCCGTTGTCTTCTGGTGTCTTCCTGATTCTTCTAGCGTAGTTTTCGTCGCGGGAAAGTTTTGTCTTTTATGTAATTAAATCCTCCTTTGTATGCTTTTTGGAATAATCCCTAGAAAAATAGCAATTCACCAAAACTTGTGAAAATTGTCAATAATAACCTTCTATTCTATGATATTTATGCATTTCACAAGGAAGGTTGATGGTTCATCATATACGTTAACTACCATCAACAAACTCCCCCACACTTAGACTTTTACTCATCCTCGAGAAAAGGTTGGATTATCAAGATAGATTAGATAGGATAGATTACTTAATTCATAAATTTAGAACAAAACATCAACACAAGACTGTTCCTAGTCATTCATGCACTGTGGGATTCAAAGTGTCTACCATGAAATTTTGGGCGGTTGAAGAATAGAACAGCTTGAAACAGATCACTCTCTTCTGTCAGTCAAGTCAATTAGAGAATTGGTTTATAATTTTGAAAACAAAACATAGCTTACCTTCTCCCTTTGCAATACTCTCAAATCACTCATATATGTAGTATTTTTGGATCCTTACCAAGGCATAGATGATTGCCTTCTTTATCCTACTTCTAAAAGCTTATGTGGATCTCAGGTAGGTATGAAAATGTAAAAACATACTTCATTGTATATATTGTAAAGTCAAAACAAGGATCCTAGGAGAAAAATGTCATATTCTTAGATCAAGATGTGCAAGTGTGTGGAATATATATATGTATGGTGGCTATCCTAATTCTACTATGCTCTTCGAAAATATGTCTCTCTTGTTTGGAACTTGAAAACTTTTGCTAGAGAGTATGGGCTATCTTCTTCTTTCTCTTTTTTTTAACTTTATTTGGACACTTGTCCATTTTTTTCAATACTTTTACTTTTGCATAGCCACATACCTCCTTTCTGCAATTGGAAAAGTTCAAGAGAAAACATTTATAAAAGACTTAGAGCATTTATTCCTAATTTTTTTTGTGTTCTCTCCTAGTGTAGGAGTAAAACATTTTTTAATTGGATGGAAAAACATGTTTTCGTGTACTCCCAGTATAGGAGCAGCAGGTATATGTGGGTGTACATGATCTTGATCTTGGGAGCATGACAAATTTCTCAACAAAGGGTCAACAAGGTTTGACCAAACTCAGCACAAATACAAGCAGTAAATATAGAAGGTTTATCTATCCTATGTATGGCTCTAGTAGGACATTGCTTTTACTACAAAGGAGAAGTGTAGCTATTCTTTTTTAACTTTTGAAATGAAATCTTCTCCAAAGACAAAACATCAAAAATTAAGTTCTCATTATTCTACTATCTCATATTCCTCAACAACTTAAGTAATCATGGGGTCCCTAATAATAAGTTCCCAACAGCAACATGACTTCCAGGAAAAGTATTATGTCAGTTTATTCTTAAGTCATGAATTAAATAATCTTTCCTGTCTAATTAAGGGTGTTTTAACATGTGATTTTCAATTTGGATCAAAACAAAAGGTGAAACATATTTAATTATAGAGTATTGGGCTCAAACCTGACCATGGACGAAATGAGACAGGAGAGGGGGAAGTAGTGGGCCAGCCGGCCTAGTAGGGTGAGGTCGGGCGGTACCCCATGGTGGCCTCTCGGGGCCTACTTTGCCATGTGTGGTCCTCGGTTGATTGTTGTTCAATTGCATGATTTTTGCGATTGAATTCTTTTTCATGGTCGTGGTGTGTCACCCCCACACTTGTTTTTCTATATACTTTCTGCACAACATGTGGAGGCAAAAACATATAAAAATAGAGAGAGAGTAGGTAATCATGATAATTGAATAAGGCACTTTATTTATTCAAACCTAACGAAACAATGCTCTAACAAATTGAGCTATCACTGACCAAACACTTAGGGTATGAACAAACCTAACTTTTAGTGAACCTAATAATTTATACCTAACACTCATGTGCCTTATTTACTATGATAACTTGAGGATAACTAATCCTTCTTCTCAAAAGGGCGATTCTTTAATTTCTCAACCTCTTTCCTAAGTCTACAGATTTCTCTATCATTAGTTTCTATCTGCACCGTCATGTTTTTCATTGTCGTATGCTGGAGATCTCTATTTGCCTTCATGGCTTCAAATCTTTCTTCCAATATAGCAATGGTGGTCTTTGAACACCTTGCTTCTCTTTCAAACAGTGGTGGAGGTATAGATCTCTTACGAGCTTCTCAAGGAGGGAGGAATCAGACTTGTCCTAGAGGTGCTCGAATTCCATCAAGGGAGACACGGGAGGTAGTAGCATACTTCACACAAGTGACATGCATCTCTGAACTTGTTGGTCTTCACATTGACGACCCTCTCATTGTCCTTAGGAGGTAGCACCTTGGTGCCTTGCAGAACAGCGACCTTCTTGTCCTTCGGAGCATCTTTCAGGAGCAACTTCATCAGAGGTGATGGTAGTGTAGGCCGATGAACTTGAGCATGGTAAGCTTGCTCATAGCTCTAGGTTGGTGGCACTGTTGCTAATACCTTCGGTGGGACAACGGCGAAAGGTTTAGCATTAGGGACAAAGGTGATGGCCATAGCTTCTTTCTTAACAGGAACAATGGCTAGAGCTTCTTTCTTGATAGGGACATTGGCCAGAGCTTCCTCCTTCGAGATCTTGTTGAGGTCAGTCCCAAAGACGATCATCTCTTTTCCGGCCATTGAAGCTAGGAGAAGAGGATAGGACTTTCTCTATAGAAAGGAGAGGAGGCTTTGATGGTATGAGGTTAGAGGGGGGTCAAGGCTTCTTTATATAGGGGGTATCAACTTGCAACAGGGGTCAAGATTCATCTTGTCATGGTTTCGTACGAAAGAATTTTCGAATCACGTCAAAAACTGCGGGATTAGAATGAGGAAGGTCATAGAAGGTCAGAGAGACTTGAGCTGAGGGGAGAGGTGAAGTTGGGGGCCGAGCGGCATCAAGGGCCCAGGCTGACCGGTCCCACAAGTTAGCCCCTTGGGGTGGCTTTCGTCATGGTGCCTTCTACTTCCATTTACTACCCGATAAACATATTTTCGCTAATTTTTCGTAATGGATAGTTATGACTATCATAATTAAGGTAAATTAATGAAATCAAATTCATCAACTACCTCATTAGGTCTAGTAGGTTCTAGAAAAATCTTGAGACGGTGGCCATTTACCTTGAATAACGTACCTTCGTGTGATTGTAGAGTTACCGCTCCATGTGATGACACATTCACCACTGTAAATGGTCCTTCCCATTTGCTTCAAAGTTTTCCATGCCCGAATAATTTGACCCTGGAATTAAAAAGTAATACCTTATCTTCGGGTGCAAACTCTTTCTTCTTGATCCTCTTGTCATACCATCTCTTGGTTATTTCTTTGTAGATTTTTGAATTGTGATATGCCTTTTCTCTCTATTCTTCTAATTCCAATATTTGCATCTTCCTCTTTTTTCTTACGGCTTTAAAATCCATGTTCCATCGCTTGATAGCCCAATGAGCCTTGTGCTTTAGTTCTATAGGAAGATGGCAAGTCTTACCCTACACCAATTGGTATGGTGACATACCCAATGGTGTCTTGTAGGCAGTACGTAAGCCCAAAGTGCTTCATGTAATCGATCTCTCCACACTATTCCCATTTCATCTACTGTCTTCTATAGAATGTTCTTGATCTGTTTGTTTGATGTTTTTGCCTGGCCACTTATCTGAGGATGATATGGAGTGGCAACATTGTGATGAATCCCACGACTCTTTAGATAGAGGTGAAACCTCTTGTCAATGAAATGCGTTCCTCCATCACTAATCACCATTTTTGGAACTCTAAATCATGGAAATATTATTTCTTCAAATATCTTCCTGGAATGCATTGAGTTAGCTTTCTTGCATGGCATGGCTTCTACGCACTTGGATACATAGTCAACTGCCACTAAGATGTACTCGCAATTCTTTGACTTTGGAAATGGTCCCATGTAATCGATTCCCCAGACATCAAAGAGCTCAATCTGAAGGTTGTTGGTGAGTGGCATGGCATCTCTTGAATTGATATTCCCATGCCTCTGACATGCTCCACACCTCCAGATGAAATCTCTAGTGTCTTCATACATGGTTGGCCAAAAGAATCCACTCTGCTAAATCTTCGTATGAGTACAAAATACCCCATAATGTCCTCCATATGGTGATGAGTGGCACTTCTGAATAATTTAAATGCCTTCCTCTGTCGGCACACACCTTCTGAGCAGTCCATCAGCACAGACTCTAAAGAGGTACGGTGGATCCCATATGTGGAGACGACTTTCATAAATGAGTTTTCTTTTATTCTCTCCTGGTGGTACATGACCTGCAACCATAAAATTGACAATATTCACGTACCACGGGTCTGATTTGGTTACCTTGAAGAGAATGTCGTCCCTCAGTGAATTATTAATAGGCAATTCCTGTGAATTCTCAAATTGCATTCAAGACAAGTGATCGGCAACAGGATTTTCTACTCTCTTTTTATCTTTTATTTCTAAATCAAATTCTTGGAGTAATAAAATCCATCTTATCAAACGAGGTTTAGCATCTTTCTTAGTGAGCAAATATTTTAGAGCAACATGATTAGTATAAACAATTACTTTTGCTCCCACTAAGTAAGACCTAAATTTATCAATAGCAAAAACAACAGCAAGGAGTTATTTTTCAGTTGTTGCATAATTAAGTTGTGCTCCTATCAGAGTTTTGCTAGCATAAGGTTGCATGATGCTTCCTATCTTTTGTTTGTCCCAAAACTGCCCCCACAGCATAATCACTAGCATCACACATAATTTCAAAAGGTAATGACCAATTAGGGGGTTGAATAATTGGTGCAGAGATGAGTTATTCCTTAAGAATGTTAAAAGATTTCAAACATGCATCATCAAATTTAAAAGGAACATCCTTAGCTAACAAGTTAGTCAGTGGTCTAGCAATATGTGAAAAATCTTTTATGAATTGCCGATAAATACCACAATGACCAAGAAAACTTCGGATTCCTTTTATATTCACAGGTGGAGGTAGTTGTTCAATCACTTCAATTTTAGCTCTATCTACATCTACCTCTTTCTGACACTAAATGTCCTAGCACTATTCCTTCTTTAACCATAAAATGACACTTTTCCCAATTAAGGACTAAGTGCTTTTCTTCACATCTTTGCAAAACCATATCTAGGTTCTCAAGACAGTCATTAAAAGTTTTTTCATAAATAGAAAAATCATCCATGAAAACTTCCATAATCTCTTCAATCATTTTAGAAAATATAGACATCATGCATCTTTGAAAAGAAGCTGGAGCATTACATAATCCAAAAGACATTCTACGATAAGCATAAGTTCCGTATGGACATGTAAAAGTGATTTTGCTTTGATCATCAGGGTGGATTGGAATTTGGTGATATCCCGAATAACCATCAAGAAAATAAAAGAAAGAATGATTCGCTAAGCGCTCTAATATTTCATCAATGAAGGGTAACAGAAAATGATCTTTCTTTGTTGCTTTATTAAGTTTTCTATAATCTATGCACATTCTCCATCCAGTGACGGTTCTTTGGGGTATTAATTCATTCTTGTCATTTTTAACAACAGTCATTCCACCCTTTTTAGGTACAACTTGAATAGGGCTTACCCACTCACTATGCGGGACAGGATAAATAATCCCGGCATGCAACAGTTTCAAAACCTCTTTCTTAACAACCTCTCTCATCGTATTGTTAAGCCTACACTAGGGCTCTCTAGATGGGGTAATATCTAGATCAGTTGGGATGTGATGGGTGCAAAGAACAGGACTAATTCCCTTAAGGTCTTGGAGTGAATAGCCAAAACTAGCTCGATGCTTTTCTAAGACAGTTATTAAGCGCAAGGATTCTTCTTGAGAAGTTTATCACTTATGATCACAGGAGAATCTGGATCATCATTTAGAAAAGCATATTTAAGACCAGAAGGCAAAGGTATAAGTTCAATAGGAGGCTTAGGTGGTTCTAGCAATTCATCAAGAGGTTCAGGGTCAGTTGGACCCTCATCCTCATCTACCTCGTCGATGAAGAACTGTGCATCATCTTCTAAGTTTGGTTCAATTAATTCTTCAAGATATGCTACCTTAACCTCTTCTATTGGACCAGGCTCGGGAAGTGGCTCTATCTTGGCTTTCAAAGAATGATTTATGGGCATAGAGAGCTTAAATCCTTTCCCAAGTCTAACATCTAACTTCCCTGTTTGTCCTTCTTGGATAAGTCTTTCTATTAGCAATCCTATCAACACGTCGAATTCTCAAACATCAAAGATGTAAAAATTCAACTGGACTTGGAATCCATTGACTATAATTGAAAGGGCACATAAAATTCCCAAACTTGGAATAATGTGTCTCGAAAGACTTTTCAGCAATTTATTAGTTGGAATTAATGGCATGTCTTCTAATAATTTCTTAGCAAAAGCAACAGACATGATATTAACACCGACTACTGGATTGTAAAAAGTATCAAAAGGATATTTATCAATTTGGCATTGAATGGTGACAGAGGGAGAATCTAGATGGATTATTTCATTTGAAAGCTCTGATTCTTATGTATGATAGTGTATGTATTAGTTCTACCATGGTGTAAAGCATCATTATCAAATTCCCATGGGCGACCTAATAAAATGGAACAAGCTTGCATAGGAACAACATCAAAATCAGCAGTATCATGATAAGAGCCTGTAAAGAAGCTAATGCGTGCTGATTTAGTTACCTTAGTCTTACCACTATTATTGAACCATTGAAGTTTATATGGATACGAATGTTGTCGTGTGGTCAAACCAAGCTTGTCAACCAAATCTGAACTCACCAAGTTATTGCAACTCCCGCTATCAATGATAGTGAGAACACGACAACCCTGCACAATAAAATACATGTGGAACAAATTGTGGCGTTGGATCGTCATCTCTTCTTCATGTCCCACACGTGTACTCAACACACGCTGCACAAGAAGGCTAGGGTAGTCTGCGGCAGCAGCCACGGAGTCAATGATGATGGCCTCCTTATCTTGATCGTCCTCGGTGGAATCTGCATCAATGTTAGCAACAAGGGCTAAATCATCTTCAACATCACTAGCACTTACATATCCATCCTCGGTAGCAATGAAAGCACGATGACTGGGGCAATCCTTCATGACATGTCCCATGCCTTTGCATCGGTGGCAAATGATTTTAGAGCTGGACGAGGAGGAGCGAGGGAAAACACCTGGAGTGGCACTTTTGTTCTGCACATTAGACAATTTACTTACCCCGGAAGGTGTAGACGGCTGTGATGCAACAAGAATCTTGGGCGTCTCTGGCTCTGAACGGTGCTGAAAAGTCCTCCCATTGTTAGACCGGAAAGGCTAGTGTTGTTTGCGTCCCTGTACTTCACGTTCTGCCTTAATAGCAAGATGATACAATTGGGAAAAATTACGCCATTCTTTGTAATCTAGGATGTTCTGTATATCATGGTTTAAACCACCAAAAAATCTAGCACTAGAATCATTATCATCTTCATTTATACCACAACGGGCTAAACCAATAAGCAATTCTTGATAGTATGCTTCGACTCCTTTATCACCTTGTTTTAAAGTTTGTAGTTTCAAACGTAAATCACGTTGGTAATAAGGAGGAACAAAACGAGATTTCATACGTTGCTTTAAAGCATTCCAAGTTTGAGGCACAGCAGCAGCATTATTAGCATTGCAAAGATCACTCCACCAGAACAAAGCAAAATTAGTAAACTCACTAGTAGCAAGTCTAACTCTATGCTCAGCAGGAACATTATGAGAATCAAATTTTTATTGAACAGCAAGCTTCCAATCTAAATAAGCCTCTGGATCAACATTACCAGCAAAAGGAGGAAGGCTAAATTTAATTTTAGCAAAAGGATCATTATTACCTTGAATATTACCTCCCATACCGCGACGGTTGAAGTTAAGGCGGCGACGGGCATAACCGTCAGCATCCGCATCTTCATCACCAAAATCATCCGCATCTACATCATCACCACGATGAGGGGGAAGGCGGTGCTCGAGTTGTTCAATGCGGGTGACCAAATTGTTCACATTGCGCGTCAGCTCGGTCATAAGATTGCGTTGTTCAGTCATGAACGTTGTAAGCTCGCCCTTTGACACACACTCATTGAAGTCCGTCGGAGATCCTAACATGGTTAGAAGATAGAAAAAGACAACACCAAAGTATTATCCCTATCAACTAAAAGGAAACAAGTGGTGGTGGCGGTAGTGAAAGTGGAATGCAAAATCACAAGCGGCTTACCACCGTCTTGCCTGTATTCTTACCAACGCCAAACAGGAGCCAAACCAAAGTGGCAAAGTAATATGTTGTTGAGCGTGGGTAACAGTTGCAAGATGAACCTGTGCTGACAGAAGAATATGTGGAGATATGGGTAGGCACACAATATGACAGCAAGGATTAGCAATTAACGAATGCAGATTAACGATTGTTCAATCCGGATCCAAAGTACAAATCACAGCTGCTGGCTAAGACGTGTCGAGACGTAGCGCAACAAGGTGAAAGCAAAGGACGATGGAAATAACTCACAGAACAAGCAAGTAACCCGAATTTTTCCTTTTTCTGAATTTTTCCCGGAATTTCCCAAAAGGCACTAGTAGGAATCAAACTTTTTTATTTTTTTGCTATTTTTTTATATTTTTCTCTGAACAAGGATCACAAAAGATGCAACCACAAAAATTGGCACCTACAACTAAGGTGGGATGTGGTGTACAGAAATACAGCAAGTTCTTTGAAAAGCGTGCAAAAACGTTGACAATTTTTTTCTTTATTTTCCTGATTTTTTTTGGCAATTTTGATGAAACCAAACAGGGCAAAGTTATGTCTGTTTTACCGAAGGTATCTCAAGTTATGTTTTCCGAAAGGCACAATATGGCAGTTAGGGCAAAACGTCCCTAAACTCGAACACCGAGCACAAGATGGTTCCTATGACTAACAGAAGTAGGTATTCGCACCGAGCACAAGATGGTTCCTGTGACTAACAGCAGTAGGTATTCGCCTGATGATGTAAGGAGGGCTACGATGCAGGCAAAATAAGAGTGGCTGGCAACCTATCTAGGGTTTGCGCGGTGGCGAGAAGTTACACAAGGCGGCTAGCGGGGCAAGTCGAGTAATGTGGTCGCTTCGACTTGTTGTTTGGAAACGGTGGATGGGATAGCGGCGGAAAACAAAAATCACAGCAACGGACGATTGAACTACGACTACGAACACAATCCTAAACCAGCAACAAGACTCGACCATGGACACAAACTCAACAACATGAATCTGAAATGAAATTGCAAAGGCACAAAGGTGATAGGACAGCGGAAATTGAAATAGTATTGGGCTTTTTGTGGACTCTAGGTAATGAACAAATATGAATCTATGGCAAACGAGAGTATACCTCACGGGAAACCTGAAAGCTCTGATACCAATTGATGAATACTGGCCCGATCTTCCGAGAGGTAACCGGTAAGTTCGACTTGTGGAGAACTCGACGTTGGCGATCCGGCTTCAAATCAGACACGATTCAAACCCTGCAACCGTTACACCACTGCTCCGTTGGTTATCAACCAAGCACAACTTGATTGACCTCACCAAGAAGGCTTTTCCTGCAAGTGAATCGAAGCGCACAAGCAAGAAGGTAAAAACACGCAATCTGAAATTGCAAATATGAATGATGCGAATACCAATAGAGGTTCAAGAACTCGGTTCCAAAGGACTAATCGACATAGTGGAGGAGATCAAGAACGGGGGCCATGGATCACTGTAAAAGGATTTGTCACCATAGTTACAATGAACGATTCAGTTTCTCGATGGAAAACTAAACTCTAAATAAAACCCAATTGTCTAACAGCGGCGGCGGCTATATTTATAGTCTAAGACTCGACCTAGGGTTGGGAACGGCCAGGGGTTGGGCGCCCACAACTTGGGCTTAAGGCCCGACACGATACATGGCCAAGTTGGCCCAAATAGGTGACGCAGCACCTTGACGTGGTCACACAGAATGATCCACGGACCTTCTGGATCTAGGACCAGATCCAAAACGACGGCGTCGTCGTCCCCTTTCCAATGCATCCAAGAACACCCCGTTTTGATGTCGTATGAGAGAGTTATGACCAAAACAGTGACGCCGTGTCTGCTGAATCTGAGGGTGACGTGGCAGCTGAGTTGGGGACGAATTGCAACTTGGGGAAGACCATAACGTCGGTGTGTCCAGCGTGTCGATGTCCTCATCAGTAAGTGTCACATAAAATATAGAAATGAATAGTAATTGACATATGATAAATGAGAGCACATAGCCACATAAAACAATGATAATCATCTCAATAGAGTACTCTAAGTTTATAACACTAGCATGGACTAGGACGGTCTACAAGGATAAATCCTAAGTTATTCTAACTATAAGGTCAAAGCATACAATGATTAGTTCATAACATCTAGCAATCATGGCAGGAACTCTTGATCTATTCCTATGTAGCTAAGCTACTAAACTATAGAGCTCTAATTGAGATGGTGGCTCTAGGCTTCTCTGAATTCTTCAGATGAGAGAATGAACTCTTGAATTGAATTGAATTAAATTAGATTAGGGTTTCTCCCATGGCTAGGGGCTCTAAATATATAGCCCTCTAGGATGCACCACAGCCCTTGGATCAAACCGACCTAAATGAACGGTTTTTATTCATCCTCAAAGTCGGTGGAGGCATAATCCGTGAGACTCTCCCTGATTGGTGGAAGGGGAGAGGCGGCCACCCCTACCCTCTAGGCGGCTGCCCCTGGCTGGCTGCCAGGTGGGCCCAGGTTTGTAGGGTCGCCTTTTCCAGTCTTCTAGAATATTCTTTTTAATACGTATGCCTGTTTCTCTCTATGTAAATCTAACATGTGGACCTCTTTTGGTTCTCTTTATGATAACCCCCTGCAGAAATAGACAATCACCAAAACTCATGGAATTCTGTCAGTGTAACCCCTATATCTAGTAGGTAAACATGTTTTAGCCCTTTCTCTTGCTATGTTGATGGTTTAAAAAGGATACTTATCTATCGTCAACAAACTCCCCCAAGCTTACCTTTTGCTCGTCCCTAAGCAAAGATAGACGCATTGCATCATGTGTTGTGCTCACTCCAAGAGAACCTGTTCCTACCCTAGGAGTATATTTATGTGGATGGATGAATGCGTACTCCTAGGGTAGGAACAACACATAATGCAATGGATGTGGATCTTATATGTGGGTGGTACTTCTAGGAACAGAAGTAGCACAGAATGAATGTAGCGTTATGAGTGGGTGCATGCTTCTAAGGATAGAAGTAGCATAGATCAATGGGTGGAGAGCACATAGTATTGACTTTAACTACATGACTAATTCCTAAGGGTCAACACAGCTCAACTACGCTCAATGGCTACAGAATGATATATATAAGCAAAGCTGGTTTTCCTAATCTAGTAAGCATGTATATATGGTTGTGGTAGGAATTTGAACTCTCGTCATAAAGGAACTCATCATGCAATTTTAGGATTTTCACAAATAAATTCTCTAGGACTCTAGTATCTCTAGGAACAAGATGGATAGCAGCTCAAAACTTTTCCCATATCATATCCATCAACTACCTAGACTTAGATCAAGCATTCGCTACCCACAAGCTTCAGTTCAGAGCAAATCTCAAATCTAAACAGTTGTGTCTAAAACTTAGGAGAGTGCAAGGTTGAAAACTAGGTACTTGAAAGAAATTATGGCAGAGCAACTATTCATCATCTCCATATAGAGTTTATTCTAGGGATCATTTTTAAAGACAGATTCTATCAAAGAGCTCCCCTAAACAAAAAAGATAAAATAAGGAAATCTTTTTGGGTTTCTACGGTTAATCATCTTTTTTTGTTGTTTTAGCAAAGCAAACTATGAAATAAATAAGTAGACAAGTGGGGACACTTAGCTTGGTACATGGGGGATGCTCTCCCCCAAGCTAGATGTTGACATAGTCTATTGATGTTGCTGACTGGCAGTGAAGGCGTACAGGTTCTCTTGGAGTGTCGTAGATAGTTGCTGTTTGGGAACAGCACTTGACTGTTGAGAGCAGCACTCCGACAGGGGACAGGACGTCCTTCTGCCTGTTTAGCTCTTTTTGATCCTTTAAGTTCTGTGTAGCTTAAATAGACAACAAAGATTGTGGAACCGATTAATTGATAGTAATAAAAAACCTCTAAGCCTTGGTTGTCTAGAACTTTCTTAATCCAACTATCTTTTAGCAGGATCATAATACATTTTTATATTTTTATAATTAGGATATGTAGACAGAAGAATAAATATGCTGAGGAAAATTTTTTTATGCCACCATGGTGAATAACTGTGTGAACTGATGTACCACACCTTTATTTACATGGGGCTTAGCATTTTTCTCGATGCAGATGCACAAAAAACTTTTTATTTTCTTTTTCTAATGCAGAAACAATAAAGATGCAACTAAGATGTATTTAGGGAAAATAAATATGCTAAGGAACAATGCAATGCTGAAAAGGGAAATGCTGATAAATACTAAGTTACCTCTTGGCGTGGCATTCGGTGATTTTGAGTCCTCCGAACAGGACTTCCTTGTTCGCTCATTGTTCAAGGGGCGCGTCAGATGGTGCTTCTGGTGGTGCTGTGCCTTGAGCAAGTTCTGAATCTGATTTTTCTTTTACCTTCCAAACCTTCTTTGTTGGTGAGGGTGACTTGGAGGAGGAAGCTTCTGTGGTCACTATCTTTTCTTCTACTGGTTGTATCTCTTCTACTTCTTCCGTGACCTCTTGATCCTCAAATCTAGTCACTTCTCCTTCATAGTCAGCCCATCCATCTACTATGACATTCTTCTTGTTCTAGCGATGGGTACGCTGCCTTCTCTTCGATTTGTTCTTCTTGGGTTCCTCACTAATTATATAGTTGTCATTAAAATAGCAGCGTACCTTCTCAAAGGGGAAGTGGAAGTGGATCTCCCCTATTCTAATGTAGATGATGGCCTTGGTGGTGTTTAGGAATGGTCTTCCTAGGATGATTGGTGGATCATAGTCTTCTCCCATGTTGACGACTAGGAAGTCTGTGGGGACATAGTGATCATCGATTTGGATAGGGACATCTTTTACTATTCCTTCGACGAAGCGGAATGTTTGATCTGCCATCTACAGTTGCGCATAGGTAGGTTCCAAAGGCATCATACCATATAGATATTCATAGGTTACCTTGGCCATTATGTTGATGCCCGATCTGGTGTCACAGACAGCTTTGTTGAAGGAGCTTCTGTTGATGGAGCATTGAATGGTCGGGACACCTGGGTCATCTTTCTTGATCAAATGTGGGGACTTGAGTAGGTGGCCATGCTCCATGTGGACTGCAATGACCATCCTTACTGTCTTCATCTTCTTGGTCTTCTTAGTCTTGGTCTTATTCTTCTTGTCAACAGTCTTCTTCTTTTGATTATTCTGTTGATGAGGATGTGCTGGGAATTGTAACACCTTGTTCTTGAAGAAGAAGGTCTCTCTCTTTCCTTTGATGTTGAAGATGATCTTGGCAGTGTTGGCGTACATGACGGCTCCAGCAGTGTTCAAGAATGGTCGGCCCAGAATGATGGGGGACCTTTCGTCATTGCTTGTATCCACTACCACGAAGTCTACAGGAACGTATGAGTTGCCCACTCGCACACAGATGTCTTCTAGTATTCCCATGGGGTAGCAGAGTGACTGATCTACAAGCTGTAAGCACATGGTTGTGTATAATAAAGGATAATTGAACATTTTCTCACATATCACCTTGGGCATGATGTTGATGCTTGCGCCGAAGTCACAGATCGCCTCGTTGAAGTTAACACTTCCAATGGAGATCGGGATGACCAGTCTCCCTAGATCACCCTTCTTGATTGGCAGAGTTGAGTCAATCCATGATCCTCTTGGAGGGTCACTCCAGTAGCTTTCTACATTGAATATGTCTACAAGATTTACAGTTTTTAACCCTTCCGGTTGTCCCGGCATTTTACCTTGATCGACGAAGGGAACAAAGTTGGCAAGCTGTTGTAACTGAGACTCTAGAATCTTGTTGAAGCTAAGCTGGTTCTTTATAGCATTGGAAAAACCATCCATTCTATTGCTAATTGTTTTTAGAGTTTTGTCATTGGATGCTAGCTTCTTGGACAGGTGTTGACGGTTCTTAACCATAAATTTTATGTGTCAACTAAAGAGAGAAAATGGGGTATAAAATGAACTTCACCATAGACTTAGGGCTTTCACTAACAAATTCCATGAGTTTTGGTGAATATCTATTTTTACAGGGGATTATCAGGAAAATACCAAGGGAGACCCACATGTCGGATTTACATAGAGAGAAACAAGCATACGAAGAACAATCTAGAAGACTCAGGAAGGCAACCCCTAGAAGCTGAGGCCCACCTGGCATAGGCAAGAGGTGGCCGCCTCTGACCTAGGGGTGGCCGCCACTCCCCCTAAGCCAATCAGGGTGAATCACGTGGATTGTGCCTCCACCGACTTTGAGGAGCAATAAAAATCGTCCATTTAGATCAGTTTGATCTGACGGATGTGGTGCCTCCGAGAGGGCTATATATTCAGGGCCCCTCCCCCAGGAAAAACCCTAATTCATTCTACAATTGAGGTAGCCATCAGTAGAGCCAGGGTTTAGAGATCTCTCCACTAGAGAATTAGAATAGCTACTCCAGTTCTTCAAGTTCTACATAGGTTTAGACTAGATAGAGGAAGAGTCGGGCGCTTGTGCTCGGAATTCCAGATCTCCATCATCAAGGATTAGTATTATCTTGTATCTATTCTTGTGACTTTATTCTAATATCATTATGTTTCTATTTATTATGTTCTTAGTTTATTCTAGTTCTATATTTGATATGGTTATGATTGATAATGAGTTTATGTATATGTTTGCAAAGCGCTTAGCTCTCTTTGCGGGAGGGTTAGGTGGTAGATTACATGTAAGCATGGTGCTTAGATGTTGTTTACCTGCAAATGCACCCTATTAGTCGGGTCGTGTGGTAGATCGCGGAAGTGACAGTTCCGTTGAGTCCTTTGTATTCCATCCCCCATTAATAGGTCTAGCAAAACTAAAGTTGCGTAGGAAGTCCTGCTTTGTCTTGGCTTTTTTTAGCAATGATCCTTATACATAGATGAAGAGTCTTTTGTGCTATATATGATAGTGTAGCGTTAGAGTAGATGAATGACTTAGTAGATTAGAACCTACCTAGAAATTCTATCTCTTGAACTAATCAGATGTCGACCTACCTTTTTATTGAGTAGTCTATCTCTAATCTCTGTGTGATTTATTCCCTGAGCTTTATAATTCATATTCTTTATTTATCATGGTTTACCCCCTTGCCAAAAGTATGTGACTGTGCAACCAATCACTCATAAGTAGTCATGTTTAGCAAGTTTATCTCATCGTTTAAGTCCTTAGTTCTTTCCCTTGAGCTAAATATAAATCAACGATACCTGGAATACTTCCCGATGAAGTGCTATAATTGTAACACTTCAAGTGTTTAGTCCTTAATTGCATTGCATTTGCATGGCATAGGCATAAGCATGCATCATTCATGTTTGTTATTTTATGTGATGCAACACATGTGATTATTTTAGGGTTTGTTTGATTTATTTCATGAAGTACTTGATAGTTGGTGTAACAAAAAGGTAAGGTAGCCAATCATGACCTTCAACACCTTAGTTATACTTAGGGTAACATTTGGAACAAGGTTCATGTTGACCAAAATTACTAAATTGCCCTCCAAGAGAAGTTTGACCACCCTTTGACCCTAGAAGGCCCTAGTTTGACCAATTAAAAAGTCTAATTTAGAGACCTTGCATGGAAGAGCACCCTTAAGCAAAGTTGTAGAGAATTTCATGAGGAACAAAAGTTCTAATGTGGCCATCTCATGAAAATGACCAGAGCATGCTCAAAAATGGCCCACAAGTCAGCTTGAGTGGGAATCAACACTTAGAAAAATTCTAAGTCTGGAAATTGGACTTTTCAGTTTCACTGTACCTCACTTTAGCAACTTGTAACTCACCAACTAGGCCAAACCAGTCTTTGAGCCAATTGACAAAGTTGTTGTCCACACATAGCTCTACAACTTTGTCAATATCATCATCACCTGGTTCTTAATAGTTTAGGAGATATAATGTCTTGAAGTTAGGGTTTCAGTCGGCATAGTGACTGAAACTAAGTTTCAGTTTCATCAAGCACCACTTTGGAGCTCTGTAGTTTCAAATCTAGGCCGAACCAGCCCAAACTCCAATTGACAAACTTGTAGACCTCATGTAGCTCTACAAAATTGGTGTAATCATCTTCGACTAACTCGAGCTGGTTTAGGAGATATTCTTCGTTGAAATCACGCTGTCAGTCATCGAATGACAGTCTTCATTCAGTCGAACCCGACTTCGTTGTCTGTCGTGGCCGACCGGAGGCAGGGCCGCGGCGACGCGTGGGGGCTCGGTGGCGGCCATGCGCCGGCCGTGGTCCCACTGGTCAGTCCACCGAACCTACAAGGTCGCCACGCCGCACCAGAGCTGCCCTAGTTCCTCTCCCTCCCTCATTCGGCTTCGACACAAAGAAAACTGAGCCGCCATTGCCGCCCCTCTCCGGCGAGCTCGTGCCCGCTCACCACCGCATCGCAGTCCACCAGACCTCGCCACTCCCTCCGCCTCACCACCCTCCATCTCCCTGACCCACCGAAGCCAGCAATTTGACTCAAGGTGAGCCGCATTGCTTTCTTCCCCGCCTCCGAGAGGTCGCCGGAGCCCGCCATGGGACCTCACCGTGGTCGGGGTGCTTCGGGTCTCTCTCCACCCTCCCTTCCTAGCAAAATGGATCCGCCTAGCTTCAGTGAAGCTCGTACCGAGCCTAGACCGCACCGTGTATCCTCACCGGCGACGGTGCGCTGCCACCGGACATCACCGGCCGCCGCTCGCGGTGACAAGCCCCTTCCACCCCATCCCCATCCGTTCCACGAGCACCAATCGACGCACCGGGTGACGGAGAACACGAGGCGGTGTCCGATTGGCCGAGCGAGCCCTTCTCCGGCGAGCTCGAGCTCGTCGGAGCTCGCGGGTCTCCGCCTCCCCGGTCTCCGGTCGCTGACCGCGGGGGCCCGCCTGTCAGTGTCGCGCGCGGGCGGGAGCGCTGAGCGGGCCGCGCGCGCGAGTGTGGGCCGAGTTTTCTGGGCCGGCCCAGTTCATCTGAAACGAAATTCATTTTTATTATTTTGTCACTGATTTTTGTACAAGTTGGAAAAATATAGATCTAGGGTTTTAATGATCCAAAAATCATGAGATAAATTTTATTAGGGTCCACATGATGTGTAGTATTTTAGAAAAATATAAATCTGGAATGTGATGTTTAATTTTTAGGAGAATTTAATAGATCCTTTAAATGTGTTTTGGAATGCATGCAAATTTGTTAAATTTATAACTTGAGGTGTAGTGTTCCATAAATCATAAAATTTGATGGGTAGGTTACTCTATGCTAGTCCTAGCTCTGGTAAAAATTTGGGCATCAGTGCTTAAGTACTTTTCAAGTTATAATGCTATCTTGTTATTTTAGGAAATGCTTAAAGGAATTTTAGTAATTTTTCTACATGTGCAATGTTCTTATAAATTTTTGGAGAATGTCTTGGTATCTTAAAGTGTCTAAGAAAAATATGAAATCTGTTGTTTGACACTTTTCAATAGGGTTTCTTATTTATACAAAAATCAGCCTTATTAGCTTGTGAATTTTGTGTAGGGAGTTCCTGTGAATAAATTTAGTTCAAATTTTTACAGCAGTCTCTTTTTGGGTCAAAGAGTCCTCTGTAATTTTTGTAGAATTTTGGGAGCAGTCTACATATATGTTTAAAATTCCACTTAATTACTTAAGTAAATTAAGAAATGGGTTTAAATAAATGTTCTAGGTGGGCACACCTTACTTTCTGGTGTCTTTGTGATATTTGTGAACTTGTAGTAGCATTAGTTTGGTTTTAGAGAATGTTTGCCACATCAATAAATATTTAACCTTTGTAATTTAGGTTTTCTGGACAGCTAAGTAGTAATTCTAAATTTGGCTTTGATAAAATTGGTTGTTGGACAACCTGTAAATACCAAAGTTGGAGTAAACTTGATGAACTAGCTTGTGTTAAAATTTGGAAGCATTTGGCTTAGTAGTTTGAGAGTTACTGTTGTTTAAAGTGGCAGTTCAAAATCTGCTACTCTCTGTTTTGGAGAGGACAGATTCTGGAACTTGTGAAGTTTGACATGGAAAACTTAGGAGTTTGGAGTTGAGGTCGGAAAATGAATTGTAGTACATTTCTTAGGCTTTCCAGATTGTCTTAGATCATATCTTTTGGAATTATAAATCTCCAGTTGTGATAAAAACAAGTAGCTGCTGTCCAGAATGCTTACTGTGGTGTTTTGCTGATTGTTATGGTGAGATATCCTAAGACATGCTACTTTTGTAATTGTTAGGTGTTAGGGCCTTAACTGAGGATGAGCAACTTTATCTTAGGTTAAGTAGCTTAGGTAAGTACTTCTCCACCGGAGAAGAGATTTGCACGTACTAATAAAGTAACTTGATTAGATTATTGTTTTTATTTCTGAAATGCATTTCATTCCGAGCATGTTGCACCCATTTATGCATCCATTGTATTTATTGTGCATTCATGCAATAGGTGTACCGGAGGGGGTAACTCTCCTCGAATTCGAGCCTGTGATTCCGGAGGAGGACCAGAAGCAGCAGGAGCCCGAGGATCCAGCAGGCGAAGGAGTGCCCGCAGACGACCTTCCTGAGTGCCCTGACCACCGGCCTTCAACTTTTCTGAAAGGCAAGCCCCGGTGCATGCTGAACCTACTGATTTATAAATTAATCTTGCATACTTTTAATTGTTTACTGCATTAAGTTGTAGGAGTTATATGAAAACACTTGTTGCATTATACCTGTCCTTGTCCAGATATCGTACTTAATCCTATTTTAGGTTTAGGCACGTGTCAATGCTTAGCCCTGCTTAGTACGGTAGAAGTCGGGTGATTTCCGGTCATCCGCGAGATGTAGGAAGGAGTCACGAGTGGCTTTATGGCTATCGTGGATGGAACCATGCTTAAAACTGAAATTGAGACCGGGCGGGAGTTCGATAGTACAGCCGCAAGACACTTCACGTCTTGGGTGTGGAGCTATGCCCGCCTGAGTCGTTTAAGGACCGATTCGCTGTACGTCCTTGAGTCATGTTGAACGCAGTCTAACACTTAGTTGGCCGGATAAGTCGTTCCGACCGCGAAGCCGAGTAATGTGGTTCAGGCCGGGAATCGAATGGTAGGTTGCTTCTTGGAGGAGAGAAAGGATGTGCTTGGGGACATTGGCGTGAGACCAAGGGGGGGTTAGAGTCCCTATCACCTGGCAGAGTGTCGCCCTTGGGGTCGCGACATCATTCGGACCCGCGATTCCTGAATCATATGAAAAGGTGGCTTGTGCGACCCTGGCAGGGGCCTGCGCGGTGAGTGTTAGAAATACCCCTCCAGCTGGATAGGAATTCGATTCGAATCGCCGTCGCTCCCGGTTAGTGAGCACTTGACTTGAGCAGCGGCAACGTAGACCTCATTAAATGAACTGGTGGTTAAGGGAATGATACAATGTTGCCATAATGATATACCTGCTATGGATATAATAATCATGTTGTTTGATTATAATCAAGTGTATGTTTAGTACAGGTGCTAAGATAGATGACAGGTAAATGCTAAAAAATAACTGCTAGTACAGGTTATAAGAGTTTCAACTACTTATGCCTTTATGCAAAATGTGGTGTCAGCTAGCCTCTTGTGTAAGCCTTGCATAATCCTTGGTGTCACTTTATTTCTGGTTTTCGACGGGTAAGTCTAGCTGAGTACATTCCAGTACTCAGGGTTTATTCCCTCCTGTTGCAGATGACATGCTTTATCAGGGATTCTGCAAGACGTGTCTCCACCCTGCGGGTGACGATGACTAGATCACAAGGGCGTGATCGTCTTTATGTACTTTCCTCATGCTTTTGCGGGTTGTCGATCATTCAGACTGGCAGTATTTAATTAACTAGTGTGTGTGTTATGCTTCCGCTACTTTCAAACTTGGTTTGTAATATTTGCTACTCCGTGGTGTAAACTTATTTCTGGACTACTTGTGAAATGTATCGTATGATGTTGTATGTTGAATGATGCGATCCTGGTTGTAAGCAGTTTGGTTTGAAATCCTTCGTGATTTCGATTGACTACCGGGATTATATGGGCTCAAGTTTGAAAATTTGAGCGCTTCGGTGCTTGTTTTCGTACTTGTGCTCTTATAATTTGGTCGGTTCTGTTACAGCTGGTACCGGAGCATAATTCAACATTAAACACATCATATGAGTATTTAAAAACAAAAATATTTGATTATGAAAAAGGGTTAAAACACTAAAAATTATTTTTTTTGGGTATGCCAGTGATCACATCCCTTAGCCCAAATAAGGACTCTTAGGTGGCTTATTATAAAGACTAACTTGGGGGCCTTGTTTGTTTTTATTTCGTCGTCCATACGGCGTGATATTGTATGGATGCCATCCACTTGGGTGGTAATGTATGGATCAATTACCTCGACGCTCTGGTAAGTGTGAGTTGTGAGAGCATGATCGTCCAACCGGCGGTCTAGGGGAGAGTAGTTGTGGTGACTTACATCTTTACATGTTTAAACCATGTAACTATGTAAAAGCACTTAATTGTGGGAACCTTTATATCGGGTAGCTTGATACTGAAGTATATACATTTGGGGATGTATATATGGAAAGTATTTAAATTACTGCTTTCTTGTGTGCTTATATTGGGAATTGTTGGGCTGCAATGAAGTTTTCTGCAGGTACACTAACAGCGTAACGAGTAGACCGATAGTTTCGCTTATATGAGAGAACGTATGTATGCCACCGCCTAGCGTTAGAACTCTAGGTTTCTACTAAGGTGAGAGGACGTACGAAACGTGCATGCATCATGTTTAATTATATCATACATATCATTTACTCCCTCCTTAAAAATTTTTGTACTCCCGACTAAAGTAAATTTCGTATCCCCTAAATGATCCTCACTTTAAGTCGTATCTTATCTTGTTGCTACAGATGGCACGTACCAAGAGGACCGCTCGTAAGTCCACTGGGGGCAGGGCACCGCGTCACCAGCTCGCTCCACGTGAGCCCCGCCCTGAGCCTACTGAGGTGGAAAGGCTGAGGGCAGAGCTGGCAGAGGTGACTGCTGCTAGGGATGCAGCACGGCAACAACTGGAACAAGTGATTCATGATCGTGATCAAGAAACGCTTGCAGTCCAGAGGTTGACAGTGGCAAACCGCAACTGTCAACGCATGTTGGTCCGTGTGATGGAACAGAGGGATGAAGCCTGGCACGAGGAGAACGTTCTGAGAGCTCGCCAGTTTGAGCTCGAGCAACAGTTGGAGAACGCTGAAGAATACAATGATAATCTTCATGAAGAAGTGCATCGCCTGAATAACGAGCTTAATCCCCTGCTGCCTCGAAACAACAACGTCGATGAGGACATGGGTTCGGGAATCTTCATGGCTGAGGATGATGATGAAGTAGAGGTTGATGGACCACAGGATGCCCCACCGGCAGAAGCACCAGAGGAAGAGCCAGAAGAAGAAGAAGACGAGGAGTTAGAGCCTGTCAGTGATGGGGACGGCGGGGAGATCCTTGACACTGACTCGGAGGATGATGCTTAGAGTAGTCATCACGTGCCTATAATGTTAGGATCGTCTTTTGTGCCCTCCCTGTGAAGGAGTGAGGCCTTGTAATAACTTGACTTGGGAAGTAAGGTTGAACCGTATGTTTCCTGAATGTAGTTTGAACCTATTAATTTCGATCACAACTTGATGTCTTATTATGTTGCGTTCGATGATGGTGTCACGGTTAGCACCCTTCGGTGCCGCGACGAAACCGAGAGCCTCCTATGGCGCGCGACATAAGGCTGTGCTGCTTGGCACGCGCAGGTATCAAGGTGGCTAGTCATGATCCACCATGGAACTCTTCATTGAGAAGTCTCTTTGTGGTCAGTTTGAAGTAGCCTTTCACAGTCAACTAAAAATCTTGAGATCAAATCCAAGTACCGTGCAAAAGGTCAAAAATCACGTAGATAGCAACGTAAACGGTCCGGTAACTGTGTGCTCCCTGTGAGTAAGCCTTCATCAAAGAGCATCTTGTTGGATTACCAAGTATGATCTCGTCAAATGATGCGCTTGAATGGATTGTGCGGTTGTGGTGAATTATTGTGCCTTAATTATTATGAGAAGTCTATTTCATGAAGTCAGTTTGACATATGTACAATAATTCATCTACAAGTTTCCCACATCGTCAGTGCTCATTGGCTATGCATTTTGCAGATGTCGTACAATCTTCGTCGGGGTCGTGGCAATGAGGATGAGGAACAGCCACCCCCTCCGCCACCACCTACTCCGGCCGAATTGATGCAGACAGTGGTCGAAGGGCAGCGCATGTTGGCGAATGCTATGCGTCAGCTGGCTAACAGGGAGGCTCGTCCTGGCCGCCAGGGCCCAGAGCCCAATCAATACAGTGATTTCAAGGACTTTCTGGATACTAAGCCCCCGCTCTTCAAGGAAGCGGAAGAACCACTGCAAGCTGATGAGTGGTTAAATACTATTGAGCAAAAGTTTCGTCTGCTTCGCCTGACTGATGAGTTAAAGACTGAATATGCTTCTCACCAGTTGCATGGTCCAGCGGGTATTTGGTGGAGCCACTATCGTTCCACACTGCCTGCCAATGTCCCGATTGCTTGGGATCAGTTTAAGGCGGCATTCCGGGGAAATTATATTCCTCCAGGTCTTATGGCAATCAAGCACACAGAGTTTATGAGGCTGTCGCAAGGAAACAAAAGCCTGACTGAATACTTGCAGTCCTTCAACAACCTGGCAAGGTATGCCACTGAGTTTGTGGATACCGATGCCAAAAAGATTGCTAGCTTCAAAAGGGGCCTCGGCCCAAAACTGATGAAAACAATGGGCACTAGCAAATGTACTACTTTCAATGATTTCATCAGCGATGCTCTAACTCAAGAGAACAACAATGCTATCTATTCTGCTTCTAAGAGCCGCAAGAGGGCCATTGAGGCGAGTGCTTCACAGTCTCGAGCTCCAGCTGCCCCGAGAGCTCCTCCTCGCCCTCCTGCCACAAATGCTAAGTTCCGTCCTCCACAAAAGAAGGTGCCAATGAAAACTGGGTTTCGTAAGGCATATACAGTGGCTCTGCCAAAGAGTAATGCGGGCCAAGGCAGCTCCAGTGTTCCTCCTAGCAACATGCCTTGCTGGAACTGTAACAAGCCAGGCCATTGGTCCAGGAACTGTCCGTACCCTAAGAAAAATGTCAACCAAGGTAGTCGTCAGGGACACGCCCATTATAACAGCATTGAGGAAATTCCATCTGGTGAGGTGGTCACCGCTGGTAAGTTTCTAGTTGACCAACACCCCGCAGTGGTACTTTTTGATTCAGGTGCTTCGCATTCCTTTATCAGTCCTAAGTTTGCATCTAAATTTGCACACAAGTTGCATACTGTTGAAGGTGTGGGTTATTGTATTAGTGCTGCAAGTGGGAATATTTCCACAAACAAAGTAGTGGGGAACCTTAAGTTTGAGATAGAAGGGCGAAGTTATTCGCTTGCCCTATTGGTTTTACCTGGTTTAGACATAGATGTTATCTTGGGCATGAATTGGATGAGTCAGAATGGGGTACTCATTGACACATCCGCTCGAGTAGTTATGCTCAGAGATCCTACAGATCAAAAGGGTTTTCTAGTACAACTTCCCAGAAAGGTTGAATTGTCGGGGGAAATTCATGCTGTGCAAGCAAAGGCGTTGGCCGAAATTCCAGTAGTAAAAGAGTTTCCGGACGTTTTTCCCGACGATTTGCCGGGGCTCCCTCCGGATCGGGATGTGGAGTTTAAAATTGAGTTGTTGCCTGGCACGGCGCCCATCTCTAGGAGACCCTATAGGATGCCTCCGAATGAACTCGCTGAACTTAAGGTGCAATTGAATGAACTTTTGAAGAAGGGGTTGATTCGTCCTAGTTCATCGCCGTGGGGATGTCCGGCTATCTTTGTAAAGAAGAAGGATCAGTCGTTGCGGATGTGCGTAGATTATAGACCTCTCAATGCAGTCACTGTCAAAAATAAGTACCCTCTACCACGTATCGACATCTTGTTCGATCAGTTGTCTAAAGCTAAAGTTTTCTCCAAGATCGATCTAAGATCGGGCTACCATCAAATTAAAATCTGCCCGGAAGATGTTCCAAAGACAGCCTTTTCCACCAGATACGGTCTTTATGAGTATCTTGTTATGTCTTTCGGCTTGACAAATGCCCCCGCACACTTCATGTACTTGATGAATTCGGTGTTTATGCCTGAATTGGATAAGTTTGTGGTGGTATTTATTGATGACATCCTGGTATACTCTGTGAATGAGGAGGATCACGCTGAACATCTGCGTATAGTCCTCACAAGACTGCGGGAACATCAACTATATGCAAAGTTCAGTAAGTGCGAATTCTGGCTTCGTGATATACCTTTCCTTGGGCATGTGTTGTCCGATGGAGGAATTATGGTGGACCCCGCCAAGGTACAGGAAGTACTGAACTGGAAGGCTCCTATCTCGGTTCACGAGGTCCGAAGTTTTCTTGGTTTGGCTGGCTATTATCGTCGCTTCATCCCGGATTTCTCCAAAATAGCCAAGCCAATGACTCGGTTGCTGCAAAAAGACACCAGGTTTGTCTGGACTCCTGAGTGTGATGCGGCTTTTCACCAACTACGAACCCTCCTAACCTCAGCTCCGGTTTTGGCACAACCGGATATCGAGAAACCATTTGATGTTTATTGTGATGCCTCAGGCATAGGTTTGGGAGGTGTGTTGATGCAGGAAGGCCGAGTAATTGCATATACTTCTCGACAACTTCGGAAGCATGAGGTGAATTATCCAACGCATGACTTAGAACTAGCTGCAGTTGTTCATGCTTTGAAAGTATGGCGGCATTATCTGCTGGGAAATGTCTGCAATATCTACACAGACCATAAAAGCCTCAAATACATCTTCACCCAACCCGAGTTAAATATGCGTCAAAGAAGATGGCTCGAGTTGATTAAAGATTATAACCTTCAAGTGCACTATCATCCAGGAAAGGCAAATGTAGTTGCGGATGCTTTAAGCCGTAAGTCTCATTGCCATTCCTTAGTTGAAACTGATTTTCACCGATCTCGCCTTCTACATCCAGCAGTCTTGTACAACATCACTGTCAGTTGTACTCTCAAAAGCAGAATTATTGAGCTCCAAAAGACTGACACTGGTATATTCCACATCAAGCGTAAGATGAAAGAGCAAGAAACTACACAGTTCAGGATAGATGAAGAGGGTGTACTATGGTTCAAGGATAGGTTAGTTGTGCCTAAGGACCGAGAGCTTCGAAATGATATTATGTCTGAAGCACACTCCTCTAAGTTGTCCATCCATCCTGGCAGCAATAAGATGTATTATGATTTGAAGCCACTTTATTGGTGGACCAAGATGCGGAAAGAGATAGCTGCATATGTTGCTAGATGTGACACCTGTTGCAGAGTTAAAGCTGTGCACATGAAAGCTGGGCTACTTCAGCCACTTTCCATTCCAGGCTGGAAATGGGAAGAGATAAGTATGGATTTCATTGTCGGACTTCCTCCTACTGTCAAAAATCATAACTCTATTTGGGTAATTGTTGATCGTTTGACCAAATCAGCTCACTTCATCCCAGTGAGAGTGGACTATCGTCCCACTGACTATGCTGAGTTGTACTTCAATCAGATAGTCCGGCTTCATGGGATACCTCGTACTATCGTTTCTGATCGTGGTCCCCAGTTCACTGCTCGCTTTTGGGAGCATTTGCATCACCTTCTGGGAACCAAGTTAGTGAGAAGCTCTGCTTATCACCCCCAGACATCGGGATAGACAGAACGAGTTAACCAAATCTTGGAAGATCTGTTGCGAGCATGCGTCATTTCATCCAAGGGTTCTTGGGAAAAATGGTTACCTTTAGCCGAATTCTCGTACAATAACAGTTATCAAGAGAGTATTAAGATGGCCCCATTCGAAGCTTTGTACGGTCGAAAGTGTCGAACTCCACTAAACTAGGTAGAAGCTGGGGAAAGAAGGTATTATGGCATTGATTTTGTCCAGGAAGCCGAGGAACAAGTCCGTACCATCCAGAAACACATGGCTGCAGCACAAGCGAGACAGAAAAGCTATGCGGATCGTCGTAGAAAACCACTCGAATTTGAAGTTGGAGACTTTGTTTATTTGAAAGTTTCTCCAATGAAGAGTGTCCAACGTTTTGGTGTTAAGCGGAAACTTGCACCAAGATACGTGGGTCCTTTCCAGATCATAGGCAAGAGTGGAGCTGTTGCATACAAAATCCAGTTGCCTCCTGAAATGAGTGCCATATTCAACGTCTTCCATGTATCTCAGCTTAAAAAGTGTCTTCGAGTTCCTGAGGAACAAGTTCCTTTAGGTGATATCAGGCTGGAATCCGACCTAACCTATGAAGAAAAGCCAGTCCGAGTGATCGATACTCAGGAACGAGTAACTAGAAGTAAAGTGGTTAAGTGGTACAAAGTGATGTGGAGTAATCAGGGAAGTGAGAGTGATGCTACGTGGGAACGGGAGGATTATTTGCGGGATGGTTATAAAGAATTCTATGAAAAATGGTACGCTTTCCAAATCTCGGGACGAGATTTTTATAAGGGGGGAGGGTTGTAACACTTCAAGTGTTTAGTCCTTAATTGCATTGCATTTGCATGGCATAGGCATAAGCATGCATCATTCATGTTTGTTATTTTATGTGATGCAACACATGTGATTATTTTAGGGTTTGTTTGATTTATTTCATGAAGTACTTGATAGTTGGTGTAACAAAAAGGTAAGGTAGCCAATCATGACCTTCAACACCTTAGTTATACTTAGGGTAACATTTGGAACAAGGTTCATGTTGACCAAAATTACTAAATTGCCCTCCAAGAGAAGTTTGACCACCCTTTGACCCTAGAAGGCCCTAGTTTGACCAATTAAAAAGTCTAATTTAGAGACCTTGCATGGAAGAGCACCCTTAAGCAAAGTTGTAGAGAATTTCATGAGGAACAAAAGTTCTAATGTGGCCATCTCATGAAAATGACCAGAGCATGCTCAAAAATGGCCCACAAGTCAGCTTGAGTGGGAATCAACACTTAGAAAAATTCTAAGTCTGGAAATTGGACTTTTCAGTTTCACTGTACCTCACTTTAGCAACTTGTAACTCACCAACTAGGCCAAACCAGTCTTTGAGCCAATTGACAAAGTTGTTGTCCACACATAGCTCTACAACTTTGTCAATATCATCATCACCTGGTTCTCAATAGTTTAGGAGATATAATGTCTTGAAGTTAGGGTTTCAGTCGGCATAGTGACTGAAACTAAGTTTCAGTTTCATCAAGCACCACTTTGGAGCTCTGTAGTTTCAAATCTAGGCCGAACCAGCCCAAACTCCAATTGACAAACTTGTAGACCTCATGTAGCTCTACAAAATTGGTGTAATCATCTTCGACTAACTCGAGCTGGTTTAGGAGATATTCTTCGTTGAAATCACGCTGTCAGTCATCGAATGACAGTCTTCATTCAGTCGAACCCGACTTCATTGTCTGTCGTGGCCGACCGGAGGCAGGGCCGCGGCGACGCGTGGGGGCTCGGTGGCGGCCATGCGCCGGCCGTGGTCCCACTGGTCAGTCCACCGAACCTACAAGGTCGCCACGCCGCACCAGAGCTGCCCTAGTTCCTCTCCCTCCCTCATTCGGCTTCGACACAAAGAAAACTGAGCCGCCATTGCCGCCCCTCTCCGGCGAGCTCGTGCCCGCTCACCACCGCATCGCAGTCCACCAGACCTCGCCACTCCCTCCGCCTCACCACCCTCCATCTCCCTGACCCACCGAAGCCAGCAATTTGACTCAAGGTGAGCCGCATTGCTTTCTTCCCCGCCTCCGAGAGGTCGCCGGAGCCCGCCATGGGACCTCACCGTGGTCGGGGTGCTTCGGGTCTCTCTCCACCCTCCCTTCCTAGCAAAATGGATCCGCCTAGCTTCGGTGAAGCTCGTACCGAGCCTAGACCGCACCGTGTATCCTCACCGGCGACGGTGCGCCGCCACCGGACATCACCGGCCGCCGCTCGCGGTGACAAGCCCCTTCCACCCCATCCCCATCCGTTCCACGAGCACCAATCGACGCACCGGGTGACGGAGAACACGAGGCGGTGTCCGATTGGCCGAGCGAGCCCTTCTCCGGCGAGCTCGAGCTCGTCGGAGCTCGCGGGTCTCCGCCTCCCCGGTCTCCGGTCGCTGACCGCGGGGGCCCGCCTGTCAGTGTCGCGCGCGGGCGGGAGCGCTGAGCGGGCCGCGCGCGCGCGAGTGTGGGCCGAGTTTTCCGGGCCGGCCCAGTTCATCTGAAACGAAATTCATTTTTATTATTTTGTCACTGATTTTTGTACAAGTTGGAAAAATATAGATCTAGGGTTTTAATGATCCAAAAATCATGAGATAAATTTTATTAGGGTCCACATGATGTGTAGTATTTTAGAAAAATATAAATCTGGAATGTGATGTTTAATTTTTAGGAGAATTTAATAGATCCTTTAAATGTGTTTTGGAATGCATGCAAATTTGTTAAATTTATAACTTGAGCTGTAGTGTTCCATAAATCATAAAATTTGATGGGTAGGTTACTCTATGCTAGTCCTAGCTCTGGTAAAAATTTGGGCATCAGTGCTTAAGTACTTTTCAAGTTATAATGCTATCTTGTTATTTTAGGAAATGCTTAAAGGAATTTTAGTAATTTTTCTACATGTGCAATGTTCTTATAAATTTTTGGAGAATGTCTTGGTATCTTAAAGTGTCTAAGAAAAATATGAAATCTGTTGTTTGACACTTTTCAATAGGGTTTCTTATTTATACAAAAATCAGCCTTATTAGCTTGTGAATTTTGTGTAGGGAGTTCCTGTGAATAAATTTAGTTCAAATTTTTACAGCAGTCTCTTTTTGGGTCAAAGAGTCCTCTGTAATTTTTGTAGAATTTTGGGAGCAGTCTACATATATGTTTAAAATTCCACTTAATTACTTAAGTAAATTAAGAAATGGGTTTAAATAAATGTTCTAGGTGGGCACACCTTACTTTCTGGTGTCTTTTTGATATTTGTGAACTTGTAGTAGCATTAGTTTGGTTTTAGAGAATGTTTGCCACATCAATAAATATTTAACCTTTGTAATTTAGGTTTTCTGGACAGCTAAGTAGTAATTCTAAATTTGGCTTTGATAAAATTGGTTGTTGGACAACCTGTAAATACCAAAGTTGGAGTAAACTTGATGAACTAGCTTGTGTTAAAATTTGGAAGCATTTGGCTTAGTAGTTTGAGAGTTACTGTTGTTTAAAGTGGCAGTTCAAAATCTGCTACTCTCTGTTTTAGAGAGGACAGATTCTGGAACTTGTGAAGTTTGACATGGAAAACTTAGGAGTTTGGAGTTGAGGTCGGAAAATGAATTGTAGTACATTTCTTAGGCTTTCCAGATTGTCTTAGATCATATCTTTTGGAATTATAAATCTCCAGTTGTGATAAAAACAAGTAGCTGCTGTCCAGAATGCTTACTGTGGTGTTTTGCTGATTGTTATGGTGAGATATCCTAAGACATGCTACTTTTGTAATTGTTAGGTGTTAGGGCCTTAACTGAGGATGAGCAACTTTATCTTAGGTTAAGTAGCTTAGGTAAGTACTTCTCCACCGGAGAAGAGATTTGCACGTACTAATAAAGTAACTTGATTAGATTATTGTTTTTATTTCTGAAATGCATTTCATTCCGAGCATGTTGCACCCATTTATGCATCCATTGTATTTATTGTGCATTCATGCAATAGGTGTACCGGAGGGGGTAACTCTCCTCGAATTCGAGCCTGTGATTCCGGAGGAGGACCAGGAGCAGCAGGAGCCCGAGGATCCAGCAGGCGAAGGAGTGCCCGCAGACGACCTTCCTGAGTGCCCTGACCACCGGCCTTCAACTTTTCTGAAAGGCAAGCCCCGGTGCATGCTGAACCTACTGATTTATAAATTAATCTTGCATACTTTTAATTGTTTACTGCATTAAGTTGTAGGAGTTATATGAAAACACTTGTTGCATTATACCTGTCCTTGTCCAGATATCGTACTTAATCCTATTTTAGGTTTAGGCACGTGTCAATGCTTAGCCCTGCTTAGTACGGTAGAAGTCGGGTGATTTCCGGTCATCCGCGAGATGTAGGAAGGAGTCACGAGTGGCTTTATGGCTATCGTGGATGGAACCATGCTTAAAACTGAAATTGAGACCGGGCGGGAGTTCGATAGTACAGCCGCAAGACACTTCACGTCTTGGGTGTGGAGCTATGCCCGCCTGAGTCGTTTAAGGACCGATTCGCTGTACGTCCTTGAGTCATGTTGAACGCAGTCTAACACTTAGTTGGCCGGATAAGTCGTTCCGACCGCGAAGCCGAGTAATGTGGTTCAGGCCGGGAATCGAATGGTAGGTTGCTTCTTAGAGGAGAGAAAGGATGTGCTTGGGGACATTGGCGTGAGACCAAGGGGGGGTTAGAGTCCCTATCACCTGGCAGAGTGTCGCCCTTGGGGTCGCGACATCATTCGGACCCGCGATTCCTGAATCATATGAAAAGGTGGCTTGTGCGACCCTGGCAGGGGCCTGCGCGGTGAGTGTTAGAAATACCCCTCCAGCTGGATAGGAATTCGATTCGAATCGCCGTCGCTCCCGGTTAGTGAGCACTTGACTTGAGCAGCGGCAACGTAGACCTCATTAAATGAACTGGTGGTTAAGGGAATGATACAATGTTGCCATAATGATATACCTGCTATGGATATAATAATCATGTTGTTTGATTATAATCAAGTGTATGTTTAGTACAGGTGCTAAGATAGATGACAGGTAAATGCTAAAAAATAACTGCTAGTACAGGTTATAAGAGTTTCAACTACTTATGCCTTTATGCAAAATGTGGTGTCAGCTAGCCTCTTGTGTAAGCCTTGCATAATCCTTGGTGTCACTTTATTTCTAGTTTTCGACGGGTAAGTCTAGCTGAGTACATTCCAGTACTCAGGGTTTATTCCCTCCTGTTGCAGATGACATGCTTTATCAGGGATTCTGCAAGACGTGTCTCCACCCTGCGGGTGACGATGACTAGATCACAAGGGCGTGATCGTCTTTATGTACTTTCCTCATGCTTTTGCGGGTTGTCGATCATCCAGACTGGCAGTATTTAATTAACTAGTGTGTGTGTTATGCTTCCGCTACTTTCAAACTTGGTTTGTAATATTTGCTACTCCGTGGTGTAAACTTATTTCTGGACTACTTGTGAAATGTATCGTATGATGTTGTATGTTGAATGATGCGATCCTGGTTGTAAGCAGTTTGGTTTGAAATCCTTCGTGATTTCGATTGACTACCGGGATTATATGGGCTCAAGTTTGAAAATTTGAGCGCTTCGGTGCTTGTTTTCGTACTTGTGCTCTTATAATTTGGTCGGTTCTGTTACAATAATGGTATGTTATTTGTTCGCTTGCGGATCCCATATTTATTTTACTAGAGGAGTAGTTATCTATACCACACTTCTAGCGCCATGCTAGGGATGACAACTTAGCTTAAGTGGTGTTAGAAGTGTCAACAAGCATTTCTGGCGCCGTTGCCGGGGAAGGAATAAACTTTTGAGAAAAATTGCTTAAGCAGATACTTAGAAAATGAGTGATTGTCACTAGTCACCTCTACTTTGGTAGGTTCACCCCTGTTTGTTTTTCTATGTCTATATTTTACACAGGGTATTAGCAGGATTGAATCTGATTCATTCAACTCTCCATCATCAGAATCAGATCAGTCCAAAAGGAAGCTCATCACCAATGCCTGAAGCTATGGCTGAAAAGACCCTATTGGAGTTCTCTGCTCCAACAGTAGAGAACATTCGCACTGGTCCAGCACTAGAAACAGAAGATCTTGAGTTTAAGCTCAAGCCAAGCCTCATCAACATGGTGCAAGCTATCCAATTCAGTGGAAAGGTACATGAAGATGCAAATACACATATACAAGATTTCATGGAAATTGGAAGCACTATTGCCATAGAAGGAGTTAATCAAGATATCATACTACTTTGCCTCTTCCCATTCTCACTAGTGGGAAGAGCGAAGCAGTGGTTCTATGCCAATAAAGAAGACATCAATACATGGGATAAGTGTTCTAGGGCCTTTTTAGCAAAGTTTTTTCCAATAGGCAAAACTAATGCCTTAAGAGGAAAGATTACCAACTTCTAACGGCAGAAAACAAAGACCATTTCAGAAGCATGGGAGCATCTGCAAGGATACATCCAAGATTGTCCCCTTCATGGAATAGAAGAATGGTTACTCATGCATGGCTTTTATCACGGATTAACCCAGAAGACGCGTGAACACCTAGATGCAACTGCAAAAGGATCATTTTTGTCACTCACTCTTGGGAAAGCTAAAAAGCTTATGGAGAAGATAGCTGTCGGCGTTTGGTCCCGCGGGGGTCCTAAGCCAACGAGTAAATCAAATGCTGCGTGTCCCTAATCTGGATGGTGATGCAAGGAGGATACACAGGGGTTTATTCTGGTTCGGGCAAAAGAAGGCCCTACGTCCAGCGGGGAGGGGAGAGTGTTGTATTTTCTTGCACCTAAGTGCTTGCGTAGGGGTTACAAGCTGTGAGAGAGGGAACTGAGCCTAGGTCTCAAAGGAAAAATGAGAGTACAAAGGAGATTGCTTGAGATGTTGATCTTTTTTGGTGGGATGGAGACTGGTTTCTTGTTGTTTGTTGTTTGTTGTTCCTCTTGCTTTGTAGAGCCCCTGCCTGCCCTTTTATAGGGTAAGAGGAGGCAGGGACACCGGGGTGCCTTTGAAGTGAAGTTTTGTCGATCCCTGTAGAGGTGGCTGTAGCGACATGCCCCGGGAATGGCCGGCCATCCCTGGACACCATGGTGACGTAGAGGACGAGACGGTGAAAAGACCCTAAGTCCTGTGCCACATCAGCCTTTTCTCCCTGCTGATCGATGGTAAGTCGAGGCTGGGTCAAGGACGGGTCAGGGACAAGCGGATAAGGCCGAATCCCCGAGATCGTGGGATACGGTCCTTGTCGCATCCTCCCTCGAGGGTGATCGGTGGCAAAATAGTGCACGACATGGTGCATACAGTGATAGGTTTTCACCTCCCATCCTGGGATGGGTAGCAAAAAGTAAGATTTGACACCAGTACTGCTTCCACGTCGGTAACTGCTATAGCCATGATGGTAGGAAGTAGTAGGTGGTTGCATTGAATGCTCTGACTTTTGTCTCAGAGTTGGTGAACAAGGTGGGTCGAGTGGTCTGACCCGGGGTCGTGCGAGTCGAAGATTTCCCGATAGTCGAGATGCCTTGTCGAGCGCGCCTCGTGCAAGTCGGAACGCGATCGAGGCGTACCGTCAAGGGTGCCTTGTGCGAGTCGGAACACGGTCGAGGTGTCCCATCGAGGGTGCCTCGTACGAGTCAGAACGTAGTCGAGGCGTTCCATCGAGTGAGCCTCGTACGAGTCAGAACGTAGTTGAGGTGTTTCGTCCACTATTTTGGCTCGTCTCGTTTGCGGGTAGCGTTTTGTTTTTCTTAATCGTTGGTTGTGGGTACCCCTAGTTTTAGGTACCCGACAGTAGCCTCTGAGCCTTTGGGTGAGTGTGTCACTCTCACAGAGGCTCAATAGTTCATGAACTGGAGTCGTAGCGTCGTAACTTTTTTCCAGTGGGGGCGCGTGAGCGCACCCGCCGGGTGTAGCCCTCGAGGCCTCGGTGGAGTATTTTGACTCCTCCGAGGTCTTTTACATGCTCTATTGAGGAATGTTCTCGTATCATGGCGTGTTCTGTCTTTTTCCGTTCGAGGTTTGGTTTTCTGCGGTCGAGCCCCCGAGCCTCGTGCGCGTGAGGTCGATCAGGGTCTTGGCCATCTTTTATCGTTCGACCCTCACGCTCCCTTTTTAGAAAAAGGGAGGAGGGTGGGGAACGTCGTACTACCCTTGTTTGGGCGAGTTCCGACGGTCTCCAGTGAGCTATTAACGGGGAATTCGAGTGGGAGCCCATGCTCCATTCGATAGGAAACGGCTAGCGGCCACGGAGGCGCTCTAAAAAATGCCAAAGAGTGGTCTCGTGGATCTCGATTCCTTGCGATGGGATTTGAGGGCTCGATGCCTCGCTCCGAGGGGTGCCTCAAATACGTCTTGGGGTGCCTCGAGAGCGTGGCTCAAGCCCTGGCCTTGTATGGGCGCATCCCTAGTCGTCCTTGACTCCGTTACTCGAGGGCAGCTGTCGAACCCTGGTCGAGGGCTAGCTTTCGATCCCTTAAGGTTTATATCGGGCTCGAAGCCTGTTACCCATGCATCTGGGAATATCCGTCCATGGATCCTTCTCCTACCCGTTTCGGGCACGTCTTTTCAGGAGGGGAAGCGAGATCGGCGTGGTGCGACGGTTACGGCATGCATAGCGGACACGTGCCCATATCTGCGGATTTTGAGGGAGCGGTTAGGTAAGGTCATTGAATGTAAAAACTGCTCCTACCTTTTCGCCCATCCGTTGGACTTCCATCGGGGTATAAGAGCAAGGCCCGGGGTTCTGTTTACCCTTACAGGCCTTTTGCATTCTCACCTTCCCTACCTTTCTTCGCCCTCTTTGCCATCTTGCGCCCTTCAGCCACCGTCCAGCGCCACCATCGTTCCTTTGCCTGCGCCGTTTCTTCGACAACAATGGTAGGCAAGAGCCAGATCCTCCCCGCCGACGCTTGGGCCCGTTCCTCAGTAACGGAGAGGAAGCTGGAGGATCTGGTCCGCGATGGGCTTCTGCGGCCGAGGGTGAGTCGGACCCAGCCGGAGTGGAGAGTGCCACCGTCCGACCACCGGGAACCGGCGCCTCCAGAAGGTTACGTGGTGAGCTTCATGGCCTTCCACGAGAGGGGTTCGGCGTGCTGGCCAGCCCCTTTATGCGGGCGCTCCTCCACTACTACAAGGTGGAGCTGCACCACCTCGCCCCCAACTCCATCTTGTAGGCTGCCATTTTCACGGTGGTTTGCGAGGGATACCTGGGGATGGAGCCATAGTCATGCCAATTGTCGGCGTTTGGTCCCGCGGGGGTCCTAAGACAATGAGTGAATCAAATGCTACGTGTCCCTAATCTGGATGGTGATGCAAGGAGGATACACGGGGGTTTATCCTGGTTCGGGCAAAAGAAGGCCCTACGTCTAGTGGGGAGGGGAGAGTGTTGTATTTCCTTACACCTAAGTGCTTGCGTAGGGGTTACAAGCGGTGAGAGAGGGAACTGAGCCTAGGTCTCAAAGAAAAAATGAGAGTACAAAGGAGATTGCTTGAGATGCTAATCTTCTTTGGTGGGATGGAGACTGGTTTCTCGTTGTTTGTTGTCTGTTGTCCATCTGGCCTTTTTTCCCTTCCCCTTTCCCATCTGGTCTTCCCTTGAGAGGAAAAATAGAACTTTGATTGATATGGCAAGATCAATGTTGAATGAGTATAATGTGAGTCATTCATTTTGGGCCGAAGCAATCAACACGGCTTGCTTCTATAGCAACCGCCTCTATTGCCACAAGTTTCTAGAGAAGACACCATATGAGATCTTAAATGGAAGAAAGCCCAACATTTCATACTTTCGGGTATTTGGTTGCAAATGCTATATTTTGAAGAAAGGCACTAGATTGAGCAAGTTTGAAAAGAAATGTGATGAAGGCTTCCTACTTGGTTACTCAACTTCTAGCAAAGCTTATAGAGTATAGAACCTATCTAGTGGTTTACTTGAAGAAGTGCATGATGTTGAGTTTGATGAAACAAATGGTTCACAAGATGAGGAAGATAACTTGAATGATGTGAGAGGAACTCAATTGACCAATACTATGAAAGAAATGGATATTGGTGATATTAGGCCAAAGCAAGTGATTGATGTGGATGACAACAAAGATCAAGTGATCCAAAGTCCAATTACACAAGCTAGTGGTTCTCTAATGCAAAATCAAGCTAGTACATCATCTCAAGTGCAACAAGATCAACAAGTGGCTAGTTCATCATCTCCAACTTATGATCAACATCAACATCTAAGCAACCAAGTCCAAGTGCTTCAACCAACTAACATTGCAAGAGACCATCCATTGGATTCCATCATTGGTGACGTACAAAGAGGAGTTCAAACTAGATCAAGATTGGCATCATTTTGTGCTCACTCTTCTTTTGTGTCAATGGAAGAACCCAAGGACATTGATAGAGCATTGAGAGATCCGGATTGGGTAAATGCAATGCATGAAGAGCTCAACAACTTCAAGAGAAATGCAGTATGGGAACTAGTTGAGAGGCCTAAAGATCATAATGTCATTAGAACAAGATGGGTCTTTCGCAACAAACAAGATCAAGATAGGATAGTAGTAAGGAACAAAGCAAGACTAGTAGCTCAAGGTTACACACAAATTGAGGGTCTTGACTTTGGTGAAACTTATGACCCGGTTGCAAGATTGGAAGCAATTAGGATCTTACTTGCCTATGATTGTGCTCATAATATCAAGCTATATCAAATGGATGTGAAGAGTGCATTTCTCAATGGGTACATCCAAGAGGAAGTGTATGTGGAGCAACCTCCCGGTTTTGAAGATGACAAGAAACCCAATCATGTCTACAAATTGAGAAAAGCTTTGTATGGATTAAAGCAAGCACCTAGAGCATGGTATGAAAGATTAAGGGACTTCTTGCTATCCAAAGGATTTGTCATGGGCAAAGTTGATACTACTCTATTCACCAAGAAGATTGAGAAAGACTTGTTTGTGTTGCAAATATATGTTGATGATATCATATTCGGTTCAACCAATCAAGATTATTGTGATGAGTTTGGGAAAATGATGGCAAAGGAATTTGAAATGTCAATGATTGGTGAACTTAGTTTATTTCTTGGACTTCAAATCAAATAAATGAAAGAAGGTACATTTGTGAGCCAAACTAAGTACATCAAAGATATGCTCAAGAAGTTTGGCATGGAAGATGCAAAGAGTATTGCAACCCCAATGGGCACTAGTGGAAGTTTGGATAGTGACAAGAGTGGCAACATGGTGGATCAAAAGCTATATAGATCAATGATTGGTAGCCTACTCTATGTGACGGCATCAAGGCCCGATGTGATGTTTAGTGTATGCATGTGTGCAAGATTTCAAGCCTCACCAAGAGAAAGTCATTTGAAGGCAACAAAGAGAATTTTGAGGTATTTGAAGCATACACAAGATGTTGGATTATGGTATCCCAAAGGTGCAAGCTTTGAGCTAGTTGGATATTCGGATTCCGACTATGCCGGTGACAAAGTGGAGAGAAAGAGCACTTCCGGGACTTGTCAATTGTTGGGAAGATCACTTGTCTCATGGTCATCCAAGAAGCAAAATAGTATTGCACTATCTACCGCCAAAGCCGAATACATCGCCACGGGTAGTTGTTGTGCACAAATCTTGTGGATGAAGTCAACATTGAAGGATTTTGGAATCAATTTCAAGAATGTGCCATTGCTATGTGACAATGAAAGTGCAGTGAAGCTAACCAACAATCCAGTTCAACATCAAAGAACAAAGCATATTGATGTTCGCCATCACTTTATTAGAGATCATCAACAAAAGGGTGACATTGCTATTGAGAGTGTGGGCACCGAAGATCAATTAGCCGATCTATTCACCAAGCCACTTGATGAGAAGAGATTTCACAAGCTAAAGAATGAGTTGAACATACTTGACTTCTCCAACATGAGTTGATGCACCCTATGATATGATATGCCTCTCCTTCGAGCCCCAAGGTACAATTGGTTGACATGTCATACATTCTATACTAAGGACATGTTTAGTGCATCTAGTCATAATTTACATGTTCTAGGCTCATTTATGAAAATCAAATGAATTTGAAGTTTATATGGTACCACTATTGTTTCCCTGACTTGTATGATCTAGTGGTAGCATATAACTTGTTTAAGTAGCTTGTGATCCTAAGTGTTTAATCTAGATCACTTGTCTAAATATTTGCTTCAACATGGTGCATGATAACCCTTCTAATGAGGTGTGAAGAAGCTTGCCCTTGGATCAAACTGAAGTATTTTATTTATGCAAGCAATCTAGGTTGAATCACAAACTTGATCCTCACCCCATTTTTTAACATGATAATCTATCTAAAGTTTGCTCCTTGTGGTCAATTGGTGCCAAAGGGGGAGAAAATGTTGTTCACAAAGATAGAACTCAAAGGGGGAGAAGCACAAAGGGGAGAATTGATAAAAGAAGGGGATCAACTAAAATTTTGAGCACACAAGTAGGGGGAGCAAGCTCTTAAACATGAATGTTGCATTTCTATGTGCACTTCATATGTATGATGCATAGTTATGCATTTCGTTTTCTCCGATACATTGCTTGTGTGGTGACTTGCTAGTATAATTTGAATAATGCATTGAGGTACTAGCATGAATAGGAAGTAGTTAGATTTTTCTTGCTTCATGTTTTTCAAAGTGGTTCTAGAACCTTGCTTATAATGTTGATCTCACGAGGTTTCTAGTTATGTTTGTGTTTTTCCAAGTGGTATCTAACTACACAAGGTGCTAAGATGGTGTTTATCGCTACTCCGATGGTATCACGCTTCAAAGGTCTATAATCTAAAACACTTAGCACCTATTGGTAGCCAATGCTCCTATACTTTCCTATCTAACATGTATGCTTCCAAAATCCAAACATATAGCATACATGTAGGGGGAGCCATTGCTATCAATTTGAATTCATGATCACATGTCCATAATTCTTACACATGGTAATATACTTGGACAATGTGACATGGGTTCAATCAAAATTTTATCATAACATCTTTGTGAAAGGGTTGTCACCAATTACCAACAAGGGGGAGATTGAAAGTCCTATGTTTGGTGTTGGTAATTAGTGACAATGCCTAAGTACTAATCCTATGCCTAAGTTGTATGTAGCATATGAGGATTAGTACATTCCAAGGTTGGTGGCAAGATGGACATGGTGATCATGATGGCCACACTTGGATTTGGACGCAACCCTATGTGATCAAGGCAAAGGTATATGCTTAAGGGTTGTGTTTTAGTAACCAAGACACCTAGTGGGTGTGGTTACATTATAGGATAGATAGCCGTAATATAAAGAGGGGAATGACGCGGCTATTGAACTCCTAAGTGCCTCTGGTGTGCATTTCATGATCATATGCATTTGGATAGAACTAATATCGCCTCGAAAAATGATTGTGAAAATGCTAACACACTCACACATGATGAAGATCACTTGGTGGTGTTAGCACGTTTGCGAAGGCGGTGGAGTTTGAGCGGTAGAGAGGGTTTAGGGTCCTCTCTCCCTCCCGCCGAGCTTGCGAGGCAGGATTCATGTGTTTTCGAGGAGTTGAAACGACTATTTTCCACTACGCCAAAAGTCTGGAAAAGAAACGGAGGCAAACGGAGGTCACAGAGGTGACCGGACGCTGAACCAGACGCGGTCGTTGCATGACCGGACGCGTCTGGTCAGTGTTCAGTGTCTGCGCGTTTTTCAGTTCGATGATCGAACGTGAGGCGCATCCGGTCACTGATGATCGGACGTGTCCGGTCGTTCAGAGAGCTTACTGGACTGTAACCGGACGCTGGCACTATCATGTCCGGTCATGTTTCTTCAGCGCGTCCGATCGTTGTTTCGTTGAGTGCTGCTCAGGCGACTAGCACGTCCGATCATTCTCAGGACCAGCGCGTCCGGTCGTTTCCAGCGCGTCCGGTCTGCACGATGAGCGCGTCCGGTCGTTGCTTCGCAGTTAGCCATTGGGCGACCGGCGCGTCCGGTCGTTTGGACCAGCGCGTCCGGTCAGTACTTCACGAGTTAGCCGTTGGGTGACCGGCGCGTCCGGTCAGTTGGACCAGCACGTCCGGTCAGCGTGATTTCGGTTGTTTAAGTTTCTAACGGCTCTATTCGAAGGGGTACGTCTATAAATACTCATTGGTCGGCTCAAGGCTCTCTCTCTCGAACATTTGACATACTTGTGAGCACTTTGAGCTAAGCAACTCCCCTCCCACTCATCTCTCTTACTTCTTTGCATATTCAAAGTGAGATTGAGTGATCCAAGTGCATTTGCATTGTGAGATTGCATCTAGTTGGCACTTGGTGGTTGATTTGCTGCGGGATTCTTGTTTCTCTTGGTGGTTGCCGCCACCTAGATGGTTTGGAGCAGCTTGTAGGCGTTGGCAAGAGTTGGTGATTGTTCTTGGCCACCTCCAGTGATTGTGAGGGGTTTGTGCCTACCTCGGCGAAGCGCCAAAGGCAACGCTAGTATATTGCTCGTGTCATTGCAACCTTTTGCCATTTGGTAGGTTCTTGTGGTGCCTTTTGAGAGGCTCGGTGTGTGACTGATTAGCCACCAAACCACGTGGAGAAGAGGGACACAACGGGGACTAGCGTGCCAGCAAGCACGTGAACCTCGGGATAAATATTCGTGTCATCACTTTCATATTGTGATTGATTGATCCCGGTGTTCGGTTATCTTCGTATTCATCTCTTGATTATATTGATTGTTTGGCTCAATTCTTCGCCCCTCGGTGATACCCTCCTAACTCTCTCTTGTATTAATTTCTTAGTTATCTTTGCAAGCGAGTTAGCTTTGCTAGAGTAGCTTCGTTGTGTAGCTTGCTAGTTGTAGTTTCCTTCTCGGTTTGACTTGTGCGGTTGAGTGCAAATACACTAGAATTGTGATTTGGTTAGGTGGCTTGCAAACACCCCATAGGCTAAGCAAAACTCACATCTTGCTATTTGTTTTATTGATAAACTTGTTTAGCTTGTCTTTGTAAAAAAATTTAATAGGCTATTCACCCCCCTCTAGCCATCAAGACCTTTCACCGAGCTTCATGTCGCTCACGCGGCGGTTAGGGAGGAGGCGGTGCAGGCCTAGGAGGCCAAGGCCAAGGAGTGTGAAGACGCGGCAAAGGCTCGGGAAGAGGCTGCTAAAGCCCGCGAGGACCTCGTGCCGCTTCTGGCGCGTGTGAAGGAGCTCGAGGAGGACATCGCCTTAGTCGGTGGTCAGCGTGATGCCCTCAACATCTAGGTCGGGATGGCGTCCACCCACGTCAGAACCTTGGAAGACGAGGTTGTGACGTTGAAGGGGACGGTCCGAGAGAGGGACGAGGCTCTCTCGGGCACCGGCCGAGAAATTGAGGTGCTGAGGGCGACGGTCCATGACAGGGACGAGGCTCTTCGTGCGTCTAAGAAGACGTGCGGGGAGCTACGTGATGAGGTCATGGGTTGGCAGACCCACTCTAAGGGTAAGTTTTTTGTTATGCTGGGGCCTTAGAGTCGAGGTCCTAGGCTCATGCTAACTTGGTGCTTATGTTTTAGAGTTGGAGAAGGAGCAGCAGGCGGCTCAGGCGACGGCCACCTCATTCCAGAACCTCTTCGAGGCCGAGGCCAGGCGGACTCAGTTGCTCCAGGGCGCCATCGTCTCAGTATGTGACGACCTGGGGGTCGAGCCCGATGCCGACATCGAGGAAGATGCCCCAGGGAACTCCTTCGTCCGTCGGATGGTGGCGCTGGGCTGCCTCGTCCACGAGAGGATACGAGGCGGGCTTCATCACGGCGTGAAGAGGGCTCTAGCGGTCGTTCGGTCCGGATTCATGTATGACATGGACCTCATCGCTTATGGCTTCATCACGGATCTAGATCAGACGGACGAGGAGAACGAAGTCGCCTGCCTGGGCCTGATCGAAGCCATTGAGGAGCCTAGGAGTCGCCTCGCCAAGCTCTTCGAGGTCGAGGTGGTTCCGCCTGCTGATGACGAGGGCCTATGAGCCAAACCTGGGCATGAAGGCCCATGTAATAAGTTAGTATTCGTAACTTTGGTCATGATGGCCTTGGGGGCCTTAAAACATTTAGATGTAAGTTCATACTAAATGTCCATTTTCATTTAAGTCTTTTTTCCCTTTCTTGCTTGAATCGTATTCTTGCATGATTTTCTCAGCGCGCGGTTGCACCCCTTGGCGTGAGGGAGTGAGTGGAGGTACTGTAGCCCAGAGGCGTAGGCGATCTCGCGGCTCAGTAGCCCTCGAGCCTTAGGGTGCGTTTGTGGCCTCGTGAATTATGTAAGAACTTGATTCGAAGCGTAGGGGGACGTTAGACGTGAGTTTTTTCAAAACCGTGAACTTTTATTAGGTCTACTTAGCGTGCGGTTGCACCCCTTGGCGTGGGGGAGCGAGTGGAGGTACCGTAGCCCGGAGGCGTAGGCGATCTCATGGCTCGGCAGCCCTCGAGCCTTAGGGTGCACTTGTGGCCTCGTCGACTTATGTAAAAGTCCTCTTGTTTTTAAAAAAATGCGAGTTTTTTGGGGACACAGGGGGTTCCCCCCTTGTAGCCCCCGAGGGAGGGTCGACTCTGAGGAAACAGGGTCGATCCTACCTAGTTTTTTATGAAAGAATGCTTTGAACACCGATGTATTCTTTATTCTATCATGGGATTGTGAAACAATTTATAGAGCCTCGATGCTTTAAGGAAAAAAGCGACGTAGTTGTTCAATGTTCCATGCGTTGGTGAAGATTTCACCTTTCTCGTTTGATAGTTTGTACGTGCCGGGCTTCAACACTTCTGCGATGATGTATGGCCCTTCCCATGGTGGCGTAAGCTTGTGTCGTCCCTTTGCGTTCTGGCTTCGCCGTAGCACCAGGTCACCAACACTGAGGTCCCGTCTGCGGACGTGTTTGTCATGGTAGCGTCGAAGACTTTGCTGATACCTGGCATAGTGTAACAGAGCCACATCGCGGGCTTCCTCGAGCTGGTCGAGGGCGTCCTCTCTTGTGGTGTCATTGTTTTTCTCGTTGTAGGCTTTCAACCTCGAGGATCCATATTCTACATCGGTTGGGAGCATAGCCTCGGACCCGTAGACTAAGAAGAACGGAGTGAACCCCGTGGCTCGACTCGGCGTTGTTCTTAGGCTCCATAGGACCGAGGGAAGCTCGGCGGCCCATTTTTGCCGTGTTTGTTTAACCTGTCAAAAATTCTTGGTTTCAGGCCTTGTAGGACCATACCGTTGGCACGTTCTACTTGGCCATTTATTTTTGGATGAGCTACGACCGACCAGAGCACACAATGTGGTGGTTGTCGCAGAAATCCAGAAAATTTTGCCGGTAAATTGGATGTCGTTGTTCGTGATGATGCAGTTAGGAACCCCAAAGCGGTGGACAATGTCGGTAAAAAATAGCACAGCTTGCTCAGACCTGATGCTGGTGATAGGACAGGCCTCGATCCACTTGGAAAATTTGTCAACGGTGACAAGCAAGTGGGTGAAGCCACCAGTTGTCTTTTTCAGGGGTCCGACCAAGTCGAGCCCCCAAACAGCGAACGGCCATGTGATAGGAATAGTTTGCAGGTGAAAGTCCCTAGTTTGGTTTTGGCTAATTGATGAAACTTAGGACTAACCTTTGTATCTAAGTGGATGATTTAGATAAAGGTGGTCATTGAATATGAGACATGACATTGACTCATGTGACCAAGATGATGAAGACCAAGATGATGCTTGGCTCGATGGACCGGTTGTGAAGGTGAAGGGCAAGTCGAGGCTTCGAAGCGAAGGACCATGCAATGGTGAAGCTTGAGCAAGACTTGGCGCCGACGGACCTATGCAACAGTGAAGAGCAAGTGAAGTCAAGGTCGATGGATCGAGACGGTCATGTGATGATATGAAGTGGATCATATCTTTTAGAAAAACAAAATGGGCTCAAGGCAAAGGTATAACCATAGGGCCATTTTGTTTTGCACTCAAGACACCATAGAGGGTGTGAGCGGTTTAGGATCGATAGCCGAACTATTAAGAGGGGAAGTCTTATCGGTTACTCGACGCACAGGTGCCACTAGGTGAATTCATGAAGTGCATTGCATGTAGGTCCTAGTGAGCTAACTAGAAAACCTTCGAAAATGATTATGAAAATGCTAACACACGTGCACAAGGTGGTGATCACTTTTTGGTGTTGGCACATTTGCGAAGGTGATAGAGTTTGAGCGGTAGAGAAGGGTTTGGGTCCCTTTCTCCCTCCCGCTGAGCTTACGAGCGCAGGATTCAGGCGTTTTGAGGACTTGAAATGCCTATTTTCCACTACGCCGGAAGTCAGAAAAGAAACAGAGGCGAACAGAGGTCACAGTGGTGACCGGACGCTGCACCAGACGCGGTCACGGTTTGACCAGACACATCCGGTCAATTCAACGCAGCAGTCAGGCGCGCGGGTGTTAGGGTTTCACACCGGCACGTTCGGTCGGGCACCCAGAAGTGTAGCGTGTGGCGTAAAGCTGATTGGACGCGCGGCGCGTCCTGTCACACGCGATCGGATGCATCCGGTCGTTGAGGGAGCTTGCTGGACTCCAATCAGATGCTAGCACTATCACGTCTGGTCGTTGTCTGGAGCGCGTCCGGTCGATACTTCGCGGGCGCGCGGTGCTGCGCGTTCAGCGCATCTGGTCGGTTGAGCGGCGCGTCCGGTCGTTGCGTTTGACCGTTGGCACACAGTGACCGTTGGAGGATCGAGCGGTCGTAGTTGATTTTGGGAGAACACGTGGACGGCGCAGGGCGATCGGACGCGGTGCAGCGCGTCCGGTCAGTTTCGACCAGCGCATCCGATCGTCCTGATAAGCGCCCAGTGAAGGGGTACAACGGCTCTATTTGTTTGGGATGCTTATAAATACTTGTTGGCCGTCCCTTGGGGAGGTCTCTTGACATTTCTAACACTCTTGTGCATCCTTTGAGCTAGAGCTTCTCCTTCCCACACTCTCTTGCTTGATTGCAAATCAAAAGTGAGATTGAGTGATCCCAAAGTGCATTGCATAGCTTGAGGGCATCTAGTGGCACTTGTGGGTGGTTTAGCCGGTGGATTTCTTGTTACTCTTGGAGAGTACCGCTCCTAGCCAGCTTGGAGATTGTTGGAGGCATTGGCAAGAGAAGGAGATTGTTCTTGGCCACCTCCGGTTGATTGTAAGAGGTTCTTGTGCTTTCCTCGGTGGAGCGCCAAAAGCAACTCTAGTGGATTGCGTGTGTCATTGAGTTACCTCACTTGAGAGTGGTGTCTTGCAGTGCCTTGCGGGGCGTGCCTTGAGGGGAAAGTGACTTGAGGGTCACACCGAGAAACCATCTAAGTGTTGGTCGACACAACCGGTGACGTAGCTTGTCGGTGCACAAATGAACACCGGGTGAACAAAAATATTGTGTCTCTTGTCTCCCGGTGATTGGTCTTCATATTGTGTTGTTGTCAATATTAATTGATTATATATCATCTTGGTGATTGGCAACATCTTCACTCCACCATCGGTATAAGATTCACAATCCTCTCTCTTGATTTACATTTACTAGATTATCTTGTGTAGCTCTAGTGGTAGCCTTTGCTAGTAGTTATTAGCTTGCTCACTAGTGTAAGTTTAGTGACTTAGCCCTTGTGTGAACTAGAGATCATAATCTACTAGACTTGTGGATAAGAGGCTTGCATCACAAGCGTAGGCTAAGCAAAACTCGCTTTACGCCGTTTGTTATTCTAACAAGTTTGCTTAGTGGCTTGTGTAGGATTTTTTTATAGGCTATTCACCCCCCTCTAGCCATCTAGGACCTTACAGTAGGGCATGTGATACGCTCAGGGGGTCCCGATCTTCACGACGTAGGATGATCACCGATAACTAGCTGAAGAACAGTCGGATAACTTGCTGCAGGCAGCGATAACTAGTGCAACCTGGCAAATAAAACTCGAAGCCAACCACCGTCTTTAACCGGCAACCCGAATCGAGGATTCGCCCAACCACACTCTCAAAGAACCAACCAACACAGCCTACAATCAATCGAGGAAACCTCGAAGGGAGTAGGAGCACCAATTGGGAGCGGATGAAGCCGCCGCTTCTGTAAATCCCGCAAAGGAAATCACAAGAGCAAAGGGGTAGAGATCTCTCTCAATATTTGTTAGCACACAGCTGAACAAAAGGGGGTTTATATTCCATTATCAAAAATCTGAGATTACAATGAGTCTAGGAGGTATTTATACTAGCAACAGCCCTGCTAGATAGGTGGAAACTCGAAACGAAAAATATAAGACGCACTATGTGAACGGGCCTCCTCGAGATGCCTTCCTGGAGAGTTTTCGCGTGGCTGCTGGTCTTCAGCGCAGTCTTCAGTGTTTTGGCAATAACTCTATCTTGGAAACTCCAAATGACATGCGGTTTGTTGGGTTGGAAAGTTAACTTGATAACCTTTCACACCATGTGCAGCATGTACCACGAAATATTGTAGATTGGTATAGTTTTGCATGGGAACTTGGACATCAGGCTGACTGCTGACTAGCTGACCAGTCTGTACTAAATCAGTCGAATCTCAACATTGGAGAATCCAAATCAAGTGAGAGAACTTGGGCTTGAAACTAGACTTGATAAGCTTTCCAACAAGTCCTCATGGGCCTTCATAGCTTTTGTGAGCAAAAAGTTGTGACTGATTCTTTCTAATGGTTCTGTCACACTGGACTGGCTCGAACGTGATCCTCCTCTTTGTTTCACCCTTGGTGTCTTCTTGTCATCCTCCGTGGTGCACCTAAGCAATAGCAACGTGCACGACTTAGGTAGTATATAATTCTCATTAACATTAAAATGATTTTCAGAAAGTAGCGCGTGCACCTCTTGTTGTAGCTTCTTGGCTCGACTACGTGTAATTGGTCCATCAAAGACTTGGACTGGTGTTGGTGTAGCTTGACTTGGAGGTTGTAACATGTTGTTGGTTGACATGGTCATATCATCCTCCCCCCTTGAAAAAGAGTCGTCCTCGACTCTAATCCGTCGAAGTCCAAAAATTGTGCTAGGCCAACAAGGGTAGATGCTATGTTTCTGTTGCAATCTCCTTCTTCCATTACAGCAATGTGTTTGAATCTGTAATCATATAAACCAAGTAGTAGTCTTATAGGTGGAAACCAAAAGGATTTAGAATCAAGTTTAGCTTTCACCTTGAATGGATCCTTAGAATTAAGAGTGAATGTTGATGTCCTTGATATGATCCTATCATCCTTCCTCTCTTCAAAAAAACTTGTCCTCTGCTTTTGCTCTCCTGAAAACAGTCTAAAGAAAATAGAGAGTGGATGCATATGCCAATTGCTATGATTACTTGTTGAAGATTGCTCATTATCTTCTTTATAATTCATATGCACATTATTTCCTTTTCGATGAGATGAATAGTTTCTCAGATTTTGTGAACCTGAAATTAACTTTGAAAATGGAAGCACAAAAATTTCTTTTAAACCACTCATTTGATTCAGGTTATCATGTTTTATCTTTGCAAAATCAAACATTTCAATAGATGTGAACGAAGCATGTCTGGTATTCCAATAATTCTTGATGCTCAACTCATGCAAAGGTTTAGTAATGTACCTTTCATACTCAATGGTTCCACATGTATATAGAAAGACTTTGGGTGAACGAACCAAACACATTTGCACAAGATTTCTTTGTTTCAGTGAAGAATATGAACAAGAAAATAACACTGATAGTTCTGAACAGCAAGCTCTAAACAACCTTTTTATTTTAAATAAAGAAAAGTATGGTTCACAAGATGTACAACTCATTTTATTCAACTTCAATTCAGCAATGTTGTGACATGTTATGCAAAGAGCACAAACATAAAATTTATTTATAATGTAGTGTCCAATGATGTTAAATGTAAACTTGCAGCTGTAGGCACTATTCAAAGATTTCATAGATGATATATCAAGAACACTTTCAACCATTTTATTAATATTAACAAATTCATCAAGCTTGACATAGAACATACATTCAGCAAGAGATATTCTTCTAAAGAATTCAGCATGACTAATCAATTTCACATGGCCCACATTATCGACATGTAAATTATCATATATTTCAGTCAAAGTATAGCAATGGTCATGCATGATTGAACAATGTTTGTCAACTTTCAAAATTTCAGCACTTGTATCAACATGTGGAACAATCAAATCAGCACAAAGATTTTGTGTATACTCAATTTCAGTTGAAGCAAATTTGTCATCACAATTACTGGTCAATATATGTTGTAGATTCAGTTCTAAATTGTTTGCATTACCTTTCAGATTTTGTGATGGTACATGAATGATGCATTGTATCTCTGAACTTTTACCTTTTTCCTTGTCATGGTTCAGGTTTTGCACAGCATAGAGTTGGTTCTCAATAGTGGCAACCCTCGCATTTCTCTGGCCAAGTTTGGGGGTCTTTTGAGCAGCCATCTCCTCTGAATCTTCTTTATAGACCTGCATGTTGGGAGAAACAACACTAAGAGTAGACATTAGTGGGTTAGTGTTAAAATCATCCCTGCATGCCTTGCAATAAAGCTCTCTCTTTTTGTGTGGTGTATCTCTCACACTCATATTGTGGATACTCTCAATCTCACATTTGGTGGAATCACACAACTCACTTTTGTTTTCACTCTCACTCAATTTGGCTATGTGGCACTCATTCTCACAAGGGATTTGATGCATAATATTTTCAATATCTTCTAGAGCAACATATGAATATCTTCCATCGTTCATGATGTAATCGATTGCCATTGGGGTAGTAATGGTGGCAGCAACACCATCAGGTCTATCCTCTTCAAACAATGATGATCTCTTAATTGCTGATGTGGATTCATCCCCACTAATATTGCCTTCAATCTGAACTTTCTGTGGCATTGGAACAGCAATAGATGCAACCAAATAATCATCTTTGACCTCTTCCAAAGATGCTGGACTAGCATTAGTATAAGTGGAATCATGTGCACTAATCTTTCCTTCAATAATCTCAACACTCTGTGACATGAGGGAGCACAAAATTTCAGCACCACTGTCCAATAATTCATCACATAATGCAGCTGATGGTACAACACATCTTGACACCACATTTGTGCTTGGAACCATGTTGGTTCAAAACTTCAGATCCATTAGATCATGATGAACTTCATCTTGGATAGATTTATTACTTGCAATATATGGCACAATAGCATCATCTTTGTGCGCACATTCAGCTCTCAAACTGAAACATTGACTGGCCTTCAAATTCAGATTAGATTCACCTTCAAAAATCAGAGTGTTGTCAACCTCTTGGTCATAATTGGGTACTGATTTTTCATTAGATGACATAGAAAATTTCTGGACAGATTTGGAGCATATAACTTCTCCACTTTTAGCACTAGAATAAGACTCAGAACTTTTAAGATCTGCAGCACTTGTGTTCAAACATGGTGGTAGTGCTTCTTGATGAAATTTTTTTAGATTTCCATGGCGTGGAACTGTAACATGTTCCCTCAACTCAACACACAAAGGATCAGCCTCGATCAGAGAAGTATCTTCTCTAGTTTTACAACTCAACTGATGATCTTCTACAACTTGCATAGTGGCTTCTGCTACCTCACTTTGTGTGTCATGTGCAGCAGAATTTTCTTCTTGATCTTGCTCAAAACTGAGACAAACATTGATGGGAATATTTGCAACTTGATTCTCATCATCCTCAGATTGTAAATGGCACTTTGGAATAGCAACAACATCAAGAGATGGTGTAACACTATGATCCATTGTAATGTCACACACCTCACCATTTTCCATATCAATTTGGGACATAGAGCCTTCTTCTTGCTGCACAACAAAGTTCTTCTTGGAGTTGAATTGTTGATGTTCACTTCTCTTGGTACTAGAATCAACTAAAGAAACTTTTGGGACAACATGTCCTCTCTTCTTGCATGGACTTGATGATTGCTTTTTTCCAACAATGGAGGACATAATGGGCTGCAACTTAGCACTTTTATCTTGGCACAAACTAATGTTCTGGGTGACCTTGCCTTGCTGCACCTTCATAACTTTCTTTTCCTCTCTAATTGCACAACTTAGAAGATCTTGCATACTTCTAAAATATTTGCCCTCAAGTGCAGCAGCAATGTTACCATTAAGACCTCTCTCGAAATATTCCATTGCATTCATGTCATCAACAACATTTGCACGATGCAAGGAAGAATTCAGCTTATCATAATATGCTTGGACAGATTTACTACCTTGCTTCACACGCTGCAAACGACGAAGCAAAATCAGCCGATATTCCCTTGGAACAAATTCTTTTCTCATGGCCTTCTTCAAATCTTCCCAATTCTTGATGAGATGCTTATGTGGATATTGTTTCCACCAATCATGAGCATAATCTTCAAATTCAAGCACAACTCGTGATATCTCCTTGGCTTCTGAAAAATCTTGAACCTCAAGTTCAATCTCCATTTCTTCTGCCCAAACGAGAAATTCTTCCGGATCATTACTTCCATAGAATGGAAGATTGGTATATCTTCGGCCTGTCATGGTTATTGCATATGCAAAATAGCAAGCTTATATGTGGTATAGGAAAATATGTAGAACTCTCACAACCTCACCTCTCTTACCAACCAAAGCTCTTATGAATTCCCTGCCGCGGATTACAGAGAAACAAATGTGTGGTGGTAACTGAAAGTGATGGCGTGGCGAATACAAGACTAGAGAGTACAGATTACGGTGGTTTTTATGTGGAGCTTGGTGGAGAATAAAACAAGGAATGCAATCTAAATTCTAGTTATTGTAATATTAAGTAACAATCTAAACTAGAAGTTCTCTGCCTAGTGCTGATCACAGAATTTGAATGAGATTGAAATCGATCACACACACACGCAAGGAAATTTCAGATTTGATGCAAACAAGGAGTATGATTGGGATGCAAGTGTTGCAATCAAACCCAACCAAAATTTTGCACCTAAACAAGGATAGCACACTGGTTGCACTACTTGATATGAAAACTTTCAGCACTTGTGCACATAAACCTACTGATCTTTCAACCTTTCTTTCTCAGTTTTTCTCTATTCTTTTTTTTTTATTTTTCTTTCTTCTCTTTTTTTTGACACACTTTTTTTATAACTAAACACAAAGACCAGATTAAGACACTTGCACAAATAAGATAAGAACAAAACACAACCGGTAGCTATAATAGGATCAAAGTTTACGCGAAGGACATGATATGAGTTTTTAGATTTTTTTTTTGTAGGGATTTTCAGATATATAAAGAGGCTCAAAGGACACGCAAAGGATAATGATCAGCAACTAAAACAAAGACTCTAATGAACTGAAACTTAACAAAACTCACTAAAATAACAGATTGAAACAAAGGGCTAAAGCAATGTATTTTTTTAGGTTTTTTGGTGGATAGGACGAAACAAAATATATAAGTAGCTAAGGAAAAAAAATCCTACCATGGTAACGAAAGCTTTGATACCAGATGATACGCTCAGGGGGTCCCGATCTTCACGACGTAGGATGATCACCGATAACTAGCTGAAGAACAGCCGGATAACTTGCTGCAGGCAGCGATAACTAGTGCAACCTGGCAAATAAAACTCGAAGCCAACCACCGTCTTTAACCGGCAACCCGAATCGAGGATTCGCCCAACCACACTCTCAAAGAACCAACCAACACAGCCTACAATCAATCGAGGAAACCTCGAAGGGAGTAGGAGCACCAATTGGGAGCGGATGAAGCCGCCGCTTCTGTAAATCCCGCAAAGGAAATCACAAGAGCAAAGGGGTAGAGATCTCTCTCAATATTTGTTAGCACACAGCTGAACAAAAGGGGGTTTATATTCCATTATCAAAAATCTGAGATTACAATGAGTCTAGGAGGTATTTATACTAGCAACAGCCCTGCTAGATAGGTGGAAACTCGAAATGAAAAATATAAGACGCACTATGTGAACGGGCCTCCTCGAGATGCCTTCCTGGAGAGTTTTCGCGTGGCTGCTGGTCTTCAGCGTAGTCTTCAGTGTTTTGGCAATAACTCTATCTTGGAAACTCCAAATAACATGCGGTTTGTTGGGTTGGAAAGTTAACTTGATAACCTTTCACACCATGTGCAGCATGTACCACGAAATATTGCAGATTGGTATAGTTTTGCATGGGAACTTGAACATCAGGCTGACTGCTGACTAGCTGACCAGTCTGTACTAAATCAGTCGAATCTCAACATTGGAGAATCCAAATCAAGTGAGAGAACTTGGGCTTGAAACTAGACTTGATAAGCTTTCCAACAAGTCCTCATGGGCCTTCATAGCTTTTGTGAGCAAAAAGTTGTGACTGATTCTTTCTAATGGTTCTGTCACACTGGACTGGCTCGAACGTGATCCTCCTCTTTGTTTCACCCTTGGTGTCTTCTTGTCATCCTCCGTGGTGCACCTAAGCAATAGCAACGTGCATGACTTAGGTAGTATATAATTCTCATTAACATTAAAATAATTTTCAGAAAGTAGCACGTGCACCTCTTGTTGTAGCTTCTTGGCTCGACTACGTGTAATTGGTCCATCAAAGACTTGGACTGGTGTTGGTGTAGCTTGACTTGGAGGTTGTAACATGTTGTTGGTTGACGTGGTCATATCATCATGAGCCGAGAGGTGGGTTTGTCTTGCATAGTACTGGCAGCCTTTGCGGGAGCGTACTAGCTTGACAGTGTCGGAGACTGCGGTTGGCCAATAGAAACCTTGTCGGAATGCGTTTCCAATGAGGGTTTGAGGTGCCGCGTGATGACCACAAGTCCCCGAGTATATATCATTGAGCAGGTTCCTGCCTTCCTCATTTGTGATACAGCGTTGGAGGATGCCAGTAGGGCTGCGGCGATACAGCTCCTTGCTGTCGCCAAATATCACAAAGGATTTGGCCCGGCGAGTGATTCGTCAAGCCTCGATATTATCCGAGGGGAGGTCCCCTTGAGTGAGATGGTCGAGGTACGGAATACACCAGTTAGGCTTGAGGTTGGTCGGTGGGGTCGAGCCTTTCGCCTGCATGGCTTCAACCCCGGTCAAGGGGGCTTCTGCCTCAGGTGGGGATCGAGTGATGGCCCGTCGACCCCTTCGTCTGCCCAGATGTTGACGGACGGTTGATGGAGATCTTTCGCGAAAACGTCCGGTGGAACTATAGTTCGACTGGAAGCGATTTTTGCGAGTTCATCGGCGGTCTCATTATACCTGCGTGCGATGTGGTTGAGCTCGAGGCCGTGAAACTTGTCTTCAAGGCATCATACCTCCTCACAGTAGGCCTCCATCTTGGGATCATGATAGCTCGAGCTCTTCATGACCTGGTCGATCACGAGTTGGGAGTCACCTCGAACATCGAGGTGCCGGACCCCTAGTTCGACGGCGATTCGTAGGCCCATGACAAGCGCCTCGTATTCGGTGACATTGTTAGAGGCGGGAAAATGAAGCCGGATGATATAGCACATGTGGACTCCAAGGGGTGAGATGAAGAGCAAACCCGCGCCTGCGCCCGTTTTCATCAGCGACCCATCGAAATACATGGTCCAAAGCTCGGCCTGGAGCTAAACTAGAGGAAGTTGAGTGTCGGTCCACTCCGCTAGGAAATCTGCTAGTACCTGGGATTTGATGGCTTTGCGTGGCGCATAAGAGAGGGTCTCGCCCATGAGCTCGACCGCCCACTTGGCCTTGCTAAAGACTCGAGGTCTCGGTGGCTCGGGTGAAGGGCTTCGATCTTCTGAGCTATCGTAGCGCCCGCCTCTGTGCTCGTGGTAGCCTTGAGCTGCACCGTCACCGTGTTTGCGCCTTCGGCGCTCAACGATGTTGTCATGGGCATCTCGAGGTTCACGGTTGTCGACGATACGTTCACAGACAGAGGCTGCCTTGTTCCGTTGGGCGTGCTCGGGATGAACCGAGGCCTCTCTCTCCTGTCGGGAGTGCTCCGTAGGCTGCTCCGAGGCAAGCCCGCATCGCCTCGAGGCGGAACTCTCAGCCTGCTGCATGGCAGCGGTCTCGTGGAGTCCTCGGATTTCATCACGGGCCTGACGGGCCTTGAGGTTCGATGGCTCGGGCATGTTACGAAGGAGCATGGCGGTTGCGACCACGTTCTGGCTGGCTCGACCGAAAACCGGGGGGTCGATCGCCCGATCCTCGACGATGCGACGATTAACGTCACGAGCTTTCTCTCGAGCTCCCCCGCCATGTGCGCGCGCTGCGCGCTATTGCTCGAGGGTTCGCTAAACTAGACGTAGGTTTTCCTGTTCCTCGTCGAGCCTATCCTGCAACTCGTGGATTTGCTCGAGCTGCATTCCTTGATCCGCAAGGAATTGAGCCTCATCTCGCTCGGCAAGGAGCTCGACCTGGGGTGGCGTGTTCCTTCCTTCAATGGTTGCCTCATCCTCCGAATCCGACGCGCTAGCTCCATCGATGTTGAAGCACTCGCGGGTCGGGTCATAGGTGTCATCGGCAGAGTCGGAGTCTGGAGCATCGAAATAGTAGTACGATGGGTGCATGTGAGGTCATATATCTCTAGGGTTGTAATGTCGAGAAGCAGTCGCACGAGGCTCCGTATCCAGGGTCTCCGTGGAGTCCAGGTACTCGGAAGCTGGTGTGGATGCGACAAGGTCGAGAGTGGAATGTAGATGGTGTCCTGGGAGTTCCTCGTAAGTACTCATGCTGGTGCTTATAGAAGAAACATATGCCTGGGCAACCGAGTCTAGTCCAAATGGGAATGCTGGCGAAGATGTTGTTCCCGGTGCCGGTGTAGTCGAACTAGGCGGTGGTGGCGTCACGCCGGGCGGTAGAGCGATGGGACTCCCTGTTAGCATCTTACCCTTAGCCAAGCTCATCCTACAAAGATCCTCGGCGAGGAAATCCGTGTCGGCGTCTGGCTGAGAGGCACCGGATCGGGGAATACCATCACCCTTCGCAAGGTGATGACGGTGGTTGCGCCGGGCTCGCCGTCGCCTGGCGACGTGTGCCTGACGAGAGCGACGATACCGGTGCAGGGCTCCCCAGGTTGGGAGAGTTCGTGGTCCACGTCGGTCGGGTGCCTGGGTGGGAGGAGGACCATGTCATAGCTGTGGCCAAGCGACATGAACTCCAAACTCCCAAACCATACCACCGTGGCCAACGGGAGCGGACGTTCGGGGTCAGCCATCTAGAAAAATGGTGGGAAAAAGATGTTGGCACGCAGCGTCCCCTACCTGGCGCGCCAACTGTCGGCGTTCGGTCCCGCGGGGGTCCTAAGCCAACGAGTAAATCAAATGTTGCATGTCCCTAATCTGGATGGTGATGCAAGGAGGATACATGGGGGTTTATCCTGGTTGAGGCAAAAGAAGGCCCTACGTCCAGCGGGGAGGGGAGAGTGTTGTATTTTATTGCACCTAAGTGCTTGCGTAGGGGTTACAAGCTGTGAGAGAGGGAACTGAGCCCAGGTCTCAAAGGAAAAATGAGAGTACAAAGGAGATTGCTTGAGATGTTGATCTTCTTTGGTGGGATGGAGACTGGTTTCTCGTTGTTTGTTGTTCATTGTTCCTCTTGCTTTGTAGAGCCCCTGCCTGCCCTTTTATAGGGTAAGAGGAGGCAGGGACGCCGGGGTGCCTTATAAGTGAAGTTTTGTCGATCCCTGTAGAGGTGGCTGTAGCGACGTGCCCTGGGAATGTCCGGCCATCCTTGGACACCATGGTGACGTAGAGGACGAGACGGTGAAAAGACCCCGAGTCATGTGCCACGTCAGCCTTTTCTCCCTGCTGACCGATGGTAAGTCGAGGCTCGGTCGAGGACGGGTTAGGGACGGGCGGATAAGGCCGAATCCCCGAGATCGTGGGGTACGGTCCTTGTCGTATCCTCCCTCAAGGGTGATCGGTGGCAAAATAGTGCACGACATGGTGCGTACAGTGATAGGTTTTCACCTCCCATCCCGAGATGGGTAGCAAAAAGTAAGATTTGACACCAGTACTGCTTCCACATCGGTAACTGTTGTAGCCATGATGGTAGGAAGTAGTAGGTGGTTGCATTGAATGCTTTGACTTTTATCTCAGAGTTGGTGAACAAGGTGGGTCGAGTGGTCCAACCTAGGGTCATGCGAGTCGGTGATTTCCCGATAGTCGAGATGTCTTGTCGAGCGAGCCTCGTGCGAGTCGGAACGTGGTCGAGGCGTCCCGTCAAGGGTGCCTCGTGTGAGTCAGAACATGGTCGAGGCGTCCCGTCGAGGGTGCCTCGTGCGAGTCGGAACGTGGTCGAGGTGTCCCATCGAGGGTGCCTCGTACGAGTCAGAACGTAGTCGAGGCATTCCGTCGAGTGAGCCTCGTACGAGTCGGAACGCAGTAGAGGTGTTTCGTCTGCTATTTTGGCTCGTCTCGTTTGCGGGTAGCGTTTTGTTTTTCTTAATCGTTGGTTGTGGGTACCCCTAGTTTTAGATACCCAACAATAGCAGATAATCAAAGCTAGCCCCAAGACAATACTCAATATTGTCTTCAAAGTGAAGAAGCAGCTGAAGAAGTCAATGCATTGTCTACCAAAATGGACGCCTTGCTCAGCTGGCTTGACCAGAGGGTCAAGTACAAGGAAGACCAGAGGGCAATTGAAGCAACATATAGACAAAATTCAAGCCTCGCTGTCAGGAAGATTCCACGTCAACCAAATTGGAGACAACAATATAATAGCCAAGGTATGAATTCAGGTAATTTTACAAGACAACCTTCCTTAAGAGAGTTAATTATGCAGCAATCCGATATCAACTCAAACATCAAGACAAGGCTCGATGTTAATGACAGAACCTTGGAAGGTATAATTGATAAAATGGATAGTTTCTCCTCTGCCTTAAATGATCAGCTAGAGTTTAATAAGAAGATAGAAGCAAGGATAGCACAGTTAGCCGTTGCATTGCCTGTTGCCACTAACCCTGAACAGGGAAGATCTATCACTACAAGAAGAGGGAGTTCCACCAGGGATCCCCCTTATCCAAAAGGTGCAAGGAGGCCACCTGTGCTACCACCAGTGGTAGAAGATGAGAACAACAATCTAGAAATAGAAGTATTACCACAAGATCTAGTACAAGATCAGGAAATGAGACAGAATTTTCAAGATACAAGCTACCTACCATTTCCTCGTAGAAATAGAAGGCCACAACAAACAGATGAGCAGTTTGGTAAGTTTATAGAGGTAATTTAGAAATTATATGTCAATATACCTCTGTCGGATGCCATATAGGTCCCCACATATGCCAAGTACATAAGAGACATTCTCAACAAGAAGAGACCACTACCATCCACTGAAGTGATTAAGCTAACAGAAGAGTGCAGTGCGGCCATCCTCAACAAATTACCAGAAAAGAAGAAAGATTCAGGATGTCCCACCATTGACTGTATAATTGGAGACCAATATTTCAACAATGCACTCTGCGACCTAGGAGCAAGTGTCAGTGTGATGCCCACAGCAGTCTACCACAAGCTCAACCACACTGCACTTGAGCCAACATCAATGTGCTTACAACTGGCCAATCAATCAGTCGATATCCATTGGGCATTGCCAAAAACATTCCAGTCAAGATAAGAGAGTTCTTTGTTCCAGTAGATTTTGTGGTACTAGATATGCATCCAGACTCAAAGGTATCACTCATCCTTGGGAGACCCTTTTTAAGCACTGCCAATGCACACATTGATGTCGGGAAAGGAGAAATCAAGTTCACTATAAATGGACAAGAAGATCAGATAGTACAATCACTAGAGACAGAGACTTCATCTCTGGGAACATCAGCGGAATAAAAAAATTGGAGGTCCAGTTCGGAGGACTCTAAAAATCTGGATCCTCGCCGAAAGGTAACTCGGTATCTATCTGCATTTAATTTTTATCTCATATAATTTTCTTAAACATATTTATTCTTAGCATTGCATTATAAAATTCTACACCCCATATAAATAATTTTTACGATGTGTAACAACCTGTTGAAAATATTTTATCGTGGTGGCATAAAAATTATTATTTCATGCTTTTCAATTTAGTTTATCTTCATTTAAATTCCTGCATTGTTTATATTTATATAATTAGTGCATAGTGGGCCCTCCACCATGGGTCCCACATGTCATAGACCTTACCTCACATACATCCCATCACATTATTTCATCCACTTCCATTCACCTCCACCACCTTCTCTTTTCCACCGTCCAAATCCACCATCCCATCTTTTTCTATGCTTAACTTTAAAGCAAGGAGGATCATGCAAAAATTCAGCCAGGAAGGGAGCAGTAGGTGGGCGGCCACCCCCACCACTTGGGCAGCCGCCCCTCTACCTCCTCCTCTATAAATGGCCTTCCTCCCGTTGCTTCTATGCACCACACACACTTCAAAATTTTAGTTTGCAAGCTGCTCTCAACTTCGAGTTTTCCTAGAGAGCTTGAGAGAAGAGAAGGGGAGTAGGAGAGAAGAGAAGTGAGTGAGAAAAATAATAATAATAGAGAGTAAGCAAGAGTTCTTTAGCAAGTGAAGAGAAGGGGTAGTGCTACAATAGGCCATCATAATCATAGTGGAGATGATGTCTAAATAGGGTTAAGAAAATTAAAATATTGGGGGAGGTTCTGTCAAAATCCAATCTAGAAACTAGAAATCATTTTGAAGGACGGCTAACCTCTGGATGGCTAACCACTAACTTTTTCTAACCCCCCTATGCACTAGTGTTTGTTCTTAAGTGACTTGCAGGATGAAGAGCGTCGTTAGGGGAGTTGTTGGAGCTGTCAAGAACATTAGGACAACGAGCTCATCCCGTCACACTTCGGTTGCTGGCTCCGACATGAGCACTGACCCTCCTCCAGTCGCACCTCCACCAGCATCATCCTCAGCACTGCGTAGGGTCCTCCTCAGGGCATCTGACCTTGGCCTGAGGAACTCTCGAGAAAGAGCCGTCTATAGGAAGCTCAAGACCAAAATCTTCACCCACACGCCGGTCCTCGATCCTACACTTCTTGTCGAGGCAGGTATGGCTGATGAATTCGACATCATTTTTTCGTTAGTTGGATGGACTGCTTTTGCAAACATTACTGAGCTAGGGTCGAAGCTTTTGACCATAGAATTTCTCTGCACCCTCCAACTCACAGAATCAGGGGTTTGTTTTAGACTTTTCACCGAGGAGTTTACTCTCACGTGGAGAAACCTTAGTGACCACCTAGGTTTCCCCTCCATTGCACCTATAGATATAGATGCGACCTTGGGTAATTTTGATACACGTAGATTTTGGACCGCTATCTCTAGAGAACCCTATCTCCATGCACACCGCACGGGAGACATAGAGCACCCCACACTCAGATTTTTACATAGATGGTTGGGAGCAACCTTTTTCCCCTGTGATGACGAAAGCAAGGTTAGAGTGGCAGATTTATAGCTGATGTATGTAGCTGTAAAGAAAGTCAAAGTTTCACCTGTCTGCCTCTTGATCCACCATTGGCTGAGTGTTCCCAACTCCGAAGTAGGGGATGTTGCCATTTGCTCTATTATCACTTGTATTGCTACAAGTCTTAACTTGATAAACGGATCTTCTCTTGATTTTATCGGGGAGCATAGAGATATTTATGGTTTAGACTATTTTTCACATGGCCACTTGTTGAAAAGGGAAAAGGGTGATTTGTTTATGACTTATGGTAATGCCTCGCTCCGGTTACACTATCATGGCCACTAGTGCAATTACACTTGGCAATCATAGCAAGAGAAGGTTATATCTACGTATAGTGATATTACGAAGGAAGATGAAGAACACAGCAATCACTTCCCTATAATAGTTATGTTCTACGTGCCCTATACTCGAGAGGTGGACTACGAATGACTCAACAGGACTGTCACTCCCGTGATCTACCACATGGTCCAGAATATAGGGTGCAATCGCAGAAAAATACGGTATAGGCACCATGCCTACACAATATTTACCACTCACCCATCGATCTAATGAGCGAGCACTATACGATCCTATACTTGAATATAATTCTAATCTAACTATGCTAAGCATATAATCAAAGTTGACTAAGAACAATATAATTGAGAACATAATCAAATAGAGCAAAGTCATATCCAATATGATAGAATATACTAAAGTCATATTCATACAAATGATGAACTAGATGAATAATACAAGAATGAATATAAAAGTAGGAGAGAATTACTAAGAATCCTCTTGACAGATCCAAAATCCAAGCAATGTTTGCCTCCTTCTAGTTCTAATCCTATGTAGCTATGCTACTAAACTATAGAGATCTAATTGAGATGGTGGCTCTGAGGCTTCTTAGAGGAATGCTCTGTATCTTGGAATGAATTAGGGTTTCTCCTAGGGCTAGGGGCCTAGCTTATATAGCCCTCTAGGAAGCATCACAGCTCTTGGATCAAACTGAACTTGATGGACGATTATTATTGATCCTCAAAGGCGGTGGAGGCATGATTCGCGAGGTGGCTCCTGATTGGCCACTTAGGTGGGGCGGCCGCCTAGGGGGGTAGGGCGCCTGCCCCTGTCACAGTGACAGGTGGGTCCCACCTCCTAGGGTTTTGCTTCCCGTGTCTTCTAGATTATTCTTTTTATATATGTGGCCCTTTTCTCTCTACGTAAATATGATATGTGGGCCTCCTTTGGTTATTTCCTGATAACCCCTTGCAGAAATAGATATTCACCAAAACTCGTGGAATTCTGTTAGTGTAACCCCTATATCTAGCTAGTAATTATATTTTAGGTCCTTTCTCATGCTATGTTGACAGTTAAAAATGACACTTATCTACCGTCAACAAACTCCCCCAAGCTTACCTTTTGCTCGTCCCTAAGCAAAGATAGACTCAGTGATGGATCAGGAGTTGCTACAATGCTTTTACGCCTTTCAGGTACACATGCGTTCAAACTAGAATTCTCCTCTGGATTAGAATGGACTATTCTGATAAAAAAACTTACTCATATTACCTTCCACCATGGGGCTTGTAGCCGTCACTTGAGTCTTGAGTAGTTGAAAAACAGAATGGTCAAGTCAAGCGCCATGTTTCAAGTTCTTTGATCAACTATTATTCTGGAGTTTTGCACAATTTTCAAAATAAAACTCAGAGATTCCTATGTATGACCCTTTCAAGTCTCTCCTTTGTGGTATTTCTGGATCCTCTCCAAGGCATTTATGGTCTATGTCTTTTCTCTCCTCTCAAGATATGTGGTATTTTTAGTATTTTGGGCATAGTAACATTGCCTTCTCTTTTTCACCCTACTTCTAATAGGCTTATGTGGAGCTCATAGGTTGGGAGACAGCGAATACATACTTGCAAACATTTATTGCATAGTCAAACTACGGATCTAGAGAAACAAGTCATACAATCAAATCAAGATATGCATATGTATAGGCTGGATGGTAGGTGGTGTATAGTAGGTGGTATATGGGTTAGGAGTGGTGATGTAGGGGTGAAGGAATGGTGATGGTGAATACTTAGCTCCTTTGAGAAACATTTTTTCATACCTCTCTTGAAAACTTGAAGATTTTGGGAAGAACTTGGGCTGCTCAATGGATCTTTTTCTTCTCTCTCTTCTTCTTTTTTTAGAGCACCCAAGCCTCTTTCTAGGATATAATAACAAGTGGTAGTATAGCTAGATATTTGGAGCTTTATTGGCTAGCAAGGGATAAATAAGGGTGATAGGAATATTTTTGGGTAGTTCACTCTCAGTGTAAGAGTAAAACTATTTTTTGGGTGGATCTGAATGGTGTATATGTGGATTCGTACTTCCAGGATAGAAGCAGAATATATAGGTGGATGCATATGGATGCGTACTTCTAGGATAGAAGTAGCATGTATAGGTGGAGAATATATATGGATCTTGATTTTAACCACATGACCAGTTCCTAAGGGTCGACACAGGTTGACCACACTCAATGCTTAAAAGCAGTAAATACGAATGTAGGGCTTCCTAATCTAGCAAGCATATATATGGTTGTGGTAGAAATTTTAAACTCTTGTCATACAGGAACTCCTCATATAGCAAGTTAATTTTTAAAAGATAAATTCTCCAGAACTCTAGTATCTCTAGGAATATGATAAACAATAGCTCAAAACATTCCCATATCATATCCGTCAACTACCTAGACTTAGATCAAGCATTTGTTACCCACAAGATCAGGTTTAGAGCAAATCTTAAATCAAAACCATCATATCCAAAACTTGTGAGAATTCGAGGTTGAAAACTAGGTACTTCAAAGAAATTACGACAGAGCAACTATTCATCATTTCCACATAAGAGTTTATCCTAGGGTTAATTTTAGCAAGATAAAAACTTAGCACACTCTCCTTTAATTATTTAGCAAACTTAAAGATCATACAGAAACATATAAATATAAAGGGAAACATTTATTTGGTTTTCTAAAGGTTATGCATCTTTTTATCAAAGCATAAATAAATAAGTAAATAGATAGGTAAGGAAATACGTAGCTGGATACAGGGGGTGCTCTCCCCCAAGCTGGATGTTGACGTAGTCTTGATTGATGTAGCTGACAGACAGTGAAGGTGTATTCCCCTTGTCGGAGTGCTTATGATGATGACTGTTGAGACAACACTCCGGCAGGGGACAAAGCGTCCTTCCGTCTGTTAGTTTTTCTTGATCCTTCGAATTCGGTGAAGCTCAAATAGGTAACAAAGCATGTGAAACTAGATTAAGTGTTATTGATAAACCTCTAAGCCTTAGATATTTAGAACCTCTTAACATATGAATCTTTCTAATAGGATCTTCAAAATAATCTTTTTGTACTTTTATACTATGCAAGAACGATGCATGCTTCTTTATTTTTATTTTTATGCCACCATAGCAACTAGACTTATGGGTTTTATGTCACAAATTTATTTGCATAGGGCTTAGCAGTTTTAGAATGCAATGCACAACAAATTTATTTTCTTTTTCTATGCAGGAATAAAATGTAACATGTAATTAAGGAAAGTAAACATGATACGAAAAATTAAATGCTGAAAGGGAAATATGATAACTACCAAGTTACCTCTGGGTGCGGTGTTCGGTGATTTTAAGTCCTCTGAACGAGACCTCTTGTCTGTTTACTCCTTCTGAGACACCTTGAGTGATGCCTCCGTATGATCCTCTTCTTGTGTTGAATCTGAAACTGATTTTACCTTTACTCTCCAGACTTGTTTTGTTAGTGAGGTCAATTTTGAGGAAGAAGCCTGCTCTTCTGTCTTCTCTTCTTCTTGATTCTTGGTGTCAGAGTCACTCTCTGTTGGTGGCACAGCTTCCTCCTTTAGAGATGTATTGTCTTCAGGGAATAAATCTTTATGTCTTGTTACTTTTCCTTCACAGTCAGCTCAGCCGTCCATAGCTGACTGCTTCTTATTGGTGCGAGTATGGTGCCTTCTCTGTAACACTCCGATGTTACACAAGCATTTAGGCACTGCAAATCATGCACATTGTGCATCATCAAGCATCATAATCATACATGCATAATCATGTTAAATAATAACTGAAACAATACTTTGAAACATATGAAACATGCTCGTGAAACATGAATGTTGCATACACTTGTTTAGATTTATTTTGCCCTAATTATGCTTGCTAGGCTAATCAAACATGTTTGGCTATAATTGTGAATCATCTAGAACTAGTTAGCATAATTTTTGGAGCAAGTTTGGTATTCAAAATTTCCCCCAAATTTTGCTTTTAAAAATATTCTAGAAAAACGGGATTTGATTTAAAAATGGACTTTGAATCTTTAATTCAAAATCTGTTTGGAATTTCAAAATGTGCCCTAAAGCAAAGTTGTAGTGGATTAAATTCTAAGCAACTTTTATTTTTGGGCCATTTTCAAAAGAAATCATTTTCTTGCTCAAAATGGGATTTGAAAACTACTATTGGAAAATTATTTGCAAAAGAAATTTGGAAAATCCTTTTGTTCACCTTACGAGCCGCCGCCCCATTTTTGGCCCACCAGCCGAGTCAGCCCGGCCTGCTCCGCGCGCCTGCCTTCACTCTCCCGCGCGCTCGCGCTCGCCCCGCCCGACCACGGTCAGAACCTCTCGGCCGCGTGTCCAGACGCCGTCGCCGCCGCTCACCGCTTGGACGCCGGTGGCCCCCACGCGCTCCACCTCAAGACACCGCGCGCGTGCCCCTGCCTCCATTCCAGTCCCCGCTCGCACTCGCTCTCTCCCTTTTTCCATTTGGAGAATCCGAGTGGGAGCACCGCTCGCCACCGCCAAGCGCCGACGCTGCTCCACCTGCGCTCAATTGGCCGTGGCTCTAGCTCTGCCTCGACCTCCGCTTCCCCGTGCAACCATTTGCGGTGTCTTGCTCGCAACGGTAAGGCTCAATCGAGCACTTCCGCGCGCACCGCCATGGTCGGAGCCGCTGAGCTCGTGCTCTGCCCGCCGGCACCCTCGCTCCACTCCTCCTCTCTCCCCTTGAGTCGCACTCCCATTTACGCCTCCCTCTCGCGGACCTCATGCGCACCTCGTCATGCTCAATCGTGGCTAGCACCGGTCGTCGGCCCGCGGCCGCGCTGCCATGGCGCCAAGGGCGCCAGCGTGGCCACCGCTCCCTCGGCCCCCTTTCTGGGCCAGGTCGGTCTTGGGCCGAAGCTTTGAGCCGGGCTACCTTGCCTTCTCCCCGCTCGGTGTCCTCGGGCTGAAAGTAGCCTTAGGTCGGTTGAATCCCGTGGGCCGGCCCAGTAGTAAAAAGAAAAAGAGTTTTCTGTTTTTCTTTATTATTTGAGAAAAGAAATACTCTGGGAAATGTTTGTGTACTCATTTGTGCTCCAAAAATAGTGAAATAAATTTTGTGGTGATCCTCATGACTAGATCTAGGGTTTAAAAATATTTCATGTCAGTTTTGTGGTACTTTTCTGTGGAGATTTATTTAATTCTTGTAATTGCTGTTATTTGAGAAATGTCTAGAAAATAGAATAATTATCAGAAAAATATGGTTCTAGTTCTGTTAATCTTATTTAGTGATGTACTTTGTATGAAAAATATATGTCATGCATGTTCTATACAGAAATATTGATGTGTAGTTCAAGTGCCTTTAATTGCTGATTTTTATTATTTTTGATAGAGAGCAAAAATTGTATAAAACATGTGTATGATAATTTTTGTACAGTGATTGTTTACTATGTAGAACCTAGGAAAAATATTAAATCTATTGTTTGATACTTTTCATAGTACCAAGTATTTTCATGCTCATTTTTGTGCCATAGCTTGTCATTTTTGTATAAGTTGTTTTACTTATACAAATCCCATGAAAATTTTATGGTAGACTAATCGAAGTAGGACTATGCTACTGTAATTTTTGTAGATTTTTCTAGACAACAAAATAGATGTTGCTATGTAACCCTAGTTTAAATAGAATATAAAATGGTATTCTTTTTGGGTAATACATTTAATAATGATATTTTGGTGTATCTTTGAAGCACTCAAATACCTTGCTGGTGTTTCTTGATAGGTTAATGTGGTTGTACTAGTAAAGTATAGCAGCACTTATGTTAGGGTTATGTGGGAAGTAGTGTAAAAGTAATGGAGATGTAGTAAGAGAGAATGCAGTAGATGACATGTTATAGTAGAAACTGAGTGGATGATGTTGACTACCTTGTAGAAAGATTTTATCTCTAGTCTATACTATAAGTCTCAATGTGTTCATCTACATATCATGTAATCATGATCATAGCATCCCACCGCATCTGATGCACCGTTTGCATGTTTACTTATGCAGTTGCATCATACAGGATCGCAGGAGGAGTTACCAGCAGCAGTACAGGAAGAGCAAACCAGGAACGATCCATAAGAAATCCAGGTACAGGAGGTACCAGAGGAAGAGGAGCAAGGAGAGGACTTGCCCGAGTGCGTGGATCATCAACCTAGTTCATTCGAACAAGGCAAGCCCTGGAGCATTCTAGTCTCCTACTTTATTAAAGCAATATTTTTTTATATATGAGTTATATATTGTTGCATTAAGTTATAGGAGTTGAGTGAAACCGTTGATGCATTTATTACTATCCTTGCCTACCTTATTACCTTTTTATCCTGTTAGGTCAGGATCGAATAACTGCTTAGCCTTGCTTAGACCGGTAGCGATCGGTGATTTCCGGTCACCTACATTTATATGTGGTTACTGGACGAATTTAGCTAGGGAAAGAATGATATCCTAGAATTAACCATGTGTGATGGATAATTGGAGACCAGACGGAAAAGTTAGAAGCAACCAGACAGGGTTCTAGGGTGCTGTTAGTACCATCTATGTCGATTAAGGACCGATTGTTGCTCGTCCCTCTTGTCATGTTGAACGCATGCCTCACATTTAGCTGGCCGAATAAAGTACCTTTTGACCGCGAAGCTAGTGACACTATTCGAGCTGGGATAAACTCGGATTGACAGACTGGTGCTGAAGAGGGTATGACGGGGACGCGAAGAGTGAGCCTAAGGTGCGTCCTGGCTGTCGGGCGGTCCCTGGGTAGTACGGTCCATGACTCTTATCCCGCGACTACTTGAAAAATGTCATTGGTGATCTAAGCGACCCTGACAGGGGAAGCGTGGTTTGTGTGAGGAATAAATCACCAGCTGGTTAGGAATCGATTCGAATCATCATCGCTCCTGGATAGTGAGCACTTGACTCGAGCTACAACATCGTAGTAATTATGATAGAACAATGATGGTTATTGGATGGTATTGGAAATGCTAAATCTAAATTGGTAGCTGGATGTTATTGGTTAATCAAGTGATTGCTATAGTATAGGTGCTTACCTAGATGGATAGGTCATAATAAAGATGATGCAAAGTACTTAAAATAGTTTCTTCATGATAGCTTATGCTTTTCGCAAATGAGTCAGCTAGCCCACTAAATAAAGCCTTGCATACTCCTTGGTGTCGCTTATTTTTGGTTTAAGACGGGTAAGTCTAGCTGAGTACCTTCTTGTACTCAGGGCGTTGTTCCCATTGTTGTTACAGATGGTCAAATGTACTACGGCTATTGCATTAACTGCCTATATCCGACGATGGGTGACAACTAGGATCAATGGCAGTGGTCACTCTGTATCTCTCCTCTGCTGCTTTTGTTGGAGATGGCTACCTACTGGCACTGTATCTGAACTAAAAGTATGTGTGTGTCTTTAAAACTATTTGCTTCCGCTATTTCAGTTTGAACTTGGGTTGTAATAACTTTATGTTCTAAACTCCGATGTATTCAACTGTCGTTACGAATTTTATGTAACATGTGACGGTGATTGCTAAACTTGTACGATCTTGGTTTGTATGTTGGTTGGTTTGAAATCCTTCGTGGTTTCATGGACTACCGGGTTATACGGGCTTAAGTTGGTTAAATTATCTGCTTTGGCGGAAGATTTTCTTACTTAATCTCGTATAATTGGTCGGTTCTGTTACATTCTCCTTGATCTGTTCTTCTTGGGTTCTTCATCAATTACATAATTATTATTGAAATGGCAGTGTACCTTCTCTGAGAGAAATTGGAAATGCACTTCTCCTGTTGTGATGTAGATGATGGCCTTGGTGGTGCTTAGGAATGGTCTTCCTAGGATGATTGGTGGATCGTACTCATCTTCTCCCATGTTGACGACTAATAAGTCAGTCGGGATGAAGTGGTCGTCAATCTGTATGGGGACGTCCTTCACTAGTCCTTCCACGAAGCGAAATATTTGGTTCGCCATCTGCAGCTGCGTATATGTAGGTTCCAAGGGCATAGTACCATATAGATATTCATAAGTTAGCTTGGTCATTATATTGACTCCCGATCCGGTGTCATAGACAACTTTCTGAAAGGAGCTTCTGTTGATGGTGCATTCAATGGTTGGGACACCTGGGTCGTCCTTCTTGATCAAGTAGGGGGACTTGAGCTGACGATCATGCTCTCTGTGGACTACATTGATCATCCTTACTGACTCCATCTGTTGTGGCTTCTTGTTCCTGTTTCTGTTCTTGTTCTTTCGATTGTTCTTCTTCTTTGGTTCGTAGGGATGTTGTGGGTGTGCAGGGAACTGTAGTACTCTATTCTTGAAGAAGAAGGTCTCTCTCTTACCTTTGATATTGAAATAGATCTTGGCAGTGTTGGCATACATAATAGCTCTAGCAATGTTCAAGAATGGTCGTCCCAAAATGATGGGCGACTTCTCATCACCACCTGTCTCTATAACCACAAAGTCTGTAGGAACGTACGAGCTGCCAACTCGTACACAGATGTCTTCTAGGATCCCTTTGGTGTAACAAAGTGACTGGTCTGCAAGCTACAAGCACATGGTTGTATACAATAAAGGATAATTGAATATTTTATCATAGATCACCTTAGGCATGATGTTGACGCTTGCACCGAAGTCACAGATAGCTTCGTTGAAGTTCATACTTTCAATGGAGATCGGGATGACCGGTCTCCCTGGATCACCTTTCTTACACTAGTACAGAGACGGGCTTTACTCCCGGTGGGGAACCCCCTCTAGTCCCGGTTCCCCACCCGGGAGCAAGCATCCGGGACTAAAGGGGGGTCCTTTAGTCCCGGGTGAGGAACCGGGACTAAAGGAGGACCTTTAGTCCCGGTGGGTAACACCAACCGGGACTAAAGGTGCCTCCTGACATGCCACGATGGCCAGCACCTTTAGTCCCGGTTGGTAATACGAACCGGGACTAAAGGTTTTTTTTTCTTTTCTTTTCATTTTTTTGTTTTCTTTTCAAAATAGGTTTTCGAAGTCGTATTGTACGCTGCTAATTATACATTTATACGCGCATATAGTATGTTTCGGTTCAAGCACAATGAACGTATTAAATCACACAATTCAAGCATAGAAATATATATATATATATATATATATATATATATATATATATATATATATATATATATATATATATATATATATATATATATATATATATATGCATGCATCATATATATATTTACATGCATGCATGCATATGTGTATTTTACATTATATTATTTCATGTGCATATATTACAAAAGATTGCATTATAGTTGTTGTGACATAACGAGTTTCTTCTCATCCTCTAGCTTGGCTTCAATGGCAGTGTTGGGTCGAAGTAGAACTCGCCCTTGGAATCGATGACCTGCTCATTAAAAAATCCGGCTATAGACTCTTGAATTGCTTTGATTTGGTCTTGCCGTATGACCTTTTCCTCCAACCATCGAGTCTACAGGTTTGAATTAAAGGAAAATAAATTAATATATGTACATATATATATAAAGACATAGTAACACAATCAATAATAATAATTAAATGAATATATAGTGTATTTTTAACGTACTTTGAGTCTCTCTGTAGGAGTTCTTTGGGAGACCACCTTGATAAACTTGCAAACATAGTAACCACAGTAGTTGTTCCCCTGTTCCTGCCTCAGACACCACTTTACGAGAAAAAGATTTGTCATCCAATCTGGTGATCCGGTGAAAGCTATATGTTTAATTAATAAAGATGATGCGATTCAGGGGACTTACTTTCAATGGGATTACATTCAGTGGCGCTTTGCATTTTTCCATGTGTTGCTTCTCAATAAAGGTTTTCCAAACACTGCCCAATAAAAAATTTGCCACATCATTAGATATAGTTAATCATCATGTTTGTGTGTATATATAGTTGCTAGAGATCCCGAAATTACCTCTGGATAATATCTATCATATCTTGGTAGTCTTGTTGTGGTTTTCTCATCGAGTCATAGATTATCAAGTGACTTTTCACCAGATCGATGTCCATCAATATCCAGTGATTGCTGCATATGTTTATAGGATATAACGCATAACACTCATTAATTAACTAGAATCAACATATGAGCCATTAAGGCTATGATCGACATGATTAACACTCACTTGAAGTTATAGGGAAAGAGTATATCCTTCTTGTGGCGTTGGTTCACTAAGAAGTTCATGAGGTTACTCTCTGACTCAGACTTCCAATTAGTCATTGGAGTAATTGGGTCTTTGAATACTATATGGGGATCAACAAAACCAATTTCATTGCATCCTTCCTTTCTGAGCTCTGTCATTGTAAATCTGTATATATATAGTACTTGTTAGGATAATTTATATGCATATACACACATATGATGAGTTTAATAATAGATCGAAAGAATTATTACTTACAGGCAATAGCAGCTAATGATAACTTTGTCCAGAGAGGTCAGGTGGCATAGTTGATGAAATTCTGCAAAGTCAACATACATAACATCATCGCCACGAAACCAATGTTCGTCTCTAATTCTGACACCAACGCAGAAGTCTCCACTGGTAGACGCCTGCATGTACCACTTGTTTAGCAGGTACATTTGCGTCCCCAGATCAGATAAGGCTTGAGGGTTGTATAGACTCTGGCCTAGTACAAATGTTTTCTTCCAAATATCAACCTCCGCCGCACTCTCAATGTTTCCATCACCAAACATCTGGTAAAGGTCGAGACCAGTCTCATCAAGAAATTCACCAAGGTGATCCAAATCGACATCCGGAGGTATGTTTGCCTGATGCATTAATCCTAAATTCGAACCATATTCATTACCAACAACTAGCGGGGGGATTGATTGGTGCGCTTGTTGTCCGAGTTGGGCAACTCCTTTCCCTGCCCGCTTCTTTTTCTGTGCCGCCTCAATTGACTTGGTGAGAGTGCGGTCATAGTCTGATAACGTTGATTTGGACGGCTTACGAGATTCCCGCTGTTGATGCTGGTAAGAAGTCACCTTTTTTCTTAAAATATCCGGAGCTACGAAGAAGTACCGTTTCTCTGGGTTTCTCCTTGCTTCTTGATTCATTTTAAGTTTGTCATAGAATCTAGACATGTCTTTTTTATATGCATCAGTTCCTTCTTCCTTCTCTTCAGATATTATTTTGGGAATAGCCCTTGGTTTCACGGTGGCTTTCTTTGCAGGCGGGGACTGGTTCTTCGTTTGAGGGGCTGGCCTCTTGCTAGGCTTCTTGGTAGGCGGGGGCGGGGGAGGCGTTGGAGACCTCCTTGGAGGTGTTGGCAGCGGCGTTGGAGACCTCCTTGGAGGTGGCGGCTGCGGCGTTGGAGACCTCCTTGTAGAGGGTGTGGATGCAGCCTCGTCTTCCAACATAATGTCATCGTACAGAGCACTATGATGATCTGGCGATTGAACAATTGGATTTAGGTTGGGGGAGGATCTGCTACAAAAAAAGGAATGACATATTATTATGAGCAGATTGTTAATTATTTAAGCCAATACAAATTAATGATGTAGTGTTTTCATCCGCACGTACCTATGGTGAGGTAGTTCAGGAGGAGGTGGAGCCGACATCCCTGGAATGATGATGTAGCGCTTGCGCCATAGAATGAATGTCTTCTCCGCTTCTCCTAGAGTCTTCTCACCATCACCTCCAGGAATATCAAGAGGCAAATCACTAAAACCTTTTTCAGCTTTATCTACCGAGATGGTGGCATATCCTTCTTGGATTATATTCCCATGAATCCTTGGTGTCTTGGTTCGGTCGATAGGATTAACAAGACCGATAGCCACCTTGATTGTGGAATTCTCCTTCGGAATGTGTAGCTCACACGTTGTACAAGGTTCAGTGACGTCATCCACAGGGAAGTGCAGTCCTGTGTCCCCTTGATTTGGTATCTCCGTGGAAGCGCAGCTGCTTTTCAACTGAACAGATTGGCTAATGTTGATTCCTGGCTCTGATGCCTGCTTGCTTGCACTCACTGCTATTTGCACTTGCCTTTTGATTTCCTCCTGCATTCTCGCTTCAAGGTTTTTTTCCCGCTCCTGTGCTTCACGCACCGCTTCCTCCAACCTCTGGAGCCGTTGTGCCTCTTCTTCCTTCTTTCTCTGGCGACTTCTGTAGGAAGGTCTGTCCTGAGGGAATCCATGCTCCCACAAGACACTTCCTTTGCCTCTAGTTCGGCCACCATGTTCAATAGTCCCGATGGCGTATGTCAGCTCATCCTTATCTCTGTTGGGCCTGAACGCACCACTAGCAGTAGCTCTCTGAGCATAAAACAATCTTTCTGCTGCTTCTTGCAGTCTTGCGCCATAAACGCACTTCCCTGTCTCCTGGTCTAGTGTTCCCCCATGAGCGAAAAACCAATTCTTTGCACGTTCTCCCCACTCGAGTGATTCTGGTCTGATACCCTTGGCAAGAAGGTCTGCTTCCATTTTGTTCCACTTCTTAATGGCAGTCGGGTAGCCACCTGATCCTAAGGTATGGTGGTATGTCTTCTGTTGGGCATTACGTTGGTTCTTTATCACTCGACTCACACCCTCTTCCGAAGTCTTGTACTGTACAAACTCATCCCAATAGGGCCTCTGCTTTGAGATCGGGCCTGGGACAGTAAAATCTGGTGCTATGTTCTTCTTGACATACGTCGTGTATAGGTGTTTCTTCCAAGTCTGAAACTGGGTGGCCATCTTCTTCATTGCCCAATCCCTAACTCGCTCCTTCAATTCATCACCATCTATTATATCATCATAATCATCTGTTTGGAGCGTGAAATGTACCAAGACATCATTCCAAATTAACGCCTTGTCACGATCGGAGACAAAACTGATATGAGGAGCATTGGTCTTCTTCTTCCATTCACGGGTACTAATCGGGAGCCGGTCCCGTACAAGGTAACCACAGTGGTGCACAAATTTCATTTTATTCGGCCCCCCCGGTTCTCCTGTATCCACATTGAACTCCGAGATGATGAAGCGACCCTCCAATGGCTTTTTGGGACCTCGAACATTTTTACTCTTCGTTGTAGTTGTTGATGTCGATCCAGAGGGCTACAAAACATAAACATTATTTTTAATGTCATGAGCACACATAAGACATATGATAATATATATATATAGCTAATAATAAAAAATATATACTTGGCCAATATGTTGTTGCTCATTTTGTTCAAGAGCTAAGTACTGACTCCCGTCATCTACATCCTCTTGCACGTTATTTTTAGCACCATCATCGCCGGCAACTTGAGTGCCAGTGTTGATCAAATTCATCATCAACTCCTCCTCATCCATATTTCTCGGGTCGGCCATCTAGCTTCAAAAAACAAAACCAATATATAGTACGTCAACCATGTAGTCATTCATCATATGAGAAAAGTCTATGTTAATAATATAAGTATAAGTCATTATGAAATGTAAGTATATGTGTCTTATTGCTCATATAGCCATTACTATTTCCGAAATGATAAGAATTTATTTTCTTCTTCTACAGGCGATCTCTGATGCTATGATATAAAGTTTGAAGATAGTCTTCCCGGAAAAAAATATGTAATGCTCATATTACTTTAGCAACATTAATATATTATATCTGTATATTCAAAGTTCACAAATGAAGAAACATGTGATATTTTTGATAAACTAAAAAACGCTTAGTTTACAAACTGGGTATCAAAATTGAGTTCCTATTTGACCATTATATATCCTACAACAAATCCTTCAAAAAAAACCCTACATGAATATATTTGGATAAAATTTCGTTAACAAACATTGATCTATGTCCTCGGTGGAGGGCCTCGGGCGCGGAGGAGGGCGCGGTGGAGGGCCTCGGGCGCGGAGGAGGGCGAGGGCGCGGTGGAGGGCCTCGGGCGCGGAGGAGGGCGCGGTGGAGAGCCACGGGCGCGGTGGAGGCCGCACGAGGAAGAAGACGGCGGCGCCGGTGTCACGGAAGACGAACGGACGCGGTGCGAGGAGAAGAGGGCGGCGGTGTTCGACGAGGAAGAAGACGAGCGGATCGATCTGCCAGGCGCGGTGGAGGCCGCACGAGGAAGAAGACGGCGGCGCCGGTGTCACGGAAGACGAACGGACGCCGTGCGAGGAGAAGAGGGCGGCGGTGTTCGACGAGGAAGAAGACGAGCGGATCGATCTGCCAGGCGCCGGAGGTTATATAGCAGAGGAGAATTACTCCCGGTTCCAGCCACCAACCGGGAGTAAAAACCCTTTACTCTCGGTGCGTATTACCAACCGGGAGTAACGGTACCTTTACTCCCGGTGCGTGTTACCAACCGGGAGTAAAGGTATACCTTTACTCCCGGTTGGTAACACGCACCGGGAGTAAAGGCTTTTTTTGGCGGGCCACGAAACTGCAGCCCACCTTTACTCCCGGGTGGTGGCCTGCAGTTTCGTTTCCCGCCTGTTTTAAGGAATAGTCTTGTTAAATACAATAGAAATGCAATAGTTTTTATTAAATACATAGTAAATTAAATAAAAGGCATAAAATTATTTTGTTAAAAATATGAATTTTATTTTTGTTTATTGCACATAGGAAAAATCGATAACCTAACTTTTTTTATTTTTTGTTAGAATTATGAAACATAATGTAACTAATATTTATTATTTCGTTAATGCAAAATGTATTGTTTAATTAAAATTATTAAAATTATTGGTTTTGGACAGGAAATTTGTTTTCACATCATTTTAACGTTAATATTTTAATATTTCATCACTCAGTAACCAAATCAAACATTGATTTAATTTGAAACATGACATAATAAACATCTGAATTCACAATTATTACATAATATCTCAAACACACACTATATTAAATCACTATATCATCAAGTGGGCACAGCAGTGAACTTCTTCTTTACGTATGTCCCTTGGTTATGATCGCTTCGTAACCATGGAGTGTCCTCATCATTTACCAAGATGCTAGGGTCTTTGTTCACTTTGAAGGGCGGAATTCGGTCATCCTTTTCATATTCTTCTGACATGTCCGACTTGTCCTCAATTCCCACGATGACTCTTTTCCCTGAAAGAACTATGTGGCGCTTTGGCTCTTTGGTTGAGTCATTATCGTTTTTCCCTCTTTTTGGTTTGGTAGACATATCATTGACATAGAACACCTGATTCACATCCTTGGCAAGGACGAATGGTTCGTCTTTGTACCCAATATTACTAAGGTCTACTGTTGTCATTCCATACTCGTTGTCTACTGTTACCCCGCCTCCGGTCACCTTGACCCATTGGCACTTGAACAATGGGATCTTCAAAGTAGGTGCATATTCTAGTTCCCATATTTCATCTATGCGTCCATAATATGTCTGCTTATTCCCATTCGGGTCTGTGGCATCTATGCGGACACCACTGTTTTGGTTGGTACTCCTTTTATCTTGGGCTACTGTGTAGAATATGTTCCCATTTATCTCGTACCCTTTGTATGTGACGATATGCCATGATGGTTGCATAGCCAATAAATACAGTTGCTCATGGATGCTCTCATCACCTTGACATTTTTTTCGCAACCAACCGCCGAAAGTTTCCATGTGCTTATGCGTAATCCAAGCTTCAGTCTTCCCTGGAAACTCGGATCGTAAGAGATCCTTGTGTGTCTCAATATACGGATCTACCAAAGAGGAGTTCTGTAGAACTGTGTAGTGCGCTTTATTGAAATAATCATCATCCATACCAATATATGTTTTCCTCCCTAGTGTCCCCTTTCCGCTTAGTCTCCCCTCATGTCTCGATTCAGGAACACCAATCGAGTCAAGGTCGGGAATAAAGTCAACACAGAACTCAATGACCTCTTCTGTTCCATAGCCCTTGGCGATGCTTCCTTCTGGGCGAGCACGGTTGTGAACATATTTCTTCAGGACTCCCATGAATCTCTCTAAGGGGAACATGTTGTGTAGGAACACAGGACCGAGAGTGAAAATCTCCTTGACTAGGTGAACTAGGAGGTGTGTCATAATATCAAAGAAGGAAGGAGGGAACACTAACTCAAAGCTGACGAGACATTGAACCACATCATTCTGTAGTTTAGCTAGATCAGTTGGATCAATTGCCTTCTGAGAAATTGCATTGAGGAATGCACATAGCTTTACGGTGGCTAGACGTACATTTGGAGGTAGAATTCCTCTTAATGCAACTGGAAGTAATTGCGTCATGAGAACGTGACAGTCATGGGACTTTAAGTTACAGAATTTCTTCTCTGGCACATTTATAATACCCTTTATATTCGAGGAGAATCCAGATGGTACCTTGATGTTGTTTAAGCATTCAAACATGATTTCCTTCTCCTCTTTGCTTAGAGTGTAGCTAGCAGGACGTAAGTAATGGCGTCCATCATCTGTCTTCTCTGGATGCAGGTTGTCTCTTTCTCTCAAACAACGTAGGTCCTGTCGTGCTTCAAATGTGTCCTTAGGCTTTCCATACACACCCATAAAGCCTAGCAGGTTCACACAAAGATTCTTCGTTAGGTGCATCACGTCGATCGAGCTACGGACCTCCAGGACTTGCCAATAGGGTAGGTCCCAAAATATGGACTTTTTCTTCCACATGGGTGCGTGACCGTTAGCGTCTTTCGGAATAGGTTGGCTTCCATGTCCTTTTCCAAAGACGACTTTCACATCATTGACCATATCGAGTACATCCTCACCGGTTCGGTTGCGAGGCTTGGTCAGGTGGTCTGCTTTCCCTTTAAAATGCTTACCTTTCTTTCTTATGGGGTGATTTGCAGGAAGAAATCGACGATGGCCAAGGTACACGACCTTTCGACATTTTTTCAAGAATACACCTCTAATATCACCGAAGCAGTGTGTGCATGCATTATATCCCTTGTTTGACTGTCCTGAAAGATTACTTAGAGCAGGCCAATCATTGATTGTTACGAACAACAATGCTCGCAGATCAAAGTGTTCCTGTTTGTACTCATCCCACACACGTACACCTTCTTTATTCCACAAAATGAGAAGTTCATCAATAAGTGGTCTCAGGTACACATCGATGTCATTGCCAGGTTGCTTCGGGCCTTGGATGAGCACAGGCATCATAATGAACTTCCGCTTTATGCATAACCAAGGAGGAATGTTGTAGATACTTAGAGTAACAGGCCAAGTGCTATGACTACTGTTCTGCTCTCCAAAAGGATTGATACCATCTGTACTTAAAGCAAACCTTAAGTTTCTTGCGTCATTTGCAAACTCCGGGAATTCTCTGTCGATTGCTCTCCACTGGGACCCATCAGCAGGGTGTCTCAACATATTGTCTACCTTACGGTCTTCTTTGTGCCATCGTAACAATTTTGCATGTTCTTTGTTTCTGAACAGACGTTTCAAGCGTGGTATTATAGGAGCATACCACATAACCTTGGCAGGGATTTTCTTACGTGGACGTTCGCCCTCAACATCACCAGGGTCATCTCGCCTGATCTTATACCGCGACGCATGGCATACCGGGCATGCATCTAATTTCTCGTACTCTTTGCCATGGTATAGGATGCAGTCATTAGGACATGCATGTATCTTCTCTATTTCTAGCCCCATAGGACAGATAACTTGTTTTGCTTCGTAGGTAGTGGCGGGCAATTCATTGTACTTCGGAAGCATCTTCTTTTGGATTTTTAGTAACTCTCCAAATCCCTTGTCAGATACACCATTCTTTGCCTTCCATTGCAGCAATTCTAGTGTGGTTCCCAACTTTTTATGCCCTGCATCACAAGTTGGGTACAACAATTTCTTGTGATCTTCTAGCATCCGCTCGAACTTGATCTTCTCCTTTTCACTTTCACATTCTCTTTGTGCATCACGAATGACCTGACAAAGATCATCAGCCGGCTCATCTTCTACGGCTACCTCTTCTTCAGCTTCTCCCATTGCAGTATCATTGAGGCACGCACCATCAGGAATAATATCATTGTCGTCCCATTTTTCTTCTTCATCTTCTTCCATTACAACACCGGTTTCTCCGTGCTTTGTCCAACAAATATAGTTTGGCATGAAACCCGACTTGAACAAGTGTGAATGAAGAGTCCTTGAGCAAGGATATTCCACTGTATTCTTACATATGGCACATGGGCAGCACATGAAACCGTCGCGTTTGTTTGTCTCGGCCGCACGTAATAAAGAATGCACGCCGTCAATGAACTCTTGTGAGCGGCGATCAGCATTATACATCCAATGACGGCTCATCTGCATTACATGACATAAATATCATATTAAAACCTAGATCATAATTAATTATTTATACAACATGCGTGCCACCACAAAAGATACAAATTTATGAAAGCATCGCTACAATGTAGACAATCTCAACTACCACTAAAAGAACTAAAGCTAAAATACATTTCAGGAGCACAAGGATTTCGCGACCAATCTCAACTAAAACAGACAGATCCCCCGATTGTGCAACATCTTTGGGCTTCTTCGGCTGGATCACTGCCTCATTAGCCGCCGTATCTGCCTGTTGTGCAAGATATTTTTGCACGAGTTCAACATACTCTTCCTCCCAGTAGAAGCCTGAACATCGTCCACTGCCATCCCACTGAAATTAAAACAAAAAATTAGAACTTTAATCACAACCATCATGAAAATAGGTATAAACTAACCATAATCATTAAATACGATAAAATAACTCACATTGCGATCCGGACACTTGTAGAAGATACGATCCTTGTTGGGACCCTCCTTCTTCACTCGGTACTCCATCACAATCTTCTTCTCATCATGACACTTGCCACATGGAATGAGAGGAAGGCCCGGCCTAAGTCGCTTTGAAAACCCATGAGAGGCCGAGGACCCGGAAGCAGTTGCCATCTACTCTCTATACTCATTTTTTAATACACTATAAATTTCTTCTTTTATAAACAAATAAAATTAACAAACTATAAAATTATCTACATCTCTAAACAATGATATTTTTAACCTTCTTTCATGTAAATATGCAAGCTTAAAGTGATTTTGAGCTCAAATTGCTTACAAATGAAAAAAAAACCACAATAAAGAACCATAAATATATATAGTGAATAAAATGGCATAAGAAAATGGTAAAAAATGAGAGTATGAGATTGGTAACCTTTACAACTGAAGAATCGACGGAGGAATCGAAGAATGGATGGAGGAACAATGGAGGGAGGGAGGAAGCAAGAACACCAGTGAGCTTCAAAATGTGCTGAGCTCGGGCTCGGGGAGGAAGGAGGAGACGGCCGATTTATAAAGGGAGAACATTTAGTCCCGGTTGATAGATCCAACCGGGACTAAAGGTAACTTTCCAACCCCGGGCGCAGCCACGGCCCGGGAGTAGACCTTTACTCCCGGTTGGAGCCACCAACCGGGAGTAAAAGTATACCTTTAGTCCCGGTTGGTGGCTCCAACCGGGACTAAAGGTCCCTGCCACCTCTGTCTGGCGCAGTAGCCGTTGGGCAGGGACCTTTAGTCCCGGTTGGAGCCACCAACCGGGACTAAAGGTATTTCTAGTCCCGGGGGCAAAAAATTCCGGGACTAGAGCCCATTTTGGCCGAGGATCAAAGGTCTGTTCTCTACTAGTGTTAATCGGTAGAGTCTCGTCATTCCACCCTTTTGAGATAGGGTCACTCCAGTAGCTTCCTACATTGAATATGTCTACAAAATTTATAGTTTCTAGATCTTCCAGTTATCCTAGAATCTTACCTTGGTTAGCAGGAGGGACAGCATTTGCAAGTTGTTGCAACTGAGACTAGCATTTTATTAAAGCTTAGTTGATTCTTAATGGTACTAGAAAAGTTATCCATCCTATTATTAATTGTCTCTAGCACTTTATCATTTGATGCTAACTTCTTAGACAGGTTATCCATTAACTTTCCTTGATTAAGTACTAACTCTCTCAAAGGCGGCTGATTAAAATTATTATAAGAGTTATTACATTGATAGTTACCTGAGTAGTTAGGCCTTTGTTGTTGGTTCCAACCTTGATTCTGTTGAGGGTGATAGTAGTAGATGTTGTTGAGGTAGTTCACATCCTCTTGTAGCTCTGGGCAACTGCTGCTTGAATGCCTAGTTTCTCCACACTCTTCACAAGTCATGCGAGAATCATGGATATGCATAACTTCATTCTTCTCGCCGGCTCTCTCATCGAGCCTCTTCATAAGTAGGTCCATCTTGGCAGACAGTATGTCTACCTCCTTCAACTGGTGCATACCTCCACCTCTCTTGCAGGTTTGAGTTCTCTCTTCGTTCCAACCTTGGTTGGATGCCATCTTTTCCATAAGAGCTGTGGCTTGAGCAATTGTAAGTGATAAGAATGCTCCTCCAGCGGTAGCATCCATGGTCTCATGGGTGCTATTGGTGAGCCCGTGATAGAAGGTCTGCATGAGTAGCCAATTCTCCATTCCATGATGAGGACATTCTAGGATGTAATATTGAAAGCGCTCCCATGCTTCCGGGACTAACTCATCATGTTGTTGCTGAAAACTTGATATCTTCCCACAAAGAACATTTGTTTTGCCCATGGGAAAGAACTTTGCTAGGAAATTGGTGGAGAAGAGTGCCCACGTAGTATTCTTCTCCTTAGTTGCATAGAACGACTGCTTCGCTCTCCCCAAGAGTGAGAATGAGAAGAGGCGAAGTAGTATGACATCTCTGGGGACATCTTTGATGGTGAAAGTGCTACAAATCTCCAGGAAGTGTTGGAGATGAGCACTAACATCTTCATATGCCTTCCCACAAAACTGGCTAGCTTGCACCATGTTGATCAGCGCTGGCTTGAACTCGAATAACTTCTCAATGTGTGCAGCTGGTCTAGTACGGATATTGTCTATAGTGGGAGCTGAGAACTCACAGAGTGACTTGTTGGCCATGGCGTCGAACTCTGGTGTTAAGCTTCGAAATATGCTTGGTTAATCTCCCAACTCAGAAGGTGGAGCTTCAAGCTGAGATGTTGATGATGACGCTTCTGTTTGAACTTTCTTTAGCTTGGCTCTCGTCCTTCTAATTAATGCTTCTGGGTTGTTGATGAAATTATCTGGAAGATCAAACCTGCTCATACATTACCCTGTATATGATATATAAATAGACAAAAGACAAGGGTAAGGTTGTGTGAGTAGAGAAGGATGATGGTTTCTCAATCTCATTAGTGGATGCAAGTGATGGCTCATTATCCTTTGAATAACAATTCAACCTTCCCCGGCAACGGCGCCAAAAATGCTTGTTGACATCTCTAACGCCACCTAAACTAGGTTGTCATCCCTAGCATGGCGCCAAAGGTGATGTTATTAATAAATGCAAATGCTCCTCTAGAATGAATATGAAATCCACAAGCGCACAGATAATACCGATGTAGCATTTTAACCGGGAGTAATCCAGGTATCATTATTTATATTTTTACCACTGGAAAAGGAGTGCTAAGGATAATGAGCAATGAGCATCACTGCATGTGGTAATGGAGAGCATAACCATGTCTTTATCTATCTTCTCATACAGGGTAAGTGTCACAAGATAAATAGTATATATAAATGATAAAGAATAACTGATAAGCGCATAGCCACATAATAAAAGATAAACATCTCAATAGATTACTCTAAGCTTATAGCACTAGCATGGATTAGGATGAACTACAAAGATAACTCCTAAGTTATTCTAACTATAAGGTCAAAGCATACGATGATTAGTGCAATTACACTTGACAATCATAGCAAGAGAAGGTTATATCTACGCATAGTGATATTACGAACAAAGATGAAGAACACATCAATCACTTCCCTGTAATAGTTGTGTTCTGCCTGCCCTATACTTGGGAGGTGGACTATGAATGACTCAATAGGACTGTCACTCCCGCGATCTACCACACGGTCCGGAATATAGAGTGCAATTGCATGAAAATACGGTATAGGCACCACGCCTACACAATATTTACCACTCACCTATCGATCTAATGAGCGAGCGCTATACGATCCTATACTTGAATATAATTCTAATCTAACTATGCCAAGCATATAATCAAAGTAGACTAAGAACAATATAATTGAGAACATAATCAAATAGAGCAAAGTCATATCCAATATGATAGAATAAACTACAGTCATATTCATACAAATGATGAACTAGATGAATAATACAAGAACAAATATAAAATTAAGAGAGAATTACCAAGAATCCTCTTGACAGATCCAGAATCCAAGCAATGCTTGCCTCCTTCTAGTTCTAATCCTATGTAGCTATGCTACTAAACTATAGAGATCTAATTGAGATGGTGGCTCTGAGGCTTCTCAGAGGAATGCTCTATATCTTGGAATGAATTAGGGTTTCTCCTGAGGCTAGGGGCCTTGCTTATATAGCACTCTAGGAAGCACCACAGCCCTTAGATCAAACTGACCTTGATGGACGATTATTATTGATCCTCAAAGGCGGTGGAGGCATGATCCGTGAGGCGGCTCCTGATTGGCCACCTAGGTGGGGCGGCTGCCCAGGGGGGTGGGGCGCCCGCCCCTGTCATAGTGACAGGTGGGTCCCACCTCCTAGGGTTTTGCTTCCCGTGTCTTCTAGATTATTCTTTTTATATATGTGGCCCTTTTCTCTCTACGTAAATATGACATGTGGGCCTCCTTTGGTTGTTTCCTGATAACCCCCTACAGAAATAGATATTCACCAAAACTCATGGAATTCTGTTCGTGTAACCCCTATATCTAGCTAGTAATTATATTTTAGGTCCTTTCTCATGTTATGTTGATGGTTAAAAATGACACTTATCTACCATCAACAGGGATCCCCCACCAACACGCTGCACAACATCAAATGATCCAACGCATAGAAGGATAGAACAGATGGCTTTAGAAAGGATTGGCTAAACCCCTGGTTTAGTCAAACCATTTAACTCCACATAGCTCCTTCATCTTCAACGATGGTTCGTGCAACACTACCCTCAACTCTCTACAATTTTGAGTTTGAATAAAACATAAATCTTGATCACTAAAACTGAACTCAAATCACCCCTGTTATCTCCTCCTGATGGACAATGCCCCTATGCACCACACTTCATCTAGAAAATTTTGAAAAGTGACATGTTCATAACATTTTTAAGATAGAAGCTTGCATAAAGTTTGTTTCATATACAAACACTTATGCTTATGGAAAAATATTCTAATAGGACAATCATATTGACTAAGTTGTTATGAGGTGTGATATAGCTCTGACATAGAAATCCTACTATTTCTATTCGAGGCACTTGGAGAATTTGTTTTGATAAAAAATGTTATAAAACCATAGTATCACATACTCCTCAATTGGTAAGCAATTCCTACCAAAGCCAAATTTGACACCTTGCAAAGTTTCAAGCCTTCTACATATTCTGCTTGTTATTGTGTTGAGTTTGGTCAAGTCTTGTTGACCCCTTTTGAGAGATTTATCATGCTCCTAAGATCAAGATCACGTACACTCCACATACGCATGCTGCTCCTACACTGGGAGTATGCAAAAACATGCTTCCTTCCATCCATTTCAAAATGTTTTACTCCTACACTAGGGTTGAACACAAAAATATGTTTGATAGATTTATCCACCAAATAAATGCTCTAAGTTCTTATGAATATATCTCTTGAAAGGCTTTTGATGTAGAAAGGAGACATGGGCTATGCAAAAGAAAAGTGAAAAAAGAAGAAAAAAAGAAATTGAAAAAATAAAAATGAACACAAAGATGTCTGGAGTATTGAAAACAATGGGCACAAAGATGCCAGCCATGAAAAAAAGAGAGATAGCCCCTGCTCTTGCAAATATTTCAAGTTTCAACAAGAGAGATATTTTTAAGGAGCATAGTAGAATTAGGTTAGCCACCAAATATTCCACACATATACACATCTTAATCTAAGAGTATGACACTTCTCTCCTTGGATCCTTGATTTAACTTTACAACATATGCAATACAAGTATGCTATATTGTTTATCCCTACCTAAAGCTCCACATAAACCTTTTTAGAAGTAGGTGAAGGCAAAACATTGCTATGCCTTGGTAAGGATGCATACATGTTGAGTGATTTGAGAGTGCCACTTGAGAAGTATAAAGTGAACTATGTTTTCTCTTGAGAAAAAACTTCCAAAAACTCCAAGTTGATAAGATGTGAAATTGAGAAGATGACTTTGTTTCAAGAACTATTCCGCTTTTCAACAACTCAAGGAAACATGTTAGCCAACGCCAACAATCCCACTTGTATAAAGAATGTGTTGGAATCGCTTTCATGTAAGCCACATATCTTAGAATGTTACGCTCATGGTTACTTTTATCTTTAAACTTTGCTCGAGGACGAGCAAAAGGGTAAGTGTGGGGGAGGTTGTTGGCGGTCTTTACCGATCAAATCCGACCGCCAATTAAGTACAAAAAGAGGAGAAATTGGCAAACTTAATCACATATGCATGTACTATTAACCAAGTTCCATATGTATTTGGAGAATATTATTTTGTAGGTCACAAATACAAATACATGGAAGATTTCACCGAAGGGCGCTTTCTAATGATGATTTGCGCAAAAGAATAAGGGAGATGCCCATCAAATCAATTCAAATTGGGCAAGGCACCCAGGGACATGCTCTATGTCCAGCCTAGAGCCCACCGTGCGAAGTCGGTGGCCATCAGAGCTTTTCATGGAGCGGCTGCTCCCTAGGGCCGGCCGCTCCCTTCCCGGCGCCTCTCGTCCTCTCCTTCGAATGACAGTCACATGGCACCATGCAAAGGCAGTGGAGACCAGGCTTCGCGCCAAATATAGATGCACACACTGCCTTAGTCCACCTATAAAAAGAGGCCTCCCCCTCCTCATTTTACACCACCATAAGGCAAAGAGCTTCTCCACTTTTGAGCAACACCCCAAGGGCTTAGGCCCTAGTAGCTAGTAGAGTTGCAAGGGAGAGATGTGAGGGAGAGTTTGGGAAGAGCTGGGCTTGTCGATGTCTCCCCGCCTTGTACCTCGACGAGCATCTTCACTTCAACAGGTTTTCCCGCTAAGTGAGTATTCGTGGTTCTTTCGGTTATAAAGTCTTTTGATTAGCTAAGCTCTACTCTTACTTGTTTGCAGGTTCGTCGTCCGTCCCCGTGACGGATGCTCAAGTAGAAGAGCCCTGATAAAGACAGATAACCCTTATTGACACACTAGAGTAGTAGTCGATAGCGTAGACATGGTGTCTAGGTTAGAGGCTACCTTCGTTTACCTCGTTTCCTACGGTTGAGGGGTAGACGGCAGGTGGTGACAGCCCTGTCCGTCCCTCGTACTCCCCCACGTCCGGGTTCAACATCAGCTACAGGCCGGAATCACTTGGTAGACCAGGTGCTATCCGGTGTTCGAAGTAAGCAAATAGAAGTAAAGTTTATCTGTCTTTAGACCCCTAATAATACCATTGAAATCCTTCTCTACCATTTCTAACTCTACCCTTGTGTTGTCCTCGGACGAATTAGCTAGAATAATATCTCCATTCCCTGTGGAAAAATAGTGGTATTTAGCGGAGCTAAGACGTTTAGCGGCAACAGCGGAACAATTGATAGTAGCGTAGCAGTAGACCTTGTGAAAAACTATGCCAAAGTTATAACGGGTTATTTAAAACCATATTCGAATCACTATTAGAAATCCTTATAGAATCACTATTGGAAATCCTTATAGCATATGATATCATGTGTCTTTAAGCCCGTAGTGATATACGAGCATGAACCTATTAATTGATGACGTGTAATTGTGTAAATGAACATGACCCTGATAAAGCATGCTATTTTAGTAAGTCTAATATTGAATATCTTCCAACAAAAATTTAGTTATAAAAAGAAGAATATGATTATGTTAATCTTGTATGACTTGTAGTCGTAGAGTTTCTTGAAAATATCTATCAAGAATACATGTTAAAAAAACCTTACATCCAGAGTTTGATATTGGCATAAAACGATAACAGACGCAAGTTAGGGCATAATAATAAAAAAATTAATATTTTTATGAAAATTTATGTTGCTTCCGTTATAAATGTATGGTCAAGAACTTAGTCATGATAGATAAGAGTTTTTCCCCTCTCCTGTTGCAACGCACAGAAACAGAGAGAGTATATAGATAGATCGTCAGTCAAATTTTAAAAACAGCATCATGCTTATGTTTAAACAGATGGACTAGACATTTAGACGTATAATTTTCGATAATGATATATATCAGACATCCGGACGAACAGATGCCTCTGTCCGCTCATTTCGGCACCCGTTCGTTCCTCCCGCGCCTTTCCCCCACCGCGGCATCACCGCACCTGCTACACCCACACCGATAACGCTCCTCAGCCAAGCCACGCCCCACCCCCACGCGCGTCACACGAAGCCGCGTGCCCCGCTGCCTCCCTCTCCCTCCTCCTGCTCCGGCACGGTGACGTCCCCAGCGCGAGCACGAGAATCCACGTGGCCACCCCCGGCGACCCTATTCCTCTCTCCGCCCGACCACCCCTGGCCTCAGCTCCGGTGCGAGGACGAGCGCGACCCCAGCGGTAGCCCTGGCGCGGGCGCAGATCCGACACGGGCGCGCGGCCCTGCTCCGGCACGAGCGACCGGCACAACCTCCCCCTCCCCTATGTTCCTCGACCCCCGGAGGCTCCTTGCCCCACCACGGCGTCCTCCTCCCTCACCTCGGCAGTGCTCCTCCCCCCACATCGGCGTCCTCTCCCACTCCTCGCGCCAGGCTCTCTCTCTCCCCTATGTTGTAATTGTATGTTTCAATTGTTTCAGGTGTTTTAGAGATATGTTGAATTTGTTTCATATGGATGTTGCAAAAATAGACCTGGGATGTTGCACATGTTAAACATGTTGCAATTGTTTTAGAGACATGTTGTAAGAGTATGTTTCGAGTGTTTTAGAAGTTTCAGCGGTATGTTTCATCTGTGTTTTTCGAACGTATGTTGCAACTGTGTTTTTCTGGATGTTGCATATGTTCCACACATATGTTGCATGTGTTTTATTCAGATATTACGTATGGTTGCAATAGTTTTCAAGTGTGTTTCAGGTGTGTTTTTTAAGTGTTTCATAAGCATGTTTCAACTGTTTCAATAGTCTTCAGACGTATGTTGCAACCGTTGTATTTGAATATTTCAAAAGTAGATCAGGTGTTGCATCTCTCTTTCTCCCACCTTCTACTGCATCGTCTCTCCCGCAGCCTACAGAGCATCCATACAAAACAAGGGATAGATGATTGGCACGGGTCGAGGGAGCTACGTGTATCGGGCGCAAGTGAGGGAGCTCCGTGCGGACGGATGCTGCCTCCGGAGCAGGATGGGCGCGGGGCGGTGTGGGGCGAGCTAGGGGCTCGCGGCTCACGAAAGGGCTAGCGGACTGGACCAGGGGCACGCTGGGGCGAAAGCGGACGCGGGTGGGTTAAACACTTGAGCGGGCGTCCGGACGCACCTGGTGCGCCAGATGTCCGGGCAGTGGATTATCCGATAAAGTTTTTACATTTTTGTTGTACTAAAAAAATAAAATATTATCTTGGGGCCACCCTGATCCGGCTGGCACGTGCACCATCAAAACCATCATCATCCCTTTGAATCCTCCGCCTGTCGCCAAAAACCACCCTCGTCCTCGTACACCCTCGCCGCCTCCGCCCATTTCACTTCACCTCGTCTTCTTCTGTTACGCCTCGCCCCCCGCCGCGCCTCACGCTTGCCCTAGAATCCATCTCCACTCGTTGCCACCACGCACCCCACGGTCATGTCCCTCTCGGCGGCCTCGGCGGCGGTCGCCAGCAGCGCCGCCGCCTACAGGTACGACACGATCCGGCCGGTTGCCAGGCTCCGCTTCTGCGGCCTCAGGCGCGAGGCCCTCCGGCTCCACTCGCCCCGGTCCACGCCGCAGTTGGTGGCCGCTAGGCGGAGCGTGGTGGCTGCGGCGACGGCTGGCAATGGCGCGGCCGCGAGCGGCGGGTTCGACTACGACCTCGTGATCATCGGAGCCGGCGTCGGCGGCCACGGCGCCGCCCTCCACGCAGTCGAGAAGGTTGGTTCCGCTCACGCTGTTCTGTAGGTCTCGCTAGGGGTGTGTAATAATGTATGGTGGGCAGTGGGCTTTGCTGCCACAGTCGTCGTGATCTGGTCAAATGTGGATCGAGAGATGGTGGCGCCAGCTCTGTAATGCTTGTACTTTCTTTTAGTCCAGGTTAATGAGTAGAGTAGTCTTAGGCGTTGCTTGCTAGCTAGGAATCTATCTTTAGTAAGGCAAGAGTTGCAGGTCTGCTAAAATTCAACCGGAATGTTGCAAAATAGCACATGCTTCTGTTCTGATGCTAGAGCTTAGTTGATTGAAAATCTCTCTGAACCTTTTTTGGGTGATTCTATAACTTTATCATTTTAAGATCTTTCAGTAGTTTAATTAAATAATAATAATGTTGTATACTCCGTAGTAGTTAAATATCAATATTGAACAATCAAAAAATAGTGAGAAGATGGAAGACGCAGTTGCAAGGTGCCTCTGAAGTTATGACTTCTCTTGCTTAGAATTTGCTGGACTGGTTTTTTTTCCTCAACTAAGAAGTACATGTGACAGTAAATTTTATACTATTAAGATCAATAATTTTGCTTGCTCTATGCCTCTCTATGTTAATTATTTGAGTATTTCTGTTGGTAGTATGGTTCTCACTAATTGGGGCTAGTGGATTGGCATAGTTTCTTAAAAATTTACTGCTAAAAGGGGTGATGAAAACTTCCTCTTTTTTTTATCATGTATCATTTGTTGTATTGATTAATTATATTCTGTTTTTATTACTCTGGTCAATCGGACATAATAAATAGCAACAATATATTCTTTGTGTTTGGCCCCCCACTTGAATTGCTTATATTCTGGCATTGCCTTCAAGAAGGGACAAAGATAGATTATTCTTTTTAATTTTCTTTTTTGAAATTATGCTGTTACTGTAACCAGTGCATTGAGTTTGCTTTGAATATATTGGAAACTATGATATACTATCTTTTCTTTTTCCTTTCAAGTAGGATTATTGCTTTGCTAGTTCTGATGGCTGCTGAAGTCTCAACTTAGTATGTGTTTTCTTTCTCTTTTCACAATTATGATTAACTATCTGGATGGCAGTAGGCGCATATAACCTATCAATCGTGGCTGGGTTTTTGGGAATTATCCTGTGAATGAATTTCATTATTGGTACAAAATTCCATGTGTTTTGGACATGGACCTTTATCTGTGCTGCCAGCAATTGAACTTCACATATTCAATAAGTGTTACTAATGATTTTCGAAAAATTGTCTCATGCAGGGTTTAAAAACTGCCATAATTGAGGGAGACATCGTGGGTGGAACTTGTGTGAATAGAGGCTGTGTTCCGTCAAAGGCTCTCCTTGCTGTAAGTGGTAGGATGCGAGAACTTCAAGATGAACATCACATGAAATCACTGGGCCTACAGGTAATATTCTCATAATGGAACTACTGGTTGTTGTGCGTGTTTTATGTATCAACAATGATTTACAAAATGCAAGGAACCTCAATGTACAATCATGATGAATCTGCGCTGTGCTAGTTGTTTTACTATTGGGTGTTGGCGCATCTATTTGATCAGCAAATTAACAATGCTTTGGTAGATTCTTTTCTTAGCTTAAGAACCGTAACAAATTTAAAGGGCGCTTTTGTCATAATAACTCCAGTTTGTAAATGATCTAAGTCAAGTGTTCTTACACTTTTGGATTTATTATGTTCATCTTTGGTTCTTTTCAAATTTTATGATGTCTTGTCTTTGCTCCAATTATATGTTGGCCTATACTGCATTCGATTTCAAAAAGAAATCAACCAAGAATTTTACCTTTTCTCTTAGACCATTAACTACGATGTGTATACCTTTTCCCTTGGGAAAAAGTCTAATTGACCCCCCCAACTATTGGGGGTAGTCTAGTTTACCCCCTCAACTATGAAACGGTCTAATTTACCCCTTGAACTTTGCAAAAGCGGCCAAATCACACCCGTGAGCGGTTTTGGACGGTGGTTTGCTACAGTAACGATAGTTTTGCTACAGTACCAATGGTTTTATCCTTTTCTTTTTATTTATTTCGTCTGAATCTTTGAAAAATCATAGTAAATAACAAAAAAATCATAAAATGGAAAATCCAATTTTGTTGGACTCCACATGAGTATATCTACACAGTAAATATATAATATAGTATGCTTTAGTACAAATTTTTTGTTGTATGAATTATTCAAATTAATTACAGAAAAAAATAGATCAAAATTTACAGCAAAAACTTTGTACTAAAGCATATTATATTATATGTTCACTGTGTAGATCTACTCATGTGGAGTCCAACAAAATTGAATTTTTCATTTTGTGATTTTTTTGTGATTTACTATGATTTTTCAAAGATTCAGACGAAATAAATAAAAAAGAAAAGGACAAAACCACTGTTACTGTAGCAAACCGTTGTTGCTGTAGCAAAACCACCGTCCAAAACCGCTCGAGGGGTGATTTGGTCGGTATTGCAAAGTTCAGGGGGTAAATTAGACTGTTTCATAGTTGATGGGGTAAACTAGACCACCCCCAATAGTTGGGGGGGTCAATTAGACTTTTTCCTTTTCCCTTTGTATCAAGTTATTCATTCCTTGACCCTACTAATCATTTGTGATGGTTGTAATAGGTCTCATCACCAGGATATGACAGGCAGGCTGTTGCTGACCATGCAAATAATCTTGCGTCTAAAATCCGCAGCAACTTGACTAATTCAATGAAAGCTCTGGGTGTGGATATACTCACTGGTATTGGCACCATTGTGGTGGGTCATCTACATCTTTCCTGTGGTTATCTTAAAATCAGATATTTTGCTATTAGAATATCATGTTTGTTGCAAGAAGTATTGTTCACATCATCTTGTCCAGGTATAAGACCTCACTTTTCAATTGCTATTCTTAGCTATCAGCAGATCATGCTTGGCTAAATTGCAGGGATCTGTATCCTAAATATAGGCCTTTTCCAAATTGTTAAAAGACTTGTACTCCCTCCATTCCAAATTGTAAGTTGTTTTGGCTTTTCTAGATACATAGCTTTTACTATGTATCTAGTCATAGTGTATATCTAGGTGCATAGCAAAAGCTATGCACATAGAGAAGCCAAAATGACTTACAATTTGGAATGGAGGGAGTATATGTTTAGCACTACTATGACTAAAGTGGTCAATTTCTGTTGCAACTCAGATACTACAATGTGCATCTACCTGAATTGGAATTTTGAGATATTCTAGGGTATTATTTATGCTAAATATGAAAATTATTTGTATTCTGCTATATTAGATGTTGTGTATAAACATTGAGTCGAGCTATGTCTGCTATATAGTCTTTCAAATGTTGTAGAGTATCATTTGTAGTGATTAAATATTCTGTTTCTGACATCTGTAGGGGAAGCAAAAAGTGAGATATGGGAAAGTTGGTTTCCCAGACAATGAAATCACTGCTAGAAACATCATAATTGCCACTGGATCTGTTCCTTTCGTCCCCAAGGGCATTGAAATAGATGGTAGCTGCTGTTTTTTTTTGGAACTTCATGTCTGTTTTTTTTTAACTTCATGTCCCCAATACATTTGGCCTAATAAAATGAGAAACAACGCTGTTCCAAGTTCGAACTATCATGCTTCAGATTATTTATGTTATTCATATTTTTTTCTCAAACACGCAAGAAGTGGTAAGAGCCCTTACAACCCCCACAACTTTTTTTAGCGCAACTACAACCCCCACAACCACCCTCACAGATGGTGCTTAGATTATATTCACGCCCTTGTCTCCAAAACAACCTTGAACTATATTACTATTATCATAAAAAATGTTTTATCCTTTAACTCGTGCAATATTTTGCAAGATATAGTTTGCTGCAAGGAGTGTTGGACATCACACATTTAAGCCACTTTCTTTGGTTGAGATATTTACATATTATTATTCTCTGATTTTTCCTATCTAATTAAGCTCGCATAGTAGTTTATTCGTTTACCATCATCACAGGACTATGTGTATTAAGCTAGTTGTAGAAATGTAAAAGTCGATCCTAGACACTGCCTGCTATATTGTAACCGTCAATAAGTAGAAACATAAACAGGAACTGACTTTTACTGTTTGGATGGTTATATGAGTGTTGAGTGGTCTTTTCTTTTGTTCTACTACATCCTGGAAATAACTACATAAGAAACCAGATCTAGCTGTCCTGCTGTTATTTTAACTGTATCTTGACAGATATTTGAGTGTATGTAGCACAATCACTCCTTGAAGTTTCAATGCTTCATCATATATGTTGTGTACTACAGCTGAAATGCATTTGTTGGCCATTCCTATTTCATTGTAGCATTCCTTTAAAAGCTTGCACCATGGTTTTATGCAGGTAAAACTGTATTTACTAGTGATCATGCACTAAAACTTGAGTCAGTCCCTGAATGGATAGCTATTGTTGGAAGTGGTTACATTGGACTTGAATTCAGCGATGTATACACGGCTCTGGGAAGTGAGGTATATGAACAATTGTTCAAGTCATCATTGCCTAAATACATGCTTAGGGAGTGCTAGTCATGTTAGTTATTTTAGCTAATATTCCTCTATCATATATCATGGAAACATGGTCTCATGCAGTGTAGTAAAGAAAAAAAAAAAGAGCTAAGCGCATGTATAGTGTGATTGGAAGGCATTTGATGTCTCTGCATCATTACCTGTTTTCTTTTCAGTTTAACCATCAAAACACTTGCTTTCATTTCTGTTTTGTTGGTTCATAATGTTGATGCAATAATGTACATTCTATGCATTATACAGATGTGACCTAAGCGACACTTTCCTATATGCTGTTGTACTTTATTGTTCTCATGGAACAAGCCATAACAAGCCTGCATGGTATTTCTGATGTTGAGCAAAAATGATTTAAAACCTATATTCCTGAGATAACATCACCATCATATTGTCGACCTAAGTAATTCTCTTTTATTTGTAGTACTTTATTCATAAAATGTGCCATAACAACATGCCTGCTTTCTATTTCTGATGTTAGTTAAAATGATTACAACTTAGTCCTGAGATAAAATTGTCATGTTAATAAATACATCATTCTATATAAATATCCAAATATTTGCGAAGCCCAGAACATCAAGTGATGCATGTCATGGTGTTCCCTAGTCACCAAATAAGCATCCCTGCTAGTACCTGGTAGCCATATCTTCCATGGACCCTCGCTCTCCATCTTTCCATCACACTTTGATGGAGAACTACATGGTGCAATTCTCCAAATGTAGGGTTCGGTGATGTGCTTGAGTGGGGGCCAGATGCAGTGCAATCTAGTATTGGCAGGGCAGACAAAGTTGAGTGGGGGTGAGTATGTTATGGTCTCACTAGGGTTAAGGAAGAGATAGGAGGACCCAGAGCCAAGCAAGAAGAAGGCTTTTCCTTCGTTTCTTGCTTGATTCCAAATGATGTTCTGGATCCCCTGTTAATAGGCAAGCCACAATCCTAACAAATCTATATATCTTAACCTCTAAGTAATCTAATCCAGAGGATATGCATGCACACTTTTTAGCTAACCTTAGGGGTAGCTGTTGTGGCTGACAGAGTATGTGGTGTGTGCTTTTCCGGCTCATGAGCCAACTCCGCCCCTTTGCCCTCTCCCTTGCTCTTCTCCCTCTGTCCCTCTGTCCCTCCTCCCTCTCCCACTCTTTGTGCCAGATCTTCTCTTTATATATTTGTTTGTGGGCATTTAAATATTGATGGCTTCTTGGTTAGCCACACTGGGCCTTTGTGAAAACCATGTAGTGGAATCTGGAGTGGATCTGCTCCAATTTACATGTAGTGGGTCTATTCTTTGTTTCCCGAACTGGATTGTAATGTTAGGTTCCAAGCTGTGGTGACTAATTTGACACTCAGAATTACAATGTGAGAATGAACTGGACATCTACATTATGACATTATCTCTTAATCTACAATTGAACTTTGCTGTCAATAGATGAAGTTTCATCTATATTTATACATTTTTTTTGATCGACCAGGTTACTTTTGTTGAAGCTCTTGATCAATTAATGCCTGGGTTTGATCCCGAGATTGCAAAATTGGCGCAGAGGATTCTTATTAATCCTCGTAAAATTGACTATCAAACTGGTGTTTTCGCAAGCAAGGTAAAGTTAAGATCAACTCAAGCTTTTTTAATGATGTGTAATCTTCCGGCATGATTGTATAATTATACCTCAAAGTATTCATGTCTCTAGATTACCCCAGCAAAGGATGGTAAGCCTGTTTTGATTGAGCTGATTGATGCTAAGACAAAAGAACACAAGGAGACACTTGAGGTAAATGATAGTGAACTCTTCCTTTTCCCCTTCAGTACTTACTGTAGATGGTTTCTTCTAATCTTTAGGTACTTGCATCACTATGTTCTCCTGAGCTGAATGGTTTACACCAGTAGATAGCTGCATGTTGATGCCACTATCAGAATATCAGATATTAGCGGTGTCAACCTAGGTCAAACTGTTAGGCCAAAGTAAATGTCAGAATAACATGGGCAGTATGTTGTAGGATGATGCTTGCAATGTTATTGGCAACTCAGATGCTTTTACTGTTAGATAACCAGGTATTAAAAAAAATGCTTATATCTGTGGACCTTTGATGATTAATTAAAATTGTAATCATGTTTATTAAACAAACAGTATTTCTGCTGGTTTCTTAAACGATTTACTTTTCATCTTGAAACTTGGATTTTGCATCCCCAGGTGGATGCAGCACTCATAGCTACTGGAAGGGCACCCTTCACCAAAGGACTTGGCTTGGAAAATGTAAGTACATGGAAATGGTTGCTATCAGAATTCACAAATTTTAAATATGATAGCATCCAAAAGATGCCCTTTTATGCAGATCAATGTCGTTACACAACGAGGTTTTGTTCCTGTTGATGAGCGGATGCAAGTTATGGATGCAACTGGCAATGTGGTATGCTAAATATGTAATGTGTTACTGTTACTCTTTTGTTCCTTCACAACAATAGTAGGCGTTTCATTCAAGTTTGCTACATAACCATCAACCGGTATGCAGGTTCCTAATTTATATTGCATTGGAGATGCCAATGGTAAGCTCATGCTTGCTCATGCAGCCAGCGCACAAGGAATCTCAGGTAAATGTTGTGCTCACCTGTTTCTTTTATGCATGCTCAATGCTGATCACTATAGTTATTATACGAGCAAATGTTCATCTGAATATAGTCGTGGAGCAAATCAGTGGGAGGGACAACATCTTAAATCACCTAAGCATCCCAGCTGCCTGTTTCACTCACCCTGAGATCAGTATGGTTGGCTTGACAGAGGTAAGTGAGATACCATTCTCCAATATTAACATCCTCTGTTCAACATAGTGGAAATCTGCTTGGTAAAGTTAATTTGACTAGTACACTTTCTTAAGTATAGGTGCAAATGTGCTGTCCTCAATTGGATCATAATGCATGTCTTAGTTGCATCTAAAGCATACAATAAAATCACAACTTGGTTTCAACGCTTGCTTTTGTTGGCTAGCAAACCAATTTTTATGACTCTAATCAAAGTTGTTCCTGCTTTTGCAGCCACAGGCTAGGGAGAAGGCTGACAAGGAAGGATTTGAAATAAGTGTTGTAAAGACCAGTTTTAAGGCTAACACAAAGGCTCTGGCAGAGAATGAAGGAGATGGACTTGCTAAGGTAACACAGTACTGGTTTTCCACCCTGTTGCGTTCTAATTTATGCAACACAGAGTTCCAGTGAATACAGTAACCAGACCTATGCTAAGGAGCCTGTATCCGTGGCGTAACCTCTAAATTTAAAGTGACGATACATGTACTATTTTGCCTCAGATGATTTATCGTCCTGACACCGGAGAAATTCTTGGAGTTCATATTTTGGGCTTGCATGCTGCTGATCTCATCCATGAGGCATCAAATGCCATTGCCCTTGGAACCCATGTGCAAGTGAGTTTGTCATGCATTCTGTTAGCTGTGTAGCATTTCTGCATTTGTGTTCTCTGCATAATGATAAACTCTTGAATTTGCACATAACCTTTTGTATGCTGCAGGACATCAAGTTTGCTGTTCATGCACACCCAACGTTGTCTGAAGTTTTGGATGAGCTCTTCAAGGCTGCCAAGGTACATGGGCCTATTTGCCCTTATAGTATATACATATATGATTCTGTGTGAAAATACAAACAAAATTTGTGCCTTGTGCCAAAAATACGAACAAACTTTGCCTTGATCTTTTCTCCCCCTCAACAGGTTAACACAGGTGTTTCACATTCTATAAATGAGCCAGTTGCGGTGTAGAGAGGAACCATAGTCGAAACAATCCATCTGCCGCAGCCCCACACCCCAGTTATATACCCTTAGTACTTAACTAGTCTGCTACTCACAGGAAACTGATTCTGTAGCCATTCGCGGGCATTTTCATTATGAGTTCCAGGATTAGTGCCAACACTATCTATATAATGAGAAAAGAGAAATCCAGTGATGTATCCTATGTATGGGAAAAATGTAAATTTTGTAGTCCTTGTAGAGAGTAAACGTACAGTGCCTTTACGCAATTACGCGTCAACTTCGCCGTTGTGAATCTATGATTGCTTGAATTGATAGTGTGGGCTTGTTTGGCCGAGCTTCACTCCCTAATTCTCAACACTGATAAATCTTTGCGAATTTTTACAGCTTAAGACACGGGATTCTCCAGGAGAAATGCTCCAAACCTAATATTTATCTTTGGAGAGTGGTCTGATTTATCCCTTTTTATATAGGCCAAATATTTAGTGTAAACCTATTCTGTGGAAACATGAAAACCCCATAAAAACATACTTAGGCCTGGTTTGGATGTTATCGTATTTATCTTAGTTTCACCTAATTTACTCCAAAACACGTGGAGTGATGTGAATCCGATGACATCCAAACCAGGCCTTAAGTGTTTTTAAAAAAATTGAATGCTGCACATTCATAGAAGTTGAGACATGCGCATGTATTGTTGACAATAGTTAATGCCCGTATCTTTTTCTGTTAGCCACATGGCAGGGGCAACTCATCTTTTTGGGCTATTTGGATCTATTAGTGCTAATTGTTTACAGCTACAGTAGCACTAGTGGATTCAAACGGCCTAACTAATAGTCCAACTAATAGTTCAAAATGAAATTCCTAACTAATAAAAAGTTATTAATTGGCCTCCTCAATCCAAGTACTAGTAGTAGTCCAACTAATAGCCCAAATTGAAATTCCTACCTAATAAAAAGTTATTAATGGGCTTTCTAAAAGGATTTAGCAAGTGGCCTAGAGGGGGTGAATAGGTCTTTTTTTGAAATTTAACAAACTTCAAGCTCACCGGCAGACTGCAGAGCCTTTGAGAAAAAGCATGGAACCTCTGGGATCAGAGTACAAATTCGATCTACAGCGTAATGTAACGAATGAAAATCAGATCGAATGTGATACCAACCTTCTTGGAAAGTATGTTGTTCCTGTCTAAGTGTTGACGGTAGTTATCACCTATCATAAACCGTCAACTTTGTGCAAGAAAATAATCACCAATAGAAATATAGGAGGTTATTACTGACAATTTTCACAAGTTTTGGTGAATTACTATTTTCTGTAGGGATTATTCAGAGAGAAAGAAAACAAGAATTAAATTGACGAAACGCCACGAAACTTGATCGCGACGAAAGGACACACCAGAAGACTCTAGAAGACACAAGAAGGCACGGGACCGAGGCGGAGACCGAGAGGCCACCAGAGGAGGCCGCCCCCCCTCAGGCCGACCGGCCTGGCCCAGAGGCCAACCGCCTTCCCCTTCGCGTGACGCAATCCAACCAACATCTACGTCGTATTTTGACCCTTGTTTCAAGCTGGGTTGATCCGAGGGCTGCGGTTTATCCTACCGGACTATATAACCAGACCCAGACCCCCCTGAGGCATCCATCATCATAAAGTCAAGACAAAATTAGAATTAGGGTTTCCAGAGAGAGGTTAGAGCTCTACTTTAAGTTTAGGGTCTAGATCTAGCTAGATATAAAAAGAGTTGGGCGTTGCTCAGGATTCCGGATCATCGTCGGGAGATTTGGTAATTATATTGTAATCTCGTTATTCGACTTTGTGCTACTTCAATAATATCATTATGTTTCTATTTATTTCGTTCTTAGTTTATTCTAGTTGTATATTTGATATAGTCATGATTAGTAATGATTTTATGCATATGTTCGCAAAACACTTAGTTCAATTCCGGATTGGATTAGGTGGTAGATATGACGTAGGCGTGGTGCTTATATTAAATTTACCTGTGAATGCATCCTATATTCCGGGACATCAAGTGGTAGATCGCGGGTGTGATATTTCTGTTGAGTCTTATGTAGCCCACTCCCCGAATATAGGCCAAGTAGAACCTGGTTACAAGGAAAGGATTGCTCTGTTCTTGATATTCCTTAGTAATATTCCTTATGCATAGATGAAGGATTGATTATGCTATAAATGATAGTGAATATAGTAGAGTGAACAAAAGACTTGGTAAATATGAAATAACTTAGGATTCTTACCTCTTAAGTTATTTCCTGGTTAGCTCTACTTGATTTATGAGTCTCTTTCTCATTCTGGAATACCCATTGTTATCTTATTTTATATCTATCATTTATCTATTGTCTTACCCCTGTAAAGATAAGAGTGGTTATTTGATCTTTATCATGAGTATGTATATTTGATATTCTTTCTAGTCATATCATTCTTTCATTTTAAACCCTGTTAAGCTCCCAGTGGTAAAGTATAAATAACGATACTTAGAACATTCCTGGGTGAAATGCTACAACGGGTGTATTTTATCTATGCGCTTACGGATAACCTTTATTCTATATTTTGTGTAAGTGTCATGATTATAAGTACAACCACATTTCTAATATCATGTTAGGGATGACAACTTAACTCAAGTGATGCTAAGAAATGTCAACAAACATTTCTGGCGTCGTTGCCAGAGAGCTTCAGGAAATTTTTAATGGGTATCAGAAAGATTAATTAAATAGATACTTATAGATAAAAATCATAACCAGTACCTCTGTCTTGGCAGGCTTACCCTTGTTTTGTTTTTGTTCATATCTTATACAGGGTAATACAGGTTCGGTTGTGAATCATCAATTTTCAATCACAAATTAACCCAATCAAGGAGGATCAATACTAGTAGTGAAGCTATGGCTGAAAAGACTTTACTTGAGTTCTCTGCTTCAAGTATTGGCTTGAGCTCCAAAACTCCTGACGAACAACCTTGAGTTTGAGCTCAAGCCAAGCCTTATCAACATGGTTCAAGCCACTACATTTAGTGGAAAGGCATAAGAAGATGCTAATGCTCATCTACAGGATTTCCTAGAGATTGGAAGCACCATCATTAAGAACGTTGACCAAGATATCATACTTCTTCGTCTATTTTCGTTCTCATTGGAGGGAAGAGCGAAGCAGTGGTTCTACACCAACAAAAACAACATGGACACTTGGGACGACTGTTCGAAGGCCTTTCTACTAAGATTTTTCTGTATAGGCAAAACCAATGCCTTAAGAAGAAAGATTTGTAACTTCCAACAACAAAAAGGAGAAACTATTTCAGAGGCATGGGAACGTTTTTAGGAATACATCTCAGGATGCCCACACCATGGAATGGAGGATTGGTTGCTCATGCAAGGATTCTATCATGGATTAACTTAGAGGAATTGTGAACAATTAGATGCCACTGCTGGAGGATCATTGATGTCACTCACTCTCTCAAGAGCTGAAACTCTCATGGACAAGATAGCTGAGAATTAGAGCTGAAAACAAGACAATATGCAACATTCTCACCAGATTGAAGAAGCTTCAGAAGAAATGTGTGTATTATCATCGAAGATGGATGTACTATTGGATTGACTTGATCAATGAGCTAAGTACAAGAAAGATCGTCAGGCTATTCAAGATGCATTCAATGCTCAAAACAGATGTAGAGAGTATATGGGGATAGAATTCTCAGATGATCCAAAAAATGCAAACATCATCAACAACTCTTCCACTCAACGAAAGTAAGGATGGAATCAATAGAAACAATCCACTTATCAAGGTAAGTACTCAAGCAAATCTTCCAATTTTGATTCTAAACAACCACCTTTGAGAGATTTAATCTTAAAACAAATTAGGATTAATGATAATATTGTTAAGAAGTTTGTTTCTAATGATAAAATTTTAGAGGACATAAATGCAAAATTGGATGACTTTTCTTCTGCTATGAAAGATCAACTTAATCACAATAAAAAGGTAGAAACCAAATTAGCACAATTGGTTGCTACTTTGCCTTTTGCCACTAACCCTAAGCATGTCCAAGCTATTACCACTAGAGGTGGAAAATCCACTCGAGATCCCCCATATCCAAAAGGCACGGAGAGAAGACAGACAGCACCAGTGTTACCAACAGTACTAGAAGAAAAGAAGGATGATGGAGTTGAAGAACTTGACCCACCAATATCAGAATTACAACAAGATTTCTATGACACCAACCTCTTACCGTTTCCACACAGAAATCGAAAAGCTAAAATGGATGAGCAGTTCAGTAAGTTTGTTGAAGTGATTCAAAAATTATATATCAATATTCCGTTGTTAGATGTTATATAGGTACCCACCTATGCAAAGTATCTAAGAGATATCCTTAATAACAAATGACCACTGCCCTCCACTGAGGTGATCAAGCTAACGGAAGAGTGTAGTGCAACCATCCTCAATATTTCACCAGCCAAGAAGAAGGATCCAGGATACCCCACTATTGATTGTTCAATTGGAGATTAACATTTCAATAATGCACTTTATGACCTTGGAGCAAGTGTCAATGTAATGCCTAAGGCAGTCTTCGACAAGCTTCATCATTCAAAACTCGTCCTAACATCAATGTGCCTACAACTAGCCGATCAGTCAATCTGCTATCCTATAGAAATTATTGAGGATATACCAGTAAAGATCAGAGAATTCTTCATACCAGTCGACTTTGTGGTATTGGACATGCAACCAGACTCAAAAGTATCACTCATCCTTGGGAGACCCTTTCTGAGCACAGCAAATGCCCACATTGACGTCAGAATTGGAGAAGTCAAATTCAATATCAACGGACGAGAAGAGCATTTTCCATTCAAGCCAAAGCCTGAGTTAAGTACCAATGCAAATATGATAAGTGAAGAGGGAGACAAACAGTCACCGGGATCACCATCTTCGGGACTGTCTGACACCCCCTCAAAATAAACAACATTTGGAAGGGTCCGGTTCGGCGGACTTAAAAATCCTGAACCTTCGCCGGGAGGTAATTCGGTAGTTATCCATATTTACTTTATTAATGTTTTCATATGCATTTTAAATTTCATATTCTTGCATAATATAAAAAAATCCATGCTCCATGTAAATAATAATTACGGAAAGTAAAACCTCCATAAGTGATATTTACCGTGGTGGCAGAAAAAAAATATAAAAATACCATAATTAGAATTCTTATTTCTCGTAGATTCATAAAGGTATTTTTGTTTTGCATACTTGTGTGTTTATACAGTATAAATACGGGAGACATGTGGGACCCACACATCACCTCTCATCACTTCCACATCTCACTCTCCACTACCATCCATCCTCTATTATTCATGCATACACTATCATCCAACACACCTGCTAACTTTCCCACCGAAAGAGCATCCAAGGAGGCATTCATTGAATCATGTTCAAGGCAGAGGACACACCAGGAAATGGAGGAGGCAGATGGCGATGAGGTGGGGCCGGCTGGCCCCACCACCAGGCCGCCTGGCCTCCTCCTCTTCTTTAAATTCCCTTCCTCTCCTTCGCATTTCACTCATCCAGGAACACAGAGAGCATAGAGCGAGCTCGTGATTCATTCAGAAAACTCGAGTTCCAAGAATCCATCAATTGAGTGAAGTTTTAAAAGAGAGAGATAGAGAGAAGTGTTGAGTAATTAGTAGTGCAAGTTCTTGTTAAGAAAGTAGTGGAAGCACTATTAAAAAGTTGCTAGAAAATTAAGTGTGAGAGAAGTAGGTGCTGTCCAATTAGTGGGAGAGTTCGCATTAATTAATTCTGATTTGAACGACTAACTCCCGGACGACTAACTTTTAGACAGCCGACTTTCTGATATTTATTTTCTAACCCTCATATTTTCCACGAGTTTTGTTAGTTGTGATTTCTTCCATAGTACCATGAGCAAGTTCGTGAGCAAGGCCAAGAGAGCTCTCCACTCAGTTTCATTCTGTTCTACAAGAAGCCGCACTTCGTCTCAGGCAGGCTCTTCCCGAGCCGACTCTGAGATGGAGGTTGATCCACCATCCCCTGCTGTTCAGAGATCATCTTCACGTCGTCAATCCGAGAGCTACAACCTTCTTCGAGAGAACAAAATTAAATTTCTAGATGATCGTGAGAAGGAAGATTTCAAGTTATTGAAGGACAAGGAATTTACATCGACTCCACTCGTAGACACCGATCTCCTACAAAAGACAGGTATGGATTTTGAATTTGAACTCATTTTCCACAATATAGGTTTGGAGGAAGCTTGGCACTTGAATGAGAATGGAAGTAGATTGCTCATCATAGAATTTTTGTGCACCTTACAACTAGGAGGGGATGAAATTTTGTTTAGACTATTTAATCAATCATTCTCACTTAGTTGGAAGAATTTCAGCAACATGTTAAATTTTCATGAGTCATGTAAAATTGATGTAGAAGATGCTTTACCAGACTTTGATAGAATCCAATTTTGGCAAGACATTTCTAGAGAGACCGTTTGTTTTAGACCTTGCACAGATGAAATCCATAATCCTACCCTTTGATTTATCCATAAATGGTTAGGAGTAGGGATGAAAACGGATCGAATACGGACAGATATCACTGATATCATATGTGTTTTCATATTTATGTCTGGATTCGGATTCAAATACGGATAGTATAAAAAATACCAGATAGGATACGATTAGATATCAACACCATAAATATGTTATTTAAATATTCAGATACGAATACGGTATCGGATGTTAAATATTCGGACTCGGATACGGACGGATTAAAACCCCTCTAAACGGATTCGGTCTCGAATATGGTCGGAAAATATCCATACTGTTTTCATCCCTAGTTAGGAGTCACTATGTTCTATAGAGAAGAATTTAGAATTGCACGTAGTTGTTGAGGAAATCGTAGATCATGTGCAAACCCTAAAAATCAATTCAAATGACAAGTAATAGCAACAACAAGCATAATAAAAGAGACACGAGGATTTATCTCGTGGTTCAGCTCGCCACAAAGACTTGCCTATGTCCATGTTGTCGAGGTAAGCCACGAAGGCTATGGAGTCTCTTTCAACTCACCCTTTTTCTCTAAACTATTACTAAAGCAATAGGTTAGAGGGTTCCACTAAGTCACAAAGGGTAATACAAATGTCCGGCGCTTAGCCACAATGAATTGGGAGCTCCTTAGCGACCGCTAGCCATCTAGGAGCCAAGCTCCAAGAGTAACGAACACACCAAGTAGCTAGGGCTTCACCAAGTGCACAAGAATGGAGGAGAAGGATCTTCTCTTGCTTTCTAACACTCTCTTTTGCCAAATCCCTTAAGGAATCACCAAGATTTGAGCAAGGGAGTTGGGAGCAACAAGAATGGAGAGAGAAAGCTTTAGGTTGAAATGAGTGAGTCAATGAAGAAGATGACCATTGGGGGAGAGAAGGTACAAATACCCCCCCTCAATTCCCACAAAACGGTCGACCAGACAAAACGCGGAGGCTCCGCCTCCGTGCGCGGAGGTTCCGCGCAGGCCAGAATAGATTAGAATGAAGATCATCTAGCTTTTTGTGGCTAGGATATTTTGTGATGTGGATAGAGATTTGACTTTTGAGCACTTGGTTCCACCAAGCACACTATTAGTATCCCCTTGATAGTACGTCTTGTCCTATAACCCAATTTCAAAGTATAAAACAAAGTAATCTTGCTCCTTGAGTCATTGCAAGCCATCCTTTTGAGTTGAGGGGGTCTCCTCCTATGTTTCTTAGCACCCATAACTTATGATTCGCTGTTAAACACTTGTAAAAACTATTAGTCCTTTAATTCTATGGTCAACATCACCAAAACTCACTTAGGGCTCGATTGCACTTACACTTCCTCAAGCTAAGTACTAGTAACTATTAGATGGAGGATCTAAACACAGGTTAGCTAATAACCTCACTACTAGAAGGCTACTAGCTGGTTTCCCTCTACTAGCTGCTAATTATTAGTTGCTTAGTAATATAATGGGTCCAGATAGAGCTATCATAGTTAGTAGCAGAGATCAAATATTTAAACTCTATCACACATTTTAATGAAAGTTTAGGCCCACCTTGGTTCCCACATGTCATGTGTGTGTTTGGTTTGAGGGTGGAATATGGACAAAGTTAAGACAATGGCGAAGCTAGGACTTTTGTAGAGCCTGGGCGAGATGCAACATAATACTAAGGACTCATTTGGCAGGGCTCTGGCTCCTCTTAGGTGGCTTTGGCTCCTCACGTAGAGTAGCTTTCTTGGTGGAGCTAAAGCCGTTTTGAAAAACATTTGGCAAAAATAGCTCTAGTGATAGTTTTGTAATAATTTGTATTAGATTTGTGAGCAAGGACAGAGACAAGGGGGCGGGCAGGCCTGACCCCCCTAACATTGTATGGTTTTTATTAGTACATCTTATTAGTTCTCACTGATCATTATGAACTAGGTGGTTCCCCGCACGTTGCCGTGGGAATTTAAAGGTTTATTTTAGATGAACTCTTTATGAAGGAAAGGTTTTAAAAAACAAAAATACATAGAAAATGAGGTAAGCTATGTGTATCTGTACCTAATACCAAAAGAAAATTAATATAAAATTCTTCAAGACAGTTGTAGCCTAAGTTACATGGAGCACATGGTCAAAAGCACTCATGCATGTGTTAGTGTTTGGGTCAATGGTTCTTGTTTGGTGAGGACACCAACACTTAAGAAGCTTTTGTGTCAATCGTGTGGTTACGCCTTAGCAAGGCACATATGCCGAACGGACGTATATGTCTGCCATGGCGATGAATTGATATTCGCCAAGTGAGCCCGGGCACCAGCCTAGGGTGGCCAGGCCTTGGCTCCGCCACTGAGTTAAGATATCCCACTTTGTTTTGGTGTTTGATTGGAAGACACATGAGGATGAGGCCACCACTGGAGAAAATATTCTCCCAACATGAATGATGGGTCGATAAAAAAACTAGGGGACAAAGTGGGGCAAGCAAGGAAGAGACATGTTCGAGCGTGCAAGGATGCCAGTCTTGGTGTGTTGGTCGTGTAGGTGAGCCACGCCGATCCTGATGACGCTATCCATGAAGGTGAGTGCATTGGCCATAGTGTCACCGACTTGCGGGCACGCCACTTTTGGGGCACTAACCTCGAAGGCGTCGGCCGCTAGGTGCGAGCGCTTCAACCATGGGAGCATTGCCCGTGGGGGCACCGACAATGGGGCCGAGCGTGGCTATCTCGTGTGGCCGCGGGGCACTAGTGATGGTATCGAGCACGACTATCTCGTGAGCGTGGGCTAGGGGGGCCACCGAGGGGGCAACCATGGTTAGTAGACAGGTTGGCTATTTATGGGAAGAAGAAACGTGTGGTAGAGAGGATGATAAATATTAGGCTGACAACGACATGGTCCACTTGTTAGGAACATTTATCTTAGATTCAATGTCCTTCAACCAAACACCGAAATTTTTTGCTATTTTTTGGCTCATTTTTGGGATTTCTAGAAATTCTAATCACCGCCGCTGGTAGTATGAACTGACTGTGATGAGAATGGCATCATCATCAACAACTCACTATCGAGGACGAAAACCAACTATGATGGGATTTATGAACCAGCTGCGATAGGTCTGAATGTAGTAGTGGTTCTTCCTTTGTTCATCTTTCTTGAGAGAGAGGGAGAGAGTGGAGAATGAGAGAGAGGGTGAGAGATGGGGCTGATTCTACTGAATAGATGTTCAAATTCATGATGGTGTCCACTAGGAGAGAGTGGAGGATAGCTCACTTCCTACTCAACTCTGCTTAACTGAATTTTTGACGGGCAGTCCGTCGATATTGACGGACACTCCGTGAGTTCCCTGACTTTGAGGATTTGATCTAGAGAAAAGACATTTGGCGTTGGGGCCACTCTTATATGTTCTTGAGGTGATCAAGCATAGTTGGAGAGACCCAAAAGGTTTACTAACATCTTCCAAAGATTACTCCTTGTGAGGTCCATTTTGGGTTGACCATGGTTGACTTGAGTTGACTCGGGAGAGTTAACGAAGTTGATTGGCGAATTTGGAGTCTTTGTCCTAGTACAAAGCAACAGGGATCTCCACAAGAGATTGACAAAGTGATCCTAGAGGAGTTCAAAGATTTCAATAAGGTGGTCATTAAGAATATTTTATTAAAAGTTTTAGTTGAAACGACTTCATTATCGTCGACTGAAGCTTGGTCACCTCCTAAAGCTGCATTACCATTCGACCGAAGCTTGGTAGTTGTCTCTTGGTGTTGACGAAGCGGCGAAGAAGCAGATCAATGGTGGTAGATGCGGCTGCTCTAGGGTTCTGGCAATGCGCGTGGGAGCTCTTGGCCATGACCGAGGCTGAGTGAGGGCTCAATGGAGATGGTGTGATGCGGTGGAGCAACTTTTATAGCCCCTTGATGAACAATAAAGGAAGGGAGAGACCAAAGCTAGATTTAATCCGAGTGTAACAACCCGCGTTGTTCCAATCTCAGCTCTTGAACAATGATCCTTTGAGAATTTCCCAATTTAATTTCTTAAGGACTTCGAGTGATGTTTTATCGAAACTTGGCTTCATCTATAAGAGCTAGTGCTTCAATTCATGGTTTAGCCTAGCATAGTTCATCAAGTCAACTCGCGGACAATGGTGCTTAAACTAGGAATTTATATCAGAAGTTAACTTTTGAAGGATTGCAATCAAGGTTCATTGTCCTTCTCTGAGTAAGATTGTATCTCTTGGATCACAACATTGGCCCCAATGCCAATTTACCTAATTCTTAGTTCAATTCTTCCAAGACAGCAAATTGGCGGATGGTCTGCTAGAATGATCGGACCCTCTGTCAATTTGTTGTTCCAACGGACCGTCCGCCAAAATTGTAGAGACATTAAATTGGGTGGAGAGTGAGTTGTTTTCCACTCATGGGGTGTGGCCCACAAGTCAGCATGAGTTGGAGATATTTCCCAATAGCTGAGCCTTAGCTCCACTCCCCTCCCCTCTCATTTCACTCACTCCCTCTCTCTAGAATGAAGAACAAGAGAAAGGAAAGGATGAATTAGAGTGAGAAAGTGGAATAAGCAAAGAAGAGAAGAGAGATCAAGAATACAAAGGGCAGCAGATCAGCTCTAGATCAAGAACTCAAGTTTCACCAAATCCCTCATGTCATGGTTAGCTCAAGAACTCTCTTTTCTCATTATCTTGAGCTCAATCCTCAAACCCTAACTCAAGTTTCTCTCATTAAATGGATGGATCATGAGGATTGCAAGATGACTCATCATCCCAAGAGTAAGATCAAGAGTTGATACAACTTAATCCTCTCAAGTTTTTCTCTCATATGGATTTATGGAACTTTTGCAAGAAATCTTGGAATCCATCTCTTTGGCTTGTAAGTAAGGATGTCAAGTGCTCAATCTTCAACCTTGGTGATAAGGGAACTCACCGAAATCCCAAGCTAAGTTGTCATGCCCAATCTCAATCTTCTCAGTCTCTTTTGTTGAGGATTTCTAAGTTAATCCTTGAATCACTAGTCGCACTTGTTATCCATAGCTCAAACCCTAGCTATCTTGAGCCTAGCAAGCTACCTAAACCATCCTAGGAATATCTTACACATGCATTGTTGGTATTTTTAAACCACACAGAAAAATCTACAAGCGCACGAATACCGTTGTAGCTTTTACCCTGGAGTATTCCAAGGTATCATATTTATCAACAAGGAAACAATGGTTAAAGAAGTTTATAGTTCACCATCATGTATCTACTAACTAGTATACCAACTAGACTAAAGTGGGGGTAAGTGTTGATAATGATAAGAGTAATGTATAATGAAACACAGGAGAATTCCATGGTAAAATAGAAAAGCAGTCAAGCTAAGTTGAGAGGACAACGGGTGAGTTTCAAGGTTTCTAAATACTTCTTTATTATTTTGGTTCTATTCTAGTTTAGACTAGAAGGTATAACTAAATCATGGGTAGATATAGTGATCACACACAATAACACTTTGGAGCAGCAGTACCTTCCTAACTTTCGAGGGGGGTGAGAAAGCATCGTTGGGGAAAGGCTACCTAAAGCTCTACGAACACCGATCCAAATGTGGTGGATTACAAAGGCCTAACAGAGCTATAACCTCTAGGGCTAGCACAACGAACCGTGGGATTGAGCGCAAACTCAGGTAACCCATAGTCTAGACACCACGTCTACACTATTGATTACTACTCTAGCTAAGTACAATAACTAGAGCACTCGATGCGTGCGAAGATCCCATGCTAAGGTGTGACAACTATACTTAACCATACAGATGAAAGGCATAAAAGTAAATAGAGAAGATAACTATATTAAAGAATAAGTCTTACAAAGGTAAGACACAAAAATATACCAGACATTCGAAGATTTCCCTAGAACATGAGCATAGCTCAACTCTCCCTAACTCTCAACTTAACTATTCTACTTCTACATCTTGAGAGTATAATGGAGATTTCTCTCTTGTAGTGTTTCTTGATCTGAATGAGATTGATCTCAATTGATGGCCTTCTGGAGGTGATCAGGGGGTCCTTTTATAGGGGGAGATGGAGTAGGGGGCAAGGCATTGCCACGTCATCAATCTGCGTCAACTCCCTATATCACCGTTGGATGAACCGACTTCAAACCAACCTTTATTCATAGTGGAGATTTATCCTCAGAGGCGGTGGAGAGTCCAAGTGAAAGGGGAGACCGGATGGATGTCCCCACTGGTCGGCCGACCTAGGGGTGGGGCCGGCCGGCCTATTTCAAACCCCATCTTTATAGATAGGTGGGTCCACTCCCCAAGGTCATAGATACACATTGCACATTTGTTGAGGTCGGTTTATATACTCGATGTGTATGACAATGGGCCCGCTGATCCTGTGAAGTAGATAGGAATCCTTAGATGCTTCTAATTGACTTGCTTTGGTCCATTTTCTATGTAAATCAACCTGCATACAAATATTCATCAAGACTTGTGGAATTCATTAGTTCAAAACCTCTAAACCTATCTTGATGTTTGGTTTTAAGGATAAATGCAGGTAAAAATGACGGTTTATAGTTGACGTTAGCGATTGTCCACATGCACGAAGCCGCTATTCCCACATCTAGGCTTGAATCACCAAACCATCACTCAAAGAGTCATGAACATAGGTTTTGTCGACCATTTTGCAGAGTCTCTATCAAACCGACGGAGAGTCCGATAATCCCAAAACTTAACCAAACTCTGCAGCCATAGCCTTTACACCCTCTCGGAGTGAAGTGGCAGAGTGTCTACAAAGCATAGCGGAGAGTACGCCAAATTATAAAATTAGTCCTTGAACCCGAGAGCACCTAGTTTATAGCGGAGTGTCTGATCCACAGCATCTCACAGAGCATCCGCCAATTTATAAACCGAGAGCTCCTAGTTCTTACCGGAGTATCCGTCAATTGGTACAAAGTGTCCATCGAGAATTGCTCACCAAAAAACCTAAGTTCCCAATGTAACAGAACCGACCAAATTATAAGAGCACAAGTACGAAAACAAGCACCGAAGCGCTCAAATTTTCAAACTTGAGCCCATATAATCCCGGTAGTCAATCGAAATCACGAAGGATTTCAAACCAAACTGCTTACAACCAGGATCGCATCATTCAACATACAACATCATACGATACATTTCACAAGTAGTTCTGAAATAAGTTTACACCACGGAGTAGCAATTATTACAAACCAAGTTTGAAAGTAGCGGAAGCATAACACACACACTAGTTACTTAAATACTGCCAGTCTGGATGATCAACAACCCACAAAAGCATGAGGAAAGTACATAAAGACGATCATGCCCTTCTGATCTAGTCATCATCACCCGCAGGGTGGAGACACGTCTTGCAGAATCCCTGATAAAGCATGTCATCTGCAACAGGAGGGAATAAACCCTGAGTACTGGAATGTACTCAGCTAGACTTACCCGTCGAAAACTAGAAATAAGATGACACCAAGGATTATGCAAGGCTTACACAAGAGGCTAGCTGACATAACATTTTGCATAAAGGCATAAGTAATTTAAACTCTTGTAGCCTGTACTAGCAGTTATTTTTAGCATTTACCTGTCATCTATCTTAGCACCTGTACTAAACATGCACTTGGTTGTAATCAAACAATTATCATCATTATATCCAGAGCAGGTATGAATTGTGGCAACATTGTATCATTCCCTTAACCACCAGTTCATTTAATGAGATCTACGTTGCCGCTGCTCAAGTCAAGTGCTCACTAACCGGGAGCGACGGCGATTCGAATCGAATTCCTATCCAGCTGGAGGGGTATTTCTAACACTCACCGTGCAGGCCCTTGCCAGGGTCGCACAAGCCACCGTTTCATATGATTCAGGAATCGTGGGTCCGAATGATGTCGCGACCCCAAGGGCGACACTCTGCCAGGTGATAGGGACTCTAACCCCCCCTTGGTCTCACGCCAATGTCCCCAAGCACATCCTTTCTCTCCTCCAAGAAGCAACCTACCATTCGATTCCCGGCCTGAACCACATTACTCGGCTTCGCGGTCGGAACGACTTATCCGGCCAACTAAGTGTTAGACTGCGTTCAACATGACTCAAGGACGTACAACGAATCGGTCCTTAAACGACTCAGACGGGCATAGCTCCACACCCAAGACGTGAAGTGTCTTGCGGCTGTACTATCGAATCCCCGCCCGATCTCAATTTCATTTTTAAGCATGGTTCCATCCACGATAGCCATAAAGCCACTCGTGACTCCTTCCTACATCTCGCGGATGACCGGAAATCACCCGACTTCTACCGTACTAAGCCGGGCTAAGCATTGACACGTACCTAAACCTAATATAGGATTACATACGATATCTGGACAAGGACAGGTATAATGCAACAAGTGTTTCCATATAACTCCTACAACTTAATGCATTAAACAATTAAAAGTACTCAAGATATATTTATAAAACGATGGGTTCAGCATGCACCAGGGCTTGCCTTTCAGAAAAGTTGAAGGCCGGTGGTCAGGACACTCAGGAAGGTCGTCTGCGGGCACTCCTTCGCCTGCTGGATCCTCGGGCTCCTGCTGCTCCTAGTTCTCCTCCGGAATTACAGGCTCGAATTCGAGGAGTGTCACCCCCTCTAGTACACCTATTGCATGAGTGCATAATAAATCCCATGAATGCATAATGAAAGATGCAATATGCTCGGAATGAAATGCATTACAACAATTTAACGCTCTATTCAAATCACTTCAAAAGAGTAGGTGCAATTTCCTCTCCGGTAGAGAAGTACTCACCTACTCTACTTAACCTAAGATAAAGCTGCTCATCCTCAGTTAAGGCCCTAACACCTAACAATTACAAAAGTAGCATGTCTTAGGATATCACACCATATCAATCAGCAAAACACCACAGTAAGCATTCTGGACAGCAACTACTTGTTTTTATCACAACTGGAGATTTACAATTCCGAAAGATATGATCTAAGACAATCTGGAAAGCCTAAGAAATGCACTACAATTCCTTTTCAGACCTCAACTCCAAACTCCTAAGTTTTCCATGTCAAACTTCACAAATTCCAGAATCTGTCCTCTCAAAACAGAGAGTAGCAGATTTTGAACTGCCACTTTAAACAACAGTAACTCTCAAACTACTAAGCCAAATGCTTCCAAATTTTGACACAAGCTAGTTCATCAATTTTATTCCAACTTTGGTATTTACAAGTTTTCTAGCAACCAATTTTATCAAAGCCAAATTTAGAATTACTACTAGCTGTCCAGAAAACCTAAAATTACAAAGGTTAAACATTTATTGATGTGGCAAACATTCTCTAAGACCAAACTAATACTACTACAAGTTCACCAATGTCACAAAAACACCAGAAAGTGAGGTGTGCCCACCTAGAATATTTATTTAAACCCATTTCTTATTTTACTTAATTAATTAGGTGGAATTTTAAACATATATGTAAACTACTCCAAAAATTCTACAAAATTTACAGGGGACTCTCTGACCCACAAAGAGACTACTGTAAAATTTTGAACTCAATTTATTCACAGGAACTTCCTACACAAAATTCCCAAGCCAAAAAGGCTGATTTTTGTATAAATAACAAAGCATAGTCAAAAGTGTCAAACAACAGATTTCTTAATTTTCTTGGACACTCTAGGGTACCAAGACATTCTCCAAAAATTTATATGAACATTGCACATGTAGAAAAATTACAAAAATTCATTTAAGTATTTCTTAAAATAACAAGATAGCATTATAACTTGAAAAGTACTTAAGCACTGACGCCCAAATTTTTACCAGAGCTAGGGCTAGCATAGAGTAACCTACCCACCAAATTTCATGATTTAAGGAACACTACAGCTCAAGTTATAAATTTAACAAATTTGCATGCATTCCAAAACACATTTGGAAGATCTATTAAATTCTTCAGAAAACTAAACATCACATACCAGATTTATATTTTTCTAAAATACTCCACATCATGTAGATCCTAACAAAATTTATCTCATAATTTTTGGGCAAGTAAAACCCTAGATCTTCATTTTTCCAAACCTTACTTAAAACTATGACAAAAATCAAGAAATGAAATAAATCCCAAATGAAACTGGGCCGGCCCGGCTTGCTAGCGCGGCCCAGCCAGCGCGCGGCCTGCCTTGGCGCCCCGCCCGCGCGCGCGACGTTGACAGTGCGGGCCCGCAGGCCAGAGAGAGAGAGCGAAAGGGGGAAGACGGCCGCGACTCCGGCGAGCTCAAGCTCGCCGACGACGGCGCCTCCGGCGACGAAAGGAGCACCAACGGCTTCCCCGCGACTTCCCGCATCGACCAAACCTAGATTTGCTGAACCTATCCCACCCTAGCTATGACGGCCATGGCGACCGCGGCTCGGAGGCGGCACCCGGTGGTGGTCCGGCGAGCTCCGGGGGTCAGGGACCTAAGTGAGGTGTGCTGCGGCTTCCTGAGGACATGGCGGACCTCTCCATGCCACGGAAAAGGACGGAGGTGGAGCAAGTGCCGCTGGCCACGTGAGCACCGTACCGGCGGCCATGGCGCGGCGGCGCACGACGGTGTTCCGACGTGTACCGGCCATCCCATCCGGTAACGTCATCACCTAGGCTTCTCTACCCGACCCGGAACCCAAAACATGTACTAGTGAGAATGGAGGATGACCGTAGGGAGCTGGCCACGGTGAGCCGCCGCGCGGACAGTGCGCCGGCGAGGACTCACGGTGGCGGAAACCGAAATTCGCCCTCACCTCTACACAATCCGGTCAAGCAACGGTTGGAGGAGGTGGAGGGGATGCTGGTGGAGCGGTGGACGGGATTTGGAGGACGGTGGTGCGACGGTGAGCTTGCACAAGCACGGGGCGGGCTGCGGTGGCAATGGCGCCTCCGTTTTCCGCCTCGGTGAACCCGACCAGAGCGAGAGTGAAGGAGAGAAGAGTGAGCGCGAGTGTGGGGGTGGAGGTGTCGGCTCGGTCTTCATCTCCGCGCCTGGGCTCGCGACGTGGAGGCGACGACAGAGCTCGGACGCCACGCGGCGACGCTCTTCTGCCCGGGCGCCACGACAGGCCGGAGTTCGAGCTCGTGACTGAAACCGCGCCTCCAAAGACCGACTGACAGGGCAGTTTCGTCGACGATTTACTCTCAAACCAGCTCGTATTAGTGAAACCTCCAATTAGCAAAGTTGTAGACCTATGTGAGCACTACAAGTTTGTAAAAGGCACCATGAGCTAGTTCGGTTTGGATTTGAAACTACTGGGCTCCAAACTAGTGTACTTGGAAACTGAAATGCAGTTTCAGAGATCAATGCCGACTGAAACCCTAACTTCTTGACACTATTTCTCCTAAACTATTGAGAACCAGGTGATGGTGATATTGACAATGTTGTAGAGCTATGTGTGGACAACAACTTTGTCAATTGGCTCTAAGACTGGTTTGGCCTAGTTTGTGAGTTACAAGTTGCTAAAGTGAGGTACAGTGAAACTGAAAAGTCCAATTTCCAAACTTAGAATTTTTCTAAGTGTTGATTCCCACTCAAGCTGACTTGTGGGCCATTTTTGAGCATGCTCTGGTCATTTTCATGAGATGGCCATATTAGAACTTTTGTTCCTCATGAAATTCTCTACAACTTTACTTAAGGGTGCTCTTTCATGCAAGGTCTCTAAATTAGACTTTTTAATTGGTCAAACTAGGGCCTTCTAGGGTCAAATGGTGGTCAAACTTCTCTTGGAGGGCAATTTAGTAATTTTGGTCAACATGAACCTTGTTCCAAATGTTACCCTAAGTATAACTAAGGTGTTGTAGGTCATGATTGGCTACCTTACCTTTTTGTTACACCAACTATCAAATACTTCATGAACTAAATCAAACAAACCCTAAAATAATCACATGTGTTGCATCTCATAAAATAACAAACATGAATGATGCATGCTTATGCTTATGCCATGCAAATGCAATGCAATTATGGACTAAACACTTGAAGTGTTACAGCCCTCCTCCCTTATAAAAATCTCGTCCCGAGATTTGGAAAGCGTACCATTTTTCATAGAATTCTTTATAACCATCCCGCAAATAATCCTCCCGTTCCCACGTAGCATCACTCTCACTGCCCTGATTACTCCACATCACTTTGTACCACTTAACCACTTTACTTCTAGTTACTCGTTCCTGAGTATCGATCACTCGGACTGGCTTTTCTTCATAGGTTAGGTCGGATTCCAGCCTGATATCACCTAAAGGAACTTGTTCCTCAGGAACTCGAAGACACTTTTTAAGCTGAGATACATGGAAAACGTTGAATATGGCTCTCATCTCAGGAGGCAACTGGATTTTGTACGCAACAGCTCCACTCTTGCCTATGATCTGGAAAGGACCCACGTATCTCGGCGCAAGTTTCCGCTTAACACCAAAACGTTGGACACTCTTCATTGGAGAAACTTTCAGATACACGAAGTCTCCAACTTCAAATTCGAGTGGTTTTCTACGACGATCCGCATAGCTTTTCTGTCTCGCTTGTGCTGCAGCCATATGTTTTTGGATGGTATGGACTCGTTCCTCGGCTTCCTGGACAAAATCAATGCCATAATACCTTCTTTCCCCAGCTTCTACCCAGTTTAGTGGAGTTCGACACTTTCGACCGTACAAAGCTTCGAATGGGGCCATCTTAATACTCTCTTTATTGTACGAGAATTCGGCTAAAGGTAACCATTTTTCCCAAGAACCCTTGGATGAAATGACGCATGCTCACAACAGATCTTCCAAGATTTGGTTAACTCGTTCTGTCTGACCCGATGTCTGGGGGTGATAAGCAGAGCTTCTCACTAACTTGGTTCCCAGAAGATGATGCAAGTGCTCCCAAAAGCGAGCAGTGAACTGGGGACCACGGTCAGATATGATAGTACGAGGTATCCCATGGAGCCGGACTATCTGATTGAAGTACAACTCAGCATAGTCAGTGGGACGATAGTCCACTCTAACTGGAATGAAGTGAGCTGATTTGGTCAAACGATCCACAATTACCCGGATGGAGTTATGATTTTTGACAGTAGGAGGAAGACCGACAATGAAATCCATACTTATCTCTTCCCATTTCCAACCTGGGATAGACAGTGGTTGAAGCAACCCAGCTTTCATATGCACAGCTTTAACCCTACAGCAGGTGTCACATCTAGCCACATATGCAGCTATCTCTTTCCGCATCTTGGTCCACCAATAGTATGGCTTCAAATCATAATACATCTTATTGCTGCCAGGATGGATGGACAACTTAGAGGAGTGTGCTTCAGACATAATATCATTTCGAAGCTCCCGGTCCTTAGGCACAACTAACCTATCCTTGAACCATAGTACACCCTCTTCGTCTATCCTGAACTGTGTAGTTTCTTGTTCATTCATCTTACGCTTGATGTGGAATATACCAGTGTCAGTCTTTTGGAGTTCAATAATTCTGTTTTTGAGAGTACAACTGACAGTGATGTTGTACAAGACTGCTGGATGTAGAAGGCGAGACCGATGAAAATCAGTTTCAACTAAGGAATGGCAATGAGACTTACGGCTTAAAGCATCCGCAACCACATTTGCCTTGCCAGGATGATAGTGCACTTGAAGGTTATAATCCTTAATTAACTCGAGCCATCTTCTTTGACGCATATTTAACTCGGGTTGGGTGAAGATGTATTTGAGGCTTTTGTGGTCGGTATAGATGTTGCAGACATTGCCCAGCAGATAATGTCGCCAGGCTTTCAAAGCATGAACAACTGCGGCGAGTTCTAAGTCATGTGTTGGATAATTCGCCTCATGTTTCCGAAGTTGTCGAGAAGTATATGCAATTACTCGGCCTTCCTGCATCAACACACCTCCCAAACCTATGCCTGAGGCATCACAATAAACATCAAATGGTTTCTCGATATCCGGTTGTGCCAAAACCGGAGCTGAGGTTAGGAGGGTTCGCAGTTGGTGAAAAGCCGCATCACACTCAGGAGTCCAGACAAACCTGGTGTCTTTTTGCAGCAACCGAGTCATTGGCTTGGCTATTTTAGAGAAATCTGGGATGAAGCGACGATAATAGCCAGCCAAACCAAGGAAACTCCGGACCTCGTGAACCAAGATAGGAGCCTTCCAGTTCAGTACTTCTTGTACCTTGGCGGGGTCCACCATAATTCCTCCATCGGACAGCACATGCCCAAGGAAAGGTACTTCTCGAAGCCAGAATTCGCACTTACTGAACTTTGCATATAGTTGATGTTCACGCAGTCTTGTGAGGACTATTCGCAGATGTTCAGCGTGATCTTCTTCATTCACAGAATATACCAGGATGTCATCAATAAATACCACCACAAACGTGTCCAATTCAGGCATAAACACCGAATTCATCAAGTACATGAAGTGTGCGGGGGCATTTGTCAAGCCGAAAGACATAACAAGATACTCATAAAGACCGTATCTGGTAGAAAAGGCTGTCTTTAGAACATCTTCCGGTCGGATTTTAATTTGATGGTAGCCAGATCTTAGATCGATCTTGGAGAAAACTTTAGCTTTAGACAACTGATCGAACAAGATGTCGATGCGCGGTAGAGGGTACTTATTTTTGACAGTGACTGCATTGAGAGGTCTATAATCTACGCACATCCGTAACGACTGATCCTTCTTCTTTACAAAGATAGCCGGACATCCCCACGGAGACGAACTAGGACGAATCAACCCATTTTTTAAAAGTTCATTCAATTGCACCTTAAGTTCAGCGAGTTCATTCGGAGGCATCCTATAGGGTCTCCTAGAGATGGGCGCCGTGCCAGGCAACAACTCAATTTTAAACTCCACATCCCGATCCGGAGGGAGCCCCGACAAATCGTCGAGAAAAACGTCCGGAAACTCTTTTACTACTGGAATTTCGGCCAACGCCTTTGCTTGAATAGCATGAACTTCCCCCGACAAATCAACTTTTCTGGGAAGTTGTACCAGAAAACCCTTTTGATCTGTAGGGTCTCTGAGCATAACTACCCGAGTGGATGTATCAATGAGTACCCCATTCTGACTCATCCAATTCATGCCCAGAATAACATCTATGCCTAAACTCGGCAAAACCACTAAGGCAAGCGAGTACTTTCGCCCTTCTATCTCAAGCTCAAGATTCCCCACTACTTTATTTGTGGAAATATTCCCACTTGCTGCGCTAATACAATAACCCCCACCTTCAACAGTATGCAATTTGTGTGCAAACTCTGATGCAAACTTAGGACTGATAAAGGAATGCGAAGCACCTGAATCAAAAAGTACCACTGCGGGGTGTTGGTCAACTAGAAACTTACCAGCGGTGACCACCTCACCAGATGGAATTTCCTCAATGCTGTTATAATGGGCGTGTCCCTGACGACTACCTTGGTTGACATTTTTCTTAGGGTACGGACAGTTCCTGGACCAATGACCCGGCTTGTTGCAATTCCAGCAAGGCATATTGCTAGGAGGAACACTAGAGCTGCTCTGTCCAGAAGTCCCCTTTGGCAGAGCGACGGTATAAGCCTTACGGAACCCCGTCTTTGCAGCAGGCTTCTTCTGCGGCGGACGGAACTTTGTATTCTGAGCAGGTGGGCGAGGGGAAGACCTCGGTGCCGCTGAGGTCCTTGACTGAGAAGCACTTGCCTCAAGGGCCCTTTTACGGCTCTTAGAGGCAGAATAAATAGCATTGTTGTTCTCCTGGGTCAAAGCATCGCTGATGAAATCATTGAAAGTAGTACATTTGCTAGTGCCCATTGTTTTCATCAGTTTTGGGCCGAGGCCCCTTTTGAAGCTAGCAATCTTTTTGGCATCGGTATCCACAAACTCAGTGGCATACCTTGCCAGGTTGTTGAAGGACTGCAAGTATTCAGTCAGGCTTTTGTTTCCTTGCGACAGCCTCATAAACTCTGTGTGCTTGATTGCCATAAGACCGGGAGGGATATAATTTCCTCGGAATGCCGCCTTAAACTGATCCCAAGCAATCGGGACATTGGCAGGCAGTGTGGAACGATAGTGGCTCCACCAAATACCCGCTGGACCATGTAACTGGTGAGAAGCATATTCAGTCTTTAACTCATCAGTCAGGCGAAGCAGACGAAACTTTTGCTCAATAGTATTTAACCACTCATCAGCTTGCAGGGGTTCTTCCGCTTCCTTGAAGAGCGGGGGCTTAGTATCCAGAAAGTCCTTGAAATCACTATATTGATTGGGTTCTGGGCCCTGGCGGCCAGGACGAGCCTCCCGATTAGCCAGTTGGCGCATGGCATCAGCCAACATACGCTGCCCCTCAACCACTGATTGCATCAACTCGGCCGGAGTAGGTGGTGGCGGAGGGGGCGGCTGTTCCTCCTCCTCATTTCCACGGCCCCGGCGTAGATTGTACGACATCTGCAAAATGCATAGCCAATGAGCACTAACGATGTGGGAATTTTGTAGATGAATTATTGTAAATATGTCAAACTGACTTCATGAAATAGACTTCTCAAATTATTCATGGCACAATAATTCATCACAACCGCACAATCCATTCAAGCGGATCAATTGGCGCAATCATGCGAGAGAATCCAACAAGGTGTACTTTGATAAAAGGCTCACACACAAGGAGCACAGTAGTTACTGAACCGTTTACGTTAAAATCTACGTGGTTTTTGATCTGTTGCCGGTACTTGGATTCGATCTCAAGATTTTTAGGTGACTGTGAAAGGCTACTTCAAACTGACCACAAAGAGACTTCTCAACGATAGTGTTCCATGGTGGATCATGACTAGCCACCTCGATACCTGCGCGTGCCAAGCAGCACAGCCTTATGTCGCGCGCCATAGGAGGCCCTCGGTTTCGTCGCGGCACCGAAGGGTGCTAATCGTGACACCATCATCGAACGCAACATAATAAGACATCAAGTTGTGATCGAAATCAACAGATTCAAACTACATTTAGGAAACATACGGTTCAACCTTACATCCCAACGTCAAGTTATTACAAGGCCTCACTCCTTCACAGGGAGGGCACAAAAGACGATCCTAACATTAAAGGCACGTGATGACTACTCTAAGCATCATCCTCCGAGTCGGTGTCATGGATCTCCCCGCCGTCCTCCTCACTGACAGGCTCTAACTCCTCGTCTTCTTCTTCTTCTGGCTCTTCCTCTGGTGCTTCTGCGGGTGGGGCATCCTGTGGTCCATCAACCTCCACTTCATCATCATCCTCAGCCATGAAGATGCCTGATCCCATATCTTCATCTACATTGTTGTTTCTAGGTAGCAGGGGATTAAGCTCGTTGTTCAGGCGGTGCACTTCTTCATGAAGATTATCGTTGTATTCTTCAGCATTTTCTAACTGTTGCTCGAGCTCAAACTGTCGAGCCCTCAGAACATTCTCTTCGTGCCAGGCTTCATCCCTCTGTTCCATCACACGGACCAACATGCGTTGACAGTTGCGATTTGCCACTGTCAACCTCTGGAATGCAAGGGTTTCCTGGTCACGATCACGGATCACTTGCTCCAGTTGCTGACGCGCTGCATTCCTGGCAGCAGTCACTTCAGCCAACTCTGCCCTCAGCCTTTCCACCTCAGTAGGCTCAGGGTGGGGCTCACGTGGAGCGAGCTGGTGACGCGGTGCCCTGCCCCCAGTGGACTTACGAGCGGTCCTCTTGGTACGTGCCATCTGTAGCAACCAGATAAGATACGAATTAAAGTGAGGATCATTTAGGGGATACGAAATTTAATTTAGTCGGGAGTACTGAAAATTTTTAAGGAGGGAGTAAATGATATGTATGATATAATTAAACATGATGCATGCACGTTCCGTATGCCCTCTCACCTTAGTAGAAACCTAAAGTTCTAACGCTAGGCGGTGGCATACATACGTTCTCTCATATAAGCGAAACTATCGGTCTACTCGTTACGCTGTTAGTGTACCTGCAGAAAACCTCATTTCAGCCCAACAGTTTCCCAATATTAGCACACAAGAAAGCAGTAATTTAAATACTTTCCATATACACATCCCCTGATGTATATACTTTAGTATCAAAACTACCCGATATAAAGGTTCCCACAATTAAGTGCTTACGTAATTACATGGTTTAAACATGTAAGTATGCAAGTCACCAAAACTACTCTCCCCTAGATCGCCGGTTGGACGATCATGCTCTCACAACTCACACTTACCAGAGCGTCGAGGCAATTGATCCATACATTACCACCCAAGTGGATGGCATCCATACAATTTCACGCCGTATGGACGACGAAACAAAAACAAACAAGGCCCCCAAGTTAGTCTTTATAATAAGCCACCTAAAAGTCCTTATTTGGGCTAAGGGATGTGATCACTGGCATACCTAAAAATAATTTTCAGAGTTTTAACCCTTTTCATAAACAAATACTTTTGTTTTTAATTACTCGTAAGATGTGTTTAATGTTGAATTATGCTCCGGTACCAGCTGTAACAGAACCAACCAAATTATAAGAGCACAAGTACGAAAACAAGCACCGAAGCGCTCAAATTTTCAAACTTGAGCCCATATAATCCCGGTAGTCAATCGAAATCACGAAGGATTTCAAACCAAACTGCTTACAACCAGGATCGCATCATTCAACATACAACATCATACGATACATTTCACAAGTAGTTCTGAAATAAGTTTACACCACGGAGTAGCAATTATTACAAACCAAGTTTGAAAGTAGCGGAAGCATAACACACACACTAGTTACTTAAATACTGCCAGTCTGGATGATCAACAACCCACAAAAGCATGAGGAAAGTACATAAAGACGATCATGCCCTTCTGATCTAGTCATCATCACCCGCAGGGTGGAGACACGTCTTGCAGAATCCCTGATAAAGCATGTCATCTGCAACAGGAGGGAATAAACCCTGAGTACTGGAATGTACTCAGCTAGACTTACCCGTCGAAAACCAGAAATAAGATGACACCAAGGATTATGCAAGGCTTACACAAGAGGCTAGCTGACATAACATTTTGCATAAAGGCATAAGTAATTTAAACTCTTGTAGCCTGTACTAGCAGTTATTTTTAGCATTTACCTGTCATCTATCTTAGCACCTGTACTAAACATGCACTTGGTTGTAATCAAATAATTATCATCATTATATCCAGAGCAGGTATGAATTGTGGCAACATTGTATCATTCCCTTAACCACCAGTTCATTTAATGAGATCTACGTTGCCGCTGCTCAAGTCAAGTGCTCACTAACCGGGAGCGACGGCGATTCGAATCGAATTCCTATCCAGCTGGAGGGGTATTTCTAACACTCACCGCGCAGGCCCTTGCCAGGGTCGCACAAGCCACCGTTTCATATGATTCAGGAATCGCGGGTCCGAATGATGTCGCGACCCCAAGGGCGACACTCTGCCAGGTGATAGGGACTCTAACCCCCCCTTGGTCTCACGCCAATGTCCCCAAGCACATCCTTTCTCTCCTCCAAGAAGCAACCTACCATTCGATTCCCGGCCTGAACCACATTACTCGGCTTCGCGGTCGGAACGACTTATCTGGCCAACTAAGTGTTAGACTGCGTTCAACATGACTCAAGGACATACAGCGAATCGGTCCTTAAACGACTCAGACGGGCATAGCTCCACACCCAAGACGTGAAGTGTCTTGCGGCTGTACTATCGAATCCCCGCCCGGTCTCAATTTCATTTTTAAGCATGGTTCCATCCACGATAGCCATAAAGCCACTCGTGACTCCTTCCTACATCTCGCGGATGACCGGAAATCACCCGACTTCTACCGTACTAAGCCGGGCTAAGCATTGACAGGTGCCTAAACCTAATATAGGATTACGTACGATATCTGGACAAGGACAGGTATAATGAAACAAGTGTTTCCATATAACTCCTACAACTTAATGCATTAAACAATTAAAAGTACTCAAGATATATTTATAAAACGATGGGTTCAGCATGCACCGGGGCTTGCCTTTCAGAAAAGTTGAAGGCCGGTGGTCAGGACACTCAGGAAGGTCGTCTGCGGGCACTCCTTCGCCTGCTGGATCCTCGGGCTCCTGCTGCTCCTGGTTCTCCTCTGGAATTACAGGCTCGAATTCGAGGAGTGTCACCCCCTCCGGTACACCTATTGCATGAGTGCATAATAAATCCCATGAATGCATAATGAAAGATGCAATATGCTCGGAATGAAATGCATTACAACAATTTAACGCTCTATTCAAATCACTTCAAAAGAGTAGGTGCAATTTCCTCTCCGGTAGAGAAGTACTCACCTACTCTACTTAACCTAATATAAAGCTGCTCATCCTCAGTTAAGGCCCTAACACCTAACAATTACAAAAGTAGCATGTCTTAGGATATCACACCATATCAATCAGCAAAACACCACAGTAAGCATTCTGGACAGCAACTGTAACACTTCAAGTGTTTAGTCCTTAATTGCATTGCATTTGCATGGCATAAACATAAGCATGCATCATTCATGTTTGTTATTTTATGTGATGCAACACATGTAACTATTCTAGGGTTTGTTTGATTTATCTCATGAAGTATTTGATAGTTGGTGTAACAAAAGGTAAGGTAGCCAATCATGACCTACAACACCTTAGTTATACTTAGGGTAACATTTGGAACAAGGTTCATGTTGACCAAAATTACAAAATTGCCCTCCAAGAGAAGTTTGACCACCATTTGACCCTAGAAGGCTCTAGTTTGACCAATTAAAAAGTCTAATTTAGAGACCTTGCATGGAAGAGCACCCTTAAGTAAAGTTGTAGAGAATTTCATGAGGAACAAAAGTTCTAATATGGCCATCTCATGAAAATGACCAGAGCATGCTCAAAAATGGCCCACAAGTCAGTTTGAGTGGGAATCAACACTTAGAAAAATTCTAAGTCTGGAAATTGGACTTTTCAGTTTCACTGTACCTCACTTTAGCAACTTGTAACTCACAAACTAGGCCAAACTAGACTATGAGCCAATTGACAAAGTTGTTGTCCACACATAGCTCTACAACATTGTCAATATCACCATCACCTAGTTCTAAATGGTTTAGGAGATTTGGTGCCTAGAAAATCGGGTTTCAGTCGGCATTGTGACTGAAACTAAGTTTCAGTTTTCGGGTGACCCACTTTGGAGCTCTGTAGTTTCAAATCTAGGCCGAACCAGCCCAAACTCCAATTGACAAACTTGTAGTCCTCATGTAGCTCTACAATTTTGGTATTATCATCTTCTTCTAATTCGAACTGGTTTGGGAGATAATCGGTGTTGAACTTGCCCTGTCAGTCGATACCTTTGAGCTCTGAAACGAAACGTTCAGACACCGACGGCCGCGGCCGACCGCGTCGTGGCGCTCGGGCAGAGCCCGGTGGCCGCGTGGCGCGCGTGTTCTGCCGACGCCCCACGTCGCCTGCGAGCTCAGCATGAAGACCAGGACGACCCGCTTCCCCCTCCATTTCCATCGCCCTCCTTCCCCAGCTCACCGGTAAGGCGACCGAGCGTCCTCCGCCCCCACAGCCGGCTCCGCCGCCTTCGGTTGCGCCAACCACCGCGCCACCACACCCGAGAGCTCACGAACAGCACCGCCTGACCATACCCTACAACCTCCGCACATTGGGTCAGCCGTTGGGTCAAGGTAGAGGGCAAATCACCCAATCAAACCTCGGCGGTGCGGAGCTCCGCCATGGCCGCCGCCATTGCGAGCTCACCACCGACGTCCTCTTTCACCCTCCTCTCTCTGTGGTCAGCGTTCGGAATAGTGTAGGCCTTCCTCTAGCTCTAGGCATGACCTTACCGTGGGATGCGACGTCGCCGGAGCGGAACACGACGACCACCGTCGTCGCGCTCACCGCACCGCGTCACGGCACTCCGTGGCCAGGGTAGTTAGGACCTCTTCCAAACCTCCTTTCTACCTCAATAGATTCGCCCGGGCGTAGTGTAGCTCGTACCGAGCTTAGATATGGCCGTGCGGCCTCACCGGCGACGGCATACCCTCACCCGACCCTCACCGGCCGCCGCTCACGACGGCGAGCCCTCCCACTCCACCCTAAGCTCTTCCACTAGCATGAATCAAAGCGTTACGGAACAGGGAACGCGTGGGTGAGCTCGATTTTTCCGGGCGAGCTTCCCTCCGACGAGCTTGGGCTCGCCGGAGCTCACGGCTGCCGCTCCCCTGTCTCTGGTCGCTGACAGCGGGGGCCCGCCCGTCAGTGTCGCGCGCGGGCGGGAGCGCTGAGCGGGCCGCGCGCGCGAGTGTGTGGGCCGATTTTCTCCGGGCCGGCCCAGTCGTCCGAAATGAAATTCATTTTTATTATTTTGTCACTGATTTTTGTACAAGTTGGAAAAATATAGATCTAGGGTTTTAATGATCCAAAAATCATGAGATAAATTTTGTTAGGGTCTACATGATGTGTAGTATTTTAGAAAAATATAAATCTGGAATGTGATGTTTAATTTCTAGGAGAATTTAATAGATCCTTTAAATGTGTTTTGGAATGCATGCAAATTTGTTAAGTTTATAACTTGAGCTGTAGTGTTCCATAAATCATAAAATTTGGTGGGTAGGTTACTCTATGCTAGCCCTAGCTCTGGTAAAAATTTGGGCATCAGTGATTAAGTAATTTCCAAGTTATAATGCTATCTTGTTATTCTAGGAAATACTAAAATGAATTTTTGTAATTTTTCTACATGTGCAATGTTCATATAAATTTTTGGAGAATGTCTTGGTACCCTAGAGTGTCCAAGAAAATTAAGAAATCTGTTGTTTGACACTTTTGACTATGCTTTGTTATTTATACAAAAATCAGCCTTTTTGGCTTGGGAATTTTGTGTAGGAAGTTCCTGTGAATAAATTGAGTTCAAAATTTTACAGTAGTCTCTTTGTGGGTCAGAGAGTCCCCTGTAAATTTTGTAGAATTTTTGGAGTAGTTTACATATATGTTTAAAATTCCACCTAATTAATTAAGTAAAATAAGAAATGGGTTTAAATAAATATTCTAGGTGGGCACACCTTACTTTCTGGTGTTTTTGTGACATTGGTGAACTTGTAGTAGTATTAGTTTGGTCTTAGAGAATGTCTGCCACATCAATAAATGTTTAACCTTTGTAATTTTAGGTTTTCTAGACAGCTAGTAGTAATTCTAAATTTGGCTTTGATAAAATTGGTTGCTAGAAAACTTGTAAATACCAAAGTTGGAATAAACTTGATGAACTAGCTTGTGTCAAAATTTGGAAGCATTTGGCTTAGTAGTTTGAGAGTTACTGTTGTTTAAAGTGGCAGTTCAAAATCTGCTACTCTCTGTTTTGGAGAGGACAGATTCTGGAACTTGTGAAGTTTGACATGGAAAACTTAGGAGTTTGGAGTTGAGGTCTGAAAATGAATTGTAGTACATTTCTTAGGCTTTCCAGATTGGCTTAGATCATATCTTTTGGAATTGTAAATCTCCAGTTGTGATAAAAACAAGTAGCTGCTGTCCAGAATGCTTACTGTGGTGCTTTGCTGATTGATATGGTGTGATATCCTAAGACATGCTACTTTTGTAATTGTTAGGTGTTAGGGCCTTAACTGAGGATGAGCAGCTTTATCTTAGGTTAAGTAGATTAGGTGAGTACTTCTCTACTGGAGAAGAGATTTGCACGTATTAATAAAATAACTTGAATAGAGTATTTTATTCTGAAATGCATTTCATTCCGAGCATGTTGCACCCCTTTATGCATCCATTATATTTATTGTGCATTCATGCAATAGGTGCACCGGAGGGGGTGACACTCCTCGAATTCGAGCCTGTAATTCCGGAGGAGAACCAGGAGCAGCAGGAGCCCGAGGAACCAGTCGGCGAAGGAGACGTCGCTGAAGACCTTCCTGAGTGCCCGGACCACAGGCCTGCAACCTTTCTGAAAGGCAAGCCCCGGTGCATGCTGAACCTACTGTTTTATAAATTAATCTTGAGTACTTTTAATTGTTTACTGCATTAAGTTGTAGGAGTTATATGAAAACACTTGTTGCATTGTACCTGTCCTTGTCCAGATATCGTACTTAATCCTATTTTAGGTTTAGGCACGTGTCAATGCTTAGCCCTGCTTAGTACGGTAGAAGTCGGGTGATTTCCGGTCATCCGCGAGATGTAGGAAGGAGTCACGAGTGGCTCTATGGCTATCGTGGATGGAACCATGCCTTAAATGAAATTGAGACCGGGCGGGAGTTCGATAGTACAGCCGCAAGACACTTCACGTCTTGGGTGTGGAGCTATGCCCATCTGAGTCGTTTAAGGACCGATTCGCTGTACGTCCTTGAGTCATGTTGAACGTAGTCTAACACTTAGTTGGCCGGATAAGCCGTTCCGACCGCGAAGTCGAGTAGTATGGTTCAGGCCGGGAATCGAATGGTAGGTTGCATCTTGGAGGAGAGAAAGGATGTGCTTGGGGACATTGGCGTGAGACCAAGGGGGGGTTAGAGTCCCTATCACCTGGCAGAGTGTCGCCCTTGGGGACACGACATTATTCGGGCCCGCGATTCCTGAACTGTACAAAAGATGACCTGAGCAGCCTTCGCCAGGCGTGACTCGGTGAGTGTTAGAAATACCCCTCCAGCTGGATAGGAATTCGATTCGAATCGCCGTCGCTCCCGGTTAGTGAGCACTTGACTTGAGCAGCGGCAACGTAGATCTCATTAAATAAACTGGTGGTTAAGGGAATGATACAATGTTGCCGCAATGATATACCTGCTATGGATATAATAATAATGTTGTTTGATTATAATCAAGTGCATGTTAGTACAGGTGCTAAGATAGATGACAGGTAAATGCTAAAAATAACTGCTAGTACATGTTATAAGAGTTTCAACTACTTATGCCTTTATGCAAAATGTGGTGTCAGCTAGACTCTTGTGTAAGCCTTGCATAATCCTTGGTGTCACTTTATTTCTGGTTTTTGACGGGTAAGTCTAGCTGAGTACATTCCAGTACTCAGGGTTTATTCCCTCCTGTTGCAGATGACATGCTTTATCAGGGCTTCTGCAAGACTTGTCTCCACCCTGCGGGTGAAGAAGACTAGATCACTTGGGCGTGATCGTCTTTTATGTACTTTCCTCATGCTTTTGCGGGTTGTGGATCATCAAGACTGGCAGTAGTTAAATAACTGGTGTGTGTGTTATGCTTCCGCTACTTTCAAACTTGGTTTGTAATATTTGCTACTCCGTGGTGTAAACTTATTTCAGAACTACTTGTGAAATGTATCGTATGATGTTGTATGTTGAATGATGCGATCCTGGTTGTAAGCAGTTTGGTTTGAAATCCTTCGTGATTTCGATTGACTACCGGGATTATATGGGCTCAAGTTTGAAAATTTGAGCGCTTCGGTGCTTGTTTTCGTACTTGTGCTCTTATAATTTGGTCGGTTCTGTTACAGCTGGTACCGGAGCATAATTCAACATTAAACACATCTTACGAGTAATTAAAAACAAAAGTATTTGTTTATGAAAAGGGTTAAAACTCAAAAAAATTATTTTTAGGTATGCCAGTGATCACATCCCTTAGCCCAAATAAGGACTCTTAGGTGGCTTATTATAAAGACTAACTTGGGGGTCTTGTTTGTTTTTGTTTCGTCGTCCATACGGCGTGAAATTGTATGGATGCCATCCACTTGGGTGGTAATGTATGGATCAATTGCCTCGACGCTCTGGTAAGTGTGAGTTGTGAGAGCATGATCGTCCAATCGGCGATCTAGGGGAGAGTAGTTTTGGTGACTTGCATACTTACATGTTTAAACCATGTAATTACGTAAGCACTTAATTGTGGGAACCTTTATATCGGGTAGTTTTGATACTGAAGTATATACATCAGGGGATGTATATATGGAAAGTATTTAAATTACTGCTTTCTTGTGTGCTTATATTGGGAATTGTTGGGCTGCAATGAAGTTTTCTGCAGGTACACTAACAGCGTAACGAGTAGTCCGATAGTTTCGCTTATATGAGAGAACGTATGTATGCCACCGCCTAGCGTTAGAACTTTAGGTTTCTACTAAGGTGAGAGGGCGTACGAAACGTGCATGCATCATGTTTAATTATATCATACATATCATTTACTCCCTCCTTAAAAATTTCTGTACTCCCGACTAAAGTAAATTTCGTATCTCCTAAATGATCCTCACTTTAAGTCGTATCTTATCTTGTTGCTACAGATGGCACGTACCAAGAGGACCGCTCGTAAGTCCACTGGGGGCAGGGCACCGCGTCACCAGCTCGCTCCACGTGAGCCCCGCCCTGAGCCTACTGAGGTGGAAAGGCTGAGGGCAGAGCTGGCAGAGGTGACTGCTGCTAGGGATGCAGCACGGCAACAACTGGAACAAGTGATTCATGATCGTGATCAAGAAATGCTTGCAGTCCAGAGGTTGACAGTAGCAAACCGCAACTGTCAACGCATGTTGGTCCGTGTGATGGAACAGAGGGATGAAGCCTGGCACGAGGAGAACGTTCTGAGAGCTCGCCAGTTTGAGCTCGAGCAACAGTTAGAAAATGCTGAAGAGTACAATGACAACCTGCATGAAGAAGTGCACCGCCTGAACAACGAGCTTAATCCCCTGCTGCCTCGAAACAACAACGTCGATGAGGACATGGGTTCGGGAATCTTCATGGCTGAGGATGATGATGAAGTGGAGGTTGATGGACCACAGGATGCCCCACCTGCAGAAGCACCAGAGGAAGAGCCAGAAGAAGAAGAAGACGAGGAGTTAGAGCCTGTCAGTGATGAGGACGGCGGGGAGATCCTTGACACTGACTCGGAGGATGATGCTTAGAGTAGTCATCACGTGCCTATAATGTTAGGATCGTCTTTTGTGCCTCCCTGTGAAGGAGTGAGGCCTTGTAATAACTTGACTTTGGGATGTAAGGTTGAACCGTATGTTTCCTAAATGTAGTTTGAACCTGTTAATTTCGATCACAACTTGATGTCTTATTATGTTACGTTCGATGATGGTGTCACGATTAGCACCCTTCGGTGCCGCGACGAGACCGAGGGCCTCCTATGGCGCGCGACATAAGGCTGTGCTGCTTGGCACGCGCAGGTATCGAGGTGGCTAGTCATGATCCACCGTGGAACTCTTCATTGAGAAGTCTCTTTGTGGTCAGTTTGAAGTAGCCTTTCACAGTCAACTAAAAATCTTAAGATCGAATCCAAGTACCGTGCAAAAGGTCAAAAATCACGTAGATAGCAACGTAAACGGTCCGGTAACCGTTGTGCTCCCTGTGAGTGAGCCTTTATCAAAGAGCATCTTGTTGGATTACCAAGTATGATCTCATCAAACGATGCGCTAGAATGGATTGTGCGGTTGTGGTGAATTATTGTGCCTTAATTATTATGAGAAATCTATTCATACAGTCAGATTGACATTTCGCAATAATTCATCTACAAATTTCCCACATCGTCAGTGCTCATTGGCTATGCATTTTTGCAGATGTCGTACAATCTACGTCGGGGTCGTGGAAATGAGGAGGAGGAATAGCCACCCCCTCCGCCACCACCCACTCCGGCCGAGTTGATGCAGACAGTGGTCGAAGGGCAGCGCATGTTGGCGGATGCTATGCGCCAGCTGGCTAACCGGGAGGCTCGTCCTGGCCGCCAGGGCCCAGAGCCAAATCAGTACAGTGATTTCAAGGACTTTCTGGATACAAAGCCCCCGCTCTTCAAGGAAGCGGAAGAACCACTGCAGGCTGACGAGTGGTTGAATACCATTGAACAAAAGTTTCGTCTGTTACGCCTAACTGATGAGCTAAAAACTGAGTATGCTTCCCATCAGTTGCATGGTCCGGCGGGAATTTGGTGGAGCCACTATCGTTTCACACTACCTGCCAATGTCCCGATTGCTTGGGATCAGTTTAAGGCGGCATTCCGGGGAAATTATATCCCTCCCGGTCTTATGGCAATCAAGCACACAGAGTTTATGAGGCTGTCGCAAGGAAACAAAAGCCTGACTGAATACTTGCAGTCCTTCAACAACCTGGCAAGGTATGCCACTGAGTTTGTGGATACCGATGCCAAAAAGATTGCTAGCTTCAAAAGGGGCCTCGGCCCAAAACTGATGAAAACAATGGGCACTAGCAAATGTACTACTTTCAATGATTTCATCAGCGATGCTTTGACCCAAGAGAACAACAATGCTATCTATTCTGCCTCTAAGAGCCGCAAAAGGGCCATTGAGGCGAGTGCTTCACAGTCTCGAGCTCCAGCTGCCCCGAGGGCTCCTCCTCGCCCTCCTGCCACAAATGCTAAGTTCCGTCCTCCACAAAAGAAGGCGCCAATGAAAACTGGGTTTCGTAAGGCATATACAGTGGCTCTGCCAAAGAGTAATGCGGGCCAAGGCAGCTCCAGTGTTCCCCCTAGCAACATGCCTTGCTGGAACTATAACAAGCCAGGCCATTGGTCCAGGAACTGCCCGTACCCTAAGAAAAATATCAACCAAGGTAGTCGTCAGGGACACGCCCATTATAACAGCATTGAGGAAATCCCATCTGGTGAGGTGGTCACCGCTGGTAAGTTTCTAGTTGACCAACACCCCGCAGTGGTACTTTTTGATTCAGGTGCTTCGCATTCCTTTATCAGTCCTAAGTTTGCATCAGAGTTTGCACACAAATTGCATACTGTTGAAGGTGGGGGTTATTGTATTAGCGCAGCAAGTGGGAATATTTCCACAAATAAAGTAGTGGGGAATCTTGAGCTTGAGTTAGAAGGGCGAAAGTACTCGCTTGCCTTAGTGGTTTTGCCGGGTTTAGGCATAGATGTTATTCTGGGCATGAATTGGATGAGTCAGAATGGGGTACTCATTGATACCTCCACTCGGGTAGTTATGCTCAGAGACCCTACAGATCAAAAGGGTTTTCTGGTACAACTTCCCAAAAAAGTTGAATTGTCGGGGGAAATTCATGCTGTGCAAGCAAAGGCGTTGGCCGAAATTCCAGTAGTAAATGAGTTTCCGGACGTTTTTCCCGATGATTTGCTGGGACTCCCTCCGGATCGGGATGTGGAGTTTAAAATTGAGTTGTTGCCTGGCGCGGCTCCCATCTCTAGGAGACCCTATAGGATGCCTCCAAATGAACTCGCTGAACTTAAGGTGCAATTGAATGAACTTTTGAAGAAGGGGTTGATTCGTCCTAGTTCATCACCGTGGGGATGTCCTGCTATCTTTGTAAAGAAGAAGGATCAGTCGTTGCGGATGTGCGTAGATTATAGACCTCTCAATGCAGTCACTGTCAAAAATAAGTACCCTCTACCGCGAATCGACATCTTGTTCGATCAGTTGTCTAAAGCTAAAGTTTTCTCCAAGATCGATCTAAGATCGGGTTACCATCAAATTAAAATCCGTCCAGAAGATGTTCCAAAGACAGCCTTTTCTACCAGATACGGTCTTTATGAGTATCTTGTTATGTCTTTCGGCTTGACAAATGCCCCCGCACACTTCATGTACTTGATGAATTCGGTGTTTATGCCTGAATTGGACAAGTTTGTGGTGGTATTTATTGATGACATCTTGGTATATTCTGTGAATGAGGAGGATCACGCTGAACATCTGCGTATAGTCCTCACAAGACTGCGTGAACATCAACTATATGCGAAGTTCAGTAAGTGCGAATTCTGGCTTCGTGAAGTACCTTTCCTTGGACATGTGTTGTCCGATGGAGGAATTATGGTGGACCCCGCCAAGGTACAGGAAGTACTAAACTGGAAGGCTCCTATCTCGGTTCACGAGGTCCGAAGTTTTCTTGGTTTGGCTGGCTATTATCGTCGCTTCATCCCGGATTTCTCCAAAATAGCCAAGCCAATGACTCGGTTGCTGCAAAAAGACACCAGGTTTGTCTGGACTCCTGAGTGTGATGCGGCTTTTCACCAACTACGAACCCTCCTAACCTCAGCTCCGGTTTTGGCACAACCGGATATTGAGAAACCATTTGATGTTTATTGTGATGCCTCAGGCATAGGTTTGGGAGGTGTTCTGATGCAGGAAGGCCGAGTAATTGCATATACCTCTCGACAACTTCGGAAACATGAGGTGAATTATCCAACGCATGACTTAGAACTGGCTGCAGTTGTTCATGCTTTGAAAGTATGGCGGCATTATCTGCTGGGAAATGTCTGCAATATCTACACCGATCATAAAAGCCTCAAATACATCTTCACTCAACCCGAGCTAAATATGCGTCAAAGAAGATGGCTCGAGTTGATTAAAGATTATAACCTTCAAGTGCACTATCATCCAGGAAAGGCAAATGTAGTTACGGATGCTTTAAGCCGTAAGTCTCATTGTCATTCCTTAGTTGAAACTGATTTTCATCGATCTCGCCTTCTACATCCATCAGTCTTGTACAACATCCCTGTCAGTTGTACTCTCAAAAGCAGAATTATTGAGCTCCAAAAGACTGACACTGGTATATTCCACATCAAGCGTAAGATGAAAGAGCAAGAAACTACCCAGTTCAGGATAGATGAAGAGGGTGTACTATGGTTCAAGGATAGGTTAGTTGTGCCTAAGGACCGAGAGCTTCGAAATGATATTATGTCTGAAGCACACTCCTCTAAGTTGTCCATCCATCCTGGCAGCAATAAGATGTATTATGATTTGAAGCCACTTTATTGGTGGACCAAGATGCGGAAAGAGATAGCTGCATATGTTGCTAGATGTGACACCTGTTGCAGAGTTAAAGCTGTGCACATGAAAGCTGGGCTACTTCAGCCACTTTCCATTCCAGGCTGGAAATGGGAAGAGATAAGTATGGATTTCATTGTCGGACTTCCTCCTACTGTCAAAAATCATAACTCTATTTGGGTAATTGTTGATCGTTTGACCAAATCAGCTCACTTCATCCCAGTGAGAGTGGACTATCGTCCCACTGACTATGCTGAGTTGTACTTCAATCAGATAGTCCGGCTTCATGGGATACCTCGTACTATCGTTTCTGATCGTGGTCCCCAGTTCACTGCTCGCTTTTGGGAGCATTTGCATCACCTTCTGGGAACCAAGTTAGTGAGAAGCTCTGCTTATCACCCCCAGACATCGGGTCAGACAGAACGAGTTAACCAAATCTTGGAAGATCTGTTGCGAGCATGCGTCATTTCATCCAAGGGTTCTTGGGAAAATGGTTACCTTTAGCCGAATTCTCGTACAATAACAGTTATCAAGAGAGTATTAAGATGGCTCCATTCGAAGCTTTGTACGGTCGTAGGTGTAGAACCCCACTAAATTGGATAGAATCTGGTGAGAGAAGATTTTATGGTATTGCTTTTGTTGAGGAAGCTGAGGAACAAGTCCGTACCATCCAAAAACATATGGCTGCAGCCCAAGCTAGACAGAAAAGTTATGCTGATCGTCGTAGAAAACCACTCGAGTTTGAAGTTGGAGACTTCGTGTATTTGAAAGTTTCTCCAATGAAAAGTGTCCAACGTTTTGGTGTTAAGCGGAAACTTGCGCCAAGATACGTGGGTCCTTTTCAAATCATAGGCAAGAGTGGAGCTATTGCGTACAAAATTCAGTTACCTCCAGAAATGAGTGCCATATTCAACGTCTTCCATGTATCTCAGCTTAAAAAGTGTCTTCGAGTTCCTGAGGAACAAGTTCCTTTAGGTGATATCAGGCTGGAATCCGACCTAACCTATGAAGAAAAGCCAGTCCGAGTGATCGATACTCAGGAACGAGTAACTAGAAGTAAAGTGGTTAAGTGGTACAAAGTGATGTGGAGTAATCAGGGAAGTGAGAGTGATGCTACGTGGGAACGGGAGGATTATTTGCGGGATGGTTATAAAGAATTCTATGAAAAATGGTACGCTTTCCAAATCTCGGGACGAGATTTTTATAAGGGGGGAGGGCTGTAACACTTCAAGTGTTTAGTCCTTAATTGCATTTCATTTGCATGGCATAAACATAAGCATGCATCATTCATGTTTGTTATTTTATGTGATGCAACACATGTAACTATTCTAGGGTTTGTTTGATTTATCTCATGAAGTATTTGATAGTTGGTGTAACAAAAGGTAAGGTAGCCAATCATGACCTACAACACCTTAGTTATACTTAGGGTAACATTTGGAACAAGGTTCATGTTGACCAAAATTACAAAATTGCCCTCCAAGAGAAGTTTGACCACCATTTGACCCTAGAAGGCTCTAGTTTGACCAATTAAAAAGTCTAATTTAGAGACCTTGCATGGAAGAGCACCCTTAAGTAAAGTTGTAGAGAATTTCATGAGGAACAAAAGTTCTAATATGGCCATCTCATGAAAATGACCAGAGCATGCTCAAAAATGGCCCACAAGTCAGTTTGAGTGGGAATCAACACTTAGAAAAATTCTAAGTCTGGAAATTGGACTTTTCAGTTTCACTGTACCTCACTTTAGCAACTTGTAACTCACAAACTAGGCCAAACTAGACTATGAGCCAATTGACAAAGTTGTTGTCCACACATAGCTCTACAACATTGTCAATATCACCATCACCTAGTTCTAAATGGTTTAGGAGATTTGGTGCCTAGAAAATCGGGTTTCAGTCGGCATTGTGACTGAAACTAAGTTTCAGTTTTCGGGTGACCCACTTTGGAGCTCTGTAGTTTCAAATCTAGGCCGAACCAGCCCAAACTCCAATTGACAAACTTGTAGTCCTCATGTAGCTCTACAATTTTGGTATTATCATCTTCTTCTAATTCGAACTGGTTTGGGAGATAATCGGTGTTGAACTTGCCCTGTCAGTCGATACCTTTGAGCTCTGAAACGAAACGTTCAGACACCGACGGCCGCGGCCGACCGCGTCGTGGCGCTCGGGCAGAGCCCGGTGGCCGCGTGGCGCGCGTGTTCTGCCGACGCCCCACGTCGCCTGCGAGCTCAGCATGAAGACCAGGACGACCCGCTTCCCCCTCCATTTCCATCGCCCTCCTTCCCCAGCTCACCGGTAAGGCGACCGAGCGTCCTCCGCCCCCACAGCCGGCTCCGCCGCCTTCGGTTGCGCCAACCACCGCGCCACCACACCCGAGAGCTCACGAACAGCACCGCCTGACCATACCCTACAACCTCCGCACATTGGGTCAGCCGTTGGGTCAAGGTAGAGGGCAAATCACCCAATCAAACCTCGGCGGTGCGGAGCTCCGCCATGGCCGCCGCCATTGCGAGCTCACCACCGACGTCCTCTTTCACCCTCCTCTCTCTGTGGTCAGCGTTCGGAATAGTGTAGGCCTTCCTCTAGCTCTAGGCATGACCTTACCGTGGGATGCGACGTCGCCGGAGCGGAACACGACGACCACCGTCGTCGCGCTCACCGCACCGCGTCACGGCACTCCGTGGCCAGGGTAGTTAGGACCTCTTCCAAACCTCCTTTCTACCTCAATAGATTCGCCCGGGCGTAGTGTAGCTCGTACCGAGCTTAGATATGGCCGTGCGGCCTCACCGGCGACGGCATACCCTCACCCGACCCTCACCGGCCGCCGCTCACGACGGCGAGCCCTCCCACTCCACCCTAAGCTCTTCCACTAGCATGAATCGAAGCGTTACGGAACAGGGAACGCGTGGGTGAGCTCGATTTTTCCGGGCGAGCTTCCCTCCGACGAGCTTGGGCTCGCCGGAGCTCACGGCTGCCGCTCCCCTGTCTCTGGTCGCTGACAGCGGGGGCCCGCCCGTCAGTGTCGCGCGCGGGCGGGAGCGCTGAGCGGGCCGCGCGCGCGAGTGTGTGGGCCGATTTTCTCCGGGCCGGCCCAGTCGTCCGAAATGAAATTCATTTTTATTATTTTGTCACTGATTTTTGTACAAGTTGAAAAAATATAGATCTAGGGTTTTAATGATCCAAAAATCATGAGATAAATTTTGTTAGGGTCTACATGATGTGTAGTATTTTAGAAAAATATAAATCTGGAATGTGATGTTTAATTTCTAGGAGAATTTAATAGATCCTTTAAATGTGTTTTGGAATGCATGCAAATTTGTTAAGTTTATAACTTGAGCTGTAGTGTTCCATAAATCATAAAATTTGGTGGGTAGGTTACTCTATGCTAGCCCTAGCTCTGGTAAAAATTTGGGCATCAGTGATTAAGTAATTTCCAAGTTATAATGCTATCTTGTTATTCTAGGAAATACTAAAATGAATTTTTGTAATTTTTCTACATGTGCAATGTTCATATAAATTTTTGGAGAATGTCTTGGTACCCTAGAGTGTCCAAGAAAATTAAGAAATCTGTTGTTTGACACTTTTGACTATGCTTTGTTATTTATACAAAAATCAGCCTTTTTGGCTTGGGAATTTTGTGTAGGACGTTCCTGTGAATAAATTGAGTTCAAAATTTTACAGTAGTCTCTTTGTGGGTCAGAGAGTCCCCTGTAAATTTTGTAGAATTTTTGAAGTAGTTTACATATATGTTTAAAATTCCACCTAATTAATTAAGTAAAATAAGAAATGGGTTTAAATAAATATTCTAGGTGGGCACACCTTACTTTCTGGTGTTTTTGTGACATTGGTGAACTTGTAGTAGTATTAGTTTGGTCTTAGAGAATGTTTGCCACATCAATAAATGTTTAACCTTTGTAATTTTAGGTTTTCTGGACAGCTAGTAGTAATTCTAAATTTGGCTTTGATAAAATTGGTTGCTAGAAAACTTGTAAATACCAAAGTTGGAATAAACTTGATGAACTAGCTTGTGTCAAAATTTGGAAGCATTTGGCTTAGTAGTTTGAGAGTTACTGTTGTTTAAAGTGGCAGTTCAAAATCTGCTACTCTCTGTTTTGGAGAGGACAGATTCTGGAACTTGTGAAGTTTGACATGGAAAACTTAGGAGTTTGGAGTTGAGGTCTGAAAATGAATTGTAGTACATTTCTTAGGCTTTCCAGATTGGCTTAGATCATATCTTTTGGAATTGTAAATCTCCAGTTGTGATAAAAACAAGTAGCTGCTGTCCAGAATGCTTACTGTGGTGCTTTGCTGATTGATATGGTGTGATATCCTAAGACATGCTACTTTTGTAATTGTTAGGTGTTAGGGCCTTAACTGAGGATGAGCAGCTTTATCTTAGGTTAAGTAGATTAGGTGAGTACTTCTCTACTGGAGAAGAGATTTGCACGTATTAATAAAATAACTTGAATAGAGTATTTTATTCTGAAATGCATTTCATTCCGAGCATGTTGCACCCCTTTATGCATCCATTATATTTATTGTGCATTCATGCAATAGATGCACCGGAGGGGGTGACACTCCTCGAATTCGAGCCTGTAATTCCGGAGGAGAACCAGGAGCAGCAGGAGCCCGAGGAACCAGTCGGCGAAGGAGACGTCGCTGAAGACCTTCCTGAGTGCCCGGACCACAGGCCTGCAACCTTTCTGAAAGGCAAGCCCCGGTGCATGCTGAACCTACTGTTTTATAAATTAATCTTGAGTACTTTTAATTGTTTACTGCATTAAGTTGTAGGAGTTATATGAAAACACTTGTTGCATTGTACCTGTCCTTGTCCAGATATCGTACTTAATCCTATTTTAGGTTTAGGCACGTGTCAATGCTTAGCCCTGCTTAGTACGGTAGAAGTCGGGTGATTTCCGGTCATCCGCGAGATGTAGGAAGGAGTCACGAGTGGCTCTATGGCTATCGTGGATGGAACCATGCCTTAAATGAAATTGAGACCGGGCGGGAGTTCGATAGTACAGCCGCAAGACACTTCACGTCTTGGGTGTGGAGCTATGCCCGTCTGAGTCGTTTAAGGACCGATTCGCTGTACGTCCTTGAGTCATGTTGAACGCAGTCTAACACTTAGTTGGCCGGATAAGCCGTTCCGACCGCGAAGTCGAGTAGTATGGTTCAGGCCGGGAATCGAATGGTAGGTTGCATCTTGGAGGAGAGAAAGGATGTGCTTGGGGACATTGGCGTGAGACCAAGGGGGGGTTAGAGTCCCTATCACCTAGCAGAGTGTCGCCCTTGGGGACGCGACATTATTCGGTTCCGCGATTCCTGAACTGTACAAAAGATGACCTGAGCAGCCTTCGCCAGGCGTGACTCGGTGAGTGTTAGAAATACCCCTCCAGCTGGATAGGAATTCGATTCGAATCGCCGTCGCTCCCGGTTAGTGAGCACTTGACTTGAGCAGCGGCAACGTAGATCTCATTAAATAAACTGGTGGTTAAGGGAATGATACAATGTTGCCGCAATGATATACCTGCTATGGATATAATAATAATGTTGTTTGATTATAATCAAGTGCATGTTAGTACAGGTGCTAAGATAGATGACAGGTAAATGCTAAAAATAACTGCTAGTACATGTTATAAGAGTTTCAACTACTTATGCCTTTATGCAAAATGTGGTGTCAGCTAGACTCTTGTGTAAGCCTTGCATAATCCTTGGTGTCACTTTATTTCTGGTTTTTGACAGGTAAGTCTAGCTGAGTACATTCCAGTACTCAGGGTTTATTCCCTCCTGTTGCAGATGACATGCTTTATCAGGGCTTCTGCAAGACTTGTCTCCACCCTGCGGGTGAAGAAGACTAGATCACTTGGGCGTGATCGTCTTTTATGTACTTTCCTCATGCTTTTGCGGGTTGTGGATCATCAAGACTGGCAGTAGTTAAATAACTGGTGTGTGTGTTATGCTTCCGCTACTTTCAAACTTGGTTTGTAATATTTGCTACTCCGTGGTGTAAACTTATTTCAGAACTACTTGTGAAATGTATCGTATGATGTTGTATGTTGAATGATGCGATCCTGGTTGTAAGCAGTTTGGTTTGAAATCCTTCGTGATTTCGATTGACTACCGGGATTATATGGGCTCAAGTTTGAAAATTTGAGCGCTTCGGTGCTTGTTTTCGTACTTGTGCTCTTATAATTTGGTCGGTTCTGTTACAGCAACTACTTGTTTTTATCACAACTGGAGATTTACAATTCCGAAAGATATGATCTAAGACAATCTGGAAAGCCTAAGAAATGCACTACAATTCCTTTTCAGACCTCAACTCCAAACTCCTAAGTTTTCCATGTCAAACTTCACAAATTCCAGAATCTGTCCTCTCAAAACAGAGAGTAGCAGATTTTGAACTGCCACTTTAAACAACAGTAACTCTCAAACTACTAAGCCAAATGCTTCCAAATTTTGACACAAGCTAGTTCATCAAGTTTATTCCAACTTTGGTATTTACAAGTTTTCTAGCAACCAATTTTATCAAAGCCAAATTTAGAATTACTACTAGCTGTCCAGAAAACCTAAAATTACAAAGGTTAAACATTTATTGATGTGGCAAACATTCTCTAAGACCAAACTAATACTACTACAAGTTCACCAATGTCACAAAAACACCAGAAAGTGAGGTGTGCCCACCTAGAATATTTATTTAAACCCATTTCTTATTTTACTTAATTAATTAGGTGGAATTTTAAACATATATGTAAGCTACTCCAAAAATTCTACAAAATTTACAGGGGACTCTCTGACCCACAAAGAGACTACTGTAAAATTTGGAACTCAATTTATTCACAGGAACTTCCTACACAAAATTCCCAAGCCAAAAAGGCTGATTTTTGTATAAATAACAAAGCATAGTCAAAAGTGTCAAACAACAGATTTCTTAATTTTCTTGGACACTCTAGGGTACCAAGACATTCTCCAAAAATTTATATGAACATTGCACATGTAGAATAATTACAAAAATTCATTTAAGTATTTCTTAAAATAACAAGATAGCATTATAACTTGAAAAGTACTTAAGCACTGACGCCCAAATTTTTACCAGAGCTAGGGCTAGCATAGAGTAACCTACCCACCAAATTTCATGATTTAAGGAACACTACGGCTCAAGTTATAAATTTAACAAATTTGCATGCATTCCAAAACACATTTGGAAGATCTATTAAATTCTTCAGAAAACTAAACATCACATACCAGATTTATATTTTTCTAAAATACTCCACATCATGTAGATCCTAACAAAATTTATCTCATAATTTTTGGGCAAGTAAAACCCTAGATCTTCATTTTTCCAAACCTTACTTAAAACTATGACAAAAATCAAGAAATGAAATAAATCCCAAATGAAACTGGGCCGGCCCGGCTTGCTAGCGCGGCCCAGCCAGCGCGCGGCCTGCCTTGGCGCCCCGCCCGCGCGCGCGACGTTGACAGTGCGGGCCCGCAGGCCAGAGAGAGAGAGCGAAAGGGGGAAGACGGCCGCGACTCCGGCGAGCTCAAGCTCGCCGACGACGGCGCCTCCGGCGACGAAAGGAGCACCAACGGCTTCCCCGCGACTTCCCGCATCGACCAAACCTAGATTTGCTGAACCTATCCCACCCTAGCTACGACGGCCATGGCGACCGCGGCTCGGAGGTGGCACCCGGTGGTGGTCCGGCGAGCTCCGGGGGTCAGGGACCTAAGTGAGGTGTGCTGCGGCTTCCTGAGGACATGGCGGACCTCTCCATGCCACGGAAAAGGACGGAGGTGGAGCAAGTGCCGCTGGCCACGTGAGCACCGTACCGACGGCCATGGCGCGGCGGCGCACGACGGTGTTCCGACGTGTACCGGCCATCCCATCCGGTAACGTCATCACCTAGGCTTCTCTACCCGACCCGGAACCCAAAACATGTACTAGTGAGAATGGAGGATGACCGTAGGGAGCTGGCCACGGTGAGCCGCCGCGCGGACAGTGCGCCGGCGAGGACTCACGGTGGCGGAAACCGAAATTCGCCCTCACCTCTACACAATCCGGTCAAGCAACGGTTGGAGGAGGTGGAGGGGATGCTGGTGGAGCGGTGGACGGGATTTGGAGGACGGTGGTGCGACGGTGAGCTTGCACAAGCACGGGGCGGGCTGCGGCGGCAATGGCGCCTCCGTTTTCCGCCTCGGTGAACCCGGCCAGAGCGAGAGTGAAGGAGAGAAGAGTGAGCGTGAGTGTGGGGGTGGAGGTGTCGGCTCGGTCTTCATCTCCGCGCCTGGGCTCGCGACGTGGAGGCGACGACAGAGCTCGGACGCCACGCGGCGACGCTCTTCTGCCCGGGCGCCACGACAGGCCGGAGTTCGAGCTCGTGACTAAAACCGCGCCTCCAAAGACCGACTGACAGGGCAGTTTCGTCGACGATTTACTCTCAAACCAGCTCGTATTAGTGAAACCTCCAATTAGCAAAGTTGTAGACCTATGTGAGCACTACAAGTTTGTAAAAGGCACCATGAGCTAGTTCGGTTTGGATTTGAAACTACAGGGCTCCAAACTAGTGTACTTGGAAACTGAAATGCAGTTTCAGAGATCAATGCCGACTGAAACCCTAACTTCTTGACACTATTTCTCCTAAACTATTGAGAACCAGGTGATGGTGATATTGACAATGTTGTAGAGCTATGTGTGGACAACAACTTTGTCAATTGGCTCTAAGACTGGTTTGGCCTAGTTTGTGAGTTACAAGTTGCTAAAGTGAGGTACAGTGAAACTGAAAAGTCCAATTTCCAGACTTAGAATTTTTCTAAGTGTTGATTCCCACTCAAGCTGACTTGTGGGCCATTTTTGAGCATGCTCTGGTCATTTTCATGAGATGGCCATATTAGAACTTTTGTTCCTCATGAAATTCTCTACAACTTTACTTAAGGGTGCTCTTTCATGCAAGGTCTCTAAATTAGACTTTTTAATTGGTCAAACTAGGGCCTTCTAGGGTCAAATGGTGGTCAAACTTCTCTTGGAGGGCAATTTAGTAATTTTGGTCAACATGAACCTTGTTCCAAATGTTACCCTAAGTATAACTAAGGTGTTGTAGGTCATGATTGGCTACCTTACCTTTTTGTTACACCAACTATCAAATACTTCATGAACTAAATCAAACAAACCCTAGAATAATCACATGTGTTGCATCTCATAAAATAACAAACATGAATGATGCATGCTTATGCTTATGCCATGCAAATGCAATGCAATTATGGACTAAACACTTGAAGTGTTACACCCAAACCAACGAAACATTCCACGGAACAATCCACAAGTCACTGAGTGTCCGCCACATTCGACGGAGAGTCCATCAACTCTTCTAGAGCCAAAATAGAATCTATTAGTCTTGAAGTCCAACCTAGCGGAGCGTCCGTCAGTTAATAGAAGATGTTGAATTGTTTAGAACCTTACCCAAGAGGTCAACAAAACTAGACCACACATATATTATAAATAGTGCAATAGTAGAGCCTAGTTAGACATCTCTTCCCAAGTTCCAAATCACAATCTCTATCTTTATCTCCTTATCGGGTTGTTGAAAGGTCTTGATGGCTAGAGGGGGGGTGAATAGCCTATTAAAATTTTCTACAAAGACAAGCTAAACAAGTTTATCAATAAAACAAATAGCGAGATGCGAGTTTTGCTTAGCCTACGGGGTGTTTGCAAGCCACCTAACCAAATCACAATTCTAGTGTAGTTGCACTCAACCGCACAAGTCAAACCGAGAAGGAAACTACAACTAGCAAGCTACACAAGGAAACTACTCTAGCAAAGCTAACTCGCTAGCAAAGATAACTAAGAAATTAATACAAGAGAGTTAGGAGGGTATCACCGAGGGGCGAAGAATTGAACCAACCAATCAATATAATCAAGAGATGAATACCAAGATAACCGAACACCGGGATCAATCAATCACAATATGAAAGTGATGACACGAAGATTTATCCCGAGGTTCACGTGCTTGCCGGCACGCTAGTCCCCGTTGTGTCCCTCTTCACCACATGGTTCGGTGGCTAATCGGTCACACACCGAGCCTCTCAAAAGGCGCCACAAGAACCTACCAAATGGCAAAAGGTTGCAATGACACGAAGCAATTTACTAATGTTGCCTTTGGCGCTTCGCTGAGGTAGGCACAAACCCCTCACAATCACCGGAGGTGGCCAAGAACAAACACCAACTCTTGCCAACGCCTCCAAGCTGCTCCAAGCCATCTAGGTGGCGGCAACCACCAAGAGAAACAAGAATACCGCAGCAAATCAACCACCAAGTGCCAACTAGATGCAATCTCACAATGCAAATGCACTTGGATCACTCAATCTCACTTCGAATATGCAAAGAAGCAAGAGAGATGAGTGGGAGGGGAGTTGCTTAGCTCAAAGTGCTCACAAGTATGTCAAATGTTCAAGAGAGTCCAGGAGAGAGAGCCTTGAGCCGGCCAACGAGTATTTATAGACGTACCCCTTCGAATAGAGCCGTTAGAAACTTAAACAGCAGAAATCGCGGTGACCGGACGCGCTGGTCCAACTGACCGAACGCGCCGGTCGCCCAACGGCTAACTCGCGAAGTACTGACCGGACGCGCTGGTCCAAACGACCTGACGCGCCGGTCGCCCAACGGCTAACTGCGAAGCAACGACCGGACGCGCTCATCGCGCAGACCGGACGCGCTGGAAACGACCGGACGCGCTGGTCCCGAGAATGACCGGACGTGCTGGTCGCCTGAGCAGCGCTCAACGAAACAGTGACCAGACGCGCTGAAGTAAATGACTGAACGCGACAGTGCCAGCGTCCGGTTAGAGTCCAGTAAGCTCCCTGAACGACCGGACGCGTCCGATCATCAGTGACCGGACGCGCCTCGCGTCCGATCATCGAACTGAAAAACGCACAGACACTGAACACTGACCGGACGCGTCCGATCATGCAAGGACCGCGTCCGGTTCAGCGTCCGGTCACCTCTGTGACCTCCGTTCGCCTCCGTTTCTTTTCCGGACTTCTGGCGTAGTGAAAAATAGTCGTTTTAACTCCTCAAAAACGCCTGAATCCCGCGCTCGCAAGCTCGGTGGGAGGGAGAGAGGAACCCAAACCCTATCTACTGCTCAAACCCCACCGCCATCGCAAATGTGCTAACACCACCAAGTTATCTCGTCATGTGTGAGTGTGTTAGCATTTTCACAATCATTTTTCGAGACGATATTAGTTCTATCCAAATGCATATGATCATGAAATGCACATCTAGAGGCACTTATGAGTTCAATAGTCGCGTCATTCCCCTCTTTATAGTACGGCTATCTATCCTATAATGTAACCACAACCACTAGGTGTCTTGGTTACTAAAACACAACCCTTAAGTATATACCTTTGCCTTGATCACGTAGGGTTGCGTCCAAATCCAAGTGTGGCCATCATGATCACCATGTCCATCTTGCCACCAACCTTGGAATGTACTAATCCTCATATGCTACATACAACTTAGGCATAGGATTAGTACTTAGGCATTGTCACTAATTACCAACACCAAACATAGGACTTTCAATCTCCCCCTTGTTGGTAATTGGTGACAAACCTTTCACAAAGATGTTATGATAAAATTTTGATTGAACCCATGTCACATTGTCCAAGTATATTACCATGTGTAAGAATTATGGACATGTGATCATGAATTCAAATTGATAGCAATGGCTCCCCCTACATGTATGCTATATGTTTGGATTTTGGAAGCATACATGTTAGATAGGAAAGATTAGGAGCATTGACTATCAATAGGTGCTAAGTGTTTAAGATTATAGACCTTTGAAGCGTGATACCATCGGAGTAGCGATAAACACCATCTTAGCACCTTATGTAGTTAGATACCACTTGTAAAAACACAAACATAACTAGAAACCTCGTGAGATCAACATTATAAGCAAGGTTCTAGTACCACTTTGAAAAACATGAAGCAAGAAAAATCTAACAACTTCCTATTCATGCTAGTACCACAATGCATCATTCAAATTATACTAGCAAGTCACCACACAAGCAATGTATCGGAGAAAACGAAATGCATAACTATGCATCATACATATGAGGTGCACATAGAAATGCAACATTCATGTTTAAAAGCTTGCTCCCCCTACTTGTGTGCTTCTTTTATCAATTCTCCCCCTTTAGGATTTAACTTTGTGAACAACATTTTCTCCCCCACAACATTTTTTGAGTTCTATCTTTGTGAACAACATTTTCTCTCCCTTTGGCACCAATTGACCACAAGGAGCAAACTTTAGATAGATTATCATGTTGAAATATGGGGTGAGGATCAAGTTTATGATTCAACCTAGATTGCTTGCATAAATAAAATATTTTGGTTTGATCCAAGGGCAAGCTTCTTCACACCTCACTAGAAGGGTTATCATGCACCATGTTGAAGCAAATATTTAGACAAGTGATCTAGATTAAACACTTAGGATCACAAGCTACTTAAACAAGTTATATGCTACCACTAGATCATACAAGTCATGGAAACAATAGTGGTACCATATAAACTTCAAATTCATTTGAAGTTTCATGAATGAGCCTAGAACATGTAAATTATGACTAGATGCACTAAACAAGTCCTTAGCATAGAATGTATGACATGTCAACCAATTGTACCTTGGGGCTCGAAGGAGAGGCATGTCATATATGGGGTGCATCAACTCATGTTGGAGAAGTCAAGTATGTTCAACTCATTCTTTAGCTTGTGAAATCTCTTCTCATCAAGTGGCTTGGTGAATAGATCGGCTAATTGATCTTCGGTGCCCACACTCTCAATGGCAATGTCACCCTTTTATTGATGATCTCTAATGAAATGATGACGGACATCAATATGCTTTGTTCTTTGATGTTGAACCGGATTGTTGGTTAGCTTCACGACACTTTCATTGTCACATAGCAATGGCACATTCTTGAATTTGATTCCAAAATCTTTCAATGTTGCCTTCATCCACAAGATTTGTGCACAACAACTACCCGCGCGCGATGTATTCGGCCTCGGCGGTAGATAGTGCAATACTATTTTGCTTCTTGGATGACCATGAGACAAGTGATCTTCCCAATAATTGATAAGTCCCGGAAGTGCTCTTTCTCTCCACTTTGTCACCGGCATAGTCGGAATTTGAATATCCAACTAGCTCAAAGCTTGCACCTTTGGGATACCACAATCCAACATCTTGTGTATGCTTTAAGTACCTCAATATTCTCTTTGTTGCCTTCAAATGACTTTCTCTTGGCGAGGCTTGAAATCTTGCACACATACATACACTAAACATTACATCGGGCCTTGATGCCGTCACATAGAGTAGGCTACCAATCATTGATCTATATAACTTTTGATCCATCATGTTGCCACTCTTGTCACTATCCAAGCTTCCACTAGTGCCCATTGGAGTTGTAATACTCTTTGCATCTTCCATGCCAAACTTCTTGAGCATATCTTTGTTGTACTTAGTTTGGCTCACAAATGTACCTTGTTTCATTTGTTTGATTTGAAGTCTAAGAAAGAAACTAAGTTCACCAATCATTGACATTTCAAATTCCTTAGCCATCATTTTTCCAAACTCGTCACAATAATCTTGATTGGTTGAACCGAATATGATATCATCAACATATATTTGCACCACAAACAAGTCTTTCTCAATCTTCTTGCTGAATAGAGTAGTATCCACTTTGCCCATGACAAATCCTTTGGATAGCAAGAAGTCTCTCAATCTTTCATACCATGCTCTAGGTGCTTGCTTCAATCCATACAAAGCTTTTCTCAATTTGTAGACATGATTGGGTTTCTTATCATCTTCAAAACCGGGAGGTTGCTCCACATACACCTCCTTTTGAATGTACCCATTGAGAAATGCACTCTTCACATCCATTTGATATAGCCTGATATTGTGAGCACAAGCATAGGCAAGTAAGATCCTAATTGCTTCCAATCTTGCAACTGGGGCATAAGTTTCACCAAAGTCAAGACCCTCTATTTGTGTGTAACCTTGAGCCACTAGTCTTGCTTTGTTCCTTACTAATATCCCATCTTGATATTGCTTGTTACGAAAGACCCATCTTGTTCCAATGACATTGTGATCCTTAGGCCTCTCAACTAATACCCATACTTCATTTCTCTTGAAATTGTTGAGCTCTTCATGCATTGCATTTACCCAATCTGGATCTCTCAATGCTTTATCAATGTCCTTAGGTTCTTCCATTGACACAAAAGAAGAGTGAGCACAAAATGATGCTAATCTTGATCTAGTTTGAACTCCCCTTTGTATGTCACCAATGATAGAATCTAATGGATGGTCTCTTGCAATGTTAGTTGGTTGAAGCACTTGGACTTGATTGCTTGGATGTTGATGTTGATCATGAGTTGGAGATGATGAACTAGCCACTTGTTGATCTTGTTGCACTTGAGATGATGTACAAGCTTGATTTTGCATTAGAGAACCACTAGCTTGTGTAATTGGACTTTGGAGCACTTGATCTTTGTTGTCATCCACATTAATCACTTGCTTTGGTCTAATATCACCAATATCCATTTCTTTCATAGCATTGGTCAATTGAGTTCCTCTCACATCATCCAAGTTATCTTCTTCATCTTGAGAACCATTTGTTTCATCAAACTCAACATCATGCACTTCTTCAAGTAAACCACTAGCCAAATTCCAAACTCTATAAGCTTTGCTAGTAGTTGAGTAACCAAGTAGGAAGCCTTCATCACATTTCTTCTCAAACTTGCTCAATCTAGTGCCCTTCTTCAAGATGTAGCATTTGCAACCAAATACCCGAAAGTATGCAATGTTGGGCTTTCTTCCATTTAAGATCTCATATGGTGTCTTCTCTAGGAACTTGTGACAATAGAGGCGGTTGCTATAGAAGCATGCTGTGTTGATTGCTTCGGCCCAAAATGAATGACTCACATTATACTCATTCAACATTAATCTTGCCATATCAATCAAAGTTCTATTTTTCCTCTCAACTAAGCCATTTGATTGAGGTGTATACTTGGCCGAGAATTGATGTTTGATTCCAAGCTCATCACATAGCTCATCAATTCTTGTGTTTCAAAACTCACTTCCATTGTCACTTCTTACTTTCTTGATTGTGGTTTCAAACTCATTTTGTACTCTCTTGATGAACTTCTTGAATATGTCAAATACATCACTTTTGTCCCCAAAAAAGAATACCCATGTATATCTAGTGAAATCATCCACAATCACAAAGCCATACTTGTTGCCACCAATGCTTGTGTATGTAGTTGGCCCAAATAGATCCATGTGCAACAACTCAAATGCCTTGGAAGTACTCATAATGCTTTTCAATGGATGAGTGTTGCCTACTTGCTTTCCGGCTTGACATGCACTACATAGCTTATCTTTCTCAAATGTGACATCCTTCAAGCCTCTAACTAAGTCATGCTTCACTAACTTGTTCAATTGCTTCATGCCAACATAACCAAGTCTTCTATGCCATAACCAACCCATACTTGATTTGGTGAGCAAGCAAGTTGAGAGTTGAGTGTCACTAGCATTGAAATCAACCAAGTATAGATTCTCAAATCTAAAGCCTTTGAAGATCAAGTTGGAGCCATCAACACTAACTATCTCCACATCATCAATACCAAATATGCACTTGAAACCAAGATCACACAATTGAGCAACCGAGAGAAGATTGAAGTTCAACTTTTCAACTAAGAGCACATTGAAAATGCTATGATCATTTGAGATTGCAATCCTTCCAAGAGCCTTTACATCTCCCTTGCTATTGTCACCAAATGTGATGCTATCAATGCCACTATCATTTGATTTGAGAGAGTTGAACATTCTTGAATCATCGGTCATATGTTGAGAGCACCCACTATCAAGCACCCAATGCCTTCCTCCGGCCTTGTAATTTACCAACAAAACAATTTAATGTCTTTTAGGTACCCATACTTGCTTGGGTCCTTGGAGGTTAGTAACTAAGCTCTTTGGTATCCAAATGGCCTTCTTCTTTGGGCCCACAATTGGTATACCAACAAACCTAGCATGCACACCTTTCTCACCCTTGGTAAGCACATAACAAGAATCAAAAGGAATGTAAGGTACATTAGCATTTTTCTTGTTCTTGTTCATTTTGTTACAATTAATCTCTAGATGCCCAACTTGCTTGCATCTATTGCAATAACGACCATTGCTCTTCACAAAGCTAGGCTTGTGAGTTGCAAAGGCCGCCTTGCCCTTCTTGGGAGTATAGCCCAAACCCTCTTTGTTAAAAGAGAACCTTTGGCTACCCAAGCATTTTAGCAAGCGGGCATCCCCACCATAGGCATTGCCTAATGCGCGGGTGAGATCATCCACCTCTCTCTTGAGAGTCTTATTCTCAACCACAAGTGATGAATCACTAGTAGTAGAGGTAGAGTTGGTTGTGGTGGATGATGATGAGCTACATGAAGCATTAGTAGGACCAACAAATAAAGAATCATCAATAATATCACATGTTAGTCCAATGTCACAAGTGATAATCACTTGCTCCTCCTTAGCTTCCTTCATGAGCTTCTCCAACTTGAGGTCCTTCTCCTTGATGAGCTCAAGTAGAGTGGAGTGGGCTTCCTTAAGCCTAGTGTGAGCAATTTCAAGATCCTTGTGGTCTTCCTTTAGACACTCACGAGAGGCCTCTAGCTCATTAAAGGATTTCCTAAGAGCTTTGAGCTCTTGTTCAATTCCTTTGCACTCCTTACTCTTTTTGAGAGCAACAAGTTCCTCCATCAAGGCATCATTTTTATTGCTCTTGGCAATGAGCTCTTGTTCCAAGATTTTGTATTTCTTGGTTGTCCTCTTATAGCCCTTGCTCATTTGATCTATTATGCCCAATAGATCATCCTTGGAGTAGTCTTCATCCTCCTCATCATCACTCCTACAATCATCACTAGCACAAGAATCATCATCACTATCATCATATTTTACCTTTGTAGGCTTGGCCATAAGGCATGTTGATGTAGTGTCGAAGATGGATGGCTTGTTGGAGAGGGCGATGTTTGCAATGGCTCGCCGAGTGGTCCTCTCATCATCACTAGAGCTTTCATCATCATCACTATCGGAGTTGTCACTATCCCAAGTGACCACATAACCACCCCCTTCTTCTTTTTGTTGAATGTGAAGCTCTTCTTTGCTTTCTTCTCCTTCTTGTCCTTCTTGTTCTTCTTCAACTTCAACTCCCCATCATGATATCTTTTGTCTTCATAGGGGCACTTTGCCACTACATGATCGGGGCTATTGCAATTGTAGCAAAGCACCTCCTTTGCCTTCATGAAGTCCCTTCTCTTTCTTGCACCATAGCCTCTCTTCTTCATAAACCTTCCCATCTTGTGCACAAGGAGGGCCATGGTCTCATCATCGAATGGATCATCATCATCACTCTCCACCTTGCTCTTGCCCTTAGAGGATGAAGCCTTGAATGCAATGGGCTTCTCTTGCTTGACCTTGGTCTCCTTCTCTTCTACCTCATCTTCATCATCATTGTATTGGGCATCAGTCATTATATCTCCAAGCACATTGGTTGGTTTGACCTTGTCCAATCCCTCTCTAAAGATCATTCTTCTCAAGGTGGCAAACTTCTTGGGTAAGCACATCAAGAACTTGTGTGAGAAGTCCTTGTCCTCAACCTTCTCCCCAAGCCCCTTGAGATCATTGACAATGACTTGGAGCCTATAGAACATCTCCGGGATGGATTCATCATCCTTCATCTTGAAAATGGAGAACTTGTCCTTGAGCATATATAGTTTGGCACTTTTTACCATTGAAGTGCCTTCATATGTTTCTTCAAGCCTTATCCAAAGCTCATTTGCCTTTTCAAGATCTTTGATTTGCTCAAATACTTTGTCATCAATGGCACGGTAGATTGTGTCAAGTGCCGCCGTATTGCATTGTTTGTTGATGCGGTCATTGGGAGTGAGGTTTTCCTCATCAAGAATGATGTATCCTTCTTTGGTCACATCCCAAACCTTCTCATGTATATTGCCTAGATATTGCTTCATCTTCCTTTTCCAATGATCAAAGGAAGAGACACCATCAAAGAATGGAGGCTTGCCATTTACATGATTGAACATAACTTGAGCCATCTTACACCGAGGTTGTTAAGCCTTACAAACGGTGACCACGGCTCTGATACCACTTGAAAGGTCTTGATGGCTAGAGGGGGGGTGAATAGCCTATTAAAATTTTCTACAAAGACAAGCTAAACAAGTTTATCAATAAAACAAATAGCGAGATGCGAGTTTTGCTTAGCCTACGGGGTGTTTGCAAGCCACCTAACCAAATCACAATTCTAGTGTAGTTGCACTCAACCGCACAAGTCAAACCGAGAAGGAAACTACAACTAGCAAGCTACACAAGGAAACTACTCTAGCAAAGCTAACTCGCTAGCAAAGATAACTAAGAAATTAATACAAGAGAGTTAGGAGGGTATCACCGAGGGGCGAAGAATTGAGCCAACCAATCAATATAATCAAGAGATGAATACCAAGATAACCGAACACCGGGATCAATCAATCACAATATGAAAGTGATGACACGAAGATTTATCCCGAGGTTCACGTGCTTGCCAGCACGCTAGTCCCCGTTGTGTCCCTCTTCACCACGTGGTTCGGTGGCTAATCGGTCACACACCGAGCCTCTCAAAAGGTGCCACAAGAACCTACCAAATGGCAAAAGGTTGCAATGACACGAAGCAATTTACTAATGTTACCTTTGGCGCTTCGCCGAGGTAGGCACAAACCCCTCATAATTACCGGAGGTGGCCAAGAACAAACACCAACTCTTGCCAACGCCTCCAAGCTGCTCCAAGCCGTCTAGGTGGCAGCAACCACCAAGAGAAACAAGAATCCCGCAGCAAATCAACCACCAAGTGCCAACTAAATGCAATCTCACAATGCAAATGCACTTGGATCACTCAATCTCACTTCGAATATGCAAAGAAGCAAGAGAGATGAGTGGGAGGGGAGTTGCTTAGCTCAAAGTGCTCACAAGTATGTCAAATGTTCGAGTGATAGAGCCTTGAGCCGGCCAACGAGTATTTATAGACGTACCCCTTCGAATAGAGCTGTTAGAAACTTAAACAGCCGAAATCACGGTGACCGGACGCGCTGGTCCAACTGACCGGACACGCTAGTCCAAACGACCTGACGCGCCGGTCGCCCAACGGCTAACTGCGAAGCAACGACCGGACGCTCTCATCATGCAGACCGGACGCGCTGGAAACGACCGGACGCGCTGGTCCCGAGAATGACCGGACGCGCTGGTCGCCTGAGCAGCGCTCAATAAAACAGTGACCGGACGCGCTGAAGTAAATGACCGGACGCGACAGTGCCAGCGTCCGGTTAGAGTCCAGTAAGCTCCCTGAACGATCGGACGCGTCCGATCATCAGTGACCGGACGCGCCTCGCGTCCGATCATCGAACTGAAAAATGCGCAGACACTGAACACTGACCGGACGCGTCCGGTCATGCAAGGACTGCGTCCGGTCACCTCTGTGACCTCCGTTCGCCTCCGTTTCTTTTCTGGACTTCCGGCGTGGTGAAAAATAGTCGTTTCAACTCCTCAAAAACGCCTGAATCCCACGCTCGCAAGCTCGGCGGGAGGGAGAGAGGAACCCAAACCCTCTCTACCGCTCAAACCCCACCGCCATCGCAAATATGCTAACACCACCAAGTTATCTCATCATGTGTGAGTGTGTTAGCATTTTCACAATCATTTTTCGAGGCGATATTAGTTCTATCCAAATGCATATGATCATGAAATGCACATCTAGAGGCACTTAGGAGTTCAATAGCCGCGTCATTCCCCTCTTTATAGTATGGCTATCTATCCTATAATGTAACCACACCCACTAGGTGTCTTGGTTACTAAAACACAACCCTTAAGTATATACCTTTGCCTTGATCACGTAGGGTTGCGTCCAAATCCAAATGTGGCCATCATGATCACCATGTCCATCTTGCCACCAACCTTGGAATGTACTAATCCTCATATGCTACATACAACTTAGGCATAGGATTAGTACTTAGGCATTGTCACTAATTACCAACACCAAACATAGGACTTTCAGTTGTGCGGTTATCTCCAATCCATGTATCCTCTCTTTTAGGTTCACTTAGCTTGTGAGGACCTTGCATAAGTCATCATCATCATCCTCAGTCATTTGGACGACATGATCAGGCAGGCACCTCACTACTATGAATCCTATTTTGGATGCACTACTTGTAACAAAACCGTCCAAATTATAAGAGCACAAGTATAAAAACAATCACTGAAGTGATCAAATTCTCACACTTGAGCCCATATAACTCCAGTAGTCCAATAAAATCACGAGGGATTTCAAACCAACCAACATACAAGCCAAGATCGTAGTGATTCAACATAACAAGTCACATGTTACATTCATTTCTCAAGTAATTCAATATACATCGGAGTTTAACATAGTTATTACAACTTAAGTTCAAAAGTAGCGGAAGCAAAGTAATTTAGAACTAACATAAATCTTATTTCAAATACATGCCAGTACAACGGTCGACTTCCAACAAAAGCATTAAAGATAAGGTAAATAAGAAGGATCATGCCCGTGATCACACTCCGCCTCTACGGCAGGAGCCAACCAACTCTTGCAGTCGCCATGATACATCATAACCTGCAACAAGTGGAGATAAAACCCTGAGTACAAGAAGGTACTCAGCTAGACTTACCCGTCAGAAACCAGAAATAAGGTGACACCAAGGATCATGCAAGGCTGATATAAAGTGGGCTGGCTTGACAACATTTTGCATAAAAGCTTAATATAGAAGATCAATCATTAATGCTTAAGCATCAAGTTAATTATTATTAACCTATCATCTATATTAGAACCTGTACTAGAGCACTCACTTTATTAGGAGCAAACAATATTAACCATAGCAGGTATAAATTGAGGCAACCTTTCCATCGTGATCCAATTAACCATCCGTTCAATTTAATGGAATCTACGTTGCCGCTGCTCAAGTCAAGTGCTCACTAACCGGGAGCGACGGCGATTCGAATCGAATTCCTATCCAGCTGGAGGGGTATTTCTAACACTCACCGCGCAGGCCCCTGCCAGGGTCGCACAAGCCACCTTTTCATATGATTCAGGAATCGCGGGTCCGAATAATGTCACGACCCCAAGGGCGACACTCTGCCAGGTGATAGGGACTCTAACCCCCCCCCTTGGTCTCACGCCAATGTCCCCAAGCACATCCTTTCTCTCCTCCAAAAAGCAACCTACCATTCGATTCCCGGCCTGAATCACATTACTCGGCTTCGCGGTCGGAACGGCTTATCCGGCCAACTAAGTGTTAGACTGCGTTCAACATGACTCAAGGACGTACAGCGAATCGGTCCTTAAACGACTCAGACGGGGATAGATTCACACCCAAGACCTCCATGTCTTGTTGCTTCACTATCGTCATCCCGCCCGGTCTCATTTCATTTTATTAACACATGGTTCCATTCCACAATAGCAAATATAGCCAACCGTGCCATATATGAATATCCCTATATCTCGCAGGTGACAGGAAATCACCTGACTTCTACCGCTTAAAGCAGGGCTAAGCATCTACTCGATCCTAATCTATGTAGGATTCAAGGATTCATATATCTGGACAAGGAATGATATAATGCAGCAAGGGTTTCCAACCAACTCCTACCACTTAATGCAACAATACTTATAACATAAATAGAATTAATTGCTTTGAAGGTAGGAGGCTTATAATGCTCCGGGGCTTGCCTGGGATCCGACTCAAGTTAGAGTTTGTCAAGTGAAACCCGCTTGGCGAGCATTCTCTCATTCTAGCACTTGTCCGGTCCTTCGATCTTCGGGATGGATCCACCAACTCCATCTTCGGGTTTGGCTCCACCTTAGGTCCTTCACGTGCTTCATCTAACGTACCTAAATAAGGTGCAACAATGCATATGCATGAATGCATAGAAGTGCAATAAACAAAGTAATCAAACAAGCATACCAAAGTTCTCCTAAACACCTAGAGCTAAATAACTTAATCCTCACTAAGGCATAACATAGAAGATTGCAAACACATCAATCAAGACACAAGTCTTATAAGATCCTAGGGTACCAAACCAAGTACCAACAATGACATGTGTCACACTTCAATACACAAGCATGGCAAAGTTAATCAAAGCACTAGAACTAGAAATTGCCACATTCTGGGCATCAGAACAGCAGCTAAGTAATTTAATCATAACTAGAGATCTACAACTCCAAATGACTTGCAAGAAGACATTATGGAAATCTTATGAAATTCTCTACATTTCATTTATAATCATCACAGCATGATTCCAAAGTTTAACATGTCGAATTTACACAAACACAGAACTGGTCTAACAAGACAGAGAGCAAGCAATTTTGTACATCCAACTTTAAACAGCTATAACTCCTAAACCACATGGTCAAATGCCACCAAATTTTAACAGAGGCTAGATACATAAATTATCTACAACTTTTGTATAAACAAGTTTTACAACAAAGCACATTACCATGAAGAACTTTGCTAAGTTCCCAGTTCTGTCCAGAAACCTCATTTGCAAGAAATAATTATTAACTTATGTTGCAAACATATAATTGGACAAAAACAACTTCACCAACATTTCATACATGACTAATGAACACCAGAAAACATAGTGTCCAATGCTAGATAAATTATTTTAATACACTTCTTAATTTATCTTAGATAATTAAGTGGAATTATAAACACATAGTAAAGATGTTCAATAATTTCTACCAAAATTACAGTGGCCTACACATGATCCCAAAAGTCTACTGTCCAAATTTCAATCCATTTGGGCAAGTATAACAACCTCTAAGAAAAAGACAAATAGCTATTGCAATAAATCATGTAAAAGCAAATTAAACCTAAAACTCAATATTTTCTGTGAACCCAAGGCCATATTATGAATCAATATGATAGAGAAACATCATACTCAGGTAGTGGAACAATATTTTCTATTTTATCATTTATATATTATTTATAAGCTATTTATCAAGCTATAAACAAGTTAAATCAATAACTTGAGTATAAAGTAAGCAATGACCACGAAATTTATACCACAGTACATCCCTATCATAACAAACCTACCATAAAAATTTCACATCATTTGGAGCATCACAACTCAAGATATAAAATGACAAGTAATAAATGTAATTTTCCTTATTTAACAAGGTCTAATCAAAACCCTAAGAAAACAGTGAACAATTAGTGTTTTTAATATTTTTCCTAGCAAGTACATGTCATCACAAAATTAACAAAACAAGAATCACTATTTTTGAAGTCCTAAAACTCCAGATCTTACTCTGATTAGGTTTAAAGGCATTTCTAGAGCTCTTATTCAACTTAAATAAACACACTAGAAAACATCTGTAAACATATATAATTTTATGACTCTACTGCATAGATCTCTTCTCAAGGTTTCCAAAAAGTCCCCATTTACTAATTTTGGAGTTTCCTAGCCTGAGATATGAATTTTTGAAGATTTAACATGAATTTGAAATTCAAAAATCGGAATTACTCAACCCTATTGAAATCGCTAGGCGCACCCGAACCGATACCCAGCCGCGCCACTCATAACCCTGACTTGCGGGACCCGCTACACTTTTGGGCCCGCTTGCCAGACAAAGAAACACGTACACAAAACTTCCCTTTCTTCTTCCTTGGAACGGAGCAGAGAAGGGGAGGGGCGTCTCGGCCGTCGGCAGCAGGGGCGGCGCCGGCGGCGAGCGGCGGGGCCAAGGCGATGCCCTGGCATGTGCGCACCCCCAAGCAGCCGTAGCTCATCCCGGGATGGCGCAGGGTGGCCGGTCCACGAACACAGGGACTACGACGGCCATGGCACCGGTGGCCACGCTTCCCCGGCGGTGAGAGGAGCTCGGGAAGGGCGCATCGGGTTCGGCGTGTGGCGGGGAAGGCAATGCCGTGCTTGTCTTAGGGAAGGGAGGAGATACGGCGCGGTTAGGAAGCTCGAACTGGAGCTCAAACCGGCCATGGTGGCTCGGCGTCCGCGCTCGGCTCAGAACGAGAAGGGAGGCGAGCAGAGGCAAGGGCGAGCGCCTGGAGCGTGGAGAGGCGAGCAGAGGGCTTTGGGCACCTGCTACCGAGGCGTAGGGACACAACCACGCGGCAAGGAGAGGCGCTGGCTGCTACGCATGGTGGGCACGTCCAGGGCACGCGTCCTCCTCTCGGTCATTTCCCTGAGCACGTGGCGGGCAGCGGTTTAGGTACTGTGGAACATGATTTTAGGCCGGATCAGGGCCGAATTGGACTATGGGCCAATTGTCAAAATTGTTCACCTCGGTATACTCTACAATTTTCATTTAAGCACCATGGTCATAAGACCCATAGATTAGGAGATAACTAAGCCCAAAGTTAACAGTGTCAACGACTTGATAATGCTTAAGTTGAGCTCGGTCTTTGCTGATTTTGAGATGCCCACCTTGCTCAAACGAAGTCCAACTTTTTGCATACTCTTCTCCATCACATTATCTTCAACTTCTACATTTGGCTCAACTCTAGTTGTTTAACAAAAACTCTAGAACACGGGATGTCACTCAAGTTGCCACTACTTAGACTTAAAATATTGCTAAGTCTGAAAACATTTAGAAGATTCAAAATGGTGATCCCTATTTAGTAGACTTAGAGATGGATTTAGCCTTTGGCCTCTTAACCAAGTTTGTTGCATACAACTCAAGCTACAACTTTGATTAAAGGTTCATGGACTGGTTCAGCATGGTTATGGAGATAAAGATCACCAAACATGTCAACTTATTGCTGCTAACTCAGGACTTAGAATATTTTTCTAAGTGCTGAAAACAGCAACTGAATCCACATTGTGATCTCTATTTGACTAGGTTAGAGGCCAAACTAGCTCTTGACCATTAAATAAAGTTTGTTCTACACAAGATGAACTACAACTTTTGTTTAAGGTCAAACCTCATAACTGGTACAGAAGTCAAACTTTCACTTTGGTCAAAGTATCAACTCGATAAAGCCGAAACTAGGGTTTTAGGCCAATCGGGGCAATTTCTTGACATTTGCTCAGCATGAACCCTTCATAACTTTTGTTGTAGAGTTCATCTAGAGTCATTTGGACAAGTTTTCAAGGTTTGGCTGATGTTCTACAATTCCATTCACTTAATGATGCAAGTTCCAATAGGAATGGAACTTATCATTTCATGTGACTTTTCGATTCCAAACTCCATGAAACTTTTCCAGGGATCAATATAGATAGGTACTAAGGTGAGACACATGAAGATATGGTCATAACCCCACCTAAGCATATAATTTAAAAAGGGGCCTATATGTAAAGCAATGGTGCAATATCCAACTTTAGGTCAGGCTCATCTCCATAGGTTGACCTTGATATTGTCATCTCCACTTAATCTATCATGTTTGATCTTAAACCCACCACTTAATTGGTGATAAACACCTGGGGTGTTACACTACTTGTCTCATTATGAGTTATGCATTTCATTTGAAATTAATTAATAACTAATGTTGTTCCCTTAACTTAGAATTACTCACTTAATCCTAGCCCTTATTCAACTAATGGATTGAGATTCCTTTAATGCTTAGTTGCTTAGCTTTGTTAGAAGTCGAGTGTGAGAAGGGAACTCACTCTCGCGCGTGTAGGATGCTACATCGGGCTAATTAATTACTAAAACTTGCAAGGGTGACAACTTACCTATTTACTCAATGTAACTAAGGACCCATCCTAATTCAATATTTTAACTTCATGATAAATTTGATAATCTCTACTCATGCGAGGGGTAAGGTAACTGTGAGTATGGGATCTCAAGTGATGTAGCTTGTGGAGTAATTAAGGATCATTCATTGGGATAGTGAGTCCGAGGTAACCACCCGTACAGACCACATGTCACATATGGGGGTGACAAGCCAAGTAACTAATTGCAACAGGTCTATTCGTGAAACTAGCACGAAGGTGGCGCTGGGTAGATGGAATGAGCCGTTGTAGACCCATTATAGTGATGATGGTTACACTTGTTCATGAAATTAATTATCATGTTGATCACTTTAAATATGCTATTCATTACTACCTGCTATGCACTTACAGTCGCTATTTAAATAAATTATGAATCATGAGCATGTCAGTCTTTAATAAACGTCATGCTTTTCTACAAATGTACAAATACCTGATAATTTTCTTTTGGATCCACCAAATATTTATATGTTGGAATTAAGTTCTATGAGTACGAAATGTACTCACGGTGCTGTCGTTAAGTTGTTTGCAGGTACTTTGGCATGATGACATTTGAGCCATGCTCAATAGGTCGAAGGATAGTAGACCTTGGAATGGGTGATTCCAATGTGAGCTGCAAGTTAACTCTGATGTTCGTATAAGAGTGATTAGAAGAGATCTAACTATAGAATGGGTTAATCTAAGTTGTAACTTCATTAATTATATATTACAATTATAATGATTATGGCGATTTCAAATTTAAATGTAACTTTGTCGTGGGATAAATGGAGTCACGTGATCACTTCAATATAAAAATTATTATCATTCCTATGTTTCAGTGCACATAAAATTGCATAATTAATTAAATTTAATTCTATTTGATAAATTGGAAATTTTAGGGTATCACAAATCTACAAAAACTAATTAGAAAAAAATTATGAAACCTTTTCGTTTGACATGACGGCTAACAAAGTAACCAAAGATAAAAAAAATTTAGAAAAATAATTAAATCATTTATTATATTTAGTGTTTTCTATTCACTGTCCAAAATTGAAATTTTAGGAGTGTGACACTATCCTCGGGACTAGATAAGGAAGGGTATAGATAGAGATGGATTCATTGGATTTGCACGGATACAGATTTAGATACCACTATTTACCATATTTAATTCGGAATCGAATATGGATATTGGCGGATACTAATGCAAAATGGATATCTCAAATTCGGATATCTACTTGATTTTGAAGATAAGGTGCATCTATTTGCTTATCGGTAGTTTCATAGAATAATAAAACCATTATGGTTGAAGGAATTTAAAATACAGCTATATAACATCGTGGATAAACACAACTATCAAAAATAAAATATCAATATTTCAATAATTAAATATATAAAATACAAGAAAATTATAGATAATATATATTAATTACTAAATTCAAATAAATAAAAATAAATTCTAGAAGTATATAAATAAAATAAAAAATACTAATTGATATGATTAGCCATATTAAAATTGTTTAAATTTAAGATTTATATATCGTTATTAATACTAAAATTACATTAGTCATAGATGACTTTTAAATAATGATGCAAATCATCTGCTATATTAAAATTATTTTTTATTTATATTGTTAATTAGTCATAATTATAAGATTTAGATGGTTTAAAAATAATTTGTACTTCACGGATACGAATAACATGTCGAATATGGACATGGAATTGGATAGAGAATAATCTCCTCAAAAAAGAATACAAATACATCCACTTAACATCCATATTTAAAACAAATATGAATACAGATATCCATATTTACACTAAAACAAATATGAATATTGGATCTTTCGAACATCTGGACATCTGCATCCATCCCTAGGTAGAGAGCACCTGATCGGTCATCCCAACTTAGAGATCGAATAGATTAATTTTATTCTCCAGATAGCTCCACCCATAGACGCATTGTCATGACCCCCTACTCGCAACCGACTCCGAACACGCATCGCACATGTAATAAAAATAATCATCTACATTGGATGTAGGGTATCCTGTACCTAAATCCGGTATTGATCTATGTCATGTATGCTACCCATCTAATCTACTATAATGATACACAAATTACCAGTCGTGTGGAAAATCCTATGACACAATCCTATTATTTCTTGGCTTGGTTAGATCTCTACAATTCTATACTAGAGTTGTGCTCAAGTAGTAGAAAGATCGTGTGAACCTTGTACTCACTTATTCTCCTCCGCGTAGCTACGCCATTTACCTTAAGTATTCTTCTATTCTTCTCTCTCACACTACCCCGATTATCCTTACCCTCATCTAAAGCTAGGTGGTTGATTGTGATATAATTACTGGAGATCATATTGATCAATACTCTTAGCTATATACTTTCTCCGAAGATATAAACACGATATCTTAGGATACTTACTGGGTCGAATGTTATAACGATATTATACGTGCTTGTGGAATTATCCATTTGACCATTAAAAATACTCCTGTCACCTAGAGGAAGCCGCACGCAATAGCAACGCGGGTGGTAGTGGATCTTAAGGTTGTCCATGATTGTCTGCTTCTTTGGTCTGGTGCTTGGAGCTCAACCAGCTAGAGCAAAATCATGCCAGATTAGTGCCTAGCGGCAGCGTCAACTGCCAGTGGAATCACGATGTAGATCCTACCCTACACAGATCTGAAGCGAGGAAGGAACGTTGGAGGACTGAGGCAAGGGGAATAGTGGAGGGAGCGAAAATTGCATGCCTGAGGCTAAGGGAGGAATGATGGAGCAAGAGGGGGCGGCGGCCTGATATGAGAGGCAGAGAGACCGAGCATGTGTGATTGGGCTGGTTCGGCTGGTGGAAAAGCCGGCTGGTTTCGGCTGATTCAATAGTGTTCTGTGAGAGAGAATAAGCTAAAACAAGCTGAAACAAGCCGAAACATGATCTGCAGAACAGGGCCAATGGGAATCGAAAGGTTGGAGAAAGATACTAGGACCCACCTTTATTGCCTTTCATATTAGGGCTTGATCAACACAGGTATATATATATATATATATATATATATATATATATATATATATATATATATATATATATATATATATATATATATATATATATATATATATATATATATATATGGTCTCAACTAAAAGGTAGAGTCCACTTAGACAAGGAAAACGTGAGATCAATTCTCATCGCAGGCAGTGCCAACACTCTGTAAAAAGCTTCTTTAGTATTTCAGCTTTTCTCCCTCGTTGAGTCAGAAGCATTCAACTTTCCCACCACGACACTCGCTCCAGCATTAGCTTCATCATTTTGTCGGTTGATGCTCCTGTAGACTACTCTGACACTCTGCGAAGACACTAGTTGAGGATATTCGGTGAAGACGTGGAGCTTAGGGCTACAATACACGTTGGAGCAATATGGTGTTCTTATGGACTTTGCTGTAGTTATGGTAAAAAAGATGTAGGATCTATGTTTAATATCAAATTGTGCATCCCTCAAAGAGTTGTGCATTAGGGGTTAGATAGAGAGTTGAGCAGATAACCATCGAGAGCCAAAGCATTTTAGGAAGTCAATGACATTTGCATCGCGGCTATTTGCTCTTTGCATTCCTCTAAATCCCTGATTTTTCTGTTTTTAGCTGTGGTGAGGGCAGTCGATGGAAATCAGGCGGGATGCGGGTCCACATGCAGCACGCAGCTTCGTCGCCTTGAATCGTCACGCCCAGCCAGCCCCTGCACCAGCAGTTAATTGTCTTAACGCCCCACTTCCTTTCCTTCCCAGCGCCAACCAAACAACACACAAAGAGACAGGGGGAGATTCAGATCCGCACACATCCGCGTCCCCCTCTCCCTCGGTTTCCTCTCCCGCCACCAACCCCCAGATCCCGGTGATCTCCGCCGCCGCCCTCTTGGGGAGGCGCGAGGAAGGCAGGCGTAGAGGCTCCAGGAGGAGGAGGAGGAGGAGGGAGGAGCAGCAGGGCCGGAGTGGGGAGATGTTCCTGTGGGACTGGTTCTACGGGGTGCTGGCCTCCCTCGGCCTGTGGCAGAAGGAGGCCAAGATCCTCTTCCTTGGCCTCGACAACGCCGGCAAGACCACGCTGCTCCACATGCTCAAGGACGAGGTACGTCACCGTTCCGCTTCTGCTTCCGGCATCCTAGATCTGATCGCACCCCGATCGGATCCTGTCCATTTCTTGCTTCCCTGGACCTGCCTGATCCGTGCTTGTCTCCATCGTTGCAGCGGTTGGTGCAGCACCAGCCGACGCAGCACCCGACGTCGGAGGAGCTCAGCATCGGCAAGATCAAGTTCAAGGCCTTCGACCTCGGCGGCCACCAGATCGCGCGCCGCGTCTGGAAGGATTATTACGCAAAGGTCGAGCTCGATTTATCCGTCCTCTTAATACGCGCCGTGTGGTCAGATCTACGTCTTGCACGCTATGTTCGTCACTTTGGGCCCTTGATTGAAAACAACGTGTGTTTCGAATTTCTATCCGTGCTAGGTTATAGGTAACCCTTTTCCTTTTCAGCGACGTTGAAGGGACGCCAGAAATTCTTGATTTGACGTTTTCGAATCTTGTTTGGGAATTCTGATTCTGCTAGTTTGAGAAATTGATCAGTAGCTCCTGTATGGAAGTGTTTTGTATGCATCAGCCTTTGCAGTCAAACTCCCGGGTCAGTTCTGGTTCTTTAGGTGCTCTGAGACGATGTGAAATTGAGTAGATTAAGATAAATAGCATATGTAAAATTCCCAGGTCATAAAGGTGCATGTTGTTGTATGTTTATTTTTTGGTCAGTCTTAAGGTCCTTTGAAATGGATGCGCTTTGGGAGGCAACTGAATCAATTGCTTCATATACTCGTTGCATTTTGATACACAATAAAATTTTGTAAATACTGTACTGTACGTCTGTCAATACATTTTCTGGTTCTGTGCATATTTATGATGACATTTATGGCATGTGTTCTTTAGAAATACACATGCTTGTATGCCATGCTACTTCTGTCACTTTTTGTTACAGTAACTTTCAAAATTTTCAATTGATAACATTTTTCAATTAACAACGTGAAAGTTGCATTCTTCATCTTCACACTGTTTCTGGCAAAGTCATTGGGCACTTCATAAAGTATTTTGTGTAGTCAAAGCTTTTAACATGCACTTCAGACTTTTAGCCATTTGGTATTGACTAACGTTACGTGTCGTATTGCAATGCAGTAGCATATGCCTTTACTTTTAGCTGGTATTTTTTGTGTCATCTTGCTCTACCCTGTAACAATACTGCAACTTTTATTATCTTATGCCCAAAGTTTCGCTAGGCGGCAGGTGGAATCTAGGCGCTGACCCCTAGCCTAAAGAGTAATCGGGATTAATCGCGCCTAGGCGTTTTTGTAGGCGTTTTGTGTATATACTAATATACATGTATTATCTTCTAAAGAAAAAATAAACAGCTGAATAGTGGATCTAGATAGATAGAAAGGCTGATCTAGATAGATAGAAAGGCCCAAGAGGCAAGGGCCCAGCCCATCTCCCACTCAGACTCCAACCCTATCCATCTCTCTGGTTCTAGCTGCACCTGCAGTCCGCAGTCTGCACTCGCCTGTCCTCATCGCGCCGCCTTCTCCTGCATCAGCCGCCGTCGCCTTCTCCCGCATCCGCCGCCGCCGCCGGCGGTTCCTCTCCCTCTCCGGCATCTCTCTCTCCTCTATGCGCCCGCCGCCGCCCGTGCACGCCCGCGCTCGCCGCCGTCCGTGCACGTCCGAAGCTCCTCCGCCACCAGCAACCTCCGCCGGACGCTCCTCCACCCGCACCGGCGCCGCCGCCGAGCTGCCGCCGCCTAGGGGTCCGCCTACCCCCATAGGCGAGGCAGGCACCCTCCGACTCGCGATTAATCGCGCCTAGGCGCACCTAGGCGAGTGCCTAGCGGAACTATGCTTATGCCTACTTGCAATGCATGGTGTTTTGATCCTTTCATTGCTTCATTTTCACCGTCAAGAGGCACCCAAAGTTTGTTTGCATGATTTATATTTAACATTGGTCTAAATATGTATTTTGTTACATGATATTTCATTTTACATGCTGATGGTACCATTATTTCCTATCGTCTTTGCACATTGTGCTATCCTTATTCCTTGTACCAAAATTTGTGAAGCAATTATTAGCTGCAGACAGTTGTGGTTTGTTTCATGTGTTCTATCTTTGTTTTGCAGCTCATTATAAGCTAATTATTTTGCTAATGCCTTTGCTTATATTCCATCAGAAACAGCTCTTCATATGTCTGCCTGATTTTTTCTTTTTCGTATTGCAACAGGTTGATGCTGTAGTATACCTGGTAGATGCATATGATAAGGAGCGATTTGCTGAATCAAAAAAGGAGCTCGATGCTCTCCTGTCTGATGATTCCTTGGCCAATGTTCCATTTCTTATCCTTGGCAACAAGATTGATATCCCATATGCTGCCTCTGAAGAGGAGCTACGGTATCACCTAGGCCTTAGCAACTTCACAACCGGGAAGGGCAAGGTCAACCTTGGCGACTCCAATGTCCGGCCACTTGAGGTTTTCATGTGCAGTGTTGTTCGCAAGATGGGCTATGGTGATGGTTTCAAGTGGGTTTCCCAGTACATCAAGTAGGGCCCTCGCGGAGGCACATGCTCAGCCCAGCGATTTTTTTGCCTTGTTATTTGTTCTGGTTGGTTGTTCGTCACGAGAACGATGATCATCATGACAGTATCATGGAGGGTATGAAGAGGAAAAAACAGTGCTTAACATTGGGGAACATGTTGAATCTTTAGTGTCAAAACAATTTGTTATGTCAATCAAACTGAAATTCTTTTGCTTTTCCATAGGACGTTTACTAAGGACTTGCTTGCGATGCATTATAAGATTATTGGTTTCTTAAATTATGTGTTATATGTTCGTGGATTGCTACTGAGTAGCGGTCATTGCATTATCAATGCATGTCCTCCTTTGTTTGATTAATTTTTTTCCTAAGGCCTATATATGATCAATGCATGTCCTCCGTAGTTTGTTTAGTCCATGTGGCGGAGAGGGGTGGCAACAAACTCCTAACTCCTAAACTTGTTTTTGCCTTGCTGAGCGAGGACATGGAACAAATTTGTTTGTTTAGATATGTTGCCTAGACATCTCGTAGCCTTTTTTTTTGCGACTCAAGCCATATCGAAGCCTGTGCAAGGCAAGTTTGTCTTGCTAGCCTGATTGAGTTGAATTGTGTCTCCCGAGACGACGGTTTTGGTTGTGGGCAAGCGGGCTCGTACGCGAAACATGGGCTGAAGGATGATGTTGCAGGCTGCACATGAAGCCATATTTCAATATGCAGATGCAGCGATGAAGCCATTTTTCAATAATGCTAATATGCAGATACAAAAGTTGATAGAAGGTGTCACAAATCATGTACTCCTCTGTCCCTAAATAACTGTTGTTCTCGCTTTCTGAGAAGTTGACTAATTTTTTATAGAAAAATATTAATATTTATGGTATATAATTAATATCATTAGATAGATCGTTGAATCTATTTTCATAATAAATTTATTTGGAGATACAAATGTTGCACATATTTTTTATAAATCTAGTCAAACTTATAGCCGGAAACAAAAATGATAGTTATTTACGAACGGATGGAGTACTGCTAGTATTTGTAGGCTGGATGGAAAACTCACGACTTGCTAGCTTGCTTGACTTAGTGCTAACTCGATTCAACTTGGCTCTACTTGGCTTAGCTCGTCTATTTTTTTTTAATGAGACGAGCTAGCGTTTTAGCTCATTAAGTTAATTGTAATGACGTCTCGTGACATTTTGACGGTTTAAAGGAATTGGATGCATGGAGTGAAATGTGAAATGTGTTAGTGGCATGATTCTATTTCCGTATGCGGTTCACGTGCAGATCCTTATAAAAAGAGGGTCATTTTCACGACCAATATATATATATATATATATATATATATATATATATATATATATATATATATATATATATATATATATATATATATATATATATATATATATATATATATATATATATATATACACACACCCTCGTTAAGTAGTGGCCTTTGAATCCAAGTACCTAGGTTTAACCACAGAAGATATAACTAGTTTTTTTAATAATGGAAATAGATTCGGCTCCATCTCTTGTCACCAAAGTTTAACCACACAAATGATCCGCTTAAAACTTAATTCTAACATTATGAGGCCATCCAAAGGAAGAAAAAAATTCATTGTCGCCACCTCTAGCACTTGACAAACTTGAAGAATACGTTCTTTATTGGTTTCACCCTACTGTAATTGTGCCTATTGTCATAGCCAATACGTTCCTCTGAATATAACCTGCAAAAAAGTTTTGGGTCGACACTTGTATAAAACAACTTCATTCCTTATAAACCATATTGTTTAGTGAATGATTGCACATCCTATCAGCAACATAGATTGATTTGATACCCCCCTGTTTGTACCACTTGTAAAAAAAATCACGGATATCTTCTAGGGGTTTCAATCCTAGTACAAAGTGAACCACTCTCCAGAGAAATGGAGCACCTAAGCAATCAAAGAGGTGTTCAATTGTTTTGTTCTTAGAGCAGAAATAACACATTTTGCTCATGTTCTAATTTCCTCTTGCCAAATTATCTTTGGTTAGAATAACACAATCATTTTAGCAACCACAAAAGATAATTCTAAGTGATATCTTTAGCCGCCAAAATTTCTGAGAAACCTTCACTACGCTAGAACATGAGATCGCTATCGGGTCAAAACCTCCCATCACTACTGGAATTGCTTCCTCTAGTGGATAATCAGTAATGATGGGGTGTCCTATCACTATCGGTTTGTTGACCTAGCAGTGACAATAGGCAAATCACTGCTGGGTCAAATCATCAGACGATAGGATATCCATGAGTATCACTATGGGTTGACGCATGAATAGGCAGTGATATGGTGAGTGACTGGGTGTCATTGTCGGTTTAAAACATGATCCAACAGTGGAACTTATGACACCACTACTGAATTAGTGCACATCTAGCAATGAATTATTGAGTGGCACTGCCAGCTGAAAGCCCAAGTTTGGTTTTGGTAATTAATGACACCAAGTTGCTAATGTCATATGTTAAGTGGTTTGAGTTAGGCATAAACAACACACGTGATGAAGGAGCATGTGGCATGAAGTGATGGCCAAAAGATCACAAGAGGTGGAGATGCACATAAAATGGTGATCAAGGCGATCAAGCATGTGGAGATGAACATGGAACAAAGTGATCAAGGCAAAGGTATAATCATATGGTTTGCTTTTGCTAGTCTAAGATGAGTAGAGAAGTGATTGATCGGGTTTATGATTGATAGCCGACTATCAAGAGGAGCAATCACGGTTAGCTCGGGAATCAAGTGCCACTAGATCAATATCTTGAGCATATGCATTAGGATCTACTAGAGAGCTAACATAACGCCTTGAAAAATGTTTGTGAAATGCTAACACACATGCACATGGTGGTGTACACTTGGTGGTGTTAGCACATTTGCGAAGGTAGTGGAGTTTGAGCGGTAGAGAGGGGTTTGGGTTCCTCTCTCCCTCCCGCCGAGCTTGCGAGGCGGGATTCAGCGTTTTTTGGGGAAGGGAAATGCCTATTTTCCATTGTGCCGGAGGAAAGAAAAGGTGGCGAAAGTCTAAAATATTTCTCTCTGAAAAACTCTAACCGGACGCTGAACCGGACGCGGTCCCGGTTTGACCGGACGTGTCCGGTCAGTTCAACGTGGCGCGGGCACTAGGGTTTGCAACCGGCGCGTCCGATCCCTCACGGAACTGGAGCGTCCGGTCGGGCACCCAGAGGAGCAGAGCGTGGCGAAGAGCTGATCGGATGCGCGGCGCGTCCGGTCACCTGCGATCGGACGCGTCCGGTCATGGTGGGAGCTCTCTGGACTCCGACCGGACGCCAGGTGCAGCGCGTCCGGTCAAACGGTGAAGCACGTCCGGTCACAGCAATGGCTCTCTCTGACGCGCACTGTTACTGTTTGTCCTGTAGTGATCGGACACGTCCGGTCACCCTGACCGATGCATTCGGTCATCACGTTTTTCTCTGTGACGTCTTGTAACGGCTAGTTGCTTACCCCTTTGCTATAAATAGATGGTGGCCGGGTTTAGGGGGTTAACTCTTGCACATTTGAGATATTGAGGCACACTTTGAGCTAGAGAACACTGCCTCCACTCATCTCCTTACTTGGTTGCATACTCTAGAGAGATTGAGTGAGATTCAAGTGCATTGCATTGAGAGTTGCATCTAGTGACACTTGATCTTCGTGTTTGCTGCGGATTGCTTGTTACTCTTGGGTGTTTCCCGACACCCTAGATGGCTTAGAGCAGCGGTGGTGTTGAGCTCGACCTTGGAGATTATTTCAAGCCTCACCAAGTTGATTGTGAGGGGTTCTTGAGCCTTCCTCATGGGAGTTCATGAATTGGCTACTCTAGTGAAGCACGTTGGAGGATCTCCATCTTGTGAGTGGATATGCGGCACCCACTAAGGGTTCAACTCTTGATAGTTGATTAGCTCGTGATCCATCAAGTGGGTGCATCGCCACAACGAGAAGTAGCTTGCCGGGAAGCAAGTGAAACTCGGTAAAAATATTGTGTTATCTCTTTGCTGAGGATTTCTCTTATGATTGCTCATTGTGATTGATTCTTTGAGTGCATTACTTCTCTACATCGTTGGTATAAGAATCAAGTCACTTGCTCTTTACTTTCTTGTACTAGTCCTAGTGTAGTTTGCTTAGTGTAGCCTTTATCACATAGGAGTAAGTAGCTTAGTGACTTAGTCTTGTTGGTGTGTATTAGAGATCATAGCCTTGCTTCACTAGAATTATATAGGTGGCTTGCATAGTGTAGTTGAGCTAGTGCTAGAATTAGCTTAGCCATCTTTTATACTAACGTGGTTGTTTAGTGAAGCTTGTAGATTTTTAAATAGGCTATTCAACCCCCCTCTAGCCATTTGGACCTTACACCAGCCTAATAGCACACCCAACAGTTATTATTATAACACACCAGAGAATTCTCATTGCCATCACATTTCTCACAAGATAAGATATGTGAATACATCATAACTAGAAAACTTAATAGGTAGATATGAAGTCATTACAAACCAGTCACACTATTACACTCTTATTACAAACTAACTGGAGCACACTCGCTACTACTAGTCACCAAGTGCCATGACATAGTCCGTGTAGTGAACATCCCCTATTATGTATCTGAGCACATCATTTAAGTATATCAACGCATGAATTAGTGCACTCTTTTTTGCCTAACAAGGATGAGCACATGGTCTACCAATGATCAAACAAACTCGAGGCACTGCAAATAGGCTATCTCCTAAAGCAAAATGCACACGCCCCTGCAATCCATGTGAGGTGGACCTTGAACTTGCATGGTACCAGCAGTACCCAAGTTGCTCCACGGCTTGAGTTAGAATGGTGTGGAAGTTACACGCAGCATACATCAAATCATGATATAGACCCTGTAAGTGGAGTTAACAAATAGAATATATATGAGCACCATGAATGGAAAAATAATATATACACACACATATGCGAGCACCACTTTGACTATATGACATCTATGTCATTGCCAAGAGCAATCAGCTCACTAACTACTACCATATCTAGATTGCCCTCGTGTAAAGCTTGTACCCGAATGCATAAGAAGTCATGAATTATGTATCCATTGGCCATAAGATCGTCCATACATAGTCTCACATCATTTTTCTCAGCAGTTATTTGATTCAGTGCCCTCCTTCCCGCAACAACAATTTCTAGGACGTCCTGAGGCCCACATCATCTTTCAGTAATGTTGAAAGTGATATTACAACGTAATCCCTCTCTACCATGGACGTTGGTTGCCACATGATTAATTTTATGAACTCTGACAAACCAGTCTATCTTGGAGCCATCAATCGTCTCATTTATCTATGATAAATTATAAAAGTGTGTTAGGATGTAAAAAATATATGTTCAATTGAGTGTAAGATAAGATTACTTACTATGGCCGAAAATAGGAATTGTGTCGGCTACTAAGTTGGCCTGAATGGCACAGATCTGGGGACAAATCCATGTGCCTTAGGTGGAGGTGGGGGACCCTGCATGTCTGATCATGTACGCACAAGTTTCACATGTATTAGTCTATATGTACATATAGATCGGGACAATGCATATCAAGACAATTGACATAATCAGGACATGTTGCATATTGAATAATCAAGACAATTCTAGACTTGTGTTGTAGATAAATACAAATCAGGATAATACATAGGCATATCATATCATATCATATCATATCCACATGTCCAAAAGAAAACCTTAATTAGGCAAGTGTTGACGATGATTTCGTCAACATTTTGGTTTGTCAAAAACATCACAAAAGTGTTACATATGAAAGGACATAAGCCAACCATGAATGATTTTGGTTCAAATGACTTGGTTCCACATGTACATGCCCTCTATTTGAATGTATGTACAAAATGGACAAAAACCAAACTTGGGGCCCAACTTGACACATTGGCCGATCCCCAAGTATGGCCAATTGACCATCCAAATACATCACCATGATGGGCATTGCTTCTAGAAGCTGTGTGCAAAAGATGAGTCTGATTGGCTACTTTTGGACGTTGGTCGACGTCCCCATGGTGCCTATTAGCCTCCCCAAGCTTCCATGATCCATGTCAAGGTCCCCAAAGTCAATCTCCACCCTTGGATCACAAGTGTGCTTTCTCTCAATAGCTGGAGATGAGAGCACATGGATCCATGGTTCCACATCTCACTCCACCAACGTGACAAGTGACAAAGGATGACACATACCCCTCAAGGACATAGTGGAGAGGTCCCACACCAAAGGAGGGCATCCCTACCTATCATAGCGGGGTCGGCTGACCCCCCCTATGGTGCTAAACCGCCTCAGCTTTCTTCCATCGCCTCTATGCATGCCTTCATGCATGAGCCTCGATCCTCACCGTAGATTAAAGTCAATTTGAGGTCGATTTCATCCAAGGGCTTAAAGAGGTGATCATGTGGATCACTGACTTGGCGTTGGAGTAGCCCCTACTCCTCCTCTACCTATAAATACTCCCTACCCCCTCACTCTCACTCATGTCTACAAGGAGGAAACTACTCTCTCTTTAGATAGGCGAAGCCATGCTCTAGTAGTAGTAGTAGTTCTATGCAATTAGGGAGAGAGTGAGGGGAATGTGGAGAAGTGTTAGGCCTGTCTGGTGTCTTCTCCAAGCTATACCTCGATGGATGCACTCTTCTTTGTAAGTAAACATCTGAGATCTTTTATAGTATTTTATATTCTGGCTTTGGTATAGTGGGTATATAACCTGTCCTCATTGGTATGGCGCTTTACTTTAGTGGAGTGCTCTAGCTTTGCTAATAGGGAACTTAGTTGATTAGGGTTAGAGTAGTAAGATATAGTGTAGACGTGGTGTCTAGGATATAACTTACCTGTGTTGATCGCTTGTCGTATGGATTATTTGTGGTAGCTAGCAAGTGGTGACAACCTTGTCTAGTCTATGTTTTTCCACGTGTTGTTAGGCAACTTCTTAAAAGGTTGGGCCCCCATAAGGTAGTCGCTTTGGGTAGAGGTTATATCTCCTATTGTCTCGCCTATCACCTCCATGAGCAGGGGCTGTGATAAACGCCTTATATCCATCTTACCTTACCAAATATCATCTCTATAAGATCCTCTCTATCCAATTGCCAGACTCCTTGTATCATCATAGAACAATCTTGATCCTTAGTTAGTTCACTTCATGTTCCCCATGGAATTCAATACCTGGAATACTCCCGGTGAAGGCTACATTGTCAACCGTACGCTTTGCAGTTTATCTGTTTGCCACTTCTGGTGTCAACAACAAGCCATATATATAACATATCAATGTATCTCAAAAAACATTCACTATAAAGTAATACAATTTAGTGTAAGTTGAAGGAGAATGTAGGTTGGGCGGCTCATTGTAAGTTGAAGGGGATCGAGTATGTGGGCGACAGCGCTCCTAGGGCTAGAGACTGCGCGAGATGGTGGTGCTCCTAGGGACGACGATGGTGCGCACGAACAACACACGGTGGATAGGTTTGGGGACGAGGATGACACGAGGAGGCGGTGCTCCTAGGGCCAAGGATGACATGAGGTGGCGGTGCTCCTGGGGATGGAGATGATGATGCTCAAAGGTGTCCGGGCTAGGGACAAAGATGACAGCGGTGACGCTCCTCAGGTCAGTGCGAGAGAGATGAAATGTTGGTGCTAGGAGACATACTTGATGGTGAGTAACAAAAAATTTCATTATATTGGAAGAGACATCACTGCTAGTTCAAAAGTTCTCCCAACAGTGCACTGCTATCACTGTCAGTTCGAAGATTCACCCGACAGTGATAGCTAGTTGATGCCTTTATTTTTGCTTATGTGTATGGTGTTGACCCATTCATCCCTAATGTCCCGTCCATGTCACAACTAGCCAAGCAGCCGCTACCTCGTCGTCGCCGGTGTTGGCTAGCAAGAAGACCCCGTTTGAGGTCCTCGCCATAGTTGGCATCCCTATCTAGGTCATCTGCCTTGCATGGTAAGCGACTGAGGTCGGAGCTCGCTCTAATTGATTGCAACAAGTGTGGGTGCACCACAAGGTTGTTGGAGTTCAAGGTGAATAAGCTAGACAATCCCAACTATGGTCGTATCTTATACAAGTGTCCGGATCACAAGGTTAAGTTTTGTGGCCATTTTTGTTTGAGTTCTACCCATTTTTGTGATTTTCATTAGAAGTTCATGTTTTGTTGTTGTTTCAGTGGGATGGTAGTGGATGCCCATTCTGGTATTGGGACGAAGAATATGTTGATCAACTAAAAATGTTTTTTTGAAGAGAAAACTTTATTACTCATTGGTCACAGCAGAATTGCTGGCCACTAGACCCTCTATGAAAAGAGGTACATCATCCCACATGACATGATCATCACTGAGGGCACAACTCCCATACGCTGCAAGAGCGTCAGCTATAGAATTACAAAGTTTAGGACAAACACAAATACTAAAAGAGCTAAACTCTGACATAAGCAAGAGCCGAAGTTCTATAATTATTCCACCCCCATGCTGAGAGCCGATACTTGTCACCTTCCACCACTGCCTTGACCATTGTAGCATCAGTCTCCAAGATAACTCGGGACAGTCCCATGGAGGCCACCATTCTTACACCTGCCAGGCAAGCAAGCAGTTCTCCAAGATGAGGGTTCATAAGAAACTTCTTGTCACTTGCTCCAACTTTCACCATTGATCCCTGGTCATCTCAAATGATGAATCCCTAGCCACCATGGCTACTACTGCTATCAAAAGCCCCATCTGAATTGATCTTGAAAACCCCAGGTGGTGGTTTGGTCCACTTCTGAACCTGATGAATTTCCGGCAATAGAGACACCCCATCTTGTTTCTGAAATCAGTCAGCCAATGCAGCTGTGACATACACTACCTCCACAGCAGTCCTACTCCTTCCTTACTCCTTCCATTTATTCCTTTTAGTCCACCATAACCACAACAGCAAAACTACTTTCAGCTGCGTCTTCAAGTCAAGCTTCAAGATTTTCTCCATCATAGCTCTAGCTGATTCAGCCAACAACAGATCAGACCACACCATCTCCAAGTTTAGTTCACACCAGATATGTTTGACTTCTTTGCACTTGAGAAAAAGATGACCCCCATCTTCATCGAGTCTCCCACAAATACCGCACTTAGCATCTATCTTCATCCTCCTCCTTCGCAAGTTCCTTTCTAGCGCCAACATGTTATTATGACTAAGCCTCCATAAGAAATGTCTGACCTTAGGAGGGCAGTCAATCTTATAAATCTTTTGCCAGAAATCATCATTACCATTGCTACACCCTGCCCCCCAGGGCCAACCACTCTTGTCTTTCTATTCTCTGATGCTCGGTGAACCTTATATGCTGATTTCATAGAGAAGCGGCATTTGCTATCATAATGCCACCCCACTATGTCCGACATATCTAAATGGATTGGCAACTCTTTGATCAGAGAGACGTCTACATCCCAGAACGATTGTGCCAGCAGTTGCTCATCCCATTGTTCCAAAATGGGATCAATCAGCTCATGAACAGACTGCAACAGTGTGCTACCTCTTGGTGTAATAGGCTTCCTTGTCGCTCCGCGGGGTAGCCAGGGATCGGACCATATCCCAACCCTTTGGCCATTCCCAATTCACCATATGAGTCCTTTTAGCACTTCCAACCCATGCATGATGCTATGCCATGTATAGCACTTCCAACCCCTGCATGATGCTACGCCATATATAGGAGCAACCATTCCCAACAGCTTAAAATGTTGCTTGAGGCTGAGGGTGCATCTGTGCATAGAGAGGTGAATAAGAAGAATCCCATGTGAAACTTCTTGATGGCTAGAGGGGGGTGAATAGCCTTTTAAAAAATTCTACAAAGACAAACTAAACAAGTTTATCAATATAACAAGTAGCAAGATGCGAGTTTTGCTTAGCCTACGGGGTGTTTGCAAGCCACCTAACCAATTCACAAATCTAATATATTTGCACTCAACTGCACAAGTCAAACCAAGAAGGTAACTATAACTACAACTAGCAAGCTACACAAAAGAGCTACTCTAGCAAAGCTAACTAGCTAGCAAAGATAACTAAGAAGATAATGCGAAGTTGAGTTAGGAGAGTTTCACCGAGGGGCGAAGTATTGAGCCAACCAATATGATCAACAATGAATACCAAGATAACCAAACACCGGGATCAATCAATCACAATATGAAAGTGATGACACGAAGATTTATCCCGAGGTTCACGTACTTGCTGGCACGCTAGTCCCCGTTGTGTCCCTCTTCACCATGTGGTTCGGTGGCTAATCGGTCTCACACCGAGCCTCTCAAAAAGGCGCCACAAGAACCTACCAAATGGCAAAAGGTTGCAATGACACGAGCAATTCACTAATGTTGCCTTTGGCGCTTCGCCGAGGTAGGCACAAACCCCTCACAATCACCGGAGGTGGCCAAGAACAATCACCAACTCTTGCCAACGCCTCCAAGCTGCTCTAAGCCGTCTAGGTGGCGGTAACCACCAAGAGAAACAAGAATCCCGCAGCAAATCAACCACCAAGTGCCAACTAGATGTAATCTCACAATACAAATGCACTTGGGTCACTCAATCTCACTTTGAATATGCAAAGAAGCAAGAGAGATGAGTGGGAGGGGAGTTGCTTAGCTCAAAGTGCTCACAAGTATGTCAAATGTTCGAGTGATAGAGCCTTGAGCCGGCCAACGAGTATTTATAGACGTACCCCTTCGAATAGAGCTGTTAGAAACTTAAACAGCCGAAATCGCGTTGACCAGACGCCCAATGGCTAACTCGTGAAGCACTGACCAGACGCGCTGGTCTAAATGACCAGACGCGCTGGTCGCACAACGGCTAAGTCACGAAGCACTGACCGGACGCGCTGGTAGCACAGACCGGACGCGCTGCGAACGACCGGACGCGCTGGTCCCGTGACTGACCGAACGCGCTGATCATGCCTGAGCAGCGCACAACAACACAATGACCGGACGCGCTGGAGAAATGATCGGACGCCACAGTGCCAGCGTCCGGTTAGAGTCCAGTAACCTCCCGGAATGACCGAACGCATCCGATCGATTGTGACTGGACGCGCTTCACGTCCGATCATCAAACTAAAATACGCGCAGACACTGAACACTGACCAGACACGTCCGGTCATGCAAAGACCGCGTCCGGTTCAGCATCCGGTCACCTCTGTGACCTCCGTTCGCCTCCGTTTCTTTTCCGACTTTCGGCGTAGTGGAAAATAGTCGTTTCAACTCCTCAAAAACGCCTGAATCCCGCCTCGCAAGCTCGGCGAGAGGGAGAGAGAACCCCAAACCCTCTCTACCGCTCAAACTCCACCACCTTCGCAAACGTGCTATCACCACCAAGTGATCTCGTCATGTGTGAGTGTGTTAGCATTTTCACAATCATTTTTCGAGGCGATATTAGTTCTATCCAAATACATATGATTATGAAATGCACACGTAGAGGCACTTAGGAGTTCAATAGTCGCGTCATTCCCCTCTTTATAGTATGGCTATCTATCCTATAATGTAACCACACCCACTAGGTGTCTTAGTTACTAAAACACAACCCTTAAGCATATACCTTTGCCTTGATCACGTAGGGTTGCGTCCAAATCCAAGTGTGGTCATCATGATCACCATGTCCATCTTGCCACCAACCTTGGAATGTACTAATCCTCATATGCTACATACAACTTAGGCATAGGATTAGTACTTAGGCATTGTCACTAATTATCAACACCAAACATAGGACTTTCAATCTCCCCCTTGTTGGTAATTGGTGACAAACCTTTCACAAAAATATTATGATAAAATTTTGATTGAACCCATGTCACATTGTCCAAGTATATCACCATGTGTAAGAATTATGGACGTGTGATCATGAATTCAAATTGATAGCAATGGCTCCCCCTACATGTATGCTATATGTTTGGATTTTGGAAGCATACATGTTAGTAGGAAAGAGTTGGAGCATTGACTACCAATAGGTGCTAAGTGTTTAAGATTATAGACCTTTGAAGCGTGATACCATCGGAGTAGCGATAAACCCCATCTTAGCACCTTGTGTAGTTAGATACCACTTGGAAAAGCACAAACATAACTAGAAACCTCGTGAGATCAACATTATAAGTAAGGCTCTAGAACCACTTTGAAAAACATAAAGAAAGAAAAATCTAACTACTTCCTATTTATGCTAGTACCTTAATATACCATTCAAATTATACTAGCAAGTCACCACACAAGCAATGTATCAGGGAAAAAGAAATGCATAACTATGCATCATACATATGAAGTGCACATGTAAATGCAACATTCATGTTTAAGAGCTTGCTCCCCCTACTTGTGTGCTCAAAATTATCTTTGTGAACAACATTTTTCTCCCCCTTTTTGCTTCTCCTCCTTTGAGTTCTATCTTTGTGAACAACAATTTCTCCCCCTTTGGCACCAATGACCACAAGGGACCAATTTTAGATAGATTATCATATTGAAATATGGGGTGAGGATCAAGTTTGTGATTCAACCTAGATTGCTTGCATAAATAAAATGCTTCGGTTTGATCCAAGGGCAAGCTTCTTCACACCTCACTAGAAGGGTTATCATGCACCATGTTGAAGCAAATATGTAGACAAGTTTTCTAGATTAAACACTTAGGATCACAAGCTGCTTAAACAAGTTATATGCTACCACTAGATCAAACAAGACATGGAAACAATAGTGGCACCATATAAACTTCAAATTCATTTAATTTTCATGAATGAACCTAGAACATGTAAATTATGACTAGATGCACTAAACATGTCCTTAGTATAGAATGTATGACATGTCAACTAATTGTACCTTGGGGCTCGAAGGAGAGGCATGTCATATCATGGAGGTGCATCAACTCATGTTGGAGAAGTCAAGTATGTTCAACTCATTCTTTAGCTTGTGAAATCTCTTCTCATCAAGTGGCTTGGTGAATAGATCGGCTAATTGATCTTCGGTGCCCACACTCTCAATAGCAATGTCACCCTTTTGTTGATGATCTCTAATGAAATGATGGCGAACATCAATATGCTTTGTTCTTTGATGTTGAACCGAATTGTTGGTTAGCTTCACGGCACTTTCATTGTCACATAGCAATGGCACATTCTTGAAGTTGATTCGAAAATCCTTCAATGTTGCCTTCATCCACAAGATTTGTGCGCAACAACTACCCGTGGCGATGTATTTGGCCTCGGCGATAGATAGTGCAATACTATTTTACTTCTTGGATGACCATGAGACAAGTGATCTTCCCAACAATTGACAAGTCCCGGAAGTGCTCTTTCTCTCCACTTTGTCACTGGCATAGTCAGAATCTGAATATCCAACTAGCTCAAAGCTTGCACCTTTGGGATACCATAATCCAACATTTTGTGTATGCTTTAAGTACCTCAATATTCTCTTTGTTGCCTTCAAATGACTTTCTCTTGGTGAGGCTTGAAATCTTGCACACATGCATACACTAAACATCACATCGGGCCTTGATGCCGTCACATAGAGTAGGCTACCAATCATTGATCTATATAGCTTTTGATCCACTATGTTGCCACTCTTGTCACTATCCAAGCTTCCATTAGTGCTCATTGGAGTAGTGATTCCTTTTGCATCTTCCATACCAAACTTCTTTAGCATATCCTTTATGTATTTGGTTTGGCTTACAAATGTTCCTTTCTTCATTTGTTTGATTTGAAGTCCAAGAAAGAAACTAAGTTCTCCAATCATTGACATTTTAAATTCTTTTGCCATCATTTTTTCAAACTCATCACAATAATCTTGGTTGGTTGAACCAAATATGATATCATCAACATATATTTACAACACAAATAAGTCTTTCCCAATCTTCTTGGTGAATAGTGTTGTATCAACTTTGCCCATGTCAAATCCTTTGGATAGCAAGAAATCTCTTAATCTTTCATACCATGCTCTAGGTGCTTGCTTCAATCCATACAAAGCTTTCCTTAACTTGTATACATGGTTGGGTTTCTTATCATCTTCAAAACCGGGAGGTTGCTCCACATACACCTCCTCTTGAATGTACCCATTGAGAAATGCACAAGCATAGGCAAGTAAGATCCTAATTGCTTCCAATCTTGCAACCGGGGCATAAGTTTCACCAAAGTCAAAACCCTCTAATTGTGTGTAACCTTGAGCCACTAGTCTTGCTTTGTTCCTTACTACTATCCCATCTTGATCTTGCTTGTTGCGAAAGACCCATCTTGTTCCAATGACATTGTGATCCTTAGGCCTCTCAACTAATTCCCATACTTCATTTCTCTTGAAGTTGTTGAGCTCTTCATGCATTGCATTTACCTAATCCGGATCTCTCAATGCTTTATCAATGTCCTTGGGTTCTTCCATTGACACAAAAGAAGAGTGAGCACAAAATGATGCCAATCTTGATCTAGTTTGAACTCCCCTTTGTATGTCACCAATGATGGAATCCAATGGATGGTCTCTTACAATGTTAATTGGTTGAAGCACTTAGACTTGATTGCTTGGATGTTGATGTTGATCATAAGTTGGAGATGATGAACTAGCCACTTGTTGATCTTGTTGCACTTGAGATGATGTACTAGCTTGATTTTGCATTAGAGAACCACTAGCTTGAGTGATTGGACTTTGGAACACTTGATCTTTGTTGTCATCCACATCAATCACTTGCTTTGGCCTAATATCACCAATATCCATTTCTTTCATAGCATTAGTCAATTGAGTTCCTCTCACATCATCCAAGTTATCTTCCTCATCTTGAGAACCATTTGTTTCATCAAACTCAACATCATGCACTTCTTCAAGTAAACCACTAGCCAAATTCCAAACTCCATAAGCTTTGCTAGTAGTTGAGTAACTAAGTAGAAATCCTTCATCACATTTCTTCTCAAACTTGCTCAATCTAGTGCCCTTCTTCAAGATGTAGCATTTGCAACCAAATACCCGAAAGTATGCAATGTTGGGCTTTCTTCCATTTAAGATCTCATATGGTGTCTTCTCTAGAAACTTGTGGCAATAGAGGCGGTTGCCATAGAAGCAAGCCATGTTGATTGCTTTGGCCCAAAATGAATGACTCACATTATACTCATTCAACATTGATCTTGACATATCAATTAAGGTTCTATTCTTCCTCTCAACTAGGCCATTTGATTGAGGTGTATACTTGGCCGAGAATTGATGCATGATTCTAAGCTCATCACATAGCTCATCAACTCTTGTGTTTCTAAACTCACTTCTATTGTCACTTCTCACTTTCTTGATTGTGGTTTCAAACTCATTTTGCACTCTCTTGATGAACTTCTTGAATATGTCAAATACATCACTTTTGTCCCCAAGAAAGAATACCCATGTATATCTAGTGAAATCATCCACAATCACAAAACCATACTTGTTGCCACCAATGCTTGTATATATAGTTGGCCCAAATAGATCCATGTGCAACAACTCAAATGCCTTGGAAATACTCATAATGCTCTTTAATGGATGAGTATTGTCCACTTGCTTTCCGGCTTGACATGCACTACATAGCTTATCTTTCTCAAATGTGACATCCTTCAAGCCTCTAACTAAGTCATGCTTCACTAACTTGTTCAATTGCTTCATGCCAACATAACCAAGTCTTCTATGCCATAACCAACCCATACTTGATTTGGTGAGCAAGCATGTTGAAAGTTGAGTGTCACTAGCATTGAAATCAACCAAGTATAGATTCTCATATCTAAAACCCTTGAAGATCAAATTGGAGCCATCAACACTAACTATCTCCACATCATCAACACCAAATATGCACTTGAAACCAAGATCACATAATTGAGCAACCGAGAGAAGATTGAAGTTCAACTTTTCAACTAAGAGCACATTGGAAATGCTATGATCATTTGAGATTGCAATCCTTCCAAGAGCCTTGACATCACCCTTACTATTGTCACCAAATGTGATGCTATCAATGCCACTATCATTTCATTTGAGAGAGTTGAACATTCTTGAATCACCGGTCATATGTTGAGAGCACCCACTATCAAGCACCCAATGCCTTCCTCCGGCCTTGTAATTTACCTACAAAACAAATTAATGTCTTTTAGGTACCCATACTTGTTTGGGTCCTTGGAGGTTAGTAACTAAGCTCTTTGATACCCAAATGGCCTTCTTCTTTGGGCCCACAATTGGTGTACCAATAAACCTAGCATGCACACCTTTCTCACCCTTGGTAAGCACATAACAACAATCAAAAGGAATATAGGGTACATTATCATTTTTCTTGTTCTTGTTCACTTTGTTGCAATTAATCTCTAGATGCCCAACTTGCTTGCATCTATTGCAACAAAGACCATTGCCCTTCACAAAGCGAGACTTTAGAGTAGCAAAGGTCGGCTTGCCCTTCTTGGGAGTATAGCCCAAACCCTCTTTGTTAAGAGAGAATCTTTGGCTACCCAAGCATTTTATCAAGCGGGCATCCCCACCATAGGCATTGCCTAATGCGCGGGTGAGATCATCCACCTCTCTCTTAAGAGTCTCATTCTCAACCACAAGTGATGAATCACTAGTAGTAGAGATAGAGTTGGTTGTGGCGGATGATGATGAGCTACATGAAGCATTAGTAGGACCAACAAATAAAGAATCATCAATAATATCACATGTTAGTCTAATATCACAAGTGACAATCACTTGCTCCTCCTTAGCTTCCTTCATGACCTTCTCCAACTTGAGGTCATTTTCCTTGATGAGCTCAAGTAGAGTGGAGTGGGCTTCCTTAAGCCTAGTGTGAGCAACTTCAAGATCCTCGTGATCTTCCTTTAGACACTCACGAGAGGCCTCTAGCTCATCAAAGGATTTCCTAAGAGCTTTGAGCTCTTGTTCAATTTCTTTGCACTCCTTACCCTTTTTGAGAGCTTCAAGCTCCTCCATCAAGGCATCATTTTCATTGCTCTTGGCAATGAGCTCTTGTTCCAAGATTTTGTATTTCTTGGTTGTCCTCTTGTAGCCCTTGCTCATTTGATCTATTATGCCTAATAGATCATCCTTGGAGTAGTCCTCATCCTCCTCATTATCACTCCAACAATCATCACTAGCACAAGAATCATCATCACTATCATTATATTTTACCTTGGTAGGCTTGGCCATAAGGCATGTCGATGTAGTGTCGAAGATGGATGGCTTGTTGGAGAGGGCGATGCTTGCAATGGCTCGCCGAGTGGTCCTCTCATCATCACTAGAGCTATCATCATCACTATCGGAGTTATCACTATCCCAAGTGACCACATAGCCACCACCCTTCTTCTTCTTGTTGATAGTGAAGCTCTTCTTCTCTTTCTTCTCCTTCTTGTTCTTCTTCAACTTTAACTCTCCATCATGATATCTTTTGTCTTCATAGGGGCACTTTGCCACTATATGAATGGGGCTATTGCAATTATAGCAAAGCACCTCCTTTGCCTTCATGAAGTCCCTTCTCTTTCTTGCACCATATCCTTTCTTCTTCATAAACCTCCCCATCTTGTGCACTAGGAGGGCCATGGTCTCATCATCGAATGGATCATCATCATCGCTCTCCACCTTGCTCTTGCCCTTAGAGGATGAAGCCTTGAATGCAATGGGGTTCTCTTGCTTGACCTTGATCTCCTTCTTCTCATCTTCATCTTCATCATCATCATATTGAGCATCGGTCATGACATCTCGAAGCACTTGGTTTGGAGTCACCTTGTCTAAACCCTCTCTTTGGATCATCTTCCTCAAGATAGCAAACTTCTTAGGTAAGTTCATCAAGAACTTATGTGAGAAGTCCTTGTTCTTGACATCTTCTCCTAGGCTCTTGAGATCATTGACAATAACTTATAGCCTATAGAACATCTCTGGTATGGACTCATCATCCTTCATCTTGAAGCTTGCAAATTTATCCTTGAGCATATAGAGCTTGGCACTCTTTACCGTTAAAGTGCCCTCATATGTTTCCTCTAATCTTGTCCACACTTCACTTGCCATCTCAAGATCCTTGATTTGCTCAAAGACCTTTGCATCAATCCCATTGTAGAGAGTATTGAGAGCCATAGTGTTGCATTGTTGTTGATGCAATCATTGTTGGTGAGGTTGTCGGGATCAATGATAGCATAATCATGGTGTGTCACCTTCCAAACGTTCTCATGAACAGAGCCAAGATATTGCTTCATCTTTCTTTTCTAATGATCAAAAGATGTGACACCATCAAAGAATGGAGGCTTGCCCCCGACATGGTTGAACACAACTTGAGCCATCTTACACCGAGGTTGTTAAGCCTTGAAAATGGTGACCACGGCTCCGATACCACTTGAAAGGTCTTGATGGCTAGAGGGGGGTGAATAGCCTTTTAAAAAATTCTACAAAGACAAACTAAACAAGTTTATCAATATAACAAGTAGCGAGATGCGAGTTTTGCTTAGCCTACGGGGTGTTTGCAAGCCACCTAACCAATTCACAAATCTAATATATTTGCACTCAACCACACAAGTCAAACCGAGAAGGTAACTACAACTACAACTAGCAAGCTACACAAAAGAGCTACTCTAGCAAAGCTAACTAGCTAGCAAAGATAACTAAGAAGATAATGCGAAGTTGAGTTAGGAGAGTTTCACCAAGGGGCAAAGTATTGAGCCAACCAATATGATCAACAATGAATACCAAGATAACCGAACATCGGGATCAATCAATCACAATATGAAAGTGATGACACGAAGATTTATCCTGAGGTTCACGTGCTTGCCAGCACGCTAGTCCCCGTTGTGTCCCTCTTCACCACGTGGTTCAGTGGCTAATCGGTCTCACACCGAGCCTCTCAAAAAGGCGCCACAAGAACCTACCAAATGGCAAAAGGTTGCAATGACATGAGCAATTCACTAACGTTGTCTTTGGCGCTTCGCCGAGGTAGGCACAAACCCCTCACAATCACCGGAGGTGGCCAAGAACAATCACCAACTCTTGCCAACGTCTTCAAGCTGCTCCAAGCCGTCTAGGTGGCGGCAACCACCAAGAGAAACAAGAATCCCGCAGCAAATCAACCACCAAGTGCCAACTAGATGCAATCTCACAATACAAATGCACTTGGATCACTCAATCTCACTTTGAATATGCAAAGAAGCAAGAGAGATGAGTGGGAGGGGAGTTGCTTAGCTCAAAGTGCTCACAAGTATGTCAAATGTTCGAGTGATAGAGCCTTGAGCCGGCCAACGAGTATTTATAGACGTACCCCTTCGAATAGAGCTGTTAGAAACTTAAACAGCCGAAATCGCGTTGACCGGACACGCTGGTCCAACTGACCGGACGCGTCGGTCGCCCAATGGCTAACTCGTGAAACACTGACCGGACGCGCTGGTCGCACAGCGGCTAAGTCGCGAAGCATTGACCGGACACGCAGGTCGCGCAGACCGGACGCGCTGCGAACGACCGGACGCGCTGGTCCTGTGACTGACCGGACGCGCTGGTCATGCCTGAGCAGCGCACAACAACACAATAACCAGACGCGCTGGAGAAATGACCGGACGCCACAGTGCCAGCGTCCGGTTAGAGTCCAGTAAGCTCCCTGAACGACCGGACGCGTCCGATCGACTGTGACCGGACGCGCTTCACGTCCGATCATCAAACTGAAATACGTGCAGACACTGAACACTGACCGGACGCGTCCGGTCATGCAAAGACCACGTCTGGTTCAGCGTCCGGTCACCTCTGTGACCTCCGTTCGCCTCCGTTTCTTTTCTGACTTCCGGCGTAGTGGAAAATAGTCGTTTCAACTCCTCGAAAACGCCTGAATCCCGCCTCGCAAGCTCGGCGAGAGGGAGAGAGAACCCCAAACCCTCTCTACCGCTCAAACTCCACCGCCTTCGCAAACGTGCTATCACCACCAAGTGATCTCATCATGTGTGAGTGTATTAGCATTTTCACAATCATTTTTCGAGGTGATATTAGTTCTATCTAAATACATATGATTATGAAATGCACACCTAGAGGCACTTAGGAGTTCAATAGCCGTGTCATTCCCCTCTTTGTAGTATGGCTATCTATCCTATAATGTAACCACACCCACTAGGTGTCTTGGTTACTAAAACACAACCCTTAAGCATATACCTTTGCCTTGATCACATAGAGTTGCGTCCAAATCCAAGTGTGGTCATCATGATCACCATGTCCATCTTGCCACCAACCTTGGAATGTACTAATCCTCATATGCTACATACAACTTAGGCATAGGATTAGTACTTAGGCATTGTCACTAATTATCAACACCAAACATAGGACTTTCACCATGGATGAAGATCTCACGAAGAATTTGTCTCTTTTAGTTGAAATTGTAGGAGGAATCCGTGTTCTGCTGAAGTGTATTATAATTCTAGTTTGTTTAGTGCTTATTGGGATTATCTATATTGTATCTAGGCTCTAAATATTCTATTACATACTTTTGTTTAGTCCTAATTGGGATTGTCCACATTGTATGTTCATCCAAATATAGACAATGTCAGATCTGCTTTTAAACCATTCTAAATATAGACATTGTCGGATCTACTTTTAAGCTACTCTAAATATAGACAGTGTCAGATCTACTTTTAAACATTAGTTCAATATCATTGTCGAGTCTATTTTCAATCGACAGTGCTCCTCAATGTCAGTTCTGTTGTTCAACCGACAGTGATGCCCACTATCGGTTCTACTAATTGGAATTGTCCAAAACCTATATATGCCCACTTAATTAAAATCATTTGAAAACTTTATTGCAAGCATATACACCAGAGAGGTATAGAATCATTCCAAAATTTAAGTATAGAATTATTCCGAATACCTTAGAACAGAATTACATATATGGTAACAAAGAACTTAGAATAAAATTACATACATGATAACAAAGACCTTTTTGGGAAAGAGGTGCAACCTTTCTCCAACTAGGCTAATGTTAGCATTGAAGTATGCAAACACATTGTAATATGTCTCACAAATATGCCTCAAAAATATTCTTCTAGTACCAGAGTGGGGTCTCGAAGGTGCAAGAACATGCGGGAGGGGGTGGAGCGAGCCATGACGAAGCCTACTCCTCTGACGAGTCTAGGACAAGCCGGTGACCATGCCAACTTCTAATGAGCTGCCCAACAACAAACTGGACAACCCATGCAACAATGAGGATGCCTAGGTCAGCGTAGACCAACAACCTACCGAGGCACTGAATAGCATTATATTGCTACCAATGTGCCATGGCTTCAACATTCCTCCATCTTCACAAACATTATTCTAGTACCTTTGGTGCATCATCTTGACTACAAACTGCAAGTTGTATGTGGAGAGCTTTCTCCCACAGAGAACACATATTGAGACTATACACAAATAGTGAACCAATTAATTTGTGGGACTACAAGTGGCCAGCACATGCAGGGGACCTAGCTCCTCTATCCATCGAGGCTTTCGAACGTAGGTTTTATAACTAGAAGCAATAGTGGTAGATGGATCCAATGGTGGAGAATTAATCATTTTTGAAGGTTAGGTGAAGCCAACGATCAAAGAACACTATTGGGCCATCGTAAAACCCTATAGTGACATGAAAGTATCACTGCCAGCTTGTGGTTTGACCCGGCAGGGATATATCACTGTCGATTCGTCGTAGCATGAGCCAACAGTGATATCACAATACTACAGGAATCTTAACTGAGGTGGGCAAAAAGGGTTAACCGAGGTGGTTTTTGCAACCGCCTCGGATGAAAGGTCATGGTTAATCGTGGCCTTAACTGAGGTGGGTTGCCATGACCGCCTCGGTTAATCATTCAATGGAGGCAGGCTCTTTAGAATGCCCCCTCGGTTAATCTATAAAAAACAAAAAAATCCTCGAGCTCACCGGCAAGCCTATTCCCGATTGAAAGCTCAAGTTTGGTTTTGGTAATTAATGACACCAAGTTGCTAATGCCATGTGTTAAGTGGTTTAAGTTAGGCATAAGCAACACATGTGATGAAGGTGCATGTGGCATGGAGTGGTGGCCACAAGATCACAAAGAGATGGTGCATGGACATGAAATGATGGTCATGGTGATCAAGCATGAGGAGATGGACATGGAACAAAGTGATCAAGGCAAAGGTATAATCATAGGGTTTGCTTTTGCCGATCTAAGATGAGTAGAGAAGTGATTGACCGGGTTTAGGATTGATAGACGACTACCAAGAGGGGCAATCACGGTTAGCTCGTGGATCAAGTGCTACTAGATCATCTTCTTGAGCATATGCATTAGGATCTAGTAGAGAGCTAACATATCGCCTTGGAAAATGATTGTGATAATGCTAACACACATACACATGGTGATTTACATATGATGGTGTTGGCACATTTGTGAAGGCGGCGGTGTTTGAGCGGTAGTGAGGGGTTTGGGGTTTTCGGGAAAATGAAATGCCTATTTTCCATTACGCCGGAGGTTGAAAAAGTGGTGAAAGCATGGAAGTGTTTCATGTGCTAAAACATGTGCTTTAGTGATACACATATGGAGAGTAGCTCATAAGTGAAAGGGCGGATCAAGCGGAACGAGTTTTCGACGAAGCTTCACGAAGAAACGAGCGACAGACGCTTGGCTTGCTGGCAACAGACGTGGGGTGCGGCGTCTGATGCCAAACCCTAGCTCGGCCTATGCGCATGGGTGCGATAGACGCGGGGACGTGACCGCTGAAAGTCCTATGTTTGGTGTTGGTAATTAGTGACAATGCCTAAGTACTAATCCCATGCCTAAGTTGTATGTAGCATATGAGGATTAGTACACTCCAAGGTTGGTGGCAAGATGGACATGGTAATCATGATGGCCACACTTGGATTTGGACGCAACCCTACGTGATCAAGGCAAAGGTATATGCTTAAGGGTTGTGTTTTAGTAACCAAGACACCTAGTGGGTGTGGTTACATTATAGGATAGATAGCCGTACTATAAAGAGGGGAATGACGCGGCTATTGAACTCCTAAGTGCCTCTAGATGTGCATTTCATGATCATATGCATTTGGATAAAACTAATATCGCCTCGAAAAATGATTGTGAAAATGCTAACACACTCACACATGATGAAGATCACTTGGTGATGTTAGCACATTTACGACGGCGTTGGAGTTTGAGCGGTAGAGAGGGTTTGGGGTCTTCTCTCCCTCCCGCCGAGCGTGCGAGCGTGGGATTCAGGCAATTTTGGGGAAATGAAATGCCTATTTTCCACTACGCCGGAAGTCGGAAAAAGAAACGGAAGCGAACGGAGGTCACAGTGATGACCGGACGCTGCACCGGACGCGGTCACGATGTGACCGGACGCGTCCGGTCAGTGTCCAGTGTCTGCGCGTTTTTCAGTTGTTTGATCGGACGCGAGGCGCGTCCGGTCACAGGCGACCGGACGCGTCCGGTCGTCCAGGGAGCTTACTGGACTCCGACCGGACGCGGGCACTGTGGCGTCCGGTCAGTTCTTCAGCGCGTCCGGTCGATGGTTCGTTTTGCGCGACTCAGTGCTGACCGGCGCGTCCGATCAGTCACGGGACCGGCGCGTCCGGTCGTGACCAGCGCGTCCGGTCGTTGCGACCGGCGCGTCCGGTCAGTGTTTCGAAAAAGAACCGTTGCGTGACCGGCGCGTCCGGTCCACGCGACCAGCGCGTCCGGTCAGCGCGTATTGCGTCTGTTCAAGTTTCTAACGGCTATATTCGAAGGGGTACGTCTATAAATACTTGTTGGCCGGCTCAAGGCTCTCTCTCTCGAACATTTGACATACTTGTGAGCACTTTGAGCTAAGCAACTCCCCTCCCACTCATCTCTCTTGCTTCTTTGCATATTCGAAGTGAGATTGAGTGATCCAAGTGCATTTGCATTGTGAGATTGCATCTAGTTGGCACTTGGTGGTTGATTTGCTGCGGGATTCTTGTTTCTCTTGGTGGTTGCCGCCACCTAGACGGCTTGGAGCAGCTTGGAGGCGTTGGCAAGAGTTGGTGATTGTTCTTGGCCACCTCCGGTGATTGTGAGGGGTTTGTGCCTACCTCGGCGAAGCGCCAAAGGCAACATTAGTATATTGCTCGTGTCATTGCAACCTTTTGCCATTTGGTAGGTTCTTGTGGCGCCTTTTGAGAGGCTCGGTGTGTGACCGATTAGCCACTGAACCACGTGGTGAAGAGGGACACAACGGGGACTAGCGTGCCGGCAAGCACGTGAACCTCGGGATAAATCTTCGTGTCATCACTTTCATATTGTGATTGATTGATCCCGGTGTTCGGTTATCTTGGTATTCATTGTTGATCATATTGGTTGGCTCAATACTTCGCCCCTCGGTGATACCCTCCTAACTCAACTCCACATTACTTTCTTAGTTATCTTTGCTAGCTAGTTAGCTTTGCTAGAGTAGCTTCTTTGTGTAGCTTGCTAGTTGTAGTTTCCTTCTCGGTTTGACTTGTGCGGTTGAGTGCAATTACTAGAATTGTGAATTGGTTAGGTGGCTTGCAAACACCCCGTAGGCTAAGCAAAACTCGCATCTCGCTATTTGTTTTATTGATAAACTTGCTTAGCTTGTCTTTGTAGAAAATTTTAATAGGCTATTCACCCCCCCCTCTAGCCATCAAGACCTTTCAAGTGGTATCGGAGCCGTGGTCACCGTTTGTAAGGCTTAACAACCTCGGTGTAAGATGGCTCAAGTTATGTTCAATCATGTTAATGGCAAGCCTCCATTCTTTGATGGCGTCTCTTCCTTTGATCATTGGAAAAGGAAGATGAAGCAATATCTAGGCAATATACATGAGAAGGTTTGGGATGTGACCAAAGAAGGATATGTTATTCTTGATGAGGAAAACCTCACTCCCAATGACCGCATCAACAAACAATGCAATACGGCGGCACTTGACACAATCTATCGTGCCATTGATGATAAAGTATTTGAGCAAATCAAAGATCTTGAAAAGGCAAATGAGCTTTGGATAAGGCTTGAAGAAACATATGAAGGCACTTCAACGGTAAAAAGTGCCAAACTATATATGCTCAAGGACAAGTTCTCCACATTCAAGATGAAGGATGATGAATCCATCCCGGAGATGTTCTATAGGCTCCAAGTCATTGTCAATGATCTCAAGGGGCTTGGGGAGAAGGTTGAGGACAAGGACTTCTCACACAAGTTCTTGATGTGCTTACCCAAGAAGTTTGCCACCTTGAGAAGAATGATCTTTAGAGAGGGATTGGACAAGGTCAAACCAACCAATGTGCTTGGAGATATAATGACCGATGCCCAATACAATGATGATGAAGATGAGGTAGAAGAGAAGAAGGAAACCAAGGTCAAGCAAGAGAAGCCCATTGCATTCAAGGCTTCATCCTCTAAGGGCAAGAGCAAGGTTGATGATGATGATGACGATCCATTTGATGATGAGATCATGGCCCTTCTAGTGCAAAAGATGGGTCGGTTCATGAAGAAGAGAGGCTATGGTGCAAGAAAGAGAAGGGACTTCATGAAGGCAAAGGAGGTGCTTTGCTACAATTGCAATAGCCCCGATCATGTAGTGGCAAAGTGCCCCTATGAAGACAAAAGATATCATGATGGGGAGTTAAAGTTGAAGAAGAACAAGAAGGAGAAGAAAGCAAAGAAGAGCTTCACTTTCAACAAGAAGAAGAAGGGTGGTGGTTATGTAGTCACTTGGGATAGTGACAACTCCGATAGTGATGATGATAAAAGCTCTAGTGATGATGAGAGGATCACTCGACGAGCCACTGCAAACATCGCCCTCTCCAACAAGCCATCCATCTTTGACACTACATCAACATGCCTTATGGCTAAGCCTACCAAGGTAAAACATGATGATAGTGATGATGATTCTTGTGCTAGTGATGATTGTAGGAGTGATGATGAGGAGGATGAGGACTACTCCAAGGATGATCTATTAGGCATAATAGATCAAATGAGCAAGGGCTACAAGAGGACAACCAAGAAATACAAAATCTTGGAACAAGAGCTCATTGCCAAGAGCAATGAAAATGATGCCTTGATGGAGGAGCTTGTTGCTCTCAAAAAGAGTAAGGAGTGCAAAGGAATTGAACAAGAGCTCAAAGCTCTTAGGAAATCCTTTGATGAGCTAGAGGCTTCTCGTGAGTGTCTAAAGGAAGACCACGAGGATCTTGAAATTGCTCACACTAGGCTTAAGGAAGCCCACTCCACTCTACTTGAGCTCATTAAGGAAAAGGACCTTAAGTTGGAGAAGTTCATGAAGGAAGCTAAGGAGGAGCAAGTGATTGTCACTTGTGATATTGGACTAACATGTGATATTATTGATGATTCTTTATTTGTTAGTCCTACTAATGCTTCATGTAGCTCATCATCATCCACCACAACCAACTCTACCTCTACTACTAGTGATTCATCACTTGTGGTTAAGACTCTCAAGAGAGAGGTGGATGATCTCACCCGCGCATTAGGCAATGCCTATGGTGGGGATGCCCGCTTGCTAAAATGCTTGGGTAGCCAAAGGTTCTCTCTTAACAAAGAGGGATTAGGCTATACTCCCAAGAAGGGCAAGGCGGCCTTTGCTAATCCAAAGCCTCGCTTTGTGAAGGGCAATGGTCGTTATTGCAATAGATGCAAGCAAGTTGGGCATCTAGAGATTAATTGCAATAAAATGAACAAGAACAAGAAAAATGCTAATGTACCTTATATTCCTTTTGATTCTTGTTATGTGCTTACCAAGGGTGAGAAAGGTGTGCATGCTAGGTTTGTTGGTACACCAATTGTGGGCCCAAAGAAGAAGGCCATTTGGGTACCAAAGAGCTTAGTGACTAATCTCCAAGGACCCAAACAAGTATGGGTACCTAAGAAACATTAATTTGTTTTGTAGGTTAATTACAAGGCCGGAGGAAGGCATTGGGTGCTTGATAGTGGGTGCTCTCAACATATGACCGGTGATTCAAGAATGTTCAACTCTCTCAAATCAAATGATAGTGGCATTGATAGTATCACATTTGGTGACAATAGCAAGGGTGATGTAAAGGCTCTTGGAAGGATTGCAATCTCTAATGATCATAGCATTTCCAATGTGCTCTTAGTTGAAAAGTTGAACTTCAATCTTCTCTCGGTTGCTCAATTATGTGATCTCGGTTTCAAGTGCATATTTGGTGTTGATGATGTGGAGATAGTTAGTGTTGATGGCTCTAACTTGATCTTCAAAGGTTTTAGATATGAGAATCTATACTTGGTTGATTTCAATGCTAGTGACACTCAACTTTCAACATGTTTGCTCACCAAATCAAGTATGGGTTGGTTATGGCATAGAAGACTTGGTCATGTTGGCATGAAGCAATTGAACAAGTTAGTGAAGCATGACTTAGTTAGAGGCTTGAAGGATGTCACATTTGAGAAAGATAAGCTATGTAGTGCATGTCAAGCCGAAAAGCAAGTAGGCAACACTCATCCATTGAAAAGCATTATGAGTACTTCCAAGGCATTTGAGTTGTTGCACATGGATCTATTTGGGCCAACTACATACACAAGCATTGGTGGCAACAAGTATGGTTTTGTGATTGTGGATGATTTCACTAGATACACATGGGTATTCTTTCTTGTGGACAAGAGTGATGTATTTGACATATTCAAGAAGTTCATCAAGAGAGTGCAAAATGAGTTTGAGACCACAATCAAGAAAGTAAGAAGTGACAATGGAAGTGAGTTTAGAAACACAAGAGTTGATGAGCTATGTGAAGAGCTTGGAATCAAACATCAATTCTCGGCCAAGTATACACCTCAATCAAATGGTCTAGTTGAGAGGAAAAATAGAACCTTAATTGATATGGCAAGATCAATGTTGAATGAGTATAATGTAAGTCATTCATTTTGGGCCGAAGCAATCAACACGGCTTGCTTCTATAGCAACCGCCTCTATTGCCATAAATTTCTAGAGAAGACACCATATGAGATCTTAAATGCAAGAAAGCCCAACATTGCATACTTTCGGGTATTTGGTTGCAAATGCTACATCTTGAAGAAGGGCACTAGATTGAGCAAGTTTGAGAAGAAATGTGATGAAGGATTTCTACTTGGTTACTCAACTACTAGCAAAGCTTATAGAGTTTGGAATTTGGCTAGTGGTTTACTTGAAGAAGTGCATGATGTTGAGTTTGATGAAACAAATGGCTCTCTAGATGAAGAAGATAACTTGGATGATGTGAGAGGAACTCAATTGAGTAATGCTATGAAAGAAATGGATATTGGTGATATTAGACCAAAGCAAGTTATTAATGTAGATGACAACAAAGATCAAGTGCTCCAAAGTCCAATCACTCAAGCTAGTGGTTCTCTAATGCAAAATCAAGCTAGTACATCATCTCAAGTGCAACAAGATCAACAAGTGGCTAGTTCATCATCTCCAACTCATGATCAACATCAACATCCAAGCAATCAAGTCCAAGTGCTTCAACCAACTAACATTGCAAGAGACCATCCATTGGATTTCATCATTGGTGACATACAAAGAGGAGTTCAAACTAGATCAAGATTGGCATCATTTTGTGCTCACTCATCTTTTGTGTCAATGGAAGAACCCAAGGATATTGATAAAGCATTAAGAGATCCGGATTGGGTAAATGCAATGCATGAAGAGCTCAACAACTTCAAGAGAAATGAAGTATGGGAACTAGTTGAAAGGCCTAAGGATCACAATGTCATTGGAACAAGATGGGTCTTTCGCAACAAGCAAGATCAAGATGGGATAGTAATAAGGAACAAAGCAAGACTAGTGGCTCAAGGTTACACACAAATAGAGGGTCTTGACTTTGGTGAAACTTATGCCCCGGTTGCAAGATTGGAAGCAATTAGGATCTTACTTGCCTATGCTTGTGCTCACAATATCAAGCTATATCAAATGGATGTAAAGAGTGCATTTCTCAATGGGTACATTCAAGAGGAGGTGTATGTGGAGCAACCTCCCGGTTTTGAAGATGACAAGAAACCCAATCATGTATACAAGTTAAGGAAGGCTTTGTATGGATTAAAGCAAGCACCTAGAGCATGGTATGAAAGATTGAGGGACTTCTTGCTATCCAAAGGATTTGTCATGGGCAAAGTTGATACAACACTATTCACCAAGAAGATTGAGAAAGACTTGTTTGTGTTGCAAATATATGTTGATGATATCATATTCGGTTCAACCAATCAAGATTATTGTGATGAGTTTGGAAAAATGATGGCCAAGGAATTTGAAATGTCAATGATTGGTGAACTTAGTTTCTTTCTTGGACTTCAAATCAAACAAATGAAAGAAGGTACATTTGTGAGCCAAACCAAGTACATCAAAGATATGCTCAAGAAGTTTGGCATGGAAGATGCAAAGAGTATTACAACTCCAATGGGCACTAGTGGAAGCTTGGATAGTGACAAGAGTGGCAACATGGTGGATCAAAAGCTATATAGATCAATGATTGGTAGCCTACTCTATGTGACGGCATCAAGGCCCGATGTGATGTTTAGTGTATGTATGTGTGCAAGATTTCAAGCCTCACCAAGAGAAAGTCATTTGAAGGCAACAAAGAGAATATTGAGGTACTTAAAGCATACACAAGATGTTGGATTGTGGTATCCCAAAGGTGCAAGTTTTGAGCTAGTTGGATATTCGGATTCCGACTATGCCGGTGATAAAGTGGAGAGAAAGAGCACTTCTGGGACATGTCAATTGTTGGGAAGATCACTTGTCTCATGGTCATCCAAGAAGCAAAATAGTATTGCGCTATCTACCGCCGAAGCCGAATACATTGCCGCGGGTAGTTGTTGTGCACAAATCTTGTGGATGAAGGCAACATTGAAGGATTTTGGAATCAATTTCAAGAATGTGCCATTGCTATGTGACAATGAAAGTGCCGTGAAGCTAACTAACAATCTGATTCAACATCAAAGAACAAAGCATATTGATGTTCGCCATCACTTTATTAGAGATCATCAACAAAAGGGTGACATTGCTATTGAGAGTGTGGGCACCGAAGATCAATTAGCCGATCTATTCACCAAGCCACTTGATGAGAAGAGATTTCACAAGCTAAAGAATGAGCTGAACATACTTGACTTCTCCAACATGAGTTGATGCACCCCATATATGACATGCCTCTCCTTCGAGCCCCAAGGTACAATTGGTTGACATGTCATCCATTCTATACTAAGGACATGTTTAGTGCATCTAGTCATGATTTCTTATGTTCTAAGATCATTCATGAAAATTAAATGAATTTGAAGTTTATATGGTGCCACTATTGTTTCCATGACTTGTATGATCTAGTGGTAGCATATAACTTGTTTAAGTAGCTTGTGATCCTAAGAGTTTAATCTAGAAAACTTGTCTAAATATTTGCTTCAACATGGTGCATGATAACCCTTTTAGTGAGGTGTGAAGAAGCTTACCCTTGGATCAAACCGAAGTATTTTATTTATGCAAGCAATCTAGGTTGAATCATAAACTTGATCCTCACCCCATATTTCAACATGATAATCTATCTAAAGTTTGCTCCTTGTGGTCAATTGGTGCCAAAGGGGGAGAAAATATTGTTCACAAAGATAGAACTCAAAGGGGAAGAAAATGTTGTGGGGGAGAAAATGTTGTTCACAAGATAGATTCTAAAAGGGGAGAATTGATAAAAGAAGGGGATCAACTAAAATTTTGAGCACACAAGTAGGGGGAGCAAGCTCTTTAAACATGAATGTTGCATTTCTATGTGCACTTCATATGTATGATGCATAGTTATGCATTTCGTTTTCTCCGATACATTGCTTGTGTGGTGACTTGCTAGTATAATTTGAATGATGCATTAAGATACTAGCATGAATAGGAAGTAGTTAGATTTTTCTTGCTTCATGTTTTTCAAAGTGGTACTAGAGCCTTGCTTATAATGTTGATCTCATGAGGTTTCTAGTTATGTTTGTGTTTTTCCAAGTGGAATCTAACTACACAAGGTGCTAAGATGGTGTTTATTGCTACTCCGATGGTATCACGCTTCAAAGGTCTATAATCTAAAACACTTAGCACCTATTGGTAGACAATGCTCCTAATCTTTCCTATCTAACATGTATGCTTCCAAAATCCAAACATATAGCATACATGTAGGGGGAGCCATTGCTATCAATTTGAATTCATGATCACATGTCCATAATTCTTACACATGGTAATATACTTGGACAATGTGACATGGATTCAATCAAAATTTTATTATAACATCTTTGTGAAAGGTTTGTCACCAATTACCAACAAGGGGGAGATTGAAAGTCCTATGTTTGGTGTTGGTAATTAGTGACAATGCCTAAGTACTAATCCCATGCCTAAGTTGTATGTAGCATATGAGGATTAGTACACTCCAAGGTTGGTGGCAAGATGGACATGGTAATCATGATGGCCACACTTGGATTTGGATGCAACCCTACGTGATCAAGGCAAAGGTATATGCTTAAGGGTTGTGTTTTAGTAACCAAGACACCTAGTGGGTGTGGTTACATTATAGGATAGATAGCCGTACTATAAAGAGGGGAATGACGCGGCTATTGAACTCCTAAGTGCCTCTAGATGTGCATTTCATGATCATATGCATTTGGATAAAACTAATATCGCCTCGAAAAATGATTGTGAAAATGCTAACACACTCACACATGATGAAGATCACTTGGTGATGTTAGCACATTTACGACGGCGTTGGAGTTTGAGCGGTAGAGAGGGTTTGGGGTCTTCTCTCCCTCCCGCCGAGCGTGCGAGCGTGGGATTCAGGCAATTTTGGGGAAATGAAATGCCTATTTTCCACTACGCCGGAAGTCGGAAAAAGAAACGGAAGCGAACGGAGGTCACAGTGATGACCGGACGCTGCACCGGACGCGGTCACGGTGTGACCGGACGCGTCCGGTCAGTGTCCAGTGTCTGCGCGTTTTTCAGTTGTTTGATCGGACGCGAGGCGCGTCCGGTCACAGGCGACCGGACGCGTCCGGTCGTCCAGGGAGCTTACTGGACTCCGACCGGACGCGGGCACTGTGGCGTCCGGTCAGTTCTTCAGCGCGTCCGGTCGATGGTTCGTTTTGCGCGACTCAGTGCTGACCGGCGCGTCCGATCAGTCACGGGACCGGCGCGTCCGGTCGTGACCAGCGCGTCCGGTCGTTGCGACCGGCGCGTCCGGTCAGTGTTTCGAAAAAGAACCGTTGCGTGACCGGCGCGTCCGGTCCACGCGACCAGCGCGTCCGGTCAGCGCGTATTGCGTCTGTTCAAGTTTCTAACGGCTATATTCGAAGGGGTACGTCTATAAATACTTGTTGGCCGGCTCAAGGCTCTCTCTCTCGAACATTTGACATACTTGTGAGCACTTTGAGCTAAGCAACTCCCCTCCCACTCATCTCTCTTGCTTCTTTGCATATTCGAAGTGAGATTGAGTGATCCAAGTGCATTTGCATTGTGAGATTGCATCTAGTTGGCACTTGGTGGTTGATTTGCTGCGGGATTCTTGTTTCTCTTGGTGGTTGCCGCCACCTAGACGGCTTGGAGCAGCTTGGAGGCGTTGGCAAGAGTTGGTGATTGTTCTTGGCCACCTCCGGTGATTGTGAGGGGTTTGTGCCTACCTCGGCGAAGCGCCAAAGGCAACATTAGTATATTGCTCGTGTCATTGCAACCTTTTGCCATTTGGTAGGTTCTTGTGGCGCCTTTTGAGAGGCTCGGTGTGTGACCGATTAGCCACTGAACCACGTGGTGAAGAGGGACACAACGGGGACTAGCGTGCCGGCAAGCACGTGAACCTCGGGATAAATCTTCGTGTCATCACTTTCATATTGTGATTGATTGATCCCGGTGTTCGGTTATCTTGGTATTCATTGTTGATCATATTGGTTGGCTCAATACTTCGCCCCTCGGTGATACCCTCCTAACTCAACTCCACATTACTTTCTTAGTTATCTTTGCTAGCTAGTTAGCTTTGCTAGAGTAGCTTCTTTGTGTAGCTTGCTAGTTGTAGTTTCCTTCTCGGTTTGACTTGTGCGGTTGAGTGCAATTACTAGAATTGTGAATTGGTTAGGTGGCTTGCAAACACCCCGTAGGCTAAGCAAAACTCGCATCTCGCTATTTGTTTTATTGATAAACTTGCTTAGCTTGTCTTTGTAGAAAATTTTAATAGGCTATTCACCCCCCCTCTAGCCATCAAGACCTTTCAACCGCGACAGACGCCGTGCATGGCACTGTTGCCGCGTCTGTCATGTGGGCGCGTCGCGGTTCCACGCGACAGACGCGTCCATCAGCCAGGCACCGGACGCATCTGTCGCTCTGGTGTGTTTACTTGGCTACTGGACCATGTCTGACGGTGGCGAGGCAGCGTCTGTCGGTTGCGACAGACGCGTCTGACACGTAGAGCGCGAGCGCGGTGAACTCCAACGGTCGGGACACGTGGTCGCTCGGTGGTGCGATAGACGCGCCTGTAGCATATGTCGGTTTGGCGACAGACGCTATTGTGCAGCGTCTGTCGCCCCCGAAAATCATCCAGTGAAGTTGATAACGGCTAGCTCTTGAGTGAAACATTATAAATAAGAGGTGGCCGGACCTTGGGGTCAGCTCTTGCACATTTGAGATATTGAGACACACTTTGAGCTAGAGAACACTCCCTCCACTCATCTCCTTGCTTGGTTGCATACTCTAGAGAGATTGAGTGAGATTCAAGTGCATTGCATTAAGAGTTGCATCTAGTAGCACTTGATCTTCATGTTTGCTACGGATTGCTTGTTACTCTTGGGTGTTTCCCGACACCCTAGATGGCTTGGAGCGGTGGTGGTGTTGAGCTCGACCTTGGAGATTGTTTCGAGCCTCACCAAGTTGATTGTGAGGGGTTCTTGAGCCTTCTCCGCGGGAGTTCGTGAATTGGCTACTCTAGTGAAGCACGTGGCTTGCAGGATCCCCATCTTGTGAGTGGATGTACGGCACCCGCTGAGGGTTCAACTCTTGATAGTTGATTAGCTCATGATTCATCAAGTGGGTGAATTGGCACAACGAGGAGTAGCTTATCGGGAAGCAAGTGAACCTCGGTAAAAAAATCTTGTGTCATCTCTTTGCCGAGGATTTCTCTTGTGATTGCTCATTGTGATTGATTCTTCGAGTGTATTGCTTCTCTACTTCATTGGTATAAGAATCAAGTCACTTGCTCTTTACTTTCTTGTACTAGTCCTTGTGTAGTTTGCTTAGTGTAGCCTTTATCATATAGGAGTAAGTAGCTTAGTGACTTAGCCTTGTTGGTGTGTATTAGAGATCATAGCCTTGCTTCACTAGAATTGTATAGGTGGCTTGCATAGTGTAGTTGAGCTAGTGCTAGAATTAGCTTAGCCATTTTTTTATACTAACGTGGTTGTTTAGTGAAGCTTGTAGATTTTTAAATAGGCTATTCACCCCCCTCTAGCCATTTGAACCTTACACCGAGCCTGCCGGTGAGCCCGTTTCTAGCACACAAGCCAGATCTGGCCCCACCGTCGCCCGCCGTGCCGCCATCCGCCGGGAGGAGCCGCCGTCGTCCACCGCCCAGAGTAGACCAAGAGAGAGAGAGAGAGTAGAATGAAGTCGTATGTCTGCCCGCCGTGCCGCCGTCGCCTTGGATCTAGATCTGGATCTGTAAGGAGACGGAGTGTGAGAGAGGGAGACAGAGAGTAGACCAAGAGAGAGAGAGAGGAGACCTGCTTGAGGACAGATCTGGCCGCTGGGTCCCGCTCGTCGTGCCACCCCCGTGAGGGAGCCCGCCTCGCGCGTTTGCGTCGTCGGGAGGAAGCTGGTCGGCTCACGCGCCACCGGGACGCCGCACACTGGGCCCGCCGCCCGCCAGAGAGAGGAAGGGGCGCGGCGGCGGGATCTGAGGGAGAGGACCTTGGGCTCGTCGGGATCTGCTTGGGTCCGTCTGCTCGGGAGGTGCAAGGGAGAGAGTGGACTAATGGAGGGAGGGAGAGAAAGGAGGGAGGGAGGGTGGAGTCATGGGAGTCGCGACTCGCTCAGCTGCGGGCACCGCTGAGAGAGAGAGCAAGTGGATGAGAAGAAAACCCTAAGTCCTAAATATATAGTGGGCTAGTTATTTACTGAGGCGATTGCGTTACAATGCCCGCCTCAGTTAATGATTTACCGAGGCGGTTATGTTACAATGCCCGCCTCAGTTAATACTTATTAACCGAGACAGTTATTTTATAATGCCCGCCTCGATTAATGATTTACCGAGACAGTTATGTTACAATGCCCGCCTTGATTAATACTTATTAACTGAAACGGTTATTTTACTATGCCCGCCTCGGTTGTATTAACTGAGCCGGTTGCTGGTCCGACTGCCATGTCTAGAATAACCGAGGCGGGCAACCGGGCCATCCGCCTCCAAGGCCATTTTGAAAACGCTGCGCAAAAATTTTGTGTAGTAGTGTCACCCTTATTATTGTCAGTTTGTGGTTACTGCCTTGTGATGATTGAGGCAGCAGTGATAGGTGCCTTCATTGCCGAGTGAATAGCTTTTCCTGGATTTTCTAGATCCTAGATTTACGAAGCATTCACTGTTGGCTCCAGCACAACCAACAGTAATGATCCGACAGGAATTCCATGTTCTGGCATGGTGCTTTATTTAAGATATCTAGTGTAAAGGAACCATTATTTTTTAGCGACTAAAAAAAGATATATCTTCCTACTAAACATCTTCCTTGCACCATCAAATATTTTGCCGTACCTTCTTGGCAAATATGGATCCTATGCACACATACATATTGGCCATGCAAATGGAAGTTTCGCGGAATACGCCTTAAGGCCTTGACTATTTAAAGCTCAGAGTCTAAGACTAGTTAGATAGAGAGCTTCCCGTGATCCCGTCATGCGTTTTCCTAACACCGCATAAAATCAACGCCCCTCTGAATATTTTGATGGAGCTAGCGCAGTTTCTTCTTAACTATGATCGGAGGCTCGCCCACTGTGACGTTTTCGTGTCACTGTTACTTGTAAACATCGCCATTTTAGCCAGGTAACGCGTCGCTGAATCCGCCTCGTCAGCTAGCGCTCAGCGTCGACTTAAACAATAATGGAACAACGGAAGCCAAATCTTGCACATCCACTGATAATATAAATATGGATCGGAGGTAGACAATGTAGCCTAGTAATAAGTAGACTAGCTGCTCCTAGCAAGAGACGTTTCACTGTTTGATCGGCCGGATCGATCCCGAGGTTGGCATCATGCCAAGAGAGCCGTGGCAACGTGCCCACGGGCACGGCGGCCTTGGTCCGCGCCACCACCGTTCCACATCGGGCCTGCGTCGCGGGTTGTTCCGGCCACACGAGGGCGAGGAGGATGGCGGGGAGAGTCACCGAGATGATCGCGTCCGGGGAGGGCGGCTTGGCCTCACCGCGGGCTCCCAGTTCCCCAGCGACATGGAGGGCCGTGTCCATGGGGGCTATCCTTCTCGCCGGTACTACCTCCCCGCCGCCGGTGATTCTTGTGTTCGTAGAGGCTATCCAGCTTCTACCCGGTACCTCACCGTCGGTGACTCGTCCCGGCCATCGATGGCATCGCGCGCAAGGTTATTCTTTCTATATATAAATATAACCAGCGCACTCAAGTTTGGAGAGAAACGGATATATCTGCCAACCATTCAACCAAGTACATATTTGTATATGTATATATATGTGCAGGGAGAAAGCTGATAGCTTAGAGCGTGAGCTTCACAGCATCGAGAGATCCATCGTCATCCCGATATGCCTGAACCCCGAGTCCAGGGAGTTCTTCCCGGACAGGGACAGGGGCACCGCGCAGAGCCTCGACAGGTACCTCGCTGCTGCGAAGCGGCTGCAGCGGCTGGACACGTCAGGGGACATCGATCAGCGCAAGAAGAGCCTCCTCAAGACGGTCATGTCCTGCCTCGCCGACGAGTTCTTCCACCTCAAGGTGTGGAGGCTGGACGACGCTACGGCGAGGGATCACTCGCCGGCCTCCCTCTGGGATTCCGCCAGGCGCAGCCGCAGTGGTTCCCAGGACTCGGGTATGAGCTCCTCGTCCTCTTTGTCCTTCACCGGCAGCGGCGGCACAAGCGATGCCAGCCGTGGCTCGTACCACAGGGGTCTTGGTGAAGAACCGTCGGTCCAAAGTCACAGCACGTTCGCCGCTGGAATGATTTATGTCGACCGTAGGTCATTGTCGATCCTCCGTGATATTGCGAGCGTCATGATTGGGAGCGGATATGAATATATTCTACGAGGAGCTTTTGATCGACACTGCGCTCAACTTGCAAGGTAATTAATGTGTGCCTGGGTGTCGCTTGATCTCACTCCAGTTTAATTTGATGTTCTACATATTTCTTGAAACCTCAACTAATTAATTAATACTTCTAACTACTCGGAAAGCTGAAGTAAGGGGGAAATTAACCTTAAAAAAGGTAAAGCAATGATATGGATGCAGAAACCATCTCCTTGAATGGTTAGCTAATTTGTATATGCTTGATTAAGCTTGAATGATTCCTAGCCCCATTCCAAGATAACCGAACGAGGCCTAAAGTGTTTCCGTCACGGTCAGACAAAATAATATCTTCCTTTTTGTATACTTTGTCCAAAGAAAATTTTCATGTGCGGCAGTACGTTGCACTTTCAAGAAGAGCGATTGGTCGTGCGCGGAGTAGAAGCAAACATGGCAGAGTTGTTTGGAGGGTGCAGCTAATGACGAGGAAGGTTGGGAGAATTCCAACTTAACATGGGAGCAAACAATTTACTACCGAAAGGCAGTTTGCTTGTCTCGTAGATGATATATAGATAAGGCCACGTTAGTCGTAATCAGGTTCCTTGAGACGAGCCTAAATTAGATAGCGATAATATTATGTTCCTAAGAGTCTGATACTGACAATTAACCTTGTTTTCACCTATATCCAATAGGTACATTGAAATACTTGACATTGACAACATTTTTGGATATCAAATGGAAGAATCAAGAGAAATTCTACTGAAAGTCTGGACATCCGCAGTGCACATTATCATTAGTTTTCTGAATGAGATGCAAAGACAATTGGATGCACATGATTTTGGTTCCTTCGATAAAATCAAGCAGGAATATTTCTTGGCAATTGCAAAGGCAACTGTCTTGAAGTTGCTTGATTCAGCTAATTCTATCAGTTTTCAGGTGGACCCACCAACTGACCAGTCATGCAAGAGCAGTTATGGGGCAGCTAAACGTAACCTATCCAAAATGGTAGATGTGGTGATGGTGTACCAAGCACTGGATCATGGTTTGCCAACAATCTTATCACTGCTTTCAGGGGAAACTAAGGAGCTCGTTGTTGCAGAGGGTGAAGAGCTTATCAAGAGATTGTCAGATGTGTTTGCCAAATTATCTGACGAACTAAACAATACTGTCAGATCACAATATTTGTTCATCACTGATACTGGTGTCCATCGTTTTACGAAGCATGTCATGGATCATATACGATTGCTGGTTCAACATAAGAGGACAATCCATCCAATGCTAGAGGGTGGTCTAGAATCATTTGGTGAACTGGTGACACGGCTGATCTGGTCTTTGGAGTTCATGTTGAACGTGAATTCTAGGAGTTTGCAGCTACAAGGGCAGGAGCAGATATTCCTTTTAAACAATGTCCACTTCATGCTCGAGGCAGCCGAGAAGAATACAGAGTTGGTACTGATTCTAGGAGAAAGCTGGTTCTCACGGTGCCATGACCAAATTGACCAGTTCATAGCAGGCTATGTGGACGTGTCTTGGACACCGGTTATGTCCTCACTTGAGAGGAAAACCCGGTTCTCGGTAATATTGTGGCCTCATCAGTTGTTATGCAAGTTCACTTCAGCTTTTGAGGTGACTTGCAGTGCGCACAAGCATTGGAAAGTTGCTGATCCACTGATGCGGCACAAGTTGCGCGAAGCAATCTCTCACAAGGTTCTCCCATCATTGTACCGAATGCATGTGGAGTGTGACTCAGAGAAGATGAACAAGTCTGCGAGGTACAGCATCGAGCAAATAGAGTCTCAGCTGCTGGAATTGTTTGAGGGGTGAAGCAATTGATAATGCTTAAATTAAGGAATTTTGGATGCTGATGCATGTTCGAATATTTGGTTTTTCGGGTTTAGTTTAATCCAGAGATTATGTACATAAATACGTAAACTTGGCTAGGTAGCAAAATCACATGGCACGAGCATAAACTGGACATGGATATCACATCACTACACATGATAGAGGATTAGACATAATTTTAAGCATCAATGTATTATGCAGTCTAGATTCAGGGAGGACCTTAGGTCTTCCTTTTGCTTTTTGGCGAGATGCTTTCAATTAAAACAGGTTTGTAATCTTGACTATTGCTTAAATTATTTATAAAATCTACTGTCGGGATCTCCCCCACAGTCCTTTGCTTCAAAAAATAGAGGGTTAGACATGAGCAATAATGTAGACATGCAGGAAACCAATCTACACATGAATATATCTACTATGCTTGATAATAATAACAAAAACAAATGAGAATTAAACAGAAGCAGTCCAGACATGCATCAAACGAATCGGCATATCAACAAATCTACTATGCTCGATGACAAGAATAAAGGGATGAAAACGGACGGAAAACGGGTGGAAAAAGACCTCTTCGGTTTTTTAGCGGAAACAGGATCGGGTTCGGAGAAAAAATGAAATTAAAAATGGATGGGGATATACGGAAATAAGGAAACAGACAAAGATGGACGAAGAGCTGGAAAATTAAATTAGAATAACATGACCAAAATTTTCAAGTATACATGAACAAAGTCACAAAATAGTATACACGTACAAAGTTATCGGTCCAATATTCACTAGCATGCCATGTGTTAATATGTTAACATGCATAATTTATGATTAGTAGGTTTATGAACATATCAATTTCTAAATATATCTTACATAGATTGAAAACGGGATGAAAAAAGGAATAAATACGGGTCAATTCCGAATAAAAACGGGATTCCACGAAAACGGACGGAAAAACCCCTCTCCCGTTTCCGTAAACACGAAAACGGGATCCCACAAATACGGAAACGGGTAGAACAAAATAGAAAACGGGATGAGTCGGAACGGGATTTTTTCCGTCCGTTTTTTTGCCACTACCACCATGCCCCGCTAACGACGGCCACGTTGATCCCAACACTAGAAGAATTCTCTCCATCCGAGATCTTTTTGTACCACTACACACTCCCTCGTGACTTGAGGGTTTTCCCTTTTATTAATCCAGATTCCAAAGAGTAAAAAGAAGTCGAACACTCTCTCGGTCAACAACCGAAGTTTGTCTTAGCTGGTTAGCTCAGTCTGTTTAGGTCGATGATAAGGTGTAGGTTCGAATCATGCAGAGGCCACATTGTTGACGGGAAGAGTCCACCTAGACATATGATTTGTGACCTAGCAGCCATGTAGGATAACAAGGTTTTTTAAAAAAAAATTATAATAGTTCTTTATTTTATGACGATCAACTATTGTCACCGAGCTCATGCAAAATATACTACGATGATGTTTATGACAAAGACACAGCTTGGCCATAAATAATTGTCATCCTGTGAATAGTCGTCGTAAACGGCCTTTGTTTGTGACAAATAAGTGTAACTGTCACAGAAGCTCAAATTCTTATAGTGCAAAGTAAGCCCCACTATGGCCACATTGATCCTAAGCAGCGGCACCGCGGGTTCCTCTCTCCTACCCACTCCCTTCCCTTTGCTTGGGCATCAGGTCGAAGCTAGGGTTTTTTTAATCCGTGTGCTGAGCTATTGGTAGTAGGATCCAGTCGAGTTTGGCGACGAACAACTTTTTTTGGACTCGGCACAATGTGGCACATGCCAAACTAGACAATCTCCCGCCTACCCCTCTTGTGGCATGGCCAGGTTGATATCATTGTGGTATTTGTGCACCAAATCATGAGGCCTATTGCATGGTCTTGTCCTTATAGAGAGGCTAGATCTAGGCAATCCTAGTGGTGGCACTATTGCTAATGTGCAAATCTTTGACGGCGTGCCTGATATCTAGCTTGGCTTTTTTGTTGGGTTAGTTGTGCAAGGTCTCTAGCAGGGTTCCTAGTCAATCAGGTTGGGTCGGGCTGCTCTTGATTATTTCTCTAGGGAGTTGTGCAATGCCCTGCTTATGTAGAGCGCTTCTAAAGGTGACATCTTAAAATGGGCTACCTCTAAATAGGAAAAACATTAAATATCCTCATTGTTGCCATCATTTTGGAAAGTACCCCCAGTCATGTGGTCGTTGCCACAGTCAGGATCATTGTGTCTAGGAGTGGGCATTCAGAACGAATCGAGAACTCAATTCGAGTAAATTGGTTTCAGTAAAAATTGGTCTTTGCATATTAGAAACCGAAATTGTGTTTGAAAAACCTAGGATCGACAATTTGGTTACCCCAAGCGTTGGCCATGGTCTTCGGTTCCAACCAACTCTAATTGAACAACAATGCCCATCTTTCATTATCGTGCTCACAGGAGCCTCTCTCTAGCGAAACATCACCTCTCAACTGTGAACTATTGAGGCCAGAGGATGCATGTGCAATAAGGTTGGAGAAGAGTGTCGAGTCAGAATAGAAGGTGTAGAGGCCAAATGCACAAAGGGATCTACACAAATATCTCAACAACAATTAAACCTCCGATGGCCACCTTGTATGCCCATCAGCCGTTATGGTATCAGATCTAGATCTACAGCCATAGGGCGGTTCAGCTCGTAGGTCACCGGATGTCTAAGGATTTGGTGGTGCGGCATGGTGGCTAGCCATCCTTCCTAGGTAGGGACACTAGGAGCTAGAGATTGTGCCTGTGCTGGCGATGGTGGTTGTAGGTTCTTGAGGATCTAAGAGGGGGAGGAGAACGAGTGACAAGGGATGACCCATATGTGCTTGAGGATCCACAAGCAGGAGGAGAGCGTAGATGAGGGATCCTGAGTTGGAGACGTCAGTGACAACGAATAAGGTAGAGGTACGGGAGAGTTGGATAGCTATTTAGGTTGGGTACCCAACCAAGAAGTCAGATTAACCAATATAGTGTTTGGGTTTCTTCAACTTGGAACCAAACTACGGTCTGATCCGAAATTTGAGTCTCTTCAATCGCGGTCTATTCTAGCTCAGGTTTTGCCTAGGTTTCTTTTTCCACCCCTAATTGTGCCCTCTTCCTCTTGGTGTGGTGTTTTTCTCTTTGCTATGCCTTTTCCATGTCCCATATATTTGGCTGTGTGTAGGAAAGGGTAGATCATCGGAGAAAGCCATTGCGGCTCAGTCGACCAATGGTGACACACTTTGGGCATCGTTTCTCATGCTGGTACCATTGTTATGGCAATCTGGACCTTGTGTTCATTCAATGAAAACCATTTTTGGTTTGAGGTATGAACAACAATGGCGTTTGGTGCAGTGTGCCCTTGTCTGTGCATTCCATCATCATCATCGTCGTCTATGTGGTTATTGGACTTGATCTTACTGATGCCTGCAAGAGGTACACAATAAATGCATCGATTTAGACCGCAATCATGAATAGAAACAGAATAAATTGCTCAGAAATCACTCAAATGCACAAATTCATACAACTACAAGAAACGCACACATCATTCGTGATGAAGTGCTCGAATCACACAACATTAGTATAATCTAAGGCCCTGTTTATATCACTTTGGATTATTATAATTTGAGTTGTGAATTATGGTTATAGTAATTTAGTTTATGAATTATAATAGTATGTTTTGTTTTTTTAATGCAACTTACTAGAGTTTTGCCTTTTGATTAAGTTAGAAAAAGTTGGACTAATTTAGGCCCCGTTTGGCACGGCTCCACTTTACCAGTGGAACTATTTTTTTTGGCTTCAGCTCCATCAACAGCTTTGTCGGTAGAGATGGAGCTGTTTTCTTGACACATTTGGCAAAATATATAGGTCCTTATAGTGAACAAAGGAGCGAAAAGACTATAGTGCCCTTCTCTTTTTCCCTTTTCTTCTTCTCCTTATCTGCTGGGTTCTTCCAAGCTTCTTCATCCTCGCAGGCCCACGTGCTCTCAGTGGTTCCGCGAGTCGGTTGGCCGCACCCCCCCTCACCCGCACACGTCTTGGCTGCGGTGCCCGACGGCCATGAGTGCCCTGACTGCCTGCGTGCCTCGGCAGTGGCATGGCCCGATGGCCCGTGCGCCTCGACTGTGGCATGGACCGACGCACCTCTTCATCTACGTTCATTGCTTGTCTTCTTCTCCAATGTGGGTCAGCTCTGGCGGCCACGCGCTCTGGCGCGCTCGTGCGCTCCAGCAGCCGTGCGCCCTTGGGCAGCCTGCACGCCCTAGCGAACTTAGTCAATCTCCCAAGCGCTTCTTCTCTGTGCAGGGCAAAACGGGCTTGTGTCCTTGCTGGGACCCACCAGGGCAAGGTGGAGCTATTTTCAGCTCCACCCTCCCCCTATTCTTTGTCTCAACAGGTTTTAAGGGCCTTTTTGGGTGGAGCTATTTGGTTTTATCCTGTTTGACACAAAACAACTTCAAACAGCTCCAGGTGTCGGTGGTGAAGGTGTGCCAAATGGGGCCTTATTATAACATGTTTTGTTTGGAACCTTTAGTATCAATATTGGATTATTGTTGAATGAACTATAATCACCTACTAGTAGGTTGGAGGTGGATTATAAGATTATTAGAATTCACTGTTTGGATTATCATAATCTAGAATGGTTAGAGTATCTCCACTAGATTGGGAATAAACTATCTTCTTTTCTTATAAAAGGAATAAAGTGGATCGAAGGTAAAAAATCAAACTCCAGCATATTTTCTTTCTCTAAATTTTTTTCTTAATTGACAAAAACTAATCCTTCCATCCCTCAAATAAAGAGGAAGAACCCGAGATTTTTCTCGACCCTCTTTCTTTCTTCCCCTCTCGCTGACCACTAGGGCTCCACGCCGTTGAGTTGGGCAAGCAGTGTCGCGTCGCGCCACCACCGCTATGTTGCACCTCGCCAAGTAGCCCGCCACTACATCGTGCCTCTAGTCAGGAGGGCAAGCGTCGTTGTAATCAAGAGGACAAGCGTCGTTGTAATGAAGAAACTGCAAGAGAGAAGAGAAAAAATGAGGATAGATTTATTTAGCACCGTCAAATAGAGGTCATGTATAAAGGGGATCAAGTTTTCTCGATCCCATTTTGAGGGGGCTATTGGGGTCGTGGAATGTTTTTCTTCTCCTCTTATTCCATATGAAATATACAATGAGTTAAATTAATAAGAATAGGGGAATATTCGACCGTTCGCTCCAAAAAGGGATGAAATCCATCCTATTAAAAAATAAATAATCTGCAATAGAAAGAATTTTTTCAAATTAAACTCTTCCCTGAAAATCCAATTTCGCTTTTCAATTCTACTGAAACAAATATCCCCTATATACTCCAATTCTTCTTCTATTACTCCCTCCATCCCAAATTATAAGTCATTCCAAAAATCTTGGAGAGTCAAAACATCTCAAGTTTGACCAAAATTATAAAAAGAATTATAAAGATTTATGACATCAAATAGATATAGTTATGAAAATATAATTAATGAATAACCTAATGATACTTAGTTGGTATCATAAATATTATTATCTTATTATATAAATTTGGCCAAATTTGATATGCTTTGACTCTCCAAGATTCTTAGAATGACTTAATTTGGGATGGAGGGACTACTAGACTAGATTTGAAGAAAGATACCATAGACACTCTTAAACCATTTAGATTTTATACAATAATCTAAGGTGATCTAAACATGACTTAAGTAGGCAAGCCTTTCGCTCGTCGCCTGCCTTTGCCCCTCTGCTTCTCTCGAAGCAGGCACGCTCGCCAGCCGCCTCGCCGGTAACGCCACCGCCAGCCCTGGCCCTGGCCCTCGCTCTCACCCTCAACTGAGAGCCCCAGTGCTGCAATTTGCGAGCCGACTGACGCGCTTCGTGCTATTCCCCTCTTGTTCGCGGAAATCGGCATCCTCCCGGCTACCCCGGCCGAGAAGCGAAGGCAGCCGTCCTCTCCGCCCTCCCCTGCTCTCCTCGACCTCCGACGCACCCCAGACACCGCAGAGATGCAGAACCCTAGCGGCCACCACCCCGCGACGGCCGCCCCGTCGTCAGCGCCGTCCAAGGGCAAGTCGTCGGCGCCGAACCCTAGCGGCCACCACGCCGCGACGCCGGCGCCGTCGGGGACACCGTCCAAGGGCAAGTCGGCGGCGGCGCAGGCCGTGGCTTCGGGCCAGGGCTCCTCTTCCCACCACCACTCTGCCGGCGGTGGCGGTGGTGGTGGCGGCGCCGACGCGTCCGCCACCACCCTCAAGCGCAAGCGCGGCGTCTTCCAGAAAGACCGTACGGGACGCTTACTCCCTAATTTGCTAATTTTTAGCCTTTGTTCTGTCATTAGGCATTCAATTAATTTGCTGCTCACCTTCAATTTTATGTGTTGTATTATAATTTTTGTTGACGTTCTTGCAGTGCAGCACATGATGTATGGCTTTGGGGATGATCCAAATGTGAGTTTACTGAACAATTTCCTGTTTAGTTCCTTAATTTATTCTTTTAAAGATATGCTGCGAGCAATAAGCCAATCTATGTAGTTCAGAGCAGTAATTTACATTGCAAGTGATGAGAAAAGGCAGTTTGCGGTAGTGATGATAATATGCATTGAATCTTCAATTTGCAATGCTGACGTATCATTATTTAAATAATGTCCGTATAAAGAAAGAGGCACATGGTTTTTCCTTACAAACTGAAATTGGATTCTTCTTCGCTCATATGTTGTGTTCTTGATTTTGCAGCCACTTCCAGAAACCGTTGCACTTGTGGAGGACATTGTTGTCGAATATGTCACTGACCTGGTAAGCTTATTCTGCGTTTCTATGATTCTATCTTCTGTGCTGTCTGCTCAGATGCTATGTGTACTGATCGTAAGGCTATGTGAATGGAAAGAAAAAAAAGGGATTGACCCTGTTTTTAATGATTCTGAATGTTAAATGTTATTCCTGTTTCAACATTCAATAATTATTACCTTCTTGAACTCCGTGTTCTGGTGCTCTTGAAAGACAAGTAAGTTTTGAACCACTGTGTTTGCCTCAATTGATAGCTTTGTCATGTCATTATGGGCTATGCTTTGAGATTTTTTTTGTGGTGTTCATATGCAGTGTGCCCATTTTGTACAATATCTAAAGCTTATGCTAGTTTCCTAATGTAAATTAACTTTGTAGGTTCTCAGTGTGTCGCTGGGTTATCAAGTTTCCACTAATCTATGTTGTGCCCACTGTGCACGTTTATCTCACAAATGATATCTTTCAACATTAAACTTTGGTAGTTGCTGTTGCTTCTGCATTGTGCTTAAGATTGGAATTTATACTACACATGAATTTGTTCACATCAAGCAGTTGAATCAGGGCTTTGTTGAATGTTTCGGAACCTTGTTTCGCCAACTTCTATTAAAAGTTTATTTGTTTCAAATGGGGCCCTGATTTGTCCATTTGATTACTTGCATTATGTCACATGGAGCCGTGATTTGTCTATTTGATTTTTTTGCAATATGCATTATGTTTATTCATGCATGATTTGGGCGTATGGAAATTATAGGCAGTTTAGTTAACACCTGAGCCGTTCCCCCATTTACCGTCAATACACCCCCACTTACTTTTGACTATTGAGCAAATTCATGTGCTTCAAATTATGTGTTGGAAATAACTATTATGTAGTAGGTGAGCACTGTGCAAGTGTTCCTGTGAGTCATTAGATGGATAAAATCATAAAATCACAGACACATCTGGCATATAGTTTATACTGTTATTTGCACCTTCATCATTCAGTGGATTCATAATGCCCCTTTCTCAGGTGCACAAGGCGCAGAATGTTGCCTCAAAGAGGGGGAAGCTCCTGACAGAGGATTTTCTTTATCTTATACGCAAGGTACACAGTCTAACCCCACATTTGATTGCCTTGCTTATTTGCAGTGCAGCTCACATTTTAGTCCTTTTTTTAGGATTTACGAAAACTGCACCGTGCTACTGAACTACTGTCCATGAATGAAGAGCTCAAGCAAGCAAGGAAAGCTTTTGACGTGGATGAAGAGACGCTGGCTACGACTAACATATGATGTCTTCCTAATTGTACAATCTGCATGTTACAGTAACTAGTTGTACAATGCACTGCATGTGTCGGACAATTGTTGGCATCGACTTGTAACTTTTCTGGTACGAATTTTAGTTACTTTCCTTACAGTTACTGCTATGGTTGTATGCCCTACTCAGTGAAGGTGAAAGGTTGCTGTTTCAACAAATCTTAATGTAAAAATGCAGACTTTTTGGTTGTGTTGAAACAGACAACTCATGAACATTGCTGGCGGAGGAGATAGTTGAAAGTAAAATTGCCAGACAATTTACAGATATACACTGATGCATCCATTTTCTACGTTTGTCTACCTGTGAGCAACAACATTTAAAAATCAAAACACATTCATGCTGCTATTGGCATGTTTACCTATGCTCTTGGCAACTAGCCCAAGAGCTGAACTTGATGGTGGTCAAGTAAAAATGCTCGTCAGCTTGGCCTTTTGATCACCATTTAGGTCTTTAGGGAAGACTACCTCGAAAATGACGTACAGGTCTCCCTTCTCGTTGCTATGGTACAGTGGCATGCCCTCTCCTTTGAACTTCCTGACTTCTTTTGGTTTCGTGATCACCTGAAATTTTATGTCCATGGGCAAAGTTTATGTATTGCACATTTGCATTTTCACACAAGATAATTTCTTGCAGGGTATAAACTCAAAATCACTGCCAAGTTACCTTGGTCCCGATTTCCACGGCATGGTTGTCAAGGTGCTTTACGTTCTTCTCAAATCCAACAAGAGCTTCTGACTGCAAGAGAGATGAAAGCTCAGTGGTTGACAACAGATCTAATATAAGAGTAAGAGCATGAGAAATGGAAGAGACAGTGATAATTGGCGAAGTTGCTCTAGGCTGCCTAAACTAACGGATGCCTAACTCCGGTCTGGTGGAATGACTGAGGCTCGTGGTTCATACTCAGTAAGCCTTCAGCAACACTAAAGAATCAGCAATAAAAAAAGGACACTATTCTTTAGCTGAATTTCCTACTTCAGAATGTACTCAAGAACCCTATCTGACTTGTAGCTGAATTAATGTAGTGGCTTAACATCTAGCACAATCTTCATCTAAGAACAAGCACAAAAAACTGATTTGGTTCTCCCAGTGCAATCGAACCTTCTTCGACAGAAGACCCTTAGGGGAAGATCTGTCTAATTTCTGTCTACGTAGCACTGTTAACGAGGAAACAAGAGTGAAGTGAACAGTACCAGTGAGATTTCCACTGTTGTATGTAGGTCGTTGCCTTCTCTTCTGAAGCGCTCATGCCTTGCTGTCCGAATTTTAAACTGCTCAACAAGTGAATTTGTCAGAAATAAATGGTGCCAAGCTGATCATTCCTTACGGTAGTATGTATAAAAAGATAGCAACCTTCAAATCACCAGGCTCTCCATCAATCCTAGGTTCACCATCCTTGTAAAATAAAATTTCCTGAAAGCAGAAGAGATAATCTACTAGAAATATCCATAATGAGAAACCAAGCAAATTCTAAAGACATGGAGCTCTCCTACCGGTTCAAGGAAAAACAACAACAAAAAGTGCCGGCATCCATAATTCAAATATTCAATATGCCCTAGAGAATGAGTTTAAGCAATTATTGTGATGATGTCCATGGCATATGATATTCAAATTCTAGCTCAGACTGAAGTTCTAGCAGAGCTCTGTAGTTCCAATGTTCTTATTTCTTAAATTCTGAAGAAGTTACTATAGTTCAGTCACTGCAGGTGGCACACCAAAATCAGTTTCCTGGCTGTACAGTGCTAGTTAGTCTGGGTCTCGGAAAAGGAGTTCTATGCATTCTATGCATAGCATTCTTTTGTTTATCACAAGAAAAGAAGAAAAAGAATGTTGCCTGTGTAAAGAAGCGGAAACCAGGGTGTTCAGACATGTTATAAAAGTTTGCAGGACGTCAACCACTAGAGATAGTTCACTGGAAGAAATAATAACACATTTGCTTTCTACCTGTCCATCTTGCATCCCTTTTTCAATATCAACATTAATGAAGTCCCTTTCTCTTATGTACTTCACATTTGGGCATGTATCACAAACCTGGAAAACAAAAATGTATCCTCATGTTACTTCAGAGTTTAGCAAGCCAGATATAGTAACTGGATCATATATATCTTTCAAAATGAAAACTTGAAGATAATGTTCTTCATCATGAAAACCATGACAAGATGAAATAAGAAACATATCGACACCTGTTCCATTATATTAGTATAGAACTATTACCATATTAGAACTTACCTGCTCACTCATTCGATAAAAAACTCCAGGAGCAATTTCTCGTTGACGAATTTCATTCCTACATTTGCATCGCCTGTTGCCAGGAGCTGGTTTTATAACATTTTTCTCCCTCCAAATCTATCGTACACCAATCAAATACCAGTCAAAGCAAATAATTATAAGCGGCCATAAGAGCAAACCTTTTTAACTAAAATCTCAAGCTACTTGAAGAACACATTAAAAAAATGTTATCACAACACTTTAATGTTGCAAGCCGTTGTTACCTTTAAGGAACCACCCATATACAAGTCCTCTAGTGAAGCATCCAATTCAACGATCACATCATCACCCTTTAAAATTCGTTCTTCCTCCTCTTCCATACCTCCACCACCAAAAAAACTGTTTTTTTAGAAACATAACAAGAAGATCGTTACCAATGGGAGATATCTAAAAGATTTGGGTCCCGTAGGAACACAGTGAAACAATTTCTTTCAGCATTGAGTTGCATTCAAGTAAAGAAGATGAAACAAAAAGTTAGTAATAACAAGGGATATCTGCCCAATGGCATGTTAATCAGTGAACCATTCAAAATGACTGAATTCTTTGTAATGAATAATTACACTCGAGTCTATAACAGGAATGCACAATTGTACATCTGCAACTTTGTTCATTGTTATTGTTAGCACTTAGCACAACACCTTAGAAAGGACAAGTACAACCAGACATGAACTACCAATTTATAACATAGCTTGATTCTGTACTTTGCAGCACCTGACAACCTAGAACTTGCAGCAAGCAGCATAGACTTGACAGGCATCTTTTTAAGATCTTTCAAATAAAATCGTGATAAGTTTTTCATATTCCATACTGACTAACTTCATCTACAGCACAGCACAGCACATTTGAATCAATGGTATCCATCAGCTCAAGAATGAATTGAAGATGTCACATGGTTCTACGTACTAAAATGGTACATCTCAATATATACAACATAAGTTGGTCAGGAGCATCAAGCTTGTTGTTCTAATAAATCCTCAGTTTTCAAATATATATGGACCCAACCAAAACAATTGTGATTTACTTAATTTTGTAGGCCAACCACACGCGCTTTAACCTTGCCATAACACACAAGGCCAATAATGTCTTAGTTAAGATAAGACCAAAATTCTCATTCCTTCTGCAAAGAAGTTAGGTCACATTGAAGTAAGGGAACCTAGTTTGAATTGAAAAAAAAGAGTATGAATAAATTATGAAATATGGTTTGCATCATGTTTTAGCTCTATTTTTTTTTGAGATTTTTTTTAGCTCTATGTTGTGACAGTAATGTATGCTTCGTAAAGAGAGCTTGTGTTCACTCTCTATATTTAGTTGTCAAGATAGGCTGATGTAAACAAAAAAAAACATTTAATATAACATGCAATTTTCTACTTACTTGCTAAACACGTATTCGATGTTCATAGCATGACCACCATCACCATCACTGTGCTCACCATGGAATTGATCCAAACCTGCCTCACCGTACCAGTCATAGACTTTCCTCTTCTCCTGATCCGTCAAGACCTCGTAGGCTGCAAGATGAAACCTCACTAGTCACTACCGTCAGGAAATATTGGAACCGTCAGGAATGTTCCGTTCTCTGGTAGTATGAGCACTCAAAAATATTCTCCAAAGTACTAGTACATACTACATACCATTGTTGATCTCGGTAAACCGCCTGTCAGCTTCCTCATTGTTGGGGTTCTTGTCAGGGTGGTATTTCAGCGCAAGCTTGCGGTAGGCCCTCTTGATTTGTTCCTCCGATGCACCCTTTGAAACTTGCAGTATTTCATAGTAGCTCTTTCTATACTCCATTGGTTGCATACAAAAAATGGATTATCAGAATGATCAGTACAAAACTCATCAATGCTTATAGGTAGTATTGTGAAAGATCATTATGGAGGAGTGGAAAATTGTTCAGAATTTAAACAATCAGGACTCCAGGAACTGGAAAAATACTAGCTAGCAGTTAAAACGTAAAAAAATTACAGGAGAAGATATAAGAAATGCAGAAACTCTGAGCACCCAGCTATGGAAGAAAGTGATTTTGAGCAGTACATCATGAAAGTCCTTCGTCATCGATCTGAAACCCTTGAGCAAGATGCGATTTTCGCCAACAGATTGATCTGAGGCTAGTAGGCTACTGACGAACGCGCGTGCAGACTGCAGAGTGAATTCCAAGAACACGAAAAGAAGAACCCCCCGATAAAGAGTTGGAATTTGGAAACCAGTTCTGACGGATCTAGGGCCGTACCCAGCAAGCGAAGACACCGCTTGATGCAGGAGGAGGAAAATGACGAGCAGCGCCGCCCTCCTCGCCGCCATTGCCACCACCAGCACACACGCCTCCCTTCGGTTGGCAGTTTGGCACTGCGAGGACAGACAAGGCGAGAGCGTTGCTGGTGCGCGCTGTAGCGAGCGAGCGAGCGAGCGGGTCAGGGATTCCCGTCGCTTTTCCTTCGGCCTTCGTCTTCCTCCCGAGTCCCGATCGATTTCGCCCCCGCGGCTCGAGAGCTTCAGTGACGTCTTCGGTGCGCGGCGCGCACGGTCCGCGTGCGTGGCAATGGCTGGGTCCTTGGACAACGGGCTCGCGCTTTTGGCCGGGCTCTGCGGCTGCAACTCCGGCTACTGCACGGGTCCGTCGTGGACTCGTGGCGTCAAGCGTCATGCGAGGACACGATTATTTTATTGTCCCTTCGTAAAAAAAATAACTCTCATTTTCTAAGAAATCATATTTTTATAAATTTAATCAAATCTATAAAAAGTACACATTTATAATACTAATTAAGTATTATTAAATTAATCATGAAATATATCATTATACCATATGGAGTTATAAATATTCATAATATTTTCTTAAACTTAGTTAAAAATAAAGAAGTTTGACTTGATCCAAATCTAGAATTACATTTTTTCACAAGGTAGTATTTTTGTCAAAAAAAACACAGTCCATGTTATTACAACATGTTGGACATTGTTGCCATTGAGACCTTGACTCATCACACATTAATCATTAATTATGCTGTCTTAAAAGGATTTTGATGTCGTCTAGGAGGTCTAGAGGGGGTGAATAGGCCTATAAAAAAATCAACTCAAAAGAAAATGAAAATTCAGGGCAGCACTGCATCCGTGTGGCCGAGAGTCCAACTCAGCTCAAACTTTAAGGATATGTACTAGAGGAGATATCCAGTGACGATCCTGCAAAATTTCAGCTCGAAGCTCTGTCAGAACAGAGGGCGGCATTGCCGACCTACGAGGGCGGCACTACCGGCCTGCGCAAGGATTTCAAATTGAATTCAAATATTAACCAGCCAAACTTAGATCAGATAAATTTCTAGTCCATCTGCAAGTATGTAAATGACAGATCGAAAGCTAAATAGGGTATATCACAAGTGAATAAGTAGATCGGTCACAAACCCTAAAATCACCTAAACAACAATATGAACTTGCAAGAATGTAAATGAAGCACATAGTGACACGGTTATTTGTTGGTATAAATTAACGCACACTCTACTTTATCCGCAAGCGCACAGATAACGTCTACCGATGTAGCACTTCACCAGGATGACCCAGTTTTAATATCGGTCTTCTTAAGTCTTAAGCTTTAATCCTTGAGTAGCTATCAAGAACTGAGAATTTTGAAGGTAGAGGGAATCACTAAGGTTGTCTAATTCTACTTCAAGTACGAAATGCTAATAGTGTTCTTGATGGGGAAATTGTCATAGAAGGTCAGAAGCAGAGTATGAATTCTCCTACCAATAAATTATCCTGCTAGTCCTACAAACGGGATAGTGGCTATAGAAGAATCAATAAGGCTATAAGAGTCACCCTTGTGAACTACCACTGAAATCCGAAATATAGGGTACATTCATGAGCTATCAAGTCTAAGCACCGCGCTTACACCCTCTAACTCCTCTAATCCTAGCGCTACTAGAATTAAAGTACTCAAATGAGTCACAAACCTCAAGAACAATATGAACAATAAGAACAACTTAAAAATAGACGTTGATTACCAGAGAGATCTAGATGCAAGATCTTAAAGAACTTGAATCCATAGGTACAAGATGTTGAAAAAGATCCGGTAGGTCGGAGCTTCTTCTAAATTTCCTCCTCTTCTCTCTCTCTTCTAGTTCTAATTCAAGACTAGATTCTATTCCTAAACTAGATGGAGAACTAGTTTTCTTCTTGATCGCTAGCTCTTCAATCCTTCTCCTATGATTTCTAAATCCATTGGAGGTTCTGATCTAGAGAGATTGAATGAGGCCTGGGGGTCTAGAGGCCGCTTTATATAGCCCTGGGGGATCAACCGTGGCCCTTGGATAAAACTGACCTTCACGTAGGGTTGAGATGCATCATAGGAGGCGGTAGAGGCAGCTTACAAAGGAAGGAGTCGTGGCGTTGTGGGGGAGGCCGGCCAGCCTAGGGTTAGGGCTGATCGGCCCCACCTGGCAGCAGGTCGAGGTGGGCCGCCTAGTGGAGTCCTCTGATGTCTTCTAGAATATCCTTGCGTAGCCGTGATGTGGAGATAAGTCCGATAGGTGTGGGTTCCTTCTCATGGAAGATATCCTTTTTCTATATTTTTCTATTTAATCCCTGAAAAATCACAATTCATCAAAACTCGTAGAAATTGTCAGTACAACCCCTATTCTAAGGTGAGAATCATATTTTTATCTTTTTTATATGTTTAGTTGACGGTTTATAATGATAGTTAATTACCGTCAACAACTCCTCCACACTTAGTCTTTGCTCGTCCTCGAGTAAAGGTTAAATTACCTCAAGACATAACTTTAAGATAAGATATCAACACTAGACCTCTCCCAGTCATACCTATACTGCGGGATTTAATGTGTCTACCACAACACTTTGGGTAGTTGAAGAACAAAACAACTTGAATTTGATCACCTTCTTCCTATCAGTCAAGTCAATTGGAGATTTTTGCACAAGTTTAAAATAAAAGCATAGTTCAGCTTCTCCCTATGTAACTCACTCAAGTCACTCATATATAGTATTTATGCAATCCTCTCCAAGGCATAAATGACTGGTGTCTTAAAACATCCTATCTCTAAAAGCTGTATCCGGAGTGAAAGGTATGATTAAGGATGTAGCCCTTTTACCTTGCATTTATTGCTAGGTCAAAACTCGGAACCACAGAGGGAATTGTCATACTCTTAGATCAAGATATGCATGTGTGCGGTATATAGTTGCTAACTTATTTCTACTTTGCTCCTTTGAGTGTATATCTCTCTGTTTTGAAGAATTGAAAAATTATACAGAGGCTTTTAAGATCATGGGCTATCGTTGTTTTTCTTCTTCTTTCTCTTTTTTTTCTAAGTACTTACCTATCTTTTTATTTTTTCTTTTATTTTTGCATAGCCCAAGTCTTTTTTTGTAACAGAAAACTTATAGAGAGATATTGATCAAAGAACTTGGAGCATTTATTCAACCTATAAAATATTTTTGAATGGTAAGGCATGTTTTTGCGTACTTCTAGTGTAGGAATAGCAGATGTATGTGGAGTGTAAGTGATCTTGATCTTGGGAGCATGAAAAATCTCTCGACACAGGTCAACAAGGTTTGACAAAACTCAATACAAAAATAAAAGGCTTATAAGCTGGTCTTAAAAATTTATCATGTAAGGCTTTGGTAGGATATTACTCAACTACAAAGGAGAAGCGAAACTATTAATTTTGTAAGTTTAAAAATAAAAGTTCTCCAAGGACATATCCCACAACAACTTAAGCAATGCGGGGTCCCTAAAAAGGTTTCCAACCGTAATAAGACTTCTAGGAAAAATGTTGTGTGAGTCTATCTTTAAATTATATCAAAGTAATTTATTCCTTTAATCAGGATTAATAGATCATGTGTTTATTTAGGGAATTCTTAATTTAATTCGAAACAAAAGATTAAATAGTGAAAAATAGAATGTATGGAATGTGTACCGAATCGTGGATGAAGGAGGAGGCAAGTCATGGCGACAGGGGGGCGGTCGGCCTGGCCCTGGGGCCGATCGGCCTGGGCTAAGGCCCAGTCGAGGCCCGCTTCATCGTGCGAGGTCTTGGCGACGTTTGCTTCTGTGTTCTTTTATTTTCGTAATCGAATCTTCTCTGGTAATCCCGTGGTCTTCTCCCACACTTATTTCCTATTTTCTTTTAAGCGCAACATGTGAAGACAAGACAAAATATTCCAAATAATAATAAAGAGAGAAAACACTTGACTCTAATAAAACTTTATTGATATCATTTAAGGCACTTATTACATATCTAGCTAATAATAGAACTCTCACACTATAACAACTTGATAACTCTAAATAATAAATCTCACTTTTAATAAAACCCTCACACTCAAACGACTCTGTGCCTTATTAATCTACTAACTCATACTCTCTCTATTCTTCATCAAGTCTACGGCATAGAGTGTTTGCAAGAGTTTTAGTGTTTTTCTGCCTGATGACTAGCTTATTAATCCTAGCATTAGACTTCCCTATTGTGTCAGCTAGCGTAGACATTAGGCCTCGAGTCTGCTCGACAGTCTGATCAGTCATAGAGCTGGATTCTCTCAATCGGATGAGCAGTTGCCATTGTTCACCTAGCCTTCTATCTAAGGAGTTTATCATCTTCTCTTGATCATATATCCTCTATCCCCATCCCTTGCTCTTCTATCATCTTCTCCAGCTGCACTGTGGTAACTCTAGGCTGCTTAGGCTCACGAGAAGTGCAAGAAGACGGTGAAGATCTCTTCCTAGGAGGAGTGACACGAATCTAATATGGGTTGGCTCTAACTCCTTCGAAAGCAGGACGAGGAGTGGTAGATTTGTATTTGGCGTAGGTTACATCTCCAAACTTGTTGGTCTTCAACCCCGTCAGCGTCTCATTGGGCTTGGGAGGAAGAAGAGCAATTTCTTTAGACACGTTGAACTGGCGAGATCTATCTGCGACAGTGTGGCGCGGAGGAGGTGGCTCTAGCCTAAGCGTAGAAACTTTGCGGGTGTAGAAAGATTGTTGCGGAGGGTGCTCCCACTGAGTTCTTGAGGATGCAAGGATGATCTCCTTTGATGGCATGGTGGCAAGAGGCTTTGGCGGAACAAAGGCGAGCGGTTTTGGTGGAACAATGGCGAGAGCCATTGATCTGTTGTTGGAGTTACGCTCATTGGAGTTATTACTGCGTTGGCTGGCCATTGGAGGAGGAAGAGAGCTTCGCTGCTGGTTGGAGGCTTCGTAGATGGAAAGTTATGAGTTTAGGGGTAGGCAGGGGCCTGGTTTTATAGTCCGGATCAGCTTGCAGAAGGGTTTAATCTAGATTGGATGGCTTCGGTACGAGGGATGAAAAATTCGTAGATCATGGCTGCATAACTATCAAGAGGATAAGATAAGAAGGGACTCAAGAGGCGACGCAGGGCGAACCATGCCCAGAGGGGGCCGGTCGGCCTGGGGGTGGGTCCGGTCGGCCTATCCTCAGGAGATCTCGCGACCAACTTTCTTGTGGCGCCTAATAACTCTTAAGTAACCTCTAAAAACTATCCCTCGGTGTACGAAACATATCGGAGGTGGCAGATATGTAATATTTAAGGAAAAACGAGGAATTGGATGACATCCAACTCCTCAGGACTTTTGTCAGATTCTAGAAAAATTTTAAGGCATTGTCCATTTACCTTGAATAACGTACCTTCGTTATTTTGAAGTGTTACTGCTCCATGTGATGAAGTTGCCACCACCGTGAAAGGTCCTTCCCACTTGCTTCATAGCTTTCCATGTCCGAATAGGTTTATCCTGGAATTAAAAAGTAGTACCTTGTCTCCTAGAGTGAAACTCTTCTCCTTGATTCTTTTGTCATGCCACCTTTTGGCTCTTTCTTTGTAAATCTTCGCATTGTGGTATGCTCGTTCACGCCATTCATCGAGTTCTAAGAGTTGTATTTTTCTTCTAACTCCTACGGCTTCTAAATCCATGTTCCATCTCTTGATCGCCCAGTGGGCCTTGAATTCAAGCTAACTGGTAAGTGAAAAGTCTTTCCGTAGATGATTTTATAGGGGGACATTCCTAATGGTGTCTTGTAGGCTGTGTGGTAGGCCCACAGTGCATCAGGAAGCTTATCTTTCCACATCGTTCACATCTCGTTGACTATCTTCTGTAGAATATTCTTAATTTGCTTATTCGATGTTTCTGCCTGGCCACTTGTCTGGGGGTGATAAGGAGTAGCAACGTTGTGACGGATCCCATGCTTTGACAGATACTTGCGAAAGTTCTTATTAGTGAAGTGGGTTCCTCCGTCACTAATTACCATTCTGGGTACTCCAAATCTTGGAAATATGGTTTCTTCAAACATCTTCTTAGAGTTCTTGGTGTTCGCAGCATGACATGGCAAGGCTTCTACCCATTTGAAGACGTAGTCGACCGCAACTAAGATATACTCGTAATTTCTTGACTTCGGAAATGGCCCCATGTAATCGATTCCCCAGACATCAAAGAGATCAATCTGAAGGTTGTTGGTGAGTAGCATGGCATCTCTGGTGTTGATATTACCATGTCTTTGATATGATCCACACCTCTGAACAAAGTCCTTTGTATCTTGGTACATGGTTGGCCAGAAAAATCCACTTTCCTAGATTTTTGCATGTGTTCGGAATGCTCCATAATGTCCTCCATATGGTGATGAGTGACAACGTTCAATGATCTTGAGTCCTTCTTCTACTGGTACACACCTTCTGAGCAACCCATCTAAGCATACTCTGAAGAGGTACGACTCATCCCATAGATGAATGCGACTTTCATAAATGAGCTTCTTTTTGTTCCCTCCTGGTGGTACATAACCTGCAACTATAAAATTGACAATGTCTGGATACCAGAGGTCAGATCTGTTAACTTGAAAGAGCATGTCATCCCTTAGTGAATCATTTATGGACAATTCCTGTGGATCTTTAAATTGCATTCTAGACAAGTGATCAGCAACAAAATTTTCTACTCCCTTCTTATCTTTTATTTCTAAGTCAAATTCTTGGAGTAGTAAAATTCATCTAATCAAACGTGGTTTAGCATCTTTCTTAGTGAGCAAATATTTAAGTGCAGCATGATCAGTGTAAACAATCACCTTAGCTCTAACCAAGTAAGATCTAAACTTATCAATAGCAAAAACAACAGCCATAAGTTCTTTTTTAGTAGTAGCATAATTAAGTTGAGGTCCTATCAAAGTTTTGCTAGCATAAGCAATTGCATGATGCTTTTTATCTTTATATTGTCCTAGTACTGCTCCTACAGCATAATCACTTGCATCACACATAATTTCAAAAGGCAATGACCAATCCAGTGGTTGAATGATTGGTGCAGAAGTGAGTGTGAGTTTCAAAGTTTCAAAAGCTTTCAATTCAAAGGGTACATCCTTAGCCAGTAGATTTGTAAGCGGTCTTGCAATATAAGAAAAGTTTTTAATAAACCAACGATAAAATCCAGCATGGCCTAGAAAACTTCTAATCCCCTTGACATTAACAGGAGGAGGTAGTTGTTTAATTACTTCAATTTTAACTTTATCTACCTCAATTCCACATTTAGAAATTAAGTGTCCTAACACTATTCTCTCTCTAACCATGAAATGACATTTTTCCCAATAAAGGACTAAGTGCTTTTCTTCATATTTTTGCAAAACCATGTCTAAATTTTCAAGACAATCATCAAAAGTTTTTCCATAGACAGAAAAATCATCCATGAAAACTTCCATAATTTCTTCGATCATATTAGAAAATATAGACATCATACATCTTTGAAAAGAGGCAGGTGCATTACATAATCCAAAAGACATTCTATGGTAAGCATAAGTTCCGTATGGACATGTAAAAGTGGTTTTACTTTGATCATCTGGGTGGATTGGAATATGATGATATCCAAAGTACCTATCAAGAAAACAAAAGAAAGAGTGATTTGCTAAACGTTCTAACATTGCATCAATGAAAGGCAGCGGAAAGTGATCTTTCTTTGTTACCTTATTAAGTTTCCTGTAATCTATACACATTCTCCAACCAGTGACGGTTCTTTGTGAAATTAACTCATTCTTCTCATTTTTAACTACAGTCATGCCTCCCTTCTTAGGCATAACTTGAACAGGGCTCACCCACTTACTGTGTGGCACTGGATAAATAATCCCGGCGTACAAGAGTTTCAAAACCTCTTTCTTTACTACGTCTCTCATCGCAATGTTAAGTCTTCATTGAGGTTCTCTAGAAGGTGTAGCATTAGGATCAGTAGGAATGTGATGGGTGCAAAGAGCAGGGCTGATTCCCTTAAGATCTTGGAGTGAATAGCCAAAAGATGATCTATGTTTTTCTAAGACAGTGATCAGACGAAATGTCTCTTCTTGAGAAATTTTATCATTTATGATCACGGGAGATTCCGGATCATTATTTAAGAAAGCATATCTAAGGCCAGCAGGTAGGGGTTTTAACTCTATGGGAGGTTTAGGTGGTTCTTCGAGGAAGTCTAAAGGATCAGGAACATAAGGATGATCTTCTTCCTCTGTGAAGAATTCAGCATCTTCTTCAAGCTTAGATTGTTCTAAAGTTTCAAGGGATGCTTCCTTAATTTCTTCCATAGGATCTATCTCGGGACATGGATCACTCTCAGTATTTAGAGAGTGAATGATTGGTATGGATCTTTGAAGATTTTTTTCAAGACAAATATTTAATTTTCCTGTTTGACCTTCGAGAAGAAGTCTTTGGATTGGTTGACCTATCAGGAGGTCGAATTCAATGATGTCATAGATATAAAAGCTCATACGCACTAGAATTCCATCTACCACAATAGGTAGGACATATGAAATTCCCAAACTAGGAAGAATATATCCTGAGGGGCTTTTTAACAATTTTATTGTTGGGGTCAATAGCATGTAACTCAATAAATCTTGAGCAAAAGATGCAGACATGATGTTGACACCCACAACAGGATTATAAAGAGCTTTGAAAGGTTCTAGATTAATTTGGCATTGAATGGAAGTGGAAGGTGAATCTAGGTGAATCACTTGAGAAGAAAGCTCTGATTCTTCCAACCATTTATTGCTTAGTACAGAAGCTAGATTTTTCGTAGTCTTTGTAAGGAAAGCGTGTTCAGTAAACTGCAAAAGTTCTTCGAGATAAGGTTTTGATTTCTGAGGCTTCCTTATAAGGTGATAATTCGAGGTATTTCCAAATTCAGAAAAATATTCATCCTCGAATTCAAACACATTCGCTGAAACTAGGGTCTCCCCTGTATCAGGAATTATAGCTGAAGGTTCATATGGATTAGGAAAGGATTCAGGCTCAGCTATTTGTTTTTCTACAAGTTCTTGTGGTGTCTTAGCTTCATAGGTAGGAGTAATTTGTGAAAGGTTGAGCAGTAATTCCCTTACTTTAATAACTGGGGTATGCAGAAAGGATCTATTTAAAGCTAAGTTAAGAAATGTAGTTGTTTCTCTATTCAGACCCATATAAAAATATTGAAGAAGAACAGGGTCTAGGATAGATAAAGATGGACCAGAGCGGACAAGAGTATCAAATCTCTCCCAGGCAGCAATTAGAGACTCATCACTTTCTTGTGTGAAGGATAATATCTCTAAGCGTAGGCAAACGATTTTAGAAACTGAAAAGAATTCTAAGCAAAAGCTAGAACATAAAGCCTTCCAATCCCCATCCTTACTTGGTGCGGTTCGATTGTACCAGGTTTTAGCTTTCCCTTCTAAAGAGAAAGGAAAACGCTTCCATCTTAGAGTTTCATCGGACATGCCTGCAATGTGTAGACATGCACAGGTCTGTTCGAACTCGTTTAGATGAATGTGAGGATTTTCATGTTCCTTGCCTGAAAGGATTGACTCTTAACCATTTTCTACCAAACATGGTCGTAGCTCATAGCTCTCAGAAAGAATAGGCTTAGCTGATTTTGGGTGCTTCAAGTCTACTATAGTGGGGTAGATATACTGGTTGAGTGGAATGGAATCTGTGGAGCTAGTGGATGGCTCTAAGAAATCCATGGGTAAAAAGATAAAAGTATAGTACAAGATTAAGCTTGACTCAAGATGAACTCAGCACTGCTCCCCGGAAACGGCGCCAGAAATGCTTATTGGTATAAATTAATGCACACTCTACTTTATCCGCAAGCGCACAGATAACGTCTACCGATGTAGCACTTCACCAAGATGACCCAGTTTTAATATCGAACCCAAAGGAACGGAGTATGATCTTCTTAAGTCTTAAGCTTTAATCCTTAAGTAGCTATCAAAGACTGAGAATTTTGAAGGTAGAGGGGATCACTAAGGCTGTCTAATTCTACTTCAAGTATGAAATGCTAATAGTGTTCTTGATGGGGAAATTATCATAGGAGGTCATAAGCAGAGTATGAATTCTCCTACCAATAAATTATCCTGCTAGTCCTACAAACGGGATAGTGGGCTATAGAAGAATCAACAAGGCTATAAGAGTCACCCTTGCGAACTACCACTGAAATCCAGAATATAGGGTATATTCATGAGCTATCAAGTCTAAGCACCGCGCTTACACCCTCTAACTCCTCTAATCCTATCGCTACTAGAATTAAAGTACTCAAATGAGTCACAAACCTCAAGAACAATATAAACAATAAGAACAACTTGAAAATAGACGTTGATTACCAGAGAGATCTAGATGCAAGATCTTGAAGAACTTGAATCCACAGGTACAAGATGTTGAAGAAGATCCGACAGGCCAAAGCTCCTTCTAAATATCCTCCTCTTCTCTCTCTCTTCTAGTTCTAATTCAAAACTAGATTCTATTCCTAAACTAGAGGGAGAACCAGTCTTCTTCTTGATCGCTGGCTCTTCAATCCTTCTCCTATGATTTCTAATTCTGTTGGAGGTTCTGATATGGAGAGATTGAAAGAGGCCTGGGGGTCTGGAGGCCGCTTTTATATAGTTCTGGGGGATCAACCGTGGCTCTTGGATGAAACCGACCTTCATGTAGGGTTGAGATGCATCATAGGAGGCGGTAGAGGCAGCTTGTAAAGGAAGGAGCCGTGGCGGCATAGGGGGAGGCCCGCCGGCCTAGGGTTAGGGCCGGTCGGCCCCACCTAGCAGCAGGTCGAGGTGGGCCGCCTTGTGGAGTCCTCTGGTGTCTTCTAGAATGTCCTTGCGTGGCCGTGATGTGGAGATAAGTCCGATAGGTGTGGGTTTCTTCTCATGGAAGATATTCTTTTCCTGCATTTTCCTATTTAATTCCTGAAAAATCACAATTCACCAAAACTCGTGAAAATTATCAGTAGAACCCCTATTCTAAGGTGGGAATCATATTTTTATCTTTTTTATATGTTTAGTTGACGGTTCATAATGATAGTTAATTACCGTCAACATTGTTTATCCCGTGGTTCAACTCGCCATCAAGGCTTACCTATGTCCACATTATTGAGGTATCCACAAAAGGATTGGGCTCGCCACCAAGGCTTGCCTTTTCCTCGTTATCAAGTTAAGAGAATGAACTCTTAAAGTGAGGAATGATTCCACTAGCTGCAAGAGATGATTACAAATTTCCCGCTGCTCACCACAAGCACGGGAGCTCACTGGACGACGCCATAGCCATCTAGGATGCTTCACATCCAAGAGTAACAAATGCGCAATGAAGATCGACGAAGCCCGACAAGTGCTCAAGGTTAGAATTGCTCTAATCTACTCTCTAGCTCTTAATCACATAGCTGCAACACTTAATCATGCACTAAGCACTTTACTCTCATAAAGAGAGGGTTTGGGAGAGCTTACACAAGGCTTTGGAAAGAGTTTGGAAGGTCTGGAGCATCAACAACTCAATCAGGGACCGTGGGATGGGTATATATATACTCATCCCACTTAAACGAGCCGTTAGGATTCGAAAACTAGCCGTTGTGACTGTACAGGGGCGTGCGGTAGTGCCGCTCTCTCAGAAACAGCATAAGTCACCTCACGGAAAAATCAATAACTTTTTACTCCGAACTCCGTTTTCAGTGATCTTAGACATTTCGGAAAGCTTGTTTCGAGGGATACCCAACCCAGCAGAGAACATGCCCAAGATCAACAAGTGCAGGTGCAGTTCTAAGGGTTTCTCTCATATTAGCACTTGGATTTAGTTACTTTGAGCACTTGAGACTTGTCTATGATTCATATTGCATCCCCTTTGATAGTACAACACACCTATACTCAAGATAAAGAGAATGTAACTAATTTAACCACTTGAGTCTTCAATGTCTTCATATGTCATTTCTTCTCAATATCACTTCACAAGAGGTTGCAACCAATTGCAACTGTCTCATCTCTTTGAGCAAACATACTTTGAGCATGTGACTTGAACCATTTCAACTCATATATCAGTTTACCTCAATGGCTTTAAATCACTTCCACTAATGATTTGATCCTCAACACAATATGACTTCTCATAGCTTGATTAGTTCCTCGACTCAATGCAAGTACTCTCTTCTTTACCTTAGCCATGGTACCTTGATCCCTAAGTCGTTGCTTGCCCTTCACCTTCGCTTAGTACCTCGAAGCCCTTTTCTTGCTATCTTCACCTTATCAAGCCATACTCAAGTCACATCACATTAAGTATCCATTGAATAACCATTTCTTCAATATTTTGATGCTTGCTTGAATATCTTCTAGATATGAATGTTGATATCAATCAAGCTTCAGTTTGACTCACATAGAGACATATATGAATCAATATCAATATTGTCAAGCCAATTCATGGTTCCTTATATCCTCTTTATTTTGGCTTGACACTTCTGACACTTATTTCAATATCTATCTTCATACTTCTAGCTTTGATCAAATCAATGCAAAGTGGTTTTCCAAATCTTTATTCATACAAGCAAACCAATATAGAGAATATCCCATATTCATTATACATTGTCTCCATTGTCATTTCTCCTTTACTTGACATTTTCTCATTTATGCACTCTTGATTCATTCTTCAACCTTGATTAAAGCTAGTCCACTGTCTAGCTCTTCTTATTCATGTAAAGCAAGCCATTATAGAGATCAATCCAAAACCATCAACTCATGTCTTATTTGTCATATGCCAAATATGCTTGCTTTCATATGATGCTATGATATCCCACAACATAGGAGTCATTTCATTAATTCCATTTGCATTGTTGTCTTTTGCTTGAACTAGATTGTTTCTATAATCTTCCAATACAACAATACACAATTCAACCTTTCATTTCAGCACTATATAGAATACCATCAAGTTTGCCTACTTGCTGAACCATGGATATACTTGTTAAGATACAATCCACAAGTATATGTAATAGACTTAATCTTCCTGTTCAGTACTTAGCAAACTTGTTAGATCTTTAATTATGTTGTCATTCAATTCACCAAAACCTACTAAAGGGCTAAATGCACTTTCACTGTTTAATTGACAATATTAGTTTTTTTAATCAATTGGCAATCCTAGTTTTGCAGCCACATTCATACCTAACATTAAAGAGTCAAAATTTCTATCTTTTTTCATCTGGCCCATTAGACCCACTTGTCCGGGCACTCGCTCGCGTCGACCCTCGCTCGGTCCAGCTTTCATGTTGCTCTGATTAAAAAAATGATTCGTCTCCCCACGCCGCTGCCGCATTGTTTCCTTGTCTCGCGCTGCTCCTCCTGTTCGCATAGCGCCGCTGTTCTTCAAGGCGGCGGCACGGAACGCTCTCCAGCAAGGCGAGCACTGTTGGGTGAAAATAGATCACTCAAGCATCGGAAGGCAAAATAAACTCCATTGAGTATTCATTTTATGTCCATGAACATTATATGTCTGGGGAGTATTTACGGAGGTCTTGACCTTTAGTACAATGTCTACAGTACCCTCATTGCCTACAATGCTCGTCGTGTTTAAGGGCAATTTGGTCATTACATCTTTGATATAATATTTTCTAAGCAGCCCGTGGAAGAAAGATTGTTGGAGACGAGTCTTCATAGCTTAGAGACGAATTGATCTGGATTGGCTTACTTTCGACTTCGCTTGACAGCGATGCGGACCAGTTATATTTGTTCTTTGATCTTTGTCTTTGCCTTCCCGCGAAGTGACTTGGTTGCCTTCGAATCCTTGTTCTCTCCAGTATCACGAAGTCTTCTTTTGTCTTACAGTACGAAGACATCCCTGATAGGTAAAAAATTACTCAGGAAATCATTAGTTTGAGAATTAATGGTTAAGTTGCAGGGATTGCGTTTGTCTGAGGTCAAATCCCAATAGGATCCTTAAAAGAAGTGTAGGAACTTAATATCTAACTCTACCAACACACAGATAGTATAAAAATTAATATCATTATGATAATTTTTTATGCATTACGATAAATAAAAAATCTAATCATGATCGTATTCTCCATTAATGTTTTATATTAATGTTTGATAGTTGTTCCCATTGCAAGGTGCGGACATATTTGCTAGTTTAGAGAAAAACAACTCCTAGATAAAGATTTAGTTTCCCCAAGCTTTTCATATACTTCGGCTATTTTAAATTATAAAAATTATGTAATTAGATATATACTATGTCTAAATAGACAGTAGGAGTTACCATCTTAGAAAAAACTACTCGATCACCAATTTTTTCTAGGAGAAAAGAAAAACGCTAAAAAATATGTAGATTATAGTAGCGCCCACTCGAAAGAAAAAAACATAAAGGTTTCTAAGAAAATAAATAAAAGATTGTACACTTTTTAAACCCGTCGAACTTAAATTCGCCGATCTTCAAGGGCACAAGCGTAAAAAGGTAACTAGACTAGACCGCAGCCGCCCGCAGTCAATGTGACATCCGGCGATTCCTTCTACCGAAGTCTACTTCCATTCCTCCCCTTCCTAACCCCGCGTCGCCCACGAGCTCGCCGTGCCGGCAGAGGAGAAGACCTCGCCGGAGCAGAGGCCATGGGGCCACCGCAGCCAGCCAGGGCCGGCGCCATCAACATCGAGGCGTGCGCGCGGCCGATCGCCGTCGACCACCGCATCAGCCTCCCCTACTATTTCCGCATCGCGAGCAGCCTCCTCCGACAGGTCGAAACCCTAACCATCCCCCGGAGCCCAGCGTGGTGGATCGCTCCTTCGTTTCTAGATCTCATCTCTTGTCGCTTAACGCATAGCTTTCTGGTTGTGTAATGGGCGATCGGCCGCAGTTCTCCTCGATGGTTTTGGGCGATGCGATTCGATTCGATGAATTGGGGATTATTTTTTGTTACGTCGTTAATGCGACTGCTAAAGTGTTGAATTAGACTGTGTCTAATTTTGGTGCTCCGATGTTGTTGGCAGGCTAATATATATCGGAACGAGAGTAACTTCCTCGACCTGTATGTCATCCTTCTGAGATACTCGAGGTGGGCTGGGCATTCAGTCACATTTATACTCACTGTTGGTCATCTGTATTGATGTTATAGTTGACATCGATTGGCTGCAGCTTGCTGTGCGAGACGATTCCGAAGCATCGTGATTACCATGCCTTCAAGTTAAGAGAAAAGGCATTTTTTGATGTAATTTCTCTCAGCTCAACTTTAGAGATTATCTTTGTTATTCAAAGTTGCTGAAGTGTACAAATTTGCTTGATTGGATATCACAAATTTCTAGCCTTAGATATACTTTTGAGGAACAGTCTTTTCTGATCCCAGATGTTGGGCAAGTAGACGTAGAACACCTTGCAAATATTGATGTTCTTTTGCCTTCTCCAATTCATCTCTGAATTCCTTTCTTGTGACTGGTCTTGTATGATCTTCCCCAGATGTTTATCTAAAAATGAATGGCCTTTTGTTGCAGAAACTTATTGATGTTATCAAAGAGCTTGAGACATTGAAGCCAGTTGTGCAGCGGCAGGTTGCCGAGCATAACAGAGGAGGTACTGTGGAATCTAATACTAATAGTCTAAATGGAAACTATGGTACAGCTCGTAGGATAGAGCAGCGTACGCCAAGCTCTTATACTCCACAGGTATGCACTGCATCACACTGCATTTTCTAGCCTGTAATATTGTGAAGCATTCTGGGAAGAAGAGATGGAGAATATGTACTTTTAGATTCTCAAGTGCTTTACTTATGTTATAATTCCTTATTCTTTTTCTTCTTTAGCCATTTGTAGGCAGCACTAATGGAGCATTGCAAAAACCCTTCCATGCTGGGAGACAAGTGGCATCGTTACCGAGCGTCCAGAAACAGTATGCATACCTTTTGGTCATTTTTATGTCTGTGATATGTTATTGTTTCACTTTGCTTAGCTATAGTGTGGACATTTAGTTATTTTCTTATTTAACAGCTAGCCACCACTTACATTAAGGGAAGATTAGCTGACATGTTAGTTAGCTAACAAACTACTCCCTCCAGTTCCATGCTTGTTTTGGACATGGACATGGCCTTCCGAACATAGCTTTGGCTATGATTTTCTATTATAATATATACCAAAAAATCAACAAATATATGATTTTATCAAAGTACCTTTTAAGACTAAATGACTAATCTATACATGATGTCTTCAAACTAAATATTTTAAAAGTTAGTGATAGTCAATCAAAGTTCTAAAAGTTTGGCCTCAAACTTGTCCAAAGCAGCAAGAATTATGGAACTAGAGGGAGTACAATGTAGTAGCTTGATGATTGCAAATCAAAACTGTTGGCTTATAGGGAGCATATGATCCTCATATAGTAACCTAATTCTTAGGGCGCGTTCGAGAAAGAAAAGTTAATTATTAATGCTGCTTGCAAGAAACAGAACATATATTGTTTAGAATTATTTTGTTTTTCCTCAATTGTAACCAAACATGACTATAGTTCATTGCTCAGAATCTTCACTAGATGGCTTGGGTTACCAGTTCAAGGATCTAGCTCTAGTTGAGCAGTTCATTTTTTTAATAATTAGTTAACGTAGTTTCTCTTTATCCTATCAGTCAGTATTACTTTTATCAATACATTTTTTTCGAAACGTTTATCGATATGTTCTGAATTTCCTGCAACTAGATAAATGAATTTATACCTCCTAGAATAACACTGCATCTAGGGTTTTCTGTTGATTGGTCATTCCAAATGCTTTATATTTGTAAATTACAAAAACAACATTCCTGCATGAGGAAAAAGATAGGAGGCTTACAAAATTATTGTTGTTGCAAGAGGTCAATAACTTATGTAGTTATGTGCTTTGTCAGAATCATAGTTAGACTATCCCTTCGTCTAACTATTATTTTCTTCTCTAGACTGTTCATATTGTGCAGTGTGCTCCCTTTAGATAAAAGATGGTCTATCCTTTACCTGATGTATCAGTAGCCATTTGTGTTAGATACTTAGATAGTTGTGTCTTTGATCTTTTTTTATTTTCTTTTGGTGCTTTTGAGCAATAGACCTTGTCATCTGTTATCTAAACTATGCAGATTTATGAATCTACCATATCCAAAAGAAGAAACACTAGCTAGACACTCCATATTAGGACCTAATGGTCTTAATGGCCGATGGAATGGGCCTGTTACTGAAATTAAGGTATAGTTATTTTCCTTCATTGTTTAATGTTTGTTGAGAATTTGATCACATACAAGCATTATCTTATGCATTTACCTACTGCTTGTTACAGGTTCAGTATCCAAGCAATTTTGAATTAACACAAAATGATATAACAAGGTATTTTTTACAAATTTGCACAAATATTTTAAATGTTTTGTACCAACGTAAAGGCACCTGAACATGTATTGCTCAAGTGGACTCTGTCAAATAGAATTTGAAAGAAAGATTACTTGATCACCCGAGTTAAAAGAGAAACTTAGCCTTGTGTATGAGATTAGACTAGAGGAGACATGTATGAAAATGATTGGAGGGAGATGCAGTTAGTCATATCTATTTGGAAACTAGTCCATCCTCATAGCTATGCCATTTTGTTTCCTATTGCTTGACATTATCAGATGCTTTGCTTCTGCAGTTTAGTGCCATCCATCTTGAACCAAGATGATTCGCATGGTCCCAGTACTGCACCTCCACCTCCAGATAGCTCCTCAAATGACAATGATGCTATGAAATCTGTTCTCTCTCTTGATGATGGTCGATGGTCTGTGCCAGCGGAAGAACGCACTCCACTTCCTTCTGCTAGTTTGGAAGAAGAGCTGTTCCAATTGAATATCAAACAACCTTCTCCTCCACCAGTTCTGGCAGAGGTACAAAGGCCAATTTCTCCATCAAGAGTTGCTGATCCAACACCAGGACTTCCGACCTCAGGAACTGCCCGCTTTCAGAACTTGCATGTTGTAAGTTTGAAATGCATCTTTTTCCTTTTTAAAATCTATATCAATCGTCACATTGCATTTCATGCATACGTATTTTATCTATAACAATTTTGGTTCTTCCATCTATTTCGTTTCTAACATTTCTAAATTCTAACTCATGTACTTTTTTAACTTACTTTGATTGTTTATTTCATTGTGCGTTGTTGTTAGCCGATCAAGTTGATGGAGTGTTTTCTAAGGGTTGCTGAGTTAAACACCAAAAGAAGCTTAGAAACCTGTGGGGTTCTTGCTGGTACCCTGGTATGAATACATCACTTATAGGAAATAAGAATGGTGGTTTGCTGGATTTCTGACACTTTGTATTTTTTTCATGTAGAAAAAGAGAACTTTTTATGTGACAACCTTAATTATTCCAAAGCAGAAATCAACATCTAATACGGTAGGATCTTAGTTTTTACTTTTGATTTTGTCTTCCTCGTTCCATTCCTATTCTTTTTGTTGCAAAGTTGACAACACATGCAATGCTGTACTCTTGTACCCCTGTACTTGAGTTTAGTACTGAATGGCATGACTTTCTTTGTCCAGTGTGAAGCTACAAATGAAGAAGAACTATTTGAAGTTCAGGACACAGGCTCACTGTTCACTCTTGGTTGGATTCATGTGAGTTCTATCTAACTTGGACACTTTCTTTTGGTTTCTCAAGTGAAGTGAATAAGGTAGATGTACTCTACTCCCTCCGTCCTGTAATATAAGGTATCCAAGCATTCAAATTTGTCCCAAATTATAAGGGATTTTAGGTGTACAAACCCTCTAAAAGGACACATGCATACCTACCAGGCTACCATTAATGTCTACCACCAATCCAAATATGGTAATCAGGGAGGGTTACATGTGCATTTGTTTACCATATAATATGTCCTAAAATTGCTCAGATACCTTAATATTTCAGGACGAAGGGAGTATGTCTCCATCCCCTAGAGAAGGAAAAAAAGGGTATATGGATTACACTTAGGGATCGAAGTCCCTCATTTTTGGGTCATTGGGTCAACCTTAAACTTGTTAAGATGAACTAGAATGTCATGCCATGTAATTAATTTAGGGAGAGAAATGAACTAGGCTAGCTGACCCACAAAACATCATTGGATACCCACTTGCGCCCTTGACTACACTCAATATTTGTAAGAACATACTGATGAAGATGCTTACTTGTTTTCAAGCTGCTTCTGCCTTGTGCAAAAATATCTGCTTAAGCATTGCAAGTGCTTTATAAATATGGATATTATGATATGAAAAATCTTTAGCTTGGTTTGACCTGTCATGGAACATGGAAGCTTGGGTGTCTGATAGAGATTTTTGCCTATGGTCTTCATTTCTGCTACACCAGGCTGAGAGTCTCATTGTGCATGTTGAGCAGTGCCTGAGCCAGCGCTTTTGTCTTATCTTATTGGTCGTACAGAAGAATTTGACCAACATTTAGCATGTTTGCATAGCATTGCATGTACTACACTATGATTTATCATTTAACTTTGACATCATGCACTTGCATGTTTATATTATATGTGGCCATTATAATTTTGGTGTTAAATTCTTCCAATCTTTCAGGAGTTGTATCTTTTAAATCACATGTGGTGTTTGATGTTTTTTTTTTGTACCTGCAAAAGTGCAAATAGTTTTGGAATTACTTGGAACTGTGGTTGCATTGGTTGACTGATTGCTTTACTCATGCTAGAAAAAAATATCACATTCTTCAATGTTTTTTTTTTCCAGACGCATCCGACACAGTCCTGCTTCCTTTCTTCCATTGACCTCCACAATCATTATTCTTATCAGGTAATGCTGGCAGACTGGATCTCATAATATGTTTCTGCTTATTTGATGGCACAGTTCTCTGGTTATTACTGCAACCAGTCCCTCAGCCATTGATCTTATTTGATTCATAACTATTCTTTTTACTGTTTAAATTTGGAAAAACTTACTGGATTCTAGCTATTGTGAAGATGTTCTCCAATACTAATACATGTTCTTAGTGCGCTTTCATAGTTCCAGATTTGGATGATCCAATGGAGTAGCTCAATGAGATTTGGTTCTTCTACTATTCTTCAATAGAATAAGCTCTATGACTGGTCACACTAGGTTTAATTATGTTTAATCCTCTTCTGGAATACTAATCCATACCCAAAGATTAGATTTGGCAAAGTGTTTTCTAGTAATTAAATTTTTGGTATCCACTTGTTATGTTTGCAATAGTTTAGTGTGCCCTCCCCCCCTCCAAAACAAAAAGTTCATCCTGCTAATTTGCTTAATATCTACTGGTCTATCAATTGAAAATACTTAATGTTTTACTTTGATTATGTGGTTTGCCTTTTCTTTTTGCTGATAGGTCATGCTACCTGAAGCAATTGCAATAGTTATGGCACCTACTGACACAACAAGGTTATCCATCTATGCTGTTGATATACATTATTTGCGTTTTTTTGCAACACTTCTGTTGATATATGATACTGTACATCATTTCCTGATACTTAATTTCATGGGTGCCAAATTATTCAATGTTTCATCTATTTTCCAATGTTTACCAATGTTCCAAAATAGCTTGGTTAGTAAGGAACATATAGTTTCAGGAAGTGTGACTAGCTTAACTGGTTCAGGTGGGAGGTGTGGTAGTGCATCTCAACCACCTAGGTTTGAGTCCTCTTCGACTCGAATTTGTGCACCTTTTCCTTCTTAATGAAAAGAGCCTAGTTCCAGTGTTCCACTAGATTGGGTCTCATTTGGTTTGAGGAATGTATAGTTTCTTTAGGTCATCATTGTCTTTGCAAGCTTTAAAATATAACTTATCTACGTTGTAAACCTGTTTGGTTGTGGTTATTGTTTTTTTCATAGGTTTGGCAAATCTTCTCGTACCTGGAGTTAACTGGCTTTTGTGTTGTTTGGCAGCTTGCTAGTTTGTGTTACCCTTTCTGTAGTTTGTAAGCATCTTAGCATCAGAAGACATCTGACTGTGATCATGGTTATATATTTGTTTGACCAGAAAACATGGTATATTTCATCTCACGGATCCAGGTGGTATGGGCGTGATCCATGATTGTCAAGAGAGAGGTTTCCATCCTCATAAGGCACCTCTTGATGGTTCGCCAATCTATGAGCAGTGCTCCCATGTGTACATGGACACTGATATAAAGTTTGATATGATTGATCTCCGAGAACGATGACAAAGCTCAACTTCTTTGGGTTTATTTTGAAGCCTATACTTCTCACAGTTAAGTCTTATTGCTGCCTTATTTTTTCTTAGTTGTGCTGAAGATTTGTGAATTCTTATATAAGCTGTTGTACATAGCTATTGCATTGTATAGAGAAAACAATTGAGTTAATGATACCATTGGTAATCTGCAAAGCCATTGATGCTTTGTTGTAATTCATTCCTTTAACCTCGCAAGGCATGTTTGTGTGGCAAGATGAGGAAGTGGTGTATGCCATGCCAATTGTACATCCTTGAATATTTGACTTAAAGGGCATAAAATATCACTGATTGTTAAAGCTCTAATATTTCTCAGACTTTAGGTTTCATTGTTGCTGTTCTGCAGGCTTTAAATGATTATATGTCGTTCTAGCTATGTTGTAGTGCCAGCTGGAAGGAGGGCCTTGTTTGAGACAAATTGGGGACGCCAGTGTGGTTTGTTACGAATACTAAATCGCTGTTGAAAGTTTAGTGGACTGTAGACAAATGTATCCTTTATTTCACTCGTGTGCAGAGAAACTTTGGTCAATGTATTGGAGTTAGGATCTGCTTACACAAAAAGTGAGTTTAGAATCATGAGCAAGTTTTATTTACTAGACCAGGTCTTATAAATTCTTCCATAAAACCGAACTGGATCGGCTATGCAAACGCTGTCTCAGTCTATGGTCTTGCTTCGATTATACGGAGTTATACACCACAATATATACCAAAGTTTGCGCCATTATTAAGGCGTCGAAAATCACTACCAAAGTTTGCGCCATTACTAAGGTGTCAAAAATCACTCTTCCAAAGTTTGCGCCATTACCAAGGGGTCGAAAATCACTCACTCAGGGCCTGTTCGGTTACCTCCAAATGGACACCTGGAACAATTGTCGTATAACATGGATCAGCAGCAATAATTCCTGGCCTCATTCCACACTAATGCCCTGTTTAGTTCTAAAAAAATTTACAAAAATTTTTAGATTCCCTGTCACATCGAATCTTTGGACACATGCATGAAGCATTAAATATAGATAAAAAATAAAACTAATTACACAGTTTAGACGAAATGGACGAGACGAATCTTTTAAGCCTAATTAGACCATGATTGGACAATATTTACCAAATAACAACGAAAACGCTACGGTGCCTATTTTGCAAAAAAAAATTTGCATCTAAACCGGGCCTAACTGAACCGGCCCTCAAGAGTTTGTTTCATCTCTGGTGCATGCAAATTATATTGGAATCCTTAGGGATGAAAACGAAAATCATAATCTCCGATTTTCTGAAATCGTTTTCGAGTTTTTTCCGATTTTTATGCCTAAACGAAAATGATAGCGGTAACCGAAAAAACGAAAATGATAACGGTAAAAATAATCGGAAACGAAAGCGAAAATGATTTTACCCTCTTCCGATCGTTTTCGAAGATTCCCGTATTTAACCGTTAATTTACCGTCGGTAATTACCGATTCAAATGCCTTTAATTAATGAATCCTTATTTATTTATAGATATACAATGCATTACACACGCAAGCACATAAGACAATTTTTTTTAGAAAGGATCACATCTGTACACACAAGCTGCAAGCACACAAGACAATTTTTTTTTGGAAAGGATCACATCTGCACACAAGGCAAATAATTTTTGGAAAGGAACTATCTAACGGAAGTATTTCATGTGTATAACAAGAAGGCAATCAACACTCAATGTTCTTTTTTCTAGCATTTACCTTGTATATGATGTGTTGGCTGCTACCTGCGACACATACATATATTGTGTTTGCTTCTTATTAGCTATGTGTTTCTCAGATTTTTATTTCTTATTAGCACTATTGCGCTAATACATCTATTGCTACGAGCCTTACATATCTCCGTACATTAATATGATGCTTGTTACTAACTCATCTACAGTTGCCTTGTATGAGAACTAACATATGTATGTATCCATCACAAACTATGTAGGATGAATACTCAGAATATGGATGGGAAGATGTGGCCGGGGACGACGATGACATGCCAGACGTTCATCTTTAAGAAACCTACAGGCTACAGTCTCCACTGAAAAAGGAACCCTAATAATTCATGTTTTGATCACTATTTATGTCGAGTCAACTTAGAACATGATCGTTTATTTGTATCTTTGTCAAGAATTGCCATACTGTTGCATAGTTTGCCACTATTTGAGACCTAAGATTGTGTGAATTGTGGTTTCAGCTTGTGATCTTGTCAATTGTGGCTTTATTTACTATTATCATGTGAGATAGGTCGAGTTATATGGATCTTCTCATGTTCTATAGTTTGGCGTGTTTATCGTTTTTTAGTACCGTTCTCATGGATTTTGATCGTTATCGATGTATTTTCCGATCGACTACTATCGTTTTCGAAATTACCGGAATATCGGCGCCGTATTCGTTTCCGACAATATTGTATCGTTTTCGAGAAAAAGATGTGAAAACGAAAGTGATTTGGCCTCCTATCGATCGTTTCCGATCGTTTTCATCCCTAGGAATCCTGCCTCGATTCGAGATTAGCTGGAATAAACAACTATTGTTGCATTTTAGATAAAACAGCCTACCTAGAGGACAATGACAAGAGCTGGGGTAGCTCAGTTGGTTTGAGCGTGTGGCCCTTAACCACAAGGTCCGAGGTTCAAACCCACCCTCTAGCGTTTTTTTGTCCTATTTGTTTTCCCTCTTTTTTATTTTTAAAAAATTATTATTTTCTAACTTTTTTTTTTTCTAAAATACAATTTATCCCTTTTGTTTGTCCTTTTACCATTTCCTCCCTCTTTTTTTTGAAATATTTACACCTTTTTGTTTGTCCTGTCCTTTCTTTTTATCTATTTTGCTGTCTTTATTCTCTTTTTGTTTGGCCACTTTAAGCATGTTTCTAGTTTTTTTCTCCTTTCTATTGTCCTGTCTTCTCTTTTAGCATTTCTTCCTATCATTTTTAAATAAATTTACAATTTATCCTTTTTTGTCGTATCTTTTCTCTTTCTGTTTGTCCTCTTTCTAGCATTTTCCCTCTCCTCTTTTTCTTTTTCTAGTTTTCCCTCCTTTTTGTCCGTTTTTCCTTTTTAGCATCTTTTTTATCTTGTTTTTTAAAATAAAATTTTGACTTATCCCTTTTTGTTTGTCCTATGTCTTTATTTTTAGTATTTTCTTTTTCTCTCTTTTCCCCTTTTCTTGTCCTCTTTTAGCATTTTCCCTCTATTTTTTAGTGTTTTCCTGTTATGTATGTCCTGCTTTTTATTTTAGCATTTCTCTCTCTCATGTTTAAGTAAATTTATAGTTTATCACTATCTGTCTGTTCTCTTTTTAGCAGTTTTTTCCCTTCTCCTTTTTCTTTTTGCATTTTGACTTTTTTTGTTTGTCCTATCTTTTCTTTTTAACATTTTTTGTTTGTCCTATGTGTTCCTCTTAGAATTTTCTCTCTATCCATTTTTCAAAAAATAAATTCATTTTATTGAATCTGTCTGTAGATATTAAGGAAGTGAGTCCAGCTCAATTAGTTGGTTGAGAGGTGTGGCAATGCCCAACCACCCAGGTTCAATTTCCGACTTAGACTGAATTTGGGTGTCTATATTTTCTCTTCTTAATGATAAAAACCTTCCTCCTAGGTTGGATCTTTTTTTTTTGTCTGTAGACACCAGTTTTTTTTTCTCGATCGGGCGTTTAACCCATTTTTCATTAAGAGGAAGAAGGCAAAGTGCCCAAGCTACACAAGCGACCCACAACGCTGGCGAAGGACCATCGTTAGGGAGTCACAACAACCCTAACTATCAGAGTTCAGCTAAAGATTACATCTTAAACAAGTTGCGCAACGTAACACTGGCGGCACCCTAGGCACGGACGTCACTTTTTCGTCTGTAGACACCAGTTGTCCAATTGCATCCATGACTAACCGCACTCATGGACCTCTATATTCATCCTCTATACGTCCTAATCAGCAAGATTCTCTCCTCTATAATCAATTCTCCCGCACCCATCCATCCTCTATATCATTCTCTATCCACTCTATCCACTGTGGGACCCACTTGTCACTTTATCTAAATATATCCATGTGTGATCTAGTTTTGAAGGATTTATTGAGACGAATTTAATGGTGCAATCGAAATTTAATTTGGATTTTTAGTTTGTGAGTTATAATATTTTTTTCCTTTGTTTAGCTAGTGGGGCAGCCACTATAGAGTATAGAGTAAACACTGTACCACTCTAAATATAGAGTGAGAGAAAGGATAGAGTATCGTTTTAGAGTACCCAGTGCAGCAGTTTTTACTCTATATTCATACTCTAAAACTTTAGAGTATCGTTTTAGAGTACCCACTGTGCTAGTGTAAGGGCTGATCCATCTCTCGACCGATCGGCTGTCGGCTCCAGCACGCCGAATTCCAATTCAGGCAACAATAGCAGGTGAAGTGGTGAACTTGCGGCCGTCCACACGTCACTTATGACAGAATGTCGGTAGATCTCGCTCCCGTATCAGTCTTCGTCCTCGACACCTCTTCGACTCCCTGGATCCTGTCTCGTGCCAGCACTACCAACGTGGCAACATACGCATGATCTCGTTAGCTAAAAAGCTAGTACTTAGGAATTACCGGCGAATTACCGACAAGACAGGTTTGAATTTTTACAAACACGAATGCGTAGCTAAGCAGCTTCCGGAGATCACGAGGTTTCCGAGTAGCACGATGACTGGATGAAGCGATGAGCAGAACCTCAATCACCACGATCACCGTCTGCCTGCCCTCTTCCATCATATGAGCCGCATGTAAAAAAAAAAGAATCTAGGCTGTGTAAAAAAAACAAAATCATCATTTTTACAGTGGTAATAACCTGACGGTGGCAACACATGCATCATCGATGCAAAATTGGGGAACTTTTCCTTTCATTAAAAATGTAAACAAGAGCTTCTAAAAAGTTTCACTTGGTTAGAGATGATAATTATTCCTGAAACATAACGACAGTATTTTGAAGTGTGGAAAACAAAAACACAGTACACATCTTTATTTTTTGAGGGAAAGTACACATCTTTATAACAGGTTTCTCTTGTGCATATCGATAATGGTCCCGTTCAGCTGTGCTGATAAGCCGGCTGAAAAACACTGTTGACTGATTTATTGTGAGAGAAAAATACTGTTCCGGCTGAAAAAACAAGCTGAAAAAGACGGATTATAAGCCGGACGAATAGGGCCAATATATCCGATGCACACTGGCAGGTGGATGGCTCTAATGGTCAATTTCTGTGCTTGGATTTCTTCAAGGTGACCACAATGACATGCAAGGTAATAAATAGCGTATAGCGGGTTGGTAGCGGATTGACGTCGAGGTAGCGGATTGCGGATAACGGGCGATATTGCGGACTATAAGTTCCAATAGCAGCACCCATAGTCCCATATTATTTTAAGTATATATATATCATGAATAATGAGTATAAATAATTTTAAGTGCATATATTATGAATAATTTTAAGTTCCAGAACCGATGCATGAGTATTTGAATTTAGGGTGTGAGTTATAGTGGGCTAGACTAATTAGGGATATTTGCTTCCATGCTATTGCGGCCTACCACGCGCAATTGCGGCTGCAATATCGGCTTGTTATTCAGAATTGCGGCCACAAAGTTCCATGATGCAAAGTTCAGAGCGCTACCTCATAGCGGTAGCGGCAATGGACTGCTACCGCTATTGCGGGTGCAATTGCGGCCATTACCACCACTATTTATTACCTTGGACACATGGCCTTACCTTTCTCAAGGTTCTTTGCAAGGATGGAGGCATACACAACGAACAACTCGTCAGGGATGTCCTCACCAAATTGGTTCCTGATCAGTGGCTCAATAATAGCTCTTATGATCTTGGCGATGTTTTTTGCGCTTCTAGAACAGTCGAGAGCAACATCACCATTTGAGTCATCATGGGCATCCCAGTTTGACTCGAAGGGTCTGATGTCTTCAATGTCAAATACATCACTATGCTTGATCAACTGTGTCACCTCATCTACAGATGGTGCATAGCAGTATGGCATATTGAACGAGTTAAGTTTCTTCTTCTCCACACGGCCCTTACAAATCAAAACATGCATCACATAGGGTTACAGTAATATCATAATGTATTTATTGGTTGTGCAAAATAGAACCATCAGATAAGCAACTCGACTGTTTTTTTAGTCTCAACTGTATTTGACAAGTATGCAAGCGGACTTGTCCGTGAACCCGGAGCGGGACTTAATTTCTGCAGGTTCCGTAAGAACCCTAAAAAATAGGTCTATTTGCGGCTTCGCGGACAAGCCCGCTTTCATCCGAAGTAATTGACCTATATATTATTGATAAACTCTAGATTGATCTTTTGATGGTCTTCATTACTCATTTCGTAGAGTTCGAACATGGTTGTACATGCAATCTACCTTTTGGACTAGGTATGGAGAGCTTCAGAAAGCAGTTCCCGAACACGTGCCACACCTCCTTGAATTGGCATCTCTCCCTGCTTTTGGCCAACAAATGTTAGGCTGTGTTTAGTTCGCGAAAATTTTTGGCTTTGGCTACTGTAGCACTTTCGTTTGTATTTGTCAATTAGTGTCTAATCATGGACTAATTAGGCTCAAAAGATTCGTCTCGTGGTTTTCTACCAAACTGTGTAATTAGCTTTTTTCATCTATATTTAATGCTCCATGCATGTGTCTAAACATTCGATGTGACAGGGAATCTTGAAAGTTTTTGAGAACTAAACATGGGCTTAGTACCATATGGCCACCAGAGACAAGTTCTTCGTACCGCAGTTTGAGAAACAATTCAAAGTCTTTTCCAAATTGTTCCTGGAACAGTTTTACCACAACTTGTGGAGTAGTCTTCCCAATATAGATGTTGCCACCATTCACTTGATTTCCATTTGAGAGATCCTCCGGGACCTAGATACCAAGTAGCATGCATAAGAAAATTAAAACAACAATACTTATTAGTTGTCCTTTCAAATGATCAAGACTGAAATCATTAGTTCGAAAATATATGTCTACTTTATAGGAACTCACTGCTTGTTCCATTGAAGGGGTCTGGTGTGTGTGTGTGGGGGGGGGGGGGGGGGGGGGGGGTGTTTGTTAAGGGCCGGGTGCTCAATATTTACATTTTTTGTGCTCTTCCTATGTTATACTAATGGTGTGATATATAGATGTTGAAAGATGCCCTATTCGTTTTCTATGACAACCAAGGGGAATGAGAGAGATTGAGGCTTTGTTTGGATGTAGTCGGATTCACATCAACCTTGCTAGATGTGTTTATAATTCTTGTATGAATCAGCAGAATCATTGCCAAGTGAGAGGTCAGGTGAGAAATATTTCGCTAAAAAATCACTAGAATCGTTTAGAAACAACAGTTAGCTGGTTTTGACATGATTCTGCTTTTCGTCCCCCTCAATACTAGCAACCATAATTTTTCAATTATTTTAAAAGTGGAACAAGATTGTATTAAGTGCGCACTATCAATGTCATTCCAATCTAAATGCTAAAAATACCCAAATCACCCCCACTAGGTACAAAAACCTCTCAATGTCATCCTCTACTAAGCATAATTATTGTTTTCAATATATCAAAAATACAAGGCACACACATCATGCTATTTATTTTGCCATTCCATCATCTTATAATTCAATCTATCTTATTTGTTTTTTTGTTGGATGCTTGCATTAGCCTATCTAATTTCGAACCGACCTAAGAATAACATTCGTCGTAGTGGCTCTATCTAGTTCGTAGTGATGTGGATATATAAGTTGTCTTGTGGTGTGTGTGTGTGTCTATGATGCTTACGCTACGAGCTTATGATGTCCTTTTGCTGCGCTACCCTGACACCCCAAACCATTATTCAGCATGTGCGTGTAGTGATGCCTAGACAACACCCACGCGCACATGTCGACACGAGTTTTGATCAAAGCCAACACCATCTTCTTCCTCCCATTCGGATTACGAGAGGGAGGGGGTGCTCGTGGCGGCGGCGATAGAGGGTTTGGAGTAGTATGGCAGCAACCTCGCTAATGCACTATTGGCCGCGATTGAGGGTAGCAGCGATGGGACAATGAGTAATAGAGTTGGGGATGTGGGTTTTGGTGGCTTAGAAATGACTCTAATGCTAGACGGCTCTAGAGTGAAGGCTGGACAAATGGAGATAGGAGATAAAAGTTACTAATAGAAATGTTAGATATGTACTGAATATATATGAGTATAGTTTGCTTACATTACGACTTGAATTATATTATGGGCTAGGTTAGAGTTAGAGTCAGACTCTGTATCCTAAACAACCATAAATATGAGGTAACCCTTGTTGTAACTACGGGAAGACTTGACGATTAGTTTGGACGGTGGCAAGGACACATGAATGTCGGTGTACCTGTTGTTTTATAGGGAGGAGCAACTGTGGTAATGTCTTGAGGATTATCAACCATGGTACATTGTTTTTCTCTCACAACAAATCAGCGAATAATACTTTTTAGCCTGGCTTTTCAGCGAAACGAACATGGACACATCACTGAACCTCATTAAAAAACATCGTGTCTTTCTCATTCTCACTTGTATATTTTCTCCTATGGCGCTTATATTTTTGTGTTCTTTGGTTAGTATCCGTGTTTGGATCTTAGATTAACCATGCACTCTAACAAAGTGGTACCTGAGCCAGAGTCATAAAATTAAAGAACATTGCATGAAGGTGAGATAGATATGTCGCACACCGTGCAATACATGGGTGTGTCTGGGAAAGGACATGGCACAATGTAGAGCATTGCAGCGATCGACGACTCACGAGTTGAAAAATTTGAGCAAGTGGCTTGAATCTTTCAATGGGCTGCAATAGATAATGATGTGTCCAGACATAGAGGTCGGTCATGCATGACAACTAGTTTCGATAGTGTGGTTGGAGGATGTCATGGAAGAAGATGGTGGTTTTAACTCGAAAACAAACTCGTGGACAGATTAACGGGTGGTCCATTGCATGAGAATAAACCTAGTAGATAGAAAATAATGAGAAAATTAATTTACTGCAAATAGAATTTTACAAGTTAACCTTGATTAGTAGGATTGTAAGAAGGAATAACACGTAGGCATGTAGGCAATAATGGAAAAGGACGATGCGAATTTGGCACCAGGGTGTTTGGTTCCACCTCAACTCTGGTCTTTCCGCGAGGAGGTATGTGTTGACTGACATGCTCGAAGTTCAAGCTACACTACAAGTACAATAAAATATGATTGTTTGGAGGTAAGTCGCATCATGCCATACATCAAGAAGACGCTCGCCTTGATTGCATCGGTCTCTAGCTATCTATATAAAGCATGCCATTGCACTATAGAGGAATAACCACAGCTGACAGCATAGAAGAGCTCAGCAGCTGAAAGGGTCTGCCCATATGGCGAACTCACCAACGCCGCCTGCCATGATCCCGACGGCGGTCTTGGCTCTCGGGCTAGCATTCCTGATCTGCGCCGGCAGGCCCACGGCCGCGCAGCACTGCGGCTGCCAGCCGGACTTTTGCTGCAGCAAGTTCGGTTACTGCGGCAAGACCAGCGACTACTGCGGCGAGGGGTGCAAATCGGGCCCGTGCTGGGGCTCAGGAGGAGGCCGCGGCGCGTCCGTGGCGAGCGTCGTCACCGAGTCCTTCTTCAACGGCATCAAGTCCCATGCCGGCAGCTGGTGCGAGGGCATAGGCTTCTACACGCGAAGCGCGTTCCTCAAGGCCGTCGCCGCATACCCGGGCTTCGCGCATGGCGGCTCGGAGGTCGAGCACAAGCGCGAGATTGCCGCCTTCTTCGCGCATGTCACGCACGAGACCGGGCGTAAGTAGTGGATTCTTGAGCCATGCATCTAAACGCTAGCTTGTTTGGCTGCACTCGTTTCGTATGCACCTACTGGTCTCTTGATGCATGAGAATGTTTGTGCCATCAACGGCTTCGACGAGTGCCACGGCGGAAAGAACACGGCCGAAATGAAAGACCGCGTGCGAGTCTACCTAGAGTACTGCTACTACTTCGGCATTGACCCGGGGAGTGACCTCACTTGCTAGGTGCTCAGTTCATCTATCTTGTGAACCTAGGAGAACATGTTGGATTACATCCTGCATTGATCAGCTCCTACTTCTTCGACCGTTTTATTATGTATTTAATAGAAATAAACCGGCTTTATCTTGTCTCCAAGAATCAGATTCGACCACTTATTACAGTATTGTGTAACCACACAAATGTCCTGCTCAAAACTCAGTTCTAAGGCCAACTTCAGTAGGGCCATTACTTGAGCCCTCATCCTACTTTTGAGGTCCAAGGGCAAAAAAACTCACTCTAATATGCCCCCTACTCTGGCCCTCAAAAGTAAGAGAGAGCCTCTACTTTTCTCTGTTTTGACAGTTTTCACTCATGCACAAGCTTTTTCACCCACGCCCGCCCGCCTACCTCCGCACGATTCCTCTTCCCCTTTGGCCACCTGTCCCCGCCCATATCCTCCTCCGTCCCTCCAACATCTGGCCAATGTCTAGTAGCCCGCCCCTACCTGTCCGCTCATCTTCTGGAACGGCCGCACCCGGGCGAGGCTGCTCTTGGCGATTTTCTCGGCCACGAGTCCACTCGGTTTTGGCTCCGGCGACCTCCCGCCCTTCACGCCCCTCCCCTTTGAGTCTACGGTGACCTCCCTCCTCTAATGCCCCTCTAAGTCCACGACGAACCTCCCTCTCCTCTTGCCCCTCCCCCGTGAGTCTGCTCGGCTTGAAGCCGGCTCCCCGACAACGACACACACGACGAGACGCGACCTCGCCGAGACGCGACCCGACCCCTGCGAGCATGGCTGTGTTCATCAATGGAGAGAATAAGATAGGAAAGAGAGGCAAGTGGGTCATATATGTCATTCTTTATTAGAAATGAATTTGAGGACCTTGTTTTGAGGGCTCTTGCTATAGAGTGCAGCCCAGAAGATAAGGTCCTCAAAAGTGGGGTAAGACCTTAAATGAAAAGTAGGGGGCCCTGTTTTGAGGGGTATTGTTGCAGTTGCTCTAACATTTTAAGACCATCCAAAGGATGCAAAAAAGTTCATGTAATTGCACCTATTGGTGTAGCAAGTGCGTTTCTTTGAATATAATGTGCAAAAAATTTTTGGGTCGACACTTGTTAAAAGCAACTTCATTACTTGTATGCCGTATTGTCCAACACAAGGCTGCACATCCTATTAGCAATAAAGATTTGTTTGAAACTCCCCCTTGTTTATGGCACCTGTAAAAAAAGATCATGGACATCTTTTGGGATGTCAATCTAGTACAAAGTGAACCGCTCTCAATTCAGCATACAAACAATCAAAGAAGAGATGCTGAATTGTTTCATTCTTGGAGTGGAAAGCACACATTTTGCTCCCGTTTCAATTCCTTCTGACTAAATTATCTTTGGTTAGAATAACACCTTTTTTAGGAACCACATTTTTTTAAAATTCTAAGTGGTATTTTTAGCCTCCTTACTTTTTGGGTAACCATTATTCCGTTGTTGACAGATATCTATACATGGAATCTACTGTGAAGAAACCATTATTTTTAAGCAAGTAAAAAAGGGTCTCTCTCCCTACATGTAAATCAATGTTCTCAAGTCTTGCTAGTAGGTGATGCCACTCTAACAATTTATTACCTACTAATACTCTTTTGAAGAAAACAATAAGTGGTATGGTGCCCAGAGTTGTTGCAACAAAGACTTGTGTTCACCAAACTATATTATACAAGTTAGGAAATTAGGACTTAGGAGGAACTCTTTTAAGCTAGGTGTCGTGGGTTTATAACCGCGACAATGATCGGGTTGTTCGACATGGGTTGATGTGTGTACCTTCGGTGGCTTAAGAACCCAAAACACAAGGGAGTTTCCTAGTTCAGGCGTCTAAGGGCTACGTCCAGCAGTAGTGTTCTTCATGTTAGGAAAGTTCAATTGAAGTTCTTACAATGGAGGAATAGAGAGTGAGATGTAGGGGAAAGCGCTATGCTAATCTAGGCCTCTAGGGTTTGGTTGGGCTTGGTCAATTGTCCCGAGGTTCGATCCCTTCTACAGGAGCCCATGCCTTCCCTTATATACCGGGGAGGTGATAGGAGTATAAATTGAATGGTTTCTCCTAGGGTTTTTCACCCTAGCTATGCTGCAGTCTTCTTCCTTAGGGCGCTGCCAGTCCTCCTTTGTCTTGTAGCTGGGGGCTAACAAAGTCTCAACTGCCCTCTGACTCCTCTGTTGTAGCCTGGCGTTGACTACCAGGTGCTATCTACTATCGTCGCGCCTTTGCGGGGGGCCCACCGGGTTATCCACTATTTTCTAAAGGGTGCATGCGAGCGAACCCGATGGGTGTAGGCCCCAAGCCCTGCCTAATTAGAAGAATCCCTCAGTCGGGGGGGGGGGGGGTAACCAGACTGTTATGCCCTCAATCCAAGGATTTAACATGCCCATATGTTTGATTTTTGTTAGGAGCCCCTGAGCCCTTCATGGCCTCCTAGGTCACATCCAGGATGACAATGAGGGGCTTTTCTCGATTACAGCCAGCGGCCCGGTTGAGGACGTTGAGTCTTTTTTGTCTTATGTTGCATGTCCATCTGAGGATGTGATGGACGCCTTCACAACTCTTGGTTGGGTAATGCCCTTGGGTGAGCTTCAAACCGGAAAAGCTTGAGGGCCTGGCCCAAATTTCATTTTCACGGGTGCTCGCCCTTTCCGAACTGAGTGATCGATATGTCATCCACTCATGTTATTGTGTTCTGGGTCCACTTGACCAACTTTATCTCTTTTTTTTCCTTTCCCTTCCCTGTTCCCATCTTTGGTGTTCCTTTTATGTATGTCGTACACTAGCACTAGCACTATCATACATGAACGTCTATTGTATTAATTAATTAATAATATATTACACTGCTGGTTTTTTATTTTTTTTTCCTTTGTTCTCTTTCTATTTTTTATAGTAGTCTATCGATTTTCCTTTTATGTATGTTACCAACATATCTACTAATATGCTATGATATTAATTTGTACTAAGTTGTTTAGAATAACTTATATACACAAGTTGTATAGAATAAGTTATGTATACAAATTGTGTTTGATAGCTTTTTGTACATAAGTTGTGTTTTATAACTTTTGTGTTTTCAAGTTTTGGTAAAGAAAGTTAATTACTTCTTTTGTGTTTAATAAATTTTATGTTTCTATGATTTTGGCATAAGTTATAAGGTAATTCATTCATTTGTATTTAATAACTTTTGTACATAAATTGTGTTTCATAACTTTTATACTTTCAAGTTTTGACATAAGTTATAAGTTATATATTATAAGTTATGTGTTATAAGTTAGTACACACAATTTCTACTAGAATAAAATTTCTTCGAAACATATGCAAGTGGGGTCTAGTTTTGTTTGCCTCACCATGTAGAACACACCGGTGCAGACGAAATTGAAAATAGATACACCGTTCAGAAGTTATAGCAATTTTAAATAAATGTTTCGCTTTTTTCTAGTCTGCATCAGCAATGACATCACAACAGCCAAAAGAAAATGGTTCTGCGGTCGACACCAGCGTGTCCGCTCACAACAGAAATGGGAAAGAGGTGGGATCTATTTTTTTTCCCTGAAATGGAATATTGGTGGGAGCTATCTGATGGATCGCCCGATTGGAATCGGGTGATCGTTCGCGAAATAGTGGCCTCACGGCCTGGCCAATCCCTTGGGGATTGTTGGCTCTGGGCCTCTGTGAGGTGCCCTGCTTACCCAGCCTGCTGTGGGTTTGCGACTTGGCTCGGGGCCACTTCATCGCTCGGCGACCCACCCCTATCGACGGGTTCGAAAACAGGCTTCCAGGGCTCAAGCCGGACATTGATTTGTGAATATGAGCTACATCCAAATAATCTGGAGGGTACTTCTCTACCACTGATTCAACAAGATCCATATAATTTGTTGTGTCTGAATCCACAACCATGTCAAAGCTAAAAACATTTCACATCCTATCTAGACTTTTTATAGTTGCCCAACAGTTTAATTTTTAGCACTAAAATTGTATTTGGATCCCACATGTTATTCAAAAAACTAGCATGTTGAGACCTTTGCAAATCTCTACCTAATGGGAATGACAAAACTAATGGTGGACTCACCCTTAGAGCCAATCATTGTCCTCGACCACTCCATGGGTAGAGTCGATGCTCTTGGATGTGCCTTGGCTTGAGGTGTCGCCTTGGGCAGCGGCAGCCCCCTTGGCCGTGCCCAAAGCCGCGCCCTAGCTAGTGGCTGCCCCTCTCGGCCACCCTCGAAGCCATGCCCTAGGGTGGTGGAGTCATCCTTGGCCATGCTCGCAGTTGCGCCCTGGGTGGTGGCAGCCCCGTTGGAGAACTCCTCCATTCCTTGCTAGGGTTCCCTGCTCGCTCGGCCACCGATCGACTAAATCGAGTGGAGTTGCGTGCATTGGAAAGGAAGTGAAGAGGTAAGGGTATTGTCATCCTTTCGTATATCTTTGTGTGCTGATGTCTCACGTTCGTGGCTAATAGAATGGATGGAAGGGCCAGATAAAGAAACAAAGTTGTATTTCTGGCCAAATAGGCAACTTCAAAACTAAAAGAGCCAAGGAAGAAAGCAGAGCTTTTTTGGGGCCAAAGAAATAATTTTCTCTATTGTTCTCCATTGCTACTTTTAGGAAGTAGAATGGTAGTTCACACTGTGACTGGTAAAGAACCTCTGTCGAAGTCATGAAATAGTGCCATCTGGGCCCGAAGCTAAGTTATTATGGTTCATTTGGAACATAGCATTCCATACTTCAGTTTTAGAAAAATGTCATACTAGAATTTCATTTTCTTGGATAGAGATGTGAGGGATGTCCTCTCTTTGTGACTCATCCATCGACACAAAAGATGTTTCTGGAGGTCAAAAAGATTTTTGTAATATTTGATGATATAATTTTTTAATTAAGCATCACCGGTAATCACACTGCAGACGGTCCGCACTACACCAGTTCGCATGCAACAACACAACAACTAATTTTGGAGGTGGGGAGCAGGGCCGGAGCCAGGAAGTTAATTTTTTGAATGTTAGAGAGGGCCAACAGTGTTAAATTTCAAAATTTATTTGAATTTTAAAAAATTCAGTGGAGATTTCACATTCATAGGAGGGACTGGGCCCCTGCTCGCCCCCCTTATCTCCGCCCCTGGTGGGGAGTATATATACTCAACCCTAGCTTGGCTATGGGAGGGCTCTCTGGGTACTTTGAAAAGTTTCTTTAACATATACATATCCTCTTCCATTTCTCACTCACATACTTGCTTAAGGATTGCATCTTTGGTAAGACTGAGAGCGCTCTAGCTAGACTTCTAGTGCATTACATCATTTGAGTGCACTAGAGAGACTTCAAGCAAGCATCATTCTCGTGTTACTCTTGGAAGTTGCCGTCTCCTAGATGGTTTGGAGCTCGTGGTTCAGTAGAAGGACAATAAGAATATTGTGTTGGTGCTCTAGATTGATTATGAGGGGTTTTCAATGCTCATCCCGCTGGAGGAGGTGAAGAGCAACTCTAGTTGCCGAGACCACAGGAAACATATTGTGTCTTCATTATGGTGATTTCTTGATCGCATGTTCAACTCAAGTTTTTATTTGTTTTGTATACATTCTTAGACTTGAATTGTTATTTGTCAGCTAGGTTGCAAACCATCGTATAATATAGCTGTGAAAGTAGTATATTATTAGAGTCTTTTGTGTTACTATTTAGTTTTGCCTAGTGCTGTGAATTTAGTGGTCACTGCCTATTCACCCCTCTAGTCAGTTCCTTAGGTCCTACATCCCCCTCTAGTCGGTGCAACAAAGTGTGTTTCTGGCAATATTCCATGCGTGCAATGTAGTAGGATAGTGGTGGAGTGGCTCGTTAACTAAAGTGGGTGCTCGGCAGCTAGCCTGATGCTGCAGGCCATGAAATGGCCATTGTTGTCTTTCCACCATATAACGAATGACTACTACTACTGCTGCTGTTTTGGGACAAACATATTCACAAACAGAATCTGTGTCGACATCCCACGAGTTCATGTTTATCGCAAAGTTATCTTCATTTTCTTTTTCCCTTGAGATGGGAAAGTTCGGCTCATTTCAAGAAACAAATTAAACCTACAGAGTCTGTCACACCATGAAATAAAAGATATGCTGACACTCACATCTGAGCTCAGTGATTGTTGATAGCTAGGGCAAGGACAGGAATCTGTGTCTCAAGTACTCTTGGACTGAACAACACCACCAGACTTGATCTCTGCTGCAGGTTCAGGCGAGCCTGTCACATTAGAAGTTGCTTCTGTCTGTGATTTTTCCTTGTTGTGCTTTGAAAACCCACCTGAAATTATGAAGAGGAGTCAGATTGAACTCCTTGTTCCCATACAATGAGCTACAACATATAGTTAATAAGATGAATTCTTCTTTGACAATTACTATAATGCAGGCTTAGTAAGATATATGGCTAGTCGCCAAGATGACGAACTATGCCCTTAACCAAAAAACGGTGATATGGGATTATCGGATATGTATATAGTGCCTATCCTTTTACTATTCGTATTCAACCAGAAAATAACAAGCTGTTCAACAAAACTAGAATCTATTATATATAATGTTTAATAGATTATAAGAATTTAGCTAGAGAGAACCTAGCTATGTCTGGAATTTATGCTTGGATCACGCCCAATCACAATTATACACACTTGATCTTGATCTACAATGCCATCAATTGTTTGTAGCGTGGGAATTAAATTACGCACCAAAATTGAATACAAAAGGAGAGAACTGGCTGCATTAGTACTTATAATGTACGTCAGTTAAGGTTTTGTTTGAACTAACTCAGTTCGCGAACTAATAGTAATAACCAAATGTGGCATATTTCATTTTTTTTCATAGCGATTGCTTGTGTGCAGAAGCGAAAAACATCCCAACCGCGCTTGCCCTAATATGAGTATTTGAAGTAATAAACCTTTGAAGAACATCAACGTACCTCCCTTCCAGAGATTGGGTCGAATCCAACCTAGAGCCTCGGAACCCTGCATCTTCTCGTGGACGGGCTTCACTTCGGATGTGCCTGTAGCAATATCAACGATCTCCAAACGATGGACCGAGTCGTATGGATCCCCATACAAGGGTTCAGACATGTAGATTTTGTTCTCCTTGTACCTGGATACACTTGATCCACTGAAGCTTTCGTTGAAATGTTTAGACACGAACAGTGTCTGATCACCGATGTCCTTCACCCTGGACCACTCCGGCGTACGGTCGTGGAGGTTGCACTTGTAGATCGCGCTGCTGTAAGTGAAGCTCTGTGTCTCGTGGAACGTGCTCACCATGGCACCCACAATGTGCAGCTCACCGTTTGATTCCAGGTAGCTGCGGTGGCAGAGCCCCGCAGGTGGCGACAGCGATGGCAGCAGCGTCGCGGTTGGAGTTGCGCCGGCGGCGTTGCTGCTGCAGACGGAGATTTCTCCAGTGCAGTCGATCGCCAAGAACTTGTCTTGGCAGTGGACGATGGACGCCACGGAGAACTCCAGTTTGGTGTCGAGCAGCGTCCATGCGCTGTCGACTCCAACCCGGCAGAACGCGACCTCCGTGGAGAACCCAAGCATGGCCATGGCCACGTACTCGCGTCCGGCGGCGTCAGGCGGCGCGGAGAGCACGATCTCACGGAAGAACACGTCCCTCATGTCTTCTAACTTGATGGCTCTGCCTGCGGCATCCGCGTTCCCCCCGTAGCCGTTGGTGGGATGGATGACCCACCGGCCGTGGACCTTAGACACGCGTTCCAATGAGGACGCCGCCGCGACGTGTTCGCCTGCTGGCGGGAGCTCAACGCGGGGGTCACGGGCTCCGGCGAATGGATTCAGCAGCGTCACGGACGCCGCCTCGTCCATGAGCGCCAGCCACCCACACGACGAGCCGCACGGCACCTTGCCGCGCACGTCGGGCAGCGTCTTGGAGAAGACCTTCTTCTCCGAGACGCAGTAGAATTCGACGCGGTCCGAGTCGGGGTCGAACGGGAGCAGCAGGAGCGGCCCGAAGGTCGCGAACGGGACGGCGGCGCGCCATGAGGAGCAAGCGGATCGGAAGGACGCCGCGTCGTGGCCTGACGCGAGACGCTGCCCGATGGACTGGAGGAGATCCTCTGGCAGGCCGGATCTCCAGTCAGGTAGGGACCTTATCTTGGGATTGGGAGGCTGAGCCATGGAAGACAGATGACATCAACTATGGTTCACACAAGAAATGGTGTCTGATGTCTACTGTCGCGATGGACCATGGATTGGGGAACGGGGATATGGGGAAAGAATTCAAAATGAACAGACCCAAGGGCAATTTCAGCAAGAAACAGCAAGCGAGGGCGATGGAACACGTGAGCGTGAAACCAAATGAAAGGAGGAAAAAGCTGTCCCTTTTGCAAATGCAAATAGGGGATGTAATTAAATGTAGTGCCGTTAAGATAAGCTGGAGACAGATCAGGCAGATTTGGCAAGGTTCTAAGAAATGCTGAAAGACTGAAACTAATCTCTTTGCTTTTGAACTATTTGGTGTTCTTTTCTTCGGTTTCTCACACTACACTAGTATATGCATCGGCTGCGTGCCTGCATGCACCAGGCCATCGGCCGAAGGACCAGCTGTCTAGCACAGTGCCAGAACCTGCCAGTTGTTTGGTACACTACAAGTTACTTGTAGGTATGCATGTTTATGCAGTGACGGTGAGACGAAAGTGCCTTTATTTCTAAGCGATATATGTCGACAGCCAAAAGTAGTTCATTTGTTTGTCTTTTTGTCAGCTTACATAGAGGCTAATTTATCCTTGCCCTCTCACAGATGTTTCTACTCCGTATTTTTTTTCTCGAATTCGTAAGAGGTTTGTACCTTCACGATGGACTTCTACATAATTTATTATTATTGTACTAACACACGTTATCCACTAGCAGAGAACATATTTTCGGTTTTCCGCGTTTACTCCCGGTTAGGATTGGACCTGGGATTAATAAAAGAATTAGCCTCTGTTGGAACTACCAACCGGGGCTAGAATCTCCTGTCGAATGGATAATGCAGCAAAGACTTTTAGTCCCGATCTATGGTTCAAACGGGGACTAAAGGTAGCCTTTCAATCCCGGTTGGAACCACCAATTGGGACCAAGGTCCTGCTGGCCTTTTATCCTGGGTTTTGGCTCAAACCGGGATTGGAGGTTGATTCTTTAGTTCTGGTAGGCTTTATCAACTGGGACTAAAGGTCCCCACTATATATACCCGTTTCCACTGTCCCCCTAGCCCGCGACACAGGTCAAATCTTTGGTCTTTGCTTGTGCGCGTGTGTTCATCCGTGTTCTTGCTTGGGGGAGAGCAAGTTCTTGCTCTCGGCCGCCGGTTTCATCTTCAATCTTCTAAAGGTTAGCAACTTCATCTTCTAATCTTTCATCGCTAATAAGGTAGATCATTTCATGGTTTAGTAATAAGCATAGAAATATGTGGTTTTTTAATTAGGAATAATAATGGTGGATTTTATTTTTATTTATACATCATTTCTATATAACCTTAAACATTTATAGTTTTCTAGATCTTTGTTAGTAACATTATTTCTTGATGAGAGTTAATAATCATTAAAAAAATTATGTGCAAAATGTTTAAGTTTACTTGGTATGCATATATATATATATTGATGATTTATTTTTATATGTTTCTCTAATATATATTGTTGGACGGTATATTTATATGGGGGTTCTATATTTATTGGGATGGTTTTTCAGTTTTTTTTAGTTATGATGAATGGCGGCGGGCTTCTCCAGCCACAGGAATCAAGTTTCTACCATGGCGATCTTCCATTCGCGCCATCGCTAGATAGGACCGTTCCGCATCTCCCAGACCCATCAGTAATATGTAATATTTTAAGTTTTGCGTGCTAATAGTATAATTTTTTCATATATACATTCATTCATAATATGATCGTTGCATATGTCACAGACTATAAAACCGGCAAGTGACTGGAATCAGCACTATGGCTGCTCGGGGTGTGAGACATCTTCGAGACGATGACAAGTGTGGTTGTAAATGATGAAGGAAGCAAGTTATGGACGTGTAGTCTCACCTTCGACATCCCCATTAGGTACAATAATAAGGTGCGCCAAGATATCATGCAGACTGGACAACAGATGCTGACCAAGACAGGCGCCCAAATCGATGCCGTGTTGCTTTCTTTGCAGACAATGGAGCGAATTGGCTACCGTATGCCTGATTTCTCATCCTTGAAGATAGAAGCTTTACGTGAGCACAGTCTGGACGTGCCGTGAGTAAGCGAGAGGCATGCGACATTCAACCAAATGGATGTGGTACGTCGTCGTGTATGATATGAGAGTAATGTTTATTTATTCTTATTATTATATGAACGCTTCCTGATATTTTTTATTTGTCCGCTTGTAGAATTTGCTCCATGATTACACCTATGCTTGCAAGTGGCCTGCAACACATTCTCACGCAAGCTATTAAGCGACTGAGTATGCCTAGGACTACGTGGAAGTGCTGGGCCAGAGGACGACAACATGTATCTAGTATTACGTGAGATTAAGGCAGAACTAGGCCATTGATAGTCCCTCAGTAGGCTACATCTGTGGGATAACATGTCTTTGGCGTTGTAAGGCAAGCGAGAGTGTTTTAGTGCGGGTCTTGCATTACATAGACAATGACCGTGGTTACTGTATCTGAGACATACACTATTGGCAGTGGAGACAGGCTAGGGCTGCAACCGGTTTGTAGGATTCATGTGTTAATTAGGTTTATTCGTATTATTATATTTAATTAGGTTTATTCGAACGGTCATGTACTTTAATTAGGTTTATTTGTATAGATATTTTAATTATATTTGTATGCAAGTTAATTATGTTTCATTAGGTTTATTTGTATGGACATCATAATTACATTTGTATGGATTGAAATTTAACTCGTGTAGGATTGAAATGCATATGCAAATAAAAAAATAAAAACACAAACAATTTTTATCGGAATAATAAACACAAACAAACGAAAAAAGCCCTTTTAGTCCTGATTTGTACTACTAACCGGGATTAAAGGGTACTTTTAATTCCGGTTGTATTTACAAACCTAGACTAAAAGTCTCCCACGGCTACCACCTACCACAGCGGGAGATCACCACTCATCCCAACTACCACCGCCGCTGCTCACACTTATAAAACCGATCACTCTGGGCACCTTTCATCTCCCACGACGACATGCAGTGTTGTGTTGTGCCCAATTCAATCCCAATTCATCCGTTGTTGTTTGCCCAATTTCTTATCCACTTATATGGCCATTCTGTGGGAGAAATCCCTCTACGTACAAATTTTATTAGCGTAGTCAGCAATGATTCACACAAGAGGTACTAGAAGAATGTTTTTGAAGATTGAGCAGCGCCGAAGCCTGGAGAAGCTGGGTGTGAAGCCAGTGCAATGTAATTGTTGCATGGGTTGTCTTCTACCTTGATGGATCCATCCTCTGCGGTGTGTTCTGGACTGTTTGTGGACTGTCTGTCCATGCAATGCATGAATAGGTTGTCCATAGATTGATGGATCCATCCAAGGCATGAATGTACTGTCTTCCGAGAGGTATGGGTTCATCGAAGCTCGCGCAACCGCCTCCTTCGTCTTTAAATAGGCGTAGTTCGTTATCCACCTCTAGCATCCTCTGACACCTATTTGACCCTACTTTGATGCTAGAAGAATGTTTTTGAGGTGATTATTTTATAATGCGTTGGTACACTTTGATTGTAATATTGATCTACTCAGAGAAAAGTCTTTGTTATCGTATATGTAATTTTTATGTACCCCAAATATTTATTCTAAGGTTCTCTAAGATCTTTATTATTGTTTTTGATGTCGCATGCGTCTCATAAACGATCTTGGATGGAGAAATGTCCAAAATGAAGATGTAGATCTCGAAAAGTTAAACAACTTTGTAGTTGACAACTTCTTCATTTGAAGTCATCTTGTAAGGAAATCTATGTTTGAATTTCTCAAATTTGAAATTTGAATTTATAAATGACCTCAAATGGAGAAACAACCGATACAAAAGTTGTAGATCTCGAAAAGTTATGCAACTTTGTAGCTGATAACTTTTCATTTGAAATCATCTACTATTTTGAAATTTGTTTAAAATTAAATTTTTAAAGAAGTTTGATTTCTCTTTTTAATCTCTGGCTAAAACTTGTAACTGGTCTTTCTCCGTCATACTTACTTCAAATTTGATGTTTTTTCCTAAAATTTTCTAAAATCATGCTCTATAAATTTATTGTGTTCTTACATATTTCATTTTGATCATCTTTTCATTTGAATTTGTTTGTAAATTTTGAACAATGTTTATTACCACTTTGTCGGATGAAGAAATAACCAAAATAAAAGTTTTAGATCTCAAAAAATTATACAACTTTATAGTTGACAACCTTTTGATTTGAAATCATTTTGTCAAAGAAATTTATATTTGAATTTCTCAAATTTGAAATTTAAATTTTTAAAATGTCCTCAAATGGAGAAATGACCAGAACAAAAGTTGTGGATCTCAAAAAGTTATGCAACTTTGTAGTTGACGACCTTTTCATTTGAAATCAACTTATCAAGGTAAACTATGTTTGAATTTCTCAAATTTAAAATTTAAATTTTTAAAATTTAGTTATAATTTATAGCATATGTTATTAAACATGTAATGAAACAAAAGCATTATAAATTGCATATGAAAGCAATTTTGTATTGCGATTTTTTGAGCTATATTTTTTTACTATGCATTTTCTAATTTTCATCCTATTTATATGTAAGGAAATGTTAAAAACTGTTGCATGGGCGGAAATGAATTGGCTTTAGTCCTGGGTTAGGCCAAAATTTGGCTTTAGTCCTAGGTTAGGTCAAAACCTTTAGTCACGGGTTGGGCCACCAACCGGGACTAAATGCCTTTTAATCCCGGTTGTTGGCCTAACCCGGGACTAAAGGGTGCCAATCCTACATATACTCATGTCTTCTCTTTTTCTTTCTCCTTTCAAGCGTCAGATCCGCCACTCCACCGTGCCGCCACCCCACCGTGGGCTCGTTCGACCTCGCCCTCTTCTCTGGCTCGCGCGGCGGGCCCTCATCTGTAACGTCCCGCCTCCTCAAGGCCGGGCCCGCTTACATCTGGCCGCTTCCGCTTTTCTAGGGCATAGACTGCCCTCACAGACCAACACAAGTCTTTTCTGCACACTTTGTCCTCACTCGTGCGCACCCGGAAAGAACTTCCCGGTCGGTCACCCATCGCTCCAGGCCAAGCACGCTTAACTTTGGAGTTCTTTCGAGATGGACTTTCGGAAAAGAAGTTGCAACTTGTTGGTATGAGTATCCTATTAATCCTGTTAAGCCCTGGGCTGGGATGTTACATCCTCACCCCCTTAAGAGACCGACGTCCTCGTCGGTCAATCCCAAGCCAGGAACGTTCTCTCTTGGCCACGTCCGTGTGTCCAGTGCCAGCGCATGTGTCATGCTGTGTGACCACTCTGAGTCCACATCAGCCATGCGCACCATGCCTGTGCAACTGCGATATACACGCCCGTGAAACCGCGAGAGTCGGCTCTGATACCATTATGTAACGTCCCGCCTCCTCGAGGCCGGGCCCGCTTACATCTGGCCGCTTTTCTAGGACATAGACTGCCCTCACAGACCAACATAAGTCTTTTCTGCGCACTTTGTTCTCACTCGTGCGCACCCAGAAAGAACTTCCCGGTCGGTCACCCATCGCTCCAGGCCAAGCACGCTTAACTTTGGAGTTCTTTCGAGATGGGCTTCCGGAAAAGAAGTTGCAACTTGTTGGTATGAGTATCCTATTAATCCTGTTAAGCCCTGGGCTGGGATGTTACATCATCCTCGTCTCCCCAGAGCGCGCGGCGGCACCCTCATCCTCGTCCTCCAGCGGCCGGCCAGCCTTGCCCTCGTCCTCGGCTCCGGCACGCGCGGCTCACCCTCTTCTCCGACTCGCACGGTGGGCCCTCATCCTCGTCTCCCTAACACGCGTGGCGGTGCCCTCGTCCTCGTCCATCGGCGGCCAGCTCGCCCTCGTACTCGGCTCTGGCACGCGCGGCTTGCCTCTTCTCCGGCTCGTGCGGCGGGCCCTTGTTCTCGTCTTCCTGATGTGCACGGCGGTGCCCTCATCCTCGTCCTTCGGTGGTCGGCCGGCCTCGGCCTCGTCCTCGACTCTGGCACACGCGGCGGTTCCTTCGCCCTAGACTCGATCTGGCCACCCTCCACACCTCGTCCTTGCAGCGCGCATGCACGGTGGCATCCTTGTCCTCCTCTCCGGTGTGTGCGGCAGCTCCATCGCCCTCCTTGTCTTTAGCCAGCGCCTTCGCGTCTCTGGCATCGCCCTCATCTCCGCCAGCAGCTTCGTCTCTAGCCTCGACATCGTCTCCGGCGCCGGCGCCGGCGCCTTCGTCTTCGGCCTCGGCCTTGACCTCAATCGTCTACCGCTAGGTGGCAATACTCGTTGCCAACCCCTTCTCATCCCTTCGTGATGTGTGAAACCGAGCACTCACCCCTAACTTAAGCTAATTGGCTAACTATTTCTATTCGATTTGACTTGTATTTGCTTTAAGATTTATTTTGATATATAGAATTTAGTGTGATATGTTGTATATATATGATATGCATTTGGTATATATAGGGTCTAGTTAAATGAATTTTGATATATAGGGTTTACAGATGTGAATTTTGATATATAGACTTTAGTGATATGCATTTTGGTATATGAAAAAAATTGACTTCAGTGATATATATGAATTTTGATATATTGACTTTAGTGTTATATATTGTATATATATGATATGCTTGCATTGTGTATATACATTGGGTCCAGTTATATGAATTTTGATATGTAGGGTTTACAGATGTGAATTTTAATATATAGACTTTAGTGCCTGATATTTTGGTATATGAAAAATTTTGATATCAGTGATATATTTGAGTTTTGGTGTATGAATTCATATATTGACCCCAGTGATATGAATTTTGATATATTAACTTTAGTGAGAAGAGATGGCTAGACGTCTCTCTGAACCGATTGTCCCAGGTTGGGGCTATATACAATTACTCGTGGATTCATTCCAGTGTTGCCGAATGTACCATTCAATCATCCTAGCATAGTAAGCAATGATATATGTTTTCAATAAATCAATATGTTTTAATTACGCTTGTACACAATGTACTGTTCTGATATGTATATATGTGTTTCTTAAATGTATCGTAGGTAATTGACCCAATCATTTGGCTTAAAGAGACACTCTTGAATTTTGGGGTTGAGGTTATGGATGTTGAGAGCTTTGAGGTAGATAATGGTCGATTCATCCAATATCGAGTTGGCTTTTCCATCACCGCTAGGAGGGGTAGAGGTGTTGTACAAATCTCAGAGGTGGGAGTAAAGGCACCTGATAAGGCTGTTGCACAAAAATATGTTATCCTAGCATATGTAAATAAGCTTGCAAATATTGGGTACACTCTACCTACTTATTCCTCCGTGTCGATACAAGCTATGAATGTGGCTCTTATCATGATGTTGCGGGCTTTTGTGCAAGGATGGCTCAAAACAACTAGAATGATGTGGTAAGCCAAAGTCAAACTCATAGCTTGTATCCTGATTTGTTGTTATTGGAAAGCTTGGTTCTCATATCCATTTTTTCTGCCAACACTTAATTACAGATTGAGGACTATGACTTAACCTACGCAGATTGCAACTTTGAAGCCATTCTAAACCAAACAATGTATGCATTGGGTTTTGATTGGAAATATGCTGATGAATGACCAACACGCACTATGGTAGGATTTCAGGAAAAACTGCTTGCGACTAAGAGGATATCATCTAACCCACCGAATTCTTAGACACCACTGATCCTATGCTTGTACTTTTGAAGCAAGAGAGAGTGCACTATTTAATGCCTTGAATTTCATCAATGATATTTGTGGATACCACATCGGCGATCTACACTTCACCAAGTTGAGAATATGAGAAAGTCAAAGGCATTTCTAGCTACTTATGTTTGCATGAACTTTGGGGTGTACTTGGACATCTAGTATGGAATATTTTAAGTTGGACATCTAGTTTGTATTGACTTGTTTTAAATTATTGTAATATATAAGCTCTTACTTGATTAGTTTCGTTCTTATTTATGGATGATGTACAATAGTATAGCATATAATACGTGTATGAAAACTATTTGAAATGAAAACAATTTGAATGGAAAGAAACTGCAAGAGAAAAAAATAAAAAGAAAATAAAAAGAGTAATATTTAGTCCTGGTTGGTAAAACCAACCGGGACTGGAGGTGCCCGCCCTCGGGCTCGGCCTGGAGGCCCCTTCAATCCTAGTTGGTATAAGCAACTAGGACTAAATGGCCCCATTCAATCCTGATTAGCAGATCTAGGACTAAAGGGCGAGCCTTTAGTCCTGAATTGGCAGTCCCGATTGGAAAACCGAAACTAGAAGAGGTTTCCCAACCGGGATTGCAACCCAGTCCTACACTAGTGGTCCATACTCTGCAATCGAACTCAATATACACATCATGGAATTAGATTCCAAACCATCTCATATCAGCACAGATCGTGAGTCTAAATTACATGTGTGATAGGGAAGGCGCAGAGATCATATTTTGAAAAGTAAAAAAGACGATATATTAGGTATAGTATAGATGTAGAGATATAGAATATTGAGTGAATTGCACCGTGGGTCCTTAAACTTTTCCCCACTACTCATATAGGTGATTGAACTTTTTTCTTGTCTAGGTCCATGAACTTTATCTACGTTCTAACTACCATCCAAAGCAGACCACATAGGACTCTACTGCCTACATGGCATCTGACGTTGGAGCATATGGTCATGTGAGGCGCCATGGTGGCGTGCAATGAGCAAAGCATGGGCGGCGGCCAAGAATTGTCGGCCTAGTCACCACCATGCACATGACGCCACATCCGCGGATTCTCCACGCTCCCATGGTGCCCTACCGGATTGCCCGTGCCCGCGCCACCAAAGCCGCACATGGATGCCATAGCCATGGTCATGGCCACTAGGCTCATGGCCATCGGCCATGCATTGCTATTCCCGGCCAACCCCACCGTTGTGGCCCTCATAAGTGCACTGTCGGGTTCCCCAACGCCTTCCTCTACATCGAGCACTGTCTCTAGGGTGGACCATGCAAGGGTCCATTGTTGTCATTGCCGCTAGCACCATTGATGGCCGCTCGGAGCTCCTTCACCATCGTTGTGTTCCACCATCACCTGTCGTTCTTCAGGTCCTACATCAGCACCACCGCGCCCATGAGAAGCCCTTGACTAGAGATGGCAATAGGCACAAATCCAATGAGTTTTGCCAACCCAAACGCATGCCCATGAACATAAAATCAACCCACTAAAAAACCCCTGACTTATCACGGATATAATTTTTTATGCCCAAACTCATGCCCTCTTGAGACACACGTGTCACCCATGCCCGCTAACCAACCTTGAAATCAAACACCCTCAAATCATTTGAGTATTTTTAATGGTAGAGCTAGCGCATGCTTCGTTTTGCGCACCCCGCGTGCCAGGATTTGCATGATCTGTTTCCTGTGAGCACATGGGGCCGCCCGCGCCTGCTATGTTTCACGCTCACACACGAGGACTACCCATGCCTCCTAGATGACTCGCCCACTCCTGCTTCGTTGTGCGCACACACTAGGACTACCGCATCTGCTCCATTTCCTACGCACATGCGGGGATCATCGGCACCTACTCTGTCTCACGCGCGAACGCGGGAATCCACGTGCTCCGCCTATGGATGCGTGCCATGTCACTCTAGCCATCCCATCCAAGAGTATATGCTTCATGAAACACTTGCAACATGAAACACTGCTTCATGAAACACTTGGAACATGAAACACTTGCTGCAACATAAGTCTAAAACAGTTAAAATATTTGAAACATACACTCGCAACATATGCAACATCCAAATAAAACACTTGCAACATACGTATAAAATAGATGAAACATTTTGAACAGACACTTGCAACACCGTGTATGGCCATTGCAACAAATGCAACATCTAAATCTACTTTTGCAACATCCATATAAAACACTTATAACATACCTATGAAACATCTGAAACACTTGAAACATACGCTAAAGTGCAACATCTCCTTACTGCTTACCATGGCAGGCGGATGGAGGCATCCATGATGGTTGGGATGAGTCCGAGTAGGCAGTGAGGTGGCCGCGGCAGGTGGGATGGAGGCACGCATGGCACAGTGGAGGTGGTCATGGTAGGCGGATGGAGACGATGATGACGAGGATGGGGTAGGGAGTGGCAGCGATGATGACACAGAGGGCAGGTGGGGGTTGGAGTATGAAGCTTGGATGGGAGGGGATCTGTGGTGGCCTAGATTTCGCGTCGCACAGGCACGAGTGGACGCCTGTCGACAAGATGTGGTCGGCAGTCTACCGAGAGGTATGCCCATAGTAGTAGATTATCGGTGGAGGTGCGCAAGACAATGAACTAGATGGTGACGCAAGATGAACACAGGGTTTATCCAGGTTTGGGCCGCGAACTGCGTAATACCTTATGTCCTGCTTCTTTGTGGATTGTATTGATACGTGATGATGATGATGTGATTTGAGGGGGGGTTCTTGCCCACCTTATATAGTACGGGGGGCAAGGTTACAGATCTAAGCAATCTAGTTACAATTGGTTACAACTATTGTATCCACGGAGGACATGATATCTGTCCTAACTGACTGGGTTTCCTTGACCATCAAGTATTCTCTGCTTGCTCCGCACGGTTCGCCGAGCAGTTCGGAGATCTGCGCAGCCCTTCCTGGCTAGTTGGGCCACCTCATCTGGCGCGGCCCATGTAGAGCCATGAGGGTATATGGGTTTATACCCCCAACAGCTAGTCCCCGAGCACCATGTATTTTGAAGAAACACACTGTCTTGCCCTTCTTCGACCAGTGAGGCTTGATGTCCTAAAGCACCCGATCAGAAGGGTGGTCTGCCGAGGAATATTACCACCCTTCCGACCAGTCCAGCTGATAGCCGACCACCGCACTTGTCAAAAAAATGCATGGTGCTCTGAGAAAAAAGAAAAATAGTTCATCTTTGATGAAGTGTGCCCACTTAAGTTTCATTGTGGAAAGTTAATGATGCGTGGCACCATTGGCACTGTCATAATGTCAAGAGATGTGATTCTCAAGATCTAGTCGTGTTACGGTAGGGGTCGCACCTCTGGCACTATGCAGCGAATCAGGTTTGCAAAGAAGTTAAGCACAATCACGCAAGGTGAAGTGTGCCCACTTTGTCCCTGAGCCTGATAGCAGGTGACTTGATGACGTGGTGCCAGGGTCTAAAAGAAAAATAATCCAAAAATAAATAAGCACATTCACCGCAAGGTGAAGTGTGCCCACTTAGTCCCTAAGCCTGACAGTAGGTGACTTGATCACATGGTGCCAGGGTCCAAAGAGCAACATCTCCAACTCAGTTGAGAATTATGGACTGTGGCTCTGTCATGGCACAGTCCCTAGCTCTGCTGTGGGCCTAGTCCCCAGCTCTCCCATGGATAAAACCCATGGCTCTGCCATGTGGCAACTCCTAGCTCTGCTGCGAGGCGTCCCTCAACTTAGTTGTGGTCCCTAAAACAGAAACAGCCTATGGCTTTGCCATACGACAGTCCCCAGCTCTGCTACGAGGTGACCCCCAACTTAGTTGCAGGCCCACTCCATAGCTCTGCTACATATTTAGTCCCCAGCTTAGCCATGGACAACAAGGGCATCAAACTGATGCATACAGATAGATCTGCCACGTAACAGTCTCCAGCTCTACTGTGGGGCCACAAAAGGCACTAGCGCTCTAAAATCGGACCGTATAGAAAAATGGCAAAATAGGCCCACTCTGGGGTCCTCCACCACAATCAAGGCCCACATAAAGGACCGCTTGGAGATAATGATTGAGGGAGCAGAAGCGGCGCATCAGGCGCGGTTACCTAAAAACCCTAGAAGTCAAAGGGTCATTCCGCTCTTATAAATACTGTGCAGTGGCGCCCCACTTCTCCCACTGTATCCACTTCACGTCAGTTCATCTTCCATATCTCTCGCTCTACCTTCTTCGCCAATTCCATCATCGCTGCGTCTGTAAATCCAAAACCTAGATCTAGCCGCTCCAACACCACCCTGCACACTGCAGCCACATTCCACAGCCGGAGAAGAGGAGAAAGATGGTGTGTGGGGGCCATGGAGCAAGAGCACAGCTGACGGCGGCGGAGTGGAACAAATCGGTGAGCACGGAGGCCACCCTCCCGAAGCTCGTCACTGCCGATGTGATGGCCGAGGCCACAATCGGTGGGTGGAGGACATTAGCCGATGAGAACTATCTAGACCCCCATCCTAGCGAAATTGTTGTCTTTGAAGATTTCTATTGGTGTGGATTTAGAAATCTTTGCCATCCCTTTCTGCAAAAACTTTGCGATTACTATAGAGTTAGCATCTGCAATCTCCACCCCAACTCCATTCTTGCTGTGTCCATCTTTATCACCCTCTGCGAGTCATATCTTGGCATCCAGCCCCACTTCAATCTATGGCGGCACTTTTTCTGCCTCAATAAGAAAGGCGGTGCGGGAGGATCCAAGATAGCTGGAGGAGCGTACCTGAACCTACGGGATGGGATGAAAGCCAAATACCTAAATGTACTCCTAAGTTCGTCCACAAGGGATTGGTACAAGAAATGGTTTTACGTGCAACAAGAGCAAGAGCCATTTGTCACCTGTGATGTTGCTCAGATCCCAGAGCAGCAGGAGAGCTGGTCAGCAAGGCCGTCCAGCACTGAAATGATGCAGGTTGAAGAGCTGCTCGGGATGCTTGACAGGAACCGACTTGACGGGCCAACGGTGGCATTGAACTTCATCTGTAGGCGGGTACAACCCTGCAAGGAGCGGGCGCATCTGTTGTATGAGTACTCGGGGTCAGGTGAACCCACTAGGGAGTCTGCAAGGAACCTCACGCGTGAGGAGGTGAACTGGTGGTTGGCGCAACTATTTGACTTATCGGGATACCGCCTATTGTCGAACGTAATGAAGGCATACAAATTGACAGCGCCGCCACCACAGGTATGTCTAAAGTCACCCACAGTGTCAATTTGATCTCTGATAGTTGCTGGTCTACAACCGTAACGCTTAATTTGATGCTTGCAAGATTCATGGCTAGGACCGGGTAGCTGTGTACATCTCCGACGTGCTCATCGATGACTGGCCAGCCAGCGTGGATGCGCGGGAACCCTGCGTGATGAGGAAAGCATCTGGGAAGCACCCGCAAGCAGATGGGCCTTCCTAGAAGAGGAAGTCCACTGACCCCTAGGCACGGGGGTCCTTTAATGATTGATGACGAGGAGAGCAACCGAAAATGACGTAAAGTTGTGGCCGGCTTGACCGACGACGAGGAAGAGGACGATGAGACGCCACTGGCACGTCGGGAGAGAGCACAGAATGCACCCCGCACGCCAACGCCACCAAGGGTGCCCACACCTCCCAAGCAACGATGCCTCCAAGGGCACCCATGCCTCCCCGATCAGCGATGCCTCCTCGAGCAGCGACGCCAGTCCAGACGCCGCACCAAGCATGGGACAAACTGGCTCAGCAGTCCCCGTGGGTCTTCAAGCCGGGATGGTCTTATGCTTGAGTGTAGTCGTACACCAAAATGCAAAGACACATCTGGAGGCGCTGATAAAGGAGAAGGACCACTTGGCGTCCAAGTGCAAGGCGATGGAACAGGGATCAAGCCAGTGCTATACTTGATCGGCATGGAACCTGAAGAGGTGCTGACGGACCGACCAGCCCAACCAGAGGCCATCATCGAGAAGTGCCAGAGCTCCTAGACCTGGTTCAAATAATACATCCACGATGCTAGCGAGTATGTGGCCGCCCATGTGTTAGGCGTGGTGCGGTCACACTACCCTGGAGTGGACCTGAAGAGGCTTGAGACCGACGTGTCCAACAACACTGATCAAGGGAAGACTAAGCAGCTCAGGATTACTTCAATGGAAATGGCGTCGAAGATGATAGCCGATGTGGACCTGTGTGGTGAGACTGGACAAAGCAGTCAGTAGGTTAGAGCTAGAAAAAACTTTCATCTACAGTTTAAGTTGTGATGAAGCACTCAGTGCTTTTGTAAAAACATTAAGTAAGTTATAAAGGAGCACTCGATGCCCATGCGAACCAGATATTATATCTCTGTATAATACGTAGTCATGATTTTAGTCTTGAAAACTCTTTTTTTATCGTGTTTTATGGTAAGCGCGAGTAGTTATTCTGTCCTAGAGTCACTCCAGCCCGTGTCTAACCAGTAGTCCAGAGTGTGAGGCACGGAGCCCAGGCACATGTAAGACTACCGACCATGGCAGGGAGCTATTGCCGATCACCCAGAACGTAGTGAATGGATCTCATGCACATGTGGGGAGAAATCGGAGACATTGTCGGCTTTGGGATACTCAAGTAGCAGAAAAGACTGGTCGGCAAACCACTTAATAGAAATTTAGGAGATATCATGATGCACAAAAGAGATGGCAACAAAAGCACGATGAAACATTTATTGAATACTTGAAGTACAAAAAGAGTACATATCTTTCTTAGTAGCGGATCAAGCGTAGAAGTGCCTAAGGTGGTCGATATGCCATGAATTCGGGACGTTAACTCCATTAAGATCACACAGTCTATAAGAGGTAGGCCTAGTGACTGCCTTGACCATGTAAGGGCCCTCCCAATGCGATGCTAACTTATGCAATCCTTTTGTCTTCTACTTCCTTCATAGAACCAAATCGATGACCACGAAGAATCTATCCTTGATATTGCGGTTATAGTACCTACACAAGCCTTCCAAATATTTAGCCGTGCGCTTGCAGGTGTCAAGGCACTGTTCCTCAGTGCAATTAACCTTGAGCTCTCTGGCCTCAGTTGACCTCTCCTCGTCATGGTTCTCGACCCTTGGTGACTGGAAAGCAATGTTAGCTGGCACCACGGCCTCAGAGCCAAAGACCATGAAGTACGGGGAAACACCTCTATTGCAACTGGGCTAGGTCCTCAGTCCCCAGACCACGGTCGACAGCTCCTTTAACCATCTCCTAGGATGCTTATTGTTTGCCCTGTACAATCTTTTCTTCAACGCATCAAGGATCATACCGTTTGCTCGCTCAACCTGTCCATTAGCCCTTGAGTGCGCCACTGAAACGTACTTGACAACTATGCCTCTGTCATCGCAGAAGTTCTAGAAATCATTACCGGTTCGGGACCTAGGGGTAATGGGTCTTAGACTTGTTGAGTACCTCACTGATAAAGTATACTGGTCACCAGACCTTGTGCACATGCCCGACCTCCTCACGCTCGACGACGATGGCAGTGCTGACTACCCGATTGGTTGTCGCAATGTAGAGCAGCAAAGTCTTGCCTTCCTTGGGCGCCATCAGGACTAGAGGAGATGTGAGAAACTGCTTGAGCTTTGCAAAAGCATTGTCAGCTTCCTCCGACCACTCGAACTTCTCTTTGCCTTGAGGAATTTGAAGAATGGCAAACCCTTTTCGCTGAGCCGCGATATGAATCAACTCAGAGCGGCCATGCACCCAGTTAGCTTTTGGATGTCCTTGATGCACTTGGGCGGTTTCATCTTCATGACAGCTTTGACTTTTTTCGGGTTAGGCTGTATGCCATCACGGCTAACTATGTTGCCGAGCAGTATGCCAGATGGCACGCCAAATATGCACTTCTTGGGATTCAGCTTCCTTTGAAACTTATTGAGTGCCTTGAAGGTCTGGTCAAGGTCATCGACTAGGGTAGAGGCCACTTTGGTCTTCACCACTACATCATCAACGTATGCCTCAACGAGCTGATCTCTGATCTAGTCCTTGAGGCACTACTGGATGGCTCATTGATAGGTTAAACCAGCATTTTTTAGCCCAAATGACATGGTCATGTAGCAGTAAGCACCGAAGGGCGTGATGAACAACGTCTTGATTTGGTCCTCTCTCATAGAGATCTGATGTTTGCCAGAGTAACAATCTAGGAAAGGTAAAAGCTCACAGCCAGTAGTAGAATCTATGACCTCGTCTATACGAGGCAAGCCGAAGGGATCCTTAGGGCAGTGTTTGTTGAGATTGGTGTAATCAACATACATCCTCCATTCATTATTCTTTTTTCTTACAAGAACTGGGTTGGCAAGCCACTCCGAGTGATACACCCTTTGATAAAGCCGACAGCTAAGAGCCGGTTTACTTCTACCCTAATTGCCTCCTTTTTGCCCCGTGCGAACCATCATAACTTCTGTCTGATTGGCTTGGCAGTCTTCGAAACATCTAATGAGTGCTCGATCAACTCCCAAGGTACTCTGGGCATGTCTGTGGGTTTCCATGCAAACATGCTGACGTTCTCCCTTAAGAAGCTGACGATCGCATCTTCCTATTTGGGTTCCAGGGCAGCCCCGATGCGAGTCATCTTGGTCTTGTCGCTCGGGACCAGCTCCACCTCCTAGGTCCCCTTAGACTTTGTAGCAGCACGGGTGGCTTCCTTGCTTGGAATATCTAGATCAGCGGGAGGGATCTTCTTGGCATCAACGATGGACTGCTGCATGCGGATCGAGAGCTCGAGGGCTTCTGCAGTTGCGTAACCCTCCTTCTCGTAGTTGTAAGCGATGAGCACATTGCCCCTGAGGGTTAGTACGCCTTTCTCGGTTGGCATCTTCAGGAGCAGGTAGACAGTGCAGTATCACCATAAACTTGGCCAGAGCTGGTCGGCCAAGTATGGCGTGATACGTTCCTTCAAAGTCTGCAATGATGAAGTTGACGTAGTCGATATGGAAGTGGTCGACGGTGCCGAACTGGACTGGCAGTGTGATCTGACCCAAGGGTTGAGAGGTCTGCCCTGGGAGCACTCCCTAGAAAGGTGCGTTGTAAGACTTGAGGTCTTTCGGCTTAATGTCTAACTCAGTTAGAGCGTTGCGGAAGAGGATGTCGAGGGCACTGCCACCGTCGATGAGCACCTTCTCGAACCCTATGTTCCTGATGACAGGATCCAGAACAAGGGGAAAACACCCTAGCTCCAGAATATTGGCCCACTAGTCAGCTCTGTTGAACGTAATGGGCTAGTGCAACCAGTTTTGATACTTGAGGTCGGCAACCTTTTCATTGGAGTTGTTGAGGGCCATGATAGCTCGAGTGATAGGCTTCCTCTGTCACCCATTCTCCAGGGAAACCTTCCCACCAAAGATGCTATGGACGCTTCTATCGGTATCCTTGTAGGAGTGACAAGGGTCCTCGTCACATTCTTCTTCGGTCTTGTCCTCCTCATCAGGCCTCTTGTCATCCTAGCGGTCATCTTTGTCACCGTCTTTGTCACCGCCGCACTGACTTTTGCGGGCGTCCGAGCCGTAGATGGACTTTAGACACCTATAGTTCCCCATTGTATGGCCAGAGTCCAGGTGAGCGAGGTAGAGACCCTGAAGGACCTTGGAGTAGGCATCCTCATAGTTGCGCTTGGCCGCTGGCTTGATGGTATTGACGGCGTTGTCAGTTGGTTAGTTGCGGCTCTACCGCCCCCTAAAGACGTCCTACCGATGCCGATCACGATTGTTGTTGCGGAGGTCGTGGTTGTCATTGTGTCGATTGTCGCGGTGGTCATCGCGGCACCGATCATCGCGTGGGTCATCGGGGTAGCAATTTTGCTGGTCGGGTTGGGGAGCCCGGCCAACGTCTTCCTTGATCTACTGGTCAGCCTCATCAGCGTCTGCCCACTTCTTCGCCACCGTAAGCAGGTCCTAGATTGAGTCGGGCCTCTTGCGGAGCAGCTTGGTCCTAAGAGCATCATGGTGGTGGAGGTCTCTGATTGTGGCAGAACCTCCTAAATAATATGGCTCACATGCACCTGTCATTGTCTCAAAGACCTCCGACGGCTATGCATGTGTACCACAAAACTTAAGAAGTCTGTTAGGTGTCCTCGGGAAACCCGAATCATCCACGATCTTCTGAGCAGGATCACATTACAGAGGCATTGCAGTATTACAATAGTTTATATAACAAATTACAACAGAGTAAAAGTGTGGAAGTCTTACATATTATAACTTACAAACCATTTGTTCTAAACCTTACAAACCTTAAGTTTAGTTATTACAACCATAGTAGTGGAGTAGCATTAGTAACTTTATTACATACCACAGAGACGGATTGCTCTGCCCAAGAGCCAGACATTCTACTCGTCATCGCTTACCGTGAAAACGGTCATGCAGCAGGGTCCAAAACAGACCTGCTCCTAAGATGCACCTGCAACAAGGGTTTAACAAACCCTGAGTACAAAAGTACTCCACAAGCCTTAACCGATGAAAAGGGTGGAGAAGACTCAGGAATGCAGGCTTAGGGGAATCAAGGTGAGGATGTAGCAAGGATCAAAGTTCTTTTGCATAAAAGCTACTAAAAGTGAGTCCTTAAGATCAACCTTTTAATTCATCGTTAGTTATTATAGAATGTAAGTGACCTTAGTCTAGATCAGGTAACTCATACAACTTCTTTCTTATTCTCCGACCAAAGTTCCACTTGTTACTACGATGTTGAACATAAAATCAAGTCTCCATATTCGAGGAGCAATGACGATTCGAATCGATTATACCCAGCTGGGGATCTCTAACCACACGACATATGTAGGACTCTAACTGACATATATCAACCTTCACTCGGATCCTCCAAAACATGACCGGGTCTAGCGCCACCTGAGAGTATAGTACACCTCTAATCCAGCCCTTGGCCATGAGGGTACACGCTACTCTTGCCATCTCTCCACTCCTAGTGCACGGTCGGTCGTTCACATGATAGAATTACCGAGGTCTTAGGCTTACCGGAGCATGTGGCCAATTGCAAAGTCTCAACACACACGATTCAATCAACGGTACAGTCCTTAATCGACACAGGCAGAAACACTACATTGAGACTCCTTTCCCAATGCAAGTTACCCGTCCGGTCCCAATTCATCATTATTCATTCATTCAGTTGTTCCACAACAACCCTTCAAACTTTGTAAAACATTTTCAAAGTTTTCTCATTAAGCAAGGCTAAGCATACTAAGCATTTTCAAATAAAACATTAACAAGGATAATATTGAAATATCAAGGATGGTAGTGCAGTAATTAGGTTATCACTCAACTCCTATTACCGAATGCAACAAAGCATTAACAAAGTGAAGTAAAGCTTTTCAAAACACAAGGAAGGTTTAAATGCATCCGAGGCTTGCCTTGATCGATAGGAAGTTTAGGTTCTGAGTCAGTACCACAAATGTCAGACCCCACCTCCATTGACATCTGCTCTTCTTTGGGAACGGGTTCGACCATGGTAATCTCCTCGTTCACGGGGACTACATGGGATGATAATGTATGCTCAATATGATGAAGTATGAAACATGATGCTCGGTAGATGTAGAACAAGATTACAAAGTTGAGTACAACTTTCCTTCACGGTACAATTGCAAACAACAACACAGCCTAGCCCTAAATGTAACACCCTAGGTGTTAAGCTTGTATTTTGGCACTTGCATTGCATGAGCCTAAACGTCATTTGTTCATATATGAGCATGGAACATATGTTATGCACTAGTGAAACTTATGGAACATACTAGTGCAACATGTGAAACATGTGTATATGGAATATGCTTGAAACATCTCCTTGAAACATATGCAACATACCTTATTATTCTGTGTTTCAACGTGTGTATGTTTGGTGCTCATGCCTAGTAATGCAAGTGAGTGTTGATGTAACTTCTTTCATGTGTCTCACATCACTCTCTATCTATAGTGACCCCTAAAAAAGTTTCATAAAGTTTGGAATCAAAAAGTCGCATGAAATGATAAGTCATGTCTTGGTTTCAATGACTTTACTAAATGTTGGAATTGCACCATTAAGTGAATGGAATTATAAATCATCAACCAAACCTTGCAACTTTGCCCAAATAACTCTAGATGAACTCTACAACAAAAGTGATGAAGGGTTCATGTTGAGCAAATGCCAAGAAAATGCCCAATTGGCCTAAAAACCCTAGTTTAGGCTTTATCGAGTTGCTACTTTGACCAAAATGAAAGTTTGACTTTTGTACTAGTTATGAGGTTTGACCTTTAACAAAAGTTGTAGTTCATCTTATGAAGAACAAACTTTGTTAAATGTTTAAGAGCTAGTTTGGCTTCTAGCTTGGTCAAATAGAGCTCATAAGATTGAATAAGCTGCTGTTTTTAGAAGGGCGGACATTATTCTAAGTCCTTGAGTGGCAGCAATAAGTTGACATGTTTGGTAATGTTTATCTCCCTAACCATGCTGAACTAGTCCAAGGACCTTTAATAAAAGTTGTTTAGTTTGTGTGCTACAAACTTTGTTGAAGGACCCAAGCCTGAATGCATCTCTAAGCTTGTCAAACTGTGGGTTGAAGTTTGTATGTAGCTGCTGTTCTCAGTACTTCAAAGATTCCTGGTCACCATGTTGACATCCGACGTTCTCCCAATTTTGTTAAGTAACTTGAGTAGGTCCAAATGTAAAAGTTGGAGCTTACATGATGGGGAAGAGTGTAACAGAACCGACCAAATTATAAGAGCACAAGTACAAAAACAAGTACCGAAGCGCTCAAATTTTCGAATTTGAGCCCATATAATCCCGGTAGTCAATCGAAACCACGAAGGATTTCAAACCAACTTGCTTACAACCAAGATCGCATCATTCAACATACAACATCATACGTTACATTACACAAGTAGTTCCGAATAAGTTTACAAACACGGAGTCGCAAATATTACAAACCAAGTTTATAAAGTAGCGGAAGCATACACACACACACACACCAGTTGTTTAACTACTGCCAGTCTTGTTGATCACCAACCCGCAAAAGCATCAGGAAAAGTACATAAAAGATGATCACGCCCTAGTGATCTAGTCTTCGTCACCCGCAGGGTGGAGACATTTTTTGCAGAAGCCTTGGTAGAGCATATCATCTGCAACAGGAGGGAATAAACCCTGAGTACTGGAATGTACTCAGCTAGACTTACCCGTCAAAAACTAGAAATAAGATGACACCAAGGATTATGCAAGGCTTACACAAGAGGCTAGCTGACAGCATATTTTGCATAAAGGCATAAGTAATTGGAACTCTTATAACTTGTACTAGCAGTTCTTTTTAGCATTTACCTGTCATCTATCTTAGCACCTGTACTACACATTCACTTGAGTATAATTAAACAACGTTATTATTATATCCATAGCAGGTATATCATTGTGGCAACATTGTATCATTCCCTTAACCACCTGTTCATTTAATGAGATCTACGTTGTCGCTGCTCAAGTCAAGTGCTCACTAACTAGGAGCAACGGCGATTCGAATCGAATTCCTATCCAGCTGGAGAGGTATTTCTAACACTCACCGTGCAGACCCCTGCCAGGGTCGCACAGGCCACCGTTTCATATGATTCAGGAATCGCGGGTCCGAACAATGTCGCGACCCCAAGGGCGACACTCTGCCAGGTGATAGGGACTCTAACCCCCCTTGGTCTCACGCCAATGTCCCCAAGCACATCCTTTCTCTCCTCCAAGAAGCAACCTACCATTCGATTCCCACCCTGAATCACATTACTCGGCTTCGCGGTCGGAACGACTTATCCGGCCAACTAAGTGTTAGACTGCGTTCAACATGACTCAAGGACGTACAGTGAATCGGTCCTTAAATGACTCAGACGGGCATAGCTCCACACCCAAGACGTGAAGTGTCTTGCAGCTGTACTATCGAACTCCCGCCCGGTCTCAGTTTCATTTTAAAGCATGGTTCCATCCACGATAGCCATAAAGCCACTCGTGACTGCTTCCTATATCTCGCGGATGATCGGAAATCACCTGACTTCTACCGTACTAAGCAGGGCTAAGCATTGATACGTGCCTAAACCTAAATTAGGATTTAAGTACGATATCTGGGCAAGGACAGGTATAATGCAACAATTGTTTTCATACAACTCCTACAACTTAATGCATTAAACAATTAAAAGTACTCAAGATAGATTTATAAAATGATGGGTTCAGCATGCACCGGGGCTTGCCTTTCAGAAAGGTCGAGGGCCGGTGGTCAGGACACTCGGGTAGATCTTCGGCAGGAGCTTCGTCGCCGGTTGGTTCCTCTAGCTGCTCCGGATGGTCCTGGACTTCCTCCGGAATCACTGGCTCGAATTCGAGGAGAGTTACCCCCTCCGGAACACCTATTGCATGAATGCACAATAAATATCATGGATGCATAAAGGTGCAACATGCTCGGAATGAAATGCATTTCAGCAGTAAAAGTACTCTATTCAAGTCACTTCACCATTACGTGCAAATCTCTTCTCCGGTGGAGAAGTACTTACCTAATCTACTCAACCTAAGGTATAGCTGTTCATCTTCGGTTAAGGCCCTAACACCTAACAACACAAGAGTAATATTACTTAGGTTACCACAGTAAGACATTCTGGACAGCAGCTCAAAGATTCTAATATAACTGAAGATTCCTAACTCCAAAAGATATGATCTAAGACAATCTGAAAAGCTTAAGAAATGCACTACAATTCATTTTCAGACCTCAACCCAAAATTCCTAAGTTTTCCATGTCGAATTTCCCAAGTTCCAGAATTTGTCCTCTCTAAACAGAGAGTAGCCAAATCTGGACTGGCACTTTAAACAGCAATAACTCCCAAACTATTAAGCCAAATGCTCCCAAATTTTGACACAAGCTAGTTTATCAAGTTTACTACAACTTTGGTACTTACAAGTTTTCCAGCAACCACCTTTATCAAAAGTCAAACCTAGAAATACTACCAGCTGTCCAGAAAACCTAGAATTGCAAAGGTTAAATATTTATTTATGTGGCAAACATCCCTTAAGACCAAAATAATGTTACCACAAGTTCACATAGGTCACAAAAACACCAGAAAGTAAGGTGTGCCTACCTAAAATATTTATTTAAATTCATTTCTTAATTTACTTAAGTAATTAAGTGGAATTTTAAACATATATGTAAACTACTCCTAAAAATTCTACAAAAATTACAAGAGACTCTATGAACTAAAAAGAGACCACTGTAAAAATTTGAACTAAAATTATTTACAGAAACTCCCTAAACAAAATTCACAAGCCAAAAAGGCTGATTTTTGCATAATTAACAAATCATATTAAAAAGTGTCAAACAACATATTTCCTAATTTTCTTGGACACTAAAGGATACCAAGACATTCTCCAAAAAATTATAAGAACATTGCACATGTAGAAAAATTACTAAAATTCATTTAATTATTTCCAAAAATAACAAGATAGCATTATAACTTAAAAAGTACTTAAATACTACTGCCCAAATTTTTACCAAAGCTAGAGCAAGTATGAGTTAGCCTACCCACCAGATTTCAAAATTTTTGGAACACAGAAACTCAAGATATGATTTAAACAAGTTTGCATGCAATCTAAAACATATTTCAAAAACCTATTTAAATCTCCCAAAAACTAAACATCACATAATCAATTCATATTTTTCTAAAATACTGCACATCATGTAGATCCTAACAAAATTTATCTCATAATTTTTGGGCAAGTAAAACCCTAGATCTACATTTTCCAAACATCACTAAAATCTGTGACAAACTGCAAAGAAAAACAAAAACTGAACCCTACTCGCTACTGGGCCGGCCTGCAAAGCTGACGCGGCCCACATCGCGCGGTGCGGCCCGCTCCCGCGCGCGGCCTGCTACGGCTCCCGCCCACGCGCGCGTGCGACTGACCAGATGGCCCCACCGGTCAGAGAGAGAGAGACGGAGGGGAGGAGCTGCGGTCGCCGGAGCTCGCCATCGGTGAGCCGACCGGCGAAGCTGAGCGGACGAGCATGACCATGTCATCGATCTAAGTCGATTGGTGGCAACAACGGGGCGGCGGAGCCACAGAAAGGTGCTCGCCGTCGGGCATGGCGGACCACCGGTACGGTGGTGGCGAAATCTCGTCGTCGATGAGCCCGATGTCCCAACCCTAATGCTCGATGAGCATTCCCATTCTACCTCGACCCTAACGCACCTACAAGCGGGCGACAGAGACTCCTAGAGACCCCTGGCCACAGAGAGCCGTCGCGCGGAGGAACTCCGGTGAGGTACCGCGGTGGCGGAAAACGAAAATGCAACCCTACCGAGGCGTGATTGGCTGCATGGAGTGGACGGTGAGGTAGCGGGCTTCAAGGTGGAGCTGTGGACACGTTTTTGCGAGCGGCAGTGCGGTGGAGAGCACGCACGAGCTCGCCGGAGTGGAGGCGGCAATGGCATCCCGGTTTCCGCCTCGGTGAGCCCGGCCAGAGCGAGAGTGAAAGGGGAGGGGTGAGCGCGAGTGGTGGGGGTTGAGGTGGCGGCCCCGACTTCATGCCCGCGCGCATGCTCGGGACGTGGAGGCAACGGCAGGGCGCGAGCGCCACGTGGCCACCGGGCTCTGCCCGAGCGCCACGACGCGAAGCTGCCGGTCGACTGAATAGAGACCGACATTGTTCGACTGACAGCGCGATTTCAACGGTGATTTTCTCTGGAAACAGCTCGAGTTAGTCAAAGGTGATAACACCAAAATTGTAGAGCTTTGTGAGGGCTACAACTTTGTCAATTGGCTCCAAGGCTGGTTTGGCTTAGTTATAGAGATATAGCGTCCTAAAGTGAGGCACCCGAAACTGAAACTGAGTTTCAGTGAGTCACACCGACTGAAACCCATTTTTCCAGGCACCATAACTCCTAAACCATTTAGAACTAGGTGATGGTGATGTTGACAATGTTGTAGAGCTAAGTGAGTACTACAAAAGTGTCAATATGAGTTGGGGCTGGTTTGGTCTGGTTTGCAAACTACAAGCTTTCAAAGTAGGCCACAGTAAAACTGGAGGGACACTTTTGAGACTTAGAAAAATTCTAAGTGTTGAGACAGCCCCTCTAGCTGACTTGTGGGCCATTTTTGAGCATGTTTTGGCCAGTTTCATGAGATGGTCATATTGAGACTTTTGTTCCCCATAAAATTCCCTACAACTTTGCTTAAGGGTGCTCCTCCATGCAAGGTCTCTAAGCTAGACTTTTTAATTGGTCAAACTAGAGCATCCTAGGGCTAAATGGTGGTCAACTACACCTTGGAGGGCATTTTGGTGATTTTGGTCAACATGAACCTTGCTCCATGAGTGACCCTAAGTGTAACTAAAGTGTTGTGGGATATAATTGGCTACTCTACCCCCTAGTTACACCAACTCTTTAGTGTCACATGATGTGAGCCAAACAAAGTTCTAAAAACAACCACCTTAGTTGCAACCACACAAAATAACATGAAATGATGCATGCTTATGCTCATGCAAATGCAATGCAGTTATGGAGCTAAACACCTGAGGTGTTACAGCCCTCCCCCCTTATAAAAATCTCGTCCCGAGATGTGGAAAGCGTACCATTTTTTATAGAATTCCTTATAGTCATCCTGCAAATAGTCCTCCCGTTCCCAGGTAGCGTCACTTTCACTACCCTGATTACTCCACATTACTTTATACCACTTAACCACTTTGCTTCTAGTTACTCGTTCTTGAGTATCTATCACCCAGACTAGCTTTTTTTTGTAAGTTAAATCAGACTCAAGCCTGATATCTCCTAACGGGACTCTTTCCTCAGGAACTCAAAGACACTTTTTGAGCTAAGATACATGGAAGACGTTGAATATGGCACTCATTTCAGGAGGTAACTGGATTTTGTACGCAACAGCTCCACTCTTGCCTATGATCTGGAAAGGACCCACGTATCTTGGCACAAGTTTCCGCTTAACACCAAAATGTTGGACACTCTTCATTGGAGAAACTTTCAGGTAAACGAAGTCTCCAACTTCAAACTCGAGCGGTTTTCTACGATGATCAGCATAACTTTTCTGTCTAGCTTGGGCTACAGCCATATGTTTTTGGATGGTACAGACTTGTTCCTCAGCTTCCTGAACAAAATCAATACCATAATACCTCCTTTCACCAGCTTCTACCCAGTTTAGTGGAGTTCTACACTTACGACCGTACAAAGCTTCGAATGGGGCCATCTTAATACTCTCTTGGTAACTATTGTTGTACGAAAACTCAGCTAGAGGTAACCATTTTTCCCAAGAACCCTTGGATGATATTACACATGCCCGTAACAGATCTTCCAAGATTTGGTTAACTCGTTCCGTCTGACCTGACGTCTGGGGGTGATAAGCAGAGCTTCTCACTAACTTGGTTCCCAGAAGGTGATGCAAGTGCTCCCAAAAGCGAGCAGTGAACTAGGGACCACGGTCAGATATGATAGTACGAGGTATCCCATGGAGCCGGACTATCTGATTGAAATACAACTCAGCATAGTCAGTAGGACGATAGTCTACTCGAACAGGAATGAAGTGAGCCGACTTGGTTAGGCGATCTACAATTACCCAGATGGAGTTATGATTTTTGACAGTAGGAGGAAGTCTGACAATGAAATCCATACTTATCTCTTCCCATTTCCAACCTGGGATAGGAAGTGGTTGAAGTAACCCCGCTTTCATATGCACAGCTTTAACTCTACAGCAGGTGTCACACCTAGCCACATATGCAGCTATCTCTTTCCGCATCTTGGTCCACCAATAGTATGGCTTCAAATCATAATACATCTTATTGCTACCAGGATGGATGGACAACTTAGAGGAGTGTGCTTCAGCCATAATAGCATTTCTAAGCTCTCGGTCTTTAGGCACAACTAACCTATCCTTGAACCATAGTACACCTCTTCATCTACCCTGAACTATGTAGTTTCTTGCTCTTTCATCTTACGTTTTATGTGGAATACACCAGGATCAGTCTTTTGGAGCTCAATAATTCTGCTTTTGAGAGCGCAACTGACAGTAATATTGTACAAGACTGCTGGATGTAGAAGGCGAGATCGATGAAAATCAGTTTCAACTAGGGAATGGCAATAAGACTTACGGCTTAAAGCATCCGCAACCACATTAGCCTTGCCCGGATGATAGTGCACTTGAAGGTTATAATCCTTAATCAACTCGAGCCATCTTCTTTGACGCATATTTAACTCGGGTTGGGTGAAGATGTATTTGAGGCTTTTGTGGTCTATGTAGATATTGCAAACATTGCCCAACAGATAGTGCCGCCAGGTTTTCAAAGCATGAACAACTGCGGCGAGTTCTAAGTCATGCGTTGGGTAATTCACCTCATGTTTCCGAAGTTGTCGAGAGGTATATGCAATCACTCGGCCTTCCTGCATCAACACACCTCCCAAACCTATGCCTGAGGCATCACAATAAACATCAAATGGTTTCTCGATATCCGGTTGTGCCAAAACCGGAGCTAAGGTTAGGAGGGTTCGCAGTTGGTGAAAAGCCGCATCACACTCAGGAGTCCAGACAAACCTGGTGTCTTTTTGTAGCAACCGAGTCATTGGCTTGGCTATTTTGAAGAAATCCGGGATGAAGCGACGATAATAGCCAGCCAAACCAAGAAAACTCCGGACCTCATGAACCGAGATAGGAGCCTTCCAGTTTAGTACTTCTTGTACCTTGGCGGGGTCCACCATAATTCCTCCATCGGACAACACATGCCCAAGGAAAGGTAGTTCTCGAAGCCAGAATTCGCACTTACTAAACTTTGCATATAGTTGATGTTCACGCAGTCTTGTGAGGACTATACACATATGTTCAGCGTGATCTTCCTCATTTACAGAATATATCAAGATGTCATCAATAAATACCACCACAAACTTGTCCAATTCAGGCATAAATAGGGATGAAAACGGAACAGAAATATTCCGAATTGACCGTTTTCGTTTTCTATATTATGAACCGTTTTTAACATGAAAAATTGTCAGTTTCAATCGGTTTCACAACCATTTTCAACCATTTTTTGTACTCTTTAATTGCTAAATGTAGAAATATCCCGAACCGACCGTTTTCGTTTTTCTATATCGTAAGTCCGTTTTCGACCGTTTCCGACCGTTTTCATCCTTAGGCATAAACACCGAATTCATCAAGTACATAAAGTGTGCGGGGGCGTTGGTCAAGCCGAAGGACATAACAAGATACTCATAAAGACCGTATCGGGTAGAGAAAGCTGTCTTGGGAACATCTTCCGGGTGGATTTTAATTTGATGGTAGCCAGATCTTAGATCGATCTTGGAGAAAACTTTAGCTTTAGCCAACTGATCGAACAAGATGTCGATGTGGGGTAGAGGATACTTATTTTTGACAGTGACTGCATTGAGAGGTCTATAATCTACGCACATTCGCAATGACTGATCCTTCTTCTTTACAAAGATAGCAGGACATCCCCACGGAGACGAACTGGGACGAATCAACCCCTTCTTCAAAAGTTCGTTCAATTGCACCTTAAGTTTAGCTAACTCATTCGGAGGCATCCTATAAGGTCTCTTAGAGATGGGAGCCATGCCAGGCAACAACTCAATTTTAAATTCCACATCCCGATCTGGAGGGAGCCCCGGCAAATCATCGGGAAAAACGTCCGGAAACTCATTTACTACTGGAATTTCGGCCAACGCCTTTGCTTGCACAGCATGAACTTCCCCAGACAAATCAACTTTTCTGGGAAGTTGTACCAGAAAACCCTTTTGATCTGTAGGATCTCTGAGCATAACTACCCGAGTGGATGTATCAATGAGTACCCCATTCTGACTCATCCAATTCATGCCCAAAATAACATCTATGCCTAAGCCCGGCAAAACCACTAAGGCAAGCGAGTACTTTCGCCCTTCTATCTCAAGCTCAAGATTCCCCACTACTTTATTTGTGGAAATATTCCCACTTGCTGCGCTAATGCAATAACCTCCACCTTCAATAGTATGCAATTTGTGTGCAAACTTTGATGCAAACTTAGGACTGATAAAGGAATGCGAAGCACCTGAATCAAAAAGTACCACTGTAGGATGTTGGTCAACTAGGAACTTACCAGCAGTGACAACCTCACCAGATGGGATTTCCTCAATACTGTTATAATGAGCGTGCCCTTGACAACCACCTTGGTTGACATTCTTCTTAGGGTAAGGACAGTTCCTGGACCAATGGCCTGGCTTATTGTAGTTCCAGCAAGGCATGTTGCTAGGAGGGACACTGGAGCTGCCTTGGCCCGAATTACTCTTTGGCAGAGCCACTGTATACGCCTTGCGAAACCCAGTCTTCACTGGCGCCTTCTTTTGCGGAGGACGGAACTTAGCACTTGTGGCAGAATGGCGAGGAGGAGCCCTCGGGGCAGCTGGAGCTCGAGACTATGAAGCACCTGCCTCAAGTGCCCTCTTGCGGCTCTTAGAAGCAGCATAGATAGAGTTATTGTTTTCTTGAGTCAGAGCATCACTGATAAATTCATTGAAGGTAGTACACTTGCTAGTGCCCATAGTCTTCATCAGCTTTGGACCGAGGCCTCTTTTAAAGCTAGCAATTTTCTTGGCATCGGTATCCACAAACTCTGTGGCATACCTTGCCAGGTTGTTGAAAGATTGCAGATATTCAGTCAAGCTTTTATTTCCTTTTGACAGCCTCATAAATTCTGTGTGCTTGATAGCCATAAGACCTGGAGGAATATAGTTCCCACGAAATGCGGCCTTGAACTGGTCCCAAGCAATCGGGACATTTGCAGGTAGTGTGGAATGATAGTGGCTCCACCAAATACCCGCTGGACCATGCAGTTGGTGAGAAGCATATTCAGTTTTTAGCTCATCAGTCAAGCGAAGCAGACAAAACTTTTGTTCAATAGTATTCAACCACTCATCAGCTTGCAGTGGTTCCACCGCCTCCTTAAAGAGCGGGGGCTTAGTATCAAGAAAGTCCTTGAAATCACTGTACTGATTGGGTTCTGGACCCTGGCGGCCATGACGAGCCTCCTGGTTGGCAAGCTGGCGCATAGCATCTGCCAACATGCGCTGCCCTTCGACCACGGTCTACATCAACTCAGCCGGGGTAGGTGGTGGCGGAGGGGGTGGCTGTTCCTCATCCTCATTGTCACGACCCCGACAGAGATTGTACGACATCTGCAAAATGCATAGCCAATGAGCACTGACGATGTGGAAAATTTGTAGATGAATTATTGTAAATATGTCAAATTGACTTCATGAAATAGACTTCTCAAAATACTCATGGCACAATAATTCATCACAACCGCACAATCCATTCAAGCGGATCAATTGGCGCAATCATGCGAGGGAATCCAACAAGATGTACTTTGATAAAGGCTCACTCACAAGAAGCACAGTAGTTACTAAACCATTTACGTTAATATCTACGTGATTTTTGACCTTTCGCCCGGTACTTGGATTCGATCTCAACATTTTTAGTTGTCTAAGAAATGCTACTTCAAACTGACTACAAAGAGACTTCTCAACGGTAGAGTTCCATGGTGGATCATGACTAGCCACCTTGATACTAGCGCGTGCCAAGCAGCACAGCCTTATGTCGTGCTCCATAGGAGGCCCTCGGTTTCGTTGCGGCACTGAAGAGTGCTAATCGTGACACCATCATCGAACGCAACACAATAAGACATCCAATTGCGATCGAAATTAACAGGTTCCAACTAAACATCCAGGAAACATAGAGTTCGACCTTACATCCCAAAAGCCAAGTTATTACAAAGCCTCTCTCTAACACAGGGAGGGCACAAAAGACCATCCTAACATTGTAGCTACGCGATGACTACTCTAAGCATCGCCCTCAGAGTCGGTGTCAAGGATCTCCCCGCCGTCCTCATCACTAACAGGCTCTAACTCCTCATCATCTTCTTCTTCTTCTGGTTCTTCTTCTGGTTCTTCTTCTGGCGCGGCATCTTGGGGCCCATTGACCTCCACTTCTTCATCATCTTCAGCCATGGTGATTCCCGAACCCATATCCTTATCTGCGTTGTTGTTTCGAGGCAGCAGAGGATTTAGCTGGTTGTTCAGGCGGTGCACTTCTTCATGAAGATTGTCATTGTATTCTTCAGCATTCTCCAACTGTTGCTCGAGCTCAAACTGACGAGCTCTCAGAACGTTCTCCTCGTGCCAGGCTTCATCCCTCTGATTCATGACACGGACCAGCATGCGTTGATAGTTGCGATTTGCTACTGTCAATCTCTGGACTGCAAGGGTTTCCTGATCACGATCACGGATCACTTGCTCCAGTTGCTGGCGTGCTGCATTCCGGGCAGCAGTCACTTCGGCCAACTCAGCCCTCAGCCTTTCCACCTCAGTGGGCTTAGGGCGGGGCTCACGTGGAGCGAGCTGGTGACGAGGTGCCCTGCCTCCAGTGGACTTGCGAGCGGTCCTCTTGGTACGTGCCATCTGTAGCAACAAGATACGACTGAAAGTGAGGATCATTTATGGGATACGAAATTTAATTTAGTCGGGACTATTGAAATTTTTAAGGAGGGAGTAAATGATATGTATGATATAATTAAACATGATGCATGCACATTCCGTACGCCCTCTCATCCTAGTAGAATCAAAAATTTCTAACGCTAGGCGGTGGCATACATACGTTCTCTCATATAGGCGAAACTATCGGTCTACTCGTTTGCGCTGTTAGTGTACCTATAGAAATCTCATTTCAGCCCAACAGTTTCCCAATATAAGCACACAAGAAAGTAGTAATTTAAATACGTTCCATATAGACATCCCCTGATGTATATACTTCAATATCAAAGCTACCCGATATAAAGGTTCACATAATTAAGTGCTTACATAATTACACGGTTTAAACATGTAAGTATGCAAGTCACCAAAACTACTCTCCCCTAAATCGCCGGTTGGACGATCATGCTCTCACAACTCACACTTACCAGAGCGTCAAGGCAATTGATCCATACATTACCACCCAAGTGGATGGCATCCATACAATATCACGCTGTATGGACGACGAAACAAAAACAAACAAGGCCCCCAAGTTAGTCTTTATAATAAGCCACCTAAGAGTCCTTATTTGGGCTAAGGGATGTGATCACTGGCATACCTATGAAAATAATTTTTAGTGTTTTAACCCTTTTCATAATCAATTACTTTTGTTTTTAAATACTCGTATGATGTGTTTAATATTGAATTATGCTCCGATACCAGCTGTAACAGAACCGACCAAATTATAAGAGCACAAGTACAAAAACAAGCACCGAAGCGCTCAAATTTTTGAACTTGAGCCCATATAATCCCGGTAGTCAATCAAAACCACGAAGGATTTCAAACCAACTTGCTTACAACCAAGATCGCATCATTCAACATACAACATCATACGTTACATTACACAAGTAGTTCCGAATAAGTTTACACACACGGAGTCGCAAATATTACAAACCAAGTTTATAAAGTAGCGGAAGCATACACACACACACCAGTTGTTTAACTACTGCCAGTCTTGTTGATCACCAACCCGCAAAAGCATCAGGAAAGTACATAAAAGATGATCACGCCCTAGTGATCTAGTCTTCGTCACCCGCAGGGTGGAGACAATTTTTGCAGAAGCCTTGGTAGAGCATATCATCTGCAACAGGAGGGAATAAACCCTGAGTACTGGAATGTACTCAGCTAGACTTACCCGTCAAAAACCAGAAATAAGATGACACCAAGGATTATGCAAGGCTTACACAAGAGGCTAGCTGACAGCATATTTTGCATAAAGGCATAAGTAATTGGAACTCTTATAACTTGTACTAGCAGTTCTTTTTAGCATTTACCTGTCATCTATCTTAGCACCTATACTACACATTCACTTGAGTATAATTAAACAACGTTATTATTATATCCATAGCAGGTATATCATTGTGGCAACATTGTATCATTCCCTTAACCACCTGTTCATTTAATGAGATCTACGTTGTCGCTGCTCAAGTCAAGTGCTCACTAACCCGGAGCGACGGCGATTCGAATCGAATTCCTATCCAGCTGGAGAGGTATTTCTAACACTCACCGTGCAGACCCCTGCCAGGGTCGCACAGGCCACCGTTTCATATGATTCAGGAATCGCGGGTCCGAACAATGTCGCGAACAATCGCCGGTGGTCAGGACACTCGGGTAGATCTTCGGCAGGAGCTTCGTCGCCGGTTGGTTCCTCTAGCTGCTCCGGATGGTCCTGGACTTCCTCCGGAATCACTGGCTCGAATTCGAGGAGAGTTACCCCCTCCGGAACACCTATTGCATGAATGCACAATAAATATCATGGATGCATAAAGGTGCAACATGCTCGGAATGAAATGCATTTCAGCAGTAAAAGTACTCTATTCAAGTCACTTCACCATTACGTGCAAATCTCTTCTCCGGTGGAGAAGTACTTACCTAATCTACTCAACCTAAGGTATAGTTGTTCATCTTCGGTTAAGGCCCTAACACCTAACAACACAAGAGTAATATTACTTAGGTTACCACAATAAGACATTCTGGACAGCAGCTCAAAGATTCTAATATAACTGAAGATTCCTAACTCCAAAAGATATGATCTAAGACAATCTGAAAAGATTAAGAAATGCACTACAATTCATTTTCAGACCTCAACCCAAAATTCCTAAGTTTTCCATGTCGAATTTCCCAAGTTCCAGAATTTGTCCTCTCTAAACAGAGAGTAGCCAAATCTGGACTGGCACTTTAAACAGCAATAACTCCCAAACTATTAAGCCAAATGCTCCCAAATTTTGACACAAGCTAGTTTATCAAGTTTACTATAACTTTGGTACTTACAAGTTTTCCGGCAACCACCTTTATCAAAAGTCAAACCTAGAAATACTACCAGCTGTCGAGAAAACCTAGAATTGCAAAGGTTAAATATTTATTTATGTGGCAAACATCCCTTAAGACCAAACTAATGTTACCACAAGTTCACATAGGTCACAAAAACACCAGAAAGTAAGGTTTGCCTACCTAAAATATTTATTTAAATTCATTTCTTAATTTACTTAAGTAATTAAGTGGAATTTTAAATATATATGTAAACTGCTCCTAAAAATTCTACAAAAATTATAGGAGACTCTATGAACCAAAAAGAGACCACTGTAAAAATTTGAACTAAAATTATTTACAGAAACTCCCTAAACAAAATTCACAAGCCAAAAAGGCTGATTTTTGCATAATTAACAAATCATATTAAAAAGTGTCAAACAACAGATTTCCTAATTTTCTTGGACACTAAAGGATACCAAGACATTCTCCAAAAATTTATAAGAACATTGCACATGTAGAAAAATTACTAAAATTCATTTAATTATTTCTAAAAATAACAAGATAGCATTATAACTTAAAAGTACTTAAATACTACTGCCCAAATTTTTACCAAAGCTAGAGCAAGTATGAATTAGCCTACCCACCAAATTTCAAAATTTTTGGAACACAGAAACTCAAGCTACGATTTAAACAAGTTTGCATGCAATCTAAAACATATTTCAAAAACCTATTTAAATCTCCCAAAAACTAAACATCACATAACCAATTCATATTTTTCTAAAATACTACACATCATGTAGATCCTAACAAAATTTATCTCATAATTTTTGGGCAAGTAAAACCCTAGATCTATATTTTCCAAACATCACTAAAATCTGTGACAAACTGCAAAGAAAAACAAAAACCGAACCCTACTCGCTACTGGGCCGGCCTGCAAAGCCGACACGGCCCACATCGCGCGGTGCGGCCCGCTCCCACGTGCGGCCTGCTACGGCTCCCGCACGCGCGCGCGTGCGACTGACCAGATGGCCCCACCGGTCAGAGAGAGAGAGGCGGAGGGGAGGAGCTGCGGTCGCCGGAGCTCGCCGTCGGTGAGCCGACCGGCGAAGCTGAGCGAACGAGCATGACCACGTCATCGAGCTAAGTCGATTGGTGGCAAGAACGGGGCGGCGGAGCGATGGAAAGGTGCTCGCCGTCGGGCATGGCGGACCACTGGTACGGTGGTGGCGAAATCTCGCCGTCGATGAGCCCGACGTCCCAACCCTAATGCTCGATGAGCATTCCCATTCTACCTCGACCCTAACGCACCTACAAGCGGGCGACAGAGACTCCTAGAGACCCCTGGCCACAGAGAGCCATCGCGCGGAGGAACTCTAGTGAGGTACCGCGGCGGCGGAAAACGAAAATGCAACCCTACCGAGGCGCGATTGGCTGCGTGGAGTGGACGGTGAGGTAGCGGGCTTCAAGGCTGAGCTGTGAACGCGTTTTTGCGGGCGGCAGTGCGGTGGAGAGAGCGCACGAGCTCGCCGGAGTGGAGGCAGCAATGGCGTGCCGGTTTCTACCTCGGTGAGCCCGGCCAGAGCGAGAGTGAAAGGGGAGGGGTGAGCGCGAGTGGTGGGGGTTGAGGTGGCGGCCCCGACTTCATGCCCGCGCGCATGCTCGGGACGTGGAGGCGACGGCAGGGCGCGAGCGCCACGCGGCCACTGGGCTCTGCCCGAGCGCCATGACGTGAAGCTGTCGGTCGACTGAATAGAGACCGGCATTGTTCGACTGACAGCGCGATTTCAACGGTGATTTTCTTCGGAAACAGCTCGAGTTAGTCGAAGGTGATAACACCAAAATTGTAGAGCTTCGTGAGGGCTACAACTTTGTCAATTGGCTCCAGGGCTGGTTCGACTTAGTTATAGAGATATAGCATCCTAAAGTGAGGCACCCGAAACTGAAACTGAGTTTCAGTGAGTCACACCGACTGAAATCCATTTTTCAAGACACCATAACTCCTAAACCATTTAGAACTAGGTGATGGTGATGTTGACAATGTTGTAGAGCTAAGTGAGTACTACAAAAGTGTCAATATGAGTTGGGGCTGGTTTGGTCTGGTTTGCAAACTACAAGCTTCCAAAGTAGGCCACAGTAAAACTGGAGGGACACTTTTGAGACTTAGAAAAATTCTAAGTGTTGAGACAGCCCCTCTAGCTGACTTGTGGGCCATTTTTGAGCATGTTCTGGCCAGTTTTATGAGATGGTCATATTGAGACTTTTGTTCCCCATAAAATTCCCTACAACTTTGCTTAAGGGTGCTCCTCCATGCAAGGTTTCTAAGCTAGACTTTTTAATTGGTCAAACTAGAGCATCCTAGGGCTAAATGGTGGTCAACTACACCTTGGAGGGCATTTTAGTGATTTTGGTCAACATGAACCTTGCTCCATGAGTGACCCTAAGTATAACTAAGGTGTTGTGGGATATAATTGGCTACTCTACCCCCTAGTTACACCAACTCTTTAGTGTCACATGATGTGAGCCAAACAAAGTTCTAAAAACAACCACCTTAGTTGCAACCACACAAAATAACATGAAATGATGCATGCTTATGCTCATGCAAATGCAATGCAGTTATGGAGCTAAACACCTAAGGTGTTACAAAGAGCATACAAGAAGATGGCACCAGTTGCATTTCATTTCGACCATCAATTTGATTAGTGCTCATTGCTGCTAAATCGCTGACAATGGCAACTTTGGAGCTAATCATCTCCTAATCCGTTGGACTAATGACTTTGGGGTCTTAACGAAAACTATTAAGTAACTAATGAGGATCAATTTTTGTTAAAGGCCCAAGGCCCAGTTTAGACCTGAGCTGGCCCAAATCGGCCTCCTAACATGGTCACTATAACGCTAGACAGGTGCCCGACCACATGCCGACGTGCCCTCCATGCACTAGAGTTCGTCCTGCCATGGCAATGAGCTGCGGTCGTGTGCCCTCCGCGTGTCCGCACCCTTGCCTTCGCTTGCGTTGATGTGGAGAGTCCCAGGGCGCTCGCCGAGCTCCATTCCGCGCTCCCACTCGCCCTCACTCCCTCTGCTCCTCTATGGCCGCTGCAGCCATGGCCGCCCATGGGAGCTCTGCGGTCATCGCCGTTCCTCCTCCACCCCACCATTCCAGGCCTAGCCTAGCTTGTCATCACTCTCACCACCCTCTCACGACCCTAGCGCACTGCTTCCCCGCCTCTCTCGGCCACTGGAGCACGCCACCGCCATGGCCGACCGGTCGAGCTCCATGGCCACCGTCATTCGGTCTCCTCTAGCCTTCCTCCACCCAAAACGACCGCGCCATCACGTTTCTCGTACCACACCACACCTCCAGAGCTCCTCGCCTCACCGGCTCCGCCCCCTCAGTTGGCTGCCGCCGGAGCACCGGCCGGCAAGCCGCCTGCTGCCATGGGCGGGTCACTGTGATCTGCCTCGGGCTATGTGGAGCACGCCAGCAGATGCGGGTCAGCCCTGCCCTGCTCGCACAACCCTATCGTGGCCGCCGCCGGTGACTCCATCGCCGGAGAACGGCTGGCCCCCGTCTCCTATGATCGGCCGGCATGAAGAAGAAGAAGACCGGCGCCCTCTCTCTGTTATCCCTCTGTTCAAATGACAGGTGGGGCTAGGTGGACAGTGGGCACCGCATGTCAGTTTAAGTGGTGGCTGGTTTGGGTGCACAACCGGGTGTGCATAGCAGATCTAGGGTTAAGTGGTTAATTCTGTTTTTGAATTTCAGTTTTTGTGTTAAATCTTCTAAATTCCATATCTCGTGCTAGGAAATTTCAAAAATAGCAAATGAGGACTTTTTGGAAACCTTGAGAAAATATATATGCAGTAGACTCATAATATGTTTTATGTTTGTAGAAGTTTTCTGGTGTTTTTATTTAACCTTGAAAAGTACTCCAAAAATGCTTATAAACTTGACCAGAGCCATATCTTGAGTTTTAGAACTCCAAAAATAGCGATTCTTGTTTTGTTAGTTTCTTGGTGACATTTAATTACTAGGAAAAATATTAAACATACTAGTTATTTACTGTTTTCTTAAGGTTTTAATTTGACCTTGATAAATAAGAAAATCTACCTTATGTTGCTTGTCATTTTTATATCTTGAATTGTGATGCTCCAATTTAGGTGAAACTTTTGTGGTAGTCTCCTGAGATTAGGTGCAAACTGTGGTTAAAATTTCATGAGCTTTTGATGCTGGATGAGTGAGATATAGGTTTAACTTGCTCTCTATGGTTATTTAGCTTAAGCTACTTGTCTTTTTCATAAAGGTTGTTTTACTCATGCAAATGATCTGAAATTTGTACAGTAGCCTATTGGAAGTATATGGGAGCTTCTGTAATTTTTGTAGAATTTACTGTGTACTTTGGTTATATGTTTATAATTCCATCTAAGCATCTAAAATAAATTAATAAAGGCAATTAAACAAATGATTTGGGCTTAGCCATGATGTTTTATAACATGTATGTGGTAAGTACAAACTGTTAGCCAACTTGGTTATGCTTAGGTTTCATTTTATAGGTGTAGTGAAGTATTATTTTGTTTTATAATCCAATTATAGGGGTTCAGGACAGTTTCTAGGACTTAATTAACTACACCTTAATAATGATGTTTGCTGGGAAAGCTGCTTATAACAAAGTTGTAGATAACCCATTAAACTAGATTGTGTTAAAATTTAGTGGGATTTGGCCATGTGGTTTAGGAGTTATAGCTGTTTAAAGTTGAGTTACAGAATTGCTTGCTCTCTGTCTTGTTAGACCAGTTTCTGTGTTTGTGTAAATTCAACATGTTAAACTTTGGAATCATGCTATGATGATTATAAATGAAATGTAGAGAATTTTATAAGCTTTCAAGAATGTCTTCTTACAAGTCATTTGGATTTGCAGAACTCTATATGTGATTGATTTACTCAGTTACTACATGTATGTCCATAATTGTTGAAGATACATGGATGCTTGGTTACTTTGCTTGCTTGTTGCTAAGTGTGATTCATGTCCTTGGTGATGAAGTTAGTACACCTGAGGCTTTGTAAATCTTGTGTCATGTTTGGTATTGCTTCCCTTGCTATCTTAGCATAATAGGTGGTGTGATGTTTAATTGAGCAATGTGAAGTGCTTATGTGTATTTAGCGTAATCTTGTACTTACCTTGATTGAGTGTAATGCATCATCTATTGTAGTCCCATGTATTCATACACTTGCATATTACATCTCATCTGGGTACGCTAGATGCACCACGTGAAGGACATGATGTGGAGCTAAACCCAAAGATGGTGTTCGGTGGATCCATCCCAAAGATGGAAGTACCCTCAAGTGCATACATGGAGTGGAGATGTTCCGCAAGATGGTGCAAGCTAACTTGACTGATTTGAGTCAGATCCCAGGCAAGCTCCAGAGCATTATAAGTCTCCTAATTTCTAAAATGCAATTGAGTATATATGTTATATGTATTGTTGCACTAAGTGATAGGTGTTGGATGAAAACACTTGTTGCATATATATCCCATCCTTGTCTAGGAAGTATACCTTGAATCCTATTTAGGTTTAGGTTTGAGTAATTGCTTAGCCCTGCTTTAACCGGTAGAAGTCAGGTGATCCCCTGTCACCTGCGAGCTTTAGGGATATATCTGGCACGGTTGGCTATATTTCCTATCGTGGAAAAGAACCTTGTGTTAATAAAATGAAATGAGACCGGGCGGGATGATGATAGTAAAGCAACAAGGCATGGAGGTCTTGGGTGTGGATCTATCCCCGTCTGTGTCGATTAAGGACCGATTCTTAGAGTCTTTCCATGTTCATGTTGAACGCATGCCTAACATTAAGTTGGCCGGGTCTGGTGACCGACCACGAAGCCGAGTAGCTCAACTCAGGCCGGGAGTCGATAAGTATAAAGTGCGCCTCGAAAGGGAGCCGTAGGCGTGACTCCAAGGGCTGGTGATTTAAAAGTCCTGATCGTGGCAGAAGGGTAATCCCTGAGAGTGCTGGCGCTGATCGAACCCGCGAATTTGGTTCCTGAGTTGTACCAAAGGTGATCTACTGTTGCCTTTAGTGGGGTTTGCCGGGTGAGTGTTAGGAATACCCCCTCAACTGAGTTGTAATTCGATTTGAGTCGTCGTCTCTCCCGGTTAGTGAGAACTTGATGAGATTATCTCCAAAGTAGATCTCACTAAATAACTTGATGGTTCAGGAATGATGATGATCATAATGATAGCCTTATTATACCTGCTATGGTTAATATTGTTTGCTCCTAATAAAGTGATTGCTATAGTACAGGTGCTAATCTAGATGACAGGCTCATGATGATTAACTTGATACTTAAGCATTAAATGATTACTTATCTGTACTAAGCTTTTATGCAAAATGTTGTCAAGCTAGCCCCACTTTATATCAGCCTTGCATACTCCTTGGTGTCACTTTATTTTTAGTTTTTGACGGGTAAGTCTAGCTGAGTACCTTCTCGTACTCAGGGTTTTAATCCCACTTGTTGCAGGTTGTGATGTATCATGGATACTGCAAGAAATGGATGGCTCCTGCCGTAGTGGCGGAGTGTGATCATGGGCATGATCCTTCTAAGTTATCTTGTCTCTACTGCTTTTGTTGGAAGTTGATCTTGGTACTAGCATGTATTTGAAATAAGAGTAATGTTAGTTTCAAATTACTATACTTCCGCTACTTTTTAACTTAAGTTGTAATAACTATGTTGAACTCTGATGTATGTTAAACTACTTGTGAAATGGATGTAACATGTGACTTGTTATGTTGAATCACTACGATCTTGGCTTATATGTCGGTTGGTTTGAAATCCCTTATGATTTCATTGGACTACCGGAGTTATATGGGCTCAAGTGTGAGAATTTGATCACTTCAGTGATTGTTTTTGTACTTGTGCTCTTATAATTTGGATGGTTCTGTGACACTAAAGTAGGGTTTCATTAGGTTAACTACTTCGTTAATGACTTTCGTTAATCACATGAAATAATAGTAATTAAGCCCTAACAACATGATTAAGGGAGCTTAAACAATTAACTAAAGGTGTCAAAGGTCATTAAGAATTAATGACCTAAGGTCAACACACAATCACCAAGTCAAACAAACCCTAAATCATTAGGCACTAATTACTTGGTCAACTAATTAATTAATTCATATACATTAAGTATAAAATCAAAGTTATCCAATTAAGCCCAAAATTTTATTTTAAGAAGCTTACATCATAACTAAGTGGCAAAACAAATTTAATAATTTTTTGACAATTATTTAAGCCTAGATAATTCATGGAAGTTGCATTTATTAATTAATTAAGCTAATTAATTAACTTACAAAAAGTAATCAAAATTTGCATTTCATATTTTTCCTACATCATACACAGTACAGAGAGGCTACACAAAAATTTTCATCATTTTTGGAGCTCTAAATAAATCACAAAGAAATAAACAAAAACTGGTATTATTTGGTATTTTAGAAAAAGAAAAACAAAAATTCATCACAGGCCTGCTACTCCCCCTCTTTCCCCTTGCTCGGCCCAACTGGACCGCGTGGCCCACCCACGCGCGCCTCGCCTCTCCTCTTTCTCTCCCCGGCCCGCCTCTCTTCCTCGGCCCAGCATGGCCCAACCGTGCATGCCCTGTTCTCTCCCTTCCCTCTTTTCCTAGGCCCACCTCCTATCCTCCTCCCTCGCTTGGCCCAACTGGTCGGACCGGCTCAGTAGCCGAGCCGAGACACTACTCTCGTCGGTCATGGCACAGCGGTGGCCGGCTGGAGTCTACCTTGCCAGCGGTGAGGCTCTGGCAAGACTGACCCGACCACAACGACCAACACAACCTCGCGAACTCACTCAGGTACTCAACACGGTAGTAGACGCACCGAAGAACCTTCCCCACAGGCCATGGCGGATCGGTACCGGTAGCGCACGGTGCCTCGGTGAGCAAGGCTAGAAAAAGCGAAATTAAGAGCACTTGAAGCTCTAGTGGCTCACCCTAAACACCGTGGTGTGCTTGGTGAAGACAGAGATTGACCGAAAGGATCGGACCACGGTAAGGCAGTGGTGGCGCTCGGTCACCGGAGAAGAGGAAGAACGTGGCTGTGCGGGTACTCCAGGCGAGATGGGATGTCACGAGCGGGTCGAGGAGGTGCGCGAGAGTGAGACACGACTAGTGGTGCGATCAATTTGGCCTGAGCTAGCACGACGGTGATGACGGTGAGCGGTGGAGCGATGGCGGCGGCGGTGGCAAAACAGAGGAGGGGAAACAGAAGACGACGACCGGCTTCTCTAGCTTTATAGGGTGGCCAAGGAACCGACTAGGCGACACGCAGGGGATGCCTGACCATGAAGAGCAGGAGGTGGCGACCGCGGGCACGCCTGGAAGCGGCCGGAAAGCCACCGGCGGTGAGCTGCTTGCTGCCTAGGTCTATTTGGAAAAATTTACAAAACTACCACTGACCCTATTTTTTCAAATTACTCAAAATTTTTCTAAAGAACTTGAAATTGTGTAAAAACAAAAGTTGCTCAATTTTTCAAACCCTACAACTTTCTCAATAACAACTTTTTCAAATTCAGCTTAGATTTTGAAATTTGAATTTGAAATCAAAAGGGGACATTTTCTAGATTTTTGTAAATTTAAAATTACTTTGAATTTTATATTGAAACTTCAAAAACTCAAAACACCAAAGTTGTTCCTCTTGGCAAGACCTACAACTTTGATATTTTAACCATTTTCAAATTATGCCTCCATTTTGAAATTGGAATGGGGAATTGAAAATGGGTCAAATTTGGGATTTGAATCTTTTCAAAATTACTCCACATTTTATACTAAAACTTTGAAAACCCCAAAAACCAAAGTTGTACAACAAGACTAGATCTAAAACTTTGCTTTTTGGCCTACCCTCAAAGTCCTTTTAATTTTTGAATTACACAAAAGGGGGTAAAACGGGGTTTTCCGGAAATCAGGGTTTTGAATCAAATTCAAACTTGATTTGATTTGTACTTTAATTGTTGATTAATTAGTGATCACAACTATCATCCAAATGTACCATTAAGTCAAATCACAAGTGACCTACCTAATGCCACATTTGTTTGAACCAATTTTGAATTATAAATTCATTTTAATAAACCTCTCGATTTGAATTCGAATTTGAATTAAAAAACTCGGGGCGAGTTTTGGAACTCAAATTCAACCTCAAACCTAGAGTTCATTTTTAAATGTTGCACTTGAATGTATTCCCTACACTTGACACTAGTGTAGAGCACAGCTTTACACCTCAAATTACATAGGGCATAATCCAAGTATTTGAAATGACATTCAAAACTAGGGTTTTGGATTCCGGTCAAATGTCACAAGAACTCAATCAATCTATAAATGTAACTTTGTTTTAGTTGATGCACCACAGATTTGACTAAAACATGAATGCTTTGCAATGCATATGATGACATGGCCAGTTTCAGTTACCATAACACCAGAGGTGTTACACTGATGAACACGGAGATAGCTTCATCACTGTTGATGTTAGGGATGAATATCCACATTTCTGAGAAGTGGCGGATGTAGTCGCGCAATGGTTCATTTGGATAGTCTCTGACTTTCTCCAAATCATACTTGTTGCCGGGCTACTAACAAGTGGCCATGTAGTTGTCGATGAAAGCCCTCCTGAGCTGAGCCCAGGTGTCGATGGAGCCTTCCCTTAGGCTGAGGAGCCACTGGTTCGCAGATTGGTTGATGACCACAGGCAAGTAATTGGCCATCACATCTTCATCGCCAAGCGCTGCTCGAACAACGATTTCGTACAATGTTATCCATTGTTTGGGATTGGCCTTCCCATCGTAGGTGTCCAAATCGTGGAGCTTGAAATTTCTTGGCCAAACGACGGCACAGAGCCGATTAGTGAATGGTCAGAGGCCGGGGATGTGGCTGGCACACAGTGCGTAGCCACGGCCGGGTGCGCCATGTGCTTCATTATATTCCCACCTGCGTTGCATCTCAGATGAATGTCGCTCCTCTCGATTGTTCTCGATGCGATCCCTCAAATTCAAGTTGGCACTGAGATGGTCACAGAGGTCGCCTCTAGGCTGCTCCACTTCCTAGTCAGCACCTTGTTGTCTACCACGACCGCCACCGCGGTTTGCAGCACGCTCTCCTCCATGACATGCGCCACGGCCGCCTTGTTGGTTACGTTCGCCCCCTTGATCGGCGTCATGCTTGCCTCGCTGGTCGGCATTGCGTCTTCTGCCTTGATCTCAGGGACAGTGCTCCTCATAGTTCATGTTGTGGCCCTGGTAAAGATAGGGACCTCCCTGTTGCTAGGAACTTTGTTGGCGATGACTTCGGGTGGTGAACGCCGATGGAGCAGGTGTACACCTCTCATTGACCTAGACTGTGGCCGCCTTCAAATAAGCCTTGACATCGTCGAGTGCCGAGGATTCAGGGAGCTTATTTAGTCCATTCATGGCAACGGCAATGTTGGCGCTCGGTATCTTGAAAACTTGCTAGTTGTCGCACATGTCGAATGAGTCAGCCAGATCACGATGGATATCACACTGGCCACCCGTGCCTGCGTTAGCCACATCCTCTTTGGCATTCTCTAGGTCAACTCTCCGAGCCCTACGGTCGGCGTTTCTTTCCTCCCGAGCAACCCTCTCTTGATCGGTCTCCCCGTCGCGAGGGGGCTCATCGTTGCTAACGGTGAAGATGGCGCCTCCGAAGCTGGGTGGAAAAGCCGGGAACTCCTGCCCATATGGATCAATGAGGGTGCGGGTATAGCTAGTCCCATGAGATTTGGTAGACCCGGTACTTTCTTTCGGGATTGTAGAGAGCGAGTCCCCTCCGATCTGCCTAATCTCTACCACATTAACGGTGGGCGCATGGTGGTTTGGTTCAGGTAGGTCTATCAGACAGAGATCTGAAACATGGTCGTGCTCAGCGGCATCCATGAATAGATGCGGTATGTGGGCGGTGTACTCAGATGTCGCGTTCACTAGCCCGTATGGATAGGTCTTGAATGAATGCTCCACTAGGGCTTTGTAATCCCCCCGACCTCAGGCTGGTTGCAGGTACTGGTCGGTAACGAACCGTCCACCCCTCTAGAGTTGTCGTGATCACGAGATCAGTGTCAAGACACCTCTGCCGGCTAGCCCGAGCAGGTCGGGAATGGTGATCCTCAGCAGACCGATCTCTAATCGAATCTACTAAGGTTAGAGTTTCAACCAGGCCCGTGGTGACCCGATTGATAGACTCGATCAGATCGGTATTGTCGAGACGCCTCCCTTGATAGCGGGGAAGCGGACGGCGGGTGGTCAGAGGAAGCGATCCTGAGACTGGTCCAAAGATCAAATCCGTCGTTGTTGATGTAGATTCGGTTGGCGCAGGAGGAGCCTGCACCGTCTCCACGACTTCAGCGGGGCCGTCAACGCCGGTGGTCCAAGTGAACGTTAGGCCCGCTGGAAGGACTATGGAAGCAGGGAAGTTGACCATCTGGCTCGCCATGGAGTCTGCACGCACACCCCCTACCTGGCACACCACTGTCGATGAGATATGGTTGACAGTCTACCAAGGGGTATGCCCACGATAGTAGATGGTGACGCAAGATGAACACAGGATTTATCTAGGTTTGGGCCGCGAACTGCGTAATACCCTACGTCCTGCGTCTTTGTGGATTGTATTGATACGTGATGATGATGATGTGATTTGAGGGGTGTCCTTGCCCACCTTATATAGTACAGGGGGCAAGGTTACCGATCTAAAGAATCTTGTTACAATCGGTTACAACTATTGTATCCACGGAGGACACGATATTTATCTTAACCGACTAGGTTTCCTTGACCATCAAGTATTCTCTGCTTGCTTCGCACGGTTCGCCGAACAGTTTGGAGATTCGCGCGACCCTTCCTGGCAATTTGGGCCACCTCATCCGGCGCGGCCCATGTAAAGCCATGAGGGTATACGGGGTTATACCCCCACAACGTCGTGATAGGAGGTGGAGGGGCAGACAACATAGTGACACCGCGACGGCAGAGTGGGGAAACTAAGGAGATGGGGGAGTAGGGGAGTAGACTGATTGCCTATTGGGTCGGTTCGCTGCGCAGGCCCATAAAGACACGTTCATACGGACAGACGATGTATAGGAAGCATTATCGTATTTTTAATCTGACTATTGAAAGTGCCCGTGCGTTGCAACGGGAGAAAAAACTATCAAATATTTATGGAGAACGAAGACATGAATAGTACATATTTATTTATTTATTTATTTATGTTTTGCTCTTTCTATAAAATTTGATAAACTATTTTATGATGATGACGAGACATCCATAATGTAAGTTAATATTTGCAATAATATTATAATGTCTTGTTAAGCCTATATTGAATTATAATATTGATACGTTGTTTTCCTGTTGCAAAGCACAAAAATATTTAGATGTCAGTATATCATAAATTTTATTTTCATGTGTTACTACAGTTAAATGTCGAGTTGCATGACTTTTTTTTTTGACAATTCTACATATAGCTCGAAAATTTATTCAACCACAGTGTACTCTATTTTAATTTATTTTGAAATCAAACTTCATGACATGCCTGCAAACGCACTCCTACTCGTATGGACAGTTGAGTTGGAATTATACCGCTTTATAATTATGTCATCTGTTCTTATTTATTTTGGAATCAAATACCGTAACATGATGTATATATGTTGCTCTAACTCGTATAGACACAGATGAGAGTCATCTTGAGATGTGTACTCATACAGGCTTGGAAGAGTGTAGGATCAGTTAATGCGTCGTACTTTATTATTAGTTAGATAGACATTAAGAATTGAAATATAGTAGTTCTAAGATTATTGATTTGTTAAGTGCATTGAAATGTGCCCCAGCAATAGCAGTACATAATACAAACAATTTTATTTGAATGATACTTAAGCAACCACAATATATTTAGACTACATATGAATGAGACCTGCATTAGCCTATAGTTGTTGTTAGTGCTATAATGTTGAAGTCTAAGGGTATGTACAACGCATACATGTGGCAGGGCGCTTATCAGTGGATGATTTTTGTTATGCCACGGTGGAGGATGTGAAGGCGCTCTAGCCCGGCATCACTGCTCGCCCAAGCGTCCGACTTTGGAAGCGGCGCCTTACAACTGAATCAGAAGGTGTGACTTGTTCTAATGCAAGAGTCCATGCGTTGTGGGCTTAAAGATGCTAAAGAAGATTTCTAATCGTAAGAATTATTTAAGCACCATCAGATTAGTATTTACCACTCTAGAATGAGACTCTTGTACGATTTCTCTCTTTATTAAGCGTCTACTGAGCAGCTTTATATTATAGGGCCCACTTATTATGACACATAAAAAATCACCTAGAATCCCAACCATCCACGGTCCACCATCATCACGCATGCCACATCTTCACTCGTACTCGTCCGTTGACACCCATCGAAAAATCACGGCCTGCCTCTTCCTTCCTCCCGCATGCCACATCTGTTCGCAAATCTAGTTAGATCCGAAGCAAAGGCCGGCAGCGAGCTGCGGCATCACGACGGACTTGGTGGGCTGCAGCTTCGCCAGGTGCACACAGACGTCCGGGTCGGCTGCGTCGCGGGGTGCGCGGACGTCCGATGTGAGACTTGCCGGGAGCGGCGACATCCCAAGGAGTCCGGAAGGCCGACCAACGGTGCAGTGACCCTCTTCCCATATTCCCCAGCGGCCCTCATGTCGACCGCATGACGGTCAAGGCAGTAGCCGACGGCTGCATTGGGGTTCAATGTGTTTGATTTGGGAATTGGGATACAATATGTATACGATTTGGGTCGTGTGCGCTGTGAATTGTTGTCCCTGTGAGACCTTTTTGGCCGAATTGGAGATCCTTGCTTTTTTTTAAGAAATTCTTAGAGATTTGTATGTGAACCCGTCTTCATTGATGTAAAAAAAAAATAGGTGGAGAGAAATTTTGCCACTTTATTATTAGGGGTATAGATATAGATATATCCCATTGATTGAACACTTAATTTAATTCACATTTAGTATCCAACTGACATGCAAATCTATACCCGACTATGAAAACATTTAATTCAAATTTATATTATATTAATTAAATTTTAATTAAATTAAATTAATATTTCAATAATATGTATTGTATTTGTATTTTAAATAATTTAATAATATTTATTTTGTTTAGCTAACTTCAAACAATTTGTTGAGGATATCAATAATATTCGTCTATATCCGATCCGTTTTCATCGTGGCTTATGCCCATGGCTTTCCATTATATATAGAGCTTGACGCCCCTGTGTTTTCTTTGGCTTCACCATGTGGGACAAATCAAACACTGTTGTGTGCTGTTCTTGTTTCTATCCGTTGACGGCTGCTCACCTAAGTGGGCCACAATGGTATCTAGGCCCATGAAATAGCAGCAGCAACCCATAGAATAGATCAGCCACCTCTTTCTTAGTTCTTTTTTTCTTTAATTAATCTTTCACAAATGTTTATGACGGTCTAAGGTATAAGTTTACGGGTTTAAGAAACTCATGGGTTTGCAGGTTTCAGTTCTACACTGCTAGACACCCATCAACCCACTGGGTCTAACTTTTTATAAAATAATGAATCCATGGGTAAAAAAATTGACCCATATCCTTGCCCTAATATAGTAATAACCTGTCGGGTTTCTGATACTTGTTGCCATCTCTACCCTCAATCTCGCGCGCATGTATGTGGGCCGCCCAGGCTACTATTGGACTCTACAGTTCTGTCATCGTGCCATGATGCCGGCGCCGCCATTGTCATCGCTGCGTCTTGGCATGGCCAGCCACCCTAGACCAATGAGTGAATGTATGCTGCATGCTCCTTAATATGGATGGTGATGCAAAGAGAATACACGGGGGTTTATCCTGGTTCGGGCAAAGAAGGCCCTACGTCCAGCGGGGGGGGGGAGAGTGTTGTATTTCCTTGCACCTAAGTGCTTGCGTAGGGGTTACAAGCTGCGAGAGAGGGAGCCGGTCCCAGGTCTCAAGAAAAAGGTAAAAGGGTGTATTGCTCGAGATGTTGATCTCAGAAGTGGAGGAAAACATATGTCTTCGTCGTTTGTCGTTGTCCTCTCGCGTCCTCTAGAGAGTCCTCTGCCTTCCCTTTTATAGGGTAAGTGAAGGCGGGGGGTTCCTCAGACCCTAAGGCGATGCCTTAGAGGTGAAGGTTTGGCGAACGCTGTGGATGTTGCTGTAGCGAAGTGCTCCGGTGATGGCCTTCCATTCCCGGGATGACGCGGTGATTGTTGATGACGGGATGGTAAAACATCCCGGGTGCTATTGAGGACGTGCGATTTCCTGTGGTCGTCGTACGGGCGTGGTCCCTTTGCTGACTGATGGCAGTCGAGGCTAGGTCGGGGCGTGGCCAAAGGGGGTCGACGAGAAGCGGATAAGGCCGAGCCCCAGAAATCTTGGGACAGTGCTAGTCATGGCGTGAATAGCGGCTACTTTTCATTGCCCATCTCAGGATGGGTAGTAAAAAGTAGGATCTGACGCGGGTGTGGCTCCCATACCTATGGCACTGTAGCCATGTAGGTGGCAGTGGTGGCATTAAATGCTTTTGTCAGCGGGTAGGTGACTGAGAGAATGGGGGGTCGACTGACTGGACCCTGGGTCGTACGAGTCAGAGATTTTCTAGGGTCGAGGCTCCCCATCGAGCGAGCCTTGTGCGAGTCAAAACGCAGTTGAGGGCGCCCGGCGTGGAGACGTGGATGCGGATCGAGCTTGGTGTACCCGTGTGGGTGGAGTTTTGGTACGATTTCTTAGGGCGTGGATTCCTCTAGGGTTTGCTTCTTTTAGTCACCGGTTTTAGGTACCCCTAACTCAGGCACTCGACAGTAGCCCCGAGCTTCTGCGCGAGTGTGGTCACTCACGCGGAAGTTCAGTGAGTTATAAACTGGAGTTGTGGCGTCATCGCTCTCCGGTGGGTGCGCCCGAGCACACCCACCGGGTGTAGCCCCCGAGGCCTTAGAGGAGTGTGTGACTCCTTTGAGGGCTTTAGTATGTTGTATCATGGGACGCTCCTGCATTTGAGCCCCCAAAGTGTGTTTGGTCCTCTTTCGTCGAGGTTAGCTGATCATGGTCAAGCCCCCGAGCCTCTGCACGCGCGAGGTCGATCAGGGTCTTGTCTGTCCTTATCGTTCGACTCTCACGCATCCTTTAGGCAAGGAGGAGGGGTGGGAATGCCGTACTATCCTCAATGGGCGAGTTCCGACGATCTCCGATGAGCTATTAGCGGGAGATTCGAGTGGGAGCCCGTGCTCTGTTCGAAAGGGGTCGGCTAGCGGCCACGGAGGCGCTCTCCAAAAAGTGCCAAAGAGTTGTCGCATGGATCTCGGTTCCATTTGATAGGATCTGAGGGATCAATGCCTCCCTCCGAGGGGATTCCATCGTCGACCTCTCCTTTAGCCTCGAATATGTCTGAGGGCATCTCAAGAAAGTGGCTCAAGCCCTAGCCTTGTACGGGTCCGCTCTTAGACATCCCTTACTCTGTTTACTCGAGGGCAGCTATCGAACCCTGGTCGAGGGCTAGCTTTCGAACCCTTGAGGTTTATAGCAGGCTCAGAGCCCATGGTTCCTTCACCTGGAAGTGTCCGTCCATAAGCCTTCCTTCCCGCCCGTCGGGGTGCGTCTTTTTAGGAGGGAAGCGAAAACGGCATGGTAGTGGGCGTTGTGTCAAGCGGTTATCGAGCGAACGGTTGACACATGCCTGTACGCGCGGGTTTTGAGGGAGCAGTTAGGTAAGAGCATTAAACGTGAAAACTTTTACTTGCCTCTTTGCTGGATCCACCCGTTGGCCTTCCATTGGGGTATAAATACGGAGCCCAGGGTTTTGTTCGTTCCTCCCTAGTCCTTTGCAACCGCTTCCTCTTTCCTTTGCCTCCGTCCCATCGAAGACTGAGGAGGAGAATGAGGCGGCATGCCTAGGACTGATTGAGGCTACAGAAGAACCTGGGGGTCGTCTTGCTAGGCTTTTTGAGGACGAGGTGCTCCCGCCTACTGCCGATGAGGGCCTATGAGCCAAACCTGGGCATGAGAGCCCGTGTAACAAGTTAGTTATCATTTGAGACTCGTGCCATCATGGCCCTAGGGCCTTAAAACATTTAGATGTAAATATATACTAAATGTCCTTTTTTCGTTCGAGCCTTACATCCCTTTTTCGTTCGAATCATATTCTTATGCGGTCTTCTTGGTGCGCGATTGCACCCCTTGGTGTGGGGGAGTGAGTGGAGGTACCGTAGCCCGGAGGCGTAGGCGATCTCACGGCTCGATAGCCCTTGAACCTTAGGGTGCACTTGCAGCCTTGTCAACTATGTAAGAACTCGAATCGAAGCGTATAGGAACATTAGACGTGAGTTTTTTGAAATCATGAACTTTTACTAGGTCTTCTTGGCGCGCAGTTGCACTCCCTAGCGTGGGGGAGTGAGTGGAGGTGCCATAGCCCAGAGGCATATGCGATCTCGCGGCTCGATAGCCCTTGAACCTTAGGGTGCACTTGTGGCCTCGTTGACTATGTAAAAGTTTTTTTTTTGAAAAAATGCGAGTTTTTTAGGGACACAGGGGGTTCCCCCCATGTCAGCCCCCGAGGAAGGTTCGACTTCTATGAAAACAGGGTCGAGCCTACCTATTTTTTATGAAAGAAAGTTTTGAACAGTGATGTATTCCTTATTCAATCATGGAACTTGAGAGAATTTATAAAGCCTCGAGGCTCTAGGGGTAAAAGCGACGTAGCTGTTTGATGTTCCATGCGTTGGTGAAGGTTTCGCCCTTGTCATTCAATAGCTTATAAGTCCTAGGCTTCAGCACCTCTGTAATGATGTAAGGGCCTTCCCATGGTGGGGTGAGCTTGTGTCGTCCCTTGTTACTCTGGCTTCACCGAAGCACCAAGTCACCAACATGGAGGTCCCGATTGCGCACGTGCTTGTCGTGGTAGCATTGGAGATTCTGCTGGTATCTTGTGGAGTGCAGTAAGGCAATATCTCGAGCCTCCTCGAGCTGGTCGAGGGCATCCTCTCTGGCGGTATCATTGCTTTGTTCATTGTAGGCTTTGAGCCTCGGGGATCCATATTCCAAATCGGTTGGATGTACAGCCTCGGACCCATAGACCAAGAAAAAAGGAGTGAACCCCGTGGCTTGGCTCAACGTTATTCTCAGGCTCCTTAGGACCGAGGGGAGCTCAACGGCCTATTTCTTACCATGTTTGTTCAATTTGTCGAAAATTCTCATCTTTAGGCATTGTAAAACCATGCCATTGGCATGCTCTACTTGGCCATTTGTCTTTGGATGAGCTATGGCCGATCAGAGCACACACATGTGATGGTTGTCGCAGAAATCCAAAAACCTTTTACCGGTGAACTGGGTGCCGTTGTCTGTGATAATGCAGTTGGGAACCCTAAAGCGATGGATGATGTTGGTGAAAAATAGCACAGCTTGCTCAGACCTGATGCTGGTGATAGGACGGGCCTCGATCCACTTGGAAAATTTATCGACGGTGACGAGCAAGTGGGTGAAGCCTCCGGTTGTTCTCTTTAGGGGGCCGACCAAGTCGAGCCCCTGAACGGTAAATGGCCATGTAATGGGGATGGTTTGCAGGGCATGAGCCGGTAGATGGGTCTGCCTCGCATAGTACTGGCATCCTTTGCAGGAGCGTACCAGCTTAATGGCGTTGGAGACCGCGGTTGGCGAATAGAAGCCTTGTCGGAACGCGTTTCTGACAAGGGTTTGAGGTGCCGTGTGGTGACCGCAAGCCCCGAGTGTATATCTCTAAGAAGATTCCTACCTTCCTCGGTTGTGATACAGCGCTGCAGGATGCCTGTCGGACTGCGCCGATAAAGCTCCTTGCTGCTTCCATAAATCACAAAGGTCTTGGCCCGGCGAGCGATCCATCGAGCCTCGGTCTTGTCCGAAGAGAGTTCCCCTCAAACAAGACAATCGAGGTATGGAATACGCCAGTCAGACTCAAGGTCGGCTGGTGGTGGCGAGTCTTCCGTCTGCATGATGTTAGCTCTAGTCGAGGGGGCTTCTGCCTCAGGTGGGGGGTCAAGGAGCGAGTTATCGACCCCCTCTATCGTACTAAGGTCGACGGAAGGCTCGTGAAGGTCCCTTTAGAAAACATCAGGTGGAACCATGGTTTTACTAGATGTGATTTTTGCAAGCTCGTCGGCAGCCTCATTATATCTCCGCGTGATATGGTTAAGCTCGAGGCCGTGGAACTTGTCCTCCAGGCACCGTATTTCCTTGCAATAGGCCTCCATCTTAGGATCGTGGTAGCTTGAGTCCTTCTTGACCTGGTCGATTACAAGCTGGGAATCACCTCGAACATCGAGGTGTCGAACCCCGAGCTCGATGGCGATGCGCAAGCCGGTAACGAGAGCCTCGTACTCAGCGACATTGTTGGAGGCAGCGAAATGGAGTCGGATCACGTAGCACATGTGAACTCCGAGGGGTGAGATGAAGAGCAAGCCCGTGCTCGCTCCCATTTTCATTAGCGACCCATCGAAGTACATGGTCCACAACTTGGCCTGAATCTAAACTGGAGGTAGTTGGGTATCGATCCATTCTACCAGGAAATCTACCAACGCTTGGGATTTGATTGCTTTATGCGGCGCATAAGAGAGGGTCTCACCCATAAGCTCGACCGCCCACTTAGCGATCCTACCCAAGGCTTCTCGATTTTGGACTATCTCCCCCAAAGGGAAAGAAGAGACCACGGTTACCAGGTGGCCCTCGAAGTAGTGTCGAAGCTTGCGCCGTGTCAATATGATGGCATATAGCAGCTTCTAGATTTGTGGGTAGCGAATCTTGGTCTCCGAGAGTACCTCGCCGATGAAGTAGACTGGTCTCTGAACAGGTAAGGTGTGTCCCTCTTTCGTCCTCTTGATGACTACGACCGCGCTGACCACTTGTGTCGTTGCGGCGACGTAGAGCAGGAGGGATTCCGCTATGGCTAGAGGGACGAGGATTGGAGAGTTAGACAACGTTGCTTTGAGTTTGGTGAGTGCTTCTTCAGCTTCGAGGGTCCATGAGAAGTGTTCTGATTTCTTCAGGAGACGATACAGAGGGAGCACTTTCTCGCCGAGGCGCGAGATGAAGCGATTGAGGGCTGCAAGGTAGCCCATGACCTTTTACATGCCCTTTAGATCTCGGATGGGGCCCATTTTGGTGATCGCGGAGATTTTTTCCGGGTTGGCCTCGATGCCACGCTCGGAAACGATGAATCCTAAGAGCATTCCTCGAGGAACGCCGAAGACGCACTTTTTGGGGTTGAGCTTGATATTCTTTGCTTTGAGGCACTTGAACGTGGTGTCGAGGTTGGCAACCAAGTTGCTGGCCCTCTTGGATTTGACCACGATGTCATCAACATAGGCCTTGATGGTTGGCCCAATGTGTTCCCCAAAAACGTGTTGCCTGCATCGCTGGTACGTAGCCCCTGCGTTCCGGAGACCGAAGGGCATAGTAACGTAGCAATACATGCCGAAAGGGGTGATGAATGAAGTCACGAGCTGGTCGGACTCCTTCATTTTAATCTAGTGGTAGCCGGAATACGCATCTAGGAACGATAGAGTTTCACATCCCGCAGTAGAATCAATGATTTGATCAATGCATGGTAAAGGAAAAGGGACTTTCGGACATGCTTTATTTAGACTAGTATAATCTACATACATCCTTCATTTCCCATTCTTTTTCTTAACTAATACATGATTAGCTAACCACTCGGGATGATGAACCTCCTTGATGAATCTGGCCTCCAAAAGCTTGTGGATCTCCTCACCGATGGCCTTGCGCTTCTCCTCGTCGAAGCGGCGCAAGCGTTGCTTCACTAGTTTGGAGCCGGCTCGGATCTCCAAGGCATGCTCGGTGACTTCCCTAGGTATGCCCGACATATCCGAGGGACCCCAAGCGAATACATCGTTATTCACGCGGAGAAAGTCAACGAGCACTGCTTCCTATTTGGGGTCAAGAGTGGCACTAACTTTCAACGCCTTCCCATCCGAGCTGGTAGGGTCGAGGGGCACGAGCTTGACGTCCTCTGCAGGCTCAAAGTTGCTAGCATGGTGTTTGGGGTTGGGGATCTCCTTGGCGAGACCATCGAGGTCCATAGCTAAGGTTGTCGTCTCTGCAGTGGCCTCTCCATGCTCCACGCACTCTACGTTGCACTCGTAGGCATGCTCGTAGGAAGGTTCGACGGCGATGACACCCCTAGGGCCAAGCATCTTGAGCTTGAGGTAGGTGTAGTTGGGGACTACCATGAACTGGGCATAGCAAGGACACCCAAGAATGGCGTGGTAGGTCCCGTGGAACCCGACCACTTCAAAAGTGAGGTTCTCTTTTCTAAAGTTCGAGGGGGGTGCCAAAGCAGACGAGCAGGTCAATGCGCCCTATGGGCTCTGCTCATCTCCCTAACATGACACTGTGGAAGCCCCCGACACTGGGTTGGAGCTGCGTCCTCCCGATCCCTAGGAGGTCGAGGGTCCGGGTGTAGATGATGTTGAGGCTGCTGCCTCCATCCATGAGTACCTTGGTGAGGCGCGTATTGGCGATGATGGGATCGACGACAAGCCGATAGACCCTGGGATTAGGGACGTAGTCCGAATGGTCATCATGGTTGAAAGTGATGGCGGTCCCAGACCGGTCGAGCAAGAGGGGGGTTGCGAGTTGCACAGAGAAGATTTCTCGATGCTCGTGCTTTCGTTGGCGCATGGAGAGGTGCATCGAGGGTCCCCCATAGATCACGAAGTAGTCGTGGATCTCGTGAAACTCCCCATCCTTATCACCGTCCTTCTCCTTGGGGTCCTCCTTCTTGTCGTCCTTCTTGATGCCCAAGCTTTTGAAGTACCTCCGAAGCATGTGGCAATCCTCGAGGTTGTGGTTCATGGGTCCCTTGTGGTAGGGACATGGTTCCTTGAGCATTTTGTCAAAGATGCCCCCGCTGGGGGGGCCTTGAGGCTTCTTGCGATCCGCAGCGACGACAAGGTCATCCGCCATAGCTTCTCATTTGCCCTGCTAGTTCTTCTTCTTCTTCTTTTCCTTTTGGTGCCCCGATTGGAGCTCTCGGGATCCTCGTCCTTGCGCTTCCCCTTGTCCTGGTTACCGCCAAAGATGGCACCAACTGCTTCCTCGCCGGTGGCGTAGCTGGTGATGATGTCCATTAGCTTGTTGGCAGTGGTGGGGGTGTTGCGACCCAACTCCCAGACCAACTCTTTGCAAGTGGTTCCAGAGGGAAAAGCCATGATGACGTCGGAGTCGGTGATGTTGGGAAGCTCATTGCGCTGTTTGGACAAACACCGGATATAATCACGGAGGGACTCGCTCGGCTTCTGTTTATAGCTTCTGAGGTCCCAAGAGTTACTGGGGCGTACATAGGTCCCCTTGAAATTTCCCTCGAACTCCTTCACCAAGTCATTCCAGTCATGGATCTGTCGAGGTGGGAGGTCCTCGAGCCATGCTCGAGCGGTGTTCGATAGGAAAAGGGGAAGCTGTCGAATGATGACACGGTCATCGGTGGCCCCGCCCAACTGACAAGCCAAGCGGCAATCAGCGAGCCAAAGTTCAGGTTTGGTCTCACCGTTATACTTGGTGAGAGTTGTTGGGGGGCGAAACCAAACAGGAAGTAGTGTTTCGCGAATGGCCTTGCTAAAAACCCGAGGGCCCAGCGGCTCGGGTGATGGGCTACGATCTTCCAAGCTGTCATAACGCCTGCCCTTGTGCTCGTGGTAGCCTCGAGCTGCACCATCACCACTTTTGCGCCTGCGGCGTTCGTTGATGTCGTTACGGGCATCTTGGGGCTCGCGGTTGTCGACGACGCGTTCACGGACAGAGGCTGCCCTGTTCCCTCGCGGGGCAGGCTCGGGATGAACCGAGGCCTCTTTCTCCTGCTGGGAGGGCTCCGCAGGCTGCTCCGAGGCAAGCCCGCGTTGCCTCAAGGTGGAACTCTCGGCTTGCTGCATGGCCACAGTCTCGAGGAGACCTCAGATCTCATCACGGGCCCAGCGGGCCTCGGGTGTAGATGGTTTAGGCATGTTGCGGGAGAAGCATGGCGGCGGCGACAACGTTCTGGCTGGCTCGATTGAAGACTGGGGGTTCACCCGCCTTGTCCTCATTGATGCGGCGATTGACCTCGCAAGCTCTTTCTCTAGCCCCTCTGCCATGCACGCGTACCGCGCACTCCTGCTCAAGGGTCTGCTGCAGTAGGCGCAGGCGCTCTCGCTCATCGTCGAGGTTGGCCTGCAGTTCTTGGATCTGTTGGAGTTGCACTCCCTGGTCTGCTTCGAGAAGTTGAGCGTCGTCGCCAGGGTGCGCAGCGTAAGGTAGGGTGGCATTCCTTTCTCGAGCAGCTACCTCTGCTTCCGAATCTGATGCGATGGCCCCATCAATTTGGAAACACTCATGAGTCAGATCGTAGCTATCATCAGTAGAGTTAGAGTCAGGGGCGCCAAAATAATAGTATGACGGATGCATGTGGGGTCATCGATCTGCAGAGTCATAGTGGCGGGAGGCGTTCGCACGGAGCTCCATACCCAGGGTCTCCGTAGAGTCCAAGTACTCGGAAGCTGGCGTGGATGCCACTAGGTCAAGGGCGGAACATAAATGGTGCCCAGGGAGCTCCTCGTAAACGCCCATCCCGGTGTTTATGGAGGAAGCATACCCCTAGGAAGTCATGTTCAGCCCATACGGAAGTGTCCATGGCGGTATTGTCCCTTCTGCCGGGGAAATCGATCCTGCTCTAGTTGGAGGCGGCGCCGCACCGGCCGATGGGACGACGGGGTGCCCTACCAGCATCTTGCCCGCAGCCAAGCTCGTCCTACGCAGGTCCTCAACGAGAGACTCTGTGTCAACGTCTGGCTGAGGGGCACCGGAATGGGGCACACCGTGACCCTCCGTGAGGCGATGGTGGTAACTATGCTGGGCACGGCGTCGCCTTGCTACATGAGCCCGGCGAGAATGATGGTACTGGCGTAGCACTCCCCTAGGCTAGGAGAGCTCATGGTCGTGGTTAGTCAGGTGCTTGGGCGGGAGGAGGACCATGTCATAGCCGTAGCCAAGGGACATGAACTCCAAGCTCCTAAACCAGATCACCGCGGCCAATGAAAGTGGACGTTCAGGGTCAGCCATCTGGAAAAATGGCGGGAAAACGATGTTGGCACGCAGCGAACCCCTACCTGGCGCACCAACTGTCGGTGTTCGGACCTAGGAGGGCCCTAGACCAACGAGTGAATGTGTGTTGTGTGCTCCCTAATCTGGATGGTGATGCAAAGAGAATACATGGGGGTTTATCCTAGTTTGGGCAAAGAAGGCCCTACGTCCAGTGGGGGGGGAGAGTGTTGTATTTCCTTGCACCTAAGTGCTTGCATAGGGGTTACAAGCTGTGAGAGAGAAAGCCGGTCCTAGGTCTCAAGAGAAAGGTAAAAGGGTGTATTGCTCGAGATGTTGATCTCAGAAGTGGAGGAAAAACGTTTGTCTTCACCGTCTGTCGTTGTCCTCTCGCGTCCTCTAGAGAGTCCCCTGCCTTCCCTTTTTATAGGGTAAGTGAAGGCCGAGGGGTTCCTCAGACCCTAAGGCGGTGCCTTAGAGGTGAAGGTTTGGCGGGCGCTGTGGATGTTGCTGTAGCGATGTGCTCCGGTGATGGCCATCCTTTCCCAGGATGACGTGGTGATTGTTGATGACGGGATGGTAAAACATCCTGAGTGTTGTTGAGGACGTGCGGTTTCCTGTGGTCGTCATACGGGCGTGGTCCCTTTGCTGACTGATGGCGGTCGAGGCCGGGTCGGGGCGTGGCCAAGGGGGGTCGATGAGAAGCGGATAAGGCCGAGCCCCAGAAACCTCGGGACAGTGCTAGTCATGGCGTGAATAGCGGCTACTTTTCATCGCCCATCCCGGGATGGGCAGTAAAAAGTAGGATCTAACGCGGGTGTTGCTCCCATACCTATGGCGCTATAGCCACGTAGGTGGCAGTGGTGACATTAAATTCTTTTGTCAGTGGGTTGGTGGCTGAGAGAATTGGGGGTCGACTGACTCGACCCTGGGTCGTGCGAGTCGGAGATTTTTCAGGGTCGAGGCTCCCCGTCGAGCGAGCCTCGTGCGAGTCAAAACGCAGTCGAGGGCGCCCGGCATGGAGATGCGGATGCGGATCGAGCTTGGTGTACTCGTGTGGGTGGAGTTTTGGTACAATTTCTTGGGGCATGGATTCCTCAGGGGTTTGCTTCTTTTAGTCACCGGTTTTAGGTACCCCTAACTCAGGCACTCGACACGTACAGAGCTATCGTTGTAACATTTCATTCGGAAGGATTCAAGGTATCATTATTTATATTTTCCTAAAGGAGGGCAAGGTATACATATTCTAGCATGGACATATACATGATTACATACTTGCCTAGTGGACCATAGTTCATAACAAGGGTAAAAATGGTATTTCATGGATAGTGGACACACATCTGGGCTAACGTCAAGGATAAAAGGAAAACAAAGAATAAAAGAATATTCCTATGTAGAGCAGGCATGTTCTAATATAGCCGTACAAAGAACAGTTAATGATCATACAAGTTATATGACTAGAGTTAGAGCTAAACTTAAGATGGATGGAGAGATCTCTGAGCACTGGTCTGCCAGCAAGTGCGAGAGACTTTAAGACTCCTACACAATACCCGAACGTGGGGGATTACAAGGGACGAATAGGGCTGTCACCACCTACCGTCTACCCCTCAACCGTGGGATACTTTCATATCCACAGGTTCCCATGTACTCGAGCACCACGCCCATGTACAAAGGAACTACATATACCCTCCGGGTCCTCGACCCTACGGATCGATAGGTAAAGGATATAGGCAAACCCGAAGGAACAACAAACCACCACCCCAACCTAACCCTACTTCTACTCATACAAATCATGTGAATGTTGAAGCATGAAGTTGAACATGTTAAGATCATGACACTCGAACTATATGCTAGTTCATATATCATAATTATAACATGAAAACTATACTCTAGTTCATATGCACTACTATATAAATGATATGAGAACTTGAATATGGAAGAACTCTTCATAGAATTACCAAAGTTGCTCTTCTTCCAAGGATACAAGCTCTCCAAGTAGCTTTGCTAGCTCCAAATACTACTAAGTAAAGCTAAAAGAGTACAAGAGTAGGGTAGTGAGGTGTAGCTCCAAATGGTTGTTTTGAAGAATGAGCTCCTCCCCTTCTTATATAGTGAAGTATGGTTAGTTTGACCTTAGTAAATTAGGAAACCTTCATGAACCGCCTATGCATGGTGGCATGCAAGCGCTAGAGGAGCGTGGACCCGAGAGGCGGTGGTGGTGGTGCGGGCACACCCAGGGTGCAGCCACACCCTGGCTGGCTCCGCTCGCCACTGCCTTGCTCCTGTGGGCTCTGGGCCAAGACTAGACCTCTTCTATGGTGGTATTCTGCCCAGGTAAGTTGTGTAGGTGGGCTTCACTTCTTATTCTCTCTTGCGCATTTCTACTTTACGCCTTCTGTTTGCGCCTTTTGGTATGTTTTCCACTTGTATTTGATTATGTGACCTGCAAAACATGATTTCTCGAATATAAGTGGAACTAGGTCAATAGTAAAGGCATATGTGTCAAAAGTATGTTTATTTCTCCTGTTTTGGACTATAATTGGCGGTCGGATTTGGTCGTTAGTGACCGCTAACAAATCCCCCAAGCTTAACCTTTGCTCGTCTCGAGCAAATAGCTAAGTACTTAATTGTTGATCAAGAGTTGCTACTAAGCCGATACAATTCATAAGTGCCATGTTTATAACAAAGAATTCTTCCGTGATTCAAATAAGTTGGCATTTTATCCACCCTTTACCCTAATCCTTATGGGGTGTATAGCTTTTTCAAGTTCTTGGGCGGTTGCAAGATAGAACGGTTATAACAGACCTATCAATCGTTCGTTCCTTGATTAACCATCTATCCGGAGGTTTTATGAGTTTTGTAAAATAAATGTAAGTTCCTTGAATAATTCTCTCGATCGCTCAATGTGTATGAAACCTCACCAAAGGCATTTGATATTTTCCTTCTTTTTCATATCCTACCACTAAAGGCTTTGAGTGGAGTTTTGGTAGGTATGAAAAGTGGGGCATACTTGCATCACATATTTTGCTAAGTCAAAAACCAGACTTCATGGAGATGCAAGTCATACACTTTGATTAAGACAAGCAAGTATGTGGAATTTTTATAATATTCCTAATTTTAAAATATTTTTGGTACTCCTTTGAATCATGAATCTCTCTTTTTGGGATGAATGCCTTTATTTGAAAATATGGGCTATCTTTATTTCTTTCTTCTCTTTTTCTTTTCTTTTCTTCATGCTCTTTGGCATGCATTTTTTTCTCTCATGCCCTTTGGGCATGGATATATATTTTTTCTTTTCCTTCTTTTCTCTGTTTTTTAGCATAGCCCACACTATTTATTTTGGCACATGAAATTTTTGAGAGACACATGATAAATGAATGGAGTAATTATTTGGTGGATGAAAAAAGCATGTTTTTACGTTACTCTCAGTGTAAGAGTTAGCAAATTATTTGTGGGTGTATGTGTATCTTGATCATGGGTGTATGACGAGAATCTCAACATGGGTCACAATAATTTGACAAAGCTCATTGCTCAAACAAGTAGCATATGACTAAGGTTTTGATTTGAATATCATGTCATATGGCCTTGGTAGGTATTCATAATCATTGAGAAACTTTTGATTTTAGTATTTTTTGAAAATCAAATCTCCGAATGTCAAGTCTCTCTTAGAACAAAGTCATAGCAAATTCTATTTATACCATATCATAACTTGCAACAACTTAGAAAAGGAGCATGCATTTGCAACCCATAAGTTTTCAAGTTTTTAGGATGAGACATTTTTTAGCCAAGAAACTTAAATTTTGGGGAATACTAAGTTAGGAGAAACTAAACATTCCTAAGACACATATGAGAGTGGAATAAATATTTTTGGTGTTTTTGTCACATTCTATTTTTTTTGTATTTTTGAATTTTCAATTTTTTTTATATGCTACTAAATAAATAAATACAGAAAATAAAATACGAAAATTAAAATATACAAGGTACCTCTGAGGGGGTCCCCCGTCAAGTTAGCTCGAGGCCTAAGGTTCGGGGTTGCTTGGTGAAGACTCCGAAAGAGGTATATTATTTTGTATCTTTGTTTACTTTAGTAATACTTTTTTTTATTTATTCCATCCATGTTTATACTCAGCAGCTTTAGAACAGTGATCAAACTAAGCATCATGTTTAATTTGATCAATGTAGACTAATCAACCTAAGCATCACGCTTAATTTGAAAAGCCTATAAAAGTATGACCGCTAACAAAGATCATACCCAAACCAAAGCATTCTTGTATAGAACATGGTAAGATAACAAATGCTTATTTAATTGTAAAGAATTTTTACCTTAGTTTCATCATTCAAAGTCTACACTTAGTAATTCTTGGTGCAATGATCAAATTTAACATTTTAATCAAGGTAGGCTAATTAACCTAAGCTCCATGTTTAAGTTAAAGAGCCTATGAAGATTTGATTGCACACTAACCATACTTCAAACCAAACACGCTTTATGTAGAACATTGAAGATAAACCAAGTTTTAGCAAAGGTATTTATTTGTTTTAAGTAGAATTATCATTTTATTATTTAAGTAAATATAAAGGATAACTACCAATTTAGCTTTGGTAAGAGCTCACCATTTTTAGTCCAATGAGCAGGACTCTTCTCCTTCAATTCTTGCTTGATGAAGGTAATTCGTGCCTAGAGAAGTAGGTTGTACCTTTTTTGCCTGCCATACCTGTTTAACTTTCCTTCTTGGTTGTTTCTTGGGCTGCTTGCTTTTATCATGTTTATGCATGTCAAACCCATTAAATGGGCATCTTATTGTTTGCCCATGAATATGAAAGCAAGCATGCCCTAATTCCACAAGTAAAATAGCGTTTGTTGTGTTAAGGAATGGTCTCCCTAAGAGGAGGAGAACTTCCTCTCTTTGGCCCATGTCTAGCACAACAAAGTCCGTCGAGATGTATGTGTCGTGAATTCTTACCAAGATGTTGTTGGCTAATCCCTTTGGTTTTCATGAAGATTGGTCCTCTATCTGTAGTCGGAAATTTGCAGTGGACAAAGGTCCACCCAAAATCTTATCATATATTACCTTGGACATGACGTTGATACTTGCTCCAAGGTCGTAGAAGGTGTTATAGAAGACGTGTGGGCCAATGAAGCAGGTGATTGTCGGGCGGCCAGGATCATCTTCCTTAGCAATGAATGGTGGGTCCACAAGATATCCATGGCTCTCCCGACATAGAGGCTTACCGAACCTCGTTGAGACCATATTAACAGATTTGAGAGGAATTTGTGTTTTCCCAGATTCTTCCCCAAATCAGAAACATGTATAGTGGCAGCTAGTTGAGCTATTTGGTTTTCTATAATTTTATTAAAGCTCAACTGATTTTGATTGAAGAAGATAGACCATCAATTTTAGTGTTTATGTTTTCAAGTATTTGTGATTATAAGTTAGCTTTTTAGTGAGATTTTCATTAATTTTTGCTAGGTCGAAGACCAAGCCTTTCAAGGAAGGTTGATTCGAATTGAAATTTGAATTGAAGTTCGAATTACCACCTTGCAGGTGGGATTGATTGTTCCACCCGTTATTGTTCTTTTGGCGAAACCCATTGTTGATGTATGAAGCTTCATCACGGGTCTCGGGGTAGTCATTCCCCGAGTGGCCAACTTCACCACATACCTCACACGTCATGTGTGAGTCCATGGTCTAGACAGTGCTCTTCATGGCTTCTTTCTCAGCAGCACAATCGTCCAGCCTCTTCATTAATAGATCTATTTTTACGACAAGCATGTCTGCCTCCTTCACGAAATGCATGCCTTTTTGTTGCTTTCATTCCTCTCCCCAGCTCTGGTTAGCCACCATCTTCTCGATGAGAGCCTTAGCTCGATCAGTGGTGAGGGAAAGGAATGCCGCTCCAGCCACAGCATTGACGTGCCCCTTCAACATGGACGTTAGTCCTTCATAGAAGTTCTAGAGCACAAGCCATTCTTCCATTCTGTGATGTGGGTAGGCCTAGGTGTAATCCTAGAGCCTTTCCCATGCCATGGGGATGGACTCGAGTGAGGTTTGTGTTGGTATATTTTAAACGCACACAGATAAATCCATAAGCGTATGGATACCACTATAGCTTTCACCTGGGAGTATTTTAGAGTATCATATTTATCCATAGGGAAACAATGGTTAAAGAAGTCGATAGTTCACCAAGATATATCTACTATCGAGTTTACCAACTAAACTAAATTGGGGGTAAGTGATGATAATGATAAGAGTTATGAATAACACACACATAAGAGAATTCCATAATAAATGAGCAGTCTAGCTAAGTTGAGAGGACAACGTGTGAGTTTAAGGTTTCTAAATACTTCTCTATTAGTTTGGTTCTATAGCATATAACTAATCATAGGTAAATATAGCGATCATACACAATAACACTTTAAAGCAACATTACCTTTCTAACTCTCGAGAGGGATAAGAAAGCGTAGTTGGGGGAAGGCTACCTAAAGCTCTATGAACATCAATCCTAACGTGATGGATTACAATGGCCTGACAGAGCTGTCACCCCTGGGGCGACCACAACTAACCGTAGGATTGAGCGCAATCTCATGTAACCTATAGTCTAGACACCATGTCTATACTATAGATTACTACTATAGTCACATATGATAACTAAAGCACTCGATGCGAGCGGATATCCCATGCTAAGGTATGATAACTATGCTAACCATACACATGAAAGACATAAAAGTAGATAGAGAAGATAAATATATTAAAGTATACGTCTTGCAAAGGTGAGATACAAAGATATACCCGACCTCCGAAGATTTCTCCAAAACTTGAGCATGGCTCAACTCTCACTAACTCTCAACTAGAGCTATTCTAGTTCTACATCTTGAGAGATGGCTCTGATCCTAATGAGGAGGATATGAATTAGGGTTTTAGGGATGCCTCAGGGAGGGGGGCATGGGCTGATATATATAGGGGAGATGGAGTAGAGGGCAAGGAATTGCCATGTCATCGATCCGCGTCAACTCCCTCGACCACCATTGGATTAACCGACCTAAAATCACCTTAGAATCAACGGTGTAGATAGTAGAAAGGAGTATGAGGTGGCGGAGGGCGAGTGGGCCCCACACTGGGCCAGACGGCCTCCCTGATTGGCTGGCCGTCCCATTATTGTGGCCAAATGGCCTAAGCTTCAGCGTGGTGTCTTATGGAACCTTCTAGAGTTGTCTTTCGTAATTTCCACGGGTTGAATCACATGTTGTTGTCGGTTTGTCTTTGTCATCTAGCAATATGGCAGAGAGTTGTTCTTGTATCTTTGATAGTGATATGCCAGCTATCTTGATGGTCAAAGAAGGAACCTCATTGATACTTGTATGAAAGTTTCATCTCTAATGACTAAAGGATGTCGTCTCGTGATCATGGTCATTAACGGCCTTATGAGACACCGTTGACAGACCTCATTGATTACTGATATTTGTTGAAACGATGATGCACATCATGATGTAGTGGCATCTCATTATCTTGTCCTTTCTATTGACATGCGAGATGGTGTCTTCAAAGATGATGAAAGCAGGCATATTTTGACTAATATGAGGTCGGCTACACCCTGCTTCTCATCAGCATCCTAGCTTGAGTCTTGGGAACGCTCAGTGCTAGGTTGTCTTTGGTGTTGCTTGCAGCCTGTCTTGTTGATTTGTTCATCCACTTCCTATGAGCGAATGCTTCTATTATAGATCCTTTTTTTGGCACTCGTCTCATTTCTCTTCTGTAGCTGAAGTGGTGGTTTGGTTTGGGTTCGCAGGTTCATACTAAACCATGAACAGGCATAGCTTAAATTTATTCATGCCTGCAAAATGTTAATGGACACATACCCAAGGGAATACAATAAATTTGAAATACGTGTTGTTGTCCTTAATTTGTGTGATTTTCATCTATACCAATAAAAAGATGGTTTTAGGATTTCTTTAGCATATATTTTATTTATCATGTTTATAACAAATTTTATTTGTTGATGCATTCTAGCATAGTTCAAGGCAGAAGTAACTTGCAGCAAAAGACAAAGTGAATAAACTTTGATACTTACAATTCTTCCATTCATGATGAAATGAGTTGTGTCTTCTTTGCGCAAAGTTTTTGGAGTTCATCATGTGCCTTGATTCATCTTTGATGTGAATTCATCTCTTGACTTACCCAGATTGAATTTGATAGTTTTCTACAGGGGTTAGTCCAACAAAAATAACTAGTATCTACACAAGCAATTTTTAGTTCAATAACCAAACTAGACTCCATGCCTAATTTTGATTAAGGAAGGTGTTTTAACCTAAGCACCATGCTTAATTTAAAAGCCAATGGAAGTATGTACAGTACTTCCAAACCAAAGTATACTATGGCAGACAAAGACAACATGAAAGCATTATAGAGATTTACTCCAACGGAGAAGAAAGAGCATGATCTTGGTGAGGAATTTTTTTTCTTCTCTTTTTTTAGATGCAAACGACATGAATGTATGCAAGGAACCAAACATGCAGTGGATTTGATATGAGAAAACTCAAACTAAATGGAGTGGATGCATAGATTATTCAAAGTAGATATGCAGTGGAATGCAAGAATTTAAAAGATAACTACTCATCGAATTTAAAGTCCATAAGCAAGACTATATCACCTTTCTTGATCATACTTACCATGACTCACAAGATGGAATTTGTGAGTAGTGCAGCATTTGTTTCCATCACTTGAGATGTGATTTGAATTCTTGTGACGTTGACCTTTTCTCCAATCTACAAATGATTAGAATAATATATATATGCAATACCTGTGAGATGGCAGGGTTCTAGTGTTGATGGATCATGAATGTTTAGGCACCCTAGGTTCTTCGATGTTTCTCTTCTTTTCTTTTTCTTGTGGAAACTTGCTGAAAGGTCATAACGGCATTTGTTATCCTGTCTTTTTCATTCAACAGAACAGGGGTAATCCTACTAAAGCTAGTGATAACTAGATTAGTAGACATCAAGCTAGTATCAAATCTTTACACCAATTGTTTCCCCGACAACGGTGCCAAAAAGCTTGTTGGTATATTTTAAATGCACACAGGTAAATCCACAAGCACACGGATATCATTATAGCTTTCACCTGGAAGTATTCCAGAGTATCATATTTATCCACAGGGAAACAATGGTTAAAGAAGTCGATAGTTCACCATCATATATCTACTAACAAGTTTGCCAACTAAACTAAAGTGGGGGTAAGTGATGATAATGATAAGAGTTATGAATAACATACACATAAGAGAAATCCATAATAAATGAGCAGTCTAGCTAAGTTGAGAGGACAACAAATGAGTTCAAGGTTTCTAAATACTTCTCTATTACTTTGGTTCTATAGGGTATAACTAATCATGGGTAAATATAGCGATCATACACAATAACACTTTAGAGCAACAGTACCTTTCCAACTCTCGAGGGGGATGAGAAAGCGTAGTTGGAGGAAGGCTGCCTAAAGCTCTATGAACATCAATCCTAACATGGTGGATTACAACAGCCTGATAGAGCTGTCACCTCTGGGGCTACCACAACTAACCGTAGGATTGAGCGCAATCTCAGGTAACCTATAGTCTAGACACCATGTCTATACTATGGATTACTACTCTAGTCATATATGGTAACTAAAGCACTCGATGCGAGCGGAGATCCCATGCTAAGGTATGATAACTATACTAACCATACACATGAAAGGCATAAAAGTAGATAGAGAAGATAAATATCTTAAAGTATAAGTCTTACAAAGGTGAGATACAAAGATATACCCAACCTCCGAAGATTTCTCTAGAACCTAAGCATGGCTCAACTCTTGCTAACTCTCAACTAGAGCTATTCTACTTCTACATCTTGAGAGCTGGCTCTGATCCTGATGAGGAGGATATGAATTAGGGTTTCAGGGATGCCTCAGGGAGGGGGGTAGGGGCTAGTATATATAGGGGAGATGGAGTAGAGGGCAAGGAATTGCCATGTCATCGATCCGCGTCAACTCCCTCGACCATCGTTGGATCAACCGACCTAAAACCGCCTTAGAATCAATGGTATAGATTGTAGGAAGGAGTATGAGGCGGCAGAGGGCGAGTGGGCCCCTGAAAGCCCTAGTTTGGTTTCAGATAATTGATGAAACCTAGTACTAACCTTCAAGCTAAGTATGTGAGTTAGATAAGTTTGGCATATTCTAAGTGGTGAAGCTAGAAGATGGTCCATGGAGGTGATGATGGACATAGATGATCAAGTGCTCATCATTTGGAAAAGAAGGAAGAGAAAAACAAAAATGGGCTCAAGACAAAGGTATATGTGATAGGATCATTTTTATTTTGCACTCAAGACACCATAGAGGTTGTGAGTGACTTAGGATCGATAGTCGTACTATAAAGAGGAGAAATCTTTGGCTAAATGGTTTATCGAGTGCCACTAGGTGACATGATTCATGCATTGCATTTAGGAACCTAGTGTGCTAACATGTGACCCTTGTAAAATGCTAACACACGTGCACATAAGTTCTACACTTTGTGGTTAGTAAGTTGGAAGCAAGGGTGAGGAGATTGTGGACTTAGAAAAAGAAAAAGGTGAGGAAGTCCACGACGGATGCAGTGACCTGACGCTGGTCGTGCGTCCGATCATTACAGCGTGGCCGACCGAGCGGAGCAACGAACGATCAGACGCTGGCTTGTGTTACACCAGCGCGTCTGGTCACTTTCTGAATGGCAGTGGTTTCGTGCGATCAGACGCACAGGGCGTGCGTCAGGTGAGGGGTGACGTACGCTGATGACTGCTCATGGACGAGCGCTGTGAGGATCGGATGCACTAGCGCATTCGGTCACCTTTGACCTGACGTATCCGGTCATCATTTCACGCTCCGGGAGCTCTCTGATGTTGAACGGATAATGTGGGTCTCCGAGTCCGGTCAGAGGCAGCGTCCCGTCTGGTCATTGTCTGACACGCATGAACATTGGTGGCAATGGTCGAATTTGAAAGAGGATGACGTGGCACGTTGTGGTTGGGCGGTGGGTGCGACTGGATGCACCTAAGTAGACTAAGGGGTGAGTCCGGTCACAGAGTTCGGTCGCCCCAAAGTGCATAACAACTGGATTTTCTTGGGGGTCTTTAAATAGACCTTAGCCAGCCCTAGGCTCACCCTCTTAGCACTTTGACATACTTGACGTCCTTGTGAGCCTAAGCAATACCTCCCACTCATTATTGGTGGTCTTTAACTCACATTTTCAACCACCAATTATCACATAAAATGAACCAATATGGACACCAAACTTAGAATTAGGGCTTATAACTAATCAATTCCACAAGTTTTGGTGATTGTTCATTTATAGGAGGACATGTTGGAATTGCACAAGAAATGTACCTAAAGTATACAAGAAATACAACAATATGAATAACCGCATGAGCCCAAGGGGAAGGTGGCCCACAACCTAGCAAATCAGGGCTCGAAACAAGTGGAGAGCAAGCCCAAGACCTATCCAAACCAACCCAATTCTGTGCATAACCAACACAGGCCCACACTAGAAGATCAAAGAAGACCGCACGACAAAGTTGGACTCAAGGTGGCCCAACAGGGATGTAGGCGCACCCATGGTGCGGCCGCACCCATGTTGGCCTGGCTAGAGCCCAACCTTGCCAGGTCGGTTCAAACCAACGTTCCCAAGGTGGTTCACAAGGTTACACCCAGGTTCAACGTACCTTGAGGTCGGTTTGGTGCTTGCCATGTGAGGATGAATCCTTTTTCAAAGACCCCCCTCCTCTTCACCTATAAAAGGAGGCTCCCTCCTCCTCGTTTGAGAACAACACAGAAGAAGAAGAGCACCACAAAGCAAGAGCATCTCCACTCCATGGGCTTAGGCCCTAGCTAGCTCTAGGATCTTAGTAGGGAGAGATGTGAGGGAGAGTTCGGGAAAGAAGTGTTGGGTTTGTCGGTAACCTTCCCCCGCTTGTACCTCAACGAACACCAGCTTTGAACCTCAACGAGTATTTAGTAAGTGTTTGAGATTCTTTTGGTTATAAAAGTCTTTTGATTAGTTAAGCTTTACTTTTACTTATTTGTGGGATCATCGTCCATCCCTATGACAGATGCTCTAGTAGAAGGGCCTTGATAAAGATGGATAACCCACGTATATGCGCTAGAGTAGTAGTCGATAACATAGACATGGTGTCTAGGATAGAGGCTACCTTTGTTTGCCTCGTATCCTACAGTTGAGGTTTAGGCGGTAGGTGGTGATAGCCCTATCCATCCCTTGTAATCCTCCATGTCTGGGTACGACGTAGAGCTACATGCTAGAGTTGCCTAGCAGGCCAGGTATAAGCCGGTGCCCGAAGTAAGTAAGTAATTACAGGGTTTATCTATCCTTAGACCCTAATCCTTAGGAATCCATCTCTACCCTCATTAGCTGTCCTTGTGTTGTCCTCAAATGAATTAGTTAGAAGAAATACCTCCATTCAATGTGAAAATACGATACCCTGAATACTTCCGGGTGAAAGCTACAACGGTAATTTCCATACGCTTACGGATTAACTTCTGTAGACATTAAAAAATACCAACACTCATCTCCATCCTTGACTCATCATCAAAGTGAGATTGGGAGTGATTCCTAGAGTATTTGCTTGAGTGATTGCATCTAGTGACACTTGGGGATCATTGTGGCTACAGAGTTCTTGTTACTCTTGGTGGTTGCCGCCACCTAGACGACTTGGAGCAGTGGTGGAGGTCCAACACATGTTGGTGATTGTTCGTGGCCGGCTTCGGTGATCTTATGACAGGTATTGCACCTTCCTGGGCGAAGCACCACAAGGTAGCTCTAGTAAACTGCTCATGTCATTGAATTACCTCACTTGTGGGTCGGTTCTTGCGGTGTCCAACATGTGGACGAGGTTTGTGCAACACCTCTTAGCCGTCGAACCACCAAGTGTTGGTCAACACAATGGGGACTAGCGTTCTGGCAAGCACGTGAACCTCGAGAGAAAAATTAATTGTCTCTTGCCATTTGGTATTCTCCTGGTGATTGATTGATATTCATATTGTGATTGGTTCATCCCTCAACGCGGTGGTATAATCACCTCACTCTCTTATTTACATTTTCGCAAACTAGTTGTAACAATATTTTTAGTGTAATTAGTTTTGAGAGCTTGTCTTACATTTGCTAGTGTAGCTTCTCACCTAGTTGAGCTCTTTAATGTGGCTAGCTTTTGAGAGCTCATAGTGACTTAGCCATTGATTGACTGAGAGATTATAGTCACAAGAATTGTTGGGATAGGTGGCTTGCAACACTTGTTAGAGCTAGTGCAAAAAGCTTTATAGCCAATTAGTTGTCTAACAAGTTTGCCTAGTATTTTGTAGATTTTAAATTAGGCTATTCACCCTCTCTAGCCAATTAAGACCTTTCAAGTGGTATTAGAGCAGTGGTCACCGCTTGAGTAAGGCTTAACAACCTCAGTGCACAAAAGATGGCTCAAATTGTGTTCAACCATGTTGGGGGTAAATCACCGTTCTTTGATGGCAGATCATTTGACTATTGGAAGAGAAAGATGAAGATGTACCTTGGTTCAATCAATGACCGGGTGTGCGATGTGGTAGAGAATGAGTTTGTGATTCTTGACCCTACCAATCTCACGGACAATGACAAGATCAACAAGCAATGCAATACCATAGCACTCAACACCATATACAATGGCATTGATTCAAAGGTGTTTGAGCAAATCAAAGATCCTAAGAAGGAAAGTGAAGTTTGGGTGAGATTAGAGGAAACATATCAGGACACTTCAACGGTAAAAAGTGCCAAGCTCTACATGCTCAAAGACAAGCTATCCAACTTCAAGATGAAGGATGATGAGTCTATTCTAGAGATGTTCTATAGGCTTCAAGTTATCATCAATGATCTCAAGAGTTTGGGTGAGAAGGTGAAGGATGAGGATTTCTCTCACAAGTTCTTGATGTGTTTGCCCAAGAGATTTAAGACATGAGAACTATCATCTTTAGAGGTGGATTGAAGGACGTATCTCTCAATGAGGTACTTGGAGTTGTCATGACCGAAGATCAATACAATGATGGTGACGACGAGGTTGTGAAGGAGGAAGACAAGAAGAAAAGTGTGGCATTCAAAGCCGACACTTCATCCTCCAAGAACAAGAGCAAGGGCAAAGCAAAGAAGGAAGATTCAAGTGATGAGGAGTGCTCCAATGATGATAGTGATGATGAAGCTCTAGCTCTCTTTGTGCGCAAGTTTGGCAAGATGATGAAGTAGAAGGGCTATCATACAAGAAAGAGAAGAGATCACTCCAAGAACAAGGAATATGTGAGGTTGTGCTACAAGTGCAAGAGTCCCGATCGCATTGTAGCGGATTGTCCCTACAATAGTGACAATGAGGAGAATGAGATGAAGAAGAAGAAAGAAAAGAAGGAGAAGAAAGAAAAGAAGATGACCTTCAAGAAGAAGAAGGGTGATTGATGGCGGGGAAATGGGCGGCTATGACCCTCCTCCACGTCAGCAGAGACAAATTTGGTTTTGGTTAGATTTAATTGGGACAATAGTAAAAGATCAGGTATTGCGAGTCCATACTTCCATAATTCTTATATTTGCATGAAAATTATGTTAATTACATCTCCGAGGAGAACACCCTTGATTAAGAGTTCCAACATGAATACATGAAAAATTAGATTACATCATATGGTTTCCTATTACAAACTACAGAAGAAAACAAAAGGTCTTTAGTCTTGTAGTCGCGGATAGATGAATATGCATGCTTGGCATAGGCTTGAGCTTGATGCATGTGATTTTATTTAAAACATGATGTTTTCATTTGCGGAGGAGCTAACATATACTCCTTAGACGATTAGTCGCTAGCTTGTTTAGCTTTCTAGCAACCCATGATATGCATGTAGTTAAACTAGGCAAAGCATTTGTGAATATATTATTATTTGTTCAGATCATGATATGGCGCTAAATTTAGCTAACTCAGCCTGGGACATCTTGACCATGCCACATATGTATATACGACCAGGAGGAAATGATTTGTTTGTTTGTTGGACATTTCTTTGGTGCATAGTATCATGTATGTATGCACGTAATTTACTTTGGAGACTAAATTACAGTCTTTTTGGATCGTTTAAGATCATGATTTAGCATGTTTGAGATGCCCGTTCATGGATGTATTCAGTATATGGTGCAATATTTTATTTGGGCTAAGCCAAAGTATTTACTTTGCCATGGCCTAAAAAGATATGTTGCATCATCGACTCGGCCGAGGCGTGTGCAATTAATTTATTTTGTCAAGGTTAGCATGCATACTCATGGTACTGTGTTATATGATCCAATCTAATTTGGTTTGCCCTTTTTAACAACTTAGCTAGGCATGAACATTCATGGATGCAATCTAGCTAAGATGCAATATTTAATTTACCCATTATGCATGGCACTTGGAAGGCCTATGCTGGTCATGGATGTCGTGTTTGGAAATTTATGATAAATATGACAAAGCCTATTTTGTTTGGGCTAAGTTCATGTGTTTGTAACATTTGGTTATTTTATTTTACCATGGCGCCGCAGCAGGTTGATTAGCATAGGCAATCATGACATGGGACTTGATATGATATGTAACACCCAAAAATTCTAAACTTTAGGAATAATGAATTTCAAATAAGTTAGATAACAATTAAGGGCAAATTAAAATTTAGAAAAGAATATTTGGTGATGCATTCATGCTGTTACATTTATTTTATTTTGTGGTGTGGACTTTATTTTATTTGATTTGGATTTGAAAATCTATTTAAAAGGTTTTGAAAACAAATAGATAAAAAAAAGAGAAATAGACTTACCTGGTGTGCCAATTCGGCCTGGAGGCCCGTTCGGCCGGCCTATGGCCGTTCTTCTGCTAATGGGCCAAGGCGCGCCTCTCCCGCGCGCGTGGGCCGGCCCAGGCAAAGCCGCGCCCGCCTCTCCTTTCATCGTCTCACTGACGGATGGGGCCAGCTTGTCAGCGCCCTCTTCTACCTTGCATCGTAGCCGGGTCGGTCACGAGTGCGACCACCGCCGTACCTGCAACGGATTCTTCGGGATTTCCTACCCGAATTCGGTGTTTTGGTGCTATAAGAGAGAAGCCGTGACCCTCTCACCCCTTTTTCCATCTAAAAACCCGAGTTTGGTCCCGTGAAATCAAGCCTCGAAGCTTGGAACCCTAGGCGAGTTCGGTCGCACACCGCCGTCACTTACGGGTGGTTTTGCGCCTTCTTTCTTCGCTTGGGTGAGTTTGTCATCTTCTCCTCTCCCTCCCTATGCTTTTCTTTTGAATTTTGGTGCTTTGAACTGCGAGATTGAAGCTTTCCGCGAGCCGGCAATGGCGCCGCCGTTCTTCCCGAGCCGCGTCTCGTTCTCAAGCCGTCGTAGCTTCCCTAGATCGCCTAGATGGGTTCGCGGTGATCTCCTCTTCCGATTAGGGTCGGATGCGTGGTGAACCATGGTCTAGATGGGGAGAGCCGCCATCTCCGGCGAGATGGAGCCCGCCGGCCATGGGGGAGCCGCCGGCCGGACATGAGGGGGGTGACCGGAATAGCACTGTAGGGTTGCAGATGATTGCGAGCCGTCCAAATCGAGATCAACGACCCAGATTAGAACTTACCCCTTCGCGGGTAAATTTGTTAAAGAGACCCTCAGCTTTTTAGTTATCAACCCGCGGTCCGTAGCGTAAAACTAAAAGTACGTTTTCATGTTTGGAAAGCGTATTCTCTCCCGGTTAAGTCAAAAGTACGTTTTCAGACATTTACAGTTTTGCCACTAGAATTGTTTTGGTCATAAAATCTTTATTTTAACTCCGATTTGACCCGTTCAAATTGCGTTAGGTTCGTATTTGCGAGCTCTACATGTTGGTAGTATTGTACAGTAGGTTTGTGACAATTTATTTTCGAATTTATATTAAAGTAATTATTTATCTATAGGAAATCTTAGAAAATTCATAACTTATACGTTTTAACTCCGAATTTGGTGATCTTTGCCTCTGTGTGATCGTAGTAACGTGTAGAAGAGTTTTATAAACTTTTATTACTGTTTTGCTACTGTTGGTGTACTGTTCTAATTGTATCTCTTTGTTTGCTTCGTGTTTGTTTGATTGGATGCATGTGTGTTGTTGATTGATGATCGAGTATAGAAGGTGAGCAGTATCTGGATGATTCGGAGTATTACTTTGAGCCAAGTCAGCAGTATCACTTGGAAAGCTTTGATCAAGGCAAGTATAACACAGGACTATCCTTGTTACCTATACATTGAATTGTCATACATATGCATGTGCTTACCTTGACAACCTTAGAGATTATAACTTAGTGATTGTTATCTTGATTCCTTGTCAACCTTGGGAATGCATATGGGTAGCTACTGCTAGTGCTTAAACTAAGAACAATGATCTTGTAATTTGATTAATGGATTAAGCAATCAACTATTAAGATGATTTTATTACTGTTAAAAGGGGGCTAGAGCATGTGTATTATTTTGATGCTCTGGTTTCTCTCCATAAGGACTTATCTGTAAGTGATAACCGGGATATACAGTACAGCTATGAGGGCTATATGGCTCTGGCTTTAGTTGTTCAAGAGACCTTTTCTAGCTTGTTAGAGGTTACCTTAAATGGCGTAAGAATGGCTTGCCACGTTGGGTGTAGTGCGAGCCCCTGGCCTAGTGTGTATAGGCTACGGTTGTTGTGCCACAGGGAAGGGGGGTTCTACATCTGCCTACCGAGTGAATCTAATGGCCCTAACTTGTTAGACGAACTTTTGAGTGGCTTTATATGGTTCTCGGGTGTTTGGGCTTGATCTCCCCACTCATTTGGAAATCATGACTCACAGTGAAAGTGTACACCTCTGCGCAGAGTTAAAAACTGGTATACTAGCCGTGCTCACGGATACGAGCGGCCTTGGGGATTCTTATGGAATAGTTGATCATAACTGTTAAATCATGCTTAATTATTGTTGATTATTATTTGCTCATGTTAATGCTATTCATTATCCTTATTACAATTGATCATTGGTTCTTTAATGGGAAGTGGTTTATCTTAATGCTACTCAATTGCAAATATATGATTAAAAGCTAAACGCAGTTAAACAATGTCTAGCCTTTTTGAGCCTCATGAACCCTGTGTTATATTTGTTGAGTTCGACATGGACTCACCCTTGCTATTTCCACCATAACAGATGAAGATATTGAGGAAGATTATCGGAATGAGTACTAGTCTTGGTGTCAACCAGTCAACCGTGTCCCTGTGTGGAGTTTCCGCTGAAGAATTACTATTAGTTATTATTACCTATCGTTCAAGACTATGTCTTAAATATTTATTCGTTATGTAATAAGCACTGTGATGATACTTTGTAATTTGTCAACTTATGTGTGCGACTGTTTCCTGGGGCGCACATGAGGCTTTTATGCATCCTATTTTTGTCCTTAAAAATGGGTGTGACAGATTGGTATCGGAGCCGTGTTGACTGTAGGACGCGAGCCTAGTTAGAATGGTCGTTAATAGCATCCATACTTCACTTAATTCATGCTTCCTCTTTTCACCTTGTTAATTACTAAAGTTTTATGCTTCCTCTACTTTATTCTATTGCGAAAATACATTGATTCTATCTAATCTATGTCTAAATCTTGTAGATGTCTCCTTATCCCCGTCTGTCAGCTGCACAGTACGTTGCCCGTTTCAAACCTCAGGAGCCATATGAAGATGGTGATCAAGAGCTATCTGATGCGGAATCAAGAGTTGGTGATACACCAATGGAGAATGTAGTTATGGGGTGGACTACGAAGCTTCATATCATGGTTCCTAAAGCTGATGCTTTCTTCCATGACATGTTGACAAGAACCTTGGACAACTACTACTACGACTGGGAAGCTACGTTGGAGTATCGCAGTGCAGAGTATAGTCATCCATGGATGGATTCCTATTGGGAAACGGAGTTATGGGTTAAAAAAAGGGATCATACCACTAAGGAGTCTAAGGTGAAGTCAAAGTTCATTACCAGAGTGAGCAGGGCAACCATGGAGATAAGCATGGAGGATGTTGCTTTTCAATGCATTTGTTTATTACCATGGTCTACGCTCGGACAAGACGTTAAAGGGTGCACTCCGGCATTTTCCTTGTTTCTTACATGACAAGGGTATTTGGACCGTGCCGCTTGCAGATGATTCCTCCTTGACTTTACAAGCTACGGTGGGATTAGCTCGTGAATTGGCTCTCCATGAGGTGGATTTGAAGGATGAGTTGCTGAAGGAAAAAGAACTTAAGGAGCAAGCTTATAAGGAGATTGACCAATTAAGGGCGGAGTTAGGTCATCCCAAGATTTATGAGAAGCTTAATTAGGAAATAGGAAAAATCCCTATGTAATAGGAACGATAGTAGTTGCGAGTTAATTTTAAGTTTGGTTTGTTTTAAGAGTCAGTTTGTGGTGTGAACAATTGTGTGATTGATGGATTGTTATTATGATAATGTGTGATTCGGATCTTTGTAATGTGTGCTGGAGTTTTGTAGACATGCCTACAAGTTCCATGGTTGAGAATATTAAGTTTGATCAAAATATATTAGTTGGTTGTGAGGTTAACTTAGTTCTGTCCTTTGCTGATTTTTGGATCAGTCTGGGATGTTTTAGAAATAACTTAAAATCCGTTCATGAGAAATTTAAGAAATTTTACTGGGAATAATCAGACTTCTATATCTTTCCAACCCCGCAAGAATTATTTTAATATCTATTATGAGCTAAGAGATATATCTGTTCCAAGTTGGGGTTACTGCACAGTCTGGAATTCTGAAACAGTTTCGGTTAAGTTCAGTTTTTGGCATATTTATTGACAGAATCAGAAAAAGTGTTGTGAATAAAAGTTGTAGAAAATTTTGTAAGCTTTCCAACCATGTAAAGATCATCTGAATTGGACGTCTGTAGCTCGAGATATGACAGTTTTACTGAGTTGCTGAAATTGGAGTTCGCCCAGAAAAATCAGATTTTGCTTATCTATTGAATACATCATCTCGGATCGTACTGAATTTCAATTTCTGTGTTTTTGGAAACAGATGTCAGGCAGAGGTCGTGGCAGAGGTCGTGGAGGTGCTAACCCACCCATTACTATGGAGGAACTCATGCAAACTCAGAATCAGATGATGCAGATGTTTATGCAGCACATGCAGAACAATCCCCCTGCAGGAGGACCACCGCCTGTGCAAGTGAGGGATAAGCGCGGGGAATTTTTGAAGGGACGCCCTCCAGTGTTTTCTCATGCTGCTGATCCTTTAGAGGCAGATGATTGGGTGAGGGCAGTGGAGAAACAGCTGAATATAGCCCAATACAATGATATGGAGAAGGTGTTATATGCATCTGGTCAATTACAGGGGACAACTCAGACTTGGTGGGAGTCGTATCAAGCTGCACGCCCTGACAATGCTCCTCCTATCACTTGGAATGAGTTTGTTAGAGATTTTCGAGCTCGTCATATTCCTGAAGGTATAATTGAGCTGAAGCAGGAAGAATTCAGAAACCTTAGGATGGGACAGATGAGCGTTAGTGAATATCATGACAGGTTCACCCAGTTGGCTCGCTATGCTCCTAATGAAGTGAGGGAAGATGCAGACAGGCAGCGTCTTTTCTTGAAGGGAATTTATTATGATCTTCGCTTGTAGTTGAAGGGGAACAACTATGCTAGTTTTCAAGAGCTGGTAAATAAAGCTATTGTGCTTGATAATGAGCGCAGAGAGATGGACAGGAAGAGGAAGATGAAGGTACAAAGCTCAGGAAGCAACAACCGTCAGCGCACTAATTCTCAACATGGTTTCCATCAGAAGTTTCAGGGACCGGTTAGTCAATGGAATCGCAATCCGAATCAGAGGTGGTCCCAGAATTGGCAAAGTAATCAGTCACAACAGCGTTCATCATATCCACAGCGTCAACAGTATCAGCAGACTGGGCAACAGACTCCTCGCACTGGAAATTCCAATGTTACCCCCATGAAGAATAGTGCTCCCAGCACGCCTACTAGATGCTTAGTCTGTGGTAAAGAGGGGCATATGTCTTACCATTGTCCTGAGAAGCAGAACCAGCAGACTCCTCAGAGCCAGAAGAGCAACCAGAGGCAATCTGGTACTGGAAGGGTGAATCACGTGTCTTCTGATACAGCTCATGATGCACCAGAAGTTATGATTGGTACGTTCAATGTACATTCCACTCCTGCAACTGTTCTTTTTGACTCTGGAGCATCTCATACATTCATATCCAATATTTTTGTTAAAATGCATAGTATACCCATGCTAGCGATGAAAGAACCTCTCTTAGTAAATTCACCTGGAGGTACCATGCAAACCAGTAATCGTTGTCTTCCAATTAGTATGGTATTAAGGGGGGTAGAGTTTAAGATAACTCCTATAGTGTTGAGGACATCTGGTATTGATGTGATATTGGGTATGGACTGGATGAAGCAAAATCAGGCAGAGATTCAGTGTCAGCAAAAAGTGGTAGTTGTGACTGCACCTAATAGAGATAAAATCAATGTGGATGTAGCAGTGCAGAAGCAACCAACCGCTGTGGTGAATCAGCTTGAAGATACTATTAAGGAGAATTCAGTGATTGAGGAATTTCCGGATGTCTTCCCTGATGAATTGCCAGGTATGCCACCTGACAGAGACATTGAATTTCTTATTGAATTACTTCCTAGAACTGCACCTATAGCCAAACGACCATATAGGATGGGAGTAGATGAATTAGAAGAACTTAAGAAACAAATTAAAGAATTACAAAATAAAGGTTTTATTCGACCTAGTTCATCACCTTGGGGAGCACCAGTTATTTTTGTTGATAAGAAAGATGGCGGTCAGAGGATGTGTGTTGATTACCGGTCACTAAATGAGGTAACTATCAAGAATAAGTACCCTTTGCCCAGGATTGATGACTTGTTTGATCAGTTGAGAGGTGCTTGTGTGTTCTCTAAGATTGATTTACGTTCTGGTTATCATCAGTTGAAGATTCGTGTTTCTGATATTCCAAAGACAGCTTTTACTACAAGGTATGGATTGTATGAGTATACTGTTATGTCATTTGGATTGACCAATGCACCTGCATACTTTATGTACATGATGAATAAGGTGTTCATGGAATATTTGGATAAGTTTGTGGTAGTGTTTATTGATGATATACTGGTATTTTCCAAGACAGAGGTAGAGCATGCTGAACATTTGAGGTTGGTATTGCAGAAACTTAGAAAGCATAAACTGTATGCGAAGCGAAGTAAATGTGAGTTTTGGTTGAAGGAAGTTTCTTTCCTTGGTCATATTGTTTCTAATGGAGGGATATCAGTGGATCCAGGTAAAGTAAAGGATGTATTAGATTGGAAACCACCTATTGATGTTAGCGAGATTCATAGTTTCTTGGGATTAGCTGGATATTACAGACGGTTCATTGAAGGGTTTTCTAAACTTGCTAAACCTATGACATCTCTGTTAGAGAAGAATGCCAAGTTTGTGTGGTCAGATAAATGTCAAGCTAGTTTTGAGGAATTGAAGAAGAGGTTGACTACAGCGCCTGTTTTGGTTTTGCCAGATTTGAGTAAGAAGTTTTCTATTTATTGTGATGCTTCTCGTCAAGGTTTGGGATGTGTTCTTATGCAAGAAGGCAGAGTTGTGGCTTATGCATCTAGGCAGTTGAGAAAGCATGAGTTGAATTATCCTACACATGATTTGGAGTTAGCAGCTGTAGTTCATGCTTTAAAGATTTGGAGACATTATTTGATTGGACATAAGAGTGATATATACACTGATCATAAGAGTTTGAAGTATATTTTCACTCAGTCAGATCTGAATTTGAGGCAACGCAGATGGTTAGAGTTGATTAAGGATTATGATATTGAGATACACTATCATCCTGGTAAGGCTAATGTAGTAGCTGATGCTCTTAGTAGGAAAAGTTATGCCAATGAGATACGGACGTTGTCTATGACTAGTGAGTTATGTGCTGAATTTGAATATTTGAATTTGGGCATTGTTACTAATACAATGGAATTAGTGATAGAGCCTACCTTAGAGCAAGAAATCTACAAGGGTCAGTTGAAGGATGAGAAACTAAAGAAGATAGCGGAAGATATAGTGATTGGTAAGTCACCAGGCTTTCGGATGGATGATAATGGAATTTTGTGGTTTGGAAAGAGGCTGTGTGTACCTGAGGATCAAACTGTTAGACAGGCAATTCTTCGCGAAGCTCATGAGTCAGCTTATTCTATTCATCCTGGTAGTACTAAGATGTATTTGGATCTTAAACAGAAATATTGGTGGGTTGGATTAAAGCGAGATGTGGCTGAGTATGTGGCATTGTGTGACACTTGTCAGAGGGTGAAAGCAGAGCATCAGAGACCTGCTGGATTGTTGCAACCAATGAAGATTCCTGAATGGAAGTGGGAGGAAGTTGGTATGGATTTTATAGTAGGGTTACCGCGTACTCAGAAAGGTTATGACTCTATTTGGGTGATAGTAGATCGGTTAACTAAAGTTGCTCATTTTATACCAGTTAAGACTACTTACCATGGACCAAAATTGGTAGAGTTGTATATGGAGAGGATAGTATGTTTGCATGGAGTACCAAAGAAGATTGTATCTGATCGAGGATCGCAGTTTACGTCGCATTTTTGGAAAGTTGTGCATGAATCATTGGGAACAAAATTGAATTTTAGTATAGCATATCATCCACAGACAGATGGACAGACTGAAAGGACCAACCAGGTATTAGAGGATATGTTGAGAGCTTGTGCATTGCAATATGGAACTAGTTGGGATAAGAGTTTGCCTTATGCAGAATTCTCTTACAATAACAGTTATCAATAGAGTCTTAAGATGGCACCGTTTGAAGCTTTGTATGGACGTAAGTGTAGAACTCCATTGTTTTGGGATCAGACAGGTGAATCTCAAGTGTTTGGTACAGATGTTCTTAGAAACGCAGAAGATCAAGTGCGAGTGATTCGTGAGAATTTGAGAGTAGCACAGTCTTGTCAGAAGAGTTATGCTGACAATAGAAGAAGAGATTTAGTTTTTTAGGTAGGTGATTATGTCTATTTGAAGGTGTCACCTATGAGAAGTGTGAAGAGGTTTAATATGAAAGGTAAACTAGCACCAAGGTATATTGGACCATTTAAAGTTATTACCAGACGTGGGGAAGTTGCTTATCAATTAGAGTTGCCTGAAAATTTATCTGGAGTGCATGATGTGTTCCATGTTTCACAACTTAAGAAGTGTTTACGGGTGCCTGAGGAGCAGATACCTTTAGAAGAGTTGACTGTTAAGGAGGATCTTACATATGAAGAGTTTCCGATTAAGATTTTAGAGACTGCTGAGAGAGTTACTCGAAGTCGGATTATTAAGATGTGTAAAGTACAGTGGAATCGATATTCCGAGGCAGAGGCAACTTGGGAAAGAGAGGATGAATTGAGGAAATCATATCCACAGTTGTTTGAGTAAGCAGTTCAATCTCGAGGACGAGATTCTTTTAAGGGGGGTAGAATTTGTAACACCCAAAAATTCTAAACTTTAGGAATAATGAATTTCAAATAAGTTAGATAACAATTAAGGGCAAATTAAAATTTAGAAAAGAATATTTGGTGATGCATTCATGCTGTTACATTTATTTTATTTTGTGGTGTGGACTTTATTTTATTTGATTTGGATTTGAAAATATATTTAAAAGGTTTTGAAAACAAATAGATAAAAAAAAAGAGAAATAGACTTACCTGGTGTGCCAATTCGGCATGGAGGCCCGTTCGGCCGGCCTATGGCCGTTCTTCTGCTAATGGGCCAAGGCGCGCCTCTCCCGCGCGCGTGGGCCGGCCCAGGCAAAGCCGCGCCCGCCTCTCCTTTCATCGTCTCACTGACGGATGGGGCCAGCTTGTCAGCGCCCTCTTCTACCTTGCATCGTAGCCGGGTCGGTCACGAGTGCGACCACCGCCGTACCTGCAACGGATTCTTCGGGATTTCCTACCCGAATTCGGTGTTTTGGTGCTATAAGAGAGAAGCCGTGACCCTCTCACCCCTTTTTCCATCTAAAAACCCGAGTTTGGTCCCGTGAAATCAAGCCTCGAAGCTTGGAACCCTAGGCGAGTTCGGTCGCACACCGCCGTCACTTACGGGTGGTTTTGCGCCTTCTTTCTTCGCTTGGGTGAGTTTGTCATCTTCTCCTCTCCCTCCCTATGCTTTTCTTTTGAATTTTGGTGATTTGAACTGTGAGATTGAAGCTTTCCGCGAGCCAGCAATGGCGCCGCCGTTCTTCCCGAGCCGCGTCTCGTTCTCAAGCCGTCGTAGCTTCCCTAGATCGCCTAGATGGGTTCGCGGTGATCTCCTCTTCCGATTAGGGTCGGATGCGTGGTGAACCATGGTCTAGATGGGGAGAGCCGCCATCTCCGGCGAGATGGAGCCCGCCGGCCATGGGGGAGCCGCCGGCCGGACATGAGGGGGGTGACCGGAATAGCACTGTAGGGTTGCAGATGATTGCGAGCCGTCCAAATCGAGATCAACGGCCCAGATTAGAACTTACCCCTTCGCGGGTAAATTTGTTAAAGAGACCCTCAGCTTTTTAGTTATCAACCCGCGGTCCGTAGCGTAAAACTAAAAGTACGTTTTCATGTTTGGAAAGCGTATTCTCTCCCGGTTAAGTCAAAAGTACGTTTTCAGACATTTACAGTTTTGCCACTAGAATTGTTTTGGTCATAAAATCTTTATTTTAACTCCGATTTGACCCGTTCAAATTGCGTTAGGTTCGTATTTGCGAGCTCTACATGTTGGTAGTATTGTACAGTAGGTTTGTGACAATTTATTTTCGAATTTATATTAAAGTAATTATTTATCTATAGGAAATCTTAGAAAATTCATAACTTATACGTTTTAACTCCGAATTTGGTGATCTTTGCATCTGTGTGATCGTAGTAACGTGTAGAAGAGTTTTATAAACTTTTATTACTGTTTTGCTACTGTTGGTGTACTGTTCTAATTGTATCTCTTTGTTTGCTTCGTGTTTGTTTGATTGGATGCATGTGTGTTGTTGATTGATGATCGAGTATAGAAGGTGAGCAGTATCTGGACGATTCGGAGTATTACTTTGAGCCAAGTCAGCAGTATCACTTGGAAAGCTTTGATCAAGGCAAGTATAACACAGGACTATCCTTGTTACCTATACATTGAATTGTCATACATATGCATGTGCTTACCTTGACAACCTTAGAGATTATAACTTAGTGATTGTTATCTTGATTCCTTGTCAACCTTGGGAATGCATATGGGTAGCTACTGCTAGTGCTTAAACTAAGAACAATGATCTTGTAATTTGATTAATGGATTAAGCAATCAACTATTAAGATGATTTTATTACTGTTAAAAGGGGGCTAGAGCATGTGTATTATTTTGATGCTCTGGTTTCTCTCCATAAGGACTTATCTGTAAGTGATAACCGGGATATACAGTACAGCTGTGAGGGCTATATGGCTCTGGCTTTAGTCGTTCAAGAGACCTTTTCTAGCTTGTTAGAGGTTACCTTAAATGGCGTAAGAATGGCTTGCCACGTTGGGTGTAGTGCGAGCCCCTGGCCTAGTGTGTATAGGCTACGGTTGTTGTGCCACAGGGAAGGGGGGTTCTACATCTGCCTGCCGAGTGAATCTAATGGCCCTAACTTGTTAGACGAACTTTTGAGTGGCTTTATATGGTTCTCGGGTGTTTGGGCTTGATCTCCCCACTCATTTGGAAATCATGACTCACAGTGAAAGTGTACACCTCTGCGCAGAGTTAAAAACTGGTATACTAGCCGTGCTCACGGATACGAGCGGCCTTGGGGATTCTTATGGAATAGTTGATCATAACTGTTAAATCATGCTTAATTATTGTTGATTATTATTTGCTCATGTTAATGCTATTCATTATCCTTATTACAATTGATCATTGGTTCTTTAATGGGAAGTGGTTTATCTTGATGCTACTCAATTGCAAATATATGATTAAAAGCTAAACGCAGTTAAACAATGTCTAGCCTTTTTGAGCTTCATGAACCCTGTGTTATATTTGTTGAGTTCGACATGGACTCACCCTTGCTATTTCCACCATAACAGATGAAGATATTGAGGAAGATTATCGGAATGAGTACTAGTCTTGGTGTCAACCAGTCAACCGTGTCCCTGTGTGGAGTTTCTGCTGAAGAATTACTATTAGTTATTATTACCTATCGTTCAAGACTATGTCTTAAATATTTATTCGTTATGTAATAAGCACTGTGATGATACTTTGTAATTTGTCAACTTATGTGTGCGACTGTTTCCTGGGGCGCAAATGAGTCTTTTATGCATCCTATTTTTGTCCTTAAAAATGGGTGTGACATGATATGAAGAAATCCATTTGATTTAGTTTGTTTAATATGGTCTAGCCATCATTTACATGGCGTAATTTTATCTAATGTATGTTTAGGCATATTTGGTTCCACGACATGGTGTGCAGGTTTTGTCATCTTCTTCCTAATTTTAATTAGGCCAAGACCATGGGAGTGGCTATTTGATTTTATCGCTGCATAGTTTGTCCAGTATATGTAAATGGGCCGTGTTGATTTTGATGCAACACTAATTGACTTTCTCTATATGGTATAGGCGCGCAGTTTGATGCCGCCGTTCATGTAAGACGTGGCATGCAGGCCGGTTTGCGCTTCGGCAAGGAAGATGCTAATGGCTTGCACATATGCAACATCTTTTACTCGGTTCATCGATTTAATTAAGGGTTTTAAACTTTGAGCATGCAACTTGATTAGTACTGAGCACATACGCCTAACCAGGAGACATGACGTGATGCACAAGTGCAGGCATGATCGGTTTTCTTCCATGGCAAGTTACATATGCATGAACAGAGGAGTTTGCTATCAGACTGAAATATGCAGTGGCTACGGGACTAAATATGCAGAACAAAAATATTTCTTTTTAATGTCATGCAGATGGCTATTTCTTTGATTTTGTGAGTGCTTAGACCTGCTCTACAACTAGCATGCCGGGTTCCTGCTGGTTCGAACCCGTACATGTAGCGTAGGCGAGACTAGCACTTGGTGTGAAGATGGAATTTTAATGACTCCCACGCAACTCGCAGCAAGTGTTCTTGTTGATTCGAACCTAAGCGCGGAGTGCAGCGAGGAGTATCTTCAGGCCTGTCGGTGGACTTAGCTCTTGTTCTTGGGAACAATGCTCTTCCCTGTCCGGTTTGTACGACAAATCTGGCATGGGGCCTTGAGACGTCTCATGGGAACTTAATCGAGGGAGCGAAGCCATATATGAGGTCTTGATCATGGAGAAGATGATGAACTAGCCCTTGTTCTCAAGAACAATGCTCTTCCCTATCTAATTTATATGACAAATCCGGCATGGGGCTTGAAACATCTCATAGCAACTAATTCAAGAGTGTGAAGCTACGCATGAGGCCTTGATCATGGTGCCGGGCCGAGGAACAGAAGGTTAGAAAGGAGCTTCAGCGCCGCTCAGGCGCTCACCTTCTTTCGGATCCTGCTGAACGACGCGCAGCAACTTGTTGCAGGAGCACCTTGTGGATCTCCGGCGGTGGCTTCGCTTGTCACGGCAGTAGCTTTGGAGGTGGTGGCTGGGAAGATGAGAGCGGCAGCCTAACGGCGTATATGAGCAGCGCGGCAACCTGACAGCACTTCTGATCGGAGAGCCGGGGGTCCGAGCGCCTGCGGTGGTTCTCTATTTATAGAGCGGAAGCCAACAGGTTGCCAGGGCATTTGGCGCTCTTTCATTTGATGAAGCGGTGCCGGCTCCAATGTTTGAATTGCCGCGCGCGCAGATCGTGCAGTCGAGCGTGGGCTTGATCACGGCAACGACTAGACCTGACCGTGTTTTGACTCGGTCACGGCAGAGGATACAAGAGGCCTAATTACGGCGCCTTTGACTCCATCTGAATATGGCAAGCGTGCTCAGGAGCTCCCTCCTTGCCATGCAACTGTCATTTGGACCATTTGTTTATTTTTTAACTGAAGTGATTAAGGAGAACAGGAAATAGCTTATTTCCTGGCCGGCGTGCACGTACGTGCTATACGCTAGCTGTGTATGTACCACACACGTGCGTTGCATGAGCATGTCTCGATTAATTAATCCATTTGTATGCATGCGTGCATTTGTTACATGACTGACATAGAGCGTGCCCCTTTTTGATATGCTTAGCAGATCAAAATTATGTTCAGCTAATGTAAGCCGCCATACATGGGCAGGTCCATATATATTTTTGTGTTCCATCCTGGTTTTCTTTCTACTCACCTCGTCATCTAACCTATATGTAGGAAACACATATGCATAAGCCTTCCACTCATGTACTATTCTTGAGTGTATTAAATTTCATAGCCAATATCATTTATCTTGTTATTCATTTCTTATTTATATGGAATTTGGCCATATATATTATTTACATTTATTTAAAGCAAATATTGCACATATTATAGGTCAGCCAAAAATCGTGTCAACAGCGGCTCCTATGTGGTGACATGCGATAGTGATGCTTCTTCGGATGATGATGACTCTAGTGATGATGACAAGGCATCCAAGAAGAAGAAGGCTCTTGTAAGTATTGTTATCAACAACAAGCCTTCACTATTTGACACTACATCATGCTTCATGACCAAGGGCTCTAAGGTAAAATATGATGAGAGATATAATAGTGAATGTGAAAGTAATAGTGATGATGATAATGAATTCTCTAATGAATAACCACTACTAGGAATCAGGCCTTGGACAACGCCTATATTTGGTTGCAATATGGCTATTTTGGTTGCAACTGGAATCAATTGCATCTAAGTCTGGTGGTCGACAGATGGTTGCAATTGGAACGGTGCAATAGCCTCAGGCAACCACACTTATGTGGCGTTGCAACAGATTTTGCTATTGCAATGAACAAAAAAGCCTAATGCAACCAATAGTTGGTTGCAAGAACAAATATTGCAACGATTAGATTGGTTGCCTAAGATTCTATTGACACGAAACACTTGGTTGCAATATTTCATGATTGCCACGAAGGAATGTGTTGCCATAGATAAGTATTTCCACTCCAAAACAACGTGGGCATATGGTCATATTACCACGAAGTGTGATCCATTGCATTAAAGTGATATTGCAACATATCAGATATGGTGGCAATAGATCATATGGTAATGCAACGAACTAGACTTTGAGGTAATATATGTAGGTTGCAACGAATTTGTGTTGGTGGTAATAGAGGTCACATGCAACAGACAATTTTTCGTGGCAATAGATCATATGGTAATGCAACAAACTAGTCTTCGAGGTAATATGCGTAGGTTGCAACGAATTTGTTTTGGTGGTAATAGAGGTCACATGCAACAAACAATTATTGGTGGCAATAGATGATATGGTAATGCAATGCATGAAGTTCGTTGCAATAATGCATATTGCGACCAAAATCAATGGTTGCCTATAATTCTATCGCAACGATATAATTCTATCGCAACGAGAGAAATTTGAATAGCATTTTTTAAATAATTTTCACAGCATGCACATCACATATAATAACTGATGCATTCATTAATTAAAATTGTCTCAAACCAAAGTAACACACAATAACCAGAATTCTGCTTAAAAGAACATGACCACAGCTAACAAAATAAAGACACCATATTTAACTAAGTTCACAACATTGTTTAGCATATAATAAATCGATCTAAAAATGAGTTCGCCGGTTCCTCCATCGCCCATCAGCTACACCGTCACAAATAACCATCTTTGCAACTTGTCATTATTCTTGTTGGCGTCGGCCATCAGCATTAAGCCATAGAAGCTTTCTCTAATTGTTTTGGCTGTCCAAGTTTCTCTGCGATTCATGAAAACATATATGATTAGATTCATGGAGTAATTAGTAATCATAGAACAAGAGCAATTAAGATAACATGGATAATGACACTTGTTCAGCAATGATCTCTGGCCCCATTACCACATGAATTTTTCTGTGATCATTCTGTGATTTTTCTAGAGAGATCTTTCTGTGATCATTCTGATATCATGTCACTTGCTGCCACATTTTCATTCATTCCATAAGAGGAAAATTCATATATCAACACATTGCTACCACAATTTCATTCTTTGCATATGAGACAAATTCATATATCAACACATTGCTGCCACATTTTCATTCATTCCATAAGAGGAAAATTCATACATGTCATGCCACATCAATTTCATGTTTTGGTCACCCACATGTACATTCAAATTAATTACATAGGCTTTATTGATTACTTGGAACAGAAATCGGTACAGGAAATTTGGGATCATTGCTGAACAATTAATTACATAGGCTTTATTGATTCATAGAACAAGAGCAATCATAGAACAGGAGTAGCCAGCAGGAAAAAAACCAGGATAGGAGAAAAAGAGATAACATGGACTCGCCTCAGGACAATGACACTTGTTCAGCAATGATCTCTGGCTACAGCAAACTTCCTAGCTGCTGCTACTGCTATCAAACTTTGTATTCATGTGAAGACAAAGTCTATACAAACTCTCAGACAAAAAATGGCATCTATCGCTACTCGCTAGCATTGACAAAAACACACAAAAGAAGTCAGCCACTGAAAACTGGAGAGAGGCCTATCAATTTACAAGACAAATTACTGGACCTCCAATTTCCAACCCATAGCTCAACCTGGTAATGGGGCAAAATCCAGACCGCACCCACTCCAGACCATTCCATAAAAAATCAATCATTTAATCCAAACCACTCCACTCCAGTACCCTTTAACACCACACCAATCCAAACCATGTGTCTCTCGAGCACACACCACACTAGACAGAACACCAGAAAATCATTTAATCATAGAACAAGAGCAATTGAGATCAAACAATTGCAAGCACATTTAGCCCTTGAAGGACATAGCATGTCGCTACAAAAAAATATCATGCAAGGGCAAAGGCTCATAATCAACTTAAATGTCAAGTGCAAAACAGCTAGTGTCACATTTATGGTTCCATTTATGTCAAGTGCAAACATCACTTGTTTCTTTACTGGAGGGCATACACAACATGGCATAGGCAAAAATCTAGCAATGACATGGTAAACATCACATGTACATCAAGTTATGAGGAATCAAATCAAAATGTTATTCATACCTGTTGATTCTTTAACTGATTACGAGTCCTCAATAGCTGATCAGAACTAACATAATTCAGCGTTGCTCCAGCAACAGCATTAGTTTTTGAAAAAATATTCCTAGCTGAAATACTCTTTGCTTTCGTGGTCTGAGGTTGAACAACTTCCTTTTCTGTAGTAAGCATGCTCTGTGGTTCTTCAGTCTGGCACAAGGAAAATTTGGTGTAAAAAAACAAAATGCATTTCATTTGAAATCATGTGTGGGGATCAGCCTCTACAACAGAATTACCTGTACAACATCAGCCTCTAAGCGTGTTGGTGTGATGAAGTTCTGGTGAGTAGGTCCATTTATGGTTCCAGACATAGCCTGTGCAGGACGGAAGGCAAGGGAAATTATAGGAATACATGGCTAAAACAATAGTTGCTTTTGAATCCTACTACATAATATTTTTGCTGGAGCAGAGAATGCCAAGTGAAATATGTTGAGACACCTCAATTCAAGGACTGCATCCTAGCACTATATATGGCATTGACAAAAGAATATTGTTTTAGTTTTGAACATGTTATCAATCCTAGAAAAAATGCTCTGTTCAATGGACATGAAATTCTGCTTCTGAAATTGCAATTTTCTGCAGCAAGGGAAGACATGTTTCAGAGGGGGTACCTGTTGCAAAAGCTGATGGAATTCTAGCCTCATTTCCTCCATTTGTTTCTTACTTTCATGCAAAGAGGAGAGACTACAGTAGATACAAATTCAACTTTGTATAATTAAAAAATTTAGAATGTTATTTAATAGGGTAAATGTTAATATGAAAAATATGAATTAAAAACTTGCTATGGGCTATAGGTATAATGAAAAATAAGAGGGTAAATGTTAGAATGTTGGTGGGTTCATGCAAAGAGGAGAGACTAGTAGATACAAATTCAACTTTGTATAATTAAAAAAAATTTAGAATGTTATTTAATAGGTTAAATGTTAATATGAATTAAAAAATTGCTATGGGCTATAGGTATAATGAAAAATAAGAGGATTTGTTTAAGAGAAAAAAAATGTGCTATGGGGCTGTAGGGCCAGCCAGGCAACGCAACAGGCTCAACCGGCAAGCAGGAGCCCGAATGGGCCCGGCCAGCCCATTAAGCCCCATAGCACAAGAGAGAACCAGGCAGTGATGGATGATTTGTTCGGAGTTCGGGAGTGCTAACACGCCTCCACCTTTAAGCAGTGCTACGAGCTCCTAAGTAGCCGATGTGGTACTAAACGGAGACGAGTGCGACGCCGCTGCAAACAAGACAAATGGGCCGGCGCAGACGAAATAAAATGACTAATGGGCCGCCCTATAAACTTAGAGAAAAAGCCCCAATCCCCTCAAGCCCGGTATTCCACCAGTTCCCCAATCCCCATCCCATGCCGGCCATGGGAGCCCGCCGTGCGCCAGCGCGAGGTCGCCACGCCCGCCGCACCAGCGCGAGGTCGCCACTTCTGCGGCACCACTGCGAGGTCGCCACGCTGCCATACGCCGGGGCTGGAGCCGGTGACGGCAAGCAGCAGGTCTGCGGCGATGTAGGGGGGCGGCTTGCCGGCTTGGGGCGCACACACACCCAACTTCACATCAACAGCCTGGTCGCCACTCCGTCTCCTTCCAGCTCGGCAGCTTGCTATTCGCTGCGCCGCACTCAACAACCGAGACCCCAGGGACCTCATCGCTCACGGCCAGGCGTCCAGTCCGGCCAAGCCTCCAGTCCGGCATCCACAAGTCCACAAGCTGGCTAGGTAAAAATTATTAATCGTTTAATTTGCAACCGATAGGAATATTTGATTCATTGGATGTCTAAATTGGCAGTGAGATTCTGCCGATAAGCTGGCAAGCAGCAGGTCTTTGTGAAGAATATTTGCAGCAAACTCCTTGCTGCTGGTGATAGAATGCTGAACAAATATAGAAGCTACTTCTAGGCAACAGTTACAAAAGGTGTTGCTGAAGTGATTAGAAGTAGCTGTAGTTATTAGAAGTAGCCTTACCTATCAGCGATCTTTCGCTCCTGTACCGATTTCTGTTCCAAGTAATCAATAAAGCCTATGTAATTAATTTGAATGTACATGTGGGTGACCAAAACATGAAATTGATGTGGCATGACATGTATGAATTTTCCTCTTATGGAATGAATGAAAATGAATGAAAATGTGGTAGCAATGTGTTGATATATGAATTTGTCTCATATGCAAAGAATGAAAATGTGGTAGCAATGTGTTGATATATGAACTTGCACACAAGACCATAACATCGCTAGCAGAAAATTCCTTCCACTTGCACACAGAAAATTCCTTCCACTTTAACATCACTAGCAGAAAATTCATCTAATGAGATGATGGCCTGGAGGTAGATGAACCAAGAAGAATGCCTCTAAGTCTCTCTAACACATGTGCTTGTGCTTGCAGTACAACACCAGGAAGCCTGTCTTTCACATGTTTCCTTTGTCAGTCGCACATAAATGCTCCAGCTTCCTAGTGCCAATTAGCTTCATTCCTAGGACACAGTTCATCAGAAACATGGCACAATTGCAACTTAACATCAGCACCTAAAATATTATCAGAAATGAAACTAAGGAATCCACTATATATAAGAGGAAAAGGCAACGAATGGCATTTTCAGCTTGCATAATTGAAGTAACAACTGACGACATCCAGCACACTTAAATTGCAGAATTAAAGTAAAATCATAATTCAAGCTCAGTTCACTGTCTAAATTAAACAAAAGATTACATGCTAGGTACCAAATAGAAGCAAATATCACATTAATACATATAGGATCACAATTATGTAAAAAGCTCATCTTCCTCTCCCTGGCCTAAAGTGTTGACAGGTGCAACATGCCCGTCGTTGATGTAGGTGTCATCATTCTCATCATCATCATCAGGTATGTCATCTACATCTGGTTCTGGCACAGGTATAGCACTTTGAATAATGCTGGCATCTCCGGTCACTCCATCGAGGTCATTCCTTGTCCAGTTTGTCAACTCTCTAAGCTGGCTACAAATGTCCATGTCCTCCACACCTACATCGACTGAGTCAATATCAATCTGTCCCTGTTGTTCAGTTTCTCCTTGTTCTGGCATGGAAAACAAGGTCCTAGGCTTCATTCTAACAACACTACTCCAGTTGGGTTTATTTGCACATTTCACATAGAAAACCTGCTCCACTTGAGTCCCCAAAACGTAAGGATCATTCTTATATCGAAGACGAGTTGTATCAATATCTATAATCCCATATTGATCCTTACTGAACCCTTTACTTTTACTCTTGGATGCGGCAGGAACATCAAACCAATCACATTCAAACAATATGACTTCTTTTTCACCAGGGAAATCTAGTGCAATTACCTTCTTAAGGACACCGTACCAATCCATATTGCTCGCACTATCATCACCCTTCACTAGAACTCCTGAATTTTGTGTATTGAAGTTAGCCTCTATAGCAGCTGTCCGGAAAAAAAAATCATGAATTACGCATCTGTTGAAAACCCGAGCAACATAATGAGGACCCTGTGAAAGGTCATATAGCTCTTCACTGATCTTCCGTTCTTCATAAAGTACCTTGGCCTGCGCACAAGAAAAAAAATATAAGAACTGAAATATTTTAAAATTGGACAACTGCAATATTTTTTGTCATGTATATTATAGCATTACTCACCTTACGTTCAAACCATCCAACAAAATGCTCCCTGTGACGCTTATCAACGCCTTGTGCACTAGTTCTTCTCAGTAGCTCCTTATGCTCCCTATACATTTTTTTGGGAAAAACATATTACTATACATTCAACTATAGACTATGTAAAAACATAAAAAAATGTATCTAACAGCTTACTTGATCCATCTCAGTGCCTCATCACAGTTTGATAACATATAGTGCCGCATATGCAGCATTTCAGATTTAGGAAGATGCTGTAATTTGCAGCCTTTCTTACTGTAGTCGATGCTGCCAACTATGCTAGACCCAGCTGGTGGTTCATTTACCACGCTCCTCTCGTGGCGCATTGGCCGATCCAGCTTCGTTTCAATGTCTTCTAGGAAGCGAGAGCAGAATGTCATGCACTCCTCTAAGATATATCCCTCTGCTATCGAACCTTCTGGATGTGCCTTGTTCCTAACATATCCTTTAAGTGTACGTAGATACCTCTCGATTGGATACATCCATCGATAGCACACTGGTCCACCAAATTTAGCCTCCTCAGCTAAATGAACCGGCAAATGCATCATAATGTCAAAGAATGCTGGTGGGAATATCATCTCAAGCTTACATAAAGTCTCTGCAATTGAAGAGCTTAGTGTTTCTATGTCAGTTTGCACCAGCTCCTTTGAACACAGCGCATTGAAAAACCTGCTAAGCTCAACCAATGGTCTAGCAACAGCTTCAGGCAAGATATGCCTTGCAACTAAGGGCAACAGTTTCTGCAAAATAACATGATAGTCATGTGATTTTAGTCCAGAAACCTTACATCCATTCACATCCACACATCTCTTTATACTAGACGCATAACCATCAGGCATCCTCACTCCTTCTAAGAATGTGCATAGCATCTTCTTCTGGTCCCTGTCTAAGGAGTACAATGATGGTGGCAAAGTATACTTTCCATTCTCCACCACTAGATGCTGATCCTGCCGTATCCCAAGATGTTGCATGTCAAGCCGCGCCTTTTCACTATCCTTACACTTGCCATCTATGTGAAGCAACGTCCCAATAATGCTTTCACAGATATTTTTCTCGATGTGCATAACATCCAAGTTATGCCTTACAAGCAATTTTTCCCAGTAAGGAAGCTGAAAAAATATACTCTTTTTCCTCCAATTGTGCCACCTACTGTCTTCTTCACGTTGCTTCCTCTTCTTTGTTGCTGTCCCAAATTTTGGTTGCTCAAAACTTTCATACTGCTGTAGAACCTGAGCACCGGTCAATGGCACAGGTGCCTCCCTCATCTCTGTCATGTTGTTGAAGCTAGTTTTGCTCTTGCGCCACCTATGGTCCTGAGGGAGAAATCGACGATGACCCATGTAACAATGCTTCGACCCAAATTTCAACCATAAGTACTCTGTATCTTTGTGGCAGTATGGACATGCAAACTTTCCTTTAGTACTCCAACCAGATAGCATGGCATAGGCAGGGAAGTCATTTATGGTCCACAACAGAAGCGCATGAAGAGTAAACGTCTCCTTCTCATTCTCATCCCATGTTTCAACACCTGTCACCCATAACTCTTTCAGCTCATCAATTAGGGGTTGCAAGTAGACATCAATATTCATTCCAGGTGATTTTGGCCCTGGAATCAGCATAGACATCATCCAATAGGGTTGCTTCAAACACAACCAAGGAGGCAAGTTGTAAGGGATTAGGATGACAGGCCATGTAGTATATGCAACATTCAACATCCCAAACGGATTAAAGCCATCAGCTGCAAGACCGAGCCGTACGTTGCGAGGGTCCTTAGCAAAATCCTTATACTCTCTATTCACATGCTTCCATGCCAATGAATCTGCCGGGTGACGCATTTTCCCATCATTTACTAGTTCTTCCTCATGCCAACGCATCAGCTTCGATGTCGATGATCTCATATACAATCTTTGCAAGCGAGGAATAAGTGGAAAATAACGAAGGATCTTACGTGGAAAACGCTTCTGCTTCTTTCCACAATCACTGTCAACAAGATCATCCTTTTCAGTACCACCTGTCTCTTTCCACCTCGATTCACCACATGTTGGACACTTATCCAATATAGCATAATCCCCACGAAATAACACACAATCATTGACACAGGCATGAATCTTATCATAATGCAGGCCAAGATCTCGAACAACCTTCTCCACTTTATCCAATGAAGTTGGGAGACAATGGCCATCAGGAAGCACAAGCAAGAACAACCGAATTATGCGTTCTAGACTGCTATTACTAATACCATCCATGCATTTAATCTGAAATAGCATGACAATGAAAGAAATCTTTGTAACCTCTTTGCAACCTGGATACAACTCCTTCTTTGCCTCTTCTAGTAACCTAAAAAGTTTTTTTGCAGTCGCATTTGGCTCGCCCCCGTCTCTTCCTGTGACTTCTCCATGTATAACACCTCTGATCAGTGAAGAAATTATTTCATGGGAACTTTCAGCATGATCTATTGCAGTTCCATCATCGTTACCATTCTCAACTAACGAAGGCTCACAATTACCTTCTCCTTGAATGAAACTCTCATCAAACCCTCTCAGTGCCACATGAGTTCGAACCTCCTTTTCACTTCGATAAGACATGCAGCGGCATCGAGTACATGGACATGGAGCTGTTTCTTCACTGGATGTGCCCCCAAATACACTCTGTAAAAAGTTCTTGAATCCTGCCTGCCATTCTGAAGTATATCTGGACATCCGCATCCAGCTCTTATCTTCATTTGACATCCTTCACGGTATCCCTACAGTGAGCACGAATCCATAGAATAAATACCCGCTATCAAGCTAACATTATGAATTAAAAGCATTTTTTCCTAATGAGCAACATTGGCGGAGCTCGTGAATTTTAAAGCCTAGGGTCACTATCAAAGCAAATGTACTATCTGTATCGGGTAAATATACCACTACCACTAGAACTTGTAAAGTAATTGCGCAGTCCTTTTCGGCAACATTCTGAAAATCTGATAATTAAAATCTATTACAAATCAAACAAGCTGTAGTAAATCTTAGCAGTAGCAGTACTAATCGAAACAGCAAGCTGACAATAACTCAATTTCACAACTAAAAATTCACCTGCTATTGCCTCTGGCTGCTGCCTTGTTGCCTGGCCGCCGGCGCCGTGTCTACTCGCAGCTCGTGGCCTCGCCCTCGCTGTCGCGCGCTGGGCGGCTGGCCGGGGCGTGCAAGATGGGATGGGATGGGCGGCTGGCCGGGGCGTGCCCGATGGGATGGGATGGGCGGCTGGCCGGGGCCTCGCCCTCGCTGTCGCGCCCTCGCTGTCGCTCGCGGCCTCGAAGCCGCCAAGAGGAAGTCCTATGGGATGGGGTGCGATGGAGCCAGGTGTGACCTACTGGAGACGGCTTGGCCTCTTCGATGCAGTTGGCTGGGCCTCTTTTTTTTCTGCTCATGCACCGTTGGGCTGGGCCTCTTCTTCGGTGCAGTTGGGCTGGGACTCTTCTTTTTATTTTATTTTTCTGCTCATGCACTGTTGGGCTGGGTTTTTCTTTTGGTGGGCTGAGTTCTTTTTATTTTTTTTATTGTGCCGGTGGGCTTAATTATGTCATCAACTTTTCTTTTAGTGCAACCAAAAAAAGTCTAGTGAATTCACATAATTCATTGGTGGCAATAGAAGCTAATTGATGCAATGATTTTTTTTATGGATGCAACAGCACATGAGCTATCGCAACCATGGTTAAGTTTTAGACAACGTTATTTCATCGTGGCCATAGGCATGTATAATCGCAACCAATGAAATATTCGTGGCAACAAACATAAATCAAACGCAACGAACTGTTTTTTGGATGCAACAGGCACATGAGCTATCGCAACAAAGATTAAGTTTTAGGCAACGTTATTTCATCGTGGCCACAAGCAGGCATAATCGCAACCAACTAAATATTCGTGGCAACAAACAAACATCTATCGCAACACTAAATCGATATTATCGCAATGCATAATTAGTTGTGGCAAAAGGTACCCAAAAAGGCAACCACCTTTTTCACCGTGGCATTAACACCAACCTGTTGCAACGAATGTTTCAACAGATGCAACCCACCTTTTTGGTGGCCATAAGATTCAGATATTGCAACCCATTAAAACGTTGGTTGCTATAAAACCAAATATTGCAACCAAATACGTGGTGTTGCAAAAAAAATGGTGCTCTAAGGGTCAATTCCTAGTAGTGAACTTATGGACATGCTAGAACAAGCTAATTCAATAATTAACAAGAAGAACAAGAAGTGCAAAGATTTGCAAAATAAGCTTGATGCTCTTGAGCAATCCTTTGATGAGCTCAATGCTACTCATGAGAGGCTAGAGAAAGTCCATGAGAAGCTTGGCAAAGCTCACACCAAGCTTGAAAAAGCTCACTTCTTACTTCTTGAATAAGATAAGGAAAGGGTAATAGTATCATGTGATGTGGGCATAACATGTGACATGATTGATGAATCTTTTTATGAATCAATTGTTATTGCTCCCACTAACCTTTCATGTAGCTCATCATCCACTACCACCACCACTTCTACCTCTACTACTAGTGATGGTTTTACTTGTGATGCCTCACTAATGGTTGAGAATGAGACTCTCAAGAGAGAGGTGGATGAGCTCACTCACGCCCTAGCAAGGCCTGTGATGGTGAGGCCCGCTTGCTAAAGTGCTTGGGTATCCAAAGGTTCTCTCTTAACAAAGAGGGATTAGGTTATACCCCCAAGAAAGGCAAGGCGGCCTTTGCTACTCCCAAGGCTAGCTTTGTGAAGAGCAATGGTTGATTTTTTGCAATAGATACAAGCAAGTTGGACACTTAGAGCAATATTGTAAGAAAAAGAACAAGAATGCTAATGTATCCTCAATCAAGTTTGATTCTTGTTATTTGCTTACTAAGGGTGTGAATGGTGTGAAGGCTAAGTTCATTGGTACACTAATTGTGGGCCTAAAGAAGAAGACCATTTGGGTACCAAAGACCTTGGTAACTAACATTTAAGGACTCAAGCAAGTTTGGGTACCTAAAAAGAATTGATCTTCTTTTGTAGGTCAATTATAAAGCCGGAGGAAAGCATTGGGTGCTTGATAGTGGCTGCACACAATACATGGCCGGTGATTCAAGAATGTTCAATTCAATCAATGAGAATGATGGCAATGGGGTTGATAGTATCACATTTGGTGACAATGGCAAAGGTAAGGTCAAAGGGCTTGGTAAGATTGCAATATCCAATGACTTGACATTTTCAATGTGCTACTAGTAGAGAGCTTGAACTTCAACCTATTGTCGGTAGCTCAACTTTGTGATCTTAGTTTCAAGTGCATATTTGGAGTTGATGATGTAGAGATCATAAGTGTAGATTGCTCTAACTTGATATTCAAAGGATTTAGATATGAGAATCTATACTTGGTTGATTTCAATGCTAGAGGAGCTCAATTGTCAACATGTTTGATCACGAAGTCTAGCATGGGTTGGCTATGGCACAGAAGGCTTGGTCATATTAAAATGAAACAATTGAACAAGTTGATTAAGCAGATCTAGTTAGAGGCTTGAAAGATGTCACATTTAAGAAGGACAAACTATGTAGTGCATGTCAAGCTGGAAAGTAAGTTGGTAACACTCATCCTAAGAAGAGCATGATGAACACATCCAAGTCATTTGAGTTGTTGCATATGGATTTATTTTGACCAACCACATACACTAGCATTGGTGAAAACAAATATGGATTTGTGATTGTGGATGATTTCACTAAATATACATGGGTGTTCTTTCTTGTTGACAAGAGTGATGTGTTTGCAACCTTCAAGACATTCATTAAGAGAATTCACAATAAGTTTGAGACCACCATCAAGAAAGTGAGAAGTGACAATGGAAGTGAGTTCAAGAACACAAGAGTTGATGATTTATGTGATAAGTTTGGAATTAGGCATCAATTCTCGACCAAGTACACTCCTCAATCAAATGGCCTAGTTGAGAGAAAGAATAGAACTTTGATTAACATGGCAAGATCAATGTTGAGTGAGTACAATGTGAGTCATTCATTTTGGGCCAAATCAATCAACACAGCTTGCTACTATAGCAACCGACTCTATTATCACCACCATATGAGCTCTTGAATGGAAGAAAGCCTAATATTGCATATTTTTGGGTTTTTGGTTGCAAATGCTATACATTAAAGAAAGGCACAAGATTGAGTAAGTTTGAGAAGAAATGTGATGAAGGTTTCTTGCTTGGTTACTCCACTACTAGCAAGGCTTATAGAGTTTGAAATTTGGCTAGTGGTACTCTTGAGGAAGTTCATGATGTAGAATTTGATGGAACCAATGGTTTCCATGAGGAAGATGAGAATCTAGATGACGTGAGAGGCACTCAATTGGCCAATGCAATGAAGAAGATGAATGTTGGTGATATAAGGCCTAGAGAAGTGATTGAAGTTGAAGATGACAAAGATCAAATGCTCTCTAGCTCAAATGTGCAAGCTAGTGGTTCTCATGATTAAAATCAAGCTAGTTCATCATCTCAAGTGCAAGATCAACAAATGGCTAGTACATCATCTCAACCAAATGACCAACCAAGTGCAAGCAATCAAGTTCAAGTGCTCCAACCTACCAATGTTGCAAGAGATCATCCATTGGATTCTATAGCCGGTGATTTATCAAGAGGTGCGCAAACAAGATCAAGATTGGCATCATTTTATGAATGCTTCTTATTTGTGTCATCTATTGAACCAAAGAAGATTGATGAACCTTTGAAGGATGTTGATTGGGTCAATGAAGAACTTAACAACTTCAAGAGAAATCAAGTATGAAAGTTAGTTGAGAGGCCTAAGGGACACAATATAATTGGAACCAAATGGGTCTTTCGCAACAAGCAAAATTAAGATGGGATAGTGTCGGTGTTCTAGAATAGGGGGTGTCTAGAGATGGTGACAAGTGAATGAAGATGCGCGTCAGAGCCTCCGATGGTGTGCAAGGCGGACACAAGATGTATACTGGTTTGGGTTGAATGTCCCTACATCCAGTGCTCACTGCTGCTCGTGTTGCTTTGCACCGAAGTGCTTGTAGTAGGGGGATATAAGTTAGTCGAGAGAGGGATGACTCCTAGGTCTCTGTGTGTGGGTGTGTTCGAATGCTAGAGTGTGTGTGTTTAGAACATTGTCATAGTGTGGTGTTGTCTTGCTTGTTGCCTGGTTGAGGGTCCCTCCCTCCCCTTTTATAGCATGCAAAGGGAGGGGTCAGGTTATAGTGTTTGGATGTACGAAAAATGAAAAGAGAATGCCCTAAGGTGCTCCCTATTCCTAGCTTTCCTCTTAGCTCGTGCTTTTGTACAGTCGTCGTCGTGGTGGTGGTGCGCCGTGGCTGTTGATGACGCGGTGAGGCCATACCCTGACACGGTGTCATGATGAAGAGGGTTTCGTGGCCCTAAAGCTGCGCCGGCAAAATGGTGGGGGCGGCCTGGACGGCCATGGCTCCTCGCTCCATTGAGGCGGACATGATAGGGTGCGGCGTAGTGTAGCCTCTTCCTATTACTACCATGGGAGGGCGAGAAAGATCGGTGGAAGCCTTGACCGGATCATGAATCAGGTTTTACAAGTTCCCAGGCGATCCTACACGATGCGACGAGCTCCTGTTCCCTAACAGGAAAGGGTAGGGGCTCGTGTGTACCCGTGGCAGCGTGTTATAGTGGGGGTCGAGCGAAGCGGTGGCCATGCAATGGGGTCGAGCACCTCGATGACGTCACAGGACTCGGGTGCCTGGATGACATCATGGGGGTCGGGTGAGACAGACAGAGGTCAGACGAAGCAGAGGAGCGCTGGGAGGCTCGGGCGCTTATCCTTTAGCTTTTGTTCCAGGAGGAGTTGGGCCTGGGCCAGCTGTGGTGGACCGTGGGCCACTATTCTGCCTTGGTGGATAGTTTTTGCAATGAGAATGGGGTACCCTGTTTTGCTGGTACCCGACAGATAGTTATAGGGAACAAAGCAAGAATAGTGGCTCAAGATTACACTCAAGTTGAAGGTCTTGACTTTGGTAAAACATATGCCCCGGTTGCAAGATTGAAAGCAATTAGGATCTTGTTGGCCTATGCTTGTGCCCACAGCATCAAGTTGTATCAAATAGATGTGAAAAGTAAATTTTTGATGGGTACATTAATGAGCTTGTGTATGTTGAGAAACCTCTCGGTTTTGAAGATAAGAAGAAGGCCAACCATGGTTACAAGTTGAGAAAGTCTTTGTATGGCTTGAAGCAGGCACCTAGAGCATGGTATGAGAGGTTGAAGGATTTCCTACTCTCTAAAGGGTTCATCATGGGCAAGGTTGACACCACTCTCTTCACCAAGAAGATTGGAAAGGACTTATTTGTGTTGCAAATCTATGTTGATGATATCATATTTGGATCAACCAATCAAGATTTTTGTAAGGAGTTTGGAAAGATGGTGGCAAATGAGTTTGAGATGTCTATGATTGGAGAGCTTAGTTACTTCCTTGGTCTTCCAATCAAGCAATTGAAGAATGGTATATTTGTGAGTCAAGGGAATTACATCAAAGACATGCTCAAGAAGTTTAGCATGGACGATGCAAAGGAAATTAGTACACCAATGGGGACAAATGGAAGCTTGGATAGTGATACAAGTGGCAATATGGTGGATCAAAAGATGTTGGTCTATGATTGGAAGCCTACTCTATGTGACCGCATCAAGATGGGATGTGATGTTTAGTGTATGCATGTGTGCTAGATTTTAAGCCTCACCAAGAGAAAGTCATTTGAAGGCTACAAAGAGAATATTGAGGTACTTGAAGCATACACAAAATGTTAGATTGTGGTATCCTAATGGAGCAAAGTTTGAGCTAATTGGATATTCTGATTCGGATTATGCAGGATGCAAAGTTGAGAGAAGAAGCACATCGGGCACATGTCACCTATTGGGAAGATCACTTGTTTCTTGGTCATCAAAGAAGCAAAATAGTGTTGCACTTTCAACTGCCAAAGCCGAATACATTACCACCAGTAATTGTTGTGCACAAATTTTTTGGATGAAGGCCACCTTGAATGATTTTGGAATCAAGTTCAAGCAAGTGCCATTGCTATGTGACAATAAGAGTGCCGTGAAGCTCACCAACAATCCGGTTCAACATGCAAGAACAAAGCACATAGATGTCCGCCATCATTTTATTAGAGATCACCAACAAAAAGGGGACATTTCAATTGAGAATGTGGGCACCGATGATCAACTTGCCAATATCTTCACCAAGCCACTTGATGAGAAGAGATTTTGCAAGCTAAGGAATGAATTGAATATACTTGACTTCTCAAATATATGTTGATGCACCCCCATTATATGACATGCCTCTCCTTCGAGCAAAGCAAGGTAAAATTAATTGACATGTCATTCATTCATTGCTAAGGACTTGTTTAGTGCATTTAGTCATTCCTATCATGTCTTAGGCTCATTCATGAAAATCAAATGAATTTGATGCTTGTATGGTATCACTATTGCTTGTATTCTTGAAATGATCTAGTGGTAGCATATGACATGTTTGTAGGCTTGTGAACCTAGTGTTTGAGCTAGAAAATGAGTTATAAGTGTTTAACTCAACATGATGCATGATAACCCTCGCTTGGAGGTGTGAAGAAGCTTGCCCTTGGATCAAACCGAGTTAAATATCTTTTGTAAGTAATCTAGATTGAACCAATTTGGGAAAATGATCCTCACTTCACATGATTTCACCCCAACCTATCTAAAATTTGAGCTCACCTTTTTTAGTCATTGATGACAAAGGGGGAGAATTAATTCACAAAGATAGTGTGATAGGGGGTGCAAACAAATCAAATGATATTGTAAGGGGATCAATTAAAATTTAAAGCACATAAAGCACACAAGTAGGGGGAGCAAGCTCATAAACTTGTATGTTGCATTTGTATGTGCATTACATATGTTTGCTTGCATGGCACAAGTTTTAAAAATTCCCTATTCATGCTTGTGTGGTGTATGCTAGATTATAGAAAATGATTGATGAAATGAAAAACTAGCATGCATAGTATGATAGTTAGATGTGCCTTACATGTTTTACAAGTGGTACTAGTGTCTTGCTTATAATGTTGATCTCACAAGGTATCTAGTGTTCATGTTTTACAAGTGCTATCTAACTAACCATGGTGCTAAGGATGGTGTTCAAATGGCAACTCTGATTGGTATCACACTTCAAAGGTTGATTCTTTACACCTTATTACCATTTGGTAGCTATTACTCTCCCAAATTTCCAATCCATGCATATGTGAAAGCTTTCAAATCCAAACTCTTAGCACATATATAGGTGGAGCTAATACTACCAATTTGGGTTGATGAAACTTGTCCATAATCTTTACACATGGTAATACGATTGGACAAGAAACATGAATCCAAGAAAATTTTATTGAATATATTTGTAAATAGGTTGTCATCAATTACCAAAAAGGGGAAGATTGAAAGCCCTAGTTTGGTTTTGAATAATTGATGAAACCTAGTACTAACCTTCATGCTAAGTATGTGAATTAGATAAGGTTGGTATATTCCAAGTGGTGAAGCTAGAAGATGGTCCACGGAGGTGATGATGGAAATAGATGATCAAGTGCTCATCATTTGGAAAAGAAGAAAGAGAAAAACAAAATAGGCTCAAGGCAAAGGTATATGTGATAGGTCCATTTTTGTCTTTCACTTAAGACACCATAGAGGGTGTGAGTCACTTAGGATCGATAGTCGTACTATAAAGAGGGGAAATCTTTGGCTAAACAGTTTATCGAGTGCCACTAGGTGACATGATTCATGCATTGTATTTAGGAACCTAGTGTGTGTTGACGGTAGTTAACATATATCATCAACCATCAAGCTACCATGCATAAATGGTGAAAATGGATCAATATCATAGAATAGGAGGTTTATCCTGACAAATTCCACAAGTTTTGGTGAATCTGTGTTTCTTGCAGGATTTAATCAGAAAACCAGCAAGGAGGATCAAAACGTCAAATAGAATCAAACTTAACCACGATGAAAACTACTCTAGAAGGTTCCAGAGGATACAAGAAGGCACCACACCATAGCAAACCCCGAAAGGATGATAGGTGGGGCCGACCGGCCTGACCACCATGCCGCCCGGCCCCCTATGGGGCCCACTTGTTAGGAGCTTCCAGAATGTTCCTCTAATGCCTCCTAGGATTACATCTATGCTGTTCCTTTAGTTGGTTTGATCCAAGGGCTCATGTTGCACCCCCAGGGCTATAAATACAAGCCTGGACCCCTGAGGGATAAGCCAAGTCTGATCCTGAGAGCTAAAAGGCCAGGAACCCTAATTCGTATTTCCACCAGGATTTAGGGCTAGCAATCAAGAGAAGATTAGTCCTTTATAGGATCTAGTCTTGTATTAGAGATAGAGAGATAGAGTGAGAGAGTAGAGTTTTGGAGGAGTCCTAGCCTATCGGAGCTCTCTCTATAGCTTGTACTCTACGGAATCAAGTTCTTCTGGAGCTTGTTTCTGAGATTTCTCTGGTAATCGACTTCTGATTCAAGTATACAACTTGTTCATATTGTTCTTTAAGTTTACGACTCTCTTTTGAGTGCTTTGGTCTTGGTAGCTCCTTGATTGAAGTAGTATTCATAGTGTAAGTGTGGTGCTTAGACTAGGGTTACTCATAAATGCACCCTATTTTCTAGATCGGTGGTAGCTCACGAAGGTGACTTTTATAGCTTCGTTGAATCCTCTATAGTTGTGGGGGTATAGACCCGTATACCCTCATGGTTGCTCATGGGCTGCACTAGAGGAGGTGTCCCAACTCACCAGAACAGGTCACGTGAATCACCTAACTAATCGGTGTATCATGCGGTATATACGAAGACCAACTTGACGATAAATGGAACCTAGTCGGTTAGAATAGATTTCGTATCCCATGCGGATAACGGTTGTTGTAACTGATTGGAACTAGATCTGTAACCTTGCCCCCTGTACTATATAAGGTGGGCAAGGACCCCCTCAATTGATCTCATACACAATCAATACAATCCACAGAGACGTAGGACGCAGGGTGTTACGTTGCTTCCGTAGCCTGAACCTGGATAAACCCATGTGTTCGCCTTGCGTCACCATCTAGTTTATTGTCTTGCGCACCTCCACTGATTAATCTACTAACGTGGGCATACCCCTCAGTAGACTGCCAACCACATCTCATCGATAGTGGTGCACCAGGTAGGGGGTGTGTGTGCAGATCCTAAGGCGATCCAGATGGTCATCTTCCCTACTTCCATGGTCCTCCCGGCGGGCCAAACCTTCATGATCAGGACATTCACTTGGACCACTGGCGTGGACGGTGCCGTCGAAGTCATGGAGGCGGTGCAGGCTCCTCCTGTGCTAACCAAATCTACACCAGCACCGGCGGATTCGATCCTGGGATTACTCTCGAGGTCATCTTCTCCGGCAACTCGTCGTTTTCTTCCCCGCTACCAAGGGAGGCGGCTCGACAATTTTGATCTGATCGAGTCCATCGATCGGGTCACTGCAGGCCTAGCTGAAACCCTAACCTTGGTAGAATCGATCAGAGATCAATCTGCCGAGGACTGCTATGGCCCCATCCATCATCACTTGACTGAGCGACCTACTCAGGCTAGCCACCAAAGGCATCTAGATTCTGATATGGTGATCATGGCTACTCCTAAAGGGCGAATGGTCCGTTACCGACTAGCTCCCATCATTGGCCTAAGGTCGATGGACTATGAGGCCCTGACAGAGCATCCATCTACCGTTTACCCATACGGGCTGGTGAAAGCTCTATGTTTGGTGTTGGTAATTAGTGACAATGCCCAAGTGCTAATCATGTGCTTAAGATTGTATGTAGCAAAGGATGATTAGCACATAGCATGGTGAAGCATGATGATCAAGTGTGGATGATGAAGTGGTTACCATGGTGATGAAGGAGGAACAAGGTGTAACCCTATGGAGCTCAAGGCAAAGGTATTTTGCTAGGGTTTGCTTTTGGTGATCAAGACACCTAGTGGGTGTGATCACGTTTAGGTTTAGTAGCCATACTATGAAGAGGGGAAATGGCGTATCATTTCATGTCCTGCATGTGCCTCTAGGTGACATTTCATTGAGCATATGCATTTGGATAGAGCTAATAATGCCTCAAAAAATGATTATGAAAATGCTAACACACTTGCACATGACGATGATCACTTGGTGGTGTTAGCACCTTTGTGAAGGCGGTGAAGTTTGAGCGGTAGAGAGGGTTTGGGGTCCTCTCTCCCTCCTGTCGAGCTTGCAAGGTGGGATTCAGGCGTTTTTGAGGAATTGAAATGACCATTTTCCTTTACGCCGAATGTTGGAAGAAGTGGCGACGTCGCGCGATCATTTTTCATTGAAATTATGGCGACAAATGCTGGCTCAGGGAGTGACAGACGTGACCCTAGCATCTATCGGCTTACCCCTGAGCGTGGCATGCTGCAACGGAGGCGACTGACGTGGGTGTGTCCGAGCGACGGACGCCAGGCGTCAGTGTCCGTCGGTCATGGCATCATCAGCATCTCAGGCACGTTCACGACAAACGTCGGGCAGCGTCCATCGGTGCTACGACAGATGCGTCTGTCGGGCGAAATCGAGCTCTGGGAGCTCTCTGGACAGCGTCCGTCAATGCGACTGACACTATGATAATTTGTGAAGGACGCGTCCATTGGGTTGGCGTGTGACTGTTGAAGTTTGAACGTGCGTGGACGTGTGGCACTCGGAGGGGCGACGGACGCGGGCACAGCGTCTGTCGGGTGAGCGACAGACGCGTCTGTCGCCCACAAAATTTGCCCAATGGCTCTTTGTGAAGGGGTACATCTATAAATACTAGGTGGCCAGCTCTTGGCTCCATCTCTTGGACTTTTGACATTCTTGTGAGCACATTGAGCTGAGCCAAAACATCCCCTCTCATCCCAACTCATCTCCTTTGCATTCGATTGCAATCTTTGAGTGAGATTGAGTGATTCCAATGCATCGATCATTGATTTGCATCTAGAGGCACTTGGGGGATTGATTTGTTGCGGTGTTTCTTGTTACTCTTGGTGGTTGCCGCCACCTAGACGGCTTGGAGTAGCTTGGAGGAGGTCCGGCACGTGTTGGTGATTGTTCGTGGCTGGCTCCGGTGATTATCTTGTGAGGGGTTCTTGTGGTTCCCCGGCGGAGCGCCGAATTCCAACTCTAGTAGATTGCTCATGTTATTGCAGGCTCTTGCCATTTGGTAGGTTCTTGTGGTGCCTTTTGAGAGGCTCAGTGTGTGACCGATTAGCCACCGAACCACGTGGCTGAAGAGGGACACAACGGGGACTAGCGTGCTGGCAAGCATGTGAACCTCAGGATAAATCTTTGTGTCATTACTTCTACATTGTGATTGATTGATCCCGGTGTTTGGTTATCTTAGAATTCATTGATCATCATTCTTGGTTGGCTTAATTCATCGCCCTTTGGTGAAACCCCTCTAACTCACACTTGCATTACTTTCATAGTTGTATCTTGCTAGTTTGTTTAGTGTAGCTAGAATAGCTCTTTGCTTTGGTAGCTTGCTAGCTCTAGTTGTTTTTCTTCTTGCGGTTTGACTTGTGCGGTTGAGTGAAATATATTAGAATTGTCATTTGGATAGGTGGCTTGCAACACCCCATAGGCTAGGCAAAACTCGCTTCTCGCTATTTGTTATATTAATAAACTTGTTTAGCACACTTTATAGGAATTTTTATTAGGCTATTCACCCCTCTCTAGCCATCAAGACCTTTCAGCTAGAGAATGCGGTGTTTGAGTACATGGTCCGCATCCCACATCTATTCGAGATCTCACTGAGCGTGACCATGTTTCAGATCTATTCTTGTTAGAGCTGCCTAAAATCGACCACCCTGTCCCCATCATCAACATGGTGGATATCAGACCGATTGGTGGGGATTCGCTCTCTACCATCCTAGAGGAAAGCACCGGATCTACCGGTTCTACCCAAACCCACACCATTACCATCCCATACGAAGAGGAGTTCCCAGCGTTTCCCCTAGCTTTGGAGGCACAATCTTCACCATCAGCGCCGATGAACCATCCCACGAAGGGGAGACAGACTAAGGGAGAGCTACTTAGGTGGAAAGAAACGCCGATTGCACAACTCACAGGGTGGAGCGAGAGAATGTCGAAGAGGCACGAGCAAATGAGGGTCGGCGCCCCATTCAACACGATCTAGCTGATGCTTTCGACATGTGTGGCAACCAACAAGTCTACAAAACACCAAGCACCAACATTGTTGTCGCTATGAACGAGCTCACAAAGCTCCCCTAGTCCTCGGCGCTAGACGCCGTCTCGGCCTATCTAAAGGCCACCATGGTCTAGGTCAATGAGAACCGGCTAGGGGGACACGCACCTGCTCCTTTCATAGCTTCTAGTCATAGCCGTCGTCCCCATGGCTCCTAGCGAAGTCAAAGTCAGCACCAGGCGTCAAGAGTCCACCAGAGTCAGCAATAGGGAGGTCAATGCCTCTATCAGGGGCCAGATGGAAACTACGAGGTGCACCCACACGAAGATGGTCCACCTTCCCACCCCCATGAGAACCGGCTGGGGGGACACGCACCTGCTCCTTCCGTAGCTTCTAGTCATAGTCATCATCCCCATGGCTCCTCGCGAGGTCAAAGTTAGCGCCAGGCGTCAGGAGTCCACTAGAGTCCACAACAGGGAGGTCCCTACCTCTATCAGGGACCAGATGGAAACTACGAGGCGCACCCACATGAAGACGGTCCACCTCCCCACCCCTGTGACTAAGACAGGGGGCGTGATGCTGACCAGGGGGCGCACGCAGCGTAGATCAGCATAGCGGATGCGGCGCTCATCGTGGGGGCGAACGAGGAGCAAATCGCGGCGGTGGTCACGACGGTCACCGCGGTGCTGACCAGGAGGTGGAGCAACAAGTCAGAGGTGACCTTTGCAACCATCTCAATGCCAATACGAACTTGAGGGATCGCATCGAGAATAGCAAAGACACGTGACATGCATCTGAGATGCGGTGCATGCACGAATACAATCAAAAACACGAAGCACCCAAGTGTGGTCACGCACTACCCGGGGGCATTATCCTAGGCCTTTGACCTTTCACCGACCGGCTCTATGCCGTCGTCTAGCCAAAAATCTTCAAGCTCCTTGACTTGGACACTTATGATAGAAAGGCTAACCCCGAGCAGTGGGTAACGTTGTACGAGATCAATGTCCGAGTAGCGGGAGGGGACGAAGATGTTATGGCCAACTACCTACTTGTGGTCATCAACCAATCTGCAAACCAATGGCTCCTTAGCCTGCAGGAAGGCTCCATCAACACCTGGGCTGAGCTCAGGAAGGCTTTTGTTGATAACTACATGGCCACTTGCCAGCAGCCTAGCAACAAATATGATTTGGAGAAAGTCAGAGACTATCCAAATGAGCCGCAACGTGACTACATCCTCCGCTTCTCAAAGACACGGATATCCATCCCTAACATCAACAACAATGAGGCCATCTCCACATTTATCAGGGGCCTCCGCTATCACGACGCCTCAGGACTAAGCTGCTCCGTAAGAGACCTAAATCGGTTCAAGACTTGCTCATGGTGGCAAAAAAGTGGATAGATGCTGACGAGGCTGACTAGCAGATCAAGGAGGATGTTGGGCGAGCTCCTCATTTTTGTAACACCCCAGGTGTTTGTCACTCATTAAGTAGTGGGTTTGATCTCAAATATGATAGATTAAGTGGAGATGACGATGTCAAGGTCAACCTATGGAGATGAGCCTCACCTAAAGTGGATGTTGCATCATTGCTTTACATATAGGTCCCTTTTCAAAGATATATGCTTGGATGGTGTTATGGCAATATCTTCATGTGTCTCACCTTAGTACCTATCTATATTGATCCCTGAAAAAGTTTCATGAAGTTTGGAATCAAAAAGTCACATGAAATAATAAGTTATATGCTTGTTTGGATTATAACTGAAACATGCCTTACATCCCATGGGAACTAGTAATTATGCAACATACAAAGGCAACATGTGCAACACATCTTGGACACATGTGGAACAACCTAGTGAAACATATGTAGCATGTACCTTGAAGCAAATACATGAAACAATTGAAATAGAGCCTTGAAACCAGCATTACAATTATAGTGACTTCTATGTTTCAATGCATGTGAGGCCTACACTTTTGTGCAACCTATGCATGGTGTGTATGTTTGGACTCTACAACACCTTAACTACACTTAGGACACTTAATGGAACAATGTTCATGTTGATCATTTTGCCTAAATGTGCTTCTAAGTGATGGTTGGCCATGTATGGACCCTAGGACCCTTTTGTTTAACCATTCCAAAAGTGTGACCTAGAAGCTTTGAATGACTGTGCATCCTTTAACAAAGTTATAGCAAATTTTATAAGGAACAAACTTTGTTTAATAGTCAAGTCACGAAAATGTGTGGAACATGCTCAAAAAGGGCCCACAAGTCAGTTTTAGGGCTGATTTCAGCACTTAGCCATTTTTTTAAGCCCCGATTTCAGTGTCTTCGACATTGGCATGCCGCGTTCTCAAAATTTTACTAAATAAAGGGAGTTGAGCCAAATATAAAAGTTGGAGATTATTCTTTGGAGAAGGACATACCAAAAGTGGGAATTCGTTTGATCAAGTTTGGTATCTCAAAACCAGTGAAAACCGAGCTCTAATGTGATTGTCTTTAACATGTTGACAGTGCCAATTTGACGCTTAATTTTCTGCTAATGGAGAGCTCCAATGGCCATGGAACCTTAACGAAAATTGTAGAGCATCGAGTGAGCTCCGAATTTGCTTCTTGGCCCAGGTCCAAAATCGGCCCGTAGCCGACCTAGAACCAGCTCCCACCTTGCTCCCTTTATCGCCCACCACGTCTTCGCGTTTATGCCGCCGTGGCGTTCATGCAGCAGAGCGCGCTCCACCATTGCCAGGAGCTGCTGCCACGCGTCCTCCTTCATGCCGCGTGCCCCCGCGCTCCTACCCCCTGGACGCGTGCCCTGCTCCTCCTTGCATTGATGTGGACGCCGTGCTGGCCACAGTCTCGTCTCCCTCTCTCTCGGACGCTCTAGAGCGGAGCAGCCATGGGCGCCGCCGCCAAGCTCCATGGCCGCTGCCATTCTCCCACCTCCGCACTTCTTGTGCCCCAATCCAGAGCGATGTCACCTTCCCCAAACCGCGTTGTACCTTCCGCACCACTTTTCCGGTCCGAACCATCACCGGAGCATGCCACCGTCATGGCCGCCATGGCCAAGCTCCATGGCCGCCGGCAGTCCTCCGCCACAAGCCTCCTTGTCCTCAACCGAGCAGAGCACCATCTTCCTCTCCTCATACCGCCCCCGACGCGCCCTTCTTCAGGCCCCGTTCGCCGGCGACTAACGCCGCCGCCGGAGCCGCTGCGAGCAGCGCTGCCGGAGTTCATGGGTCGGCCACCCTGCACCACCTCGAGCCGAGCTATGGCTCCTTAGGGATGCAAGCATTCTAGGGCATCGCCATGACCCCGCCATTCGCCGCTAGCGCCGCCCCTGCCGGCCGGAGCCGCAGGTCCGGCCACCTCCCCTGCTCGGCGTCGGGAGGAAGAAGAGGGAGTCTGTCTCCCTCTGTGTCTCTCTGTCTGTGTTTGTGACAGGCGGGCCTAGGGGGTAATGGGTCCCACATGACAGTTTATGAAGTGGCCGTTTTGGGTGTGTTTTCGGGTGTGCCTAGCACATTCGGTTAGGTATGGATAAACCCTGTTTTCGAAATTCAGATTTTATGTAAATCTTCTAAAATGCATATCTCTTGCTAGGTAAATCCAAAAATAGCAAAAGTGGACTTTTTGGAAACCTTGGGAAAAGATCTATACAGTGGAGGCATAATATGTTACATGTTGTAGATATTTTCTGATGTCTTTATTTAAGCCTTAAAAATACTCCAAAAATGCTTACCAACTTGAGCAGAGCCATATCTAGAGTTTTAGAACTCCAAAAATGATGATTCTTATTTTGTTAATTTTTTGATGACATGTACTTGCTAGGAAAAATATTAAACACACTATTTGTTCACTGTTTTCTTAGGGTTTTGTTTGGACCTTGATAATTAAGGAATTTACATTATATTGCTTGTTATTTTTATATCTTGAGTTGTGCTGCTCCAAATGATGTGAAATTTTTATGGTAGTCTTTCCATGCTATTAAGGTACTGTGGTATAAATTTTATGGCCATTGCTTACTGTATGCTCAAGTTATTGATTTAACTTGTTTATGGCTTGATAAATAGCTTATAAATAATATATAAATGATAAAATAGAAAATGTTGTTCCATTACCTTAGTATGATGTTTCTCTATCATATTGATTCATAATATGGCCTTGTGTTCATAGAAAATATTGAGTGTTAAGTTTAACTTGCTCTCACATGATTTATTGCTATAGACATTTGTCTTTTTCATAGAGGTTGTTATACATGTCCAAATGGTTTCAAATTTGGATAGTAGACTTTTGGGAGCATGTGTAGGCCTCTGTAATTTGGGTAGAATTTATTATGCACGTTTGATATGTGTTCATAATTCCACCAAATTATCTAAATAAATTAAGAAAATGCATTAAAAGAAATTATTTTGGAATGGACACTATGTTTTCTGGTGTTCATTAGTCATGTGTGACATGTTGGTAAAGTTGGTTTTGTCCAATTATTTGTTTGCAACATAAGTTAATAATTATTTCTTGCAAATGAAGTTTCTGGACAAGATATGGGAACTTAGTAAAGTTCTTCATGATAATGTGCCTTGTTGTGAAACTTATTTATACAAAAGTTGTAGATAATTTATGTATCTAGCTGCTGTTAAAATTTGGTGGCATTTGGCCATGTGGTTTAGGAGTTATAGCTGTTTAAAGTTGGGGTACAGAATTGCTTGCTCTCTGTCTTGTTAGACCAGTTTCTGTATTTGTGTAAATTCGACATGTTAAACTTTGGAATCATGCTGTGATTATATTAAATGAAATGTAGAGAATTTCATAAGCTTTCTGTAATGTCTTATTTCATATCATTTGGATTTGTATATCTCCAGATATGATTGATTTGTGAAGCTACTGTTTGCTTGACCAGAAATTGATAAATTCTAATTATAGTTGTTTGCTTGTATTTTGTTAAGTGTGACTTATGCCTTTAAGGGTAGTTAAGTTAATTAGCTCTAGGTGTTTATTAGAACTTGGGTATGCTTGCATGATTGCTATAGTTATTGCACTTCTATGCATTCACACATGTGCATGGTTGCATCTCATATAGGTACGCTAGCAGAAACGTGTGAAGGATGTGGCGTTGGAGCCAAACCGAAGATGGAGTTGGTGGATCTATCTCGGAGATGGAAAGATCGGACAAGTGCTAGAATGAGGGAATGCTCACCAAGCGGGTTTCATCTGACATACTCTAACTTGAGTCGGATCCCAGGCAAGCCCCGGAGCATTATAAGCCTCCTATCTTCAAAACAATTAATTCTATATATGTTATAAGTATTGTTGCATTAACTGATAGGAGTTGGTTGGAAACTCTTGCTACATTATATCATTCCTTGTCCAGATATATAAATCCTTGAATCCTACATAGACTAGGATCGAGTAGATGCTTAGCCCTGCTTTAAGTGGTAGAAGTCAGGTGATTTCCTATCACCTGTGAGATATAGGGATATTCATATATGGCACGATTGGCTATATGTGCTATCGTGGAATGGAACCATGTGTTAATAAAATGAAATGAGACCGAGCGGGATGACGATAGTGAAGCAACAAGGCATGGAGGTCTTGGGTGTGGATCTATCCCCGTCTGAGTCGTTTAAGGACCGATTCGCTGTACGTCCTTGAGTCATGTTGAACGCAGTCTAACACTTAGTTGGCCGGATAAGTCGTTCCGACCGCGAATCCGAGTAATACAATTCAGGCTGGGAATCGAATGGTAGGTTGCTTCTTGAAGGAGAGAAAGGATGTGCTTGGGGACATTGGCATGAGACCAAGGGGGGGTTAGAGTCCCTATCACCTGGCAGAGTGTCGCCCTTGGGGTCGCGACATCATTCGGACCCGCGGCTCCTGAACTGTACCAAAGGTGACCTGAGCAGCCCTCGCCAGGCGTGACTCGGTGAGTGTTAGAAATACCCCTCCAGCTGGATAGGAATTCGATTCGAATCGCCGTCGCTCCTGGTTAGTGAGCACTTGACTTGAGCAGCGGCAACGTAGATTCAATTAAATTGAACGGATGGTTAATTGGATCATGATGGAAAGATTGCCTCAATTTATACCTGCTATGGTTAATATTGTTTGCTCCTAATAAAATGAGTGCTCTAGTACAGGTTCTAATATAGATGATAGGTTAATGATAATTAACTTGATGTTTAAGCATTAATGATTGATCATCTATATTAAGCTTTTATGCAAAATGTTGTCAAGCTAGCCCCACTTTATATTAGCCTTGCATGATCCTTGGTGTCACCTTATTTCTGGTTTCTGACGGGTAAGTCTAGCTGAGTACCTTCTCGTACTCAGGGTTTTATCCCCACTTGTTGCAGGTTGTGATGTATCATGGCGACTGCAAGAGTTGGTTGGCTCCTGCCTTGTGGCAGAGTGTGATCATGGGCATGATTCTTCTGAGTTACCTTATCTCTAATGCTTTTGTTGGAAGTCGACCGTGGTACTGGCATGTATTTGAAATAAGATTTTTGTTAGTTTTAAATTACTTTGCTTCCGCTACTTTTAAACTGAAGTTGTAATAACTATGTTGAACTCCGATGTAAATTGATTTACTTGTGAAATGAATGTAACATGTGACTTGTTATGTTGAATCACTACGATCTTGGCTTGTATGTTGGTTGGTTTGAAATCCCTCGTGATTTCATTGGACTACCGGAGTTATATGGGCTCAAGTGCGAGAATTTGATCACTCCGGTGATTGTTTTTGTACTTGTGCTCTTATAATTTGGACGGTTCTGTTACAATTTTTACCAACCGAACCACTGCTACGATGACCGACATGATGAGCGGTGCCGTGATGACTGCCACGATGATCGGCGCAACGATAACTATGACCGCCGCAATGATAACCGCGACCGGCGTCGTGATCGGCAAGATGACTCCAGGAGGCGGCAGAACCACAACTGGCTAGTGGACAACACCATCAACACCGTCAAGCTAGGTGCCAAGCGTGACTATGAAGACGCCTACTCCAAGGTCCTCTAGGGTCCCTATCCGGCTCACCCAGATTTCGGCCACACGATGGGAAACTGTAGGGGCCTAAAGTCTTTTTACCACTCAGATCCTCACAAAAGAATGCGCGGTGGCAGCAAGGATGGTGAGCGTGACAACCAGCGGGATGACAAGAAGGGTGACGAGGAAGAGAAGGACAAAGAGGAGCAAGACAAAAAAAACCCATCACACCTACAAAGATCCCGACAGAACCATCCGCACTATTTTTGGCGGCAAGGTAGCCTTGGAGACCGGGTGGGAGAGGAAGCTGACCGCCCGAGCTGTCATGGCTGTCTCCAACTTTGATGAAAAGACTGCCAATCCCAAGTACCAAAACTGGATGCATCGGGCCATCATGTTCAGCAGAGCTAATTAGTGGGCCAAGATCCCGAAACTAGGTCGCTTCCCCCTCATTCTAGATCTAGTCATAAAAAACGTTCGGATTGAGAAGGTGCTCATTGACGGCGGTAGCACCCTCGACATCCTTTTCTACAATGCCCTAACTGAGTTAGGCCTTAAGCCGGAGGACCTCGAGTCGTACGACACACCTTTCTAGGGGGTGCTCCTAGGGCAGACCTCTCATCTCCTGGGTCAGATCACGTTGCCGATCCAGTTTGGCACTCCCGACCACTTTCGTGTCTACTACATTGTTGACACCTCTAATGCCACCTAAGCTAGGTTGTCATCCCCAACATGACACCAAAGGTGCTGGTACTAAAATATGCAAATGCTCCTTTGAAATAAATATGAAATCCACAAGCGCACAAATAATACCGATATAGCATTTTAACCGGGAGTAATCCAGGTATCGTTATTTATATTTTTACCACTGGGAAGGGATGCTAAGGATAATGAGTAATGAGCATCACTACATATGCTAATGAAGAGCATAACCATGTCTTTATCTATCTTCTCATATAGGGTAAGTGTCACAAGATAAATAATATATGAATAATAATAAAGGATAACTGGTAAGCACATAGCCACATATAATGATAAACATCTCAATAGATTACTCTAGATATATAGCACTAGCATGGATTAGGATGAACTATCGGGATAATCCTAAGTTATTCTAACTATAAGGTCAAAGTATATGATGATTAGTGCAATTACACTTGGCAATCATAGCAAGAAAAGGTTATATCTACGCATAGTGATATTGCTAAGGAAGATATAGAACATAGCCATCACTTCCCTATAATAGTTGTGCTTTGCCTGCCCTATACTCAGGAGGTGGACTATAGAGGACTCAATAGGACTGTCACTCCCGCGATCTACCACATGATCCAGAATATAGGGTGCAATCGCAGGTAAATACGGTATAGGCACCACGCCTACACAATGTTTACCACTCACCCAAGATATCAATGAGCAAGCGCTATACGATCCTATACTTGAATATAAGTCTGATCGAACTATGCCAAGCATATAATCAAAGTAGACTAAGAACAATATAATTGAGAACATAATCAAATAGAGCAAAGTCATATCCAGTATGATAGAATAGACTAAAGTCATATTCATAGAAATGATGAACTAGATGAATAATATAAGAACAAATACAAAAGTAGGAGAGAATTACCAAGTATTCTCTTGACAGATCCGAAAATCAAGCAATGCTTGGCTCCTTCTAGTTCTAATCCTATGTAGCTATGCTAAACTAGAGATCTAATTGAGATGGTGGCTCTAGGGCTTCTCTGAATGGAATGAGATGAATGAATTGAATGAATTAAAAATTAGGGTTTCTCTTGGGGACAGGGGCCTTGCTTATATAGCCCTCTAGGAAGCACCATAGCCCTTAGATCAAACCGACCTTGATGAACGATTATTATTGATTCTCAAAGGTGGTGGAGGCATAATCCACGAGGTGGAAGCTGATTGGCCACCAAGGTGGGGCGGGCGCCCAGGCCTAGGGGCGGCCGCCCCTGTTGCCTAGCCTCTAGGCCCTCCCCTCTGGGGGAATATCTTCTTGAGTCTTCTAGAGTATTCTTTTTCATAGTATGGTCGGTTTCTCTCTATGTAAATCTGACATGTGGTCCTCCTTTGGTTCATTCCTGATAACCCCCTATAGAAATAGATATTCACTAAAACTTGTGGAATTCTGTCAGTGTAACCCCTATATCTAGATAGTATTTGTATTTAGATCATTTCTCATGCTATGTTGATGGTTAAAAATGATACTTATCTATCGTCAACAAACTCCCCCAAGCTTACCTTTTGCGCGTCCCAGAGCAAAGATAGACTCAGTGATGGATCAGGAGTTGCTACAATACTTTCACGACTTACAAGTACACATGCGTTCAAACAAGAACTCTCCTCCAGATTAGAATGAACTATTCTGATGAAAAACTCACTCATATTACCTTCCACTATGGGGCTTGTAGCCGTCACTTGGGTCTTAAGTAGTTGAAAGATAGAATGATCAAGTCAAGCCCCATGTTTCAAGCTCTTTGATCAACTATTATTCTGGAGTTTTGCAAAATTTTCAAAATAAAACTCAGAGATTCCTATGTATGACCCTTCCAAGTCTCTCCTTTGTGGTATTTCTGGATCCTCTCCAAGGCATTTATGGTGTATTCCTTTTCTCTCCTCTCAAAATATGTGGTATTTTTGGTAGCATAGTAACATTATGCCTTCTCTCTCTCACCATACTTCTAAAAGGCTTATGTGGAGTTCATAGGTGGGGAGACAGCAAAACATATATTGCATAATCAAAACTATGGATCCAAAGGAACGAGTCATAAAGTCAAATCAAGATATGCATGTGTCTTGGGCTATATGGTAGATGGTGGTAAATGGTAAATGGTAGATGGAGTAGAAGTGGTTATAAGGGGTAAAGGGATGATGATGGTGAATACTTAGCTCCTTCGAGAAATTTTGTCATATACCTCTCTTAGAAACTTGAAGAATTTGAAGAGAACTTGGGCTTGCTAAATCTCTCTTTTTATTTTTTAGTGGGACATTTGTCCTCTTTTTTTTCTTTTTTTTAATAGAATACCCAAGCTTCTTTTGGAACACAATAACAAGAGGTAGCATAACTAGATATTTAGAGCTTTATTGGCTAGCAAGGGATAAAATGGATGATAGGAATATTTTTGCAGTTCACTCCCAATGTAAGAGTAGAACCATTTTCTGGGTGGATCTGAATGAGATATATGTGGATTCATACTTCCAAGGTAGAAGCAGAATATATGGGTGGATATGGATGCGTACTTCTAGGGTAGAAGCAGCATGTATAGGTAGAGTGTATAGGTGGATCTCAATTTTAACCACATGACCAGTTCCTAAGGATCGACACAGCCTGACCATACTCAATGCTCACAAATAGTAAATATGAATGTAAAGCTTCCTAATCTACAAGCATGTATATGGCTGTGGTAGGAATTTAAACTTTTGTCATACAGGAACTCATCATATAGCAAGTTAATTTTCAAAAGATAAATTCTCTAGAACTCTAGTATCTCTAGGAACATGATAGAGAACAGCTTAAAACCTTCCCATATCATATACGTCAACTACCTAGACTTAGATCAAGCATTTGCTACCCACAAGTTCAGGTTTAGAGCAAATCTTAAATTAAAACCATTGTATCTAAAACTCGGGAGAGTTCAAGGCTGAAAACTAGATACTTGAAAGGAATTACAGTAGAGCAACTATTCATCATTTCCATATAAGAGTTTATTCTAGGGGTTCACTTAGCAAGATGAAGCTTAGCATACTCTCCTATATTTATTTATCAAACCTAAAGATTATACAGAAAACATATATGTATAAGTAAACATTTATTTGGGTTTCTATAGGTTATGCATCTTTTTATTTTATTTCATATATCAAAGCAAAAATAAATAGGTAGATAAGAAAATACATAGATGGATACATGGGAGGTGCTCTCCCCCAAGCTGAATGTTGACATAGTCTTGCTTGATGAAACTAGCAGACAGTGAAGGTGTACTTCCCTCATCGGAGTGCTTATGATGATTATTGTTGAGACAGCGCTCCGACAGGGAACAGATTATCCTTTTTGTATGTTTGCTTTCCTTGATCCTTCAAATTCTATAAAGCTCAAATATACAACAAAGCTTGTGGAACTTGATTAAGTGTTAGTGATAAACCTCTAAGCCTTGAGCGTCTAGAACCTCTTAACAGATGTATCTTTCTAGCAGGATCTCTTGTACCATATTTTTATGTTTTTACATTTTTATATTATGCAAGGAATAAAATGATGAATGCTTCTTTATTTTATTTTTATTCCACCACAGCAAGTAGACTTATGGGTTTTATGCCATAAATTTATTTGCATGGGGCTTAGCAGTTTTATAATGCAATGCAAGACATATTTGTTTTCTTTTCTATGCAGAAATAAAGTGTAACTAAACATGTAATAAAGAAAAATAAATATGATGCGAAAAATTAAATGCAGAACTAAAGAGGGAAATATTGATAACTACCAAGTTACCTCTTGGTGCGGCATTCAGTGATTTGGGTCCACCGAACAGAACTTCTTATTTGCTCTAATCATTCTGGGGCACCTCGGATGGATCGAGTGGTGCTTCTGATTGTGCTAAGTCTGACATTGAATTAACCTTTACTTTCCATACCTGTTTTGTTGGTGAGGTTGACTTTGAGGAAAGAGTTGGTTGCACTATCTTCTCTTCTTTATTCTCCACAGTGATCGATTCACTTTCTGTTAGGGGTACAGCCTCCTCCTCTAGATAAATCTTTTCTTCAGGATATCAATCTTCGTATCTTGATACTTCTCCTTGATAGTCAGCCCATCCATCCTTGGGGATCTTATTCTTCTGGGTGCGGTTGTGACATCTTCTTCTGGTTCTGTTCTTCTTGGGTTCTTCATCAACTATATAATTATTATTGAAATAATGGCGTACCTTCTCTAAGGGAAATTGGAAATGTACTTCTCCTGTTGCAAGGTAGATGATGGCCTTGGTGGTGCTTAGGAATGGTCTCCCTAGGATGATTGATGGATCGTACTCATCTTCTCCCATGTCGATGACTAAGAAGTCAGTCGGGATGAAGTGGTCATCAATTTGCACAGGGACGTTCTTCGCTATTCCGTCCACGAAGCGATATGATTGGTCCGCCATCTGTAGCTGCGCATAGGTTGGGTCTAAAGGCATAGTACCATATAGATATTCATAAGTTACCTTGGCCATTATGTTGACGCCCGATCCAGTGTCACAAATAGCTTTCTAAAAGGAGCTTCTGTTGATTATGCATTCAATAGTTGGGATACCTAGGTCATCTCTCTTAAGCAGATATGGGGACTTGAGCTGGTGATCATGCTCTCTGTGGACTGCAGTGATCACTCTCACTGACTCCATCTGTTGTGGCTTCCTATTCTTGTTCTTATTCTTGTTCCTCTGATTGTTCTTCTTCTTTGGCTCATAGGGATGTTGAGGGTGTGCAGGGAATTGTAACACTTTATCCTTGAAGAAGAAGGTCTCTCTCTTGCCTTTGATATTGAAACAGATCTTGGCAGTGTTGGCGTACATGATAGCTCCAGCGGTGTTGAAAAATGGTCGTCCCAATACGATGGGCGACTTCTCATCACCACCTGTCTCTATTACTACAAAGTCTGCAGGAACATACGAGCTGCCCACTCGTACACATATGTCTTCTAGAATTCTCTTGGTGTAGCAAAGTGACTGGTCTACAAGCTGCAAGCACATGGTTGTGTACAATAAAGGATAATTAAACATTTTGTCATAGATTACCTTAGGCATGATGTTTACGCTTGCACCAAAGTCACAGATAGCTTCGTTAAAGTTATGCTTCCAATGGAGATCGAGATGACAGGTCTTCCTGGATCACCTTTCTTAATTGGTAAAGTCTCATCATTCCATCCGTTGCAGATAGGGTCACTCCAATAACTTCCTACATTAAATATGTCTACAAGATTTGCAGTTTCTAGATCTTCCGGTTGTCCCGAAATTTTACCTTGGTTAGTAGGAACAATATTGGCAATCTGTTGCAACTGAGACTCTAGCATCTTATTGAAACTAAGCTGATTCTTAATGGCAGTGGAAAAATTATCCATTCTATTATTAATTGTTTCTAGCGTTTTATCATTGGATGCTAATTTCTTAGACATGTTATCCATTAACTTTCCTTGATTAAGCACTAACTCTCTCAGAGGTGGTTGATTGAAAGAATTATTACCTTGATAATTACCTAAGTAGTTACTTGAGTAGTTAGGCCTCTACTGCTGATTCCAGCCTTGATTTTGTTGAAGGCGGTAGTAGTTGCTATTGTTATTGAGGTAGTTCACATCCTCTTGTAGCTCTAGGCAATTGCTTTCTGAATGCCCAGTGTCTCCACACTCTTCACAAGTCATGTAGGAATCAAGAATGTGCATGACTTCCTTCTTCTCGTCGGCTCTCTTATCAAGCCTCTTCATGAGTAGGTCCATCTTAGCAGATAGCATGTCTACCTCCTTCAACTGGTGCATACCTCTACCTCTCTTGTGGGTTTGAGTTCTTTCTTCATTCCAACCTTGGTTGGACGTCATCTTCTCCACAAGAGCTGTGGCTTGATCGATTGTAAGTGATAAGAATGCTCCTCCAGCGGCAGCATCCATAGTCTCACGGGTGCTATTAGTAAGCCCATGATAGAAGGTCTGCATAAGTAGCCAATTCTCCATTCAATGATGAGGACATTCTAGGATGTAGTCTTGAAAGCGCTCCCATGCTTCTAGGACTGACTCATCATGTAGCTGCTAAAAACTTGATATCTTCCCACAAAGAGCATTTGTCTTGCCCATAGGAAAGAACTTTGCCAGGAAATTGGTGGAACAGAGTGCCCACGTAGTATTCTTTTCCTTATTCGCATAGAACCACTACTTCGCTCTCCCCAAGAGTGAGAATGGAAAGAGGCGAAGTAGTATGGCATCTCTAGGGACATCCTTGATGGTGAAAGTGCTGCAGATCTCCAGGAAGTGTTGGAGATGAGCACTAGCATCTTCATGTGCCATCCCACAAAACTGGCTAGCTTGCACCATGTTGATCAACGTCGGCTTTAGCTCAAAGTTTTGTTCAATCTCCGCCATAGGTCCAGTCCGAATGTTAGATGTAGTTGGAGCTAAGAACCCACGGAGTGACTTGTTTGCCATAGCGTCAAACTTTGGTGTTAAGTCTCGAACTATACTTGGTTGGCCTTCCGAATCAGAGAGTGGAGCTTCAAGCTGAGATGATGATGTTTCTGCTTGAACCCTCTTTAGCTTGGCTCTTGCTCTTCTAAATAATAATTCTAGATTATCGATGAAGTTATTTGGACGGCCAAACCTACTCATACATTACCCTGTATATAATATATAAAATAGACAAAAGACAAGGGTAAGGTTGTATGAGAAGAGAAGGATGATGGTTTCTCGATCACATTAGTGGATGCAAGTGATGGCTCATTATCCTTTGGATAGCAATTCAACCTTCCCTGGCAACGGCGCCAAAAATGCTTGTTGACACCTCTAATGCCACCTAAGCTAGGTTGTCATCCCCAGCATGACACCAAAGGTGCTGGTACTAAAATATGCAAATGCTCATCTGAAATAAATATGAAATCCGCAAGCGCACAAATAATACAGATGTAGCATTTTAACCGGGAGTAATCCAGGTATCGTTATTTATATTTTTACCACTGGGAAGGGATGCTAAGGATAATGAGTAATGAGCATCGCTGCATATGATAATCAAGAGCATAACCATGTCTTTATCTATCTTCTCTTACAGGGTAAGTGTCATAAGATAAATAATATATGAATAATAATAAAGGATAACTAGTAAGCATATAGCCACATATAATGATAAACATCTCAATAGATTACTCTAGATATTAGCACTAGCATGGATTAGGATGAACTATCGGGATAATCCTAAGTTATTCTAACTATAAGGTCAAAGCATACGATGATTAGTGCAATTACACTTGGCAATCATAGCAAGAAAAGGTTATATCTACGCATAGTGATATTGCTAAGGAAGATATAGAACATAGCCATCACTTCCCTATAATAGTTGTGCTCTGCCTGCCCTATACTCGGGAGGTGAACTACAGAGGATTAACAGGACTGTCACTCCCGCGATCTACCACACAATCTAGAATATAGGGTGCAATCGCAGGTAAATACGGTATAGGCACCTCGCCTACACAATGTTTGCCACTCACCCATAATATCAATGAGCAAGCGCTATACGATCCTATACTTGAATATAAGTCTGATCGAACTATGTCAAGCATATAATCAAAGTAGACTAAGAACAATATAATTGAGAACATAATCAAATAGAGCAAAGTCATATCCAGTATGATAGAATAGACTAAAGTCATATTCATACAAATGATGAACTAGATGAATAATATAAGAACAAATATAAAAGTAGGAGAGAATTACTAAGTATTCTCTTAACAGATCCGGAAATCAAGCAATGCTTGGCTCCTTCTAGTTCTAATCCTATGTAGCTATGCTAAACTAGAGATCTAATTGAGATGGTGGCTCTATGGATTCTCTAAATGGAATGAGATGAATGAATTGAATGAATTGAAAATTAGGGTTTCTCCTAGGGCCAGGGGCCTTGCTTATATAGCCCTCTAGGAAGCTCCATAGCCCTTAGATCAAACTGACCTTGATGAATGATTATTATTGATCCTCAAAGGCGGTGGAGGCATAATCCACGAGGTGGAAGCTGATTGGCCACCTAGGTGGGGCGGGCGTCCAGGCCCAGGGGCGACCGCCCCTGTTGCCTGGCCTCTGGGCCCTCCCCTCCGGGGAATATCTTCTCGAGTCTTCTAGAGTATTCTTTTTCATAGTATGGTCAGTTTCTCTCTATGTAAATCTGACATGTGGTCCTCCTTTGGTTCTTTCCTAATAACCCCCTACAGAAATAGATATTCACTAAAACTAGTGGAATTCTGTCAGTGTAACCCCTATATCTAGATAGTATTTGTATTTAGATCATTTATCATGCTATGTTGATGGTTAAAAATGATACTTATCTACCGTCAACATACGTCAACTTTATCATCATGGATTTCAAGGGAACGTACCGCGCCATCCTTGGCAGACTAGCCCTCGCCAAGTTCATGGCAGTACCGCATTATGTCTACCTACTGTTGAAGATGCCAACTGAGAAGGGCGTGCTCAACCTTAGAGGCAATGTCTCATTGCCTACACATGCGAGAAAGAGAGTTTCGCCTCCACCAAGGCCCTCCAGCTCTCGATCCGCATGTAGGAGTCCATCACCGATTCCAAGAAGATTGCTCTGGTGGAGCTAGAGATCCCGAGCAAGGAGGCTACTTGTGCCGCTGTGAAGTCTAAGGAGACTAAGGATGTGGAGCTGGTTGAGGGCGATAAGACCAAGACGGCCCGCATCAGGGCCGACCTGGATCCCAAATAGGAAGACGTGCTCGTTAGCTTCCTGAGGAAGAATGTAAGCGTGTTTGCATAGAAACCTATATATATGCCTAGTGTACCTCAGGAGTTGATCGAGCACTCCTTAGACGTTTCGAAGACCGCCAAGCCGATCAAGCAGAAGCTACAATAGTCCTCACGTGACAAAAAGGAGGCAATTAGGGTAGAAGTAACCCGGCTCTTAGCCACCAGTTTTATTAAAGAGGTGTATCATCCAGAGTGGCTTGCCAACTTGATTCTTGTATGAAAGAAGAATAAAGAATGGAGAATGTGCGTTGATTACACTGATCTCAACAAACACTACCCTAAGAACCCCTTTGGCCTGCCTCGTATAGATGAGGTTGTAGACTCTATGGCCGGTTGTGAGCTCTTGTCTTTTCTAGATTGCTACTCTGGCTATCATCAAATCTCCCTAAGAGAGGAAGACCAGGTTAAGACGTCTTTCGTTACGCCCTTCGGCGCCTACTGCTATATGACCATGTCATTTGGCTCAAGAACGCCAGGGCGACTTATCAAAAATGTAATCAAATAGTGCCTCAAAGACCAGATCAGAGATCAGCTCGTTGAGGCATATGTTGATGATGTAGTAGTAAAGACCAAAGTGGCCTCTAGCCTGGTCGATGACCTCAACCAGACTTTCAAGGCCCTTGATGCCTTTCAATGGAAGCTAAATCCTAAGAAGTGCATATTCGGTGTTCCATCTTGTATACTACTCGGCAATATAGTTAGCCATGACGATATAAGGCCTAACCCAGAAAAAGTCTAGGCCGTCCTGAGGATGAAGCTACCCAAGTGCGTCAAGGACATCCAGAAGCATACCGGATGCATGGCTGCTCTGAGTCGTTTCATATCACGGCTCGGAGAGAAGGGTTTGCCGTTTTTCAAGCTCCTCAAAGCAAAGGAGAAGTTTGAGTGGTCGAAGGAGGCTGACGCTGCTTTTGTAGAGCTCAAGCAGTTTCTCACATCCCCCTGGTCCTGATGGCACCCAAGGAAGGTGAAACCTTGCTGCTTTACATTGTAGCAACTGATCGGGTGGTCAGTACGGCCATTGTCGTCGAGCGTGAGGAGGTCGGGCATGTGTACAAGGTCCAACGACTAGTATACTTCATTAGCGAGGTCCTCAATGAGTCCAAAACCCACTATCCGCAGGTCTAGAAGCTGTTGTACGCTATCCTGATCACCTCTCACAAATTGCGCTATTATTTTGACACCTACCCCATAGAAGTGGTTATGGAGTTTCCGCTGGGGGACATCTTGCATAACAAGAAGGCCAACGGGCACACCATCAAGTGGGTGTTGGAGCTTAGCCCATACACGCTACAATTTCGAAGCCGTCAGACCATCAAGTCACAGGCGTTGGTTGATTTCATCATCGAATGGACAGACATGAACACGCTCGTCTCGAAGAGCTACCCAGAGCACTGGAAGATGTACTTTGATGGCTCCCTCAACATTGATGGTGCTGAGGCAGGCGTGTATTTTATATCGCCATCTAGGGACAAGCTGAGCTATGTTCTCCGGATCCACTTCAAGGCCTCCAATAACGCTGTTGAATATGAGGTAGTACTACACATCCTCCATATCACTGTTGAGCTCGACATCAAACGACACATGGTTTTCGGTGACTGCTCTTGTCATTCGTCAGGTTAACAAAGACTAGGACTGCACCAGTGAGAAGATCGATGCTTATTGCGCTCAAATCAGGAAGTTAGAGAACAAATTCTATGGTCTAGAGTTTCATCATGTGCTCTGGGCTGACAATCAAGCAGATGAGTTGTCAAAGTTAGGGTCAACCCGAGCAGAGATTCCCCATGGAGTTTTCATCCAAGACCTTGTGAAGCCGTACATCAAGGAGAAAGAAAAGCCTATGGCTGAAAAGCCACTGGCAGACCAGCTGGTCACCGCGGTTCCGACTAGCGGCGGTGACTGGAGAGAGCCATTCATATGGTATCTCACGTCTGCAGATGTTCCCCATGACAAAATTGAGTTGGAGCGCGCCAGTGTTTCTTTGGGATCTTCCAATTTTTGTGACAAGTCCACAGCTGAGCTGGGGACTAGGCCCACAGCAGAGCTAGGCACCGTGGTAGATTCATGGTCTATTTCTCAACTGAGTTGGAATTATTTCTTTTTGGACCCTAGCACCACGTGACTGAGTCACCTACTTTAGGCTTGGGGACTAAGTGGTCACACTTCACCTAACGATGAATGTGCTTACTATTTTTGCAACAGAGTTGTCAGACAGTGCTAGAGGCATGACCCCTACCTTGGATATACCGATCCTGATGATCATCTCTTGTCCATTTTGGCAGAGCCTATGGTGCAGAGCATCAATAACATTCCACAATGAAACTTAAAGTGGGCACACTTCACCGGAGGTGAATTGTTTTTCTTTTTTCTTGGAGCACCATGTATTTTTTGGACAAGTCGCTTTTTTGACCAAGACAGTGGTTGGCATTCAGTTAAACTAGTCGGAGGGTTAAACGCTCTTCTGTTATGGATACCTCTGGTCGAAAGCCTCAAGACTTCATGCCCCACTGGTCGAAGACGGTCAAGACGGTGTGTCACATCAAAACACATGGTGCTCGGGGACTAGCTGTGGGGGTATAAACCCATATACCCTCATGGCTGCTCATGGGCCATGCCAGAGGAGGTGGCCTAACTTGCCAGAACAGGTCGCGCGGATCACCCAACTGATCGGCGTACCACGTGGTATATACGGAGACCAACTTGACGATCAAGGAAACCTAGTTGGTTAGGATAGATTTCATATCCCATGCGGATACAGTTGTTGTAATGTGGCAGAACCTCCTAAATTATATGGCCCACATGCACCTATCATTGTCTCAATGACCTCTGACTGTTGTGCACGAGAACCAGATAACATAAGAAGTCTGTTGGGTGTCCTAGGGAAACCCGAATCATCCACATTTTACAACTCACACAGGATCAATAAAGGAGTAACTACAACATTATAGCATTTGTACAAATCTTTATATCAGAGCGCAGAAGAATTTAAAATAGTATTTTACATATAAAAAACAAGTTACTTTTACAACTTGACTTTAATCGCGGAAGTCGAGTAGAACTATAGTAGACAACTTAGGTAGGGCACCTAAGTCAGGAGGGGACAACCAGATCACGTCGAGCCCCCTGACATGACCTGATTAGCAGCACCAATCAGTACCGGCAACAGGGGTTAACAAACCCTGAGTACTCAATTGTACTCCACAAGACTTACCCGATGAAAAGAAAAGATTACAAGGATATGCTGGCTTAAGGGAAGTAGTGGAGATAGAAAAGAGAAGTTTTGCAAAAAAAGCTTACTATAAGTGGATCCTTACTTTCAATCTTTTAAACTCATCATTATTTATGACTATCACTAGGTGAACCTATACTATAGCATTCGCTCCTTAATATTTACCTCAAGATTCCAAAGTTTCATTCATTAACTATGATGTAGTTACGGAGGTCAAGTCTCCTTGTCCGAGAAGCAACGACGATTCGAATCGATTATACACAGCTAGGGATCCCTAACCACACGACATATGCCGGACTTTAACCCGCATATATCAACCTTCACCCGGATCCTCCAAAACATGACTGGGTCCAGCGCCACCCGAGAGTACAGTACACCTTCAGTCCAGCCCTTGGCCACGAGGGTACATGCTACTCTCACCATCTCTCCACTCATAGTGCGCGGTCGGTCGTTCACATGATAGAATTACCGAGGTCTTAGGTTACCGGAGCATGCGGTCAGTTGTAAAGTCTCGACCAAATAGGACTACAACGGATGGTCCTTAACTGACACAGATAGAAACACTACATCGAGACTCCTTTCCCAATGCAAATTACACGTCCGATCTCAGCTTAATATTACCATATTCATATTCATATGCTCTCATGACTCATCATTTGGTCAGGAGAAGCAAAGGTAATCATGCTTCTCGCGAACGATAAAACCACCATTCGAGTTCTACCAAAGTCTAAGCATTACTAAGCATAAGAGATCGACTTACACATACTAGTGGGATATCATCTGGATATAAGTATAGATCAAGGTAATCATGCAACAACGGTATCGACCAACTCCTACTAACTTAATGCACATTACACTAGACTTAAGGTGTAATAAAGTATTTATAAAATAGATGAGTGGTTGTATGTCCAGAGCTTGCCTGCATTGCAGAGAAGGTTAGTTTCATAGAGGGTCTCAAGAGTTAGACTTGGCACCAACACCATGGATGGATGGACCTTCTCTAAAAGTTGATCATCACGAACCTTCTCACTCGCGTATGCACTACGCGTAGACGAATGATGCATTCTTTAGTACGATGGAATGCATGACATGATGCATGGAATGCATTGGTGAAAACATAACAAGATGAACTAACTTGAGTACAACTTTTCTTCACGGTACGATTGAAGTAATCAGCACTAATTACTTTTTGTAATTAACACTTAACAAGTTAATCATGAGCACAAACAACTAAAATGTTGCCAAGGAACATCATCATGTTTCATGTCTCATGGTTATCAACCAATACAAAAGCACACAAGTCATTTAGGGAGTATGCCTAATTACCCTAGTTAATTAATTAATTAAGCATGAAAATTATGATTAAAATCAACATTGTCAAATTACTCCTAAACTTTTTGTGGAGCTTTGTTACATCATGAAACAGTGGCAAAACAAGTTTCATAATTTTTAGACATTTATATTGGCCTATAAAAATTATAGAAGTTGCATTTCTTAATTAAAAGAGGTAATTTTAAATCAAGCCAAAACTATTCAAATTCTAAGTTTCATATTTTTTTAGGTAGACATCATCACAAAGAAGCTACACAAAAATTTATATAATTGTTGGAGCTCTAATTATTTTACTATGAAATAAACAAGTTTCATCACTATTTAAACATTTCTGAAGATAGAAAAAAAACCTTTTTCTCTCTGCTGTGCCAAAGACAGCCCGGTCCCACTGGTCAGTGCACAGTAGCCCGCGCTGACCACGGCGGCTACCGGCTTTGACCGGCCAGAGTTCGCCGGAGGCGAGGTTTCCGGCGACGTGGTTTGCACCTATGGCTTCATCTCTTCCTCCTACATCACCTGGTGGCTCTGGTTCGCACTCTAGCGGACGGCGGCGAGCACAGCGATGGTGGCAGTGGCCCGGTGAAGCCCTGGCACGACGGAGACGGCCAATGGTGAGCTCGCCGGCGACGAACAAGTCACCAACACACTCACCGCAACCACACAAACATGCTTCGCTAGCTAGTTGAGCAGTTAGGACTCGCAGTGAGCTTGGCCACAACCATGGCGGCTCAGCGGGGCAGAGGACGATGGCGAACGCGCGGTCTGGCGTCTACAGCTCGGTAGCAGTTAAACTAAAGGCACGGCTAGCTTCAGAAACTCACCACGGTTTTGAGGCGCTAGCTGGTTGGAGTTAGAAGCCCACGGACTGTGCTCGTCCACGGCGGCAGCGATGGTGTCAGCGTGAACCGGCGACGGCGGCGCGTTCTGGCGCGTCTAGAGGCCTACAGCTAAAACCACGGAGCCGAGCACCAACACGGCGTCAAGGCGAGCTCGAAACCATAGATGATTGAACGGATTACTCACTGGAGTGAGCTGGCCACGGCGAGGTGGACCTCGGCGGCGAGTTTGAGCTCCGGCGACTGGAAGCGGCGGCGCGAGCGATTCCGGTGAAGCGAGATGCTGCAACCGTGCTCAGCAGGTGCGCACAGGCAAGATGAAGCTAGAGACGCGAGTAATCGAACGGGGAGCAAGTGGTGGCGGTGAATTTGGCCGGTGAAACAAGCTCGACGGCGGCAGCGAAGAGGAAGAAAAGGACGAGCTGGGTGGCAACTTGAGCTTTTATAGGCGAGGACGCGACGCTGTGAGCTTGCCAGCACCTTCACGAGCTCATCAGGTGGGCAGCTGCGTGGCTAGGCACGGGATGGGGCGAGAAAACCGTCGACGGTGATGAAGCAGGCAAGCAGAGCACGGTGGCGCTGCAAAGCTGCTGCGTGGCACTGCTCTGTTGCACGGCTCAGCTAATACCACCTCACTTTTACGGTTTTTCTTTTTAAAAATTACTCACAATTTCAAATGGAAAATTCAAAAACTTGCAACACGAAAAGTCGTTTAAAATAATAAAAACTACAACTTTGCTTTTGGGGTCATCTCCAAATTCCAAATATTTTTGAAACTAGGGTTTTCAAATTTTAAATTTGAATTTAGAGTTAATAATTAATTCATTTTCAAATTTGATTTTTATTTAGTGGACAATTTCTATTCAAACCACTCAATCATTTGTACCATTTCAAATCACAAGTTTTATTTATGAGATTTGTTTTGATAATTCCTCCAAGTTTGAATTTTAAAACTTGAATTCAAATGATTATTTTTAACATTAACATTATTTCATGTAACTTATAAATCATCACATATGCAACATATGAAACATAACATTTGCAACATTTGAAATACCACATATGCAACATAGACATGATATAAACGAAACATGAAATGCATTTATGCCACAATGCTTGATGATAATGCATGATCATTACTTAATCAAGTTTTAATTAATATAGTAACACCAAATATGCACATGTGAAAGCTATAACTGAAACATGGTAAGCTTTTATGTCATAAAGCTTGGTGATTGTGCTTGATGATGCTCATGATCAAGTTTTTAATTGCTTCTTAACATCTGGGATGTTACATGTAACCGATTTGAACTAGATCTGTAACCATGCCCCCGTACTATATAAGGCGGGCAAGGACCCTCCTCAATTGATCTCATACACAATCAATACAATCCACAGAGATGCAGGACGTAGGGTGTTATGCTGCTTTTGTGGCCTGAACCTGGATAAACCCTTGTGTTCGCCTTGCGTCACCATCTAGTTCGTTGTCTCGCGCACCTCCAGCGATTCATCTACTACCGTGGGCATATCCCTCGATAGACTGCCGATCACATCTCGTCGACAATAGTCCACCTCCCGTTAATCAGACTAGTAGGAATTTGATCGCTTGTAGAAAAGAAACTCTGAATTTATTCCTTATAAGACATCTCCCACGATAGAACAATAGAAGACAAAGCTTATCGAGATTAGAACTAGACATATCTCAGTAGTCTCCTTTATATTTCTATTTTCTGACATTGGTTGTGAAGTTGGATTAAGTTAAGACTTAGTTATTCTCACTCACTGTTCCTTTGGGTTCGATATTAAAACTGGGTTATTCTCGGTGAAGTGCTAAAATGGTATAATATCTGTGTGCTTGCAGATATATATATTCTCTCTGTGTGCATTTAATCTATACCAACAAGCATTTCTAGCGCCGCTGCCGAGGAACGATTTACTGAGTTAACTTTGAGTCTAGCTTAATCTTGTATTATACTTTTATCTTTTATCTTTACCTTTTATCACGGATCCCATATCCACCCCTCTCTACCAGTATGGTGCACCCACAGGCACAAGCCTACAGCCAACCGAATCATCAAAACCCATCCTAGCACCTGGCTATGAGCTATGCCCACGGTTAATCAATATGGTTCAGGATAAACCTTTTTTAGTGAAGTAGATGAAAACCCCTATTCCCACCTATATGAGTTTGAGCAGACATGTGCATGCCTACACATTGAAGGCTTGTCGGACAAGACCTTAATATGGAAGTTTTTTCCCTTCTCTTTGATGAGAAGAGCTAAACATTGGTATATGCTCACCATTGGGAATAACCAAGGAGATTGGGAAGCCTTATGCTCTAGCTTCTATTTACAATTCTTTCCCATCTAAAGGGTTATCAAACTTCGTATAGAGGTTCTAACTTTTAAACAAAAGAAGAACCTATTCTTCGTATACAAGGCATGGGAACATTTTAACACTCTTATTAATTCTGGCCCTGACCTTACCCTTCTAGAACCTATTCTTCTCCAACATTTTTTCATGGGCCTTACTAGAAAAATAATAAAATATCTTAATACGGCCATAAGAGGTTCGTTCATGTATGTCTCCACCGATAAGGGGAGAAGCATTCTCACAAAAATCTTACAAGACCTTCCTAAAGAAAGAGAGAAGTTGTTAGAAGAATCCCAAATAGCTGAATCTGAATCTTTACCAGAACCATCATCAACTTCAGCTATTCCAGATCCTAAACCACCGAAAAAGGAGGAAACTCCAATTTCAAATTTTATGCTTGAATTCGAGGATGAACTTTTTGATGAATATGGAAATACCTCGAATTACCACATGATGAGGAAACCTCAGGAGCCTAGGAAATTATCATCTCATGTAGAACCTTTAGACCCTTCTGAGGAAGCTTTCCTTAAAAAGACAACAAAAGAGCTAGTGTCCATTATGAGCAATGAATGGTTAGAAGAATCAGAGCTTTCTCCTAAAGTGATTCGTTTAGACTCACCTTCTATTACTATTCATTGCCAAATCAACAAAGATTCTTTTGATACTCTTTACAATCCGATGGTGGGTGTTAACATCATGTCTTCAGTTTTTGCTCATGATTTATTAAAATACATGCCATTAGCCTCAACAACTAAGTTGCTAAAAAGTCTTTTAGGACACATTGACCCAAGTTTGGGAATTCTTTGTGCCTTTCCTATCTTGGTAAATGAAACCAAAGTGCAATTGATTTTCTATATCTTTGATGTTATGGTGTTTGACCTATTGATAGGACAACCAATAGAAAGACTTATCCATGAAGGAAAAAAGGGGAAGTTGAACATAAAACTTGGGAAAACTTTGAGCTCTCTATGCCCATCACTCACTCTTTAAATGTTATGATTGAGCCAATTCCCGAGCAAGACCCAATGGAAGAGGTTAAGGTTGCATCTCTTGATGACTTGATTGAATCCAAATTTGAAGATGATGCCCAGTTCTTCATCAATGAGGAAGAAGACAAAGGCCCCATAGAACCCAAACCTCTCAATGAATTGCTAAAACCGCCTAAGCCCTCCATTGAGCATAAACCCCTGCCTTCTGGTCTTAGATATTCTTTTCTTAATAATGATCAGGATTCTCCTGTGATTATAAGTGATAAACTCTCTTAGGAAGAATCCCTATGCTTGCTAACTGTCCTAGAAAAGCATCGTTCTGCTTTTGGCTACTCACTCCAAGACCTTACGGGAATCAACCCTACTCTTTGCACCCATCGTATCCCTATAGATCTAGATTCTATACCTTCTAGGGAGCCCCACCGTAGGCTTAACAATGAGATGAGAGAGATAGTTAAGACAGAGGTCTTAAAACTCTTGCACACTGGGATCATCTATTCTGTGCCACATAGTGAGTGGGTAAGCCCTGTTTAAGTTGTGCCTAAAAAGGAGGGCATGACTATTGTTAAAAATGAAAAAGAATGAATTAATCCCTCAAAGAACCGTCACTGGTTAGCGGATGTGCATTGGTTACCAAAAACTTAATAAGGCAACAAAGAAAGATCACTTTCTATTGCCCTTCATTAATGAAATGTTGGAGCGACTGGCGAATTACTCTTTCTTTTGTTTTCTTGATGGGTATTTAGGTTATCACCAGATTCTGATCCACCCAGATGACTAAAGCAAAACCACCTTTCCATGTCCATATGAAACATACGCTTATCGTAGAATGTCTTTGGAATTATGTAATGCTCCAGCTTATTTTTAAAGATGCATGATGTCTATATTTTTTGATATGATTAGAGAAATCATGGAAGTTTTCATGGATGATTTTTTTGTTTATGGAAAACTTTTGATGATTGCCTTGGAAATTTAGACAAGGTTTTGCAAAGATGTGAAGAAAAGCACTTAGTCCTTAATTGGAAAAAAATTATTTTATGGTTAGAGAAGGCATAATGCTTGGATATTTAGTGTCGGATTAAGGTAGATAGAGCTAAAATTGAAGTAATTGAACAACTACCTCCACCTGTGAATATCAGAGGGATTCGAAGTTTTCTTGATCATCATGGTTTTTATCACCGCTTCATAAAAGATTTTTCATATATTGCTAGACCACTGACAAATCTTTTGGCTAAGGATGTCCCCTTTGAATTTGATGATGCATGCTTGAAATCTTTTAATATTCTTAAAGAAGCACTCATCTCTGCACCAATCATTCAACCCCCTGATTGGTCGCTATCCTTTGAAATTATGTGTGATGCTAGTGATTGTGCTATGGGAGCAGTCTTAGGACAAACAAAAGATAGAAAGCATCATGCAATTGCTTATGCTAGCAAAACTTTGACAGGATCTCAACTTAATTATGCAACAACTAAAAAAGAACTCTTGGCTATTGTTTTTGCTATTGATAAGTTTAGATCTTACTTAGTAGGAGCTAAGGTAATTGTTTACACTGATCATGTTGCTTTGAAATACCTGCTTACTAAGAAAGATGCTAAACCTAGACTAATAAGATGGATTTTGCTACTCCAAGAATTTGATCCAAAAATAAAAGATAAAAAGGGAGTAGAAAATTCTATTGTCGATCACTTGTCTAGAATACAGTTTGAGAAATCACAGGAACTGCCCATCAATGATTCATTGAGGGACGACATGCTCTTCAAGATCACCAGATCAGACCCTTGGTACACGAATAATGTCAACTTTATGGTTACAGTTTATGTACCACCAGGGGAGAACAAAATGAAGCTTATCTACGAGAGTCATCTCCACATATGGGATCCATTGTACCTCTTTAGAGTCTGCTCTAACGGTTTACTCAGGAGATGTGTACCTACGAAAGAAGGCATCAAGATCATTGAACGATGCCACTTATCACCATATGGAGGACACAATGGGGCATTATGAAATCATGCAAAGATTTGGTAGAGTGGATTCTTTTGGCCAACCATGTATAAAGACACGAAGGATTTTATCAGGAGATGTGGAGCGTGTCAGAGGCACGGGAATATCAATTCAAGAGATGCCATGCCACTCACCAATAACCTCCAGATTGAGCTCTTCGATGTCTAGGGAATTGACTATATGGGACCATTCCCAAAATCAGAGAACTATGAGTACATCTTGGTGGTAGTTGATTATGTCTCCAAGTGGGTTGAAGCTATACCATGCAAAGCTGCTGATGCGAAGAACTCCAAGAAGATGTTTGAAGAAATCATATTTCCAAGATTCAGAGTTCCGAGGATGGTGATTAGTGATGGAGGAACTCACTTCACTGATAAGAGTTTCCACAAATACCTGATGAAGCATGGGATCCACCACAATGTTTCTACTCCATACCACCCTGTGGCAGAACCTCTTAAATAATATGGCCCACATGCACCTATCAATGTCTCAAAGACCTCTGACGGCTATGCATATGTACCATAAAACTTAAGAAGTCTGTTGGATGTCCTTGGGAAACCCGAATCATCCATGATCTTCCAAGCAGGATCACATTACAGAGGCATTGTAGTATTACAACAGTTTATATAACAAATTACATCAGAGTAAAAGTGCGGAAGTCTTACATAACATAAGTTTACAAACCTTTTGTTCCAAACCTTACAAACCTTAAGTTTAGTTATTACAACCATAGTAGTGGAGTAGCATTAGTAACTTTATCACAAACCACCAAAACATAGCGCTCTGCCCAAGAGACACCCATACTACTCATCGTCGCTTACCGCAAAGACGGTCATGCAGTAGGGTCCAAAACAAACCTGCTCATGAGACGTACCTGCAACAAGGGTTTAACAAACCCTGAGTACAAAAGTACTCCACAAGACTTAACCGACGAAAAAGGTGGAGAAGACTCAGGGATGCAGGCTTAAGGGAATCAAGGTGAGGATGTAGCAAGAATCAAAGTTCTTTTGCAGAAAGGCTATAATGGTGAGTCCTTAAGATCAACCTTTTAATTCATCGTTAGTTATTATAGAATGTAAGTACCCTAGTCTAGATCAGGTAACTCAAACAACTTCTTTCTTAATCTCTGACCAAAGTTCCACTTATTAACTACGATGTAGGTCAGGAGATCGAGTCTCCATGACCAAGGAGCAATGACAATTCGAATTGATTATACCCAGCTGGGGATCTCTAACCACACGACATATGTAGGACTCCAATCGACATATATCAACCTTCACTCAGGTCCCCCAAAATGTGACTGGGTCCAGCGCCACCCGAGAGCACAGTACACCTCCAATCTAGCCCTTGGCCACGAGGGTACACGCTACTCTCGCCATCTCTCCACTCCCAGTGCACGGTCGGTCGTTCACATGATGGACTAGCCGAGGTCTTAGGCTTACCGTAGCATACGGTCAATTGCAAAGTCTCAAAACACAGGCGGGCCTATAATAGTATGGTCCTTAACCGACATAATCGGAGATACTATATTGGGACTCCTTTCCCGATACAAGTTCACCGACCAGTCTCAAATCATCATTCATTCATTCAGTTGTTCCACAACAACCCTTCAAACTTTGTTAAACATTTTCAAAGTTTTCTCATTAAGCAAGGCTAAGCATACTAAGTATTTTCAAATAAAACAGCAACAAGGATAATATTGAAGTATCAAGGATGGTAGTGCAGTAATTAGGTTATCACTCAACTCCTATCACCGAATGCAACAAAGCATTAACAAAGTGAAGTAAAGCTTTTCAAAACACAAGGAATGTTTAAATGCATCCGGGAATTGCCTTGATCGACGGGAATGTCTAGCTCCGGGTCAGTCCCACAAATATCAAAACCAACCTCCACTGACGACGGCTCTTCTTCGGGGACTGGTTCGACCACGTTAATCTCCTCGTTCACGGGGCTACATGAGATGATAGTGTATGCTCAAGATGATGAAGTGCGAAACATGATGCTCGGTAGATGCATAACAAGATTACGAAGTTGAGTACAACTTTCCTTCATGGTACATTTGCGAAACAACAAAACTAACTAACAAAGTATATTAGGGTTTCGACAAATTTTACTTCACATGAAATGTCATTAGGGTTCACTAATTACATGTTAAACATGAGCTCAAATAACTAAATAAGATGCCAAAGATCATTAAGCATTAATGACCCAAGGTCAACATCCAATTCCAAAGTCAAACAAACCCTAAATGATTAAACACTAATTACTTGATTAACTAATTAATTAATAAAGCATAAATTAAGCATAAAATCAAATTTGTCCAATTATGCTCAAATTTTTATTTTAAGAAGTTTACATCATAACTAAGTGGCAAAAAAAATTCACAATTTTTGGATAATTATTTAAGCCTAGAAAAATTATGGAAAACTCATTTATCAATTAATAGAGCTAATTAATTAACATGCAAAAAGTAATCAAAATTGGCATTTCGTATTTTTCCTAACTAGTACACATCACAGAGAAGCTACACAAAAAAATTATCATTTTTGGAGCTCTAAATAAACAAAAACCGGTACTATTTAAGATTTTAAGAAAAAAGAAAAACAAAATCCTCATTTTAGGCCTGCTGCCCTTCTCCTCTTCCCGCTCTCTCCCTGGCCCAACTTCCTTTCCCTCCTTCCCGGCCCATATCTCTCTCTCTCTCTCTCCTGGCTCACTATGGGCCCAATCTGCCCCCCCACGCGGCCCATCTAGCACTCATAAGGCGGCCCGAGGCCAACACTGGCCCAACCCGAGTGAGCATGAGTGGCTCAGGGCCAGCTCGTCCCAACCGCGCTGGACAAGGCGGTCGGCCGGCTAACCGGTGGCGCAGGCCAACGGTGGTGAGGTCACCGACGATGGAGACTCCTCGACGTGACCTACACCACTATCCGCATCTGCACCACAACACCGACGACAAGAAAGAGCACTTCGACGAGCACCATTGCAACCACGGCGGATCCACGGACTCCGGTGAGGTGGAACATGACAACGATGGAGCCTTCGACCTTGCAACCGACAACAGTGGCTTCTACTAACTCTAACAAGACTAGGCCTATCGCTAATTGAACAACTGAGGCACGGTGATGAATATTGGCTCGATCTTCCGAGAGGTAACTGGTAAGTTTGATTTGTGGAGATCTCAACGTTGGCGGTCCGGCTTCAAATCAGACACGATTCGAACCCTGCAACCATTACACCACTGCTCCGTTGGTTATCAACCAAGCACAACTTGATTGACCTCGCCAAGAAGGCTTTTCCTACAAGCGAATCGAAGAGCACAAGCAAGAACGTAAAAACACGCAATCTGAAATTGCAAATATGAATGATGCGAATATCAATAAATGGTTCGAGAACTCAGTTCCAAAGGACTAATCGACACAGTGGAGGAGATCAAGAACAGGGGCCCTGGATCACTGTAAAAGGATTTGTCACCACAGTTACAATGAACGATTCAGTTTCTCGATGGAAAACTAAACTCTAAACAAAACCTGATTGTCTAATAGCAGCGGTGGTTGTATTTATAGTATAAGACTCGACCTAGGGTTGAGAACAGCCAGGGGTTGGGTGCCCACAACTTGGGCTTAAGGCCCGACATGATACATGGCCAAGTTGGCCCAAATAGGTGACGCAACACCTTAACGTGGTCACACAGAATGATCCATGGACCTTCTGGAGCTGGGACCAGATCCAAAACAACGGCGGCAGCGTCCCCTTTCCAACGCATCCAAGAATGCCCCGTTTTGATGTCGTATGAAAGAGTTATGACCAAAACAGTGACGACGTGTCTGCTGAATTCGAGGGTGACGTGGCAGCTGAGTTGGGGACGAATTACAACTTGGGAAAGACCATAACGTGGGTGTAACCAGCGTGGCGATGTCCTCATAATCCTCCCCTTCTTGAATTGGAGTCGTCCTCGACTCCATCTTGGCGATGTCCTCATCATCCCCTCCTTCTAGAATTGGAGTCATCCTCGACTTCATCCCATCATCAGCGAACTCCTGCAAAAGGTTAGTGACAGCAGGCAATGCACCAGACAGAATAGGTTGACAAAACATAGTATAACATGGCGCATCAGGATTATCACATAACTCAGCAGTAGCAGAAGTTGTAGCAAGAAAAGTACCTCCTTTTAACTTAATCCCATTATTTTTAGCAATGTGAGTTGGAGGTTTATTTTTAATCTCATTAGCATGTTTAATAATATCCGTAGGAGACAAAGGTAGCAATGTAATTTTCTTGTCCTTATGTATGATAGTGTATGTATTAGTTCTACCATGGTGTAAAGCATCATTATCAAATTCCCATGGGCGACCTAATAAAATGGAACAAGCTTGCATAGGGACAATATCAAAATCAGCAGTATCATGATAAGAGCCTGTGAAAAAGCTAATGCGTGCTGATTTAGTTACCTTAGTCTTACCACTATTATTGAACCATTGAAGTTTATATGGATACGAATGTTGTCGTGTGGTCAAGCCAAGCTTGGCAACCAAATCTGAACTCACCAAGTTATTGCAACTCCCGCTATCAATGATAGTGAGAACACGACAACCCTGCACAATGAAATACATGTGGAACAAATTATGGCGCTGGTTCGTCATCTCTTCTTCATGTCCCACACGTGTACTCAACACACGCTGCACAAGAAGGCTAGGGTAGTCTGCGGCAGCAGCCACGAAGTCAATGATGATGGCCTCCTTGTCTTGATCGCCCTCAGTGGAATCTGCACCAATGTTAGCAACAAGGGCTAAATCATCTTCAACATCACTAGCACTTACATAGCCATCCTCGGTAGCAATGAAAGCACGATGACTAGGGCAATCCTTCATGACATGTCCCATGCCTTTGCATCAGTGGCAAATGATTTTAGAGCTGGACGAGGAGGAGCGAGGGGAAACACCTGGAGTGGCACTTTTGTTCTGCACATTAGACAATTTACTTACCCCGGAAGGTGTAGACGGCTGTGATGCAACAGGAATCTTGGGCGTATCCTGTAACAGAACCGACCAAATTATAAGAGCACAAGTACAAAAATAAGCACCGAAGCGCTCAAATTTTCGAACTTGAGCCCATATAATCCCGGTAGTCAATTGAAACCACGAAGGATTTCAAACCAACTTGCTTACAACCAAGATCGCATCATTCAACATACAACATCGTACGTTACATTTCGCAAGTAATCCTGAAATAAGTTTACACACACGGAGTCACAATTATTACAAACCAAGTTTATAAAAGTAGCGGAAGCAAACACACACCAGATGTTTAACTACTGCCAGTCTTGCTGATCGACAACCCGCAAAAGCATCAGGAAAGTACATAAAAGATGATCACGCCCTAGTGATCTAGTCTTCGTCACCCGCAGGGTGGAGACAATTTTTGCAGAAGCCATGGTAGAGCATATCATCTGCAACAGGAGGGAATAAACCCTGAGTACTGGAATGTACTCAGCTAGACTTACCCGTCGAAAACCAGAAATAAGATGACACCACGGATTATGCAAGGCTTACACAAGAGGCTAGCTGACATAACATTTTGCATAAAGGCATAAGTAATTGAAACTCTTATAACTTGTACTAGCAGTTCTTTTAGCATTTACCTATCATCTATCTTAGCACCTGTACTAAACATTCACCTGAGTATAATCAAACAACATTATTATTATATCCATAGCAGGTATATCATTGTGGCAACATTATATCATTCACTTAACCATCGGTTCATTTAATGAGATCTACGTTGCCGCTGCTCAAGTCAAGTGCTCACTAACCGGGAGCGACGGTGATTCGAATTGAATTCCTATCCAGCTGGAGGGGTATTTCTAACACTCACCGCGCAGGCCCCTGCCAGGGTCGCACAAGCCACCTTTTCATATGATTCAGGAATCACGGGTCCGAATGATGTCGCGACCCCAACGGCGACACTCTGCCAGGTGATAGGGACTCTAACCCCCCTTGGTCTCACGCCAATGTCCCCAAGCACATCCTTTCTCTCCTCCAAGAAGCAACCTACCATTCGATTCCCGGCCTGAATCACATTACTCGGCTTCGCGGTCGGAACGGCTTATCCGGCCAACTAAGTGTTAGACTGCGTTCAACATGACTCAAGGACGTACAGCGAATCGGTCCTTAAACGACTCGGACGGGCATAGCTCCACACCCAAGACGTAAAGTGTCTTGCGGCTGTACTATCAAACTCCCGCCCGGTCTCAATTTTATTTTAAAGCATGGTTCCATCCACGATAGCCATAAAGCCACTCGTGACTCCTTCCTACATCTCGCGGATGACCGGAAATCACCCGACTTCTACCGTACTAAGCAGGGCTAAGCATTGATACGTGCCTAAACCTAAATTAGGATTTAAGTACGATATCTGGGCAAGGACAGGTATAATGCAACAATTGTTTTCATACAACTCCTACAACTTAATGCATTAAACAATTAAAAGTACTCAAGATAGATTTATAAATTGATGGGTTCAGCATGCACCGGGGCTTGCCTTTCAGAAAGGTCGAGGGCCGGTGGTCAGGACACTCAGGCAGGTCTTCTGCGGGAACTTCTCCGCCGGTTGGTTCCTCTGGCTGCTCCGGCTGGTCCTGGACTTCCTCTGGAAACTCTTGCTCGAATTCGAGGAGCGTTACCCCCTCCGGTACACCTATTGCATGAATACACAATAAATATCATGGATGCATAAAGGTGCAACACAAGAGCATTTTAGAAATAAAAATACTCTAATCATGTCACTTTATCAGTACGTGCAAATCTCTTCTCCGGTGGAGAAATACTTACCTAATCTACCCAACCTATGATATAGCTGTTCCTCTTCGGTTAAGACCCTAACACCTAACAACACAAGAGCAATATTACTTAGGTTACCACAGTAAGACATTCTGGACAGCAGCTCAAAGATTCTAACATAACTAAAGATTCCTAACTCCAAAAATTATGGTCTAAGACAATCTGGAAAGCTTAAGAAATGCACTACAAATCATTTTCAGACCTCAACCTTAAATTCCTAAGTTTTCCATGTCGAATTTCCCAAGTTCCAGAATCTGTCCTCTCTAAACAGAGAGTAGCAAATTCTGGACTGGCACTTTAAACAGCAATAACTCCCAAACTATTAAGCCAAATGCTCCCAAATTTTGACACAAGCTAGTTTATCAAGTTTACTACAACTTTGGTATTTACAAGTTTTCCAGCAAACACTTTTATCAAGGATCAAACCTAGAAATACTACCAGCTGTCCAGAAAACCTAGAATTGCAAAGGTTAAATATTTATTTATGTGGCAAACATCCCATAAGACCAAACTAATGTTACCACAAGTTCACATAGGTCACAAAGACACCAGAAAGTAAGGTTGGCCCACCTAAAATATTTATTTAAACTCATTTCTTAATTTACTTAAGTAATTAAGTGGAATTTTAAACATATATGTAAACTGCTCCTAAAATTCTACAAAAATTACAGGAGACTCTCTGACCCAAAAAGAGGCTACTGTAAAAATTTGAACTAAATTTATTCACAGGAACTCCCCACACAAAATTCACAAGCCCAAAAGGCTGATTTTTGTATAATTAACAAATCATATTAAAAAGTGTCAAACAACAGATTTCCTATTTTTCTTAGACACTTTAAGGTACCAAGACATTCTCCAAAAAGTTATAAGAACATTTCACATGTAGAAAAATTACAAAAATTCATTTAAGTGTTTCTAAAATAACAAGATAGCATTATAACTTGGAAAGTACTTAAGCACTAATGCCCAAATTTTTACCAGAGCTAGAGCAAGTATAAATTAGCCTACCCACCAAATTTCATAATTTTTGGAACACTGAAACTCAAGATATGATTTAAAAAAGTTTGCATGTAATTTAAAACATATTTCAAAGACCTATTTAAATCTCCTAGAAACTAAACATCACATATCCTATTTATATTTTTCTAAAATACTACACCTCAAGTAGATCCTAACAAAATTTATCTCATAATTTTTAGGCAAGTAAAACCCTAGATCTACATTTTCCAAACCTTATCTAAAACTGTGACAGAATAAATAAAAATGAAATATATCTTATTTGTTACTGGGCCGGCCCGGGAACAGACGCGGCCCACGGCGCGCGCGCGGCCTGCTCGGGCTCCCGCCCGCGCGTGACACCTGACAGGTGGGCCCCCACGGTCAGGGACAGAGGGACAGGGGAGCGGCGGCCGCAAGCTCCGGCGAGCAATTCCTCGCTGCCGGTGGCTCCTCCGACCGATCCAAGTGCACCGGCGTCTTGCCCAAACCCAACCGTACCGAGGCTACCACTTTTCCCCAAAGTTGATGCACCACCGCACCCAGACCGACGCAATGGCGGACGGTCGCGGTGCCTGGCGGTACGCCGGCGAGTCCCGGCCGTCGCACGACCTACCGAAGGGCGCATCACCTTCCTGGACTCCTAGCGGACCCAACGAGATCACTCCCACAGACGGGGGTGGAGCGGAACCGCTTGACCGCGTGAGCACATGGCCGGCGGCCATGGCGCGGCCGTGCACGGTCTCGTTCCGTCATGGCTGTCCCGATACTGGCGGTAACATCTTCATCCTAGCATCTACACGTGACAGGGAGGGGGAAACGTGGGTGAAGGCAGACGGAGAACTACTGTGTGGTGCTAGCCACGGTGACCCGCACATGGCGGAGCTCCGGTGAGCTTCGGTGAGCGGGCGGAAACGGCAATGCGGCTCACCTTGGGCTTAATCCAATCTACCGACGGGTCGAGGAGGTGTAGGACGGGGAGGCAGAGGGATGGACGTGGTTCGGCGAGCGGTGGTGAGTGCGCGAGCTTGGAGATGGCTACGGTGGCAATGGCGTCCCGGTTTCCGCCTCGGTGAGCCCGGCCAGAGCGAGAGGAAGGGAGAAGAGAATGAGCGCGCGCGAGGGGGTGGAGGTGGCCGCTCGGTGTTCAACTCACGCCCGGGCTCACGACGTGGAGGGAACGGCAGCGCTCGGTCGCCACGCGTCGCCGTTCTTCTACCCGCGCGCCACAACATGAAGCTGTCGGTCGACTGAATCGTTCGACTGACAGAGCAACTTCGTCGATGATTAACTCCCAAACCAGTGAGAACCAGGCGTGGTTGATGTTGGCAATGTTGTAGAGCTACATGAGGGCTACAAGTTTGTCAATTGGAGTTTGGACTGGTTCGGCCTGGATTTGAAACCACAGAGCTCCAAAGTGGTGCACTTCGAAACTGAAACGTAGTTTCAGTCATTAAGCCGACTAAAACCCGATTTTCTAGACACTATATCTCCTAAACCATTTAGAACTAGGTGATGGTGATGTTGACAAGGTTGTAGAGCTAAGTGAGTACTACAAAAGTGCCAATATGAGTTGGGGCTGGTTTGGTCTGGTTTGCAAACTACAAGCTTCCAAAGTAGGCCACAGTAAAACTGGAGGGACACTTTTGAGACTTAGAAAAATTCTAAGTGTTGAGACAGCCCCTCTAGCTGACTTGTGGACCATTTTTGTGCATGTTCTGGCCAGTTTCATGAGATGGTCATATTGAGACTTTTGTTCCCCATAAAATTCCCTACAACTTTGCTTAAGGGTGCTCCTCCATGCAAGGTCTCTAAGCTAGACTTTTTAATTGGTCAAACTAGAGCATCCTAGGGCTAAATGCTGGTCAACTACGCCTTGGAGGGCATTTTGGTGATTTTGGTCAACAGGAACCTTGCTCCATTAGTGACCCTAAGTATAACTAAAGTATTGTGAGATATAATTGGCTACTCTACCCTTTAGTTACACCAACTCCCTAGTGTCACATGATGTGAGCCAAACAAAACTTTAAAAACAAATCACATTTGTTGCAACCATATGAAATAACATGAAATGATGCATGCTTATGCTCATGTAATGCAATGCAATTATGGAGCTAAACACCTGAGGTGTTACATCTCCGGCTCTAAACGGTGCTGAAAAGTCCTCCCATTGTTAGACCTGAAAGGGTGGTGTTGTTTGCGTCCCTGTACTTCATGTTCTGCCTTAATAGCAAGATGATACAATTGGGAAAAATTACGCCATTCTTTGTAATCTAGGATGTTCTGTATATCATAGTTTAAACCACCAAAAAATCTAGCACTAGAATCATTATCATCTTCATTTATACCACAACGGGCTAAACCAATAAGCAATTCTTGATAGTATGCTTCGACTCCTTTATCACCTTGTTTTAAAGTTTGTAGTTTCAAATGTAAATCACGTTGGTAATAAGGAGGAACAAAACAAGATTTCATACGTTGCTTTAAAGCATTCCAAGTTTGAGGCACAGCAGCAGCATTATTAACATTGCAAAGATCACTCCACCAGAACAAAGCAAAATTAGTAAACTCACTAGTAGCAAGTCTAACTCTATGCTCAGCAGGAACATTATGAGAATCAAATTTTTGTTGAACAGCAAGCTCCCAATCTAAATAAGCCTCTGGATCAACATTACTAGCAAAAGGAGAAAGGCTAAATTTAATTTTAGCAAAATGATCATTATTACCTTGAACATTACCTCCCATACCGTGACGGTTGAAGTTGAGGCGGCGACGGGCATAACCGTCAGCATCCGCATCTTCATCACCAAAATCATCCACATCTTCATTAGCAGCACGATGAGGTGGAGGGCGTTGCTCGAGTTGTTCAATGCGGGTGACTAGATTGTTCACATTGCGCGTCAGCTCAGTCATAAGATTGCGTTGTTCAGTAATGAACGTTGTAAGCTCGCCCTTGGACACGCACTCATTGAAGTCCGTCGGAGATCCTGCCATGGTTAGAAGATAGAAAAAGACAACACCAATGTATTATCCCTATCAACTAAAAGGAAACAAGTGGTGGTGGTGGTGGTGAAAGTGGAATGCAAAATCACAAGCGGCTTGTCACCGTCTTGCCTGCATTCTTACCAACGCCAAACAAGAGCCAAACCAAAATGGCAAAGTAATCTATTGTTGAGCGTGGGTAACAGTTGCAAGATGAACCTGTGCTGACAGAAGAATATGTGGAGCTATGGGTAGACACACAATATGACAGCAAGGATTAGCAATTAACGAATGCAGAATAGCAATTGTTCAATCCAGATCCAAAGTACAAATCATAGCTGCTGGCTAAGACGTGTCAAGACGTAGCGCAACAACATGAAAGCAAAGGACGATGGAAAGAACTCACAGAACAAGCAAATAACCCGAATTTTTCCTTTTTCTGAATTTTTTGGCAATTTTGATGAAACCAAACAGGGCGAAGCCGAGTTTGGGTTGGCCTCAAATGGTGTCAAGAAGCTGCTCAAAAAATTTCAGATTTTTCTGATAAACGAGTGAAAAGTTATGCATGTTTTACCGAAGGTATCTCAAGTTATGTTTTCCGAAAGACACAATACGGCAGTTAGGGCAAAACGTCCCTAAACTCCAACACCGATCACAAGATGGTTCCTGTGACTAACAGCAGTAGGTATTCGCACCGATCACAAGATGGTTCCTGTGACTAACAGCAGTAGGTATTCGCCTGAAGATGTAAGGAGGGCTGCGATGCAGGCAAAATAAGAGCAGCTGACAACCTATCTAGGGTTTTGCGCGGTGGCGAGAAGTTACACAAGGCGGCTAGCGGGGCAAGTCGAGTAATGTGGTGGCTTCGACTTGTTGTTTGGAAACGGTGGATGGGATAGCGACGGAAAACAAAAATCACAGCAATGGGCGATTGAACTATGACTACGAACACAATCCTAAACCAGCAACAAGACTCGACCACGGACACAAACTCAACAACGCGAATCTAAAACGAAATTGCAAAGGCACAAAAGTGATAGGACAGCGGAAATTGAAATAGTATTGGGCTTTTTGTGGACTCTAGGTAATGAACAAATATGAATCTAAGGCAAACGAGATTATACCTCGCGGTAAACCTAAAATCTCTGATACTAATTGATGAATATTGGCCCGATCTTCCAAGAGGTAACTGGTAAGTTCGATTTGTGGAGATCTCGACATTGGTGATCCGACTTCAAATCAGACATGATTCGAACCTTGCAACCGTTACACCACTGCTCCGTTGGTTATCAACCAAGCACAACTTGATTAACCTCGCCAAGAAGGCTTTTCCTGCAAGCGAATCGAAGAGCACAAGCAAGAAGGTAAAAACACACAATCTGAAATTGCAAATATGAATGATACGAATATCAATAAAGGGTTCAAGAACTCGGTTCCAAAGGACTAATCAACACAGTGGAGGAGATCAAGAACAGGGGCCCTGGATCACTGTAAAAGAATTTGTCACCACAGTTACAATGAACGATTCAGTTTCTCGATGGAAAACTAAACTCTAAACAAAACCCGATTGTCCAATAGCAGCGGTGGCTGTATTTATAGTCTAAGACTCGACCTAGGGTTGAGAACGGCTAGGGGTTGGGCGCCCACAACTTGGGCTTAAGGCCCGACACGATACATGGCCAAGTTGGCCCAAATAGGTGACGCAGCACCTTGACGTGGTCACACAGAATGATCCATGGACCTTCTAGAGCTGGGACCAGATCCAAAACGACGGCGTCGTCGTCCCCTTTCCAACGCATCCAAGAACGCCCCATTTTGATGTCGTATGAAAGAGTTATGACCAAAACAGTGACGACGTGTCTGCTGAATTCGAGGGTGACGTGGCAGCTGAGTTGGGGACGAATTGCAACTTGGGAAAGACCATAATGTGGGTGTAACCAGCGTGGCGATGTCCTCATCACACGGGCTCGATCTTGACTCCAGTCATGGCGACCACGACGGCACGGTGAATGTCGCGCGAACCCCAAATAGATGGTAGAAGTAAAATTTAGAGGCCTATAGGTTGCAGGTGCTCACCGCGAACACAACGAGGTGATCGGTTGTAGCGGACAGGCAAAAGAAAGGCTCTACCCATAGTGAGGGCTCACGGCGGCAATGGCGAGTCGCCGTGACGAGAAGCGGCAGCGTGGATGACTCCGTTGGTGAGAGGTGCTGAAAACAACTCAAGGTGATGCGCCAAGACAAGACGGCCCTACCAATGAGAGGAATTGGAGAACTATGTTGAGGTGAGGGTGAATTTGATGATTAACCGAGAGAGCTCAACGGCGATGCTAGAAACTGAGAAGGAGGGAGGGTGGACGGCTTGGTAGGATAAGACCGTGGACGCAGCTTCTGGGTGTCCACCTCCAGCTTGCGAAGCTCCCAGGCGCAGCAGCTACGTGCTGGCGCGAGGAAGAGCGGTGGCAACGGCGGCAAAATAGCTCGACGGCAAGCATGAGGTGGCGCCCTGCTCTCAACAATATTTTCAATTATTTACGAAAATGCCACTGAGTTTAAATTCCAAATTACTCTCAAATTTTCCATAGAAGTTGAAATTTTGTAAAAACAAAAGTTGCTCAACTTTTTAAATCCTACAACTTTCTAAATAAAAACTTTTTCAAATTCAGCTTAGATTTTGAAATTTGAATTTGAAATCAAAAGGGGACAATTTTTGGATTTTGGTAAATTCAAAATTACTTTAGATTTTGCATGGAAACTTTAAAAATTCAAAACACAAAAGTTGCACATCTTGACAAGACCTACAACTTTTATTTTTAAACCATTTTCAAATTCTTCCTCTATTTTGAAATTGGAATAGGGGAATGAAAAGGGGTTAAATTTGGGATTTGAATCTTTTCAGAATTACTCCAAATTTTATACTAAAACTTTAAAAACTCCAAAAACCAAAATTGTACAACTTGACAAGATCTACAAATTTGCTTTTTGGCTCACCCTCAAATTCTTTTTAGATTTTGAATTACACAAATGGGGGTAAAACAGAGTTTTCCAGAAATCAGGGTTTTGAATCAAATTCAAACTTGATTTGATTTCTACATTAATTGATGATTAATTAGTGATCACAACTATCATCCAAATGTACCATTGGGTCAAATCACATTTGACCTTCCCAATGCTCCATTTGTTTGAACCAATTTTGAATTATAAATTCATTTTAATAAACCTCCCAATTTGAATTTGAATTTGAATTGGAAAACTCGGGGCGAGTTTTAGAACTCAAATTCAACCTCAAACTTGGAGTTCATTTTTAAATGTTGCACTTGAGTTTATCCCCTACACCTAACACTAGTGTAGAGCACAACTTTACACCTCTAATTACATAGGGCATAATCCAAGTATTTGAAATGACATTCAAAACTAGGGTTTTGGATTCAAGTAAAACATCACAAGACTCAATCAATCTATGATTGTAAATTTGTTTTAGTTGATGATGCACATCAGAGTTGACTAAAACATGAATGCTTTGCAATGCATATGATGACATGGCCAGTTTTAGTTACCATAACACCAGGGTGTTACACACCCTTAGACAAGTGGCCAGGCAGAGACATCCAATAAACAAATCAAGAATATTCTACAGAAGACGGTCAACGAGATGGGAACCACATGGAAAGATCAACTACTCTATGCACTATGGGCTTACAAAACAACCTATAAGACACCATTGGGCATGTCACCATACCAGTTGGTCTACAGGAAGACCTGCCATCTACTTGTAGAGCTAGAATTCAAAGCTCATTGAGCCATCACGCGATGGAACATGGACTTTGAAGCCACAGGAACGAAGAGGAAGATGCAACTCTCTAAGTTGGTCGAATGGCGTGAACGAGCATATCACAACTCTAAGATATACAAGGAGAGGACCAAAAGATGGCATGGCAAGAGGATCAAGAAGAAAGAGTTTACACCCAGAGATAATGTATTACTTTTTAATTCTAGGGTTAAATTATTCAGGCATGGTAAACTTCGAAGCAAGTGGGAAGGACCATTCACGGTAATAAGCACTTCGTCGCATGGAGCGGTAACTCTTCAAACCGACCAAGGTACATTATTCAAGGTAAATGGCCATCGTCTCTGAAAGCATCTAGGCCCCGGTGTTGGTTTCGGCAATTGATGACAACACATTATTACCATGACTAACGTGTGTTTTGTAGAAACGTTGGTAAGTTAGGTCATGGAGTTGATAACTGCTTTGGGCACTATGGTATTCATGTCCCTTGATGGAAATTGTTTCGGTTTTCAAAGGATCAACGACAAGATTAGGGACGGTTAGTTTCGGATGTCAAAGTGTTGAGTTACATCCGGAATAGTCGTTAGGATCTTTGTTTCTTCCTTTGACCATACTATAAAGGGGGCATGAGCGAGTAGCTTGACCTAGGTGAGTCTTTTGTTTAGGTGTGGTGCACACTTGTCAAACTTAGCACTAGGTAGCTCTAGAAAAGCTCAAAGTTCAGTTGGAAGCAACTTGGTTCAAGTTGCGTCGCGTTTAGAAGTCGTTTGAGCAGTTTACCCTTGACCGGACGCGTCCGGTGAGTACTAACAAGTCACTGCGTCGTTAACTGATCGACCGGACGCGGTCCCTGAGAGGACTGGACGCGGTGGTCAGTCTAACACGTGTTTCAGAGGGTAAAGGTGTAATCGGACGCGACTGTGAAGTGATCGGACGCGTCCGGTCATGTTCTAGTAAGGTCCTAAGCTGACCTGACGCGTTCGGTCATCTATGATCGGACGCGGTCGAGTGTTAGGTTAGTTTCCAGTAAGGTTCTTGCATGATCGGACGTGTCCGGTCACTCAGCGCTGACTTTCGATTTTCGACCATTACACTCGACCGGCGTGTCCGGCCACGTCGACCAGCGCGTCCGATCAGTACGAGTTTTGCTGATTTGGCAGGTAACGGTTGGATTTGTCTGAGGAGTGTATAAATATATCCCCTCCACCTCTTTTAGAGGTCTCTTGCTGATTTGTTCAGCTGAGAAACACCTTTGGAGTGCAAGGGAGTGCAAGAGCCCTAGTGAGGATAGTGATTTGAGAATCAAAGTTTGAGATTTCTCACTAGTGACAAGAGTGTAGCAAGTGTGCATCCATCTTCTCATTAGGCTTGTTGTGGTCAAGTGAGAGTTCTAGCTTGTTACTCTTGGTGATCGCCATCACCTAGATGGTTTGGTGGTGATTGGGAGTTTGGTGATCATCCGGCGAGCTTGTGGGTGACCCAACTCATGTTGTGAGCGGTTTTGGGTGATTCGCCGCGATGGAGTGTCGAAGAATCAACCCGTAGAGAGCACTTGATCCTTGCGCGGATCCAGGGGGAGCTACACCCTTGCGCGAGTGCTCCAACGAGGACTAGTGGGGAGTGGCGACTCTCCGACACCTCGGGAAAACATCGCCGTGTTCCTAACCCTTACTTTCAAGCATTCACTTTCTTGCATTACTTTCATTGCTTGTTTACTTTCCTAGAATTGCCTTGCTAGACTAGGATTGGAACTTAGGGTGCAAAACTTTTATCGGTAGAATCACAAGGAACACTAGTAGGCACTAGGGGTGAAGTTTGGCTTATAGGATTTAATTCTTGCAATTAATTTTTAGAAAAGCCCAATTCACCCCCTCTCTTGGGCATCTTGATCCTTTCAATTGGTATCGGAGCAGTGTTGCTCTTTATTTAGGCTTCACCGCCTAGAGCAAGATGTCTAATGGGGAAGGACCACCTCCCACTTTTGAGGGAGACGATTTTCCATATTGGAAAATTCATATGGAGGCGTACCTCGAAGCCATAGATGTTGGGTGCCTTAGAGCTGCAACCGAAGGGCTTCCCCCTATTAGGGATCCCGCCAACCTAAGTGGTGACGAGGAGAAGTACGACCAGTGGAATGCAAAGGCAAAAAATGCACTCTACCGAGCCCTAGGCAAGGATATCTTCAATCATGTGTGTAATGCCAAAAATGATCATGAATTGTGGGAAAATCTTTGTGCTCTCCATGAGGGAACTAAGAGTGAGCGTGAGGAACGCTATCATATTGCTTTAAAGAAAATTAATTCTTTTGAGATGCTTCCCAAAGAAAGTTCTAATGAAATGTACACTCGATTGAATGTTCTTGTAGAGGATCTCAATGCTCTTGGACTTACTCAAATGAGTCAATCGGATGTTGCAAGGAGGATCTTGAGTGTTCTTTCCATTGAGAAGTATGGACACATTGTCACCGTACTTCACCAAAGTGATCTCTCCGCCGCAACACCGACACAAGTATTAGGAAAGATTAATGCTCATGAGATGTACATGCATATCACTCTAGAAGAGGGCTCATCATCTTCCAAGAAGAAAGACTTGGCCTTCAAAGCTAGCCATGAAAAGAAAAAGAAGAAGGGCCAAGCCATGATGGTGCAAGAAAGTTCAAGTGAAAGTGATATTGATGATGCATCACTTGCACTCATGGTGAGAAAGACCACCAAGATGCTAAAGAAGCTCAACAAGAGTGGCATCAAGTTCGATGGCAAGAAGAAGAAATTCTTCACAAGTAGAAAAAGGAAGCCAATATCTAAGATGGATTGCTTCAATTGTGGTAAACTTGGCCACCTAGCTCATCAATGCCCGAAGCCTCCAAAAGACAAGTACAAAAACAAGTACAAGGGCAAGAAAGATGATTCAAGTGATGAAGAAGATGAGAAAAGGAAGAACAAGCCATACAAAAAGAAACATGGCAAGAAAAGAGAGTTTTACAAGAAGAAGAAGGGAGGCAAAGCTTACATTGTTGGTGATTGGCTCACCGACATTGAGTCATCATGTGAGTCCTCCGGCGATGAGAGCGACGATGAGAAAGAGAAGATCGCCGCAATTGTGATTGGGCCATCATCATCTTCGCCGACATCTTCATCACCACCTTCACTGCCACCTTCACCATCATCGTCTACTTCTCACCTATGCCTTATGGCCAAGGGTGAATTAAAGGTACAAAACAATGAGAGTGATGATGATGATAGTGATAGTGATGATGAATATGATGCACCTTCTTATGATGAACTAGTAAAACTATTGAACAAATATTCTAAAATCATAAGAAGAACTAGAAATGAAAATGATGAGCTTCAAAATGAAAATGACTCACTCTCATCTAAGCTTGAAAATGCACAAAAGTCTAGTGAAGAGCTCAAAGATCAAAATGAAATTATGTCTTCTACTCTCAAGGAGCTTAAAACTTCTAACAAAAAGCTTAGAGATGAACATGATAAACTTGAAAGGAAGCATGATGAGCTCAACACTAGGCACAACTTGTTAAAAGACAAATATACTACATTGAAAATTGATTATGATAGTCTTATTGTTGCTAATGAGCTTGCGCTTGAGACACATGATGCTACTAACCAAGTTGTTAAGATTGATATAGCTACATCATGTGATGATTTGATTTTTGAGAACTTTGAGCAAGGCTCTAGCGGCAAAGGCAAGAGTGTGGTTGAGTTCAACAACTATGATGAGTATGTCAAGCTCAAGAGTGAAAATGAGATGCTTAAGATAGAGAACAAGAAGTTGATGGCTCTTGAAAAGCAAACATCAAATGAGTCACTCATTGAAGAAAACAAAAATCTCAAGCAAGAAAAAGAGCATCTCAAGACCGGCCTAAGCAAGTTCACAAGAGGCCAACATTTGCAAAGTGAGCTACTCATGAACACCGTCATGAAGATGGATAGAAGTGGCATAGGTTACTTGGCAAATCAAGAGAAGAAGGCCAAAGCTCAACAACAACAAAGCAAGTCAAAGCCCAAGCCAAAGAGATGTGTTGAGTGTGGACAAGAAGGTCATTTTGCTCATGAGTGCAAAACTCCACCACCACAACCCTTGCCCAAGCATGCTAGACCCTTTGCCTTCAATGCTCATTACATGCTTAGAAAAGATTCTAGTGGAAAGATGAAAGTTATGTTCTTGGGTCCCCCTAACAAAAATAGGCCAAAGAAAATATGGGTTGCCAAGTCACTAGTTGAGAAAGTCAAGGGTCACGGTGCCACCGTGAAGAAGCTACGAGCAATCCTACTATGCTCAAGTTCGTCACCGACACTTCCTCCACCGCAAGATCGTCTACTTTTGAAGGACGCACTGAAGGGCCCAAAGATTGTTGTACCAAAGGACGTAAAGCTTTTACCTTCACGGCTCAATGAGACGCTAGTTGGTGTCAAGACCAACAAGCTTGGGGAGGTCACTTGTGTGAAGTACACTACAGCCACTCCTCGAGTGTCTCTTGATAGTATTTGAGCTGCAACAGGCCAAGTTAGATTCATTCCACCAAGGGAGGCACCAAAGAGATCCGCTCCAGCTTCATTAGAAAGAGAAGAGAAGCACTCAAGGACGACCATCGCGATGCTAGAGATAAGGATTTACCATATTTCATAGACTGTCATCTCCATCTAACAGCAGAACACTCTCCTCCTTAGGACTGTAGATGCTCTGAACAAGAAAGTAGAATCAGAAACTATTGAGCGAAAGAATTTGAAGCAGATCGAACTTCTTTCCATCTGTGTTGGGAAGAAGAGAGAGTTGAGAGTTAGCGATTGATAATAAGGCACAAGTTTTAGTTAGGTTAAAGTTTTTAGGTTCGTCGCTTGAAATGTTAGGTTTATCGCTAGCTCAGTATTGGTATTTATTAACGTACACAGAAAAATCCACAAGTGCATGGATACCGATGTAGCTTTCACTCGGTAGTATTCCAGAGTATCGATTTCCATGAGGAATGTGAAGTGCACTAGAGAGAATCAAGAACGTCTAAGAAAAGAAAAGGTAAATATGTTTTTGTGGGTAGAGGGGAACTATCTAAAGTTTTCTAAGTTGATTCTATCTAACTAAGATCAGGCTCACTATACTTCACTTACTTTGGAGCAGTAGTACCTTTTCGATCCTCAAAACAAACTGGGAAAAGGGTGATCGAGGGAAGGCTGCAAAAAAGCTCTATGAAACACCAACCCTAATGTGGTGGATTATAATAATCTATAGAGGTGTCACCTCTATAGCTACCACAACTAACCGAAGGATTGGGCGCAAACTCAGGTAAACACTAGCCTAGACATCGCGTCTACACTAATGATTACTACTCTAATCTAGATCTTAAGACTAGAGCACTCAATACGAGCGGAGATCCCGTAAGTAAAATAAAGTAAGAACTAAGCTTAATCAAATAAAGAACTTAGAAATAATAAATGAAGAACCTGGAGATTACTCAAAGATGAGATGAATCCGTAGTTGTACAAAGTCGAAGAAGATCGGACAGATCCAGCTCCTCTGAAGCTCTCTTCTCTCTCTCTCTCTCTCCCTATTTTCTAGATTCCAACTAGATGATATTCATCTAGAGGGATACTACTACAACGTGGAGGAGAATTTGAAACCCTAGAATTGTAGCACATGTAGAGATATGACCCCTGGGGCTGAGGGGGGTCTCCTTATATAGCCCTAGGTGGAGTAGAGAGCAAGCAATTGCCATGTCATCAATCCGCGTCAAATTTATTCATCACCATTGGATCAAACCGACTTAAATGAGCGGTGGAGATCATCGTGCGAAGGCGGCTGACAAGCGGGCCTAGGCCAGGTCGGCCAACCTAGGCCCAGGGCGGCCACCTGCCCTTTGTGGCAGGTGGGCCCCTCCTTTCGCAGGTCGCCTTCTCGTGTCTTCTAGAGTCTTCTTAAGTTGGTGCCGTGGAAAATTATGAATTTTAACCCAACATGTGGGTCCATCCTTGCTCTTTGCCTGATAACCCCCTGCAAGACACAGATTCACCAAAACTCATGGAATTCTATCAGTGTAAACCCTATTCCTATGTTTGGTGTTGATTTATGTCCATTTCCATGTTTAGTTGTCAGTTTATTTTAGTAGTTATCGACAGTCAACAAGTTCCCCCACACTTGTTCTTTTTTCGTCCTCGAGTAAAGATTAAGATCAACATAAACATAGCCATTCAAGATTAGAACTAGCATATAGTTAATTCCAAAACATTCCTCAAACCTGTGGGATATGTGGAGTGGCTAGCATACCTCCTTGAGCGGTTGAAAAATGGAATAGCTCTCGAAGTGAAGTTATCTTCCCAAATCCTTATCTCGATAACTTGGAGTTTTTAGAGTTTTCACAAGAAATGCATAGTGCACTTAATACACCTCAAATGGTACTCTCAGTCGCTCAATGGTGTATAATTCCTTACCAAGGCATAGCAATGCCTTCTTTTTCATCCTATCTTTATAAGGCTTATGTGGAGTTTTGGGTATGGAAAGGATGTAGCATACTTACCTTGCATATGTTGTCAAGTCGAATCTCGGATCCATAGGAGAGAAGTGTCATACTCTTAGATCAAGATGTGCATGTGTGTGGATATATATAGTGGCTAACCTAATTCTACTATGCTCCTTAAAACGAGTCTCTCTTTTTGAAAACTTATGCATGAGCATAGAGATCATGATCTATCTTTCTTTTTTTTCTTTCTTCTTTTGGACACTTGTCCATTTTTTCCAATACTTTCTTTTTTAAGACGTATTTTCTGCATAGCCCATGTCTCTTGCCTGCAACAAAACTTTAAGAGAGAAATTAAGAACTTGGAGCATTTATTCAATTGAGCCCTATAAATTTTTTTAGTCTACTCCCAGTGTAGGAATAGAATTTTGGATGGAAGGCATGTTTTTGCGTACTCCCAGTGTAGGAGCAGCAGATATAAGTGGTGTGTACGTGATCTTGATCTTGGGAGCATGATAAATCTCTCAACAAGGGTCAACAAGGCTTGATAAGACTCAACGCAAAGTAAGCAGCCAATGTAGAAAGCTTATATCCTATATATGGCTCTGGTAGGAATTTATCACCAATGAGGAGTATGTGACACTATGATTTAATAATATTTTTCAAAAACAAATTCTCCAAGCACCTTGACTAGAACAGGTAGGATTTCTAAGCCAGAACTATATCACACTCCACAACAACTTAGTCAATATGATTGTCTTATAAATATTTTTCCCACAAGCAACAAGTATATGTAAGGAATAAACATTATGCATGCCAATCCTAAAGAACTATATTCATATTCACCTTCAAAATTTTAACTCTAAGTGTAAATCTTAGTTCTCCTATTTTCTTAATGTGCATGTTTAAAGAAGTGTGCAACAAAGAGTAAGCATATGAACAAATGAAAGAGAATCAAACTGAATTCCAGAAGTTTTGTGCATGCTCCTTCATTAGTTCATGATGTTCTACTTGTCAACGGGAGTTGGCACGTCCCCCACACTTCTACAAAACTATACCTGGCTTTAACTCATAGACAGAAAATAGTGAAAACACAAGGGACTCTTGTGGTGAGAAACACCAGAGAGTCAAAATTTTATTCAACTACAGAATTAAACTTAAAATGAAATTAAAACAAGATTGAGTTTTTTTAGATTGGATCATTAAATTGCAAGAATTTAATCAAGTCAATTTCTTCTAAGTTTTGAGGTTCAAGAAAACCTTTCAAACATTGACCATTTACTTTAAATGTGTTACCTTCGTCATCTTGGATTGTGATAGCGCCATGTGATGAGGTTTCAATCACTTTGAATGGTCCTTCCCATTTGCTTCAAAGTTTCCCATGACCGAAAAGCTTCACTCTTGAGTTGAATAGTAGAACTTTGTCTCTAGGCTTGAACTCCTTGTGCTTGATTCTCTTATCATGCCATCTTTTGGTTCTCTCTTTATAAATTCTGGAGTTGTGATAAGCCTTTTCTCTCCATTCTTCCAGTTCAGATATTTGCATCTGACGATTCTTGCCAGCTAGATGAAGATCCATGTTCCATTTCTTGATTCACCTTTAAGGCAAGTATAGCATGGGATCATCCTTATTTCCTATTCACCTTTAATATACTTAATTCATGTGCATGTGTCTTTCTTGTTACCACTAAGGATATCCTAGCTTTTGTACATTATACCTTGACATCCATGGGACATTGCATTGGGTAGTATTTATGCTAGTGCTCAAGATAAATAACCATGATCTATAGCTTGACTAATGGTATATGCAATAAACGTTTAAAAGATGCTTTATGAAAACATGGCTCAAGAGGGCTAGAGCATATTGGGTTGTTTTTATGGTGCTCTAGTTTCTCTCCTTAAGGACTTATCTGTAAGCGAACATCCGGGACTTACAGTACAACTGTGAGGGCTATATGGCTCTGGCTTTAGTCAAGTATGAGGACCTTTTCTAGCTTGTTAGTGGTAACCTTTATGGTGTAAGAATGGCTTGACGAATTGGGTATAGTGTGGCCTCTGTCCTTATTTGTAGAGGCTGCGCGTCATTGTGCCATTTGGAAGAGGGGCTCTACATCTGTTTGCCGAGTGAATCTAATGGCCCTAACTTGTTAGACGAACCTTTGAAAGACTTCATAGTGAACCCTACCAACCTTCCTTGGAAGTGGGTCAAGAGATTAGCTACCTCGGGCGAAAGGGTAAATCACGACTCACAGTGAAAGTGTACAACCTCTGCAGAGTGTAAAACTGTTATAACAGTCGTGCTCACGGTCACGAGTGGCCTTGGACCCTTACAGAATAAATGATGAACATTGATGATAATGATAATACTGATGATATTGATGCTCACTAATGATTATTGTTTCTTGCTATACGTTATTCACGTTTACATGATCATGAGGTTATTTGGGCTTATGGTAACCTTGTTGCTACTCAATTGCTAAAAGATGACTCAATAAAAGCTAATCGCAGTAAACCAGTGTCGACTTTTGAGCCTCATGAACCCTATGATATATTTTCTGAGTTCGACATGGACTCACTCTTGCTATTTCCCCCACATATCAGGAAGGGTACCAGACTGCTAGATTCTAGAATTTTTAGGCTTGTGATCAACCAGTCAGTTTGTTCCTAGAGTGAAGTCTATACCCGGTGTTCGGAGTTGTCTTTCCGCTATGTTGTTCTCTAAGGTTATATCTTAAACTATTGCATTATGTTTATTAAGCATTTGTCTCTTGCTATTACACTTATCTACGGCTATATGTGAGATTTGACTTCTTTATTTCACATATAGTGTATGTCTGGTTTTGTCCTTAAAACTAGGTGTGACAAAGACAATCGTTGAAGGTTTTTCCATAGACGGTAAAGTAATCCATGAACACCTCCATGATTTTCTCAATCATGTCTGAGAAAATGGACGTCATGCACTGTTGGAAAGAAGCGGGAGCATTGCACAATCTGAACGACATTCGTCGGTATGCGTAAGTTCCATACGGGCATGTGAAAGTGGTCTTACTTTGGTCATCAGGGTGGATCTAGATTTGGTGATATCCGGAATACCCATCAAGGAAACAAAAGAAGGAATGGTTCGCGAGATGTTTTAACATCTCATCAATGAATGGCAATGGGAAGTGATCCTTCTTAGTGGCCCAGTAACAGTTTGTTGAGGAATGAGTTCATTCTTCTCATTCCTAACAACTGTCATTCGTCCTTTCTTTGGCACAACTTGGACTGGGCTAACCCACTCACTATGTGGCACGGGATAAATAATCCCAGTGTGCAAAAGCTTAAGGACCTCTTTCTTAACAACCTCTCGCATAGCGTTGTTAAGTCTCCACTATGGCTCCCTTGAAGGTATAGAATCAGGATTGATAGGGATACGATAAGTGCAGAGAGCAGGACTAATCCCTATGAGGTCTTGAAGTGAGTAGCCTATAGCCCATTTATGTCTTTCTAGAACAGTGACAAGTTTATGGGTTTCTTCTTGGGAAAGCTTGTCACTTATGATGATAGGAGCTTCTTGGTTATTATTGAGAAATACATATCTCAAGCCAGAAGGAAGGGGTTTTAGCTCAACTGAGGGTTGTGATGGCACCTCCATTGGATCTACCTCAACTGGGTCTACCAACTCTTCCTCTTCTAGAATGAAGTGTTCATCATCGAGAACTGGTTAGGCCATGTCTTCGAGAGATGCTACTAAGACTTCCTCAATAGGGTCTTGTTCAGGCTTGGGTTCTACTATCGCGTTATTTGAGCATGCAAGCGATACGGCGATAGGAGAACTTACTAGCTTTAAATTTAAGAGACCCTGATTTGGTCATTCTTGAAAGAGTGTCCCAAAAGGTACACCAACCAAGAGAGACATATCCGAGATGTCATAGATGTGAAAATCTAGACGGTACTCGACGCCTCTTATTCATCCCAACGGTAGGACTATAGTGAGCCTCTATGGTTGTTTTCTTAAGGATGCAAGTTAGGACATCTGAGGGGGCAATGATTCGGGCTACCTTAGTGGATAACTCCGTTTCTGCCAACCACTCACGGCTCATGATGGCTAAAAGTCCTTTGATGTGTTCTAAAAGGAAGGCATCATTATGTGGACCATCGTCATCCTCAAGTGGTGTAGAGTGCACTAGAGGCTTCACTTGGACTGGTAATTTTGAGGCATTACCAAAATCTTCAAAAAGATCTACTTTGATTTCAAAGGGGAACAAGGGAGGACTAGTTTCATCATCTTCTAAAGTGTGGTCTGTTCCCTTAGTGGGAGGTTCTTCAGCAACCAAATTATTAGAAGGATTTGAAGGAATTTCATGTTCGGATTCGAATGCATGTGCCTCCTCTTGTTGGTCGGGGATTGGCTCGACTTCTTCAAGAAACTCATCAAAAACGCCTATGTAGGGGGTGTTTTCAAGGATTTTCTCTATAATGGCTTTCCCTTCACTAATGGTTTTGTGTGAGAATGAACCTCCTGAAGCTATGTCGAGGTGGAGAGCATCTTCCTTGCGAAGGCCAAGATGAAAGTTATGTAAAAGGACGTTGTCAGGCAAGGAAAGGTTTGGACCAAAATTGGTAAGGAGAACCCAGCCCAAGCTGCTCCTAATGTCTCCTTCTCCTTCTGCTGAAAGGTAAGAACTTCTATTCGCAGAGCGGCAATTCAAGACAAAGAGAAGAAAGCAAGACAAAATTTGTCTTGAAGTTTATCCCAATTTCCATTAACTCCTCCTAGGGTAGGAGCATACCATTGTTTCGTTGTACCCAAAAGGGAGAACAGAAATAGTTTCCATTTAATGGTCTCCTGTGTCATGCTAGCAATAGTGAGGTAAGAACATAGTTGCTCAAATTCCCTAAGGTGGGTGTAGGGATTTTTGTCTTCTATGCCAGAGAAGGATTGCTTCCGAACCATGGTTATGAAAGCAAGACGAAGCTCATAGCCATCTATAAGAATGGGGTGTGATGGTGGTGGAGGCTCCAATGAATCGCCCTTTGGAGCGGAGTATTTAAAGATAGGAGTGGAATCCATGTGGTGGTTAAAAAGGTAAACTGATGAACTTGGTTCAAAACTAGCACAGCTACCATTCCTCGGTAACGATGCTAGAAAGCTTGTTGGTATTTGTTAACGCACATAGAAAAATCCACAAAGCACACAGATACCGATGCAACTTTCACTCAGGAGTATTCTAGAGTATCGATTTCCACGAGGACATGAAGTGCACTAGAGAGAATCAAGAATGTCTAAGAAAAGGAAAGGTAAATATGTTTTTGTGGGTAGAGGAACTATCTAAGTTTTCTAAATTGATTCTATCTAACTAAGATCAGGCTCACTATACTTCGCTTACTTTGGAGCAGTAGTACCTTTCCGATCCTCCAAAAAAACTAGGAAAAGGGTGATCAGGGGAAGGCTGCCAAAAAGCTCTACGAAACACCAACCCTAACGTGGTGGATTATAAAAATCTATAGAGCTGTCACCTCTATAGCTACCACAACTAACCGGAGGATTGGGCGCAAACTTAGGTAAACACTAGCCTAGACACCACATCTACACTAATGATTACTACTCTAATCCAGATCTTAAGACTAGAGCACTCAATACAAGTGGAGATCCCATAAGCAAAATAAAGTAAGAACTGAGCTTAATCAAATAAAGAACTTAGAAATAATAAATGAAGAACCTGGAGATTACTCAAAGATGAGACGAATCCATAGTTGTACAAAGTCAAAGAAGATCCGACAGATCTGGCTCCTCAGAAGCTCTCTCCTCTCTCTCTCTCTCTCTATTTTCTAGATTGCAACTAGATGATATTCATCTAGAGGGATACTACTACAATGTGGAGGACAATTTGAAACCCTAGAATTGTAGCACATGTAGAGATATCACCCCTGGGGCTGAGAGGGGTCTCCTTATATAGCCCTGGGTGGAGTAGAGAGCAAGCAATTGCCACGTCATCGATCCACGTAAAATTTATTCGTCACCATTGGATCAAACCGACTTAAATGAGCGGTGGAGATGATCATGCGAAGGCAGCTGACAAGCGGGCCCAGGCCAGGTCGGCCAACCTGGGCCCAGGGTGACCGTCCGCCCTCTATGGTAGGTGGGCCCCTCCTTTTGTGGGTCATCTTCTCATGTCTTCTAGAGTCTTCTTAAGTTGGTGCCGTGGAAAATTATGAACTTTAACCCAACATGTGGGTCCATCCTTGCTCTTTGCCTAATAACCCCCTGTGAAACACATATTCACAAAAACTCATGAAATTCTATCAGTGTAAACTCTATTCCTATGTTTGGTCCTGATTTATATCCATTTCCATGTTTAGTTGTCGGTTTATTTTAGTAGTTATCGATCGTCAACACTCAGTTGTTAGATCGATTAAAGTTAGGATGAATTTTGTGATTTGTAATAAAGTGCCTTATTAATTGATTAATGGAGATTTATTATCATGATTACCTATTCTCTATCTCTATTTTGGATATGTGTTTGTCTCCACATATTGTGCAGAAAAGGTTATACATGAAAACAAGTGTGAGGGAGACACACCGTACAATGAAGTAGGCCCTAAGCAGCCACCATGGTGGGCCACCCGGCCTTCTCCTTGGGCCACCTGGTCCCTCTTTGTGCCTCTTCGCCTCGCGCTTTGTCCACAGTCAGGTTTGAGCCCAATACACTCTATTTTCATATGTTTCGCTTTTGTTTCGAACCGAATTGAAAATCACATGATAAAATAATTTTAAACATGAGGAAAGATTATTTCAGTCATGACTTACAGATACTCACATAATACTTTTCCTAGAAGTCTTGCTACTGTTGGGAACTTATTATTAGGAACCCCTTGTCATTTAAGTTGTTGTGGAATGCTATATAGTAGAATAAGAGAACTTGATTCTTGATGTCTAGTCATTGGAGAATTTTATTTCAAGAAGGACAAAATGAATAGCTATACTTATCCTTTGTAGTAAGCAATAACCCACTAGAACCATATATAGGATAGATAAACCTTCTACATTTACTACTTGTGTTTGTATTGAGTTTGGTCAAACCTTGTGACCCTTATTGAGAAACTTATCATGCTCTCAAGATCAAGATCCCGTACACTCCACATATATCTGCTGCTCCTACACTGAGAGTACGCAACAACATGTTTTCTATCCACCCAAAATGTTCTACCCCTACATTGGGAGAAGACACAAAAAGAAGTTTGTTAGGAATAAATGCTCCAAGTTCTTGTAATTATCTCTCTTGAAAGTTTTTCAATTGCAAGAAAGAGGCATGTGGCTATGCAAAAAATAAAAGTATTCAAAAAATGGACAAGTGTCCGAGATAGGAACAATGGGTACTCGGATGCCCGCCATGAGAAAAAAAAGAGAAAAAGAAGAAAAATGAAAAAGAGATAGCCCATGCTCTCTAGCAAAAGTTTCTAAGTTTCAAACAAGAGAGACATGTTTTTAAGGAGCATAGTAGAATTAGGATAGCCACCAAATATATTTTTCGCACACATACACATTTTGATCTAAGAGTATGACACTTTTCTCCTTGGATCTTGTTTTGACTTTATAATATATGCAATGCAAGTATGTTTTTACTTCCATTCCTACCTAACTCCACATAAGCTTTTAAAAGTAGGTAAAAGAAGGCAAAATCATCTATGCCTTAGAGAGAATCCAAAAATACCACATACATAAGTGATTTTAGAGTACTACAAAAGGAGAAGGTAAGCTATGTTTTATTTTTAAAATATTAAATGTTTCTCCAATTAACTTGACTAAAGGAAGATGGTGATCTGGTTTGAGCTGTTCTGTTCTTCAACCGCTCAAAGTTTCATGGTAGACACTTTGAATCCTGCAGAGCATGTGTGACTAGGAATGGTTTTGTGTTGATGTCTTGTCCTAAGGTTATGTCTTGAGTAATCCATCTTTTTATCGAGGACGAGTAAAAGCCTAAGTGTGGGGGAGCTTGTTGACGGTAGTTAACATATATCATAAACCATCAACCTACCTTGCATAAATGGTGAAAATAGATCAATATCATAGAATAGGAGGTTTATACTGACAAATTCCACAAGTTTTGGTGAATCTGTGTTTCCAGCAGGATTTAATCAGAAAACCAGGAAGGAGGATCAAAATGTCAAATAAAATCAAACTTAACCGCGATGAAAGTTACTCCAGAAGGTTCCAGAGGACACCAGAAGACACCACACCACAGCGGACCCTGAGAGGATGACAGGTGGGGCCAGTCGGACCCACCACCATGCGGCCTGGCCCCCTATGGGGCTCACTTGTTAGGAGTTTCTAGAATGTTCCTCCACCGCCTCCTAGGATTACATCTACATCGTTCCTTAAGTCGGTTTGATCCAAGGGCTCACGTTGCACCCCCAGGGCTATAAATATAGGCCTACACCCCCAAGGTTAAGCCAAGTCTGATCCTGAGACCTAAAAGGCTAGGAACCCTAATTCATATTTTCACCAGGATTTAGGGCTAGCAATCAAGAGAAGATTAGTCCTTTATAGGATCTAGTCTTGTATTAGAGATAGAGAGATAAAGTGAGAGAGTAGAGCTTTGGAGGAGTCTTGGCCTATCGGTGCTCTCTCTATGGCTTGTACTCTATGGAATCAAGTTCTTCTAGAGCTTGTTTCTGAGATTTATCTGGTAATCGACTTCTAATTCAAGTAAGCAACTTGTTCATATTTTTCTTCAAGTTTACGACTCTCTTTTGAGTGCTTTGGTCTTGGTAGCTCCTCGATTAAAGTAGTATTCGTAGCGTAAGTGTGGTGCTTAGACTAGGGTTACTCGTAAATGCACCCTATTTTTTGAATCGGTGGTAGCTCGTGAAGGTGACTTTTATAGCTTCATTGAATCCTCTGTAGTCCACCTCCCATTAATAGGACTAGCAGGATTTGATCGCTTGTAGGGAAGAAACTCTGAATTTATTCCTTATAAGACATCTCCCATGATAGAACAATAGAAGGCAAAGCTTATCGAGATTAGAAATAGACATATCTCAGTAGTCTCCTTTATATTCCTATTTTCTGACCTTGGTTGTGAAGTTGGGTTAAATTAAGACTTAGTTATTCTCACTCACTATTCCTTTGGGTTCAATATTAAAACTGAGTTATTCTCGATGAAGTGCTACAATGGTATAATATCTGTGCACTTATGGATATATATATTCTCTGTGTGTGTATTTAATCTATAGATTGGCCCCAATGCCAAACCCTAAATATTTGGATCAAGTCCCCACAGACTAAGAGCTACCAGACAGACTGATAAGTCTATCGGACGATCCGCCAGGTGACAGAACAGCAGCAGTGAATGGAGAATGAGTTGTCCTCCACTTGCTCATGGTCCCACATGTCATAAGCACGAAAGTAGAGAGTAAATCATCAGCTGATGCAGCTCCCAACTCGACTCACTCTCCCATTTCTCACCTCCCCCTCTCTCTCTAGAAAGCAAGAACAAGGAAGAACTAGAGAGAGAAAATGGAGATTGAAGGTGAAGGTGAAAGGTGAAGTGGAAGCAAGCAAAACAAGATCACCATCTCATCAATCTCAAGTCATCCTCATCCTCAATCTATGGTTATTTGGATCTTCTCTCAAACCGTAACCTTAAATCTCTCATGCATGTATGGATCATGGAGTGTGGTGATTTCTCCTTCATCACAAAGGTAAGGACATGGCTCTATGCATGATTAATCTTTAAAGATCATTCTCAAAGCTCTTCTCATGCATTATATGGATTGTTGCAAGGATTTCAAGGAATGGCTTAAGAGACCCCTCATGGATGGAAAGCAAGATGTGCTCAAGTTCCCTCTCATGATCTTGATCATTCCATGGTTTCCAAATCTTAGAGCTAAGTTCTCATGGCCCAACCCTAAGTCTTTATCTTTAGTTCACATGGTTAGGATCATGCACAAACCCCTAGATGCACTAGTTATCCAAGACCCAAAACCTAGCTAGCTTCAACCCAGAGTGTCCCTAGAGCTACCCTGAGAAGGTTGTGCACATGCATGGACGTTTGGAACCCCAAACTTGAGATCAACTTAGCCAAAACCTAGAACATAGTTTCTGTCGCCCAACCCATCGGAGTGTCCATCGAATGTGGCGTAGTGTTCGATAAACCTTCCTAATTCAGAAACCTTCCCAGCAGAGACACCAACACCTTTATGGAGCGAGCGATGGAGTGTCTGTCGAGTTTGACGGTGTGTCCATTGAATTGTTAAGGTTGAATCCCAAGAGACCTGGAAGCACTAGTTTCCCAGCGAAGTGTCCGCCGATTTATATACCAGGAAACTAATGAAACTCGAGACATCCCAGTTCCTACCGGAGTATCCGATGCCTAGCTCGGACCGTCCGATGTGAGACAAAAAACCCTAAGAACACCTAAGTCCTAAACCACCGCAAGGTAACAAAGAGTCCATCACCTCTGACGGAGCATCCACCAAACCAAACCAGAGTCAGAACAGAGCCTAAGTACATCAAAACCTAACCCGATGGAGAATCCGATACTTATAACAGAGTGTCCGTCTGATAACAATAAGAGTAAGATTTGTTTAGAAAGCTCACCCAAGAAGCCAACCACACTAGTATAAGTCTAGATGTAAATAGGACAATATTAGAGTCATAACTTGATGCATGTCTCTCTCTAAGTCTCCTAATCAGTTGCCTCAAGTTCAATCCTTATCTCTTTCAGGAAATCGAGTAGTGCAAGGCACGAGTATGAGTTGCCGCCAGCTTGAAGATGATTGAACGGCATAACCAGGTAGCCACCCCACTACTATGAAGCCTATTTTGGATACTTATTATGTTTCATTATGAGTTATGCATTTCATGTAGATTTGGTTAATCAACTTAATGATGCTTTACTAAGTTAGAACTACTCACTAATTGATTATAGCCTCCTTTAATCAATGGGTTTGGTAACATTTAATTGCTTACTTGCTTAGTAACAGTAGAAGTCGAGTATGAGAAGGGAACTCATGCTTGCACGTGTAGGATGCTACACCAGGTTAATTAACTACTAAAATGAATAAGGGTTACAACTTGGTTATCTTCCCTAATCTTGATTAAGGACTCAACCTAACCTTGTTATATGAATATGATGATCAATTTGGTAATCCTTGCTCATGCGAGGGGTAGGTCACTGTGAGTATGGGATCTCAAGTGACATAGCTCGTGGAGCAGTTAAGGACCATGCATTGGGATACCGAGTCCAAGTAACCGCCCGTACAGACCACATGTCGCATATGAGGGCAGCAAGCCTAGTAACTTGCGGTTAGTCTATCCATGAGACTGGCAAGAAGGTGGTGCTGGTTAGTTAGTGGTAGTACTAACCGGGTACTAGTCGAACCTTTCATGGGATATTCAGGCCGATTTAGGGAAAGGTTGGAAATCGTGAGGCAACCCTTACTACCGAACCCGGAGTATGGTGGTTAGTCTCGATTTCCGTATGGATACAAGTTATACACCTCTGCAGAGTTTCAAAATCCTGAAGCCCCTTGGGATGGACCCCTTATGGTTCTTCCTACTCAATATACCTATGGTAGTGTAATGAACTGAATGTGATGAGATGTTTACATAAGTTGATCACTTAGCTTGCCGTCATGAATCTTGATGTTAATACTTTAATAATGAAACATGAGCATGTCATTATAAGAAACACCATTGCTTTTCTACAAATGTACAAATGTCTAATTATATCCTTGCATCCACCAAATATTCATATGTTGGGATTAAGTCCTGCGAGTACGAAATGTACTCACGGTGCTATCGTTAAGTTGTTTTTGTAGGTTGCAAGTCAACGGTTTGGGCAAGGCTCAACCCATTGTAAGGTTAGCAGACCTTGGATCGAGCATTCTCCAAGATGAGCTACGTGTAATCCGATGTAATGATGAGTGACGAGGTGTAACCTAGTTTCGCATAGATTCATCTGTTAGTCCAACCAAAGTACTATTTTCAAGCTCTTAATCTCAAATGGTTCCATCTGTATTTGGAGACTTGATTGTTCGACCAGTGAGGAGCTCGAAATGCTTCATATTGGGTATGTCAATGTAACCCATCGCAAGGATCCTAAAGAGGAGACGTGGTGTCACTCTCTTGGGGGGCCTCGAGGCAGTAGCGACAACCCCCACTGTCGCAAGGCGTGGCAGCGGTCACGGGCTGTGACAGACCATGCATGTGGCTGATTAATTGCCATGCTCCTTGGCTACATGGCCGCATGCATATAAATGGCTAGAATCTAGTTTGATAAGGTAGACTGCATGTGAATTTGTGTCTCACCAAAACAAAAGAAAAGAAAACTCAAGGAACAAGAAACCAGAATCCGAATAGAGATCAGAGTCGCACGAAACAAAAAACCAGAATCCGAATAGAGATCAGAGTTGGACGAAAAAATAGGTGCCCGAAATTTTGCCACTTTATGTATATGTATATGTATATGTATATGTATATGTATATGTATATGTATATGTATATGTATATGTATATGTATATGTATATGTATATGTATACTAGCAAATGTGCCTATGTGTTGCAATGGAATCTAATTCTTATAAGAATCGGACTTGTAGCATCGCTAGACGTGAGTTGTTATATGTATATGTATATGTATATGTATATGTATATGTATATGTATATGTATATGTATATGTATATGTATATGTATATGTATATGTATATGTATATGTATATGTATATGTATATGTATACTAGCAAATGTGCCTATGTGTTGCAATGGAATCTAATTCTTATAAGAATCGGACTTGTAGCATCGCTAGACGTGAGTTGTTCTATCTTGTATAAGCACATGTTATGAGTATGGGTCATACACAAGATACCGATAGTGCGATCCAATACGTATTAGAATCAGGCCATGTATTCATCATGGTAAAAAAACAGGACGAAAGAAACTCTCCACTGTGCGGATGGTTAGCGGAGGTGGATGAAAAACAAAATGATGAAATTTTGTCTATTACGTATAGATTAATAGCAAATGTTCGTGCTTTGCAACGGGACATATAGTTTGTTGCGTGGTATCTAGACGACTTGTGGCTCGAAGATTTCATGTAATACAATCGTGTCATATATATTGGCATATGACCCGTACCATGTCTAGACATACATTTCTCAAAGCATACAATTGGGCCAAATACACATCGAACAAGCATCAATTGAAACTACAATGCCTCTGCAAAGAGGTTCAAACCATAATCCAGACACCTATCGCCCAGATCCGTCTAACGCCGTCTTCTTGTGTCTCCCCTCTTTAATTTCAGTATATGGAACTCTCCCAATCCCGATTGTCAATTCCAATCCGACGAGACCAAGATTCAAACCGTGCAAGATCTGGTTCAAGATGCAAACTTCCCTGTCAACAAAGATTAAATTTGTTTTTATAACAAGATAGATTCACGGGCTATTTTATAAGGAAATAAGGGAAAACAGAGAATCCTGTATCGAATACAGCATGGAAATCGCTGATCCAAACCGATTCCGTTCTTCCTTCCAATTTCCTCACCATCAAGGAGTCCTAGCGCCGCTCGGAGAGAAAGGACAACAGGAGAAGAAACCTAGCGCCGTTCGGACGGGCAGGAGGACGCTGGACCGCGACGCCTGCCCGGGGTGGCCGCCATCGCTGCGCTGCAAGGCCATGGGGTAGGAACACGGCGGAGTCGTGCGCGATGGCAGTGGCCTCGGGCGCGGCGTAGGACCTAGCCATAGGCATTCCGCGTGCCGAGCACCCCGGGCGCGGCATACCCACGCCCGCCGCTGCACGCCCTAGTACCGGCACCGCCGCTCCGCACCTCTCTTGGCACCACTTGCCTTGATTTTTTTTATTGAGAAGAGGAACGACTGGATGGGCGAGCGACAGGAAGCGGAGCGCCGTGAGTCCACGCTAGCAAATTGGGCCGAAAGCTAGCGAGTAGCAGGACGGTTAGACCAGATTTGAATTGGCTGGACGAAAAAATAGCCTGAAATTTTGCCTTTTCACTATTAGGCATAGATATAGACATAGATATATGTGGGGCTCACATGAGTCAATGACACGTGGACAGGATGATATATCTCCAATTTAGCAAAATTATAATGGAAGTCTTCAAATTTTCCCCCTATTTTGATATAGATACAGATATAGATTACGTAACTTACGTCCGTAGTGTTTTATGCTTTTTCTTTCTGTTCTCTATCCATCCGTCTGTCTGGTCTTTTTTATCATCTACTATTCTATAATGTTCTGACAAACTTTTTTTTTCATTTTTCCTTTTTACGAGTATCTCCTATTTTTTCTTACAAATATAAAAAACAAATAATAAATATAATATTACGTCATGGAGTTCGATATATTTATGGGTAAATATTTTATGCTTCACAATGGAGAGAAAAGTAATTTATCAAGATTGTATTTTCATTTGATATAGACTTAATAACATTGTCATATTATTGCAAATATTAACTTATACGTAGTATTACAGATTCTATGGTTTTCGTAAAATAAATTAGCTTTTAAATTTTATGAAAAGGTAAAACATAAATAATTATGTAAAATTCTCATCCTCGTTATCATTGATGTTTAATAGTTTTTCTCTCCTTGCAATGTATATATGAGCATGTTGCTATTTATAGAGCAAACATTTCTCTCACTAAACTTTTTGTCCTTCACTCTCTCCCGAGCCCGTCTCTCCCTCGACTCACTCAAGCATAAGAGTCGTGTTATATTTTTATTAAAGTGTAATTGTACATAATTCACTGTCCGATCCGTGAGCCGAACTCATGACCCATACTTAAGAGGAGTTCAAAACTTAGAATAACACGCATCCAGACACGACAGGGAGTTCGATACTAAGCATGGTAGAGGTTGAGTTTGATTCTAAGACGGATTAGAACAGATGATGCAGGCAGAGAGTCCTAATTGATTTATTGTCCAGTCCGTGATCCGAACTCACAACATGTGATTATAGGAATTAGAACAGCATGTATCGTTCCATTGCAACACATGGGCACGTCTCCTGGTATTACAACAATACACTGAAATTGGCTAATAGTCCCCTCAATTACATTGGTGCTAGGTTGAGATTGTGCTTCAAGTTCTCCCACTACCGTGTAAATTCCATGGATCACTGCTGGGTCCAAATCCAGCATTGTTGCTGAGATCGTAGCCGGTAGAGAGGTGGGGGCGGCGGCACATAGTACGGTGAAGGAGAGGATCGACGGCGACGGCGACGACACTCGAGGAAGGCTCGCAGATCCCAGTCAAGGTGTGCAGCGGCAATACTCACAGGGCAGAGAATGGGGATGACGGCCGGAGATGGTGGCGGTCCTAAGGGGTTGAAATGGGAGCACAGGGGCGAGGACGGCTGGGAGCTCAGGGGTGACGGGTAGGCACTGGAAGCAGTGGAGGGAGAATGAAATATTTTGAGCGGCACTTATCTGAATGCTTCTCCAATATAAGCTAAACACCAGAGACAGAGTTTGAGGAAGCACGGCACTGATAGGTTACGGACATGAGAGACATGTATAGAAAGCTCACATGTCTGTAATATGTTATCCGTCTCGGAAGCATACCTCACATGAGAGACATGGGTGTAAATAATGTGCCTCTATATCTTACCCTCTCTAATGTATTACCTATCAGAGGTGACGGCTTAAGAGACACATCTCTAAAGAACGTCATAGATGAATCCAAAGTATACGGCCATTTGACGCACATCAGACGTCTTTTTGGTACATGGCCATTTGACGCATCTCTAAATATACATTTGTAAGACTATCCGCAATGGGTACTCTAAAGCGATACTCTAAAGATTTAGAGTATGAATATAGAGTAAAAATTGTTGCACTTGGTACTCTAAAACGCTATTCTATCTTTTCTCTCACTCTATGGCCCCGTTTGGCAGGGCTTCTCCAGCGGCTTCAGGAGCCGTTTGGAGCCGTTTTCTGCCAAACGGGGTAAAATGAAACGGCTCCACCGATGAAGCCCCTAAAAACGTGCTCTCACAGAGCTTTGGGGTGAGAAGGAGCCAAAAATAGTGGCTTCTCCCGGCTTCACCTCATCATACGTGGCGTTCTGTGAGAGCATGTTTTAAGGAACTCTACATGTAGAGCTATTTTGCCAAACGATTTACCAAAACGGCTCTAACTCCACCGATAGAGCTGTTCATGGAGCTGAAACACAAAAAAATGGCTTCGCTGGTGAAGCGGAGCCGTGCCAAACGGAGCCTATATTTAGAGTGGTACAGTGCTTACTCTATAGTGGGCAGTGGTGGGCCCCACTAGCTAAATAAAGGGAAAAAAATGTTATAACTCACAAATAAAAAATCCAAATTAAATTCCGATTGCACCATTAAATTTGTCTCAATAAATCCTTCATAACTAGATCACACATGGATATATTTAGATAAAGTGACAAGTGGGTCCCACAGTGGATAGAGGATGATATAGAGGATGGATGGGTGCAGGAGAATTGAGTATAGAGGAGAGAATCTTGTTGACTAGGACGTATAGAGGATGAATATAGAGGTCCATGAGTGCGGATAGCCTAACACTTCATGTTTTAGCGTCACTGATGTGTATGTCTTCTTTGTGCGATGCTGTCATGGTGGAGGAAACAACTATAATTACTGCAGGTAATCTCCCTGACAAGTGTTTTATTCATTACAATCTGCATAAGAAAGCAAACAGCAATGTCTGCATAGTAAATAAAGTAAAAATACAGGAGCATCACATCACATACCAAACACGTACAAGTGTTTGTTTATTGTAACAAAACCTTAGGGAAAAGAAAGTGGCAGTGCCTGGCGGCATCAATACAACTATATGGTACTAGTACATCTCAGTCGTGAAGGTTCCTCAGGATGATGGGAAGCCCGAACCTGGGCATCAGGGTGATCGCTTCCTTGGGTGCATGGACATACTTTGGCGAGAGCTCAAACGAGAACCTCTGAAGGATCATGGCGATCCCGATACGGGCCTCAAGCATCGCGAAGTTCTGGCCAATGCAGGCCCTAGGCCCCTGAGAGAAGGACATCAGGGCATTCGGGTGGTTGGCAGCGGCTTTGGACACGCCGTGCTCAAACCTGGCAGGGTTGAACTGGTCGGCATCTTGGCCCCAGACATCCTTGTCCCTGTGCAGCAATGCAATTGGTATGGATAGCATTGTTCCCTTGGGCACCCTTAGTCTGCCGAGCTGGATGTCTGACCCTGTGCCCCTTCTTATCAACACCACGGGGCTGTAGAGTCTCAGTGACTCGAGAAGAACCATGTTAACCTGAACAGCAACGGGAAGGGATATCAATATATTGACTGGTCGTTTGTACAGTTGGGGAAACCACTTTTAATTGGAGGCTTAATCGGAGCAAAATGAAAAAAAAAAATTGAATGCGAGGCCAGTTTACCAGTTTGAGCTTGGTGACCATGTCCGGTTTTGGCACTGCATTGCCACACTCTCTCAGCACCTCCTCCCTCAGCCTGTGTTGCCACTCGGGGTACCTGCTCAGCAGGAACATGGTCCAGGTGAGGAGGTGCGAGGTGGTGTCCTGCCCTGCGAAGAAGAAGGTCTTGCACTCGTCCACGATCTCCTGCGTTGTGAGCATCTGGTGCCCTTCTTGCTCCAGAGCGCGCGCTTCGAGCATGAGACCGAGGAGATCGTTGCCATATCCATTGGTGTCCTTCTCAGCAAGGCGCCCTTCAATTATCGCCATAAGCATGCTCCTCACCTTCTGGTCCAGTTTTTCAACTCGTCGGCTGCTCTTGCTAGTTGGCAATTTCAGTTTCCTTCATGTATATATATGGAGATGAATTTGGATTGAGTTCATAATTTAGTTGTTCTGTATTTGCTAAAATCATTGCCTTTACACAAAGTAGCATGCATTGCATGCAGTCGATTAGTTGAATAATCAGTGTTTACCTTAGACGACCAGGAGCTGGGATATCAAGCGATGCTGAGAATGCGAGTTCTTGGAGCTCCTTCTGCGCGACGAACACCTCTTTGCCCTCGTTGTAGCTGCTCCCGAAGGCCGTGTGCGCGATCACATCCGAAGTCAGCTCTGAGAATTCACTGCTGAGTTCAATTTCAGCCTCATGGTTGGTAGCCTGCTGTATCTGAGATTGCCATTGCTGCATCATACGCTGCGCCAAGTCCGCCATGACCACAGACATCTCCTGCGACATGATATTGCAATTATGTTTTTTTAAAAGAGATAAATTCTGCTTTTAAAAAAGCAATGTCGATACAGGACCGGGATACCAGGTTAAAAAGGAAATCAAGTCAGCACTAATAATGCAATTATGTTAAATAAGTCAAGGAATTAAGGGACAAAATAAACTTAACCTAAAGAAAGCACTATATAAATCATTATGCAGTAATTAATAATCACGTTGTATTTGTATATGCAGTGGATCAGGTATGCTTGATCAGACGTCAGACAGACCTTGAGCTTGTCGAGGTTGAAGGCCGGGTGCACCACCTTGCGGTGGCGTTTCCAGTCTTCGCCGTTGGTGAGAACGAGACCCTTGCCAAGGAGTGCCTCCATGTTGGCGTTCAAGTAGTCCTTGGGAAACAGACCTGTCCTCTCCGCGAGCACCTCCTTCACCAGGTCCACCTCGGCGACGCAGATGGTCGGCACTGCACCGAACCAGTACAGAAATGTCTTCCCTGAACGACAGACACACACGCATATACGGAGTATAATGCAATCAGGAATCAGACTGTCAAAATATCCTATCATTCGACTGTCAAAATGAACATCACTTGCTAATTTATATACTGTATAGAATATAATGTATATTACGTACCGTACTCGGCCACCCATTTGCGGTACTGCGGCTGCACGATGGGGATGAAGTCATGGGAGCCGACGTCGAGGACGATCTTGCTCCCGGCGGCTTTCATCTGCTTGATCTCCGGCAGGGAGCCGACGAAGAACCTGTAGCTTGGGCCCCCAACGCCCTGGCCCCTAAACCACCTGCTGACAGCATAGGGCTTCCACACCAGAAGGAACCGCACTCTGATCAGCAGCGTGGAGACAAGCACGGCCAGGAGGGCACCCAAGACTGAACCGATGGAAACATCCATTTTTTTTTTTGATCTGCTGATAGATGCGTTTGCTCGTGTGGATGTGTACGTATGAATGATCGAGCTGAAGAAGTTTTGGTTGTGTTGGTGCGTGGTTTGATCCATGGAGTGGAGACTGGAGAGGTGTATATATAGGATTGGGAGCAGAGGGCATACAGCGCCACACGGCTAGTTCCTGACTTGTTTAGCTTATATTGTTATTATTTGGCTTTGTGCGATGCTGAGATCAGAACTGACGTCACTACTGACGATTGAGATAGGGCTAATGAACCACGTGCATATCCAGCAGTACCAGTGACAGCTCTTCTAGAGAAAGTGACCAGCACTGGCTACTTGCCTACTATGTACAGTACGTACTTGTTTGATGAGCTCACAACTGATGACAGCGAATTGCATCGCGCCTGCAGTAGGACGTCCAAGTTGACCAGTCCTGGTATGTGGAGGCACCACTAGAAAGCAGACAGCCTTTCTAGAAAGCCACAGTAATCTGCTGGATCTTTTTCTTATTCCGGCTGAGCTCTGCATGTCTCTGTCCAAGTGAGCGCACCTGCTGCTTCGCCTGCATTTTTGCGGGATGGACCGCTCATCGAAAAATATCCAGATTGTTCAGACTAATCGGGTCTAAAATGGGCACGGGCTGCGGTCTGCCCCAATCACATATAAGAAAATTTATGTATAATCCTAAAATAAACGCATATCTCACTTTCCGATAAGTTAATTTTTTAAAGTTTGACCAAATTTGTATAAAAATATACTATTATTTATGATGTATAATAAGTATCATTAGATTGAGTATAGACGGTACTCCCTCCGTCCCAATGAATATGCAATTCACGCATCCCGAGAAGTCAGCCATCGTAAATTTTGATTAAAATTACATAAAAAAATACTAACTCTTATGAGACAAAATAAGTACCATTAGATTGGTTACGAAATATATTTTCATAATAAATTTATTTCGAGACATAAATGCTAATACTTTTTGCTATAAATTTGGTCAAAGTTGACACAGTTTGAACGACACGTTTGCCATAGTTGCACAATCAATGAGACGGAGGGAGTACTTTCATAATAAACTTATTTAAACATATAAATATTAATACTATTTTCCATAGTTTTACTCGAGAAACGAGATGTGCATTTATTTTGATAATATCTACCTTAGTAGAGTGTAACCTAGATCATCAGTTGTTTTGATGACAGCATGGGATATATCCTCGTCTTCAAAAGTTTATCCTTGACTTGCTTTTACTTACCACATTTAAGCTTCCGTATTGTTCTTTTTTATATAGTCTTTACCTTTCCTATATTAGCATAGGCTAGTTGATAGCAAATTGGCTCTAGATTGCAAGACCCTTGGGTTTTGGTAGGTAGAGCACGCTAGACGAAAATTAAGATCACGTCATGCTATACTAATTTATGTTTTTTCTAGAGAAAGTGATCCAGCACCAGTGATAGCTCTTCTAGAGAAAGTGATCGAGCACTGGCTACTAACCTACTATGTAACAGTGCGTACTTGTCTGATGAGCTCACAACTGATGACAGCGAATTGCATCGCCTGCAGTTGGACGTCCATGCTGACCAGTCCTGGTATGTAGAGGCACTGCTAGAAAGCAGCCAGCCTTAATATCTAGAAAGCCACAGTAATCTGCTGGGTTTTTTTTTATTCCGGCTGAGCTCTGCATGTCTCTGTCCAAGTGAGCGCACCTTGCTGCTTCGCCTGCATTTTTGCGGGATAGGCCGCCCCTCGAAAAAATATCCAGATTGTTCAGACTAATAGGGTCTAAAATGGGCAGGGGCTGCGGTCTGCCCGAATCACACATAAGAAAAAATACGTATAATCCTAAAATAAATGCATATCTCATTTCCGGAGAAGTCAACTTTTTAAAAATTTAACAAAATTTATATAAAAATATACTATTATTTATGATGTATAATAAGTATCATTAGATTGAGTATATATTGTACTTTAATAAAAAAAACTTATTTGGAGATATAAATGTTGATACTATTTTCTATAGTTTTAGTCAAACTTAAAAAAGTTGATTTCTCAAGAAACGAGATAGACATTTATTTAGGGGCGGAGAAGTATATCTACCTTAACGGAGTGCTCTAACCTAGAACCTAGACTAGCAGTTATTTTGATGACAAAATGGGATATATCATCGTCTTTAGAAGTTTATCCTTGACTTGCTTTTACTTACCACCTTTAAGCTTCCATATTGTTCTTTTTCATACAGTCTTTACCTTTCCTATATTAGCATAGACTAGTTGATAGCAAATTGGTTCTAGATTGCAAAACCCGGGTTTTGGTAGGTAGAGCATGCTAGAAGAAGATTAAGATCACATCATGATATACTAATTTATGGTTTTCTAGTGGAATTCAAGTTGAGCCCTAGCACTACTACAACAAACTTAGCGGAGGTGGTCAAAACACATTTCCTGAGGCGGGCAAGCAGTCCGCATGGAAGTTAACGCTTGCTTTAATCCAGATTAACAGAGGCGGGCAAATGCTCGCCTCCGAAAATAAATTAAAAAACAAAAGAAAAGAAAAGCCCATCCACAAGCCTGTTGAGCCCATCAACGGGCCCGTGGCGTCCTGAATCCATATCTGGGGCGCGGCTGCCTGCATATGCCGCTAGGGGTACGGTGCTGCCTCTGGATCCACTACGGGGGCACGGCCGCCTACCTACGCCCGCAGGGGTCATGGACCCTGGGTCCGCCGCTGCTCGATCTGTTGGAGTGCGCGGTGCCCCAGCGGGGGCGCCCGCCACTAGGCCCTCGCTGCCGTGTGCAGAGAGAGGTGAGGGAGAGATGAGAGAGACACGTGTGAGAAGAGAGAGATGACGAATAAGGGAGAGAGAGAGAGAGAGGATTTGGGAGCTAGGGTTTCGTTTGTTTATATAGTTTAGCCTGATTTCTGGCCAATATTGGCTTCTAGTGGGCTCGGCTACATTAACACAGGTGTGCCTCTTAATAGGTCCACCTTCGAAAATAGCCTCTATTTTCGAAGACGGACCTTTTTAAGAGGTATGTCTTTGTAAATCTATTGTATGACTCCGTAAATCCATTTTAGGAGACGAGTAGTTCTTGACCATCCCTTTAAATTAAACGTCCACCTCCAAAAATGCTTAGGTATTTTAGAAGACAATTCAATTTTGTGACCGCCCCCGTTAATGGTTGGCCAGTGGCTCGCAAAATGATTTATGTAGTAATGTAGGTTTAGATTTTTAAAGACTCAACCCAGCCCCTCTCCCCATTGGGTCTTTCACCTCTTGGACTCTAGGTTCCCTTGCATGAGCAATTTACATACGATTTAGGGCCGCTGTGGACAACCTAACACCCCAACACCAGGCCTTAAGAAGACAAACAACCACATCCACATTGTCTTACTATAATCTATCATTTAAAGATACTTTAATGAACCATTAATCTTCATGAGATGCACTAAATAGAAGATAAATCCTATAAATTCACACCAAATGAGAAACATATGTTCATTAATTCAATAGGTTGTTTTAAGCATCATTGACAATAATACCCAATAGATCTTCTAAAAACGTTATCCAATGGTTCTTCAGCACTACTTCAGCAATACTTTTCAGCGAAGGAACAATGTTTTTCTCTCACAAGAAATCAGCATCAGCAGCAGCAGCTAAATTTCAGTGAAACGAACAGGTGTGCTACGAGGAGGAAGATGATTTGGGCAACGCTCCTCCAGTTGCAGCCAACGATGCCAATTCCTATGAAAGCCAGAAAATCTAATCATAGGTTTAGTGAAACCATCAATTTCATGTTATAAACGTTGGTATGTTTTTCTACAAACTTCGTTGAAGTTAGGTGCATTTAGTTTATAGAACAAAGCTATCGTTACATATAATCTATAGAACAGATGAGTTAATGCCTGTTCAAACCTATTCTAGTACAATGATTAAGCAACCACCATTATTTTAGCTAGCTTCTCGAAATGGCAGTGCTACCTACACGTCATATCTGATCTCACCGTCAGGCAAGACGAGCCAAAGTTAGGAACCACCCGGGTGGCTCTGCTGCCCTTGCTTGATTGCGCGAAGCAGGCTTGACGGAGACGTGATGTTAAAAGCATATTATCGTCTAGAACATCGGGCCTTATATAAAATTTAGAACATTAATAACTTCTAACCATTAGATTTGTCAACGTCGGTCTTTAAGATCACATTTTTACCATCAATTTCTCTTCTAATAGATCAAAAACATCGTTAGAAAGTAACTATTCTTAAATACAAGTATAATATTCTTAGGTTTTAACTATGTATATGATTACTTCAATTGTTGAGTAAAGATAGCAAAGTTTGAATTTTGAAACAAGTATAGATGTTATTTCAAGAATTAGGAATTACTACTACCGTACCCTGAAAAGTTGAGGCCATACCCTGAAAAGTCAAGCTTAGCGGGCGAGATTCGCCATAGAGGTAACACTAGCAGACAAGTGGCCTGACGCCAAACATGCAAAATCGATCCACTAGTCCCGTGCGGCTTCTTTCCCGGCACGAAGTGACACAAGCTCGGCGACCGGTCGAAGGGACAAGCGCTAGGGTTTCCTTCCCATCGTACTCGTACATGTACATGCACTGCACGCACGTCGCACGGCGCGTCGTCCGCCGTTGGTCTCCGACCGGCTCGTTCGGCATTGCTTGGGACTGCACCGGCCGCGGCCGGGGGCCCCCGACCCGTGCAGTGCATGCATGTCGTCGGTGTGAATCACCGTCCCATTCCCAATTCTGCATTGCCATTTCACAGTTGTTGGGTCTCGTTTAGTTCACGGAACAGAGGAGAAAAACACTGTATCAGAATTCCTGTAGCATTTCGTTTGTATTTAGTAAAAATTATCTAAATTTTAACTAACTAGGCTTAAAATGTTCGTCTCGCAAAGTACAACAAAACTGTGCAATTAGTTTTTGATTTCATCAACATTTAATACTTCATGCATTTACCGACATTTTGATGTGACGGGGAATCTTCTTTTTACATAGTAGAATTTGGGGGAGAATTGGGGAACTAAACAGGGCTTGGTGTCTGGGTCTTTCGGACCCGGAGTGCATGCGGCGGGGACTGACGATCTGCCTCCGCGGACAGGGGTTGTTGGCCCACATGTCGGAGAGCGGAAGAAGAGAGCGAATTTGTCTCGGCGATGACTGCCTGCCGCTGCCGAATGTCGATCGAGTGTACAAATGCCCCCGACGAGACATGAATCAGCGGCGGCAGGGATTGTTGTCGCGGCCGGGTGTGGATTGTGGAAAAGGCGAAAAGCTCGTCATGATGTGTGGACGAAAGCGTCGGTCCGGTAGCGCCTGTCGACTCTGCCGCAGTAGAGTACCCTGCCAACCTGCTCGGCTGCGCGCATGGACCAGATATTCAGATGTTCACGTGATGTAATGTACCACTACTTGATCGAAATAGGAGGCCAAACAACGTGCACGTACGTAGATTGTATATATGGCACTATGCCAGTCAGAATGACGATGTAGTACCTACGTACGTACATAGGCATTCTGCAGAAAAATTGATGGTGTTCACGATCATGGCGCCAACGCACCTCACCTCTGAAAAGCCGCCAAAGTATGTGACCTTTCTGTCAACCTCAGGGAGGAGGCCTGCTAGCGCATGTCTCAGCCCTCGTTTAGTTCGGTGAATTGAGGAGAAAAACACTGTATCAGAATTCCGGTAGCATTTCGTTTGTATTTGATAAAAATTATCTAAATTTTGACTAACTAGGCTTAAAATGTTCATCTCGCAAAGTACAACAAAACTGTGCAATTAGTTTTTGATTTCATCAACATTTAGTACTCCATGCATTTGCCGATATTTTGATGTGACAGAGAATCTTCTTTTTGCATAGTGAAATTTGGGGAGAATTGGAGGAAGTAAAGGGCTCAACGAAAACACAGACAAGGCAGCGCAGGGCAGGGCACACCGCAAACACACGAAAGCACGCAACACTACTCGAGTGCTGAGGCCTCGTTTAGTCCCCTATTCTCTCCAAATTTCACTATGCAAAAAGAAGATTTCCCGTCACATCAAAATGTCGGCAAATGCATGGAGTACTAAATGTTGATGAAATCAAAAACTAATTACACAGTTTTGTTGTACTTTGTGAGACGAACATTTTAAGCCTAGTTAGTCAAAATTTGGATAATTTTTATCAAATACAAACGAAATGCTATAGGAATTCTGATACAGTGTTTTTCTCCCCCAATTCACCCGTCTAAACAAGGCCTGAGATTTATGAGGCCTTTGCTATTCAACAACCAACCTCTGCAGCTGCACTGCAGCACTGCATCGTCCATGTGCTCTCATCGCGTCCACAGTTGGATCCACATTGAGAATTATGCATTGAGATATGTTTTTTTAGACAAAAGAAGAATTATATTAGATCACAGCGGAGTATGTCATCACATTACAAGTATACTGGAATACACTATGTATATCCAGAACCTGATCATCTAAATTGTACCCACGCTTTGTATAGGCCAAAATCTTAACTCCAAACCTGTATGACGATTCGTATAGATAACCGTACAGGCAAACACTCAGCAGAAGGTCTGAGAACATATGTCCAACGAACGACGGCCAACATTCCTGCAGGCGAAGTGGAGAAACTTCTTCCTTTTTATGTCTTCCTTCTTCTTCTTTCTGTCACTGAAGAATAAGAAAGATGGATCTGAAATTTATTCTCCCTAGTCCTTAATTGTGGTCAGATCTAACTACAACAAAACGGAGAAGAGATCGAAGAAAATTATTCCATGACGGCGACTTCATCTCCACCTTGATGTCGCCATCCAGAAAGCTAAGTCTCCATGTCGTCAAGCCGATGAAGTTGCTGACGCTGATGTCGCCCTCATCTTCAACAGAGCCGCCATGGAGAAAACGAATCCACCCTGCCCCCTCGCCGTCACCGAAAAGGAGATAAACCCCTAATACCAAAAAACTTGGCATGGAGAGACTCTAACCCTAGATGACTCGATCTAATAGAAAACTTATAAATTATAAAAAAACGATGGATCCCCGCTCCATCTGGGCTTCGGCGAGACGCCGGAGGAGGAAGGGAGGGGGACCGACGGTAGTGGATGCAGAGGCGACGGCGGCGGCGACGCTAGGACGAGCAACTAGCTAGTCGCAATCGTGTGTGTGCACACTTCTTAACGTGAATCTAATGGTAGAGGTGGTGAGAGCACGTGCCGTCAAGGGAACTTTTTTTTTAATCTCAGGGGAACATTTAACTTTACCTGCATCGTCCGAAAGCAACCGCTACATCCAGTGCATGTGCATGCTCCCTCCATAGTTTTACGCGTCAACTGCTTTTGAGACGCCTCTTCTCCTTCACCTGTGACGGTGTGACCGTGCCCGGCCAAAATAAAGTCCACAGCTTCGTCTTTCACGCTTTGCAAGAACAGAAAGCCTCTTTAAGCTCCCCCCCTCCCCTCCTCTTCTCACTCCCCACGGGGCCCTGCCCAAACAAGCTCTCTCAAGTCTCAATCTTCTCTGCTTCCGGTGCCTCTGAGGCGGTCCATGGCGTCGGCACTAATGCCCACCTGATGTTCCACACTTCATTGGCGTGCATGGCATTGGCAAGAGCACGGCATCACCAGAAGCTTGTTGTGTGTGCCGTTGTCATCTTCGCCCTGCAGATCCCGTTGCTGCTCAGTTCTTGTTCCGCGCACGCCATCATCGTCGTCGACCCTGCGGCCGCGGGCGGGCGGCGTCTTCTACCCCTGCGCACGGTGCAGGCGGCGCAGTCCGTGGAGGTGAAGGAGACGGTGGTGCCGCATCCACGGAGTATGGAGAGAAGAGCAGGAAGCAGCAGCACCTCGGCGGCATTCATGAACGCAGTGAGCAAACATCAGGTGCCGAGCGGAGCCAACCCGGACTCCAACTAGCTGTAGCCATGGATTGATTGATTCGGCTGCCGGAGAGCTGCGAGCGAGAGTGATGTATCTATCCCTTGTATTGTATGCTTTGTCCAAATGTATGCTTTATTATATTAGTCGGTTGTTCATAACAAATGTATCCCTTGTATAGTTTCATTTCAGGATCTTCTAATGTCTTATACCAATTTAAGATGTGCTTAACAGTGTACCTCCGTTCTTTAAAAAGAACCTAATTCTAAGTCCGGTCAAAATCAAACTACCTAAAGTTTGACTAATTTATAGAAAATAGTATCAACATATATGACTTCAATTAGATATACTACAAAAATATGTTTCAAATCTAAAGAAAATATATTTAGCATGATAAATATTAGTACTTTTTATATAAATTTAGTCAAATTTGATAAACTTTAACACAACACAATTCTAGAAATGGTGGTAAAAGTAATAACTAATTGTGCAAGCCTACAAGGGGAAAAAACTAATTTTCGTGATGTTATTTTTTCAAAATGGTGGTAGAAAGTGATAATCGCGATGTTACTAATAGGAAGAGAGAACAAAAAATATATATTTAGTTAGCCTAACTTTTTTATGACAAGAGGCTCAAAACCCTAACATATAATAGGCCGTGTCACCCCAAATACTAAAATAAGTGCACATCTCGCTACCCGAGAAATCTAACTTTTTAAGTTTGACTGATGATAATAATATCAATGTTTGCACCTCCAAATAAATGTATTATGAAAGTATGTTCTATTGGCAATTTAACGATACCAATTACTAGGGATGAAAATGGTACGGATATTTTCCGACCGTATTCGAGACCGAATTCGTTTAGAAGAGTTTTAATCCGTCCGTATCCGAGTCCGGATATTTAACATCCGATACCGTATTCGTATCCGAATATTTAAATCACATATTTATGATGTCGATATCCAATCATATTCTATCCGACATTTTTTATACTATCCGTATTCGAATCCGAATCCGGACATAAATATGAAAACAAATACGATATCAGTGATATCCGTCCGTATCCGATCCGTTTTCATCCCTACCAATTACACATCATAAATATGATGATTTCTTATATATACTTAGTCAAACTTAAAATATTTGACTCTTAAAGAATATGCCGTGCAATTATTTTGAGATAGTGGGAGTAAACCTTATGCACGGAGCACGGTCCACTAGTGTCCAAATAGTCAAAATTTATGAGAATCGATTTATCTTATGGTGCAGAAAAAATTCAAGAGCTGTACTCCATATACCCTTTAACAGTTGTCATATACCCTTTAACAGTTGCGATCCCCAAGGCGATTCGACAACACTAAAGAAGACGCGCCCTGTTTGGAAAAAGCCCCAATCTCAAAGGCGAGGAGATGAGAGACCCGATCGAACTCCATCCAAACACCAACGGTGACGAGGACATCCTCCGCTATTACCCGCTGGTAAAGACGTAACAAAAAAAAGGTCAAGTGGTCTAGTTGTAGTCGGACGGCGACCGTGTGAGCCTCTGAATAATCTCACCTTGCTTAGCTTGGGAGGAGGAAGCCACCTTAAAAGAGAGAGTCACCCTTCCTCTATCGGACTAGTCTTTTAGGGACATTGGGCCTTTCCCCGAGTGGGTGTGCATAAGAACTGTTGGGGTCCGGGCAACCTTAATTTATTGGACCTCGGCCAACCCCACCTGGGCCGGATGTATCATTTGGTATCAAAGCTGGGCCTTTGTTTAAGGGGGTGAGAATGATGAGGACATCCTCCGCTATTACCCGCTGGCAAAGACACAACAAAAAAGGGCCAAGTGGCCTAGTTGTAGTCGGGCGGCGACCATATGAGCCTCTGAATAATCCCAACTTGCTTAGCTTGGGAGGAGGAAGCCACCTTAAAAGAGAGAGCCACCCTTCCCCTATCGGACTAGTCTTTTAGGGACATTGGGCCTTTCCCCGAGTGGGTGTGGATAAGAACTGTTGGGGTCCGAGCAACCTTAATTTATTGGGCCTCGGCCAACCCCACCTGGGCCGGATGTATCAAACGGTGTAGCTCCTCCTTAACGAGCAACATAACCTTATTTAAGCTTGGCAAAATCCCATAAAAAACACACCAATTGCGGTCATTCCAAATTCCCCTGGCACCTTCGTAATCTCGTTTGCAAGATCAGATACTATGAATCTAACAGAGAGAGAGGGGGAAGGCACCACCTTAAAAAGAAGAGAGTCCAAGAAGTACTCCTTATATCAGGCAAGGAACACACGAATAATATAAAGGTATAGGTTAGAATTGAAAAGTATAAACATATTCTATGTGGGAACAAAGAATTTCTATTTAGATTAGGATTTCTATATGAGTACGGGTTATATATGAGTCTAGCTAGAAAAAATTCTCAATCATTCGATAGTTAAAGGAAGACGCACCAAACAAATGGATGGACGAAAAAAGGACTTAGAATCTATAACTGGGGGACTTAGAATCTATAGCTGGATTGCTTGTGGCTTCAAAATCTATTGATACATTAGACATGAGAGGATTTGAGATTAATTATTATGTTAAGTTTTTCAATTGATCTTAAGATTTTATTTCAGTCACACTACTTGAACTCGCACAGGATTAGAAAAAAAGGATCATGAAAATTATTCATACTTTAATATTATAAAAAATAGATGGCATAAGTGTGCATTGTTATAGATTTTATAATTCTATAAGAAAAAGTCACACACCTCGAACTCATACAAGATTGGTAAAAAATGACCATGGAAACGATTCGTACTTTAATATTAGAAAAAAATAGATGGTATAAGTGTGCGTTGTTATGGATTTTAATTCTATAAGAAAATACTCAATTAAAGTAAAGTGATGAATTCAAGTAGTTTAGGCCTACTTATTTTTCTCATAACTTATTTTACGCGTATAGGGTCGGTTTTTGGTTTTAAGCTTTAGAAAATATATATAGGAATACATAGTGGTTGTAATGGGTGTATAGATTCTTAGTCACCTAGTAGATCATATGACATATGTGACAAACTGTTCTCATTTTTATGAGTACCGAAACGAGTAATGAACCACATAAATGTTTTATATTCTATTCAAACTTTGTACTTGTATGAACATGCTGCTCTAGCCTATATATGGTATTTTAGAGAATGAATGACCATTAAAAAATGATCATTATTATTTATTTAAATAGTAGGCTAACATAGTTGTCGTGAATTGTCTATAAATGTGCGCCTCCTGCCTTTGCCTTGGAGCTGGAGGTGACGTATCTGTTTTGGACTCAGGCAAGCGACTCGGAATGGAGATTAGAACTGGGACATTAAAACGGAAAAACATAAACTGAAACAGAGTCACTGTCTTAGTTGGAAGAAAAATTTTGTTAGTAAGAAATTTTGCCTCTTAAGTATTAGGAATTTAATTAGATTAGGATTCGTACTCCATATTCATCTAGACGCGAGCTATTCTAACTCATACGCAAATAAAGAAAGCGGTGTAAAATAAAAAAAAAATAATTCTTATCTTTTTCAATTTATTATTAAGAGTTCTATTTAGAGTACTCAGCTGAGGAATCTATTTAGATTAGGATTCCTACTCCATATTAGTCTACACGTGAGCTATTCTAACTCGTATGAGCACGGGTTATATATATATAAGTCTAGACAAAAGAAATTCTCCATTATTCGATTAGGATTCCTACTCCATATTGGTCTACACGTGAGCTATTCTAACTCGTATAGACACGAGTTATATATATAAGTCCAGACAAAAGAAACTCTCTATTATTCGGTAGTTAGAGGAAGACAGATAAAAAAAATATATGGACGAAAAAAAGAACCTAAAATTTTGTCTCTTTATTATTACTAGCAAAATATGCCCGTGCGTTGCAACGAGAGCAAACCAACGTTTGTAGAAAATGAGAACTTTGTTATATATTTTTGTGTTTTATTCTTTGTATTAAATTTAAAAGCTATAATTAATTTATGTACGTACACAAACGTTCACACATGCCGGCATATCGAAAGAAGCATACAGGTATGGTGATCACGAAGGCCAGCGAGATAAATATCATGCGCACCAACACGCACGTCAGTTAGTTCACCATCATGCCTTGGCTTACGCCCTGCTCGCGCAGGCGCAACAGCATGATCTCGACGCTATACGTGCCCGCTAGGGGCCTAAACCCGATGGAGAGCACCGCCATGAAGGGCATAGCCATGTTCGTGGCTGACGTCACGTCAAAGCGTCGCGCCCAGTGAAACCAGGGATGCGGCCATGCCAGCCGTGCTAGCGTGGAGGAGCGGCTGCCGGCTGAGGCGGTCCGTGAATAGGGTGGCCACCAAGACGAAGCACATGGTGACAATGTCGATGCCCGACGGTGTCGCCGAGGACAGCCTTGTTGGACGACATGCCGGCCTTGCGTAACACCAGCGGGCTGTAGAACACGATAGCGTCAATGCCGGATGCTTGCTAGAAGAAGTGCACGCCGACCACTCGCACGTTGCCTCCATCACTATCACTAGCATGTGGTTCCTTGATGGCCTATTTGAGCTCCTTGAGGCGCAAGTCGGCCTCAATCGGGGTCTTCAAGGTGTGCACGAGCACCGCGCGAGCATCGATATGGCGCTTGCACATCGCGAGCCACCGTGGCGACTCTGGCATGTCGAGTAGCACTGACGGAAGCACGCCACGGTGTACATGATACGCAAGCCAAGGTGCATCGGCAAGTCGGTAAAGATGTGTAGTTGAGCACATAGCTATAAGAAGTAAATATAACGCGAACTCAGTTTGGTCTGTGTTGAGTATTGCCAAATGAATCGTTGTCATATTAGGACACCTTTCATAGTATGATAGTGTTCTTTAAATTTTTTAATATTTAAATATCTTTGTTTACTAGAACACGTAATCGAGTTGTATCTAATTTATTCTAGGGAGTTAAAATTTCCAATTTATATTCATGTTAGGGAGTTAGAAATTGAGATATCCTTTGTTTAATAAAATACGTATTCGAGTTGTATTCATGCTAGGGATTCATTGCTTGGCTCTATTTTCTTAGTGAGACTGTGAACCGTGTTCGTGCGTGTATCAACATATGAGCATGACTTATGAGTTCGGATAAAATACACAACTTAATATGTTTTTTAATCAGACTCCGTATCACGCTAGAGAGAGCTATTCTAACTCGTATGAGCACAGGTTATATATTATTCGGTAGTTAGAGGGAGACGGAATAAACAAATAGATGGACGAAAAAAGAGCCTAAAATTTTTGTGTCGGTGTTTGGACCCGGGAGGGCCCTGAGCCGATGAGTGAATATGTGCTGCATGCTCCCTAATCCGGATGGTGATGCAAAGAGAATACATGGGAGTTTGTCCTAGTTCAGGCAAAGAAAGCCCTACGTCCAGCGGGGAGAGACAGTATTATATTTCCTTGCACCGAAGTGCCTGCGTAGGGGTTACAAGCTGCGAGAGAGGGAGCTGGTCCCAAGTCTCAGAAGAGGAAAATGAAGAATTGCTTGAGATGTTGATCTTGAAGCCGTCTGTCTCTCTGTCCTCCCCCAGAGAGTTCTTTACCCTCCCCTTTTATAGACTCAAGAGGAGGGTCTAGGTCTACAAAAAAACCCTAGGGGGTGCCTTGGAGGAGAAGGCGGGACGGGCGCTGTAGATGTTGCTGTAGCGACGTGCCTCGGTGCATGTAGGCCATCCCTGCGGCGTCGCGGTGATATTGATGACAGGACGGTGAAACATCCCTGGGGCCTCAGAGGAGGAGGATAGGGAGAAGGAGCGAGCGGAAGGGAGGGCCCATGAGGGACCTTCAGCAAGGAGATCCGCCGAGCCAGGGGTTCTTCCGACGACATCCACGGTTGCCGTGCACCTCGTCGGTGGGTGGAGCGGCGATGTCGATGCCTGAGATCGAGGTGCCATTGTCAGGCATGAGGACCCGAGGCTAGACGTCCTCGACAGCGACGACAGCCCAGGCTCCATGGGGTTCTGGGCCGACTAGAGGCTCGGCGGAGGGGCCATCGCAGAAGCCCTTAGGTAGTTCGGGGAAGCCGGGGGCAAAACCCTTGATCCCCATGTCTGGGTAAGTGTCTCACATTATCTTTCTGACAAAAATTTATCTCGCTTCTCGCTCTCACGCTCTTGTTCGTTGTGCAGCCGCAAGTGTAAGGCGGAGCCGGCAGCCATGACGCCTGCCAAGGCGCTTAAGGCCGGCACCGCTTTGATGATGCGGACGCCGACTGACGACGCCGCCTAGGTTGCAAGGTACCAGGCGGCGATAGAGCGACTCAAGGCAAAGGAGTCCACCGTCTAGGCTGGTGCGAGAGCCGAGGAGGACGTCAAAGCCAGGGACGCCACTCAGCAATCTGAGTCGGTCAAGGCAGCCCCAGGCGCTACCGGGCTTGGGCGGTCCGGTGGTGACGGTCAAGAACCGGGGTTGACCACGAGGATCCTGGAGACCGTCGAGGCCGGGGAGGCCGCAACATTTGCCCGTGACGCAGGGCAGGCAGATGTGGAAGAGGCAAGGAACATGGGGGAGACCTTGCAAGATGCGAGGAGAGAGGAGGAGGAGCTACCAGAACTGTGGACGGAGCGGGATGAGCCGCCACAGTGGCAACGGCAAGAAGAGCGACCGCCGCAGCCGCAACCAGAAGCGGAGCAGCGTGAGCTGGGCCAGCCAGAGGGGTTAGTGGGCGAGGCAAAGCAAGAGGCGGCCGTGCCACCGCCCGATGCTCAGACGGAGGTGCTGGCCAGCGGGGAGCCATTCCCGTTCCAAGGGCCAATGCCGGCCATGATCGACCTCACGTCCGACGATCCCCCATCTAACAAGGGAAAGCAGAAGGCGGACATCGAGATGGTTGACGCCTCGAATTGGCCCAGAACCTCTGCGGTGCCAGATGGTGACGCGGCGAAGGCGTTTATCGGGTGGCCCGACTTCGTGGGGTTGACGCTTGTGTGAGCGGAGGAGGAGCTCCCGCGTTGGGGTCGATTGACCCTCGAGTTTAGGGATGCAGCTAATCCCGACGCTGAGCCCTTCTTCACCCTCGATGATAAAGACGAGGTGCAGCATTGGGATTACGTCGAGGGGCTCCGCAAACACTCCATGCAGTCTCTACGGATGGTCGTGGATACCCTGGTATGGCATATGTCGAGGGCTTTCAAGGTAAGTCGTGTTTGTTTCGATACTTCATTTGGCTCGTACCCCCTTTCCCCCTTGTTTCTGACTTTGCATTTGACCGTGGTCAGGAGCGATCGCACCGCAAATCGCTTTTTATTCGCCACGAAAGTGGTGTGTGGGCGGTGCTTCCCCGTCAATGGGCCCTAGTCAAGGAGGCCAATAAGCGGCTACCCAAGAAGAGTACCAAAGCAGATGAGCTACGCGTCGTCCACGTGGCGCTTAAGGAGGAGGTGGCGTAGGCTCGGGATACTACGGCCAAAGCGCGTGAAGATGCAGCCAAAGCTCAAGAGGAGGCGGCCAAAGCCCATGGGGACCTTGCGTCGCCATTGGCGCGTGTGAAAGAACTCGAGGAGGACGTCGCTCTTGTCAGCGGCTAGCACGATGCCCTCAATGTCCAGATCGGGCTGGTGTCCGCTCACGTCGGGACCCTGAAGAACGAGGTCGTGACGTTGAAGGGGACCATCTAAAAGAGGGACAAGGCTCTCTCGGGCACCGGTCGAGAGATCGAGATATTGAGGGCGACCGTCCACGATAAGGACGAGGCTCTTCAAGCGGTCGAGAAGGCGCACGACGAGCTGCGCGATGAGATCATGGGTTAGCAGATCCATGCCGAGGGTAAGTTTCCACCCCGCTCCGATCTTAACTCGGAGTTTTTGTATTTTTGCTAACTTGATCTCGTGATTCAGAGCTGGAGAAGCAACAGCGCAAGGCCCAGGCGATGGCCACCTCGTTTCAAGCCCTCCTTGAGGCCGAGGTCGGACAGAATCAGCTGCTCCAAGGCGCAATCACTGCGGTGTGCGATAGCCTAGGGGTCAAGCCCAACGCTGACACCGAGGAGGACGTGCTAGGGAACTCATTCGTGCATCGGGTGACGGCGCTAGGCGGCCTCGTACGTGAGAAGGTACGGAGCGCGCTGCACTATGGCGTGAAGAGGGCCATGGTGGTCGTCTGCTCCAGCTTCGAATACGACATGGGCTTCGTTGCAAACGGCTTCACCTCTGACCCGAGCAAGACAGAGGAGGAGAACGAGGCGGCCTGTCTGGGGCTGATCGAGGCTGTGGAGGAACCTAGGGTCGACTTGCTAGGCTGTTCGAGGACGAGGTGCTCCCGCCTGCCATCGATGAGGGCCTGTGAGCCAAACCTGGGCATGAAGGCCCATGTAACGAGTTAGTTATCGTTTGAGACTCATGCCATCATGGCCCTAGGGGCCTTAAAACATTTAGATGTAAATATGTGCTAAATTCTTTTTTTCATCTAAGTCTTTCATTCCTTCTCATTCGAACAGTGTTCTTAGATGGTCTTCTTGGCGCGTGGTTGCACCCCTTGGCGTGGGGTGCGAGTGGAGATACCGTAGCCTGAGGGTGTAGGCGGTCTCATGGCTCGACAGCCCCTTACCCTTAGGATGGCTTTGTAGCCTCATCAACTATGTAAGAACTCGCATCGAAGCATGTACGAGCGTCAAACGTCGAGCTTTTTCAAAATCGTAAGCTTTCACTAAGTCCTCTTAGCATGCGGTTGCTCCCCTTGGAATGGGAAAGTGAGTGGAGGTACCGTTAGCGTGGATGCGTAGGTGATCTCATGGCTCAGCAGCCCTCGATCCTTAGGGCACTTACGCGGCCTTGTTGACTATGTAAAAGTTTTTGAAAACATACAAGTTTTTAGGGACACAGGGGGATTCCCCCTTTCCAGCCCCTGAGGGAGGTTCGATCCTGCAATAAGCAGGGTTGAGCCTTCCTGTTTTTTGCGAAAGAATGCCTTTGGACATGGATGTACTCTTTATTCATTCATGTAACTGAGAAAAAAAGTACAAAGCACCGAGGCTCTAAGGGTAGAAGCGACGTAGCTGTTTAATGTTCCATGTGTTGGTGAAGATCTCGCCCTTTTCATTTGATAGCTTGTAAGTCCCAGGCTTTAACACTTCTGCAATGATATAGGGGCCTTCCCATGGTGGGGTGAGCTTGTGTCGTCCTTTGTTGCTCTAGCTTCGCTGAAGCACCAGGTCACCAACGTGGAGGTCTCATCTGTGCACGTTCTTGTCATGGTAGCGTCAGAGATTCTACTGATATCTTGCGGAGTGTAGTAGAGCTATATCGCGAGCCTCCTCGAGCTAGTTGAGAGCGTTCTCTCTTGCGATATCATTGATTTGCTAGTTGTAGGCTTTCAGCCTTAGGGATCCATACTCTAAATTGGTCGGAAGTACAACCTCGGACCCGTAGACCAAGAAAAACGGAGTGAACCCCGTGGCTCAACTCAGCATTGTTCTTAGGCTCCATAGGTCCTAGGGAAGCTCGGCGATCCATTTCTTGCCATGTTTGTTCAATCTATTGAAGATTCTCAGTTTTAGGCCTTGTTGGCCATTTGTTTTTGGGTGAGCCACAGCCGACCAGAGCACACGGATGTGATGGTCGTTGCAGAATTCCAAGAACCTTTTGCCGGTGAACTAGGTGCCGTTGTCCGTGATGATGCAGTTGGGAACCCCAAAGCGATGAATGATGTCGGTGAAGAACAACGCGGCTTGCTCTGACCTGATGTTGGTGACGGGACGGGTCTCGATCCACTTGAAAAACTTGTCGACAGCGATGAGCAAGTGGGTGAAGCCCCCGGTTGTTCTCTTTAGAGGTCCGACCAAGTCGAGCCCCCAAACGGCGCACGGTCACGTGATGGGGATGGTTTGCAGGGCATGAGCTGGGAGATGGGTTTGCCTCGCATAGTGTTGATGGTAGATAAGTATCATTTTTAACTGTCAACATAGCATGAGAAAGGACCTAAACATAAATACTATCTAGATATAGGGGTTGCACTGACAGAATTCCACGAGTTTTGGTGAATATCTATTTCTGTAGGGGGTTATCAGGAAAGAACCGAAGGAGGTCCACATGTCAGATTTACATAGAGAGAAACCGACCATACTATGAAAAAGTATACTCTAGAAGACTCGAGAAGGCACCCCCTCGAAGGGGAGGGCCATTTGGGCTAATAGGTGGGGCACCCGCCCCCACCCCATGGGCGGCCGCCCAGGCCACAGAGCCAATCAGGCTCCGTCTCGCAGATCCTGCCTCCACCGCCTTTGAGGATCAATAAAAAGACGTTGATGAAGGTCGGTTTGATCCAACGGCTGTGGTGCTTCCTAGAGGGCTATATAAGCAAGGCCCCTGACCCCAGGAGAAACCCTAATTCATTCAATTCATAAGAGAAAGAACTCATTCCATTCATTCAGAGAAGCCCTAGAGCCACCATCTCAATTAGATCTCTAGTTTAGCATAGCTACATAGGATTAGAACTAGTAAGAGCCAAGCATTGCTTGATTTCCGGATCTATCAAGAGAGTTATTGGTAATTCTCTCATACTTTTGTATTTGTTCTTATATTATTTATCTAGTTCATAATTTGTATGAATATGACTTTAGTCTATTCTATCATATTGGATATGACTTTGCTCTATTTGATTATGTTCTCAATTATATTGTTCTTAGTCTACTTTGATTATATGCTTGGCATAGTTCGATCAGAATTATATTTACGTATAGGATCGTATAGCGCTTGCTCATTGATATCATGGGTGAGTGGTAAACATTGTGTAGGCATAGTGCCTATACCGTATTTACCTACGATTGCACCCTATATTCCGGACCGTGTGGTAGATCGCGGGAGTGACAGTCCTATTGAGTCCTTTGTAGTTCACCTCCCGAGCATAGGGCAGGCAGAGCACCACTATTACGGGGAAGTGACGGCTATATTCCATATCTTCCTTAGTAATATCACTATGCGTAGATATAACCTTTTCTTGCCATGATTGCCAAGTGTAATTGCACTAATCATCGTATGCTTTGACTGTATAGTTAGAATAACTTAGGATTTATCATTATAGTTCATCTTAATCCATGCTAGTGCTATATGCTTAGAGTAATCTATTGAGATGTTTATCATTATATGTGGCTATGTGCTTATCAGTTATCTCTTATTAATCTTTATTCATCTATATATATATATATATATATATATATATATATATATATATATATATATATATATATATATATATATATATATATATATATATATATATCTTGTGACACTTACCCTGTATGAGAAGATCGATAAAGACATGGTTATGCTCTCTATTATCACATGCAGTGATGCTCATTGCTCAATATCCTTAGCATCCCTTCCCAGTGGTAAAAATATAAATAATGATACCTAGATTACTCTCGGTTAAAATGCTACATTGGTATTATCTGTGCGCTTGCGGATTTCATATTTATTTCAGAGGGGCATTTGTATATTTAAGTACCAGCACCTTTAGTGTCATGCTAGGGATGACAACCTAGCTTAGGTGGCGTTAGAGGTGTCAACAAGCATTTTTGGCGCCATTGTCGGGGAAGGTTGAATTGTTATTCAAAGGATAATGAGCCATCGCTTGCATCCACTAATGTGATCAAGAAACCATCATCCTTCTCTACTCATACAGCCTTACCCTTGTCTTTTGTCTATTTATATATTATATATACAGGGTAATGTATGAGCAGGTTTGGACGTCCAGATAACTTCATCGAAAATCTAGAATTATTATTTAGAAGAGCAAGAGCCAAGCTAAAGAGGGTTCAAGTAGACACATCATCATCTCAGCTTGAAGCTCCACTCTCTAATTCGGAAGGTCGACCAAGCATAGTTTGAAACTTAACACCAGAGTTCGACGCCATGGCAGACAAGTCACTCCGCGAGTTCTCAACTCCAACTACAGCTAACATCCAGACTGGACCTGCGGCAGAGATCGAGCAAAACTTTGAGCTAAAGTCGGCGTTGATCAACATGGTGCAAGCCAGTCAATTTTGTGGGAAGGCACATGAAGATGCTAGTGCTCATCTCCAACACTTCTTGGAGATTTGCAGCACTTTCACCATCAAGGATGTCCCCAGAGATGCCATACTACTTCGCCTCTTTCCATTCTCACTTTTAGGGAGAGCGAAGTAGTGGTTCTATGCAAATAAGGAGAAGAATACTATGTGGGCACTCTGTTCCACCAATTTTCTGGCGAAGTTCTTTCCTATGGGCAAGACAAATGCTCTTCGTGGGAAGATATCAAGTTTTCAGCAGCAACATGATGAGTCAGTCCTAGAAGCATGGGAGCGCTTTCAAGACTACATTCTAGAATGTCCTCATCATGGAATGGAGAATTGGCTACTTATGCAGACTCTCTGTCATGGGCTCACCAATAGTACCCATGAGACTATGGATGCTGTCGCTAGAGGATCATTTTTATCACTTACAATCAATCAAGCCATAGCTCTTGTGGAGAAAATGGCATCCAACCAAGGTTGGAATGAAGAAAGAACTCAAACTCGCAAGAGAGGTGGAGGTATGCACCAGTTAAAGGAGGTAGACATGTTATCTGCCAAGATGGACCTACTTATGAAGAGGGTCGATGAGAGAGCCGGCGAGAAGAAGGAAGTCATGCACATCCATGATTCCCGCATGACTTGTGAAGAGTGTGGAGACACTAGGCATTCAGGAAGCAATTGCCTAGAACTACAAGAGGATGTGAACTACCTCAATAACAACAACAACTACTACCGTCCTCAACAGAATCAAGGTTGGAATCAACAGCAAAGACTTAACTACTTAGGTAATTATCAAGGTAATAATTCTTTTAATCAACCGCCTCTGAGAGAGTTAGTGCTTAATCAAGGAAAGTTAATGGATAGCCTGCCTAAAAAATTAGCATCCAATGATAAAACATTAGAAACAATCAATAATAGAATGGATGGCTTTTCTACTGCTATTAAGAATAAGCTCAGCTTTAATAAGTTGCTAGAGTCTCAGTTGCAACAGCTTGCCAATATTGTTCCTGCTAACCAAGGTAAAATTCCGGGACAACCGGAAGATCTAGAAACTGCAAATCTTGTAGACATATTTAATGCAGGAAGTTATTGGAGTGACCCTATCTCCAAAGGAAGGAACGATGAGACTCTACCAATCAAGAAAGGTGATCCATGAAGATCTGTCATCCTAATCTCCATTGGAAGCGTGAACTTCAACGAAGCTATCCGTGACTTTGGTGCAAGCATCAACATCATGCCTAAGGTGATCTATGATAAAATGTTTAATTATCCTTTATTGTATACAACCATGTGCTTGCAACTTGCAAATCAGTCACTTTGCTACACCAAGGGAATCTTAGAAGATATATGTGTACGAGTAGGTAGCTCGTATGTTCCTGCAGATTTTGTGGTAATAGAGACAGGTGGTGATGAGAAGTCGCCCATCATTTTGGGACGACCATTCTTGAACACCGCTGGAGCTATCATGTATGCCAACGCTACCAAGATATGTTTCAACATCAAAGGAAAAAAGAGAGACCTTCTTCTTCAAGGATAGAGTGTTGCAGTTCCCTGCACACCCTCAATATCCATATGAGCCAAAGAACAAGAACAAGAAGCCACAACAAATGGAGTCAGCGAGAGTGATCACTGCAGTCCACAGAGAGCATGATCATCAGCTCAAGTCCCCATACTTGCTCAAGAGAGACGACCCAGGTGTCCCAACCATTGAATGCACCATCAACAGAAGCTCCTTTCAGAAAGCTATCTGTGACACTGGATCGGGCATCAACATAATGGCCAAGGTAACTTATGAATATCTATATGGTACTATGCCTTTAGACCCAACCTATGCGCAGCTGCAGATGGCGGACCAATCATTTCGCTTTGTGGACGGAATAGCTAATAATGTCCTCGTACAAATTGATGATCACTTCATCCTGACTGACTTCTTAATCATCGACATGGGAAAAGATAAGTACGATCCACCGATCATTCTAGGGAGACCATTCCTAAGCACCACCAAGGCCATCATCTACATTGCAACAGGAGAAATACATTTCCAATTCCCCTCAGAGAAGGTACGCCGCTATTTCAACAGTAACTATATAGTTGACGAAGAACCCAAGAAGAACAGAACCAGAAGAAGGTGTCGTAACAGTACCCAGAAGAATCAGATTCCCAGGGATGGATGGACTAACTATGAAGGAGAAGTATCAAGATACGAAGATCGATTTCCTAAAGATAATACATCTCCTAAGAGAGAAGTTATACCAACATAGAGTGACTCAGTCACTAAGGAGAACAAAGAAGAAAAGATAGAAAAGCAAGCTTCCTTCTCAAAGTCAACCTCACCAACAAAACAGGTATGGAAAGTAAAGGTAAATTCAACATCAGATTCAGCACAATCAGAAGCACCACTCGATCCATCCGAGGTACCCCAAAATGATTAGAGCGAACAAGAGGTCCTGTTCGGAGGACCCAAATCACCAAACACTATGCCAAGAAGGTAACTTGGTAGTTATCAATCTTTCCCTCTTTAGTTCTGCATTTAATTTTTTGTACCATATTTACTTTCCTTTATCACATGTTTAGTTACACTTTATTTCTACATAGAAAAGAAAATAAATATGTCTTGCATTGCATCATAAAATTACTAAGCCCCATGCAAATAAATTTGTGGCATAAAACCCATAAGTATACTTGTTGTGGTGGCATAAAAAATAAAATAAAGAAGCATTCATCATCCTTTATAATTCCTTGCATAGTATAAATATAAAAGCATAAAAATATGGTATAAGAGATCCTGCTCGAAAGATACATCTATTAAGAGGTTCTGGATGCTTAAGGCTTAGAGGTTTATCACTAACACTTAATCAAGTTCCACAAGCTTTGTTGTCTATTTGAGCTTCACAGAATTTGAAGGATCAAGGAAAGCAAATAGACAGAAGGACAATTTGTCCCCTATCGGAGTGTTGTCTCAACAATTATCATCATAAGCACTCTGATGAAGGAAGTACAACTTCACTGTCTGCCTGCTTCATCAAGCAAGACTATGTCAACATCGAGCTTGGGGGAGAGCATCCCCTATGTATCCAGCTAAGTATTTTCTTACCTACTTATTTCTGCTTTGATATATGAAACAAATAAAAAGATGCATAAACTATAGAAACCCAAATAAATGTTTTCTTATATATATGTTTTCTGTATAATCTTTAAGTTTGATAAATAAATATAGGAGAGTGTGCTAAGTTTCATCTTGCTAAGTGAACCCCTAAAATAAACTCTTATATGGAAATGATGAATAGTTGCTCTACTGTAATTTCTTTCAAGTACCTAGTTTTCAACCTCGAACTCTCCTGAGTTTTGGACACAATGGTTTTGATTTAAGATTTGCTCTAAACCTGAACCTGTGGGTAGCGAATGCTTGATCTAAGTCTAGGTAGTTGACGAATATGATATGAAAAGGTTTTGAGCTGCTGTCTATCATGTTCCTAGAGATACTAGAGTTCTGGAGAATTTATCTTTTGAAAATTAACTTGCTACATGATGAGTTCCTGTATGATGAGAGTTTGAATTCCTACCATAGCCATATACATGTTTATAGATTAGGAAGCCTTACATTCATATTTACTATTTGTGAAGCATTGAGTATGGTCAGACTATGTCGATCCTTAGGAACTGGTCATGTGGTTAAAATCGAGATCCACCTATACACTCTACCTATATATGCTGCTTCTACCCTAGAAGTATGCATCCATCTTTATCCATATCCACCCATATACATCCACCCATATATTCTGCTTCTACCCTGGAAGTACGAGTCCACATATATTCCATTCAGATCCACCCAGAAAATAGTTCTACTCTTATACTGGGAGTAAACTGTCAAAAAATAAAATTCCCTTCATCCATTGCTAGCCCCTTTTGTTATTCAATAAAGCTCCAAACATCCAGTTATGCTACCTCATGTATTATGTTCCAAAAGAGGCTTGGGTATTCTATTAAAAAAAAGAAAGAGGACAAATGTCCCACTCAAAATAAAGAGAGATTTAGCAGCCCAAGTTCTTCTCAAAATCTTCAAGTTTCTAAGGGAGGTATATGAAATTTTTCAAAGGAGATAAGTATTCACCATCGTCATTCCTTTACCCCTTATAACCACTTCTACTCTATTCTCTATTTATCCATTTACCATCACCTACCATACAGCCTATACACATGCATATCCTGATTTGACTTTATGACTCGTTTCTTTGGATCCATAGTTTTGATTATGCAATATATGTTTTGCTGTCTCCCCACCTATGAGCTCCATATAAGCCTATTAGAAGTAGGGTGAGAGAGAGAAGGCATAATGTTACTATGCTACCAAAAATACCACATATTTTGAGAGGAGAGAAAAGGCATACACCATAATTGCCTTGGAGAGGATCCAGAAATACCACAAAGGAGAGACTTGGAAGGGTCATACATAGGAATCTCTGAGTTTTATTTTGAAAATCTAGCAAAACTCTAGAATAATAGTTGATCAAAGAGGTTGAAACATAGTGCTTAACTTGACCGTTCTGTCTTTCAACTACTCAAGACCCAAGTGACGGCTACAAGCCCCATGGTGGAAGGTAATATAAGTGAGTTTTTTATCAGAATAGTTCACTCTAATCCGGAGGATAGTTCTTGTTTGAACGCATGTGTACCTGTAAGGCATGAAAGTATTGTAGCAACTCATGATTCATCACTGAGTCTATCTTTGCTCAAGGACGAGCAAAAGGTAAGCATGGGGAGTTTGTTGACGGTAGATAAGTATTATTTTTAACCGTCAACATAGCATGAGAAAGGACATAAACATAAATACTATCTAGATATAGGGGTTACACTGACAGAATTCCATGACTTTTGGTGAATATCTATTTCTATAGGGGGTTATCAGGAAAGAACCGAAGGAGGTCCACATGTTAGATTTACATAGAGAGAAACCGACCATACTATGAAAAAGTATACTCTAGAAGACTCGAGAAGGCACCCCCTCAAAGGGGAGGGCCATTTGGGCTGACAGGTGGGGCGCTCACCCCCACCCCAATGGTGGCCGCCCAGGCCACAGAGCCAATCAGGCTCCGTCTTGCGGATCCTGCCTCCACCGCCTTTGAAGATCAATAAAAAACATTGATGAAGGTTTGTTTCATCCAAGGGCTATAGTGCTTCCTAGAGGGCTATATAAGTGTAACATCCTGGTTTTTCGGGCAACCAAAAATACGAGCTTTTTAAAATTTTTCTTGCAAATGTGTGAAACATGTAGTCCTAGGTCAAACCCGAGTCTAACCTACTAACAAAATGTTGCAGGCATGTAGATTTGTTTGTAGGAGGGTGCCGGAGTTCTTTAGTAGGTCTAGGGTTTTGTGTTGGAGTGCACAAAACCATAGCATAAGTTCCTCCCAAATCTCCCTAGGATTACATCTCAATCGCATCCATGTTTTCCCCAAAAACTCCCTTGGATTTCCCGTCTCAAATCCCCTCTGCGAATCCATCCTAGTTCTCTTCTGATCTTCTATTAATTCCTTTTGAAATACATCTCATTTCCCATTTGAAATTCTCTAGAGTTCCTTTTGAAGAACCCCTCTAATCCCCTTTTGAGATCCATCTCAAAACATCTAAATCAGAAATTGGAATATCCATCCCACCCTCTTCTCGATTTCATCTCAATCCCTCTAAATTCCTCTTGAGTTCCCCTTTTCTCTAAAATTCTCTTACGTTTCTTAAATCTAATATGTATTAGGGGGAAATCCCTTTCCTTTTCCCCTCTCGGTTCATATTTGGGGTCACTTCTCGAATCACCTTTTCAATTCATCTCTAAATCCATTTGAATTCCTCCTCAAATGCCAAGTCACAAAAAGGAAATATCCTTTTCTCTTTCAACCGGCCCAGCTCGCCTCCCCTTCCATTCCACAGCGCTGGCCCAATCACACAGCCCAGCATGCCCTATCTTCCCCTAGCCAATCAAAGTCATAGGCCCACTTGGAAACGAGGCCCAGCAAGCACCCTGCCTCTAGCCCAGTGCCCCGCTCCCGCCTGGCCCGCTCTGCGGCCTAGCCTAAGCCGCCACCGCGTGCTCCTGCCCCAACCCTAGAACACGGACACCTGCTCTCCTAGCGCCACCGCTGTGACCCATCCCAACCATGCCTCGTCGTCCGTACTAGGAGCCGCGCGATGGACGCCGCGTGTTCCGGAGCTCGCATGGACATCGGAGATTGCTGCCTTGCCCTAGAACCCTAGGCGCCACGATATAAAAAGCCGGCTGCCGCGCCTCTCCTTATCGTCCGCAGCCACCGCCGCTCCAACTGCTCCCTCTCCTTCTTCCACCTCCGGCCTCCAGTGCCGAGCTCGCCTCCCTGGAGCAGCTCCTCTGCTCGCTTGAAGCCACAACGCCGCCGGCTCCACACCAAGTCACGACACCTTGCCGACGTCACAGCCATCCGATGAACTTTGCTCGCCCAGGCACATCCCCACCGGCATCGCGTGTCTTTAGCCACGGCGTCATCATCCACGCCGAGCCACTTCCCCTCGCCGAGCCTAGAACAGTGATAGTAGGAGCCCTCAACGCCCTTCGATGTGGTCACGCTGACCGCGAACGCGTCCGAGCAGCCGCGCCACCACTTGATGTCGTGCCATGCCTCGCCACAAGGTCACGCTAGAGCCGCCGTGACGCCATCATCCAGGGCATCCACGACGTCTCTGTTCCCCACCTCGCCATCGTGCTCCATCTTCACCCCGAGCTCTACCTCCTCGCCGTCCACTGTCGTCTTGCCCCGAGCCTTGCGATGCTGCCTCCGCCCGCAACCGAGTCGGTCTGCACCGCCTCTGCGACGTCATGGCCTCGCCGATCCCGTCTCCCAGCCACGTGTCTCCGCCTCGACACGCCCCTGCGTACCTGCCGTCTGCTCGCCATGGCTGAGCATAGCACAGCCCCGACCAAGCTGATCTACTTCGTCCTCGCCGTTGGCTCCTCGTCAGCAGTGTACCGCAGCGGTCTCTACCTTGGCGTCCTGCTTCGTCAAGCCGCGCCACGCGTCAGCTTCCTCGGCGCGCCAAGCCACACTCCACCATGATCGTGGCCGTGACGTCAAGCCCGTGACCTTGCCGCCCTTGGCTCCTCCCCCTGCATGACGTGGCCATGACCAACTGCGCCCATGCAGGAGCCGCGACATGCCTCCTTCTGCCCATGAAGTGTCGAGCTGCTGCAGCAGCCCTCCATCTTCCGCGCATCAAGGTTGAACCCTAGTCGACACCATCCTCGGTGCCGATGAAAACCCTTTCTTGTTCTTACACTTGTTAATTGATATCTCTAACTATCTATCCATGCCTGTGCCATGCCTTCATGCCAGTCTATCTCCCTTGTGTTGCTATGGATACGTGCTACTCCACGTCGTGTCATATTTTGTTGGTACGTTGTGGTTCGTTGCACTTTGTGTGTGTTTGCTTGCCATTGTCTGCGGACCATGCCTTCGAGCTGGTCAAGGGGGTCGTACCTCGTTCGAGCATTTCGGTCATGGGTTCGTCCCGCCGTGGCCGTAATGCCGAGCGTAACTTGCCCCTTCGTTTTTAGTTGACTTTGTTGTGCTGGGTTCGTTGTCCTCTTCTACGGCTCTAGAACATGGCTACCATAGGCTTGATATCGGTGCACTTCCCACCCGCACGTGATGAGCCCATCATGGCCTCTTCTATAGAAGGCGAACTAGAGGACAATCGTTGTGGTACTTATGAAGCGAACCCGCGTAGGTAGGGCTTGTGGCCGCGAGTTCACCTCGCCATGACCATCAAGCTCTACCTCTCTTTCTCTTGTTCTTGTCCTAACCACCTCGTATGTTTGTACCACTTCTACCTTGGCGTACCTTTGAATCTAGCGGTGACAGCCGCATCGCTATGAACCACAGGAGCTGCAAAGTGTAGATCTAGTTGCACATGGGTCATGGTGCCCTATGAGTGGTTTTGGATCATGGGATTGTGCCTCTCTTCTTACAACCATCGCCCGTTCCATGGCGAGTTGGTTGAAAAAGTGCAGATTCCATTCTTCTTCCGTTCTTCCTTCGTTCTCAATCACCGTCAATCCAGTAAGATGTGGATTGAGCCCATTGCTTGCTTGGTGTTTATTGCTTTCTTGATTCCATTCCTCCGATTCCCGTTGTAACTATGGCGAGTGGATCAAGGAAGGTGAATCCCGTGTCCCCTTCAGTCTTTTGGCTCTTTCATGCTCGAGCTCTTGTATGTTTGTACCTTCTTCGACCGTAGCATTTGTGTGGTTCTTGCGGTGACAATCGCACCGCTAAGAACCCTAGGGATGTCTTAGTGCATTTAGTACACCTAGGTCATGGTACCCTACAAGTAACTTGGACACTCGTGTTCTTTGTGAGTTGCTCCCTTCCAAGCCTCATCTCTTGCCATGACGCGTGTACTGGAAGAAGTTGACCACCTCTGCTCTTCTCTTCCCCGTTCCACCCTCTCTTGGTCTCTTGCTTGTAGTCTTTCGGTCCTCGTTAGTCTCCATGATGTTTGGATCAAAAGCTGCAAGCTGTGGTGTCTGCTTAGGATGAGCTAAGGCCTATGCCATTTCTATTTAAGCCGTACAGGTCGACATGATCGACCCGGGAAGTACTGGCTAGGCTAAGGCTTAAGCTTGTACTTAGCAAATCACCACTCCTGTTCTTTGGCCCAGGGATCAACCATCCGCCGAGAGGGCTAAGTCGTTCTCCCTTTTTATGCTCTTCCGGTGTAGTTACTCTTTTAGTGCTTTGTTGCCCTTCTTTTTGTAGTCTTTCTAGGTTTAGTGATCTGATTGCTCTCTTGCTTGTCGTTGTATCGAGGTAGTTGCGTCAAGGATAGCGATGATCGGATCAAGACCATTGGAGGAAGAACATGTGGATGAAGGACCATGGAGGAGTACGACTACGAGTGCATCGAGGAACTCAGATACGACATTAACAGGTGTTCCACGTCCCACCCAACCTCATAGAACCTAATAGACATGCTACATGTAGATGCTAGTGCTTTACTTTTATGCAAATGAACTGTGATAGGTTGCATGGTAGATTGCTTGTAAGCCATTACCTTGTCGCAACCTATTCCCCTGCACACCCGCTCTTGGGCTAGACGCTCGCATTCTACTTACTGTTTTACCTTCACTATGCATTATATCTGTGATGTGATGCTTGGTGAAGGAATAATGTGAGTGGATAAGGCACGTGGTGCCGATAACTTGGTAAAACTAGATAATGAACTTGGGGAGAGCTTGTCGTGCGTCTTGGGTGTGTGGTGAGGGTTGAGTCGATCGGACAGGATTCTACGATGAGTCTTTGGGGCAAGTCATGCCGGAGGGGTGCGACCTGGGCATCCCTCGTGAGAGGTGCCTGTGGCGGGTGCATGTGAGAGCAGATGGGGTGTTGGTCATCCCCGGTGGAGGTACCATCGAGGCACGGGGTGTTGGTTATCCCCTTAAGAAGATATCTTGTCCGGTCCCCTTAAGGACTGGTATGTCTTGAGAACCAGAATCATAGGACCCTTCGTGCACACCACTCGCACCCGATGGGTGAGAGACGATTACCCGACTGACTAGGGTGGTGCCACTACTACTAGGTTGGAAGGTGATAGTGTAGGGAGGTACGGGCATGGGGGCCTACACCCTCCTAAGACAGCGTAGTGACCTTAGGGGCTAGGTACTACGTCTCATAGTCTCAGCGTTTCGGTGGACTCCGGGGTGGCCTAGGGTTGAGTGGTAGGGTGGTATCATACCGGTTGGGAGGTAGTCGACATCAGCCTAGGCAGGGCACCGTCGATGATGGTGATCTTGTGGATTTCTAGGTGTACATGCTCTGCAGAGTTGATTGATCTATACGTATAGCCGCGTCCACGGATATGGACATTCCTATGACCTACACTTCACTTGATTAGAGAGAGGAGTCCCTTCTACCTTCCCCTAGGTTTCATGTTGGTATCCGGTTTTGGCCGTTGAGGCAAGGTATGAGCGGGAGTCGTCCTTGCCGCCTAGAAAGTGTGAGAGTGTGGTGAGATGTGTGTGATGGGATGAGAGAACGTGTGGTTGAGATGGATTAAAACTTGATGAACTATTATTATAAAATCTTGTTGAACTTGCATAGGAAACCTACAGTCATATATAGGTCTTTTCATCTACCCTTGCATTCCACTTACCACAAAGCATACGCAAAAGCATAGGGTGGGAGACAGTGGCTAGTACAAATCGTACTGATAGATTTTGGACAGGTTTGGAAGAAATCTACGACAACCACGAGGACTTGGATTAGGTGGTCTCATTCCTACGCTCGAGTTTGGTTCGGAAGATGAAGTCCACGCCGCTGACATTCTACGCCAACTCTGATGATTGCCCGTGAAGGAGGAGCCTTCACCTGCTGATGCGCTATAATGACTCTGATGAAGACGCGTGTGTTTCCGCTAGAATACAATGTAATAGATGTGTTAACCAGTGTTGTAAAGTATTGTAACTTGTAATTCTACGATGTATGACTACGATATCAGCTGATAATTGATAATGTGATGGATTGCTCTCGTGATCTACTACATTATAAATTATATCTGTGGATTTTCCCTTTGAGGAAAATTGAGATCGTTTCAATAAGCAAGGCCGCTGACCCTAGGAGAAACCCTAATCCATTCAATTCATAAGAGAAAGAACTCATTCCATTCATTCAGAGAAGCCCTAGAGCCACCATCTCAATTAGATCTCTAGTTTAGCATAGCTACATAGGATTAGAACTAGAAGGAGCCAAGCATTGCTTGATTTTTGGATCTGTCAAGAGAGTTCTTGGTAATTCTCTCATACTTTTGTATTTGTTCTTATATTATTCATCTAGTTCATAATTTGTATGAATATGACTTTAGTCTATTCTATCATATTGGATATGACTTTGCTCTATTTGATTATGTTCTCAATTATATTGTTCTTAGTCTACTTTGATTATATGCTTGGCATAGTTCGATTAGAATTATATTTACGTATAGGATCGTATAGCGCTTGCTCATTGATATCATGGGTGAGTGGTAAATATTGTGTATGTGTGGTGCCTATACCGTATTTACCTACGATTGCACCCTATATTCCAGACCGTGTGGTAGATCGCGGGAGTGACAATCCTATTGAGTCCTTTGTAGTTCACCTCCCGAGTATAGGGCAGGCAGAGCACCACTATTATGGGGAAGTGACGGCTATGTTCCATATCTTCCTTAGTAATATCACTATGCGTAGATATAACCTTTTCTTGCCATGATTGCCAAGTGTAATTGCACTAATCATCGTATGCTTTGACTGTATAGTTAGAATAACTTAGGATTTATCATTATAGTTCATCTTAATCCATGCTAGTGCTATATGCTTAGAGTAATCTATTGAGATGTTTATCATTATATGTGGCTATGTGCTTATCAGTTATCTCTTATTAATCTTTATTCATATATATATATATATATATATATATATATATATATATATATATATATATATATATATATATATATATATATATATATATATATATATATATATATATATATATATATATATATATATATATATATATAATTTATCTTGTGACACTTACCCTGTATGAGAAGATCGATAAAGACATGGTTATGCTCTCCATTGTCACATGCAGTGATGCTCATTGCTCAATATCCTTAGCATCCCTTCCCAGTGGTAAAAATATAAATAACGATACCTGGATTACTCCCGGTTAAAATGCTACACTGGTATTATCTGTGCGCTTGCGGATTTCATATTTATTTTAGAGGGGCATTTGCACATTTAAGTACCAGCACCTTTAGTGTCATGCTGGGGATGACAACGTAGCTTAGGTGGCGTTAGAGATGTCAACACATAGTACTGGCATCCTTTGCTAGAGCGTACCAGCTTAATGGCGTTGGAGACCACGGTTGGCCAATAGAAACCCTGTCGAAACGCGTTTCCGATGAGGGTCTGAGGCGCCGTGTGATGACCGCAAGCCCCCTGAGTGTAGATCTCTGAGTAGATTCCTGCCTTCCTCTCTTGTGATACAACGCTGTAGGATGCTCGAGGGGCTATGTCGATAAAGCTCCTCATCATTGTCGTATACCACAAAGGTTTTGACCCGGCGAGCGATCCGTCGAGCCTCGGTTTTATCTAGTGGGAGCTCCCCTCGAATGAGATAGTTGAGGTACGGGATACGCTAGTCAGGCTCAAGATCGGCTAGTAGGGTCGAGCCTTCCGTCTACATGACATCAGCCCCGGTCGAGGGGGCTTCTGCCTCGGGTGGGGGGTCGGGCAACGGACTGTCGTCCCCCTCTATCACTCTGATTTCGATAGAAGGTTCATGAAGGTCCCTTGAGAAGACATCGGGTGGAACCGTGGTTCGATTAGACATGATTTTCATGAGTTCGTCGGCAGCCTCATTATATCTACGCGCGATGTGGTTGAGCTCGAGGCCGTGGAATTTATCCTCAAGGCGTCGTACCTCCTTGCAGTAGGCTTCCATCTTTAGGATTGTGGCAACCTGAGTTCTTCATGACCTGGTCGATCACGAGTTAGGAATCACCACGAACGTTAAGGTGTCGAACCCTGAGCTCGATGGCGATACGCAAGCCGTTAACAAGGGTCTCGTACTCAGCAACGTTGTTGGAAGCTACGAAGTGGAGTCGGATCACGTAGCGCATGTGAACTCTGAGGGGCGAGATGAAGAGCAAGCCCGCTCCCACTCCTGTTTTCATCAACGACCCATCAAAGTACATGGTCCACAGCTCGGCCTAAATCTGAGCAGGAGGCAGTTGGGTGTCGGTCCATTCCGCTAGAAAATCTACCAGCACTTGGGATTTGATTGCCTTGTGCGGCGCATAAGAGAGGGTCTCGCCCATGAGCTCGACCGCCCACTTAGCTATCCTTCCCGAGGCCTTCCGGTTCTAGACTATCTCCCCCAGAGGGAAAGAAGAGACCACGGTCACCGGGTGGCCCTCGAAGTAGTGCCGGAGTTTGCGTCGTGTCAACACGATGGCGTACAGCAGCTTCTGGATTTGCGGGAAGTGAACCTTGATTTATGAGAGTACCTCGCTAATGAAGTAGACTGGCCTCTAGATGAGTAAAGTGTGTCCTTCCTCTACCCTCTCGGCGACTATGACTGCGCTGACCACTTGTGTCGTTGTGGCTACGTAGAGCAAGAGAGGTTCCCCCGTGGCCGGAGGGACGAGGATCGACGGTTTGGACAATGTCGCCTTGAGCTTGGTAAGAGCTTCTTTAGCCTTGAGGTTCCATGAGAAGTGTTCTGATTTCTTTAGGAGACGATACAGAGGGAGCGCCTTCTCACCAAGGCGCGAGATGAAGCGACTGAGAGCCGCAAGGCAGTCCATGACCCTCTGCATGCCCTTCAGATCTCAGATAGGGCCCATTTTGGTGATTGCAGTGATTTTTTTCGGGTTGGCCTCGATGCCACGCTCGAAAACAATGAACCCTAAGAGCATGCCTCAAGGACCGCCGAAGACACATTTCTCGGGGTTGAGCCTAATGTTCTTCGCCTTAAGGCACTTGAACGCGACATCGAGGTCATCAACCAAGTTGCTGACCTTCTTTGATTTGACCATGATGTCGTCAACGTAAGCCTCGATGGTTGGCCTAATGTGTTCCCCGAAAACATGTTGCAAGCATCATTGGTACGTAGCCCCTACGTTCCGTAGACCGAAGGGCATAGTAACGTAGCAATACATGCCGAATGGGGTGATAAATAAAGTCGCGAGCTGGTCGGACTCCTTCATTTTAATCTGGTGGTAGCCGAAATACGCATCTAGGAACGACAGGGTTTCACATCCCGTAGTAGAATCGATGATTTGATCAATGCGTGGTAAAGGAAAAGGAACTTTCGGACATGCTTTATTTAAACTAGTATAGTCTACACACATCCTCCATTTTTCACTCTTTTCTTAACTAATACAGGATTAGCTAACCACTCGGAATGATGAACCTCCTTGATGAATCCGGCCTCCAAAAGCTTGCGGATCTCCTCACCAATGACCTTGCCTTCTCTTCGTCGAAGCGGCACAAGCGTTGCTTCACTGGCTTGGAGCCGGCTTGGATCTCCAAGGCGTGCTCGGCGACTTCCTTGGGTATACCCGACATATCTGAGGGACTCCACATGAATATGTCGATGTTCGTGCTGAGAAAGTCAACGAGCACTGCTTCCTATTTTGGGATCAAGGGTGGCACTGACTTTCAACGCCCTCTCGTCCAAGCTAGTAGAGTCGAGGGGCACGAGCTTGACGTCCTCTATGGGCTTGAAGTTGCTGGCGTGGCGCTTGGGGTCGGGGATCTCCTTGGTGAAACCATCGAGGTCCGCAGCCAAGGTTGCCGTCTCTACGATGGCCTCTCCATGCTCGACGCACTCCACGTCGCACTCGTAGGCGTGCTCGTAGGAGGGTCCGACGATGATGACACCCTTAGGGCCCGACATCTTGAGCTTGAGGTAGGTGTAGTTGGGGACTGCCATGAACTTGGCGTAGTAGGGACGCCCAAGGATGGCATGGTAGGTCCCGTGGAACCCGACCACTTTGAAAGTGAGGGTCCCCTTCCTAAAGTTCGAGGGGGTGCCGAAGTTGACAGGCAGATCGATTTGCCTGACGGGCTCTGCTCGCCTTCCTAGCATGACCCCGTGGAAGCCTCTGACGCCGGGTCAGAGCTGTGTCCTTTTGATCCCCAGGAGGTCGAGGGTCTTAGTGTAGATAATGTTGAGGTTGCTGCCTCCATCCATGAGCACCTTGGTGAGGTGTGTGTTGGCGATGATGGGATCGACAACGAGCGGGTATACCCCAGGATTGGGGACGTAGTCTGGATGGTCACCACGGTCGAAAGTGATGGCCGTCTTGGACCAGTTGAGGAAGAGGGGGGTCACGAGTTATACAGAGAAGATCTCTCGATGCTCGCGCTTGTGCTGGCGCACAGAGAGGCACGTCGAGGATCCCCTGTAGATCATAAAGCAGTCATGGACCTCGGGAAACCCCTCATCCTTGTCGTCGTCCTTCTCTTTGGGGTCCTCCTTCTTCTCATCCTTCTTGATGCCCAAGCTTTCGAAGTATCTTCGAAGCATGTGGCAATCCTCAAGGTTGTGATTCATGGGTCCCTTATGGTAGGGACACGGTTCCTTGAGCATCTTGTCGAAGATGCCCCCATCAGGGGGACCTCGAGGCTTCTTGCGATCGGTAGCGGCGACAAGATCGTCCACCGTGGCTTCACGCTTGCCCTACTAGTTCTTCTTCTTCCTGTTGTTTCTTTTGGCGCCTCGGTTGGAGCTCTCGGGGTCCTTGTCCTTGCGCTTTCCCTTGTCCTGATCGCCACCGAAGATGGCACCAACTGCTTCGTCGCCAACGGCGTAGTTGGTGACGATGTCCATCAGCTCATTAGCTATGGTGGGGGTGTTGCGGCCCAACTCTCGGACCAGCTTCTTGCAGGTAGTTCCAGATAGGAAAGACATAATGACGTCGGAGTCGGTGATGTTGGGCAGCTCAGTACGCTGTTTGGAGAAACACCGGATTAGTCACGAAGGGACTCGCCCGGCTTCTGTTTGCAGCTCCTGAGGTCCCAAGAATTGTCGAGGCGTACATAGGTCCCCTTGAAGTTTCCTTCGAACACCTTCACCAAGTCATTCTAGTTGTGAATTTGTTGAGGTGGGAGGTCCTTGAGCCATGCTCGAGCGGTGTCCGATAGGAATAGGGGTAGCTGTCGAATGATGACTCGGTCGTCGGTGGCCCCGCCCAACTGACAAGCCAAGCAGAAATCAGCGAGCCAAAGTTCGGGTTTGGTCTCGCCATTATACTTGGTGAGAGTCATGGGGGAGGGGAACCGGACTGGTAGCTGGGTCCTACGAATGGTCTTGTTGAAGACTCGAGGACCCAGCAGCTTGAGTGATGGACTGTGATCCTCCGTGCTGTCGTAACGCCTGCCCCTGTGCTTGTGGTAGCCCCGAGATGCGCCGTCATCGCTTCTGCGCCTGTGGTGTTCGTTGAGGTCGTCGCAAGCGTCCTGAGGCCGACGGTTGTCGACGATACGCTCACGAACAGGGGGTGCTTTGTTCCCGCGTGGTGCGGGCTCGGGATGAACTGAGGCCTCTTTTTCATGTCGAAGGGGCTCCGCAGGCCGCTCCGAGGCAAGCCCGTGGTGCCTTGAAGCGGAACTCTCGGCCTGCTGCATGGCTGCAGTCTCGAGGAGACCTCGAATCTCATCACGGGCCCACCGAGCCTCGAGTGTGGATGGCTCGGGCATGTTGCGAAGAAGCATAGTGGCGGCGACGACGTTCTAGCTGGCTCGGTTGAAGACTAGGGGTTCGCCCGCCCTATCCTCAACAATGCGACGATTAACGTCGCAAGCTCTCTCTCGAGCTCCTCCATCACGTGTGTGCGCCGCGCACTCCCGCTCGAGGGTCTGCTAAAGTAGGCACAAGTTCTCTCGTTCCTCGTCGAGCTTGGCTTGCAATTCTTGAATCTGCTCAAGTTGTGCTCCTTGGGCTGCACCAAGGAATTGGCTTCGTCCCGTGTGCTAGGGAGCTCAACGTGAGGTGGCGTGATGTTCCTCCCTCCAATAGCTGCCTCGGCTTTTGAATCCGATGCGATATCCCCATCGATGTGGAAGCATTCGCGAGTCGGATCGTAGCTATCATTGGCGGAGTCAGAGTCTGGGGCGCCAAAATAGTAATATGACGGATGCATGTGAGGTCATCGATCTCTGGGGTCATAGCGGTGGGAAGCGACCGCATGGAGCTCCAGACCAAGGGTCTCTGTAGAGTCCCGGTACTCGGAAACTGGTGTGGATGCTACGAGGTCGAGGACAGAACATAGATGGTGCCTAGGGAGTTCCTCATAGGCGTCCATGTTGGTGCTTATGGAGGAAACGTACTGTTGGGCAGCCGTGTTCAGCCCATAGGGGAACGCCCGTGACAGGATTGACCCTGCCGTCGGGGAAACTGATCTTGACCCGGCCGAAGGTGCCGTTCCGGATGGTGAAACAACAGGTTGCCCCGTCGGCATCCCACCCGTGGCCAAGCTCATCCTACGTAGGTCCTCAATGAGAGATGCTGTGTGGGCGTCTGGCTGAGGGGCGCCAGAATGGAGCATCGTATCATCCTCCGCAGGATGGGGATGATGGCTACAATGGGCATGCCATCGCCTGGCGGTACGAGCCCGGCGGGAACGGTGATACCGACGCAGCGCTCCCCCATGCTGGGAGAGCTCGTAGTCGTGGTCGGTTGGGTGTTTGGGTGGAAGGAGGACCATATCATAGTCGTGATTGAGGGACATGAACTCCAAACTCCCGAACCAGATCACCGTGACCAACGGAAGTGGACGTTCGTGATTAGCCATCCGGAAGAATGGCAAGAAAGCGATGCTGGCACGCAGCGATCCCCTACCTGGCGCGCCAACTGTCGGTGTTTGGACCCGGGAGGGCCCTAAGCCGACGAGTGAATATGTGTTGCGTGCTCCCTAATCCGGATGGTGATGCAAAGAGAATACACGGGGGTTTATCCTGGTTCGGGCAAAGAAGGCCCTACGTCCAGCGGGGAGAGAGAGTATTGTATTTCCTTGCACCGAAGTGCCTGCATAGGGGTTACAAGCTGCGAGAGAGGGAGCTGGTCCCAAGTCTCAGAAGAGAAAAATGAAGAATTACTTGAGATGTTGATCTTGAAGCCGTCTGTCTCTCTATCCTCCCCTAGAGATTTCTTTACCCTCCTCTTTTATAGACTCAAGAGGAGGGTCTAGGTCTAAAAAACTCTAGGGGTGCCTTGGAGGAGAAGGCGGGACGTGCGCTGTAGATGTTGCTATAGCGACATGCCCCAGTGCATGCAGGCCATCCTTGGGGCGTCATGGTGATGTTGATGACAGGATGGTGAAACATCTTGGGTGCTGTAGAGGACGTGTGATTCCCTATGGTCGTCGTATGGGCGTGGTCCCTTTGTTGACTGATGGCGGTTGAGCCCGGGTCGTGACGTAGCTGAGGGGGTCGACGAGAAACGGATAAGGCCGAGCCCCAGAAATCCCGCGGCATGGTGGTCGGACAGTGCTAGTCATGGCGTGAATAGTGGCTACTTTTCATTGCCCATCCTAGGATGAGCAGTAAAAAGTAGGATCAAACGCGGGTGCTGCTCTCATGCCTGTGGCGCTATAGCCACGTAGGTGGAAGTGGTGTCATTAAATGCTATTGCCAGCGAGTAGGTGACTGAGAGAGAGGGGGTCGACCGGCTTCCCGTCGAGCGAGCCTCGTGCGAGTCGGAACGCAGTCGAGGGTGCCCTGTCTTCTTACGTATGCAGGTTTGGCTCGTTGCGTCGGTGTAGATGGAGTCTTGATTCGATTTTTAGGGGGTTTCAGAGCATGGATTCCTCGGGGGTTGGTTCTTTTTCTTCGTAGGATTTGGGTACCCCTAATTCTGGTACCCGACATTTTGCCTCTTTACTATTAGATATAGAGGTAGAGATATAGATATAGATTTTGAATCATAATTTGGTAAGTTATTAGCTAACAAAAAAAGGTAAAATTTTGTAAAGAATAATTTTGGGACTAAATCCACACCATTGAAGAGGTGTAGCTGGCTGCACGACACAGATCTTAGCTTAGAGCATCTCCAACAATTGACATTTTCTGTTTCCTAAATTATAGTATTTGCCAACTTCTAAAATAATATAGGGAGAAAAAAAAAGAGTTCATCTGCAAGTGTTTGGCATAATTCACTTCCCAAATAAGAATCGGTCCATCCACGGCGTACTGGCTCTAGGACTGGTTCTGCACACCTGCGTGAGCTCATCTCCGTAAAGCAGACAAGACAAGACAAGACATGACAGCGAGAGCATAAGATGGAAGTACCGTAGACGAGAGACACCAAAAGCTGAGCATCAGATGGAACGGCCTGGCATGGCATGGTCGAGGCCTACTCCGAACGGTGTGCGAGAGGCTCTGCTCCCCCACCGCAGCGCACGCGTACGTACCTGTAGACATAGACATGTCCTCTCCCTGCTGCCTCTTGCGTACCATCAGGTGCGAGAGCATGACCAGCTGCAGCATAGCGGCACAGCAGACAATTCTTCTCTTGCATCAGGCAGCGAGCAGCAGCAGGACCACACGCAGGACACCACAGAATTTCCGCTCAATGCGCGCTCGCGAGCTGCGTGCATATATGCGTGCTCGGGAAGGATTTTTACGAACTTGGTAAAGATGGGGAGCAAAGATTATATATGTCCATACAGCCCGCGCGCACGATAGCCCGGCACGAAGCCCGTATTTTTGGCCCGACACGAGCACGGTCCGGCCCGGTGGCATGCGGGCCCGGGCTGGCCTGGCCCGGAGTAGCAGGCCGTGTCTGGGCCTTACCCTAGGCACGACGTGCCAGCCCGGCATGGCCCGGCCAACAACCGCAGGCCCGGTAGCAGCCCGACCTCCCCCAGTCCCCCATGTCCTGCTAAAGGCCCATTGCCCCTAACCCTAACTCCCCCCCTCCCACGCACAGGCGCAACCCCTCCCCGTAACCACGCTGCACTCACAAAGTCGCCGCTCCCCCTTTCCCACGCATGTCGCGAGCAGCAGCCTCGCTCCTCTCGCCTTTGCCTCTCTCCCTCTCTTCCACATGGCAACGTCGTATCACCTCTCTCCCTCGCTCCCTTTTCGGGACTTGCCAGTGGGGTGCGCCGCCGCGGGCTCCTCTCCTTCGCGAGGACGCACCTCGGGAGCGAGCGCGGCGTGCCCGAGCTCCGTCCCTCCACTACCTCAAGGCTCGAGCTCGGTCCGCCGAATCCCCTATGCCCGCCTGCTCTCTTCGCCAAATTTGGCATCGAGGGCCTCGAGGGAGAGCGCTCCGGCGGCTGCGGCCACCTCCATGCCTCCCCGCGCGGCCCCACCTCCAGGGCGAGCGCGCCGGGTGCCGGATCTGCCTCGGGGGTGAGCAGGGAGCGCGTCGGCGGCCGGATGTGCATAGGGGGCGAGCAGGCAACGCGTCGGCGGTCAGATCTGCCTCGGGGGCGAGCAGGGAGCGCATCGACGACCGGATCTGCCTCGGGGGCGAGTAACGAGCACGCCGACGACAGCCGCCCTGCCTCCTGCTCTCCTCTTCCCTCTCTCTGTGGGCCTCGAGCCAACCCGACACGCTGGATGGGCCGTGCTTCTCGGGCCGGCCCGACCCGAAAAACGGCCCAGCAGGCCATGTCTGGGCCGTTGGTCAGGCACGACGCCCGCCTCGGCACGGCCCGGGTGGCACGGCCATAGGCGGAGCTCCCCATTAGGCACGGTGGGGCAGCTGCCCCACCTACCGTCAGAGTAGCACCACTAGTACCCCTCTGTCTTCCTCCCCTCCGGCCAGGCGACCAGCGTTGGAGCGGCAGTGTTCGGTGTCTGCGGTGATGAGAGCGGCAGCCAGGCACAAGGAAAAACGAGGAGGGGAGAAAAATAGGCCTAATAAGCCCAGCCAGCCCAAGTGGAAGTGGCCCCAAATCCCCAATCCTGCTCGCGACTCCTCTCATTCGTAGTCGGAAAAAGTCTATTTTTCCTCCCCCAACTATCACAAAAGTCCACTTTTCCTCCCTCAACTTCAAAACCGGACAAACCACCTCCCTCAACTTTTCAAACCGTGCATTTTACCTCCCTCGAGCGGTTTTGAAGGCGGTTTTGCTACAGTAAACGGCGGTATGCTACAGTGTTCAGTTGTTTTGCTACAGTGCCCATGTTTTTGTCTTTTCTTTATTTATTTCGGCTGAATCTTTGAAAAATCATAGTAAATCACAGAAAAATCATAAAATGGAAAATCCAATTTTGTTGTACTCCACATGATTAGATCTACACAGTGAACATATAATATGGTATGCTTTAGTACAAAGTTTTTGCTACGAAGGTTTTGCCTTTTTCTTTTTTATTTATTTTGGCTGAATCTTTGAAAAATCATAGTAAATTACAAAAAAATCATAAAATAGAAAATCTAATTTTGTTAGACTCCACATGAGCATATCTATATAGTGAACATATAATATGGTATATTTTAGTACAAAATTTTTATTGTAGCTTTAGATCTATGTTTTTCTATAATTAATTGCAATAATTCATAGTTGCGGCTTCTATAATTATTTTGTTGGACTAAAGCATACCATATTATATGTTTACTATCTAGATCTACTCATGTGGAGTCCAACAAAATTAGATTTTCTATTTTATGATTTTTCTGTGATTTACTATGATTTTTCAAAAATTCAGTCAAATAAATAAAAAAGAAAAAGACAAAACTTTCATAGCAAAAACTTTGTACTAAAGCATACCATATTATATGTTCACTGTGTAGATCTACTCATGTGGAGTGCAACAAAATTAGATTTTCCATTTTATGATTTTTCTGTGATTTACTATGATTTTTTAAAGATTCAGCAAAAATAAATAAAAAAAGAAAAGACAAAAACATAGGCACTGTAGCAAAACCACTGGGCACTGTAGCATACCACCTTTTACTGTAGCAAAACCGCCTTCAAAACCGCTCGAGAGAGGTAAAATGCACGGTTTGAAAAGTTGAGGGAGGTGGTTTGTCCGGTTTTGAAGTTGAGGGAGGAAAAGTGAACTTTTGTGAGAGTTGGGGGAGGAAAAATAGACTTTTTCCTTCGTAGTCCGTTCGCGTCTGCGCCCGGTGCCTCCGCGGTCTGCCGCACGCTGGCACACTCAGAGTCGGAGCTCCACGAGGTGCCCCAGCCCCCAAGCCCACGCCGCGCTGCTCGCTGTAGCCGCCCCGGCCGACTAGCCCCGAGCTGCGCGGCACCCGCTCGCCGTTCCAGCGCTCCTGCGGGCTGCTCTGAATCTATGATGGAGGAGGATTTGGTGGGGGAGGTGGGCGCTGGCCATGGGCTTGGGTGTGGTTAGGGAGAAGCCGAAGGAGAGCAAGATGGAGGAGCAGGCCACGGCCGAGGTCTTTAAATTTACAGGTTTCCTCTTGGAATGTTGGATTTTGATCTTTAATTTGGACACTTTTTCTTGTTCGGTGGGTCTCTGTTGAATTCATGGATTACTATTTTTAAATGAGAGGTACCATCATCAATCCATGTTTAAATATTTCATAGATTAGCTATTGATGTGCGTCGTTGCGATGTCATTAAAAAGTTGTGTCTGCAATGTGCCTCACCTAAATTTTTGTTTGAGCTCCGCCACTGGGCACGGCATGCCGTGCCGGCCCGACTCCCTTTGGACCATGCCTGGCACGGGCCCGTGCCGGGCCAGGTCGGGCCGGCCATTGGCCATCTATAGCAAAGATACCAAACTATTAAAGAGAGTTTTTTTTTCTTATTTTCTCAAGGTCTGCAGATGCTCTTATACGGCACTCTACCTAAAACGAGGTAAAGTTGCATTTCTGATTATTTTATATATATGGAGGATTATTTCTTGTTTATATAAAACGACACAAGTGGGACGAAGTAGCAGGTAAGGATGAAAACGGTCGGAAACGGTCGAAAACGGACTTACGATATAGAAAAACGAAAACGGTCGGTTCGAAATATTTCTACATTTAGCAATTAAAGAGTACAAAAAATTGTTGAAAATGGTTGTGAAACCGATTGAAACTGACAATTTTTCATGTTAAAAAACGGTTCATAATATAGAAAACGAAAACGGTCAATTCGGAATATTTCTGTTCCGTTTTCATCGCTAGCAGCAGGAGACTTCCCTTCGTCTGTTTCGCCAAAACCTCCGTGTGCTGTGTCAAAAAAAAAAAAACCTCCGTGTGCTTCCAAGAGACCCAGCCATGGCGATCTCCCAGATCTCACGCGGAACCCTGGCCATCCTCCTCCTCCTGGCCGCCGCCTTCGCTGCCGCCCCGGCTGCGCTCGCGGACGGCGACGACGTCGTTGCCCTTACCGAATCCACGTTCGAGAAGGAGGTCGGACAGGACCGCGGTGCCCTCGTCGAGTTCTACGCCCCCTGGTTCGACCTCGCACCCTTTGTTCTCCACTACGCTGGATTGTAGTTCGGTCGATCTTACGGGACCGGATCTGTGGACTGTGGTGGGGAACTTGGATATTTGCGGACATGGATGAGGCGGTAGTTATTCCAATTGTGGTCAGAAATCGTGGTTTTCCTGTAAATTATCTCAATCGGTTGTGGGATCCGCTAGAAGCAAGACTGTTATGGATGGATATTTTAACTCACGTAGTAAATTGATCATTTTATAGGCTTGGTAGACTGGCGGCATATATGCACTTGAATTGTCTTAATATTTGGCCGTTTGTCTCCTGCGTGTAAAAATGTTGTAGATCACAGATCTTCATCTTCTAGTGGATGGGCTTGGCTATACAAAACAAGTGGGATCTCTCGTTTGACCATGCATTTTTAACCTGCGCAGTTTTATCTTCTGCAATAGTATAGTACCCTGGAATTCAGTAGCATAGAATTGTACTTGGAATTTATTATTTCTGAGTATCAGCAGGTCAGCCTTTCATAAAATCTGATTTTAGTCATCTGCTTGATTTGTTTGTTTAGGTGTGGTCACTGCAAGAAGCTTGCTCCTGAGTATGAAAGACTCGGTGCAAGTTTTAAGAAAGCTAAATCTGTCTTGATTGCTAAGGTATATCTATCGTTCACTTTAAGAATTAAATTGGTTCTCTCCCTTATGAATCTCTCAGCATTCCTCAGATATTCTCTGTCCTTTTATGCCACTATGGCCGATAAGAAAATTACTGGCACTTGGCTCATGACTAGGGCTGGATATCGAGCCAACCGTAGTTTTTTTCGAGCTTTTTTAGAAATTGGTATAATCTTATTCATCATTATTTCCTGCATTGTTTAAGACCTAACTTCACGACGAGCCTAACGAGCCGAGCCGAAGTTGAAAGTCGTTCCAAATCAAGTCATTTTCATTTTAAAAGATAAATGAGTCCAATCGGAGCACTTTTGTACCGAGCCACCGAGCCAGCTTAACGAGCTTTTTGTCCAGCCCTGCTCGTGACATTTCCTTCTGCACTTTTTGTGGTTTGATAAAATCATAGGTTTCACATATCTTAAACTCTGGTTTCTCATTTTAGGTCGATTGTGATGAGCACAAGAGTTTGTGCAGCAAGTATGGAGTTTCCGGGTATCCAACAATCCAATGGTTCCCAAAAGGATCCTTGGAGCCCAAAAAGTGAGGGTGCACAACTTTAAATTTTTCCATGTCCTTTGTTTACCAAGTTCTGTGAATTATGACAGAACTTCCTTTGACAATTTAGGTATGAAGGACAACGCACTGCAGAAGCCCTTGCTGAATTTGTTAATACTGAAGGAGGTGGGAATTTAACTTGTTCTCTAGAATACTGTGAATTTATTGTTTTACCAAGCAGCTTCACTTTTTGATATTCAATATGCTCATTGTATAGAATAACATCACAGACTACATTTCAAGTTTTCACAAATAATTAACAAAGTTATGCATTATCAAAGTAATCATATTTCTCAATTAATCAATGTCTAAATTCGTTGGATTCTGGATTTTTCAGGCACAAATGTAAAGCTGGCAACCATTCCTTCAAGTGTTGTGGTGCTCACCCCAGAGACCTTTGACTCAATTGTCCTTGATGAAGCCAAAGATGTCCTTGTTGAGTTCTATGCCCCATGGTAGGTTACTGGGTTTTGTTCAGTACTTCACCATTATCTTTTGTGCCATCAATCTGTTATCTTTGCTCATTGAATCTAATGGATTATGTACTTGTCTTATGTACAGGTGTGGCCACTGCAAGAGTCTTGCACCGGTTAGTACATGGTTCTTGTTTGAGTTTGTGGCACATTCTATTGTGGTTTTACTCTTGTATAATCACCCGTAGCGATATTCATCGTTTCTGATATGTCTAATCATAATCTTTATTGTTTCAGACGTATGAGAAGGTGGCTTCTGTTTTCAAGTTAGATGAAGGAGTTGTTATTGCTAACCTTGATGCTGACAAACACAGGGATTTGGCTGAGAAGTATGTTCTGTGTCTTACATTCACATATGCTTTATCTGCATTTGTTTCCCTGTTTGTGTTACCTAGCACTGGGGCGTGATCTTGTTTCCCTGTGAATACTAGTCACTAGTATTTTATATGCAACAAATAACACCTTATTACTTCTGACTTGTTCTATACACAATATACTGTACTTGTGACACCACTTTAGGTATGGAGTTACTGGATTTCCTACATTGAAGTTTTTCCCAAAGGGAAACAAAGCTGGTGAAGATTATGATGGCGGTAGGGACTTGGGTCACTTTGTCAAGTTCATTAACGAGAAGAGTGGTACCAGCCGTGACACAAAGGGCCAACTAACCTCAGAGGTTGGTTACATATGCACAATACTGCATTTGTGAATTCAGGCAAATGCTAACTCTGGCTCGATTATTTTGTTAGGCTGGCCGCGTAGCAAGTCTGGATGTCCTGGCTAAGGAGTTCCTTGGTGCTTCCGGTGACAAGCGAAAGGAAGTCCTCTCCAGTATGGAGGAGGCAGCTAAGCTCAGTGGTCCTGCTGCAAGGTAAACTCTTGCCTCAGTTATTGGCCTATTTGCTTGAGCTATTTAATGATCTCAATTAAAGCTGTAAGAATGTTATTAGTTAAGTGAGTTGAATTTTCCTTGTGGCATAATAAATCAGGCATGGTAAGGTCTATGTAACCATTGCAAAGAAGATTCTAGAGAAAGGCAATGAGTATACAAAGAAGGAAACCGAGAGGCTTGAACGCATGTTGGAGAAGGTGGGAAACGACTACCTCAAGATGTCTCACCAAACATTCTCTTTTGGGACAACTGACCTTACAGATTTGGTTACTGATAGTCATCTCTTTTTCCTTGTTGCAGTCCATCAGCCCCTCGAAGGCCGACGAGTTTATCATCAAGAAAAATGTTCTTTCGACTTTCTCATCCTAAGGCATCTGCTAGCTCCATTTTCACGTTTCAGATATAGGCGACAAAAACTGCAAGATTAGAAGTTAAGTGGTGGTAGAACTAATTTTGGGGGTTTCCCTCGAGGATACGTCGATACTTGTACTTCTTGCGAATTGCAGTCTTTTCCTCCCTTGTGCTTATGGATTTATTCCGTAGCATCATAGTTTATTTTTGGTTCGACATAGAATAGAGAACATTGTGACGACAGAACTGAAATTTTCTGTTTAATAACACTGCTCACTTGATGGAGCTTATGCGAACCCTGTTCTGATACATGCTTTGGGAACTTACATGTTCCAAGCTAATAAATAGCGGTGGTAGCGGCCGCAATTGCACCTGCAATATGAGATAGCGCTCTGAACTTTGCATCATGGAACTTTGTGGCCGCAATTCTGAATAACGGGCCGATATTGCAGCCGCAATTGCGCGTGGTAGGCCGCAATAGCATGGAAGCAAATATCCCTAATTAGTTTAGCTCACTGTGACTCACATCTCAAATTCAAATACTCACGCATCGGTTGTGGAACTTAAAATTATTCATGATATATGCACTTAAAATTATTTATATTCATTATTCATGATATATGTATTTAAAATTATATGGGACTATCGGGTGCTGCTATTGGAACTTATCGTCCGCAATATCGCCCGCTATCCGCAATCCGATACCTCGACGTCAATCCGCTATCAGCCCGCTATACGCTATTTATTACCTTACATGTTCCGGCGCCTGCCCACCCACAGACACTTAATTTTTCAACCATTTTCAGCTATCTGCTTGGTTGTGTGGGACGGCTCACTTGACATATGAGATGGGACTGTCCCGAAGTGGAGTGTTTGATTTGAGGAATTAAATCGTCATAGACGAGAGGAAGAATTAAACCATTCTAGACTGCTTACACTAGTATTAATTACTCTCTTTGTTCTAAGTTATAAGATGTTTTAGGTTTTTTAAATGTCTTATAATTATAATTTAGAAGGGAGGGAGTATTAGCCGGGGAAGAATGAGGTGATGGTTCATTAACCCATTCCACAAACCAAATAATAAAGTAGGGAGTGAGAAGATGATGGACTAACCTATTTCTCAAACAAACACCCTAAAACTATCTCTAATATGTGTTTCCTCCTCATTCCTCACAATACACAGACATCATCTGTCTCCTCCGACATTGTTCTAGTATGTTTAGGCCAGTCTTAGTGAGGATTCTATAAAAGTTGCATACGCATCAGTTTATTTACTCACCACTGCTCTCGGTGGGTAAGGGTAGCTCCAATATTGTCTTAAGAGCTAGCTCATAGAATATTTTATTCAATAAGAAGAGAGAATAATAAGTTAGCTCTTCATGAAGAGTGAAGCTCAAACAATTTCCTATGATTCATATATCTATGTTTACATATTTTTTCTATAGTACATGTTAGTTACTCTCTTTTTTTTTAAGTCCATACGTACTAGCAAGTTGACTATTATTGAGGGTGTGCTAAGAACGAAGAATAAGGTGAAACATGTAGGTATCTTGGGCCTACCTAACGTTCATTTAACGGATCCAAGACAATATACTGGTCTCTGTCCATCGTACCAAACACAAACATGGATGGCTCCATCCCCTTAACCAAATAAGAAGACACAATCGTCTCATCTTAGAAAATTAGAATGGCCATCCCGTCTTATCCCCAAACTAAATGGCAGGGACGAACACCCACTAAGGTTGTATCTTCATCGACACTGCTACGTAATCCGGACGATCAACATAGACTATTTATAATAGATAATAAGAGGTTCTACCAGCAAATAAGAACAAAAAATGGCTCCATGAATATTCAAACGGTTTCAAGCTATGCACCATAAGATAGAGCATGATTTTAGAAGAAAAAAAATTGAACAAGTTTCATAATTTTACGAGCTAAAACAAAATTTCTATAGATTTTCCAAGATTAGACTAGGTTTTAGGATTTTTATCTGCATTATTTTCCATGTAGAAATATTTACATTTTTTTGAAAATTTGTTTTTATGAGTTTTGGATATATTTTTTAAAAAGATTTTTCATATGTCTTGAGCTTTCAACTTAGTCCATGTCACACCCGGTTTTACGGATAAAACCAGATACACACCATATGTGAGCCCAGAAAGTCAAATCTCACATATAGCTACAATTAAGGATAATATCAAATAACAATGCTCAATATATAACGTACTTAGTATAAAAGATATAACCTTAGATAGCAAACAGCGGGAAGTCAACTTCGGTCTTCAGGTGAAGACTCCACTCCACAGGGACAATTGACTAGTTGATCATAAGTCTAAGCCTAACTACTCCAATCTCTGGCAATCTGATACCTCATCCGAGATTTTTATCCAAAAAATAGAAAATAAACAAGCGTGAGTACATCTTGTACTCCACAAGCATGACATGGGGATTCATGAGGCTCAAAAGGTAGACATGGTTTACTGCATTTAGCATTTTAGTAAATCAATATTTTATCCTTCATTAACATCAAGTTATGCTTAAGCTCCCTAGTTAACCCTCATAATCATATACTGGAATCAAATAGAGTCATTGAACATCATTATAACACCATCATCATCATCATGAGTTAACACCATAACAAGTAACATTTATTCTATGAGTTTTCTGGGCCGCTCGTGACCGTGAGCACGGCTGTTATAACAGTTTTTAATACTCTGCAGAGGTTGTGCATCTTTACTCGTAAGTCATGTTGCCCAATTGCCCGGGTTAATTACTCCCATAACACTACCAAGGTGAACGGGCAGGGTACACTATGAAGCCTTCCATAGGTCTCTCTAACATGTTAGGGCCGCGAGGTTTCCTCGGCAGGCAGATGTAGGAACCCCCTTTCTATGACACAAATCCTTCGCGGCTATACACATAAAACAGGGGCAGTCCTATACCCAAAGTGGTGAGCCCCTCTTGCGCCATAAAGGTAACCTCTAACAAGTTAGAAAAGATCCTATTACTGAGCTAAAGCCAGAGCCATGTGACTCTCACGGTTGCACTGTCAATCCTAGCTTTTGCCGACAGATAAGTCCTTACGAAGGATTTAGGGCACCATGACCAACGTCATTTGCACCATCACCCTATAAATCAGTTGTCATAATGTATGTTTTACCTTTGTTCCATAGAACCATTAACCATCGTATAGATCATGTTTGGTTAAAGCACTAGCAATCTACCCATGTGCAATTAATCCGTAGGAGTCAAGGAGTATGTCATCAAATACTAGGAAGTCCTTACGGTGGTCAAAATTAGACACATGCAAAATGAGTAGATGATTTAAGGTGAATAGGACATCAAGGTAGGCCCATGCTATACTTGCATTGGTTAGCAAACTCCTGCTGGTCCTGTTGATCTTCGAAGTATTCCGAGTTCCCAACGTACTCCTCACCGTCTAAACTCGACCAACACGGCAACATACACATTTCAGGAGAATTCATGCATACCAAACAAACCTATAATTAGAATAGTACACAAGCAGTATAAAAACAAGATAAAAAGTTTATGAAAATATTCTATGTCTCGCTACGATCATGTCAACGAGAAGATCACGAAAATTGGAGCTAAATCACGAAAGATATGAATTAAACGAGTTTTCCTATATCAAATTAATTAAACAAACCTAACCAAGAATTTTAAATGTTGCAAACCTAACTAATAGTGACATTAATGTGTAGATTACGAAATTACGAACCTATCGCAAGTTAAACGGGTCAAATCGGAGCTAAAACAGAGTTTTTATGAGCAAAACAGTGAAATGGCATTTCTGTAAATAGATTGAATACATTTTTGAATTTAAATAAATCAAAATAGAAATTCAGATTTGAATTTGTACCAAGGACCGCGGGTTCCATTTCGAGAAAGGTGGGGGTATCTTTAGTCAAAATCCCCACGAAGGGGTATTGGCCATCCTGGGCCTTAGATCGCGTGATGAACGGCCAGGATTAAATGGGAGGGGAAGGGAGAGGGTGGAGAGAGGCAGCCGGCGGCCAGAATAGTACTATGGTGCAGCGGTGGCCATGAATGGCGGCGGGAGCTCGCCAGAGCGAGAGAAACGGGGCCTACGGGCCACCAAACCGACCACCGAGGCCACCGGGATGACGCAGGGGCGACGTCTAAGCAATCTCGGGGCAAAATGTGGCCGCGGAGTGGCCCGCGCAGCGTGCGCGCCATGGCCGACGGCGAGGAGCTCGCCGGCGCACGCGGATTCGCCCCTAGAGACCACCATTCGCGACGGAAATGGCTCGGGGAGAGAGAGGGGCACGGGGAAGCTCACCACGGTGAAACCAAAGGCGGGGAGGGAGCGAGTGCGGCAGACCACGGCATGTTCCTCAGCGGGTCGTAGCCGCGCTGCGGGTGCGGTTCTAGCATGTGCGAGCGAGGGAGAAAACAGAAGCGAGAAGCGGCAGTGGATCAGTGACGGGTGTGGGCTTCCCTTTTGAAGGGCGGGCGTGGGGTGGGACGCTCCCATGATGCGAGGAGGAGGTGGACACGGACGGCGATTTCCCGAGCGGTGCACGCGGGAGCGGAGGGGGAGGTTGTGGAAGGAGATGGCGCCGACATGTTGGCCCGGCTGGTCAGCGATAGAGGGAAGGAAAGCGGCAACGACTTGGCCGGGATGGGCCGGCCCAGGAAGAAGAGGGGAAGAAAGAGCGCACGGGCCGGCGGGGAGACGCGCGAGCCGGCTCAATAGACAGGACCAGCGGGCCAAAAACAAGGGAGGGAAGGGAAGGCCAAAATGGAGAAAAGGGTAGGGAGAGAAAAGAATTTCTTTTCTTTTTCCAAATCAAGTTTTTCAAATCATTTTCAAACCGAATTTTGAAATCATTTTCAGATTTTGTCAAAACCAGTCATCACAAAAATAAAAGTGCAGCAGCATGAACACAACAACATGTATCTATCCTTATATTTGATTTTAATTTTGCAAAAATTATTATTTCCCAAAGTTTGAATGCTCACATAAATGCTTTAAATAAATCAATTTAGCTATTTTGGAATAATACAATTTTTAGGGTGTTACAGTCCAATCTGCCTCCTTTAACGTGGCATCATGTCAACAAAACTACTATCAAAATTATATAAGATGCAAAAACAAACAGTTTTAAAAGTTGAGGGCAATCAAAGAACCGATTTTATAGATTTCTTTTGAGGAAAACTGATTTTATAGATGAGATTGATAAAAGAGACAAATGCAAAACTCAAGGAGGTTAGGACTTTTTCCTTCCATGAGGAGGGAGGGCCCATTACCAAGGGCTTGGAAACTGTTTACTCTTTGCCAGTGGCCCGGCCCATCCACCCACCGGTCACCAGTGTGATTTTTCTCGTCCATCTCGGTTAGCAACGCGCAGCGAATCCTCTGCCATCCTAAAACCCTATCCCCCCGCCTGTACCTCCGCCGCACGCCTTCCTCTCACACAGTGGTGGACCTAGCAGAAAATATGAGCTAGGGCAGATCGCTATGTACAAATACAAAACTTCACCGATATACCGGCCTAACTATGTATGTATATGATATCTATGTCACATAACAATTATGTTCTAATATATAATTCAGCAAAACAAAAGATACAGAAGAAGTTTGAACATGATTACCTTTTATATGAAGAGCACATAAGGAGATTTTTTGTTCCATATAGTCCAGATAATTTACCATATAATAAATGATCAAAAGAAAAAACAACATGCAATTAGAATAAATTTAGTACTAAGTAGGTGAGAAATGAGGGAATATGTAAAAAAATATCAAACATTGTAGGAGAACATACAAATCCTATAACTCTAAGAACATCGAGGCTGCTTTGGAGGTATACTCATCTTTCGATCTTAATGTAGCCCTTCTCAATGTAGCACAAAGTCAAGTCCTTGAGCTATTGAATTGATTTCCCTGATCATAGATCAATCTCTATCATTTAGTCGACTAACAATTTGCAAAGAATTAAGCCGTGTTGGACGCATCGCTAGCTCCAGCTCCATCTGTTCCCACAATGTCTTCATCTCCTCCCCCTCCCCCTCCCCAATCCATCTACTCCTGCCTGCTCTTCGTGACTCAGCGCCTTGCCACATCGGCCGCCTGGGCATAGCCGCATAGGGCCACCCACCGCCGCTTACCCCTCGCTCACCTCTCGCTCAGCTTGCTGGCCGCCAGCGTAGGGTCTAGGGATAGGGAGGCAGGGAGCACGCTTGAGGGAGCGCTGCCGCATGCCGCCGAGCGCCCCAGCTGCGTTGCGAGCCTACGGACGTGTTTGTTTGCCTAGACGAGGGATAGATGTAGGCCCGCCAGCTGCACTAGGCCATGTTTGTTTGGTTGGACGACGTCTGGGCCTAGGCAGCATGCTACTTAAAGTAGCTATGAGCCTGGCTCCTAGGAAACACCCACCCTCTCCGTTTCTTGTGGCCAGCTCCTCTCGTCCCTCAGCGTTGTTGCTAATCACCCTATCGGCGTTTGGTCCTACGAGGGTCCTAAGCCAACGAGTGAATCAATGATGCGTGTCCCTAATCTGGATGGTGATGCAAGGAGAGTACACGAAGGTTTATCCTGGTTTGGGTGAAAGAAGGCCCTATGTCCAGCGAGGAGGGGGGAGTATTGTATTTCCTTGCACCTAAGTGCTTGCGTAGGGGTTACAAGCTGTGAGAGAGGGAACCGATCCCAGGTCTCAGAGAGAAAGTGAAAGTACAAAGGAGATTGTTTGAGATGTTGATCTTCTATGGTGGGAAGCTGGCTGGTCTTTTTTCGTCCGTTGTCCGCCGCCCCCTTGTAGAGTCCCCTGCCTTCCCTTTTATAGGGTAAGAGGAGGCAGGAACGCCGGGGGTGCCTTTGAGGTGAAGTTTTGTCGAACGCTATGGAGGTTGCTATAGCGACGTGCCCCGAGAATGGCCGGCCATCCCTGGACACCATGGTGACGTAGAGGATGAGACGGTGAAAAGACTCCGGGTCCTGTGTCATGCAAGCCTTGCATTCTTGTTTTGACCGTCGGTTGGTCGAGGTCGGGTCGAGGTGGGTCGATGGTGAACGGATAAGGCCGAGTCCCCGGAATCGCGGGGTACGGTACTCGTCGTATTCACCCTCGAGGGTGATCAGTGGCGGAATAGTGCCCAGTATGGTGCATACAGTGAGGTTTTCATCGCTCATCCCAGGATGGGTGGTAAAAAGTGAGATTTGACACTGGTACTGCTCCCATGCTGGTTGTTGCTGTAGCCATGAGGATAGGAAGTGGTTGGTAGTTTGCATTAAATGCTCTGACTTTTGTCTCAGAGTTGGTGAATGAGGTGGGTCGACCGGCCTGACCCTGGGTCGTGCGAGTTGGAGATTTCTCGATAGTCGAGGCATCTTGTCGAGCGAGCCTCGTATGAGTTAGAACATGGTCGAGGCGTCCCGTCGAGCGAGCCTTATACGAGTCGGGACGTGGTCGAGGCGTTTCGTTCGCGATCTCGGCTAGTCCCGTTTGTTTTGTTTTTCTTAATCATTGACTGTGGGTACCCCTTGTTTTTGATACCCGACAGTAGCCCCGAGCCTTTGGGTGAGTGTGGGTTACTCTCATAGAGGCTCAGTGAGTCATGAACTGGAGTCATAGCATCGTAGCCTTTTCCGATGGGTGCACGCGAGCGCACCCGCCGGGTGTAGCCCCCGAGGCCTCGGTGGAGTGTTTAAACTCCTTCGAGGTCTTTTGTACATTTTATCGAGGAATGCTCTTTGTATCATGGCGTGTTTTGTCCTTTTTCATTCGAGGTTTGTCCTTCTGCAGTCGAGCCCCCGAGCGTCGTGCGCACGAGGTCGATCAGAGTCTTGGCTGTCTTTTATCGTTCGACTCTCATGCTCCTTCTTTAGGAAAAGGAGGAGGGGTGGGGAACGTCGTACTACCCTCGTCAGGCGAGTTCCGACGGTCTCTAGTGAGCTATTAACGGGGAATTCGAGTGGGAGCCCGTGCTCCATTCAGCAGGAGTCGGCTAGCGGCCACAGAGGCGCTCTCGAAAATGCCAAAGAGTAGTCATGTGGATCTCGGTTCCTTGCGATAGGATTCGAGGGCTCGATGCCACCCTCCAAGGGAATTCCTCTGTCGACCTCTCTTTTAGCCTCGAATACGTCTGGGGGTGCTTTGAGAGCGTGGCTCGAGCCCTGGCCTTGTACGGGTGCGTCCCTAGTTGTCCTTGACTCCGTTACTCGAGGGCAACTGTCAAACCCTGGTCGAGGGCCAGCTTTTGATCCCTCAAGGTTTATATCGGGCTCGGAGCCCATTACCCATTCATCTGGGAATATCCGTCCGCGGATCCCCTTCTGGCCCATTTGGGGCGCGTCTTTTTAGGAGGGGAAGTGAGATCAGCGCGGTAGTGGGCGACGTGGTGCGACAGTTATGGAATAAACGGTGGACACGTGCCCTTACCTGCGGGTTTCGAGGGAGCGGTTAGGTAAGGTCATTAAATGCGAAAACTATTCCTACCTTTTCGCCTGCCCATTGGCCTTCCATCGGGGTATAAGTGTGAGGCCCTAGCTTCCATATGCCCCCTACAGGCCCTTTGCATCTCTGCCTTCCTTGCTCTTTGTGCGCCCTTCAGCCGCCATCCACCGCTGTCGTTGCTTCTTCATCTGCCACTGCACGCCGTTTTCCGACAACCATGGCGGGCAAGAGCTAGATCCTTCCCGTGGATGCATGGGCTCGTTCCTTGGTGACGGAGAGGAAGCTAGAGGAGTTGGTCCACGACGGACTTTTGCGACCAAGGGCAAGCCAGACCCAGCGGGAATGGAGGGTGCCGTCGTCCGACCACCGGGAGTCGGCGCCCCGGAGGGATACGTGGTAAGCTTCATGGCTTTCCATGAGAGAGGGCTCGGAGTGCCACCGAGCCACTTCATGCGGGCGCTCCTCCACTACTACAAGGTGGAGCTACATCATCTCACCCCCAACTCCATCTCATAGGCTACCATTTTTGCGACGGTCTGCGAGGGGTACCTGGGGATGGAGCCACACTAGAATCTGTGGCTCCACCTCTTCAGGGCGGAGCATTTCACCAAGAAGGCGAGCGAGCGAGGAGTGCGGCGCATAGTGCATGCAGGGAGCTGCACTCTCCAAGTCCAGTCGGGTCAAGGTGAGCAGTACATCTCGGCATAGCTCATCTCATCAAACAACGACTGACACGACGGATTGTTCTATCTGCGCAACGACAACGACCAGCCACTGAGGTTCTCTGGTCGGGTGCTGATGTCGCGCGAGGAGAACTGGTCGTACGGCGTCGTCGAGGAGGACAAGCCAAAACTACAGCCGCTCCTCGACGTGTTGAGGAGGCTTCGTCAGCGTGGGATGACGGTGGGAATGGTGGCCACCGCGTTCCACTGCCGGAGGATGCTGTCGCTGACGCAGCGCTGGCTCTGGCTCGACGAGATGACACCGGAGGCTTCGCTGGAGGGGAGTCGGATGTCGCACGAGTCCCTCCCCCTCGATGAAGTCACCCGGTGTGCATGGTGGATGGTGGGGAGTTTCAAGCAGGAGGACATCGACAGGGTCCCGATGCGCCCCACTCAAGGCTTTGAGCCTCTGGTAAGTGTCATTTTTTGACAGCCTTGAGTCCCTTTGTTTCCTGATTCCCTCGACTAAGTCGGTCGAGGCCTATGTACAGGATTTGTCGGTGGTCAAGGAGTCACGGCCACCGGTTCCGGAGGATCGGGCTGCTCGAGAGGCTAGACGCCTCACGACGGCCTAGAAATAGGAAGAGAAGGACACTTCCAAGAAGCATCAAGTCCAGAAAACCCTCGAGCGCGAGGCGTTGAAGAAGCGCCGTCACCAACATAGCCTTCAAGGGGCTCCCAATCGAGGAGTCTCCCTCCGAGACGGTCTCAGGGGAGGACGAAGACAGCGGCGATGACGACGTCGGGTCGCAATATGATACCGCGATCTTTCTAGTGCACCTCCCCTCATGCGGCCCCTGCTGGAGCCTGTTGGGGGGTCAACTTCCCAGGCATCGAGGGAAGTCTCGGCGCCCATCGAGGGGGAAGGAGAGCCAGCAGAGGGAAGGGCCTGAGTGGGTCCTTCAGAGAGGGGAGCTACCTCGCCTAGGGTCCCACAGGGGAGGTCGGTGGTGCCACTCCCGCGAGCCCGATCGGCCTAGACTCAGCCAGCGGGTAGGGCAACAGCGTCGGCATCGGAGGCCAGGGCGCTGTCGACGGGCATAAGGACTCGAGGCCAAATAGCCTCGTCAGCGCAGAGGTCCTCTGATGCCCCATCAGCCCGGGCTCCGAGGAGCACCAGGTCGACAGGAGGCTCAATAGAGGGGCCATCACAGGTGTCGTTGGGTGGCTCGGGCTTGCCAGGGTCTAGGCCCCTGCTTCCCATATCCGGGTAAGTATCTCGCCTTGTATTTCCGTTATCGGTGATCTCGTTCTTTATTCTGACGTGTTTATTTGCTGCTCAGCCATAAGCGCAAGGCGAAGCTCGTGACTCTGACTCCCATCAAGGCACTCAGGTCAGGCGCCGCCCTGATGATGCGGACACTGGCCGACGACGCTGCCTGGGTCGCGAGGTGCCAGGCTGTGACGGAGCGGCTCAGGCTGAGGGAGGTAGCCACCAAGGCGGGGGCAAGCGCCCAGGAGGTCGCTGGTCCTGGTGACGCCGCGCGGGGGCCAAAGCCGGCTGAGGCGGTCCCGGGTGACGCTAGGCTCGAGGTTCCTGGAGCTGGTGGGTTGAAGCTTGGGTCGATTGTGACGACCCAGGTGACCATCGAGGCCGCTGAGGCCAAAACATCCGTCCGCGACGTGGGGCGGCGGATGTCAAAAAGTTAAGGAAGGTGGCGGAGGCCTCGCCAGAGGCGGGGCAAGAGGCGGCACAGCCGGAGTCGCAACTGGCGCGGGAGGAGCCGCAGCCACAGCAGGACCGGCCAACGGAGCAGGCGGTCGAGGCGGAACGGGGGGTGGTCGTGCCACCGTCCATCGTACAAGCGGTGGTGCCGACAGTTGAGACACCAGCCCCGCCCCAAGGGTCGACCCCGGTCGTGATCGACCTTACTGTCGATGACCCTCCTTCTGACAAGGGGAAGCAGAAGGCGGACGTTGAGACGGTCGACGCCCTGGATCGGCCTGGTACTTCTGCAGCGTTGGGGGATGACCTAGCCAAGGCGTCGGCTAGGTGGCCCAATTACACAGGGTTGACACTTGTACGGGAGGAGGAGCTTCCGCGCTGGGGTCGGTCGACCCTGGAGTTCAGGGACGCGTCTAACCCTAGCGATGAGCCCTTCTTCGCCCTCGACGACAAGGATGAGGTGCAACACTGGGAGTTCATCGAGGGACTCTGTAAGCACTCCCTGCAATCCCTGCGCATGATCACGGATACCCTGGTGTGGGGTATGTCGGAGGCTTTCGAGGTAAGCCGGGTTCGCTAGTCTTTCCTTGTGTTTTATCCTTCCATTCTCCTTGGTTCTGATTTTTAGGTTTTGACTGTGGTCAGGAACTCAAGGAGCATTCTTGCCGCAAGTCACTCTTTATTCGTCATGAGAGTGGCGTGTGGGAGGCGCTTGCTCATCAATGGGCTCTAGTCAAGGAAGCCAACAAGCGGCTATCCCAGAAGAGTGCCGAGGTGGGCGAGCTCCGCGTCGCCCATGCAACGGTTAGGGAGGAGGCGGTGCAGGCCCGGGAAGCCAAGGCTAAGGCGCGTGAAGACATGGCAAGGGCTCAAGAGGAGGTGGCTAAGGCTCGTGAGGACCTCGTGCCACTGCTGGCGTGTGTGAAGGAGCTCGAGGAGGATGTCGCCTTGGTCAGCGGTCAGCGTGATGCCCTCAACATCCAGATCAGGATGGCATCTGCTCGCGTCAGAACCTTGGAGGATGAGGTTGTGACGTTGAAGGGGACGGTCCAAGAGAGGGACGAGGCTCTCTCGGGCACCGGTCGGGAGATTGAAGCGCTGAGGGCGGTGGTCCATGACAAGGATGAGGCTCTTCGAGCGTCGGAGAAGGCATGCGGGGAGCTGGGTGATGAGGTCATGGGTTGGCAAAGCCACGTTGAGGGTAAACCTCTTGTTGTGTTCTAGCCTTGGCCTCGAGGTCCTAGGCTTATGCTAACTCAGTGCTTATGTTTCAGAGTTGGAGAAGCAGCAGCATGCGGCCCAAGCGACGGCTACCTCGTTCCAGAACCTCTTCGAGGCCGAGGTCGAGCAGACTCAATTGCTCCAGGGTGCTATCACCTCGGTGTGTGATGGCCTTGGGGTTGAGCCCGATGCTGATACCAAGGAGGACGCACCGGGGAACTCCTTTGTCCGTCGGATGGCGGCGCTGGGCCACCTCGTCCACAAGAAGATACGAGGTGGGCTGCATCACGGCGTGAAGAGGGCCATGGCGGTCGTTCGGTCTAGGTTTGAGTATGACATGGACCTCATCGCTGATGGCTTCATCACGGATCCAGACCGGATGAACAAGGAGAATGAAGTTGCCTGCCTGAACCTGATCGAGGCCGCTGAGGAGCCTGGGGGTCGCCTTGCAAAACTTTTCGAGATCAAGGTGGTCCCACCTATCGACGACGAGGGCCTGTGAGCCAAAACTAGGCATGAGGGCCTGTGTAAATGAGTTAATATTTGTAACTTTTGTTGTGATGGCCTCGGGGGCCTTGAAACATTTAGATATAAGTTTGTACTAGATGTTCATTTTTGTTCAAGTTTTTTCTTCCCTTTCCCGCTTGAATCGTATTCTTGCATGATTTTCTTAGCGTGCGGTTACACCCCTTGGCGTGAGGGAGCGAGTGGAGGTACCGTAGCCTCAGAGGTGTAAGTGATCTCGCAGCTCGACTGCCCTCGAGCTTTAGGGCGTGTTTGTGGCCTCGTAGACCGTGTAAGAACTTGATTCAAAGCGAATGTGAATGTTAGTCGTGAGCTTTTTCAAAGTCGTGAACTATTACTAGGTCTACTTAGTGCACGGTTGCACCCCTTGGTGTGGGGGGGTGAGTGGAGGTACCATAGCTCGGAGGCATAGGTGATCTCGCGGCTCGGCGACCCTCGAGCCTTAGGGTGCGCTTGCGGCCTGGTCGACTTATGTAACAGTTCTCTTCTTTTTTGAAAAAAATGCAATTTTTTTGGGGATACGTAGGGGGTTCCCCCCTTGTAGCCCCTGAGGGAGGGTCGACTCTGAGAAAATAGGGTCGATCCTTCCTGGTTGTTATGAAAAAATGCTTTGAACACCGATGTATTCTTTATTCTATCATGGAATTGTGAAACAATTTACAGAGCCTCGAGGCTTTAAGGAAAAAAGTGATGTAGCTGTTCAATGTTCCATGCGTTGGTGAAGATTTCACCTTTCTCGTTCGATAGTTTGTAGGTGCCGGGCTTCAGTACTTCCGTGACGATGTATGGCCCTTCCCATAGTGGAGTAAGCTTGTGCCGTCCCTTGTTGTTCTGGCTTCGCCGTAGCACCAGGTCGCCGATGTTGAGGTCCCTTCTACGGACGTGTTTGTCGTGGTAGCGTCGAAGACTTTGCTGATACCTTGCCGAGTGTAGCAGAGCCACATCACGAGCTTCCTCGAGCTAGTCAAGGGCGTCCTCTCTTATGGCATCATTATTTTGCTCGTTGTAGGCTTTCAGCCTCGGGGATCCATATTCTACATCAGTTGGGAGCATAGCCTCAGACCCATAGACTAAGAAGAACGGAGTGAACCCCGTGGCTCAACTCGGCATCATTCTTAGGCTCCATAGGACCGAGGGGAGCTCGGCGGCCCATTTTTTGCTGTGTTTGTATAACTTGTCAAAAATTCTTGGCTTCAGGCCTTGTAGGACCATGCCGTTAGCACGTTCTACTTGGCCATTTATTTTTGGATGAGCTACGGCCGACCAGAGCACACGGACGGTTGTCGCAGAAATCTAGAAACTTTTTGCCGGTAAATTGGGTGCCGTTGTCCGTGATGATGCAGTTAGGAACCCTAAAGCGGTGGACGATGTTGGTAAAAAATAGCACAGCTTGCTCAGACTTGATGCTGGTGATAGGACGGGCCTCGATCCACTTGGAAAATTTGTCAATGGTGACGAGCAAGTAGGTGAAGCCACCAGTTGTCCTTTTCAGGGGTCCGACCAAGTCGAGCCCCCAAACAGCGAATGACCATGTGATGGGAATAGTTTGCAGGGCATGAGCCGGGAGGTGGGTTTGTCTTGCATAGTACTGGCATCCTTTATAGAAGCGTACTAGCTTGACGGCGTCGAAGACTGCGGTCGGCCAATAGAAGCCTTGCTAGAATGCGTTTCCAACGAGGGTTCGAGGCGCTGCGTGATGACCATAAGCCCCCGAGTGTAGATCATTGAGCAGGTTCCTGCCTTCCTCATTTGTGATACAGCGTTGGAGGATGCTCGTAGGGCTGCGGCGATATAGCTCCTTGCTGTCGCCAAATATCACAAAGGATTTGGCCCGGTGAGTGATCCATCGAGCCTCGATCTTATCCGAGGGGAGGTCCCCTCGAGTGAGATGGTCGAGGTACGGAACATGCCAGTCAGGCCCGGGGTTGGCTGGCGGGGTCGAGCCTTCCGCCTGCATGGCTTCAGCCCCGGTCGAGGGGGCTTCTGCCTCAAGTGGGGGATCGAGTGACGGCCTGTCGACCCCTCTGTCTACCCTGATGTTGACAGATGGTTGATGGAGATCTTTCGTGAAAACATCAGGTGGAACTGTAGTTCGACTAGAAGCGATTTTCGCGAGTTCATTGGCGACCTCATTATATCTGCATGCAATGTGGTTGAGCTCGAGGTCGTGAAACTTGTCCTCAAGGCGCCGTACCTCCTCATAGTAGGCCTCCATCTTGGGATCATGGCAGCTCGAGCTCTTCATGACCTGGTCGATCATGAGCTGAGAGTCACCTCGAACGTCGAGGTGTCGGACCCCTAGTTCAATGGCGATTCGTAGGCCCGTGATGAGCGCCTCGTACTCGGCGACGTTGTTGGAGGCAGGAAAATGAAGCCAGATGATATAGCGCATGTGGACTCTGAGGGGTGAGATGAAGAGCAAGCCCGCGCCTGCTCCCGTTTTCATCAGCGACCCATCAAAATACATGGTCCAAAGCTCGGCCTATAGCTGAACCGGAGGAAGTTGAGTGTCGGTCCACTCCGCCAGGAAATCTGCTAGCACCTAGGATTTAATGGCTTTGCGTGGTGCGTAAGAGAGGGTCTCACCCATGAGCTCGACCATCTATTTTGCTATCCTACCCGAGGCCTCTCGGTTTCGGGCTATCTCTCCCAAAGGGAAAGAAGATACCACGGTCATCGGGTGGACCTCAAAGTAGTGACAAAGTTTGCGCCGTGTTAAGACGATGGCGTACAACAGCTTCTGGATCTGCGGGTAGGCGTACAACAGCTTCTGGATCTACGGGTAGCAAACCTTGGTTTCCGAGAGCACCTCACTGATGAAGTAGACCGGTCTCTGGACGAGCAGGGTATGTCCTTCTTCTACCCTCTCGACAACTAGGACCGCACTGACCACTTGTGTCGTTGCAGCGACGTAAAGTAGGAGGGGTTCCCCTATGGTTGGAGGGACGAGGATCGGTGAGTTGGACAGCGTAGCCTTGAGCTTTGTAAGGGCTTCCTCGGCTTCGAGGGTCCACGAGAAGTGTTCTGATTTCTTTAGGAGATGATACAGTGGGAGCGCTTTTTTGCCGAGGCGCGAAATGAAGCGACTGAGGGCTGCAAGGCAGCCTGTGACCCTCTACACGCCCTTCAGATCACGGATAGGGCCCATTTTGGTTATTGCGGCGATTTTTTCTAGGTTGGCCTCGATGCCACATTCAGAAACGATGAACCCCAGGAGCATGCCTCGAGGAACGCCAAAGACACATTTCTCAGGGTTGAGTTTAATGTTTTTGGCCCTAAGGCATTTGAATGCAACGTCGAGGTCGTTTATCAAATTACTGATCTTCTTGGTTTTGACAACGATATCATCGACGTAAGCCTCGACGGTTGGTCCAATGTGTTCCCCAAAAACATGTTGCATGCGTCGCTGGTACGTAGCCCCTGCGTTCCAGAGACCGAAGGGCATTGTAACGTAGCAATACATGCCGAATGGGGTGATGAATGAAGTCGCGAGCTAGTCGGACTCTTTCATTTTGATTTGGTGGTAGCCGGAATACGCATCTAGGAATGATAGAGTTTCACATCCCGCAGTAGAATCAATGATTTGATCAATGCGTGGCAAAGAAAAAGAAACTTTTGGACATGCTTTATTCAAACTAGTATAGTCTACACACATCCTCTATTTCCCATTCTTTTTCTTAACTAATACAGGATTAGCTAGCCACTCAGGATGATGAACCTCCTTGATGAATTCAGCCTTCAATAGCTTGTGGACCTCCTCGCCAATGACCTTGTGCTTTTCCTCGTCGAAGCGGCGCAAGCATTGCTTCACCGGTTTATAGCCGGCTCGGATCTCCAAGGCGTGCTCGGTGACTTCCCTGGGTATGCTCGGCATATCCGAGGGACCCCACGCAAAGATGTCGATGTTTGCACGGAGAAAGTCGACGAGCACTACTTCCTATTTGGGATCGAGGGTGGCACTGATGCTCAACGCCTTTCCTTTTGGGTCAGTGGGATCGAGGGGTACGAGCTTTGATGTCTTCCACAGGCTCGAAGTTGCCGACGTGGCACTTGGGGTCAGGGGTCTCGTTGGCCAAACCGTTGAGGTTCACCGCCAAGGTCACCGACTCCAAGATGGCTTCCCCGTGCCTGACACATTCTACGTCGCACTCGTAGGCGTGCTCATAGGAGGGCCCGACAGTAATGACACCATTGGGGCCTGACATTTTGAGCTTGAGGTAGGTGTAATTGGGGACCTTCATGAACCGGGCGTAGCAGGGGCATCCGAGAATGGTGTGGTATGTTCTATGGAATCCTACCACTTTGAAAGTGAGAGTCTCCTTTATGAAGTTGGCGGGAGTGCCGAAACAGACAGGCAGGTCGACCCGTCCGACGGGCTCTGCTTGCTTCCCCGGCATGAATCCATGGAAGCCCCTGACGCTGGGTCGGAGGTGCGTCCTAGTGATTCCCAGAAGGTCGAGGGTTTGGGCATAAATGATGTTAAGACTACTACCGCCATCCATGAGCACCTTGGTGATGCATGTGTTGGCGATGATGGGATCGACAACAAGTGGGTAGACCCCAGGATTGGGGATGTAGTCTGGGTGGTCATCACGGTCGAAAGTGATGGCCACCTCGGACCAGTCAAGGAAGAGGGGGGTTGCGAGTTGCACGGAGAAGACCTCTCGACGTTCCCGCTTGCGCTGCCGTGTTGAGAGGCGCGTCGAGGGTCCTTCGTATATCATGAAGCAGTCATGGATCTTGGGAAACCCCTCATCCTTGTCGTCTCCCTTGGGATCTTCCTTCTTGTCGTCTTTCTTGATGCCTATGCTTTCAAAGTATCTCCGGAGCATGTGGCATTCCTCGAGGTTGTGGTTCGTGGGCCCTTTGTGGTAGGGACATGGCTCTTTGAGCATTTTGTTGAAAATGCCCCCGCCGGGGGGCCCTCGAGGTTTCTTATGATCAGCAGCAGCAACAAGGTCATTGGCCGGGGCTTCTTGTTTGCCCTGCTGGTTCTTCTTCTTCTTCCTGTTGTTCCTCTTCGAGCCCCGGCTAGAGCTTGCGGGATCCTCTTCCTTGTGCTTCCCTTTGTCCTGGTCACTACCAAAGATGGCACCAACTGCCTCCTCGCCGACGACGAAGTTGGTGATAATATCCATCAAACCGTTGGCAGTTATGGGAGTGCTGCGGCCCAATTCTCAGACCAACTCTTTGCAGGTGGTACCAGAGAGGAAGGCCATGATAACGTCGGAGTCGGTGATGTTGGGGAGCTCGGTGCGTTGCTTGGAGAAATGCTAGATGTAATCCCGGAGGGATTCACCCGGCTTCTGTTTGCAGCTTCGGAGATCCCATGAGTTGCCAGAGCGCATATAGGTTCCTTTGAAGTTGCCCTCAAACACTCTCACAAGGTCGTTCCAGTCGTGGATTTGTCGAGGTGGGAGGTCCTCGAGCCAGGCTCGAGCGGTGTCCGATAGGAACAGGGGAAGTTGTCGAATGATGACCCGGTCGTTGGTGGCCCCACCCAACTGGCAGGCCAAGCGGAAATCAGCGAGCCAAAGTTCGGGTTTTGTTTCACCATTATACTTGGTAAGAGTCGTGGGGGGCGGAATCGAGCCGGGAGTAATGTTTCGCGAATGGCCTTGCTAAAGACCTGAGGGCTTGGTGGCTCGGGTGAAGGGCTTCGATCCTCCGAGCTGTCGTAGCGCCCGCCTCTATGCTTGTGGTAGCCTCGAGCTGCACCGTCACCATGTTTGCGCCTCCGGGGCTCGATGATGTTTTCACAGGCATCTCAAGGTTCACGGTTGTCGATGATGCGTTCACGGACAGAGGCTGCCTTGTTCCGTTAGGCGTGCTCGAGATGAACCGAGGCCTCTCTCTCTACTGACGAGAGGGCTCCGCAGGCTGCTCTGAGGCAAACCCGCGCTGCCTTGAGGCGGAACTCTCGGCCTGCTGCATGGCAACAATCTCGAGGAGTCCTCAGATTTCATCACGGGCTCGACGGGCCTTGGGGTTCGACGGCTCAGGCATGTTACGAAGGAGCATGGCGGCTGCGACCACGTTCTGGCTGGCTCGACCGAAAACCAGGGGCTCGACTGCCCGATCCTCGACGATGCGACGATTGTCATCGTGAGCTCTCTCTCGAGCTCCTCCACCATGTGCGCGGGCCGCGCGCTCATGCTCGAGGGTTTGTTAAAGTTGGCGCAGATTTTCTCGTTCCTCGTCGAGCCTGTCCTGCAACTAGCGGATTTGCTCGAGTTGCATTCCTTGGTCCACAAGGAATTGAGCCTCATCCTGCTCAGTAGGAAGCTCAACCTGAGGTGGTGTGTTCCTTCCTCCAATGGCTGCCTCATCCTCCGAATCCAACGCGATAGCTCCATCGATATTGAAGCACTCACGAGTTGGGTCATAGGTGTCATCGGCAGAGTCGGAGTCTGGAGCGCCGAAATAGTAGTACAATAGGTGCATGTGGGGTCGTGCATCTTTGAGGCCGTGATGTCGAAAGGCAGTCGCACGAAGCTCTGTATCTGGAGTCCCCATGGAGTCCAGGTACTCAGAAGCTGGCGTGGATGCAACAAGGTCGAGGGTGGAGCGTAGATGGTGTCTGGGGAGTTCCTCGTAAGCACTCATGCAGGTGCTTACAGAAGAAGCGTACGTCCGGGCAACCGAGTCTAGTCCAAACAGGAATGCTGACGAAGGCGTCGTTCCTGGTGCCGGAGTAGTCGACCTGGCCGGTGGTGGCGCCGCACCGAGCAGTAGAGCGGTGGGACTCCCTGTCAGCATCTTACCTTTAGCCAAGCCCATCCTACACAGATCCTTAGTGAGAAAATCCATGTTGGCGTCTGGCTGGGAGGCGCCAAATCGGGGAATACCATCACCCTCCGCAAGGCGATGACGGCGGTTGCACTGGGCTCGCCGTCATCCGGCGGTGCGTGCCTAACGAGAGCGACGATACCGGCGCAGTGCTCCCCTAGGTTGGGAGAACTCGTGGTCACTGTCAATCGAGTGCCTGGGCGGGAGGAGGACCATATCGTAGCCCTAGCCAAGGGACATGAACTCCAAGCTCCCAAAACCAGATCACCGTGGCCAACGGGAGTGGACGTTCAGGGTCAGCCATCCAGAAAAATGGTAGGAAAATGATGTTGGCACACAACGCCCCCTACCTAGCGCGCCAACTGTCGGCGTTTGGTCCTACGAGGGTCCTAAGCTAACATGTGAATCAATGTTGTGTGTCCCTAATCTGGATGGTGACGCAAGGAGAGTACACGGAGGTTTATCCTGGTTCGGGCGAAAGAAGGCCCTACGTCCAGCGGGGAGGGGGAGTATTGTATTTCCTTGCACCTAAGTGCTTGCGTAGGGGTTACAAGCTGTGAGAGAGGGAACCGATCCTAGGTCTCAGAGAGAAAGTGAAAGTACAAAGGAGATTGCTTGAGATGTTGATCTTCTATGGTGGGAAGGTGGCTGGTCTTTTTTTGTCCGTTGTCCGCCGACCCCTTGTAGAGTCCCATGCCTGTCCTTTTATAGGGTAAGAGGAGGCAGGAACACCAGGGGTGCCTTTGAGGTAAAGTTTTGTCGAACGCTGTGGAGGTTGCTGTAGCGACGTGCTCCGAGAATGGCCAGCCATCCCTGGACACCATGGTGACGTAGAGGATAAGACGGTGAAAAGACTCCGGGTCCTGTGTCACGCAAGCCTTGCATTCTTGTTTTGACCGTCGGTTGGTCGAGGCCGGGTCGAGGTCGGGTCGAGGTGGGTCGACGGTGAACGGATAAGGCCGAGTCCCCGGAATCGTGGGGTACGGTACTCATCGTATTCACCCTCGAGGGTGATCAGTGGCGGAATAGTGCCCAGTATGGTGCGTACAGTGACAGGTTTTCACCGCCCATCCTGGGATGGGCGGTAAAAAGTGAGATTTGACACTGGTACTGCTCCCGTGCCGGTTGTTGCTGTAGCCATGAGGATAGGAAGTGGTTGGCAGTTTGCATTAAATGCTCTGACTTTTGTCTCAGAGTTGGTGAATGAGGTGGGTTGACCGGCCCGACCCTGGGTCGTGCGAGTCGGAGATTTCTCGGTAGTCGAGGCGTCTTGTCGAGCGAGCCTCGTATGAGTCGGAACGTGGTCGAGGCGTCCCGTCGAGCGAGCCTCGTACGAATCGGGACGTGGTCGAGGCGTTTCGTTCGCTGTCTCGGCTAGTCTCATTAGTTTTATTTTTCTTAATCGTTGATTATGGGTACCCCTTGTTTTTGGTACCCAACACACCCCTTCCTCTCACCGCACGCTCACCCTCGGTCTCCGGACTCCCTCTTGGTTCTCCCACCTCGTCGCCGGTGAGCACAAGCAGCCCTCCATCTCTAGCGCGACCTCGCACCAACACCATCCTCACCCTCCCCTTCCCTTCTCCTTCTACCGCCTCTCCTCCAATCCCACCAAATTTGTGTCCCCTACCTTTACCGCCGCAGAACCTCCTGAAAATCGATGGCGAGCCTATCCCGGAACTCTGTGTCGGACACCTTTGCTTGGCCGTCGGCAACCAGGGGCTCAAGCACCTTGGGGCAGATGTTGCGGGGCGCTGGGTATGGCGGCGGCGAAGGTGCGGAGCCGGAGCTTGCAGCTGCCACTAACGGCCCCCATGGCCGTGCCGGTGCTCGCCACGGAACACCAGGTCATGCGTCTGCGCCCCGCGGTCCGCCCGCAGCCGCACCACCGCGGTGGCACCGCGTGTGCTGCTTGGCCATGGGCCTTTGCCCCTGCTCGCATTCTACTTGGCTCTGACGGCGGCGGCGGCGGCGAGGTGCGAGGACGATGCTGTGGCGTGCTGGTGGTTGCAGCCGCGCTTGCCGTTGCGCTTGCTACCAAAGGCGTGGCCGTGGCTGTCCATGGAGGCGAGGAGCGTGACTAGCCATGGAACCTGTGTTCAACCTGTGTGTGAAAATGCCTCAAAGAAGAGAAGAGAAAGAGCTGGACGGTAACTATACCAAAGGCTAGTGCAAGGTAGCCATATACCCATACGAAGACAAACAAATAAAATCTCTATCTAGCCTAACTCTGCATGAAAATAAAACCAAAGTTGCTGTTGCACCTCCTGGGCCTGCCCACTGGCACAGGGTAGGAAAGTCTAGGAAACAAATACGGCGGTGCGTGTAGCGTCCCCTGGCACAGGGTAGGAAAGTCATGGAAATCAGGAAAAAGACTACTTTTGGTCCCCCAACTATTGCGAAATTCCGTTTTTGTCTCTCAACTTTAAAACCGGACAAACAAGCTCCTCAACTTTTGAAACCGCGCAAATTTAGTCCCTCGACTGTTTTTGTCTTGGTTTGCTATAGTAACCACATGTTTGCTACAGTAGCCACATAGATTTATTTTTGTCGAATCTTTGAAAAATCATAGTAAATTACAGAAAATTCATGAAATGAAAAATTTAATTTTGTTGGACTCCATATGAGTAGAGCTACACAATGAATATATAATATGATATACTTTAGTACAAAGTTTTTACTATGATTTTTCAAAGATTGAGCTAAAATAAATAAAAAAGAAAAAGGCAAAAACTTTGTACTAAAACATACTATATTATATATTCACTGTGTAGCTCTACTCACGTGGAGTCTAACAAAATTATTTTTTCTATTTTATGATTTTTCTGTGATTTACTATGATTTTTCAAAGATTTAGCTGAAATAAATATGCGCAGTTATTGTAGCGAAGCCGCGGTTACTGTAGTAAAACTACCGGAGAATACGGCCGAGGGACTAAATCTGCGCAGTTTCAAAAGTCGAGGGGCTTGTTTGTCCGGTTTTGGAGTTGAGGGACCAAAAGCGGACTTTCGCGATAGTTAGGAGATCCTGGAAACAAACACTCCTGCAGTTGCCTTGCGGCTAGCCCTAAGGGCAAAATGGGCCATTGAGGACTGGGGTGGGGGTGGGCCTTGTCGGCCCGACGGCCCAGCAGGGCTGCACACCTTCATCATCCTCCCGTAGTCGCATAGGCTGGCCGCCGCCGCTCGCTCGCCTCCCTCACTCGCTGGTTGCTGGCCGGAGAACTGGGGTAGTAGTGGTGCTCGCCGGAGGGGACCTAGGGCGGCCGCCCAAGCTCGCCGTATAGATCGGTCCGCTTCTACACGCACGCCAGCACGCGAAGCCTTCCGTCGCCGAAAATGGGCCACATGGACGGAGAGCACGAGCACGAGGGCGACGACTCTTCATGGAGCGACGGCGTCTGGTCCGAGGACGACGATGAGGTGGGAGAGATTCTTTTTATGCCTTTGCCCTGATTTTTTTGCGGTGTTTTATTTCTGAGTAAGTTTTGTGGGTTTTGAGTTGTGCGCAGGAGTCGTTGTCGTTCGAGGACAGCGGCGAGGGCTCCGGCTCCGACGGTGAGTCCGACGAGGCTGCGGCGGCGGAAGAGAGCGACTCTTCGGAGGATGAGGTGAAGCATTTGTGTGCTTAGTGTTTGCGTTGCTTAAGCAGATTTGCAGACTCTTTTGTTGTTCCGTATTTGCTTTTCTGAGTATTTGAGGTTAAAGTGAGCTAAATTTTGTGTTGTTTGCAGGTGGCGCCAAGGAATACCGTGGGAGACGTGCCTCTGGAGTGGTACAAGGACGAGGAGCACATTGGGTATGACATTGATGGGAGGAAGATCAAGAAACGTGATAGGGAGGGGCGCATTGAAGCCTACCTCAGGAACGCAGATGATGCCAAAAATTGGTAAGGCTTGAACTTGCTCTGTTGCAGTCACTCAATGAGCTGTTGTCAGTTCTGACCAATCTTGGATGGATGGATGATTAAGTTTTGAGAATGCCTCATGGTAATGACAGATACTTGTAATGCCATATATTTGTAATATGATATTTGAGATAATTTGCTCCTGCAGTAACCCTACAGAAATTTTGTAAGCTGGAAAACAACATCAGCATATTGTAAACAAGTTGTCCTGGAACTTATCATGTTCACATTGGCAGCTGATGTCCAGTTTACACATCTTTGGGGTGTTGCTGAGCTAATTTTTCCCTTGTATTTTTGGCATGTTAGTGTTAACAATTTGTAAGCAAACTTGTGTTTTTGGAGACTGCAGTGTTAAAACATCTCTAAGCAGAATGGGCTAATTGGAGATATGAGTGTGGCCATGGCTTATACATGAGATTTCCGTCATTAAAGAGTGTTTTTACAATCTGATTTCAGCAAATTAATTGTAATTGTTGGAATAATATCTTGTGCCAGTTTCACATGGGCTTGGTTGATATGCTGACATCTATCATAGATTCTGTTATTGAATTATCATCCTACCCAACAATGGCCTGTATGAGTTTTCAGGGTTAAACCTTATTTATACCCTGGATCAATTACAGTGGTTTGTGTGACCTAAATGTTTAAATGCTGGGATTAGACCTGGATTTATAACATATACTGTAATGAGCTTGTAGCAAACAAATACTTAACAGCAAAAACGTTGATCATTTGAGTGAAGCGAGGATGAAAGTCAAACAACAACAACAACAACATAGCCTTTTGTCCCAAGCAAGTTGGGGTAGGCTAGAGATGAAACCCAAAAGAGACGTGAAACATGGAGACACATAAAGGGACATAAAGGGCACAAGACAAAAAGAGGTCACGGTTCAGGCACGTTGATTGCCAATCTCCGAGCGCTCCTGTCCATAGCTAAATCCTTGGAGATATTCCACTCCTTAAGATCTCTCTTAACGGACTCGTCTCAAGTTAGTTTAGGTCGACCTCTACCGCTCTTTACATTATCGGCCCGCTTTAGAACTCCACTACGCACCGGCGCCTCAGGAGGCCTCCGTTGGACATGTCCAAACCATCTTAACCGATGAAAGTCAAACAGTTGCTAAATATTTGTAGGCTCATCCTGCTCAGGGATTGGGCCTTAGTATTTTGTTAGATCCTAGTGCATCATACATTGACACATCGTTCTTCTTATATTTTGATTGTATTGGATCATCTTTTTGGTTATTACCACTAAGAGCATTTACCTTAAAATTTTAAATTTATCCTAATATGAAAAGGGAGCTTTCAATTGCTGTCAAGTGGCTTAGTCACCTGACATTTCTGTACCCTAAATCTTACAGCAGGACATTGTTTGTGTGGTTCAATCTAGCTGCATGGCATTTCAGTACATTTATAATTTTTCTAAGAACATGGATTAAACAAGTCATTAACAGTCACTTTGATTCATTGCTCCAGACTATACTCATCATAGATCTTTCTCCTCTGAGAACCATGATTATTCAAATATGGAAAATATGGATCTCCCTGTGCCAGTTAGCAGATGCATCTGATTTTTTTTACCTTGTGCAAATTTCTTTTGGACATGTCCAACGGAGGCCTCCTGAGGCGCCGGTGCGTAGTGGAGTTCTAAAGCGGGCTGATAATGTAAAGAGCGGTAGAGGTCGACCTAAACTAACTTGGGACGAGTCCGTTAAGAGAGATCTTAAGGAGTGGAATATCTCCAAGGATTTAGCTATGGACAGGAGCGCTTGGAGATTGGCAATCAACGTGCCTGAACCGTGACCTCTTTTTGTCTTGTGCCCTTTATGTCCCTTTATACAACAACAACAACAACATAGCCTTTTGTCCCAAGCAAGTTGGGGTAGGCTAGAGATGAAACCCAAAAGAGACGAGAAACAGGGAGACACATAAAGGGACATAAAGGGCACAAGACAAAAGATGTCACGGTTCAGGCACGTTGATTGCTAATCTCCAAGCGCTCCTGTCCATAGCTAAATCCTTGGGGATATTCCACTCCTTAAGATCTCTCTTAACGGACTCGTCCCAAGTTAGTTTAGGTCGACCTCTACCGCTCTTTACATTATCGGCCCGCTTTAGAACTCCACTACGCACCGGCGCCTCAGGAGGCCTCCGTTGGACATGTCCAAACCATCTCAACCGATGTTGAATCAATTTCTCCTCAATTGGTGCCACCCCAACCCTATCCCGAATATCGTCGTTCCGTACTCTATCCCTCCTTGTGTGCCCACAACACCAACGCAACATACGCATCTCCGCTACACTCAATTGCTGGACATGTCGCCTTTTTGTAGGCCAACACTCAGCACCATATAACATCGCCGGACGAATCGCCGTCCTATAGAACTTACCTTTCAGCTTCTGAGGCACCCTTTTGTCACAGAGAATGCCAGAAGCTTGACGCCATTTCAACCAGCCGGCTGAAATTTTATGTGTCTTCCTATTTCTCGTCTCTTTTGGGTTTTATCTTTAGCCTACCCCAACTTGCTTGGGACAAAAGACTATGTTGTTGTTGTTGTTGTTGTTGTTGTGCAATTTCTTTATCCTTACGCCTAGTACCATTTAGTTGTTTGCATTTGGTATTGTTTTTCTTGCTCATCTAACTTAATCATATAATTTCTTTTCTTCGTCACCAAATGTAGGAGAAAGATCTATGATGAGTATAATGACGAGGAGGTTCAGATTACAAAGGATGAGGCTAAGATAATTAGTAGATTGTTAAAGGGAAAGACTCCACATACCAATGTTGATCCATATCCAGTATGTACTACAATCCTTATCTATATTACTCAAGGTGCTAAGTTTAGATGTTAAGTAAATGATCATCCAACAGCCTAATATTATATCCGTGGATGACTGGACACTTGCATGAGTTGTTTTGTTAAAACTTTCATACTAGATCTCCTTCTGTCCTTAGTCTAAGTACTGTAATGGTTGCTTATTTCTTGCTGGCACGTGGCCTGTTTACAACTTAGTTTCACTGATAATAACCAATTGACCTGTACATGATATATACTTATATAGTTTTGAATTCGTTATGCGTGGTGCCAATGAATGCTATCCAGATTCATGCAAATGGATTGCTCTTTTACAGTTAAATGATTTTTTTTTTGTTTCTCCATATGTTTATAGTGCACGGATGTGGCATACTGATTAACTTTTATCCTAGGATTATGTTGATTGGTTTGAATATGAGGATAAAGGTCATCCGCTTTCTAATGCCCCTGAGCCAAAGAGGCGATTTGTACCTTCAAAGTGGGAGCAGAAGAAGGTATATCATCCATCTCATCTCTCTTTTTTAGACCATTCTCTTTATTTTGGTTTCAATATTTTTTTTCAAGAGATCTGACTGCATGAATGTCTTATTATTGATTTCTTCTCAGGTCTCTATACTGATTCATTTAAATATTTTATCACATTGAGCAGTGTTATGCAATGATCTAATGAATAGTCATGAGTTAAATATTCAATTATTTTTATGATGATTAGATATCTCTGACTTTTTTATTTCTAATTTCAGCATACTACTTCATTTCATGTTGTAATTAGAATGTTTCATAATCTGGGACCAAGCTGATAAAAAAAGGCACTTAAGCAATGGCTTGACACTTTGTGGTCATGTTGTCCTGCCGCACTGATTATGGGGTAATCTATGTCTTGGTAATCACCTGCATAGGCAGTGCAAGTCTATTAATAGTCTAGAATTTTGAGAGCATTTGAAAGAATGCAGTCACACGCCATTGCTCATTTCTGGAAGATATTTGGTTGCCTAGGCAGTGAGGTGGTGGCTGCTAGGGATGAGAGACGACCCATGAAATAGACAGTTTGGGGAGGGTGGAACTAGATTGTTTCATTGTTTATCACTTCATTGTAACCTGTAAGCATATCTTCTGATCTTAATGATTGTAACTAATTTATTTAGAATTAAGCTTGATTGTTTCGGGAATTTGGGCATGTTGCTAACTTGCTATAGTATGAAACAGTACTGTTCACTGGTTCAATCCCTCTGCATGACCCATACACCAGCCTCTCATCATACCACATGTTTAGGAAGTAGCATGTGACTTAGTTATGGAGTCACAAGTTTTGTGTCTCAGTTATGCATTCACTAGTGAATTTGGGAGCTTACATAACTTACTGTTATTCTGTTGCGGTGCTTCTTTTTTGGTCTGAACAGGACAAAATCTTGCATTGGCATCGTGCATAATGGTGTCAGTAATCACAGGGCTTGTTTTGGATCTTCTCTCTTAAACTGCTCCGTGATTGTATTGCGTCCTAAGTTATTTGAATTACCCTTGAGCTCATGCATTCTGGTGGCAGGTTGTTAAACTTGTAAGAGCCATTCGTAATGGATGGATAAAGTTTGACAAGCCCAAGGAGGAACGTAACTTGTATCTATTATGGGGAGATGAAACTGATACAGCAGACAATAAGCGGCATGGCTTGAGCTACATTCCTCCTCCTAAACCTAAGTTACCAGGTATTTTGACATTCCTTTTTCAGCATTAGTCACTTCTATAATAATCTTTGAGAAATTATTGGAACATGTTTCACTTAGTGCTCATGTACTATATAATTTTCTGTTGATTCTTCATGGTGTATCCAGGTCATGAAGAGTCATATAATCCTTCCATTGAATACATTCCTACACAAGAGGAAATAGATTCATACCAGCTTATGTATGAGGAGGATCGCCCAAAATTCATTCCGAAACGGTACTATCTTCCTTTTTATTGTCCATTGTCTTATACCATCTAAATCATTTTGACTTTTGAGTTGTGCGCTTCACCAGATTTGAGTCCCTTCGAAGTGTACCTGCATATGAGAAGGCACTGAGGGAAGGTTTTGATCGGTGTCTAGATCTTTATCTCTGCCCTAGAACCCGCAAAAAGCGTGTAAGTTGAGCTCCTATGTTAATTTTTATGCATTTATTGCTTTAAAAGACAATATTTGTCTCTAATTTGTGCCAATCATTTGACAATGCCAGATAAATATTGATCCTGAGTCACTCAAGCCCAAGTTACCAAGTAAAAAGGAGTTGAGGCCATACCCGAAAACTTGTTACCTTGAGTTCAAGGGCCATACAAGTCTTGTGAAATCCATTTCGGTTGAAATTACAGGGCAGTGGCTTGCATCTGGTATGCGCCATTGTTATTTATTTTCTGCATTTATCTGAATATACATGCACCAAAAGTTTTGATACTCAAATGGGGTGATATTAACTAATTCAATGAGAACTGTAATGTTGTACTCACATCATCTTTTCTCCATACACTATAATTTATGGCTTAAAATAGTAGCACTAACTATATCTCAATAATTTATTTTGCAAAAGTAATTTATATTTTGGTCAGCTTGGATTATAGAGAAATGCCGAGCTCATTTTAGTGGCATATAGAAGTGCGGTAATATTACATGTCTTAATCCACATGGGAAGGGTGGTGAAGAGTATCACAATCTAATTACTAAGCAAAACCTGTGGTTAAGATATTTCTTAATCAAGCCAAATAGTTCTTATATGGGTTATAAACTGTATAGTATGATACATGAAAAACAGTAAACCAAAAATTGCTTTCTAAAAACAGTTGCAGCTGGCCAACTGCTAAGTTGACCTTAAACTCGGGGGCTCTGTTTTAGTACACATGGAATATTGGTAACCAGCATTATATAAGGTTAACTGACTTGAGCAGGTTTCTCCACTTTAGAAGTTCATTTCATAAAAATGAGTGTGACAATGCTAAGTTACAATTGCTCCTTTCTGAAGGTTCGTGTGATGGTACAATTCGTGTCTGGGAGGTTGAAACTGGTCGCTGTCTTAAAGTTTGGAACGTTGGAGGTGATGTCCGTCATATTGCCTGGAATCCTTCACCTGACAGGCCTATTCTTGCTGCTGTCGTGTAAGCCCTTTGCTATTCTCGCATATGTTCCTTTCTGTAAGCTTTATGTATTCTTCTCATTCATTTTATTTGGTGCAGTGGACATGACCTGCTACTTATTAATGCTGAGGTGGGGAGTGAAGAAATGCAAATGAGGGTAAAAGATCTGCTCAAGATTGATGAAATGGCTCCTCAAGATGATACTGGTGTGTTGAATTGATAGCCAATCAATGTTTCCAGTGTACTACTGCCTTTTTCAGTCTTCTGAAATACTATTATTATTTAACAGATGACAAGAAACCAGCTGTCAGGTGGATGAAGCATGAAAAACTTGATGGGATCACCTTGGTTCATCAAAAGGTCTGGTATTCATATTTTAACTTTTTTTTTTACTCTTTGAACTTAATAACTTGTTTTCTTTGCTTACTAGTTTATTTCTTGTTTAGGCCGTGTCAAATGTGGAGTGGCATTACAAGGGAGATTACTTCACCACAGTTGCGCCAACTGATATCCTTTATGAATCAATCATGTCTTGTTGATTCTGTTTTATTTCCATCTGTTTGTATTTCCTTTTTCTTTTCAAGTGTGGCACCTCTCCACTTGTAGGTATGTTCACATGCATGGTCACATTGAATATCCAGGACCAATGATACCATAGTTTTAATTTCCCCATTCAATTGTACACCTTAATTCCAATGTACGCGATACAAGAGCTGTATTGTTGCATCAGCTCACGAAAAAGCACTCGCACCATCCTTTCCGTAAATTGCCAGGCCTTCCTGTTGCCACAACATTCCATCCAAGTCAGAAGATGTTCTTTGTTGCTACTAAGAAATTTGTTCAAGTTTATGATCTCCAAAAAGCTCAGTTGGTAAAGAAGCTAGAGTCAGGTCTCCGCGAGATTTCCTCCATCTCGATCCATCCTGGTGGTAGGTCACAAGTCGGCTTGTTGCGAATTTTGAAATCTTCTAACGAGTTGCTTCAAATTGATTGCATCTGTTGGTAGCAAAATATCAATATTGGTGGTGTAAGTATTGTGATTACTTCACGTTTCTTTTGTAGGTGATAATGTTATTGTCGGAAGCAAAGATGGAAAACTATGCTGGTTTGATACTGATCTATCTACCAGACCATACAAAACTCTAAAGTATGGTTCTTCTCTTATTTCAATCCCTTTTTGAAAACAAAAAGGACAAGTAATTTTTCAAGATCTTCATATTGCATTGCCAAGGTTACCATTATAGGCACTGTTAAATTATCTGCATGTTATATGAAAAATCCTACTAGTATAGATGCTGGAAGTCTGCTTGCCTGGAGACATAATGGAAATCATTGTTAAGATGCAACTTGATTTTCATGTGTTCCACTATCTTTAAATATATTTAGAATGCTCATGGTCTAATGTGTTCCACTGTCTTAATTTCTTCTGCCTACTTTTCTTAGGACTTTATGCCAACTTAATATTTTGATAAACGTGTTGCAATATTTGTAAAACATGGGCCATATGTTTTGCTGCCTGGTTGGTGTGGTTACTGCTTGCACTTTTACAATTGTCAGCAACATCTATTATTTGTCCACTGCCTCATGATGGCCAAATTAATCTCAAAATTCCCACAGTTGTCTGCTAGTCTTGTCTTTGATTCTTGCTGTTTTTTTTTCATTTTGAAATACCAATAATTTATTTGCTAAATTTCAGGATCCATTCTAAGGATATTACCAGTGTTACCTTTCACCGAAAGTACCCTCTTTTTGCCTCATCCTCCGAGGATTGTACTGCCTATGTATGTCATGGAATGGTCTATTCTGATCTTAACCAGAACCCACTTATTGTACCATTGGAAATTCTTCGTGGCCATTCTAGTTCAGATGGAAGAGGTATGCATGCCACTGCTTCAATGATTTTTACACCCATCTTAAACCCAACAATGAGGATACATCATTATGTATAGTTCTGTTTTGGTGGGAAACTAGTACATAGTTAAAATAGTTTTATTTCCTGCTAGATTTGACCGTGTTCATTGGATCGGTTGATCTTAGTTTTCTTGGAGATGCATTGCTGTGACTGCAAATATGATATTCATTGCATTGCAGACTAGGACATGCTTTTTATTCTTTGGAATAAAAATATTATTAGGTTTTTTATTTATACCTTGATACAGGCATATTATGTTGCTCCCCAGATATCTCAAGGCAATATTTAATCACTTTTCTGGGTTTGCAGGGGTTTTGGATTGCAAGTTCCATCCTAAACAACCATGGTTGTTCACTGCTGGTGCTGACTCTGTGATTAGACTATACTGCGACTAAACATTCCTGCAAGGATTCATGATTTTGCCAGGCAATATGATTAGCCTGTCGTTGGGCCTCAGTATGGTGATGATATATTCTGGTATGAAGTCCCCCAACTGAATCTTGCATGATATTGTGGCAGTTGGATTGGTGCACGTGTAAAGCCATCAGGCTCGTAGCAGTTTTGATTCGATTGAATGGTGGATCTTATGTTATGCGGTTACGGTTGCTATGAGAAGGAACATTCAAACAGTGGGCAGGGTGTTTCAGAGCCCGAACACCTGTAGCTGTAACAGGAATATGAAAACAACACTATGAACTGTCCCAAAATCAATGTTAGTGGTTTGCCAGCATTTGAAAAATTTCAAATCTGCGTCTTCAACTGTTCCAGAAGCTAATCAGGTGCTGTCACAGCCACACAGGCCTTAGGGTAGGTGGTTATGTTCTTTCATTATGTGACAAGCAGATGTAAGATGATTAATTTAGTGATGTTGTAATGTCGTCCATCTTGTACAATGAATCTTGTAATACTAAAACACTGTTCGCCAAGCTCTTTCCAAGGCTGAGATCCCCAGCCGTTTATCGCATGGTACTAGTACAAGGATCGAGTGGTCAAGAGGGGTGGGGGATTGGACTCAAACTGTAATGTGATAATCTTAGCCGATGCAAATTAAACCTCATTAGCCGATGCAAGGTTTCGTGGTGTAGTTGGTTATCACGTCAGTCTAAAACACTGAAGGTCTCCGGTTCGAACCCGGGCGAAGTCAAAGTACATATTTTAGTCTACCTTAACTTGCTTGGGACAAAAGGTTATGTTGTTGTTGTTGTTGTTGTAGCACCTTGGCTCCTGACTTCTACAAAAGCAATCTACTGAGTTCTTGCGGCTAACATACTAACCATGTCAAAGGCTAACATACTAACCATGTTCTAGCAAGGAAAATAAAAAAAAAGAAAAGAAAAACTCGACCTGTGGCTGTGGGGAAACTTGACCTGTGTGGGTATGCTCTAGCAAGAATCACACTATGAATAAGGTCTTAGATAAAAAAGTATAAACCTACTGAAGGGGCCGTAACGTCTGAGAGGGGGTGGGGTTACTTAAAACTAAATGGCCAACTAAAGTTTAGTTATCAAAACATATGCAATATACTCCCTCCCTTCCAAACGGTAAGTCGCTTTAAATTTTTTTTGGTACATTAATTTTGTTATATGTATCTAGATATAACATATGTCTAGATATATAGTAAAATTTACATACCAAAAAAAGTAAAAGTGAATTATAATTTGGAACGGAGGGAGTATCTATCTAGGTGTGCACCAGGATTTTGCTAAGTGTTTGCTATCTCTACCATAAAATAGTTTTGTACCGTAGGTTCCAATCATATCATCTAACCTAGTCAGCTCGATTAAGAAGGTAATTCACACAACCAAAAGATTGTAAGTAAAACGAAAACTTAAATGATATAGAAAATGCAAACTCCCAATGATGGTATTTTTCCCTGAGTTATCGAGAAGCTTATGCTCCTTTCCATAGTCCTCATTAGAGCCACTCATAAGGATGCCCTTGCCAGGGCCAATCTCCCAGTTGGGTAACTGTGCCAATCTGACCATTGCTGCTTGATCACTCTAGTGGATACTCTGGTACATCATGGGAGGGTTCTGGTGTGTTGTCCATTGTCCAAGCCTCCTTCTGTTGCCGGATCACACCTTAGCTTTCACTGCTCTTCAACTCTTCCACCGATCCTATGCGACACTCTCTATATTGAAGCTTTGATACTGAGTTCTGGTGCCGCACCTGAAAGGCCTGTAACGCCTAAAACAAGGGCGAATTAGGCAACTTAAAACTATATTTCTAACTATGTCCTCTTTTTCTAAACCTTAGCAAAACCTATGAAATTAAGTACACTATCTAAATGCACAATCCCAGTTTTGCTAGTGTGTTGCTATCTCTACCACAAAAGAAATTATGCAACCTAGGTTGTAATCCTATCAACTAAGCTAGGTAAGTAAAGCACGCAACCAAGGTAGCAATATAAATGCAGAAGCTAAATATGAGGTAGAGATGCAAACTCTCGTCGATGGGTCCGGTATTTTTACCGAGGTATCGAGAAGCGCTCAAGCTTCCCGTAGTCCTCGTTGGAGCCCCTCCCAAGGAACCCCTCGCAAGGGCCAAGGTCCCGGTTGGGTAACATCGTGGATAGTCTCAGGCATTCCCCATGCACAAGTGAGTCTTCAATGTGTCTTCTGGCAAGCCTCTCCTGTACCGCTCCCCGCCGTCTTCAATATCAAGCTTCCGGCCAAAACGCTGCGGGCCATGTTCCCTCCTGTACACGGTGGCGGCCACACCACAAAAGCGGTTGGTGTGGTCTCGCAAGACTTATAAGCCCGCCCGAGTACAACAATGGTGTGCGCAAGCACCGAGTGGTAAGAGGTATGCAAATCTCACTAAACACTAGGCCTAAACCTAGAGCAAGCGCGTATGAGCGTGGTCTAACTAACCTAAGCACTTCACAAAGCACCTACGCTAATCACAGAGTGGTTCTTTAAGCCCTATGCTTGTGGAGAGCACCAAGGTGGAGTATCACCTCCATACTACCTTTCCTTTGCTCCCTCACATCTCATTTAGTTGTTTGGGGCATCTATTTATAGTCCCCAACTCAAAACTAGCCGTTGGAGGCTGAAACCTAGCATCTACATGAACACCTGCCACGCGGTGCTAGCACCGATACGTCCTGTGCTAAGCCATGTCAACTAGCCATTACTCAGTAAAAAATCCGACCGTTGGAGACCTGTATTTGTGTTTGGTGCACCTACCATGTGTGGTATCCGGTGCTTTATTCGGTGCATTGTAGGCACTCCATCCCTCGTTGCAACCTTTAGTGCGTGTCCGGTGCACCATGACCGGTGCACACCGGAGTGGCCGGTGCTTCTTGGTTGCTTCTGCTCGCGCTGCAACCTCTTTGAGTGCCATGACCGGTGCTCCATAGCCTGTGCACATTGGTGCAGCCAGTGCACTATTCCTTTATATAGTCGTTGCCGCACCTGACACGTGTGGTGACTAGTGGCGGAGCTTGATGAGAAAACAAGAGGTGCCATCAACACTAATTTCTTACTTAATATGTATATTTTTTAGTTTTATAGCCACTTTAATAGTTATTTAAGGGAGTTTTCAATCAACAAGGAGGGGCCATGGCCCCCTTCGGCCTGCATATAGCTCTGCCGGTGGTGGTGGCCGATGCCATGGCCGGTGCTCACATTTCAGCTTGACACGCTTTCATATTTTAGGCATAACTCTTAGCTTCAAACTCCAATTTCGATGATTTTGGACTTTTTGGAAAGCTAATGAAAAGCTCTACAACTCTGAACTGGTGTCATGTCAATTTTAGATGATCCAAAATCATAAGACAATTCTAATTCGTTCACATCTTTGTCTCGGCTTCAGTGACTTCAATTTTGTTCGTGCCTTTGTCCAGGCTTCTTCATCTTCATGTCTTGGACTGCTAGCTTCACTTCTAGATTGATCACACATCCTCTCTGTCTTCCTTTGAGTGTTGATCAATTCTTCATGTCTCAATCTTGGTCCAAGTCCGCATGTGCATCCTATCAAACTACAAAGCATACACTTGCAAACACATTAGTCCAACTTAGTCATGTTGATCATCAAACACCAAAATCCAAACTAAATGGGCCAAGGGTCCATTTTCCTTACAACACCCATCGTTCACCTACGGTCGTTTAAATGTCATTTAAACGGTAAACAACACATGACCATGCAATTTATCACCTGTTCGGCCAATTAAACGGACAAGACGTTTAAACGGTGAAAGGATCTAGCAAGGACCTAGAGGGGAGTTGAATAGGCCTAGTTTTTAAAAATTACAACTTAATCAAAACCATCAACAATCACGAAGCCTCCATTTATCCCAGCAGAACCTTCGCACCATGGAGGTTCTTAGACTTATGTGCGGAGCCTCTACGCAATAGAGCGCACAACTAACAACAACATAAAATATTGAATGAAACTTAGATCAATTCTTATACCAACCTTCCTAGGAATTGCATGAAGCTATCCAAAGCAGTGGTTGTGCCTAGAACTTGTGGAGAAAGTAGATCAGGTCCGAACCCTAGGAATTCAATTCAAACACAAGAGAAAGCAACAAATCCACAACACACAAGAGACAAATGATTTATCCTGTGGTTCAGCTTGCCACCAAGGCTTTGCCTAAGTCCACATTGTTGAGGGAGCCACAAAGGCTTGGATTTTCTTTTGACTCCTACCTCTTCTCAAGACCATCGCCAAGGTATTAGTGAACTTGAGGGTTCCACACTAAGTCAATCGAGGCAATACAAACTTCTCGGAGCATCACACAAAGCTTGGAGTGCTACATGGACAACCTTTAGCTGGCTAGGAGCCTTGCTCTAATAGTAAAAAACACCACTAGTGGCTAGGGTTTCACCAAGTGTTCAAATAGAGTGGAGTTTGATGTTCTCCAGCCTCTCTAATCTCTCTCTAGACCAAACACCTCAAGAAATCACCAAGATTTGGAGCAAGGTGGTCAGGAGCATCAATGGAGGAGAGAGAGAGAGAGAGAGCTGAGAGAGGGCTGCTAGTTGTTGAAGATGAATGAATGAAGAAGATGACTATTGGGGAGAGAGGAGGACAAATAAATACCCCCTCTGCTTCCACAAAACAATGGACAAGTAGAGCGTGGAGGTTGCGCACCCAAACTTGGAAGTTCTGCGTAGGCCAGAAAGAATAAGAATGGTAAGCTCCTAGCTCAGGTATGCTGGATGTTTTGTGTAGTAGTGAAGATTTATGAGCACTTGGATCGTCTGATATCTCTCTTTATAGTATGGCTTGTCCTATACTCAATTTCAAAAGATAAAATGAATTTAAACTAGTCCTTTGAGCATCCAAGCCATCCTTTTTGAGTTAGGAGGGGTCTTTGCATGTTACGCACCCATGATGAATAATTAGCTGTTAACACTTAACAAAAGCCGTTAGTCCCTTAATTGTATGGTCAATATCACCAAAACACACCTAGGGCTTGTTGCACACTTGCAATCTCCCCCTTTTTGGTGATTGGTTGACAATACAATTTTGACTTACATTTAATTGCAAAGATTGAGCTTTTGATAGTATGAATACAAGTTCTACCCTTGATGTATGCATATTTGAAATTTGAATTGTCTTAGTGTCTTAACAAGACAAGTAATGCATACATCTTGGTATACGTGATGAGGTTCTATTGTATTCACACAATTGTGGGGCGCAAGAACTTGTGTCATGTATAAACTGTGATGCAAATGACATGATATACACACATGTGAGCTTTTGTGTAAGCAAATCGTGGAGCCTCCGCACGTGCACGTGGAGCCTCTGTGTTCAGTGCACACAGAAGATTCACAAAAATTAGAAAGCACCACAACAAGACACACACTAGCATGCATATAATAGCAGTGAATTTTAAAGTTTTACAACTCTATTACATGTGAAACATCCATGTCCATGTCCATGACCATAAACCGCCACATAGGCGAAGTAAAGTATATATTTCAGACCACTTAGCAAAGATAGAGTTCAATCGAAATAAAATAAACGACTCACACAACACCTACCGACGACTATCGATGGATATTACTCAATCTTCTCATTCCCTATTTGTCAACAAGTACGTGCCAAAAACGGAATGAACATGAGAGGAAAGAACTCCGTCATCGTCCTGCTATCCCCAGTTGCTCCAATCACAACCAATGTCATCAGCATTTGGCTCGATCACTCTAGCCCCTTTTATGCTGCCTCCTCATCCTCCTCGCTCTCCTCCAGAGCTCACACAAGCACAACCAAGTGGTGTGATGTAGTGGCCTGGAGGTACCACGTTGACGCCTCAATATCTCAAGATGTTCTCCAAGAACCTCCTCATCAACGGGTGTTGTCTCCTCCTACTCCTCACTAGAATCTAAATATGGTGGAAAGACTGGAGGTGGAAGCGACTCATGAACCTCAATCCCAAGTTACCTGCGCAGATCATTAATGTCCTTCCTTCCCTCAGGTTGTGGTAGCTACATATAAGGCCTGTTTGGTTTCCTGGCTTAACTAGAGCCTGGTTAGGCTAGGCTTGTCCCCAACAAGCCAACTAGGGTTTGTTTGGTTGGGCTGTTGTCCTTAGCCTGGTTTCCATAAGAGTTTGTTTGGTTGCTTGATTTGCCTTGTATAGAATCAACATATCTTTAGCCTGGTAAGGTTACCCCCTTTGAAGCATTCTATCGAATAGGTGGTGGGCTGCTCTCGCTTATGCTCGACGTCACCTCCACCTCTGGCGTCCATGTCCATAGCCTCCGCCGCGCCCATGGCCTCCGTGTCACCTCCACCTCCACCTTCGGCACCGAGGTGGTTTGCGGTAGTGTTGGTACTTCCTAGCATTACTACTAGTAATGACACTAAGAAGTACACTTGGTATTTAATTGTGACTTAGAAAGAATATTTATATATGAGGAATTTTGCAAGCGCACAGATATACCATTGTAGCACTTCACCCGGGAGTATTCCAGGTATTGTCATGTATATTTTTACCTCAGTGAAGGACTGACAAAGGAAATATATTGATAACTTATACTTATGATGGATGAACCAACCAACCTTCTACTCTAAACAGGGGTAAATCAAAAGATATATATGATAAATGAACACTTAGTGTACTCTTTAAGATAGCAATAGCAAGACTAAGTAGATACAATAGAGAAACTAATTCCTAAGTTATTCTTTAATTATAAGTCAAACCATACATTGATTTGTGTAGTTATACTTAATAATTATGGCTAAGGATTAACTTCATATCTACACATAAGAGACATTACTAAGGAAGATGAAGAACAATGCCTGACTTCCATCACAACCACTTTCTACTTGGTCTACAAACGGGAGGTGGACTACAAAGGACTCAGTGAGGCTGTCACCCTCGCGATCCGCCACGTGATCCGGAATGTAGGGTGCATCCACAGGTAAATAATATATAAGCACCACGCTTACACAATATTGACCACTCACCCCATGTACATTAGAGCGAGCGCTTTGCGAACTTATGCATAAACATAATGATAATCTAGCTATACTAAGCATATAATCAAAGTAAACCATGAACATAATAACTAAGAACATGAATAATATTAAGAACAATGTCATAGCAATTGTAGCAAACATATGAATAATGAAAGATATAAGAGAGGATATAAAAGGCTTTACCAAGCCACGCACTTGACAAGATCAGGAATCCAAGCAAGGAGCTTGCCTCTCTCTAGATCTAACTTAGCTAGCTATGCCTATGAAATATTTGTGGAGCTTTGAGGTTCATCTCTTCTCTTCTTATGGATGATTGAATTACAAGAGGATTATGCCCTCAGGGGGGTACGGTTGGCCTTATATAGGGGGAACCAGGTATAAGGTCCTAAATGGCTAGAGGGGGGTGAATAGCCTTTTCAAAATATCTACAAGCTTTACTTAACAACAAAGTTAGTACAAAAGATGGCGTAGCTAATTCTAGCACTAGCTCAACTACACTATGCAAGCCACCTAAACAATTCTAGTAGATAAGAAGGCTATAATCTCTAATCCACACCAACAAGGCTAAGTCACTACTTATTCTACTCCTAGGTGAAAGAGAAACACTACACAAACTAGGAGCTAGAATCTACAAGAGAAAACAAGCTAAGCAACTAGCAAGGTGGACAAGTAAGTAAAGGAGTGAGCATGTATTGTTATACCGACGTTGATGAGTAGTGATACTTCTAATGAACCAATCAATCAATGCAATCACAATCATAAGATGAAATCCTCGGCAAAGAGATGACATAAAATTTTTTATCGAGGTTCACTTGCTTCCCGACAAGCTAGTCCTCGTTGTGGCGATGCACCCACTTGATGGATCACGAGCTAATTGACTATCAAGAGTCAAACCTTCAGCGGGTGCCACACATCCACCCACAAGATGGGGATCCTCCAAGCCACGAGCTCCACTAGAATAGCCAATTCGCGAACTCCCACGGGGAAGGCTCAAGAACCCCTCACAATCACTTGGTGAGGCTCAAAATAATCTCTAATCATGAGCTCAACACCACCGCTGCTCCAAGCCATCTAGGATGTCGGGAAACACCCAAGAGTAACAAGCAATCCGCAACCAACTCAAAGATCAAGTGCCACTAGATGCAAATCACCAAGCAATGCACTTGAATCTCACTCAATCTCACTAGAGTATGCAACCAAGCAAGGAGATGAGTGAAAGGGATGTTCTCTAGCTCAAAGTATGTCTCAAGTGTTTAAAGAGTTAGAGAGAGACTCTCAAGGCTAGCCAAATGAGTATTTATAAGTCACTCCAAAGAATAGAGCCGTTAGGAACAAAGAACCTACTCTGCGCGCGCTAACCGGATGCGTAGGTTAGATCGACCGGACGCGCCCACAGCGTCCGGTCGCACTTACTCGACAATGCCAAAAGCATGACCGGATGCGACGCTAGAGATGACCGGACGCGTTACACTCGGCGTCCGGTTAGAGTCCAGTAAGGGTCCAGAGAGCGATTTTGTCGACCGGATGCATCCGGTCGTATGTAACTAGACGCGCCACCGCGACCGATCAAACCTTCCCTTCACGCTGCTCTCCTGGGTGTGTGACCAGACGTGTTGGTCCCATGAGTGATCAGACGCTCCGGTCACAAACCCTCGCACTTCGCCCCACGCGCCTGCTGGTTGAACGGACCGGACGCGCCAGACACGTCCGATCACGCATCCAGTCATGCGTCCGGTCACCCTAGTGACTACCTTTCGCCTCCGTTTCTATCCACGATGACTTAGAGAAAATCTCCGCCACTGGCGTAGTCGAAAATGTGCATTTCACTTCCATAAAAGGCTCTGAATCCTGCCTCGCAAGCTTAGTAGGAGGGAGATAGGACCCCAAACCCATCTCTACCGCTTAAACTCCACCTCCTTCGCAAATGTGCTAACACCACCAAATGTTCACCTTCTTGTGCTCATGTGTTAGCATTTTATCAAATATTTTTCAAGGAGTTAGCTTCTCACTAGATCCTAAATGCACATGCTCAAGAATATGGACCTAGTAGCACTTGATTCATGAGATGACCGTGATTGCCCCTCTTGATAGTCGGCTATCAATCCTAAACCCGGTCAATCACTTCTCTACTCATCTTTAGACCGGCAAAAGAGAATCCTATGATTATACCTTTGTCTTGATCATCTCATTCCTTGTCCATCACCTATATGCATGTTCACCATCATCTTTATCTTCATGCACTTGCGATCTTATAGCCATCACCACCATGCTCCATGCTCCTTCATCACATGTGTTGCTACGTCTAACTCAATTCACTTGACATGATGGCATTAGCAACTTGGTGTCATTAATTACCAAAACCAAACTTGGGCTTTCACCAGGGGTCCTATGGGCCCATGAATCCATGGCAACTTCAAATCTGAGCCCTCGATAGGAACCGACCTTGAGTAACGGCATAGATTGAACCTAGGAGGCAATGGAGAACCGACGTACGAAGGAGGGGCTGACATGTGGGGCCCATAGGCCGCTAGTTATCCTGCAGGTGGGGCCGGCTGGCCCCACCCTGCCACGTCTTAGGTCAGGTCATGGTGTGTTGTCTTCTAGATGCTTCTAGAGTCTTCCTAAGTCGGTTTCGTCGCGGATAAACGTGATTTGATCTAACGATTGGGTCCACCTTGCTCATTTTCTAAATCCTGCTGAAAACACAGATTCACCAAAACTCGTGAAATTTGGTAGTTTAATCCCCTAAATTTATATTGGTGATTATATTCATGCATTTATACAAGTTATATTGACTATTTATGATGAGTGTTAACCACCGTCAATAGGCAGCGTCTTCCCATCTGGCCTGAAGCTCCACTGGAAGGAGCTCGTGCTTGGGCAGTAGTTAACTGTGCCACCGGAGCTGCATGGCTAGCTTGCACCATCACCCTTGTGATGTTGTCCTGTCATTCCCTGGCGCTCCTCCGCACTGCCCCTACATGTCATGCTCCTCCGCATCAGCGTACGTACGTTCCGCATCCTCACCTTCGCGCTCTGCCATGCCGGCCAGCCCACTGCCACCGCGGACCTCCTCCGCTGCATGCCACAGGTCCTCCTCGAATCAAACTCGTGCCACTACCGAGGAATGATGGGAAGGAGCAGGGAATGATGGGGAGGAGCTGGGAATGATGAAGATGAGCATCGGTGGGGAGGAGCACCACTGCTGAACGAAATCAAAACTGAGGCAGTGAGGGGAACTCATGCGATGGCTGGCCAGGCTGGCTCTAGAAAAAAGCAAGAGTTGGGCATTTTTCTAGAGCCAGGCTAAGACCCCCTGGGTGGCTTGCTGGGGCCTGGCTAGGAGGCTTGTTCAGCCAACCAAACAGGCTCAAGTTGGCTCTAGAAAGCCTGGTTAGGTGATAGCTAGCGAACCAAACAGACCCATAGAGAACATGTTCTTGAGCAAGTTCTTCAACCTACTCCCATCAGACCTTGGATGGGAGGAAGAAGACCTACATCATGTTCTTCAACACTACTTTAGCAGTACTTTTCAGCAAACAAACAGTATTTTCCTCTCATAACAAATCAACATCAGCAGCAGCCAAATTTCAGTGAAACGAACTGGTGCTAGGTGGTGCTACCAGAGAGCTAGCACAGGTGGGATGAGATGAAGTAGGGGCTGCTGGATTCCTCTAGTTGTTGCCATGAAGCTAGAATCTCTTTTCTTGTGATCACTATGAAGGAACTGCTTCAACTAGTATGCCTGATGTTTCACATCCTTCTTGAACATCAACCCTTTTTTATATAAAAAATAGATACATCGCACTCAATCCCCGCTTAGGTAGAGCAAGACAAACGTCCTCCTCTAGGGCTTTTTTGTGAACTTCATCTCTACCTAAAATAACGGTGGTAGTGCTTTTTAGACACCCTCTCAATCAAAAACATAATGTAAGGTGCATAGGGTAGTCCATTTCTCACATCATCAAGTGATGAGCTCAACCCAATCCAAATGAAGTGGCTCACTAAAAAGATTCAATGGGCGTTCTTGCATATGGCTGCTTTTCAACTCGACACTCGCAAGTCTCACGGCCTTCCCAGGCCCACGTACGGTGATGCGGCCAGACGACCAGCCCTTGGGAGCCGCCTAGGAGGGCTCGATGGTTGGTTTCTAGAGTTTTAGGCTCGTCATTGACGGGATGACGGCTAAAACTTTCATCGATTGGATGGATGGAGATCGGAGACGCCTGAATCTCGCCGACCGTCGTATCAAATTGACAAATGATGAATCTGCATAGGCGCTCAAGCCAGGATGCTCAGACTGCTCTGTTGTTGCCTTCTCACTGTGCATGTGCAAGTGATGCGCATAACCTGATTGACAACCATCGCAGTGAGATTCAATCTATGCTCTTTGAACTTTTTCTTACTATAGAAAAATCATGTCGATTTTAATGGCTAATATCGTCGGGTCACCCCTCATGCAACTGAAATTCACCCAACATCAGAGATGATTAAGATTGATCAACAATTCAATGCATATCAAGTGAGTGTTTGTGTGATGGACTAAGGATTCAATCCATGCAAGTGCAATTTTTAATTGTTTTGCATTGTTTTTAAATAATTGTGTAGTTATAAAGAGAGGCGGAGACATTTTGTCTTTTTTTTGAAGCATGTAGCAAAGAAGACAGCGATGACTGCTGGTATTACTACTGCAAATAATAAGTAGTATTGTAAGTCTGTTACTGTTTTTATGGCTATATTCAAAACTGTCAGTATAACGTTTGGGCTATTTATAGCAATTTGTTGATGTTTTCAACTTAATCTTCAAATTGAAGACTTATTGTGTTATTTAGTGCATATATACCAAATTATGTTGCAAGTTTACAATCATCATCAAAATATTAAATGGTTTTACCGAATTATTGTATATGAGACTCCCACACACCCTACTTCTAGCCACGGGCAATTTACTAGAGTATCCCCTTTTGCACTTCACGAGGTGGGATCAAGTTCCTCTTCATAATCACTTGATTAGCGGCGAAAACAATCACCAATTCCCTTCACCAATCACCGAAGCTCCAATCGTCTGGGTGGCTGCAACATCCCAGATGTTAAAAAGTAGCTAAAACTTTATCATGAGCATCATGAACCATAATCATCAAGTATTGTTTCAACAATGCATTTATGTTGCAAATATAGCATGCCCATGTTGCATTGTAGTGTTTCATATGTTGCTTAAAATATGTTTCACATGTTGCATGAAATGATGTCAATGTTAGTGCCTAAGAAATTTTGTTAATTTATATGTGAGATTTTGTTTAAATAATTAAAATTTTGTTAAAATATTTTTTGTAAAGTAAAGTATGTGCTTTCATGTGGGATAAATTTTTGAAAATGTTTTTGAATCAAACATGTTTAATTTATGCTCCAAAGGTTGAACTAATGCTGGCTCCACACTTAGTCATTTTAATGGCTAAGTCCCTAAACACCGGTTAATAAGTGCAAACTTTGGAGAATTATCAAATGAATTGTTATGAACAAGATTTGACCAAACCTTGTTCCATTGATTGGTATGATGTTTGTGCTATGTTAATGTGTAATTAGTTGAAATGATCGATTATTGGATGATCACTAATTAAATGCCAAAGTAGCTTAATCAAAACTGCATTTCAAAACCTAAAACTGAATCTAGGGTTTTAGTTTCACTGAACCCGTGTTTGAAATTCAAAATCTCTTAAACTAGCAAGTTTTGGATGATAGCCTTTAAGCAATGTTGGAGATCTCACGTAGATGAACAACTTTGCTTAAGGCTGCTCATCAAGTCATGTTGCAAAATCGAGAGAATGAGGGAGAAGAAGATGGGCTGTAAGGCATGAACAGGAACTCGGCAAGCAGGTGCCATGTAGCTGCTTTATCGGCAAGCCGCCGCCCTCGCTAACCGCCTTTGCGTGCACGTGACGTGCAGCTACTTCTGTGGGTGGTCCCCAAGCAGCTGCTGTCGCGTCCTGAATCCTCGCCTCGCTATTATAAGCACAGCACCGCCGACGGCTCTCTTTTTCCCCGCCATCGGTACAGCTCCGCTCATCGGGCCAAATTCACCGCCACTAATCCACCTCCACCCAATTCCTCATGCCCATAGCTTCGCATTCTCCTCGTGTATCTCCTCAACCCGCTTGCACCGCCTCTCACCGCCGGAATTGACCACGCGCGTCGTTCCCGTCGCGGCTGCGTCGCCATGGCCACCGAGCTCGACCTCGCTGTGGCCAGAGCACTCCGGAGTAGCTCCTGCCCTTCCGCTTGTCATTTGCACTTCCTTGTGGCTCAATAATGCTCACCAACTTGGTTTTATCAGGCACCCGCCGGAGCCACCGGAACACCGTCCTTGCCGTCGTTTCGCACGACCGCCGTCATCCTTCTCGACGACAGTCACCTCTGCTTCACCTCTGCCACCACCGAGCAATGCTGTGAAGTCACGGTGAGCTCCTAGTTGTGCTTGATGCCTCTATTTATCCTTTACCGTGCAGGAGAAGTTGGTCCACCATTGTCGCGGGCAACCACGTTGCTAACCCTAGTGCGCCTAACAGACCCCTTAGGTGTGCCCGCATGAGTGAGGTGAGTGCACCGGTGTGCTTGGTGTCGCTGGAGAGGCCGCTGTAGATCACTACCGCCGCATTGGAGCTCCGTCGTGCCACCATGGCCGCTAGCGTGCATGCTGCCGCGCACTAACCATTCATCCGTCACCACCTGAGTGTGCAAGAGAGAGACGAGCCCGTCAGTGCTAGTCTTATTGCCGGCGAGGTCACCACCGGCGAATACCCGTCGGTCAACGGCCGCCACGCCGCGGTCAGCATGGGCATGAAGTTGGTGCCATCTGTTAGTGAGAGTGGGTGAGGGGGAGATGAGTGAGAAAGGATTTTTTACCCTTTTTCTATTTTTTTTGAAAATGCTAATAAATGCTGATTATTGTTTAATTCATAACTAAATAACTACAGCTGAGAAAAATATGAAATTTATTCTGTAGGCTTGTTATAATGTGCTCTACCATGGAAAAATATTAGTTGGTCATTTTTTAGTAGTTTTGATATGCATAGAAATTACCTCTTTTAATTAATAAATGTACCTTCCATGATTTTTATAGGCTAAAATATTTATCCTTTGATCATGAAACTTTTTGTGTATGCTTTACATGCTTAGATGTACCTTTACAAAAAGTTTGGTACTGTTTTGATGAAAATAAATTGTCCATTTAATTCAAATGCCTTTTATGGATTAATAAAAATATCAAAATTATTTATATAAATGATTAAATGACTTGAGTGTGTTTTATACCTTGATTGTCTACCTTGGGACACAAAACCCTGCTGTTCCTTGGCACCTTCATTATATGGTTGTTATGCTCATGATTAGCTTGCTAATAATAAATAAAATGGCTCAATTAATATTTAGTTATATTTTTTAGTTCTCTGTTATGATTATGATTTAAATAAAATGTTAACTTGCTAGTCCATATTAGTGTAATTCTTTCATGATAACAACTAATCAAACTTGTTAGTAATTAATGAAAATGTCTTGATAATAAAGTTGTACTCAACTTTTGTAAACTTGTTAAACTTCTATTATATGCACTTGAATGTCTCTCATCATGCATCATGGCATATAGTTCATCATGTTAAATACGCATCATTTATTACGTTTAGTGTACGAGAGTGGGAAGACTTGTGTTGATCAAGTTTTGGAGAAGGTCCATCCACCAGTGGTGTAGATGCCAAGTCTGGCTACTGGATCTTTCTCTGGAAACTAACCTTCTCTGCAACACAGGCAAGCCCCAAAGCATAAACCCTTCTCTAGTATTTACAATCTTTATTACACTTTAAGTCTTGTGAGATGTGCATTAAGTAATTAGGAGTTGGTCGTATACCATTGCTGCATGATTACCTTGATTCAGGTATCCTTAGTTCTACCATGTTAGTATAAATAGGTCGATATCTCTTATGCTTAGTAATGCTTAGACTTCGATAGAAGTCAAATGATGGTTTCATAATTCGCGGGAGATAGGTTTTATTGGGCTCTTCTCGGCTCTACTTTTGGGCCACGAGAATACCATGATAATGATAATGTTTAATCTAAGACCAGGCGGTCTCTTTGCTTGCGTCAAGTTTGAGTCTTGACGTAGTGCCCTGCCTGTGTCGATTAAGGACCAATCGTTGTAGGGCCGCTTGTGATCGTGACTTGCAGTACTGGCCACATACTCTGGTAAGCCTGATACCTTGGCTGTTTCATTATACAAAAAGACAACTGCGCACTAGGAGTGTGGAGATGGTGAGAGTAGTGTGTACACATCCTGTGAATCCACCAGGAGTGGTGCAGGGAGATAGAGTACTGTGCTCTCAGGTAGCGTAGATTGGTTCACATTTTGGAGGATCCAAGTGAAGGTTGATATATATAGGGCTAGTACCTACGTATGTCATGTGGTAAGGAACCCTAGCTGGGCCAAACCGATACGAATCGCCGTTTGCTCCATGGTAACAAGAGACACGATCAACTAAACTGCATCATAGTTAATCAATGAAACATGGTTACTTACGGATATGAGATGAGAGGACTAATGAAGTGATTGAGCTAGATCAGGTGCAAACTAGATATTGGCAATGACTTGATACACAACTAAAACATTGAAAGTAAGGATCTACTTGTAGTAAGCTTTCCTTTAAACCAGCATACCCTTGGAGTCTTTTCTTTTGGTCGAGTAAAACTTGTTGAGTACCCTTAAGTACTCAAGGTTTGTGAACCCCTATTGTAGGTGCTGACTAGTGCTGTTCATCAAGGTCATGTCGGTGGGCTTGACATGGTCTGGTTGTCTCTTCTACCTTAGGTTCTTCACCTAAATGGTTTCTATAGCTTTACTCACCCTTTTGATCTCA